>OY728120.1:513004232-518004232 GCA_963277665.1 Viscum album
AATAGGTTGAACTACAGTTCGGTCATTCTTGTGGGGTGGATAATTATTATGGGATTAAAGGGAATATATCTTGGTGATTATTCTTCTTGGGTATTCTTTGTGATCACTATAACATGAATGGATAATGGGTGAACAAACAAGGAAATGATTCGATATTTGGGTGTTCATGTGCTTAATCCCTCAGACCTAAATCTATTGTCTTCTTCATGTTTTCTTACCTATATTAAACCCTATGCGATTGATCAATCATTGCACCCATGAGCCACGATGTAAAATTATGATAAATAGGGTTGAGATCCACAATGGAATTGCGGTGGTGGTATGGGAGAACATCTGGAATGAAGCAGCATATGGTGAAGGTAACGACAATTCGTGGGCTGCTAGTAGGGTGGCCAGTGGCAAGGTCAGCGCATCGCCAAGTGGGAGGCCAGGCCCTAGTGGGGTGCACATATAGGGTTCAGCAGGACCGCACTGAAGGAGGATCCCATAGTGGTGTTGAACTCATACAGAAAACAAGAGCTGCAGTAGGAAGCCGATGCAGAGGTATGTGTCTTGGAGGCCACATCGGCAAACTCCTACGGCAATGCATTGGCCGTAGGATAAGGCTGAGCACACATACCACATGTGTGAAATGAATTTTGTCCACGTCGACTATGGGAGCTGGCTAGCCACGTGGTCAGGGAACTGTATTGACCAAAGAGACATGTCCCGGGAGGGACACATCTAACCAGGCCAAACTGAGCAGTGTGATGCAGGCTAGGCTTGAGAACAGGGCCACTCTAGCAGCCAAGTGGGTTGGACCATGTTGCCTGGAGGTCTGGACCAAAACAACCAGGTTGGATTGAGTTAGCCGAAACGGGTTCGGTCGGATAGGCGGAACCTAGTTGGGCTAGACCTAGATCCATTCAGAACCTTTTTACTAAATAAATCATATCATTAAAACCAAGTGACTATTTGATGTTCTTTTTGCGATGTTGAGACTCTTACGACGTTATGATCATTTTTATACAATATAAAGTTAGTTTTTTTTGTGTAATAGAATGATTAACTAATGGATATTGGGGTATGAGATCCCAAACCGAGTGTGCTATGGGTATGATCATGTGGATGGCTATGAATATGTGATTTTGGTGACTATGAGACATCTCGTACTTATTGACCCATCAACAAATTGTGTGACATCGAAGCTCCATCCATCATTGATGTCCTAGATTTAATCATCACTTAAGGAACCTTATATTCTCCAGGTTCCCATAATTCTCCATGATGCACCAATGCTTCAGGCATTTCCCAAACATCCAGGTTCATAGAGACTCATATATCTATGTAATACAACCGTAAATTCTTCTATTCGTGATTTAGGCATATATATCTATGTGCTGACCATATTGACTGTACTTCATGTGTTTCCTTTATGATATACATCATGTGTTTTCATTGTGGATTATTTAATGTGTTTCACTGACCACTGCACTATCTATGGACCCACATTTCAGGACTTTTTTACACAATAGATTCTTCAAAGGATTCCTTGGTGGACTGTGATAAGGTGGTTCTTAGAGAGAGGCATGATATATTTAGTGTTCTTTAGCCACTTCAATTAGCTATTTCTGTACCATCCTTTGAAGTCGTCTTTTCTGTGGATGATTTCTAGGATATTGCATGTTTCCTTTTGGTTGGGCTGGTATTCTTCCACAAATACTTTTTTTGTACTATTGTACTATGTTTTTGGTATCGTAGAGGTATGAATACTTGTTTACATATAGTTTTCAACTATGAAATTTTTCATGGGAACATGTTCACGTAAACCAGTAATTAGGAAAATTCCTCCCATTTATGGGGTATGGGTACTTGGTGCTAGTTTCCAGCCACTGTAATATTGGAGGAAGGATTTGGGTAGTAACTATTTGTGCCCCAGGGGACAATTAGTCAATGTGTGGTATCAGAGGTGGTTGGTTCCACCAAATAAACCATGAGCCTCTGAGATTGGTTTGGGGAAACTATGTTGAGTGTTTCAAGTTTTCCTTTCAGTCCATGGAATTCATTTTTGGTCTGATAGCTGATGTATCCATACACCAAAACATTGAATTCTACATTATGACACAGTACATGAAAACACCGGTTGAAAGTAAAATATTGGTACATGCATCATATTGGATTGAGTGTGTTATCATTTTTTTTTTGAGTTATTACATCTCACCATGTATACTCCATTGATTGTGGTACATCATGATCTATTTCTAGATTCCATTACACTACCAGAAAACTATGATTCTAATGAATGATCATGAGGATGATCCACCTAGTGATGAGACATACGTATAAGGACTGGTACCAGATATCGCACCATAGGTGGTGTACTAGTGATTCCATCACCCAGAGAGTAGTAGATACTACAAGAACAACCTGTAGAGGATTAACACATGATGAGTGCGTTGGAAGAGTTCCAAATGTACCAGCCTCCCAGGTTCAAGGGTTATCCTAGACCCCAAGCTTATGAAAAATGACTGGAGGTAGTTACATGTGTCTTCCTCCTAATGAGGACGCCAATCGACCAGATGGTATTCCTAGCCATGAGTCTTATTCCTAGCTCTACCAGGAGATGATGGATCCTAGTAATCCAAATGCTTGGGGAGATTACCCTCACATTGAAAGAATTCTGTAATCTCTTCATAGAGGTGATATTTCCAGCAACTGTATGTTATGTGCCTATACAAGAGCTACAACATCTGTAGCAGGGAAAATTGACAATAGCGGAGTACTCGACGAGAAATACAGATTTTTATGACTACTCCACAGATATGGTAAAAGAGTTATTAATCATAGATTATACCATCAATATGTGATTGCACCATGATATCAGGGAATCCATGATATGTCTTGGAATCCCTACATATTTTGTGGTACATTAGTGAGCCCTACTTATAAAGAGTTCTCTAGTAGAGCTGACACCGGTAGTGGGAGCAACTATCATGAATCATGTAGATGAATATTCGATAGCAAGTATTCAACAAATGGCACAAGGATCCAAGGTTATCAAACAGTTTAGGGGATGACCCAAGGACATGGGGTCAGCTGGGCAAGGTTAACAAGGTAGTGTGAGTAAACCCATGGGCCAGATGTGTTACTCATGTATGGGTCTGATACACATCACTATAAATTTTCCAACCCATTGTACGACTGATTAGGAGATGGTAAATGGACAATGGAGAAATTGATGAAGGTAGGAACTTGACAATATTCTAGGTAGTGGAGATGGCAGAATAGCTAGATGGGCAGGATGAGTAGAGTGATGGGTTGAGGTACTACCACCACAACCCTCGGGTTGTCCACCACAGTCATAGGGAGCTGGAGGATAGAGACAAGGCCTACATCTGGTGATGGAGGAGTACGAACCCGATGATCCATATATTATTAGAGGTATTATCAATGTATTTTCCACCATAGATTTAGTTTTAATATATATAGGTTCTAGTCACTCCGTTATCTTCATGACGCATGTTCGAGACCCAAAGATTCTAGGGGAACAATTGACTTGATCCCTACAATTTGGGAGTCATGCGTGAGGTGATTTCCTGATCACACACTAGTGGTGATAATGTGACCTAACTCTTGTGGGAATTATTTTTTGTTGGGATCTCTTAGTTTTATCTTCTAGTCCATACAATGTAATTCTTAGAGTGATGTAATTATACATAATTCATGTCTAGATTGACTATTTTAGGTTTAGACTGTAGTGTGTTTGTTGAGAAGGTACCAGGATTTCCATTTCCAATGAAAAGTAATACAATTACATATAGGATGGGATCATAAATAAACGGGTTCATCCAGTCCCACACCAATTGGATTGCAAGACCCTCGGTGTAGTAGATGATATGAGTCCTAGGTTTCCTCGATTGGTGGATTTGTGCGAGGATGTATTTCTGAAATATGTTCTAGGATTATGTCCTCACTAGGAGATTTAAGTCTTCATAGATATACACCATGGGATGACATCACTATCTACATTAGAATATCATATGCATCTCGTAGATCTCATTGAGTTAAGGGTACAAGTGGGCGACTTACAGGGGAAGGGATTCGTGAGACCCAGTGTCTCACCCAAGGAGGCCCCTTTTTTTCCCATATGTCAGGTATGAACTCAAGATTATGTGTGGAATTCCTAAACTAGGACAATGTGACCATAAAAAATAATTATCCACTTCTGAGGATTAAAAAACTATTCAATAAGATGAATGACACGAGGCATATTTTGAAGATAGACCTCAAATATTTTTATCACCAACTTCATGCACTGCATTCGGAATTCCCCAAGGTAGCATTCAGGTGTCGGTGTGTACATTATGAGTATATATTGACACCATTTCGTGTGATGAATTCCCCCGCAGTAATCTTGGGTCTCATGAAAATGACCTTTTAGCCATATTTGGTCGAATTTTTCATATTCATTATTGATGAGATCCTAGTGTACTCGGAATCTGAGGAGGAGAAAACAATACACAATGGTATGATCCATGCCACACTTCAAGTGCACCAAATTCATAGGATGCTCTCAAAGTGTCAGTTCTAAATTTTAGAGGTCCACTTTCATGGAATCATCATTTTAGAGGCTCGACTTGTAGTAGATCTGGCGAAGATTAAAGTTGTTCTTTGTTGGTGTCTGTAATGCCCTGACCCTAGTTACACAGAGTCTGTGCATTATTACGCAACATTGTCATGATCACAAAAGATCAAGTCTCGAAATACCGATTAGTTTAGTAGCCTTGGAAACATGTGATACATTCATAAATGTTACATTACATCATAAAGTGAAAAATCACAATAACATAGTCTCCATAGTCCACACTTCTATCCCCTTTAGACTATCCCTATAGGTCAGTCATAAAATATTTCTTCACATCCTGGGAAAATAAAACATAGAAAGGGGTGAGCTCAGATGCTCAGAAAGGATAACAATACAGCAGAAACTTTCATAAATAAACATAATCATTTAAGTCAATTTATAACTAAAAAAACCTTTTAAACATGAACTTCCTAATAATATGGAAAAAATAAAATGAAATAATTCCATTTACTTATTCACATGAATATTCTACTAGTCGAATAATCACATGCAATATCAATAAACGCTTTCATAATGATGGAATTCATAATGCAATACTATCATATCCACATAGTCATGGCCTCGTTCCAATACTACAAATAAGATTTTGTCAAGGCCTCGTTCCAAGATAGTAGTTTGTCTCATGAGACCTACCGATGCATCGAGGACTAATAGCGGGCTCCACCCATCACTTATTAAGTCCAATGCATTCCTTATATTAAATGTTTTAAACATATCATAAACCAAAACATAATCGTATCATAGAAAACATGCATTAAGGAAACATAACATTTCCAGATTTCAATCAAAAGATATCAATACAACAAATTGATATAATAAAAACATTATCAAAATCATTTTCAATACCAAAATAAAATAAAAGTAAAACATGGTATATATTTTTCATTCAACAAAAGGTTATGGCTTGTAGAGGAAGCTGGAACTCAAATAATGTTCACGGCTGCGGCAAAGTCATTGTTGTCGCATATGTAAGACAAAACATTCCCTTTGAAGTTTAGTAAAAAAAGCTTCATATAAAAAGATTTCTTATGAATAAAAGTAAAAGTCAAATGGTTTTGTACACCGTATAAAATAAAGTTGTGTATAAAACAAAATATGCCTCAATGAAAGGAGATTGAGACGAAGTCCCTTACCTCGTGTCTGACTTGACTCGATCATTCTTTAACCTCCTGAATAATAAACTAGAGTTAATTTATACTTGATTACAAAAAAAATTCAAGTTCATTATTCCTTTTATATCACTTATTACCATGTTATGAACATTATGTAATTATTTAAGTTAATAACGGTCGTTTTGTCGATCTTTGGTACTTGAGTCAAAAATAAACTTCTATTAATTAAAAGTTGTTAATGTGGTAAAATATCCATTATATCCTGAATTATATTCATGAATTAGATATCATATATATAATATATATCCATTATATACATTAATTTATAATATTACATAACATTTACTAGTAAGAAATGAAATGCACTATTCATGAGACGGTAAGTCGTACGTACGCATGAACGCTACTTTCGTTTCTATTTAGTATTTAATGGAATGAAATAATAATGATATAAAGGGGTATTAAAATTCCAGTATAATATCATATATAATATCATTTACTCCATCCATTTTATGTCACACATATGGCATTAACGATTCAAATCACTTTGAGGGGGTGGCAGTCCGCACTTCCTAAAATGAAATTATCACTTTTACCCATTATTGAAATCATAACAGTTTTCCATAATTGAATAATACATAAGCATAGGGAAAACATAAATATAAAATATATCATATATAAATATAGTGACATCTTAATGGCAAAAATGAGACGTGTTAAAAGAATAATGAACAATCATCATTTCGTGAGGTAGTAATTCGCCACCCACAGAAACAATATGTTCTTTAACCATTAGATGAAGGTGGGGATAAGTGTAAATAAAATACATATCATAAAAACATCCTATTATATGAAGGATACTAGTTTTTTTACAAAATAAAGGAATAAAAAGAGTGTAAGGAGTTGGAGAAGCAAAATAAAACAAAAGAACATAAGATATGACATTACATTAAAATCGGGTAACTCTTTTTGATTTGATCCAAAGGATTCTTTGGGAAGATTTGTTCCCAAAGTGAGGATTCTATGAGTAAGAGAGTGAATTTGAGATAGTATTTGGGCATATTTTGTCCAAGCAAAATTTCTTGATGGTGTGAATAAGGTGGTAGAGGTTGGGGCCTTTTATAAGAGGAGAGGAGGGGCACTCTTGGAAAGTAATGAAATGTTACATTATTATATAATGAGTTTCGGATTTTAAAAGCTCCAAAATTATATATTTCTATGATAAGGTGATAATGGATCTAAATATACTCATCCAATAGGTTTTTGACAAGTGTATGTCTTTGATTTTACATTATCTTGTTATTTTATTTAAATCGTTAATTAATGAGGTAATCACTGCATCATCATGGTGTCATAAAAAAATTAATTTATTTAATGTCTAAAAATTATAAAACAAATATCATGGTGTAGGAAATCTTTTTATATTTCCAATTAATATTTATAGTCAAATAGATAACTTGTATATCCCCTTGTAAAAATAGTTTTAGTAAAACAATACATGTTTGTGACATTTTTATTTTTACTTTAAATAAAAAGTTATTAATGTCAATTTCTTACCCATGTGGCTACATGGGGCCCCAAATATTACCCATTGATTGTCTTGGTTGGCCATGACTCATCCAATAAAAGTAGGACATGTGTTAAGATAATTTTATATTATTATAACATTATTTTTACCTTAAATTACACTAATTTCCTTTAATCGCGATTAATAGAACTTAAATGTTACTATTAACCAAAAAATATTATAATCCCATTGAAACACATTTTAATTCCTAATTACAATGATATATGTTTGATTTTTGAAATTCAAATCACAGAGATGGTAAAATTTCATTTAAATGAAAAATCAGTTTTTTCACAACCATTGAGTGGTTTCACTATTCATCAAAAATCGATGTTTTTTCGAACAATACCAAATATTAACCCTAAGATATATTTGGTATTACTAATTCAAAAATGATGTTTATTTTAAAAAATTAAAAACATATAAGTTGAATTAATTATATTAATAATTAGTTCCCGCTGTCACAATAAATAGCGTTTTTTTAAGAAACAATATATATCAAAAGATTGACAATTGTTTATATCCAATTTCAAAGTGAAATTAATTATAATGACCACCAATGGATAAAATGGTAAAAATATATTCTAATTATACTTTAAAACCACTTAATAGTATAATATATCACTATAAATTATTTTGATTAAAAAAGTTGTTTTTAAGTATTTTTTTTTTCTATTCATAGAAAATTGGAAGTTCTCAGAAAATTACAAAAAATTCAACTTAGGATAATTTTGATATTCTGAATACAAAAATGAATTCCATTTAGAAATAAAAAAATTATATAATTTCGAAATCTGGGTATTACTATTCATAACGGCTACTTTGATTAGTCGCGGTGTTTTAGAACCCGAGTTTGCGTACAACACACGCTGCTCTATTATTCAAAGAGAAGTGTACCATAGAAGAATGGGGTGTTACATTCTCCCCTCCTTCAACAAATTTAGTCCTCGCAATTTGAAAATTTTCTTTGAAAATAAAAGGTTGAAAATAGAAAATACCTTTGTGGAAAACCCACATCGGAAATAAGGTTAATAAAAATATAACTTTAAAAGAAAGAAAGAGATGTACAAAGTTCACCCGAGATAGCTCATACTAGGATTCTATGAAAACATGGATATAGAGGAGAAAAACACCATCAAGGTCTGATGGAGAGTTGTAGAAAATAGGATTAGGAGAATTTTAACTACAAGAAAATAAAAACCTTGTGATTGGTTAAACGGTCTTTGATTCCCTAGTAGGAAAAGTTAACCAACAACGTTTTTTGTTTCAAGTTACCTTTCATAATATTGAAGAATTTATTTATGAGATTTACTAAGAACATAATGAAATATACTTACTTTTCATGTAGACTTTAATTTTTAATAAATTTTTACCACAAACCCATATTTCACTCCAAAAGGTAATAGAACTCAAAAATATTATATCCATCCTAATAGTACAATGTTCCAGATATTAACACATACCATTTATATTAGGAAAAATATTTTGTAATAACCAGGGACTTTCTGTAGGCTAGTGGTAGGTAATAAAGGCCTGTCTCACTATGGTTGTGGGTTCGATTCATACAGCTTTGTCCGATGCGACGGGTTATCCCCCAACCTACAGGTTGTCGTTTTCTTGAAACTATAGTATTATAATATTCTAAAAATAACATTCAGAAATGTTTTAACCTTAAAAAAACTATGAAAAGGTCAATGTAACCCATTCCATATTTTATAGTTATCCAAAAAAACACTGTCCAAACTCACAGTCCAAATTTTATAAGGAAGGTAATCATAATGAAGATCCTTTTTTCCATGTAATAAAATCTGAACACCTTCATCATGTATTATTTAAAAACACTACAACATCCTAAATTATCATAAATCCTTATTGATTATATTCATGATCCCTTATTCCTTATATAATACTAGATATACTCCTTCTATCCAAAAATCTATACAAATCATTAATCAGCTTCACAGAAGTCAGGAATATCCAATATTTATCCAAATCAATCATGTATTATTCAAAAATCACTATCTCAATATCAGAACCATATTATGGTTTATCATTCTCTTAACCATATATTTTCCAAAAAAAAACTTGCTATTGAGTCACTTTTCTTGGTTCCACACAATCTCATGTCCTTAATGAAATAGTACTGAAGTACAATCCTTATATACTCCATAATTATTATAACCATTACATTGTTGATACAACACTAAAATGACATAATTATTTAATAACAACATAAGAACTCTAATCATTCCCCCTCATCTGTAGTAGTATCAAAACATTATTATTATCCAATTGCATAATATGGGGAATACTCCGATGATTTGTACAATGGTTTTCATAGTGTCCCCACTCCTTTCAGATGAAGCATTGTACATTTGAAACCTTTTTCTTACCCTTGCAGTCACACACTTGGTGTCCTTTTTCTCCACACTTATAACAAACTCTCATTCCCTTCAAGCAAGTTCCAAGGTGTTTCTTCCCACAGTTATCACATATTGGAAAATTATTCTTTTCCCTCTTCCCTTTATCCATCATTCTCTCTTCCATCCTTTTCTTATCTTTCTTACTTTCAAATCCATAGGACTCAGAGAATTATTTACTTATCTTATTAACACATGATACTATTTCTTCATATGTTGAGAACACATGGGAGACTATTTCCCTTCTAAATGCTGGCATAATACCATGAAATATATGATCCTTCTTACTCTTTGGATAATACGTATTTCCAGAGTACACATTTCTTCTAATGGGCGCCATTTCTATAGAATGGCATAAACTAGATTATTTTATGAATCGAAATAAAAAATAACAATCTTACCAAACACCTAACATAGATTGAACAGTTTATGGATATAATCCATAATCATAAAAAAAAATTCTTTAAGGAAGTATATAATCATAAACCCTTCATAATGGTTTGTAAAGAAATAGTGAATTATCCTAAGCATATCCCTTGGGAGTGTTGTAACCAAGAGTTCGGCAAGGCCTATTGTCATGCACCAGTTCCCGTTCGAGTCTTGCTCAAAGCGGTGTTTTCGGGTATTACCCCTAGGTACATCTATGCTAGAGCCGCCTCTACCTGCTCGTATCTAGATAGATATGTATTGCTCAGAAAACTTACAAAATATTTACAATACCAAAATTCTAGGAAGTTCTTCTATTCTAATCCTCAAAGTCTATCTTAGGGATATGTGATATAATCAGAGTTTTTCTAAATCTATCTTCAAAGGTTAGTACTAAACTGCCTCTTATACCAGCTATAATGCCTTAACCCCAGTTACCCAGAGTCGGTGCATTTTTACGTAACATTGGCAGGATCACAAAAGATCATGTCTCGAAAGACCCATTAGTTTAGTAGCCTTGGAAACACTAGATACATTCATAAATGTTACATTGCATCATAAAGTGAAAAATCACAATAACATAGTCTCCATAGTCCACACTCCTATCCCCTTCAGACTATCCTGGTAGGTCAGTCATAAAATATTTCTTCACATCCTGGGAAAATAAAACCTAGATAGGGGTGAGCTCAGATGCTCAGTAAGGATAACAATATAGTGGAAACATTCATAAATAAACATAATCATTTAAGGAAATTTATAACAAAAAAACCTTTTAATCATGAACTTCAGCATAATATGGAAAAAATAAAATGAAATAATTCCATTTAATTATTCACATGGTTATTCTACTAGTTGAATAATCACATGGAATATCAATAATCGCTTTCATAATGATAGAATTCATAATGCAAGACTATCATAACCACATAGTCAAGGCCTCATGCCAATACTACAAATAAGATTTTGTCAAGGCCTCATTCCAAGACACTAGTTTGTCTCATGAGACCTAACGATGCATCGAAGAGCTATAGCGTTCTCCACCCGCCACTTATTAAGTCCAATACATTCCTTATATGAAAAGGTTTAAACATATAATAAACCAAAACATAATCGTATCACATAAAAAAAGCATAAATGAAACATAACATTTCCACATTTCAATCAAAAGATATCAATAAAACACATTGATATAATAATAACATTATCAAAACCATTTTCAATACCTAAATAAAAGAAATGTAAAACATGGTATTTATTTTTCATTTAAAAAAAGGTATGGCTTGTAAAGGAAGCTGAAACTCAAATAATGGTCACGGCAGTGGAGAAGTCGTTGTTGCCGCATACGTAAGACAAAACATTCCTTTTGTCATTTCTTAAAAACTCTTTGTATAAAAATATTCCTTTTGAATAAAATTAAAAGTCAAAGGGTTTTATACACCATATAATGGAATATTGTGTATAAAAAAAATATGCATCAATGAAAGGAGATTGAGACGAAGTCCCTTATCTCATTTCGGACTTGACTCGATTGTTCTTTAACCTCCTGAATAATAAACTATAGTTAATTTCTACTTGCTTAATAACCTTTTTCAAGTTCATTATTCCTTTTATATCACTTATTAACATGTTATGAACATTATGTAATTATTTAAGTTAATAACGGTCATTTGTCGATCTTTTGTACTTGAGTCAAAAATAAACTTCTTATAAATACAAGTTTTTCATTTAGTAAAATATCCATTATATCCAGAATTATATTCATGATTTAGATATCATATATATCATATATATCCAGTATATTCATTCATTTATAATATTATATAACATTTAGTGGTAAGAAATGAAATGCACCGTTCATGGAGACGGTAAGCTGTACGTACGCATTAATGCAACTTTCATTTCTATTTAGTATTTAATGGAATGAAATCATAATGATATAATGGTTTATTATAATTCCAGTATAATATCGTATATAATATCATTTACTCAATCCATTATACTTCACACATATTGCATTAACGATTCAAATCACTTTGAGGGGGCGGTAGTCCGCACTTCTTAAAATAAAATTATCGCATTTACCCATAATTGAAATCATAATGGTTTTCCATAAATGAAAAATACAGAAGCATAAGGAAAAAATAAAAATAATATATATCATATATAAATATAGTTACATCTTAATGTCCACCATGAGAGGTGTTAAAAGAAGATTGAACAATCATCGTTTCGTGAGGTAATAATTCACCACCATCAGAAAGAGTATGTTCTTTAACCATTAGACGAAGGTGCGTGTAAGTGTAAATAAAATACATCTGATAACAATATCCTAGTATATTTAATATAATTTTTTGGCTACGAAAGGAAGGAATAAAAAGAGTTTAAGGGGTTGGAGAAGCAAAATAAAACAAAAGAACATAAGAGAAGACATTACCTTAAAATTGGGTAACTCTTGGATTTGATCCAAAGGCTTCATTGGGGAGACATCTTCCCAAAGTGAGGCTTCTAGGAGTAATAGAGGGAAGTTGAGAGAGTATTTGGGGATATTTTGGCCGAGAAAAATGGCTTGATGGTGTGAATAAGGTGGTATGGGTGGGGGCCTTTTATAAGAGGAGAGGAGGGGCACTCTTGGAATGTCAAGAAATGTTACTTTATTATATAATGAATATCGGATTTTAAAGGTCCCGAAATTATATATTTCAAGGATAAGGTGATATGTTTTATAAATCAACTCATCCAATAGGTTTTTTAAAAGTTTATGTCTTATATTTTACATTATCTTTTCATTTTATTTAAATCGTTATTTAATGAGGTAATCGCTGCATCAGCATGTTGTAAAGAAAATTAATTTTTTAATGTCTAAAAATTATAAAAAAAATATCATTATGTGGGAAATATTTTTATATTTAGAATTAATAGTTATTTTCAACAAGATAACTTGTATAACCACTTGTAAAAATTGTTTTAGTAAAATAATACATGTTTGTGACATATTTATTTTTACTTTAAATAAAAAGTTATTAATGTAATTTTCTTACCCATGTGGATCCATGGGGCACCCAAGTTTCCCCATGGATTTTATTGGTCGGCCCTGACTCATCCAATAATAGTAGGACATGTTTTAATGTAATATTATATTTAAATAACATTATTTTTACCCTAACTTACAGTAATTACCTTTAATCGTGATTAATAGAACATAAAAGTTATTTTTCAACTAAAATTATTTTAATCCCATTGAACCACATTTTAATTAATAATGACAATGATGTTTGTCATATTTTTTAAATTCAAATCACAGAGGTGGTAAAATTTTATTTAAATGAAAAATCAGTTTTTTAACTACCACTTAGTGGTTTCACTATTCATCAAAAATTGAAGTTTTTAAGAACAATACCAAAAATTCATCCTAAGATATATTTAGTATTCCTAATACAAAAATGATGTATATTTTACAAAATTAAAAACATATAAGTTTAATTAATTAATTTAATAATTATTTCCCACTGTCACAATAAATAGTGTGTTTTTAAGAAACAATATATATCAAAAGATTGACAATTGTTTATGTCCAATTTCAAAGTGAAATTAATTCTAATGACCACCAATGGATAAAATGGTAAAAATATATTCAAATTATACTTTATAACCACTCAATAGTATAATTTATCACTATAAATTAATTTGATTAAAAAAGTTCTTTTTAAGTATTTTTTTCTCTTCATTGAAAATTGGAAGTTCTCAGAAAATTACAAAAAACACATCTAAGGAAAATTGTGATATTCTGAATACAAAAATGAAGTCCATTTTGAAATATAAAATTTATTTACTTTAAAAAAGTGGTTATTACTATTCATAACAGCTAATTTGATTGGTCGCGGTGTTTTAGAACTCGAGGTTGCATACAACACATGTTTCTCTATTATTCAAAGAGAAGTGTATCATGGATGCTTGGGGTGTTACAGTGTCCACACAAGAGTGTTACCGATGTGTGCTATTTCCTATGGTTGGCTGGGCAGTATCGGAGGTTTGTACCAAACGTTTCTAGGGTAGAAGAAACATTGATGGCCATGGAATTGAAAGATAATCCATTCATGTGGATAGAGAAGTGACATATAATATTTCAGGAGATGAGGATGATATTGACGAGCACTCCAATCATGACATTACTGGAAGAGGATGTTGAGTTTTTGGTCTTCTACAATGCATAAGGGAACATGCATTGTGTTTTCATGATTTTGGGGAAAGTGGTGATTGCCTATGGTTCAGACCAGTTGAGACAAAATGATAAAAACTACATGACCCATTATATTGAGAAAATAGTCTATGTCTTTACATTGAATATGTGGCAACACTACCTGATAGGGACATGTTTACCATCTACTTGGACCTCATGAGTTTCATGTATATATTCTAGAAAAAGGGGCATAAAATTGGATAGAAAAGAAAAGTAGATATCCCCTATGACTATGAATTTGATATTTTCTATACACATTGAAAAGGGAATGTAGTGGGATATGCTCTTAGTATGAGATCCAACATGAAGTTACTAAGTGAGGTATTAGAGCTGTTGGGCGCATTACACATATGCTTTGTGTATGGAGAAGTATTAGCCTATCTATAGCATCCCGTCTTTTTATAACATAACTTTCATTCCATTACACGGAACTGAGGATCTTTAAGGTTTAGTGTCTTGGAAACAAGGAACATAAAACATGAAACAAAAAAAACAGTCTTCTTAAACACTTGAAAGGCTTCTCCTCATGTTCACCCTAGTATCATTACTACATCTCATAACCTGGGGACATACATCAAAAGGAAGGGTGAGCAGAAGGCCCAGCAAGGGAAACATGTGAAACATTTTTCATATGAACTTGAGATACATCAATAAAGTCATGAAAAGAACTTTAAGGCATGAAAATGAAATCATGAAGCATATCATAATAAAAATAAAACATTTTCATAACATGAAGATATGGCTACATAATTTAACCTAGAAAATCATGAACATATCACCAAGGTCCATCCCCAAGGTGTCATTTTAAAATTACCAAGGTTATTCACCAAGGTATCGTGAAAATTGCAATCTCTAGTGGTTACATCATTACACAATGCATTGGAGCGCTATCAGGGCGCACCCTTAAATTTGCCTTTATTATCATGTGAGCCACATATATCATCATCAAACATTTCATAAATAACCCATATAGCATAAAATAAATGGGTTTCATTTCAAAATCATAACGTTTTAAAAACTGCTTTAAAGACATGATCTTTACGTCACTTTAAAACCCACAGAAAAGGAAGGTGGGTCTCATGTATGTAAATCCCAGAATTTAAAATAGAACATTTTGGTATATATGTGAATACCCCTTTAGAATAAAGATCTTCGAGTATTGACTTAATAAAATAAAAGAACATTAGAAAAAGAGATAGACATTTTGAGACAGAAATTCTGTAGCATAACGGCAATGTTCCGTGGTTTTAGAAGATATTAAAAGAGAGGTAAAATGGGTCAAACATTCATAAATGATCCATAAAATAGTACATGGACAGAATAAGAAGGATACATGATCATGGTAATGAAATTTCAAGGACATACCATTTGAAATGAAAAACATGGAAGGAAGAAAAAAATTAGATTTCTCTTATGAAAGTTCGGCAGCCTAACGGCGTTACTTAAACATCAACAAAAATGATTTGAAAAGATCAAATAGGGTCTCTCATCATGTGAAAATAAGAGTTCAGTATGATAGATATAGAGATAATTCCCCAACATAACAAAAAGTAATTTGAATGAATTGACATGAAAGTAGAACTTCAAAACGAGAAGGGTGAAGAACCACTTAAAAATTCGGCAGCCTAACGGCGCCACTTAAAACATCAAAATACTGAATTGAAGAGATCAAATGGGGTCTCTCATCATATGAAAATAAGAGTCCAGTATGATATATACAGAGATCATACCCCAATATAACAAAAAGGAACTTGAAATAATTGACATGAAAGTAGAACTTCAAAACGAGAAGGGTGAAGAACCACTTAAAAATTCGGCAGCCTAACGGCGCCATTTAAAACTTCAAAATACTGAATTGAAGCAATCAAATTGGGTCTCTCATCATATGATCATAAAATATCAGTATGATAATTTAGATATCATACCCCAACATAATAAAAAGGAACATGAAAGACTTGAATGAAAATAGAACTTGAAAACGAGGAAGGTGAAAGAATCCCTTAAAAATTCGGCAGCCTAACAGCGCCACTTAAACATTCTTAAAACGAATTGATGAGAGCAAGGGGGGGTCTCTAATCATATGAACATGAAATATGCAGTAGTATGAATATAAAAGAACATCCTCCAACATAAGAACATGGAGTATAAAAGAAATGACATAAAAGAGATTACTTGAAAAGAAAGAGAGAGGTCGGATCCCTTACCTTAAAATGTAACTCTTAAACCTCAAAGGTTGGGACCTTGAGGGCTTGGGGGAACCTTGGGAGGACTCCTTGGGAGGTAATGAGACCAAAAATTAGTTGGGAATGAGTGGGGAGTCGAATGGATGAGAGGAGGGCTTGGTATTTATAGGGAAAGTGAGGGGACAAGGCATTAATGGTCAAGGGACACCTCACATGTGCTTTTCTCAAACCCATGTGCTCTCCCTTGGCATTTATCATGGAGTTAGGCCACATGGGGCCCCCAAAACAATAATTCATCACCCTTGGCCGGAAAACCCTTAAAAGATCTCATGACATCATCATGACACAATTATGATGTCATTAAACATACCGAAACCCTAAAACTGCATTTTTACTATTCACTAAAAAAATTCATCTTTCTCAGAAAAATCCCAAACATTCACCTTAACTAAATATCAATGCTCCGATTTCAAAAATGAACTCCATTTTATAAAAATAATTTTCTAAATATTTTTAATTTTATTTTTAAATAAATACACTATTCACCGAAAATTCATTTTTTTCAGAAAAATCCCCAAAAATTACAATAACATAATATCGATGCTCTGAGTTCAAAAATAAGGTCATTTTTATAAAAATAATTTTACAATTATTTTTAATTAAATTTTTAATTAAAAAACACTATTCATCTGAAAAAACTAATACTTGAATAATAATTTATGAAACCGTTATTTAACCATTTTATTGAATCACAATACTTAATCAAGGTGCCTAGATTATTTTAAAACTTTCTTTAAGTTAGATTACTAATCAATTTGGTCATATTACTAATCCTAATCATAAAATCACTATTCATAATTTACTATTCATCAAAAATCAAGTTGATCTTATTAGACTCCAAATTTCGTACTGAACATAATTGTAGAAGACCATTTTTTGAAAATAATTACACATTTTTTGTTATTTAAGGCTTACATAAATATTTTTTTTCAAAATATTCTTTTGAAAATTCATCAAAAATATGCATACTATTTTCATCCGGTCATTTGAAAATTCATAAATTTCATCATAAGCAGAAATCCCAATTTTTATTTAAAACAAGGATTACACAAGGCAGTTACGGTCTCGTTACATAGCCCCTTATAATACCAGCATGGGACCTAAGAGTAAGTTGTGCTAGGGTGATAGAATCTTGGGGTGGCTCGGTCAACATTGCCCGAGTAGTAATTTCTATCAGTTTGAACTTCTCGTGAAGGCGATTCCGTTCTAGCTTCACATGATGAAGTTCGGCTTGGGTTTGGTCCAGAGCAAAGCCCAATGGTGCTACCTCCTTCCCAAGCTCTGTTAGATGGGCTTCGATCGGTCCAAGACTACTAGGTGAGGCCATCGAATCTTCTTTCTATAATAATTAACCAAGATTACTTGTATTTAGAGACAATAATCATAAAATTTTGTTCACAGTGGTCATATTGACCGATGGTCATATAAGAATCAAAACCCAATGGTCTCATTTTAATTATAATCATGTTTATCAAATAAAACATTTTTGTTGTGTATAAAAATAACACATAAAATTAGGAAACAATATTTATTTAAAATTTCGGGTCGTTACAATCTTCCCCCCTTAAGAAATTACGTCCACGCAATTTTTTTAAAATTGGGTTTTGAAATTTCATTGAAAGCCCCACATCGGAAAAGGAGGCAGTAAAACTATTACTTTAAAAGAAAGAAAGGGAAGTACAAAGGTCACCCGAGTTAACCCACACTAGGGTTCCATGTAGGAAAACATGGACATGGAGGAGAAAACAAAGGGTCATGTTCTGAGGGAGAGTGATAGAGAACGTGATTAGGAGAAATTTAACCATGAGAAAATCCCAAACATATGATGTGTTTAAATGGTCATTGATTACCTAGTAGGAAACGTAAACCAACAACGTTTTTGTTTTACGTTCCTTTTCATAATTTTGAGGAATTCATTTACAACATAGAACAAAAACATAAGGAAATATACTTATCTTCATGTAGAGTTTCATCCTTTAATAAGTTTCTACCCAAAACTAATCTTTTCTCCAAATTATGAGCATTCAAAACTACTTGGTCTCATCAAAACACAAAAATCATCTTCATAATCCACAAATGATTAACTATCTATTTCTTCTATCTTTAATCATTATCCCAAAAACAGAAAGGGTAAGGTAAAACAACTCTTCAAAAAGAAATAATCCCATATGAATGGAAACTACTTTTAAATCTTCAAAGTTCCATGGTACTACCCAAAGTTCATCATAGTCCATTCCATAAATAACTGTCCTTAAAAATCCTCAAAATAAACCAAACTAAGATTGAATCCCAAATACAAGAAGGATTTGATAACATAGTCTTCCAAGGTAAACTTTATCATTCATCTCCAAACAACATCAACCACTCCTAACATCTTATAAAAAAAGTAACTACCCTAAACATATTTACCCCAAGATAGGTTAATAATTTCCATAAGTAACCTAAATTACTATAATTCCACCTTAAATTCATCAATTCTTCAAAATATAAGTCAACCCTACTCTTCAAAGAAAATACCGTAGTAGTCTATTTACCTCGATCATATAGGGTCCCCAAAATAGTGAACATCTTCCAAAATAATAATCAGCTTTTAATCCCCTAATCATCTCTTTTATATTAATATGGAAATTGTTGCATTTACTATCACATTGGTTATTGGGACATGTTCTTCCATATCCCACCATTAACTAAGAAGAGAAATTATAATTAGAGGCTTAAATACTTAACCAATAATCCTGAAAAGGAGCTTAAATCATATAAGGATAACTTGTAGAAGAAAATTATACCCTAACTTGTGATCCCCTAGGTTCCAATCTAGGTTATCCAAGATCATATATTCTTTTGTGAATCTTTATTTTATTTTATCTTTGTTCCTTTAGTAATGGTTCATACTAAGCTTATGAATTTACCAAAGCATATCCCCCGGGAGTGTCGTAACCAAGAGTGCAGCAAGGCCCGTTGTCGTGTACCAGTTCCCGTTCGAGTCTAGCTCAAAACGGTGTTTTCAGGTTTTACCCCTATGTACATCTGTGCCAGAGCCACCTCTACCTGCTCGTATCCAGACAGGGATGTATTTGCTTGGCAACCCCTTACTCAATACTCAGCAAAATACCAGGAAGATTTCCTATGTTAAACTTTTCTATAGGGTTCGTCCTAGAGTTTTCATATCCTAATTTCCACAAATAACTAAACCATCCTTTGATACCAACTATAGCATCCCGTCTTTTAATAACATAACTTTCATTCCATTACACGGAACTGAGGATCTTTAAGGTTTATTGTCTTGGAAACAAGGAACATAAAACATGAAACAAAAAAAAACATTCTTCTTAAAAACTTGAAAGGCTTGTCCTCATGTTCACCCTAGGCTCATTAATGCATCTCATAACCTGGGGACATACATCAAAAGGAAGGGTGAGCAGAAGGCCCAGCAAGGGAAACAAGTGAAACATTTTACATATGAACTTGAGATACATCAATAAAGTCATGAAAAGAACTTTAAGGCATGAAAATGAAATCATGAAGCATATCATAATAAAAATAAATCTTTTTCATTACATGAAGATGTGGCTACATCATTTAACCTAGACAATCATGAACATATCACCAAGGTCCATCCCCAAGGTGTCATTTTAAAATTACCAAGGTTATTCACTAAGGTATCGTGAAAATTGTAATCTCTAGTGGTTACATCATTACCCAATGCATTGGAGCGCTCTCAGGGCGCACCCTTAAATTTGCCTTTATTATCATGTGAGCCACATATATAATCATCAAACATTTCATAAATAACCCATATAGAATAAAATAAATGGGTTTCATTTCATAATCATAATGTTTTAAAAACTGCTTTAAAGACATGATCTTTACGTCACTTTAAAACCCACAGAAAAGGAAGGTGGGTCTCATGTATGTAAATCCCAGAATTTAAAATAGAACATTTTGGTTTATATGTGAATACCCCTTTAGAAGAAAGAGCTTTGAGTATTCACTTAATAAAATAAAATAACTTTAGAAAAAGAGATAGACATTTTGAGACAGAAATTCTGCAGCATAACGGCAATGTTCCGAGGTTTTAGAAGACATTAAAAGAGAGGTAAAATGGGTCAATCATTCATAAATGACCCATAAAATAGTACATGGACAGAATAAGAAGGATACATGATCATTGTAATGAAATTTCAAGGACATACCATTTGAAATGAAAAACATGGAAGGAAGAAAAAAATTAGATTTCTCTTATGAAAGTTCGGCAGCCTAACGACGTTACTTAAACATCAACAAAAATGATTTGAAAAGATCAAATAGGGTCTCCCATCATGTGAACATAAGATTTCAGTATGATAGATATAGAGATAATTCCCCAACATAACAAAAAGTAACTTGAAATAATTGACATGAAAGTAGAACTTCAAAACGAGAAGGGTGAAGAACAACTTAAAAATTCGGCAGCCTAACGGCGCCACTTAAAACATCAAAATACTGAATTGAAGAGATCAAATGGGGTCTCTCATCATATGAACATAAGAGTCCAGTATGATATATATAGAGATAATACCCCAATATAACAAAAAGGAACTTGAAATAATTGACATGAAAGTAGAACATCAAAACGAGAAGGGTGAAGAACCACTTAAAAATTCGGCAGCCTAACGACGCCACTTAAAACTTCAAAATACTGAATTGAAGCGATCAAATGGGGTCTCTCATCATATGATCATAAAAGATCAGTATGATAATTTAGAGATCATACCCCAACATAATAAAAAGGAACATGAAAGACTTGAATGAAAATAGAACTTGAAAACGAGGAAGGTGAAAGAATCCCTTAAAAATTCGGTAGCCTAACGACGCCACTTAAACATTCTTAAAACGAATTGATGAGAGAAATGGGGGGTCTCTCATCATATGAACATGAAATAGGAAGTAGGATGAATATAAAAGAACATCCTCCAACATAAGAACATGGAGTATAAAAGAAATGACATAAAAGAGATTACTTGAAATGAAAGAGAGAGGTCGGATCCCTTACCTTAAAATGTAACTCTTAAACCTCAAAGGTTGGGACCTTGAGGGCACCTTGGGAGGACTCCTTGGGAGGTAATGAGTCCAGAAATTCGTTGGGAATGAGTGGGGATTCGAATGGATGAGAGTAGAGCTTGGTATTTATAGGGAAAGTGAGGGGACAAGGCATTAATGGCCAAGGGACACCTCACATGTGCTTTTCTCAAACCCATGTGCTCTCCCTTGGCATTTATCGTGGAGTTAGGCCACATGGGGCCCCCAAAACAATAATTCATCACCCTTGGCCGGCCAACCCTTAAAAGATCTCATGACATCATCATGACACAATTATGATGTCATTAAACATACCGAAACCCTAAAACTGCATTTTTACTATTCACTGAAAAAATTCATCTTTCTCAGAAAAATCCCAAACTTTCACCTTAACTAAATATCAATGCTCCGAGTTCAAAAATGAACTCCATTTTATAAAAATAATATTCTAAATATTTTTAATTTTATTTTTAAATAAATACACTATTCACCGAAAATTCTTTTTTTTTTCAGAAAAATCCCCAAAAATTACCATAACATAATATCGATGCTCTGAGTTCAAAAATAAAGTCATTTTTATAAAAATAATTTTCTAATTATTTTTAATAAAATTTTTAATTAAAAAACACTATTCATCCGAAAAAACTAATACTTGAATAATAATTTATGAAACCGTTATTTAACCATTTTATTGAATCACATTACTTAATCAAGGTGCCTAGATTATTTTAAAACTTTTTTAAGTTAGATTAATAATCCATTTGGTCATATTACTAATCCTAATCATAAAATCACTATTCATAATTTACTATTCATCAAAAATCAAGTTGATCTTATTAGACTCCAAATTTCGTACTGAACATAATTTTAGAAGACCATTTTTTGAAAATCATTACACATTTTAAGTTATTTAAGGTTTACATAAATATTTCTTTCAAAATATTCTTTTGAAAATTCATCAAAAATATGCATACTATTTTCATCCAGTCATTTGAAAATTCATAAACTTCATCATAAGCAGAAATCCCAATTTTTATTTAAAACAAGGATTACACAAGGCAGTTACGGTCTCGTTACATAGCCCCTTATAATACTAGCATAGGACCTAAGAGTAAGGTGTGCTAGGGTGATAGAATCTTGGGGCGGCTCGGTCAACATTGCCCGAGTAGTAATTTCTATCAGTTTGAACTTATCGCGAAGGCGATTCCGTTCTATCTTCACATGATGAAGTTCGGCTTGGTTTTGGTCCAGTGCAAAGCCCAATGGTGCTACCTCCTTCCCAAGCTCTGTTAGATGGGCTTCGATCGGTCCAAGACTACTAGGTGAGGCCATCAAATCTTCTTTCTATAATAATTAACCAAGATTACTTGTATTTAGAGACAATAATCAAAACATTTTGTTCACAGTTGTCATATTGACTGATGGTCATATAACAATCAAAACCCAATGGTCTCATTTTAATTATAATCATGTTTATCAAATAAAACATTTTTATTGAGTATAAAAATAACACATAAAATTAGGAAACAATATTTATTTAAAATTTCGGGTCGTTACACTATCTCTAGACAATGTTAGTTACCCATCCACTCATAAATAAATTTAGAGAGGCATATCATAGAGACACAAACTATGTGACTTAACGAGCTCAAATTTCCATAGGGAATTCCCTGAATATATTTTCAAAATGTGGGGATCAAAACATTTTCATCAGAGGGAACACAATAGTGCCAATGAAGCTGATGGAAGAGGTACTACGGGAGTTCCATAATTCCCCTTTGGATGTATATAAAATAGTGTAAAATTTGTATCTAGTCCTACAATGTATGTTCTGGTCTCTGGGGATGAAAAATGATATGGTGCTATTTGTTTCTAGATACCTCACTTTTGAGAAAGTCAAGGGAAAACCCTAGGTTTTAAAGAGCATGAACTAGCCACTTGAGGAGAAAGAGTGTATGAGGGATGGGATATTGATGTAATTTGTTACAGGATTACCAAGCACATCTAGGGGACATGATTCCATCTATGGAATCATTGATCGACTCACCAAGTTAACCCACTTTCTACCGATCAGTGAGATGAGTTTTGTAGAGAGATTGGAACACCTCTACATGCATGATATAGTAAGGATTCACATATTTCAATCAAATATCATATCAAATATTAATGATATATTTCAATACATTTTGTGGAATGGATTTCAAGATGCATTTGGGACACATTTTCACTTAACCACAATGTCCCATCACTAGACGTATGGATGGATGGAGAGAACTATACAGGTTATAGAGGACATGTTATGGGCTTGCATCTGATAATCTTTATACCATTTGGAGGACTACCTACCTATGGTATATTTTTCATATAACAATAGTTTCCACCCCAAAATTGTTATGGAACTGTTTGAGGCCTTGTATGGGTGACCAAGTAGGTCACCGCTCTGATGGATAGACCAAGGATAATCATCACACATGAGTCCATAGTTGGTATAGGATACCACTAAGATGGTTTATATTATCCAAGAAAAGATGAGGACTGCACAGAGCTAGAAGATGTTGTATGATGACAATAGGTGGAGTCATATGACTTTAAAAGGGGGATAAATGTGTTCCATGGGGTCTCATCTAAATAGGGATTGCAGAGATTTGGCTGGGGTGAAAAATTATATCTGAGATACATCATCCCTTTTTTAGATTCTAGGAAGAGATATTGAGGTGAAATACCACCTATATCTACCATTGTAGTTTCACCGGGGGAATGATTTCTTCTACATGTCGAAGATGATGAGGTATGTTAATGATCCAATGCACATCTTCAATTACGGAGTGATAGAATATTATGATGGGAAGACTCTTGAAAAGTACCCTATGGAGATTGAGGATCTCTAGTAGTGGATCCTTCATGGGTTGTTGGTTTTCATGGTTCATTTTTAGTGGAATCACATGTATCTCAATGAGAGAGCAGGAGAGAAGAAGGCTCAAACATTTGCTCCATACCCTCACATTTATATTGAGTATCCATAGTTTTTACTTTCAAGGATGTAAATCCTTACGGTTTGGAGAATGTAAGGACTAGAATTTTCTAAATTTTATTTTTAGAATTTTTTTAGTAAATTTAAAAACTAGGTGGTGTGACAGCATGCGATTATGAGGGTGGGGGTGCCAAGAACAATAGTTTGATAAATGTTCAGTTCTGAAAAGAACGAGCAATTTTTTTGAAAAAGTGAAATAACACATTAAAGGTTTCCCAAATATGACATTTGAGGTCACTTTTGTGCTTAGAGATGTGCCTTCACCCTATGAGCAACATAAAATTGTCGGTGTAGGTCATACATATAACAAGTCAACATGGGCATAAATGTAAATAAATTATTAAAAAAATTATTTTATTTATAAATCTTATTATCTCATAAATAGTAACATGGATTTGAAATCAATGGCCAAATTTGAGTTAGTAAGGTGGTTTTTTCCTTGGCGAGGACTAACATCGACAGACGTATGTTGGCTACAAAAGTTTGTTTTTGGATATGAGCGTCATTAAAATATTTAACCAAAATAATTTTTTTGGATGTTACATGTTGAGGAAACGACTATTTATTTATATTATAAGCCATATCAGAGTAATTCATGGCCATACCTATAACCCATGAATTCCTCTAAGTCATGGACAATGAAGAATTTTCCCGATGATGAATGTCAGCGGATCAAGGATCGATGATGTCAGAGACTTCCATTATTAATCAATGACTGATCCAATAATCATGTTAGTTTTTCAATATCTTTTTTATTTCTTTTCCCATTATTATAATTAAAAAATGAATGTGTAACAACCCAAAAAAATGTTGATCCTCAGTTTGGTGGTTCTAATGAAGTGGGTAATTATTACAAAATTAAATGGAATAGATCTTGGTGATTATTATGTTGTGGGTTTCTTTATAATCCAACTAACATGAATGGATAAAAGCCAAAAAACAAGGAAATGATCATTTCATTGGGTTTTCATGTACATAATCCCTCCCCATACATCAAACATGTTCTCCAGTCATTATTCTTACTTTGAAATCATATGTGAATGATCGATCATTGTGCTCATGATCCATGGCACAATCATGAGAGATCGAAGGTTCTGCTCCATGACAACATAGTAGAGGTGTGACGGGAGAACAAAAGGAAGTTTTTGGCACCCAGTGGATGAATCTAAGAATGGATGGTTATTTATATGGTAGCTGCTAGTGGGAAATATGTGTAGCCTAGGTAGAGGTTGTGTTCTGGTAGGAAGCACAACGACAGTCCTATTAGGAATCACCGGAGGAGGAGCATGCATCTTCGGAGGCCATGGGCAGTGGAAAAAAGATCTGGAAGGAGGTCACATCAATGGGATATGGATCATAGGCCTCATTAGTGCAATCCCATGTTGGCGGGGGGGGGGGGGGTGCAATCCTAGACGGGGAACACGGGCTGGCCGTGTGAATGGATGTCCGACCACTTTGACTTGGGGAGTTGGATGGCCATGTGGTCTAGCAACAATATAGACCAGAGTGATTCGGATAGGGTGTGCTTCTTCTGGTGGAGAAGAATCGACACACAGGACATGGGCCACACAAGATAACTAGGTAGATCTGATGGTATAGTGGGTTGCGGCCTAAGGTCCCGATGTCTAGGCCCATTGGGTATTCCTAAGACCGTCTACGTCTGGTCAGGTCGGTCATGCTAGGTCAGGCTAGACCCAAAACAAACAAGAACATTTTACTAAATAGGCCATATGTTTCAAACCATGTATCCATTTGATAATACATTTGTATCCTTGGGACCCTTACTATGAGACATTCCTTCTGAGATGCTCTAATTGTGGTTTTTGGGAATTGGTTGACAACCTAATGGCTCGAGGTGTAGGTGATTCCAGAATGATCACACTTCGAGAAGAATCATATTGTTGGGTGTAACAATTTGATCTTTGTAACTATATGATCTTGGTCACTATGTGACATTGGGTACTTCTTCACCCATGGATTCTCAATCATTCATCTACACTTCATTCACCATAGACATTCTATGTGCCATCAAAACTCTACGTGACATCGACATCTTGGATGCCATCACCACTTAGGGAACCATCGACACAACATGAACAACCTAAGCTTTGTGCACCAACGATGCTCCATGCTCTGTTTACACTCTGTGATCCATGGATGCCTCATGCATCACTGACACATATAGTTTCATATAGAATAATAGATATATGAACAATAATTGGAAATTCATATCTTCATTTTTTACACTTATACCTATGTGAGCTAACCATATTGATTGTACTTCATTTGATTCCTTTGTGGTATAATTAATTTGTTTCCTTTGTGGTGTAATTTATTTTTATCATTTTTGGTATAATTCATGTAATTTTTGTGGTATTTTACTTCATGGATTCTGGGTCCCTACTGAGTATTGTTTTACTCACCCCTATACAGGTGATTCCCACACGTGTCATGTCTTGAGATGATGATCTATGATTTGATTGATTCCATGGAGGACTAGGGTCAGGTGGTGCATAGAGGGTGGTCTGATAGATGAGGTGTGCTTCAATGAATTCACATAGTTGTTTCGAAACCTACCCATTAGGTAAGGTTTTCTATTAGCTAACATTAGAAGCATGTACATTTTATTTTAGTTGGACTTCTATTTTGGATCCATTTACATTTCAATTTTTTACTATCGTACTCTTTTTTGTTATATAAGTGGTTTGCATGCTAGTTTACTTAGTTTTTTCAGTTCATCTCTTAATATTGGAGATGTGTGGATGTGTACAAGTACTTATGAAAATGCCTCCCATTTATGGGATATTCCTACTCAGTGCTAGTCGCCAGCCCCTGCCCTATTGGGGTCAGTCCTGGGGTAGTCACGACATGAGCCCCTGGGGATGGTTCATGATAGAGTGTTATCAAAGGTGGTCAGTTCTACAAATGTAAGAAAAAGTCCATGATATTGATTTTGGGACATAGAGTCGAGTGTTTTATTCTATCCTTTCTAGATATGGAATATAGTGTTGGTCCAACATAGTACGTATCCATTGACAAGGACTCATAATTCAAATTTTTGACTCAAAAAATGAAAACACTAGTTGTATGTGAAATAACACTACATGCATCATATATGATTTAGTATGTTCTCATGTCCTTCAAGAGTTAGTTTTAGCAAACAAATTATACTCTATTGACTATGGTAAAACATGATCCATTTTAGGATGCCTCCAAGTCAAGAGGTATTGAGGATTATTATGCATGATCATGAGGATGATCCACATATCGATGAGGAATTAGTAAAAGTACCCATACAAGAGTAGAACCCTTGGGTGTTGTAGTAGTGATATCACCACCTGGAGAGAAGCAGTTACTAACTTTATATCCATTGAGGATTCACGTTGGCTTAGTATGTTGCATGAGTTATGGAGGCAGTGAATTTTAAGGTTCAGGGGTGAGCCAAACCCCACGATAGCTGAGGATTGGCAGTAGTTGGTTACTCGTGTCTTTTTCCTAGATAGGAAGCCTCTCAACCAGATGGAATTCCAAGTTGAGAGTCTTAGAGAGGTCTCAAAAGAGAGATGATGGAGCTTAGTGACCTAAACGAATGTGGATATGATACTCACATGGATTGACATTGATCCACTATTTAGGGTGGAGTTATTTCCAGTGATGTGATGATCAATGTTTACATATGATATACCACATCTGTAGCTGGGTATCTAGATAGAAGAAGAGAAATTTGTGAGAGTTCTGGATCTTTATCACTATGACACGGATGTTGTGAGGGAACCATTATTCAGGGTCCATACCTTCATGCATAAAATATTCTAGGATATTAGGTAATCCATGATATCCTTTATAATCCATATATATGATGGAATAATGAAGCTATATATTCTCGTAGAGAGGTTTCGGTTGGAGAAGACATTGGTAATGGGAGCTACCATGAGGCATCATGTAGCAGAATCATCAGTAGCCTGTCACCAACAACTGACATAAGTGTCCATGTGGATCAGACAGTTTTGGCGATAAACCTAGGATACATGGTTACTTGTGCGAGTAACACATGGAATAGCGAGTCACTAGAAGATATAAGTGTGTAACCCCTGTAGCGGTTAGGGGCATCATTCAATAGATTGTCTGCCCCATTGTATGATCAATCCTGAGATGGTCATGTGACTTTTGAGGTAGAGGATTAGGGAGGAACATGGAAGTCATCCAGGAGGAATATGTAGAAGATGATCTAGATAAGAATCAATAGGTTTGAAAGTTTTAGGTACTACCACCAACACCGACAAGTGGTCCACCACCGGATCAACGTGCTTGTGGATAGGGATGAGGCCATGTTCAAGTGACTGATTCTTGTTACCCCGATGCTTCAAAGATGATTATAGGTAATATTGGTGTCTTTTCCACCATACCTGTAGTTTTGGTTGAAATAGGTTTTGGTCACTCTTTTATCATCACTCCCTTTGTTCGAGACCCTGAATTTCCATTGGAGCTGTTGACTCGATCCATATTCATATAGTGTTCAATAGGAGGAGATTTGATGATCACACACACGTGATGAAATTTTTCACTTACTATTGGGGGAGTTTTTTTCGGTTTGGATATCATGGTGGAAGTATTAAGGCCTTACTACACCATTCATGGTATGGACTGGCTATCCACAGTTCATGCCAAGATTGACTGTTTTAGGCATAGAGAGTGGTGTGTCTGCAAAGATGGGACATCATTATCCATTTTTGATGAAAAGGAAACCAAAGAAGCCCATGATGGAATTTCACATAGGTGGGTGCAGCTGATCATCCACCAGTTGGTTAGAATGACCCTTAGTACAATACATGTGATGAGTTCTTAGTTTTCAAAAGTGGTGGATGAGTACGAGGATGTCCTTTTGAAATATTTTCCATGATTTCTACACCATAGGGTGGTTGAAATATTCATTTATTTTTACCCTAGTAAAATATAGATATCTACACCGGCATATCAATTGGATCCCCTAGAGCTTCGTGAGTTAACGGCACAACTGGAAGACTTTAATGGGAAGGGCATTTTCAGACACAATGATTCACTATGGGAGGCCCTAGTTTTGTTTACGAAAAAGGTCGACAATATACTGAGATTATGTGTGGTCTTCCTGGTCCTGAAATTTGTGACCTAGAATAATAATTATCCTCTATCGAGGATTGTTGACCTCTTCAATCAGATGAAGGGAGAAATTTGGTTCCTGAAGATAAACCGCTGATCTGGATTTAACCAGTTTCTTGTACTGATAGAGGACATTGATAAGATAAAATTCAGGTTTCATTATGATAAAAATGAGTACCTAGTGATACAATTTTGTAGGAAGAACTCCTGAAACAGTGCTAATGGGACACATGAACAACATCTTTCATCCTTACATTGAATGGTTCTTCATGTTCTTTATTGATGAGATCATAGTTTAATTGGTGTTAGAGGAGGAGCACAAAATACAGTTGATGAAGACCCTACACACACTCAAAGGGAACCATCTTTATGGGATGCTCATGAAGTGTCAGATTTAGATTCGGTAGCACCACTTTCTTGGAAATTTCAATTTAGTGCCTGGTGTTGGATTAGATCTGATGAATATTAATGTGGTTCTTTGTTGAGATACCCTGAAGAGTGTTACCAAGGTGTGGAGATTCTTGGTTTTGGATGGGTACTATCAGAAGATTCTACCCAACTTTTTCAAGGTAGTATCACCCTTGAAGACCTTATCATAGAAGGGTGATCATTTTGTATGAACAGATAAGTGCTAGCTGTACTTTCAGAAGTTAAGTAAGATATTGAAGACCACTCTCATAATGTGATTATTGGATGAGGGTGTTCATTACATGGTAATATTTGATGCAATAGGGACTGAGCTTGTTTGTTTCATAATGTAAGGGAATTAATTGACTGCCTATGGTTTGTGGAAAAACTACATGATGGTTGAGTGGTTTACCATCTATTCATACCACATGAGTATCAAGTAAATCATATCTCAGAAGGATATGAACATGATACCAAGATGATGGTTATAGTTCCCCTAGGACGATGAATTTGAGATTGACTATACACCTATGAAAGGGGAATGTAGTGGCAGAAACTCTGAGCAAAATATCCATCTTGTAGTTTATGTGTGATTCATCAGAGTAGTTGGCCACATTATAGATATTATTTGTGTTTTTCGAATGATAAAACTATCTCCAGTTGATGGTAGTTACCCCTCCAATCCAATTGGGAGTTTTAGATGAATAGCACAGAGACACTGACCATGAGACTTTATGTGTACTTTCTTTATCATGGCATCCCTATGATGCATATTCAAAAGGTGGGGAGTACATCAATCCCTTCATAGGAAGCATTGATGTTCTAGTGTTGTTTGAGGATGAGGAATTGAAGGTTTTCCATAATTTACTTTTGGAGGTACAACTAGGAGTGAAAGGATGTATTAGGACATATGACATCGGTTTTTGTGGTCTGGTATGAAAAAGGAGTGGGAATTGTTCATTTATAGATGCCTCACTTGACTGCGAGTGATGGTTGGGCACCAGGTTCAACTGGCTTGACCCAACCTATTGAGGTTCCAGTGTGTATGTGGGATGGGATATTGATGGAGATTGGGATGAGTTAACCATGCTAGTCTAATGGATATGATACCATCTTGGTGATTATTGATAGACTCACCATGTCAGGCCCCTTCATTCCGATCCATGCGTAGAATTCAGTAGAGATCTTGGGGTTCCTCAACATGAAGGAAATAGATCAGCTTCATGAAGTTCCATCATTGATTGTATCAGATCGTGATGAACTCATAAAATCCATGTTATGGAAGGGATTTCATTAGGCATTTTGGACTCAGAAATTCTTAAACAAAGCTTTTCATCCCCAGATGTATGTCTAGATGGAGAGGACCATCTAGATTATAGAGGACAAGCTCCAGAGTTGCATCATAGACTTTTTCTACAGTTGGGATGACCACCTACCTCTGTTGGAGTTCATATTTAACATCATCTACCACTCTCCTATTTGTATTACACAATTTGAGGCCTTGTTCAGGAAACCATTATGGTCACCACTATTCTAGACAGAACCAATAGATTCAGCACTCAGGAGTCATGATTCAGTACAAGCTATTACTGACACTGTGCAGATCATCTATGAGTGGATGAGGATTGGAGAGAACTAGTAGAAGTTTTATGCCACCTAAAGGCAGAAGCCTTGGGAGTTTCATGATGGATACCATGATCTCCTTTTCTTCTAACCTAGATGGGGATTATAGATATTTGGATGTGGTGGCATGTTTTATTTAAGAAACATATGCCCATTTCAGATTTTTGGAAGAGTTGGAAAGATGGTGTAGCACCTACCTCTACACCTGTTGTTTTATCAGGTGCATGTTGAATTCCATGTGTCGCAGCTAAGGTGGTAAACATATGATCCATTCCACATCATTGAATAGGGAGACATGGAAATTATTTATGGGTTGAATTTTGACGTGTAGAAAATGGAGATAGAAGACAAATAGGAGATTATCCTTTGTGGCTGGTTGATTCCTCTATTGTGCATTTGATGGAATCATGGGAATATCATATTGAGCACATGGGAGAAGGGGACTTAGATTTGATCATAGTACCCTCATATTTTTGTTGTGTATCCCATGTTTTGGTTATTGGGAACGTAAATACATATGGTGGGGATAATTTAATGAATTGGATTTCTATGTTTTCATTTTAGAAATTATTTAGAAAAATTCCATGACATGGGGCTGAGACAATGTGAGTTTCCGAGCCCTGGGGTACCAAAATGATTATTTAAAAAATGATGATTTTTTATAGAAAATGTGTGAATATTTTATGAAATAATTAAATAACTATTAAATGGTTCTCTATATTTGAAATATTGGGGCATCATTGAGCTCATAACAGTGGTTTTACCCTAAGCTCAACCTTACATTGGCCTGTACGGGTCATCTGTTGAAAAAGTCACTAGGGGGATAACCGTAGATAAAATAATTAAAAGTAAATTATATCATTTTTAAATTCAAATAACCAATAAATTGTAATTCAAAATGGAAATATATACATCCATTTTTTTCATAATGGGGTGTTTTCCTTAGCAGAGTCCTAACATCGACTGGAATGTGTCCGATGAAAAAGATATTTTTTGTATGTGAATGCCATTTAAATAATTAATAAATATATTTTATTTGGACAATATGAGTTTATGAATTAGGAGTTTTCTTTATTAAATATACATGAAAGATGAATTCTTTTTTTTTCACCATATCCTTTGAATTACCCTGAGGCATGATGAAGGAAGATCTTTCCCAATGATGAATAACGGCGGACCAAGGATCAACGATGACATAGACATTCATTCTTCATCAAAGACTGATCCAATTATCAGGGTAGGGTGTTGTTCGCTTTGTAATTTCATTTCCACTTCTTAAAATCAAATTAAGAACACAACCAAAATACAAATATGTTGATTTGTGGTTCGATCATTTATACAAGGTGGATAATTATTTTGGGATTAAAGAGAATAGATCATGGTGATTATTTTTCTATTGGATTATTTGTGAAAAAGTATCATTAAAAGATCATAACCAAATGAAAAGGGCCATGATCCATTCATTGGGAGTTCATGTTCTTGATACCTACCCCTAAATATATCTTGTTTTTTTGTATATTATTCACCATTTGAAACCCCATGTAAATGATCAAACATTACACCCATGATCAATGGTGCAATGACCTGAGATCGAAGGTGTTGATCCACCATAACATTATGGAGGTGTGACTAGAGTGAATTAGGTAGGAAATATCTCATGACATAGGGAATGACAAATGGAGGGCCACTAGTAGGGTGTCTGATGGTGAGGGAAGTGCACGACCTAGTGGGAGGCCACATTCTGATAAGGCGCCCTATCACGATTTAGTAGAACCACAATGAAGGAGGAGCTAATGATGATAGTATGAAGCTCAAAGGCCACATCGGCATAATCACCATGGCATTGGGGAAGCCTCATTGCAGGAATACCACAATGACTAGGTGGCCTGGGACAATGTAGGGAATATGGATCGGCCATGGAAATGCAATCAGGTCGTGTTGACTGTGGAGTCTAGATTCCCATGCGGTGAAGTGACTGTGTGGAATAGAGAGACATGACCATGTTGGTAGGTTTTTAGCAGTGTAGAATTGAGACATTTGATGCAGGATGGGTTGGAGAACTATACCTCTCTAGTAGCCCATCTGGTTTGACCATGTAGCCATGTAGCCCAACGGGCAAGTCGAATCAGGCTAAGTCAGTTCAAGACAGACCCTATGAGCCAAGAATGTTTGGGTTGTCTCAGACAGACCTGGTCTTGTCGGGTCGGCTGAGCGAGGTGGGGTCGGGTCAGTCAGACCAAGTCAGGCCATACTCAGAAAAAACCAGTCCCTTTTTACTAAATTGTCCATATCATTTAACCTCTATTTTCTGTTTGATGATCCGTTTTTGGAGTTTATACCCATGTTACGAGAAGGACTTTTTGAGATACTATAAGTGAGGTTTCATGGAATTTTTTGATGGCCTAATGGCTCGAGGTGTTGGTTCTCTCAGAATGAGAATTCTATCAATGGAATCATATAGTTGGATGTGACTATGTGATCTTGGTGACTATGTGATCGTGGAGACTATGTGAGTAGGGGGACTGAATGAACCATCGACGCTCAGTGTTCCCTCGATGATCAATGAACCATCCATTATCCATTCGACATCGACTCTCCATGCACCATTGATGTCCCATACACAGCCACTGCTCCAGGTGCCATCATCACTTCGTGTGCCATTAATGCTTTGTATACCATCGACGCTCCATGCACCATTGACACTTATAAGGTTATAGATTCTGAGAAATATGTGCAATAAAATTGGAAGTCCTTATATTTATAATTACGACTCATAGATTTATGAGCTGACCATATGGACTTCACTTCATGTGTTTCCTTTGTAATGTAATTCATGTGTTTTCTTTTATGGTGTACATATTGTGTATCTGTTGTGGTATACTTTATATTCTTCATTGTGGTATTTTCATTCTTGTTTTTGGGGACCCTACTGACTATTTTTTGTCTCACACCAAAACGGGCTATGCCCACACATGTCGTGTCTTGTGTAGATGATAAATGCTTTGATAGAATCCATAGTGGATTGGGTATAGGTGGTTCTATGAGAGAGTTCCCACAGAAGAGGTGAAATTTTGCATCTTTATACAACTATTTATATACCTACCCTTCAAGTGGGGTTTTATATGGGTAAATTTAATGAGATCATACTATTCCTTTTCGGTGGTCTTGTATTATTGCCCCATTTAATTTTCAGTTTTGTACTGGCATAAATTTTTGTTGGTATCATAGATTTATTAAATAATTTTTACGTAGTGTTTTTAGTTCACCAATTTTTCGTGGAGACATGTTCATGTGTAAAAGTTGTTAGGAAAATTCCTCATATTTATACTATATGCCCACTCTGTGCTACTTTCCAGCCCTTGGACTATTGGAGGAGGTCTTGGGGTTGTTACATCACATTCCCCAAGGGATGGATCATGACATTTTATGAATCTTCACTCATATGTAATTAAATTTATTACATTATTTGATTATTCAGATAGTATTTTTATTAATAACCCCTTTATTATGTACATCCCCAAGTTAACCAATTTAGTATTAGAATATCAATATAATTTATGATCATGTTATCATTTTCTTAAAATATTGTCATTTATCTTTATATCATGTTATTTACCCATGTATCTAATTTCCCTATGAAATTAGGACTCTATATTTTTTTTGAGTTTACTATCTGTATATTTATGTAACATATCATTAAATTATATTTAAAACTATATAGGTTGTTATAGATGATTTCATATAAAGGACTAATTATTTTGATGATTATGATGATAAAATGTTATTGAAAACATGGAGAATGATACAAAAAATAGAAAAATATCCTTAAATATCTATAATTTAAAAAGTTATTGGTTTTTTCAGAAACAAAATCCCTATATAGATACTAGATTGTGTATGTGTATTTTGAATAGATGCAATTGGGCTTATAACTCTTAAAAGGATCACTAGGTATTATCTCAGCACGTAACTAATGCATGAAAAAGATACCTAAGAATGTAAAAATGGATAGACAGTCTTTGTGGATATTCTTTGGATAATGATGTGATTTTTACATATCATTATTAAGGGAATGAAAAATACGTATGAAATTTTATTTTAGTAAATATTCCATTGATAAATAAAATTGAAACCTATAAATTAAAGGTATTAAAAATAGATCCCATTTATAGGTCATTCATCTAATGTTTATAGTTTACCTTAAAAAGATATATAAATAAGAAATTATAACATCTAATCATACTTTATTTAATTCAATGGTTGGTAATATGAGGAACCGTGTTTACAACCAATGTGACAGGTAATGTGATGACTACCCAAATTGGATTCAATTCATAATGGGATGAGGAGATGATAACATAATAAAAATACTTCTTCAAAAAAATAATGTCCTATAAAGGAAACTGAATATGATGCAAGAGCCACATCACCCTCTAAAATTTCATTTTGTAATTAATAACGTTATGTGGAAAATGCCTTTGTATTTTACTGAATTTTTTAATCCATTAATCATTGAACAATTAAAAAACTATATTAAGATGATATTTTGTATCCTCTGAAACATTGAGGATGAAATAGTGTTTATAGCTATTTATTGCTTGCAGGAAGATGTTAATCAATGATAGAAATTTATCATGAATTTCAATCTCAATGAATAAATCATTTTTATGAAGTGGGAAATATATAAAAACATTTTTTTCATTAAATATTCTCCTCAAACAATCACATGAAAAATGGAGACGGTGTTAACTGGCCTTAAGATGAATAAGGATAAATCCATCCGAGTGTAATTTGGAAAATATCACAAGACATCAATACTACAACTACGGATTTTTAATTGACCCCAAAATTAATTTTGTTAACATTATTTGTGGGGTAATGATTAATCCATGAAAACAATTAGTGATTTGAGTATTTTCTATTTATAAGGAAATGTCAAATGTGCTCCCAAAGTCGAATTGGAGATTAGAGAATCGCACATGCCTAGATATTTGAAAAAATGTTATGTATGTAATTTGTGTATACCTTCACGTACATATTATTGAGTATAATTTTTTTCCACCAGATACATAATGTTATGAGGATAAAAAACATAATTTTGATATCCATGTTGATTTTTAAGATATCCAATCCAAATTCTCAATGGTGGAATGATTAAAATAGAAATTATTATATACATGGATTTTACATTAAAAACACATGCATTTTACCTTTTCCTAGACATGGATAGGTATGTTCGTGTACATTCCCATGTAACCATCTAGAGAGAACACTCCATGAAATTATTATTCACACACCCTGTATGACCTTTCAAAAGAGGTTTTTTGGATGAACCTGACTCTATAGGCAATGTGATGTGGAAAAAACACACTGTGTACCCCACCAACTAACCATAGTTGATTCAAAGTTAATGGGTTGTTAAGAGTTACACCTACCAACATAGAAAATAGGCCCAAATTAATTTTACATAGATACACCCGATGTAATTTAGGATATAGACCATGTAGTTTAGTTTTCTAAAAATATATAAGTATCACTCTTAGTTTAGGGTTGGATATCCAAGGGGGAGGGGTGGATGCTTTTCCATTGAAACTCCCTATAATCCATTATGAGTTATCTATTATTATATTCTTGTATATTTTAGTGTAATTCATCTTAGCATCTTTATCCATATCATACCCATTTTTTGGGAAGAGTCTCATCTCAATCCATACAACATGACTATGGTCATAAGAGGCTTTTTTTATTTTTTGGATGTTATAACAATGTTAAGTGTGATGTGTAAATGAATTTCTTAAGTGTTGATTTTTTTATGATTTGTTATTTAAAAAATTTATTCAATGAATTAATTGAATATTGATTTTTGGTGTTCTGTAAGACCATGAAAAGAATCAATAGTGAAAAATAATGGACCTATAGTGGGAGTATCCATGGACAACGGGAGTGCTCATTTACACATTTTTAGGGTATATATCTTGAATGTTTTTCATGTTTTTAAGAACAAGACGAATTAGCTATCCATTAAAAACATAATTATTTTCATCAGAAATATAAATAATAGTTTAGTTAAACCACATGGTAAACAAGTTCATTTATAATATTAATATAACATAATTACCATTGATATAATCCCAAATTTAATTTCAGCCCCGAAACACTTTTTTTCTATTTCATAAGTATCTTATTCTATTTTAATTTAATTTTGAAAAATAGTATCACTATTTCATTAGTTCACTTCAACCATTTATTTCATGTTAATTTGATTAAACTCACCAAAATAAATTTATTATTACCTCTCTATATCACCAGTATGAGTGATCTTGACTGCTATTAACCACCTAGTTAGTCAAATTAGATGGGAAAAAAAACATTCAACATGATTCATCCCATGATGAGAGAGGCCAAAATATGGAACCATTTTTGGGAACAGTCATAAATAAATATTGAATATTTGGGTTGTGATTGGTTTACTATGAATGATCCTTTGAATATTCCTCATTCATTATCTTGAAACCAATAACCCCACATACTATAGATTATCATTTGATTGGGGATTGGAACAATATCCCTAGAGAAGATTTTTATCATAATGATCTTATAATTTTGTACTCAAACATAGAAGATTATTATCCATACATGTATTATGGGATACAAAAGACTTGTTTTTATAAGGGGACTGTGCTCAGGCAGTGTGGTCTTATGTTAGTGGATCCTGAGCGCTCACCTCTCATGATAATAATGTCACTACTTTTGTAGAAATGTGGTTTTAAGGTGTTGCAGGATCTGAGAATGGTAGGATGGTTCTTTTAGTGATTTTTAGTACAGGATGATGGATCTTGTGGGAAGCCAGTAACCAGTAAAGGTGTTAAGGCTCCACTCCTTCAGTTAGGTTTATCATTTCACGGACTTGATTCCCCCTGATTTAATTTTCTGCGCTCTTCAAGGATTGTTCAATGGTCCCCTATCCCAACCGGCTATAGTTCAGTATCCCCTTGGCTCCTCCTACTTAGTTTATCCAGCAATGGAACTCAGTAAGCTAGAAACCCCATGGTTCTAGTTTGATACTGAATAATGATGTTTCCTACACTATGGGGTGATAAAAGGAGGGTTCATAGTCTGTGGCCCCAGGGGGGAGGTGGTCATGGCGTTCACTTCCCTCTTTGGAAAGGGTACTTCTCTCATGGCTGATGTGATGGACATGCTCATGGGGATTTCCCTCTCTAGGTAGAAGAAACTGGAACATACTATGGTGGGGACTGATTCCATGATTCTCTATGATTCCATGCTTGGAATCAGATCCCCCCTTGGACTATTTATTACATTGTTAGAAAATGCAGAGCTCTTCATGGTCCCAATGCCGATGTGTCTCACACATGGCGCGAGGGTAATATGGTAGCGGATCACTTTTCTTCCTTGGTGGTTCAGAGCTATATCTCAACTCACCTTCACCATATCAATTGTTTGAAACCATAGCGTGTTAACTTACATTGAAAGGTCTCCCTTGTATTGCACTATTTCATACATCCCTAAGCCCCATGAACCATGGGGTTGTAAATTTTTCTTGTTTTGAATAAAAATTTTGATTTGGATGGATGGGGAAACTATAAAAGGAATACCCATGTACAATATTCACCACCTCCCATTTATTCTCCCCTTCCATATCCACATTCAGGTAACACCGAATGATTTATATCGATGATGGATGACATAACCACATTACAGGTTGACCAAATAGAAATGACGAGATTACATTGTAATATGGTAAAGAATCCTTTAGATATAATCACTAATGTAGAATCAATGTTTGAGTTAGAGGTTGGGTGTTCAAATTCTCGTTTAACTGAGGTATTGTATGATGAGGGGACATGAACCATTCACTAGAAATTTTTGAATATTATGTTTAATAATAAATATTTGAATACTTAGACACTTTATATAATGTTAATATAGAATTTTATCAATTATAAATTTATAACCCCTTATTTTATCATTTACAAGCTCTATAGGACTCCTTTGAATATTTTTAGGAGTTATTCATTGCGAACAAGGAACCCCAAGAGGTTATGGACATACATGATAAGAACATGAAAATAATCCCACCTTCAGTATCTACTATCAATGAATATATTATACTAAATGAATCTTCCAAGACCACATGAATATAATGAAACATGTCTACATAATAAGGTCACCAGACATATGTGGTTGTTCACATAGTGGAAGCCACACCTGCCTTCTGATTAAAAATATGTTCCTTAACTCAACTCATTGAAAAGACATAATATAAAGGCCCTTGCTAAGTGAAAATATATCCAATCTTCTCCCTCCTCACAAATTATTTTCTATTTTTAATAAAAACATGAATTTTCGATATCTTCAACATTCCATGTACTTCCTTTTATCTCATACACTATTTCAATTAGAGTAAAATAATATTACACACTTTGTACATTCACACACCTAGTGTACATTTATTTTTAATTAATATTGTAATATATAATTTTTATAAATAAATGTTAAAAATGTTAATAAATAGGAATGATTTCCATTAAAATTGAAATGTTGTTGGAGTTTATTCAAGCTATCATTAGTTCAAATCACCACGTACTCACCTTTGGGGAAATATTAATTCTTTTTAAAATAGTGTTTTACGTAAATGTATTGTGTAGTGCTTTCAAAATAAATAAAAATATTCAAAATAAAATAAAAACAAATTTCAGGGATGAATTGGTTGGTGGGTAATATCCCAAGGATCCAAAAGACCTATATTTTAGACCTTATGTGTTCACTAATATCTTTTTTTATAAAATAAATATTCACAATGATATTTTAGTAAACATCATGTGTGTGATGTTTTCTTAGTAATTCAAAATGTTTTCAGAATTAGGAAATCACAAGAGGGTGATGTGGGATTATAGGAAGAGTATCCACCTAGTTTTTTGAAGACACATGTTTGAACTCATCTAATTTTCCCTCGTCATCTCAATCATTCAATAATTAAAACAAAATTATTTGCAAGATTCTTTTCACACTATAGTAATAAAAGTATAAATTTACTATAAAAATGTGTTAAAAAGCGTAGTACAACAACCATCACTCCATTGGATGAGGGAGTGCATTTGTATCAGACCGATTATAGGTTTCAATCACACCTTGAGCACCTAACAGGAGGTTGTAGTTTTATATTTTAGAATTTTAGAAAACATGATGTGTATTTCATAGGCACAATATTTTTATTGGTATATTTTTTTGTGTAAATATATATATATATATATATATATATTATTTTTATTTATTTATAATTACAAATAATATTTAATTTATAATTTTTTATTATAGTTATATGATATTTTTAAAAAAATTATTAAAAATAAAAAATACGTCCAAAATAATTCTTTACAGCTATTGATGGTTTATGAACACATGTTTGAAATGGAATATCATAGTTATGGTTACCTTTTCAAGTCATTATTAGGGATTAATTTTCATTGATATTTTTTATGGAATATCATGAATTATTTTGTAAAATTTAGCCACATTTTTCAAGCCTCTTAGAATAATTCAACATCATTACCTACCAAAACCTAACCTCAAAAACATTTGAACCTTATTGAAAGACCTCATGATTTCTACGATTTGATTTCTCTGTTGATAATGAAAATACCAACAAAACTATGGATATAGTTCATATACTTTAGATTGATTATAAATTTAACTATTTGATCAAGATTTATGCGTGTGTCATTTTATGGTGAGATAAAACACCAAGTGTCATGTTTATTTTTGAAAAGATGTAAATGTGAATAAAAGAGGTTGAATTTCATCAATTGAATTATATATGAGGCATGATTATAATACATCGGAATGGAAATATGTTTTGTGACATTTAAAATAATATGATATGGATACAGTATTTATAATGGTAATTAGTTGAATTATTCCTTTTTAGAGTAAGGATTTTATTAATTAGATGTTGAGATTTTTCTCGAGGGTAAAAAAATGACTATGTGTGGGGGAGTTTGATGTTCCCAATTTGATTATAAATTTTCATAAAAATTATTGAGTAAAAAAAATTCTTGAATTGATACATGTTATTTGGTTGATAAAATGTTTTATTTTGGTATTCATTTTTATTTTTTAGAATATTCCATCCATATTCACAAATTTGAAATGATCAAAACATAAATTACTATATACATGACATGTACATTACAATCACACACAGTGTACATAGTAATTTCTGTTATGAAAATTTTTATTCTTTAACGTTGGATTATATATCCTTAAAATCAACATTTACACACAAAAAAGCATTTTATACACAAAAAACTTCTATATTGTGAAAACATGTTGGTATACTCAATAATATTCATGGAAATGTGTACAAAAATAAATAACATCATGAAGAATGGAGTTGATTTTAGTTGTAGTGATGGAAAAATATCATGGTGATAACAATTAAAATTTCCCACCAATAAATATTACATGTTGATTCATCCCGTAAATTTATTAATAGGGACAAGGAAATGCATTAAGATCAAGGAGTGTATCAATATAGTGAATGTTGAGTAAATTTGATGAAACCCACTAATGATATAGAAGAAGGGAACATTCAAACCAACCCTCATCTTAATATACAATAGTTCAACAGTAATGAATGAGGAGATTATGAAAACTAATACACATAGAAAAGGGATGTAAAATATAACTAAGGAAGACAACCTCTTAGTCCTTTATAAATAGAGATAGAATGATCCAACATAAATACTATGGTCAATCTTGAAAATGACGTAGTGATAGGTATGAATATTATTCATTCAATAATTGTGAATACATAATCTAACTCAAGTTTGGTTCATTCATTTAGTTCACGAGTCATTAGTATAAAAATATGAGAAAAAATTGAAACCATGTAATTTAATTTATTAGTGAAATTAATGAATGGATCAATTATTTTATCCCAATAATAAGAATTATCCACTGTCAATATTTATTGGTTTAATTTCTTAGTGAACCATATGATACTCCATATAGTTTAATTTGATTATATACTATATATGGATTGTTTTTATATAGTGGTTACATATATAATTTAGTCACCCAAATAATACCCCTAGAAAGTTTATGAATAAATCACTTATAGTGGAAAAAAGAAGGTGAACAAAGCTTATTACAACAAGAAACTAAATGAAAATACATAAAAATCCATAAAACCAAACATAATTATGAAACAACAAGTGAAAATCTTCCACTATGATCCCAAACTATCATTTTAAACACATTAATAAATTTTATTTATGGAATCCCCCCATGTAGGTCTATATAAATTCACTAATATAGCTATGATAGAAGCACCAATGTAAAGAAGAACCTACACATGGTTATAAAGTAGACTCCCACACATTCAAATATAAATTATTCCGAAAATAAAATCTTAGAAAAATAGTATATTAAAAATTATTCAAAAAAGAAAGATAACCCCAAAACCTTGAGCTCCGTAGTATGAAACCCAACATGAAAACATCCAAATTGAATTTATCCACTCCATAAAATTTTTTGACACTACATAAGAAGGAAACTCCAATCTATAGAGAAATTAATCAATGGTGGATAACGATAAGAAAAATAACCTATAATTTTCATTAACGATCCAAAAAAACAAAGGGGACAAATCACATAAAATATCCAAAAAAAACAAGTAGAGAAAGAAAAAGGATTTTCTCATATCAAAATAATTATTTACATATTAAATAAATATTAATGCATTGATTATCAAACCATTATTCAATATGTACCATCAAAAATCATAAAAAGATTATCTACAATTTTTGACTCATCATGTTTATATGTCAAACAGAATGGGAACATTCATAAGTTAAACATAGCTGTACATAAAAATCACCCATTAAACAAGCACAAAAAATAGAATTTTGGGAGTACATACAGACAATATAATTTAATCCAGCTTATATAAGAAGTGGTAAATTGTTTCTTAGTCAATATATGTAGAAGAGGAGAACAGAAATACCAACCAATAACCAGACTTCAAAGAATCCAAATTCCAATCGACTATACTGATAATCCTATTATCAATATATGAATTTGAAGAATGAAAAATTCATATGTTGGATGATTATGAAAGAAAAAAATGATTTCAAAGTAATGATACTAAAATTAAATTTAGTATTTTTTATATAAACCCACTAACTTGATAAACCTTATCTTTATAGGTTGAAGGTTAAAATACATAGTAATCACATTATTATTTTATTATTTAAATACAATTATAACATGAACATTTATCGAATATTATAATTATTCTCTGACATATTCCTAAACCTAATTTGAATCATGCACATCTTGGTTAACGATTTTATTATACTAGAGACATAAAGATTATTTTCAATAAATAATGAGATAAAATATCCCACAACCTCAGTTTTTAATGGAATAAATAAAATCTCCTTCCTAGAATCTTCTATATATATATATTAACTAGTGTTCTATTGAGGTTATTAGAATCTCTACGTTTTTGAGTATGTATAGCTATTGGGTTAATGAAGACATTTGAGTCAACAATTTTTTTTAGACTTCATGGAACTCAATTTAATGTAATAACCCTAAATATGATAGAAATGATAATAGGTATCAAATGAAGACTCCCTATAATCAGAGTAAACATTTTGGTCCTCCTCTTGCTGGGTATTATGAAATTCACTAGGGCTCTTCTTATCTCCAACCAAGGGGAGGGTAAAAATGTTAACACCCATTATGTGGTGAGAATCACTATTCAATCCCTAATAGTAATAGGAATAATGGGTATATATCACAGGTTCCACTGTCTTATCAATATCAACATTTTGAGTTTTATTATCATAAGGTTTTACATTGACAAAATCATTTCATTCAATATCCAGATCAACAGAAGGGATAACTGCAACTGTCTGTCTATCATTGCATTCCATCACTTCTAGATTTTGAATTCCCTTTTAAAAAATTTTAAATTTTCACGCCACAATTAATAATACCAAATTTACACAATATCTCAAAAACATTCCAAGCATGACATAATAAATCCAATAATCAAAAAGGATTTTATATGTAACATCCTAAAAATAAAACATATCCATATTGAATCTAGATCTTTGATGGGAGTATTTGTGAGAAATAAATATCAGAACAAAACCACAAAACCTAGGGAATTTAGAGATTCCTCATCATAAATTATTATTTAAAAGTAATTTCAATGTGGGAGGATATATGAAACATGATCGGTTTTTTAAACAGAAGGAGTGGTAAACTAGGGAATCCAAGCAATACTAGATCAATATGAGACTCAATTGTTTGACCAAAATCTAGGGCCCATTTGAAAAATTTCATAGAGTAACACCGTAAAACCCAATATTTTCTCTCAAAAAGTCTATAATACTCATTTTAATAAGATAAGAGAAAATGAAATTTGAAAATTTTTACAAGTCGATGTGGAAGAAAATAAAACCAATTGCTTGAAGAGACTTCCTTACGAAATTGAATGATACTATAATCCTAATGAATTTTCCATCCAATAAAAAATGTTGTTAGGAATAGAGAAGTTTGAACTAATTGTTTTAGAAATAAATCACTGTATTACCTCTGTTATTAAAAATTTTTGGTTCTATGAAATAATCAGTATCCATGATACCCCATCGGCCAGGCCTTGAATGCATGATTCTCTCAATAAAAACATTGGAAAAGGACAGAGGAATTGAGTTAGGGTTTCTTGTTTGATCATTTAGGATTGGGATATATGACATCCAAAACACCAACAATATTTATAATTATATTTAATTTTATAAATACAAAAAAATAAAGATAAAATTAAATGGGATTCAGTATCAACAATATCCTATTGATTCTATATATATTTTAGCTGGACGGATCTCCTTTAGAATAATCATCTCATTCAAATATATTATTTGGTTATGAGGAGTTATATTTTTCTACAATAATTAATACTAATGAATGGATAATCATTTAAGACATTCTCATCCTAAGATAAAATGTTGATGTGTTACCTGAAGAATTCATTGGTCCTCCTTCAAAAAGTGGGGTAGATTTTTCAATTGAAACAATACCCATATCTTTTCCAAATATGAAGGATCCAAATATAATAAAAAAAATTGAACATATAGATATATATAATAAAAAATACAAAAATCATTATAATGTTTTTTTACGAATGTGTTGCAACATGGGGTGCATCGGTCCATTAGATTGAGAATAAGGATTGGTTAATATCTCTCTATATTGATTATCGTGACATAAAAAAGATCCTGATAATGAACAAGAATCATCTACCATGGATTGATGAATAGATTCCATATGGATTACTATAGAAAATTTATTGTAGTCTTTATAGAGCATATTCATATCTACTAATACTAAAGTATGAACATTAAGAGTATTGAAATATTTTGTGGAAGACTAAGAAAATGGAAAAATTATATGCAATGTATTGTAAATGTGAGTTTTGGATGGGGGTGTATCATTACTATTAAATATTATCTATAGTGAAGTGATATATTAAAATCCATCAATGATAGAGTCAATTTAAGTAAAGATCAAACCAACATCTATGAGGAAGATTGGTAGTTTCATTTGATTTACATTGAACTGTTATAATTGTTTTAAGAAATTTTCATTTTTTAAAAACAACTAACCAATCTAACTATAATGTAGTAGGGTATTTTTTGGAATGAATAAAGACCAGAGAGCCATAAATAGTTAAATAAGAAGATAGTCACTACACCCTTGATCACGTTACCCACTATTGAGGAAGGATTAGTAATATATATTAATGCATCGAAAATCGATTTCTGTTGTTTACTCTTGGAAAATAATAATGTGATATCCTGTACCACCCAGTAATTTTAAATCATGACAAAAACTACTAGAAACAATATCTATAATTGGTTTCAATTATCATTTCATTACAGATAATGAACCATTACATTTTTAGCGATAAATGTGACTTAAATAAGAGTTATAATAGCATTACATATATATGAACATAGTAATATCTCAATATGAAAAGAAAAAAATGGTTTGAGTGGATAAAGGATTATCATTATTCACTCCATTTCCATCGTTGGAAGGTGAATAAATGGAAGATTCTCTGATTATAAAGAATCATGTAACCATATCAATGACGAGGATTGAAATGGATCCAATTTTTTAGGGCAAATTAAATAATTTTCATGTAATTAATAAAAAATAATATAATAATATGTTTCTCAAAAAAATTTATTACATCTATCTATCAGAGGATCAAGGAGGCCTAAAAATATTTTGATGAGATAAAAATAAAGGTAGAAAATATTATATATTTTAACATAGATATGGACATAGTTAAATGTATTTTAACCAGGATATGTAACCCATCAAAACCTAAACAGAAGCGGTAGCATCTAGATAATGTGTATATAGCATCATTCTCAATTTTTCTATGGAGATCAAATATATATTGATTTATAAAGGAGATCTTTTGGGGGGATATAATGTAGTAGGAAATAGAATATACGGTATCTCAATTCTTGTTATGCTAATAATAAAAGGATGAATGATTCATGAATTCCCCAAAGTAGTATGGGAATGGGAAAATATAATAATGGGATGTTTTGTTGGAATTATTGAAATATATAATGTTTATAATTATATATGGGTGGTAGTCTATAATTTTAAAAAGTCAACTTATTTAATTAATATCATGAAAATATTTTCTCTTGACTAAGTCACTGTGATATACGTAAGTTAATTGTTCATAATTCAATGAGTTCCACTATCTATTTTCTTTGACTGAGATCCAAGGATTATATCATGATTCTGGATAATCCTCCGATAAAAATAGTGTATAAATATAAGTTTTAGAATACCTTATCACCCTTTTATGAGTTTTCTACAAGATAGAACCATTCAAACTCTATATTATATGTTTATATGATCCAAAATAGATTTCTAATGATGTTTTGATTAACACATTCACCTAATGGATTTATCAAATAATAATAGCTTCCATTCTACCATTCAAAAATCACCTTATGATGCTTTGTGTGGGATTATATATGAGGTTACATCATGATGGGCTAATATTAGAGGGTCAAAAATTAGGGTCCACGACCCTATAAAAGGGATGAAAATGAAGTTTCAAAAAAAATTATTACATTTGAAATCCCTGAAATCTTGAAAAGAAATAATTATAGAAATTCATTAATGAGAAATATATATTTATAATAGGGATATGATTTTCATTTATATATCTCTATGAATTAAATTCTAGAGGTTTGGGAAGAGGGTAAATGTAATCCCTTTATATATCTTCCCATTTTATAAGCTTGATCCCATCGAATATGTGGCCTATTGATATGTACAACTACATAACATATCTCAAGTACATGTTTTTTTCATGTATACCATTTATGGAAGTACATACCAGACTCCCCACATATAATCAATACATAGGTGGGAACTTTATAGAGTAATCATTAACACATGGATTAGGATGTGAAGATATTTCATCAAATATAAAAAGTTATATGAACCCATACAACTATCCCGGACAAATTATTGTGCTGGAACCACAAGTTTGAGGCAGAATCATTGGAACTACAAAATGAAGTAAAACTAAAGTAACATCATCTGTTTTGTTATAAAAAAATGAAATTCTGATGGAGAAATTTTTAATGGGGGGAACTATAATGACTGAAACTTTTTACAAATTTAATCCCATTATCATTTAATAAATTATGGATTTTTAATGTGATTATATAAAACACAATAACTGTAATTTATTTTTTATTTTAGACCATTATAAAATGATGCTAAAATTTGATTACTGGGATTATAAGGCCATTTTAAATCATAAAAGTCGTTAATATAGATATTTTACCATGACCATTGATATTGTTATATATTCTGTTTTTTATTGATATCTAATTCTCACAGATGGAAGATGTGATGGCATCTATAATTAGTATCATACCCAGTGAATCCCATTTATCAAGACCTTTTTAGTATGATGTTATGACTATGATTTTTTACTTTGAATAATCCAAATACCATATTCTATAATAGAAATTATAACTAAACCATTTATGGGATATTTTCATTATTATATACATAATCTCCTAAAGCATGTTTTTCCAACCACCCTAAGAAAGTACTACCATTTTACAGCAAACCAATAAGTTTTACATTGGTGTAAAGGGTATGAATCCAAACAATAATTTTATGAAATTATATAATCATTTTTAAAAACTAAAATAATGGTAATATAAATGCACTTTTCAGTGTTATTTTATACACCTTATTATAAAATGATCATGCTAAAATTTATATTTTGATATAAATGACCCAAAATTGATTTTTCTTTTAAATATATAATTTCAATTAAAACAATATTTTACAATGAACAATAGAACCTGAAATAAAATTTATGTCAATCAATTATTATTACTAAGATTTTTTATTAATATATGATTTGTAACTTAATTTAGTGAAATAAAATTCAAATTTTATAAAGGTCAAAATGTTGTATGTGTTTTAAAGAAAAGTATTTTGGAAAAATATGAGCCCTTATTTAAAATTAGAATTTCTAATATTTAAAAAAAATTCAAAAAAATAAATTTTGGAATCATCACATTGAAGTTATCCAATGGTTAATTTTCCTAAATTTCATTGATAATAAATTTTTTGGAAGAAAATTAAATACTATATAAATATAGGGTAACTATTATGATATAATATTTTTATAAAAGGTTTGTAATAAATACTATAAATGGAATCCATGAAAATATATTAGTTTTAACTTAAAATAATTAAAAAAAATTAATTTGACTATTTTTACAAACCTATAATGAATCCTCCAAAAACTATATTACATTTTATGATTTTAAATACAATACTTCACAAAAATGACTCACTTCGACATCATTAATGATTTTAATTTGGTGATTTCAATTCCTCAAATAAAAAAATATTAGAATCCAACATTCGTTAGAAAATACCATGGGTAAAATAAATGGGTTATTTTATGGTTTTTATAATCATATTACTGAGTGTCCAAAAACTATGGTTAAAATTTTAAAAAGAATTGTCCTCTCTTATAATAAATAACTTCACCCATACGCCCTTTACTATTCTCTAGAAATCCCTAAATCATGTATTTTATCTCCATATATCTCTCTAATTACCTCCCAATGTGTTCTAATGCTCTTAAGATGCTCTTCTCTATCTTCTGAAATTATCCTCTCTTGTATTGGATTATATTCCTCTTCCACATAAATCATGTACATCCATTGTATTAGTAATTTCTAATACCAATAAACTATATTTTCATGTATTTATAAATATAAATTTACTATAAAATTTATTCTCTATGAGTGAGATATTATTTATCCACTTTCATTATAACCTTTAACTATCTCATTATTATAATTATGTAAGGTACATACTTTTCCCTTATTTTTCATTCATTTAATTTCATTATATCAGGCTATTTGATTTCATGTTTCACTTGTTCCCATATATCTTTATACTTTCCTATACATTCTATGTTATTCCCTTAAAAAAAGAGACATCTATTATCTATCATTAATATCTTCCACCAACATTTATGTAGAACTATTATGATATCAAAATTTGAAAATTTATTTTCCATGCTAATCTCATATATATTGAATAACCAACCCTATTTATACTCAAGGTCATTTAAATTCTTTTACCTATCCATCACTAAATATGGAATATAACATATAAAATCCATCATTATATAATCATGGTACTGTTATTTAATAATGAAATTCATAGGTTTAATGATCTATTTATAATACAAATTAAAGTGCATGATATTAATTTGTGGGTGTCATGTATATTTCATGAGAAATTATATTAATGAAATATTGTTATGATGTCTACATGGAAATTCTATACATAATATTATTATTTAATTTTTTATATTGTTTCAACAATCACATGATTCTTTGATGTAATCATCTTATGTCATTCTCTTGTGTTTACTCTTAACTCTCAATGTCACTATGTTATGCCTATTGAGTCACATTTACTACATTTATTTATGACATTCCTTGATTATTTCTATACTGGGATTTATAGTTCAACCCTTTCTTTTGAATGTCACTAGTTGATCTCATGTTTTAATAGAAGATAAGAGGAATATATATAATTGTAATTGGGTTTTTTAATATTATCATTTTATACCTATTTTCAGTTATTGTGTTATATAAAAAATTTCCACAAGACAGTTGGCCCCTTAATTTTATGGTATCGTATAATGTGTATATTTAAGTAATATATCATAAAGAAAGATGGAAATATATTTTGGTTATCATGTGGTGTTTAATATAAGAAATTGGAAATATATATATGATTTCACACCATGTGGGATCATATAGTTTTTTATTATTGAGACATTAGATACATACATGATTCTCACATTAAGTATAAAAACATGAAATTACAAATAAATTTCTAGTGGGAATGTTATTATTATTTCTATTATGTTCCTCAAATCAATCATTGTTCACTTCATTGTACCCTGGGAATTATAAAAAAATAGGTGTATGATTCACAGTAAGATAATGAATACTGTGGAATCTATAAAAGATTATCTAAGGAATAAATAAATTTTCAGGGATGAAAAATAAAAAAGTATTCCTATAACTACTATCTTGAATTATTTACATATGAATAGATGACATAGAACAATAAATAATCACATGGATCAAAAACAGTAGTTTCATAATGATAATATTCAAAATTTGGTACAATCAAATATTAACAAGATGACATCATTCCACAACATCATACATAAATAGGGATTCCATATTCAAAACACCCAAAATCTATCTCTCATTATACTTACTAATTCATCAATGATTTGATTAATATTAGGCCCCAATTTTCACTTACTATGTCAAATTTATTCACTATATGAAACAAATGAATAAAAATACAACACAAAATCAACATGCCTTATAAATATATAAATAAAAATATTGAATTTAGTAAATAGAACATCAATATTTCCAAACAAAATGGAATAAATTTTTTATATGATACCTTTAGTTCACATCGTATAAAATAATGAGTATATGGTTTATTAAAAATTTATATGAAGATGGATAGAGAACATATAATAAAATAATTCATTATTATTTATAAAGATGATTCTTAAATTTACAAATCATATCCCTAATGTGTGTCTCAATATATTTTTCATTTGGAACAAAATTTGCGAACCATGTCAATATTGATTCAATATATAACCTTCCTTTTTAAGGGTTATTACCATTAGGAGAATATATTTCAATGATTAATCTGCTATTTTTATCTAAAATAAAAACATTTATATGAAACCACACATAAATACATTATCCAAATTTTAGTATTTCAAAATTGATTAAAAAAACATTATAAAGATATTATCATGTATAATTGAAAATAATAAAAAAATCTATTTTATATTGGACTCTTTGTTAATATGAAACACATTAAATAATAAGAATTGGATTTTCTCTGAATAACCATTGAAAATTTTAATGTCATCTCAATTATGAATAATGGTCATGATGTTTGATGCACACCTATAATTGGATATGATATTTAATTCCCTTACATTAAATTTAGTAATGTTATTGACCATGGATGTATCCCCAAAAAGAGTTCACAATGAATATTTTGTCACTTTAAATTGGGAATGATGTAGAGGTTTTTTAAATTAATATTATTTAATATAAATGGTGTGAAATAAAAATATGAACAGAAGTGCTAGAGAGAGTGATGGGTTTAGGGTTGGAGAACATTCTATAATTTCATCATTGTAAAATAAATCAGCTATCATCTCTTCCTACTTAATGATAATTAATTGTCTCGTCGATCAAGTTTCCATTCACCTATGATTGTGGGATAAAATGAAAACCACTAATGTCATCATGAAATATCATAAATAATTACCATATAATTAAGGAATGTCTTGATCGGGAATTTTGGATCTACAGAAATATGGAAATAGTTAACTTATTTCACACATGTGCCAATGATCTCTAGACACTCACAACGTAACACAATTTTCTCGATCAAGGAAAATTGCACTAGGAAGAGGGAGTTTAATGTTTTTACACCAAAGGTAAGAAAAATGAACGAGACAAAACAAATATCATTAAGAGAACTAGACACCACTTAAAATAGAAATCATTTAAAGAAAAAGAATGTTTTATATCAAATCACAAGACTCGGACATTACAAAAGAGAAAATCCCTTATCCTCGATCACCCAAATCTGTTTCCCCTACAACAGAAGGGTAATAGAGTTGAATGGGGAAGAAGAAGAAATCATATATATATGGTAAATAAAAAGAATAAAATAGATAAGGATTAAAATTTCTCTTCCTTGGTGTCATTTAATGATTGGTAATGAATAAGATAATATGAAGAATGAATTTTTTATTGACAGTTAAATTTTTGGGATGTTAGATCCTGAGAGATGACTTCAAACAAATTAATAAAAATTACCCCTTTATAATCTCATAACTACATGTAATTTATTGTACAAACATGGAAATGAGTATATGTTCCATTCTATGTGGAATCACCTCAATTAGAGGTGTCTCGACCGAGTTGTTCTTCAGTTATGGAGGTGGGGTACACATTATCTACTTGAAAAACCTTCCATTTTGACTTATTTTTTCAAGGATCGTGCTGGTAAAAATATCTTTTTGTCCTTAAGAACAAGTTGAATAAAAAAATAAATGAATTTAACAAAAACATCACTGAAATTGGAATCATCTTTTAGAAGGGATTAAATAAATTAAATGAATATATAAAATGATATAAATATTAATCATCTTTTATAAGGGATTTGATAAATTAAATGAATATATAAAATGATATAAATTTTATCACTATCAATTTCCCCACCCTTAGTTCTTGGACTCATGGGTAAGTAAACATAAAAATTAAATTAAACAAAATTTAAAACACATACCCATAAGATCTAACAAATCTACACAACAAATGATATCATGACTCACCAAAAGTAATTATTTCAAGTTATCCAGTTAGATCATTTTATATATTTCCTATTCATTTATCATCCCATGCAACAAGACAACATGCCTCATATGAATTTGTTTCTTAACTCTCAAATGTTAATATTCCGCGAGGAATTTCTCATTCAAACTCATTAAAGAGTCACCATAGGTTTGATAATATTATAATTATCTACCCAATGTGAGTCAAGGACATGTGTTTTCATGAAGAAATTTTAGGGTTGTTATGTGGCTTCTGGTTGGTAGTTTTTAGATGTTATGAATTATGAAGCCGAATGAGGAGGTCTTTAATCTTTTTGAAGAAAATTTTGAAGATTCTAATTTTCAATCATGAATGGTATCCACCTCACTCCCCTTAGTAGAAAATATACACCAGAATCATGAAAAATGAATAAAAGTTTATTCCATTTAGAATTTCACTATAATAAATTTCAGACATCATAGTTTTTTTAAGGATCCAGATAGGTGCCACATTATTTCTCCATTGGAAGCTCTGGAAAGGAACAACTTTATTTTTCATAAAAGTTCCAAAAGGGCCAAAATTTTAAAATAATGAATTATTCAGAAGATAAATGAACTATTTAACATATTATTTCCACCTAATGTATCTTCCAATGTTTTAGTACACCACAATACGTCTTCCCCCAACCATAATATTTACTAGATCATGAATGTTCACTTCAAGAGAATGTTGGATAAGGAAAATAGGATTCTAATGTAGCTAACATAATAGGTTGTTCATGGATTATAAAGGAGAAAAGGATTAAATATAGAAGGTATCGTAGAATAAAAGGAAATTTCTTGAAAATGTCTCTTTAAAACAACATAAACCCCATAATCATTTAAAATACAATTACCTAAAACCCCCATGTTTTGATAGGAATAAATAAATTTCTAGTTAATGAAAGAATGAAATGGTTCTATCAATACGTGAGGTGAATGTAAATAATAAAAAAATGGGTTAGAATTAGCATATAAAATTTTATATCAAAAATTAAGATAGTGATATGCGGCATGAAATTTTAAAATTAGATTACTATTCATGAGATTTCCAAATATTTGAACATGATACAAAGTCATTTTCAGCATTAATTAAAGCTTAGTTTCATGGATTATATTATTTCACACACTAAAATGGGTTTCAAAATGGGAAATGATAATATTATATGCTCAAAAGTTTTTTAAAACATTCTGAATTTGAAAAAAAACAATAAATTTGTAAGAAAATAATTTTTTAATGAAATAATGAAAACACAGAAATGAAAATTATTAACTAAAAAGGTTCTCTCCCCTTCACATAAATGATGTTGTTTCCTCAATGAATTCACATGGATTTAACATGTATATTGATTTGAGAAAGAATCATAGTACGAAATAAAGTGTAAAGGAGTTGTAAAACACAACATATTCGATGTGAAACATTGAGTAAGACTACTTAGTGTTTCTCCATAAAAACGAGAATAGAAATTAAAAAACATAACATTATAAATTTATGAAAAGAAAATAAAATTTAAATATAGTCTTTAAATATTGATAGACCATGGTTTAATCTACCAAGTGGGGCCAAGTTTATAATGGTGTCCAGATGGACAGTTCTAATCAGTTATCCCCAATCTGATGGTGGGTGATGTTTCTTCATCAGGAACCAATAAAAATTATTATTTACAGGAATAAAATCATACATTTCTTTGATGACTCAATCAATATAGTATACCAAGTATACCCTCATTATAATGAGATAAAAAAATGCATGGTGGGGTTAGGATTGTGGGTGAGACCTCCCCTTTCTTGGTTTCCACTTGAACTACCACTTAATTATTTTTTAGTGGTTGTTTGGGGAATGCTGCCTTATATGTGTATTTAAGAAAAATGTCAAAGTGTAATTCAATTTGAACAAAATTACAAATGAGGTATCATGGTAATACTCGTCCCCATCAAATTATGAATTTATTGTCTTGTTTTCATCAGTAAAATTCAGCTGGATCTCATAATGGTCTCCCTAGAATAATTTTTCATCATGTCATAGGATCTCCATATGTTTATCATCTTGTGAATCATATTTTTCATCATCATTATCTTCCATGTAAATTCATATGTTGGTCAAATATGAAAATTTAAAACAATTATAGGTGATAAATAGTTTATTTTTACAAATATTCGATGATAATGATTTCATGAAAATATCATCTATATATTTTTGGTTGTATTCATTCTCCTCTTTATAGGAAATCACATCTTGGAGTTTATTCTCAATGTATGCAGGTAGATTGTCAGGCTCAAAATTGTTTTTCTTCAATATCACAGATGAGTGCTGTAAATTCATCCACCACTGATCAGATTATTTTGATCAAATAGGTAGATCATTTTGTTCATAAAAGTCAATCAATAAATCATCAATATCTTGTTTATCCATCACATGTATCGTAGACTCCAGTTTCTCTTAGCTAGCATCATCATATTCAGTTAGCATTCAAATTTTTTTAGATAGTCCTTCTATGAATTCTTGAAGTTCAATAACATCAACTCTATTATTTTATAAAATACAATATTTTTCTTGATGTTTCACCTATGATTATTTAAGCAATTAAGGGTAATATAATTTCTGATACGTCATGGAAGAAATGTTTATTTTAACAAAAAATTGAAAAGAGTCAAATAAATACAATTATATTGTGCCACTACGTCCACCAAAATGATGCTATGTTTTACAAAATCCTATCATAGGGTGCAAAAAAATATTACATGTGTTAATATTTTGTAAAGGTGTTGACCTAATATCTCTCGGAGAAGAGTGCACACAAAATAGTGTATCAATCTAATTTTAGAAAGAAGTATAGGTTGTTTATGAAATTATTTTTGATTAAATATAAAGAAGGAAATTTAAAATTTCAAAACATATGAGGGAGAGAGTGATGATTTTATGGTAGGATATTATTTTTATATGTCATCATTTTTGTATAAATTAGTTCTCATATCTTCTTATCGAATGACAAAAGATTGACTCCACGATTGAGTTATTAGTCACCCTTGGTCGAGTGAAGCAATAAAACCCACTCTTGAATGCATGAAATTCCATAAATCATTCCCAAAAAATAAACAAGGTAATGATCGAGAATTATTTATCCCTCTAAATCAAGAAAGAATTCACTTATGTAACACATTTACCAATGATCTCTATACACTACAAATCTAACACAATTGTCTCAATCGATACTAATTACACCAGGGGAAGGGTGTTTAATGTTCCTACACCAAATATATAAACAATAAATGAAATAAAAACCCTAAATAAAATCTCATTAATATAATTTTACAAAATTTATGTTATAGACCATCTAAGATAGAAATAAATTTTGATATTAAAGCACCAGACTATAACATTACAAAAGGGAAACTCCCCCTTTCCCTGATCACTAAAAATTTGTACCCCTCCATAAGAAGGGTAATAAAGATTAATGTTGAATAAAGAGTTAAAATTATTTGGGAAGGAAAATAAATAAAACAGATAAATCATAAATGTTCTCATATGTGGTGTCCTAGAAGGAATGAGACTGAATAATATGTTAGGAGTTATGTATTTTTTATGGACTGTTATGTTTTCAGGATTAATGATCCAGGAAGCTTCCTTTATTATATTTCTTTCAAATTCCATATTTATGACCACATATCACAATGAAATTAATTTTACAAATGATCCAATGTGTAATCATTCCATTAATTGGAGAATAATTTGGATTGGAGGTGTGTAGACTGAGTTTTTTTCCCGTTACAATGGTGGGGTCCATGTTGTCTTCTCGAACAACATTCCAAATTGACTGAATTTCTTGGGGCTCAATATGGTCAAAATAGAATTTTCACATGAAGGATGGGTTGAATAAAATAAATCAAATAATCAAACTAAAAACTAATAAATCAAATTTGAGATATAATATCAATTTTATGCCCAAAATACCCATGTATATATAATCAGCTAAAATTCAAGAATTGTGAAATCGTCACATTTTATCCCAAAACTCACCGTAAATAAAAAATTAATCCATATAAGCTCAAATTGATAAATTCTTATAGTTCAAATAAATGAAGTGGATTTATAAAAATAGAAATATATTAGCAATATTTAATATGGGAAATTGATATTATGTTTTAAAGGATAAATAAACTGTCTATCCAAATTTTATTAAAAAAATTAAAAAATGACTTATATAGATAAAATTAAAAAATATTCCTAAAAAAATATTGAAATTAATGGTCAAATTAAATAAATATTTCCATAAAAATTAATATTATTTTACAAAAAATAAATCTAGGAAAATAAATATGGATAGGGATCAAAATTATTCCTAAAGAAAACGGGAAAATAAGTTAAATTTTATTTTAAACTATGTCTTTTGGTGCATTGAGATGAAAAAAGAAGAAAAAATGAAATAATACTAAAAAATAAATCCTGTTCAGTTGAACATTTATGGGTATATGAGATAAGGAATGAAAAATTTCAGGTAATGGAAATTAAAAAATAAACAATCCTCTTAAAATGTGAGATTGAAACATAAACCCTTACCTTGGATTCCCTCATTTTTAAACATCATAAAACCTAAATTATAATTAATTTTTATATGTTATTTATCTATCATAGAGGAAAAGTTATATTTTTATTAATATATTTAGCTTATTCAAAAAAAAATTTATATTGACTCATAATTCTATTATAAATAAATTATTTAGGTGTTAAAAAATTAATTTCTGATGCATGTTTCAAATTGTTTGTTGTGGTCAATGGACCATGGTAATTATATAATGACTTATATAGTGCGAATAATATCATATATTTATATTTATATATAAATTTAACTTTACAAACTATCCATGTAATGTGGTTATGAAATACGACATACACCACTCATTAAGGTGGTAGGCCACATGTATGCATGGTGGATTTTAATATTTTCAATGGATGGAACGAAAATATTTTTAAAATAATTTATATTTCTAGAATAATTTTTTTCATTAATATAATATATATTAATTATATTTATATACATAATCATCTTTGAGAGTCATTAATGAAAAATGAAACACATCACTTCTTAGAGGAAATAGTCTACATGTACGTATATAAAATGTTTGAATTTTTCATTAGTTGAATGTGAGATAGATGATGGTTGTACCATTAAAATAATTTTTTACAATAGTAGATATTCTTATTTAACAATGTTTAGATGAATATATAATATTTTTATGATGTTTAAGAATAAGTAAAACTTAATGATATTAAGAAGAATATATTCCTCTTTATTAGATTATATTCACTAGAAAAATTATTCAAGATTCTTGGTTAGGTATTTTGCGAATAAAAACACATCTATGTAATGAATAAGGAAATTGGGAAGGTATACGGGAATATCATAGTTGATCTAATAGATATTTAGAGAACTTATAAGTGATAAGATGGTGTTCTCAATTATAAGTGATATGGTGAAAAATTCATAAAAACTATAATCATTTAAATAAAATGATGGGATTTTCATGGGAAAGTGGAACCAAATGGAAAAAATTTCAATGATAGGATAATGTATGTTAAAACATCAAGAAAAATATCAAATTAATACAATTTTTTGTTTTATTTGAGGCTATATATATTAGATTAACCACTTTTTACCATTTTTACCATTTATGGTGTGACAAAATATTACCCTAAAAATTAATCATTATAGAAAAAATGAAATGGGAAATAATAAATTATTTAAAAATACTCATTCAAAATTTGGATTAATTTTTTAAAAATTCAAATCTTAAATTTTATAAAATATAATTATAAAATAAGTATGAAAAATGAAACAAATCAATATTTTTTTCAAAACAAGTTATTAATCATTAAAACGATTTTACGAAAACAAAAACCATGTATAAAATTAATTCATATGATATTTATTAATTTAAAAAGAATAATTTGTATTTATGTGACATCAAAACAAATAAAAATAATAATTTTCCTTTTTTATTACTTTATAAAATAAAATGATCTATTATAGTTCATTTATTCGAATAAAACACCCATTTGGTTTCAAAATTGTGAACATAAGTTATTAAATTTAACATAGTATTTTTAAATTATTTATTTTACTTCATAAATATATATTTTATTCACAAATAAAATTATTAATTTCAATCCATTTGTTTATGATAATGATAAAAGTGCCAATGAATTTAAAAACTATATTTTTCACTCTTCAAAACAAAAATTAGCTGTTTAATATTAAAGAATTAAATTAATGCAAACATAAATTGAACCATATAATATAAAATAATTTATCAATTTTATAAATTTATAAATCTAAAATTTATATTTTTTTCATTTTATGAAACCTTGAATTATTTTTGTTCTAAAGATAAATTAATAGAATGTGCATTGGGAAATAGTTTGGGGATTTAACATATACATATCATTATAGGATATTGGTTGTTAAATTACCACCATAAATAATTTCATCCACAAAATTTGGATAAATGATGTCTATTTAGAAAATATTTACAATCCTTACTCATAACTTATTCAGTCACAAAGTTTATTCTTGTTGTTTTTTATTTGTCTAAATAACTATCATCATCTGAGTTATTTGATTCTGTATCACATTATTACAATTTTCAATAATTTAGATAAGATATTAATTATAACACACTTCATCTGCAAAATAAATTAATTCATAGGTGATTACAAATGTTGTATGTTTAATTAGTTTCCTCAATAATGAAACATAGAATACATATTTTTCTTTAGGGATTTTGGGTCGAATAACCAATTGATAAGATACAACCCTAATACATTATAAAATTTAAAATATCTCAATCTTACAAAATTTAATGTTCCCATTTTAATTAATCTTATAACTCCCTTCCATAGAGACAACATTTGGAATAAATGATCTCCCACTTGAAATTTTAAGACCCTTCTTCGATTATAAACAAAACTATTTTGTCTACTTTATGAAAAATTGATATGATATTAAATAATCTGTATTTTAAAAAAATACCACTGTATTCATTTATCTAACTTTATACCAACTATTTGGAGTGATGAATAAATCCCCAAACAATTCTTTTTATGGTTTATTTTATATTCTGGAATGGAATATATTAATAATCAAATATTACACCATAGGTATATATTGATCACACATACATAGAAAATAAACAGATTATGATCCCTCTATGGATTATAAATTTTGATTAGTTCTTTGAGTCCTCCCATATATTTGAGGATGACCCATAGTGTATAAATGCATCTTAGTATTTAGATCCTCTTGAATGATCATAATAAACATTGATCAAAATTTAGTATAATGATTAGATAAAACTCATAGATTTCTATTGTGACGTCTCAAAAATTCATTAACATATATTATGGAAAATAAATCATGGGTTGAGTCATCCCTTACTATTTGAAACAAAATAAACATAGTACGAAAATAATTAATAAACAATATATCAGTATTCATTATTGGTGTCTTTGGATTCCTAGTGGCAGTCTTTTTTATTTTATTGTCCCACTTTTATATTGTAACATCCCGACCTGTGTTCCACTAAATGGTACCCCAATCTGGTTGGTCAAATTTCCTCATGCATGCATCCCTGTATGTTAGAGGGTTCTGACTAGTAATGACTATCTGGTAAGTCAGTCAAGTTGAATCTATACCATCTTTTATCAGAATAAGACACAAATTACAGAATAAAATTACATAATTAAGGAAGCATATAAATAACTAGAACAATACCAAGACACATGATAGTCAAAATAGGAAATAAATTATTCATCTAAAAAGGGAAAGCATGATATGACAATTAAAGTTTCATGTGTCTACATTGAAACTAAACATGAATACACAATGGATTTTAAGCGGGTCCCAAACCAAATCTGGTTCCCTTACCCATTCTCCATTCCCAAATAACATCCTATCCTAGGGCCATCCCATTTTCATATCCTAAAACAAATATTTCTACTTGAGTAGTGATCAGGTGGCCCAAAAATGGTGTGTGTACGACTCCATAGGCCACCACCAATGGTGTGAAAAACATGAATAGTCAATGGAATGTATATATAATTTTAAGATGTAAGACATGATATGCATAATTAAATAGTTTTCAGTTTATAATTTATTTTTTAGTAATCACATTAGACCTGGTTTCATGCCATATCTCCCATTTAAATCATAATTCATCAATGTCATTCATTTGGTGTTGAACTCCATGTTAGGCATCAAAAATCTCATTTTGTGTAGATTTCCAGTTCAAACACCCCTCATCACATTCGGTGTAGATCTCCATGTCTATCACCCCACATCCCATGTTCTTGGTTTACTATTGGGGAGGATCACTATGTCTATGTTCAAACTAGTCAATCGGTCTAGAACTCCATGTCTATCACCCACATTCTCAGTCATTTATAACATTCATTGTTTCACAAGAATTAATCACATCATTCCCTTACTAGTCCAAAAATTAGTTTAACATATCAAATTCCATTAATTATCCAAAAAATTAACAAAGTACATAACCCATTAATTAATTCATCAATTAATTAATCAATAAACACAGATATTATTCCATAATTAATTCTTCACAATTAATTATCCCAAAAAAATATAATGTTTTAATAATTAATATCATGAATAATTATCTTAATAAAAATATTTGTACATAATTAATTCACTATTAATTATCTCACATATCCAAACAAAATCTCATAATAAATTCCCACTGACTAATTATTTCTAACCCACCCATACCAATTCAATATATTGAATACAATTTTGCAAAGTATAATCAATTTTACAAAATCAATTATCTATTCGGGAAGCCCCATATGTCTATCATTAAATCATAAATTAATCATTTATACAACCAAAAGTAAATTACACATTCCTAATGAAACTAATTTAGGAAATCAATTATTAGGGGAAGCTAGAATATCAATAATATCAAATACAAATATCAAATATATGAATATAGGAGGTCTATTTAGAACACGTACCTTAGTTTTCTGACTGATTTTATCCCAACATAAATCCCCAAAATTTGAGTGGTACTATGATATCAATCAAGATAAATATATAAATCCCTAAACCCCAAAATAAGATCAAAAGAATCCAGATCATGCAAATCTAGATGTAGATATAAAATCCTACATCATGATCTCAAATAATAGGATTAGAACCATGGAAATAGTGGAGATATTCATTGAAAAGATCATCTCATGATAGGGGAATGATCGAGGGAATCATCAAGATGAAATCAACTTACCGAGAAGAGAGCAGATATTCAATCCGGGATTTAGATCTCGAATAATGGTGTCAAAATAATCTTGGAATCCCTCCAAAAGGCTTAAGAATCTTATAGAATTCATCAGGCACAAGAATATGTTTAAATAGATATGTATCTAATGTTCGAGTAATATAAAAAATAATTCTCCGATAAAAAAATCATGCATGTGTTGTTTCTAGGGTAGGGACGCATGGTTAGGGTAAACCATGCAGAAAACCTGTAGACCTCTCTATCCAGGTTTTCATGGTTTACACAATTACCATGATTTGGGTGCACAGTTTTTCAAACTGTGAATTTCCATTTATTGGTTAATTTTTCTTAAAAACTCACCCAAACACACCCCTACCACAACTCCAAATAAATTGTAGTTTAAACGCTCAAACATATATCCAAAAGGCATCTGAGATAACTCCCGAAAAGGTCAGGATATTACAATCTCCTCTTTTTATAATAGATCATCCCCAAGAAGCACTCCCGCACTTCACTAAGATTCTGAGACAAAATGATTGGGCCAATGTGCCCTCATGCATGCATTCCATTCCAAATATTTCTCTTGAACAAATTCAAGTTTTCATAACACATGAACTATCGACATGGTCTTTCCCCGCAACACATTCTCACTATGATATAACACGCATATCAGATGCTCCTCAAAGATATCATTTATCTCTCGGTCAACCTAATCCACATCAATATCATGAAATGGGTCATCGTTATACCTTTTTAGTTTTTTACCATGGAAAACATCATTCATAACACTGTATTAATGTGGAAGGACCAATTGGAACACCAACAATCCGATTATGTCCACTACCTCAAACGGCCCTACAAACCTGGGTGATAACTTTCCATTCATCTGTATCATATGTTGACCCAACCTAGGAGACACCCAAAGCAATACATGATCACCCTCTATAAGCACTAGGTGTCATCTCTATCTATCATCATATGACATCAGCCTACTCTGAGCCGCAACCCTACGTCTTCAAATCATCATTACTAGATATGATGTCTCATGTATGATACTATACTGCAATAGCTCCGAATCATTAGCCTCTGTCAAGAATAAATTGATATACAGGGTATACCTTAATGTCCCTCATATGTTAACTTTTTTATTTTTTCTTAATAACCATTTTTATATGTGAACTCCACTAAATCCAAATCCATCTACCATGAACCAAGGAAGTCATGCACACATTCCCACATCATATCCTCTAGCCACTATATGGTTCACTATGATTTCCCATCAATCTATTGTGTAAATATGTACATAACAAAACATGTGTGATGAGAGTCATATGTATTCCCTCCCAGATGCGTGAAGTAAAGCATGTATTGCGATATGAAATTATAGTCCATGGAACCTTGTGTAAACAAACTATCTCTCATACATACAGCTATTCCATCTATTCAAATGTGATGGTTTTCCTGATAGTAAATAAATGTGCTACCTTCATCAGTCGATCCACAATTACTCAATTGACATCATTCTTCCTATGAATATTTGGAATACCTACCATAAAATCCAATGTTACGCATTCCCACTTCCATTTTGGAATAGGAAATCACTACAATAGACTTTATAGTTGTTGATCCTCGACCTTCACCTTCTGATAGGTGAAACTCCATGTTATTAAACCTACAATCTCCCTTTTCATTTATAGCCATAAAAAAAGTTGGCATAAGTCACAAAACATTTTTTTCACCCCAGGATGCACAACCCACTTTGAGGAATAAAATTCTCTCATGAGTTCCTCTCCCACATTCAGAGGCCCACAACCCAATTCTTCACATAGATAACCTCATCCTTAATTTTCAACAAGCATGAATGTGTCTCCCCAACTTAAAGGATTTCCCTTAAGGATTAACTATCTGGATCATTATCATTATTATCCTTGATATGTCTACAGACTGTAGAATCTATTGCTACTGAAACCAGAGTCCTCTTCTCATGACTCTCCTAAACCACCACATGCATTTCAGCCAACAATGTCATCATCAATGACTCTACTCTCGACCCATGTACCAACTAAGTCTGAGTATTCCTACTTAAGGAATAAATAAAACTGTTCCCCTTTCTGGGATTATATAGTAGTTCAAAATCAAAGGAATACGTAACTTTATCCAACTTCACTTTTGGAGATTCATGTAAAGCTGTGAAAAGATATACTTCAATATTTTGTGTTCTTTAAAGACTATAAAGTTTTCACCCAGAACATAATTCTTCCCACACATAAGAGCATAAACCACCACCTACAACTCGAGTTCATGTTTGGGGTAGTTTTATTCGTGGGCCCTTAACTGCTGAGACCCATAAGATATGAATCGATTCCCTTAAATCAACACAGCTCCGAGTCAGATCCCAGAAGCGTCACAATACACCGTGTACTCCACAACAGACTCAGGTAAGAGAAAAATTGGTGTTGATGTCAGGATCTTCTTCAACCCTTAGAAAGAGTTCTCACATGATTGTCACGACCCGTCCTCGGGGCCCGTGCCGTGACTACCCCAAGCCCGCCTTCCATAGGTCAGGGGCTGGCGACTAGCACCAAAGGCGTAAATCCCGATAACTGGGAAGGCATTGCCTTTATAAAAGTAATCAAAAAACCATAGAGTACAAGAAGAAGTAAAAAACAATGGACAAAGAGAAGTGCTGAAAGGAAAAATGGGCCAGAATATAAACCCAAAGTAAAATTACAAATACAACTGAACAAAGTACAACAGAAAAAGACAACAACTCGAAGAAAGGAAGAAGCTCCTGGGTCTTCCTCCTCGGATCCTACCTGAAGGGTAGGTACAGATGGCGCAGCTCCTGGTCATCAACCGCCGATCCTACCTGAAGTGTAGGTACAGATAGCCTCATCAACGCTCTCGCCCGTCAACCTACTCCGTGTGTCGTCTCGTCGTGTAGTCCACCTTCGGGTACTGACTCGTCGTGTAGTCCACCTTCGGGTACTGACTCGTCATGTAGTCCACCTCTGGGTACCATCCAGTCCTCGAACACTCGGCCTTCGTCAGCACTGCCCGTCGTCTGCAACCAACACAACGAGGTGCGGGCATAACCCGTGCAGGGGTGAGTATAACGATACTCAGTAGGGACCCCAAGACCCTCAAGGTCTCACTAAAACCAACAAAGATAACCACAATGAAGATCTCAACAGATAACCTCTACTTAGGTATATTCTAATACATATACCTAAGTTATCATGTAACCCATCTCAATCCTGAGGAAACACAAGGATTGTGAAATCAATGGATAACCACTACCCAGGTATATGCCCATGCATATACATAAGTTATCAAGTAACCCATCTCAATCCCGAGGGAACACAAAGGTCATAGACTCAGCTCAAACCAGGATTTTCATTATCGAAACCGTAACTACTGAAGAGCTCCATCTCTGGAGTGTAAAGTGGTCCTGTCACGACTCTGAGGTACTGCTCACTACCCTAAGACTGCTGAGGTACTCCTCCTGTCGAGTACCGCGAGCTAGCCACCCAAACACACTAGTGCTTCCCGCCGAGGTATGTCACCCAAACACAGTAGTGCACACCCCCTAGTAGCCTGCTGAGGTACTCTCTGGACGAGTACCGCGGGTCTGCACTGTCACACAGGTAGTGGTCCATCCGACATGGGTCTGCACCTCACAAAGTAGTGCTCCGTCCACTGGGCTAGTCGACTCACTCCAAGTCGAGTCGGTCAAGCAGTCATCAGGTCTCAGTCTGCTACACGGTCTCCGTACTCCAGACGCTCTTCTCCGGGAGGGTCCGCTCGATGAGCTACAGGTCGATACTCCAAGTATCACAAAGTATCACTAATAAGTGTCTTAAAGGACCGCCTCGTCATAGGGGTATCAACGCAACAGACGACGCGTCAATCGGACGCCCGGTCTGTGAGTTATTAGCGTTTTCGTCCCAGGGGCCCGGTTGGTTTCGCATGCGAACCAACCCGACCATATCTCAATTGTACCCCGAACTCTCATAGGGTATACTCATAGGGACCATTTCTCAATGTGATCACCAACATCGCTGACGGTTCGTCAAATGGACGTCCGGTCTGAAAGATATCAGCTTTTCCGTTCTAAGGGTCTGGTTGGATTTTAGGTGCAATCCAACTCAGCTGCTATCCAACAGTAACCAAAACTCGGGCGAAGTATTCCAAAAGTTCCATCCATCAAGAGGAAAATCATCGAGACAGATGGTGCGTCAATCGGACGCCCGGTCTGTGAGTTACTAGCTTTTTCGTTCCAGGGGCCCGGTTGGTTTCATGAGCGAACCAACCCGAACGCACTCCGAAGGCATCAAAACCTCGAGCTGAGTAAGCCAAAAGATCCTTTTCACTTAGAGTAAAGCAACAAAGTCGACGGAACGTCAATCGGACGTCTGGAGCTCAAGATATGCGTGTTTCCGCTCCGAGGGCCCGGTTGGTTTCGTATCCGAACCAACCCGGATGAACCCAAAGTGTTCCGAAACTATGAGTGTAATATACCTAAACGGTCGTCTCGATCCAAGAATCGCATCGCCGCTGACGGCGCGTCGTTCGGAGGCCCGTAGCTCAAGATACGGGTAAAAGACCGAAAACAGTCCGAAGATGGGGGGTCTGGGCCCGGACTGACCCGGCCCGACCCCCCTGGGTCGGCCCGAACTGGGTCGACCCGACCCGGGTCCGGGTCGGACCCGGTTTGACGTGGCCCAGCTCGTCTCGGCCGAGCGGCCGAGCGAGGGAGTCCGGGGGCAGGGGCGCGCTGCCCCCGCCTGTGAACACCGCGGCCCCCCTCTACGGGGGCCGCCCTGGTCAGCGGACGCGGCATTGCCACGTCTTGTGAGAGCCGGACCCGTGCGGCCGCGGGTCCGCTGGTGCCGCCGCCGCCGGTGGGTTTCGCGGGCCACCGGAGTTGCTCTGGTGGTCTGATTTCTCTTCCGACTGCGCCGTAGCTCCTCCCGGGACCTAACCATTGCTGTAAATCATTCAAATCGCCCTTGCGTCCCCATTCGTCGTCGTCCGAAAATCTGCACGTCAATTAACAAAACGCGTCGCCTTCGTGGTTCTCCGGCGCGACTCGATGGCATCGCGCCCCTTCACCATGGCCCGACTCCATCCGCAGATGTCTTCGGGTTTCTCTTACGCGGCGCGACGGCGCCGCGCATTCCTTGCTGCATGTTTCCGCGCGGTGCGACGACACTATGCCATCCCCATTTCAATCCACAAAAGAATCCCATAAGGATAAGGAGGAGGTGCGGCCGTGTTTGTGCGGTCCGGCCCCCTCTCATTAATTAATAGCAAAAGGTCATATTTCACGAAGATTGTCAAGGTAATAATCATGAAAAAATTAAATAATAATCCTCAACATCAATCCGCATGAACGAACGATCTGCGGATCAACCTGGAATTGGTTAGTCCGCGCTCGTCTTTCTTTTCTCAAAAGATAATAGAACACCAAAATAAAATCCCCTACCTTAACTTCATCGTCGGACGCGAGATCGACCGTCGCGGAAGAAAGGGTCACCGCCTCGCGGAAGGGCGTTGCTGTCGTGTGGTACTCAGCGTCGCGTCGACGAACTCCGAGGATCGAGAACATAAAGATTTAATTAATAATAATTAAATCCATGTTTTTGTTATAATCCACAACGAATTTAAAAAGGAGTGAAACCCCCTACATTGTCGTTGTCGATCGAATGTTGTCATGGGGTTGGATCGTCGCGGAAGAAGCGTCACGAAGGGAGATTCGTCGGCGTCGCGGTACAAGGCTTTACGTCGTCGATCTCCATGGGTTCGGCGTTCTTCGTCGCCTTTCGTCGAAGGCCGGCGTTCGTCGCGTTCTTCGTGAAGAAGGAGGAAGAACTTGAGGTTTTTGTCAAATCCTCTCAACGAACAACACTTAAGATGAAAATAATTGGTCTTATTTTATTATCATGCCAACAAACGAAAAAAAGATAAGTTATGTAACGACCCATTAATTCGTAGAATTAATTCAACGAATAAATCCACCCAATTAATTGGTGCGTTAAGAATTTAAGAAAACACCTTAGTTGACTTTCATAATGACGTGTTCTTGCGGGTGCGTTACATAGCGGAAAAGAAACGGTGGGGCTCGTGCGGGCCCCACCTCACAAATATCCTACCAGGAGGGTAGTATATTTCGGGTTCTACCCTATCCGATTCAACTCATCTTAAGAAGCATAAAGTGGCTTTTAAGTGGCTTAATGTGAAATAAAATAAAGTTTGTCGTACCACATTATTTTATTTCTTAACTTAAAGCCCCAAAATTAAAAACCACACCCGAGAAAACGCAACTCCGGAAGAGGCGTTTCTAAGAAAATACCGGCACTGCGATTCCATCGGTGCCCTCATAATTTGATTCTAAGTACCGGTTCAGAAGTTAGAAAAACCCACTCGTTCGTTCACTGAACGTACCCGAGCTAAACTTCGGAAATTAATTCCGGGAACACCGGACCTCGGAATCAGGCGCCGTCAGAAACTGCGTTCTTGTAAAATTTCAATGAAAATTGAAAAAAAAAATTCCTTGAAATTTTCGGGTCTTTACATCACTCCCACCTCAGGGATTTAAGTCCTCTTAATGCTTTAACACAATCTAGGGTTAAAAAAGCGGTACTGAGCATGAATATGAGTCTTCTGATCTCATGTCCTCACCTGGAGGTTCCCGTGCCACCAAAGAAAGTGAACAAGAGGAAACGACCTTCCTGCTAGGATCCTCTCTTGTTGATCCTCGATCCCCACAGGAACCTCCGTGGAAGTCACCTCATCGCCATCGTCCAGCTCCTCATGGTCGATGATATGTGAAGGGTCGAGCACGTATCTCCTCAGCTGAGATACGTGGATGTCGTCGTGCACCTGGTGCGACTGAGGTGGATGGGTCAAGCGGTAAACCACCCTGCCCACCCAGCTGAGGACCTATAAAGGTTCATTGAACCTTGGAGATAACTTTCCTCCATGTCCACATCTCCGTAAACCTCGTCGAGGTGAGACCCATATAAGGACGTGATCATCATCCTCGAACTCATGAGCCCTCCAATTCCTGTTAGAACTGAAACTCAAAATGACTGCTACCACGAGGGTAAGGTTGACCGACTCAAGAGTGATCGGTCGCACCCTCTTGAGCATGAAATTATCCTGTTCTGCCTAGGGTTTCCTTTTCGCCGACCAAGGAAAACACATCCCGACGTCGTAGTTAAACCACAAAATTTTTTCATAATACCGTCAATTTGTGTATGAACTGTGTTTGCCCATTCCATACTCAAACCAACGTCGTAAGGCCTCTACGCTGCCACCAAGAGATTCCAACTGAAACTCTCACCTCGAGGGTCTGACCACACCGTTGGCGTAAGTGTTATTATCGAGTCTCCTCCAAAGGTATCTCCATATGTGAGGGTCAAGTACACGGCTTACCGAAAACTCTAGGTCTGGGCCAAGATTTGTAAAAGAGATGAATGATTCATATCGACGTATCTTAATACAGTAGCTAGTAGTGGACACTAACTGTCCCTTGAATCATTTTTAGAGCCAATGGGTCACACTCCTTGACCGCATGCAGCCGCACTCTTCCTCCGACTTCCAGCTCCCTGAGCCTGGTGGGGATAACTAAGGCGGGTGGTTGTAGCATGTTAAGATGTACACCACCTCATGCTGCTCTCCTAGCTCTACCTTCACGTCTGCCGCTTCACAGACTCATCTCTCTTTAAAGATTCCCCTTCATGAAACATTAAACACGCCCGAGTCACTAAGACTGGTACCGGTTTCTTGATTCTTACTACACTGTGCAGTCTTCATCTGCTCTGGTATGATCTGCACCACCTTTTCCTACGATCTGGAAGAGCTGCTAAAATTTCTCCCTTTCCGAAAAGAGAAACCCGGTCTCATCCCCCTGGATGAACCACACCCATTGCCTAATACAGTCAATCCTAGCATGAAGGGTGCATTCATGCCATGGATGACGTCGTAAGGCCTCGACGTAACTTCTAAGAGATCCAGCTGTCACTCTCGCCTCCAAGGGTCGAGTCACACTGTTGGCATCAGTGTGAGGTCACTGGGTCTCCTCCAGTAGGAATATCGAATGTGAGGGTCAAGTCAACAGTCTTAACCAGGACCACTCAGTATCAACCAAACAAAAAGGACAGGAAAGCAAACATCACAAAGATAAGTGTCTTTTTTATTATTGCAGCTCATAGTACAAAGACACGAATACAACAACAAAATGCAACTAGAAGTACAAGGGACGTATCCACTAGTTCCGCTCCTGTCAACCTACTCTTGGAGCTCTACTGCCTTGTCCACTGCTCAGCTGTTTCTCAAGAACCCGCCGCTGCTTCTGCCTCGGTGGCTCCTCCAAAGCCTGCGGATCAACTGTATGAGGAGTCGGATAGTCACCTGCCAGGTGACCCTTTCCACCGCATTCATAACACTTCCTACTCCTCGTACGGCTGGCTCTGGCCCTCTTGGACCTATGCATCATCTGTCTACTACCCACAAATGACTCGACTACTGATCGAAAAACACGTGGCAAAGGCAGTAGCTCCTGATCACGCTTAGGGTGTAGAGCTACTGGCACAAACTCCACCCTGAAGAAGGTCTCGAAGTCTTCCCATGTGATGGTCATCCCGTCGCAAAACTGGAACAAGTGGCTCCATCACCTTCCTGCTACTGCCTGATGAAGGATGGAAGTAAAGATCACCATGAGGTCTGCTGGCATCCCCACTAGCCTGAAGACTCTCACCCTAGCCTCCAGCCAATCCTCAGCCGCCTGTGGGTCCGTCTCTACCCGGAACCTGGGTGGTCTATGGCGCTGGAACTCGTGCAGTGCACTCAAGTGGCGTGCATCACCTACTGCTGGGGCTGGTGGCATCGGTGGCCCAACGTATGGTAGTACCGTTGGTGCCTCCGCTGGTGCCTCAACTGCAAGAGGGCCCTGTACCGATGCCTCGTCGCTCAGCAGGCTGTCAGTACGCACATCCCTCTGGGCTGTAGCTGGTCGTCCGAGAAAAGGCATCCTGAAAGAAACAACGTGACATGGTCAAACGATTATACCTGGTGAGCTAACCTGGTTTGAGATGATATTTAAATAAAACTTCTGTAAAACACACACGCAATCAGTGTTTTTGTGCACAAAGTTGGAAATCAGTTATCAGGGTCCTAGTGTATGGATACGTCAGCCGCCCTCCCCAACACTGGACTCCCTGAACTGAAAACCACACTCGGTACTCTTAAAATTATTGCTTCACACAGAAAAAAGATCAGAGTCCTAAGTTATGCGGTAGAACCGAACTCCTGTGATACCAATTTGTCACGACCTGTCCTCGGGGCCCGTGCGATGACTACCCCATTCCCACCTTCCATAGGCCAGGGGCTGGCGACTAGCACCAAAGGCGTAAATCTCGATAACTAGGAAGGCATTGCCTTGATAAAAGAAAACAAAACACCACAGAGTACAAGCGGAAGTAAAACACTAAGTACAAAGAGAAGTGCTGAAAGGAAAAATGGGCCAGAATACAAACCCAAAGTAAAAGTACAAATAAAACTGAACAATGTACAACATAAAAAGACAACAGCAGGGAGAAAGGAAGCAGCTCCTGGGTCATCCTCCTCGGATCCTACCTGAATGGTAGGTACAGATGGCGCCGCTCCTGGTCGTCAACCGCGGATCCTACCTGAAGGGTAGGTTCAGATAGCCTCCTCAATGCTCTCGCCCGTCAACCTCCTCCGTGTTTCGTCTCGTCGTGTAGTCCACCTCCGAGTACTGACTCGTCGTGTAGTCCACCTCCGGCTACTGACTCGTCTTGTAGTCCACCTCCGGGTATCGTCCAGTCCTCCAACACTCGGCCTTCGTCAGCACTGCCCGTCGTCTGCAACCAACACAATGAGGTGCGGGCATAACCCGTGCAGGGGTGAGTATAACGATACTCAATAGGGACCCCGAGACCCTCAAGGTCTCACTAAAACCAACAAAGATAACCACAAAGAAGATCTCAACAGATAACCTCTACTTAGGTATATGCCAATACATATACCTAGGTTATCAAGTAACCCATCTCAATCCTGAGGAAACACAAGGATTGTGAAATCAATAGATAACCACTACCCAGGTATATGCCCATGCATATACATAAGTTATCATGTAACCCATCTCAATCACGAGGGAACACAAAGGTCATAGACTCAGCTCAAACCAAGATTTTCATTATCGAAACCGTAACTGAAGAAGAGCACCATCTCTGGAGTGTACAGTGGTCCTGTCACGACTCCGAGGTACTGCCCACTTACCTAAGACTGCTGAGGTACTCCTCCTGTCGAGTACCGCGGGCCAGCCACCCAAACACAGTAGTGCTTCCCACTGATGTATGTCACCCAAGCATAGTAGTGCACACCCCCTAGTAGCCTGCTGAGGTACTCTCCGGATGAGTACCGCGGGTCTGCACTGTCACACAGGTAGTGGTCCATCCGCCATGGGTCTGCACCTCACAAAGTAGTGCTCCGTCCACTGGGCTAGTCGACTCACTCCAAGTCGAGTCGGTCAAGCAGTCATCAGGTCTCAGTCGGCTACACGGTCTCCGTACTACGCACGCTCGTCTCTGGGAGGGTCCTCTCCACGAGCTACAGGTCGATACTCCAAGTATCACAAAGTCCCACTAATAAGTGTCTCGAAGGACTGCCTAATCATATGGGTATCAACGCAACAAACGACGCGTCAATCGGACTCCCGGTCTGTGAGTTATTAGCATTTTCGTCCTAGGGGCCCGGTTGGTTTCGCATGCGAACCAACCCGACCATATCTCAATTGTACCCCGAAATCTCATAGGTTATACTCATAAGGGTCATTTCTCAATGTGATCACCAACACCGCTGACGGTTCTTCAAACGGACGTCCGGTCTGAAAGATATCAGCTTTTCTGTTCCAAGGGCCCGGTTGGATTTCATGTGCAATCCAACTCGGCCACTATCCAACGACAACCAAAACTCGGGCGAAGTATTCCAAATGTTCCATCCATCATGAGGAAAATCATCGAGACAGAAGGTGCATCAATCGGACACCCGGTCTGTGAGTTACTGGCTTTTTCGTTCCAGGGGCCCGATTGGTTTCATGAGAGAACCAACCCGACCGTACTCCGACGGCATCCAAACCTCGAGTGGAGTAAGCCAAAAGATCCGTCTCACTTAGAGGAAAGCAACAAAGTCGACGACACGTCAATCGGATGTCCGTAGCTCAAGATATGAGCATTTCCATTCTGGGGGCCCGGTTGGTTTCGTATCCGAACCAACCCGGCCGAACCCAAAGTGTTCCAAAACATTGAGTGCGATATACCGAAACGACCGCCTCGATCCAGGGATCATATCGCCGCTGACGGCGCATCATTCGGAGGCCCGTAGCTCAGGATACGGGTAAAAGACCGAAAATGGTCAGAAGACCGAGTGTGAACACCACGACCCCCCTCTGCGGGGGCCGCCCTGGTCAGCGGACGTGGCATTGCCACGTCCCGTGAGAGCCGGACCCGCGCAGCCGCGGGTCCGCTGGTGCCGCCGCCGTGCTGGCGACCCGCGCCGCCGGTGGGTTCCACGGGCCACCGGTGTTGCTCCGGTGGTCCGATTTCGCTTCCAACTACACCGTAGCTCCTCTCGGGACCTGACCTTTGCTGGAAAGCTTTCAAATCTCCCTTGAGGCCTCGTTCGTCGTCGTCCGACAATCCACATATCAATTAACAAGACGCGTCGCCTTCGTGGTTCTCCGGCGCGACGCGATGGTGTCACGCCCCTTCGCCGTGGCCCGACTTCGTCCACGGATGACTTCAGGTTTCTCCGACGCGGCGCGACGGCGCCGCGCATTCCTTGCCGCACGTTTCCACGTGGTGCGATGACACCACGCCATCCCCGTTTCAATCCACAAAAGAAGCCCAGAAGGATATGGAGGAGGGTCGGCCGTGTTTGTGCGGTCCGGCCCCCTCTCGTTAATTAATAGAAAAAGGTCATATTTCACGAAGATTGTCAAAGTAATAATCACGAACAAATTAAATAATAATCCTCAACATCAATCCGCATGAATGAACGATCCGCGGATCAACCTGGAATTGGTTGGTCCCCACTCGTCATTCTTTTCTCAAAAGAAAATTGAACACCAAAATAAAATCCCCTACCTTAACTTCGTCGTCGGACGCAAGATCGACCGCCGCAGAAGAAAGGGTCATCGCGTCGCGGAATGGCGTCGCTGTCGTGTGGTACTCGGCGTCGCGTCGACGAACTCTGAGGATCGAGAACATACAGATTTAATTAATGGTAATTAAATCCATGTTGTTGTTATAATCCACAAAGAATTTAAATAGGAGCGCAACCCCCTACCTTGTCGTTGTCGATCGAAGGTTGTTGCGGGGTTGGATCGTCGCGGAAGAAGCGTCGCGAAGGGAGATTCGTCGGCGTCGCGGAACAAGGCTTCGCGTCTTTGATCTCCGCGGGTTCGGCGTTCTTCGTCCCCTTTCATCGAAGGCTGGCGTTCTTCGCGTTCTTCGCGTTCTTCGTGTTCTTCACGAAGGAGGAAGAACAGAGGTTTCTGTCAAATCCTCTCAACGAATAACACTTAATATGAAAAGTGTTGGTCTTATTTTATTATCATGCCAACAAACAAAAAAAAGATAAGTTATGTAACGACCCATTAATTCGTAGAATTAATTCAACGAATAAAACTGCCCAATTAATTGGTGTGTTAAGAATTTAAGAAAACGTGTCAGTTGACTTTCATAATGACGGGTTTTTGCGGGTGCGTTACTTAGCGGAAAAGAAACGGTGGGGCTCATGTGGGCCCCACCTCATAAATATCCTACCAGGAGGGTATGATATTTCATGTTCTACACTATCCGCTTCAACTCAGCTTAAGCAGCTTAAAGTGGCTTTTAAGTGGCTTAAAGTGAAATAAAATAATGTTTGTCGTACCACATTATTTTATTTCCTAACATTAAGCCCCAAAATTAAAAACCACACCCAAGCAAACACAACTTTGGAAGAGGAGTTTATAAGCAAATACCGGCGCTGCGATTCCATCGGTGCCCTCGGAATTTGATTATAAGCACCGTTTCAAAAGTTAGAAAAACCCGCTCGTTCGTTCACTGAATATACCCGAGCTAAATTTCAGAAATTAATTCCAGGAACACCGGACCTCGGAATCAGGCACCGTCAGAAACTCTGTTCTTGTAAAATTCCAAAGAAAATTAAGAAAAAAATTTCCTTGAAATTTACGGGTCTATACATGATTCCATCCATTCAATCTTTATCCCTTTCCTCACAAAGCCTAAAAGGGGCACTGCAAATCGAGAAAATTCTTGGATGAATCTCCTGTAATTTATAGATAATCCCAAAACGCATCAGATATCAAAAATATTCATAGGCTGATCGTACATATCTGTTGAATGGAATTTCATTGGGTTCACTTCCGCACCATCTTCTAAGATGATGTTCTCCATGATGTATACACTGTCAATCCAAAACTGACACTTAGATAGATTATCGTATTACTGATTCTCTCTTAGTGTACATAGGGCGATGTCTTGATTTTTGGAATGATCATCATTAGTCATAGAGTACACCATGATGTCATCTAAATACCTTACCACAATCTAATCCAGGTACAAATGAATTATCTTTTTCATCATGTCTATAAGCATTGCTGGAGTGTTTTTCAACCCAAATGGCATTATGAAAAACTCATAAAGGCCATACACACTTCTAAAAGAAGTTAATGGTATAACAGAAGTCTAAAATCCTACCTGATGATAACCTGATCACAAAAATATCATGAAGACACACAACCCCAATTCATCGAGTCAAATAGATTATCGATTCTGGGAAGGGGATATCGGTTCTCCATGGTTACTTTATTAAACTTTAGGTGATTAACACACATGTTTAAACCCCTGTCAAATGGCTTTTCAAACAACACAAGTGATCCCCAATGTGACGTACTTGAACAAATAAACATTGAATCCTCTGAATCCTCCAACTATGTCATGAGATACTGAAGCTCAATTGGTTCCATTCTATAACGTGTAATAGATATAGGGTCAAACATCAACATGAGATTAATAAGGAATTCAACATCTCTCTCTGGTGGAAACCCGAAGAAGTCTTCATAAAAAAACATCAGTAAAATGTTATAATACTAGTGGAAGGACTTTTTATCTACCACTCCTATCATAATGAAAAAGACTAAAAACTTGAGTTGTGAGATCCCAGATCAAACTTCTATTTTTTATTCAAATATTAAGAAAAAACCAAGACAATATTCAATGTGTTCTAAAATGATGAAGCCCTACTGCTTCTCCAAGGAAAAAACCAATACATTCTTATGGTAGTGACCCCACTATCAGGAATACCAATTGGGGTTCTTCAAGAGTGATCCTCTAAGAACGATTATCCACAGAAAAGTTAGTATCCATATGAATATGACGAACCACACATATATTGACAATCTCCAAGGAAAAACCATGAACAAGGTATGTCAGACACCAAGGTACCTCACCATTTTCTTGAAGGGTCCAAACCAGTACCTCAAAGTCTGATTCAACTCCTGAAACTGGAAATGATAACTGTTCTCACACTGTAACACCTGTGAGTACTGTTTGAAATAGTGTGCCCAATGAACATCCTAGTCCATGAAAGCTGCCTAAGTCAACTAACATCTAGCCTCTTATGTCCCGCACCATCCCCCCTACATCAACCAATTCATACAAGAACCAACCACATTGATTTTATTTCCTTTATCCAGTCATTTACATATCACCATTTCATCACAATGAACATACTAGTCTATCTTATAAGACACAAAGGAAACTCTCATGTGGTAACAATTGATGTGCGCTCAGTATGCGACTCAATAGTCCATATCCATAATCAGGTCAATGTTTGTAAAATCAAGGACCATGAGATCCCATGAAAAATGATTCTCTCTGATCTATAGTGAACATCCCTTGCATAGACTGATACCTCTAAACCATGTTCCCGATGATGTTTTGATATTAATTAATTTGTTTATAGACTCCACCTCCAAACACAATCCATTAATAGGAATTGATGATATAACGGAATTTGTGGCACCTGTATAAAATTAGGCAATATTTGAATTAGAAGCTACTTGAATAGTACATCTCACTATTGATGGCCTAGACTCACTCTCCACAATTATAGGATACAACACAAGTAACTGTCCTTACCCTTTTCCTCATGGAATATTTCTGACTCCCCAGAGTAGCACCACTATACTAATACATGTTCTCATACCCTAAAGTACCACATCCATTCCCTCTAGCAACACTTATAGTATTAATCCTACTGCCATATTTTTAAGGATTAGAAGACCCCCTTCCCACCATGTGACCTTGCACAATAGCTCCCTTAGCACCAACATGTCACTACTTCCTGTAGAACATATGTAGGTGACCCATCTTGCTGCAAAAACCACACCTATTGTGGTGGTTGAGGAAAATTTTATGATAGTGTCCTGGCCTACCGAATTGGGGGAAACTCACATGAGTATGTTCTGATGTAGCTGTCCCACATGAATATCCACCTTTATTTCCACTATAAAGACTATGGTTCTCAAACGAAGCTCCCTGATCTTGTAAGGGACACTCCCAGAACGTCTAGTAACAACTACATATGGAGAACTAGAATCCTCATTCAGGTTCGTCTACAAAATTATAGCATGTTTCAATAATTCTATGAACATCTTCAACTTAAATATATTCAACTGATGCTTAATTTCGCATCTAAGTCCCCCCTGAAATCAATTGGATGAAGTAGACTTATTAAACACTAAATATAGAAGAAATTGTTGTAAATATATGAAATTTTTTTCATAATCTATTATACAAAGGCTTCCCAGGGTCAGATGCCTAAAATTTGAATCCTTTTCTTGTCATAGTGTCTCTGGATAGAAGTACTCCAAGAACATCTCCAGAATTTCATTCCATAACATATCTTCAATCTTTCCATATCGTACCTCAATGTCCCACCAGTGATTCACTGACCCTCATAGCATAAAATAATCCAACATGACCCTCCTCTCAACAGATGTCTCCAAATGGTCATGTATCGTCTCTATGGATTCAATATGGAATTAATCTCCCTTAGTTCCACCCCCTCTAGTAAAACTCATAGGGTTTCATAGCTGAATCCCCCCTTTAAACTTAGATATGATTTTTGGAACCCTCTCTAGGTCTCTCTCAATGAATTGCATGAAACAGTCAATGTTCTCTTGGAATTTCTCCCCTAACTCCTCTAGTTGAACCAACAGTGCCCCAAGTTTCCAGTCTATAGTTCTGTCTGAGTCATATCACTCGGTCTGCCTCTCATCAAGAATCGTGGAGGCATATCTCGTAAAATCCATTCAACTGTGTTAGGTCTCATAACATAACCTTATAACATTTATGGAAGAGAAGAAAGATACAAAAAATGTTTCAAGATGCCCTTTTCACCTTTATCTCCACCCGACCAACACCGTGGACTTTTCACAACCCCTAACCATCCTACACCTAGTTTTGTATGACATGGGTACACACATTACTATTAATTAATTACAACAATTAATAAATTATATCATTTCAAATTAATTTATTCATCAATTAATTAGTCGGCCCCATATCATTATTTTGATTTCTCATTAGACACCAATTTATTCTCATTTTCATCATTGTTCCAATCTCACAATAAGAAAACATCGTTCCAGTTCAATAACATAACCTTAACATTTTTTTCCCATGAGTTCCTAAAATGATGCATGTCACAATAAACCAGAGTTCATAAAATGATGCATGTTGTCTTAAATGTCTTTCCTCTTTTGGCCCCAAATAAAATTTCAACAATTTAAAAAAGAAAATACACATCACACAAATAGTGTGTCTCCCATGGTGAAATAATATCCAACTCGGCAACTAATAGAAATCACAACAATCCCACCCTGAGTAGACAGATTTTCCCCCGTAAATGGGTTTGCAACTCGCATGCACGAGCTCATTACCAATCCAAGATTTTTCCCTGTCGCCAGTCTACCTTTAAAAAAACATCATTACAAATGAAGAAGAAAGCGAAGAAAAATCTATTGTTACCACTTCATAACATCCTGAACCAATTTCCACTAAACATTTCCCGAAGACGGTTGGTCAGTTTCCTACAAGGGTTCTTACCCATATGCTAGAAGGTGTCAACTAGATGTGACGGTCTAGTATGTCAGTCATGGTGAGACTATAACTACTTTAATTAAAATAAAAAAAAATTGTAATAAAACAATATTGAATAAGTGTAGAAGCATAAAAATAACTAGAATAGTACCATGAAACATGGTAGTCAAAATTGGAAATAAAATACTCAACTAAGAAGGGAAAGTGTGTTGTGTCAATTCAAGTATCACGTGTTTATAGTGAAACTGATAATAAAGACAAAAAAACTCCCAAGATGGTATTGAACCATGTCTGGTTCCCTCACCCATGCTTTATTGCAAAGAAAACATATCCTAGTTCCTTTCTCTTATCCAGTCCTGCATCAACAAAGACTTATCGAGTTCCAATTGTGTTGCTTGAATAGGGTGTGAGTACATCTTTCCACTAATTATGTCCGAAACATGTCTAGTCAAATGTTAGTGTATACAATTTTATGAAGCAATAGATACTATTCATAAATAAATAGTTATCACGTTATCATTTATTCTTTAATCTTCACATTAGACAAGGTTTCAATTAAGGTCTCCCATTTAAATCGTAATTCATCATTGTTGTTCATTTATTATTGAATACCATGCCAAGAAACGCCATTATCTTTTGGTGTAGATCTCCAGGTCTAACAACCCTCATCATAATCAGTGTAGATCTCCATGTATAGCACCCCACATCTTAATAGAACAGTTATCTATTGTTGAGGAATGACTTGTCCAAGTCCCAACTTCTCAATCGGTCTTGAACTAAATGTCAAGCACCCACATTCTCAATCATTTAAATAATTCATTAATTCACAATAATTAACAACATCATTCCCTTACTAATCCAATGACTAGTTAAACATATCAAATTCCATTAGTTAACTCAAAAATGAACTATCTACACAAACCATTAAATAAATCATCAATTATTTAATCAATCAACACAAATATTATTCAATAATTAATTCTTCAAAATTAAATACTAAATATCATATTTTAATAATTAATCACAAATTTTATTATATTAATACACATCATGGAAGAATATAAATAACCATTAATTATCTCACATAAGCAAAAATAATCTCATAATTAATATTCCATGATTAATTTTCACAAGCCCAGCCACACCAATTCAATATCTTGAATGAAATATCCCAAATCATACACAATTTCCCAAAATCAATTATCAATTTGGGATGACCGATGGTTCCATTATTAAATCTTCAATTAATTGTCTATACAACTTGAAGTCAATTCCACATTCCAAATTACTCCAATTTAGGAAATAAATTATCAAGGGGAGGTATAAAATTAATAATCTCACATACACATAACAAATCCATAGCTAAGGGAGTTTAATTAAGGCCACCTAACACGAGTTTTTATGAATATTATCCATTAATAATCTCCAAAATCTAGGAAGTACAATAAATATGATCAAGATTCAGATCAAAATCCCAAAACCCAAAATCAAGATCAAAAGGGACAATATCATGCTAATATAGATATAGATCGAGAAACCTATATCTAGATATCAACGATTAGGTTTATATCCATTAAAATAGTGTTGAAATTCATGAAAAGATCATGGAATATAGAGGAATGAACTAAAGAAGCATCTGGTTGAAATAAACATTTTGGAAGAGAGCAGATCATCAATTCGGACTTTAGATCTAGAAAAACGGGGTTCGAATTGCCTTGGAATCCCTCTAGATGGATCTAGCATTTCCTAGAATTCATCAATCTTGAGAATTCTTTGAAATAGACGGTTGTTAGTGTTTATTTGATTTATAAACTAATTTTTAGATAATAAAATATGACATGGATATTTTACCTTATAGGGGAACATAGATATGGTAAACCGTGCGCCAACGGTGTCGACCTCTCTATCCAGGTTTTCATAGTTCACACAATTACCTGGGATTAGGAACATGGTTTGTGAAACTCTGTGAAAATCATGCATAGCCATATGTCCATTAAAATTTCTTAAAAACTCTCCCAAATTTACCCTAACACACAAATCAAAAGTAAATGTACTTAAAAACCTCAAAATTACATGCAAAATGTGCCCAAGATGACTCCAGAAAAGGATGGGATCTTACACATATTAGTATAGGAATTTTTTCAATACATTAATTATGATTTTTCCTATCATCATTTTCCTAATGGAATGCATGTAGTTTTGACACATAAACGTAAATTTTACATATTAAAACATTTCACCAAAAGGTTCCCTTGAATCCATCTAAATCTCTATTCAACCATGGTGTATATAGATATTTGTTTGATCAAATTCATCTTGAAACACCCTATTATTATTTTTTAGGGGTGGAAAACATATCCTATTCTAAAATATATGAAATCTATCAATATAGATGATGCTAGTCAATTTAACATTATTAACATATTTAACATTCATTTGAAAATCATAAACAACTTTTTGGGACTTCTTTATTGCTTCCAGAAAAAATGGTTTATAAATTTATAGAGAAATAAATTATATATACCCATTAATAAATACAAAAATAATAAATTCTACCAAACCCAAAATATAAATCCCTGTTATCCTAATCATGGTTATAATTTTATGGTACCTCATACACAATACATTAACCACCTCATTTATGTTCCTAGGGTCATAGTGTATATATAAATATTATTCCATGAGTAAATAAAACCATGACCCTTACCTCCCATTGAGATATTAATTATAAAATATGTAATTAAATGTATTATGGTATGTATATATGACTCATATTTTACCATAGAGTTAGTACAAAAATGTTTTCATGGAAAATATTATAACTAAAAACCCAAGATCATGAGTTGGATTGATCTATTCAACGATCATAAATTAAATTTATTCATAATCCACTACATCATCACAATTTATAATGACACTAATAAAAATTTCTTTGATGAAAATCTATATATAAAAATTATTCTTTTCTAATTGGTAAATTCAATACTGGTAAATTAATCAATCTACTCATCATCCCTTCAAAACATTCTTCACATTCTCTTGATCATGTGAATTTAACCACTTTACATATCAACATGCATAATAGTTTATCCCGTGATAGAGATAAAATTTTCAATTTTCAATTTATATTTTAATTTTTTAAACCCAAATATATTTTTCAATTTGAACTGAATAGAAGTGTTTTGGTATTTTAGGTCTGTTTTTAGCATGCAATTGAAAATTGTACAATTCTGGAATTTTTATTGATTTCTATCACATCTGTATTTTATGCATATAATTTAAAATACTATTCAAAATTGAGTGATAATTTGTTTATATGATTTAAATTTTATTGGGATATATCTATTTAAACTAAGATAAGTCTTTATTCAAACAAATGAATGCCCAATAAATTAGTCATTTTGGAATGTTGTTCTAGAAAGTAGAATGGACCCCACCTCATTGATTGATTTATATCATTGGATACATGTGTATAAGTGAATATATTGAAAATAATATGAAATAGAACATAATGGATCACACAAATTATGGGTTTAATGTAGAAATTAGATCATTAATGCATCCAGTGAATGAGTTGAAGAAAATAAATATGATGGGTCCCCAAGAGAAGAAAATGTGATCTACAATAATAAATTTTTAACATTGGAATCAGATGTCCAAAGAATAAAAAAAATTACGGCTGTAATAGAATTTAATAATGAAAAAATATTTATAATATTCTATAATTATATTTATTCAATAATGTAGACAAAAATTAGAACACCTCAAAAAAGATATGGACATAAGATTTTCCAACACTCCTTCTCTTGATATTTCCATCTCCAAATCATTCAAAGGGTGGGTTTATTGAGAGTGATTTGGTAATGTTGAGATAGATATATTGATGAATATTTTTTTAATTCATGATATGATAGAGAAGATGGGGAATTATCACATGTTTCTAGGATATTCACCAAGTGGTAGTGGAAGATGACAACTGACAGATAGTTTCATCCGAGTTGCGATCTTTTTTTGTGATCTAATTTTGAATTTCTATCGGTTTTATATTTTCAATTAAATTTTTTTTCTTATTACAAGAATTTATTTTCACCAAATTGTATTTGGATTTTTGTTTAATATATTAAGTAAAATAATAGGCATTAGAATTTAAATTTCTTTGGCGAGTTCTTTCCACTCCGCAAAGTTATTTCCATTAGGTTTGATTTCTGGGAGGCCTTAAGGAAATTGAATCTGCTATATAAGATGAAAAACATTGTATTGAGGTATTTATAAGATATCAATAGAAATATGGGTTTTCACATGTGGGTATTTAGATGGGTTTATAAAAAATCAATGAGAAAATATTTTTAGGCAACGTATAGGGGAGTCTTTGAGATGTTTAATATTGTCCAAATCTAATATTTTGATTTTGATTTAAAACCAATTTTATTACCTATAAATTTATTTCATGATATTTAATATTACTTATATGTAGTATAGATTTATATTTTTTATTATAACATTTAATCAAATATACAAATATTTCATGTTGAAAAAATAAACCAAGGAAAAGTGACAGTTTTGGAACTCAAATTTCTAACTCCTCGATAGACAATACACGGAATTCAATATTTCACATCTTATTGGGATATAATTTTTTATTGAAAATTTTAAATACGAGAAACCATTTCATCAATTGGAACCATTTAATAGGAGGTTTCTTGAGTTAACTTTGTTAAAATTATTATTGCATGACCCAAAATTCGTACACAAACTTGTTCCCATTAAATTATAAAATTGATGTAACATTTCAATCAATTTTCAGATATACTGTGAATCCCACTATATAAAGTTGTGAATCTTCCAGTAACACAATAAGAAGAAAATTGGTATAAACAGCAATTATAATGTCTGAAAACCGAACCTTTAATGAATTTGTATAATCAAATGATGAAAATAAGAAAAATCATTTGGAATATCCTCAGGGACTCAGTGGGTTTAAAACTTAATTTAGTTTTATTCACCAACATCAAAACTATAATTTGTTAACAAGTGAATAACCAAATAAATAACTTCTAGAATTAATTCATCATTATTTCAACATGAAAAAAATGGAGTTTATGCAAATGAAATGAAATTGAGGTCATTTACTTTTTCCATTTAAACAAGTTCCCAAAGAAATATTTTTCTATTCAAATTTATCTTTTATTATATATTGGAATAAAATAAAGAAACATTTCCTTGATATTTTTTTCCTTTACAATAAATCATATTCCATTAAAGTGGATATTTTTTAATTTGAAAAACACAAGTGGAAACATTGAATAAGTATAGAGAATTATTCTAATGTATTTGTTTTAGTTTCCCAATCCATAAAATTTGTGACCAAATTTTTATTCAATATTTTTATGAAAGATTGTACCTTAAATATAGAATCATGATTGATTATGTAGAAGTAGGGGATTTAGTTAATGAAGCACAATCTACTACTAAGACATTAATTACAAATATAGACCAAAATACTCAATAATTTGAAAAAAATGCATCTTCATGTAAATTTTACCATAGAACTCCACCCTGTTAGTCCTAAAAAACACAATTATGTTTATAAATTATGATAATAATACCATACTAAGGTCCATGATGTTTTCCAACAACCCACCAACACCACCCAAAACTGAAGAAACATTTTAAATTCAATTCTATTGTGGAAATGATTCTACAAATTATCATTTGTGACAAAATTTTCCAAATTCATGAGCCTTTTGAGAATTGATGTTTTCTATTTCTTGTGAAAACCATTTAATCATGCCATAAAATACAATATTAGACTATCCAAAACATCAATCAGGCTGTGGAAAACCAATCTAATGAATTATTTCAGCATCCCAAACAACCTAAATCATTTTCTAAGAAAAATATTTTAAATTTAAACAATTATATTTAAATGAGAAAGACAATGGTCATTCTGGAAGAAAAATTCATCCATACCATACCATTAAAAAGTTATATAGAAACGTTTAAATGGAAATAATGAATCAAAAATAGAAAAATATTAAAAAAACATGATCAAAAACATAACAGAATGCATAAATTTCCTACTCAAATGGGTCAAATTGCCTCTAATCATAGTTGCATCAATAATAAAATAAGATGAGTTGTACCATAACATCCTTAATTTAATCTAAGAGATAAATGGAAGTAAAAGGACATTAAAATTTAACATATTAGTTGCACAATATTTTATAACCCAAAAACTAGAAAACATAGATGTACTATTAAAATTGCTGATGAGAAACCCAGAACTGATGGAAATTTTTGATATTATGAAACTTATTTGAAAGGAATAACATAGTCAAGAGAATTAATTTTGTTTGAAATATTGATGAAGTATTGGAAGAGGATGTACAATACTTTCTTTTTAAATGCAACTATCAAAATATCCCATTATTGTTCATACCACCAATTCTATATCCTAGGAATGAAAAAAGAGTAATGCCATGTTCTGAAAAATAGTTCGATAAGGTGGTTTTGGAAAAATTTATGAAATTTCATGTCATTTTAACTTTTTTAAATGTTGTTAATGAATTTCCAATGTATGATATGTTTTTGAAAAAGATGTGTCTAGAAATGAGGAAATTACAAGGAGGTGAAAAATTCAATATATATAGGAATGTTTCGATAATGATTAAACATGATTTTACTTTAAGATTTAAAAACATGGGAATAATTAACATTCCATATGACATAAATAAATGTGAATTCATGGATCATGTGCTCGATTTTGGAGACTCCACCAATGCTATTCCACATTGTTCTTACTCATTACATTAGGTTGGAGAATTTAGTCCCTATAGAATTATAATTCAACATGACAACTAAAGTACTATAAATCCTGGTGGAGTTTTAGAGGATGTTGTCATTTGGGTTAGAGACATGATTTTTCCTATGGATATATATTTCTTATATATAGAAGAAAATCAGTTTAGTATCCATGCATCTCTCATTATAGGGATTCCATTTCTGAAAATCAAGAGGGAAATCATCAATATTAACAAATGAACCATTTAAATATTATTTTGAGGATATATTGTTAATTTGATTATTTTTTAGTCCTTAGAACCCCCATTTATAGATCGTTCATCCCCCATGTAAACATGAATAATTTTTTTCCACTAAGATGTTTTCTAATTTTTCATATGTTGAAAAGGTACTATTTTAGAAGATGAATGTTTGTTTGTATTGGAATCATACTAGTAAGGGAGTGAAATTTTAGACATTAATGAGTGTTTGAATATTTAGAATTATATACAAGGATATGTTTATCATAGATTTATTGAAGATGAATTTCTATAAATCAATTAATGTTAAAGTAATATTCCATGAGAAGATACAAATTTTGTATATGAATCAAATCTAGGAACCTAGGAAATTGATAATCAAGATGAATTCACATTAAAATATAGAGCTTCATTGAATAATTCTACCTATGATTAGTTTTCTTTAATTAGTGGAAATAAACCTCTCGAGTTTATGTTTACTACAATTTTTGTGAACCTCCAATATTATTTATTAGGTCATAATGAACAATTCCATGTCATCATTTCAATAGATCTATTAAGGGACCTATATAACAAACAATTAAGATTCCTCAAAACCCACATGAAATCCACTAGATGGAAACTATCTGATTTAATTGGAATTAGTCCCTCAGTGTATAATCATTGAATCTTTTATGGAAACTCCAAACAAGTGATAAATTTTCAGAGGTGTTCAAAGATATCACTTTATGTGCTTTTCAAGAACTAATTTACCACCCTATTTGTTGTTGATATTATTTTTCCCATATCTGATAAATAAAATGCGTGCCCAATCCATGATGGTCTTGAAAATGAGTAATTATCATATTAAGGAATCAATTTCAAGATAATTTCCCTCATGGGCTTCAAAATAAAATTAGAATGTTCATTGATTACATGAAACTCTTTTTTTTTACAAGAAAATACCACTTCCACTTTCAATCTCTTGATCACGTAATTGAAAAAAAAGCTTGGAAAACACACTATTGTTTTCTTGATGGATTCTGTAGCTATTTCCAAATTCACATTATAGAAGAGGATCAAGTGATTACCAGTTTGATATTCCCCTTTGGAGCATATTTTTATAGGAGGATTCCCATTATCTTCTGTAATTCTCATGTATTTTTTCAAATGTGTATGATGATAATTTTCTCTAAATTTATAGAAACATGAACAGATGTGTATTTAAATGACTACACACATCAATGTTCATTATTTTAAGGATTTTTTAAATTTTTGTAAAAAGTTATTAAAACATTCTTTAATGATATTCCTTTTATCAATTATTGAAAATTCCATTTCATATTTGGATGGGGATTGTTTTCGGTATAATTAGTTCTCAATATTGATTTTCTTGATGATAAATCAAATTTTGAGGTTATTTCATTATTTTCATATAGAAAAATATCAAGAAATATGAAATCCTTCCACAATCATGTGGGAATTTATAGGATATTCCAAATGAAATTTTTTATGGTTTCACATAAATTTTTTGGATTCATCCAAAAAGACTCATAAAATGTCTTCTATGATAATCGTAAATAATCCTTTTGGGAGATAAAACCAAAATTGATAATGCAACCCATTGTTCATTCACCCAAATGGGGCTTACCCTTGGAAAACTTGACTGATGAATTCATCTTTTCTCTTAATAAAGTGTTGAGTCAAAGGATGGAATTTAATATTATGTGATTTACAATTCCCCTAGATATGTATATCAGTTCTAATAAAAATAAAAAACAACTGAGAAGAAATTTATTGTTTTTTCCTTTTCATTGAAAAAACATAGATTTTATCTAGTAAGATCCAACGTGATTTTTTCACCGACCATTCTACAATCATATTATTAATTATGATATATAATGAAAAGAAAATATTTTAAGATGGATCTTACTTTTACAAGTGATTTATATTGAAATAAAGTATAACAGTGGTTTTTATAATATTTTTCAGATCATTCGAATAGGATACCATCATTTTTTACATTTAAGGATTAGATCTATCTTCTAATTAATGAAACCTTTCCTAATGAGGTGTTGTATGATTTCCAAGGTGAAGAACAATGGTTTTTAGATTTTATGAATTATTTGGATTGTGAAGAAGCTAACTAAAGTTTTTATATGAAATAAATTTCTAAATATGTGAGGGATTCAAATAATTAAATTTTTGATGATCCTTACATATATAAATTTGGGAGTGATCAATTAATTGGAATATGCAATAAAAAATTCTGTATTTTGAACAATGCGACATTTTTTTCACACTTTGAGATGTGGAGGGAACATTGGTATATTAATATATTCAATAAATGTACATTATTATAGTAAATATTGGACCACTATTTTTAGAGATTCTACTGAATTTTGTAGAAGTTGAAAAAATTTAAATTTCAAGGAAATATTTACTAAATGGATGAGATAACAAAAATATATATATTTTGTGTTATGTGTTTAATTTATGGGTTATATATTTAATGGTCATTTCGAAAATTATTTTAGATATCATTACATCATTCTTTTTTTAGATTTTTTATCCATGTCGTATGATTTTTTTCACATGAGATAGGATTTTTTCAAAATAATGTCCATTTTTGTGAATTGATGTTTGTTTTCATGATTTGGATTTTCCCTATATTCTTAGTATGGATCAAGGTATCCAATTTTTTATTATTACATTGGAATATGTTTTGATGAAATATTGAGTTAATCATATGGTCTCTACAACTTTTCATCCTAAAAAAATGGAATCGATGAGTTTTCTAACAAACAAATTAAAAAAAAATTGGAAACAACTATGGACCCAAATATAAAAGATTATAGTTTCAGACTAGATGATGATAGCTGGGACTATAAGAATGAACTAAAAAACCAAATTATAGTGTCAATATATTGATTAGTATATGGAGAGGCTTTTCCCATGTCAATATAGTAAGAGAAAAAAAATTGGGGCTATTAAAACATGTAACATGAATCGGTATTTTTCTTCAAAAGAATGAATATTTTGTTTGGAATGATCTAAAGGTGATCAAACATAGAGAATATGTAAGATCAATTTTGTATAAATAAGGCCAATGGATTTAATTAAGGGTTGATTCTAAATAAAAACATAAATTAAAGTGAAAAAGTGCCTTTTTTATTGTAGATTGAATTTATTCCTAGGACAATTTCATTTCAAATGGTCTGGCCCTATCATTATTACTCATGTTATTTCCTTTTAGTGAAATCCAGATAAAAAAAGGGACAAAATTGAAAATAAATGTCCATAGGTTAATGAATTTTATAAGTAATTTTACATATCCTATAGGAGATGAGATCCATCTTCATGACGATGAGTAAAATAGAAGCCATGTTTTTTCTTCCCTTCAAAGTTATTTTTTATGCCATTAATTTAATAAATTTATTCTGGACATAATTTTTATCAAATTTGTACATTGAAAAAAATATATTTTTGGGGAGGAAATTTTTTTGTATATTAGTATTTTCTGTTTCATCCTATCAAATGATTTTTTCATTCAATTTTAGGTGTTTTTATATTCATTTTTTCATTTTAAAAAACTTCTGTCGTATTTTAACTTTTGTGTAATTAATCTTGTGAGCTTCAATGATGATCATGTTTATTTATGAAACCAAAAAATATTATAGAACTAATTTTTCAATTGAGACTAAACATAAATGATTGCTGAAAATGAATTTGTTTCATGTTAAATATATTGGAATTTTCATGAAAAGTCATATGAGTTTTTAACCTCATGCCACATATCACCTTATTTATCTTTCAAATCTCATTCCTTGGAGGCTTCCAAACCCTTCATGGACTCTTCTTCATAGTAACCTATTTTATTGTGGGAACCAATCTATGCTTATTTGATCCATAACAAGATTTTATTTTAAAAACATGTGGTTTGAGTTACATGGGATTTAAATGATTCATGGAATTTAGTTGATTTAAAATTTCCTTATTTCATGATATTCCATTTTATTATGTACTTCCTTGAACTTTTGATCAATGTTATTATTTAGTATCCATGGATAGCCTATTATTTTATCCAAATTACTAGCCAATTTTCCCTCCCCAAACTACACTATAATTGAAAATTCCTAATCAATTTCAAATTTTGTTTGGGGGGGTTGACCTATGTTTTTATACCTAATTTCAAATTTTATTGGGGGGAGATTTAAAATTTTATGTTATGTTTTCCCTCTTAAAAACAGATCTTTTTTTCTAAAAAATAAACCCTTTTGGATATTTCATGAAATAAAGGAGTTGCGTCTATTTAGAGTTATCAATTAAATAACAATTTCACATCAGGAGCATTCCAAAAAAAAGATGAAAATTTTCAATTTTATTGTTGAAATATTCGTCTAAAGGGATCAAAAAAATAGATTTGTTATTTTTTCAGATCAAATTTAAATCCAATAGGATAAAAAAGGAGCACATAATTGAGTGAAAAATAGATTCATGCATTTTAACATCCAAATATACAACCGCTCTTTATTTGGACTCAGAAATATTCACATTTTAAATCCAAAAACCATAAGACCAAGAAAAACCATGAAAATTAGACATTTTAAAAACATTTTATTCACTCACATTGGTTGTAAATGTATAAATTTATTAATCCTCTTGTGAATCCTTCATTAGTTGGTATGATAAAAGGCTTATTGAAAATCCTTAATAGTGTGTTGTGAAACATTTTATATGAGTTAATCATGTTGTGTCTATGTGTAGAGAAAAAATGTTGAAATGGATTGAATTATATAAATTTATAAAATGATATTTTTTTGAGGAATTATGTATTTTTATTCATGGTGATAGATTGGTGAACTTTATTGTTAAAATTTTTAAAATTTTCTTAAATTAATTTTCATTCTCACTTGTTGAAATGTACCAGATATAAGTTTTTGGAAATGATAGAGAAAATATAACACCCCAAGATTTCATATTACGTAATCTCATTAATGTAATTCATTAGTTTGCACTACACGCAACACCGAGTTCAAGCGCACCACAACTTACCAAACTGGCCATTCAAAAAGATGAAATGAATAGTATTAACATCAATTTAAAATCTTATATACTCTATAATTTAAACATCTATATTATGTGTTTCTTAGATATAATATAAAAACAAATTCAATTTTTTTAGATAAAAGATGTATTTTATAAAAATGAAATTTTAATGCCTTTTAATGGAGAATCCTTTTTAAAACCTATATTTGAAACTTTTTGATATTCAATTTAATGAAATTGATTTCTTCTTTATAAACGAAACATAAAAATTTAGTTTGGATAATTTTTTGGTATTTTTTGCAACTTATATATTTATATGAATAATAAAAAATTCTAAATTTTAAATGAAAAAAAAATTTTTAAATCAAATTAATATATAGTGTTAAATTATACATTTGAATGGTTTGAAGTATAATTAGATTATTTATTATCATTTAATACAATTTTGGTCATTATAAGTAATGTCACATTTAAATTTGAGATAAATAGATGACAATATTTCCATAGTTGTTACTTTTTAAAACCCACGTTTTGATTTTGACAATGGGAATTAATTTTAAATTAATTAACACAACTTCTATTTATTGAATTTGATAAAATATAATATATTTATTAATTCAGAATATAAAAATTATATTAGAGTGACTTTTTGGTATTTTTATGAAAACATTCAATTTTTGATTAATTGTGAAAGGCATTGCGTTATTGTATAAAACTGACTTTTTATTTAAATAATTTTTTTATTTTAATTTATTTTATTTTAGGTCAAAATAGATACATAATTCATATATATTTTTAATCTAATTCATTGGAGTCATTTTATAACGTGTTTAGATATATAATATTTTATTGATATTTTTAACGTCTTTTACCCACCTTCTAGGATCATTTGTTATTTTGTATAAAACATAATTTTAACACTTATGTGAGTTGAATTCAAAAAGCCCGAGAGACACGGTTAACATCAGTGAGTAAAATTTGGTTCAATACGATGAAAATAATTTTTTCTGAATTGTAACTCTGGACATTTATTTACCACGGTTAAATGTAAATAGGATAATCAAGGATAAAAATGATATTATAATTACTCTACCACATATCATAATTATATTGGATAAGTGTAATTTGACCAAAAACGTCCTTAGGAAAATCATATTATCCTCTTTGTTCCTCATGGATTAGATTTGGACATTTATTATTATTTTATTAAAAAAATAGTTAAAAGTGTTAAATTCAAAGTTTATTAACTAACAAATTTTCAATGTAGGGTTATACATAAGATAAATTCAACTATAATTATTAATAAAAAATATAAAAATGATTCCTACGTGATTATATTTTATTTCTAATTTTTAGTCATTAATTAATTTAATTTATTTAAGACACATTGATGATGCAGTAATTACATTATTAATGAAATATTAAATTAATTGATATTATAAATATCCAAATAAATGTAAATTGATACTTCTGATGAATTACACTAATTATATATGTTAATAATACATTTCAGGGGTTTTGAAGTGATAAGGTAGTTATGACTATCAAAAAACAAAATACCAAATAGTGTCCAAATTGACATAAAATAATTTTTTTAAAAAATACTATATTATTGGTTAATATAATATTCCAAAAAATAAAAGGTTATGATGAAGGCTAAATTAATATTATATATGTCATTAATGAACCACTTGATGTTCTCTTGGGATTTTAGAGTAAGTTTATTTTCCATATAGTGTACGATTACAAAAAGACCCGGTAAAAGTTAAACTATTTAACTAAGAGTTAAATCTAAACGATAAGGTTAAAATTGTAACCTAAACTTGTCTAAAACCTATTGGATGAGATTAGTTCTACCCAGAACCACCTAAGGATCAAAATAAATTCATTTGGATCCATTATAAACCGAAAATGATTGTATAATAAATTAATATTTTAATCTTTTCCTAAAGTGACCCTCACTGCTCATATAAAAGGGCACTTCCCATTCTCTCAAAATCACACTTCCAAAGCCATTTGGATCGACTAAACCCTACCCAAATATACTCCCAACTTCACTCACATCATCCTAGAGTCATTACATTGATCATAAAGCCATCCCATGGAAACCTTTTGATCACCTCAAAAGGAAACCCCTCAAGAAGAGGTAATAATTTACCACAATCTGTCATGTTTTTTTCTTCTTCCACTTATCTTCTTGTTAAAATACCAAAATAATAACTCCATTACCTCTTAAATACTATGATGTTATTATAAATATGGTACATCCATATCTATTATTTTATCCATCCTATAAATGATGAAGTCACCATTCGTGCATACGTACAGCTTATCGTCCTCATGTTGTGGTGTAGTTTGTTATTCAAACAATTCATTTTTTGGATGTGTATAATAATTAGTATAACTATTTTAAATAATAAAGATAACATGTTAATTATTATTTATATATTATATACCATCAAATTACATACTATTACACCATCAATATAATGATATTTTCGCTCATACGTACATACGGATTACCGTCTCCATGACATGATGAGATTCATTTCCATGTTCACCATTCAACGAAGATTATAAAAATATATTTTATAAATAAGTATGTAATATATGAAATAATAATGAAACTGGAGATATATATATATATATATATATATACAAGTACTTACTTATATATTATTCACTTACTTCCGTTCAATACGATGTGAAAAATAAAACAACGTTTATGCATACGTATGGCCTACTATCTCCATAAACAGTGTTTTCCATTTCATATATCTATCTATTATGCATATTTATATTATATATATATATATGATATATAAATAATATTTTATATTATTGAAGTATATAAATAATTATCTAAGTGATGCGATCAATATTAACATGTTAAGAGACGTAAAATAAGGAAAGCGATTATTACACAAAATGTTAATTTAACATCGAAATCATTATTAAATGGGTAGTATAAAGTCATAAATGTATCATGTATGATATAATAAATATTAATCTTGTTCTGGGATAATTTAGAAACATAATATGTTCATTATAGAGGAGGTTCATTGTACCCTCGACCAATAGAAAGTGCAAGGTAAGGGTTAATTTCACAATTTCATTATTATCCGAGCTTGTTTATACGTGCGTATCTACTAAAAAAATTTATTATCCATGACAATGATTCATAAAAGTGGTATCAAAGGGATTATTTTTATGTTACTATTTTGATATAACATAATTTTAAATGTTCTAATGGTTTATTCTTCCAATAAATTCTCATTAATTTCCATGTATTCAGAATTGTTTTTAGGATTTATTTATAGGGACAATAATGTTTTAAAATTTTAACTCCTTTAAAAAGATTCAAATTTTTATGTGACACTTTGATTCAAAAATATCTTATAAATTACTTCCTTTATAAATTATGTGACCTTAATATGATTTCATGAAAAAGGGGTATCTCTCTCAAATATTTTAAAAAATCATTCTCATCTATATCAACATCCGTTGTTGGATTTTAAATGTGTTTGAAGTTGATTTATTATGATACAAATCTTCAATATTTTATTGAAGGAGTTTTGATATGTTTGACTATGGATTTGTTATTTTAATACCATTTTTACTTTATTGATAAATTATTGATATTTCATATGCTAGTTCTAATACGAATGATTATGATATATTTCAACCATTTCATATGAGAAATGTATTGGATACAGTATTTGATGGGTCGAGCTTGCTATAGCTACTCGATGCATCTGTAGGACTCATGAGACAAACAGACATGGAATTCTCCAAGGGCTTTCCTAATTTAATATATGGTTATTGTAGAGGCCGTTATCATTTTTAGACGTCTTCGATGAGGCCTTGAAATAATGTTTTAGAATGTATGGCATTATAAATTACCTCATTATGAAAATAATATTGATGGTTCATGTGGTTATTAAAATTGTAGATTACCAATGACTATGTTTTATTATGGTATTATTTACTCAGATCATATTTCTTCTATAAAATTTTCATGTTTATTATTTGTAAAGGCATGTGTTTTCAATTATTCACCATACCTGTTATTTATATTATCTTCCGTTAAATTGATTACCCTTACTAGCCATCTAAGCACACCCATTTCTTATGTTTAATTTTACTAGGATTTCAAGAATTGTGTTATGATTTATTTGTAGGGTTATGCTAAATGGAATAATGGAATTCTCAAAAAATATATAATGTGATATATGTATGAAATTGTAATGTAATTTTAATGTTTGTAATATATTTTCCAAAACTGCAAAACTGATCAGTCCATTGGGACATGATTCCTAGTAATCATGCCAATGTTCTAAAATAATGCACCGGCTCTAGGCTTCTGTGGTCGGGGAGTAACATTTGGTATCATAGGAAGATTATCAATAACCATGGAAACTATATTTAGTTAAACTCTGAGTGGGATACATTACTCTAAGATAGACTTTGAGGATTATAATGGAAAAACATCCAAAACATTTGGTAATCTAGATATTATGTTGGTTTTCTTACTAATAAATCTCTGTCTGGATACGATTATGTATGGGCGGATTTGAAACAGATGTACCTAAGAGTGAAAACTCCAACAAGGAGTTTCGGGGTTGTCATGAGGTATCCTTGTACATGACAACAGGGATTGCTGCACACATGGTTACGACACTACCATGAGATATTCATAGGATAATTCTAAATTTATTTACAAACCATTATGAAGGATATATGAATAAATATTCCATCAGAGAAACCATTTTTATGATTATGATACTAGATTTCTGAAAATATTCAATTAATATTTAGAGTGTTTCAAGTTTTTGCATTATATAATGTGATATGATGTAACCTAGTGAGTGTTTTCATTTAGAAATGCAGCCTAGTAGAAGGAATGATAACTCCAACAATATGATTGATACAATTGGTAATAAGGATCATATCTATCATATTCTTAAGCAATCATTTATAAGGGAAATAGTCTCCCATGTATTCTCATTATATGAAGAAAGATTATCATGTGTTGATAAGAATAGTGATGAATTCATTATGTCCAACAGCTTTGAAGGGAAGCCAAAGAAGAAAATAATGGTATAGAGAAATATGGATAAACTGAAGAGGGGAAAGAAGGATTTTCCCATGTGTGATAAATGTGGAATGAATCTCCTTGGTAAATTATTGAAGGGAATGGCACGTTGTTATAAGTGTGGAGAAAGAGACACAAAGTATGTGATTGCAAGGTTAAGAAATAGGATTCAAATGTACAATGCTTCATTTACAAGGAGTGGGGACACTATGCGAATCAATGTCCAAATCATCAGAGTATACATCAAATGCTACTATTGGATAATAATCAAGTTACGGTACTACCGAAGATGATTAGGAATGAGTAATATTATTATGTTATTAATTTATTATGTCATTTGAGTATTGTATTAATGATATAGATGTTATATGAATTATAGAGTATATAACTATTTTATTACAGTACTATTTCTTTAATTACATGAGATTGTGTGGAACCATGAAAATTGACTCAATAGCAGGTTATATATTTTTGGAAAATATATTTTTGAGAGAATAATAAACCAGAATATGTTTCTAATTACGAGGCAGTTATTTTGAAATAATATATGATTAATTTGGAAACATTATATTGGATATACTTGACTACCATGAAAATTATTAATGATTTTTATATTCAATCATTGTTGGAGTTTGATATATTTTTGTACAGAAGGAGTATATCTAGTATTAAATAAAAAATAAGGGAGAATTAAGGTAATTAAAAAGGATTTATGATAATTATGTGTGTTACAGTGTTGTAAATTAATTCATGATGAAGGTATTCACATGTTATTATATGGAAAAAAGGATCTTCATTGTGTTTACCTTCCTTATAAATTTTGAAATTTGAGTTTGGACATACGTATTTTGGATAAGTCTAAAGGTTGGAATCAATTATGTTTGACCTTGGATGCCATTTTTAAGGATAAATCATTTAATGAGAAGATTTTTTTTATTGTCAAAAAAGGACAACCCAGAGGTCGGGTGACCACCTGTCACATCTAACAAGGCCGCGAGACATGAAGTAACAATAGAACAACGACAAGGGTGCATCACCTACTCTTGGCCCATGTGATGTCATGAATTGAATAATGTAGTTTTTTTACTGTCTGAAAGATGAATTATAAATTTATTTATTGTAACCCTATATGATTATGATAAATAACATATTTTTTTGTTCTATTATCTTTTAGAGTGAAAGATGAGTTTGTGATATAAATTATTTAAAATATGGAGCTCTACATGTCAAGTATATTTTTTATCTCTTATTCAATGAGGAAATTAATTCTTAAACTTTAGGTAATGAATCATAAAACCCAAAATGTGTTATCCTAATACCTTATATTTTGTTGAACTGATAATATTTTAATCATCTTTGATTGATGTCTTTGAGACCCCCAGTTTTACACTTGTTTCTAATTGATGACCATAGTCACACCATATAGGTTTTTATGTTTTCCCTCAAATTACATGTCTCTAATTTGCACCAACGTTCTTCTAATAGAGATTATAATCTCATGGTGACTTTTTATCTCTCTTTCCCTATTATTAAGACTAAATTTTATAAACCCAATTTCTGATGTGGGGTTTTCACAAAGGTATTTTTCTATTTTTAACAATTTAATTTTGAAAAAAAATCAAATTTTGAGGATGAAATTTATTGAAATAGGGGATAATTTAACACCCCATGAATTCATGTTATATAATCTCATTAAAGTAATTCAATAGCTTGCGCTACACGCACCACTATATTCAAGCTCACCACAACTTACAAAACTATCCATTCAAAAAGTGGTCATAAATAGTATTTACTGCATTTTAAAATCATATATACTCTATATAATTTTAACATCCATATTATGTGTTTCATAGAATTAATATAAGAACAATTTCATTTTTTTCAGATAAAAGAATTATTAAAAAAAAATGAAAATATTCCTACTTTTAATGGAGAACCCTTTTTAAAACCAATATATGAAACTTTTATATATTCAATTTAATGAAAAAAAATTCTTCTTTAGATGTGGGATATAAAAATTTAGTGTGGAAATTTTTTTTTATACTTTTCTGATAACTTTCATATTTTGATGACTATTTAAAAACTCAAAATTTTAGTTGAAATTTTTTTTATTGAAATATAATATAGTGTTAAATTATGAATTTGAATGGTTTTGAAGTATAATTATATAATATTTTTATCATTTAATACAATTTAGGTCATTATAAGTAATTTCACATTTAAATTTGACATAAACCCATGTCAATTTTATGATAGTATTTACTTTTTAAAAACCCCCTTTTTGGTTTTGACAACATGAATAAATATTAAATTTATTAATTCTACTTATATGTTTTTAATTTATAAAAATATAATTTATTTTTTAATTCAGAATATAAAGAATTGATAGGGTGAATTTTTTGTATATTTCTGAAAACATTCAATTTTTGATGAATTATGAAAAACACTTCATTATTGTTTAAAGCTGACATTTTATTAAAATAATTTTTTATATTATTTTAATTCATTTTAGGTGAAAATAGATACATAATACTGATATATGTTCAATTTAATTAATTGGAGTAATTTTATAATAATTTTAGATATATAAAAGTATATTGATCATTTTACCTTCTTTTACCCACCTTCTAGGAGCATTTGTAAATTTTCAAAAAAACCTAATTTTACTAATTTTGTGAGTAGGATATCAAAAATATGAGATACACGGTTAAAATTTGTATGTAAAATTTGGATCAAATAGATGATTTTTTCTGCTGAAAAGTAATGTTTTACTTTTATTTTCCACTATTAATAGTAAATCGGGTATTCAAGGGTAAAAATGATATTATAGTTACCCTAAAAAATGCCCTAATTCTATTGGATATGTTTAATTCGACCATAAAATTCCTTCTGAATAAAATCTGATCCTCTTTGGTACACTTGTATTTGATTAAGAAATTTATTATTATTTTATTTAAATAAGAGTTAAAAGTGTTAAATTCAAAGTTTATTGAATAAAACATTTTTAATATAGAAATATACATAATATAAATTTTAATATAAATATTAATTAAAAATCTAAACATATTTCCTAAATAATGATATTTTATTTATAATTTTTATACATTAAATAATTTAATTTAATTATGACACAGTGACTACGCATTAATTACCTTATTAATGAAATATTAAAATAATTGATATTATTAATATCCAAATAAATGTAAATTGAGACTTTTTATGGATACCACTAATTTTATAGGTTAATATTACATGTTAGGGTTGATTAGATAAATTTTTTTCGAAGTGATAATGTTGTTATGACTTTCACAAAAACAAAATACCAAATAGTGTCAAAATTGACATAAATTAATTTCTTAAAACAAATACTATATTATTGGTTGATATAATATTCCAAAAAAATATTAGGATTCGTAAAAGGGCATAAAAATTTTATATATGTCATTAAAGAAACACATGAAGTTCTCTTGTAAGTTTAGTGTATGTTTATTAACCATATAGTGTAATAATTATTGAAGACACTGTAAATGTTAAAATATTTAACTAATTGTGAAATCTAAAAGATAAGGATAAAATGGTAATCCAAACCTGTCTAAAACCAACTGGTTGAGCGTATTTCGACCCATAACCACCTAAGTCTCAAAATAAATTCATTTGGATCCAATATAAATTGAAAATGATTGTATAATAAATTAATATTTTAATATTTTCCTAAATTGAACCTCACCCCACTTATAAATGGGTACTTCCCCTTCTCTAAAAATCACACCTCCAAAGCCATTTTTCTTGGCCAAACCCTACCCAAATATCCCCCAAACATCCGTAAAATCAACCTAGAGTAATTAATTTTATCATAAAACCATCCTCTGTAGCCCTTTCGATCAACACAAATGGAATCACCCGAAGAAGAGGTAATAATTTCACCACCATCAATCAAGTTCTATTATTCTTCCAAATTTTTTGTTTTTCCATACCAAAAAAACAACTCCAGTGCCTCCTACATACTATGATGTTATTATAAATATGGTAAAACCATATTCATTATTCTATCCACTCTATAAATGACTAAGTCACCATATGTGTGTGCGTACGGCTTACCGTCTCCACGTTCTGGTGTAGTTTGTTATTCAAACAATTAATTATTTGGATGGGTATAATAATCAGTATAAATGATCTAAATAATTAATATAACATGTTTATGATTCTGTATATATGATAGACTATCCAATTACATATGATTTCACTGTCAACATATTTATATTGTTGCTCGTGCGAACGTACGGATTACTGTCTCCACGATACGATGATATTAATTTCCACGTTCACCATTCAGTGATGATTATAAAAATATATAATAATAATAAGTAGGTATTATATGAAAAAATAATGATACTATATATATATATATATATATATATATTTATGTACTTACATATATCTTATTCACTTACTTTCGTTCAACACGATGTGAAAACGAAAACAACGTTTATGCATAAGTATGGCCAACCATCTCCATAAATGGTGTTTTCTATTACATATATCTATCAATTATATATATTTATATATATATTCATGATATATAAATCAGTTTTTATATTCTGGAAATATTTAAATCATGATCTATGTGATATGATCAAGAATAACACGTTAAAACACGTACGATAAAGAAAACAATTATTACGCAAAATGTTAATTTAACATGGAAATCATTATTAAATAGGCAGTATTAAGTCATAAATGAATCATTTATGATATAATAAATATTAATATGGTTCTTTTATAATTTAATAACATACTCTGGTCATTATACATGAGGTTAAACATACGCTCAACCAAAGGAAAGTCCAAGGTAAGGGTTAATTTCACAATCTCTTTATTATCTGAGGTTGTTTTTAAATGAGTATTCTCTGGAAAAAATTTATTATCCATCTAAATGATTCATAAACTTGTTTTCATAGGGAATATTTGTAAGGGAATATTTTACTAAAACATCATTTTAAATGTTTTAATGATTTATTCTTCCACGCATTTTTCAATAATGTCATTGTTTTGAAAATGGTTATAAGGATTAATTTATATGGACATGAATGAATAAAAATGTTAATTCCATTCAAATGTTTTAATGTGGTATGAAAAAATTTGATTCAAAACTATATTTTAAATAACATCCTTTATAAATGCTATTACTTTTAAATGATTTCCTGAATAAGGGATATCTCTCTCAAAGTGTTTTACAATTTTTTTTCATCTATGTAAACATCCTTTGATGGATTTTAAACTTGTTTGAAGTTGATTTATTATGATACAAATCTTCCATAATGTATTTGAGGTTGTGTGATATGTTTGAATATGGATGTGTTATTTTTATTCCATTCATATTTTATGGTTAATGTATTGACATTTAGTATGCTAGTTCTAATTCAAAAGTTTATGTTATATTTCAACATTTTCATATGAGGAATGTATTGGACATAATAATTGATCGGTGGAGCCCACTATAGATCCTTGATTCATCAGTAGTTCTCATGAGACAATTAGATGTGGAATTGGCCGAGGCATTTCCCAATTTGATATGTTGTTTTTTCCGAGGCCTTAATTATTTTTAGACGTCCTAGCTGAGGCCTTGACAAAATGTTTCAGAATTTCTGGCATTATACATAACCTCATTATGAAAATAATATTTATGGTTCATGTGGTTATTCAACTTGTAGAATACCTATGACTGTATTTTATTATTGAATTATTTACTCAGATCATATTTCTACCATAAAGTCATCTTGTTTATTATTTTTAAAGGCTGGTGATTTCAATTATTAACCATGCCTATTGTTTATGTTATCTTCCACTAAATGTTTTACCCTTACTAAGAATATGACCATACCCCTTTCTAATATTTAATTTTCCCAGGATTCCAGGATGTGTATTATGATTGATATGCAGTGTTAAGATAAATATAACAATGGAGTTCTCAAATAAATATCGATGTAGGGTTTTTTGTTTGAAAGTGTAATGTAAATTTAATGTATGTAATCTATTTTCCTAGACTGTTAAATTGATATGTCATTCGGGACACGATTCCTTGTAATAATTCCAATGTATTAAAATAAATCGTCATATTTGGGCTTCTGGGGTCAGGGAATTATAGATAAAATGTAAACAATTTTTCTATCTATTTTAATGATTTAAACCCCAAAAATTTGTAAATTTTAGTTAAATTGTTTTTGGATTATCCAGATGTTTTGAGATCAAAATTAAAAACTACACATTTCTAGAACATCACCTAATTTTAATAAATTTTTTATGTAAGGAATTTATTTTTCAATATTGATCCATTTGGTGTGATATTTTTTTAGGATTAATATATTATTATGATACATATTTTTCAACTGGGAAAATACATAATTTGAATATATATAGGACATAATAAATCATACTTTGTGGAGTTTTGTTTTGGATAGTTGAATGGACACCTCATAATGTATGAGGCATTACATTTTATAATGGTGTCCATATAAATTTAATCCTATTTTTGATGAAATAGTACATAACATGTAATTTTCATGATGTGTTTTCATTAGTAATTTTACCGTTAAGGTACCCCTATGAATGAATCAATAAAGAAAGATAAAGGGTCCTATAAATTAGAAAAATTTAACTTCAATAATTAAATAATATTTTTTGAACCAAGTGTCTGAATAATATGAAAATTAGTTCCATGAAATATAATTCAATTATGAACAAATCTTTAGAATATTCAAGAGGAATATTCATTTAGGTAGGGAAAAAGAATGATACAAATTTAGGGAAATATGTTATTGAAAATGATTCCCCGCCCCTAATTCTCTTTATAATTCTATTTATTTATAATTCCAGGGGATAATGGATTTAGATAAAAAGGGTAATGTTGAGATAGATATCTCAATGAATATGTTTTTAATTCATGCTAGAATGAAGAGAATGTGGGATGCTCCAGTGATTATAGGCTAACCACCAAGTTGGTGTGGATGGAGACAACTGATAGAAACTCTTATCAAAGTTGTGATGTGCCTATATAATCTCTCTTTTAATTTCTCTAGAACATATATTTTTAAATGAATTTATTGATCATATTTCCTAAAAAAATTATAAAATTTATTTGTGATGCTTTTATAAATTTACAAAGTAGAATAATTAACATCACTATTTAAATCTCTTCAGGGACAACATGTCGTTGATCATAGTGATTTATATTACTATTTATTGAATAAAGGTATTAATTTAATTGAATCACTAATATTGGAAGGAATAAATAATCATTAGGTCTTTATATAATATCTATTAATTTTTGGGTTTTCATTTGGGGGTACTTGGGTGGGAATTGTGAAATTAAAATGGGAAATAATTTTATATAAGGAAGAGGGTGTTGTATAAGTGGTTTAATATTTTCGAAAACTATTGTTTTGATTCTGGTTTAAAAACAAATTTATTTCACACAAATTTTCTATATTGATCTATAATTTTCCTTAAAATTATTTTATATTTATATTATTTATTATAATTATTAATAAAAAAATCTTCTTACACAATCAGTCAAAGCAGTAGTGACAATTATGAAAATCAAATTACAATGTCATCAGGAGGCAAATGAGGGACATATATATTGCATTTCTCATGTGGATAAAATTAATGATTGATATATTTAGAAAAAATTATTCATATAAGAAAAAATGGAGTTTTTTATCAACCCTTTAATAGTAACATTATAAAACAATGAATCCATTCATCTTGATTATATTTGATATATTACGACAATATTTGTAAAATAAATTCATCGATGGATCAATAAATATTCTCCTCTTGGAGAGAATATGTCCATGAAAAGATACTTTCTATAAAAATAATTATTCCATAATTAATTTTTTATATAATTCCATTTATCAAATGGTGTCATGTATTATTCTTATATGGTTGTGAAAATTATTATAGCATTTAATGTTTATTACGATATCATAAATGTATACCACAATGATGATATACTGATAATACATGAATACCCTATTCACCATATACATAAATGAATATAGTTTATTGGTTAAACCATTGAGAATTAATGATAACATATAATTACCAATCCATGAATGAAATTCAAACTTTTGGTGTATCATCCTTCTTCACTCTTAACTAATGATAACCAGAATATACATCAATATTTGAAAAAATATTGTCCTCCTTGATATTTGAAAAACCAGTCATAAATTCGTAAAAATAAGATACATATTATTAATATTAAGGGGAATCATCTCTTTATAATAATCTCCTAACCTCGTAGACCCAAACATATAATTCTAGCATTGGACCAGGTATCCCCATGATGAAACTCCAAAGAATAAAAATCCCTTATCTCCCAAGTCTATTTTCTTATTTAACTCCACCAATTCCACTAGTGATATTATATAATTTGTCTAGTATATATGTTTTTCCTTATAGAATAGTTCTATAGAAACCTCAATATCTTACTCAAGTGGATTCTCTAGTAATTCATCAAGAAATAAATGAATATTTTTCATGAATAATTGGTATATACTCTATCGTTTAGATTTCATTCCCATACATAGATTTTATTTTATCCTACATTTCTCACCCTAATTTCATTATGGTTAGGTTCTAGATATGGATCAATATGAGAAATAGATAATGATGAATATCCCACAAAAATATATTATATTCCACCTGCATAAATAATAGTTTCCTTCTCTAGATAGTAAACTCTTACATTATACATTTATTGAAAATCCTAAAAATGGACTATTTTTATGTCAACCAACCATACAACATTAAAATCTAAAACTACAAAATTTATCAGCATCTAAATAGAGACTTTCCAATATATTCATTTTTAATATGATTCCCACTTCGTGTCTTGAGAGAAAACTCTTTCTGAACATTTTAGGGTATTAAATAATGTTTTTAGGAAACATTGATGTTATAAATGAGTGTATATATCCAAAATAAAATAATGGGTTATCTTACATTTATTATATGATAAAATTAACATCTATCAAGTCTTTTAGGGATTTAATCTATATATTAGTTGTTTCATAATATAATTCATTCTCACATTTTTTTATGAAGTAAATTTCATTGGAAGATGGGAGATTAATTTGAGTTATTCCTTGTATAATTATAGTTAAATAATTAAAAATTAGATGATTCATTTATTATATTTCATTCATGAGCCTCGTGAATATTCTATCCAAAATTGAATAAATATTTATTTCAACCCTATAATATATTTTTTCATCTTAACGCTTAAAAATGTTTGAAATTACAACCATATCTTCTCCCCTTTTTTCATATATATTATTACATTGTAATTAGTTAGAAACATCTTTTATTGATGACCCTAGAAAACATAATACATATAGGATTCATTATATTACTTTATATCACTTTATACAAAATCTTAATATGGTGACACTGTGTGGCTGAATAATTCCCTTTAATGGTTTGGATTTCTCCCATCACATAAGTGATCAAAATTACTTCTTAGATTAGACATATTATTCTTAATATTATTTTCTAACCATGTAATGTGATATTTATATTCAAAAATATTTATATATTATTTTTTTGGTAAATTGGATCATTTACTTCAATTATTTTATAATTTCTCAAGAAGAATATTTTTTTTGAATAATATTACCTCAAAACTATTCCATTATATACTCCAAATCACAATTAATTTTTTAGTGTTATAGATCAAAATACAACATTGGTAAATATATTCTTTTATATGATTAACATAGATGATAATTTTATCACATTCCTTACATTCCAATGTGATATATACCATCTCTATAGAGATTATCTATGGATAAAATAGTAATTTATTATTATTCCCATTGAATGATGGCGGTTGGATTCATATGAAATTGTGTATAATTATTACACCACATTTGGAATTAACAGGTTTCTCTATAAGAACAATTTATTCGACATAACCTAATTCAGTTACATAATATTGTTATAATTTTGTTATCTCCTACACTATTATCTATAAATTTATTAAATAGATCTTGATTAATATCCATAAAATAACATACAAATGTTTTTATTATTTTCATTAATTTAACATGATGTTATTTATAAACAAGTTCAAAGAAAATTCATGCCACCATAAACTGGTATTTGGTCTCTAGAATAGAGGTTTCTATGGTACCTTGGGTGAACCACCCCATATTTTAGAGGCTACCAAATAGTAGTGATGGTATGATAAAATTTTTTGTGTATAATATACCCTCTTTCTATAGTTAAATAACATTTTAAAACAACTAAAACAATATATATCACAAAACACCACCCAAAAAAAAATTGGAGTCAAAAACCATATATAACAATGAAATATCCAAGAACAAACTATTATATAGTCATGTGTGATATATATAAACATTAGTATATAATAATTACAAAAGTGAATAAATGGAAAAAGGCCAATATCTTTTATTACTCTCAAATGTGGATCAAACATTATAGAGACACCCATTCCCCCAGATATGTCCTAGGGAACTATCATTAATTGTTTATAGGGTACATTCTATTTTCCCTAGCTTCACAATGAAATGTTCTTATACACTAAGAAAGGACCGATTGGGGTGTTAGTATGAATATATTGGCCACTACTAATCATATCCCTAATTAATCATTTTTGAAAATAACGTGTATTAAGGGGTGCTAAATATTAAATATTTCGATAACTAGAATAATGAAATAATTCAAAAATAAAAATATGAACATGGTCTTTGATGTTAATCATAATTTTATATACATATGATTCGTCTAGTGTCAAGTATCTATGGAAATATCATGGGGACCATACCATGCGATGAAAATTTATTACTTGGTGGAATATACTCATCCCTAGTCCAACTAACACCAAAGGGTAATATACTCATTCCTCAGTTCCAAACATCAACCTGGGGCCTAGATTCACTATTAGTTGAACCAAAAATCTATGATACATATGTCACCAAACCTTGAATTTATAATGAATCTGTTGGGAAAAAATCCTTCAAGGTATCATTGAAGCCTTTTTTAGGTGATTGTGTTTGTTGACAAAGTGGACATCTGAGTTGTGATTGTTGACAAAGAGGATTTCACGGTGGAATGTCGAGTTCAAGAGCTGAGTTCAACGATCCATGTTTGTTTCAAGAACGTTGATAAATGGAATGGATGATCTGGAGGCGGTACAAAAGAACAGATACAAGGTGGCGCAGTTTGCCAGTGTTTGCCAAATTTTTGGGCCTGAAAATCGGCAAATGAAGAAAAGTGTTTTTGGCAAAGGGACTTGCGCGCCGCGAACATGGTGTATAGGAAACTTGCGCGCCATATGTTTTTCAAGATCAGAAGATCAAAATATGGCTAAGGAAATAGGTTCGCGCAAGTTTGGGAGTTGGTCGCGCAAGTGTCTAAAAGGAGAGAAGATTTGCGCACCGAGACTGGGTCGCGCAGGTGACTTGCGCGCCGTCGCGCAGGGTGGTCAGATTGCCTATAAATACTGGACCACCCCTCCTCATTTTCCACCGGAGTTCAAGACGAGAGCTCCTGTCGCGCAGGTGTGGTGGTCGCGCAAGTGGTGTGTGTGGTCGCGCAGGTGGGACTTGCACGCCAGAGGTTGAAGTTGTGCGCCGGCATTAGAAGTTGCACGCCAGTTGGCAGTTGGGCGCCAATATTTGTTTGGGCATAAAAGGAAGAGTGTCCCTCATGATTGGAGTTGAGGAAGGTTGAGTTGCGCAAGTGTTTGAGGAAGACTTGCGCGCCCGTAGTGACTTGCGCGCCGATACTTGTGCGCCGAGGTTGACTTGAGCGCCAAGTAAGGATTGTTCCAGCAGTGTTTTTCGGGCTGCGTGGAAGCTGGAAGTTTGCCCGATACCTTCGGTGCAAAGAGATATTCATCAACGGGTGAAAGTTAAACTTCAACAGAGCATCTACATACAAGAGAAGATGCATTCTTTCATGAAAATGAAGAGACCTACAGGTCTATAAACTGTGAGTGGATTCCATCCAAGAGCAGTGAGCTTAGGAAGAGTAAGAAGGTGATCCTCTCCACCGGCAGTGAGCCAGAGAGAGAGAAATAAGGAGTGACCCTTGGGAAAGCAGTGAGCTGACCCTAAACATTGTAAAGGCAGTGAGCCTGGGCATAGAAGTGATCTAGCCCGAACCTTTTAATCCACAGCTAGTGAAGATTAGTGGAATTTGGTACGACCGGAAACCTGTCGGCGTATTCTCCTTGGACATAGCCCTTAGCGGTGAACCAAGTAAAATTGCTCTGTCCTGTGCTTGCTTTACATTCTGTTTATATCGTGCAGCAGGAAAAAGAGAGAAGAGTGTTTTGCTTAACAGTGAAACAAGATCAGAATGGGCATTAATTTTTAATTAGTCATACCCTGATTCACCCCCCCCCCCTCTCAGGGTATCCAGCCTAGTGGACCTAACAAGTGGTATCAGAGGAAAGGTTGAAAGTTGTTCTTCTCTCAATGGAGGTAACCAATCATAAAGGGATTCCGATCTTCGACGGATATAATTTTCAGATATGGAAGAATCAGATGCAACACTATTTCTGATCCTTGGGAATGGATGCGTTTTCAGCAGCTATGCATGGTATCACAGCTGATATTAATAGTGGTGCCTTATCAGAAGCAGAGCATAGAGAGTTGGATGCTGATTCCCAAGCAATCAATGCCTTAGGGGGAGCCCTTTCCAATCCCATCTACACAAAGGTGATGTCATGCAAAACGTCACATTCCATGTGGGAAAAGCTTTTGAATATATATGAAGGGGACACAAAAGTCGGAGAGGAAAATCTGCAGGTGTTGTGGAACAAATATGAAGATCTGAAAATGAACCCGAATGAGTCTGTTGACACATTCTTTGATAGGGTAAACATTGTTGTGGAAGATATTCGAGGTCTTGGAGAAGTCATTTAAGACAGAAAGATTGTAAAGCACATCTTGAGGAAACTTCCACCTCGGTTTAATCTGAAAGTTTTAGTACTAGAAGATAAATATCCAAAAGAGCTGACATTGGACAATTTGCACAGTACCTTGGTTGCATATGAAATGAGGAACGATGATAATGAGGCTGTGGAAAAGGGGAAGTCTAAAGAGGTGGCATTTAAGGCCATGAAGAAGCTCACCATTGAAGATACTAATGAAGAAGAAGAGACAGATGAGGTGATGCCATTCCTTTCTTCGAATCTACAAAGAGGAAGAGTAAAGTTTAAAGGTAAACTTCCACTAGCATGCTTTAGATGTGGAAAGGTTGGTCATCTTGCATCAAGATGCCCCCAAGAAGTTTCAAGATGATGATGATGATGATGACATTGAAATTCCAAAAAAAAAGACTTCAGCTTTTGTGAAAGGGAAGAAACAATTCAAGAGAAATTTCTTCAAGAAAAAGAATCTTATTTCACAAGAATTTGAAAGTTCAGATGAGTCTGAGGATGAAGAAGTTGAGGAAATAGAAAATTGCAGAGATCGTGGGGTAAATGCCTTGGTGACAATTGTTGGTAGTTCTCAAAAGGGAGAAGAAGCTGATGCTAAAGAAGAAGAATAAATTGAAGGGAGAATTGATATGGAAGCCGAATTGGAAGCAGCTCTTGAGGAGATAGATGTTTGGAGAGCCAAAACGAAGAAATCCAATATAGTGGTTCGTGATGCCAAACTCTATATGCAACAGCAGGATGAAGAAAAGTCTAAGCTGTTAGAAGAAATTGAAAGACTAAAATCCTCAACACCAGAGAGCTCAGAAAATATTGTTGAGTATAAGCTTAAAATTGTGGAACAAAAGAAAGAAATTGATTGTCTGACTAACACAGGAAAGGAGAAGGTTAGATGTATCAAAGAGCTTGAAGAAGAAGTGGTCAGTCTGCGACAAAAACTCAAGGATCAAGATAAACTCTTGACCCCCAATGTGATATCCGAAAAGCAGGCTATTCAGAAGACATAGAAGATGAAAGCGGAGCCTAGCAGTTCTGTAGGAAAGAAATAGCAATTGAGCTCAGATGTAAAGGTCGTTTCTGGGCTTAGTCAAGAACAAAAATTTGCGACAATTGTAGTCAGACCGCAAGCACTCATCCCGAAAGTGAAGGTTGATTTGGGAAAAAAACAGAATCAGAATATTCAGAGATCACAAAGGGGAAATCATAGTGCTGAAATATCACGAGGGAATGCATCCTATATCAGGTATTATTGCTGTGGGAAAATGGGACATTCACAGTATGTGTGTTCCATAGCCAAGAGATACAGAAGGGAACATGAACAGAGACGGCAGCGAAACAGAGAACGGTTTTCCAGAACATATTTTGAAGGACACTGTTTTTGGTGCGGAGGATTTGGACACATGGCTAGGTATTGCACTTCAATCATTCAGAGAAATGTGTCAAAGAATAATCAAAATGTTCGCAAGCAGCAGATCAATAAACCAACAAGTGAGTTAAAAGTTCAGAACAGATTTGCAGCTCTGCAAGATGAGGGTGGTCCATCATACTCTGAGAAAGAACAGAAGCCTCAATCCATGCCGAGTGTGAAAGAAAAAGTATGGACCATGAAGAAGAAAAATGAGAAGGCTGTGGTGGCGCAGATTGCCCTTAAAGCATCAGATCGATCTGGTGTTTGGATCCTTGATAGTGGTTGCACATCCCACATGACGGGTAATAAGGATCTTGTTACATGCATCAAATATGACAAAGAAGGAGTTTTCAAATTTGGAAATGATGAAGGCCTGAAAATTGTTGGCTCAGGGAAAGCCAAGTTTGGGGGCAAAGAGATGAGACGTGCTGATGTCTTGGTAGTATAGGGTCTCAGTCATAACCTACTCAGTGTCAGTCAACTATGTGACTCTGGGCACTCTATCCAATTTACCAAGATGATGTGTGTTGTGAAAGGAAAAGATGGAGCAGCAGTTCTGCAGGAAAAAAGGTCAAAGGGAAATCTCTATCTTGTAGGTGGGGAAGAAGATACTTGTCTTTTATCTAGAGAGGAAGAAAACCAGCTGTGGCATAAGCGACTTGGTCATCTATGCCAACCATCTATGTAGGATCTCGTTAAATTTGATGCTGCTAGAGACCTTCCCAAACTATCACTTGATCGCACTCATACATGTGATGCTTGTCAGCAAGGGAAAATCATCAGAAAGGCATACAGGCCAAAGGAACAGAAATCAACTAGAGTGCTCGAATTGGTGCATGCTGATGTATGTGGACCTATCTCACCACGAGCTATAAATGGGAAAAGGTACTATGTTCTTTTCATTGATGACTATATCAGAATGGCCTGGGTTTTCGTCATAACCCATAAGACATAGGTGTTCAGTTTCATAAAGAAGTACAGGAGGGAATCAGAAAAGATGCTTGGGCAGAAAATTCTGAAGTTTCGTACTGATAACTGTACAGAATTTACAAACAGTCTGGTTGATAACTATCTCGAGAAACATGGGATAAGGAATCAAGTTTCATCAGTAAGAACTCTCCAACAGAATGGAGTAGTTGAAAGGAGAAATCATATCATCAACAACATGGCCAGAACAATGCTTATTGATAAGGACCTGCCAGAGAAATTTTGGAAGGAAGCAGTTTTGACATCGGTCTATGTTTCAAACAGGTCCCTGTTATGTCCGAAGCAAGGGAAGACTCCGTATGAACTGTGGTACGGAAAGAATCCAACGTTGAAGTACTTTCGAATCTTTGGAAGCAAGTGTTTCATTCTCAACAAAGAACATCATAGGAAGTTTGAGGCACGAGGAGATGAAGGGATATTCCTTGGCTATTCCGGGAAAAGAAAAGCGTATAAATGTTTCAATAAAAGGCTGGGAAAAATCATTGAAAGCAATGATGTCACTATAGTTGAAAATGAGCAGAATAATCAACGATCCAGTGAACAGTTCCTGGATGAATGTGATGATGAGGTAAGAAACCCAGGGGGAGCAGAAGTGGCAGAAGCTGACTCAGAAGAAGATACTGATGATGAAGAGGAAAGTGTCAAGTCGGTGTCTGTGAGAAAGCCAAAGAGTCGAGATGAAATTGATAGGAGAATATCATTGGTGATCAAACAGCTCCAGTTCAGACTCGAAGAATGAAATAATCACAGCAAGCATCGTTTTTGTCTCAAGTGGAGCCGAAATGTTTTTCTGATGCAGCTGAAGATGAAAACTGGGTTCAGGCCATGAACGAAGAGCTTGATCATATTGAGAAGAACCAGACATGGGAGATTGTTTCGAGGCCAGCAGACAAGAATGTCATCGGGACTAAATGGGTCTATCGCAACAAGATGAATGAAGATGGCATAGTGATTCGGAACAAAGCACGACTAGTTTGCAAGGGATACTCCCAGATAGAGGGAATAGATGTTGATGAGACATTTGCACCGGTCGAAAGGCTAGAGACAATCAGATTATTTTTGGCCATAGCAGTGCAAAGAAAGTTCAAAGTGTTCCAGATGGATGTCAAACCCGCATTCCTGAATGGGGTTCTGGAAGAAGAGGTGTATATTGAACAGCCAAATGGTTTTCTCATTCATGAGGATGAGAAAAAAGTTTTCAGGCTGAAGAAGGCGTTGTATGGGCTGAAACAAGCACCAAGGGCATGGTACTCAAGGCTTGATCAATACTTGAAGAAGCTTGGTTTCCAGCGTGGAGGAGTTGACTACAACCTCTATTTCAGCAATGACAGTAATCAAAGGATGATGGTGCTAGTGTATGTCGATGAAATAATTTTTGGCGGATCAGATGAAGCTCAGTGCAGACAGTTTTCTGAATTCATGAAAAATGAGTTTGAAATGTCAATGATTGGAGAGCTAACGTTTTTCCTTGGTCTACAGGTGACACAAGGAAGGAATTGAACATTCATTTCTCAATCCAAATATTCCAAGGAGGTTCTAAGAAGGTTTGGAATGGATAATTCCAAGGAAATGAAGACTCTGGTTGCTACCCGGATGAAATTATCAAAAGATGAGGATGGTAAGGCAGTTAATATCACAGAATACAGGCAAATTATTGGAAGTCTGTTGTACTTAACCACAACAAGGCCTGATATTGTTTTCGCCACATGCCAAGCAGCGAGATGAGTAATCCCAAGGAAAGTCACATGCTTGCAGTGAAAAGAATACTTCGGTATATCAAGGGCACGGTGGTCTTCGGCTTGACATACAACGAAAAATCTCAGACATAGTTATTGGGATATACTGATGCAGACTGGGCCGGTTCAGCAGATGATAGAAAATCAACGTCAGGTGGTGCATTCTATCTTGGTGGATTGTGTATTTCTTGGCTAATCAAGAAACAAGATTGCATTTTATTGAGCACCGCAGAAGCTGAGTATATTGCGGCCACTCAAGCATGCACACAGTTATTGTGGATGAAGCAGCAGCTTGAAGATATGGGAGTTGAAGTGAAGTCTCCGATCGGAATCCAGTGTGACAACTCAAGTGCTATAAATCTTAGCAAAAATCCTGTCCATCATTCCAGGACAAAGAACATTGAGATCAAGTATCATTTCATCAAGGAGAAAGTTGAGCAGGGCATCGTGATGTTGGAGTATGTGCCTACAGAGCTACAGGTTGTAGACATTCTGACAAAGGCCTTACCCAAGGAAGCTTTTGAAAGACATCGACTAGCTCTGGGAGTTCAGTCGATTCCCCGCACTTGAAATAGTGTGGATGCGGGACCCCCAACCCCCCTCTCCCCGAGGTCTGATGTGTTTTTCCCTAATGTGCTGATTTGTTCTCTACTCTGCTACAGTCTGCAAAGGACTGCCTTTGGGTTCGTTGACAAAGGGGGAGAAAATAGTGATTGTTCAAGGGGGATACAATGTGGTGATTTGATAAATCATGAATGATATGGGGAGAAGCTGATAGGTGGAGCAGCCAAATAGGGGGAGTTGAAGCTAGTTGAACGTGCTTAGCCAGAGCTTAGCTTGGACAACACAGGAAATATGGCTAAAGAGGTGTTGAAGCTGTGAGCAGAAATGGGGAGCATATTAAATCTGACGATGCTAGAAGTGATCGCTCAAAGAAAAGATATCATGACAGCTGAGGATCGTGATAAAAGCAGAAGAGTGGTGTTGGACAGTGGTACGAATAATTCCAAACCAAACATTGGTCTTCCAACAAGCCCGTCAACAATTGGTATCAGTTTTGTTCAAATTGGTATCAGTTTGGTGTCAACAGTGGATGTCAGAGACAAAGTGATTTATTGATGAACTTTTCATTTACTCTTGTTTCTCACGCCGAGCATTGCTCATGTGGGCTTAGAGTATGTTTTGAGTAAATCCTTGGTCGCTATCAGAATCGCAATGAGGTGAATGGAGGCTGAAGAATCAATGACGTATCTTTGTTTGGAAGAGTTGTCAACAAACCAAAAGGGGGAGATTGTTGGGCAAAAATCCCTCAAGGTATCATTGAAGCCTTTTTGAGGTGATTGTGTTTGTTGACAAAGTGGACATCTGAGTTGTGATTGTTGACAAAGAGGATTTCATGGTGGAATGTCGAGTTCAAGAGCTGAGTTCAACGATCCATGTTTGTTTCAAGAACGTCGATAAATGGAATGGATGATCTGGAGGCGGTACAAAAGAACAGATACAAGGTGGCGCAGTTTTCCAGTGTTTGCCAATGTTTTGGGCCTGAAAATCGGCAAATGAAGAAAAGTGTTTTTGGCAAAGGGACTTGCGCGCCGCGAACATGGTGTACAGGAAACTTGCGCGCCATATGTTTTTCAAGATCAGAAGATCATAATATGACTAAGGAAATAGGTTCGCGCAAGTTTGGGAGTTGGTCGCGCAAGTGTCTAAAAGGAGAGAAGACTTGCACGCCGAGACTGGGTCGCGCAGGTGACTTGCGCGCCGTCGCGCAGGGTGGTCAGATTGCCTATAAATACTGGACCACCCCTCCTCATTTTCCACCAAAGTTCAAGACGAGAGCTCCCGTCGCGCAGGTGTGGTGGTCGCGCAAGTGGTGTGTGTGGTCGCGCAGGTGGGACTTGTGCGCCAGAGGTTGAAGTTGTGCGCCGGCATTAGAAGTTGCGCGCCAGTTGGCAGTTGGGCGCCAATATTTGTTTGGGCGTAAAAGGAATAGAGTCGCGCATGTTTGGAGTTGAGGAAGGTTGAGTCGCGCAAGTGTTTGAGGAAGACTTGCGCGCCCGTAGTGACTTGTGCGCCGATACTTGCGCGCCGAGGTTGACTTGAGCGCCATGTAAGGTTTGTTCCAGCAGTGTTTTTCGGGCTGCGTGGAAGCTGGATGTTTTCCCGATACCTTCGGTGCAAAGAGATATTCATCAACGGGTGAAAGTTAAACTTCAACAGAGCATCTACATACAAGAGAAGATGCATTCTTTCATGAAAATGAAGAGACCTACAGGTATATAAACTGTGAGTGGATTCCATCCAAGATCAGTGAGCTTAGGAAGAGGAATAAGGTGATCCTCTCCACCGGCAGTGAGCCAGAGAGAGAGAAACAGGGAGTGACCATTGAGAAAGCAGTGAGCTGACCCTAAACATTGTAAAGGCAGTGAGCCTGGGCATAGAAGTGATCTAGCCCGAACCTTGTAATCCACAGCTAGTGAAGATTAGTGGAATTTGGTACGACCGACAACCTGTCGGCGTATGCTCCTTGGACGTAGCCCTTAGCGGTGAACCAAGTAAAATTGTTGTGTCCTGTTCTTGCTTTACATTCTGTTTATATCGTGCAGAAGGAAAAAGAGAGAAGAGTGTTTTGCTTAACAGCGAAACAAGATCAGAACGTGCATTAATTTTTAATTAGTCATACCCTGATTCACCCCCACCCTCTCAGGGTATCCAACCTAGTGGACCTAACAGAATCACAAGAATAGTCCATGATTTTTATGATACAAAATAAGAAATTAAAATTTATAAGAGTCTGACAAACAATTAAATTATGAAAGAATTCAAACCCTCACATTCCAAAAACAGTAATCTCCAATATTTCTAATTTTTAACCAAAAAACATAGGAAATGGAAAAATCTAATTACCAATTACATTTCTAAAAACCAAAAACATTTTTAAGATCAAAGAACCATTTCAAATCACATTTTAATTTTAATGAATAATTATATTTCAAATTACCACATCAATTACCAATAATAGGCATTAATCAAAATAAAGCATCCTACATCCAAGGGTATAGTACAAGATGAATAATACTTACAAAGTGCTCCCATGATACTAGTATTTTCTGTTGATATAAAATAACATAGATTATTTTCAATCATGATGAATAAATTGTTTAAGTCTTTAAATAAATTTATTTCATTAAAAAAAATAGGCTTGATGAGTTTTATTACCAATTAAGCGATAAATATCATGAATATACAAAATTATTTAGGGGCCACATACCTTAGTCCAATAGGATTATACATGCCCAAAAAAATATCTTATTTTACATAAACTGTAATGAAATTGTAAATCACATAAATTCCCAAAAAATTAGTAATATGATCAAAACAAGAAGGAACTTAATTTTTTGTGAATAAAAACAAGAAATAAATAAAAATGATTCAATGTTTTTCCACGAGCCCCAAATTTCAAAAAAGTTGATCTCAAAAAAATATAAAATTAGGATGATTTATCCAAGATTATAGAAAAGATAAAGGGAATGTTTACGTCTATCCATTGAAAAAATATTTGAGACATAATTCATGGGGTTTATGAGAAAAAATGTGTAAGATGAAATATTTTCCCTCATTTTAATAACGTTTAGAATTTATTACATTAACCAGTCATTGTTCCCCATGAGTTCACTATTGGGACATTGGATAGTCTATGAAATGTCCCAAGAAATTTACTTTTCCCATCATCCCTTATAATGATCATTATTTTCCACCAAATAGTTGGTGGGTATGTAGCATAATTTTGTTGTCCCATCTCATAGCCCCATACTCATAGTTCACTCATTCAATTAATACAACCTAGAAACAATTCACAAAAAAATGTTACACATGATGTTATGAAAAATTAAAAAGGAACGCACTTAATTTAGAGGCATAAGAAATAAAATATGACCAATAAAACTACATTTCGTTGAGCTACAAACTTGAGAATTAAATTTCATCATTGAAGGATGACAATGAACATTGGGAAAAGACATAAAATTTCCATAATTAAATATCATCCATGTTTTTCTTATAATTACATAGTTAAGACACATGATAAACACGTTTTTCATAATGGTTTTTCTCTCAACCTTCCACAATACACAAGAGACATTCATGAAAGGAAGCATCAACCTATATATTTACACTATAAACATCAACCACATGTTATGGGTCATGATGATACCATCAAAAGTTGGAGACATGGAGAGAATTATTTATTATGTTTCTCAATGAGGAATAGAGTTAGTAAGAGACATGGATAAATCTCTATATTCTCTCCAAAGTATCCACAAATAGTGGCTATAACATCCCCAACCCTTGAAATAGATTTTTCTCTAGCCTCAGTGGCATTTGTAAAAAAACATAGTCACCCACCTTAAATTACTGGGGAAGAAATATCTGAACAGAAGAAGATAATTTTCAACTATCAATGGTATAAAACAACTTTTGGATAAATTATATCCATTAATACATCCCCAACACCATCCTTGCACAAATCATTGTTGATTCCCCATGTCCTAAACAATATAACATAGATATATATTTCCTCATGTATAGGAACTAAAATGGTGCAATTTAGTTGGATTACTGATGACTATAATTGTAATAAAATTTCCCTAAGGCCATATTAATATAGCAAGAAACACCCAAAATGATGAAAATTACACAAAACGTGTCCTTAGGAAACAATATCACACAATCTGATTTTCCAATCTTCTATGGGTGATATGTGTTACTCAGATGAACATACCTTCCTATGGTCATATGATGATCTTACTAAAATTTTGTGGTGGAACATGCATCAAAATATAATTCTATAATCATTATTTAAAAATAATGGATCACTACCTCGCAAATATACGTCCTTCGAAATTATTTAAACATATATGATTCCTTGATCGGTAAAAATTAAGATACACCTATTAGATGATAATATATAACCCAAAATTAATTATTCCCAAGAGGGTTCCTTGGTTGAAAATTCATAACATCCACCATCACATCACCCTACAAACATGCTTCAATAGAAAATTGTTGGATTAGACTTCTAGTTTATTGATGTTAGACCTCCCATGATTGTAGGTGGATCATTAAAAAATAAATCTAGTTTTGTCTTTCTTCATTCCAAGACCCCAATATTTCATTTATACATCACTATACATATCAGTCATCACTAGATTAAAAAAACATCTTGATTCAGGTAATTACATTTTAAACAATTCATGAATGTTCTTGGGAAATACCAGTTGGCCTCATACATAAAAAAATGTAATCATCATCCCAGGGCCAACAACGTGGGGGCTCCAAATAACGTATAATATCCCTTATCATTAGAAATTTGGAATCAAATAATTTACATTCTTTTATAATATCAAATATTAGGTGTAAAATCCCAGGTAAATAAATAATATTACATTCTAATGTTTATCAATATTTGTGAATAAAATGTTAATAATACTTTAAAGGGAATGCTATGCTCGATGGCGTACCCAATACGCAACAATGAGTATCTTTGAAATCTTACATTGCACACTAATAATGTAATAATATTATAATAGTTAACGCCTAGCCGTTGTAATTGCGGGAATGAACAGAAATAACTACAAAATTATTACATATGTTTTTCAAATATTTTTACATTTATCCAATAAATTTTAGAGGCTTAAAATCCAAATGAATCCAATTTTACGAATAAATACTCTAATATTTTTAAATGATTCTTTTACCGCCTTTTGATTGCGAATCTTTTTTAAATATAACTTTTGACAATTTCATAAGATCTATTTGACAAAATAAACTTATTTTTTATGGTTGGGATATTGAAATTTACTTTGGTTAAATTTTTGTTATGTTTCTGACACTGTTCATTCTTTTTAATGAATAGTGAAAAATATTGCATTTTACATCAAAACTGCTTTTTCATATAATTTAAATATATGGTTAGATTATATTTTTAATTGGTTTTAAAGTTTAATTAGAATATATTTTTACAATTTAATTCTATAGTGTTCATTATAATTAATTTCACTTTGAAAATGGACATAAACAATCGCCAATCTTTTCATAGATATTGCTTCCAAAAAAACCCGCTATTTATTTAGACAGTGGGAATTAACTATTTGATTTATTAATGAAACTTCTAATTTTTTAATTTGGTAAAATTGAAATAATTTCTGAGTTTTAAATATCAATTATATCATAGGGTTAATTTTTTGTATTTTTCTGATAATGCTTTTATTAATGAATAGTGAAAAATACAGTTTTAATTCAAAACTGCCTTTTCATTCAATTTATTTTTATATTTAGATTGTCATTTTAATTGTTTCTAAAGTATAACTGAATTATTTTTTTTATCACATAATAAAATTTTCTTCATTGGAAGTAATTTCACTATTCAATTGGATGTAAAAACAAGTCAATCTTTTGATAAATTTTACTTCTTAAAAACCCGTCATTTGTTTTGACAACTGGATTTACTTTTAAATTAATTACTAAAATTTATGTGTTTTGAATTTGATGAAATGGATTAAATATTTGGAATCATAAGGTCCAAATTATGAAATTAAATCTCTTTTGTATTTGGACATTATGAATAGTAACGACGGTAATTATCTTTAATTATCGTTTTTAATTAGTAATCGAGTAATTAAGGGTAAGAAAATAATATCATAAAAATATAAAATGACCCCAACATGTGTACTAATTCTATTGGTGGTGTCATGGCCGACCATGGGATTCCTTTTTCCAACCTTGGGACTCCATCGAATCACTTTAGTGTGATAGTGACCTTTTATCATATTTTTTTAAAAAAAGGAAAATATAACCAAATTGTGTAACACCTAAGTAAAATAATTTTAATTTTGTCTACATAAACGATATCTTAGACTATAAATATTCATTGGAAGGATAACAATATTTCCTACATCATGATATTTATTTTATAATTTTATACATTATATATAGTATTTTATTTATGACACCGTGATGATGCAGTGATTGGCTCATAAATGAACGATTTAAATAAAATGAGAATATTTGGTGAAATATAAGTCTTAAACTTGTCACAAACCAATTATATGGGTGGATTTAAAAACCTTATCACCTTATCCTCGATATATATCCTTTTGGGACCTTTAAAATCTGAAAATCATTTTATAATAAAGTAATATTTTATAACATTCCAAGAGTGCCACTCCTCTTCTCTTATAAAAGGCCCCCACCTATACCACATTCCCACACCTATCCAGCCTTTGTCCCATCCAAAACCAACCCATTTAATCTCTCCACATCCCTCTAATCATCATTGAAGCCGCAACTTTGGCAGAATTCTCTTTAAGAAACCCTTTTGGTTCAAACCAAGAGCAGTTACCCGATTTAAAGGTAATGTCTTCACTTGTGTTATTTTTTTTATTTTTATTCTCCAAACCCCTAAAATCTTTTTATTACATTATTTTGTAACGTCCCCAGTATCTTCAATATACTAGGATTTTGTTATGTGATGTATTCTAGATACACTTACACACACCTCCGTCTAATGGTTAAAGAACATACAGTTTCTGCGGATGGCGAATTACTGCCTCACGAAACGATGATTGTTCAATCTTCTCTTAACACCATTCATGATGGCCATTATGATGTCACTATACTTTATATATGATATATATGGTATTTATGTTTTCCATATGATTCTGTATTTTATATTTAAAACATACCTTTATGCTTTTCATGTTGTGCAAATGCGATAATTTCATACGAGGATGTGTGCACTACCGCCCCTCAAGTGATATGACTCCTTCATGAAATACATGGAAAGTATAAAGAATGAAATTAATGAACATATGTTACCTATAGAATATATATATTATACTGGAATTATAATATATATATCTCTCAATTATTTTTAATTCCATTAATATGTCAAAAAATGAAAGTAGCGTTCATGCGTAGGTACGACCTACCGTCTCCATGAACAGTGCATTTCATTTCTTTTTATCTCCAAATGTTATGGAATAGTATAAAATGTATATGTACTGTATATATATGATATTTAAATCATTAATACTATTCTGGAGATGATTTACTTATAACTACATGGAGAATCATTTCAAACAAGTCCATTTTTTACTCATGTACCAAACATCGACAAAAACATCTGATATGAACTCAAATTATTAACCAATTATTATAACATTATAATATGTGATATGAACTGAATAATAATATTTAAATGAGGACCTTAAGAAATTATAAATTGAACAATGTTTATTATTCAGGAATATAAAGCAACGAACAAGACAAGTCGGACTTGAGGAAAGGGATCCTACCTCTCTCTTTCTTTTTATGTAATCTCTTTTGTGTCATTTCTTTTAAGCTCATCTTTATTATGTTTTGGGATGTTTTTTTATATTCCTAATTCTTTAATTTTTATGTTCATATTATGATAGACCTTATTTGATCTCATAAATCCATTTTTTTGAGTTTTAAGTGGCGCCGTTAGGCTGCCGAATTTTCATAAGGGGATTTTCATCTCACTTTTTATTCCTGTGAGATTCATGCTTCATTGGCCACTATTTCCTTTTGTGTGGTGTATGTAATGCCCATTATTTTAATATTTGTATAATATACTCTCATTTATTCATAGCTACATCTTCATTGTATGACCCTTATTTCATGGGGTGTATGTTTCGAATGTTTCCCAAATCGGTAAGGGAACCTTTCACACTCCTCTTTTAAAAAGACATATTTTGTTATGTCTTTTAATTTAAATCTTTTCATGTTGGGATATGTTATTATATATATGTATTGATGTAAATTTAATTTCCAAGTTCTGAGATACCATTTTCTCTCTCATCAACGAATGTTATAAATTTTAATGTTATGTCATTAGGCTATCGAATATTACCCAGGGAACTTCTTAACCCAATTTTGATTTCTTTGGGTTCAACCTGTAGTTATTGAATATGTTATGCTTTGAATATGTGTGAATGACCTTTTATTATTTTACACATAATATCCACTTTTATTGTGTGTATTTATATTTGTCACACATAATTATGAGATTGATTTATCCTAAAATTAAGGATACCTTCTTTATAATGGATTTCATCTCATTTTACAATTCTATTGAAAATTCATTGTTGTTATGCACCAGTTCACTCATATATGGTGTATATACTATCTTCTGGAATATTATATCATGAATCCCTTTATTCTCATGATATTATAAAGTTCTGATTAAATGTTATTTCTCAATTATTGTATTCAAGTGTCTCTCATTTTGTTAAAAAACCTTTAACTAAAATATCGTTTTAAATGTTTTAATGGTTTATTATTATAAATATTTATCGTTAATATCCATGTTTTCATAATGGGTTTTAAAGATTAATTTATATGGATATTAATGGTTTAAAATGTTAAAATCTTCAAAGTGGTATGGGACACTTTGATTCAAAAATCTCTTTAAATGTTATAAATTGTTTTGAAAATGGTTTTTAGAATGGATTCATTATTTCAATATCTTAAAATGTTATATTGTTTTTGTAATATGGGAATTTTATCTTTCCACCATGCTTATGTTATGTACTATGATTATGTTATGGTTCTTGGGAATTGTTTATGAAGACTGGTGGTTCCTTGATAAACTAAGCGCGGGTGATCCCGTGATAGCTCTCCATTGCATTGGGTAATGTGAAGGGGTTAAACGTTAAGGATTATCTGAAGAGATTTAGGGAATATACAGTGATGGGTAATCCAAATGTAACCCTAAGGGTTACTCCCTACATAATAATGTTATGAATTCCTCAAGTTACCTTTATGTCTTATGATTTCTATGAGTTATTCATAAGTCTTATGATTTCATGAGGTATGTTAAATATGTTATGTTTTATGAGTAAAGTATGATTTCATTGATTCTTATGTATACATGGACTGATGTTTTCTTTCCATACTGTTATAACCCTTACTGGGCTTTTTATGCTCATCCCATGTTTTTGAAATGTTTTTATAGGACATAAATTTTAATAGGGTCAAGGATGGGATCAAGGAAATGTCAGGCTGTCTTAAACAAGGAACTAGACATGACTCTTTTGTTCAAGAGTTTTTGTTTTGTGAAAAAAATGGAAGATGAGTAGATGCGTCTACTTTGTAATCTTTGATATGTAATAGTTATGTCCTAATTCTATAAAACTCTAAAACTGAAAATATCCTCAATGTGAATTTTTCATTTAATTAAATAATAATTAATGTTTAAGGCTGGGTCCTTATAGTTGGTATCAGAGGATGGTTTAGATAACCTTAGAGGTTAGAGTGTTAAGTGACATGTTGTGTATAACCATAATGGTTATTATATTAGATAGAGTCATTGTTATTTTCAAAAGTTGGAATGAGTTTGAGATAACTTGGATAAGTATATCTTAGTTTTTATCTTCCACTTTAGTACATAACGATTTTGTTGATATACTCACACTGACATTTATGGTTTTAGTAAATGGATGGATCTAGCAGGCACGAAAGTGACAATGGGTTTGAAGGAAACTGTGGTGGTTCTTTGATTAACAGACTCGATGAAATGGGGGATTCCATGAGAAATATCATTGTTATTCTAAACCAACTATCAGGTGTCATGATCAACCACTTGAACCTCGGTGAGTTCTCTAATGAATAATGTACGAGAGAACCAACTCGACATGGTTGTTCGGGTAATAATTATAAAGGTAACCATTAGGGTTTATATGATCCTTACTTTTGAGGTAATTATGGCTTACTATACGTTATGATGGAATATGAATGACATGAGATAAACTTGAGGATAAATTATGTTATGGTTATTATTGAATATTTTATCTCATTTTGGGTAATGTTTTAAGAATTATATAGTTTTGGAAAAAGGAAATCACGCAGACTGTGTCACAACCCGTTGCGTCGGACAAAGCTGCGAGAATCGAACCCCCAACCAAAGTGTGACTGGTATTTATCGCCTACCACTGGACTATGTGAAGCCCCTGGTTAGTTTGACTAATATTTTTTAGTTATATGATTTTATGAATCAATAGTAAGTTTATTTTGGGTTATCTATGGAAACAATTAACCTATCATGGAGAATATGTGAGTAGGTTAATTACTTTTCAGCATCATACTTTAAGAGCAACTGATGTTATTTGGAGATAAATGTTAATTTTTACCTAGGGAGAATATGTGATTAAATCCTTAAAATATTTGGGTTTCAATTTTAGTTGGGTTTAATTTAAATAATTTTATGGATAGATGTTTATTGAATGGTCTTTGTTGAACGTTGGGTTTTGTTTAAAAAAATTTGGAGATTAGGAGCAGTTTTTCTTGTTGTAAAAAAAATTTCTTTTTTGGGTATTATATGATCTCATACTAAAATTTTCGGTTTGGTTTTGGTTGAGATCTAAAGACCTGAGAAATATATAGTTCTCTTTTCTGGATTAGGTGATTCTCAAAAAGTTGATTATAGTACTCTTTATGCGAACAAGTCTTCCTAAATACTAGTCTTTTAGAGAAAATATGAGTTTGATTAAGGAATCTAGTAAAACATGAAAGTCTACGTGACAAGTAATTATGTTTCATTATGATTTAGTTAATCTCAAAAATAAATTCCTCAATGAAGAGTAACTTAAAACAAAAATGTTTTCTGTTAACTTTTCCTACTAGGGAATCGAATACCGTTTAACCCATCACACGTTTGTGATTTTCTTGTGGTTAACTTTTTCGTAGACATGTTTACTATCACTCACCCTCAAGACATGACCCTTTGTTTTCTCCTCCATATTTATATTTTCATACTTGGAATCCTGGTATGGGTTAACTTGGGTGACCTTTGTACTTCTCTCCCTTTCTTTTAATGTGATTGTTTTACTAACTATTGTTCTGATGTGGAACTTTCAATGAAGTTTCCAAGCCCAATTTTGAAATTGTGAGGACACAATTCCCAAATGTGGGGACAGATGTAACATCCCAGGTAAATAAATAATATTACATTCTAATGTTTATCAATATTTGGGAATAAAATTTTAATACTACTTTAAAGGGAATGTTACGCTCTATGGCGTACCCAATACGCAACAATGAGTTTCTTTGAAATCTTACGTTGCACACTAATAATATAATAATATTATAATAGTTAACGCATAGCCATTGTAATGGGGGTAATGAACAGAAATAAGTACAAAATGATTACATATGGTTTTCAAATATTTTTACATTTATCCAATAAATTTTAGAGGCTTAAAATCCAAATGAATCCAAATTTAAGAATAAATACTCTAATATTTTTAAAAGATTGTTTTACTGCCTTTTGATGGAGAACCTTTTTAAAATATAACTTTTGAAAATTTCATAATCTATATTTTTCAAAATAAACTTATTCTTTATGATTGGGATATTGAAATTTACTTTGGTTAAATTTTTTGTATGTTTCTGACAATGTTCATTCTTTTTAATGAATAGTGAAAAATATTGCATTTTACATCAAAACTAGTTTTTCATTTAATTTAAATATATTTTTATATTATCTTTTTAATTGTTTTTAATGTTTTATTAGAATATATTTTTACAATTTAATTCAATAGTGTTCATTATAATTAATTTCCCTTTGAAAATGGACATAAACAAGTGCCAAACTATTCATACATATTGCTTCAAAAAAACCCGCTATTTGTTTTGTCAGCGAGAATTAACTGTATGATTTATTAATGAAACTTCTATGTTTTGAATTTGGTAAAATAAACATAATTTCTTAATTTTAAATATCAAATATATCTTAGGTTTAATTTTTGGTATTTTTCTAATAATGCTTTTTTTATGAATAGTTAAAAAACCGTTTTTAATTCAAAATTGCCTTTTCATCCAATTTATTTATATATTTAGATTTCAATTTTAATTTTTAAAAGTATAATTGAATTGATTTTTTTATGACTTCATACAATTTTTTTCATTGGAAGTAATTTCACTTATCAGTTGGATTTAAAAACAAGTCAATCTTTTGATAAATTTTACTTCTTAAAAACTCGTCTTTTGTTTTGAAAATGGGATTTACTTTTAAATTAATTACCACACTTTATGTGTTTTGAATTTGATGAAATGGATTCTATTTTTGGAATAATACGGTCCAAATTATGTAATTAAGACTCTTTTGTATTTGGACATTATGAATAGTAACGACGGTAATTATCTTTAATTATCGTGTTTAATTAGTAATCGGGTAATTAAGGGTAAGAAAATAATATCATAAAAATATAAAATGACCCAAAAATGTGTCCTAATTCTATTGGGGGTGTCATGGTCGACCATGGGATTCCTTTTTCCAACCTTGGGACCCCATGGAATCACTTTAGTGTGATAGTGACCTTTTATCATATTTTTTTAAAGAATGAAAATGTAACCAAAGTATGTAACACCTATTTAAAATAATTTTCATTTTGTGTAGATAAACTGTCTCTTAGAATATAAATATTCATTGTAAAGTTAAAAATATTTCCTACATCATGATATTTTTTATAATTTTTATACATTAAATAAAGTATTTTATTTATGACACCGTGATGATGTAGTGATTGCCTCATAAATGAACGATTTAAATAAAATGAGACGATTGGGTGAAATCTAAGTCTTAAAATTTTCACATACCTATTGTATGGGTTAATTTAGAAACCTTGTCACCATATAATCTAAATATATATTTTTGGGACATTTAAAATCCAAAAAGAATTTTATAATAAAGTAATATGTTATAACATTCCAAGAGTTCCCCTCCTCTTCTCTTATAAAATGCCTCCACCTCTACCACCTTCCCACACCTCTCAAGCCTTTTTCTGGGCCAAACCCTGCCCATTTCATCTCTCCACATCCCTCTATTCGTCATTTAAGCCTAATGTTTGGTAGAATGCTCTTCATGAAACCCTTTTGGTTCAAACCAAGAGGAGTTACCCGATCTAAAGGTAATGTCCTCACTTGTGTTCTTTTGTTTTATTTTGCTTCTCTAAACCCCTAAACTCTTTTTATTACATTATTTTGTAACAAAAACAGTATCTTTAATATACTAGGATGTTGTTATGTGATGTATTCGAGCTAAAATTACACACACCTCCGTCTAATGGTTAATGAACATACTGTTTCTATGGATGGCGAATTACTACCTCATGAAATGATGATTGTTCAATCTTCTCTTAACACCTTTCATGGGGGCCATTATGATGTCACTGTTTTTTATATTTGATATATATGGTATTTAGGTTTTCCATATGCTTCTGTATTTTATATTCAAAACATACCTTTATGCTTTTCATGTTGTGCAAATGCGATAATTTCATACGAGGATGGTGGACTACCGCCCCCTCATGTGATGTGACTCGTTCACGCAATACATGGAATGTATAAAAAATGAAATTAATGAACTTATGTGACCTATAAAAAATATATATTTTACTATAATTAATATATATATATCTCTAAATTATTTTCAACTCCATTAATATGTTAAAGAAATGAAAGTAGCGTCCATGCGTATGTGCGGCCTACCGTCCTCATGAACGGTGCATTTCTTTTCTTTTTATCTCCATGTGATATGGAATAGTATAAAATGAATATTTACTGGATATATATGATATTTAAATCATTAATACTATTCTAGAGATTATTTACTTATTACTACATGGACAATCATTTACAAACAAGTTCATTTTTGACTCATGTACCGAACATCAACAAAAACGTCTGATATAAACTCACATTATTAACCAATTATTATAAAATTATAATATGTGATATGAACTGAATAATAATCTTTAAATGATGACCTTAAGCAATTATAAATTGACAGAATATTATCATTCCGGAATATAAAGCTATGAACAAGACAAGTCAGACTTGAGGTAAGGGATCCTACCTCTCTCTTTCTTTTTAAGTAATCTCTTTTGTGTCATTTATTTTAAGCTAATATTTCTTATGTTTGGGGATGTTATTTTATATTCCTAATTCTTTAAATTTTATATTCATATTATGAGAGACCCTATTTGGCCACAGAAATCCATTTTTGGAAGTTGTAAGTGGCTCCGTTAGGCTGCCGAATTTTCATAAGGGGATTTTCATCTCACATTTTATTCATGTGAGATTCATGCTTCATTAGAAACTATTTCCTTTTGTATGGTGTATGTAATTCCAATTATTTTAATATTTGTATAATATTCTCTCATTTATGGGTAGTTACATCTTCATTGTATGACCCTTCTTTCATGGGGTGTATGTTTCGAAAGTTGCCCAAATTGGTAAGGGAACCTTTCACACTCCTCTTTTAAAAAGACTTATTTTGTTATGTCTTTTAATTTAAATCTTTTTATGTTGGGATATGTTCTTATATATCCTTATTGATATAAATTTTATGTCCATGTGATGAGATACCATTTTCTCTCTCATCAACTAATGTTATGAATTTTAATGGGATGTCGTTAGGCTGTCAAATTTTTATCAAAGGAACTTCTTAACCCAATTTCGATTTCTTTGGGTGCAACATGTAGTTATTGAATATGTTATCCTTTGAATATGTGTGAATGAACTTTGATTATTTTAAACTTAATATCCACTTTTATTGGGTGTATTTATATTTTTCACAAATAATTATGAGATTGATTTATCCTTAATTTAAGCATACCTTCTTGATAATGGATTTCATCTCATTTTACAATTCTATTAAAACTTCATTGTTGTTATGCACCAGTTCACTCTTATATGGTGTATATACTATCTTTTGGAATATTATATCATGAATCCCTTTATTCTCATGATATTATAAAGTTCTAACTAAATGTTATTCCTCAATTATTGTATTCAAGTGTCTCTAATTTTGTTAAAAACCCTTTAACTAAAATATCCGTTTAAATGATTTAATGATTTATTCATATAAATATTTCTCATTAATATCCATGTCTTGAGAATAGTTTTTAAGGATTTATTTTTATGGATATTAATGGTTTAAAATGTTAAAATCTTCAAAGTGGTATGGGACACTTTGATTCAAAAATCTCTTTAAATGTTTTAAATGGTTTTGAAAATGGTTTTTAGAATGGATTCATTATTTCAATATCTTAAAATTTAATATTGTTATTGCAATATAGGAATTATATCTTTCCTCCATTCTTAAGTTATGTACTATGATTATGTTATGTTTCATGGGCATTGTTTATGAAGACAGGTGGTTCGATGATAAACTAAGGGTGGGTGAGCCCGTGATAGCTCTCCAATGCATTGGGTAACACGACGGGGTTAAACGTTAAGGTTCCTCCGAAAAGATTTCTGGTATATACTATGATGGGTATTCCAAACGTAACCATGAGGGTTACTCCCTACATAAAAATGTTATTAATGCCTCAAGTTACCTTTATGTCTTATGATTTCTATGAGTTATTCATTAATATTATGATTTCATGAGGTATGTTAAATATCTTATGTTTTATGAGTAAAGTATGATTTCATTGATTCTTATGTATACATGGATTGATGTTTTCTTTCCGTACTGTTATAACCCTTACTGATATTTTTATGCTCCTCCCATGTTTTTGAAATGTTTTCACAGGACATAAATTTGAATGGGGTCAAGGATGGGATCAAGGAAATGTCAGGCTGTCTAAAACATGGAACTAGACATGTCTCTTTTGTTCAAGAGTTTTTATTTTTGTGAAAAAAATGGAAGCTGAGTAGATGCGTCTACTTTGTAATCTTTGATATGTAATAGTTATGTCCTAATTCTCTATAACTCTAAACATGAAAATATCCTCAATGTGAATTATTCATTTAATTCAATAATAAGTAATGTTTAAGGTCATGTCCTTATATTTGGTATCAGAGGATCGTTTAGATAACTTTAGAGGTTAGATTGTTAACTTAAAAGTTGTGTTTAACCACAATGGTTTTTATATTAGATAGAGCAATTGTTATTTTTGAAGGCTGGAATGAGTTTTAGATAACTTGGATAAGTATATCTTAGAGTTTATCTTCCTCTTTTGTACATAAAGATTTTGTTGATATAATCACACTGGCATTTATGGTTTTAGTAAATGGATGGATCTAGTAGGCACCAAAGTGAAAATGGGTTTGAAGGGAACTGTGGTGGTTCTCTAATTAATAGACTAGATGAAATGGGGTATTCAATGAGAAATATCATGGTTATTCTAAACCGACAATCAGGTGTCATGATCAACAACTTGAACCTTGGTGAGTTCTATAATGCATCATGTATGAGAGAAAAAACTCGACATGGAAGTTCAGTTAATAATAATAAAGGTAACCATTATGGTTTATATGATCCTTACTTTTGAGGTAATTTTTGGTTACTATAAGTTATTATGGAATATGAACAACATGAGATAAAATTGAGGTTAAATTATGTTATGGTTATTTTTGATGATTTTATCTCATTTTGGGTAATGTTTTGAGAATTATATAGTATTGGAAAAAGGACAACACACAGACCGTGTGACAACCTGTCGCATCAGACAAAGCTGCGGGAATCGAACCAACAACCAATGTGTGACTGGTATTTATCGCCTACCACTGGACTACGTGAAGTCCCTGGTTAGTTTGACTAATTTTTTAGTTAGATGATTTTATGAATCAAGAGTAAGTTTATTTTGGGTTATCTATGGAAATTAATAACCTATCATGGAGGATATGTGATTAGGGTAATTACTTTTCAGTTTGAGACTTTAAGAGGAACTGATGTTATTTGGAGATAAATGTTAATTTGTACCTAGGGAGACTATGTGATTAAATCCTTCAAATATTTGGGTTTCAATATTAGTTGGGTTTAAATTGATGAATTTTATGGTTAGATGTTTATTCAATGGTCTTTGTTGAACTTTGGGGTTTGTTTGACAAGGTTTGGAGATTAGGAGTACTTTTTCTTTTTGTAAAAAAAATAAACTTTTTGGGTATTATCTGATCTCGTACTAAACTTTTTGGTTTGGTTTTTGTTGAGATCTAATGACATGGGAAATATATAGTTCTCTTTTGTGGATTAGGTGATTCTCAAGAAGATGAATATAGTACTATTAATGCGAACAAGTCTTCCTAAATACTCGTCTTTTGGAGAAAATAAGAGTTTGATTAAGGAATCTAGTAAAAGTTGAAAGTCTACGTGACAAGTAAGAATGTTTCATTATGATTTAGTTAAGCTCATAAATAAATTACTCAATAAAGAGTAACTTAAAACCAAAATGTTTTCTGTTAGCTTTTCCTACTGGGGAATCAAATACTGTTTAACCCATCACAAGTTTGTGGTTTTCTTGTGGTTAACTTTCTCCTAGACATGTTTACTATCACTCTACATCAGAACATGACCCTTTGTTTTCTACTCCATATCCATATTTTCATACTTGGAATCCTGGTTTGGGTTAACATGGGTGACCTTTGTACTTATCTCCCTTTCTTTTAAAGTGATAGTTTTACTGACTCTTGTTCCGATGTGGGACTTTAAATTAAGTTTCCATGCCCAATTTTGAAATTGTGAGGACACAATTCCCGAATGGGGGGATAGATGTAACATCCCCGGTAAATAAATAATATTAAATTCTAATTTTTATCAATATTTGTGAATAAAATGTTAATACTACTTTAATGGGAATGTTATGATCGACGACGTACCCAATACACAACAATGAGTTTCTTTGAAATCTTACGTTGCACACTAATAATATTATAATATTATAATAGTTAACGCCTAGCCGTTGTAATGGAGGGAATGAACAGAAATAACTACAAAATGATTACATATGTTTGTCAAATATTTTTACATTTAGCCAATAAATGTTAGAGGCTTAAAATCCAAATGAATCCAATTTTAAGAATAAATACTCTAATATTTTTAAAAGATTGTTTTACCACCTTTTGATGGAGAACCTTTTTTAAATCTAACATTTGAAAATTTTATAAGCTCTATTTGTCAAAATAAACTTATTTTTTATGATTGGGATATTTAAATTTACTTTGGTTAAATTTTCGGTATGTTTCTGACAATGTTCATTCTTTTTAATGAATAGTAAAAAATATTGCATTTTACATCAAAAATGCTTTTTCATCTAATTTAAATATATGGTTAGATTTTCTTTTTAATTGTTTTTAAAGTTTCATTAGAATATATTTTTAAAATTTAATTCAATAGTTTTCATTAGAATTAATTTCACTTTGAAAATGGATATACACAAGTGCCAAACTTTTCATAGATATTGCTACCAAAAAACCCGCTATTTGTTTTGACAGCGGGAATTAACAATATGATTTATTAGTGAAACTTCTATATTTTGAATTTGGTAAAATGGACATAATTTCTGAATTTTAAATATCAAATATATCTTAGGGTTAATTTTTGGTATTTTTCTAATCATGCTTTATTAATGAATAGTGAAAAATACAGTTTTTAATTCAAAACTGCCTTTTCATCCAATTTATTTATATATTTAGATTGTAATTTTAATGGTTTTTAAATTAGAATTGAATTATTTTTTATCACTTAATACAATTTTGTTCATTTTAAGTAATTTCACTTTTCAATTGGATGTAAAAACAAGTCAATCGTTTGATAAATTTTAGTTCTTAAAAACACGTCTTTTGTTTTGACAACGAGATTTACTTTTAAATTAATTACTACAATTTATTTATTTTGAATTTGATGAAATGGATTCCATATTTGGAATCATAAGGTCCAAATTATGTAATTATTACTCTTTTGTATTTTAAAATTATGAATATTAACGATGGTAATTATCTTTAATTATCGTGTTTAATTAGTAATCGAGTAATTAAGGGTAAGAAAATAATATCATAAAAATATAAAATGACCCCAACATGTGTCCTAATGCTATTGGTGGTGTCATTTCCGACCATGGGATACCATGTTCCAACCTTGGGACCCCATGGAATCACTTTATTGTGATAGTGACGTTTTATCATATATTTTTTTAAAGAAAGGAAAATGTAACCAAAGTGTGTAACACCTAAGTAAAATAATTTTAATTTTGTCTACATAAATTATCTCTTAGACTATAAATAGTAATTGGAAAGATAAAAATATTTCCTACATCATGATATTTTTTTTATAATTTTTATACATTAAATAAAGTATTTTATTTATGACACTGTGATGATGCAATGATTTCCTTATAAATAAACGATTTAAATAAAATGAGAAGATTGGGTGAAATATAAATCTTAAAATTGTCCCAAACCTATTTTATGGGTGGATTTCGAAACCTTATCACCAAAGACTAGAAATATGGCCTTTTTGGACCTTTAAAATTCGAAAACAAAATTATAATAATGTAATATTTTATAACATTCCAAGAGTGCCTCTCCTCTTCTCTTATAAAAGGCCCCACCTCTACCTCCTTCCCACACCTCTCAAGAATTTGAATCGGACAGCCCCTTACCATTTCATCTCTCCACACCCCTCTCGTAATCATTGAAGCCTCACATTTGGAAGAATGCTCTTCAAGAAACCCTTTTGGTTTAAACCAAGAGGAGTTCTCCGGTTTAAAGTTAATGTCTTCACTTGTGTTCTTTTGTTTTATTTTACTTCTACAAATCCCTAAACTCTTTTTATTACTTTTTATTGTAACAACACCAATATCTTAAATATACTAGGATGTTGTTATGTGATGTATTAGAGCTACACTGACACACACCTCCATCTAATGGTTAAAGAACATACTATTTCTATGGATGGCGAATTACTATATCACGAAACGATGATTGTTCAATATTCTCTAAAAACCTTTCATGGTGGACATTATGATGTCACTGTATTTTATATATGATATATATGGTATTTATATTTTCCATATTCTTCTGTATTTTATATTTAAAACATACCTTTTTGCTTTTCATGTTGTGCAAATGCGATAATTTCATACGAGGAAGTGTGGACTACCGCCCCCTCAAGTGATGTGACTCGTTCATGCAATACATGTAATGTATAAAGAATGAAAATAATGAACTTATGTGACCTATAAAACATATATATTATTATATAATTATAATATATATATCTCTCTCAATTTTTCTAATTCCATTAATATGTCAAAGAAATAAAAGTAGCATTAATGCGTATGTACGGCCTACCGTCTCCATGAACGGTGCATTTCATTTTTTTTATCTCCAAATGTTATGGAATAGTATAAAATGAATATGTACTGGATATATATGATATTTACATCATTAATACTATTCTGTATATGATTTACTTATAACTACATGGACACTCATTTTCAAACAAGTACATTTTTGACTCATGTATAAAACATCGACAAAAACGTCTGATATGAACTCACATTATTAACCAATTATTATAACATTATAATATGTGATATAAACTGAATAATAATCTTTAAAGGAGGAACTTAATAAATTATAAATTTACCAAAGTTTATTATTCAGGAGTATAAAGCTGCGAACAAGACAAGTCGGACGTGAGGTAAGGGATCCTACCTCTCTCTTTCTTTTTAAGTACTATCTTTTGTTTCATTTTATTTTAAGCTCATATTTCTTATGTTTGGGGATGTTATTTTATATTAAAAATTATTTAATTTTTATGTTCATATTATTAGAGACCCTATTTGATCTCATAAATTAATTTTTTGATGTTTTAAGTGGTGTCGTTAGGCTGCCAAATTTTCATAAGGGGATTTTCATCTCACTTTTTATTCCTGTGAGATTCATGCTTCATTGGCCACTATTTCCTTTTGTGTGGTGTATGTAATTCCCATTATTTTAATATTTGAATAATATAATCTCATTTATGGGTAGTTATATTTTCATTGTATGACCCTTCTTTCATGGGGTGTACGTTTCGAAAGTTGCCCAAATCAGTAAGGGAACCTTTCACACTCCTCTTTTAGAAAGACTTATTTCGTCATGTCCTTTAATTTACATATTTTATTGTTGGGATATGTTCTTATATATCCTTATTGATGTAAATTTTATGTAAAAGTGATTATATACCTTTTTCTCTCTCACAAACTAATGTTATGAATTTTAATGTGACGTCGTTAGGCTGTCGAATTTTACTAAGGGAACTTCTTAAACCAATTTCGATTTCATTGGGTTCAATTTGTAGTTATTGAATATGTTATCCTTAGAATATGTGTGAATGACCTTTGATTATTTTACACATAATATCCACTTATATTGGGAGTATTTATATTTTTCACACATAATTATGAGATTGATTTATCCTTAATTTATGGATACCTTCATTATAATGGATTTCATCTCATTTTACCATTCTATTGAAACTACATTGTTGTTATGCACCAGTTCACTCTTATATGGTGTATATACTGTCCTCTAGAATATTATATCATGAATCCCTTTATTCTCATGATATTATAAAGTTCTGATTAAATTTTATTCCTCAATTATTGTATTCAAGTGTCTCTAATTTTTTTAAAAACCCTTTAACAAAAATATCGTTTTAAATGTTTCAATGATTTATTCTTATAAATATTTCTCGTTAATATCCATGTTTTCAGAATGGTTTTTAAGGATTTATTTATATGGATATTAATGGTTTAAAATGTTAAAATCTTCATAGTGGTATGGTACACTTTGATTGAAAAATATCTTTAAATGTTTTAAATGGTTTTGAAAATGGTTTTTAGAATGGATTCATTATTTCAATATCTTAAAATGTTATATTGTTATTGCAATTTGGGAATGTTATATTTCCTCCATGATTATGTTATATACTATGATTATGTTATGGTTCATGGGAACTTTTTATGAAGACGGGTGGTTTCATGATAAACTAAGGGCGGGTGAGCCCATGATAGCTCTCAAATGCATTGGGTAACGTGAAGGGGTTAAACATTAAGGTTTATCCGAAGAGATTTAGGGAATATACTGTGATGGGTATTCCAAACGTAACCATGAGGGTTACTCCCTACGTAAGAATGTTATGAATGCCTCATGTTACCTTTATGTCTTATTATTTCTATGAGTTATTCATATGTCTTATGATTTCACGAGGTATGTTAAATATCTTATGTTTTATGAGTAAAGTATGATTTCATTGATTCTTATGTATACATGGACTGATGTTTTCTATCCATTCTATTATAACCCTTACTGAGATTTTTATGCTCATCCCATGTTTTTGAAATGTTTTCACAGGACATAAAGTTGCATAGGGTCAAGTATGGGATCAAGGATATGTCAGGCTCTCTTAAACAAGGAACTAGACATGACTCTTTTGTTCAAGAGTTTTTTTTGGGAAAAAAATGGATGCTGAGTAGATGCGTCTACTTTGTAATCTTTGAGATGTAATAGTTATGTCCTAATTCTCTAAAACTCTAAACCTGAAAATATGCTCAATGTGAATAATTCATTTAATTCAATAATAAGTAATGTTTAAGGTCGGGTCCTTATATTAAGGATGTAGTATATATGGGAATTATTTTTATCATTTGTAGTCTTATATATAAAAATTCTTCATAAAAAACATGCATGTGATCTTGAATTCATAACTATAAACCGGAACAATATAAGAAATGTTTTCCTATTCAAAAATATCTCACTACATTCCCCTTCCTAGGGGTTTTTCAAGATCTAAATAAAGTGATTTCAAGTACTCATCCCGCCTTATCATGTAAAAGATAAATTCATGATGATATAATAGTTATTTCATACTTTTATGATCTGATTAATCTATTGGCCTCCCCCATAAGAGGTAGTATTTCTAATTTATCATATAATTTACAACAACATCAATCTATAAATCATGGGTCGAGTAGTTACAGTCATGTGGTCTCAACTAACTAAACATTTAGATTTATATATTCCTATCCAATATAAAAATTTGACCAATACAACACATAAAACATTAGAATATACAATATACTCTATATATGGTTTTGGTTTGTTTGGGATCATCATTATTTCCAACCACTTATTTATATATAGAATAGTTGTGTCATTACCATGAGACCAAAAAACATAACCACTTCATCATCATAACCTTCAACAATACCCTCATGAATGATAAGTCCAGTATAACCATGTGGTAAAAACCATCTATCCAATCATTTCTGCTGTAATAAAAAAATATTTTTATATCTCTCTAAAGAAACCACAATAACAATATTATCTGATTCATAGAAATCTAACCTCAGATATTACATAGAGTAAGAAATTTACATGATCAAACAAAGAATAACGTTTGGAGAGTTTATCATTATATTTTTATTATAAATGTGTGAAAGAAGATATATTTAGACTTCTATAATTCTACTATCTAATCATTTACTACTCCAAGACTTCGTTGACCAAAGAAACCACAATGGATCCCAGATATCGTTGGGTGTATATATTCATCAGATTCATGAATACCATTGGTGTGTTCATCGTCCAAAACAAGATTAATATGTACTAATAAATTCCATATATACTATTTAATCCCATAAGACAGACATATGATGTTATCAATATCAAGTGATCGAACCCTGAAGAGAGATTGATCATGGATAATACAAAGTCCTTCTTCAGCTAATATAAATTGTCATCATTGTTGGGGAGGGGGTATAAATTCTTATTTATAACCTATTAAAGACTCAAATAGTGTGTACATATACTCAAATATCTGTCTTCCTTCTCAAAAAAGAGATAGATCACCCTAATGGGAAGTCATTATTCAAAATAACCCCTTCCCCTCCATTTCATCAAGTTTTGATTTAATCTCCCATGTTTCTCTAGGGGACATCATAAAACGTTTAATAGAGATCAAACTTACACCCAGAATAATATAAATGATTAACATATTACATTTCTCTATAGAATACCATAGATTATTCATCAGAAAATAAATTATGTAATAGATAAAACATAAAAGGATATATTTGCTGATGAAACACATTCTCTTCCATGACAAGTCTAACAACCAGGGAGATGATTCCACCTAGCCGTTGATGGGTTTTTCTTGAATGGAATGGAAAAAAACCAAATATTCAACATAACCATATCTACCAACCTCAAAATATGTAAAATAATCTTTTTAGAGATAAAAAATAAATCCACAATACATAATTATGCTTCCAATCCATCCTAAAAAGTTCATTAATTCCCTTCATTTCTGACATAATGATGTCCTAGAGGAAATGAAAATTTATGATGATCACATAAAAACCAATACACATATAAATTCCTTCTAAAATCATTAAAAATGTAGTATCAATTTCAATCACACTATATAAAAAATAAACTACCAAATCTTATCCTATATCAAAAGAATAAAATATAAAATTGAGTGAGGACCCTATTTCAAATAGAGTTGAATAATTAATGGAAACTAAAAAAATCATATATCAAATGATCAATGAATTAAAATCCTTCCCTCTGATAGTATGGTATAATATATGAAATTTTGGTACCCCATGTTCTTATTTCATATTGTGACATCCATAGTTCCAAATAACCTACTCCCCATGAGAAACCTGGTATTCTTCCCCATGATATCCATGACCACCTCAACAACCGAAGCATCCATTAGATTCATAACTGAATAGATGTTTTCTCATGGTAGCCACATGAAACCCTAAACCCTAATCTGGTCCAAATACACTACCATTACCATTATAGTTCATCATAACTCCCACATGTTATATATTTCCCATCATCCTCCAAATATGGAAATATATATGCGGTCATCGGAACTGAGTTCTCATGTGTCCCATGTAACCACATTTTAAAATAAAATCTTCCCTAATCCATTGTGAATGGAGAAATAGTCACTGGAATCCCTAAACTATCTATTAATTACCAAGAATGAGTCATTTGAGCAATGCAACGGGCTACCAAATTATCCAACAACACTACCTATTTCTTTAGAGGAAGAAAATTCCACAGTATGATCACCCTCATTAATATTAATTTCAGGAAACGAAATTTGTTTCAAGGATTAATATAATGATTATAAATTAATCATTTAGACCTAATACTTATTCACATAGTGACGTCCTTCCTCTTCATGGGCATCCTCATAACCTACTACTTTTATAGAATCCCCGTTAATCTTTTTAAATAAATTACTGTTATCTATAACATCTACATCCCCTTAATCCAAACTCATTAACTATTAATCACTATCCCATCATATGGTCTCAATAAAAAGTGGCTAAATAAGATATTATGAAATAAGTTTAGTTTATACCATCATACTACTAAACTTGGACAAGCATTTACAAATATAATGAAGTTTCCAAAAAATATGTAAACCAAAAATGTAATCATGTTTTCCCAAGGAGTAACTATGTGATCAAAAATAGTTTTCTTAAAATATATCAATAGATATTTTTTATGGAGTAATTATACATAACCAACACAATATATCAATACAATTTACATAAAATGGAATTATCAATACTCAATGAAAATTTATTTTTAGGGTTTTATGAAATTGAGATCCTTTTACAAGAAATAAGGGAAAACAATATATAGGTTTCATTCTCTCAATTTATATGATAAAAAACCATAATTAAACAATTTATGTACTTTTTACATAATATCCTGGTCTTATATAGAGAATTTTATTAGTAAACTTCTTGTATAATATCACATGGGGAAGAAATTTACAATGCTTTACAAGCACTTTAAAAGTTAAAACCCACTTTTACTGTGGGAAAATTTACATATATAATGACACATATAAATCAATCAATCAAAAAAGAAGCCAGGAATACATAAGAATCCAATGATTCTTGTATGATATATAAGCTCATAAACACAATTATTACATACCATCCAATAAGATAAAATCCAAATCTTAGTGACATCAAAACCAACTACATCACTCTAGATAAAATTTCACAATTATTATAAGAGAAATCCTAAAAACACAATTACAAACCATTGTGGCACAGATTTTTTCCCTTACATGGGTTAACTACTCCATGGAATTGGCTCATTATAATGCCCCAACACATCCAAATATAATGTAAACCATCCCAAAATATATATTTAAAATAAATTATAACATAATTCCACTTTTTACGTCCTATCACCTTCAAATAATATTTTATGCCTGGAGTGGTGCTCACTACAGTACCGAAGGCACAAATCCTTATATGAAAACTATGGTTAGATAGTGGAAATGTTATATTATGAGTTTTATAGTATATTACGCTGTCTATATATAGTAAAATAGGTGATGAAAATAAGGGAGATAACATATATCACGTAACAATATAAGAAAATTGAAGACATTATACAAGAACAAAATAAATTAATGTAATATTGAAGATGATGATATCATAATGTCAAGAGTCATGTATACCAATAGTCATATACAATGTGAATATAGGTGAAAAAGGGGAAATATCAAAAACTATTAGTGTAACACCCCAAAAAAGTTTGTATTAATTCATTTAAACATATTTAGTGTTTTTGATATTTATTATTTCATGTAACAATGAAAATATGTTTTTTATATGTTAATGCACTATATAAGGATTTTTTTTACAAAACACCAAATTAAGAGTGAAATACATGATGTATAATGTTTTTCATGATCTAAATTGAACAATGAGGTTATCATACACTACACGTAATATTGAAATTCTTGGTTGTCTTGTATAACATTCGGCACCTAGTTTTTCTGAACAATAATATATAGTAAAAATATTAGTATATAATGTAATAAGATATAAAATGTTAGTCAAATTAGAGGCTATAAATACAATCTAAAAACTTATGAAAATATATTTTTTCCAAAATTTGTTGAATAAATCAAAGGTTACCAATTAATTCGAAATGAAAATTTAAGAAAAAATTGATTATAAAAGGAACATTTTTATTTTTATGCTCCGAAATGTGGTTTTTAATAATAAATTATATTAATTACAATTATTGAGTAATATTAATGTAATATATTTAAATATATATATTATATTTAATAAAATAATTTTGATATTCATATAATATATTTTATAGATATAAGATAAGAATAAACGCAATTTTATGCTTTAAAACCTATTTTTTTAAAAGGGTAGTTTCACAGCATTTTAATGGAGAGCCAATTTTAAATCTCATATTTGGAACATTTATAGAGTTATTATGAAAAAATAAATATAATATTTTTACTATAAACATAAAAATTTTGTGAGAATAATTATTGGTAATTTTTGTATAAGGATTCATTATTTTAATGATTAGTTAAAAATATTAAATTTTAAATAAAAATTTATTTTTTAAAAAATTTATTTATAAGGATATATTAAATTTTAAATTATTTTTATAGTTCAATTATATCATATTATTATCAATTAATCCAATTTTGGAATATTAATAAAATTAAAATTGAAATTGTGTATAAAAACGTAGACAACTTTGAAATGTTTTTTACTTGGAAAAACAACAGGGTCATCCCATTTGTGGGATTAATATTAAATAAATTTCTGACACTTACATTATTTAAATTTGAATCAATGGATAACATGTTTGAAATCATAATAATTTTTAAATTTTAATTGGTTAAAAATATATTTGGACCGAAAAATTAGTGAATAGTTTTAAAATTAATTATAGGGATTAAGATAAAATAAATCTTAAGAAGGAAATAAACATTAGTCATAAGGGCCAAAATAACATATCCAAATTCCCAAAAAACCTTTTTCTTTAAAAATTTCATCCATAATTATTCAATTATTTATTTATTTATTTATGATTTTTTTATATATAAAGTTGGGGTCACCAAACTAGTTTAAAAAAATTCCATTTGTTTCCTTTCCCTTCCCTATAAAAGGTCACCACCTCTCCCACATCCTCACATATCTCAATCCACTTACTTTCGGCCAATATATTCCCACTAAATTTACAAAATTTCTATCCATAAAACATTAATGAATCTATTTTGAAATAAATACATATAATCAATCCCTTTGGTGGAAAGAAAAATTATTTACATGATTTAGTGATAACACACACCCTCAATATGAATTCTTTTATTTTCGTTATGAAATCATAAAATATTCTTATTACATGAATTTATAAAAAAATATAGTATCATAAATACAAAATTAGTTTTTTATTCAATTATTTATTACTACAGTGACACACAGTTTCAACTAATGGGTAACGAATAGTCAAGTTAAAAGTACGGCGAACCACTGCCTTACAAAATGACGATCCTTCATTTTTTCTTTTACCACCTCTCATAGTAGAAAATATAATATAAAATATACATATATATGATATATATTACATTTATAATTCCTTTATTTCTATAAATCTTTTATTTCAAATATACCCTTATGCTTTACATCTTGTGCAATTATTTTAATTTCATTTGAGTAAGTGTGGACTGTCACCCCCTCATTTTGATGTTATTTGTTCACACACTACATAGAAAGTAATAAGGTTATTTTTTAGTGAAAATATATGATATATATCTAATAAAAATAATAATTTAATGATATTATATAATTACATATATTTAAATATATGTAATTTACATTCATTCGTTCAATACATCAATAAAATTGATGTCTCTTTCCTGCATATGTTTGACCTATAGTCTTAATGAAAGGTGTATTACATTTCATATTATATATTATATATATAATTATAGAAAAAATATAATTATTTTAAATTATATTTATTTCATGGTTTAAATTATTTAAATAATTATATTTATAGGGACCAATGTTATAAAAAATTATAACACAAGTGAAAAACAAAGTGATTATTACCTGAAGGGAAACCTTTACATGAAATTGTTAACAAGAGGGTAATATAAAATAATAATAAAACCATATATGATATTAAATATTAGAATATTGTTCTTTAAAGGATTTATAATAAATTTAATTTTATTATACATGACATTTTAATGAGTATGATGAGATTCTATACACAATGTAATGGAAATTTCATCTCAATTTTTAATTTCATGAGATATATGCTTTATTCATCACACGTTACTTGTTTTGTGATTATACTACACATATATGTATTAAATTTTAAACATAATTAAATTTATGGGTATTTACATGTCCATTTTATCATATTTAATCCATGGGGTTTATGTTTCAAAAGTAACAATATTTGTAAAGTAATTTTGTCTCAATTTTCTATCATTGGGGAAAATTCCCTATTATAACCCAATAAATTTTCTATGATGTGTATAAACTAAATTTTAAATGATATATATTGAATATAATTATTCAAAATAAATTATTACTTAATTTTATTTCATTTTATTTCATTGTGAGTGTGATTCAATATTACCAATGTGTAAGAGTCTATTGAAACAACCTCATTGATTTTCATGTTTTTATGATTATCCATCCATTGATGAAATACTCTGATCTATACATAAAAAAATTCATAAGACTTGTTATAATATGTTTATTCATGTCATATCCTTCTTATGATAACATATTTCCACACATTTGTACATAAAACTATAAAAATGTGTTTTTAGGAAAGACTGAATTTAGCTATCTTTGTCTAGAAGTATGTCTTCCTTCTTTTCCATTATTTATAAAAGGTGTAAAATAATATAAAAATATTATACGATTATATGTAAATAAAAATTTTAGCAATGTTTTACCTATTTCCCCAACATGGATTTTAAATGGATTCTTATTTTCTTTTTACAGTCAAGGAAATTTTCTAAAATCTTTTACAGTATAAAAGTAATGATCGACATGAACAAATTTACCTATCATCCTATCCATTATACGATTGAAGTTGTAATTTTAAGATATAAATGTTATTTTTAATAAATTAATATGTTTTCTTAATTTTTTGGAAATTTATTTTTTAAAATTTGTTTTTAGGAAAAGAGTTTATGAAATGTTTTCTCGTATTATTTATATGTTTTCAATGTATCTATAATGAAATTGTTCAGAAGATATTCAATAGCCCCTTTTATAAGTTTTCAAGGAAAAATATTTTCAAAACGTTTTTATGCTCATTTTTATAGGTTTTAATGTATTTCATTAAAAAAATATTTTCACAAACATTTTTATATGTTTTAAAGGAATTGGGTTTCAAAAAGTTTTCAATATCCTTTTAAATGTTTTCATGGAAATTTGTTTCGAAAATTTTTTCACACTACATTAAAAAGTTTTCAAGGAAAAACGTTTTTTAAATATATTCATTCTTCATTTAATAATTTATCATGGAAAATAGTTGTGAAAAAAATTTCAAGGTCCTTTTTATATGATTTTATGGAAAATTCTTTTAAATTTTGTTTGACGATCCTTTTATATGTTTCTATGAAAAATGGTATTCAAAATGTTTCCAAGATCCTTTCATTGGTTTTCATGGGAAATGGAATTAAAAATGTTTTCACGCTCCTATTATATGATTTCATTGAAATTGTGGTTCAAAATGGTTTAAATATCTACTTATATGTTTTAAATTTTTTTTTCAAAAAGTCTTCAAATATTTCATTATAAACATTCAATATTATTTTCAAGAAATTTTTTTTAAAAGGATTTATGTTTTAAATATATTTTTCTATTGAATAAAGGATATTATACATATTAAAACTGTTCAAATTATAATTCCATTTTATTTTCCATCTATGCTGACATCTGTTAATGTTACTTATTCCTTATTAGAAATTATACAAAGGTTCCATTAATATTATTTCATGAATAGTTTATGTTTTAATTGAGTTATTGTTATGAAACCTTTTTCTCTTCAATAATTATATTCTTTTGAAACACACTTCTTTTCATGAGTTATGATTTTATAAAATTATTATGAGACATGTCACTTTTCCCAAAGTTATGATGTGATTAAATGTTAATGACACCCATTTCATTTCATGGTTTATGATTTGATGTTTATAGAATGAATCTCTTTTATGGATTATTATATGATGAATGTTTTATTATATTTTAGAATATGTATGAATGATTATATAATGATATTACTGGGTCTTATGTCTCCCTCCAATTAATTGGGTAAGGATTTATATATCCTGAGATAATGTTGGAAATCATGTAGACAATATTGATTCACTATGGGAAGATGGTAACACCTATTATAATAAAATAAAAGGATTGTGATTGTAGATGGTGGTGTGACACTCCTAGTAGGTGCAGTCACTATAATGATGGAATAGGTAGAAACCTGATTCACTATGAGAATATGGGGAAACTCGGTCCACTATGGGATGATGGGGGAACCCGATACACTATTGGAAGATGGGTAAGAATGATCCATTACAAGGAATGGACTATGACTAGGGATGGGGGGTCTATCTCACACAATAGGTTAACTTTCTAGGATGCTCCTTGATATGATCATGAAATGTGTCTATAATTATAGGAAATTATATCACTTTTTTATGCATTCCATAATTCCATACATTAATCATAAGTTATTTTTTCTTGGATTATGTTCTATATTTCCATTTGATTCATTTTTTATGAAAATCAAATCCCCAGGTAATTAAACATTTTAATGATCTTTAATATATATGGCACGACCTTCAATTGTCATTATCTGGTTCTCATACCCCTATACTCATGTTTATGATTACATATATCCCTTGTTTACCCTTACTAGGATTCTGAGCTTTACCCTTTCTATGATTCTTTCCCCAGGTTATGTTGATATGTATTATGTATTATGTTTAAATGAATAGTGATATTCATAATGATCATAGAGGGAGATAATGCAGCTCACTAATGTACCATTGTTTATGTTAACATGTTTCCAATGAAACTAAACTAATAAATCCTTTGGGAATATATCCAAATAATATTTTTAGTGTTCCAAAAAAGTTATGTAATATCTATTTATATTAATAGTGGGTTTTATATTTTGTATTATAGTAAAGGAAGCCATTTTATCCTTGGTAACACTCATGTGTGAGTGTTGGATGTTACATGAATCTCAACAAACTTTCTTCATGAGGAAAGGGTTGAAACTAGGGATAGTGGTATGTCCCTCCTAGGAGGTGTATCTACCCATGTTGAGCTTTGAAAATAATCAATTATAGTATATTTTATATAAATTTATATCCTTATAGTTTGTATTAGGGAAAAGGATTAGTCTATATTTGGAATCTATGAAGTGAAACCTTTTGTGATATCCCTAGGTATATTTCTATGGATATGTCTATAGAAGTCTTTATGGATAAGTGTAAGGAAGATTTAACATTCTTGAAAATACACTGGAATTTCATTAAAGGATAGAGTGAGTGGTTTCCTAGAAATAGATCCATATATGGATACTATAAGTGGATGTTTTTCTAGAAATGATGTACTTAGGTGTAACAATTTCGAGAAGGTGTGTCGGTATTGACTTGGTGTTACATGTATATGTGCATCTGGATTGATATTCCCAGGGGATATAAATTTTAAATTCAATACTTTTCATGAAACATCATGATGGATATAAAAATTTGTTATCTATGAATATCTTGGGGTATACCTAATGTGTCAAAGATTATGGAAGGCCTTAGGATTTATACATCATATACATAATATTTCATGATTATGTTTTTCTCTTCTAAGAAATTTGTTTATCACCTGGTGCATTATTGTTTACAAAAATATAGGGAACAATATGAAACATGGTTATCATGGAAATTTTTCAATGTGGAAGGTATGGGGATTATGAAAATCTATTTTCTAGGTGGATATCTCATAATGATAATCTGGAAAGTGGTATGGTGATTTATTAATCTTCTGTAGATAATGTCACCTAGAAAAAAATATGAAATGTTTGTGATGTTATTCTAATATTGTTAACATTAATCATAAAAATAATGATTAGTTAGAGGATAAGGAACCCAAATAAATGATAAATATTTCATAGTATAGGAAATTTGAATTGTGAAATTTGATGAGGAAGCATGAGTAATGGTTTAAGAATAACGTTAGACGAATAAAGTATTTATGTTTTGGAATTAAAAGATTATGTTTTATGAATCATGAAATATATATGTATTTTCAGTAAAAGGTATCATTAATTATTGGAAGTGATATATTGAATGGTGATGAATACATAGAAATATGATATTTTGATTATGGGTAGGTAATCCTTACTATGATCAAGATGTTGTAAAATTTGTGTTTATCTTGCATAATGAAATGATTGATTTGGAAAAATTTAACAATATATCACTAATTACACAGGATCTGATTTCTGATTTGATGATAAATTAGTCTATGTAATCAAAAAAGATGTTTCTAAATTCTTTAATTTAATGAATATATATAAAATAATTTGTAATAATGAACTATTCATGTTTTCAGAAAGTATTTATGGTAATTAAGGATATTAACATGTTTCAAGATAATTTACCATGAGGGTATTCAAATATTTGGAATGTGTCAACCATGTTAGAAATTAAGATATATGTTGCATCAATGTTAAGAATATATTGTGTCATTCCTTATAATTATTTGGATTTTCAACAATCAGAATGGTTTTAAGGATAACCAATTATGTTATTTCTGAGACAAACATTGTATGATGTTTTTAAGATTGAAGTATTATCTCACGAGATGTGGATCTATGCAGTTTTGATAATCATCAGGAAAATTTTGTGTTGATGGAAACTAGAGAGAGATGGGATGCATGGTCATGGATCCCATTATATGTTAGTGCTTTGGGAATGAATATTTTAGCTTTCATTTTTGATAAATTTGTGAAGTTGAAATTAGTCAAGATAGGAAAAAAGGGTAACATTTTACTTATTAATGGGAATGGAATAATGTAATAATATCTTCTCATGAAAATACTTCAACATTAATTAAAGGAAATTCAAACTCAAAATTTTATCCTAGGACCTTATTTTTGAGGAATCAAATGGTCCCCTAGATAGTCACAGATTTATGGCTTTGTGATTGTTAACAATATCATGAACTCGTAATCTATCACTCACCTTCAAAACATGATTGTCAAATTTTTCTACCATGTCCACGTTTTCACTTCCCAATTATGTTCTCTAATGTGGAAACTTATCTATGAGTTACATTAAGCAACCCATATGGTTTCAACATTAACTTATTAATGATGTATTTGTGTTTGTTTTTAGGATGTTGGTTTCAATGAAATAAAAATTCAAGTATAAATCCTTTTTATATGCTAAAAGAATTCTGAGGGAAAAATTAATTTTATGGGGTAGATTGTAAAAATTTAGTATTTTGTGAATTATTTTTTGAAATAATTTTTTTATTTATCATTTCACGCAACATTGAAAATCGATTCATTATATATTAATTTACTATGTTTAGATTGAGTTATAAGAAGCACTATGTTAATGAAAAACTACATGTAACATATAGTTTATAACTCTCAACATGGAACACCAAGGTTATCATACATTTCATGAAAAATTGATGTTCCATTATGGATTTCATAACACAGAAGACTGAGTTTTACCGAACAAGAGTATATTTTTGAAATATAATTATAAAATATAATAATTTATAACATTAAAATTAAATTTGATATTGTAAATAGTATTAAATATCTTATTTAAATATATTTTATATAGAAATCGAAGATGAAATCGTAGGTTACCAATTATTTATAAATGAAAATATCTGAACCAATTGAATATATATAAAATATTTATATTTTTATGTTATCATATGTATTTTTTCGAAATAAATAAAACAAATTAAAATATGTGAGTAATATTAATGTAATATATATATATGAAATATATTTAATCATATATTATTTATATTCATATAATATATTTTATAGAAATAATATATGAATAATCCAAATTTTATTCACAACCCCATGTATTTTTATAAAGGTTGTTTTTTAACCTTTTAATGACAACCACATTTTGAATCCAATTTTTTGAATTTTTATAGAGTTAATATGTCAATATAAACTTAATAATTATAATAAAACATAAAAATTAGGATAGGACAAATCATTTTCATTTTTTTGTAAGGATTCAATTCGTTAATGAATAGTAAAAAAATATTGAATTTTAATTCAAAACTATTTTTTCATAAAATGTATTTATGTGGATAAATTAAATTTTTTTCAAGGTCAAATAAGATAATATTATTATCTATTATTCTAATTTTTTTCAAATTAATGAATTTTATTTTGAAATTTTGTATAAAATCATAACAATCTGTTAGATATTTTTTACATTAAAACCAAATAGTGTCGTCATGTCTGTGAGATTAATTTTAAATTAATTTCTGAATATTTTATATTTTTATTATAAAAAAATTATTTCCATAGTTGGAATAAAAATAATTTATCAATTCTAATAAGGTAAACGTAATTTTTATCCACAAAATTTGTGAATGCAGTCAAAATTAAATATTGTGATTAAGATAAAATGATGCTAAATAAGGTAATAAACCATTAACATAAGAAACAAAATGATTTATCCAATTTTCCAAAACCCATTATATGGCCATAGTTTGGCCATTTAACTTAAATTATTGATCTTTTTTATTTTTTTGGAATTTTTTTATGAAGAAATGACAGTACTCCGAACTTGTTTTAAAAAATACCACATTTATCTTTTCCATTCCCTATAAAATGACCCCACATCTCCCACTTCCTCACACCTATTAGACAATATAGGTTCGTCCAATATATTACCAATAAATTTCCCAAAATACAAAACTTCCTCATTTACTCCTACATTTTTGTATAAAACATCACAGGAATACCTTTGGTTTAAACCAAAAGAAGTTACCTAGTTAATACGTGACATCCTCCCTCGAAATAGTTTTTTATTTACATTATCAACTCCATAATCATGTCTTATTACATGATTTTATTAAAAAATAATCATCAAAAATATAATAGGATGTTTTAATTCTAATGGTTCTACCTAAACATACACCATATTCCACTTAATGGGTAACAAACATTTTGTTTACATGTATGGTGAACTTCAGCCTCACGAAACGATGATTGTTAATTTTTTTCTTTACCACCAATCACGATGGACATTGTGCTGTAAATTATATTTGTATATGATATGTATTATATTTATATTTTATTTATTCTTATTTAAATTTTATTTATAACATATCCTTATGATTTCCATGTTGCGTAAATATGATAATTTCATTTGCGGAAGTGGGGAAAACCACCCCCTCAATGTGATATGATTTATTCAAACACAACAAGGAATGTATTAAGGATACATTTAGTGAACCTATTTGATATATATGAAATAATAATGGTTCATTAATTATATTATTTACATATATACATATAAGTATATCTAATTTTCATTCTTTTATTCTATACGTCAATAAAACGGAAGCAGTGTTCATGTGTACGTATGACCTATTTTCTTCATAAATATTCTATAATATTTCATATTAAATATTATCTAGTTTTTTATAACAGAAATATACTACATTTAAATTATATTTATTTCATTTTTAACATTATGTAAATCATTATATAAATATTAGGGCCAAAGATATAAAAAATTAAGATATAACAGAAAAACAAACATAATATTACTCAAAGAATAACAATAACAAGAAATTTTTAACAAGAGGTTAATATAAAGTCATAACAAAACCATATATGGTATTATATATAATAATATAGTTCTCTAAAATATGTATAATAAACATAAATTTATATTATTGGAGGATTGAACAAGTACAAAGATAATAAAAACACAAGGTAAGGGAATTTCATTTCACTTTTAATTTTCATAAGAAACATGTTTTATTTTAAACTAATTCCTTTTATGTGGTATGTATACATTCCATTGATGTATTATATGAATATTATACTTATATTTATGGGTATTTAAACATCTATTGTATGATCTTTATTTCGTGGGTTTTATGTTTCAAAAGTAACCAAATTGGTAATGTATGTTGGTCTTCATATTTATTCTTTGAGACATGTACCATGTCATGCACCTGTAACATTAATATGATGTTTATATGATACCATTGAAATTTTATATCATGAATGTACTTATTTTCATTATGTTTTATGTTTCATGTTATTTCATTTTATATCATGGTGAGTATGGTTCAAAGTCACCAACTATTAATATTTTTTTGAAACAATCTCATCGTTTTTCAATATTGTTTATGATTATTATTCCATTGAAGAAATATTTTTATCCATATCTGAATAACTAAAATATGTATTCATAAATTCTTGTTATTGATGTTATATCCATGTAATTGTACCATTTATTTAATATTTGTTACATAATATGATCAGTAAATTGATTTTAATAAATTTTGAATTTACTGCTCTATACGGTCAGAAATCTATGTTCATTCATAACCATGTTTTTTAAATGGATTCCAGGAATATTACACTATTATATAATGATATTTATAGGACATATTTACCCATGATTTATAATAATATTGGTTTTTAAAAATTAATTGTTTTGTCAATTTCAAGTCAAGATAATTTTTGTAACTTATTCTGGTGAATAATGATTGTTAGACATGTATAGATTCACCTATCGTTATGACCACCATTCCATTAATTCTTAGAATATAATTTACAATGCCATTTTTAATATATTTTTCCCTAATATTATGGATATTTTTTATGTGATTTTCTCGAAATTGGATTTCAAAATGTTTTCAAACATTATTTATATGTTTAAAACGAATTTTCAATGAAATGGTTTTAAAACTATTTTCAATGTCATTTTAATTTTTTGAAGGAAAATTGTTTTCCAAATGTTTTCAAGAAATTTTTTATATATTTTAAGGAAAAATGATTTTCCAAATGTTTTCAATCTCCTTTTTATAAATTTTCTAGGAAAGTGGTTTTAAAAAAATTTTAAATATATTTTTATTAGTAATCATTGAAAAAGTGTTTTAAAACCTTTATATGCTCTATTTATATGTTTTTATGGAAACATTTCTTGAAACTAATTTCAAGCTCTATTTTATCTGTTTACAAGAAAAATGGATTTCAAAATATTTTGATTTTCAATTAGTTTGTTTTCAAGGAAAAATATTTTCAAACAAATTTCAAGATCCTTTTATAGGCTTTCAAGGAAAATGGTATTCAAAAAAATTTCTATCCCCTTTTATATGTTTTTCTATAATATGGTTTTCAAAATTTATTTATTAACACTTAATATTATTACAATTACAAATTATTCCAAAACATTTTAAAATATTTATTTAAAAGTATTCGATACTATTTTGAAGAAAATTGTTTTAATTTTTTTATTTGAAGATCATTTTCCAAATAAAAAATGACATTTCCCTCATGAAATGTTTTCAAAATATCATTCCATGATATTTTAAATTTTATATGGCATTAGTTGATGTTACTCATTCACTTCTTGTAAATGATCCAAAGGTACCATTCATTTTCTTTCGTGAATTGTTTATGTTATGATGGAATGATTCTTATTACACCTATTTAACTTAAATATGTTATATTCATTTGAATCCCACTACATTTTAGGGATCATGATTTGATGAAATGATTATTAAACATATAACTTTTACATATTTTATTTTGTGATTAAATTTCAATGATACCCATCTCATTTCATGGGTTATGATTTCATGTTTATGGAAACCATCTTTCTTTATAGTAATGATCTTATTACTGTTTTGTTATGTTGTGGAACATGTATCAATGGTTATATTATCAGATTTTAGGGACTTATATCTCCCTAAAATGTAATGGGAAAATATTTATATCTAATGAGAAAATGATGGGAAATATATTCATGAGATTGATCCACTATAGAAATATGGGAATCCTGATCCCTTACAAGTAAAGGACTAAAACATGGGATGTTGGTGTGTACCTCTTAGTATGTGTAGTCACTATGAAGATTAATTATGGGGAAACTTCATCCACTATGGAAATATATGAAAAATAGGTCCACTGTGAGAGTATGGGTAATCCTGATTCACAATGGGAATATGGGGAAAACTGATCTCTTTCATGGAAAGGACAACAACTAGGGATGATGTTGTGTCCAACCTAGAAGGCGTAGTTCCCATGAAGTTCATCGATAAGTTCTTGAAATTCATCTTGAATTATAGGTAATTATATCACATGTTTTTTCATAGAAAATTTCATGTATTATTCCTATGTTATGATTTTAGGGCTTAAGTTAATTATTTATGTGTGATTTATGTCTCATGAACTTCCTAGACCAATGCCATTTTTCATGTTTATGATCATTAGTATGCAGGGTGTGACCTTATATTATTATGAACACATTCTCATGCCCCTATTATCATTTTGTGCTTATATGTTTCCCTTTTTTTAATGTTGATAATCTAATATCGCACAATTCAATGTTTCCATCCCCATTTCATGATGGTTTGTATTAAATATGATTTGTCTAATAAGAGTGGTAGTCATGAAGATCCTAGTGGGAGATAATTTAGCTCACTAATGTACCTATGATTACGTTTCCAAGTTTCCAAAGGAAATAAAATAATATTGTCTTTGGGCATATTTTTTATAAGGTTTTCTTTGTTTTTCAAAATTGATGTAATTTTTATGTACGTTATGGCTAGGTTGACATAATTAGACTATAAAAAGTGGATCTATTTTTATATCAATAACTATTCCAGTAAAACCTTCATAGAGTGAAATCATTTATTTATAATAGGGTTATTTCTGTTATCACAACATGTATCAATGAAATATTATTGGGTACCATACAGTGGAACAAAAAATTCAAGAGTATGACTTATCATGCCACCATCAATGAAAACCCAAAATAATTAAGTATAAATTTTAAGTTCAAGTGTTAATTCCATAAATTAAAATTTTGGATAATGTGAATTATAACACAATTAATAAATAAAACTCTAAAAAATGTATTTGTGGTGACGAATGATGTTAAACTCAAATTATTTGGCTAATTTAGGATGTATCTAATCATGTGGTGTGGAATGTTATAACCAAAACCCACTCTCTACTAGGGGTAATATATCCATACGTGGCCCAAATAGAACCTAGGGGTAATATTCCCATCCGTAGGGAAAACATTTCCTCTCAATGAAAATATTCACCATTGGTATGACCATAAATAAATGATGAATATATCACCAAACCATGCATGAAATATGTAACTAAAGAATTACTCATCATTTGCAAGATCATCATCATCATCATCAATTTGAATTTTTATTATGAGAATAAAGGATACGACAGAAAATGATAAAAACTGTAGTGATAAAAATCCCCTAGGGTGGTCTGAAATAGAGGAGGATGAGTGCATCCCCTTTAATAAAGTTGACACCCTTGGGTTACATGGTGCTCACTGTATGATGAAAGATTGGGTCAGGGCCAAAAACCACTGATGAAGAATGATAGTCTGCGAATTGATTACACTCTCTTCAGGTGTGCTTAACCTTGGTGTTTTCAATTTTCTCTACCCTATATATTATTAAGAATGTTTTGATGGACCACAACAGATGAAAAATTCCATGCATGACATCATGATGAATCTTGCAGTCAGTCTCCACCTCTTCAACCCAAACATTTTTTAGGAGGCATATTCAGAGGCCTCTAAGTAATGATTTAGCCTGTGCCTATAAAGACGTTCCATGGCCTAAAATGAAAGAGAATGAATGTACCACTGATCCTTGGGCATCCCACACCACCCCTCCATAATGAAGGATCCCCATGTTGCATGAAACCTCTATATTGAGTTTATGGCCACATGATGGCAGGTTCCATCGAACCCATTGTCCCCTAGAGATGCAATTAACATGCAGAGGGTTATGACAGCTTACATCAAATCTATGAAGAGAGGGAGCCTATTTCCAAATGTGAATTTTTTTTCCAAATATAGGAGGTGTGTTTGGGTTCTCATAATGATGGAGTGAGCCTTGGCTATCAACCCTTCATGCCTTGACTTGTTTCGGGCCATCCATATACTCTAGAATCCATCCTGCAGGGTCATAATTCAATCTATCTTATCCGGACCCCAATCACTCAAACCATGGAACAACCTTTCCATGAATGATAGGTCACCTATGTTGGGAACGTGGAGGCCAGTGAACTCCCCAATGTCCTAGGAAATAGCACATTCCCATTCTCTACTAAAGAACATGTGGACCACTCTCTCCTCCTTGGAACATTTACAACATGAGAAACATGATGTCTACAGAATGATAGAACATTTGATGTGATCCTCGGTTGGGATATCTATGTCCTTGATTCTCCAAAGATTGAATCTGAACATAGTAGGCATAACATTACACCACAAGGTATAATTTCATCTAGAAAGAGGCTCCTGGAGACCCCATGAGTAGATGAAGTCTTGAGGAGTAAGGGCCCCTTAGGTTGATGGAGTGAAGACACAATTACCATTTTTAGAGGACATTTAGATAATTTTAAAAGAGTTATGTTGGTCTTTGACGAACATTGCATTCATGATTTAATGGTTTATTTTAGATTCCCCGAACCAAATCGAGGGGGTAAGACATCCTAGGAATCCAAGAATGTCCACTACCCAGTTTTGATTCCTAAACAAAATGTCACGCCTCTATACAATATATCGTGCATGCTCTTGGAGTTTAAGATTGAGGGGGAGATAATGGCCCAGAATGGGGATCTGTGACAGTTGAGTGATTTCATATTTCCATTCTAGTAGTTGTTAATAATTTTCCACAATAGGATATGATGTTCCAGGATAACCTAGTATAATTCGGCAAGTATTAACTGTAGGGTGTATGCGATGCTTCAAACATTGATACCCCCTTTATTGGCTGGAATATCCATTCTATTCCAAATGGTCCAATAGAAATTACCCTCAGCATTGGTGTCCCATTTAAAATTGTCTAGGATATTATCGATGTTGATAATGAAACACAACTATACATTAATGGTAGATAAAGGATGAATAGAGAATCAAGAGGCACACTATTGATATGTGAAATACGGTCCTCAAATGCCAAGAATGTATTCTTCCAGTTATGTATCTGGTCCACAATATTTCTGTTTGGGAAATTCAAGTCTCTTATGGGAAAGAATATTGGATATATGGGTTCTCATAGATTCTCTGTGGGGAAGATTCCATGGTGCATGGAAATGCCATTATCAACCACTGCCGTCCGGCTGGGAGAACACCTATTCGAGATGAAGAAATTTTATTATCTTTGTTGAGGATCTGGACACTCTAAATGAAATAATCATCCAAAGACTATTCCAGAAAACTAATTGACCTACTGGCCATATTAATGAATAGGATGGTTTTTTCTATGAACATGATGCAAGAGATAGCCTGAGACCCCTTTTACCTTCAGTAGGGCTGAATTGCTCCACTAGAAAATGTTCTCTATATAAGGCGACACATGATGTCATGGGTGATGAATAATTCTAATTAAAAATTTGATTACCAAAAAGAAAATTTTCAAAACTGAAAACAAATTTTTAAAATACATTATAAAGGAATACGAAAATTTCATTTCCAATTAAACCTTCAATTACCAAACCTAATAGTAACCCAAATGAAATTTAAAATTACCATTGGTAACGTTCGCGAAAAATATTATTAAGTAAGATCTAAATATTGTAATTGTGGGTTCCCCAGACCCAACAATAAAATACCAATGATTACGATACCATTTAAACAAGAAGATATACATGATGTATTCTTAACCTTATTGTGTATAATTTTGGGCATCCACTATTGAAATTATAATGTCCATGGATTAATTATCGTACCAAAATATTATATAATATTTCCTCATATAATAAAAACATTGAGATACAATGACAATAATATTAAACAAAGGTCTTATAGTCTTGAGACATCATACCAACAAGTCCTAGTTGTTGTTTGACTATCAGGTGATGGGGGTCCATATGATTTGGGACTTCCACTCATGAATTTTTCAATTGGTGATCATTATTGGTGATATCACAAGGACAAATCCACAAACAGGAACACTACATGTTGTCTTTTTTATCGGTTATTATTATCTATTGATATGTGTATTGGTCTCCTGACATGAGATTATTATCATTTTATACTATTTGATCACATATATTCATATAGGTAATAATCATTGAGAATGAAATCATGGTGAGGTATCTTGTGTTTGGTTCATCATTGGTGGGATGTAATTGGTTAAATGATCACAACATGACTTTTCTCTAGTATGATAAAGATCATATATCTCTAGATATGTTTATTAGTATTGTAGTACCTTTATATTTCCATGATGATGGCATTAAGTATTAAATATATGCAATTATATCGACAAATAAAAAATAACGAAATGGAGATGACACAAGATTGCATCCTTTTTTTTGATATATGTAAAAAAAATTAGATTGTATTACCTATTGTGTGTTCGTAGGTTGTTTTTCATCGATATTACTATCCTTATATGTTTTGGGGCCTCGACGAGTTGCTAGAATCCTCCATTGGTGTGTAATTTTACTCAGTTCTATTGATATAGAGTCATATAGGGTTGCACACAATAGTGTGTCCAAGAATATTCCCTATTATAGTGAATTGTTATATCGGACCTAGTGGGCCCCACCACTAGAGTATGAGTTGTTTCCAATGATGTATGATAACCAATGTAACAAATAGTTTCCTAAATCCAAGTCAAAAATTATTGGTATTGAATTTATTTATTAAATATATTTACTAGTATTAATTTAAATACATGATATATATTATATAAACGAATTATGGTTTAAGATATTCAATATTATTTTAATATTTTTTGGAGCAGTAATTTGATCTAATGACTCAAGTTGTATCATGAAGTATATTTAGTATATTTCAAAAAAATGATAATAATATAAATTATATTTATGAATAATCATTATAGTAACAATATATCATTTATTTTGTGTCTTACATATTCATGGATCAGAATCCTTTTTATATTATTTCATTACAAAATATAAATATGAGGACATGCCCTATACAAAAAACTATTCATAGAGTGATATTAAGAGATCATATATCATACACTATTTTCTAGAGAGATACACTCTAAATCCTTGGGATCCAACCATGATCTCCCTCATGAATTGAAGGTATGTCGAAACTGTGATCTTTGTGGAATGGAAGGTGTTGTCAGATATTCGAGAAAGCATATGAAATTCATTGATTGGAACTCCCAAAGTTTTTTTCTTGTGTCTGTTGAAGATATAGTGAAATTTGACTTTCAATTATTCAATAAAAGATCTATATTGATAGTAATATGTAGAGAACGACTTTAGATTGTATCCATAATTTATGGTTTAATGTATTTTGTACATAGAAATCATCACGTGAAATAATTGGGCTTGATGTGGGGACTACTTTTACGGTGATGATGTTGTTACATCGATTGTCGGTGAATAATTTTAAATCCTCAACCACCAGCTTCTGTGGTGCACCTAGATACCAATAATTGGTATCACAAGAAGGCATTAATATTTAATTATTTTGGGGAAAAATAAATTTTCATTAACTATATTATATGACATCATTCTATTCTCTTTTTTGTAAACAAATTTTTAATCTAACCCCAGATGATCAGTCTGCGGCCATCTAAAATTTTATATTTGGATATGATTGAAGTTTTTGTGGGATTTAAAGAAATGAAAATATATATTTGTTAATATATATTTATATATGTTGGATTACCTAAATAAAATGGAATAATAAGATTCCAATATATTTATTTTCAAACAAGATGTGGGCATCCAGAAACTACTGTTTGAGTGGAAGATAAATTTTCACACCGGCCAAAATTTTTCTTTCAAGGCACACTGGAAAAACATTTAATATACACAACTTAAAAAAGAAAAAATATAAACTTATCTATATTTGTAAAGTTATAGGCTGTGGAAATTCCCAGTATAGTAAACTAAAAAAATTGGCAGCTGACTATTTTTTTAATTAAAAAAAATATAAAACGATGTCAGGGAAAATAAAAAAGAAAAAATAAAAACAAAAGTTGTTTAATATTACATAGAAATATTTATAAGACATACCTCGTTCCATCTTCCATTATGGATGGCCCTATAAATTCTGTTTCCCAAGACCACATAATAATTTTTTACCTAATATGCATGAAGAGTTGTAGTGAAATGGTAAAAATTTTGACCTTTCCCTTGTATTTTTTCCCCATTTTTTAGTAGTTACCCTTACCCGGGGGCTCGTGGGGCTTGCCCCAGGGCTGACCTTGTCTCCCATAGTGGCCTAAAAGACACTATCACAATACCGCTTTTCCACTCACCAAAGATAGATCTTCCTGGGAGGCTACCCACCACCTACCCTCTTCCATCACGCCTAGCTGACCCACCCTGGTATCCCACCCACAGGACTGGTGAGTTAGCCCATAAAAAAACCCACAATACCGAAATCCTCCCCACAACAAGATTCTTAGGTCATGAACCACCGTTATGTGTGATGCTTCACCATTCCACCGCAAAACCTTCCTATATAGCCCACTGATGTCCCAAAAAGCCACTACATGTGATGCAGGTATGCTCCCTACCCAGCTCCCATCACCATATGTCGGTGCCTCACCTGGCTGACGTGGCACATCCTCTCTCCCCTACCACATCTGCGACCCCAAAGAGCATCATTCTTCAAAAAAATGTGATATCTATCCACCATATATCACTAGATCCAATGTCATACAACCATATTGGCTCTGACTTTGGTCAAATATGAGTCACTAATACCTTCCCTGTTGAGATTGACCTCTCCGTCGGACACCACATGCTTCTTTCTAGTTCACCAGTCTCTTATGGAACTTAGTGCATTTTCACTGTCACTACCTTACTTGGATGTTCCCTTTATGGCGATTTAGGGGAAATGTAACTCATTCTATAGCCCTGGATAACCCTGGATGGGGTCCACAGAGTCTTGAATGGGCATGTGTGGGTTTGGCGCAAGATAACCCTAGATAGGTTCTGCACAATCCTAAATAGGCTTGTACAGGTTCGATCAACCCCACAGAGGCCCTTACCAGGGTGCTCCTGTCATAGGTAAATTTAAATGACAAAAATTAATTAAAAAAATAATTTTTATTATATTAAATAAATTATATATTAATTTTGGGATTAAGTACTTATTCCAATTTTGTGTGTTAAAATATTTATTTGAGGTTGTAAATTACAAAAAATAATTAATTTAATTTTTTACTTTAATATTAAATTAATTAATGAGGATGAATGACGAAAAGTATTGAATTTGTAAAATAATTTATTTTTAATTAAACTGAAATTCCCTACGGAAAATATTTTAGTTAATGTTTTATTTTATTTTCGTATTTACTTTTAATACTATTTTTTAATGTATATCGACTGATCAAGAGACATAGAGAGACCAATGTTTGACTATTTTATGTTTATTTATTTATATAATTATTTATTTTATTATATTTTAATAATTAGTTTAGTAAATGATGATCTTTGGGTCGTCAATAAGTCATTATATATATAATTGAATGTGTATTCAATTTTTAGTTGTATTTTGTACTCCTGAGACCCCCCTTCTGCGTGGGAGTATTTTTTTATAATAATAAAGATTATCAGTGATTATATTCATGCCGAATTAGGTATATGCACCATATAGGAGTTATATGAAATCGATGAGTGAGCAATGCATCTCTCGTCACTTGTAACACAACTAAGGGAGTTTCACCTAGGTTCTTGGTTAATCCATTTTTGATCAACCATGAGTTCTGTAACATGATCACCTCATTATTTTAGTTAGGAATTGTTTTCTGTTTTATGTGAATGTATTATTATTTATGATCACACAAAATAATAAAAAATCATGGAAAAATAAAATAGACATGTGATGTGAGTGATATTTTCTCATTATTAAATAGTTCATTGTGAGTGTGATCACATAGTATGTTCTTTTCAGATTTAAAATGATTTCATTTTTTTACATAATAATAAAACTCTCAAATAAATATAACGTAAAAAATCCCTCCATCATACAAATTAGAACAAAAATGGGTGTTTGGGGTGCTCTTTAGAAAAAATTGAGGGTGCATTTTACTAAAGAGGAGTTCTTATGAGAGTGATGAGTTATATTAATTGAAGTTGGTATCCAAGTAGTAGTCAAATAGAGCATGATGATAAATTGTGGGAATGCCTTGAGTAAATCAATTTTTGTATTTTAAATTGTGGGAATTCACTCAATAGGTCAAGAAACCATGAGTTAATGTGGTTGGTTAGTCAAATGCCTGCAATGAACCATCTAATTAGTGGCATACCCAAATATTTTAGACTATGAGTGGAAGAATGATGATCATTTTCACTATAATTATCAAGTTATATAGTAATATGGTTCAAGTATAGAGGGATCCTATAATTTGATAAATTATTGGGAAATATTTAATAGATCAATTATTTAATCAAAATGTATAAATATTTATTAAAGATAAAATGTACTAATCTGATAATTTTTTTTATATAAAATGGAAATTAATACTAAATAATTACTATGATAAATATTTGACAAATAAGAAATATTTTCCAACATTAGTACAAGTCCTTTTGAACTATACTACGATACAATAAATTCATGGTGATTGTATCACAATACCTATTAACCATCCTTAAAAATCAAGGGCAAAAAATTTCTTACAGGAGACTCTATTAAGAAGAATATGTTGGTTAATTAAATATATTATCATCAAAATATGATTTCATTTTTGGACACTAATTCAATACATGGATGATATAACAGATATTATTATACCAAATATGTTTTTATTGAGTGTGATAAGCACATATATGAATTGGCTATGATTATAGTCGATATGTTAAAATTGAAAGCCAGATTATAATCATTAAATATATACTATTATAAATATCATTTTCACTTACTTTCCCATGTTTCAATTAATATTAAAAAAATGAATATTATGGTTAAAATGATTATTACCTTTTATATAAGGTTCACCAAGTAATAAGAACATGAAATAATCATTAAAATCTAATTCTTATACTGAATAATTTGAAAGAAATGGCCAAAAGGACAATGCAATATCTCATCTCAAAGTCACCTTCACAACATCCATCAATGAAACAGTTAATAAATAATTTGTTATTTTTATATCATATCATGAAATAATTATATGAAAGATAATTATTGTGAACTAAACTAAATAAGTAAGCCTTCACTTCTTATTTAATAATTTTTCTCCATTTTAAGTAATATTCCAGTTTTACTTATTAGGTATTACATATGGTATTCTAATCACATGTTTTTAATTAAATATATTATCCATGTATGTATATAAACATTAAATGAAGTAATCTTTATTCTACAAGAAGCTGAGAGAGGGTGCTGTATAACTCACCGGTGAGAAGTACATGACTTCTATATTTCCAAGTGATTGATTCTGGAATAAACATTATTATATATTACCAAAACATTTATCTCGTGTTTCTATTAGACACAAGGAGAGATTATTCCATGTTTATGAATGAATGTTTTTTTTGGGTTACATAATCATTTAATCATTCATTGATACTTGATTCTTAGACAATACAAGATTAATATAAATGTAAGACTGATATACCCAGCTTTGGAAAGATTATTATTTTTAAGAAAAAAACTAAAATTGGGATTAAAGGATATACCCAATAAGGTATTTAGACTCTATGGAGATAAATAGAACAGGTTTTGTCCACAAATATACATATTTATATTATACAATGAAACATTGAGAAATTTAGTTATGCCACATTGATTTTGTAATTAGTTCAGCAAGAGAGGTGAACAATTATATGGGTAAGCTAGTGATAAATATACTACATTGTATTTCCTTATTAGATTAATGAATATAAATATGAAATATGTGTTATCCATGGTTATGATATATAAATTTCATCATCCAGGAATGTGAAATATTATCATGACCAAGCATTTATCGATCAATATAATGTAACATTGAGAAATTACTAAATGAACATTACCATATCTACATAATAACATTAATGCTAGTAAGTAAAATTAATGATGAGTATTTAATGTTAACAATGATTAAAAAATTTCATAGAAAAATTCCATGATGCAGGTTCATTTTACCCATTTCATTGATGATTTATGTTAAAAAAATGCATCAATGATAAAAAAATTTCATTTCATAGACATCCATTATATTTAATGACATTCTTTTCAAATATTAATGACATCATCTAACCATTTTGAAAATATAATGAAAAATTTATATCATATGAGTTACTGTTTGATGGATATTCATTGTGTGAGAAAATATTTTTCTATATAAAAATAGTATGTTGGACATAAACAAACATGCGTGATGAAAAAACCAAGGTTCATATAATGTAATTATCCAAAATTAATCACCGTAAATTATAAAAATCCATTTTATATAATAAATGAAGTCAATTTATAGGCTAAATTTATATAATATTATCCATATCTCAACTGGAGATAGAGGGATAATGATTGTCATGGGTTTAGTAAATTCCAATGATGAAAATGTTGTTGGACTAGGAATGAGTTCCACCAAATATGTGGAAGATAATGTTCTAGAGACACATAATACATAGAAATGATAAAACCATATTAATGGTTTTGTATTCAACATGTATGGTTATCCTTTATTAATTGTTAATAATAATTCATTCATTGATGTAGTTTAAGTAAATATATTAAGATTGAAAAGGAAAAAATAAAATTCAATAATGGATTCTTTTTATTTAAGTGAATAGGTGATTATTTTTAAAATACTATGGTTGGTATTCAAGTGAGATTCCATATGGATTGTACCAGGGTAATCCCAATAAGGATCGATTAGTTATAATACAATGTTATGCCTAAATCCTTGAGAATATAAATGTCATGGCTTGTATCTATGATCATTTTATTTGTCATCTGGTCTCATGACCAAAAATCTGAGAATGTTTTAATTCCACATTACCATAAATGCATAGTGACATCATAGAATGCCTAAAAGGAATCATGATAATGATATTATTTTTTGGAATAATGTAAGAAACAATATATTAAAAAAATCATTTGGAATGAATCTACTCCAGGTTTCGACCATATGATAGTGGAAGAACCATTATTATCTATGTATAATATTTTTGATACCATATGTAAAAGATATAATGGTCTTATAGTTAAATAATACCAGGATGAATAAAATTTTTAAGTAATTAGCTTCAATTATCTTCCTATGTTATAGGGAATAGGATCTACTGTGGCTGATCTAATGGTTTCTTGGACCTAGTCAATTGTACATAGAGTGACATAGTATTAAAAAAATAAATGATGTAATAAATAAAGAGTGATTTGTCAATAATGTAACCTTGTATAAATCTCCATATGAATATATGCATTAGAAGATTAGGAGATTAACGTACTGAGTTATATTCTATATGTTTTAGCAATGGATCAAAAATTTATGCCATAATATGTACATGAATTGATAATTCTAATATATAATTTATAGTAGTCATATATTTGTTATATACTAGATAAATACAAGGGAAGCCATTATAATTATCCATTTGTTCAAGAGAAAGATTATATTATATATACATGATAAGTGGAGAAGAAAGGATACTAGTTTTAATGGGAGAAAAAATATTCTTCCTTATATCCATATTATCTAATTTCATAATTAGGCTAAGGGAATTAGTATTACAAGATCATTCAATATATTTTTATCCTTACCAAAAATATTGAGTACATTGTAGATTTTGAGGCATCTAATAAAAAGATAAAAACAATGTTTTTTCTTGTTCTTGGAATCACCCTGTGAATATAATGTATTATCCTAACGAAAGTCATGAAATTATTACTATGTTATAGGTACTGTTATTAATGTGGGGAAAAAGGGATATACTCAGGGATACCATCTCTTGAGTAGTATTCCTCATGGAGATGAGGTAGCATATAGAATAATTTACATGTAGTAGAATCATAGAATACCCAACCGCATAATCTAGGACTCAGTAGAAACATTATTTTGTTCATGCAAGAGATAATATGTTTGGATAGAATGTTGGATGCACTAAAAGTGGGTGTGTTGTAATTGTGTCTTCCCTAGACCCAACTAATAATTAAATTTATTTCCATATCATGCAAAACTATATTTTTTCATGATTTATTCTTACCATTATAGTGTATAATTATCTACATCCACTATTGAAATTGAAATTTCAATAGGTTATTTGTATTATTATAAGGATATAGATGATCCTAGGATATAATGACAACTTTGAGATACTATGAAATTAATCAAAAAAAGGTGATGTAGTATCGATACATCATATTTAGTGGTAATTTTTGGTGTTTGACTATTGGGTGCTGGGGTCTCACAAGCATTGAGAATTCATATCCTGAAGTTTACAATTAGTTGTCTCTAATATTTAGATAAAGAGGACATAGAAACCAATAGAAACACCTCATTTTTTTGGTGTCATTTTTTGTTCCTATATAAATATATATGTCTTGGTCTACTGACATGATATCATTTTCAATGTGTAACATTTGACCATGTGCTTTTATACAAGGAAATAACTATCATATTTACATCATGTATATGTATCTAGTGTTTAGTTCATCATTGGTGGCATGGAATTAGTTGAATGATCAAGAAAGTACTTTTTACATCTCAGATGAGGATGTAAAATCACATCCCTGGTTTATTAGGATGGTAGTACCATCATAAGACCTTGGATATGATATTCAAGGGTAAATCCGTCCAGTTAGATTAATAAAAAACATATAAAGGGTGACATCATAAGAATGAGTCATGTTTTATGAGATATACAATGAGAATGTGATAATATTGAACAACATTTTCCCATGGATGGTTTTCATTTGTATGAATATCCTTATCACCATATGGGATTTGATGGGTTGCTCGACTCTACTCATAGTCTGGGAATTTTATTCACTACTATTGAGATATGGTCCAAGAGGGTTGTGCACAATAAATTAATAAAAAATTAACGATATTCTGGGGAATACGTACATAGGACTCGGTGGACCACACCACTAGGGTCTGAGTTTTTTCTAATGATGTAAAATCACCAATGGAATATATATAATCATATTATTATTGTTAAAAATAAATGTTATTTATTTTCTTATTAAATTTATTTAAAGTGTTAAAGTAAATATTGAAAATATTATATGATTATATATTAGTTTAATATTTTCAAGAGTAATTCTATTTTTTTGGGAGTGATGAGTAAAGTTAGTGACTTTATTTTTATCATGTAATGTATTTATTATATTACTAAAATGTTATAAAAATATAACTCATATTTATGAATCAGCACAATGGTCATAATATATTTTTTATAGTGTGTTATATATATGGGCATTGGGGAACCATTCAAGGTAATTTCTTCATAAATTATAAATATGACGAGAGGCCCTTTCCAAATGACTATTCATGTTTATCTCTTTAGATCTTCTGTCTCCCATTCCATATTTGAGAGAGAAAATATATTGATCATGGTGATCAGATTAACATATCCCTCATGTATCGAATGTAGGTCGATGTAGTGATAATGTAAGAGTCTAAGGCAATGTGAGATATCCATTGTAGAACCTAAAATTTTATGACAATCATTCCATTAGTTGGTTGAATTGAATATGAAAGTTCTAGATGAATTAAAATTCATATTAATAATGCATCGATCACCGGAGACATGTATATTTTCATCATGATGTTGGATTGAACAATGTATTAATGGTTTAATGTTTTTTCTTAAAACGCTTTATGGGTGATCCTTGCACTTAATCTTTTAAAGTGATTAAAATGGTTTAACATTGTATTTTACATCATCATTGAATCATTTTATACCCCCAACCATCAGCTTTCGTTGTGTGCCTCATTACCTTCACTCCCATGATCATAATCTTTTTCTTTGATAAGAAAATAATTTCAAAGGGTTTATAGTAGGACAAGGAATAGGTGCAATGAAGTAAACAAAATAATTGGTTAGCTTGAAAACAATAATTTTTCATAGTATTATAATTTAATAGAAAAATAGAACAAATGTTGGAAAATTTGTAGGGACAACCTATGAGTGTTGAAGATGATTCCACATGCCAAAAAAAAGAATTCATACAACATAGAGTACATGTAAGTTATAAATAATATAAAATTCCATGAAAATAGGTCATATAAGAAAAACATTATGTAAGTCACATTATATTAAAATAAAATAAAAAGGATGAAGATAGACTAGTAGAATTTACAAAATATTGTTATCATGTAAAATGGGATAATGTATGACCATAGATTGGGGGAGTCTCATCCAAGAAGAAATGATGAAAATTTGGGTGTGTGTAGGATTGTTCCTAGAAAATAACATAGGGAATCACGAAAGGGTATTATTATAAAAAGAAGTTATGATGACCTCTTATCACATATATAAAAAAATAAGAGGCCAAAATTTTCACAATGGCCAAGTAGTTGACCGATTCTAAGTCATTGTTGAGATAGTGGACCCTACAACCCTTACAAGTAATCAATGTAATGTAGTAGTTGTTTCTATGTTAATATTTTAAATATATATAGTAATATTTTGAGATCTATTTTCTGAGATGGCATGAGCTTCTGAGGACATGTTAGGCTAGAATTGATATTTAAATATTAATAAATATTTAATATAACACGTACATAGTTTTCCTCAATAACATAATTAAGTCCAAAATAAGGGTCGAGATCATAAATATAACACCTTTGTTGAGTTTATAATTTGGTTTTAATTGATGCATAAATAAATTTTGTTCCATATCTGGGGTTCCTAAAAAATTTGTTGTCGTAGGTGATAATAAATACATAAATTTAATAAATTACTTAATTATAATGAAACGGGAACAAAATTCATCCAATAAAAAAGTATTGAATAAATATCATTGTTTTCTTCATAAAATAAGATATCTATAGAGGAACCATAAATGTGACTTTAGCATACTTTATTGGATCAGATGATCAGATCGTCGTCGTATGGACCATCTATTAGGAAGGAGTTTTTCAATCTTGTCAATGATGTGAATGAATAATCCATCTTCAGCAGTAATCGATAGAAAATTGAGGTAGAATGGATCATTTATGTTTCGTCAAACCAATTATTTATCTAATGTTTGACCTAGATCAATTCCACAAACAAGTAAACATTTACAACTCAATTGTTGATTTCTATTATGATTGATTTCTTTTTGTGTTCTTTATCATTCATCATCGTTCATATATTCTATGAAAATTTATTAAGGATGATAAAAAAATACATGGTTCATTCCTCAAGATTATAGTATATTGTATTCTACCTCCTTTAATTTTACATTCATTGTGTGAAATTTATTTAAATAAAAGTTCAAATAATAGTGGGTATTTGAGAATTTTTCATCTCTGATTCAGTACAATAGTTCAATATCTTGTGTTAGGTTCATAGACAAGCTTATGACCATGGATCACCAATGATAGAGTATGATAAGAAATATACTAGAACATGAATAGTGGATTTTATTTTAAAGATCACATTTTATGGATAGACACCAGTGAGTGGTAACAACAAGGGATTCATGGACATGATAATATTTCCTAGCATGATCCATGGATGGATCAAAGGTCGTAGGGGTGGTAGGAAACTCATAAAAGGAACCTCGGGTTTTTGTGAAAACCTTTTTACATGGTGTTTAATTCAAAGTATCACACCATGTGGGGATGAGTTGTAGTGCCGGGGATTCAACAGAAAATAAAAGATCACATGAAATGTGACACATGTCATAATCATGTGACTATAACCATTTATTTTCCATGTACATTTGGGTATATATGAATAGTCCATGAAAATAGGATAATTGGGGTAATCAGACATGATTTGAGTACAATGGATGATCTATGTACACAGTCCTGACTACGTTTACATGAACATGACCCGTTATACATTGGAATAGAAGGGAGACATGATTAGAGTGTATGTTACATCTACACATCATGTACTATAGTGGACACACCATTTATTGGGAGTTTTACTTTCTATGTGGGATTACGGCACACGAGTATACCAAAGGTTGTAAATACACATCGTATTCCCCAAGTACACACATTGTTCTCCCTTTGACAGGTTTTAATGACCTAAATATCCATAGTTTAGTATAGGATCATTTGACTATGATTTCAGGGACACATCCCAATAGGTAAAGTGTCGAATAATGTGTTTAGAATATAATTGTGACCCCTAACCTATTCAGTTACAAATAGTGCTTGGTGTGTCGCTCTGTAGGTCCATGAAGGGATCCTATAACATTTATATGTGAATTTCATATTATTATTAATACTACCAGGCATAGGTAAATAATCTTATTACGAGATGGAAGATTCAGTAGGGATTGTAGTTACCCCAATGGCCATAAGGGTGATCCCTTACTAAGATAATGAGATCCTCAATGTTTGAGTGATTACACGTTAGGTGGATGAAAAAAATAAATATCTATTAGTTGAGTGTCACAAATTATAGAATGACTTGTTGGGTGTGTTCTCCCTAAACAATCTTTACATATATTTCCCTAGAAGTATGTTATGGTAAACAGTATTGATTGAGACTACTTTAGGATGGTTCTTTGGTATGAGTATATATTTAATTTAATTTTATTTTATTTATGTTATAATATAATTACTCTTTATGAATTATTAGTAGTTATTATATATTGTTCTACAAGGTATTTTTATACTCCCCTCAATATTGAAACATCCCACTAATTTCATGTCTTATGTAGACGACACACCATTTGACAATTTTCTAGGATGGTCAAGAGTAGGTGGAGCACTGTTATAGGCCATACATACTAAGGTGTATAACATTGGTGCATTTGAAAGTGGTCACATGATGAAGGGATAGTTTGAAACCTTTTAAATTTTTCTAAGAATTTTATTTGGAGTATTTAACACATTCAGTTCTTATTTTTGTACTTTGTTTGTGGGATTGATTTTGTGAAATAATTTATGGAAGCATTTATTTTTTACTTCCTTGGATTATAAGGTCCTAGATATGTGTGCATGATTAAAGGTATGTCAGGATAATTCCTATAATAGGTGTGATATTTATAAATATATATACACTTCGAAATAATACATATTGAATGTGGGACTAAGGTTGTCACACATGGCTTATCGCCACCAGGTTGGGCCTCGTGGTTTATGTTGTGACACATCGGTTTTCTATTGGTGAATATTTAGCTTTGTACCATCTAGCTGATGGAACTACACCAATATCATAGAGACCTAGATCATATTGGAAGACAATTAGTTCACTCCTCCTTCATTGTAGTCTCCAACAACCTTCTTAAAAAATATATCACACTAGGATTTCATAAATTTTAAACATAAAATTTCTCAAGAAGGGGGTGGGTGTTACATGAATATAATATATTAGATCATAAAATAATAAATATTGAAGAATATAATTTGATATAAATGTAAAAAATATTTCATTAGAGTTTATTAAATATATACAAGGATTATAAATTTTTTTTCCCTACATTCTACTATGTTCTTCTAAATCATGTTTCCATGTATTCTACTCTACTTACCCTAATACAAATTCTAAAAAGCCTAACTCTAGAAGACCAGAACCAGTGTTTAATTTATAGATTTTGAATAAAATATAACATATCACATTACTTATTATTTAATAAAGTTTTTATCTTGAAGAAAAATTTATATACATGATTGCCACATTAAATTTTATGTCCTGAAATTGAACATAAAATTCAAGTAGTAAATTTAAAATTTGTTCTTTTAATTTTCAAAAATCATTCAATGATACATTTTTGAAATCCTAGGGATAAGAAAAAAATAAAATGGGGAGATTTATTGATCAATAATGGAATTTATATAATATAATATTTTATAGAATAACCATGGAAGAAATAATATGTTAGGGACATAAAAAGTCAAATGATCTGTTGAACTCATTCCATAAAAGTGGAATATATCCATGTACAAAATTATATCATAAATAATCACATGGCTAACAATAACTTGTTTCATAATGATAGAATTATTAATTTTAATCATCATTTTATTAACATAATGGCATTTCTCTAGATATCATATATACATTGAAATGTATTACACCAAATACCCATGACATTTTTAATCATAATACCTTGTAAGGTATTAATGTTAAATCTAATATCAAGATGCACGCATCACATTCTATGTTCAATGTGATCATTATATGAAAAAAAATAATGAAAAGTTTTTTTTAATCATCATGGATTATAAAAAAAAATAATATTGGAGAATTGTCGATATGAAACATCAATATTTGTGTAGCATTAGAATTATATTCATACTAAGACTACAGCAGTTTACACCATATATAATACTGATAATGTAGTTTATTCTAAACTAAGAAGAATAGTGATATAGAATATATTTAAATCATTATTTATTTTTTATAAATAAAAAATTGACATATCTAAATTAGATATCAAGGGGTTAAAACTAAGTTTAAATTTAGGATCACTTGTAGTGCACTTAGTGAGGATTGATTTAATAACCTAATTTTTTTTTGGATTATTACCCCTACGTGAATTTGTAGAGACCCGAAACTTGACGTACATTGACATTACATTACATTTTCGGAATACTTAGTACATAATAAAAACACACACACAAGGATCGTAATAGTTTAGTGTCTTTGGAAACTCGGAACGTAATCTTCTATTCGTGGTGAAAGATCTTCAACATCTCCTATAAAGATATTCCTTTTTTTTATACCTAAAACCTTTCTTTATATCCTGGGGAAAAGAAAACATAAAAGGGTGACCTCAAATGGTCAGTAAGGGTAAACAAAAGAAATATCAATCACATCATATACATAAGAACATAGCTTTTGGAAATCTTAACCTGCAAAAGAGCTCATAATATCATAACATGGGATAAATCATGAAAGTGAAATGTAATCACAATAATCATAACATAAAACATGAAACTTTCTGGCATTCACACATAATCATAGAGAATCATTTCTTGTTAGTCAAGACTCATTGCCAAGACTATCTTAGTGGACAAAGTCCCTTTCTGAATCGAGTAACCCTCATTTCAGTCCTGTTTCACTGAACCGGTATAACCTACCATTCCAGCCATGTCTATCTCATGAGATATAAAATCTTTACCCAATGCATTGGAGGGAGATATAGGTCCCACCCATCTCATAATGAATCCTTTCTTATGTGTGCCATAAAATCATAAATCATACATCATGTGAAAACCCATGTAATACAAATGGGAATCTTAAACATCATGACATCATAAATCAATTCATATAAGATAAAGGAATTCATAAAAATAATTCCATCACAACATAATCAAATCAATGTAACAATAGGGATAAAAACAGAACCCTGTGTTATCTTAGATGGAAAATAATTTTGATAAAACACTTGAAATGAATTCTTGAGGAAAATATCCTTTCTTCTTCAAAATCAATTTCTTTTCACAAAACGTCATGCAATTTTAAAAGAAAGAGATTTTATTGAAAATAGTCATGAAATATTTTGGAGGAAGCTTCATGAAAATAAGGCTTTATAAAAACCGTAAAAATCCGTTCGTTCCGTTTAAGTTAAAAAAACATTCTTCTCGTACTTTTGTCGGAAAAGTCAAAAAGTACCTCGTACGAAAAACGACAAAAGATTCCTTTCATACATATTACTAAAAACTCACCGAAGGGTAAAAATGGATTTAAACAATTGTAGGTGGATGTAAATAATATTACATATTGATGAAACATGGATGTGGATGATAAAATACACATGTGGATGATAAAATACACCCCAGTAAATACTTACGAATAAACAATCTCGGATAAAAATGAGATTGTGATATTTCTCTTACCTTAGGTCCGATTTTCTTCGTATGTGTCCGAACCTCCTGTATAATGATTTTAATAATTTCATTGACTTATTAAAGAATCATATTCATTGTTATGATATCATATATGGTTCACTTATGACATTATATTACCCGTTCTTTTGTAAATTCCATGTTAAAGAAGCGTTTTGGGTAAAATCGTTTCATTTATCGTAGGTGTTCTGACTTGTTGTTGTTGACATTATTATTACTTATATCATGATTTACTTACTTACAGAATATAAAATATGATTTATATATCATATATATTCAGTATATATATATATAATAGATAGATATATGAAATGAAAAAAAAACCGTTCATGGAGACGGTAGTCCGTACGTACGCATGAACGCTGTTTTCCTTTCCTTATTGTCTTGAATGGAAGTAAGTAGATGACATACATATATATATATATACATAAATCCAGTAGCTTTATAATGTCATATATTTAATTATTATTTCTTATATATACTTTATAATCATTCTTAAATGGTTAATATGGAGAATGAATCTCATCGCGTCGTGGAGACGGTAGTCCGTACGTACGCACGAGCGATGATATCATTTCCATAAATATTGAATTTAATTGGAGTGGATTATACAATATATCAGAATCAATATGATTTTGTAATAACTATGTATAGTTATTCTTTACACCATTATACCCATCCATGTACGGTGGTGGTGGAAAATAGATTACACCACGGCGTGGAGACGGTATTCCGTACGTACGCACGCGCGATGATTTCTTTTTCCGTAGGATGGATAGATGGTGAAATAGGGTTTTTTCATACTTATAATAACATATCAGTATATGAGTGATACTGATGTTATTACTTCATAATGAAACAACCTATGAAGAATAAGTGGAAGAAGAATTAAGATGAAAGAATTGGTAACGGTAATTACCTCTTCTTTGAAGCGCCTCTTTGAGACCTCCTCTTAGGGCACTAAAATTGGTCTTTGAGGAAGACCAGAACCTCTATGATGTTGCTAGGGAAGTTGAGAAGGGATTTTGGCAGGGTTTGGCCGAGCTTGAGTGCTCAAATTGGTGTGAGGAGGAGGGGGAGGAGGTGTCCTTTTATAAGGGAGGAGAGGGGCACCTTAGGAATATCTCAAAATATTATTTTATATTAAAGTCAAAATCGGTTTATAATGGTTCCAAAGGGTCTTATTTCGAAGATAAAGTGGGGATGGGTCTAAATCCTATCAGCCAATAGGATTTAGACAAGTTTAGGGTATTATTTTAACCTTATCAATTAGATTTTAACTCTAAGTTAAATAATTTAACTTTTACCGTGTCTTTTTGTTTTCTTTCACTATATGGTTAATACAATTACTATAACATGCCAAACGAACCCAAAAATGTTTATTATTAAAATATATATATCCTTATCTATGTCATTTGGCCGGACCTTAGATTTTTAGGAATAAAATAACAATTAATAATATAAAATTTGATTTAAAAACTATTTTGTGTCAATTTTGACACTATTTGATATATGATTTTTTTGAAAGTCATAACAAAATTATATGTTCGAACCAAGTTAATTAAATCAACACTAATATATCATAGTAACCTAGAAAATTATTGGAATTCATAAAAAGTCTCAAATTATATTTATTTGGGTATTTATAACATCAATTATGTCAATATTTCATTAATATGATAATTACTGCATCATCGTTGTGTCATACATAAATTAAATTATTTAATGTCTAAAAATTAAAAATAAAATACGATTATGTAGGAAATATTTTTATCTTTCTAATTCATATTTATAGTCGAATTTATCTTATGTATAACCCTATATTAAAAATGTTTTAGTAAATAAACGTTGATTTTAACTCTTTTAACCCCTCTTTAAATAAATTAATAATAAATGTCCTAATATAATCCAAGTGGGCCTAAATGGTCATATTTTATTCCTAAGTTTTTTTTTTGGTCGAATTACACTTATACAATAGAATTAGGACATGTGTTAGGGTAATAATAATATCATCTTTACCCTTAATTACCCTATTTACTTTTAACCGTGGTAAAAAAAAGTAAAAAGTTACTAATCACCAAAAATTATTTTCATCTCATTGAACCACATTTTAGTCCTTGATATTAACCGTGTATCTCGGATTTTTGAAATTCCATTCACAGAAGTGGTAAAATTAAGTTTTATGCAAAATTCAGTTTTTAACCTACCACTTAGTGGTTTCACTATTCATCAAAAAGTGAAAGTTTTCAGAAAAATACCAAAAATTAGGCTTAAGCTATATTTGATATTATGAACTCAAAAATGAGGTCTATTTTACCAAATTCAAAACATATCAGTTGCATTAACTAATTTAAAAATTAATTCCCGTCATCAAAACAAATAGCATGTTTTTAAGAGATAATAACTATCAAAAGATTGAAACTTGTTTATAACTGGTTTAAATGTGAAATTACATCCAATGACCATCATTGTATTAAATTGTAAAAATATATTCTAAATATACTTTAAAACCACTAAAATTAGTAATTTATCACTATTAATTTTTTCGATTAAAAAAGTTGTTTTTAATTAAAATTTAGTAATTTTCACTATTCATATGAAAGTTATCCGAAAAGTACCAAAATTTCACCCTAAGCTAATTTCGATATTACAAATCCAAAAACGAATTCCATTTTGAAAAATAAAATTTACAAAATTTCAAAAAGTGGTTATTACTATTCATAACGACTAGTTTTAATAGCATATCGCTGTTTAGTGAAACTCGGTATTGCGTACTACACACGCTATCGAGGAAGGTCGCGATTGCGTGTAATGCAAGGCAAGTCAAGGATGTGTGTTTTGCAAGTTCCTTTTGGTGTAGCGTACAACACAAGACATTAATAAAATTAAAAAGAATATTTTTTATAAAATCTCGGGCTGTTACATTCTACCCCCCTTAAAATGAATTTCGCCCTCGAAATTCGTCAGGGTTATAAATGGTTTACTACTTGAAAGTTTCTTTAATAGAAACCCACATCGTAAAAAGGAATAACAAAACCAATCTTTAAAAACAAAAGTATGAAACTTAACGGTTACCCAAATAAACTAATCACTGAGTTTCCACATAGGTGAAAATATGGATATGGAAGAAAAATCTGACCATCATGATCTGATGGAGAGTGGTAGAGAACATGGCTATGGAAAAGACAACAATCACAAATCCATAAATTTGTGACGATCTAAGGTACCATCTGATTAATTAGATATAAGAGTACTAGGACAACATTTTTGGTTTTCAAGATCGTTTCCCTAAAGTTGAATAATTTGAATTAGAATAAATACTTACTTTATTTTGGTACAATCTCACTGTTGTTCATGCCTTGAACAATTTCCACTTCATCTCTTAAATAAATGAAGTTGAATTTTTTATTCGTGAAGTGTTAGCAGATCATGTGATAGAATGACGGGTCATTCCATCTGTCTCAAACAAAAGGTTAGCAAAAATTATATACATAAGTCGATCTATAGTAAGATTAATCACATATGGTTCCTAAAATGGACTTATACTTCATATATCATACTGATTAAAATAATAAAACTAGTTTCTACTAAACAGGGACTTCCTGTAGGCCAGTGGTAGGCGATAAAGGCTAGTCGCACTTCGGTTGTGGGTTTGATTCCCACAGCCTTGTCCGAAGCGATGGGTTGTCGCCCATCCTGCAGGTTGTCCTTTTTCTAAAACTACATTACTATAACATCCCATCAATAATATAGAAAATCTTCTATCCTTAAACTAACTTATGTCCAACATAATCCATTCTAATCTTTAGGCTTATCCATAATACTACAGTCCACTCTCATAATATAGTGAAAACGATTACCAGAGATTTAATACTGTCGTTAATCCCCATATATCATAAGATATGTCTTGTTGGTCACATTCCAAACATTCAAAGGCCTTAATCATGTATTCTCTTGAATACCCATTGAACCTTAGTGAAAACATGAATGCAGTTAAAAGTTAACTCTTTCCACATACCAAAATCCAAAAATTCTCTATACTCAAACCATGATATAACCTTCTCCTTATATTAGTCATGACCTCATGAATACAATCAAACACCTTATTATTCCTTCATTATGCACATATCATCAAAATTCCAAAAATATCTGAATAACCATTCATGGATAGTGGTACCATTAATCATACATTTTCATAACTCAAGGAAAGACAACAGTGTAACAATCCTTAGATGTCTTCTTTATTCCATAGTACCATGAGATTTCTTATACAACATTACACATGATAAACATGTAATCATTCCACTACATTCTTAAACCATTGATCGAGCTTCAACAATTCTTTCATCTCACATATCATTTGTAGTCTCTTCATCATCATCATCATAAATACTTCCCATATGACCATAATGATTATCTTCATGAGACTTTCCCTTAGGGCATTGGTTTGCATAATGCCTGCACATTCCACATTTAAAACATTTAACCATTGTTGATGTCGTAGCAATACCATTATCCTCATCCATGGTGTTAACTGAACCTTTTCCTTTTCACTTACTTGCTTTGTGTACTTCTTTTCCACAACCAAAGCATCTTCCAGTTCCTTTGAAACATTCTCCTTGATGCCTCTTCCCACATGATTTACATAGGGGAAATTGAACTTTCTTTCCTCTATGATCATCATGAAACTCCATCTTTCTCTTATTAGCCGAGTTAGGAAACTTACCAAATTTTACTTTATTGATCATATTATGAGATTCCTGATTTGGAATAATAATGATGTTTGGACTTCCAAATCCCATTTGATTTGGTTGCTCATGAAGAATATCATTCCATTGTCCATCATATCCTCCATTATCGTGAATCATTTTGTTTCCAGCCATTTTCTAAAACCCAAAAAGAATAGTGTGAGAGGCAAAAATCATGCTAGGGAAAACAACATAATAAAGGTGGAGTATCCTCAATATCTAACATCTTAGGTTAAATTCTATGATCGTTACCATAGTTCTAGGACTGTATCCTATACGTATACTTATCCTTAGGGACATCCCTAGACATACCTTATAAATATCTCTAGGGATCTCACTAAATTTCTCGCATCCTAGTTTCCAAAGGTTGACTAAACCTTTCCTCTGATACCAACTGTAGAGACATGAAACTTGACGTACATTGACATTACATTACATTTACGGAATACTTAGTACATAATAAAAACACACACACAAGGATCGTAATAGTTCAGTGTAATTGGAAACTCGGAACGTAATCTTATAATCGTGGTGAAACATCTTCAACATATCCTATAAAGATCTTCCTTTTTTTTATAACTAAAACCTTTCTTTATATCCTGGGGAAAAGAAAACATAAAAGGGTGAGCTCAAATGCTCAGTAAGGGTAAACAAAAGAAATATCAATCACATCATATACATAAGAACATAGCTTTTGGAAATCTTAACCTGCAAAAGAGCTCATAATATCATAACATGGGATAAATCATGGCAGTGAAATGTAATCACAATAATCATAACTTAAAACATGAAACTTTGTGGCATTCACACATAATCATAGAGAATCATTTCTTGTTAGTCAAGACTCATTGCCAAGACTATATTAGTGGACAAAGTCCCTTTCTGAATCGAGTAACCCTCATTTCAGTCCTGTTTCACTGAACCGGTATAACCTACCATTCCAGCCATGTCTATCTCATGAGATATAAAATCTTTACCCAATGCATTGGAGGGAGATATAGGTCCCACCCATATCATAATGAATCCTTTCCTATGTGTGCCACAAAATCATAAATCATACATCATTTCAAAACCCATGTAATACAAATGGGAATCTTAAACATCATGACATCATAAATCAATTCATATAAGATAAAGGAATTCATAAAAATAATTCCATCACAACATAATCAAATCAATGTAACAATAGGGATAAAAACAGAACCCTATGTTATCTTAGATGGAAAATAATTTTGATAAAACACTTGAAATGAATTCTTGAGGAAAATATCCTTTCTTCTTCAAAATCAATTTCATTTCACAAAACGTCATGCAATTTTAAAAAAAAGAGATTTTATTGAAAATAGTCATGAAATATTTTGGAGGAAGCTTCATGAAAATAAGGCTTTATAAAAACCGTAAAAATCCGTTCGTGCCGTTTATGTTTAAAAAAACATTCTTCTCGTACTTTTGTCGGAAAAGTCAAAAAGTACCTCGTACGAAAAACGACAAAAGATTCCTTTCATACATATTACTAAAAACTCACCGAAGGGTAAAAATGGATTTAAACAATTTTAGGTGGATGAAAATAATATTACATATTGATGAAACATGGATGTAGATGATAAAATACACATGTGGATGATAAAATACACCCCAGTAAATACTTACGAATAAACAATCTCGGATAAAAATGAGATTGTGATATTTCCCTTACCTTAGGTCCGATTTGCTTCGTATGTGTCTGAACCTAGTGTATAATGATTTAAAAAATGCCATTGACTTATTACAGAATCATATTCATTGTTATGATATCATATATGGTTCACTTATGACATTATATTACCCGTTCTTTTGTAAATTCCATGTTAAAGAAGCGTTTTGGGTAAAATCGTTTCATTTATCGTAGGTGTTCTGACTTGTTGTTCTTGACATTATTATTACTTATATCATGATTTACTTACTTCCAGAATATAAAATATGATTTATATATCATATATATTCAGTATATATATATATATAATAGATAGATAAATGAAATGAAAAACACCGTTCATGGAGACGGTAGTCCGTACGTACGCATGAACGCTGTTTTCCTTTCCTTATTGTCTTGAATGGAAGTAAGTAGATGACATACATATATATATATATACATAAATCCAGTAGCTTTATAATGTCATATATTTCATTATTATTTCTTATATATACTTTATAATCATTCTTAAATGGTTAACATGGAGAATGAATCTCATCGCGTCGTGGAGATGGTAGTCCGTACCTACGCACGAGAGATGATATCATTTCCATAAATATTGAATTGAATTGGAGTGGATTATACAATATATCAGAATCAATATGATGTTGTAATAACTATGTATTGTTATTCTTTACACCATTATACCCATCCATGTAAGGTGGTGGTGGAAAATAGATTACACCACGGCGTGGAGACGGTATTCCATACGTACGCACGCGCGGTGATTTCTTTTTCTGTAGGATGGATAGATGGTGAAATAGGGTTTTTTCATAATTATAATAACATATCAGTATATGAGTGATACTGATGTTATTACTTCATAATGAAACAACCTAAGAAAAAGAAGTGGAAGAAGAAATAAAGATGAAAGAATTGGTAACGGTAATTATCTCTTCTTTGAAGCGCCTCTTTGAGACCTCCTCTTAGGGCACTAAAATTGGTCTTTGAGGAAGACCAGAACCTCTAGGATGTTTCTAGGGAAGTGGAGAAGGGATTTTGACAGGGGTTGGCCGAGCTTGAGTGCTCAAATTGGTGTGAGGAGGAGGGGGAGGAGGTGTCCTTTTATAAGGGAGGAGAGGGGCACCTTAAGAATATCTCAAAATATTATTTTATATTAAAGTCAAAATCGGTTTATAATGGTTCCAAAGTGTCTTATTTCGAAGCTAAAGTGGGGATGGGTCGAAATCCTATCAACCAATAGGATTTAGACAAGTTTAGGATATTATTTTAACCTTATCAATTAGATTTTAACTCTAAGTTAAATAATTTAACTTTTACCATGTCTTTTTGTTTTCTTTCCCAATATGGTTAATACACTTACTATAACATGCCAAACGAACCCAAAATTGTTTATTATTAATATATATATCCTTATCTAAATCATTTGGCCGAACCATAGATTTTTAGGAATAAAATAACAATTAATAATATAAAATTTGATTTAAAAACTATTTTGTGTCAATTTTGACACTATTTGATATATGATTTTTTTGAAAGTCATAACTGAATTATATGTTTGAACCAAGTTGATTAAATCAACACTAATATATAATAGTAACCTAGAAAATTAGTGTAATTCATAAAGTCTCAAATTATATTTATTTGTGTATTTATAACATCAAATTATGTCAATATTTCATTAATAAGATAATTACTGCATCATCGTTGTGTCATACATAAATTAAATTATTTAATGTCTAAAAATTAAAAATAAAATACCATTATGTAGTAAATATTTTTAGATGTCTAATTCATATTTATAGTCTAATTTATCTTATGTATAACCCTATATTAAAAATGATTTAGTAAATAAACTTTCATTTTAACTCTTTTAACCCTTCTTTAAATAATTTAATAATAAATGTCCTAATCTAATCCATGTGGGCCTAAATGGTCATATTTTATTCCTAAGTTTGTTTTTGGTCGAATTACACTTATCCAATAGAATTAGGACATGTGTTAGGGTAATAATAATATCATCTTTACCCTTAATTACCCTATTTACTTTTAACCGTGGTAAAAAAAAGTAAAAAGTTACTATTCACCAAAAATTATTTTCATCTCATTGAACCACATTTTAGTCCTTGATATTAACCTTGTCACTCGGATTTTTGAAATTCCATTCACAGAAGCGGTAAAATTAAGTTTTATGCAAAATTCAGTTTTTAACCTACCACTTAGTGGTTTCACTATTTATCAAAAATTGAATGTTTTCAGAAAAATACCAAAAATTAGGATTAAGCTATATTTGATATTATGAACTCAAAAATGATATCTATTTTACCAAATTCAAAACATATCAGTTGCATTAACGAATTTAAAAATTAATTACCGTCATCAAAACAAATAGCGTGTTTTTAAGAGATAATAACTATCAAAAGATTGAAACTTGTTTATAACTGGTTTAAATGTGAAATTACATCCAATGACCATCATTGTATTAAATTGTAAAAATATATTCTAAATATACTTTAAAATCACTAAAATTAATAATTTATCACTATTAATTATTTCGATTAAAAAAGTTGTTTTTAATTAAAATTTAGTAATTTTCACTATTCATATGAAACTTATCCGAAAAGTACCAAAATTTCATCCTAAGCTAATTTCGATATTACGAATCCAAAAACGAATTCCATTTTGAAAAATAAAATTTACAAAATTTCAAAAAGTGGTTATTACTATTCATAACGGCTAGTTTTAATAGCATATCGTTGTTTAGTGAAACTCGGTATTGCGTACTACACACGCTATCGAGGAAGGTCGCGATTGCGTGTAATGCAAGGAAAGTCAAGGATGTGTGTTTTGCAAGCTCCTTTTGGTGTAGCGTACAACACAAGACATTAATAAAATTAAAAAGAATATTTTTCATAAAATCTCGGGCTATTATAGAATTAGTATAGGATAGTTAATCCCGCATCCTATTTCGCAATTATGTTAAAAATTTCAATGAAATCACCATTTATACATTACTAAAACATTAGGAGTTTTACAATGATGAAATACAACTCTTTAAATTCATTAAGTATTTTCATTGACAATAAGAAAAAATAGAATTTTATTTTAGATAAATATTAAAAACAAAATCAACCAATAAAAATGGGAATATTATTCACCGATAAAATAATATATATTTCTATTGGATTTTCATGAACAAGAATGATGGTGATGGTTAAAAAATGACTCTATGTGGTATAAATTAAAAAAAATGACTTCTACAAAAAAGATTAAAATATATTTATTTTATATTTTTTAATAAAAAGAAAATTTTATTTCAAATTATATATAAAATGTCATTATGTTATATAAAATGACACACATTGTGAAAAATAAATTGAAAGGACATGGAAGAGAACTATTTCTAACCAAAAAGGATGAATTTTTATGGAATTCTTAAAAACAAATTTCAGGGTTTTAATTCCTAAAAATATTTAAAATGGAAAGAAAATTTTAAAATTGAGAAGTTTCCAGAGGAGAAAAAAAATTTGGGGATATTCAAGAGGGGACATAAAATTTACCATTGCATATATGAAATCATAAACAATCCCGATAAAAAAGTGTGATTTCAACATAAACCCAAACCATTGATTCAAAAATCATTGAAGGCATTAAAAACTCGTGTATAGTGAATTTTTAATTATTATTATTCTATACTAGGACTATATATATATATATTATTCTAGATAATTTATTTTAACCTTATTTTTATCCATTTTCATTAAATTTTTTGTTAAAATCAATTATTTAGGTGTTAACAATTCTATTTCTAAATATTATTTTCATTCAGTGATTTTGGTCATCAAAACATGATCATTGTGTTATGTTATATATAATGTTAAAAATTTAATATATATATATATAATTACTATAAATTAAATACATTTTGTGAACCATTATAATAATGATGTTATTAAAAATTAAATTTGCTGTTCATGGATGTGTTAATATGTACATACTCTTGTGTGACATTTTCATTTTCCAGTGTATGAAATGAAATGAAAGTATAAAAATGATTTTATTTCATAAATTTTTTGTTTTCCATAAAAATATTTTTTATTTTATGAATTATTTTATATAAATTTATAGGAGAGGTGGTGATGAAAAACGAAACATGTCACTATATGGAGGTAGTAGTTCATATTTATACTCTAACAATTATTTTATTTTCAACTAGATAGATAATATATAGAAAAAGTTTATTAAAATAAAATTATAACATTAATTTATAGTAACTATATTTATTCCATTTCATTAATATGATAATAAAATATTTATAATTTGTTATGAGGAATAAGTTTTTACTGAAATTGGTAAGAATATATGAATAATAATTTGAGAATCTCTTTTATGAAATATCATAATGGTTTATGGGTGGGTCGTTTAGAAAGAAGGAGACCTCTTGGTTTTGGATAATGGGGTTGGGATGGTATTTTGGTATATATTTATTAGTATGAATGATATTTGTGTCTATGGAGAATTTAATAGTGGAGTTTCCACAATAGTGATATTTTATGCCCTATCTATTAGTTTTACCCCATTATTAACCCTATTAACCATTACCGTGGTCGTAAATTTTTTTAATGTAAACCGTTCATTATATCTAAAAATTATATATGGAATATTATGTAATTGAATATAATTATTTCAAATTTGTAATATATCTTAAAAAATTATATTCCATGATTTTTTAAAACATAATTTTAATGTCAGTCCACAAAACACAATGAAAAGTAGTTTCTAGAAGAAATTTTGTTAAACCAAAAAACTTAATTGATTAGTAAAATTGGATTACAATTATATATTATCACATTTATTATCTTACAAAAAATTAGAGTTTTTTAACGTTTTAAATAATTAAAAAATAATTTGACTTCGTAATTATATAATTATATAACCATATTAACAATAGTTATTTTAGAAAAATAGATCATCACGTAGGATTATTAATGTCAACTATAGGCTTCTAAAATTAATATAATAAATTTAAATTATTTATTTTACTTACTAAATATATATTTGTTCAATATTTTTTTTAATATCAATTGATTCATATTCTATAATAATAAATGAGAAAGTATTTTTATGAAATGTATTTTTAACTATCCACAAAAAATAATATATTTTAGATAAAACCATAAAAATATTTGATTATAAATTCAACAATTTGAACTCAAAATGAAACAAATTATAACAAATAAAATTAATAAAAAACAGAAACTTTACTTCTAAATATAACTAAAATTTATTTCTTTTATAAAGAAAAAATAAAAGAATTTTCATTTGGAAATAGTTTAGGGATGTATTGTTTACCCACTATAGTATGATATTGGGTATTATAGTGATTGGTTGAAAACCATTTCAGGATTTTTCATATGTAAAAGGAATGTTTATATAGAAATTTTGTTGCAAGGGCACATCGATCATGTTGGATTGGAGCAACCTATCAATTAGTAAAATTATCACAGGGTAGAGGAATTATGTGAATAATGTGGGATGTTTGGGATCAATAAATTATTTTATTGAAAAACTATGAATTAATCATGTGATATAAACAATGTATCCTTGCTTACTGACATGTGATATTACCTTGCAGAACCTTCTCTTCCATTTTTTAACTCAAGGCATGTTACTCTATAACATGACCAATTAGTGCACATTAAATTATATTATTCTCGGGTCTTCATCCAGACCTAATATACCCTTATTTTAATCATTTTAGATATATATTATAGGTTAATAAATTTAATGGTTTTATATAAATAAAATAATTTTGTAAAATTAAAAAAAAAATCAATGGTATGACAATATTTAATTCCCCGAAAAACTAAAGTACACATAATGTATTCTTTGGAATTTATGAAACCCAAATCATATAAGGGAATATGATATCCAATCTATATCTAATAAATTAAATATATTATATAAATTTTATATAATTTAAATCTATAAATGAATTCGACAATGAGTAAGCATGCGAAACACGAAATAACAAGTTTCTTCAATGGCATGTTTTACACGTAAGACTGAGTTTTACTAAACAATAATATATAATTAAAATATTATTATTTAATATAATAATATTATAACATGGAATTAAACAAGTAGTTCTGAATAATATTAAATATATAATGAAAATATATGTTTTATGAAAATATGAAAAGAATTAATAGGTTACTAATTAAATAGTAATGAGAATAATACCAATCGAATATAAAAGAAAAATTACTATTTTTTTCTCACAAGGTGTATTAATAAAATAAATTATATTAAAAAAGTATATATGTACTATGTTCCATCAATTATTTATTATAATAATCCAATAGAATCAATTAACATAAGATAAAAGTAAACTCTATATTACACACAAAACATATAATTTTGTTAAGGTAGTTTTTCTACCTTTTAACGGTGAACCAATGTTAAATATAAAAATTGAAACATTAATTGATTTAATTTGAAAAAATGATCTTTATATTTAACAAATAAATTAAAAAAATTGTTTGCGTTAAATGTTGGGTTATTTTTCTGAAAAATGACAGTATTTAATGAAGGTTTAAAATACTTGAAATTTTGTTCAAAATTTATTTTTCATCTAATGTAATTATAACGATAAATTATATATTTTATTGGTTATAAAGTTTAATTTGATAATATTATAATGAATTAATTTTATTTAGGTTATTTTTATCTATTTTATATTTAAATTGACGAAAAAAAACATAATAAAATTTTGTACGTTTCTACATTAAAACCAATCTTTGTCGTCCCGTCTAGCGATTAAATTTAAATTTCTTTATACCAATTTATTTATTGGAATATTATAAAATTGATTCCATTTTTGAAATCATAATAATTTATAATATCTAATATGATGAAAATATTTTTTATAAAAAATATTAAGGAAATTAATTGGTATTATTTACAACAATTAAGGTTATGTTAAGCTTAATAAGAGACTAATCTGTAACCTTAAAGCCAAAATCAATCTATAAACTTCTCCAAGACCAATTTTTCGATATATATAGACCCTATAATAAATTTTATCTATTTTTTACTATTATTTATCTAATTTAATCTTGAAAATAATGGTGGGGTTCTTTTCATTTCTAATATTAAAAGAGATTCCACCCCTCGTCCATTATAATTCCCCCCTTCGTGTCCACTTCACCACACAAAATAATCCAATTAGTTTTCAAATAATTATTCACATGACACTCCCCAACATCCCTAGAATACTCTTTGAAGAGTAAATTGGCAATAAATCTCTCTAAAGAATCTCTTTTCATTCATACAAAAAAGTGTTCCCCAATTAAGAGGTAACACCATCGTCCAAACTCATATATTTCATTTTATTTTTCCCCTCCCTCAAATATTAATATTTAATAATTATATAAAAAATAATGTATCATCAATATAATAGTATTTTTATTCTAATATTTCATCCAACACATACACACACATTCATCTAATGGGTAACAAACACAATACCTTCGTGTAGGCAGACCACCACCTCACTAAATTATGATTGTTCAATATTTCATTATCACCACACATGGTGTCCATTTTAATAGAAAATAAATTTTTATATGTTATATATATTATTTATTATTTATTTATGCTTATTTAATTATTTTTGAACACATATCCTTCTAGATTCCAATTTTAAAAAAATGAAAACTTCTTTGTAAAAGTTCAAACTACCTCCCCCTCAAAAGGATGTGATTCGTTACCTCTATACGTCCAATTTATAAAGGAGGGTTTTAATTATAATTATGTTGCAGAAAAAATATATATATTTAATTAATCCCTTAATTATATTTCTATTAAAATAATATATATCATTATATTTATTAACCATTCACACACACATAAAAATTGATAATTTCGTTCGTGGATTTGTGGACTATAGCCTCCTCATCACGATGTGATTAATTTTACATCATTGATTTCATTAAATAAGTGTATATGGTTAAATAATAGGGTATTTATTAAACAATTATCATTAGTAAATTATAAAATGATACCAATATTATTTTCATAATAATCATTGAATAATTGGAATGTTACTAATGCTTACATATGACTTATAATTTATAATTTCGTAATGTTGTTTCATTTTATATATCCATATTTAATTAATGGTTTTAAAGTAATAATTTAAATAAATATAAGATAATAATTTTTTGTTTTTTATTATTTATATTATATATAATCCCCTCTTTTACCAAAGTTAACATACTGTTGGTATTTTTGATATATAAAAAGAATTTTGTCAAAACACCTGACAAGAACATTACTTTAATGTAGTTTTAGAAAAAATTGTAATAATTGAAATAAAATTAATTCTAAAAATGAAAAAAGTACTAAAAATTTAATAAAATTAACATAAATATATTAAACATTATTTAATAGACGTTCAGTACAAAAGAAACACATGGTAATGGATTCTCATCTCATTTTCATTCCAGGATGCATACTTAATTATTGAGCACATAATTTCTTATATATGGTGTACACACTACCAAATTGAAAAATAATATCATGAATTATATTATATTTATGGAATTTAAATTTTTTATTTAATGATTATTTCATTTTCTTCAAATTGATTTTTCATTACCTTAGTAAGGAATTTTGTTCTCAATTTTCACTCTATTAATACATAAATGTTGATATGGAGTTAGGTTCTTTTATATGGTGAACATATTTCCATTGAATAGATATATCCTAAATTATTTTTTTATAATAATATTATTAGTTTCATTTAATATTATTCCATCATGATTATTATAATTTATAATCATTTAAAGTGGCATGGGACACATTGGGATGTTTAATGATTATTTTCCTCAAGATTAATACTAATGTTTTTTCAATGGTATTTCCATTTGAGGAAATTACATAAACAATATTCAAAGACAAAATTTATTTTTATCTGGTTATTAAATACCATTTTCATGTATTATTACAATTTTCCCACTCTTTGGCACTCAAATTGTTTTGGAATTGTTTTTCAAGAAAACAGAAATTCATTTCTCTCTATTTCGAAGAACCTGTTTTCTTCCAAAAATAATGTTTTATTACAATGTTTTAAAAACTATTTCTACCATTTCAATATGATTTTGAAAAAAAAAATTATCATTTTTGTATTTTACCCAAGTTTCCAAAGGAATATTCTTGTTGTTTCCCCGACAAGGAATTTTTCAAACCTTTTTACAATAAATAGTAATACTTTTTAACCTCGTATGGAATCTGTGGATTTATTCACAATAATTTCATTAAATACTAACATTAAATTATAATACTAGTTTTTAAATAATATGTTTTAAAAGGGATTTTCAATGAGAAAATTTTTAAATTTTTTTTCTATATCAAATGATATTTTCCTCCATAATATTTTTAAAAGTTATTATTTTATTTTATTAATGACAACAACAATCTATTATTACTCCACATGGGATTATTTTTTATTTAGAAAATATTTATCCCTCATCTAGGTGGCCTGATATTTTTTGGACATGGATATTATTCACATTCACCTCGTTGATTCATTCCTGAAACACCCTTCAAATATTCAATTTGATATGATCATTGAGCATTTATGTTATATTAATTATCCATATATTTTATCATGGATATTATTATTGCCTAAACTATATATCATTTTACATGTGATGTTCTCTTTGATATTTATTTGATTAAATAAGAATTATTGATTACATTATATCTTCAATTCAATATAGATACATTTTTATATTTAAAATTGATAATTTAAATTATATAGACTTGCATTATATGGATTGGGGACTAGTTAATACAACCCCCTTGATGTATCAATAGTATCATGAGATGATTTAGTTGTGAAAATTAGTACAGGTAATCTATCTATTTATGGTAAAGGTATCATGTTCATGAGAAACATTACGTCTGATAATTAAGAATTTCCTTTATTGAGAATTCAATTTTTATTTATCCATGAGATTTTGCGTCAACATATATATGGATACATTTCATTTTTTGTAATCTAGATGGCATGAGTTTCAGTTTCTTACCTTTCCATAGTAATATTTCCAAATTTATTTATTTGAATGGCTTGAATTTCCATTTATTATACATCCATATTGGTTATATAATTCTGTTCAGATTATTGACTATAGGTAATGTGTTTTCGGTTAATTAACATTCAATATTGACTATTCTAATTGATTAATTATTTCATCCTCTATATTATTCCTGTATTTTGGATATTATGTTAACATTATAATATTTAATTCCCCATGAATCCAAGTATTGTAATTTGAAAGACATGAATAGATTTAATTTATGGGATAAGGTTATCTTCAATGTTATGTATTTATAAATAAGAATAAAAATTTATTTTGTAATTAGTTTTGTCATTTATACTAAAAGGTTCATTTATGTATCTGGTTTACAAAGACTGATAAAATGATCAGTCATTAATAACATTATCGCTTGTAATAATGTAAATATAATTGATAGTAGACACCGACACTGAGATATATATGTCTACTGTATCTAAAATTTGTTTAGGAGAAGGTTTTTGTAACAACCATGAGAACTCTATTTAGGAATAGATATATTTGAGAACATAACCATAAGGTATAATTTGATGATAATTACGAATGAAAACCCTAGAATTTTGGTAAGGAAACGATTTTGCGGTTTTTCCTAGTAATACACCAGTCTATTGATAATACAAGTTGATGTGATTCTAGTACCAATGTACCTATTAGTATCAACTCTGATAAAGATTTCTCGGTGTGGCCTGGCATAACCTGGTATATGAAAATAAGACTTCATGTACCCCTGTTTTGACACTCCTAGGGAATATTATTAGGATAAAACATTTTTTTTACAAACTTTTATGAATAATTTTAATAGACAATGATAATTAATGAACTTGGTTAAAAATACGATGTTTTAGAATATCTATTAGGAGTCATGGACAATATAAATAATATTGTGCATAAAACATAGACTATGTAAGGACCAATTTGGATGATCTATTTTTTTATTCAATAATTAAATTGTAAAAGTATGTTAATAGTGGTATTTTGTCTATAGGAATCCTGAAAAATATATGGAATATTCTTGATTTTAGAAGCATATGTTTTATGGGAAATGGTTATCTGATGAATAATGTGGTTACATTTATATAGATAGAATTTTAAGGGTATTTATAGACTTTTGGTTCATATTATTTGTAATGGCATCATACTAATACTAAAATAAAATTATTTGACTTTGTAAAAATAGGTTGCATTAAAATCCTATAGTTAAAATTCTATATGATGACTAAATTAATTTCAAGGGTGTAAATTATATTTTCTATGTATATTTATTTGTTTTTAGAATATGACAACTGTATGCTGGGTGAAAAACAATCTTGTCCGACAGAGATTGAGCCCACATTCGAATGATGAAAAGGGTGTTTCACCTACCACTATCCTATAGGATCTTCTAGTAATTATTTAAATAATTTTATGAATAAATATTAATGATGAACCAATAGTGTTAGTTTTTAGGTTTATAGATTAATATGTTAACTATATTTACATAAAAAATGGTTAATGAAAATCATTTAAACTTATCTTTATTGTATGGGCATTAAGATTCGTTAAATGTTTTACTTTATCTGGAATACATGATAATTTTTTGAAACCAAATTCTTAAGGTAAGGACGAAATATAATTTTATTGAATCACAACCAAAATATATAATTGAGATATATCAAAAAAGTATTCCATGGATGTAAAATAATTACTCAACAAATAGAAAATGACTGAAAATGTGTTGTCTTAGTACCTCAATTTATGTTCAACTAATAGTCGACTAAATCTTTACAGATATATGGTTTTAAGACACTCAATATCCCACTTATCATTCAATAGATTGTGATTCATGACCGCATTCACTCCCTATTAATATTTACCCTTTTACTCAATGTATGTATCTCTATATTCAACTATTGTTCTCCTACATAGAGACCTATTAACATGGTAGTCAATATGACCTTTGTACTTTTAATTCTCTCTTATCCAGAGGATTCCTTATGAACATTTAAAAAAATGTGGTTTTTAAATATAGGTTGTATCAAATAATATATTAGTAATATTTAATTAAAATTGATTAAAATAAGTTTACTTATTATGCGGAGAATGTAGTTTCCTTAAAAATTAAAATCACAGACATTTTATTCGATAACTTATATGACATGAAACACCAATAGTGTAAGGTATTATAATATCTTGAGTATTTATAATATATTAAATATTTAAAAAAATAAATATAATTTAAAAATAGAAATCCATGTGAAACAGTGTTATCATATGAAACCCACAACAATGAGTTTCTTCAGTGGATTTCATTACATGTAAGACCTATTTTCACTCAACAATAATATATTATTAAAACTTAATTAATTAATATATCAATCCTATACCTATCTATTAAATTATATGTTATGAATAATCTTGCCTACATAATTTTAATATACCATTTAAATAATTATAAAATTAATTAATTGGTTTCAATTTAATTAGAAATGAAAATACAACCAAATTGATTATAAAGGAATTATTATTTTCATTCTCACAAGGTGTTTTAATAAATTAAAGGATATTTTTAATATATATATTATAAATTCAATAAAATATTTATTATAATCATATAATAGATTCAATATACATATAAACTCAATGATACAAATAAATGCATATATTTTCATTACGACACTTTTATCGCCTTTTAATGGTGAGCACATTTTAAATATAAATTTTCAAACTATTATTGATTTAATTTGACAATATAAACATCGTATTTAAAAAAAATAAAAAAAATGTTCAAGGTGAATTTTTTATATCTTTTGGAAATAAATCATTTTTTCATGAATTTTGAAAATAAGGAAATTTTTGTTCAGTGCTAATATTTCATCTAATTTATCAATATGGTAAAATTATGTTTTATATTGCATTTAATGTTTAATTAGATAATATTTTCATTCAAATAATCCAATTTAGGTAATTTAAATCAATTTACATTGAAAATGACTAAAAAAATAGAAAAAAATATTATTGAATGTATTTAAAATTAATTACAATGATTAAGGTTAAATAAAGATTCATAAGACACTAAACCAAAACCATAAGGCCTAAATAGGCCAATACATATGTCCAAGACATATATTATGTCCATATATCTATAATATACACTCATGGGTCGACATTGGACAATTATTGATCAACTTTTACTATGAAAATACTTCTTGTGGTTCATTTCTTTAAAATATTACAGTAGATTCCACCCTCTTCTATTATAAATCCCCCCTTCACATCCACTTATCCACACCTCACAGGCCTCAAAGGATCATCCAAAAGAATCAAAAATAACACCCCAACATCCCTCTGTTCCTCTTTTAAGCCTCACACAGCCTGAAACCCCTCCAAGGAATCTCTTTTGTTTAGAACCAAAAGAAGTTACCAAAAGAAGTTTTAATACCATCACTCAAACTCCCCTATTTCATTTTCTTTCTCAAATACCAAAAATATTATTATTACATTTTAATATAAAATCTCCACTAAAATAAATATAATTTTTTTATTCTATCAGTTATACCTACACATACACACACATCCATTTAATGAGTAACTAATATAACGTTTAGGTGTATGAAAAGTACCACCTCTCTAAATGTTGATTGTTCAAAATTTATTTACCACCTCTCATGGTGGAAATTATTATTTGAGAACCTTGTATTTATGTTATATATAATATTAATTAATTATTTAATTTTATTTAATTATTTTACAAAACATACATATATACTTTATAATTTTTGTTAAATGATAACATCTTTTCTGGAAGTGCAAACTATCTCCCCCTCAAAGCAATGTGATTCATTTACAATATATAAGAAATATTAAAATTGTGGTTTTAATTAATAATATGGTACATAAAAAACGAATATATTATATGGATAACATTATTATCTTCCTATAAATATAATATATATATCATTTACCTTATTAATCTTTCACACATACATAAAAATTGACAATGTCTTTCGTAGACCCGTGTACTACCGCATCATTGACACGATGTCATTAATTTTACATGAAATAATTAAATAGAAATATATATAATATTTAATAATATTTTATTTAGGAAAAAATTATCATTTTTAAAAGTTATAATGGTACTTACTATCATTCCATTACAATCATGTAAAAATGCAAAGGTTACACCTGCATACGTACAACATGTCGTCTGAATGAGTGTAGAGTTGTATCATTTTTCATAACCATATATAATGATTGATATTAAAATAACAATTAAAGTATAAATATGATAATTATATAATTTTTATGAATTGATATATGTTATATAATTTCACCTTCTATCACAGTTGACATACCAATTTTATTTTGTACACATAACCTGAATTTCGTCAAACCACCCGATGTAATCATAATTGTTTAAGAAGTTGTACAAAAAATGGTAATAAGTGAAATAAAAGTAATTATAAAAAAGGGAAATTTTCTTATGAAATTATAAAAAATAATATAAATTTATTATACATAATGTTAATAGATGTTCAACCGAATGGAAATGAAAGGTAATGGATTCTCGTCGAATTTTAATTCCATGAGGCATACATAGTTGGTGTGTGCATAATTTCTTATATATGGTGTCAATACCTCCACATATACATATAATATAATGAAATATATTATATTAAAGGTATTTAACTGTTTTATTTAAGTATTGTTTCTTTTGTATTCTCCAAATCATTTGTCACTACATTAGAAATTGAATTTTTCTCAATATGTATTCTGTTGAGTTATAATTGATATTATGAAGCATGTTTTTTAGATGGTGTATAAATTATGATTGAAATGATATGTCATGAATTATTTTATTTTAATAATTATGACAACCCAACTTATTTATTACAACTTAAACATGATTTATTACATAAAACTTCACATGATACAACAAAGAAGATAGAGAGGTTTAGTGTCTTTGGTGCTTAGGATCATTACATAAAAACTTAAAACATGAAATACAACATCTTTATTGAAAAGTTCTTTTACATGACCACTACATTCTCTCGTACTTAGCATTGCATGGGATAACCTAAGGACATGCATAAGAAAAGGGTGAGCTATAAAGCCCAGTAAGGGAGTACACATGAAATAACATGAGGAGTACAATACATGTTTGAAAATAGGAATATCAATAGAGAATAAAAGAAACATGAACATAAAGTCATGATAAATCCTGATAATAATAACATGGAAATGTGGCAACAACACTTAACATGGAATTAGCATGAGCCAAGGCTCATTCAACATAAAGCATGAGTAAATCCCCATTTCAAATGAAGCATGAGTAAACCCTCGTTGCACTTGAATTAGTATGAGTCAACACTAATTGCACATGACGTATCATGATACTATACATTACCCAATGCATTGGAGCGCTATAAGGGTGCACCCTTCTTAAACATTTCATTTCATGCATAAGTGTGCCACATGGATCATAAAACATGGATTCATAAAACATAAACATTTATTACACGATAAAGGAATGTGGAATTCATACATGAAACTTTGTAATCAATATGTAAAGTTTCATAAAGGTGGATACCCTTGTTGGAGAAATGGGCATGGTATCCACTACACAATGGCATTGGCTTAGAAAATCTGTGCGATTTGGGCAGCGTAACGGTGTGACATAAGAATTTATAAAAAATGGTTGATGAGGGAGAAAGGGGTTCCTAATCATATTTACATGTAATGGAATGTAGGTCGGTCATATAGATACATGTCCCAACAATTGTAATGGAATTTAGATTCATGATAAAAAATATTGCTTGAATGTAAAAGAAGAGAGAGAAGTTCCTTTCGGAATTTCGGCATAGTAACTCGTGTACATGGGAGGCATTTAATGCAAGAGAAAGGGGTCTTACATCATTAAAACAATAATAGGGAAGTATGGGGGAGGTGTGAAACCATACCCCAAAATTCAAAATTTAAATTAAAAGGGAAATTCAACAGAAGGAAAATTGAAAAAAATGAGAAAGGAAAAGAACCCTTACTTGGAAGTGTGCTTCCAAAGGATATTGAGAGGCTTGTGAGAGGCTTCTTCGGAGCTTGGGGAACCTTGGGAGGATTCTATAGAGGGTAGGTCAGTGGTTGGACGAACTCCAAGGGATTTTAGTGAGGAGGAAGTGAGAGATTGTGTGGGTTTATATAGGAAATGTGAGAGAATTCTTTATTATTTAGGTTTGGGACCCCTTATATTAAATTAATCCAAACCACCGACCATCCCACGGTTTTTGCCCATGGTTTTTGGAAAAGGGAAGAGGAAAACATTATTTTATAAGGCAAAGGTCATAACATCTTAAAATAACGTGGTTTCTTATGTGTAGGTGAGTCACACTCCCATGGAAATTAATTTAAAAAGGCAAGGTGTTGAATATGTCTTGAGGGGTCCATTAATGCTTTGAAAAGTAAGTCAAAAAACCCAAAATCACATTATTTTAATGGTAAAACATATATTGGACGAACATAAAGATTATAGTAATTTATTACATCACTATTGGGTCATTATGATGTCATAAAACAAATTTTATATTTAAACGGTATTTAATTTTTAGCCAAAACTTTGATTGTCTCAGAAAATTTTTAAAAAATCACCGTTGGATAATTTCGACATCCTGATTCCAGAAATAACATTTATTTTATCTAAATAATTTTCTAAATAAGTTAATTTTCACTTTTAAAATATAAACAGACATTTATCAAAAATTCACGGGCTTTAACAAAAATGGCTTTCAAGCATTAATAAAAAATTTAATTGCATTCATAAAATTATAAGATAATTTATATTTAATAAAAATTAATTTAATAATATTATTATTATTTTATTAAAATATTATTTAATTCAAAAATACCTTAATTTAATAAAAGAGATTTCTTAATTAAATAATAACTAAAAACACCATTTGTACTTTAAAAACTATTTACAATGTATCAAAAATGACTAGAAATTATATTCATTATTATATACAAAAATAATGTACATGAACATAATACTACTTATTTGTTACATAACCCCTTAAAAACCCGCATAAGACCTAAGAGTAAGGTGTGCGATGGTGACTGACTCTTGGGATGTCTCGGATAACATCGGTCGAGTGGTAATCTCTATCAACTTCCACTTTTCCCGTAGACGGTCCCGTTCGAGAATGACATGGTGAAGCTCAGCTTGGTCTTGGTCAAGAGCGAAGCCCAAGGATGCCACATCTTTTCTGAGCTCCGACAAATGGGCTTCGTATGGGGCCATTCTACTGGATGAGGTCATCGCTTCTTTTGTCTGAGTAAATTGGATTTGTTAAAGTCCTATATTTATACTAATCATGTGATCACTGTTCAACGGCTATATTAGCAATGGTCATAATTCTTAACATTAAGCCAATGAACTTGACACTTTATATAAACATAAATATACATTTAATTAGATCAAGAGGTATTTCCATTAATGAAACTCTGGGTCGTTATAATATTCCCCCCTTAAAAAAATTTCACCCTCAAAATTTTCCTTTTTCCACACTAAAATAGATGTGGGTAACTCAACTTCATCACTTCCTCCGATTCCCAAGTTGCTTCTTCAAAATTTTGGTTTTTCCAAAAAACCTTGACGAGGGGCATTGTCTTATTTCATAGAACTTTTTCTATACAATCTAAGATCTTCACTGGTTGCTCCACATAAGAAATATCATCTTCCAATTGTACCACCTCAGAAGAGAGTAAATGTGAAGGGTCTGGTGTGTACTTTTTTAAGAGGGATACATGAATGACATCATGTACTTTGGTCATAGTAGGTGGAAGTGCTAGTTGATAGGCCATATCCCCGACAAGATCAAGAATTCCTAAGAGGCCGATGTACCTTGGACATAACTTCCCTTTCTTTCCAAACCTCATGACCTTATTCCACGGAGATATGCATAGAAACACCATGTCTCCAACTTTAAACTCAAAGGCTCATCAACGATTATCTACATAACTCTTCTGTCGACTCTAGGCTACCTTGATATGCTGCTGAATGGTTTTCACCTTCTCCACAATTTCTTCAACCATTTCGGGTCCAAGCAGCTTACGTTCACCGACCTCATCCCAACATGCCGGTGTTCTGCACCTTTTCCCATACAGGGCTTCATATGGTTCCATTTGGATGCTCGAGTGGAAACTGTTATTATAAGAGAACTCGACCAGAGGAAGTTGATGATCCCATCCTTTTTTAAAGTCCATTGAGCACGCTCTCAACATATCCTCAAGTGTTTGGATAGTCCGCTCGGATTGGCCATCAGTTTGAGGATGATAGGCTGTACTGATGTTCAGCTCAGTATTTAGAGCATGTTGAAGACTCTTCCAAAACTTAGAGGAGAATCTTGGATCTTGGTCAGACACAATAGATAGTGGTACTCCATGCAACCTTACCACTTCCCTGATATATATCCGTTCTAGTTGATCCAATGATAAATCTTCCCGAATAGAAATGAAGTGTGCAGTCTTTGTAAGATTATCCACAACAACCCGGATTGCATTGTTGCCTTTGGATGTCCTTTGAAGTGCAGTGACAAAGTCCATGGTGATGTTTTCCCATTTCAATTTTGGTATGGGAAATGGTTGCATCATCCCCTTAGACTTCTTCCTCTCTTCCTTCACTTGCTGACGCACCAAACACTTTGATGTATATTCAGCAATCTCCTTCTTCATATTATCCCAGCAAATGTTTTCTCGGATATCTCGATACATCTTTGTGCTCCCTGGGTGAATAGAGAAATTTGAACTATGTGCATCATCCAAAAGTTCCTTCTTCAGCTCTAGATGTGATGGAACACATAGTCGTTTCCCAAAACCGCACAATACCTTCTTCATTAACATTAAACTCCCAAGATTAACCCTTTTTGATACCTTCAAATTTTTCTTGAATTCTCACATCATCCTTTTGAGCACCCTTTAACTTTTTAAAAAGAGATGGTCGAGCAATCATTTGTGAATGGATTGATGATGTTTCCATCTTTATGATTCCCACGTCCATCTTCATCAAGTCTAAGAAGATTGGATCCTTCTCAATTCTCATCATTGATAGAATTGTTGGGTCCTTTCTACTTAGGGCATCTTCCACCTTGTTCGCTTTCCCAGGGTGGTAATGTATTGAACAGTCACAATCCTTGATGAGCTCTATCCATATTCTCTAGCGCATATTATGCTCTTTCTGTGTGAATATATATTTGAGACTCTTGTGGTCAGTATATATCTCACATTTCTCTCCATAGAGATCTTCCACCAAATTTTCAAGGAAAAGATCACAGCTGCCAACTCCAGATCATGCGTTGGATAGTTTTGATCATGGATTTTCAACTTCCTTAAGGCATAGGATATCACTTTATCATTCTGCATCAGCACACAGCCTGATCCCTTCTTTGAAGCATCACTGAATACCACAAAATGTTCCCCACTCGTGGGTAAAGTGAGCACATGTGTAGTGATAAGCCTCCTTTTCAACTCCTTGAAACATTCTTCGCATTCATCACTCCAAGAAAACTTTACTCCCTTTCTAGTTATCTTGGTAAGAGGGTTGGACAATCGTGAGAAATTTCTCACAAATCTTCGATAATATCGAGCTAACCCCAAGAAGCTACGGATATCCGTTACCGATGTTGGCCTCGGCCATCCCTCAATTGCATCTGTTTTAGAGGGGTCCATAGATATCCCATTGCTTGTGATGATATGGCCCAATAATGAGACCTCCATCAACTAGAACTCATAGTTTTTTTTACTTTACATAGAGCTTCTCCTTGCGCAAAGTCTCTAGTACAATTTTTAAATGCTCCTCATGATCCTCCTTGGTTTTGGAGTATATTAGAATATCATCTATAAAGACGACCAAAAATTTGTCAAGGTAATCTCTAAAGACTCTATTCCTCATGTCCATGAATATTTCTAGAGCATTATTGAGTCCAAAATGCATTACTATGAATTCATAGTGCCCGTATCTTGTACGAAAAGCATTCTTTGGGACATCTTCTTTCTTCACCCTAACTTGATAATATCTCGACTGAAAGTCCACCTTGGAGAAGTATTGTGATCCACGCAGCTGATCAAACAAGTCATCGTTTAGTGGGAGAGGATACTTGTTCTTTATTGTGATTTTGTTAAGTTCATGATAATCGAAACAAACCCGCATTTCCCCATCCTTCTTCTTGACCAAGAGGACTGGTGCACCACATCATGATGCACTTGGGCGTATAAACCCTTTATCCAGATTATCCTATAGTTGTTTCTTCATCTCTTCAAGCTCAACAATAGCCATTCTATATGGAGTCTTTGATATTGGTAGCGCCCCAAGTATAAGTTCAATTGAGAACTCAACATCTCTTCTTGGAGGAAGACCATGCAGTTTCTCGGGAAACACTTTAGCGAATTCCCTCACAATAGGCATTTCTTCAAGGATGGTTTCTTCTTGGACTCAATCATCTGATCTAGATAGGCGTGCTCATATGGCAGTAATATCCACTCTTGAGATGTTGGAGCTAAAGTAGATCCAACTTCCTCCTGACACTTGTAAAGAATCGGGGGCCGATTCTCCATATGGAGTGTGATTTCCCTCTCCCGACAATTTATGTTGGCTCTATATAAGGAAATCCAATCCATGCCAAGAATTGCATCAAATTCTACCACAGGGAGTATAACGAGGATCATCGGGAAATTCAATCCACAGATTTTTACAGGGGAGGTCTTATATTCATGGGATGCAATGATTGCCCTATTTTCCGTACTCACTGAAATCTTTACTTCTATGATTTGTGGTGGTGTTGGGTTTGTTCTACTAAAAATTAGAGATATAAAAGAATGCGTAGAACCTGAATCAAAAAGTATGTTCGCTATTCTTGAATGAATAACTAGCGTACCTATCACCACTTCATTTTCGGGGTTCACTTTGGTAGAAGTGATGGAAAAAGCTCTTCCTTGCTGCCTTGGAGGTTGTTGGTTGTCTCCGAAAACCCTCATATTAGGGAACTGGTTTGAAAAATGACCCGGTTCTTTGAATTTTTAGCATTGAACAATTTGTTGAGGTTCTAACGGAGTGTTCCTCTCCTCTGTCGCACTAGTGGGTCTTTCTTGCTGATATTTAACAGCTAGGTGCCCTTCTCTTCCACAGCTGAAGCATTTTCCCGTCCCCTTAACGCAATTTACGGGGTGCTTCTTCCCGCTCTTTTGGAAAGTGGGGTGCTGGAACTTCTTAGCACCATTGGATTTATCCATCGGACCACCAGCATTGAAGTCCACCTTACACTTATTGTCCCCATGATACCGCTATGATTCCTTGATCTCCATTTTGACCTTGAGGGCACATCAGACAATTTTCTCATAGATGTCGAAGTCACGGATCACTAATGCTTTCTGCAAGCTAGGCTTCATCCCACCAATGAAGCGGTCAAACTTGTATTCCGGGGTAACGACAAATCCGGAAGCGTATCGTGCAAGCCTTGTGATGTTTTCCTCGTACGCTCCAACATATTCTTCATATTTTTTCTTGGGGGAAAGGAAGTCAGTTTCCATCGTAAGCCGTAGGGTGCGCGGAAAATATTTATCAAAAAACATCTTCCGGAAATCCTTCCATTCCAACGCCTTGATCTCCCCCTCAGGCTTCGTATTTTTGATCAATCTCCACCATTGATCAGCTTCACCCTCCATATGATAAGCCTCTAGGAGAACCTTCTCTTGTTTAGAACATTGAAGGATGGAGAAGATCTTTTCAATGGAGTTGATCCATTGTTCAATGATCGTGGGATCGGATGATCCACTAAAAGTAGGAGGCCTTTGTCTCATAAATCTCTCAATAGTGAATTCTTCTTTCTTAGGGGGGTTTGGACGTTCCTCCTGACCCGTGTTTCTATTCAAAACTTGAGTTAGCTGAGATAGAAGCATGAAAAAGTTCATGATTCCCACTCCCATTGGATTGGGCGTCTCATTAGTACATTCATCACACTGATCTTCACAACGGTTGTTAGCCCGAGTCTTATTACTAGCCATTGGCTGGAATAAAAGGAAAGTTAGGGGTAACCCATAAAGGGTAATCCAACGACAAAAGTTGATGACGTAGAAATAAACTTTCATTTCCTTAACTCATGAGTTTATAGGCTTCAATCTAGGATTTTCATGATCTACTTTCTAACATATATTCTTAGGGGCATTTTTTTAATTCCCTTAGTAAGGGTTCATACTAAGCTTGTGAATTTATCAAAAAATATCTCCCAAGAGTGTCATAACCAAGAGTGCAGCAAGGCCCGTTGTTGTGCACCAGTTCCCGTTCGAGTCTATCTGAAAGTGGTGTTTTCGGGTTTTACCCCTAGGATACATCTGTGCCAGAGCCGCCTCTACCAACTCGTATCCAGACAGGGATGTATTTGTTTGATAAACCAATTACTCAGTACTTACCAAAACCTAAGGATATTTTTAGTATACCTTGTCTTTTATCTAAGTCTTTACTAGGGTTTCCTAATCCCAAAAATAACTAAACCTATCCTCTGATACCAACTATGACAACTCTAATTTTTTATTACAACTTAAACATGATTTATTACATAAAACTTCACTTGATACAACAAATAAGATCGAGAGTTTTAGTGTCTTTGGGGCTTAGGATCATTACATAAAAACATGAAACATGAAATACAACATCTTTAGTAAAAACTTCCATTACATGACCACTACATTCCCTCATACTTAGCATTTCATGGGATAACATGAGGACATGCATAAGAAAACGGTGAGCTATAAATCCCAGTAAGGGAGTACACATGGAATAACATGAGGAGTATAATACATGTTAGACAATAGGCATATCAATAGAGAATAAATTAAACATGAACATAAAGCAATGATAAATCATGATAATCATAACATGGAAATGTGGCAACAACAATTAACATGGAATTAGCATGATCTAAGGCTCATTGCAAATAAAGCATGAGTAAACCCTCATTGCACATGAAGCACGATTAAACCCTCATTGCAATTTAATTATCATGAGTCAACACTCAATGCACATGACGTATCATGATACTATACTTTACCCAATGCATTGGACCGCTATAAGGGCACACCCTTCTTAAACATTTCATTTCATGCATAAGTGTGCCACATGGATCATAAAACATGGATTCAAAAAACATAAACATTTATTCCATGATAATGGAATGAGGAATTCATACATGAAACTTTTTAATCAATATGTAAAGGTGCATAAAGGTGCATACCCTTGATGGATAAATTGGCATGGTATCCACTACACAATGGCATTGGCTTAGAAAACCAGTGCGATTTCAGCAGCGTAACAGCGTGACATAAGAATTCATAAAAAATGGTTGATGAGGGAGAAAGGGGTTCCTCATCATATTTACATGTAATGGAAAGTAGGTAGGTCATATAGATACATTTTCCAACAATTATAATGGAATTTATATTCATGATACAAAATTATTGCTTGAATGTAAAAGAGGAGAGAGAAGTTCCTTTCGGAATTTCGGCATAGTAACGGGTGTACATGGGAGGCATTTATTAAGACAGAAAGGGGTATCCCATCATTCACACAATAAGAGGGAAGTATGGGGGAGGTTCGAAACCATACCCAATCATTCATAATTGAAATTAAAATGGAAATACAACTTAAATAATATTGACAAAAAGAGAAAGGAACAAAAACCCTTACTTGGAAGTGTGCTTCCAAAGCCTAGAGAGAGGCTTGTGAGAGGATTATAGGGAGCTTGGGGAACATTGAGAGGATTATAGAGAGATTAGGGCAGAGGTTGTATGAAATCAAAGGGATTTTAGTGAGGAGGAAGTGGGATCTTGGGTGGGTTTATATAGGAAAGGTGAGAGAATTCATTATTATTTAGGTTTGGGACCCCTTATATTAAATTAATCCAAACCACAAACCATCCCATGGTTTTTGCCCATGGTTTTTAGAAACGGGAAGAGGAAAACATTATTTTATGAGGCCAAGGTCCAAACTTCTTAAAATAATGAGGTTGCATATGTGGAGGTGAGTCACACTCCCATGGAAATTATTTTAAAAAGGCAAGGTGTTGAATATGTCTTGATGGGTCCGTTAATGCTTTGAAAAGTAAGTCAAACAAACCCAAAATCACATTATTTTAATGGTAAAAAATATATTGGCCGAAAATAAATATTATAGTATTTTATTAAATCACTATTTGGTCATTATGATGTCATAAACCACATTATATATTTAAACAGTATTTAATTTTTACCCAAATATTTGGATGTCTCAGAAAATTATGAAAAATTCACCGTTGGATAATTTTGAAGTCCTGATTCCAGAAATAACATTTATTTTACCTAAATAATTTTCTAAATAAGTTAATTTTCACTTTTAAAATAAAAACCAACATTTATCGAAAATTCACGGGTTTTGACAAAAATGACATTCAAACCTTAATAAAAATATTAATTGCATTCATAAAATTATAAGGTCATTTATATTTAATAAAAATTAATTTAATAATAATATTATTATTTTAATAAAATATTATTTAATACAAAAATACCTTAATATAATAAAATAGATTTCTTAATTAAATAATAACTAAAAACACCATTTGTACTTTAAAAACTATTTACAATGTATCAAAAATGACTAGAAATTATATTCATTATTATATACAAAAATAATGTAGATGAACATAGTACTACTTATTTGTTACATAACCCCTTAAAACAGCCACATAAGACCTAAGGTTAAGGTGTGTGATGGTGACCGACTCTTGGGGTGGCTCAGATAACATCGCTCGAGTAGTACTCTCTATCAACTTCCACTTTTCCCGTAGACGGTCTCGTTCGAGATTTACATGGTGAAACTCAGCTTAGGCTTGGTCATGAGCGAAGCCCAAGGATGCCAGCTCTTTTCTGATCTCCAACAAATGGGCTTCTTATGGGGCAATTCTACTGGATGAGGCCATCACTTCTTTTGTCTGAGTAAATTGGATTTGTTAAAGACCTATATTTATACTAATCATGTGATCACTGTTCAACGAATATATTTGAAACGGTCATAATTCATAACGTAAAACCAATGAAGTTGACACTTTATATAAAAATAAATATACATTTAATTAGATCATGAGGGATTTCCATTAATGAAACTTTGGGTCGTTACAATAATATTATAAATTTTATTTAATATTATTCATCACTATTCCAATAATTTATATTTATTAAATGTGGTTTGAGAACCTTTTTCATGATTACTGAATAAATTTCCCCACGACTAATACTAATGTTATTTACATGGTATTTCTATTCTAGGAAAAAATATAACTATTTTTCAATAAAACAATTCATTATTTTTTTTATTAATGACCATTTTCATGTATTATTTACAATTTTCCACTGATTGGAAGTCAAAGTGTTTTTTGAAATGTTTTTCTAAAAACCTAACATAATTTTTCTCTTTATTCAGAGAAAATATTTTCTTCTAAAAAACATGATTTTATAAAATGTTTAAAAAATTGTTTTGACCATTTAAAAATGATTTATAAAAATAAAATTTTACCCTTTTTATATCATACCCATGTTTTCTACGGAATATTCTTGTCACTTTCCCGGAAAAGGAATGTTCTAAGCCCTTTTACCATATAAATGTAATATAACCTTTTAATCACTAGACATATACTGATTTATCTAAACTATTTTAATTGAAACTTCATTTTCATGTATGAAATGTTTGTTTACAAATAATATGCATTTAATTTTTTTTACTGACTAATATTTTTGAAAATTTGTTTCAAAAGTAATGGATATTTTCCTCAATAACATTATCAAAACAAAAAACTTTATTCCATCATTGAAAAAAATCCACTATTTTTACTCAAAGTGGATTTTTTGTACTAATACCATCCATATTAATTATATAAATTGTTTACGATTGGTTTGGAAATAATTGTATTATCATTCACTTCCTTGATTCATTATTGACACCCACAAGAGATATTCTATATTATATTATCATTGAGAATTGAATATATACTAATTATCCACATCATTTATCACAGATATTATTGTTTCATAAAGTGTATACCATTTTACATACAATGTTTACTTTGATAATTTTTTGATTAACTATGAATTATTGATAACATCATATCATTTATTCAATACATATACGTTGTGATATGACACATTGTTTATTTAAATTCATTGGAAATTTTCTATATGGGTTGGGGATCAGTTAATCAAAGACATATGAGTTATTTATAGATTAAAGAAAGATCTAAGGGTTGGGGACTGGTTAATACAATCCCCTCAATGTATTTGTTGTCTCAAGAGATTATTTAGTTGTGAAAATTGGAATGAAAAACTTTCTCTTAAAGCTAATGTTATCATGTGCCTGATAGACATGATGTCTGATAATTATGCATTACCTTTCTTAAGAATTAATTTATAATTTATCCAAGAGATTTTCCATCAACATATCTATGGCTACATTATAATTTATGTTATCTAGATGGCATGAGTTTTAGTTTCTTAAATTTTCATATTAATTTTTCCATATCTAGTTTTTTTAATTGTATGTATTTACATTTATTACCCTTAAATATTGGTTATCTAATTCTATTCATTTTATTGATTACATATAATGTATGTTATGTTATTTACCTTTACATATTGACTTTTATCATTGATTATTTATTGCTTCCACTATATTTTATCCATAGTTAGAATTTTAGATCACCCATATAATGTTTCTTTCCCTATTAATACGAGATGCTTACTATGAATTATATGAATGGATTTTCTACATGGACTAGGTTTATATGCAATGATATTTATTTAGAAAAAAGAAAGAAAATTTTGGTAATAATTTTTTATTCATTTGTACTAAAAGACTCAATTATGAATTGATTTTACCAAGACTACTAAAATGATTGGTCCTTAGGGTCTAAATTCATTGTAATCATGCCATTATAATTAATAGAATTAAATGACCCTAGGTTCTCTGTGGTCAGGTTCGCTACAGAATGTTACATTATGGATGAATTTCTCTTAGTCACTGGGTTAATGTGAATAATCTTAATTTGGAAATATAATTTATTTATGATGGGGTTTCAAACTCACTTAATATATTTATGAAAAAATTACTACTCAAAAATAATACAATATAATTATAATGATTGAATATTAAATCATTGGAATTTAATAATATGTTATGGATGTAAATATGGAGTGAAGACTAATCATGGATAGATAGTTACTAAATAAATAATTTTAATAAAATTATTATTGATCATTTATATATTTCTAAATTTGATTAAATATAAAATTTTAAGATAAATGATTAAATATATTATTTATTTTACAGATAATATTTTTACAACATTATTATTGTGTATAAAAAAATTAGATTAAATGAAATTTATATGATGCATATTTATATTGTGAAATGATAATAATAATAATAAATGTTTACAAAAAAAATTTATTTATGATTATGAATATAAAATAGTGTTCTCATAGGATTTAGGATAATTATAAATACTATAAAATGAATTAGTATGTTACTTGAATGCAATATAATTTTTAAAGAAGAACCCAAAGATCAGTTTGATCATATAGTATAATGGAAACATAAAAGATTTAATTTAAATTTTATTTTAACTTATTCTAGAATTATTAATAGATTTAATTTCATTAACAAGATGTCATATGTAAATATGGGGTTAAATAAAATCAATTATAATTATAAACTCATATGGAATAAAATGGATTACGATGATAACAAAAATATTTTAGAAATGAAAAAATGAATCCATTCTAAGCTTAAAAATCTTTTTAGTGGATAGTATTTAAATATTTAAAAGTTAAAAAATTATTATAATAAACATTCTGAATTAATTATTTAATCCCATGATATAGATATTTAGATTAAATGTACGAATTTCTAAATTATTATGTTGTATCATTGTATGGCTCATGATAAGATGAATTTTATGAGGATATTAATATTCAAATAAATATTATTTAATGGTTTCTAGATTCCAACAAGAGGCCATATAAATATTTTTATATAATGATATAATGAAATCATGGATTGTTTGGATGTTTTTCCATTAATATATATGACTTAATTTCTACTCATTTTGAGGACTTATATAAACACTATTTAGAGGAAAATATTGTTAGGATTGATATACTATTGTTGTTTCTTTTACACTCACCCAATGAATTGAGATATAGTTGGAGTCATATGTTTACACTTCTCAACGAATTATTTTCCTACATCTTATAATGAATTATAAAGGATTTTATTAACATTAAACTATAGTGTCATTTTATTTAATTATTAATGATACATGTGATAATGAAACATCATTCTTGACCTATGTTTTTACACTCATTACATCAAATGTATCTATTATTGAGGGGGAATATGATGCACCAAGTATTTACCAGTTTTCAACCATGATTTGTGTTTTATCTTCGTTTTAGCTTTCATATATGTATATGGTGTGTTTAATTATATCCTTGTAGATTCTATGGTAATGACTAGAGGTATTCAAATATATAAACATTACAATAACATGTTGTTTAATGTAAAAATAGATTTGTCCCTACTATATAATTTTTGAATGGAATGTAATCTTGTCAATGTTTTGTTTCATGTACTATTTCGAACTACCGCAATATGTTTGATAATGATGTGGTTATATGGCACACCATGTGAGATCGTAAAACTGATATTTATATTTTTCCCTTAAATGAAATCTTATTCCCCTCAACCCTCCTATATATATTCTAGCACGGGTTCCCTTCCCTAAAAATTTTGAAGATATAGTCTATAGAGTATCTCACTGGATCTACTATATTACACCACCATGAAATTATTTCTGCCAATAATAAATATTTAATTTGATAGCTATATCATATATTATTTAATTTGTTTGAAATTTGGTTTCATACTCAATGGTCTCTTTTATTATATATAAGGAAATGTTCTTCGATAATAATCTTAGGATGGTATATATATGTGGAATTGTCTTGTGGAAAATCATTGGTGGTATGTGAGATAATATTTTTCTCTGGTGTTATTTATATTTCTCCAATACCATTCACATGTGCTGTGAATGTAATCCAACATTTAATATGTAGTGTGTAAAATCCTATAAAATTAATTTTAATTTTTTCTGTTTTGGGAGTGTCAATAGAATGTGTAGAGGCAAGATATAGACAATGAGTTAAGAATCAGCTGAAATTTCTAAAGGACTAATGAATCACACCATGACCAATTTTTGTGTGTCAAGATTATTATTATAGTAAAAACAGGTTACTATATTACTTTATGTTTTAGTATTATTAATAAAGATAAAAAATTGTGAAATGTGTTCTATCATGAGGCTTAGATGTTATATGTTTCAAATAATCAATATTCTTGTTAAAGCTTATTATAGTGGGATGTGTTTCATTAAAACATGAATTATTATAGTTGAATATTTTTTATGTGTTGATAAATCTCGGTGATGGGTTTTTCATTATTTCTCCCTTCGTTAGATATTTTAATGGTAATCTTATTTTTCTATATCCTTGAGCCATATTGAATTATGTTCTATGAGATTAATTTCCTATGGTTAATTACGATTGAGAGAAATTGTAATTATTGATCTATGTTCCTTTTAGAATAACATAATACAACATATAGAATCATGATTTCAATAGCATAACGATAACATATTTTAGGAATGACCATTGGTTTATCATGGTTTTTCATCATCATTAATATTTTCTCTAATTATCTTGTGGATTTTTAGTTAAACATATTGAATCCTTGTTGTTTCTATTTTTTAGGTGTGTATGGGTCACATGAGTGTGTTGATAATTTTTGAAGATGTAAATAGATGGTTGAGATGATTAATAGAGAAGTGGGTATGGTATTGATACTGTAAAATTTATAGAAATCCCACTGGCCATCTTATGGGAGGTTGGAAGTAGGGTGATCCCACAATAACTCAGTTAGCTAGTCAATGGAGTGGATAAAAGTACAAGAATTTGACCTAGACATATGAAATAGTAGTGTGATTACTAGTCACCAATGTATTATACCATGTCCCACCAGCTAATCGGTGATGTTGATATAGGCATGTAGATGATGGGTACGATCATAACAAATTGTCTTTTAATCACTATATTAATACAAAAACAGCTATACAAAATGTAATTAATCCGTAAAAACGTTTTTTAAGACCAATATATCCATAGAATTTTTTGGAAGTAATAATAAGTTTTTCTTACATGTTTTATTCAACTCATGTCAAGGAAGATATATAAATTTAATTAGTAAATGATGAAAATTGGACCCGAAAACCATGTTAATAAAAATTTGACTCACAGTGCTTAAGAAATTACATAATAATGTGAATATTTATTCTAAATGGAAAGGCACACCAAAATCCCCTTGTGTTAGGAATGGCATTCTGGTCATAATTAAAAATATAATCATATTCATCATTTTTCTGATAAAATCTGATGATGCTTTATTATTTGGTAATTTTTATTAATCATAAGTTTTCTAAAAAACATTTGTTTATATCTTGATGATGTAAAGGGGGGGTATTGTGAGTCATATTCATTATAATCCTATAAAGGATCTTACTGGAGAGAAATTAGTTTCCAGAAATGATGGGATGTTATCAAACATTCATTTATTAACCAGATGATATGAAAGCTGACTTTTTGAAGGAATTCATGCCTACAAGAAGATGTTTTGGATGGATGTATGTTACTGAATCTTTCTGGTCATAGTTCATTAGAGTCAAAAAAAATTAAGGCTATGAAGGTTTATTGGAACATAATGATTAAAACCAAGGGTTCTACTTTTCAGTCAGACTAAAACCCAACATATTTAAATCTTTTGAGAATGATGTTTATGTGTTTGGTAATTAGGAAATATATTGATGTCCATTGGGATCCAAATCAAAAAAAAAAATTGAAGATGAATATTATTGAACAAGTCAATCGTATTATGAGTTCCATGAATCAATTAGAGGTGCAATTTTTTACATTTGTAATTTTTAGGTCTAATGAAAGAAAAATAAACGAAAAAATGTCGTTAAGACTAATAAAAAAATTATATAAGAGATAAATCAACAATTTATTCAACCATTTTCCATACATATGATTTATTTAATGATTTTTTAGTGGGTCAATAGAATGAATTATTTCATTCACATGTCGGTCAATAATGAAAATAATAAATCTAGTTTTTAAGAGTTTTTTTATGTGTAGATCAAGAGAAATCATACTGAAGAATATGATGTCATCCTTATAATGAATAAATCAAAATTAGAATTTTGGGTTTACAATTATTATAGAGAAATGTAATGGGATTTCATTAGTAATGATTTATTTTCATGTGGTTAAAGATTATTAGAGTGACCTAATGCCATCATCATAATGTTGAAATCATAATAGAAAATCAGAATCATAATTATACTATTGTTTTATAAGAATAGTGATATTTTATATTTATTCTTATATTAGAGGGGTTTGGGGAATTGTAATAAAGAAATTGTATTTTTAAATCAAAATGGATAATTAGATTCAATATGATGATTTGATAGAATTTTTGAAGCATTGATGAAGTGAAAGAGTGATCTAAAACTGAATTGAAATTAACAGCACTAATCTATTAAAAGAAATATCTATGATTTAAGGAACAATTAACATTCAGTAAATTTGGTAATGTAGAAAAAAAAATTTATAAACCCATATAATCATCATTGTAAAGTCTATAAAATGATGAGAATATATTGCGTGTTATTATAAATGTATTACATATGAATAAAGAGAGATAATATCCCAAATTTTAGTAAGGGGATGTTTCTATATTATGTTTTCTTTAATAACGTTAGTTGAAAAGATAAAGTAAATGGAAGAAAATCATATTCAATGCATTCGAACTTGGATTATTAATCATACTGAGATTTCAAGGCATAATAAGAAGATGATAATAATTCTTCAAGTTGTATTCTGATAGAATTACATTTCTATATAGAGAAATTGGACTTGGGAATTGGTATTGGAAATCAGATTGAGTATAACTAAAATGTCAAGTATGTTCATTCTAAATTCAAGGTTAGAAGGTGAATAATTGTTTTAAAAGATCGTATTTTTAATGTTGATCAAGAATAACTGTAACATGTATGTCAGAACACATTAATTTAAACATTTCTTGCTATTTGGAGAACATAAACTGTTGTATTGAACAAAATTATACACATGTATAATGGAATATCCTACTCATTGTATTCCACAGAAAATTATTAATCTCTATTGAATTGTGTGGTATTGTATTATTTCCCAACCATGCCATTGATAAAGCCACTCTTACTACGTAGTGAACTATGTAAATTATTGTGTTTCTGTGGGTGTATGTCTGATTATTTAAATTTGAGAAAGAAATTTTTTACAGGGTGATTTTTTTAAAATCTATGAAAAAATAAAATAAAAATATATCACAAATTCACTACTCCCCTTCTCATTGATATAAAAATTCAAAATGACCAATTACTAGTGGGTTCAGATGGCAGTGTCCCCTTTATTACACGTTGATGAAGTATTGAAGAGAAGTTGTGATTGAGAATCTGAATTACATGAATTGTTTGGGGACATTGAAATTAAATGGAATAAACTATCATATCTTTAAATCTATAATTATTCATTATCATTTCCCTCTTGAGTATAATGTTCTTGAAGTTACAAAATATGGCCTTCCTCCTATTGATGAGAAGGTTCTTCTTTCACCTATTTATAAAAAAGTATTTATAATGATGGAAGAGCATAAAATTATATACACAAATCACTCTCAAAATTTGTGTTTTTAAGATTTAATTGTGTTTCATCTTCATATGGTGTATGAGATAAGTTAGAAAACATTTGTGAATGCAATAAAAAGGTACAAATTTTAAAACAAAATTTGTGGATGAAGAATGTTGATTAGAAAATGGGTGAGTAAGAATCTGTTGGAAACATATTTACTAAGGTGAATGAAATTTTCCAAACTATCAGTTATATTAGTGAAATGTTTTCGGATTCAATAGTTGTTGAAAAGATAATGAGAATTCATCCTGAGAAGTTTGATTCCAATGTCCCCTAGTTGGGTTATAGAGATCCAAAAAAATTATCTATGGATGATCATCATATTACTCTTAGTAATTTTAAAAGTTAAGAGAAAATGTTTTAAAGGGAAACCCCAAAGATGATAAAAAATCTCAATCATGTCTACCAACAAATAAAAGTAGAAGAAGGTTCCTGAGAATGATGATGTAGTAGAATTTGAATTGGAAAAGGAGGTATGTAAAAATCAAGATGATATGTTACAATATTTTCCAAATATGTTAGATGATTTACTAATGAATGTTATCATAAGTTCTAACCTAATAAGGATAAAAAAATAACGATCATTGGTAGATTAAAAAACATGGTTGTTAATGAGAATATGAAATTTGGAATTTTTTTAAGAAAAGAAATCTTGGAAGGTTATGTATGTAGTAAAGATAAGAAATTTCATGAAGATATAAGATCATAAAATTTATATGATTATAAAATATATATTAATTCTGGTTTCGATAAGGATGAAAAAAAACTGAGGTGAAAAATAATATTTCATTTCAGAATAGAAAGTACAGTGGTAAAATATTTATAATAAGAAAGACATTAAGGCTTTTGAGAAACATATTCACAACTCCTACAAGTATATAAATTTTAGGGGAAATCATTCTTCTTTTTAAAATCTATTGTATTATGGTGGATTTATACACATATTAAATATGTGTTGGTTTAATAAAATACATTACAATGATTCCAAAAATTATATAAGGAAAATTTTGAGGGGGGTGAAATTTATTCAATAGAAGAATTCTTATATTGTTGTTCGGAATAAGTCCATGATTTATGTTGGGAAATTTTTAAAAAAAACTTCCAAAATATCGAATCAATTTTTGAAATATGTTAACATCACAGACATATTCCTAAGGTATGTCTTTTTTTACTGACATAATTTTTTAAACAATTCCCCGAAGCAGGAAAAAAATAAATTAATGTGAAAAAATGATATTATTGTCGAAACCATTTTCAATGCTACAAAAGGAGAGTGACTATGGATTATATATTGTGTGTGATATTCTCATATAATAGTACATGTAATACTGTTGAATAATTTTAATCAATTCTATTTAATTTTGAAATTTGGCAATAATGAATCTCTATGAATCAATGTTGTTGGATCATCCATCATTGGGAAAGAAAAGAGGAATGTCAAGAAACTTTTTTTATGTAGATGGGATATAACACAAATTACTAAGTGTTTCATAACTCTATGATGAATAAAACAAATTAAATTTAAAAAACTTTGGATTTTTTGTAATTAGTGATTAATACTGAAAGATAGTTACACAAAGAAAATGCACAAAAGGAAATTAATTTTATGTTAGTGGAATAGAAGATTATAATTACATGGGAATGGTGGAAGAGAGTCTATTTTTTCTCAAAAATATGGGACACATGTGTCAAATAATCTTTAGAAATTAATATAAGAGAGATAGTGTCTATGGAATTTTTGATATTCCATGATGAATAGATTATTGTTGCGGTATTTTTTTGGAAGGGATAAATTAACACACTATGCAAAATACATTTTCATTTTACTCAAAATGATCCCTGAAACTTATTCATTCTGAAATTCATAAACCAATGAGAAAATAATAACCTATTGGTGATAATTAATTGATCACTTTCATTGATGAATTTAACTGTTTTACTTCTGTTATTTATATGAAAAACTAGTCAGATGGGTTGAAAATTTTCAAATGTTTCAGAAAAAATGGTTTGAAGTAATGTGAGTATTCCGCAAAGAAGATGAAAATTAATAATGGTGTTGAGTATAGAAATGACAAATTTCAATGTTATATCATGATCTATATAATTGGGAATAATTTCAGTTCACCATACACTCCTAATCAAAATGGGGTTTCTCAAAGGAAGAATAGTTGATTTGTCAAAATGGGATGTTGTATTTTACTTGAGCATGAAATTTCACATTACATTCAGAGGCTACCCATGAGTAATATTTTCTATATCCAAAACCAATGATTCTATAGTCCCTATTCAAATAAGAATCCATATGAAAAATTTTCTGTTAAAACACCATGTTTGAATCACTTATGAGGTTCTGGGAGTCCATTCATCATAAAGAAGAATATTGGAAACTTTGTACGGACTGATCAGAGAGGTGAAAATGGAATTTTTTTCTTTTGATCAATATGGAAGAAGATATAGGTTCTTAAATAAATAAATACGAATAATAGTTCATTATATATATGTGAAAGATATTAAAATGGTTTTAAAATTTAAACATACTTTAGATGATAAGGAAGTTGATCAAGGATAAAAAATTTGTTCACAATTATGATTAGGATGACAATAGTAATACTACTCAATATGAATAATTAGACTCAGTAATCTAAATTTACGAGGATGATTCTCAAAAATCACATAATAGAATAAAGAGGAAAGTGGATGATCCAAAATTTATTTGGGATAAAAATAAAAGGGTTCAATTAATAAGAACAATTTCATATAATTCTTTTTTTTTGAAATGTTTAGCTGAATGATTTGAATTATTATTTTGAGCTTTCAAAATGTGTTTGGGTTATGAATGAAGATATGGATTAGATAGAAAATTATGATACATGGGAACTCATACCTATGATAGATAAATAAATTATATTAAAATAAATGGGGGTTATAATCCAAGATTAATACATATGGGGTAGTGATATGAAACAAATAAGGATTAGTTTGAAAAGGTTACTCATAGATAGAAGTAATCTAAATTTATGAAACTTTTCCTCTGATGTAAATGTTATAAATAATCAGAACCATTCTATCTATTGCTGCACAATGAGGTTACAATATTTTTCATATGGATTTAAATTCCACATTTAGGAATGGGGAACTTGAAGAGAATTTTCCAATTGAATAAAATTGGGGCTTTATTATTTTGAAATATGAATGTTATGCATTTAAATGATGAAATTATTATGTGGGTTAGCACAATCCATGAGTAAATGGTCTCCAAATCAAATACTTTCATGAGGAAGATGAGTTTAATGAAAGGGAGAGTTGATAAAAATCACTAAATATTGTAATAACTTTAGTTTTTAATTATTATAATAGATTATGTTGAGGAAATTATCATTATTGGGAATGATAAATGGTTTTGTGAAATATTTACAGAATATACAAAATTTTTGTTTGAGATTTCCATTCTGAGATAAATGAAATACATTCTTGTCATACAAATTTTTAAAAAAATTATTTTTTTCCATGAAATGCTTGGAAAAATCATAAATATAATGTTTGAATGGAAAATTTTAATCATGTTTCCATATAGATTTCTTTGGAAATAATGTTTTCTAAAATAGAGAAGGAATAAATATTGATCAAAAATAGTTTTAGAAGGTTATTGAATGATTTTTATATTTTTCAACCATTTTTTTAAAGGTTGGGGCCGAAGCCTCATTTATTATTAAAGGATGGCAAAGACCTCTTTTAACTTGGTAGAGGGAGACCCATTACATAACCCGAAGGCCCAATGGGCATTTAGCCCATTACATGGCCCGTAGACCCATTTTTTTTGCCCGAAGCCCATTCTGTGAATAGTACCGCTACAGTACCTGCACTGCTATAGTACTGCACAGTACCTGCACTGCTACAGTACTGCATAGTACCCGCCACCGCTACAGTTCTCTGCCACCGCTACAGTTCCATGTCACCGCTACAGTGCCCTACCGCCGCTATAGTGCTCATCGTTTCTACAGTACGCCGCTGCTATAGTGCGCTACAGTACCTGCGCCCAATGCGTTTTGAACCCCCATTTTTCATATAGATTTAAGGGGTGCTTAACTTATGTGAGAGATTTCATATTTTCCTAAGGAATAATATATACTTACCAGAAAAATAATTCTCAGATATATAAGATGAAAAACATATTTTGGAATCTAGTATGATATATTAGAATGTATTGAATTCTTTGGGTATTCAGATACTAATGGGTTAGGAAAATGTTGATGATATATGATCCACATCTAGTAGAGTTATTTATATGGAAAATGAGGGTTAGTTAGAATACAAACAAAACAATTCAGAAACACTTTGTATGTGTGAAGATGTGAATGTTGTTTATACTCAACCTACTAATCAACATACATAAATGATTTCTTAATTGGAATATTTAATTATGAAGTCATATTTCCCTTTCCCATGGGTTGTGGTAATCAATGTTCCATCATCCTTACATGGAATTCGGTACAACATTCTCATTTCAAAACATATTAATATCGAAATATCATTTCATCAAAGAGAATGCAGAAAATAATTATTTGACGTTAGAGTATGTTTCTATATATGAACAAGTTACTAACATTTTCACAAAACCATTAAAAAAGGGGTATTTTTCAAAAATTTATGTTGAACAATGTAATCCATTTTCTTTCTCATTAAGGTTGTGGTATGTGTTGTCCCCATAAGTTCTCTTATCTTTTGAGAGTTTTTTCAAAGGAGATAATTATTTTATATATACATCCATTTAATTTATGGTAAAACATTTTATAATGGTTGTATAATAGGGTATTTGTGGGTAATATGGGAACTCATCATGTATGTGTGTGAACTATTATAAATTTTTTTAGTGTGGTTGTATGAATAGAAATTATTTGTTACTAGAAATTATAAATAAGTGACGAATGTTGTGAAGGAAAAATAAGGATGTTTCCTTATCACTATTTTTGGATAGACTGTTTTTTACTATTTAATTTTATTGTTTCTTATAAAGAGAAAGCTCATATTGGATTATAATTGATGAAATGTAATCCATATTTTTAGGTTAAAATGTTAATTAATTTAGGAATCATATTTGAAAACAAAATAAAAATGGAACTATTTTTTGGCACAAGTTGGAGGTATATGTTTTTTTGATGTAATAATAAGTCTATTTTAGAATTGTATTGTCTTTTTTTGTCAACGATGATAAATAAATTCACTTATTAAATGATGAAAATTGGAGTCACAAATTGAATTTAGGAAATAAGAATAAAAGTGCTTAAGAAACTACATCATAATGTATAGATGTTTTCTAAAGGGAAAGGATCATAGAACTCAACTTGGGTCTAGAATGAGGTTTTAATCATAATGGGGAAGGGTAACAGATTTAGCATGGATCTGATAGAAATAAGATGATTTTTTATCTTATTTAGTTGTTTAAAATCACATGTATTACGTAAATCATGTGGGTCAAGATTGATGAAGGAAAGATGTGTGTTGCAACCATGTTAATGAAAATTGTATTTGGGTTCATATTAGTGGGATAAAAGTTGATGTAATGAATAAAATGTTAAAAAAAATTCATTATAAGTCTGGTGTTTTTATTGATTATCATCACTGAAATAAATTTCATTATGGAATTCATTATTATAATATAATGTGGGTGAATGAATGAAGTTTCGAATTCTTTTTTGTCTTAGATCATCATAGTCAAAAAAAAGTAAAGATGTAATTTTTTTTTCTGATCATAATGAGGGGAACCACAATTGGTGCTTTTCTATAAGACTAGAAGAAAAAATATTTAAATCTTTTGAGAAATAAACAGATGGGTTTTATAATTAGAAAAGATAATGATGTTTTGTTGTATCTATTAATGTTTTGTTTTTGAGGATTAAGATGATGGAACTAATAAACTAGAGTTTGAGGTCCATAGATTAGTCAATGAAATTATTATACATATGGGGAATATTCATGACCAATGAAAATGAATGAAAAGAAATGAATTTGTTGAGACCGATGAATAATCTAATCATACATAAATAAACAATTCAGTCAACCATTTTCCATCAAGAGGAATTTTTTTTCATTATGAGTCGGTTATGATAAAGATGAATTTCTATAACTAGTGGGTCAACAATGAAAATAATATTATGTATTTTTTTAAAATAGTTTTTAGTTACATGTTGGTCAATATCCATCATATTAAAGATTTTACACTCAACATGAATTAACCTTTACTTTTTTTAATAAATCCAAAAAACACCAATTAATAAATCCACCATATTGAATAATCTGATAAGATAATCATAATTAGGAAAATTGAATGAGAATATTTTACTTACAATATGTAATGTTTAATGTAATGGGTTATCATCAGTCCTGATTTGTTATAATGTTGTTAATGAATATTTTAGTGACCAAATTTAATCATCTTAATAAAGAAATAATATTGTAAAATATGAATTGGAATCATACTTATGTTTTATTATAAAAACAGTATTTCATCATTTCATGCCTTTTAAAGAAGATTCCAAGTTGTATTAAACATAGTGATACATGGGTGTAAGGGAATATTATACTCATTGTATTCCAAACAAAATTATTGGTTCATAGTGGATTATGTGGTTTTGAATTGTTTCTAAAACATACCATGGATGTAGTTAATATTAATAGTATTTGAACCTTTTATATTATTGTGTACCTGTGTATGTGAATTTGATTTTTTTTCATAAGTTATTTTAATATTTAATATGAGATGACCCAAATTAGAAATGTAATGAAAAAAATATAAACAGATATCAATGATTCACTCCACCCCCTCATAGTGTTATAACAATACCAATTGGGAAGTTAGAAATGGTAATATAGGGTAAATTCTCTTTTTTTACACAATTATAAAGCTTTAATGAGATGTTTTGATAGACAATTTGAATTGTGTTAATAGTTTGGGGTTTTCAATCATTGATGGAATGAAATATCATCTCTAGAATGATAGAATCATGCCATATCATATGTATATTTGGAATGATGTTCTTGAAGCTACAAAATATTTATTTCATTTTATTGATGAAAAGTTTCCTCTAAAACTTGTTGATAAGTGAGATCATGCGAATAATGGAAGACCAAAAAATTATTTACATTCATGACTTTTTGTAAGTGATTTTTTATGTGTGAAGGGTGTTTCCAAATCCAATGGTATATAAGAATGTTAAAAGTCACTTATAAAGGAAATATATATGTCATGATATAAAAAATAAAAAACCAGATGCTCAAGTATGAATATTTTAAATTGTTTGAGTCCAAATCCATTAGGAACATCTCTGCTAGGATGAATCACATTTTCAGCACTATCATATGTTTTTGTGAAAGGCTTGATGATTTTATAGTTGTTAAAAAGATCTTGAGAATTCATTTTCAAAAGTTTGATTCCAAATTCTCTCCATTAGAAGATATATATATATAGAAACATTATCACTTCAAGATATTTAGAGTATTTTCATTACATATAATATGATAAGGTATATAGGTATTAATGTAACAAAAAAATATGATTGTGAAATGTATTTTAAGGATAAAAGAATGAAAATTCCATGAAGGTTCCAAAGAAATGTGATGTAAATGGCTATTAATCTTAAAATTAGGTATGTAAAAATCATTTTGAAATATTGTCCATATTTTCTAAAAATGTTAGAAGAGGAACAGGTGAAGGTTATCATAACGGTGAACCTGATAAGGATCAATAAATATATCTGCCAATTGATCAGCCAAAAACTATATTTGATACAGAGAAGAAGAAATGTGGAAATATTTTTGATGAAAATAATGATAGTGAGGTTATGTATGTTTCTAAGATCAATAAAGATGTGAAGTTAAAAGTTTCTAAAAATAATGATTCTAGAAAAATATCTATTATATATAGATCTGATAAGGATTAAAGTAATACCATGTTGAATGAAGAATATTTCCTATTTTAATAGAAATGATGTTGGTCAAAAAATGCTTGATATGAAAAAAAAGAATTTCGGGGTAAACATATTACCAACTTCAGCCGTTATGTTTTCATCAGAGGTAAATATTATTTCTATGGATACTACTTGATTTTTCATATTTTCATACACATGGAAAATATGTGTTGGATCAATTAAACAAATTAAGACTATTTAGAAAAATTTATATTGAAACAATTGAGGGGGATTCAGTCTCTACAAAAAAGAAGCTTGACAATTATTTTTGGAAGAAAGATGATAAATATGATGTGAAAATTGAAAATATATTCCCACTATTATAAAACATTAGTGAAATATGTGAAAAAACTAGAAATTTTTTTAAGGTATTCCTTGTTTTGTAATCGGTACACCAAATGTTTCTTAGCAATTTATAGAAGATGAACATAATGGATGAAAAGGGAAAAGAATAATCACTATATATAGAAACCACTCTGAAATCTACAAAAGGATAATGACAAATGATAATGTTTAGTGTGTGTTCTTATCATTTGAACGGAGGGTTATAAATTTTAAATAACATTAAAAAAACTAAAAAAAGTACGGTGAAATTTGGAAATGATGAATCTATCATAACCAATGGCATTGAATTATCCATCCATGTGAAAGAAAAGATAAACTCGTTGAATTTTTTTATATTGGTAGGATGAAACAAAAATTTAAATGTGAATAAAATAATTTTAATGAAGGAAAAAATTTATCATTTATAAAGGTGCATTTTCTATAAACATTGAGGAAAACGGAAAGATAGTTAAAGCAGAAAATGTAAAAAAAGAAATTTATTGGAAGTTGGTGAGATACAAAAAAATTATTACTTGGGTATAGTGGTAGGTAATTAGTTAAAATGTGTTATAAAAACAAGATGAAGTTAAATTATAGATATTATGCCCATTTAATTCTTGATATATCAAGAAGAAGATATAGTTGTTGCTCTATTTTTCAGAAGGTAAAAATATCAAACTCATTAGATAAGAAAGTAGATTGGTTTTTCAAATTTACCCATGGAACAAATTCATTCCAACATATGGGATACAATAAGAAATAAATAATATAATCTAGATAAATACATCATAAATTTTGGTGATAAATTCATATGGATTACATTTTTTATGTATATGAAACATTAGTGATATGGTCTGAAAATGATTAAATGTTTTATAAGGAAAACACAAAAGGAATGTGAGTATTCAATGAAGGTGTTTAGAATAGATAATAAAAGGAAGTAGAAAAATTCGGAATTTAATTTTTTTCTTTTGAATCATAGAACTACAAAAGATTTCAGTTCACCATATACTTATCAAAAAAATAGGGTTTCTAATTGGAAGAATAAAATATTGGTGGAAATGGAGAGAACTATGTCACTAGAATAAGGTCTTTCATATTACTTTTGGATATAAGCCATGAGTTCTATTGTGTGTATATGAAATCATTGTTTCTATAGTCCAGGATCATATATGTCTCCATATGAAATGTTTTTTGATAAAACTATTGGTTTGGAACAACTAAGAGTTTTATAGATTCCATGAATCATAATGAAGAAAGATGGAAACATTGGAATGTTTGTGAAGAGAGGTGATGATGTAATTTTTCATAGAAACACTTCAAAAAGAAGAATATATAGGTTTTTAAACAAAGAAACACGAATATTTTTTGATTTTTTAATGAAAACGTAATAGAAAATATTGACAATGAAAAACATTCTCTTGCTGATAAGGATGTTGGAATGGTAATAAATTTTTTTTGACAATTTTTATATGGATACTAACAATAGTAATGATACTCAAGAAGAAGAATTAAGCTCACTTATTTTATGTGATGAGGATAAATCTAAAATTTCTAATACATGTATGGGGATGAAAGTGGGACATGAAACCGTTATTGGTGATCAACATCAGAGGGTTCAAACAAGAAGAACAATTTCACATAATTATTTATATTAATACATTTATTTGAATGACGAAAATGATAATTTTGATCAACCTGAAAGGGTTTAGGATTAAAATGGGTAATTTTATGAGACATTAAATAATGATACTAGGTAACTCATACACATTTCATATGAAAAAATATTATAATTAAATGGGTTTTTGGGAACAAGGAAAATAAAAAAATTTATGTGAAAAAAATAAGGATTGTATTTTGTACAATGGTAACTCAAAGATAGAGGGCATTGACTTTGATAAATTATTTTCTCCTGTTTAATGGTTAGAAATAGTTAGAATCATTCTATATATTATTTCATAATGAGGTTATAATATTATTCAATTGGACTTAAATTCTTCATTTCTAAATGGGTATCTTAAAGAGTGAGTTTACATTGATAACCCTTGTGGGGTTATTGTCGTGAATAATAAAAGTTTTGTGTGTATGCTAAAGAAAGCCTTTTATAGGATAAAACAAGCTCTGAGATCTTGGTATTATAATTTGGATACATAATTAAGGAAGGTGAGTTTCATGAGATGAAGTGTTAAATGTAATCTTTACATTAAAGAAATTCATGTGTTTTCACTAATCATAATTGTTTATGGTGATGCCATTATCTTTGTTGGGATTGATTGAAGAACATGAAAAAATAAGTTATTATGAGATGAAAAAGATGATTGAAATTTCCATGCAGGGAGAAATGAAATACTAGAATAGATTAATATCATTACAAAAGAAAAAAATATATTTCACTCTCAAGAAAAGTATGGTAATTGTCTTTTTAAGATTATTGGAATGAAAAAATAAAAACTGATTTCCACAATGATTTCAATGGGAAAAATGTTTTCTAAATATTGATAATGTTCGGAAGCTAATCCCAAAAACTTTCAAATCCTAAATAAAATGATTTTTATATTTTACTACCAGATAACCCAAAATTTTTATGTTGCATCCTTATTTCAAATACTTAAGGGTGACCAAAATGAATAACCATTAAATGAAAGAAAAAATAATTCACATATATATCAAATCCACAACATATTTTTCAATTCGGTATGATATCTAAAATTATACTGAATTGTTTGTGTATATATATTATGATTGGGTATGAAATATTAATTACACAAGTTCAATATCTAGTGGAGTTTTCATTCTAGGGAAAGGTTTTGTTAGTTGGAATATAAAGAAAAACAATTTAGTTACACTTTTTATGGATGAATATGAGTATGTTTCTGTAATTAAATACACTACTCATCTTATGTGGATAAATACTATTTTAGAAGACTTAATTTTTAAAGTGATCTTACCCTTAACCTTTGGTTGTGATAGTTATAGTTAAATGAACCTTATGAGGAAGAATGTTAAAAAACTATCATTTAATACCTATTGATATCAAATTTCATTACTGTAAAGGGAATGTTAAAAAGTATGATTTGAAGTTGGATTATTTTCTTACATTGGAACAATTTTATTATATTTTCATAATACCTTTACCTAATAAATATTTTAATATATTAATGTTAAACACAGGTGTCCAAATTCTTTCTTTTCAAATTTTGGTTATGTTTTTTGTCCCCACTCTCATAGATTCATTGTATTTTTTCAATGGGGATAATTTGTTCATAAATCTATCAATTGAATGTATTTTAATCCTTTTAGAGAATAATTTATACAAGGAGAGTTGTGTTTCAGATGTGAACACTTCATGAAAGTGTGTGACTACTATAAATATTTGTTGATGTGTCTATAATAATATAATTTTTTACATGAAGATTTAATGAAATTATCAAATTTTTGATGGAAATATGAGGATGTTTGATGATATCAATTTTTGGATATAATGGTTTCTATTGTAAAAAATTATTTTCTCCTTAAAATAGTTAGCTCATATAGTCTTATAATTGATGATGAGTAGTCCACAACTTGAGGAAAGAATTTTTAGTGATTTATGATTATTGGTTGTGAAAAAAATCCAAAGGGGTGGATTTCTGGGACAAAGTGCGATGCATAAGGATTATTTATGTAACAAGATGTTTTTTACATGTGTGTTATATTTTTTTGTGAGAGAAGATAAATAAACTCACATAGCAATATTTTTAAATTAAACTCATAAATCATATTCAAAAAATCAAACTCGCAATTCATATAAAAGTCTATCATAAGAACAAGATGGTTTCTAAAAGGAAAGGATCACTAGACTCATCTTGGGTACTGAATGATGTTCTGAATATAATGGGGATTGAATCATATTTGGAATGGATATGATATAAATATGATGATTCCTTCATATTTTATAATTGTTATAAATAAAATGATTTTTGGAATATTTTGGACCAGGCTAGATGAAGGAAATGGGGAGAGTATCTAAATGGATTCCATACAATCATATTGATGTTCGGATTAGAGAGGAATAAGTTACTAGAAAGTATGTAATGTTAAAAAAACATTATCTTTGATGTTAGATGATAATAAATATGATCTTCAATGTAATATGATCCATGAAGAAAGTCATTCATAGAAGGTAAATTTTTTAAATGAATGATTTTTATAATGCTTTCTGATCTTTCATCATAAGATTAATTTTTTTAAAGGTTGGGAAGGTTTTCATGATCATAATGGGAGAAACCAATGGTGAGGGTCTTTAGTCTGACCAAAAGAAAAAATATATAAATTTTCAGAGAAATAAGTTGTTGTGTTTCATAATCAAAAAAGTGATTTTGTTAAATATTTTATTTCAAGATTAATTGTTGGTTTCTTTTTGAGTGGCTCAAGAGAAATAACAATTTCCTTAACAAGTGGTTCTAAAATGAAATAATGAATATTGATTTTAGTTACAAGATATTTTATTTATCTTTGGGTAAAGATTAAACATATTGAAGACTATTTTATATTCATTTAAATTATGAAATCAAATTGATAATTAGGTTTTCCAATTAGTAATTAATTACATTATGGGATATCATCTCTTTTGATTTATTTTCAACTATGTTTACAAAATAAGAGTAACCAATTTTCTGCATTGTAATGACGAAATCATATTGGAAAATAATATTTGGAATTAATATGATGATTCTAAGAAGATTAAAGCAATATATTTCTTAATATATGAAATTGGTATGGATAATTTGAAATTATGAACTTGTATTAGGAAATCCAAATGGTGAATCATATTATGACTGAATATTTTTTTGGTAGTCTTATGCATTGATTGTGTTAGAGAGTAATATGAAATTGAACAAAGATTAAAGGCATTGTAAATTAAAAATAAATAAGTCAACTAAATAACCATGATTTAAGAAATATAAAATATTTAAGAAATTTGGTGATGTGGGAAAAACATTTTATAATTCCCCTTAAACCATTTTTAATATCTATAAAAGGGGTAGAATATGTTATTTATTCTCGTACTATATTCACTTACAAAAAGAGATAGATAAGTTCTGCATTTTTATCAATAATAATTATCTATATTGTGTTTTGTTAAAAAATTTAGCAAGACAGAATAAGAAGAAGGAAAAAAATCATATTCCAAGTTTTCAGACAAGAGAGAGCAATTAGACAGTTTTTTTTGTATAGGATAAGTGGAATTCATGAATTTTTAATGTGGTATTCCAATAGATTTATATTTTAATGTAGATAAATTAGACATGGTATTATTATTGGGAAGTCAGACTGAATTCCATTACGATATCTAAGAAGTTATTTTTAGCTTCTTATAATGAATGTGTTTTTTTTAAATATGATATTTTTGAATGTCGATCAATAAGAATCATAACATGTTTGCTACAAAAATTGTATTTCTCCCTTTGGTGATATTTTAAGCACATGTACAATTGTATTGAACATTGGGAAACATCATTGTATCGGAATATCCTAATAATTTTATTCTACAAAAAGAATTTTTTTTCTACTGCATTCTGTGGTATTTTATTGTTTCTAAATGATACAAATTATTTAGCTACTAATACTGAGTAGTGAACTACATAATTTATTTTTTCCTTTTCAATTTATGATTTATCTAGTTTCAATACACAAAAAAATATTTCATAGGATTAATATTCTATTTTTTAATTAATTAACCATAAATGAAATATATATTACTGATTCACTGCTCCCCCGCTCAGTGCGCCACTACCACAAAAACAGTTTTTCGCAGCGCCCCCCCCCCTTTATCAGCGCTTGTTTAGTAGCGCTGATAAAGGGTCGGCTTCAAAAAATATTAAAAATATTTTAATATATTAATATATAAATATAGTTATATTGTTATATAAATATAATATATAATTTTTAAATATATTTTAGATAAGTATAAATGTACATTTACACTTATTATACTTAATATATAAGATATTTAGTGAAAATGGATTCTTAAAAAATTAAAAAAAATATTTTTAACTAATAATTTGATAATAATTATTGATTAATAGTCATTTAATAACAATTTGAGGACTAAAAAATTAAAAAAATTAAAAAAAGATCCAAAATATGTTGAAAACGCAACTTAAACTTCAAATGGTCATAACTTTTGATCCGGGTGTCCGTTTGAGCTCTACCACATATCAAATTGAAGCCTGTGAAGAGCTCTACGTCACTGTAACTAGGGTCACCCCGGTCAAACATTTTCCGAGGCCAAAAGGGGCCCAGACGACCTCCAAAACTGAGTTCTTTGTCGGGGTACCCAGATTTTTTAACATTTTGTGGATTTTCAGCCTCGTTTAAGGGGTTATTATTGGCTTTTTTTGGTGGGGAATGAATTTATTCCAAGTTATTACATTCATATTGATATTATTTATTTGAAATTTCATCCTTTTTTATAATTCGCTGCTATTTATAATCAAATATATAACTATATGTACAATTGTTTTATATATTCATACCTAAAAATTAAATTTTTTAAATAAATAATTAAACATATTTACATATAAAATATATTAGCTTTATCTAAATAATAACTAACATCCATTTTATTTAAAATACAAATATATGAATATTTATATACCTATATATTAATCTAACTATATATATATATATTAATCTGACTATATATATATATATTACTCTAACTATATATATATATATATATATTAATCTAATAACTATATATATATTAATATAACTATATATATTCATATAACTATACATATGTTATTATAACTATATATATATATATATATTAATATAAATATATATTACTATATGAATAAATATAACTAAATATATATATATAGATATAGATATATATTAATATCACTATATATATATATATTAATATTACTATATATATATTAAAATAACTATATATATATTATAATATAACTATATATATATATTATAATATACCTATATATATATATTATAATATAATAACTATATATATATTAATATAAATATATATTACTATACGAATAAATATATATATATATATATCATGAATTGGAAGACAAATCAAAAGAGAGTAGTGGTAAAGGCTTAGGCGCGCAGGGGGGAGGTATTGAGTTCAAATCCTGTGGGAGGCAGGGGCGCGCGCGCATGGGGGAATATAACAGCAAACACTGTTAAAGGGTGAAGGGGGTGCGTGGGGTGCATGAGGTGCTATACAGGGGCATAAAAGCACTGTAAAATGGGGGGCTCAAGCGCTATAAAATCCCACCCGATTCACAGTATTTTTTAATTTTTTTTTAAATTTTTAAATTTTTTTAACTTTTATCAGCGCTTTTTTAAAAGAACTGATAAAATAGTCCTTTATCAGTGCTAAAACGAAAGGGCTGATAAAGGAAGTCCTGATATAGGACCCCCTGTATCAGCGCTAAAAAAAGCGCTGATAGAGGGGTACTTTTATCAGTGCTTTTTTTAGCGCTATTAAAAGACCCCTGTTATCAGCACTTTTTTTAGCGATGATAAAGGGGACCCCCCATTATCTATGCTGGCTTTATCAGCGCTTTTTCTAGCACTGATAAAGGCCATTTTCAGCGCTGATAATGGTCGTGTTTGTACTTAGAAATTACACATTGGAGTTTCAATTGAGGTTATCGTGGTTCTTCTAACCATGTATTTTCATTTATAAATGATTTATTAGATGTGTTTGACCTCCATCGGTCATTGTATTTTCTCGCTCTTGATGATTCCTATTTTCACTCATGTTTCCTCTTCACAAAGGGATTTAGATACATTGAATTTTGTTAGATTTTAATTTTTTATGGATTTTGATTCTAAGACATCTTCTAAAACATTATATAATTTTAATTTCATTTGGTGGATTATTTATGGGGGAGTTTATAGATCACGTTTGAGGTAGGTGTCCCTATACCAATGTGATGAACCTTGTATTAATAATGGTTTTTAAAATATTTAGTTTTTTTAATGAATTCTTTTTTATTTAATATCAATGTAGAGTTCTTTTATAAAAGGTATCTTGAGTGTAATAATAATGGATTTTAAAAATTATTGATTTATCAACTTATTAAGATTGAGTATATGACTTAATGATTGATTTGACTCCAAAATATAGATTTATAAACATAATCTAAGATACTTTCCAATGAAAATGTATTTTAAAATGTGAGTATGCTTATTTAACCGTTTTGGAAATCATGCCATAATGGGATCCTTTTGTTATTCGTGTTGCAGATATATGAAATCCTTAGTTTGTTTGACATCATTTGTGGTTAATCTTGTTATATTTATAGAATTTGGTAGTCATTTACATCAGTTGTATTCACATTAAATCTAGAATATTTTCCTTTAAGTGATTAATATACATATTCCAACAGGCTAAATCCCCACTAGTATTATTGGTCTACTTGATGGTATTAATTCATGTTTGATTTCTCACATTTTTTTGTTGTTAAATTTCCATAAATAATTATGTTTATTCCATATTAACATCACAAATGTACCTACCATATTCATATTTTATACAAATATGATTTGAGTACAAATTAATGATATGAGGTTTTATGAATATGGTTTTAATTTGAAAAAAAAATTTAGATTATTTTTTTTTCTTCAAGATAAAAATAATTGATTCATGATGTTGGAAATTATGTAGATTCTACAGTGGTATCATACTTGATTTATTATACATTCTTTACTTTTCATTTTGGAAAATTTAGTTTTAATTTTTAAAGACACAAGTAAATGTAAAGGCATCTGGTATTTCACGGACATCTCTTCGATGTTGCTACATTATAATTATTTTTGGTGGGTGGTGATGGTTGGTCTCATGGAGACAATATCTTGTTATTTTTTGGATTTCTATCTAGTTTATCAATTTTATATTTTCCTTGAATATCTCATGGATGTGTTCTTTTTTTATACATTTAACTTTCATTATTTATCTCATTTTAATGACATATATTGAGTGTATGGATTTTGTTTTGATCTCTACAAATGTGGTTGATAGTCTTGGTTGAAGTTCCACTTTAACCCATTTTGGTTAATTAACAAATTTAATTAGGGAAAATACCCACCTGGAATCTTGGGGACATATTCTAGATTTATATCAGGATATGTGGTAGATATTTTTTTGAAAAGGCAAACATCTTTTAAAAAGTGGAGAAAGTTATCTGGAAGGGTCACATTCATATCTGAATAAGAGTTTCCATGGCTAGTATTGAGTTTTATCAATATTGATCTTGGTTTAAGAGGTTTTTTTAATGAACATGATTTTGATTAAATTTAGACTAAGTAGTTCCATTATAATTTTCTTTTCACCTCTCATCTATTTAATCTATGAATTATAGAAATTATATTTATTGAATTTGTTGGGGTTCATTATGTTCATATTTTTATTCAGATAATTCTTCTTAACATAATTAGATATGTTATTTTTTATTGTATATTAAATTACTTCTAACAATGATATTAAAAACCGAGGAAATTAATCTATATGAAATGTTCTATGGTTTATCCCTATAGTACATCCGTCATTGATAGAATTTGTTATCCATTATATTAATACTCTTGGTCAGGCATGAGTAGTAAACTAGAGGTGAGAGGTGGATAAGGGATTTCAATTGACCAATCAAAACCCACCTATCACACATGGTCAAAATTCTTATGTGGTATCCATCATTGTGAAATTGAGTTCATTCTAATGGGTTACATGAACCATAAATAGATTATAATAATGGAATTTAGATGAACATGCCTAATGATAATGAGAATGAATTCTAGATGGTCAGGCACATTATTTTTTCATTGACCTTGATTAAATTCATTTTGAGATTAGTTATTTAAATAAATACTCTTATCGGGTCTGAGGAATCTATTTTTCACATATTATCAATCAAAAATATTTTATCGTTAATAAAATATTTAGTAAATTTATTCTCTTGTTCAATAAATTTTTGATGATTTTGAATAGAACAAGAGATGACCCGATAAAAAATTTTAATATACATATTGGTTAAATGATATTTTTTATTTAATGTATTCATATTCTCTTAAAAATAATAATAATAATAATATTGAAATTTATTTTAATGGTTATTTTTATATTATTTTCGGTAGAAAATAAAAATAACTAACATTATAACCTATACATGATCTCAAAAAATATATGTTAATGTCTATTGTGTACATTACTCAAGATTTGTATATTTATTTTTATACAACTAATTCTCTCTCGAATTAATTTTAACTCTCCCTATAAAGATTGAGAAATTAATGATATATTAGTTTAAGATACAAGGATGGATGATCAACATGAATAATGTAATAGAATTGTTTTTCCATGATAAATATCAAAAATAAATTGGATTTTTTGAAGATCAATGGATCATGTGCGGATCACCTCTAAAGAGGATTACCATTGGATCCTCACACCACAACTAAGGAAGTCCAATAAGGGTTCTCTGCTAGAACAACCTTATCAAAAAATAATATTTCCATTGACAGGGTACTATATTATAATGTTCTAAATAACTAATTTATATATTTAATGTAATATATAATCTTGTGGGGATTTGAGAAGCTCTAAATCAAAATAAATTTTATTTTAATCACCACAAATAAACTACCGGTTTTCCTAGAACCTACGAGTTGTGTCAAAGTCGTCAAATATCATATTCATAATTTTATATTTGATTGTTTGTATATCCATAATATTGTTTATATTTTGACGAATATACCTTTTTTTTCAAGATAAGAAATTGGAATATTTCTAAATAAATTTTCAGAGTAAAATGCTAAGATGACATATGATTCAGAGTCCCTGTTTTATCAGAAATAATTTTATAAATATATTTTATATTACACATGCATGGACTCTTAAATAAAATGTGAGAACTGTAAAATCAAATCTCAACATAGATATCTGAGACTGGGATTGAGCCTAAAATATGATGTTTAACCTATATGTGACATAACATTTTTCAGCTTGGTTCATTTTTATACAACCTTTATTGATGACATATTAAATGAGTTAATTATATAATTAATTTAATTCATAAATTAATTAACCAAATTTAGATATTTCTATTTAAACATTATTTTGGATGGTTCACTAAGGTTAACTGTATAACCATAGGATCATTAATAATCCTATTCTCATGCCCCTCATTATATAATAAAAATCATATGACCATGAAAATATGGATCTAGTAAGATCCTTGAACAATGTACATAACAACTTATCTCATTCATCTAAGATCATGTCATTCAATTAATAAAAACCCAATACCATCATTCATTCATAAATTTTTGTATTCTGCCCATATTGATTCAATATTCTAGAATTACCATATTGTTTCATTGATCTATGTTTGAATTACCCATTTCATGCACTAATGTAATGGCATTAATTTTTTTTGTAGTTTTCTCACCACCAGGATTATCAATTTATGTTTTTTTCCTAGTATTATTTTCCAATAATCTTTTACCCAATCCTTCATGATTTTATACAAAAATATCTTTATTTTCTTTAGATATCAGCCCACTTTGTCTCAGTTTGACTTTTTTTCGGTGGGTTGGAGCCTTATTGGACCCCTGGAATCCTAGAAGATTCATGTGAGATGAATTTTTTTGGAGGATCAAGTAAAAAATATGATGAATCAGGGAATATCATCTGACTGTTTCATTTATATGTGATCTGGTACAATGATGGTGGTAGATGTCATACACATTAAATGCACGCATGAAATGAAGAACCAAATCGAACCCTGTTTCTGACTAATATATGGACAAAAACTACAATTGGGGGACTCTTCTTCAATTATAGGAGGCATAAGGGTGATATTTGAAGGTAGAGTAAAAAAATATTGAGCATGACGATCAGATCTATCTTTATAGGAAAATCCTGACAATGTTCTCGATATATATAAAATCGCATATCATGTATTTCGGTTTATGCGATGGATATGATTTCACGTGGTATTAACTATGACATGCCATGTGGTTGGACCACAAGCTCTGTAACCCTATATAATTATATTGGCATGTACCTAGGGTAAATTTATATGATCCCATTTTCCCATGCATTTTTCTCATGGAGGGATACACAACATGTGCTTCAAAGAGTACATGGGATCGAGGAGTAGCCACATGACATGTCTTGGTTTGGACATGACACTTAGTGTACCATAGTACATGAACATAAGAATATTTACATTAACACATCTAGGGATATAGGTAGGTACCTAAGTGAATATGGAATGTCATATATTGACCCTGCACACAATGTAGTGCTGCATAGTTAGTGAGATTTTTATTGGAAAGGAAATAGCCAAGAAGCAGTCTGCGACCACACTCTATCTGGGTCCCCTTATACATTGTGTACCCCTTATTAAATTTTGAGTTTCATTAAACCCCTGATATCTCCTTTATTTTTACTCATATTTCATCTCATGAGTAGCCTATGTGGATTGTTTTTTATGTATAACATTATGGTGTTTTCCATATTTATTTGGAGATTTGATGCATTATGTTACAAATGTGACTCTTCTTCAGTGATTCTTGGTGATATATGTGATTTTGTATGATCACCAGGGTATTTAGAGAGGTACACTCTAGTTTTACTAGGATTGGGTCCTCTACCAATCTATATAGCGAAACCCTCTTGTTTGATAGGTAATGATTTATATATTCACATTCATAGTGGAAGCCTCATTCATGGATAGGGTATGGGTCATATACATAACAATTAAGTGGAACACTCCTTTGGTATCTATGTATGGGTCCTCAACTATGATAGTGTAACGCTACTAATGGGCAGGGTTTGGGTCCATTATCTGATATTTGAGTGGAACCCTACTGTGGTATCTAGGCCTGGTCCCACACTACTATAGTAGAATCCACAAACTATGATGTCCTAGGGTCCTCAACAAATTTCTAGTGTGGAACACTCAAGCTTGGATACAGATGGGTCCTCTATAGACAACTTGAGATGAACAATCTTGTACGGATATGTCTTGGGTCCTCTACCTATATACCAATTTCACTCTACATATTATACCATGGGATGGATTCTATACCTAGAAATTGTTTACCATCACTCAACAACATAGTTACAAGGTTGGTTTGAGTTGGATGTCTCTCCAAAAAGATGAATGAGTTTTTGGGAATCAATGTTGGATCTTTTGGAATGGATTGAACTCTTTCCAATGATGTACTGTGATATAGAGATCCCCATTATCTATCATTTTGTATTTATTGGGTTGATCATATATATATATATACATGTCATTTGAATTTCTACTCCAATGACTCTGTTGATTTGTCTACTATCTATTCCAATTCTGTATCTTATTAACCCCCCTTCAGCTATCATAGATTCTATCTGGGTATTTATATACTCACACATTGATGGGATTATCTCACACATTTCGTTTCATATGAAGATAAATGATAGGTCATAGGTTACTATGTCGAATAATAGGGATCAATGGTCCATTAGGCCACATAGAGTGCTCAAAACTTGTATATTAAAATATGAAATATATCAGAACTCTTACATTCTAGTTTTTCTAGGATGAGATATAGTTCTAGTTAGGTATGTATTTTTCCATTTACTTTTGGGTTTCACTAGTTTACTTGTATATAAAATATTGGGTTTTCACATGTATAGATATATTATAGTTATTACATAACTTTTTATTTTTACTATTCACTTCTACATTGAGATGATTGGTAGTTTTAATTCTAGTATATTTGGAAAAATACCTCCCATTTAGGTTATTAATTTATGATCTTTTCACCACACCCTTTCTTATGAGGGGTGGGGGTGTTGGGGTAGTTACAGATCATAACCCCTTGGGTCAGTTTCTGATAGATTGGTATTAAAAAAGTTCATTCCATTGGAAATTTTTTGTATTATTCTCTTTATGAGGATTTCATTTGGGATTTATGGAAACAATGTGAAAGTATAGAGAGTGTGTATTTCTTACTTGGGAACCTAGTGTTAGTGTATTGACCAACGTATCAATTCCCTAGAAACATAGATAACATATTTTTGACTCATCATAACTGGAAAATGGTTGTAGGGATCAATTTAACATGCATCATATAAGACTGAGTCAATGGAATATACTTCTTAGGTCATCTCCACATTGTATATATTTTCCCATCACACTATGGGACATGCTGATTAAATTTTCATGATACAACCACGACAAAAACCGTCAGGGTTACAAATTGTAGTTTATATTGACAATCTGATTAGTGGTAATTCCTTGTTTTAGGGTAAATCCCATTATATCCTTATTTTAGGATGAAAGGTAGCATCACCCACACATATCGAGCATCAAATCATTCAATTTGGGAAGGTTGAGGATACATGGCAGCTTTTTGAACACCATGACTACCATTTCCTGAGGCCTCATATGTTCCATGGTTCTCTAGGTCCACAGGAAATGGATGATTAGGTAGATATGGTTGTCAATTTTTCCACACATATCAGGGAACGAATAGTTTATATGGTCTCACAGGTAGATGTATGTTTCCATGGAGCAGCTAGGAACTAGTGGATTCCTATTAAACAGATACATAGTGAGACAAAAATATCATATCCAAAATTTCATCATCTAATTTATGTGATGTAATACCCTTTATTTTTTCATTTGGTTCTGATATATAATATTCTAGAGATGAATAAGGGAGGGATGACAGTGGATGGGTACATGATGAGGTTTATAGACCATACATGGTACTCCAATGAAATGATTTTTTAAGGCTACATACAATCATAGATGTTAGAGAAGCAACTCCATAGGGATATCTATGACAATGTAGTGTGGTTTTTCATTACCAACATTTCATGGATATTGGAGAAGATGAGTCTAATAGATAAATATTTTTCATAGGGATTCTAGGTGGATAATATTGACAGTGATTTTCATGGAGTGATTCATATATAACAACTAATCAGTTCCAATCAACTAGATTTCATCATATAAGAGCTTTATGGTATCAGGATTGGAAAAATGGTCAAGGAAATAATAGTAGAACAACGAAACCTATATAGGGATGGTGATATTATTCTAATTAGAAAGGTCACGATGTGTGTTACTACATAAATATACATGATTAGGAGAACCAGAAACAAAATATAGACCATAATGGTAGAGGAAGTTCCCTTTTCTGGGGTCTCCTCGGAGAGAGAAGGGTGTCCCCCATAGAGGTGGATCTACAATATAAGAAGTTGGATCCATATGTGGAGTATATGTGTTTAGTTGATGATTCTAATATATTATTCTAGCACCACCATCCCCCAGTTTCCCACATCATGCTTAAGGGGATGTAGGACAGGGCCATGGAAATGTGTAGGCTATGGATTATTATTATAGAATAACTCATATGATTATCAAAAGAAGTATATATGGTAATTTTAATCATGATTTATTATTATAATAAATAAATTTGATTCATTCCTTCATATCATTATACTTGGGGATAGAGATGTAGCTCCTAGCTGAGGCTGTAGGAAAACAGCTTGGACTTGTGATTTATATGGGGAACACATATTATATATCATTTATCTTCTGATAGTACGAGCTTTCAATTGGTGGAGAGAAGTTATTGTTGGACGTTTTGTACATCAAGATGGTAACCTTTTACATTATATTTTTTTAATTTTTTCAAAGGAATGAACCTGGATTGATTTTCACTGAATATGATTCAGATTTTTTTGCACTGATTGGTGAAGATTAACCTTCATGGGAGAGGTATATCACATGGAAGGAGGAGTGGTTTTTTCAAGTATGTGCATACAACTCATCTCCCATTAGATGGAGAGTGTAGCCATTAGAAAATAAGTCTCTTCAAGAATCTGGTTTCCATTAGTCATGAAGAATTTTATTGATGTCTTCCCCAAGGATGTTCTAAAAACACTTACAGTGCTAGAGATTTAATTTTTAATAAAAAATTTCTCTGAGACCTATCATTTATCTTATAGGGCATAAAAAATGGTACCTAGCACGCATATAGAGCTATGACTATAGTTGGAGGATGTTCTGGTGAAGGGTTTTAACATAGTCAGTGTGCCCACCTGGGAAATACTAGTGTTGTTCATGAGAAAGGAGGACTGAAGATTGCATCTTTTCATAGATTATCATCACCTAAAGAAATACATGATAAATAAATTTACCCCTTTTGAAGATATATAACATCTTTTATCAGTTTCTTGGCTTGGGTTTTTTCCTAAAGATCGATATTCGGTCCATCTACCTCCATTTTAGTGTTCTGGCAGGTGGAATTCCAATTATGGACTTTTTGTGTCAGTAAATACACTATGAGTTCCCAATGATACACTTTTGTGTGAGAGATTCACACTCCATGTTTATGGATTTAGTGAACCCAATCTTCCAGCCATAATTAGATAATTTTTTCATCACGTCATAATCTACATACTCATATACACTACATCCTAAGAGGAGTATGCATATCACTTATAGATGGTACTTCATTTATTTTCGGTGAACCATCACAATAGAATGCCCTCAATGTAAAAGATATGGATTCAAAGGTTAACTTCATAGGGAATTCCATTTATCATAATGGCATGGTTATTCACCCACTGAAGATGGATTAATTTTTTTCTTTGGAGCCACCCAAGAGAATGTAAGAGGTAAAAACGTTCATTGGAATCGCAGGGTACCACCAGAGGACTGTAGTAGACTTATCCAGAATTATAACACCATTGACAATCCTAATGTGGAAAGGGTAGTCATTTACATAGAATATGATGTGATATATTTATTTTGAGGATTTCAGGATTTGGATAACAAGTTCTCTATTTTCGGGACTACCATAGGTGGTTATGGAGTACATATTCTATTGAGATGCCTCAGGAGATGATCTTGGATACATATTCATGCTTTAGTAGGCTATTATTACATACAGGGTGATTTAGTTGATACTCCAAGAATAAAACTGCATAGATCACGACATAATTTATACATTTGTAGTCTTCCTATAGATTATTTGGTGGTACTATCTTCGTGATAGTAAATTTTGGTTTGCTCATACCATTAGAGTCATAGGATTATCTTGGAAAATATATACTTGATCATGAGACAGAGGCGTTGGTTAGAGTTCCTATATAACTATGACATAGAGAAAATATCAACATATGGGAAGGGATACATAATAATATATTCCTATATTAGGAACTCCTAGTCTCATTTGGTGTATGAGGAGACAGATCTGTTGTCTTCCTTAGAGAAAAACATAGTTTAATAGGATGGTGGATTTTTATTTAAAAAATTTTGTTGACTCCTATGGTCCTCTATCAGGTTAGATAGTCCTAGCTGTGATACATTGACTATTACATTGTTCCTGATCAAATATTATCTGGATATTCACTTGATTGATTTTAGGAATCAGGGATTCACGTCATCCATTTCCAGGGACATATAGTGGCCCCCGGTCTTGTTATAGAAGGTGGGGATGAGAGATTTCCACACTTCTTCTTTAGTTGTACGTCCCATTGTGTAGAAGACGTATATATACATTAAATATAGATTTTTTTTGATATAGAAAAGATAATTAGTGGTTTCATTTTTTCATGGTTCCACAACTGTGAGCATGTCATAGCTGATAACTAGGTTTCTACGGGTTTATTTCTCCCACTTGAAATCCCATATTGTAAGTGGAAATGCATATCAATAGACATTTTCAAAGTGATTTATATAACATATATATTCCATTATTTGATTTGTTTGATTATTTTACAAATTATAAAGTGACAGAACCTTGTTAATATTAGTTGGAAGAGTTCAATGTAGAGTTTGGGGATGATGTATGTATAGTAGATTGTTCGCCTTCAGGGGTGAAATTAACTATTGTCTTCGATTGTGATGGGTGTTTCATGTCACTATTATGGAGAGGTCGACATGAAGCAATACAGACCTAGATTAGAATGAGTGCAACCTTCCACCCCATAAAAACGGGAAAATGAAGAACACTATCCGATTAATAGAGGATGTGATGAGGGGTTTCAAATTTTAGTTTGGTTGGACCATAGAGGATCACATTAAATTTTTATAATTTCCATAAAATAATATGTAAACACTACTATTAGCCTGTCACCATTCAAGCCCCTTCATGTGAGACCCTAAAGGTCACCCATGGGCTGGACAGTGATCAGTGAGGCATATCTTGCGGCATTAGAGATGGTACATTCAATGATGGATAAGTTACAAGTCATTCATGTGCTTTTGAGGGATGAACAAAGCAGACATATATCACACATAGATTGACATCAAATGTCTTCAGCACATGACCTGAGAGGCTAATTTATCTATATTATCTCCCCTAATGAAGATTGTAATGATTTGGCTAGGGAGGAAATATATTCTAAAGTTTCATCATACCACTCAAGATCTTGTTGAAGCTTTCAGCGGTTTCTTACAACTTCCCGAACCCCAACATATAGAGTGGGATAACGATGTATTATTTGTTCTATTGAAGAATAGTTACATGAATGAACAAAATCATGTTATTAACTAGGGAGAGATAGACATTTAGAATGTAGAGTCTTTTATGAAGTACCCAAGAATGATTATGGATCAAAAAAAGTGGAACATTCCTAGATGGTCCATCCCCTTCATATGTGTGATGTGGTAGCTTGAGATCATTCATAAGATCTCTAGGGAGAGTAAGAACCTGAAGTAGGCTTAGTATCGTGAGATTTTTACATTTTTTTTCTTTATTGGGATGAAAAACCTGAGGTGGGGAATAATGTAGACCCTTTTTTCCCTTATAAGTATTTATAATATTTATAGTTATATTTTTGGAGACAGTCACTAAAATGACATGATATTTCAAGGCACAGTGTGACTGTAATTAATTTCATAGAAATATTAAATATATTTTATATTATGGACCCATGATTTATTAATGAAAATTGAAAACTATTATACCGAATCTCATATCATAAATTTGAGTCCACTATTGAGTTCTGAATGCGATGTATACTCTAGGTGTGACGAAATGTGGGTTGGTTTGGGGTGTTCAAACAAAATGGTCTCTGGTGGTATGTTTTGGGGATTAATTATATAATTAATTTAATTAATAAAATATATAAAATAGTTTTTATTTACCTATTCAAACACTATTTTGGTGGGATCTATAGGGGTTTCTACATAACCCTATAATGGTTTAGAAATTTATTCTTCTTGCACTTGTTAGAGAATTAGAATTAGACAATGATGGACCTCGAGATCATTGAATATTGATGTGCAATGAATGTAATGACTAATATCCTACATTGGTGAGTTAATTTTAAGATCATGAATGATCCCAAACTATATAGGACTCCTGAATTTGTGTATTAGTCCCCTATTTAATTTTTTTTAGAATTATCATATTTATTATTATTTATATTTTTGAATTGATTCATTGCATGTGATTGGGTATTGGACAAACTATTTATTCAGCATTATAACCCTCATGAAATTCAATTAGAGTTTGGTAGAAATAAATGGTTTTCAAAATATCATTACACCTTTCATCTTGTGTATTTCTACAAAATCTTATTTACTTTTCTTCATTTATTGGCCCATGTGGTACCGATTCGACCTTTTCAGTGGGACTGAGCCAGAATGGGTCCCTAAAATCATTCAAGATTTTCATGTGATATATGGATTGATTGATAATTGATGAACATGGGGGAATCATGGAATAATGAGTAATTTTTTATTGATCTTGGATATGATAAAATGACGCCAGACAATAAAATTATCACAACATAAGTAGAGGAATTGATGAAAAAGATCTGATTCTTTTTTCAGTCAATGTAGTGATGGAAAAATATGGTTTTTGGATTCACCATTGATTCCTGTAGGCCTTAAGACTAGATTGTTTTTGAAGTAGTATGATATAAAGTGGTGTGATTAGATCTTAGTTTATGTGAAAATCATGACCATAGATAAATTAGTTCATAGAACACAAACCATGTAGTTTTTTTCCACTGTGGTTAAGGTTTCACTTGGAGTGAAATATGAAATGAAATGTGGGGGGACAGCACATCATATAACCCTAGTTGACATGATCAGTGTGTATATAGGGTACCCTCCTAGAACTCTGGTTCAAAGACTTCCATGTATGGCATGAGGCACACTGTGTACTTAAAAGATCATTGGGATTGAGAATGTGTTTCATGTCGAGTGTCATTTTTGACCTATCTTGTAATGTACCATAGTATATAGACATGGGAATATTTACATGAATAAGGATAGAGACACATGTAGGGTTCCATGTGGACAAGGTATGTTGTGCAATCACCCTACAAGTCGTGCAGTGCTACACGACTTGTGAGTCATGTACTAGGAGGGACATGGCTTGAAAGTGGTGTGGGAACACATACCATTTGGGTACCATTACATTCTATATACCAATTATTCCTTTTAAAAAAGCTTCATCATTTTGTATCCCCTTCATTTTTACTCTTATTTTTTCTAGTGTGTAGCATATCCTATGTTTTTTCATACATAGAATGTGATGGTGGCCTCCATAGTGGATTTTGAGATATGATGTGAAATTTTTTGACTGTGATTCTTCTTTAGGTTTTGGTCGACGATAATAGTTATCAGTAATTATCACCATGGGATTAATATTGGCACCCTCCAGCTGGGATGATCTGGGGTAATATACATATCTATAGGGTGGCACACTCTTCTGTGATAAGGAGTCAATCCTCATTATACATTCAGAGTGACACCCTTCTATAGGGATAGAGAATGGGTCTTCTATGTACCCATTGAGTTTCACCCTCTAATGTTATCAGGTTTTGGGTCATCAATAATGAATTGGGAATCCCTTATCGGTTAGGTCAAGGATCCATTATCTACTACCCATGTGGAACCCTATAATTGTACCATGGAATGGTCCTGAACATCTAGATTGGAAACCTCAATTTGGGTTCATCATGGGTCATATACCAATTACTATAGTGGTAGCCTCCATATGGTCTGGTCATTGGACCTCTTCTTATTACACAAGTGGAACTACCCTTCTGGTATAATGCATGGGGCCTCTAGATATATAATGGGAGGAAACCTCCTATTGTACCATGTCATGGGTTCTCTACATAGATATTAAGCCACTAGGATATGAAACATAATGAATATCTATTTATTGATATGGATGTATCTTTATAAATATGCATGAGATAGTGGGAATTGACATTTAACCATTTAGAAATGATGGTACTTTTTCTTGGGTTGGGCTATTAGATTTAAATCCCATTTCTCTCTCAGTTTTTATTATTTGGTTTGAAAATATATATATATCTATATCCTTGTTGTATAATTTTTTACTATTTTGAATTGGAGTGATATATATACTATCTATTCCAATTGTTTCTCTTACTACCCTCCCTTCAACATTTGGGACATCCTACTACGTATGTATATACTCAAAACTGCAAGGACAATTCCAACAAGTGTCATTTCATAGGAAGATGATGGATAGTTCAGTGGTGACTATAGAGGAGCACTGATATACCTAGTGCATTGGGATTTGTATAGTAGTCAGTGCATAATGATAAGTATCTAGGATCTCTCAACACATCTACTTTCTTGTTTTTCAGGTTAGGGAATCTATCAAATTCGGTGTGTAATTATCATATTTACTTTCATTTTTAATTTTCATACTCTTATACAATCAAGATGTTTTTATTCAATACATTCGATAATTTTCTTATTATTCCACTTTTATTCTGTATTTATATATTTGGGTGTCTACATACTAGTACATTTGAATAAATTCATCCCCTTAAGTTTATCCCTTTCACCGCTTGTCCCCACCCCTATCCTATAATGGTTGGATTGTGATAGATTTCGATCTATCATAGATGGTTAGGGTCATGAAATTTAAATTAATATTATTAATTATTTATTATATTTTGTTTTTATATGTTATCAATATGTTAATCATGTTTTTTCAGTTTTGTATATTATTAATGTTCTACGGACATATGAACAACACCTTGGGATTCCTATTGGATGGATAAGTAATTGAACTCGATAGAATGGTATTACATACAAAATATATCGAGTACACATTGTGTACCCAAGTTCATTACACCTATCCATGTCAAGAGATAAATGAAACATAGGGAAATTAACAACACATAGTTCAATAATTTCAAACTGCATATAGACTGGGCCATCCTTGAACACAGTATGTATGATTACACATCATATATCTTGTGTAAATATAGTGTAGTCAACATGGTTAGCATTTAAATTCATTTAATCTGTGTTGTCTTTATACATGTTTAAATAATTTGAGAATAATAGGTTTGATCATTAATGATATACATGATATAAATGTGGAGTATATGAAATGCAGTTCACCATTTCCTATGTTGAAATACACATCAACCCATTTAGTAAGAAAATATACCACATGAAAAAAGTGATTCACAACCTGTAGATAGACTTTAAACATAAGGAATTCTCTCATCAGAGAACACATTGAGTAATTCAGTGGGTCTCATTGGTACATGAAACTTATAACCCTTAATGAACATCTAGATTGTACATATCGAATAATCCATCGTGTTTTATGATAAATAGGATGGAAAGTATACCAGGAACACAAAATGTGACAAATTATATAGTTAGTTTTCACATGATGTTTAGTTCAGTCGACCTATATACTGAAGCCCCATGTGTGTTCCTAGGATTCATGGAAACCGAGATATACAGTGAGAAGCTATAATGTAAAGGTTATATAGTCTGAAAATTAATGGTGTAACTATATTATATATAATAGTCAACTAGAACATTATAATCGAATCTTATTGATTGGAATATGTTTTTTAAATTTAATAATGGTATTAATGAATATTATATAATCAATCAATGTATTTTAATAAATCTATCATTATTTTATGCGAAAAATATTTTCTATGATTTCAATTAATGATTTTTATCTATAAATTAAATGATATATTTATTAAGATAAAATAAAACTAATTAATTAATTAATTAATTAATTCAGGCATCATTATCATGATAATAAGAAAATAACAAAGTAATGTAATCATGTTACTTTTGTTTATTATTTTCATGTTTGATCATGATCATGACCAAAGACTATATATGTGTTGGATTTTATTTAATTAAAATTATATAATGGGTTTCTATTATTAATTATTATATTAATGTGATGGCCTTTGAGTCATCATACCCCCATTTTTATGTTGGACATACATGTCCATGATTATTTATGTAATCTACTTTATCAAACCCTTTGGTTCCCCTCACTAATATGAGGTTAATAAATAATTTTAATTAGTAGAGTATCACATGGTTTGAGAAGGGGGTTCAATATGAAACCAAAATTATGTCAACTCAGGTGATATAGAAGATTAATTCTGTAACACAATCTTGAAAAAGAAGAAATGAATTATTCTCCTAGTTTAATGGTTAATTTATTATCTACACAATAAATCAACTATTATATAATCTCATTATCAGTTCATGTATCTATCTATTTAATTATATGTTATGAATTATTTATTTAAAGGATTCCTGAATTATATCATATAAATTAAGGAATTATTTTTGAAATAATGAATTTAAATTAATTGGTTAATCCTATATGTTTTATCAAACATGGTAAATTAATAAATTAAAATCCACTTAAACATAACAAGGTAATGAAAGTATAAAATAAGATAAAATTTATTCATAATATAATAAAATACATCAACTAAATATTATGTCAAACATTGACATCCATTACTTGATAAGGAATGAAACTCAAAATAACTAAGTGGTTTTCCAATCCTTTTTGTTACCCAAACTATTATAAGGGGGGATATTATAATGGTTTTGTTTTAATTTTCAATTTTACATGAAGAGTATTATATATTTCTTGAAGTTTTTTAGATTTGGAGGTAAGTGATGAAGAAAGAGATGCAAGGATTTTATGATGTGGGATTGAGCTAAATGAATAAGTATATTCCAATCCCTTATTTGGAAAAGGAACCCCTACCTAAATTCCATCAAATATATAGAAATACCATTTGGATTTAGGAGAAGGGATATTTGTATCCATTTAACTAGAATGTCCTTGAAACTAAAGATTCTGAGATCAATGGTGCTGCCTACTTGGACATGCTAAATAAGGAGAGCTTTAATAAAGTTAACTATTATTATTTATCAGATAATTTTTAATCAAAAAATGTACTAAAAATATTCATTTTCAAAATTATCAGAAATGTAATGTTTTTCATCCATAATATATCTCAAATTAATCTTGGATAAAACCATCTCCTCCGTAGAAGTATCATCCATGATCAGATTAGAAACCATCTTGTTGGACGGAACAGTGAATGTAAATATTTTGTTCAAGAGTCCTTAATGTATGATCTGCATTCTAAGAAGGTAAGTGAAAAAAAGTTACATTTTTATGAAAAAATATTGAATGATGTAGTCATTGTATAATTTTTAATGATACCATATTTTCTTAGTGAAAAAATAAATGATCAATAAAACATTGACTCTTATTGAGTGCTCAAGCATATCAATGGACTATATAAAGGCAGAGATAGACATGAGTGTTTTGAGATCTCCATTGAAATTTTTAGAGACATCTTGGAGATGGTTCACCTTATAGGAAAATATTATATACAACAAAGTTGGATACATTGATATCTTATATGTTTTAGGGTTTAAATTCAATAATAAAATGGGTATCGATCTCATTCTTGAATTACACACTCATAGATTCTCCAAATTTTTTTATTATAAAATAAAAACCATTAATATGTATATTCAAAATCTATTCACTCTTATTCACCATGTAGATAGGTATGTGACGTTCGAAATTCATTAAGTCCTTATAGTGGACCAAAATAATGGGAATTTAAAGAGGTCTATGACCAAATATTCATCGAACCTTCAATGAATAGAATTATCTAGCAGAATAAAAGGAAATTTGATGCATCTTGTATGTCATGTGGAACGTGGGGACACTGAAATAATAATTACACATAACCTATGAATAATGGGGAATATTAATGTAAATTTATTATCATGTAAAATTTATCAATTTATTCAAATAGGTTATTACATATAACTTGTTATTCTCAGAAATGTATTCAAATATAGGGACCAAATATATTCAAAAATACTAATCAAGGGGAGGTAGATATCCAATCATAAAAAATTGTAACTATTTTTATCATATATATTTGTGACTAACACCATGTATTTCCAGAAATAATGATCATGGTTTTTAAAAGATCTCATAATGTTCTACCTATTACCCAAAATATTATATTTGTATCTATACAAGATACATATGGATTTATTATAATATTTGCGAATAAATGATTATTCTTTTAGTAGGATTGAATTTTTTTAAGGTAAGAAACATTTAAATAAAGATATTTATGTCTTGGAATATACAAAGCAATAAATGAAAATAAATAATTAAATTCCATCACAAGAATCATACCACACTAAATCAAAGAATTTATGGTCGGGTCCTATAAAAGAATGTTCTTGTGAAAATTGATCCCTGATTGATATTAATATTACTTTGAATTAAATAACATGGTGTATGTCATATTTGTTTACATGTAAAAATTACTAAATCTCCATTTAGTTGGAAAGGTTAAAGGGAGAATGACCTACTTGAATTTGTTCACACTAACATGTCTAGACAATTTACTATTGAAGTAAGGGGTGGGTACTCAAACATAATAACTTTTACTAAGGATTTATTGTATATGGAAAAGACTACATGATGAGGAATAAGTAAGATTTTCTTGATATTTTCAAGTAATACATGATGTCTTTTGAGAACTAGAGAATAATTAAGATTACAAAAGTCAACATAGACTATTGTGGAGAATATCATAATCCAGGTTTCATTGAAAATTTATGGTATTTTGGGACTCTGTCTTAACTCACACATCCTTATACACTTCATTATAGTTTTTTATGTAAAAGTAGGTACCATTTCTTATTATACACATTGAGATCAAGGATGAGTAATGTGAGTCCTATATTATCATTTTAGGTATATGAATGATAGATGAAAGTGCAAAAACAAAACAAAGTAACAAAAAAAATTCAACATATGGTATTACATATGTTCTGGGGAGTGGAAGAAAACCCATGTTTTGGAATTTACATGTCTCGGGTTGTGAAGAATTTTTAATACATATTTAAGTAATATAATTACACCCCAAGGAAAAAATTCTATATTTAATGGATTATCCAAGGAAACAAGGTGATATAACCTATAAAAATGGTTAATAAAAATGTAATGTTTAGATTAAATGAAATATTACTTGGGAGGGAGAATATCTATAACATAGATAGTGGGAGTGAGATAGACCGATGAATTCAAGAATCAAGGAATACAAGAGTTTTCATAAGAATATATTACATAATGTCTTTGGTATGGGTAAGATATTATAGAGACATAGGTGGAGTATATCATAATAAAAAAATTTGGAAGACGGCGGAACAAGGGAACTAGGAGGTGAAAAAGATGAAGCATAAATCTGATGTTTCTGATGGAATCCCAAATCTCATGGACACCTAGAATGACCTGAGTCAATCTAATCATATGGGTGACAGTGAATAATTTCATTTTGTGGCTAAATTTAAAATAAAGAACAATTATAATGACTCTCATGTTATTCCACAGAAGAATTTTGTAGAGTTCGTGAAATCAGCTGCTTCATTATCCTTTTCTGATTTTGATAGACCTTCACCTAGATGGGAGATTCAAAAAGGTCATATTGCGCTGGTATTAGTGAACTATGATACATTGGAAGAATGGGTAAGGATTTTTATATTCTCTATCATTTCAATAGATCTTGTTTCGAAGGGAGATAATCTCTGGAAATTTCAAGAGCTAACTAGAAGAATTGCTGATGTATTGGGATTTGATGACTGGAAAATGACTGCTATGGGTAGCGGGTATTATCATGTGGTTCTTTCATCAAATGAAGGTAAACGGAACACCTGGAGCAAGGGAACTATATCACTAAAGACTGGATTTCTGAGAATCTAGGAATGAGATAGGAACTTTGATCCCAGGAATGTCAAAACCACATTTACGCAGTTAAGGATTCAGATATGTAAGCGTAACTAGTTATATTGGCATCCGCAGATCCACTAGGTTATTGCATCATATCTTGGGAATCCATTCTAGATAGACAAACAAAAAGAAAATACGTAGTTATGAAACTGTGCAAGAATTTTCGTGGAGGATGATATGTCCAACACTTCAGCGGAAGAGGTGGTTCTCACCATAAGGGATGACAACATAAAACATGATATCCACTATGAAAGAAAACCAATATTCTGCAATAGTTGTAAACTATTTGGAAATTTAATATCTGTATGTAAAAGTGATACTGAATGAATATTTTGTTTGATTAATGGTCATGATTCTACTGTTTGTAGGAAGATTAAAGGTGAAGATCCTCTTGATTAATGTACTGAAGCTGCACCTTCAGGTACATCTGTTATGGTTTATGATGTAAATATGGATTCTAATCCAACATAAGAGGAAAATATGTCAAATGGTGAAGTAAGTACATTTCATCTTTCTACATGTGTAAACTGGGTTGATGTATCTGCTTCTCGGGAGGGATGTTTGCCTGTTGAAAAAATCCAGATTCAGGGTGATATTAATGTGCCATGGAATGATGTTGAGGAACATCCAGGGGATTTCACATCAATGATTTGTTCTGATTATGTGTCTGGAAACAAGGTTTCCATACCAAATACTCTAGATGTGTAATATATTAACATTGTGGCTGTATAGAAGCCCCTGGTCATTTTTGTACAACTCAGTCCATAAACCAGAATGGGCAACCAACAGGCCTCAAGTATCTCTTCTCAGAAAGTAGACATCACTTCTGTATCCTTTCCTGCATTGTTGGCACTTGACCAACAAGGGACGTATTCAAATGATCTAGGATGTGAACCCACCCAATATAACAGCTAGTAAGATGGGGGTTCTTATAGGTAGATGAATCCAAGGCTACCGGGAAGATACCTATCACATAAAAACAATGTGATAATGGAAATTCTATAAATCAGTTAACACCCTTGGCTGGTGTGTTTTGGGGTGACTAATCTGAAAACACATAGATATGAGAAAAAGATGTGGTTATCTCATGAGAGGACACAGAGGAGAATCTATTGACTGATAACATTAAGGCACCTGAACATAGTTGCTGCTCAAAAAAGCGAAACAAGAAAGGAAAGGAAAGAAATGTAAAGATCTTGTGAACATGACACTGAATGGGGGCCCCAAAAATGGTTAAAACCTTAAGTAAATGATGTATTATTATTGGAACTATCATGGGATAGGAATTCCCTAACGAACATGGCCCATAGAAATTTTATTCTCACCTAAAAACCCATGATTGTTGTCATTGATGAGCCAAAACATCTTTTTGATAAATGTATAGGATTCAAATGGGGCTCCTTGGGATAAATATGTATCTCACAAAACCCTTATGACTCTAATATGGATCATTTATGGGTATTTAGGCATGAGAATATTAATATTCTCTCGTATAGTGGGTTGTTTCAGAGAATTTTATTCTCTTGCAACATTATCAATTTTGAGATTTATCTCTCGTTTGTGTATGCTTATAACTCCTATAATAGAAGAAGAGAATTAAGGGATGAGATAAGGGTTATATCATGGTATATCAATCCAACGTTGGTGATTCTTGGGGACATTTATAATATTTTGAAGCAGGAGGAAAAAATGTGGATAATTTTCATCTAAATGCATCCTTAAAATTCTTTTTGTGCATTGATCAATGCAATTTTGTAGTGGTCCCCATAGTAGGAGGTTATTTACCTAGAGTAGGTACACATGGAAGGGGATGCAAGCAAGAAATATTGACATATGTTTTGTTAAAATGGATGATCAATGTGACGCTCATGGAATTTCAGGGTTCACACATCCCAAACATCACTCTGACCACAACTAGATTATTGTGGAAATTAGCACACAATTGAGGATGTCTACTCCTATCCCTTTTTGGTTTAATTATGGTTGGATTGTAATTCCTATGGGTAGGGAATCTGTTTTGGAATCTTGGAACATTGATGTGATTTATATCACATTTCATAGGTAAGATGGGAAATTAAATTACACCAAGGGTATACTCATGGAGTGGAGAAAAAATTCATTCAGTCTGCTTGATCATGATAACATGGTTGGTGAGGAGGCACTTACAAGCTGTCAGATCTGGAATTAATATCCTTATTCTCTATCTAGGGAAAAAATACAAGATTATAACAGACTGGATGATCTATTAATGGTCAAAGAGAGGCACAAAAAAATTTTCTAAATGTTAAATGGTTAAAGGAGGGAGATAGAAACACAAAATTCATTCATTGGCTACATAATGAGAAGAGGGCTCAAGCGGGAAACAAGGTAATCAAAATTAATTTCCAGCTTCACACTTCTAAAAATGAGATTTCTCGGGCTTCTGTAGATTACTATAGGGGGGGTTATATTCTAATGATGGGTAGGTTAACATACAAAATATGGTTAACAATATTAGTTATTTCATTGAGGATCCGAATAATCAATCTCTTACCACTCCTCCCCTAAAAGAGGAAATTAAAGCATCCTTGTTATCTCTTAATATGTATAGTGTTCCTAGTCCAAATGGGTTTACTAAAAAAATTTAATTTTCTATTAGGATGTTTTGCAGGATGATATCACTCAAAAAATTGAATAATTTTTCACCCATTCCTATATGTCGTATGGGATGAATTCATGATTTATGGAACTAATTCCCTAGAAGGAAAATGCAATTGATATAAAGGATTTCAGGCTTGGTGCACTCGGGAACTCAATTTATATGGTCATTATTAAGATCATTATCAACAGTATGGGACCGTTAGCTAGTGGAATGATTACTCAAAATCAGTTTCATATCATTCCTTGAAGAAATATTCAATCATATCTCTTTGTAGCCACAACGAGTATTAAATTGATAAAGATGAAAGTAAGAGATGGGACATTGTGCTCAAAATTGACATCTCTATGGCTTTTGATACACTAATATGGATCATACTTTTTGATGTCTTAAAAAGGTATGGGTTATTGAATTATTTTATCAAGTTGATTAATACCATTATAATCTCTTCAAGGCTGTCCATTCATAATAATTGGTACCTAGTGGCTTTTCCCATGCACTAGAGGTGTGAGGAAAGGGTATATGCTTCCAAGATTTTTATTTGATATTTATGAATATTATCTGAGCATGTGCATCAATGATCATGTTTAGTTTTAATTTTATCAACAAATTAGGGCCAGGAAAAATGGTTTTGACCCTTCACACATACTATACACTGATGACGTACTTTTTTTTGGATGAGCATCTAAGAAAAAAACATCCTCTATCAAGGTATTGTTTACAGATTATGAATAGGTGGATGGATAGGTGATTAGTTGGAATTTATCTTCCTTTGTTTATGGTACTAGAATTATGGATGGAAAGAAAAACAGGATCATCCGAACTCCTGGAGTGAAAAAAGGGTCTCTCCCATTCAAATATCTTGGAGTTACTCTATTCTAGGGGAATGATAAAATGTATTATCTAGAAGGTATTTATTCTGGAATTGTTAATAAACTTTCTAGATGGATAGGAAAGGCCATGTCCATGGCAGGGAGGGTGAGTCTTGTTACCATAGTGATCACATCGATGTCTGGTTGTTCCTTCTAGTTGTATAGATAGCCCAGAGGTCTTATCAAGGAGATTCAATTATTTGTAAGGAACATTTTATGGGATGGTTCTGCCCAAGAATGGAAGTTGTTAATTGTTTCCTGGAAGGTGTGTATCAATCCATTTGATCTCATAGGCTGTGGAGTCAATGATTTATGGATCTGTAAAGATGGTATCTTTGGTAAATTCACATGTAGTCTGATTTCAAATGATTCTTATGATGTCTTTTTGGTCAAAAGATTCAAGGAAAGGATTCTGAATGGGTGTATGTACTATCGTGGGTCATCTATGTGGGAATATATAATACATGCCATAAATAAAATCTTGCATGATACGAAGTGAATGGTGTGTGAGAACTCCAACATCAATTGTTGGAATATTACATGGCTTGATAGTCCATTACATGCTATCATGGGAAATCACTCTGGACTAAGGAATATGTTCATTCTTTATTTTCAAACACAATGGAAAGGATTTTTCAGGATAGTCCCCTTGAAATTTGGGCTTGAAATTCATTATTACTCATTCTTGGATCATGACACTCTAATATAGAAACCGGACAAGAATATGTGTTTTAACATCAAGATGTTTTATAGGATTGAATTTGGGGGGCTCTACTCACCTTACAACATTGCATAATGATTTTCCGGTACACTTCATCCAGCCATGCATATTCATCCAAAGTTGGAGAATTTGGAAAAATAATCTTCCAACCTAGGATCAGCTCAAGCAGGCTAGAATTCAAATTGTTTTAGCCTATTATCTGTGTATGCGCATAGAGGAAAATACACAACACTTTTTTGTGGAGTGCAGGTATGTGCATCTGCTTTGGTCTTATGCAGGTTCATTGTTTGGGCTGGATTTGTGCTCAAGCATGCAGGTTCATGAGATAAAAACATCTTTGTCCAATGCTAGAAAAAGTGGGAAAATTCAGAACCTACATCTAGTGGCTGGTGCCGTAATTCTTGCGGCTATTTTTCATGTGAGAAATGCCACCTTATTTGAGAAAAATCATAATCCTTCATAGACTAGTATTTTTTTCATGCATAGGGAATTGTATGCAGCCTCTATGATGCAAACTAGTGGGATTAATAACAACTTATTTGATTTGCAGATTCTCAGAATGTTAGGTACATCTGGTCACCCCCAGAAACCCTAAACTCTCAAATACATCTGATGGAGACCTCTGATAGGCCCATGGATTAAGGTAAATGTTGATGGAGAAGCTGCTCGCGTTCTAGGGCTGTCTGGATGTGGTGGAATCATCTGTACTTATCATGGTTTTGTGAAATGATGCTTTTCCCATTACACTAATATAGGGGTGTCCTATGAAGCTAAACTACAGGCTATGGTGTGTGAAGTTAGGTATGTTGTTAAATTTAAATGGATCTTCTTATGGATTTAATAAGATACTCAAATTGTGGTTCATGCCTTGAAAACAAGAACACTGGATGTGCCATGGTGAATTCTACTGCACTGGATTGAGTGCTACAACAAGGTCACTCACCTCAATCTGGTAATCTCACATGCCTATGGGGAAAAAATATGTTGTAGATGCTCTGGAAAAGAAATAAATCATGGAGAAGACTATAATGTGTTCCTTCACGACCCAAGCTATTGTGATCCACTGGTGGAGTCGTACATGTGTGGTGTAATGTACTCTCATTTTTGTAATATCCCCTTGTACACTTGATTTCTCTTTCTCTTTTTAATAATTCTTCAGGGCCAATTTTGACCGGATCCTGGACTTTTGGGCATATTCTATAGACATAGATGATTTGTAGGAGTACCAGAGAGTTAATCAAACTAGAACTATATGATTTTCTATCCACCATTGATGTTCCCTTATTTGTAGTATATAATAATGATTCTTAAATCTAAAGTAATGTTATAAGTGGAAAATACCATTCCTTGTGGAAATAAGGTGTGAATTATAAAATGATTTAAATATACAATAACAAATTCTAATTTTTGGTGGATCCTCAAGTATTTATAGAGCAAATTTTTTATAATTATTTATTGAATAAGACACTGGTCATGGAAGTAAAATCAATACCTACAAAGTGCGGCATGATGAAAACTGTTTTATATAGTTTCAGTTTATTAACTACAATAAATCATTTTCCCCAGTTTCAATGTTGAAATCCATCAGAATTATAAATATCATTGTGGATTTCCATTATTATGATATTTTAGAAAATGAATGTTAAAACATCATTCCTTAATGGAAACCATTATTGAGATTTATAAATGGCACAAATGAAGGGTTTTTTACTAATTTGATGGAGAAAATATTAAAAATGAAATAAATCCATTTACGGATTAAACCGTACATCCAGATTATGGAAATAACATTATGATGAATCCATAATGGAATTTGTTTTCATAATGAATGAATGTGATTCACTTATATAGAAATGGTTAACTAGGTATGTGGTTGTTTTTTTAAAGTAAATGTTGATGATATATTACTCATTACTAATTAAATTCCAGTATTCCAGTATATTAAGACATAGTTCAATAAATGACTCTTTGTAAAGGATCTAGGAAAAGAATAATCTATTAGTGGGTTCATGATCTATCATAATAGATCACAAATTCTTATCTACATATGTAAAAGTCATATATATACAGTATAATGAAAATTTTATTATCTAAATGTCAATTATGGTTTATTATTAGTGTCACATGGAATGTATCTTACTAGGAAAATGTGACTTCTAAGAAAATAAAATGAATTTTAAGAAATCAATATGCTTCAACTATTGGTTGAGTCAGGTATAATATGAAATAGAATATTATAGATATCACTTACAGAATAATTGTGGTTGTATAATATCAAGATAAACTAGGTAATCACCATTGGATGATAGTCAGGACTCTCCCAACGTATTTGGATTGTACTAATGATTTATTCCTGGTCAATTTAGAAGATTAGGAACAATTCATCAAAGGATAAAAAAATTATTGTTCCCAAACTAGAAAATACAAAATGATATCAAAAAATTTATACATATTCACTTTTAATAGATGTTGATTGAGTTAAAAGGGCTTAAAGAAGGAGACGAACATTAATTATACAGTATAGTCCAAGTAAATTTTCACTTCTTAGTAAAATAAAGAAATATTAATATATGAAACTTAATTCAAAAGAATGATGTTTTTCCACATTGTAAATATCATATCACGCTCCATTGTGATAATAATATAGAAATGTCTCTTGTAAAGGGGCCAATGTGTCATCAGCATATGAAGAAAAAACTTCAAAAGTATAATCTATTGAGATATATTTCTCAGATATGTGAGATTTTTGTGAGAAGTATTTTAGTGATAGATGATTTTGATGAAACCTTGAATAATGGATTGACTGAATAGAAAAATTATTATCATGTATGTTCTAGTAGAATGAAATTCATAGTTAGACATCTCTAGTCCAATACATAATTTGTTGGTGTTTGTGTGAAAAGACAATTAGTTCCTACATTGATTAAATTTATATTTGAGGATTCAAATATTAATAAATTTGATTTACATATTTTCAGTTTTTAGTCCTGATATTTATATAATAATGTCTTACGTTATCATTATTATTTATAATGACAAAATAGTTACCCTATATGATGAGCTCATGGAGGTGTTATAATGATATTCATAAATATAGTTCAATGGTAGGGAAAAATACTATGATAGGACACATAGCATGTAGACTGTTAGTTGAGAATAATTGTAAGAGGATAAGGCATCCTCTTATAAAGTTCACACATGGTAATCTCCCAAATATGAGATTATGAGAACAAACCAACTAGTCATTACTATACTTATTTTGGTGTCATAAAGTACTTATATATGTGAGCATGTTCAAGGATCCTTTGAAATTATAATTATAATTGATAAGATTAATGACTCATGGGGTAAAATTTATTGATTAAAAATTCCATTCCATGTGTTGGTGGGAAGTAGGGTATGTTTGGTTAGTCATGGATGACATGTTATTAGTAGTTATGTTGAGAATCAATTTTCCCTTCAATATTTATGGAAAATTATATATGGGACCATTGAATGGAATGCAACTATAACATTAAATTCCATGTCTTGGGTGCGATGATGTGTTTATTTCATATTGTAAAAGAAAAACTTTTCATGAAAATAGTTGGATGAAATGGATTTCCAGCATTCTTGATGAGATATTGGGGTAATTGGATTATATTACAATGTTATAATTTTTATGGGTCTATCATTGTTGCAAGATTAAGATAATTTTGTAAGATTTTGGATATATTTTTAGATATTAATCATGGAAATTTGTTTGACCCACCCAAATCTAGATGGAGAGAATCCTATAGTTTCATAGAATATTTGGTTCCTTTTATCATGATTAAATTATATTTGAATTTATTTATTAGAATAAATATTATTCTCCAGACAAAGGAATGATTTTTTTCAAAAATTATTTATCGCAAATATTTATCGATGGGTAAAATATTTAATATATTTATTCAAGTGTTTAATAAATACAATAGTAGTTCTAATTGACCAAGGTTGTGTTAGAAATTATTAATTTTAGATCACTTAAAATGTCATTTATTACTTCTCAAGTTATAAAAAATTCTATAAAAATCAAAATACAACAAAATTTTTTCTTTGCATGATTTTTAATACGATTATTTTATTTTTTAAGGGTTCTGATGAAATTAAATAATATTATTACCTAAACCCTATCTCTATAAATTTTTTTATATGTGTAGTATATAGGGATATTAAATGTACATAGAATTTTTTCGCTAAATGAAATCTCTCTAAAAATAATTTTTCTATATCCCTCTCAAGTTCAATATTCACAACAGAGAAAGCTTCAAGATCAAAGGATGGTAGATCTACACAAATGAAGTAGGAACATTTATTCATTAAACTGGAACCTATAAGTCAATTGGCATCTCTTTGAGATAAAAAAATAACCTATGGATAACATCTAGTGGGGTTCTACCCTTTTAACAACAAAAAATCATAAGGGAAATCTGAGAATCATTTTTCAGAATATTAGATATGTCAATGCAGAATGTATTCTTAAATGATTAAAAGACATTCATCTAATCAGAACAAAAAAAGATAGAAATTTGACATGAAATATCAAAATTTTGGGTTTTCTAAAACTCTACATTTAATTAATTATTAATTTAGGGTCACCTAATCCCCTTCCACTACACAACAAACCATCACCGTTTTAGTTTCATTAATGTCAGAATTGTGCTGAAGTTGAAGTCTTTTTCAATATCTTATAAAGATGGAATTCAATGTTTTTTATCATTAGGGATCATTGTACCATACTTATGGTATAGAAAATTTTTTCTACATTGAATAGACACTTTTTTGACAAAAATAAATAATATGTTGATAATTTAGGTTATTTTGGGAAAAAGTTATTTCATGAGAAATTATGTATTGGAATCTATAGTATCCCATATATAAAAAAGGATATTGGAAATATGAATGTTGAACGTTATGGTTTGGTATTTTTTGTTGAGTATTTTATTTTGAAATTATGAAAATTTGTAACTATCATTTAAGAGTTTAATAAAACAATATCCTCACCATGTATCTGGACAATGGGACCTTGTAAAACCATTTCATATTATGGAAATAAGATATACCTATAGCATGCCTAGGTGGAGGCTGATCATTATTTTAACACCCCGAGCTTCCATGGTATGCTTTTCTATGAATAATAGAGCAGCATGTGTTTTACGCAACCTCGAGTTCTAACGCATCGTGACCAATCAATGTAGCCGTTATGAATAGTAATACCCACTTTTTGAAATTATACAAATTTTATATTTCAGAATGGTTTTCATTTTTGGATTCTGAATATCAAAATTATCCTATGTTGAATTTTTGGTATTTTTCCAAGAACTTCCAATTTTCGGTGAATAGTAAAAAATACTTAAAAACAAAATTTTTAATCAAAATAATTTTTAGTGCTAATTTATAATATTGAGTGGTTTTAAACTATAATTAGAATATAATTTTACCATTTTATCTAATGGTGGTCATTAGATTTATTTTCACTTTGAAATTGGACATAAACAATTGTCAATCTTTTGATTGATATTCGTTCTTAAAAACACGCTATTTGTTTTGACAACGAGAATTAATTATAAAATTAATTAATGAAAATAATATGTTTTTAATTTGATAAAATAGACATCATATTTGAATTTGGAATATCAAATATAGCTTAGGGTGAATTTTTTGTATTTTTCTAAAAAACATCAATTTTTGATGAATAGTGAAACCACTAAGTGGTAGTTAAAAAATTGATTTTTCATTTAAATGAAACTTTACCACTTCTATGAATTGAATTTAAAAAATAAGACAGATATTTTTATAATTTATAAGTAATATGTGGTTCAATGGGATGAAAAGAACTTTTTGGTGAATAGTAACTTTTGAGTTTTATTAACCGCGATTAGAGATAATTAGAGTAATTTAAGGTAAAAATAATGTTATAATAATATGAAATTACCTTGACACATGTACTACTCTTATTGGATGACTCATGGGCGACCAAGAAAATCCATGGGTAAGTTTTTGGGACCCCATGGAGCCACTTGGGTAGGATAATGAAATTTATACATTTTATTTAAAGTAAAAATAAAAATGCCTCAAACATGTATTGTTTTACTAAAACAATTATTTCATATGGTTATACAATTTATATTTTTGCCTATAAATATTCATTAGAAATAAAAAAATATTTCCTACAACATGGTATTTTTTTTAATATTTAGACATTAAAAAAATAAATTTATTTATGACACCATGGTGATGCAGCGATTAACTCATTAATTAACGATTTAAATAAAATGAAAAGATAATGTAAAATCTAAGAGATACACTTTTCAAAAACCTATTTTATGAGTATATTTCGAACCATTATCACCTTATCCTCGAAATATATAATTTTGGGAAATTTGAAATCCGAAAATCACTTCATAATAATGTAACATTTAATTGCATTCCAAGGGTGCCCCTCCTCTCTTCTTATAAAAGGCCCCCAACTCTACCACTTTATTCACACCTTCAAGCCATTTGGATCGGACATCATCTGATCAAATACTCTCTAAATCTCCCTATATTACTCCTAGAAGCCTCACATTGGGCCGAATTCTTCCCAAGGAATCCTTTGGCTCAAATAAAAAAGAGTTACCAGATTTTAAGGTAATGTGTTCTCTTATGTTCTTTTGTTTTATTTTGCTTCTCCAAACCCTTAAAATATTTTTATTCCTTTATTTTGTAACAAAACCAGTATCTTAATTATAATAGGATTTTTTTATGATATTTATTTGATTTAAACTTACACACACCTTCGTATAATGGTTAATGAACATACTGTTTTTGTGGGTGGCGAATTAGCGCCTCACAAAATGATGATTGTTCAATATTCATTTAACAACTTTCATGGTGGCCATTAAGATGTCACTATATTTATATATGATATATATTATGTTTATATTTTCCTAATGCTTATTTATTTTTCATTTATGTCAAACCATTATGATTTCCAATATGGGTAAATGCGATAATTTGATTTTAGGAAGTGCGGACTACCGCCCCCTCAAAGTGATTTGAATCCTTAATGTCATATGTGGGACATATAAAGGATGGAGTAAATGATATTATATATGAAATTATACTGGAATTATAATATACCTTTATATCATGATGATTTCATTCCATTAAATATGAAATTGAAATGAATGTATAGTTCATGCGTACGTATGGCTTACCATCTCCATGAACGGTGCAATTCATTTCTTACCTCTAAATGTTATGTAATATTATAAATTAATGTATATACTGGATATATATGATATATATGATATCTAAATCATGAATATAATTCTCGATATAATGGATACTTAACCACATGAACAACCTTTAATTATAAGAAGTTTATTTTTGACTCAAGTACCAAAGATCGACAAAATGACCGTTATTAACTTAAATAATTACATAATTTTCGTAACAAGATAATAAGTGATATAAAAGGAATAATGAACGTGAAAAAAAGGTTCTTAAGCAAGTATAAATTAACTCTATTTTATTATTCAGGAGGTTAATGAATGATCGAGTCAGGTAGGACACTAGGTAAGGGACTTCGTCTCAATCTCCTTTCATTGAGGCATATTTTTGTTTATACACAACATTCTTTTATACTGTGTATAAACCCCTTTTAATTTTACGTTTATTCAAAAGGAATATTTTTTTATAAGAAGCGTTTTAATAAACGACAAAAGGGAATTTTTTTTTGTCGTATGTATGCAGCGACAATGACTTCTCCACTGTCGTGACCATTAATTGAGTTCCGGCTTCCTCTACAAGCCATAACATTTTTTAAAATGAAAAATAAATACAATGTTTTACTTTTCTTTTATTTTTGTATTAAAAATGGTTTAGATAATGTTTTTATTATATCAACGTGTTGTATTGATATCTTGTGATTGAAATTTGGAAATGTTATGTTTTATTTATGCATGTTTTTTGTGATACAATTATGTTATGGTTTATGATATATTTAAATCTTTTCATATAAGGAATGAATTGGACTTAATAAGTGACAGTTGGAGCTCGTTATAGCTCCTCGATGCATCGGCAGGTCTCATGATACAAACTAGTGTCTTGGCACGAGGCCTTGACAAAATCTTATTTGTAGTCTTCGCACGATACCTTGGCTATGTTGTTATGATAGTCTGGCATTATGCAATCCACCATTATGAAAGTGGTTATTGATATTACATGTGAATATTCGAATAGTAGAATATCCATGTGAATGAGTAAATGGTATTATTTCATTTTACTTTTTCCATATTATTCTTAAGTTCATGTTTAAAATTCTTTTCGTTTATTTATACATTGCCTTAAATGTTTATCTTTATTTATGAATGTTTTTGGTATATTGTTATCCTTACTGAGCATCTGAGCTCACCCCTTTCTATGTTTTATTTTTCCCAAGATGTGAAGAAATATTTTATGACTGACCTACAGGGATAATATGAAGGGGATATGGGTGTGGATGATGAAGACTATGTTGTTGTAATTTTTTCACTTTATGATGTAATGTAAGACTTATAAATGAATCTGTTGTTTCCAAGGCTACTAAACTAATCCTTCTTTCGAGACATGATCTTTTGTGATAATGCCAATGTTACGTAATAATTCACCAACTCTGGGTAACTGGGGTTGGGGCGTTACAATCGGTATCAGAGGCATTTTAGTACTAACCTTGGAAGCTAGATATTGACAAACTCTTATTAGAGCACATAACCCTAAGATAGACTTTGAGGATTAGTATAGAAGAACATCCTAGAATTTTGTATTATATAGATTTTGTGAGTTTTTTGAGAAATACATCCCTGTCTGGATACGAGCAAGTAGAGTCGGATCTGGGAAAGATGTACCTAGGGGTAAAACCCAAAAACACCACTTTGAGCTAAACTTGAACGAGAACTGGTGCACGACAACGTTCCTTGCTGCACTCTTGGTTACGACACTCCTGAGGGATATTCTTAGGATAATTATCATTTTATTTAGAAACCATTATGAAGGGTTTATGAGTATATAATTTCTCAAAGAAATTTTTTTTATGATTATGGATTATATCCATAAATTGTTCAATTTAAGTAAAGTGTTTTACAAGTTTGTTATTATGTATTTCGATTCATAAACTAATCTAGTTTATGACATTGTTTAGAAATGTAGCCTAGTGGAAGAAATGGAAACTTTATCAATACACACACTCCATGTAGGGATTTCCCTCCTTCTCAAGATAATAATAGTTGAGCCGGTGATACAACTGGTGCTGATCATCTAATCACCATATTGAGACAACTCACTCAGGTTATGAATAATAACCTTACCCATATGAAGCACCCTGATCCGCCGCATGGAGGTTCGATGTTATATAGCTTCATGAGAAAAAAACCAGCAACATTCAACGGGATTACAAATCCCTTATTAGCTGAGCAATGGATAAATTTCCTAGAGAAAATATTTCAGGCTTTAGAGAGTAGTGAAAGGGAAAACGTTGTTATGGTAGTTTACCTGCTCACTGGAGATGCTGATCAATGGTTTTAATTGATACAAAACAAAAAAGAAGAAGATGAAGTATCAATTATAGAATGGAGGGTGTTCAAATAGTTTTTTAGAAAAAGACTTTCCTCATGGACATCGAGCAGATATAGAAAGGAAATTTCTGAGTCTGAGACAAAAGGAGGATGATAATGTCTCAAAGTATGAGGCTAACATTACTAGGTTAGCGAGGCATGAAACAGATTATATACGTAACCCAAGAATTATGATTTATCATTTCTTTTATGGGTTAAAACTGTTTCTCCATCGAGCCTTAGTCTCACAATATTTCTCGTCGTACGAAGATATTGTCTCGTGTTCCATCAAGGCAAGAAAAAGAATTCTCTAAATCTTATGACAATAAAGTAAAGCAAGAGAAGAAGAGAATGTGGGAACAAGAGACAAATTAAGGGAAAATGGGAAAGAAGGATTTTCCATTATGCGATAATTGTGGGAAGAATCGCCTCGGTACTTTCCTAAAAGGAATGAGAGTTTGTTATAAATGTGAAAAAAGGTCATTAGGCTTGTGATTGAAAGGGAAAAAAAGAGGCTATCAATGTTTAATCCTATAATTTTAGGGAAGTGGGGCATTATGCAAATAAATTTCCTAAGCGTCATGGAAACATACCTCATAAATGGCCAAGGGATAAAGGCCAATCTTATGTTGTTACAACAGTTGAAGTGGAATAATTAATGTATTTGTGCTTTTGGAATCAAGGATTATATTCTGGTTATAAGAATAATGTGATATATATAAGGATTATAATTAAGTACATAATGTTTTCATTAAGTTTTTAATATGATGAAGGTAATCATATTTTTAGTATGTGACAATAAGAGAAACATTAATTTGTTTGGGGAATCTGATGTTACAATTGATTTTGGAATTTTGAGACCTTTTAGAGAAAGTCGGGACAAGGTTATTTGGGATAAATATAATGGTTGGAATGGATTAAGTTGAACTTTTGATAGTATATTTTAAGGTTAAAACATTTCTGAAGATTATTTTTTTGGAATATTATAATAATATAGTTTTAGGAAATGGAAAACCTGTAGGTTGGGGGATAACCTGTCACGTCGGACAAAGCTGCAAGAATCGAACCCACAACTATAGTGCGACATGCCTTTATTAACTACCACATTCCTACAGTAATCCCCTGGTTATTAAAAAATATTTTTCCTAATCTAAATGGCATGTGTTAATATTTGGAACCTTGTACTATTAGGCTAAATATTATATTTTTGAGTTATATTATCTTTTTACGGAAGGATGAGTTTGTAGTAGAAATTAGTTGACGGTTGAAACTCTACTAGTCAAGTATATATATATATATACCTCTCTCTTATTCTATGAATAAATTAATTCTTAAACTTTTGGAAAGGTATATTAAAAAAATGTGTTCTTCTAATACGTTATGTTTTGTTGAACTGATGATATTTGAAATCACCATATATCGATGGCTTTGAGGCCCTCAATTTTACACTTGTTTGTGATTGATGACTTCAATCACTCCCTACAAATATTTATGTTTTTCCACCAATTATATGTCTCTAATTTCCTCCAATTTTCTCCTAATCGAGATCATAATTTGTTGGTGACTTTTTCATTTCCCTTTCCCTCTTATTAAGGCTAAATTTTATTAACCTTTTTTCTGATGTTGGTTTTCCAAAAAGGTATTTTCTATTTTCAACATTTTATTTTTTTATGAACAATTTCAAATTTCGAGGATGAAATTTATTGAAGGAGGGTAGAATGTAACACCCCAAGCTTCCATGGTACTCTTCTCTTTGAATAATAGAGCAGCGTGTGTTGTACGCAACCTTGAGTTCAAACACACCACGACCAATCAAAGTAGCCGTTATGAATAGTAATACCCACATTTTGAATTTATATAAATTTTATATTTCAGAATGGACTTCATTTTTGGATTCGGAATACCAGAATTTTCCTATGTTTAATTTTTGGTATTTTTCCAAGAGCATCCAATTTTCGATGAATAGTGAAAAATACTTAAAAACATCATTTTTAATAAAAATAATTCGTAGTGATAAATTATACTATTTAGTGGTTTTAATGTATAATTAGAATATAATTTTACCATTTTATCCAATGGTGGTCATTAGGATTAATTTCACTTTGAAATTGGACATAAAAATTGTCAATCTTTTGATTGATATTCTTTCTTAAAAACACACTCTTTGTTTTGACAATGGGAATAAATTATAAAATTAATTAATGAAAAATATATGTTTTTAATTTGAGTAAATAAAAATAATATTTGAATTTGGAATATCAAATATATCATAGGGTGAATTTTTGGAATTTTTCTGAAAAACATCAATTTTTGATGAATAGTGAAACCACTAAGTGGAAGTTAAAAAAATGATTTTACGTTTAAATGAAAATTTACCGCATCTATGAATTGAATTTCAAAAATCCGACATACATGGTTATAATTAGGAAGTAAAATGTTTTTCAATGGGAAGAAAATAATTTTTGGTGAATAGTAACTTTTGAGTTTTATTAACTGCGATTAGAAGTAATTAGAGATATTTAATGTAAAAATAATATTATAATAATATGAAACTACCTTTACACATTTCCAACTCTTATTGGATGAATCATGGACGACCAAGAAAATCCATGGGTCAATTTGTGGGATCCCATGGAGCTACATGGGTAAGATAATGACATTTTTACCTTGTATTTAAAGTAAAAATAAAAATGTCACAAACATGTATTGTTTTAATAAAACAATTATTAATTAGGGTTATACAAGTCATATTTTTAAATATAAATATTCATTAGAAATCTGAAAATATTTCCTAAAACATTGTATTTTTTTATAATTTTTATACATTAAACAAATAAATTTATTTATGACATCATGATGGTGCAATGATTACTTCATTAATTAATAATTTAAATAAAATGAAAATATAATCTAAAATATAAGACTTAGACATGTCAAAAACTTATTATATGAGTAGATATATAACCCTTATCACCTTATCCTCTAAATATATAATTGTGGGACCTTTGAAATCCGAAAATCACTTCACAATAATGTAACATTTCATAACATTCCAAGAGTTCCCCTCCTCTCGTCTTATAAAAGGCCCCACCTCTACCACTTTATTAACACCGTCAATCCATTTGGATCGGCCAACCTATTCCAAAATGCTCTCTCAAATTCCCTCTATTACTCCGAGATGCCTCACTTTGGGAATAAGTCTTTCCAAGGAAACCTTTGGCTCAAATAAAAAAGAGTTAACCGATTTTAAGGTAATGTCTTCTCTTATGTTCTTTTGTTTTATTTTTCTTCTCCAACCCCGTAACCACTTTTTATTCCTTTATTTTATAAAACAACCAGTATCGTCAATATACTAGTATGTTTTTTATGAGATTTATTTGATTTACACTTACACACACCTTCGTCTAATGGTTAAAGAACATACTGTTTCTGTGGGTGGTGAATTACTGCCTCACGAAACGATGATTGTTCAATGTTCTTTTAACACATTTCATGGTGGACATTAAGATGCCACTATATTTATATATGATATATATTATTTTTATCTTTTCTTTATTCTTATTTATTTTTCATTTATGTCATACCTTTTTTATTTCCATTATGGGTAACGTGATAATTTTATTTTAGGAAGTGTGGACTACCGCCCTGTCAAAGTGATTTAAATCGTTAATTCCATTTGTGGGACATATAAAGGATGGAGTAAATGATATTATATAAGATATTATACTGGAATTATAATATACCTTTATATTATTATGATTTAATTCCATTAAATACGAAATAGAAATGAAAGTAGAGTTCATGCGTACCTACGGCTTACCGTCTCCATGAATGGTGCATTTCATTTCTTACATCTAAATGTTATGTAATATTATAAATGAATGTATATACTATATATATATATATAATATATGATATCTACAACATGAATATAATTCTAGATATAATGGATATTTTACCACATGAACAACTTGTAATTATAAGATGTTTATTTTTTACTCAAGTACCAAGGATCGACAAAATGACCGTTATTAACTTAAAAAATTACATAATGTTAGTAACATGGTAACAAGTGATATAAAATAAATAATGAACTTGAAAAATGTTCTTAAGCAAGTATAAATTAACTCTAGTTTATTATTCAGGAGGTTAAAGAACGATCGAGTCAAGTCGGACATGAGGTAAGGGACTTCGTCTCAATCTCCTTTCATTGAGGCATATTTTGGTTTTTACACAACTTTATATTATAAGGTGTATAAAACCCTATTACTTTTATGTTTATTCAAAAGGATTATTTTTTTTATAAGAAGTGTTTTAATAAACGGAAAAAGAGAATGTTTTTTTTGTCGGACGTATGCGGCGACAACGACTTCTCTACCACCATGACCATTAATTGAGTTTCAGCTTCCTCTACAAGCCATAACTTTTGTTAAAACGAAAAATAAATACCATGATTTACTTTTCTTTTATTTTGGTATTGAAATTTTTTTTAATAATGTTTTTATTCTATAAACGCGTTGTATTGATATCTTGTGATTGAAATATGGAAATGTTATGTTTCCATTATGCACGTTTTATGTGATACGATTATGTTATGGTTTATGATATGTTTAAAACTTTTCATATAAGGAATTAATTGGACTTAATAAGTGATGGTTGGAGCCCGCTACAGCTCCCCGTTGCATCGGTAGGTCTCATGACACAAACTAGTGTCTTGGCACGAGGCCTTGAAAAAATCTTATTTGTAGTCTTGGCACGAGGCCTTGGCTACATCGTTATGATAGCCTGACATTATGCATTCCATCATTATGAAAGTGGTTATTGATGTTTCATGTGAATATTCTACAAGTAGAATATCCATGTGAATAAGTAAATGGAAATATTTCATTTTAATTTTTCCATATTATGTTGAAGTTCAAGTTTAAAATGATTTTGTTTTAGTTATACATTTCCTTAAAAGTTTATGTTTATTTATAAAAGTTCCTGCTATATTTTTATCCTTACTAAGAATCTGAGCTCACCCTTTTATATGTTTTATTTTTCCTAGGATCTGAAGAAATATTTTATGACTGACCTATAGGGATAATATGAAGGGGATATGGGTGTGGACGATGGAGACTATGTTATTGTAGTTTTTCACATTATGATGTAATGTAAGACTTATGAATGTATCTAGTGTTTACAAGGCTACAAAACTAATCGGTAATTCGAGACATGATCTTTTGTGATCAGGCCAATGTTACGTAATAATTCACCGACTCTGGGTAACATGGTTCAGGGCATTACATTTGTGTTAGCCAAACCTATGAAAATCCATATGGATTAGTAAGGTAGTATGGTTCCTATATGAATGTTCTTATATTATAATACATATAAGTGGGAAAATGGGATTACAATGGGAGGTTTGACCTATGAATCTCATCTAGTGGGTATGGTGTATCTGGGTACTGATCTTGATTCTAGATTGAGAGGTAGTTGGGAAATGATGTATTATAAAATATTACGATGAAAAAAAAAGATAGTAAGGATTTATCCTTTGCCATGTGATGTTCATCAACTTCAAATGTTTGTTTAGAACACATACTATTTGATGAGATCATTCTAGGCCATTCGATCAACATTATGTCTCATATATTACCTTGTGCAGACATAGGGCATATTTCCAGCCAAACAAATAAACATTAAGCAATGATAATAAAATATTCTTTTATGATAATATGTGATTTTTTGAAGCTTGAGATGAAATACCAGAGTTTGTTGAAGAAAGATAGTAGTGTAGACGTATTTAACTTTAGTTATAAAGGGATATAAATTTTTTAATGACATAGTGGATGTGTGATAATTATGCACTTGATCCTAAAAATAGTAATAGATGGTTTGAGGTCACATTTATTATGGTAGTAATGAGTATGCATGGAAAATGACGAGATATTCTATTTTCCAAATAATTAGATCTTCCAAATTCGATATATCCATTTATTATGTGGATATATTGTTTATTTTAGTCTGCATATCAACTAAAGAAGTTTGTAGTGTTTGATGGGGTAGTCTATAATTAACCTCATAAAATTTTATTTGTTAGTATGAGCTTAATAATAATATTATCAATATGAGATACAAAAATAGATAAAATAAAAATGATGTTATTACAGAATAGGGTTCAATTTCATCACGTTATGCCTTGTACTTATGAAGCACAATATGAATAGAAGAGTTTCACAAAATTAATCTTGAATACAACACGTTCAATATGTTTAATTAAGAATGTGAGAAATATTCCATGAAAGAGTATGTTTTTAATGATTTTTATTTTCATTTAGGTTTTATAAAGATATATTGAGGAAGTATCCATGTACCACTATCACATGATTGTATGAAGAATTATTCTAGGAAAATTATACATACATGAAGGAAGTTATTATAACTCCTCGTAATTATAATGTAAGAACAACGTATTTGTTAGCGTGTATAACTCACAAAACCATGTATGTAAGGGAATTTAATATCCAAAAATATTAAAATATAATTAATATTTTAATGATATTTAATATATTCAATAGAGTGAAATGAACAAAAACCCTAAGTCAGATTCCCTTACCCAGAAGACACTATTTTTTTAAAAAATGATATTACTAAAATTTTATTATTTAATATAATAAGTCATAACCTATATGTTAAATTAGTGGTTATGAATAATGTTAAATAACTTATGAAAATCTATTGTTTAAAAAAATATTAAATTAATTCATTAGTTAAAACATTATTTGATACGAATATAGGAACCCATTGAAAGTAAATGAAATGCTCTATATAGAAACATATTTTTATGCCCCCAAAGTTGTTATACAATGATAAATTAAATAAACTACTATTAATGGATGGTTTTAATGATATATATATACTCAAAAAAAATATTTTAAATTTATCCAAAATATTTGATAGGTATAAGATAATTACAAACACAATTTTATGCAAAAATTATAAAATTTTTATAAAGGTTGATTTAACGTTTTTTTAATAGATAAGAAAATTTAAATCCAATTTTTTAAAATATTATAAAATATAGAAGTCATAAAAAGATCATATTCTAAATATAAAAATAAAATTTTTCTCATTGTAAATTCTTGTTATTTTTTGATGACGTTTTATTTTTTAACAAATAAATGAAAATAATGGTTTTTAATTCAGAACTAATTTTTCATCTATTTTATTTATAAGGTTAAATTATATTTTTATATGGTTTAAAATTTTATTTATTTTATTATTTTATTAATTCTTCCAGTTTATGTTATTGGATTCAATTTCTCTTTGAAAAATTATATAATAAATTTATAAATACTTGGACATTTTTATTTTAGAAATCTACATTGTCATCCCATCTCTGGGATTAATTTTAAATAAATTTCAAACTTTTTAGTGTTTGGAATTTGAAAAACTATATTCCATATTTAGAATCATAATAATTTATTATATTTAATATGGTCAGTTTTTTTCCAAATATATTATTGAATTTAATTAAAAGTAATTACAATGAATAAGGTGAATTTAAGCATAACAAGGTACAAAAAAATAATCTTTTGTTCCAAACTATCCTATAATGTTTTCCAAAATCGATTTTGATGAAATATTTAGACCATATATTACCTTGTGATGAATTTGGACCAATATTGGATCCACTTTCAATGAAAAAACAAAGTAGGGATTCCTTTTCCAAAATTTACAACAGTTTCAATCATCCTCCACTAGAAAAGGCCACCTCCCCTCTCACATTATCACCCCTCTCGAGTAACATTATATGGACCAATATATTCCCAAATACATCTTATATATACCTCTCCTCATCCTATAATCCTCCCCTTGATATTAAATATAACAACCCAACTCTTTATTTTACATTAATACATTATTTATTATATTATACTACACTTAATACAACCTAGATAACTGATAATTATAGTGTGTTTAAGGATTAGGTAAATTAAATGACAATATAAAAAATGGAATACAACATCATTATTGAAACCTCTCTACCATGCTCAAAATATACCTATGAACATAAAACTGCATGTGATACCCTATGGACATAAATTAGAAAGGGATGATCTATAAATCCCACTAAGTGAATAAACATAGAATAAGTGATACATGTAATAAAATGAAAACATAAACGTGGAATTAAAGAAAATTAATAAGAATGATTCATGTATAATGATAATCATAACCTGGTATGTTTGGAAACTACTTAAAATGAATCATAAATATATGTTAAGGATAAACATGCCATGAATCATGGTGGAAAGTGTACCATAAAGGAATAAGGATCCATCCCTATCCCAATGTGATTTATCCTGATACAAAACATTAACCATTTCATTATACCACTATCTTGGCACACCCATCAAATTAATTTCATTCTAATTCTTATGTGTTCCATATAAATCAAACATCATGGATTCATTCATAATCATAATTTATTACATGATCACGGGATGTGAAATGCATACATGTATGTCCTAATTAAATAAGTGTATGTGTATAATGGTCATTAGATATCATAATAAAATTTTTGTGGTATTCACTACAAAATTGTTATGTTATTTAAAATCAATGTGATGATTTAGTGGCATAACGACATTACTTGACAAAAAATCATAAACTGGTATAACGAGAGATAATGGGGCCTCTCATAATTATGAAATTAATTTAATAGTAATGGGATATGGAATAACATATTCCATCATATAGAAATGAAGATAAAATAAATAATTTAAAGAATATACTTGAATAAATAGGAGAAACGAAAAGCTCCCTTATGAATTTTCGGCACATTAATAGTTATACATAAAGGATCATGGGATGATTAATAAGAGTGAAATTATGCCTCTCATTATTTGTATATTAAATGAATAGAAACTATAATATTTAATAACATATCAAATTAATGAAATTTTAATTAAAACAATATAATAGAAAATGAGGTTTTTAATGGAAGTGAGAAGAGATAAATCAATTTCATAATTTCATCATAGTAATGGCTTAGGTGAAGGTAAAAACGAGACATAATAAATGATTCCTCATTAAAAAATCATGAAATGGATAGTATTTAACTTTTAAAAATATATGATGTCATAAAAAATGTCAATTAATATGAAATGTTCCAAAGAAGGTTTTCAAATTGAAATGAGGGGAAGAAGGTGCCTTACTTGAGTGTGTGACATCCAAAGCTTGTGAGTGGCTTTGTTAGAGATAGAGTGCCTTTGGAGAACTCTATAGAGTGTAGGTTCATATCTCCAGGATGTTTTGGTGAAGATTAATGGGAAATTGGGTGGGATTATATAGGGGAAGAGAGAGATTTCTTTATTATTTATGTTTTGGAATTATATAATAAAATATATGAAATCACATATCATCATAGGGGTTTTTCCCATGGTTTCTAATAAAAGTGCATGTTTATTATTATTTTATAAATAAATGGTCCAATATTATTAAAATAATTCGGTAGATTATGTGGAGTTGAGTCACAGTCTAAAAGAATGTATATTAATACATTAAAATATGTTATATTTATTTTAGGATTCATAATGGCATTAATAAATAAATAAAATAAAAATAAAACCACATTATGTTAAACTGAAAACCTTTATTTGGAGGTGTATCCCAGTTTTAGTAATTATTACATCACTTTCGAGTCATTATGATGTCATACAAAAAAATATATATTAATATGATATTTAAATTTTACTCAAAAATTCGATTATGTAATAATATTTTGAAAAATTCAACATCATATAATTTCAACATTATGATTCCATAAATAATATTCATTATATCTATATAATTTCACAAATACTTTACTTCTCAGTTTTAAAATACAATTGATAGTTATTAATAAATGATGAGTTTTTAGACAATAAAAGATTTCAAACACTTATAAAAATTACATTTGACATTATAAAAATTATATGATCGTTTATATTTGGATTACATTATTTAATAATACTAAAATATTATTTATTTTAATAAATAAATTATTTCCTAAATTCATCAAGTGAATTGAAATATTATCAAAAAATAAAAAGAGTTCTTTATTATATCAAAATATAGAACATTTATAAATTAGTCATATTAGGATGCAAATATATTCATTATTATATAAAAATTATCATATATGATCCTATTTTCAGGGTATTGAAGAATAACCCTTTAATACTCCAGAAAACACACTAAGAGTAAGTTGTGGGATGATGACACATTCATGGGGTGGTTCTATTAACATGGTTTTATTTATAATCTGTATGTGCGTGATCTTCTCTCATAACAGTATCACACATGGTTAATTTAATGGATTTCCAAAAGGGATTGGTCGAGGTCAAGGACTAGAAATTCTGTCTCCCACAGAATCTATGATAAATGGTCTTCATAGGGTGATATTATACTAGTTTAGTCTATCACATCATTTGTCACTATCGATTTTACTTTACAAAACCATATACTTATACTAATCATGTGATAACTTTTCAATGGATATATTATCAACATCAAATAAAAAATGGTTTTTAAATATAACTAGATATAATAAAATAAAATAACTGAATGGGTTTTCAACAACGACATTATAGAATTATAAATTTAATTAAATCAAAAGGAAATCATTTATTTATAATAGTTTGGTTCATAAAAATCTTCCTCCCTTAAGAAATTTCATCCCCAATGTTTTCTTTTCCCAAAGTAATATATATAAGGGTAACTCTACTTCATCACATCCTATAATTCCCATTTTTCTTCTTCAAAAATTTGGTTTCTCAGAAAATATTTATCAGGATTATTTGTCTTACACCATAGAAGTTTTTCTCTATGATCTAAGATCTTCATCGGATGCTCTTTATAAGAGATATCATTATCTAATGGTACCACCTACAGATTTAGTAATGTGAGGATTCTGGAACGTACAAAATCAAGAGGGATACAGGGAATGTATCATGTACTTGAAAAGCATAAGTTGGAGTGCTAGTAGATATGTCTCCTATCTGATGCGATCCATGATCTCAAAAAAGATGATGTAACCTGGACTACGATTTCAATTCATACAAAATCTCATCACGTTCTTCCACAAAGGATTATAGAGGAAGTACAATTCTCCAACATCAAACACTTGGCATCATCAATGATAGTAATCAAAACTAATTTTCAATTCGGATTTGCCTTGATTTGTTATTGAATGGTCTTAATCAATTCCACAGACTCAATTACCATTTAAGTACATAGAGGTTTGTTTTCCCCACATCTATCCCAACATGTATGTGTTTTATATGTCTTCCCATAAGGATCGTCATAGGGATGAATTTGGATGCTTGAGTAGAATATATTGTTGTAAGAGAGATCAACTAAAGGATGATATTGGCCTCATCATTTTTTGATGAAAATTGAGTATTCTCTCCAAATGTCCTCATATTATTGGATTTTCTAATCATATTGAAAATCAGTTTGATGGTGATAAGATGTGGTAATGATTAACATAGTGTATAGATCATGTTAGAACATTTCCAAAACATATAGTTGAATCATGGATCTTGAGAAGATACAATTGATAGTGGTACTCCATACATCATTACCAAACCTCTGATTTATATCTGTTTAAGTAGATCTAGTGAGAAATCCTTTCAAATGACCATAATGTGATCTGACATTGTATAACGATACACAAAAACCCATATAGAATTTTCTCCCTGGATGTCTTCAGAATTCTAGTAATAATGTCTATGGTGATGTTCTCCAATATCCCGGAGGGAATGGGTAATGGTTTCATCATCCCCTTTGATTTTTTTTCATTCCTCTACTAATTTCTGACATTAAAGACATCTTGATGTATACTTTGTGATCACCTTCATCATATTGTCCCACTATTATCCTTGAAAGATATCTCAATACATCTTTGTGGTTAATGGGTGGATAGAGAATGTTGATTTATGTATATCATAAAAAATTTCCTTATTTAACTCAGTGTTTGATATTGCACAAAACATTTATCCAAATCTCACAACCCCTTATTCATAAAAATTTATTTTTATGGATTTCCATTTTCAAATAGTTTCCACTTTCTTCTAAAATAATATATCATCCCTTTGAGCATTTTTTTCTCATCTAAGTAAGGAATGATAGAGAAATTATTTTTGAAATGATTGTTGTTGTTTCCTCCTTTATGATTCCCATATAATCCCTTAAAAATCTAAGATGAGAGGATCCCTCTCAATTATCATTAGTAATAGAATTAGTTGATCCAATCTACTTAGATAATCATACACATTATTTTCCTTTCCATGATGGATGTGATTGATCATTCTTAGTCCATGATAATCTTTATCCATCTACATTTTCCCTATTATTCATTATTTGTGTGAATATATACTTGATGATTTAGTGATCGATATAAATTTCACACTTCTCCCCAAAGATATAATGACATTAAATTTTCAAGGTGAAAATCACTACTGAAAGCTCTAAATAATGTGTTGGTTAGTATGGTTCAGGAATATTCAATTACTGTGAATCATATGATATGAATTTGTCTTTATTAAATTACTCAATACCTGATCCATTCTTTGATGAATCACTACATACCAAGAAAGGCTCTACACTTCTAAGAAGTGTAAGAACATGTGTAGAGATAAGATTCCTTTTCAATTCCTTGAATATATCTTCAAATTCATCATTCACTAAAAACATGTCCCCCTTATGAGTTCTATTTCTTAGAGACTTTGATAATAGTGATAAATTTATCACTAGTTAATTATAATACAAATCTAATCCATAGAAACTATGTAGATCTATAATGTATGTTGGTATCAATAATCATTTATTTTCATCTTTTATTGATAGATCAAAAGATATACAAATTCTTGTGATGATGTTCCCCACAAATGAGACATCCTGCAACTAGAAATCACATTTGATGTACTGGAAATAAAGATTATCCTTTCGAAAGTTCTTTAGCATAGTTCCCATATACTCCTCACGCTCCTCCATAGTTTGTGATTATATTAGAATTTAATCTATAAACACTATCAAATATTTGTTGAATTAATCTCTAAATAATCCATTCTTAAATTCCATGATGATATCTGGAGCATATTGAGTTCAAATTCATCACTATGAACTCATAGTTCCCATACAATGAATGAAAAGTAGCATTGGGGGTATCATCCTCCTTTATCCTTAATTGATAATATCCTGACTGATGAATCACATTGGAGATCTATTGTGATCTATGTAGCTGATCAAACAGGTCATAAATCCAAGGTAGAAGGTAATTTTTCTGTATCATGATCTTGTTGAGCTCATGATAATCATTGAAAAGTCGCATTGAACTATATTACTTCTTAACAATGAGGACATGTGTACCCCATGTTGAACCAGATGGGAATATGAATCCATCATCTAGATTATTCTATAGTTGTTTTTTAATTTCCCCTCATTCTAAAAAATACATTATATATGATGTCTTGATTATTGGTAATTCCACAGGTATAAGCTTGAATGATAATTAAACCTATAATAAAGGAGGAAGACCAGAAAATTCCATTGGAACCACATCAGTGTATTCCATAATAACAGGAATATCATCTTGGATTATTTGTTCTTTAGACTATTTTATTTCAGAAATAAAATGTTCCTTATACTAAAATAATATCCATTTTTGAAATGTTGTTGTTAAAGAAGATCCATCTCCATCCATAAAACATTGATAGAATCATTGACTGATTAAGAATATGGAGAGTTTTTTCATTTGAGTAGATAATTATTTTGGTTTTATATTGGGGAATATAATCCATGCACAACATTTTGAAAAATTCCCAGAATGGAAATATGTAAAATATTCCTACGATGTGCATCCCACAAATTGTGGCCAAGGGTAGTTATATACATGGGATGTAATAATTTCCACATTTTCAGTTCGGGCCAAAATCTCTTCCTCCAGGCATGGTGGTGGTGTTTGAATAGTTTTTTACATTAATGATATGATGTAATTCATAAAACCATTATAAAAAATAACAGTTATTATTCTTTAATGAATAACAAGTGTAAATTTATCAACTTTTATTGTATCCACCTCAGTGGTAATGATGGAAGAAATATCACCAATGCAACCTTAAAGGTTGGTTTTTGTATCTTAAAACCCTGTTATTATGTAATTGGTTGGAAAATTTTGATGGTTAGTTACAGTTGAGGCAGTGGAAAATGTGTGAAATGTTGACAGGATAATTTAGTTACTTCAATACATTAGTTGGATTGTCCCTCCATAAATTTTTTCAAAGTGTCCTTCCTTCAAAAACCTAAATAATTTCTTCGATCCCCATAATAAATTATTCAACATCTTATTCTCACACCATCGACAAATTGGATGATCAAATTTCATGGAACTGTTAGATTTATCCATCGATCCTCTAGAATTAAACACCATATTCAGGTTCTTAACATTATGATAGCCTTGGGATTATCTGATTTCAATTTTGATTTTAAGGTCATATAAGATAGTTTCGTCATAGCTTACAACGTTACAGATCGCCCTAGATTTTTGTAGACTAGGTTTCATACCACCAGAGAAGCATTCAACCTTACATTTTGAGTTAATAACAAATCCCGGGTAATATTGTGAAGGTCATATGATGTTTTCCTCACATTCCCTAATATATTCATCATATTTTTTCATGAGGTTACAGAAAAACCATTGGATTTTATGTTGGAGAGTGTGAGATAAATATTTATCTACAAACATTTTCCATAGGTCATTCCATTCCATCACATCAATCACTTGCATAGAGGTCATATTCTTGATCAAGGACCACTAATGATCGACATCTTCTTCTACATGTTAAAAATCAAATTTAACCTTTTCTTTCTCAAATCATTGAATTATATAGTATATATTCTTAGTGGAGATTATCTTTTGTTCTATTATTAAGGGACCAGGAGATTTATTGAATGTAGTACGCCTTTATCAAATGAACCACTCAATTGTAAAAAATTATCTCTTAGGGGCTTTAGGTATTCCTCTAGATCTATCATTAAATATTGACACAGATTCATCGTAAGAGTATTATCGAAAATATTTGGATTATGTATCTAATATGGATGGGCATCTCATTGGGGCAGTCATCAAATTTCGCATCATCATTATTATTTAATTGATTCCTCCTATTTCATGCCATTATATAGAATAATGGAAAATTTATTTTTGTGTATTTTTTCAACTACTAAACATATGAAGGGTGAATGAAATAAAATTAAAGGAATGATATAATAAGTTATATTTATTTCTAGAAATTATGAATTTATAGGATTTAACATATGTAATCTGTGACCTATTTCCTCACATATACATTTATGGGCCATTTTTTTAATAATGGTCCAGAATGATTTTAGGAATTTACTAAATCATATCCCCCAAGAGTGGAAAAATATGTTTACATTAATGCTCATTGTCATGTACAAAGTTACCCTAAGTTAGACTTAGGACACCTTATGGGAGTTGTTACCCCTAGGTAGAACAGTGCTAGAACCATGTCCAATTATTGTATCTATAAAAGGATGTACTTTATTATAAAACTACATAGTCCATACATTCCAAAATTTAGTGATAAATTATTATATATAGTATTTTACATAAGGATATCTCTAGATATTAATAATCCTAATCCCAAAAAAATAAACATTTCCTCTAAGACCAACTATAAATCCTTGTTCCTTTTTTAAGATTAATACATGTTTCATTAAATAAGACTACACTTAATATAACTAATACGATCGATATGTACTTTGTGTTTGAGAATTAATTAAATTACATAAAAACATAAAATAGATAATATGACATCTTTATTGGAATCTTATTTAACAACCTCAAAATAACTATTCGATCTTTAAACAACATTGGATGGCCTAAGGAAAATCATTAGAAATGGGGGATCTGTAATGTCTAATAAGGTAATAAACAAGTAATATGTGATACATGTTAGACAATACGAGTATCACTAAGGAATAATAGGATCATTATTTATAAGGTAACATATAACATGATAATCATAATAGGGGATGTGTCAAGACAACTTAAAACACTAAATCATAAGCATACATCAAGGATAAATCTACAATGGTATTGTGGTTGAAAATTATACAGAAAGGAACTAAGGTCGCTCATTCTCCCAATGTGACATATAATTATACTAAAAATTACCCAAATCATTTTGGTACTATTTTGGAACTCCCATCTTATTTATTTCATTATCATGGCTATGTGTACTGAATAGATCATACATCGTTTATTCATTTATCATCATAATTTATTACAAGATCAAGGAATTTGAAATAACTACAGGTATGTGGCCAATAACTATTTATATTTCTATAAAGTAAAATAGGATTGTTAAAAAATGGGTACGGTATTCATTTCACAATTGATTTAGAATGGGAATATTGAAGTGAAATTTCAACCGTATAATGATGTTATATAAAAAATCATAAAAGTGGTTGATTAGAGTGAAAGGGTTTTCTCATAATTTTTAAATAAATTATAAATTAAGTAGGATATGTAATAATTTATCCCTTCAAATGTATATTTCTATAAAAAAAAGAATGTAAATAAGACACTTTAATGAAGAGGAAAAAAATAAAATATCCCTTATGAAATTTTGACAAGGTAACATGTGTACATAGAGAATCATGGGTTGATTAATGGGTGTGAAAAGGGGGGTCTCATTATTTATAAATTAAATTTATAGTAGGAGTAAATTCCATAACATATTCCAAAAAATGAAAATTTAATTAATAGTAATTACATTAAAATAATTATTTGATGGAAATGAGAAGAGAGAAATCCATTATAGAATTTCTTTTCATAATAACATATATGGTGAAGGTAAAAATAATTTAAATTAAATGATTACTATTTCAAATAACATCCATTTGATAGTATGGTTTTTTTATATAAATTAAATCATAAAAATATAAAATTAAGAAGAAATTTTCCAAAGAAAGTTCTTGTGTTGAAAGGAAGAGAGGAAGATCTCTTACTTATGTGTGTGACATAGAAATCATGGGAGGGGATTCATGAGGGCGTGAGACACCCTGGGAGGACTCTAGGGAATTTAGGGAAGAGTATGGGCATTATCTAATGAGTTTGAATGAACGGTAACTGGATCATGGGTGGCATTAAATACGGAAAGAGGGATATTTCATTATAATTTTGGTTTTGGACTCTATATAATAAAATATAAAAAACCACAAACCAACTCATGGTTCCCATATTTTCATCGAAAATGTAGTGTTTCTCATTATTTATATGGACATGGGCCTAACGTACTAAAAGAATTCCCTTTCGTATATGGAGGTGTGTTGTTCTCTTAAATAAAGGATATAAAATAATTAAATATATTTTATGTTCTGGAGGATTCATTATAGCGTTAAAAAATTAATAATATAAGCATAAAATTACATTATATTAATGGAAAACATTTATTTGATCATAGATACCATTTATAAAAATTATTACATCAATTTTGGGTCATTATAACCTTATAAAATATAATGTATATTTATATTTTATTTTATTTTTTTATAAAAAATTAATTGTTTATGAACATTATGAAAATTCACTACAGGACAATTATAAAATTCCTACTCCAAAAATATAAATAATTTAATTTAAAAAAATTTATCAATATTTTAATATTCACTTATAAAATAAAATCAAAATTTAATAAAAAATTCTAAGTTTGTTTGACAACAACATTTTTCAAAACCTTATAAAAATTACAATTGACTACATAAAAATTATACTATCATTTATATTTGATAAATATTATTTCATAATTAAAACAAACCATTTATTTCATTTTCCATTTATTAATTTATTTATTAATTACATTTTAATATTAACAACAAATACAATGTGTTCTTCATGTAATCAAAATAAAAAATCATTTACAAAGTATCAATAATTCGATGAAAATATATTCATTATTCTATACTAAATAATGCACATATTTATATTTTCTTAGTCTTAATACATATCCGATTAATACACTAGAAAACTCATTATGAGTAATGTTCATGATGGTAGTACATTCACGTGGTGGTTAAACAAACATGGTTTTGGTAGTGTTATCGATGAGCTTAATGTTCCCCCACAAAACAATTTATATCATGCTTAAGTTGTTGCATCTAATATTGGGTTTGGTGAAGGGATAATCCCAAAAATTGTTTCTCCATTAGATGATCTAATAAACAAGTTTCATATGGAATGATCCTACTAGATGTTTTTATACTTCCTCTGTCTATTTCAATTGGATTTTTCAAAAACTAATATTTATACTAATCATATAATCACTGTTCAATGACTATGTTACCAATAGTAAAGAAACATTATAGTTTTTAAATCCAATTTGATATAATAATATAAATTAAGTGCATGTGTTTTCTATAACCATATTATATATTAATACATTTAACTAAATAAAAATGGAATCCTTTATTAATAATAGTTCAAGTCATTACAATATGTCCATCCAAGGAAGTCCTTTGGCGCAACCTAAAAATAGTTACCCAATGAAGAGGTAACACCATTCCTTAAGAACATTAGTTTTATTTAAAATATACAAAACATAAAATGTTATTATTCCATGATTATATAAAGTCACTAGAATCATAAATATTATATGGTTTTTTATTCTATGGGTTCTTACAATACTCACACAAACTACCATCTAATGGGTAACAAACATACTATTTACGTGTAAAGTGAACTGGATCCTTATGAAAAGATGATAGTTTGTATTTACCTTAAAACATGTAACGATTAGTAATTATTAAGGAAACTATTTTTATATATGTTACATATGATATTTATTTTGTTTATATTCTTCTGTAATACTATTATAACACATACCCATATACATTCCATTATTTGTAAATATGATAACATCAATTGGGGATGTATGAACTACTTCCTCCTCAATGAGTTTTGATTCATTCACTCTATACATGGAACATATTAAAGATGGATTTGATTTAAAATATGTAACAATAAATGATATATTTATGATATTAATTACATAATTACATATCTGAAAATATATTATATCATATTCATTACTACCCTTTTCACACTCTAAAAAGTGATAGTGTCTATCATGGACATGTGGACTATCGCCTCCTCAATAAGATGTGAATAATTTTACATAACAAGGATACTATGTATAAGTGTGTAAGAATACATAATATTGTATTTATAATATAATTATTAACAAGGAACAAAATTTTGTTACATTACATCATTCAATAATTATCACTGAAAATAGTAATGATACTCAAGAGTGTAGACAACCAATCGTCTCATTTATTATAATGTTGGTTCATTTTAAATAAATGAAATTCATGATTTATTTTATAAGAATAATTTATGTTAAATATGAAAATTATTTCATTATTATTATTCTAAATACGTAAATTTAATGACCATTTTGATCATATTCAATATAAAAAAGTCATTTTTGACAAATAAACCAAATATAGTCAAAACGTCAGACGTAAATGTAATTGTTTAAGTAGTTGACTACCAAATTGTGATTAGTTAAGTAAAATTATTAGTAAATATGAAATATTTAATCAATAATTTACATAATTAACATATGTTTATTATTGATGAATATAAATACACATATGATATGTATACCATAAGGTAAGTTATTTCATCTCAACTTACATTTTATTGATACTTATTTGATATTATGAACCAATTAACTTTTATATGGTGTATATACCTCTCTTTGTAATGTTATTTCATGAAAATAATTTTTATCATGATATTATAAGTCTAATTTAATATTATTCTTTCATGGGTATTATGATTCAAAAGTTTCAATGTGGTATGGGATAGTTTAGAATTTTTAAAAATTATTGTCATGATGAATGTTTTTAATGACAAATAAATGGTAGTTCCATTAATAAATATAAAAACCCTATATTTATAACAATTATTCATTAGGGAATTATTTATATATATATATTAATTATTCAATATGTATATTTCTAGAAAACAAATTATTAAATAAATAATTTATTTGATATATGGGGAATTATTTGCACTAGATGATATGGGTAGGGATTTCTTATATATAGACCTTGATGAAATATTATTATCATGGTAAAAATAAATTGGCCAATTAAAAAAGTGTAAACTATGTTGATAATAGATCTCTATGGTATAGTGGTTCATGTTCCATATACATTACATCCAATATTGAATCATTTCCTTCATTACAGTTATCATTTTTATCGAAGAGATTTTTAATCAACAAATATATGGATGAATTTCATTGTTTGTTCCTTAATTAAATGTAACCTATTTGAATTTCTTGACAGTCTATGTTTTTCATTTCCAGTTATTTTAATTGAAAGTGTTGTCATTTTATTACCATTACAAATTTATTATTCCCATTATTACAATTTTTTATTCCAATATACATACACTTACTATGAATTTAAGATCACCCTTATTATGTTTATGTTCCATAACATATGACAAATAAATCTTTTAATATAATTTGAAGGTTGTGTCTCCTTTTATGTTAATTTGTAAAATATGTTATTTTCTATTTCCCAATGCAATATGGGTATGGGGTATGTAATTTGGTTTTTGAAAACTATTTAACTGTTCAGTCCCTATATTTCTGAATCTTGTATTTATTCCAATATAATATTTTCATTCACTGAATCTGCGTTTCTTGGGTTGGGGCATTAAAGTTGGTATCAAATCATGTTTAGAAGAACCCATGAGAAATAGTCTTAAAAAATATATATTAAGGAAATTAACCTTAAGATTTAAATTTATGATAATTATAGAATAATTTCTTATAATTTTCTTAATGTAGATATTATCAAAAATTACTAGATATACATCTCTATCAGGATACTATGAGGGGATGTGTTTCAGGATTAGATGATTCTAGGAGTGAAAAATCTTACAATGTGTATCAATCCTGACTCTATTTAACCTCATTAACTAAAACGGGCCATACTGCAAACCTGGATTAACACTCATGGGGGAGATTATTCGGATATTGATTTTTTTACAAACCATTATGAATGATTTGGATGTAAAAACATCCCCATCTGTTCGTCCATCTATTCATTTCTATGAAATTATGCATGACAAGAGAATAAACAAAAAAATTAGGCACCAACTTACATATTTTTATAAAATACATTTTATGGACATATTTAAACTATAAAATCCATTGTATTTAGTTTAGACCACTATTGGACCTATTATTTATGGGGAAATCATGTGTGGAATTCCTTTTCCAAATTTTAAAAGAGTTTGACTCCTCATCTGCTATAAAAGGCCTCCTATCCACCCACTTCCTCACACCTCTATAGACACTTTTTCTCTACAAATATATTCCAAAATAACTCTTCAACATATTTTAAATAATACTACAATACAACAATTGGGATTAAATCCATCTAGGGATTCCCATTTTTTAAAATCTAAAATAGTTACCCATAAAAGATGCAAAATCTTTCCTTAAACTCATTAGTTATATTTCCAAATTCAAACCAATAAACTTCTATTTTTCAAATATTATATAAACAACAATGATCCTAAATTCAATAGGATATTTTTATTTTATGTTTCATACTCCCACTTACACAGACTTCAATCTAATGGGTAACAACCATACTGTTTGGGAATTTGTTGAATTACCACCTCACAAAAAGATGATTTTTCATTTATCATTTATCGACCATCATGGTTGGTAATTATGATTAAAACTATATTTATATATATAATATATATTATAGATATTATGTATTGATCCTTTTTGTTGAGTCAATAAGGTTTTCCTTATGACTTTTCCATTCCGTCTTGTTGTGAAAATCACAAACATCTTATACTTAAGAAACGATTATTATTACTCAAATAAGGAAAATTTACTTTCTTAAGGAAATTTACCTTAACCTAGTTTCTCTTATACATAACCATTTTTTTCTTAAAATCAAAAACCAGAATCACAACCAAATTGTCAGAGCGTTATAATGAAAAGTTGGAGTATTCTGTTTTTAGGATCCGAATCTTGGATGTGATCTGTAATATAGTTTTAATCTGAATTCTGGTCTCCGAACAATATAGATGTTCGACTCCGAACTCTTTAGACGTTCGACTCCAAACTCTTTTGAAGTTTGATTCTGAACTCTTAAGAAGTTCGACTCCGAACTCTTAAGAAGTTCGACTCCGAACTCTTTAGAAGTTCGACTCCGAACTCTTTAGAAGTTCGATTCCGAACTCTTAAGAAGTTCGACTCCAAACTCTTATGAAGTTCGACTCCGAACTCTATAGAAGTTCGACTCCGAACTTTTAAGAAATTCGACTCCAAACTTTTAAGCAGTTCGACTCCGAACTCTACAAATTTAGAATCCAATTTCTGATGAAACCAGATTCTGATTTCCTATAAAATAGAATCCAAACATTTCGTAACAGAGACTCCAAACATCATTTTTATTAGACTCCAAACCTTTGACTTGCTTACACTCCAAACTATTAATTAGCCTCTACTTACATATGCTTCATTCCAAAACGATGTCTTACATTCAATTATACAAAGTTTGTTATAAAAAGATGTCTTCTATTTTGTTTCTTATTAACCATTGGTTGAGTTACACGTGTACAGGTCCTCCCGAATTTCGTTGAAAATTTGACCGTTGGAAGAAGGAGCCGACCTTTGGAAATTTGCCTATAAATAGGAGCTCATTTGAATGATCTCAACGTGGTAAAAAGGCTGTCTGATCTTTGATTCGTGTGATTAAATGCTTGAAGTGATTTCTAGAGAGAGAGGCTCTTATTAACTCTCAAAGCTTCGTGCGACTCCGAATGGTGGTGATTACATTCGAGGACTTCTGGGGATAGGAAGACAGAGGTGCCGACTACCTTGAAGTTCGTAGGCTTCCTTGCTAAGGAAGACAGAGGTTGCCAACTACCTTGAAGTTGAGGGCTTGCGGGGATAGCAAGACAGAGACTCTAATCTTTGTATCGAGGGCTTACCCTGGTGTGGGTAAGACAGACTTGCTTGAAAGTATAAATCAAAGGACCTTTATCCATGGTTGTTGGATACCCTTCTCTTTTGGTTAAAAAGAATTATATCTTGTTACTAGTAGTTCTACTACTTGTTTATATTCCACTGCATTTTGTATTATAAGGAAAGTATAACTTTCTTATACTTTCTTACTTGTACTCTGTTTCATTTAGATTCTATACACTTTAAGGTTGAATCTCATATTGTAACTGTTGTTAAGTTTCAATTTCCCTAACCATTTTTCTGGAACCTACTTTCGGAATCTCTTTCCCAGTTTGCATTCGGTGTTAGAGGTGTTGTGATTTTTCTTAGTTTAACATTGATAAACTTAGCCCTTTCCTTTGCTTAAGGAAAACATAGTTATTCATAACTAACTTAAAAATTTCAAAAGGAATTTTTAATGTGTACAATTCACCCCCTCTTGTATATTGAGCATCTACATCACTATTTCGATCCTACAATTGGCATCAGAGGAGGTATCTCAAATAATTATACTTACGAAAAAGTTTTTCTTGCTCACATTTTCATTCCGAACTTTCCCATTCCGAACATTCCCATTCCGAACTTTCCCATTCCGAACATTCTCATTCTGAACTTTGTTATTACAAACTTTTTCTACTAACAAATTTGTGTGCCAAAAGTTGTTCTAGTATGGCAGGAAATAATGTTGGTTTGATTGATAATCTAAATCCTACAAGACCACCAATCATTGATGGTAATGACTATGAGTACTGGACATATCGTATGAATACTTTTGTTATCAATACTGGAGTAGACAATTTTGTTATTCTTACTGGTGATTATAAAATTCCTGAAAAGGAAGTTAGAACTTTCACTAACCAGGAAAAGAAATAATATCAACTCAACTATAAGTTACACAATACTCTACTATGTTCAATGACTATAAATATATATAGCCAAATTTCTTCTTGTGAAGCAGCTAACTGTATATGGAAGAAGTTAGAGGTTACACACATTGGGACTTCTAATGTGATTAAGACTAGAAGAGCTATGCTTAGAGCTGAATATCATGGATTCAATTTTCCTTATGGTGAACCTATCTGTAAAGTTCAACAGAGATTTATGACTATAGTCAAAAGCCTACAATCTATGGGAGAGAAAGGTTTAGATGATGAAGATCTTGTGGATAAAATAATTGATATTATTCCCAATGAGTGGGAATCCAAAAGAACAGCTATAGATGAGAACAGGAAGGTCACTCCGATCTCTCTTGATGAGCTTTTTGGAACTCTTCTACAACATGAAACCAGAATGAAGAGAGATGCAGACAACATCAAGAAGAAAAATGTAAATGGTACTATTGTTGTTACTACAACTTCAAATCAGATAAAAGCTAAGACTCCTGAGAGAGTAACCAGATCCAAGTATAAGAAAGTTATTTTCCAATCCGAATCTAGTGAGAGTGAAGTCTCGGAAAATGAACTAGAAAATCTTGCTCGAAGGATGAATAAGATAGCTGGCTAGAGAAATTTTCAATCTAAGTATAAGAAAAAGGAATGTAAAGAAAAGAAATATGGAGAAGATACTTGTTATGAATGCAAAAGAGCTGGACATATTAGACCAGATTGTTGTATGCTCAAAAATAATGAAAGAAAAGAAAGGAATTCAGAAAGGAACAGAAAGAAATATTATAAAGCTAAAGCTAAGAATGTTTTGAAAGAAAATGACACCTGGAGTGCCAGTGGTGGTGACTCTTCAGATTAATCTTCTGATTATGAATCTTCAGGAAAGAATAATCTTGGTCTTATAGCCAGATTACCTATTGATAATCATTGTTTTATGGCTAAGGTACGAAATGTTGAATCACTGACCAATGTTTCTTTAAATTCTAAGGATAATAAGTATTATAGTTCTTCTGATGAAGAATCATCTTCTGATGAAGAAAATAGTTTTCCTACTTATGAAGAAGTCTCTAGGTTTGCTGAACTTCTTGAAATTGAGAATTCCAAACTCAATAAAAAACTTGATAAGGCAAACTCTAGGAATTCTATTCTTACAAAAGAGATATCAGATCTTTCTAAATATATTGATAAGAAAAATGCTGATTTTGAAAGTATTTCAAAAAATCTTGAGGATGTAAGTTCTGAGAAGAACAAACTTTCTAAAGAATTAGAAAAAGTAATTTCAAATAAAAATGTTTTTGAGCCTAGCTCTAGTTCTAAAACTAATGATTTTGAGGATAAAAACTTGGTTGTGAAACTCAAGTCTGAAATTTTTTCCTTCAAAGAAGTGTTTATCAAACTTTACCCATGCTAAGGAAAATTTTGATAAGATGTATTCCCAAATATGACCTTTAAGAAATAAATCCGGATTTGGTTATACCCATGAAAAACCAATTTTCAGTAACAATTATTTTGTTCCTCAAAGTGCCCCATTTTGTACCAAGTGTCAATGTGGTGGTCAATGGGCAAAGAATTGTTGCTTAAATAAAACCCAATCTTTAGGATTTCACAAAGCTTACTTTTATAAGAAGATGTGGGTTCCTAAAATTTTATTATCTGGAAATCTCGGATCCAAACAAGTTTGGATTCTGGAAGCCTAATTTTCTTTTGATTTCAGGAAAATAAAGAGAGTACCAGCAACAATACATGGTACATGGATAGTGGATGTTCCCAGCACATGACTGGTAACAAGGGCTATTTTGAATAGATTATAAAAACGAAAGGAGGAAATGTAACTTTCGGAGATAATGCTAAGGGAGAGATTGTTGGTATTGGTAATATTGTTCTCCTTGGTAAAACCTTGATTTCAAATGTTCTTTTTGTTAAAGGTCTTAATCACAACCTCATTAGCATAAGTAAGTTATGTGATGAAGGTTACCTTGCGAATTTTAGGAATGATAAGTGCTTAGTTCACAATTCCAAGGAAGAATTTATTCTCTTAGCCAAAAGGCAAGAGAATGTTTAGACCTTAAACTTAGAAGATCTTAGAAGTCAAGATTTACCTTGACTAAATGCAATGGAAGATCATTCATGGTTATGGCATAGAAGACTAGGTCACTGTAACCTTAGGAACCTATGTAAACTCTCTAAGAAGAAACTAGTTAAGGATATACCGGAGCTTAGATTTGATTATTATAATGTTTTTGATCCTTGTAAATATGGCAAGAAACATAAATCTAGTTTTAAATCAATCGGTGAAGTCTCAACAACCAATGCAATACAGTTAGTACACATGGATCTTTTTAGTCCAACACAAACTGGAAGTATTAGAGGCAAATACTATGTGTTTGTTCTAGTTGATGATTACACTACATTTACTTGGGTCTATTTTCTAGCAAAGAAGTATGAAGCTTTTTACTGTTTCAAAGGTTTTATAGCTCAAGTTAAAAATGAAAAAAACCTTCCAGTGAGAACTATTCATAGTGATCATGGAGGAGAATTTCAAAATTCTGATTTTGAAACTTTTTGTAGTAAGAAAGGTATTACTCATAATTTTTCATCACCTAGAACTCCTCAATAGAATGGTGTAGTTGAAAGAAGAAATAGAATTCTTCAAGAGATAACTAGAACCATGTTGAGTGAATATTCTATTGCTAGACATTTCTGGGCTGAAGTTGTAAGTACTGCTTTCTTTACTATAAATCGAGTTTTAATTAGAACTTTTCTTAATAAAACTCCTTATGAGTTATGGAATGGTAGAAAACCAAGACTATCCTACTTCAAGGTTTTTGGTTGCAAAGTATTCATTTTGAATACTAATGATAACTTACATAAATTCGCACCAAAATCTGATGAAGGAATTTTCTTAGGTTATTCCACAACCTCTAAATCTTATAGAGTTTTTAATAAAAATACTTGTTCTGTTTAAGAAATAGTACATGTGAAATTTGATGAGTTAGATCCTTTTGTTTTTAAACTATCTCAACCTACATCTTCGGATGTGTTTTCAAAAACTGATTATCAACATTTAATAGAAGAACCTTCTGATAAAGATAATGTTCTAGTAGATACTACTGAAACATTTACCCCGAAATACATTCTACCCTATGTTGATGAACGGGTTTTACAAAACCCAAACCAGGTGTTTCATAAGAATCATCCCAGTGATAGTATCATTGGTGATTTAAATCAACCTATAAGGACTAGAAGTTCCTTAAGAAATGAAGTAGAAAATCTATCATTTCTTTCCCAATTAGAACCCAAAAGCACTAATGAAGCTTTAGGTGATGATGATTGGATTAAAGTCATGCAAGATGAACTAAATGAATTCGAAAGGAATAACGTCTGGACCTTGGTTGAAAGACGTAAGGAAACTTCTGTTATTGGAGTAAAATGGGTCTTCAGAAATAAATGTGATGAAAATGGAGTCATTGTAAGAAATAAATCTAGACTTGTTGCTAAAGGCTATAATCATCAAGAAGGAATAGACTATGAAGAAACCTATGCTCCAGTAGATAGACTTGAATCTATCCGTATTATACTTGCCTTTGCAGCATTCTTTAATTTCAAACGTTTCCAAATGGATGTGAAATGTGCTATTCTTAACGGTTATGTTCAAGAGGAATTCATTGTTGAACAACCACCTGGTTTTGAAGATACAAAACATCCTGATCATGTTTTTAGACATACCAAAGCTTTGTATGGTCTTAAACAAGCCCCACGAGCATGGTATGATAGACTTACTGGATTTTTTCTTCAAAATAACTATGTTAAGGGAAATGAATATCCAACCCTTTTTATAATGAAAGATAAGAAAAATGTTTTGATTGTTCAAATTTATGTTGATGACATTATATTTGGTTCAACTCAGCAATCATTGACTGACTCTTTTTCTAGTCTAATGAAATCTGAGTTTGAAATGAGTATGATGGGTGAGATAACCTTTTTCCTTGGATTTCAAATTTATTAAAAACCAGAAGGAACCTACATATCTCAACATAAGTATATTAAAGATCTTCATAAAACTATGGTTATGACAGAACTAAAAGTATAAGTACTCCCATTTGTACCTCAAACTCTTTAGATCTTGATGAAGCTGGGAAACCAGTAGATCAAACATCTTTTAGAGGTATGATAGGAAGTTTACTTTACTTAACAGCTAGTCGACCAGACATAATGTTTTCAGTATTCTTATGTGCAAGATATCAATCCAATCCTAAGGAATCTCACTTAAAGGCAGTAAAAAAGAATTTTTCACTACCTTAAGGGAACCATGGATCTAGGATTATTTTATACTTCTGGAAATGATTTTGTTCTAAAAAGCTTTTCTGTTGCTGACTTTGGTGGATGTAGAATGGATAGAAATAGTACATCCGGAACTTGTCATTTCTTAGGAGATTCACTAGTTTCTTGGTCCTGCAAGAAGCAACATTCTGTAGCACTCTCCACTGCTGAAGCTGAATATGTAGCAGCTGGAAGTTGTTGTGCTCAAGTTTTGTGGATGCAACACACACTCACAGACTATGGCTTGAGTTTTACCAAAACTCAAATTTTGTGTGATAACACAAGTGCCATTGCCCTGAGTGAGAATGCTGCACATCACTCCCGTCCAAAACACATAGATATTAGGCATCACTTTCTTAGGGATCACACAATTAATGGAGATATTATTTTACAATTTATCAGAACGCAAGATCAACTCGCTAATATTTTCACAAAATCTTTTCCTTCTGATAGATTTGAATACATTAAACAGAAGGTAGGAATGATAAATGTAAGGTAATCCTTCTTAATTAATCTTCTGTTGAAAAAGTCTCCTTACAGTAATAAACTCCTTTTCACAGGGGGAGTACATTTGTTTGTTATAATAAAAAAAATTTTTCCCAAGGATTTTTATTCAAACTTTTCGGAACTACGATTTCCGGAATGGAAATTTACGGAATTGAAATTTTCCGGATTGGTTTTTTTTTTAAAAAACTTCCAGAATGGAATTCCCATACTGACAATTTTCAGAACGAAAATTTTCAGAATGGGCTTTTCAGAACGTTTTTTTGGGGAGAATATTACCAATTTCAAATAATATTTCTTATCAATCTGTAAGTTATGATTTCCATATATATAGTTTTATATTCAAATTTTTCTTACTGGTATCTTCATTGTTAAGTTCGGATTCTAGTTTTTCCTCAATTTCGAATTTTGTTTTAAAACCTCAAAAGATTGGAGTCATTTTTTTGCGGGGTTATTCTCATCCGTCAGATCAGATCAAAGTTTTTTCAACCATTGGATGATCATTAGAAGACCAACGATCATTCTCTTTGCCTATAAAAAGGGGGTCCCGAGACTCGTCCCACATTGGTTTTCATGCTTTTGCCTCTCGAAGCCCTGCTGCTCCTCTTAAGGCCGGTTCCGAACTTTGTGATGCTGATCTGAATCCTACAGTTTACTTCACTCCGAATGTATATTGAAGTAACTTCACAAGATATGTCAACTAAGAAACCAATTTCAAAGTGGTTAGTTTATAGAGAAAGGTTAGTTCGTCCTGATTTTTATAAGCTTGATTCTATTATTTCGAAAAATATTAGACTAAATGGATAGGAAGACGTCTGCATAGCCAAGTCAGATAAACAAGATCCGGTTCACACTGATTTGTTGATAGAATTTTATGAGTCTGTTTCGTTCCTAGTGGAAGATGGCAGAGAAAAATTTTCTTTTAAGTATAATGGGAAGACTTATAAACTTTCTTACACAAAGGCAGAAAGCCTTGTTGGTATACCATATGAGGGGGAAGCTGAATTTTTGCTCTCACAAACATCTAGATGTGCAAGGAAGTTTCGTTAAGGAAAAAGCTCTATAGTGTCTTGGGCTTAAGGATGATTCAACTACTAATATTTCTCGGCTCACTCCGAATAATAGAATACTGCAACTTTGGGTGCAAGGTTTTCTGGTTCCGAGAAGAGGAGATAAAGACAATATGAAGAAGAGTGATATCTATGTCTTAGAGTTTTTGGTAAATCTAAGAAAGATAAATCTGATAAGGCATGTCCTGGTTACAATCAAGAATATCAAAGAAGGAAATCTGAGAGATCAGATTATAATTTATCCAGCCTTGTTATCAAAGTTGATTGTTCGATGCTTAGAATCTTTCAAAGTTGCCTGCAAATCAAAGATCCGGAATTGCAAGCTCATGCTTGTCTGTGATGATACGCTTAAGAGAATGAAGATGGGATTTTCCAGTGAATCCGGAGAATTTTACCCTCTATCTGTGGAAGAATTTGAAGCAGCTGAAAAAGAAACACAATCTTCAGAACCATTAAAAAAGAAAAGGAAGAAGAGAAATTCTATGGAAGTAGTAACTGGTGAAGAATTTCCTCAGCCGAAGGAAACTGAATTTGCACCACCCAAACCGAAGAAGTAGAAAATCTATACAGATGAAGTAGCATCAAAATGGAGGAAGCATAAGGAAATGAGGAAGGAAGGGTGTCCTCAATTCGGACTCAACCCTGTTGAGGCTAAAGCATTAAAAGAAAAGGCTGCTGAGGAGCTGGAAATACAAACGAAGGAAAAGAAGCTGAGGAAGAAGATGACTAAAGCTGAACAAGATCAATCTTTGCTAAAAGGTATAGAGTTGGCTTCTGAAAGACTTCTGGTTCCAGAATCTTTCAGAGTCGAACCTTCTCTACCAGAAAAACCAGTGGAAAATTTGGTCACTCTGGAAAAGAACAAGGGTAAAGAACCTGCAGTAGAAGCTGAGAAAGAGGTTGCTGAAGCAGTTGAGGAAGAAGTAGAACAAGTAGAGGAAGAAGAAGAAGAGGAGGAGAGTGAAGATCTAGATACCTTGATCAAACAATTTCAAGGTTATAAGGCCGAATTTAGAAATAGAGTATCTCCAGGGAAGGGATATGTGGAAGTCGACAAGCAACTCCAAGAGGAAGAAGAAGGGAATGAGCTGTTTGATGAAGAAGAATCCTATCAAAGGAACTATCTTGAAGAAGGACAAGAAAGACAGCAACCAGATGAAGATCAGATTGTCCATGTTTCTGAATCTAAGGAAGTTTCTACAAATGTGCAATCCATTCCGAAATCTGATAAAGGCAAGCAAACTTTAATGGAGACACCTATTAAGGATATCATTAGAAAGAAAGAGGTTGGTGGTACCTCTAGAAGGAATCTCATGCCAGTTGAAGAAGAGGAATCTCAAAAAGAAATCTTGGATTTGGAATCATCATCCCACGGGCATGATTTTGTTGTTCAATCTCTGAGAAAGGTGGTGGAAACAATAAAAATTCTTCCAACTATAGATTCTAGATTCCAGTTGCTGCAACAATCTATGAATCAAAAATCAGATTCCTTATCCATGGTAATGGATAAGTTTGTGAAGTTGGAAGCCGAACAAAAAAGTTTCTTGATCGATTATAATGTGCATAGGAAATCTTGTAGTAATGTAACCAAGTGGTCTAAGAGAGTGGACGATGATTTAGTACACTTTGAAAATTTTCAAGCTGATGTCCAAAGTGATTTTGGAATGGAGGACAAAAAGGTTACTGAAATTTCTGAGAAGTTGACCCAGGAACAAAATGTCCGGAATCAACAGTTCAGGGATCTGAATGGAAAGCTTAACTCAGTATCTCAGAATTGGAAATTTGAAAGAGATTTCTGGATTGAGTTTCAGAAGAGGATGGAGAAGCAGGATGAGTTATTGAATTTGCAAAAACAAGCCTTGGAGGCTCAAGCACAGCAGTTAAAAGCCCAAGAAGAAAAGATAAAAGTCTTGGAGAGGCAATGAGAGGAAGGTCAAAGAGACCTGAAGAAAGTCAAAGCCCTGTTGAAGCAGCTTATTCCAAAGGAAAATGAAGACAAATGAACCCACTCCGGTCTTTTGTTGTAGTTGTCTTTCCTTGTATTTTTTTTCCCACAACTCTAATGAAATGATTTTCTGTTCGGTTTGTGTCTTGTTGTATACTAATGTTTCAGGGAGCATAATTTGTTTTCCATTCCCTTCAATTCTTTTTAAAAATCACAAAGGGGGAGAAGGAAAAAGAACTATTCCTGAGGAGGAGAAAAGAAAAATTTCTGAGAGAAATATCATTAAGGAAAGGGGAATTTTCCCACTACGTTTTGTTTCATTCTTACAATAATGAAAACTCTACTCCGAAAACCTAGAATACAATCCTTAGAGTTTCAATGCCTAAGGGGGAGTTAGTTGTATTCACCTATATCCATGAATGAAGGGAGATAAGTTTTAAATAGTCTAATGAAATTTTTCAAAATCCTTATATACTTTTTCAAAAGGATGTTTGTGTTCTCCAAAAAGGGGGAGATTGTTGAGTCAATAAGGTTTTCCTTATGACATTTACATTCCTTCTTGTTTTGAAAATCACAAACATCTTATACTTAAGCAAAAATTATTATTACTCAAATAAGGAAAATTTACTTTCTTAAGGAAATTTACCTTAACCTAGTTTCTCTTATACTTAGCCATTTTTTTTCTTAAAATCAAAAACCGGAATCACAACCATATTGTCGGAGCCTTATAATGAAAAGTTGGAGTATTCTGTTTTTAGGATCTGAATCTTGGATGTGATCTATAATATAGTTTTAATCCGAATTCTGGACTCCAAACTCTATATAAGTTCGACTCCAAACTCATTAGAAGTTCAACTCCGAACTCTTTAGAAGTTGGATTCCGAACTCCTAAGAAGTTTGACTCCGAACTCTTAAGAAGTTCGACACCGAACTCTTTAGAATCTCGACTCCGAACTCTTTAGAAGTTCGATTCCGAAATCTTAAGAAGTTCGACTCCGAAATCTTAAGAAGTTCGACTCCAAACTCTATAGAATTTCGACTCCGAGCTTTTAAGAACTTTGACTCTGAACTTTTAAGCAGTTCGACTCCAAACTCTACAGATTTAGAATCCGATTTCTGATGAAACCAGATTCTGATTTCCTATAAAATAGAATCAAAACATTTCTTAACAAAGACTCCGATCTTCATTTTGATTAGACTCCAAACCATTGACTTGCTTACACTCCGAACTATTAATTAGCCTCTACTTACATATGCATCATTCCAAAACGATGTTGTACATTCAGTTATACAAAGTTTGTTATAAAACGATGTCGTCTATTCTGTTTCTTATTAACCATTGGTTGAGTTACACGTGTACAGCTCCTTCTGAATTTCTTGGAAAATTTGACCTTTGGAAGAAGGAGCCGACCGTTGGAAATTTTCCTATAAATATGAGCTCATTTGAAAGAGCTCAGCGCGGCAAAAATGCTGACTGATCTTTGACTCATGTGATTACATGCTTGAAGTGATTTCTAGAGAGAGAGGCTCTTATTAACTCTTAGAGCTTCGTGCGACTCCGAATGGTGGTGATTACATTCGAGGACTTCTGGGGATAGGAAGACAGAGGTGCCGACTACCTTGAAGTTTGAGGGCTTCCTTGCTAAGGAAGACAGAGGTTGCCAACTACCATGATGTTGAGGGCTTGCGGGGATAGCAAGACAGAGACTTCGATCTTTGTATCGAGGGCTTACCCTGGTGTGGGTAAGACAGACTTGCTTGAAAGTATAAATCGAGGGACCTTTATCCAAGGTTGTTGGATACCCTTCTCTTTGGGTTAAAAAGACTTATATCTTGTTACTAGTAGTTCTACTACTTGTTTATATTCCGCTGCATTTTGTAGTATAAGGAAAGTATAACTTTCATATACTTTCTTACTTGTACTCCGTTTCATTTAGATTCTATACGCTTTAAAGTAGAATCTCATATTGTAACTGTTGTTATGTTTCAATTTCCAGAACCATTTTTCCGGAACCTACTTTCGGAATCTCTTTCCAAGTTTGCATTCGGTGTTAGAGGTGTTATAAATTTGCTTAGTTTAACTTTGTTAAACATATCCCTTTCCTTTGCTTAAGGAAAACATAGTTATTCATAAATAACTTAAAAAGTTCCAAAGGAATTTTTAAAGTGTAAAATTCACCCCCACTCTTGTATATTGAGCATCTACATCACTATTTCGATCCTACACTTTTTTAATTCTTTTGTAACATATACCCTTATACATTCCATTTTTAATATGATAACATCGTTTGTGGAAGTGTGGACAACAACCCTGTCAATGTAGTGTAATTCATCACACTATACATGGAACACATAAATAATGGTTTTAATTTACTATATGTAACATAAAAGAAATGTATATGAAATTAATTAAATTATTAAATTTCTATAAATTTAATATATCAATTTATTTTTAACTTTCTCAGACAACAAAAAGTGATAACGTCAGTCGTGGAATATTAGAATACCGCTTCCAAAAAACGATGTGATTCATTTTAAATCAAAAGAATAAAATGAATAATTATATATGACTAAATAAAATGGTATTTATGATATAGAAATCATTTCCTAATTATATATTGTTACATGCATCATTTCTATAGAAATCAATGAATAATTGGAATGTTATTCATGCGTGCGTACAAACTTCCATCTCTATGATTGTAAACATGGTTCATTTTTAAGAATCATCATTATTTATTGACTAAAAATATATATTTATGAATAATTATGATAAATTTTTCTGGATTATTATGATTGATATGTTTCTATAATGAACTTTTAAAGCATATTTGATCAATAATTGATGTTTTTGACAAATAAATCGAAAACGGACAAAACCCCAGATGTAAACATAGTTGTTTAAGTGGATACCTAATTGGTGTAATATGTTAAGTAAAATTAATGATAAATAAAAATAATTTTTTTATGAATTTAAAAAATATACCTAAGTTTCTTATTCAATAATTTTAAGATACACTGGACAATTCAAACTCATGGTAAGTTATTTCGTCTCATTTTTTATTACAATGAGACTTATTTGATGTTATGTACAAATTTACTTTTATATGTTGTATACACTACCCTTTGGATGTTATATCATGACTATATTTATTATTAGGATTTTATCTGGTGAATTTAATGTTATTCCTTCATGGGGATTATGATTCAATAAATTTAATGTGATATTGGAATAATTGGAATGAGTAAATATTATTTTACTCAACAATGTTTTTTCTGATCATTCAACGGTAATAAATTTCATAAACATCAACAACCCCTATTGTTACCAATTATCAAGTAAAAAATTATTGATAAATATGTATAATTTATTCAATACTAATATTTGATGATAAGGGACAATGATTATTAATTAAATATAATATTTGATATTTGAGAATTGTATTAGAATAGAAGGCACAGGTGTGGCCCAGTTATGGATATCCCCTTGATGCATCAATATATTAATGATAGAAATCAGATGGCCAAATAGGAATAGAATATTCATTCTGTATAGTAGATCTTTTTTCATAACATCAGTTCATTTTTTCATCTTCTTTACATAACCTTACTAATCATTTTAGCCACCATTATTGTGATTCATTTCAGAAGGTCATGAATATGAAATATTTGAATAATATTTCCCAGATAAAAATCCATTTATTTTTTTATGTTAAGTGATTTAGTTTATATTTCCTGATGTGATATGTGGATGGTCTATGTAATAATATTTTCCCAACATTGCTATGCCATTCAGTATATTGAAATTTTAAGATTGTATCAATTCTAATGTAATAAAGTAATCCACCAGATCTACATTTCTAGTGTCGGGCGATTATAGTTATAATTTTTTATAGATAAAAATCACACATAAGAAGGATAAGTGTCATTGAGTATGTGAATAAAATATTAATTCATGCGTGAACATAGTGTGGTGTAATATAAATGATAAAATAGTATATGGGACATAGTTTTGGAGGTAGTATTATATATGTGGGATTCAAATCCAGTTTACAACATAAGAAAAATAAACTGAGCTAAATCATAATGAATTATAATATGCCGGAAAATGAGAAGTCAATACATTTCTTAATAAATTCATAATGATTAAAAATGAACATGCGATATATATTATATGAAGAGTGTGAAGCAATATTTTTAGACCAATGCATAGAATAATTTTAGAAGGAATTCATATTCATGTATCTAGGGTATTGAGAGAGTCATGATCATTTGAGTTTCAGTAAAATAGTGAGAAATATCAGGAATTATATTATTCTCTTCTAATGTTCTTGATGTATTTTACATTATAATATCGGATAGTATATTTTATTTATATAGAAATATTACATCTAATGGAAATGTAGAAAAAGATAAAATATGATAGAGATCATTCAATATATGGATCATATTTGAAACATTTGAATTCATAACTGAGATATTGATGTCTATAACATCTAACGTGGTGTTGGTAAAATTTCGGGATGTAGTAAATAAATTCCCCTATAGGAATCATTTCATAAAACATTTATTTTAGTGGGAGTTTGTGATCTCTAGTGTTAGTATAGAGTGGAAGAGATTGTGACTTAGTGTGTATGGGAATGGGACTCTCCAATGATGTAACCGCTTATGTTTAGTTGATAATCTATAATCAAGGGGGATAATAGGTTGTATATTGGAAAATGTTTTTTGACTGATCCTTGTAAAACATTGTGTGTTCTGTTTTATTTACTTTGTTCAATGAAAACATGATCCACTCATCCGCATCTATGATCATTTTTATATTAAAATTATGTAAATGTATAATAAATTAATTAAATAAAAAAACCAAAAATTGATTCAACCACCCACCCACACACTTTAGTGCGAATTTAGGATCCATTATGAACATTAATTGTTATTAAAGGAAAGGTTCTACCGATGGTGGTATCTAATTTATCACAAATTTTATTAGAAATATATAATTATTGATTTGAGTTTGAATAATATATAAAATATATTTATATGGAATATACTATATATTTCATTTATTTTAGAAATGTTGATGTTTTATTCATGAAATAGAAAAATATAATGAAAATATTATGAAATATACTGATAAACTAAAAAAAGTAAATTATATTAACAACATAATAAGGACATAAAGGGTTTTATAGTTTTAGTGACATCATTTTTTTTATAGTTCTATTGAAACAAAATCATGTTGATATGAAGATATGATTATTTTTTATGTTTGATAACATTTTAATAAAGTTATCAAATAAGTGTTTACATGTATAGTTATCAATTTCCAAGAATATTTTTTGTGAAAAATAATAACTGGATGAGGAAGCTAGTGATATAGAAGATAAATTATCTAAAATGGTATAGAACATCATAACTCTATTAAAACATGAATAATTAAAGGAAGAGAACATTATTTAATAATAAATAGTAATCATGGATGATAAATAACAACACACGAGTTTGTGGGAGATAGAATAAAAATAAATGATTTTTACTAATGTTATACATGTTGTGGAAAAGGTACATAACACATCTATTAAGGATAATGATTCATATATATATGTTTAAGAGAAAATATGTAATGATATTAATAATTATTTACTTATGTCCAATCTGGTCCATTGGGATGAGTTTTTTTTGGATATTAAGATTCAATTGGAATAAAATATTAAATCAATTCAATATGATAATAATAATCTAAAAATACAATTTATGGAAATAGAAGTGAAGCTGAGAAATATGGTAGAGACACAAGATGATAATTAACAAGAATATTAAGTAATAAGTACATTATTGGATAATTTGGATAATTTTTTTATTTTATAATATACTCAACCTAAGAGTAAGAAGAACTCGATATTGTTTAAGGATAAATCTACTGCAACCTCATTGAACAATGTAACCCTATGTCCATATAAATATTTTTAAGATAACGTTTTTTATGACTATTTTATTTAAAATTTTAATATTTAAGAAAATATGGGTGAATAAAAATTATAAATAATCCATTACATCTTTATAGTTGATTTATATAATTATTTAAATTTTTATTCCCCAATGAAATCATAAACAATATACTATATCATCCAAAAAATAAGGTATCAAAGAATGATACAAAATTCCACAATAAAAGAAATAAACATTCATTGACTACAATTAGTATTGTCAAGTTTTCATAAAATTAGGTAATAATTTTTAAAATAAATTATTATTTTATACAAATCGAATAAATCCAATATTTAGGGGTAACATAGCTGAGGAAAATAGGAAACCCGTACAAAAAAGTCATAATTCATTAAAAAATAATATGCCTATCCAGTATAAACATGAATGAATTGAATAATTCAATAAGTACTATAATAGTAATGTCCACTATAATTATCAGTGTTGGTTTATAAACAATATTTAACATTCTTCTATTGATTTAAATATAATACCATAATAAAATATAATCTTGTAAGAAAATATGATGGAAATTCACCCATTGGATGTTAAAAAAAGAATGTGAATATCAAAAAAACTCCAATAAAGTTTATAAATAATAAAATAAGTGATGTGACACTAAATAAGATAATATTATTTTCTAGAAGGAAACATCACACCATAGACTATAGAAAATTTTACATTTAATATATTACTAAAGTAAGTAAGATTCAATCGAAAAATAAATCAATTAAGAAAATGGTCTATGATATTTATTTTTTAAAATACATCTCTATATAAGAGTTTATAAAGATTAATAAAAATTTTGACAAGATAATTGAAAAATTCGCATGTCAAATGTGTAATATGTAGGGTAGTTTAAATAGAAATTTCATAAAAATGCTACCAAGACAAGGATAATTCTTTATGAAGAAAGGGAAATAACCAATGACATCATCTGTTTAAAAATATTATTTAATAAAATATACAAAAAAATTTAATACTGAAATTTTTTCCAAAAAAATAATTGATAATATGGCTATAATAGTTTTAAGAGGAATGAAAGGATGAGGAATTATTCAATAATGAATTTACATTGTTAAAAAAATGTTGACAATACTATGTCATATAAGAAGATATTCTGATTGAGAAGAAAATTTAATACTTATGTATCTACAATAATCGAAATAAATAACAAACTTATTCCAATATATACATTTTCTTTACATTTCATTCCGTCATTTAAATGTGATTCGTATATTTTGTGGGAGACCTGAATTTCAAAAAAAAATGTGAACATAATGCAACTAAAATTTATCCCTTAGGGAGGACCATTTGATTATGATTTCCCTTTTTAAGAATTGAAATCTATTCCATGGATTCTAAAATATTATTATTGAGTATATATAACAATGATGAATATATTTATAGTTCATCTCATTAGTGGGGCATTGATGAAATCGCAATAAATATCTATATCTAAATTTATATATCATGAATATATGATGTTTGGGTGTGGGATTCATTATATAATTATAGATTCTAAAAATATAGATATTTAAGCTTTTAATTGAAGAGATATACTGATTAAAGAGTATTATATTCATTATTAAATATCAGATCAAAAAGGGAGATAATTATTACATGATGACAAAATTAAAAATATATTTTAAAAAAGGGATGTACATTCTTTTTCTAGAATTTTTTTTATTGGGATGATTTTAAGGGATTAATTGTTTTTTCAAATAAAAACAAAAAATAATGATTTTTTTCATCACATGGAGTAGATTTATTGATAATAATTTTGGGTATAAATTTTCGCACTTGATTCATACATCAAGAATTACTCACATTGGATTATATTCGGTTAATTTTAGATATTTTAAATGTTTATTGTTATTCCATCCTCTTCTAGAGTAAATATAAATATATGTATCATAGTATGTTACTATTTTCATAAATTTAAATGATTGAGTATAGAATTACTTCCTTTACATATATATTTTTTTGTTATAAAAAGGGGGATTGGATAAAATAGTCTTCCTAAATTAAATGGGTATTCAAAAAGAATCTAAAGAGAGAGATTTAGTTACACAACAGTTCTATTAATATTGGATTTGTGATAATGATTAATTTATTGTTGATAAGTTGTGATAAAAAAATCCATTCATTTTTTCCTATGATAATATTCAAAGAGTTCATAGCTTCAGAAACATGTATCATTAGAATAATAATTTTAATTATTTTTTTAAAAAAATTGACGATGAAGATTATTGGTAGGTGACTAAGAGAATGTGTTTAACAAGATATAATGTTTTGGAATCCGTGTTATTTCATATATTAAAAAGTGTACACGAAATGTAGATTTTTATAATTGGGGTTTCATAATTTGTATTTTTTAGTTTGTCTTTGCACTAATGAGAATATTATTATACCTTTTATATGATATTGATAAAAAATTTGTATACCACATATCTATCCAAATGAAATTGAAAAAATCACTACATAGGTGGGAAATATGACTTACCTCTAGATGGCCAAGGTGGTGACTCAGAATAGTCATAACCTATCCTACATAGTAGAATATGGGTGGGTGTATAGGTATAGTTCATCTTTGAATGTTCATGGGAAAGAATTAATGTTAGTGGTCTAGTGGTCCCCTATAGGGGGAATGACCTATGAACCATATGCAGTGTGTGTGGTTTATCTACGTGCTAACCCTAATTTTGGATTAAGAGGCCACTAGTACAGTAGATATTATAAAGGGGAGATAAATGAAAAATATATTATTATGGGATTCATTCATCACTACATACTTTTTGTCCTCCTTAAAGATACTTTTATATTGGGGAAATCCTGATGATAATTTTCTATGTAATTTGATCAATACAACACATCATATTCTTCTAGCATCCATCAAAAGGATTCATTATAACTTTAATAATGTAGGTCGAGCCATTGTTATTTAACCAGGATTTTAACTATGATGTGAATAATTACATATGATATTTTAATGCATTATATTAATTTCCTGAGGTTGTTAAGGAAATTCATCATTGGTTATGTGTTTAAGTTATACATGTAAAAGGAGCGTTATTTCAAATTAATTTGTTATAGTGAGTAGATAATTTATTAAATATAATGGAACAATTTTTATTGGATTTGAACCATTTTTGGATGTTTGTAGAATAAAATCAATGAAACATGATGCAATATTTTTTTGGTGGACATGTAATTTATAATGTATATATGTTCTATGTAAGTTCACATTGGTGGAGTAGGTTATTGAGAGTATCATTTTATTCAATAGAGTTTTTCAATGAATATTCCTACAAATACACCCATATGATTTCATTTTTTAGTGTGGTCTTAATGGTAATTTCATAGGGTGGGGGACTGAAAATATGAAATTAAAAATATTTTAATTTAATTATAGGGTTTTATTTCTACACATTGTTCAATGGACTTATTTACCATATGATTATCGAAATATAATTTTCAACATATTCCATTGTAAAAAACATTGAATTGTATTCATGGTGAAACTGTAAACCAATCCATGTTTAGTGATTTCTTCATGGTGTATGTTTTTCAATGTTTCCCTTACCTTTCTCTATCGACATCGGAATTTTCGGAGTGTTCAGACCTCGTGAAACACACTCTGGTTGCAAAATTCATTCAGCGAAGACCCTCAGTTGACTCTTTTGATAGGCACATTTTTTATTCATGGGTTCTGCAAGAGAGGGCCACTGTGGGTCTTCTGGATAGCCGCCAAATTACGGTCTGCTTCGCCACAGAGGCCGATCTCATCACAGCTTGTTCAAGCGCTCTAAGGAGCTTCAATGGTTTCTGATTTCATCTTCTCTGGTGGACCTTTTACTTGCATATGAAGAATGATCCACCTTTGATGGAAATATGGGTAGGTTTCCCCAACCTCCCTCTACCATTTCAAAATCCGTCCATTCTCCATATGTTAGGAAATTTGTTTGGTAGATACATGTGTTAGGATAGCTGCACAGAGGCAATTTGTCATCCCATGAATCCAAGAATCTGTGTCGAAATGGATGTGTCACGGGATCCTTTTGATTATGTGTGGATCACAGTGGGTGAAGAATACTACTGCAAATAGCGTGTGGTCTTTGAATCCTGGACAGATTATTGTTTTGAATGCAACCGGCTGGGTCATTGAAGGAGAACTGTCATAGGAAGTCTAAGAGGAATTATATGAAGTCAAGTTATTCCAGTTGCAGAGAAGATGAAATTCATACTGAGGGTAATGTGAAATCTTCTGGGTTGATAGAGTAACAAGGAGGGCAAGCCAGTCCTCCCAGGGTGTGCGATGGGGCAAGGGAGTTCATACCTGAGAAAGCTCCCAGAGTTTGTTCTATGGTGAAGGAAGTCTCGAATAACCAGCTGAATCCAACGGTGGATAATGTGTTTAAGAGGCTTAGGAAGGATCTTTCTGGGCTACCCTCTAGCAGTAGACTCAATGCTGCTGGTAGGGGGGTTCAACCGACTGCAACTCATGAAGGGCCGAGGGTGTCTGGGATTTCGTAGGTGCCAGAGCAGTGGGGGGGGGGGGTCTTGTGGAGGAGTTTATAGCTGGAGTAGAGGGTCCCAAATAGGATGACCAGAGGTTGGGAAGTCAAGGGATGAAAAATGAGGTGGTTCCTTCAAGCATTGTGGTTTCTCCAGGGACCGAGGATACTGGTGTTTCCTCTTGTGAAGAAGTGGTCAGGGGGGTTCAGTACTCCATACAGGTGGTAAATCAATTTGATGGACTCAATATGGAAGGGCATAACAATAATCATGGAGAACCAGATTGTGAAAATGGGGACATAGTGGAGCCTTCCATGGGAGTCAGTAAGAGTATCTATGCTGGTGAAACATGCCCGAGTGGTAGGAGCAATAGAAGGAGGAAGGGTAGGAAGGACTACACCTCCTTTCCACCTCCTGCAAGGACTCGGTCTGTAAAAAAGACAGTGGAAGAGAGGGTGGCATGTGAGGCTGTATGTAAGCCGGAAAACCCTGATCAACCTAGATCATGGGGTTCAATTCTGAGTTCGGTTGTCTATGTTAAAGAGTAGGTGTTGTATCTCATTGTGTCGGATGAGGATGCATCCAAGATGTTGGGCAGGAATATTGAAATCAATCTTAAGGGGGAGAAATACCATTGGGTTGACAAACAGGACTCGATTCTAGTTTGGGGATTCAACCAGGGGATGTTAAACCTCGAGGAATACATACAGGTATGGGATAAACTATCATCTGATTTAGAAGTCCTATTAACGATATTTCCATATATTCAGGTAATAGATATTTCATGGAATCTCATTAGGGATATGAACTCTAGAAGATTGAAATTTTATTTAAATGACTCTATTCTTGCATTTTCGAACTAATTTTGGTCATTATTTTTTTATTTAGTGTTTTATTATGAGGACCTGTCTTCAGGGACTGGGTTAAAGGTGAATTTGGGGTTATGTTCCCAGCATTTTTTTGGTTCTACTTCAGATGAGGTTCAGAGCACAAGTTCACCACTTCGGCATGACACATGGACTCTGAGAGGGTATGACATGGCCCTCAAGATTGTGCCTTCACATCTTTTCACGGGACCGTCTGAGTGCTCATGTCTTGGTGACGGACCCATTCATGTTGAAACTTCTAGGTAGAGGAAGAATCTTTATGTGCTTGGGAATTTTCTGTTTTTTGGTTGTTATGCTGAACATCAAGGTTTCTCACTTTCCTTACAATGTTATTTGATATGAAATTAAAAAATTATTTTTTTTTCATAGTTAGAATTGTACATGCATTATTCCATTAATAAATAGATTGTAGTATAGTTTTGTGATAGGAGATATGTATTATTTCATAAGTTATTCAAACATATTTATTTAGTGTATTGAAAATTTATAGATCATTTTAAGATCATTTGATAGGGGATAATATTTGGAATTTCATCACAAAATGATGAATATCTTGAGGTTGTATCACACTACAAAAAAGTGACCTTTTCCAACATATAGTTTCTTGATTGATAAAATATTTATTATTAAAAATGATTAATTCCAATAGATGATAATTTTTTTTTGATATTAACTATGGGTACCACCAGCTATTTTTACCAGTATTTATTTTTTTAGTTTAATACAAAAAAATATTTTACTAACATATAAATCTATTACATTATTATATCAATACAAATAATTTATTTACAAATGCCTGAATATGTTATTGATAAACCCCATTACCACAAGAACATATAACATCAGAAATATATGTTCTAATATACTTTTTATGAAAAAATATACATTATTGTTAACAAATTTTGAAATCTAAATAACTATAATATCATTTTTAAAAACAAAATTTACATTTAATTTATCATTTCTGTGTGTTTTGTTAAAATATCAATTTTTAATTGAATTTAAATCTTTAATTTTATCAAACATAAAAAATATAATCAACATATATCCAGTAAATTATTAATAGAATTTTATAAGATAAAAATTATAAAAACAATGATTTAATATTATTTTATGAATATTTATATTTACATATTCAAATTTTATATTAAATTATACCAAAAAATATAAATTTTTATTAAAATATATACAATTTATAATTATATTAGAAATATATATAAATAATTTGATATATCCAATAATATATTTTATTTTAATTAATTGACATTTATATAAAAAAATCAATATATAAATTAGTCATTAATTCAATATTATATTTATGTATTTCCTTTTTTATTTTTATCTATAATTTTGTTTATTTGGTATTGTATTCCACCCTACATCACCAGCCATTAAAATTACACCTCAAAATCATGTCACACTATGGAAATCTCCTCCATAATAAAATCTATACCAAACCACTGAAACCCATTCCACATTGAAATATTTTCAACCAAAAATATTTTTTTATCCATCCTCCTCCATTGATGGGAAAATAAATGTTCTAAATATATACATGGAGATCCTTTAAATCATATCAACATATGTGTCCATCAATCTAACACCTTATTATTTCCATATTTTCCTCCTCTTAAACTACCATTTCTACCCTACTATTTTTCTAATTCCTAATCTCTTATTTTTTCTCATTCTTCTTATTCGATAAGGAATTACCCAAACTGCAAAGGTAGCCATTTTGTGCCAAATTACAATTCCTTGATACCCTTCTCGTACTTAACTGATTGTTTTACATTAGAGATTCCATGAATGGTTTAATTGATTATTCATGGTTCAATATAAATTTTATATTAGTTAATTTTCTAGAATTTGTCTTCTCCATATAATGAGTGTTAGGTGTAATGGGTTTTGTAGCTGGTGATCCTCCATTGATTGTTTATGGAGTTTTCAAAAAGAATAAGATGGTTTCACATGGAATTTTATAGTGGATTTGGTATTATTTTTTAATTTAATATAATGTTTTCCATAATTTACCACATAGTGGTTCTTGTATTGTGTTTTTGTAAACTTACCATTTCTATGTGGATAATTATGAATTAATATGAAAACCCAAAAATTTAATAATGTGGTAGTGGAATTCATGATATAGACAATGGTGGGATAGAGCCTTTGTAGCATAGATGGTAGTTTTGAGTTTTTGGGTGTTTCTACCAGTGCTGAATTGTGTGTAAAATTTTCTAAGATTAATCTTGTATCATGAATTCTTTCTATAATTTATTTAATTGAAGATTGATAATTACATACTATTCGAATCTATGTTTTTTTTATTACTACCTAGGATTTTTTACATTTCCCACCCTTTCCCCTGCCATTCGTTATCATCTCCTTTTCACCATATGAGTTGGTCTTTAACCCGTAAAATACTTTCTTTCCCCATATTCAATGATATTGGAGGTAATTTTTATTTCAATGATCATTAACATTCACTACCCTATGAAATTGATGAAACTACTATAATAGTAAACTTTATGAAATAATAAAATATATTAGGTTTTGACTAATGTAGTGGAAGGGGAATAATATTAGTATTTTATAATGGTTTCCCGATCGAGTTTGAAACTTTTCAGTCACATAAAAAAATAGAGTGTCATTCTTAAAAAAAGTATTGATACCATTTTAACCTTTCTACTTGTAACATTATTAAAAATTAATGTATTATTTAAATTATTTTCATCCATATTTGTAGAAATTAAGGGGTGAATTTAGATTTTTCTTACTAATATGTTAGTCACTTTGAAAAAAAATCAATTCATTAACATTTAAATATATTGTTTACACATCATTTTTTTAGAAATGGAAAATTGGTTCTGTAAATTTATGGGTACTAATATTAAATTATTAATATATTATACACTTTTTACAACTAAATCTTGGTATGAATTTTATCATAATGGAATTAAACTGTTTAAATTCTATATGAAGTAATAAAATATGAAATTTAATTAGAAATTGTAAACATTTTAATTAAGGGGAGAGAATTATTTACACATGAATGAACCACTGATCATCCCATTAGAGAGTGATTCACTATTAATTTTGTAATTATTTCCCATTTATTATTTTCTTATGATTCATTATTGGACATGATGTCTAGAATGTTGTTGTTTATCTTAATTAATGTTTGACTCAAATTTTGTAATCTTTCTAAATTATTAATCATGTATTTTAAAATTTATTTTCATATCAATAATTCGTACTTCAATTATTTTTACAATGTATGTTTTTTTCGGAGAATTACATAGTTGACTTATGAAATCAAAAAGTCACCGATATTGAATTTCATTAAAATGTTGGTCATCATAATGATTAATTTATGTTATAATAAATTATTTATGTTTTACATTAATAATTTGTACTTTACATTAGTATTAAAATTTAGTTTTGGAATGTGTTATATTAATTTTTTTATATTTTTTAATTCATAGTTATTATTAATATTAATTTTACTTTTATTTTTATTTTTTATTTTTATCTATAGTTTTCATGTCAATCAATTATATAATTTATATTAAATAACACAAATTTTTTTCATAATTTATTTATTTGATATCCATAATCACTTTCAAAATTATTAATATATATGACATGTTTTATGAATATATTAAATGGTGAGGCATGACTGAGTTAAGAATAATAATCCACGATTATTGTAGGTATTTGGATTTTTTTATTCTCCTTCATCCTCAATAAGTGATGACATGATTACAATAACATGTTGAAATTATGATAATCAACATTATCTATATCTGGATGTTGTTAAATCCACATCATTATTCATTAAATTGAAATTTATAATAAAAAAAGTTTTTTAAAATTTAATTGGTGGTTGAGGGTCATTGATGATAATAACCTTTTTAGCATTGAACATGAAAATTATTCTTAATATGATATTAAAAAAAATTTGGGGGGAAATTGAATTTTATAAACCAAATAACATCTTAATATGTTTTACTATTGAAGAAAAAACATTTATTTTAAATTTGTTGATGATATTGTGTATTTTATAACATACATTGAATTTAAAAGTTTATTCTTTTTAATTACTTTTAATACATTACTTTTTTACATTAATTTCTCGTGTCTCACATCATTCACTATGTGAAATTTATATAGAAACTGATATAACATATTTTTTTAGTTTCCATATGTGTTAATTAATGATATGACCAAGGTCACTTTTAAAGGTCATATATAGATGGTGTGTGAAATATATTTCTAAGAACACTGTGACAAAAACTTATACTTTTTTTTAAACACCACAACATGAATCGCCAACTAATTTCTCCAAGATCTAGAGGAACGATATCCATGACCATTGTGATGAATTAAAAATATGTAAGGGGTGAAATGAGGAACAATGATAGGATAATTTTCAAAACTATATTAGATCCAAAAAATTTGGATATCAATTTTAACAATGCACAGTTTAGGGGAACTATTAGGAAAATTGTGTGAAAACCATACACCATCCACTACATCTAAACACCAATTGGAGGGATGGCTCACACGGTATGAAAATACATGATATAATCATTATAATCCTTTCTATTACACTTTATAATATTACTCATGTGTACTAGAATAGTTTTTTGAAACTATGAAACAATCATTTACCGGCAAAATGATTACTTTTTTACCTTACATGGTATCTTGGAAGTGTTTCATGGTTTCTACTAACTGTTATAAAACCGTGAACCACTATAAAAACCCCAAAAAATATTCCAAAACATCTCATAACTTCTCAAACAAATCCCATATATTGTATATACTATAATACATATACAATTTGTTAATTAACTAAAATTTGGGGCACAACAGAGATTCTATTTAAAAAATTTAAAAATAGAAGAGGGGTAAAAATGATTTATTTAAATTTTAATATATAAAGAAATTAATTTTTTTTCAAAAATATAGACTTGGAAAATAAATATTTGTTAAATAATGCATAAAAATAAACAATCGCAAATAATTGTTAGACTATTAAATAAACCATTACCACTTGTGTATCACTTGAATCATATACCCTATAAAATAAAAAACATTAGATGGATATTTATATAAAATAATTTTAATGATATGTATTTGATAATTAATTCATAGGTATTATATACACCACCAAAAAAATATTTATTCTGCAATTCATGTCTCCCCAAGAAATAAAAGTGAGAAAAGAGATTTTTACCTTGAGTATAACCAATTCTCGATGTTCATTAACAACCGATATGATAAACATGGGATAACTTTTAAATTTCATAATAACATTTATAAATTTTATTGTTCCTTTTTTTCTCATTTATTACAATTTTATAATAATTACGTAATCATTTATGTTCATAACAGACATTTTAGTGATATTTCCATTGTAAGTCTAAAATGAATTTTTTATGTTCACTATGGTCAAAGGGGTCATTATTACATCATCTAAATAATAATATTGAATAAATAATAATAACTTTTATAAATATACTATAATTTTAAATCCTACTATTATATATGATCATGAAAAATGAATTATGATACAATCATGTAGATGCTATGTTGTAAGTATGAATGAGTAAAATTTCCTATTTTCATTGATCATTATTAAAAAAAGATATGTTTTGTTTTATTATTACAAAGGGATAATGATACAATATATATAATATTACTTATTTAAATATACTTATATATGTATTATCCATCTGATTTGATGAAAATTGAATCACATTGCTTTGTAGAGGTGGTAGTTCATACATACACCGGAATGATGTTATCATTCTTCAATTCATAGAATGTTAATAAAGAAAAAATATATATTATATGTAAAAAATTATAAATATTACATCAATATTATATATAATAATTAATTACATAAATAAATTCTTCTTTTGAGATGATTATGTAAAATAATTTACATTCATTCGAGAGGTGGTAGTCTGTTGTACACACGAATAATAAATTTCTCTCTCATTTGATGGTTATTGGTGATTGATATATTTTATTATTTTAACATAAAAAATATAAGCATATGTATTAGATTGGTGTTATTATTTGATCATATTTGAAGAATATTTTAATGACATTGAAGAAGAAACAAAAAGAAAATAAACGGATTAAAAATTTCCTCTTTTATGGAAAGAAACATTTTAATAATATGTTAAGCCATCTATGGTCGATGTTATACCTAACATATGCCCTATTTTATCAGTGGATATTTTCTATGAATGTATTTGACCTGGGGATGGTTGATTTAAATTTTATATTAACTTTGGAGGTTTGTTAAGAGGTGACATTTTATAAGAGTGGGAGGCTCTTTGAATTTGAATATAGTGTTAATTAATTTAAATTAATTTTAATTTAATAATGTCTCAAAAGTGAGTTAATTTTAATATAAAATAATTATGCGTCTAAATAATATCATATAAGAAAAATTATACAGGTTTTTATATATTTATATCCATATATTTTGGAAATAACCACTCTTTAACACCTTTAACTATTACTATGACAATAGGGTATTTTAGCCATTGAGGGGAAATATAGTTACTATAAATAGTAACAATGTCCTATAAGTGAAACATGGTTGATATTATCAACTATATTCGAATCATGTGTATGAATATATAAATATCTTCCCTTTTTTAGTTAAAATAAAATACCTATAATATCAATTTTTGTAACTATTCATTAAATTGACTTTATTAATATCATGGAAACATATAAAATTTAAAAAAATATTTCATTTTATACATAATATTTCAATGTTTATCTATAAAAATAATTTCTCATGTTTATTATCTCATAATATATTTATTTTAATATTTAAAATATCATTTATTGATTCTTCCTTTAATTAAACTATTATTGAATCACCATTGTAAAAGAAAATAAGGTAGATATTTATTCACCCAAATTTAATAAAAAATTACCCTAATGAATATAAATTCCTCATATTTATTAATACTCTTAATATTTTAGAAAATTCTTCAGATAATCCCATGATAAAAATATTTTAGTTTTTAAAAACAAGAGGGTGACATATTTGACTATTAAATTAATAAAATATTGTAATGGTCATAATAACATCCAAGTGGCCTCTAAAAATTATAAATAAAACACTTTTATTATTATATTTAACATATTTCTGTCAAATAATATTTATTCCGGTATTTGGGTTATTTAATTTTTCTTATTATCATATTTTTTTCTTTAATAACCCGATTTACTCTTTAATGTGGTAAAATACATTATTAAGGATACTATTAATATTATATAAAATTAAAGGAGAAATAAATAATTATTTTATACCTATTTTTTGAATATGTAATTTAGTTCTCAAAATTATGATCATAAAAGTGACAAAATTTGATTTAATGTTAAATCATCAAAATGCAACAAAAAAACAGTTTTTCTGAAAAATGCCCCTTTTAATATAAAATGTATTTATAATAAAGTACAGTATAAAATACATTCCAAAACAATATTTTAAATCAATAGGACGTAATAAAATACTATATCTAATATAGAAAAACATATTTTGACTTTGAAAATAATATAAAATAATATTTATTTTTCAATAAAAATTAGTATTTGTTGATATTAATTGAAATATAAATCTTTTCCAATAATTATCAAAAATTTATCCAATAATTAAATTTACATGTTGATTTCAAAAATAAACATAATTTTATTAAATAAATTTTGTAACTATGACATGCATTTATTATATTATATTCTCACAAAATGATATAAAAACATTTCTTATTGAAAATATAGTTTTTACATTACTAATAATCATGTGCATATTTACAATGAAGTAAAAAATATATAAGGAACTAGTAATAAAATTATATTTATCTTAAAATAATTATTCAAATTCCTACCCAACTATTAAATGGATATAATATACTGTTTACATTATAACATTTCATTGATCGTTAAAAGCATGATTTCGCTTATCATATATTCTATATGTTTTCCAATATCTTGATATTACATCTTCACCCATATTATTAAATTTAATACTAAAAATTTTATATTATGGTATCATTAAATATGGGTTTATATTTCAATATTACTTTGTTGAAACCCCACATCATAAAGAGGATTAATAAATATTCCACTTCAAAAGAGAGAAAGGAAAGAATGATGGTCACCTAAGATAAAAAATACTAGCATTCTGAATAATTAATCATTATTAGGAAGAAAAATAATGTATATAAAATATAAAACTAACTATCATCTACTAATGGATATTGATCGAGAACATAGATATGATAATGTAAACCATCACAGAACTGTTAATCTATTAAGGGTTAAAATCCATTGATTTCATAGTAATAAAATTAAACATGTAATGCTTTATTTCATAATTCCTTTCTTAGTTTTGAGGAATTAATTTAATTACTAATATAAAAAAGCCATGGTAGTATAATTAATTAAAATGTATAGTTTCATCTGTTAATCAATTTCCAACACAGTTGTGTCATTTTATCCAAAAAATGCGTATTCATGATTTTTATTTAATTCTTGAAAAACAAAAATATTCATCTAATGGATCTCTTAATCAAAATAATAATAAAAATATATCCCTCCAATCTTCAGAAATTAAAAAAATGGTTAAAACATGATAACAGGATTACAAAAAATAATAATCCTTTATATGTGTAAAACTATAATGATATACAAAATTTGATAGTAATAAAGAAAGTACAACATAGATCATTCAATAAATTATTGTCCATAAAATAAATAAAAATAATATATAAAATGTTCAATGAAAAAAATCGAAGGATTTGATCTCATAGTGGTTGAAGATAAATTATGTATTTATATCCCAAAATTCACATGCACTGAATATATAATTTCCAATACACCCTAACCATATTATAAAAATATTATAAAATATCATAAATGCTTAATAAATTCATATATTCCACCGAAATACAATTCATACTTTATTTCCTCACAAATATTACATAATATTCCATTTACCTTAATCATACAATGTTAACAAAATAGTTAATGCCATTTGGAAAAATGTACATCACTTATCCACAAATCATTTTCCAATTCCTTAGTTTTCTATATGAAAAAACAAATGTTCCCAAAATGATCATAACATTAATATATCATATTATTTATATATAAAACAAATAAAACATCCAAGTCATCATTTATACTAGTGGTAAGTGATTCACCCTTGTCACACATCCATTGTGGGTTTAATCATCAATACCTTACCGGATGGGATGAGTTTCCTCCCAAACTATAGTCTGTATTTTTTTATTCTAAATATAAATTTACGTAATCCTTATAAAATTCATATATATTTTGAAAATTATCTCAAAAAGAACCTTTAAATAATCCACAATAATGTAAAAGTTTAACATCTAAGGTTATCTCTGTCATTTCATTTTGCATCCCAGAAATGTAGTAACCCTTACTTTTCTCAAAATGAAATATCATATGTACCCCAAAATTTATAAATAAATGTAAAAACTATGTCCATAATATGTAAACATGTTCTTCCCCAACTAATAATTCATTTTAAACCAAAGGGTTATATATATATCCAAAAGTTTCAATATCCTCCTCAAAATTCAATCAATTGAAACCTCAAAAGCTGTATTAAAGGCTCAGAATTGAGGGGCATCCTAAAACATATATAACCCAATTGGTATCCATAATTATTAATAAAACATCTCATTAAATAACCTAATATCCAATATTTTCTAAATCTTATTCTGATAACAACAATGAAAACCCAAAAATTAGGCATATGGATCTAGTGATAAAAACAAAAACACAACATTTTTGGATTTGATTCTGATAAATGCATCCAAAATTTTTCCAACAAAAATATTTAAATAAAAAATTTAAATATTAAATCACATATGTACCCAAGTACCATTTATTGTTAGTGTTCTATTGAATTATGAAAATTATATATCTACTTGGGTTTATTGAAAACCTGTTCATAATTGTCATCATCTTCTCCCACTAAAATATTCTCATATACTAACCCTATTATGTATTACATTATTAAAACCATTTTTAATATCATGAAGAAAATAAATATAAAAAAAAGAGTGGTCTCAAATTATCAGTAAGGGTAAACAATAAATATATTAATCATCACATAATAATTACACGAGGAAAAGGGTATGAGAACAACATCAAAGCATTCGAAAACCAAAACCTTCATATCATTAATCAAAATTTCGATTCATGGAATTATTATTATAGGGTCACAATACAAGACTCATAACATATTTATAGAACATGGTATATGATAATTCAAATGGTATATGACATTTATTTTTGTTATACACTTAAGAATGGGTATTATTTCCATAGTAGTAAAGGCTCTTTTCCTAAAATATTATAGTGGAATGGGTTCACTTCCCAAACCATTATAATAGACCAAGTTAAATCCCAAGAATACCACAGTGTAATTTTTACATTTTATAACTTGGTTCTCTCCCCATTTTAGTACCATTTATCTCATTAGATATCAATCTTATCAAATGAAACAGAGGGAGATATAGTTCCCATCCATCATTTTTTTTATAATGTAACCACTATCCAAGGACATAATGTATCCACCACCCTTTTTTATAACAAAACCACTATCACATAAAGAAGAACATAAATATGTATAGAACAATGATCATTTTAAATAATTATTAAGGAAAATAACATTTCTATTTTGAAATCACATCTCTTTTAAAATTGATATGAATTTTTTGATGAATGTATTTTAATTGATAATAAATTTTTGAACATGAAAATGATGCATTAGAGAAATTATGTTTCCTAAAAGACAATAATTTCGTTCATCTAGTATATGTTAAAACGTACCTTTCACACATTGAGTTTTAAAATACCTTTTTGGGTGAGTCAGTAAAAAATCACCCAGATAGAATCATTGTATCTGGATGTTTGTGGAAACCCTGTTAAACAATTTAATCAATATACTGTCCCATTTCCACTATGGTACTTCAAATGGTTGAGCCATGAATAATGTAACATGATGCCCGACCTTTACTTTCTGACAAATGAGGCATCATGAGACAAACTTGGACATTTACATCATCATTCCTTGCCACCAGTACTGAACTTGGAGGTCCTAGTACATCATCACCACTCTATGATATACTTTCCATGGGGATGTATGGAACTCCCTCAACACCTCCCGTCGCAATGCCACTAGTACTATGGTGAGCCATCTTAAAAGGATGATGTGATCCCCACCAATAGAAAATTCATGAGGAGAATGTCTTGAGGATAAGTGAGAATGTATGGCCCCGCAGTCAATATCCATAAAATGTGCCTCCCTGACTTTTTATAATGGTGGGGCTATAACAGTCATCGACTGAAGGTAATATGTTCCATCATCGTCCATGAAGTATATTTTACCATAGCTACCCGCTCTGTTTCCTCAAGTAGCAGCTGCAAACTAATCCTCCCGTTATTCACGTCTACTACCACATTCCCTTCACTATAGTATATAATATCTCAAAGACATATTCATGGAATAACTCTATCCATCACCTCAATCTCAGGTCAGGTTTCTGGGAGAAGATATACCTAATAATCTTGTGGATAGGGTAAACTAAAAATTGGTCACCCATCAAGTTGTTTCTCCTAATCATCAAGGAGAAACCACTACTGAAAACTCTAGGTCGTGGGTTGTGTAGTTCTCATTATCCAACCTTAACCTTTGAGAGATCTATTAGATCACCACTCCCTTTTTCATCAGGACACAAGCCAATATTGGCCCTGATGCATCACATAAAACTACATACCTAATGTCCTCCTCATGTAGTATCAAGATGGGGTCCCTCATCAGTCTCTGGCTATTCTTCAGGAAACTCTACTGACATCTCTCCACTCATACGATGCACATACCCTTCCATGTAAAATCCAAAAAAGGTGCTTCTACTCTGGAAAAATAAGGCGTGAACCTCCAGTAGTACACAACCAACCATATAAAATTCTGCACCTAAGTCACGTTCCTAGGTAGCTGCTAGGCTAGCAATAACTCTGGCTTCTTCAGGTCCACTACAACTCTAGACTCTGAGATAGAGTGTCCCAGATTGTGGACCTCCCATATCCAGAACTAGAACATCGAGATTTTACCATAATGCTAGTGCACTTAGAGTGTGTCCAAGACTACTTGTAGGTGCACATCATGCTCCTCTTCAGACATTGAGTAAATAAAAATGTCATCAATAATGACCACCACAAAACTATCTCAGTAAAGATTTATGATCTTTTTCATGTTTCCCATGAACATTTATGGGGTGTTGGTCATACCGAAAGGCATCACAAGGAACTCATTGTGGCCATACCGACTCCTAAATGTCTTCTTTGGTACATACTCATATTTTACTAGAAGATGATAATCGTCTGATTTGAAGTATATCTTGGAGAATCGGCTTGCTTCATTAAATTGATGAAATAGTTCATCAATCATCATTAGTGGAGACATGTTCTTCACGATCCCCTATATCTATCGTCAAAAGTCCACTCATAACCTTAAACACTCGTATACCCTCTTTGGAAAAAAAATACTCATGTTGACCATGGTGAAATGATGGGCCTCACAAATCTCTTCTCTTGCAAGTCCTCTAGCTATGCCCTTATTTCATGAATATCCATGGGAGGCATCAATATGCTGGTGTGTACATCAGTGTCATCCTAGGGTATAGATAAAGTTAGAATTTTATCTCTCAATGGAGAGATAAACATGGAACATCATAAAGGGAAATGTCATTATCATCAATTATCACTAAGGTTCACGATGAATCATTACATTCACTACACTGATCTTCGAACTAGAAAACTTAATTTTAATTGGCTACACCCTCTTCTACATAAGTCCATCATGAGATGAAAGGATTTCCCCTCTACTGATAAATTCATATAAGGTTCCATATCCACAGATGAATAGCATCATTTTCCTAATAAAGTCAATCCTGGAATGAACAATACTACATTATACCATGAATGGGGTTGTAAGGCCTCGATAATACTACTAAGATATCCCAACTGATACTCTCACCTGAAAGAGTTATGTCACATTGTCTTCACTAGTGTGTCGTCATTTGGGTCTCCTGCAGTAGTAGTATCTAAAAAAGAGGGTGATGTTAATGGTCATAACCCGATCCTATAGGTATAAAATAAGAAAAAGTGGTAGGAAATGGAAATCACTACAACATGTGTCTATCACTACTACAAGTGATGTACAAAGACACGAATCTTACCTTGATTCATCACTGCATTCCAAAAGACATAAGCCTCAATATTCTATAACAGTCTCCTCTCATACCCATCAAAATGAATGGTGGGACAATCTCGCATGAGATTTCCCTTTTTATGAAAATCGTATAAATTCCATCCCTTCTGGGAAATATCATGTTCCCTCCAATGATCCCTCTGGTTCCACGACTTAATTTTCACTAATAAAACTTGTAGGTCCTGATGAGCCTGCTTTTCATGTGATAGTTGCCTCAAATTCATGTGACACACATTCAAACCATGCGCCTCATCCCTAAGTGCCAAACGAGTAATCCACGAGTTGTTCTAGAATGATAGATCCACCTGAACCACTAGAGGTGGGCCTTCTAGCTGACCATTTGTTGGTGGTAACACCGGTATACCACCTAGTGGGGCCATATGTATCACTAGTCTCTAAAATGAAACCTCGTTAGTAGTCAGACTGTCCTCATGACGTTGTATTGGGGACCGAGCTGGCTGTCTACAAGTAGGAATCAAGAAATAGAATAATATGGAACGTGATCGATATATTATTCATGTTGAGATGAATCATATACCAAAGAACATAAAGAGACGCTTATGAAACCGGTGTTATCATGTTTAATGCCCAAAAGAAGAATTTAGGGTCTGGGTGCCTGGATAAGTCTGACATTGCACTAGTACTGGACTCCCTATATTAGACAGACGATCCCAAGACACTCAAATTTATTTCCTAAAACAAAATCAACATATTATTTGTCCCTCAGGTTGAACTGACTGACATTATTACTACTTTTTCATGACCCATCCCCCAGGTCCCTTGTTGTGACAAACCCCAATCCTTCCTCTCGTAGGCTATGAGTTTGTGACTAGCGCCGACGACGTCAACCATCATGTGAGAAACGTTTTCAGAGTACCTATATGCAAAGAAACACATAACCATGTCCCAAAAACTGAAAGGGAAAAAATTATACTAAAATAACTGTTGATTACAATTACAACTGAAAAAAGTTTCCCATAATACAAAACCAAAAAAACAACTGAAAAAATTGTACAAAGGGACTCAATTTTCCATATCTTAAAAACCCAACCTAACGGTAATAGTATTGATGCTATTAGAAGTGGATGTGGTATGTCCTATCCGACAGATCCTACATGGCCCCACCAACTCCTTGGCCACCAAGTCTTCTATCGAAATGACTTTTGTTTGTTAAAGGCACAACATGTGTGGGTGAAGCCTATGCGTCGTTGAGTAACAAAATACTAAATATGAGACCTCAGAACACTACAGAGAAATACCAAAAATCAAATACAATGAAAATAAACAATGTATGGATATATCAAACTAGTAATATTCTAGAGAAAGAATTGTTCATTGGTTATAGTGATTAAAATTTCTACTATTGAAGGACAAATCATTGATAAATCGTTGCTCCTCTTCTAGGATACAAAGGATCCACATTTATAATGGTGTTTTTCAGGATTATAAGGATCCACATAGTTGTTGCTCGTCTGCTGGGCCACTAATTTTCTACACATCTTCTGCTTGAAAAATGGGACACTAAGTATACAATTAGTCGTTTCTCATCTGTTGGGCCACTAAAGATCCACACAGCTTCTAGTATATCCATTGTCCATAAAAAACCACCCAAAATTCTCAAATAGAAAATCCCATATTATTGTCTCAACGTAATTGTTACAATTCAATAGACGGCACATCGAACGGATGCACGAACTATATGATATTAAAATTTTAGTAAAAAGGGTCATGTTGGATTTAAGTCTGATCCAAATTGAAGATATAGAAACCACCCTGCAAAACACAAGTAGTGTATCTTAGAAGGGCTGAGTCATAACAAAGGTCATAATTCCGTATACGAGGCGTCAATTAGGCACCCGTTCTGTGAGTTATTGTCGTTTTAGTAGTCAGGGGACAGTTGCTTCTGGGTCCAGTCTGTCCCGGTTGGACCGACCTGAAAAACCCGCCATGCGGGTCCCACATACCTCGGATTATTTTGACTGAATCAATATGGCCTATTTGGTTTTGGTTCATTCATGTATGGGCTAGCCAGGGGGTTAGGACTAATGGGCCTCATTGGACTCGACCTGTTTTTGACGAGGGTCCATCTGACCAGGTCCACCGGTGACCTAATGTCCTATGGCCTGACCCATAGGGGATGATACTGACCTATGGGCATGGGTCCAGACCACTGGGCATGGGTCTATCCTATTGGTTCTACTAAAGACTTCCCTCCTGTATGGTCCTCCAAAGGCAGACTGGTCTTCTCTGCTCCGGTTGGGACGCGACTTAGAGCTGCCTCCAACACCTCCCAACCCGCGGATCGTCCACTTGGCCATTCCATAGACGTAGTCAGTTTTCCACAACACCTCCTCATTAGACATTGTGTGGTTCTATGTAAAATATACTCTAGAAATCAAATCAGAGCCTAGAGTCTCCTCCTGCTACGTCGCAGACAAAGTTCGAGACCTCCTCCGCATGGGATAGCCACTAATGCGGTGACACAGGTCGTCGTGGTGCCCCCCTATGGTGTGCCGCCCTCATATTCCAGCACCACTTCTAGAGCAGCATCTCGGTCTTTGGTGGAACACTATATGGACTCTGGTGGTCAGATCTCATTATCTATAACTCCTACAGCCTCCTGCAGATGTCACCTTTCCTACGACGACCTTGATTCTGCCTTTCCACCCAGTTGAAAATCTGTTCATGAAGAACACAAAAGAAGAAGGGGATTGGGCCTTGTACATGTCAGCTTATTCCCTCCAGGGTATATGTTTAAGTCTATGGGGAGGTAGGGGGACTGATGTTCTATAAACAAAAGATTAATCTTGAACATAAAAAACTCGAAAGAAACATCACACTCCAGCAAGATTGCACAGTCCATAGATCAACCATTTCGTGGGTTGATTTGTGTTCGTCATTTAGATAAATAAGAGGTAAACATTAAATATTTCAAAAACCATATTTCATTGATGTTTGTTTCCATATAATTTCATACATGAGGCTCTAAGATGTTGATTATGTTCATCGTTCTTTGATGTAAATCAATGTTGATGAAGTACTGCCGGCATTTTCCATTCCTCATTTGGGAAGAAATCCATAGGGGGTTTGTTAGATAATCATGAAAATTTAATCATCATTTCACCAACACATCAAAAAATTAAATAGAAAACACATCGCAGTGTTTCTATTACGCAACAATGTCGCGTCGTTAGGCTATTTCATTTTTGAAATAGAATATATATTATGCAACACTAAAGCATTGTTATACTGAATGTTTATGAGATATTAACAAGTATCATTAATGAACCTCGTCGTTGCCTTATCAATGAACCACAGATTCATCATACACCACTCAACGATGATAAAAGAATTAAAATAATTCTTTATGTTATTTTAGTATTTTTCTCAAAAATATAGAAAATTATCATTTTCGTTCGACCCTTTCGGGCCGTTGTTATATCCTTTCTAGGTGAATCTCTACGTTCTTAGTTCAACAGTCCTCTCAGTTATTCGATCCAAGCCCCAATTCAAATGTAATAAAAACCCACTCACAGATTTACTGAACATTCCTAAAAAAAGTTCCAAATTTCATCTCGGGCTCACTAGGACTCGACATCACATTTCTTCAGAGCCTGTGGTCTCAAAATAATTACATATAATTTTAAAACATTTACATGGAAATTTTGGGATGTTAAAACCTTATTTTTATTCACCATAATGATGAAATTAATATTTAATTATTGAATAGATCATTTTAATGACAATAAAAAACATAATTTTTATATTTTTAGGATACATTATGAAATACATAGATGAATGTGATTTGATTCTAAAATAATAAAAAAAAATTATTCAAAATTAAACTTTTGTTATGATGTGTTTAATTTATAAATTATAAATAATGTAAAATTTTACAAAAATTATTTTTTGTGAATAATATATTTTATTAAATTGTTTAAAAATAAAAAATATTTAATAAGGAATAATGAGATAATATTATGACTCCAATGTAATACCATCTAGTTTTTTTCATTTTTGTTTTTATTAAACCCTATAATATATTTATTATATGTTAATAATTTGAGTAATTCCAATATTATCCCTCTCTTAAATTATAAATGGATGATCCATACTTTAAAAAAAATCATCAAATTGAACCTTATTTCTGGAAATTATTATTTCAAATTCCCTTATCCTCATCCTTGGCCCATTTTAGTGACCCATGTATCAAAAAAATACCACTTTGATAAGTTTGAGTGTATTCTCAAGGATAATTTTTCATGAGGTAAATTTATTATTTTCACATTTAAATTTATTCTCAATTCTAACTTATCCAAAACTCTATTAAAATGTTTCATATAAACTCAAATATCATATATATTATGTAATTATATTCTTATTCCATATTAATCAAAAATATCTCACCATATAATTTTATTCATAAATTAGGGAATTGTCGTCTTCGTTGTCTCAATTCACCTCCTCCATAGATGATGTGTATTAGTTTCACTTTTACTAAAATCATGGAGAGTTTCAATTATATTATAATTTTATAAAATGACCTATATATATATTTTCTCACTTATTTCATATTATACATTTTTTAGAAAAAATTATAAAATAAAACGACATTGGAATCCATAAAAACAATGCACCCAAAAAATGGGAATAACAAATTATTGTTATGAAATGAGTGGAAAATTCTGTAAGTAGATGATGTATGTTATTATAAACATGGGTATAGTTATAAAATAGATTAATAAAACTATTCAAACTATTAAAAAAGTGGTTTGAACACTTTTTAATGATTCTAAACAAGAGGAAAGGGTCTTTCCTTTTTAAAAACTTATAAATGTCATTCATTCAAATTTCAAAAGATTTTTTATTTTATATGGAATGTGTGGTTTCTACAACATTCCTGAATAATTACTTTTATAATGTTAATATTATATTTATTTAGATTTATTTTTGAGGAATATGATTTCATTATTTTGTGAGTGATTTTAAAAATTATTTTTATAAAAAATGGATATATTGAAATATGAATGTGTTTTGATCAAATGTTTAAAAGAGTAATCAAGATTTATACTCATGATATGTTCTTAATAACATTTTTATTATCGTTTTATCCCATTATAGATCATGATATTGGTGTTTGAGCCCCATTATTTCTCGTGATAAGTTTGGTTGTACCCATTATAGCTCAATATTTGGTGGGTTGAGCCCATTATAGCTCAATATATGATGGGTAGGCCCCATTATAGCGCTTCAATACATTAGTAACTCCAGAGATTGAATTTTTCCATAAGTTTATTCCATTTGTTGGTTTGAATGTATGATTCACATGGTAATGATGTCCAATGGTGACTATATGATTTTTTAATGCATGAAAATGAGTTTTCATGAAAATGGTTATTAATGGGTTTTGAGGATTTCATTGCACTAAGAAATATCTTTCTTTATGCCCCTTACAATGATTTTGTATATATAATATGTTTCTAATTTTTCTCAATACTGAGTAATTGTGGTTAAGAGGAAGGAGGAAGTCATATCAAATGTTTTTATGATTTTTCAAATAAAACATGTTTTATTCTTTAATGTTTTATATTTTGGACATAAATGGATACGATTTTAGTAGTTTCTTATTTATATTAATTTTTATTTTTATTAATGTCTTATATCTTAATTTTTTATGGATATAAATGTAAAAAAATCATCAGTTTTATTTAAATTCAAATCATGTCCAAAACTCATGATTATGTAATGTTTTATAGCGTGGTATTTATTAATATTTTTGTAATTTTCAAAAATTAGCTCATGTGAAATAATCATCAACGAAAATACTGAACCACAAATACACAATTCTGATCCATTGAAACCTATTCTTACACTCGTGCTTGGGATTTACAGAACCAAACCTAATATATTTACCATGTATTGACAAATTTATAGTCAATATATACAATCCCAACATAGTAATAAAATTGTAAAAGAAGTCAATTATATTTCTTTATAACATCACAACCTAATATCCATTTAAGGAGGGCCCCAAGATGATTACACATATGAAATCATGTATGAATCCCTGTACACCATTGGCTTCTAACCATTAGAGAGTGGCTAAAAGTGTTTTAGTGTGAATAATATACACTCTATATTAGTAAAATAATAAAGAAAAATGAATCATAAATATAGGAATTTGAATGCAATAACAACCAAAAATCAATAATAAATTGATGAGTAACCATGCATGAACATGCTATAATGTTCAAGAAACATGCATAAAGTTGGTAAAACAATACACAAGACTAAACAAACATAACATAATAAATAAATAAAAACTCAAAATCTTGAAGGGTAGCTTGAGTTCATTCATAGCCACTACTCCAAATTTTTCATTCATATTACCCGTCCATTAACAATATGAACAGCCATGTATAGGCAATGATCATTAACATTCAGTCGTTATATCATTCTGGGAACCAAATTGTGAACTAAAAGGGTGTGATTCAAACCCAATATGCCAAAAAATGGTGTATAATGCAATATAGTCCATTAATATAATATAAAGTACTGTGAAAATATTATAAATAGGAAATTGATAAATAAACGTTGTCTAGCTAACTTAGGTTCCTCATGGGAACAAAGTTAACCATACCCACTACATCCTATGATGAAATACTCATAAATATGAGTCACTGTGTATATAAGTATATATATATATATGTCTATATATATATTTTCTTTATAAATGATTACATATCTAGATATCTAAATATATTCTTTTTACATTCAAGGACTTGAGGTGTAACACATGTGTCCATGTATAAAAATATAATATTATATGCATCACAATTTAAATATGGGTATATGAAGAAGAATCTGAAAGTATTAATAATATGTGAAATTTAGGACCAATATCTATAGGATATAGAAACTATGTGTAATTATAATCATAAAATGTTGTATATTTTTTGACCTTAGTGGTTAAATATTCAAAGGTGAAATAAATAAAAATAATGCATGATGTAAGAAAACATCACCTTTGATCCCAACCAAAGAACTCTGTAATAGAATACAACTGTCTCCGAAGAAATATCATAATCTCATTTAACCTATGAGCCTATCAATCATATCCCACAGTATGAGTCCACATTTATCTCAAGATGTATATCATATAAGGAATCTAATGAGTACTTCTAGGGAATCCCCTATCAAGATCTTAGTACCACTCTTGGAGTGTCCTAATCAATTTAACAAAAAATCCCATCCATGGTTTTGCCTATCAGAAATCCATCAATCACCCAATCTATACATTTAATCTCAATATGCATGTGGTCATATCCATTTTGTTTCATATAAGTAACCCTTGTATCTCCCATGGATTAATACAATTCAATTCAGCAGATGAGCTCGTCTATGGAATTTCATATATGGAACCTGAGTATCACCCATGGATTAATCATACATGAAGTTTGTTATATTACAAAAATAACATAGGCCATGAGTAATATCCATGTCAAATTTAAAATTCAAAATAAGAAACTAGACCATTTCATTTATACACAACATGAATTCTATGAGAAGAACCAATCCTGAACTCAAATCATCATGATATATTTCATTATCATTATAATTATAAAAGATAAAGTCTCATATGTAATCATTCATTCAGTAATGAAATTAATTATGATCAATTATATAGTAAATTCACTTTTCCAGTAATAAACATATTTGAATTTGATTTAACCATATATAGTTTCATTTAATTCATCGAAGGAGATACACTAGAATGTGAATTCTCAACACAACCTTTGGGTGTCTTGGAGATTTGTTTAATAATATTACCTAAGAATATTTAAAAGAAACCAAACTGATTTGGTTGTTCTAGTGAGGTATTCGACCTCTATCTATATTTTGTGTGCCTAAGGAACACCACATACATGGTCTAAATATTTAATTTAATGAACATTCCATTTTTGATGTAACATGTGGATGGTATGGCATGTTCTATAATAAAAATATATTATCAATGATGCAACGTTAATGGAAAAGATCTAGACTGGCTACATTATACATGGGAGAGTTCACTCTCTCAATATTGAGCTTTGATTCAAGATGGAACATAAAATTCCATAAAAATATAGAATATGATTTCAAATAACAATCTCATTAATAGAGGGGATGTAAATATAAAATAGAGTAATGAAGTGTCATTGAATTACTTTTTCACTTCCAACACACCTGAAGACACTTAAATCGGACCAAGAACAATGAAGAACGCACTATGACAGTACAACTAGGAGGAGAGTGTGTTTAGGGGAAATCCTGGTGAAATGAGGGTGAAATTGGGTAAAACACATTAAAGGACGTCAGAGAAAATTTTTATGTTTTCCATATTTAATGAGCGAAATTATTTTATCTCACATATTTTCTATTCGTGTTCCAATCATGTAGTTCTAAAGTCATAAAGGACACCCCTCACTTGGCTAGGTGAACGATTTGACAAACCTTGAATTGTTCATGCACCCACTGATGATTTTTTTTTGTAGATAATCCATAAATTCATAAAGACCACCATTCAAGTGTTATCAAACAATGCTTCTTCATTTCAGTTATTCATTGTTTTCCCCATGGTTACTCCTAGATGGGTTCCAACAATAATCCTCCTCCCACTCTTTCCTTAAAATAAGATTCAAATTAGGATATTTACTAAAATAAAACAAAAACTTGACAAATATATTGATCCCTATAAGTAATCTAAAAACACAAAATTTATGTGATCAAACTCTCTTATTTACATCCATATTATCAACTTAATGTTCATCATGTAATCCAAATTAAGTGTTCAAATTCTGTTGACACTTTCCTCCCTGTCCAAAAACATTGGACATTACACACATTTGGTTTTAGATCTAGATATTAGTGACATATTGTGGGACTATTTCTTATATATATATAGAGGGTGTTTATTATAATATCTTGGGACTTCTATCAGTTTGATTTGAACTATTATTGATTATTGTATCATATTGGTCATAGGTTTATTATGTGTTTCTACTCAACATGGGTGGATCATGTTCATGGATGATATTGAGCATTCTATAGTAGCACTAGATGAATTATGGAATAATTTTTATTGAATTCATCTATTCAATGGTAGTTATAGTAGTGTGATATTATTTTTTCTATCATCAGTTGTGGAGGTACAGTGTGTGATATTAAAAGGTCTAATTCATTATTCTTTCTCAATTTTCCCAAATATTCTCCTCGATTAGGAGACAACGGTGTGGAATTTTAAAGATGTGTTTCATCCAAAAAATAATATTCTAGGTAACACCATAATATTATAAATGAATAATTTGACACTTATAAAGGATTAAATGATAGATAACAAACATGCGGGGACAACATCATCTTGAGTTAAAAGACGTCCTATTTTTCGGAGGAGTAAGATAGTAGATGCATGATAAAAATTTAATTTATAGTGTAGGTGTTTATTAATAGGATTTCATTATAATACTTATTCATATTTAACACTTGATTTAGTATTTCTTGGGACACTACTAGGATTATAATTCAATTGTGTTTATCTTATTAAGGTAACGTGTATCTGCAATTTTAGTTCCTGATAGTTCTTAATGGTGTAAACAGGTTAGGAGGTATGTTTCATATGTTGTAACAACAACATCTGCCATTGAGATAATATAAATAGTATATATGTGTAATTTTTTATAATAAATAGAGAGGTTATGGTAAAAATATCCCAGTAGGAAACCACCTAGGACAATATAGTTCTAACAACAATTCTACCATGGTGAAAGAAAGAATAAAAACCATTATGAAGTTGTGTATGCCAATGGGATTAGTCTACTTCATAAAGAAAAACCAAACAACCCACAAGGATAACTGAAAAGGGGATTCATCTCCTAAATATATAGCTATAAAAAATTATACAAGCATGTCACACATACATGATGTACAACCATCTATATCATATAACCCAAGACATGTGGTATAGAGAAGTAAAATATCCCACGACCATGCCCTATTCTAATATCAAGAACACATGTTCTGGATCCATGGTGTCATGTACCAAGGAATCCATATAATATATATATATAGAGAGAGAACACAGAGATCTAGATCCATGAACTTGTCCACGACATCCCATCGATTCCAATGGCCATCCTTAGTGGAAACTCGGTTAGGAACTATTTGGGATCCTAAGATCATAGAAATAACAAGTCCGACATGAGCCAAAGGAAGAAGAATCCATACAGTATTAAGGCCTGAGATATTCCAATGAATCAAGACCCAAGGGGTAGAGTCAACCTAAGCCATCCACTACCACGTTCCAAAATCATTCATTCAATTTATTCAATTTAAATAATTCAAACCATGTGAATATACCCACCCACATAGACTATCACAAACCAAGAGTTTACCCACACATTCATTCCATTTACCATTAACCATTTATATGGGCCTACCCTCCTATATTATACATTTAACTGGCCACTAAACCTTTCATATAGGTATACCCACCCATATAAACACATTTAATTTAGTAAAAGTTATAAAAATTGGAATGGTGTCACAAGATGTCAATATGAAAGGATCTAGTACATATCCTAAGCATGATGTTCAATATATCGAGGCATTACGGACATCTAATGTCATGGGAATCACATGCACACACCCTGTGGGTGGTATAAACAAGCATATCAAGCATATTTCCTTAAATCTCACCACTTGGGTGGCCCTTATAGAGTAACAGGTGCCAATGAACCTAAAAAGAACCTATGATCAACCATAATAAGTCTAACTACAGCTGCTAAAAAAACTCACTAAAAATGATACCTCACCAGAATGTATGAAAGATGGTTTAATGGATTAATTCCTGAAAAGATTCAATTTATAGATGAAATAAAATGTAGACCACCTACCTCCCCTCGGTTGTATACATCTTGTCCTGTATCAAGACCTAATTCGTCATGGTTTTAGATAAATTTTAATAATGTATGAAGAATGAGATTTAGATCATATGATCCTAAACTCTAATATCGTAGTCATCATTCTGATGAATCAGGAATGACTTAAATGGAATCAAGGACTTACTATTGCCGATATAATGAGACGATCAACAATACAAATGTAGATCAGATGGAGTGTGTGGCTCAAAGCCTATGTTAGGAGCCTCAAGAGGGAGCTCTAGAGGGATTCAGTCTAGTGAGGTAGTATCCCAAATTGGGTTTAAAAAGAAAAATTGATTTTTAATTTTTAATTTTTTTTAAAAACCAACACAGTAGGGTATCACAGTTTACTCGCATGGTTTCTAAAAACATGGAGGAACCATTGGAAAATAAATATACAAAAGGATCCCTTATAATGATTATCCTACACAGTTTAATATCCATGAAGTAACCATGCAAAATTGTTCTACTAAAAACCTCCACATTTCTGGCCTCTTACACTATTTGACTAACCGTGTGCAAACCCTGCACCTGGTCATTTTTATCCCAAAACATGGTTCCAGACATTGAACAATCCTTGGACACCTCAATAACATATATGATCAAGTTAGGAATTCAGATAAAGATATAAAAAGTCATTTACACCTAAAATAAAAATAATAATACCTCGTACAAAAACATTGGTTCTTAATATCTTCCCCCTTATAGAAATTCATCCCTGAATTTCCTTATAAAGGGTGATCAGGATTCCTCTAAGAACAAGTCTACCCACTGATCTTGGACTTCAGTGTCCCTCTCCCATGTCTCATTCTATAAACAACTATACTACTATAGCACCCATAATAGAGGAACTGGCTAGCCTTTTAGAACCTTACCGCTGCAGTCAACTATACAAATTAGGATGCATCAACAAGAAGGTCAACTCCTCTGGTTGAAAATGTGAGATAGGTCTGAGTGATAGTGGTGTAGATGAGATACATGGAAGGAAACATTCATGGATCGATACCTATTAGGTATCTGAAACAGATAGGCAACCAACTGACACTGTCCAAGAAATAAAACGGCCTGGAATATATCAGTGAGAGTTTAACCTATCTTCTAACAGGTATGTGTCCAAACCTTGGTGAAACATGCATGGAAACCCGATCACCAACCTCAATCTCTAGAGGTATTCCCTAGAAATCAGTGTCAGATTTCAGAAGAGGTAGTGTAGTAACCATCATCTTCTGATTCAACTAATCCTGCTCAGTATTCTCCTTCACGAGACATAGTCCCATCAATAATTCCTCTCTTACCACTAGCCATTATAGGGAATAATGACATGGTCTACCCTATAAAGACTAAAAGGTTCTATCTAGATCATATCGGGATAATTATTATTGTGGGTTAAATCATAAATGGGAATTTACCTCTCCCATGAGCCCCCAATATATAGGATGCATGCTCAAAGCATGTACTCTATCACATGAATCATATACTCAGACTATCTATGTTTCTAATGATGGTATATTGTTCTAAGAAGAACATGTGTACCCCACACCCTCTAAAACATCTGCTGGAAATGAGATTTAAAGCAATCATCCCTCTCTGAAATAATATTTCATGATACCCCATGTAGTTCTACAACCTCTTGTATGTAAAAATCTAAAAAATCATCAACACTAAATGTCTCCTTAATAGGTAATAAATATGAGACCTTCTTAAATTTTTAAACCAAAATCCACATCGTATCATTAACTCGAGGAGACCTCAAAAAACATAACACGAAATCCATCGCTATATCATCCCATTTCAACTATGGGGTTGGTCACATCTATGAGTCCCTCGCTAGATGCAGTTGTTCCTCTTTCACCTTCGGATAGGTGGAACACCTAGTAACAAATCTAACTACTTCACTCTTCATTCCTAGACACTTGTATTATCGTCGCAAGTCACGGTACATCTTGGTGACCCTAGGATGGAATTACGAAATTGAAGCATGAAACTCTTACATAGAATCCACATGTATATACACTAGAACACAAACACATCCATGGATAATTAGGATCTCATCATCGCATTAAGTCCAACAAGGAGGAGGTTCCTCACCTACCACACATTCATGTAGAAATAGTCCTTCAAAATATGATAGCTTCCTTATCCTTACTCTATCCAGTAGGGTAGAGGAATAAACTAATGAAGAATGAAAAGTCTACAACTATATATTGTGCACCACTGAATTAATTTCAGAAAATATTATAAAAAGCATCCACTCACTACTGGCATGCTGAACTGATTATATCTGAGTCCTCCGGCATAGTGCATTCGTGATTGAATTTCCTTTATTAGGTGTGTAAGAATGCTCGATGTCAAAGTAATGAAGGTACTCCACCCTACATCACTACCACAAAATCATATCACGTTGCATAAGTATATACTTGATTATTTTTTGGTCAGTTTACACCTTAAAACACTCTCCCAATAAATAGTTCATCAAACAGAGAATTTTATGAACAACTAAAACTAACTCAAGATCGTGTGTAGGGTAGTTCTTCTCATGAGGACTCAACTAACAAGACCAGTACTCCACGACTAAATCAACATTCATCAGCACTGCTCCCATACAAATACCGAATTGTTACAGTACACAATATACCGTTTTCTTTACTCTAGTAGTATCTTGACTAGTGCTTATTTCATCCGTCTATTCATACCCTAAAGGGTTGTCTCATACATTTCAAACCACAGAACCTCAGATAATTCTTATTCAATCCCATCAAAAAAACTACTAATAATTATATGTCCTACATAAAATGGCTTTAGTGGCCAGCGATCCCCAAGAAACTTCGTATATCAATAATGTTCTTTGGTTGTTCCCATGAAACAACAGGTCTCACCTTATCTCGGTCCACTAAAACTCTTATTTACAATAGGATGTTACCCAGGAAGTGAATCTAATATAGTCAGAAGTGGAACTTTTCAAGATTATCATATTACTGATGATCTCTCTATGTATTCAAAATGATATCAAGATATTTGGCATGATCGTGCAGATTGTGACAATACAAAAATATATCTTCCATGAAAACCACCACAATAGAATTCACGTAAGGATGGAACAATTGGTTCATCAAATCCATCAAAATTGATGGCTCACTTGTGAGACCAAATAGAATAACTAGTTACTTATATAATCTATATCTTCTACGAATGGTTGTATGAGGTATGTCTGTAGGTTGGACAGGAACCTGATGACATCGTAACCCCAAGAGAATCTTCGAGAACACTCTAGCTACTTGAATCTAATCAAATTGGTCATCTATCCATGTAAACTGACACCAATTTTGATCTATAATATTGTTTAGTTTCCGATAATCTACATATAGGATAAGACTTTTATCCACCATTTTTTTCAAAAAGGACCAGCGAATCTCACAGAGAAGTACTGGGGCTGATAAAACCCTTCACCTCCAAATCCTTTAGCTACCTCATGATCTCTTGAAGCTATGTCGTAACAATCCTATAATGTGGAATGGATGCCAGTCTAGATCTAGGAACTAGCTTGACGGAGAACTCCAACTCTCTCTCATTAGGTAAACCAGAATTTTTTTTTGGAAATGCATCCCTCAAGCACTCAACCTCTCGAGGAATGACTGCATGACTAGTATCTAATCATCCAGAAACAAACTAGCAATCTGAGCTATCATCATACGCATACAAAAATGCGCTGGTCCTGCTCTGCTCACATTGACATCCCATCAACCCATGTGATGAAATACCACACCCTGTAGTAATGTGAAAGAAACCCCCCCCCCCCATGATCGTAGCCAATGTAGGGTTGATATGCAACGAGCTTGTCTCTTTAGAGAATGACTTCAAACCATGTCATCTCAAGGATATAAAGATTCCTGACGAAGTGACACCCTCTGAACTCAAGGGGACACTCCATACACTGGTGAACATCAATTGTTATGACTCCAAACAGTGCTTATAGCATCAAAATTCTCTCAAAAAGAAAAACAATAACCCTATGGATTTTCACCACTCATGTAGAGATAAAACTATGAGAGGTATCTATATCAAAATGGGAATATGAAATATCAAATGATACTAAGATCATACCTCTCACTATTGATGGTCTTAGAACATGCTCTTACTGGTACTACTGCATTGCATAAGTTTGGCATGCACCATGACCCTTTGAACCTGCCTGGATACCCTTAGATGATCCACCCTTCTATTTCTCAGAACTCAGTGTTTGGAAACCTCAATGATGACCACTAAATCCCTGAATTGATAGGCCTATACAACTCCAAATCCCATCCTGGCATAGAGATGATGATCCTGCTCTAGAACCTGATGTCCGAGTTGACCCCCTACCACTTGTAATTAGAGGGAATGTACTGCAAAACAGGTTCATGTGTCCCATCCGTCAGTAATATTGAAATTATATTGGGAAATAGTAGCGTTGATTTTTCATGGGGAATCACCTACCACAATGATGTAAATAAAACAAGTAGGCTGCACCCACACCCTGACTAGAACTCACATCGTAGGAAGCCTCAAAACTGTGCTTCATGCCTAAATTCATAGATCCACTAGGGAACGAAATAGAACTACCAAATTTTTTACCCCCATATTCCCTTCGTTTTCACTCTATAATAAGAACCTAATTCTCAATATTAGTGGTAGAAGGAATCCTGATCATGTTGACATGAGATTTGATAGATTGTATGAGACCTTCCTCAAAGTGCCTCTCCCTCGATAGCTCATCAGTAAGATATATCAGAAAAATACTGAACATCTGTAAACTGTGATGAGTATTCAATAAAAATCATCACACCCTAATCCATAGAATTATACTCATCATACTTTTATTCTACTAGAGTCGCAGGGTAAAATTAGTCGTACAAACTAGTTTGGAATTCATACCAACCCATATTTTGTAGTCCATTAGCATGTTTCAAAATGTTGGACCATCGCATTGCCACTCCATGTGGCATGTAAGTTGAGATCTGGACCCTCTCCTCCAGAGGCATCACAAGATGTTAAAAAATTGATAATTTGGTCTCTAGCCATAGCTCTGCATCTTGTGGTCCCTCATCCCTTGACAATGGAGGAGGATACTAATACCTCAACACCCATGTAACATTACCCATAGACATGGTTGGCTGCATTACCCCCTAGATCATCTACTTATAGAAAAAAACTCATGGAACTACGCCTCGAAACCTGTGTCTAGAAAATCCACAGGTGTCGTAGCTGTTACTATAGGAGGATTAACCAATAGCCCATGACCCACTATTTCTGAATTATTACAATCACCACTTTTGGGGCATACCACTATAGGTCGTCCTGGTTCCATGTCTCTATGGTGCCAAACATACTCTTAAAGAGAGAATAAAATCAATGAACAATGCTCAAAAGTGTAATAATGATCAAAACACTCCGGGTCACCAAATCATCATAGAGCCTACTCCTAAAGCTAAGACTGTATAATGAACGACTAACGAACCAATAGAATCTATATCTCTTTCCAAATCAATAGTCGGTTCTAGGTAGTCTATCTACATCACATAAAAGTTCTATTATCATTTAACATTTAGTTATTAAGGAATTTTACCAAGAGTTTACCAATTCTGGAATCCATTAGGACCCATAACTCCTTGTGAACCCAAAACATGGTTCCTACTCAAACCATACATGTAGAAAGTTATTCTAGAATTTACATTCCATCGGTGTGTAATTTCCCAATTCATAAGGGCCCATACTCCATATGTATTGAATGATGATGTCACACCTTTATCCAATAAACCCAACTAACACAAAATCATGCACAATTATCCCATCGACTATCACAACAACATTCAATTTTAAATGCATCCTAGATGGCATGGAATAATGCATGAAATGTTACTCTAACTAGTTTCTATATGATTCTGGGGTTGGAACACCCTCATCTCATTGGGTTTCAACAATTATAGAACCCTAATTTTCTTCAATAGTAAAAATAAAATCATGTGTGTCACCAAACAGTGAAATCAAATCAGTAATAATAGTCAAAATCTAGGAAGTCAAAAAAACATTCGAGGTCATTTGACTTTTCCCTATACACGGGGTTGCTACTCATGAGCACAGTTTATTATGATATATCATTTCCTTACTATAACTATCTATTTTCTCCTAATATTATGTCAATTCAGAATAGAAAAAAACTCCTCTAATACCACTTTGAATCGTCTCGAACATGGATGTTACTGGAAATGGTGTCGCGGTCTCAATTGATCACAAGGCCTCAAGTGCATCTCCCCAAATGCTAGAGGCTATTGACTAGAAGCGAGGGATATGTGATTCAGTGGAGATAATATTCCATCATTACCAGGTATATCACAACAGATGTCAAAAAAATAATAAATAGAGGATGTGAATACATTAGAAGTCAAATGAAGGTAAGACATGCGAGAATGTATATCAATATCCAGAAGTGACTCATATAATTTTTTGAGTATATGGTACATGTATCTACAAAGAGTCCAAATAGTTACAAGGAAATATAGTACAATAAAAGTTTCCAAAAAAGTCCAAAAGACCAAAATGGTCTATTATCATAGAAATCCTATATATTGTCCCATACTCCCCTTCTACTAAGCTACAATTAACACCATGTACAAGTGAACTTACCCTAATCATCACGTGTAACCATATAATCTATTTGGGTCCCTAAGGAGGCCCAAACAGGATATGAGATAAACATCCTAGTAAACAACCACCCTGGTCTATATTGTTCTGACTGAAATTCTACCAACGATCCAACAAATGTAAACAACCAGTAAGTAAGTGTGTATACCCATGGAATAAGTTTACTATAGGAAGTAAAACCAATATTCCTTCAAGGATACCTATAAAAGATAGTCATCTCAGATCAATGTAGGTATAAAAAATAAATAGTAACCTCAGATTTCCATGCCTTAAATTCATCTCTATCTTGTAACACACAACCTCGCAGTATAGAGAAGTAAAATATCCCACGACCCTGCCATATAATGAAGACAAATATCCCACTACCGCGTCATGTAATGAAGTGTAGACCACAAGGGCTAGATTAAAGGTGTTATGTACCCAGAAATCCATATAATATATATCTAGAACACGGAGGGACAAATCCAAGGATCATGTGAAAGGCATCCCATCGAGTACCATGGGAATCCCTGGTGGAAACACGGTTAGGCACTTGTTGGTGTCCTTGAAGGATGGATATAGAAAATCCAACATGAGCCTAGGAAAGGTGAATGCATGGGGTAGCAAGGTCCGAGGCATCCCATTGAATCAAGACCCAAGGGAAACAGTCAACCCAAGGCATCCACTATTGTGTTCCGAAAACATTTGTTCAATTCATGAAATTTAAACAATTCAAAAACCATGTGAGTATAACCACTCACATTGATAAGAAAAAACCATGAGTTTACCCACTCATGAATTCCATTTACCATTCACCATTTATATGTTCCTAACCTCTCTTATTATCAAATTAACATTCCATTAACAATTTTATATAGGTATAACCGCCCATATTAATACATTTCATTTAAGAAAAGTTATCAAAATAGGTATCGTGTCACAATATATCAATATAAATGGAGGCGGTACATTTACTAAGAAAATGATTCAAGCTATCAAGTCATTAACAAAATCCACCATCTTGGAAAGCACAAGAAAACTCTAACACCCCTAGATTTTATGAAAAATATTCTTTTTAATTTCATTAATGTATTGTGTTGTATGATACACCAAAAGTAGCTTGCACAACACGCATCCCTGGCTTTCCTTCATTACGCGCAATCACGATCTTCCTCAATAGCGTGTGTAGTACACAATACCGAGTTTCACTAAACGAGATATTATTATAATATTATTATGAACTAGCCGTTATGAATAGTATTAAATATATTTTGAATTTTATAAAAATATTTTTCATCTTATACATTTTCTAGATCATGGTATAAGAACAAAATAAATTTTTCGGGTAAAATAATTATTTTTCAAAAAATGCAGTTTTGCCGCCTTTTGATGGCGCACCCACTTTCAATCTTGTTTTTGACATGTTTATAAGTTCAATTTTACAATATAAAATTATTATTTGGAATAAGGATATAAAATTTTACCTTGGATGAATTTTTTCATATTATTCTGATAACTTTCATATTTTAATGAATAGTAAAAACACGCTATATTTTAATTAAAAACAACTTTTTTCATCGTAATAACTTATCTGCTTAAATTATTATATTGATTGGTTATAAAGAATAAATATAATATATTTTTACCATTTAATATAATTTATTTCATTATCATTGATTTTACCTTGAATTCGTAGGTTAAATCAATTCAATCTTTTGCAATGTTTTAAAGAAAAACCCGTTTTCTTTCGACAACGGGATTAATTTTAATTTAATTTCTGTGACATTTTTGTATTGAATTTGGAAAAATGGATTCCATATTTGGAATCAGTGGGTCCAATTTATGTTAATAAGCTACTTTTTATTTTTGGGAATTATGAATAGTAACTACGGTAAATTTTATTTACCGTAGTTAAAGGTAAATCAGGTAATTAAGGGTATATATAATATTATAAAATTACCCTAAAACATGAAAAAATTATATTGGATGGCTAAAAGTAGACTCATAGCACCTAAGGGTCGGATTAGATTCATTTTATGTACTTTTGACCATGAAAATAATTTAATTATTATTAAAACCAAAGAAAGTAACAACATGTCACTCTCTTAAATCTTATAAGTATAATAATTTTAACTTAGTGATAAACATCATAAAACATCGAACATTAATAGTCTCCAGAAATATAATAATATTATCTACATCATGATAATTTATTTAGAATTTTTAGGCATTAAATAATTTCCATTAACTGTGATACATTAATGATGCAGAAATTTTTTATTAAGTGAAAAATAAGTAATATAGTTTTTATTGAAATAATAATACCCATTAAAAGGCCCAAAAACCAGCCCAAGACTTATTGATAGTGTATCGATACACCATAAGCACTAATTTACCTAATATATAACCCTTTGGAGCCTTATAAAAGTGATTATGACACATATATTATTTTATTTTAAATGATTCCAAAGTTGTCACCTTCATAATTTAATAAATATAACAATTTAAATATTGTTATTTTTAGATGATAAATTCGAGTAAAAGTATTATTGTGAAATTTAATAGATTTTTCTTCATCATATGATTTTATTTTTAATTTTTATGAAACAAATAAGTATATTAATTAATTATACAGAAATATTGTAGTAATTATTTTATTAAGAGATAAACCAAATAAATGATTTTAAAAATAAAAAAATCATTATTATATTAACTATTTAATGTGATGCACTAATTTTATAGATACATATGACAGTTTATGAATCTATTAAGGATTTTAGTTCGAACATATCATCTTTATATTTTTTAATTAAATTCAAATAAATGAATAGTTTCAAAATTGACACTATTGTTATTTTATAAAAATAACATATTATAAAATTGTTTAAAAATCAAAAAAAATAATTATAAATTATAAATTCTAATTTATATGGTCTATAATGTTATAAAGTAACCAATTATGGAAAATTAACAACAAATAAGTAATTATTTGTTATAATTTAAAATTTAGAATTTTATTACCACAAATAAACATAAATTGATTAAATAAGGATAAATCAAACTGATAAGGTTTAAAATAAGATCCAAACATGTCTAAATTTAATTGGTTGATGATATTACAACCCTAGCTAATATAATCTTAGAATATGAGTCGTTTTTGGAGGTTTTTAAGTGGGGTTAGATTTATTATAAATTAATATTTTTAAGAATTCCAAAGGTGCCCCTCCCCTCCCTTATAAAATGGCACCTCCTCCCTCTCTTCCTCACACCAATTTGAGCCTTAAAGCTTGGACAAACCCTGACCAATTCCCTTATAAACATCCCTAGAAACTTCCTAGTGGTCCTGGTCTTCTTCAAAGACCAATTTTAGTACCCTAAGAGGAGGATTCAAAGAGGCGTGTAAAAGAAAGGGTAATATCCGTTATCGATTCTTTCAATTTTCTTTATTCTTCAAATTCTTCTTATTTAGTTGTTTCTTTATTAATTAATAACATAATTATCCATCATATACTGATATGTGATTATAAATATGAAACAAACCTATTTCACCTTCTATCCATCCTACAGAAAACAAAATCATCGAGCGTTCGTACGTACGGAATACCATCTCCACGCCGTGGTGTAATCTGTTTTTCCACCAAAACCTTACATGGATGGGTATAATGGTGTAAATAATAACTATATATTGTTATTATAACATCATATGGATTCTGATATATTATACCATCCACTCCAATTCTATAATTATGGGAATGATAACATCGCTCGTGCGTACGTACGAACTACCGTCTCCACGACGCGATGAGATTCATTCTCCATGATTAACCATACATGAATGATCATAAAGTTTATATAATGAATAATAATTAAATATATGGCATAATAATTCTACAGGATTTATTTATATATGTATTTCATCTATTTAATTTCATTCAAATCAATAAGGAAACGAAAACAGCGTTCATGAGTACGTACGACCTACCATCTCCATGAACGGTGTATTTCATTCCATTTATTGATCTATTATATATATGTATATTATGAATATATATTATATATAAATAATGTTTTATATTCTGTAATTAATTAATCATGATCTAAGTAATCATATGAATAATTACAAGTCAAAACACAGATGACAAATGAAACGATTTTACCCAAAACTCTCTTTAACATGGAATTTACAAAAGAACGGGTAAAATAAAGTCATAAGTGAACCATATATGATATCATAACAATGAGTATGATTCTGGAATAAGTCAATGACATTATTTAAATCATTATACAGGAGGTTCAGACACTTACGAAGCAAATCGGACCTAAGGTAAGGGAAATATCACAATCTCATTTTTATCTGAGATTGTTTATACTTTGGTATTTACTGGGGTGTATTTCATCATCCATATCCATGTTTACTCAATATATAATATTATTTAAATCCACCTACAATTGTTTAAATCCATTTTTACCCTTTGGTGATTTTATATTAAATGATATGAAAGGAATCTTTTGTCGTTTTTCGTACGAGGTACTTTTTGACTTTTCCGACCAAAGTACGAGAAGAATGTTTTATTAACATATACGGCATGAATGGATTTTTAAAACATTATTTCCAAAATATTCCTTTACAAGTTTTCAAGTTTATTTTTAATCAACTTATTTTAGTTTAAAATTGTATGACATGTTACGAAAGGAAAATGTTTTTGAAGTAGAAACGATATTTTCCTCAAGAATGGAGTTCAAGTGTTTTATCAAAATTATATCCCATCTAAGATAATATAGGGTTATGTTTATATACCTATTATTAAATTGATTTGATTATGCTGTGATGGAAATATTTTTATAAAGTCCTTTAACTTATATGAATTGTTTTATGATGCCACGATGTTTATGATTCCCATTTTTATTACATGGGTTATGCTATGATGTATGGTTTATGATTTTGTGGCACACATAAGAATGGTATAATTTTGAGATGGGTGGGACCTATATCTCCCTCCAATGCATTGGGTAATGATTTTATATCTCATGAGATAGACATGGCTGGAACGGCAGGTTAAACCGGTTCAGTGAAAGAGGCCTGAAACGAGGAGGGAACTCAGTTCAGAAATGGACTTTGTCCACTAAGATAGTCTTGGCAATGAGTCTTGAATAATAAGAAACGATTCTCTATGATTATGTGTGTCTTCCACAAAGTTTCATGTTTTAAGTTATGATTATTGGGATTACATTTCACTACTATGATTTATCCCATGTTATGATATTATGATATCTTTTTCAGGTTAAGATTTCCAAAAATGTTATGTTCTTATTAATATGATGTGATTGATATTTCTTTTGTTTACCCTTACTGAGCATTTGAACTCACCCTTTTATGTTTTCATTTCCCCAGGATATAAAGGAAGGTTTTAGGTAAAAAAAGGGAATATATTTATGGTAGATGTTGAAGAACATTCACCACGATTAGAAGATTATATTTTGAGTTTCCAAAGACACTAAACTATTACGGTCCTTGTGTGTGTGTTTTTGTTATGTACTAAGTATTCCACAAAAGTAATGTAATGTCCATGTACATTAAGCTTCAGGTCTCTATAGTTGGTATTAGAGGAAAGTTTTAGTCAACCTTTGGAAACTAGGATGCGGGAACTTTAGTGAGATCTCTAGAAATATTTCTAAGGTATGTCCAGGGATGTTCCTAAGGTTAAGTATAAGTATAGGTTATTGTACTAGAATTACGGTAACCCAAGATCTTAGATATTGAAGGTACTCCCCATTTATTATATTGTTTTCCCTAGCATGATTTTTGCCTCTCACACTATTCTTTTTGGGTTTTAGACGATGGCTGGAACCCGAAGGAACCGTGTTGATCAATGTAATGGACAATGCAATGATTGTCCTCCTAATCAAACAAATGTTATGGGAGATGGAGTGCAAAATCTTATTGCTATACTTACAAAATCTATGAATCATTCTGGACTTACAAATGAGCAGAGAAGGAAAAAATATTCTATTGGGTCCTTCATGAGGCAATGTCCACCTTCTTTCAGTGGGTCTTCTGATCCACTTGTTGCTGAACAATGGATCAGTACCACTGAAAAGATATTTTCAGTTCTTCAATGTTCTGAACATGATAAAGTCATCTTATCTGTATACCATTTGGAAGGTGAAGCTAATCAATGGTGGCATCTTATCATGAATATGAGGCTAAGAGATGAAATTGAGTCCATAGAATGAGACAAGTTCAAGAACTTATTTTTCAATAAGTACTTCCCTCGTATTCTTGGAACAAAGATGGAGAAAGAGTTTCATGAACTAAAGAAAAAGGATGATGAATCTGTTGGTATATATGAAGCGAATTTTACAAGGCTTGCAAGTTATGCATCTGGCTTTATCATCCAACCTGAAAGTAAAGTTGATCGATTCTTCAGTGGCTTAAAACCAAATCTTCGAAGGGCATTAGATATAAGAGACTTCAGTAGCTATGAAGAAAATTGTACATTGTGCTATCAAGGTAGAAATGGAATTTGGTGTTACTTATCCATCTCATAGTTTTGACAGGAAACGAAAGATGGAGTTCAAGGAGAAATCTCAGAATAATTGTGAAAAGAAGATGAATGTTTCCTTATGCTCAATGTGTGGAAAGAAGCATTGTGGAGATTGTCTTAAACGGACTAGAAAATGTTTTAAGTGTTGAAAAGAAGGTCATAGAGCAGCTGAGTGTTGAATTAATGAAAAAATGGTTTCTAATGATGAGAATAAATAAAAGACTACATAGAACTCTCCACCAACACTTCAATGCTTCAAGTACAAGGAAATGGGGCATTATGCTAATAAATGCCCAAATCCACGGGTTAATGATGATCAACGTGAGCAACCTCTTAAGGAAAAGGATAAAGGGAAGTATCATGTGATCACTACTTGTGATGTTGAGTATAAAAGTGATGTTTTGCAGTGATTATGTTTTTATGTAATGGGATTTCAAAATAGTATCATGGAATCTCATGTATGGTATTTTGGAATTTTGAAATATCTATGTATTAGTTTTCAATAATTTTATGGTATTGGTAACCATGAGAGGGTGATTGAAATATTTTTGGAACGTAGATGATATGCGCATAATGAAGGGATAAGAAGATAATGAGATATTTGATTGTATTAATGATCTCATGATTGATATAAGGACTAAGTGACATCATGGTTTGAGTATATAGAATTATGAGGATTTTGGTATGTGGAAAGAGTTAACTTTTAACAGAATTCATGTTTTCAATAAGGTTCAATGGGTATTCATTCTTCAAGAGAACACATGATTAAGGTATTCACATGTTTGTAATTTGACCAACAAGATATATCTTATGATATATGGGGGATAAATTATGGCATTCATGTGATTGTTATGTGACATTTCAAGTAATCATTTTATTTATACTATGAGCTTGGTCCGAAGTATTTTAGATAAGCCTAAATATTGGAATGGATTATGTTGGACATAAGTTAGTATTTTTTAAAGATAGAACTTTTTTGCGATATTATTTATGGGATGTTATAGTAATGTAGTTTTAGATAAAGGACAACCTGTAGGATGGGCGACAACCCATCGCGTTAGACAAGGCTGTGGGAATCGAACTCACAACCGAAGTGCGACTGGCCTTTATTGCCTACCACCGACCTACAGGAAGTCCCTGTTTAGTAGAAACTAGTTTTATTATATTAAGCAGTATGATATATAAAGTATACGTCCATTTTAGGAACCATATATGATTAATCTCAATATAGATGGACTTATGTATTTTTTGATAACTTTTCTAACCTTTTGTTGGAGAAAAATGAAATGACCCATCATTCTATCACATGGTTTGCTAACACATCACGAATGACAAATTCAACTTCATTTCTTTAAGAGATGAAGTGGAAATTGTCCAAAGAACTACCAATGGTGAGACTATACCTAAATCACGAAAGTATTTCTTCTAATTCCAATTTCATCATCTTTAGGGAAATGATCTTGAAAACCAAAAATGTTTTCCTAGTGCTCTTATATCTGATGAATCAGATGGTACCTTAGATCATCACAAATCTATGCCTTTGTGATTGCTATCTTTTCCATAGCCATGTTCTCTACCACTCTCCATCAGAACATGATGGTTCGATTTCTCTTCCATATCCATATTTTCACATAGGTGGAAACCCAGTGATTAGTTTATTTGGGTAACCGTTATGTTTCAAAATATTGTTTTTAAATATTGGTTTTGGTATTTCTATTTACGATGTGGGTCTCTATTAAAGAAACTTTCGAGTAGTAAACCATTTATAACCCTGATGAATTTCGAGAGTGAAATTCATTTTAAGGGGGGTAGAAGGTAACACCCCGAGATTTTATGAATAATATTCTTTTTAATTTCATTAATGTCTTGTGTTGTATGCTACACCAAAAGGATCTTTCACAACATGCATCCCTGGCATGCCTTGCATTACACGCAATCGCGATCTTCCTCGATAGCATGTGTAGTACACAATACCGAGTTCCACTAAATGAGATATTATTATAATATTATTATGAACTAGACATTATGAATAATATTAACTATATTTTTAATTTTATAACATTATTATTCATCTTACACATTTTCTAGATCATGGTATAAGAACAAAATAATTTTTTTGGGTAAAATAAGTATTTTTCAAAAAATGCAGTTTTGCCGCCTTTTGAAGGTGCACCCACATTAAATCTAGTTTTTGAAATGTTTATAAGTTCAATTTTACAAAGTAAAATTATTCTTTTGAATCAGGATATAAAATTTTACCTTGGATAAAATTTTCATATTATTCTAATAACATTCTTATTTAAATGAATAGTAAAAACACGCTATATTTTAATTAAAGACAACTTTTTTCATCGTAAGAACTTATATACTTAAATTATAATATTTAATGGTTTTAAATTACAAATAGAATATATTTTTACCATTAAATATAATTTATTTCAATAGCATTGATTTTACCTTGAATTCGTAGGTTAAATCAATTCAATATTTTGCAATGCTTTAATGAAAAACCCGTTTTCTTTCGACAACGAGATTAATTTGAATTTAATTTATGCAACTTTTGTGTATTGAATTTGGAAAAATGGATTCCATATTTGGAATCAGTGGGTCCGAATTATGTTAATAAGCTACTTTTTATTTTTGGGAATTATGAATAATAACTATGGTAAATTTTATTTACCATAGTTAAAGGTAAATTAGGTAATTAAGGGTATATATAATATTATAAAATTACCCTAACACATGCCAAAATTCTATTGGATGGCTAAAAGTAGACCCATATCACCTAAGGGTCGTATTAGATTCATTTTATGGACTTTTGACCATGAAAATAATTTAATTATTATTAAAACCAAAGAAACTGAAAACATGTCACTCTCTTAAATCATATAAGTATAATAATTTTAATTTAGTGATAAACATCATAAAACATCGAACAGGAATAGTCTCCAGAAAGATAATAAATGTATCTACATCATGCTAATTTATTTAGAATTTTTATGGAGTAAATAATTTCCATTAATGGTGATACATTAATGATGCAGAAATTATTTATTAAGTGAAAAATCAGTAATATAGTTTTTATTGAAATAATAATACCCATTAAAATGCCCAAAAACCTGCCCAAAACTTATTGGTAGTGTATATATACACCTTAGTCATTCAATTACCTAATATATAACCGTTTGGAGCCTTATAAAAGTGATTATGACACTTATATTATTTTATATTAAATCATTCCAAAGTTGTCACCTACATAATTTAATAAATATAACAATTTAACTATTGTGATTTTTAGATGATAAATTCTAGTAAAAGTATTATTGTGAAAGGTAATAGATTTATCTTTATCATTGGATTTTATTTTTAATTTTTATGAAACAAATAAGTATATTAAATAATTATACAAAAATGTTGTAGTAATTATTTTATTAAGAGATAATCCAAATAAATGATTTTAAAAATAATAAAATAAATATTATATGAACTATTTAATTTGATCCAATAATTTTATAGATACATATGACATTTTGTGAACCTATTAAAGCTTTTAGTTCGAACATATCTTCTGTATATATTTTATTTAAATTCAAATAAATGAATAGTGTCAAAATTGACACTATTGTTATTTTATAAAAATAACATATTATAAAATTGTTTAAAAATTAAAAAAAAATTAAAAATTAAAAATTTAAATTTAAATGGTCTATAATGTTATGAAGTAACCAATTATGGAAAATTAACAACAAATAATTAATTATTTGTTATAATTTTAAATTTAGATTTTTATTACCACAAATAAACTTAAATAGATTAAATAAGGATAAATCAAAATGATAAGGTTTAAAATAAGATCCAAATATGTATAAATTTTATTGGTTGATGAGATTACAACCCTATATAATCTATTCTTACAATATGAGTAATTTTTGGTGGTTTTGAAGTGGGGTTATATTTTTTATAAATTATTATTTTTAAGAATTCCAAAGGTGCCCCTCCCCTCCCTTATAAAAGGCCACCTCCTCCCTCTCTTCCTCACACAAATTTGAGCCTTCAATATCTGCCAAACCCTGACAAATTACCTTCTAAACTCCTCTATAAACATCCTAGAGGTCCTGGTCTTCTTAAAAGACAAATTTTAGTACCCTAAGAGGAGGATTCAAATAGGCGTGTCAAAGAAGAGGTAATATCCGTAACCGATTCTTTCAATTTTCTTTCTTCTTCAAGTTCTTCTTATTTAGTTGTTTCATTATGAAGTAATAAAATAAGTATCCCTAATAAACGGATATGTTATTATAAATATGAAACAACCCTATTTCACCTTCTATCCTTCCTACGGAAAACAAAATCACCGCGCGTGCGTATGTACGGAATACCATCTCCACGCCGTGGTGTAATCTTCTTTTCTACCAACACCTTACATGGATGGGTATAATGGTGTGAATAATAACTATATATGGTTATTATAACATCATAATAATTCTGATATATTATACCATCCACTCCAATTCTATATTTATGGGAACGATATCATCACTCGTGTGTACGTAGGGACTACCGATTCCACGACGCGATGAGATTCATTATCCGTGATTAACCATACATGAATGATCATAAAGTTTGTATAATGAATAATAATGAAATATATGGCATATTAATGCTACTGGATTTATGTATATATGTATTTCATCTATCTAATTTCATTCAACTCAATAAGGAAACGAAAACAGCGTTCATGCGTACGTACGGCCTACCGTCTCCATGAACGGTGTATTTACTTCCATTTACTAATCTATTTTATATATGTATATTCTGAATATATATTATATATAAATCATGTTTTATATTCTGTATTTAAGTAATCTTGATCTAAGTAATCATATGAATAATTACAAGTCAAAACACGGACGACAAATGAAATGATTTTAACCAAAACGCTCTTTAACAAGGAATTTACAAAAGAACGAGTAAAATAAACTCATAAGTGAACCATATATGATATCATAACAATGAGTATAAATCTGTAATAAGTCAATGACATTATTTAAATCATTATACAGGAGGTTCAGACACTTACGAAGCAAATCGGACCTAAGGTAAGGGAAATATCACAATCTCATTTTTATCTGAGATTGTTTATACTTTTGTATTTATTGGGGTGTATTTTATCATCCACATCAATATTTACTCAATATGTAATATTATTTCCATCCACCTACAATTGTTTAAATCCATTTTTACCCTTTGGTGAGTTTATAGTAATGATATTAATGGAATCTTTTTTCGTTTTTCGTACGAGGTACTTTTTGACTTTTCCGAAAAAAGTACGAGAAAAATGTTTTTTTAACATATACGGCATGAATGGATTTTTAAAACATTATTTCCAAGAAGCATCATTTACATGTTTTCAAGTTTATTTTTAATAAACTTCTTTTCTTTTAAAATTGTATGACATGTTAATAATGGAAAATGTTTTTTAAGTAGAAACAATATTTTCCTCAAGAATGGAGTTCAAGTGTTTTATCAAAATTATTTTCCATATAAGATAATATAGGGTTATGTTTCTATCCCTATTATTACATTGATTTGATTATGTTGTGATGGAAATATTTTTATGAAGTCCTTTATCTTATATGAATTGTTTTATGATGTCACGATGTTTAAGATTCCCATTTTTATTACATGGGTTATGCTATGATGTATGGTTTATGATTTTGTGGCACACATAAGAATGGTATCACTATGAGATGGGTGGGACATATATCGCCCTCCAATGAATTGGGTAAAGATTTTATATCTCATGAGATAGACATGGCTGGAATGGAAGGTTAAACCGATTCAGTGAAACAGGACTGAAACGAGGAGTGAACTCGGTTCAGAAATGGACTTTGTCCACTAAGATAGTATTGGTAATGAGTCTTGAATAATAAGAAATGATTCTATATGATTAAGTGTGTATGCCACAGAGTTTCATGTTTTATGTTATGATTATTGGGATTACATTTCACTACTATGATTTATCCCATGTTATGATATTATGATCTCTTTTTCAGGTTTAGATTTCCAAAAATTTTATTTTCTTATGAATATGGTGTGATTGATATTTCTTTTGTTTACCCTTACTGAGCATTTGAGCTCACCCTTCTATGTTTTATTTTACCCAGGATATATAGAAAGGTTTTAGGGAAAAAAAGGGAAGATCTATATGGTATATGTTGAAGATCTTTCACCACTATTAGAAGATTATATTCCGAGTTTCCAAAGACACTAAACTATTACGGTCCTTGTGTGTGTGTTTTTGTTATGTACTAAGTATTCTGCAAAAGTAATGTAATGTCCATGTACTATAAGCTTCACGTCTCTACAAAAACACCCCGTGGGTGGTCTAAACAAGCATAAAAAGCATATTTCCTTATGGAAAACCCCACAGGTGACCTTTAGTTGAGAAATGGGTGGTAATTCACCAAAACAGAATCAATGGAAATCCTCACTAGGTCCAACTACAGCTACTAAAAGCAGCTTACTAAAAACAAGACCTTTTTGGAATGTCATATAGATGGAGTAATGGATGAATTCCCTAAAAACAACTACAAAAGTCGAATGAATGTGTAGACCACCTACATTTCCTAGGTAGTAGAAAACTTGTACAGTATCAAGTCAGGATTCGTTCGGGTTTGGAGAAATTTTTAGAGTGTATTAAGAATGGTATATTATGGAATATGAGCCTAAATCCAAATAGCCCAACCTTTGTTCCAAGGAATCAAGAATGACTAAAAATTATTCAAGGACCTATCGTTGCAGATCCAATGAGATGATCGATGATGAAATGAAAGATTTGTTGTAGATTAGGGATAAAAGACATTGATTAGGTTCCCCATGGGGGCCAGCTAGAAAGATGTTGTGCGTATAGGAAGAAACACAAATTGGGTTTAAAATGGAAAATTGATTTTAAATTTAAAATTAAAAAAGAAACATATTAGTGTCAAACTGTTAACCTGCATGATTTCCCATAACACGTGGAAAGCAAGTTCATCTCACTATATAGAACGGTTTCCTTCAAACGGCTACCCCACACAGTTTAATAATAGTGTAGTAACCTTTTGAAAGGGTTCTCCTAAAAACCTGTACTTTTCTGAAATCTCACAGAGTCTGGACTAACTATGCACATGCCATGCGCAAACAGTTTTCTAGGTCATTTCTAGCACAAAACTTGGTCCCAGACATTGGATAATCCCTAGAAACCTCCAAAACACCCATGATCAAGATAAAAAATTTATTTAGTCTATAATAAGGAATTTAAACTGAAAATAAGTAGGAAAATACCTCGAACAAAAAACCCAGGTTCTTAGAGAATAGGTTTCCATATTTTATAATTATTTTGAAACTATTTATTACTAGAATATATAAAATTATGTTTTTCAATAAATAATAATTTTATTAATATTTTAATTATATATATAATTTTCTTCAATATCCATATTTTTTAATCTATTTAAAAAAAATCATTTTTATTATATGAATGAATTTTTGGGGATATTTTATGTTATATGTCAAATTTCAAAAGGTGTTACGGGAATATTTATAATTATTTATGAAATGGTTTATTCTGATTTTTTTTATAAAAAGAGAAGAAGAATGTTTATTAACGTATAAGTCATAAACTAACATCATAATTTCCATAACTGTTTTATGATATTTAACTTCTTATACAAAATATAATTTAAAAAAAACACATTAGTTATTGTTTATTTTAAAATTTCACTTATTTTCTATTTATTTTTCAATAGTACATGATTTTATTAAAAACCCATTTTTTGGATGAACTGACAATCAACTCATATCTATTTTTAATTATTTGTTCATTAACTTCTTATCGAAACATTCCCGTTATTTTTATGATTTGAAATTAGTTATATATTAAATATTAATAATCATTATATAATGGATATGATTATTTCTGAAACCATATTCAATCTTTATACATTGAGTTTTACTATAAATGTTATTTGATTAACTAGGGAAAATGATAATAAATCCATATTATTTACTTAATATATATTTTTATTAATAATTGTTATTGTTTATAAAGTGACTTGATCTGTATGTATTTGAGGAATACATTATACGTTAACTGATGGTTTGGTCCTATCTATTGAGATCCCCTCTATGAATTGAGATGTTTCATGAGACAAGTTAGTTATCCAAAATTATTAAATGAGACTTTGGTATATAACTATCCATTGATTATAAAATCCAAAAAAAACTTCCTTGTAAATATATCATGATGTATGAGATCACGAAGTCCAATATTATGTATTTAACTCACAAAGAATTCAATTAATAGTATCCATGATATTTTTTCATTGATTTTATCAATATATTCAGTTCATACCCAAATAAATAACTAAATAACATGTGTTTTCATTTCTATTCCTTTACACATTGATTATTCCTTATTTACTCAAGGTAGCTTCTATTGTACATAACAATTACTGAAAATTTTAACTCTTCTTATTTTGATTCATTTCACAAGTTTATGAAGAATAAAATATTGAATGAGTTCCATATTTGGATATTTTTTTAAGTTTAATATTTTATTCCAAATGTAAAATGGCTATCATGTAATTTTTGTGTTTTATAAGAATATTAAACATATTAGTAATTTCGGATTTAATCTATTGTATCTACACTAATTTAAATATGTAAACAGATGTTCTAGTTTATGGTATTCTGTGTCATTACTGTTCATATCAATCGATGATTAGTAGAAAACCTAAGAAATATAATCAGGAAAACATAGATATGGAATGATAAACTTATAACATACATTGAGGATATGTATAATTATTGAAAAATACCATAAATGTTTTCATTAAGGTTGAGATTATTTGTTTCTCATAGAAATAATTTATTTTCTACACACGATTATGGGATTTGTTTTTGGGACATATGCATATATGGGTTATACCCTGCAAGAGTATGTTATTATATCTTAGCCATTATTATAGGGCACAATTAGTGTTTCATTACTATGCACCTATTTTGAAACTCTCATGGTTTATTCATAGGTTAGTATACATTTTTTTATGAATGATTATGAAATATTTCAATATATTTTATGATTTAATAAAATCCCCATCAAACCGAATTTATGATTATGATATTAAAAATAAAAATATTATGTTATATGTTACACCACATTTAAAATTATATATTATGATTCATAATATTATAAAATAACCCAATAAATAAATTTATTTATTAATGGTTCATTGAAGAATAAATGGTTTCTTACTCTTGGACAGTGTACAAATTTCAACATTGTGAACATCAATATTACTAGTGTTAGAGATAAGAATATCATGGAAATATTTGGATAGATGGAAAACGTTGTGAATAATAAACTTCGCATATTGAGAAACATATTTCCCATGACATGATACTCCTATATTACATCTTCTCATGTCATAGCATCCACCATCATTCTCTTGATCTACTAATAAAATGGCACATGCACAATAGATTAAGTCACCCTAAATGTTAATTATAGCCTTGGGATTTGATCAAAGGTAAAATTAATTGTTTAATTATACTATCTCTAATGAGAATTTGAATAATTGTGGTTATTGATCTAGGATATATGTGATGAAATTGAAATTGTACACATAGAATGGAGAACTTTCAAACTGAAATTAATTGATTAAAATTTCCCTCATTGGAAATGAACTTCTAATAAGAGAATGTTACTATTCATAATGAAAATGGAAGATGAAATTGTTGTGGAGTTTTATTATACCTCTAAAAAACTATACATTCATGCAACATATTTTATTCAATATATAGAAATAAATATTTACGATTTCAAAAAATGGAATCCAAAAAATCTCAGAAGGGAACGAGTTTCTAGAAATTTTTTATCACATGATTAAATAGATTTATATTCCATAAAATTCCACAGTGAATACTATAGATCTTATATTATCAAGGTAAAATAAAATAATAAGAGTTCAGATAAACACCGAGAAAAAAGGGAATTTTTCCAATAAGAAGAAAATGGAAAAAAATTATCATGTGAAAATTATTGAAAGAAAAAAATTGGAGAATACATGAAGGGAATTATATTTTATTACATGTTTGGAGATATTTTTCTTCTAGATATTTAATGTAAATTATATAACGATATGATAAACATCTAGTTTTTAACTATAATAAAATGGTGAATTATTTAAACCAATAACCTAGGATTCAATTGAACATACCATAAAATAAGATAAGGGAAAAGGCCGTGGTTATGAGATTAGTATAGTGGTGGTTAAAGTTCTTAATGAACATTTATTATGGTATTTTCATTCAAAAATCCAATTACAAATCTTACTACAACAAGTAAGTGTCCTGTATTTCCCATTACGACACATATACATGATCTATTAGGTGACATTTTATTACACCTATGGTAGACACTGATATAATCACTATTAGGGTCTATATTTATAAATATTGAGAAAACAATTATTTTAAAGATAATTAAATTATAACTAATGATAATGGATTGTAATTCCTTATCTTTAGAGGGGTTATTTCATCATTTTACTCATGTCTATATGAACCTATAGTAGATCATTTGAATCATAATCTTATCTAAGATGAGTAGAAACATCCTACAAAAGGAACAAGTAAACTTAATATTGAGGATGTACATATTATTTACGAATAAAATGATGCATTAAACATTGAATTACCTTTACATCCACTATATTATTATGTTGGGTTTTAAATTTATTTAAACCCTAATTCTATAACAAAATATATGACTCTCTATAGAATGGAAACTGTTGAATTAGTGGAATTTAAGAATTTAGAAGTGTAGTTTTTGAAGTATATGATATATATTCCTTAGTGCTTCACTATGTGGATATGTATTATTTTCATTAAAAAACATTGATATAAGTGGAAATTCATTGATTATAGGGAAATTAATTCTATTATGATGAATACAATGTATAATCTACGTAACATTAATGAATTATTTAGGTTACATAATTGGGAGAAATATTTTCCAAATATTGACCTTCATTATGGGTATCATCAATTATGAGTAATTAATGAACATGCTCTGAATACAAAATTTTGAATGATGAATAGAAATTACTAGACAAAATTAATTTCATTTGGATTGAATAATGATCCATATTTTATAAGGGATATACTAAATAGAATATTCAATGAATACATTGGGGATTTTTATGCTATTAATTGATTATATATTAGTTAATTATGAAATCATTGAGGACCATGCGAATCATTAAAATATAATTATTAGGACAAATAAAAGAAAAGTTTAATATGGGAAATTTAGAATCTGTAAAATTTTACTTTAGAAATATTATTTTCAAGGACACACCCTCTATAAGGATGGAGTATCATTTGATAATTAGAAGAAAAAATTATTCAAATAATGTCTTAAAATAGTGATCATAACCAAGTTATGTAGTTTCATTGGATTAGAAGGTTACTATCAACTTTTATTTCAACATTTCTCTACATTGGAATACATGTTAAACAATATTAAAGGGTTTATGTTCATATGGGAAATGTAATGTCAAAATTTTTTACATGAATTTAAGATTATATTGTTCAATGCTGGGATTTTGATTCCCCAGTATCTAAATGTTGTTTTTGTGATATATTGTAATGCATTGAATAAGAGACATGGTTTAGTCCATATATAAAATGAAAATTGTATTTTATATATATCAAGGTAGCTAAAATATCATGAACATAACTATACAACTAATGATATTCAGTTAGAAGAAATAATCCCTTATTTTATAGCATATATGAATTATATATATGATGAAGTATATGTTCTGTAAATAGACTATAAAAGCCTTAAATAAATCTTTCACAACATTATATCAACATGAAGAAAATAATATGAATAAAAAAACTAAAATATTATGATTTCTCACTAAAATGACTCAAATGGAATGAATATAAGGTATCAGGTGCATGGATTATGGTAGACCATGGAGTTAAGACAAAAATGAGAGTTGGTAGGGATCATATTTTCTAGGATATTGATAGAATGTATATGAGAGTTATTATTGAAGGGGAAACATCAAATATTTTTCAACTAATTTCCAATCCATCTAGATTAAAAAATTAATAAGTTAGAAACGAATTATTAAAAGTTTCAAAAGAAAATTTTTTTTTTGAATGAAGGGAAACTGGGAGACATTGTATATGGATAAGGTGTTACCATATTTTGGAAGAGGCTATCATATACATAATCGAAAAAGGGAACTATTTTATTATAATCATAGCTAGACTTTATCTACATACCATGGAAGTACAATTATCACTAGATAACTATATGAACATTTTTTGGGGATTGAATAAAGTAGGATGTTTTTTATTATACATAATGATGATTGGATTTTTAGTATGTGAATTCTAAGACACATCACTAAAAATAATTCATCCAACCTATATAAATTTATATGTTGAAATAGGATGAAATTAATAAACTTTTTTCCCCATACATCGATTTAATTATAGTAATAATGACTTATTATAGGATATTTTTAATCACCATACATCTTATGCACATTTTATTGCAATTAGAGATGGTTTACATCTTGAAACCATGCCTAAATCATTATTAATTAATATCTACGACTTCATGGAACACCACTTTAAATTTATTCTAATCGTGATTAATGATTTATAATGACATTATATAAAAGAATTTAATGTTATTTATATAGGTCATCACATGATCACTTCATATCATCCTTAAACCAAAGGATAGTTATAAAAGGATATTCAAACATTAATAAACATGTTAAGGGATTTCTAACATGAAATTCAAGGTATGTTGGATAATAATTTACCCTTTTTCAAGTTTTTCTATAACAATATATTATATTAATGTATTCAAATTGAATTTTTAGAATAATTACATGGAAAGATATTTTTTACTCTATCTCTTTTGGATAAAGTTGGTGAAAGGAAACATGTCAGGCCACAACATGTGGAGGAGACAATGAATATTATAAACACTATTTAGACACATATTAAATAATCAACATTTTAAGAATGTTTTATGTTTATACTCTGAGAACTAATTTTGTAATTTCATATAAAATTTCATGTTTTATTGAATGTATATACTTGGTTGTGTGATATAAGTTTCATCTAGATACTAAAACTAAGCGTCATGTTATCAGAAATTTTGAAATTCTATAAAAAATTGGATCTGTGGCCTATTATTTTTAAATCACACCATGTATCTTAATACAATATTATTTGTTCAATATATCATTGATAAAGAAGTTGACTTCATAGTCAATTCATGTTTTCACATCTAATGAAATGGAATTAGAAAAAGGAATTACAAAAAATGATGTGCATATCCGGATTCTTCATAAAAGATAGATTGTATTGATTAATGTGATGTCTTGTTTGGTAAATTTACTCTAGATAAATCTTAAAACGGTGAAAGAAATGTCCTAACTATAAGATGTATGGAGAAGAATGAACCATTGTTTTTTTTTGAAATTAATATCCTTCAGTATTTCATGGATGAAATTTTTGTATGAGGGAAGACTATAACACCCATGTTTCAATTATAGCAATTTTACATTATATTTTATTGGAATTATAAAATAATTCACATTTTAATATTTCATTGATAAAATTATAATTTATAGGAAGAATATAAATTTAGAAATTACTTGGTCTATGTATTAATATATTGGCGTTGTGAAAATTTCAATTATAAATAATATTTTATGAATAGTTTAAAATGATTTATTTAAAAATTATAAATTTTATTTAAATTTATGTTTTATAAAATGTATAATTAAAAATTTATTGACTAAAAATTTTATATAAATACAGATAATATTATTTTGTGGTAAAAAGGTAATATTTGTCAAAATGATTTTTTATGAATAATGTATTCTCATTTTAATAAACAAAAATAATATTTAATTACGAATGATTTCAACGAAATATATTATATATATATGTATATATTAATTTAAATCTATATAGTGATTATGTATAGTATTATTTTTAGTGTAAGAAAATCTTATTCTTGGAGAATTATTTTTGTAAAAACAATTTTTTTAAAATGTTTTATGGTATTATTTTTAAATTAAATTCTACTAGTTATGTGAATTAAATTTCAGAAAATGTATTCAATATTTTAAATCATAATGTTAAATTTTATTTTAAATTTTACATTATTTTTTTATCATTAATAGATAAAATATAAAAGAGTGTCATCATGGTTAAGGTTAAAATGGGTTTTCCTGGGGGTTAACATAAAACAAAATATAATACAATAACCCAAAATATTGATGAAAACCCACTATTTATTTTATTTCACCCTTATCCTAATCACCATCTAATATGATCCATTTTAGATCCTTTTTATGAATAATGTAAATTAATATTATTTTTAATAAATTTTACAATCATCTTATTTAAAAAGGGAACCTCCTACCCATAGTTATTCACTCCTCTTAAACCATTTATCTTAAAAAAACTCTTCCACAATCTATCCCCATGTTCATTATTAATGTAATAGAGATTATTTTCCTCATAATATTCCAGACCATGGTTTCATTGTAAGATATCCAAAAGGGTTTTTAAAGAAAATGTTATCATTTTTACCCAGATATTTCTTTCGTTACATATTATGTTAACACCTTAAATTATTTATTAATAAGTTTATTATAATAAAGAAAATATATATAACATATCCAATGATGTTATTTTTTTTATTTAATAGTATTCATCCATCACCTTCCCTCTAAAATGTGAAATGAATCCATCACTCATGCGTACGATGATTTACAACCTAATGAACAGAGGAAAATTATATTCCTGAATCGACTCAAATGGATAGTAATAATAATGAAGATAAATAATATATATTATACTTATGAAATAATATTTATTAATTATAATTAATATATTATACACTCCCTTACACATTCACCCATTAATTAAATTATAACATCAATAATTCAAATTTAAATCATACCATCCCATGAAACTTAAGTGATTCGTTTTTAATGTCTACATTTGATGAATGATTCCAAATATTTTTATTATACATAAATGTCATGTATAAATTTTCATAAAAATATAAATTAATTATATATTTGAAATGAGTAATTTTGTACCATATTTTTAATATAATTATTAATATTTGGATGGATAAATATTCTATGAAAAAATTAGTAAATGAAGATAAAACGCTGATAAATTTCACAAAAAGAAACACATCCATGATAAAGGTTGAACATAAGAGATTAAAAGGGACTAAAACTAAAAAAACAATATAAAAAAAGTTTTCAAGGGCTTATAAAGGAAATTTAAAATGTAAAATTTTAATTTAAAACATTAAAATTGTAGGATTCAATTCCCGAGACCATTCTTAAATAAGAAAACATATTTGGGGAGAGAAACACATGAGATATGGAATGAATCATATATTTATTACTAGGACCAAAACCTATTTTTTCTATATTTCATTTTATGATGAAAATTAACATTCAGTGAGATTTTCAATGAAACATTGTAATCTAAATCCTTGTTCATGATATAAAAAGGGCCAAACTATCCTAAAAATTTTAGATTTCATGAGGACTAATATGGGGGGACCATAATAAAGACATGATATCCCCATTAAGGAATCCAAGATTCATTATAACAATTTTTATGGGATAATAATTTCAACCCAATAACAATTAAGTAATATTAAAATTGTATTACTTCACTTTTACCTAGGTATAAATTCCATACACAAAGTATTTGGGAAATAAGCAGTGTTGTAAAGGGTCCTCAATAGTTTTTATGCTTCATATTCTAGAGTATTATTTCTCATTCCTCATTCCCTCTAACATCCATGTTACAATAATGAGGGGTAACTTATGACTTTTTCTTGTGAAATGTTATCTTAGAGGGGATGGTGTTTTGGGATGTATTTATTTGTTTTATTAGTGTCTGGTTTCCTCAAGTAATAAATCAACTATTATTCCATTCACGTTTTTTTCAGGATTATGTAATGGAATTAGGAAATCAATTTTCAATTCGGGAAACTAGTTTCCTTATATTAAACAGTGATAATTGGGCAATAAATAGTAATTATTTTTAAAAATGGTGTCAATACAAACCCAATTCAGCAATTCCCTAAATTAATGGACCATGGGAAATGGTGGATTTCTACCTTTAGTATGGGATGAACTAACCAATAGATCATGCTCATCTTGACTCCAATACCACCATGAATTAATCATTTTCATTTATGAATCCAATGTGACTTGAACCTAAATCTACAAAACCATGGTACCCCTTCAAATCTGGTTCCCAACAAACTAAACTACTTTGCGTTTTTTTTCACTTTCAAAAATAAAATTTCGAAATAAAAACATTTTATTATAACATTTTTTAAAAGTTAACTAAATTAATTGGTTTGAAAACCTATAAAAACAAATTCACCATATCATGGGTTCATACATGAACTTTCTATATACTATATTTTAATTAATTAATTATAAAATTTGATTTTGATAAATTTGGAATTTTGATTATCCATGAAGGAAATTAATGATTCCCTCATGGGATTTTCTAATTTGATGTATTTTTTAATAATAGTTGTATTTTAGTTTTTATATTTTTAAATTTATATTTTATTGATTTATTTAATTTCCATTGGTATTTTGGTTATTTTGTGTTAAAATTTTACATTGAAAACCATTAATACACAATCACTATTCCCATGTAATAGGAAAATTAACTCTTAATTTTAAATTCAAGATAATGAACTATTTAATAAATAGGAACGATGTGGCCATGTTACCCATAAATAATAACCAAGATATATAAAAACCAAAGAGTGATTTGGGAATTTGGTCATTGGATTACTACAATAGGCCATTGAGTATATTTTCTCAACCAAGAACATTCATATGGATAGTCACCATAACACAATTCAAGACAAAAAAAGTTATCCTTAAAATGATGTCAAACAAGGGACACTTGTTTGTACTCCTCGATGAAGATCCAAACTCACATCAGTGTAGTCTCCTTATGCTTTACTACATCATCCATTATCCATCATTCCATGTGAGTGGTATGGATTATCATGTTTATTATTTATTTATAGGATCATAATTATAAATGAATACAAATCATTCCATCCAATTAATATACTACATGGTAAGATCTAGAAAGAAAACTTTTTACCCATTTTTTCCTCCATAAAAAATGGACATTCGTGTACATAAAATCAATTCCAATATATTTGAGTATAAATTATTATAAAGTTCATGGGATTGATTTAATTATATAATTACGAAATACGAATAGCATGGAATAGATATTTCACGATGAATATAGTCTTTCTATAAGGTTTTTCTTAATGAATCTGGTTGATTTTAGATGCTACAACTAGAATATCGTTGATGAAGATGTATCTTGATAAGAGAAAAAATATACTGGAAGAGATGGAAATAAAATTCAACCAATGGAAGGCTGAGTGGAAACATCAATAGGGAATCCGTATGTCATACATAAATAGTATTATTATGGAAGAGATTGAATCATTGATGAAGAATATGGAAATGATTATGGGCCAACAACAACAACCTAAATGTACATTTATATAATAAGAAAATTATGCTAATTATAGTGTTGGTAAAAATTTATAGGTTTGGTGGACACAAAAACAAGATAATGGGTATCGGTTGAAAATGCTTTTTTATAATACATAGGACCATCATTCCAAAACCACATCCACACACTAAAGGTGACCATCAATATTTTTTGACATCTACCGAGACAACCAAAAATGAGTTGAAAGAATAATAAAAATAAGATATTGCATCAATGAAAGAGATGAATTATGACTCAAGTGATCTGAAAGAAGTACTCATCATCCAAGAATTCCATGTTTTCCAGATCAGTTACCATCTTGGATAATGGCCATGAGGAATACTACTAAGATTCCCCAATATTCATCACTATGTGGATTTGAATGTAATTACTTTTTTAAGTGTATTAGTCATTTTGGTCCATCCAAAATCAAGAATTTAATGATATAAACAATATGTTTTAATGGATTTTGAAGGTATTATAAATAATAAATAATAATAAGCAATTGAATTAGAATAAGAACCACCACCATACTTAAAAACATTAATTTTTTGAATAAATAGAACAGGGAATGATTTATGCGCTTAAATATTACATTATCTATCAATTTATAAAATTTCATAATAACATATCATTTTGAAGAGCCTCTCTCCCACATATTGACTTATGAAAAAATAAATGAATATTTAATGATTGAGTATTAAATATGGTGTAAATTAGCACTATTCCATTCATGAAGGAATTTTCAACAATGGTATCAAAGGATAACCTATGATAAAATAAGATCATGGTTTGTTTACATCCCTAATTTTATTTGAGAAATTAAAGTATGAAATTTGTTATGTGAATTAGGTTTTTCTGTCAACATCATATCATACACCACATTCAGGAGCCTATTAATAGAGGTACTGAATCCCACAAGTGTTTCACTCTAATTAAGAAACTCAAAAGTGAAATTTTCATGAGTACTAATTGATGAGATTTTGATAATGCTAAAAAATTTCAACATTCATATAGATATCATAGTTCTAGATATGAAATATGATAAATAACCACTACATTTTAAAATACCATTATTGTCTACTAGAATAGATATAATAGGTATAAAAAGTAATGAAATCGTTATTAGATTTGGATGTTAACAAGTGAGTTTTAATATTAATCAAGAAATTGAGAATATTGATGTTGGAAAATGTCACGACCCGTCCTCGGGGCCCGTGCCATGACTACCCCAAGCCCACCTTCCATAGGCCAAGGGCTGGCGACTAGAACCATGGCGTAAATCCCGGTAAAAAGGGAAGGCATTGCCTTTGTAAAGTAGAAGAACACCATAGAGTAAGCAAGTAGTAGAAGTAAACACTATGTAAAAGCTGATACAAAGTACGTGAAGAAAAGTAAGTGGGTCAGAATACAAACCCAAACTGAAAGTAAAGTGCAACTGGAAGGGGAAAACAACAACTGAATGTAAAGCCGCGACGTTGAGCTGTCCAATAGAATTCCCACCTGAAGGGTGAGTACATATAGCCTCCACAACTCCTCGGGTCCAGCCGTCCGCTCCGAGAACGTCTCGCCCAGTGGTCCACCTCCAGGTATCGTCCTGCTCCGCAAGCCTCAACCACGATCAGCACTGTCCGTCGTCTGTAACCAACACAACGTAGTGGAGGCATAGCCCATGCATGGGTGAGTATAATCTACTCTGTAGAGATCCCGAGACCTCTGAAGGTCTCCTAGAATCCACAAAGGATAATCCACAAAGTAAAGATACAATCACGAAATAACATTCGACACTTCTTAGGTATATGCCCATACATAAACCTAAGTCATCAATTCCAGTTCACTCCAACCTCCAAGCCCATGTACAACCCAGTCCACATAGGAAAGAAAAACTTAAATCCACACAGGATAGCACAACACAATCCACATAGGAAAGCAAAACGTAAATCCCCACAGAACAGCACAACACAATCCACATAGGAAAGAAAAACAAGATTCAGCTCACACAGGAATACTTCTTTGTAAGATGATAGAGATGATCAGATATTGCAACTGATTCATCTATTCCATCAGACCCACAAAGGAACTATAAGTACTAACCCCCGTAATGACCCACAACGGATCTGACGCACACAGGATCGATTGGTAACTAACCCTCGAAAATACCCACACGGGATCATACCACACAGGATCTGTAGGCGATGGCCCACACAGGACTGCTGATCGCTGACCCACATAGGATCGAACCCACACAAGATCTGTAGCACTGATCCACATAGGATCGCTGAGTGTTTTAGTCATCACCGCCGAGTCCACTAAGGATCTCTGTACAATCGTCGCCGTAGTAGTCACAGCCAGCTCTAGGGTTCCCGCACATAGCAATCTCATTAGGGAGGGTCCGCTCTACGAGCCGAGAGGCTGATACATCAACTGACACATAGTCAGGAGTTGAGGTATCCAACAGTTCCGTATCGCCAATAGGAACTCAACGTCACAGACGGCGCGTCAATCGGACGCCCGGTCTGAGAGTTATTAGCTCTTTGTCCTAGGGGCCCGGTTGGTTTTTTAAGTCAAAACCAACCCGACTGTACTCCACCTGCATCCAAACATCGGGCGGACTAATCCAAAAGATCCATCTCACATAGAGGAATCCATCAAAGTCGACGGCACGTCAATCAGACATCCAGAGCTTAAGTTATGAGCGTATCCGTTCCGAGGGCCCGGTTGGTTTCGTGTACGAACCAACCTGGCCGAACCCGAAGTATTCCGAAACCTTGAGTGCGATATACCGAAACGACCGAATCGATCCAAGAATCACATCGCAACGGGCGGTTTGTCGATCGAAGGAACGTAGCTCATGTTATGGGCAACAGACCGAAAATGGTTCGGTAATAGGGGTTCGGGCCCGGTCCGACCCGACCCAATACCCCCAGGGTCGGCCCGAACCGGGTCCACCCAAACCGGGTCCAGCTCCGGCCCGGTCGGGCGCGGCCCAGCATGGCGATCCGGTTCGGCGGAACGGGCAGGGAAGCCACCCGGTGCGCGGCGCGCTGGCATGCCTCCAGGGGTTCTGCCGAACGGTCGAACCGTGTCGGGGCGGGGGGGGGGGGGGGGGGGGGGGCGCTGCCCCAACGTGAAGTAAACCACGACCCCTTTAATGGGGCCGCTCATTTGGTCGGTTGGGGGTTACGACCCCCGACGCTCTCCTCGAACCGGCCGACCCAGATGGTCGGCCGGCTACTGCCATCACGAGACCAGAAGGGGCCGGTCCCCTTGCTCCGACACCGGCAGCCGGTTACCCGGCTCCGCTGTGGCCCAGAACCGGCCGTAGCTTTCGTCCGTCCAGCGCGGCACAACGGCGCCACGCTCCTCTGCCGCGGACCTGCTCCGGCCGCAGTGCTTCTAAGGTCCTCCGGCGCGGCGCGATGGTGCCGCGTCCTTTGTTCATCTTCTACGGCGTGGCGTGACGACACCACAGATTTGTGGCTTCCCACGGCGCAGTGCAGCGGTGCCGCGTTTCTCCGCTCTCCCTTTTACAATTTCCGCGCGGTGCTCCGGCACTGTGTTTCCTTGTTCGCCGCATCAAAAATCCACAACCAAAAAGGGGAGGAGTGTCAGCCATGTTCATGCGGTCCGACCTCCTACCATTAATGCGATAACATGCAGTTCAATTAAAAGGGGGAAAACGACGGAAGTAATCACAAAAAGAGAAACGCATAAAACACCTACCTCAACGCTGTGGTCGAACGAGCGTTCGTCACGGAATTATCTATCGTGGAAGAAGTGGTCCGTCGTGGAAGAAGATGATCGCCGCAGAAGAAGAGAATCGCTGTTGGCGTTAGGTGATCTCTAAGTAAGGCGTCACTCGCCGTCGTCGGCCGTCATAGATTAGCGTTCTTCATCAGCGGTGGTGCGTTCTTCGTCGGTGGTAAAGCGTTATTCGCGTTCTTCGTCGAAGAACGAAGAATCCTCTCTTTTCTCTCCCAAAGGATTAACAGAACACAAACCCCCAACCATAATAAAATAAGTCCAACACTTATTTTATTATCAACCTAAGCTTTTGAAATTCAAAAGAAAAGAAACGATCAATTAATTCGAAGAATTAATTGTGACAATAGAACTGCCCAATTTAGTGGGGGTGTTTCTTAACCAGAAAAACGCACGGTTGACTTTCAATAAAGAGGTGGTTTGCGGGTGCGTTACTTAGGAGGGACTAAACGGTGGGGCTCGTGCGGGCCCAACCTCACAAATATCCTACCAAGTGGGTATGATATTTTTGGTTCCACCCTATCCGCTTAACTTGGCATAAGTGAAATAAAATAAAGTTGTCGCACCCCTTTTATTTTATTTCTTAACTTAACCCCAAAAATTAAAAACCACACCTGAGAAAACCAAACTCCAGAGAAGGCATTTCTAATCAATTATCGGCGCTGCGATTCCATCGGTGCCCTCGGAATTCGATTCTGAGCACCGGTTCAAATGTTCGAAAAACCTGCTCGTTCGTTCACTGAATGTACCCGAGCCAAACTTCGGAAAATGATTTCGGGCACACCGAGCCTAGGAATCAGGTTCTGTCAGAAACTGAGTTCTTGTAAAATATCAATGAAAATTAAGAAAAAAATTCCCTTGAATTTTACGGGTCTTTACATCACTCCCACCTCAGGGCTTTACGTCCCCGTAAAGATACATCATATACTGTAGAATCAAAAGTGGGTACTGAGCACGCATCTCAGCCTGCCACTCCCAAGTGCTCTCCTAGAGGTTTCCGTGCTGCCATCTGATGCGCACTAGAGGAATCGACTGTCCATGTAGGACCTGCTCCTGTCGCTCCTCGATCTCCACCGGGACCTCTGCAAAAGTCGCCCCATCATCAATTTCCAGCTCCCCATGGTCAATGATATGCGACGAGTTGTGCACGTATCTCCTCAGCTGAGATACGTGGAAGACGTCGTGCACCTGGTGCAACTGAGGTGGTAGAGCCAGGCGATAATCCACCTCGCCAATCCTGATAAGGACCTGGAATGGTCCGATGAAGCGTGGAGACAACTTTCCGCCGCGGTCAAATCTCCGTAATCCATGTCGAGGTAAGACCCGCAAGAAGACATGGTCACCGTCCACGAACTCCAGTGGCCTCCGCCTCCAGTCAACATAGGATTTCTGACGACTCTGAGCTGCCCTTATCTGCTATCGGATGACCTGGACCTTCTCTGTCGTGGCTTGGACCATCTTCGTTCCCACAAGTGCTGAATCCCCAGGTACTGTCCACCACAGCGGTGATCTCCAAGGTCGGCAGTACAATGCCTCGTATGGTTCCATACCGATGGTGGAGTGGTAGTTGTTGTTGTACGCAAACTCCACTAAGGGTAGGTGGTCCTCCCAGCTGTGACCAAAGTCGAGGACACATGCGCGGAGCATGTCCTCGAGAGTCTGAATGGTCCACTCTGTCTGACCATCTATCTGAGGGTGAAAGGCGGTGCTCAGACGTAGCTGCGTCTCGAACACCTCCTGCAACCCCTTCCAAAGCCGGGAAGTAAAGAGAGAATCTCGATTGGAGACGATAGATGATGGCACACCGTTAAGCCGTACAATCTCCTGGACATAGAGACATCCCAAACTCTCTACTGAGCCCTGCTCTCTGATGGGTAAGAAGTGAGCCGACTTGGTGAGTCGGTCGACAACCACCCAAATGGAGTCGTGACCTATGGATGTGTGTGGAGGTCCAGTCACAAAGTACATAGATATCCCGTCCCACTTCCACTCCGGGACCTCCAAGGGTTGTACCAAGCCTACTGGTACCTGATGCTCTGCCTTCCCCTGCTAGCAGGTGAGGCATCGAGAAATGAACTCTGCCACAACCTTCTTCATGCCCGGCCACCAGTGTTGTCACCTGAGGTCCTGGTACATCTTCGCCACTCTAGGATGTACCGCCAAGGGAGAAGTGTGAAACTCTCTCAGCACCTCCTCCCATAAAGCAACTGGTACCAAGGTACGTCCTCTGAAAAGGACGTCGTTCTCTACTCCAAAGGAGAAACCATCAGGTACTTGTCTTGAGGATATCTGCGCATGCTGCGTCTCATAGTCAGCATCCCCAAACTGTGCCTCTCTGACCTGCTGCAGTAGTGGAGGGGTGACAGTGAGAGACTGAAGGAAGGATACTCTATCTCTATCCACGAAGGATATCTGCAAAGAGGTTAACTGCTCTATCGCCTCCTCAAGTAGCTGGATTCCATCCTCCTACTGAGAGCATCGGCTAATACGTTCCCCTTCTCATGAGTATAGACTATCTCAAAGTCATAGTCCTAGAGGAACTCGAGCCATCGGCGCTATCTCAGGTTCAGGTCCTTCTGAGAGAAGATGTACCTGAGACTCTGATGGTCAGAAAAGACTATAAAGCGCTCACCCATCAGGTAGTGTCACCATGTCTTCAGAGCGAAGACCACTGCTGCTAACTCCAGGTCATGGGTAGCGTAGTTCTTCTCATGTGGCCTCAACTGATGTGATCCATAGGCGATCACCACCCGCTCCTGCATCAGGACACATCCGAGTCCAGTCCCTGATGCATCGTAGTAGACTACATACCCTACTCCCTCCTCCGGAAACCTCAAGATAGGGGCGCCTGTCAATCTCTATCTCAGCTCCTGGAAGCTCTGCTAACATCTATCTGACCACACAAAGGGTTTTCCCTTCTTCGTCAAAGATGAGAGTGGTTCCGCAACTCTGGAGAAGTCTGCCACAAATATCCGATAGTATCCAGCTAGTCCTAAGAAACTTCGCACCTCCGTCACGCTCCTAGGTGGCTCCCAAGGTAGCGCTACCTCGATCTTCGCATGATCCACCTAAACTCCCACATCAGAAATGACGTGTCCCAAGAAGTGGACCTCACGTATCCAGAACTGACACATCAAGAGCTTTCCATAAAGATGGTACTCTCGGAGTGTGTCTAGTACAACCCGCATGTGGTAGGCGTGCTCATCCTCAGTTGTTGAGTATATCAAAATGTCATCAATGACGACCATGACAAATCGATTGAGGTATGGCTGAAAGATCCTGTTCATGAGGCCCATGCTCACTACCGGAGCGTTGGTCATGTCGAAAGGAAAAACCAAGAACTCATAGTGGCCATACCGACATCTGAAGGCCATCTTCTGCACGTCCTCATCCCAAACTCTGAGCTTATGATAGCCTGACCTAAGGTATATCTTTTAGAATCACCGTGATCCCTTCATATGATCTAAGAGGTCATCAATCCTCGGTAGCGAAATCATGTTCCTCACTGTCACCTGGTTCAGGCGACGATAGTTGACACAAAGTCACAAGCTCCCGTCCGCCTTCTTGGCGAACAATATCGGGGAAGCCCAGGGTGAAACACTAGGTCAGATGAATCCCTGGCCCTGCATGTCCTCCAACTGTACCCATAGATCTCGAAGCTCAGTAGGGGCCATCAGATATGCTGGAGTGGATATCGGGGCTGTCCCGAGGCACATATCAATATAAAAGTCTACATCTCTGCGATGAGGTAGTCCTAGAACGTCGTCGGGAAAAACGTCTACATACTGATCCACCACTGCAGGAAAACTAGGACTCCGCACGTCAACTGCTCCTAGGATGAGGCTAGCCAATTGATGAGTGATGGGTTTTCCTCTCCTCTGCGAGAGTCCATCCTATGCTACGAAGGCTCCCTTCTCACCAGTGAAGGTGAACATGCTTCCTTCGGTGCGTATACATGACACCTTGCGCCTAATATAGTCAATCTGTGCATGGACTGTAGATAACCAATCCATGCCCATGATGACGTCGTAAGGCCTCGACGCCGCTACAAGAAGATCCCAGATGAAGCTCTCGCCTCCTAGAGTAAGCTCACACTGTCGGCACCAGTGCGTAATCGTCGAGTCTGCTCCCGTATGAGTCTCTAGCCATAAGGATCGAGCCAACGGCTCTATCTGAATCTCCGAGCTCCGAACAAGGGCAACGGCTATGAAAGAAGGACTCGCTCCTATGTCTATAAGAACTACAAAAAGGGTGGAATAGACACAGATAGTACCTTGAATAATCTCGAGCGCACCGTGGTCATAGGCCTCCGCTGCCTGGAGTTGTGCCTGTCTCTGCCCGCCAGCTCCCTATGGTCATGGTGGACCTCCTGGAGGTGGTGGTGGTAGAGCCTCAAAGCGTCGCCCACCACCTACTGCTCGGCCAGCTCCTCTGCCTCGTCTGGCATGGTCGACCCTCTGCATCTGCCTAGGTGGCCCCTCAACCGTCTGCTGCTCCTCGGCACGGTGGATCGGGCAGTCACGAGCCATGTGGCCCTGCCCGCCGCATGTGTAGCACTGCCTACCTCTCGAAAGACTGGCTCCGCACTGTGTTCCCCGCACTGTGTGCCCCGCACTACTGAGCCAGTGTCCTGAGGTCGTCTGCCTGAGTGTCTAGTCTGCCTGGACCCATGAGTCATCTGTCTACTGCCTACTGCAGATGACTCTGCTACCTATCGCCATGCGGTAGGTCTCACTGCTGATGTAGACTCAGCAAGAAAGCTCTCAATCAAAAGAGATCTCTCCAGTACTCCTGCTTGAGTGGGAATGCTGATGGAGATCAGCGATGACCTGATCTCATGCATCAATCCCTACTCAAAGGTCCGGGCCTAGAAGAATGGGTCTCGTACCATGTCTATCGAGTAGTGCGAGAGATCGGTAAATCTCACTGAGTACTGGGCGACCGAAAAGCTGCACTGCTGCAGCTGTAGAAGCTCCTGGATGTGCATCGCACGAAGGGTGGCTGGGAAGAACTCTGATCAGAAGAGGCTATCAAATTCCTTCCAGAGGAGAGATGCCTCATCGTGCACCTGGAGCATCATGCTCCACCATCTCCCAGCTATCGCGTGCAGTAGTCTCGCTGCGAGGATCACCATGAGGTCTGCTGGTGTCCTCACTAACCTGAAAACCCGAACAACTGCCTCCATCCAATCCTCGGCTGCTTGGGGGTCCATCTCCCCACGGAACCTGGGCGGTCGCTGGTGCTTGAACTCGTGTAGTTCACTATGGCGACGTGCATCGTCAGCAGCTGGGGCTGGAAGCATCGGTGGCTCAGCGGGTAAATGTACCTCCGGTGCCTCAGCTGTCAAAGGGCCATGTACCGAGGCCTCGTCGCTCGGTGGGTTGTCGTCACACACAACTCTTGGAACCCAAGCTGGCTGTTGTCGTGGGTCCATCCTAAAAAGGAACAGGTGCACCACGGTCAAAACAATATACCTGGTGATCTGACACAAGTAATCATAAATAAAACATGAAACACACATGAAATTAATGTTTTCATGCATTAAGTCGGAAGTCAGAAGTCAGAGTCTTGGTGTACAGATACGTCGGCCGTCGCACCAACATTGGAATCCCTGGACTGATAACCACACCCAATACTCTTAAAACTATTGCTTTACATAGAAAAAGATCAGAGTCCAATGTTCTGCGGTAGAACCGAACTCCTCTGATACCAATTTGTCACGACCCATCCTCGGGGCCCGGGTCGTGACTACCCCAAGCCCGCCTTCCATAGTCCAGGGGCTGGAGACTAGCCCCAAGGTGTAAATCCGGGTAAAAAAGGAAGGCATTGCCTTTGTAAATTAGACAAACCCCACAAATTAAGGAAGCAGTAGAAGTATACACTATGCAAAAGCTTATACAAAGTAAGTGCGGAAAAGTAAGTGGGCCAGAATACAACCCAAACTGAAAGTAAATTGCAATTGGAAAGGGAAAACAACAACTGAATTTAAAGCTGCAATGTCGAGCTGTCCACTGGAATTCCCACCTGAAGGGTGAGTACAGATAGCCTCCACAACTCCTCAGGTCTAGCCGTCTGCTCCGAAAACGTCCTGCCCAGTGGTCCACCTCCAGGTATCGTCCTGCTCCGCAATCCTCAACCACGATCAGCACTGTCTGTCGTCTGCAACCAACACAACGTAGTGCAGGCATAGCCCGTGCAGGGGTGAGTATAAGCTACTCAGTAGGGACCCCAAGACCCCCGAAGGTCTCCCAGAATCCACAAAGGATAATTCAAAAAGACAATATACAATCACGAAGTAACATTTGACACTGCTTAGGTATATGCCCATACATATACCTAAGTCATCAATTCCAGTTCGCTCCAACCTCTGAGCCCAAGTACAACCCGATCCACACAAGAATGAAAAACGTAAATCCACACAGGATAGCACAACACAATCCGCATAGGAATGAAAAACTTAAATCCACACAGGATAGCACAACAAAATCCACATAGGAAAGTAAAACAGGATTCAACTCACACAGGAATACTTCTTCGTAGGACGAGAGAGATAATCAGATATTTTCACTGAATCATCTATGTCGTCAGACCCACAAAGGATTGATAGGTACTAACCCCCGCAATGACCCACAAAGGATCTAACCCGCACAATATGGATAGGTAACTAACCCCCGCAAAGACCCACACAGGATCGGACCCACATAGGATCTGTAGGCGCTGTCCCACACAGGACAGCTGAGCACTGACCCACACAGGATCAGACCCACACAGGATCTGTAGTACTGATCCACGTAGGATCTCTGAGTGCTGTAGTCATCGTCGTCGAGTCCACTGAGGATCTCTGTACAGTCGTCGTCGTAGTAGTCGGAGCCAGCTCTAGGGTTCCCGCACACAACAAGCTCATTTGGGAGGGTCCGCTCCACGATCCGAGAGGCTGAGACATCAACTGACACATAGTCCCGATTTTATGTATCCAGAAGTTCTGTATCGCCAATAGGAACTCAACGTCCCAGACGACGCGTCAATCAGACGCCCAGTCTGAGAGTTATTGGCTTTTTCGTCCCAGGGGCCCAGTTCGTTTTTAAGTCAAAACCAACCCGACTGTACTCCACCTGCTTCCAAACCTCGGGCTGAGTAAGACAAAAGATCCCTCTCACATAGAGGAATTCATCAATGTCGACGGCACGTCAATCAGACGTCCGAAGCTTATGTTATGAGCGTTTCCGTTCCGAGGGCCCGATTGGTTTCATGTACGAACCAACCCGGCAAAACAAAAAGTATTCCGAAACCTTGAGTGTGATATACCAAAAGGACCGTCTCGATCCAAGGATCGCATTGCAACTGGAAGTGCGTCGATCGGAGGCCCGTAGATCATGTTATGGGAAATAGACTGAAAATGGTTCGGTAATTGGGGTTCGGGCCCAGTCCGACCCGGCCCGATACTCCCAGGGTCGGCCCAAACCGGGTCGACCCAAACCAGGTCCGTATCCGGCCCGCATGGGCGCGGCCCGGCCCGGTGGTCCGGTTCGGCGGACCGGCCAATGCAGCCGCCCGGTGCGCGGCGCACTGGCGCGCCGCCAGGAGTTCGGCCGAACGGCCGAACCGTTTCGGGGCAGGGGGCGCTACCCCCACGTGAAGTAAATAGCAGCCCCTTTAATGGGGCCATTCAGCTGGCCGGCCGGGGGTTACGATCCCCGACTCTCTCCTCCAACCGACCGGCCCGGCAGGCCGGCCGGCTGCCGCCATCATGGGACCCGCAGGGGCCGGTCCCCTTGCTCCGACTCCGGCGGCCTAGAACCGGCCGCCGGTTCCCCTGATCTTCCATGGCCTAGAACCGGCCGCGGTCTTTGTCCGTCCGGCGTGGCGCGACGGCGCCGCGCCCCTCAATCGGGACCCCGCTTGTAACACCCGAGATTTTTATGAGTAATATTTTGTTTTTATGTTATATATATATCATCAAAGGAATCTTTCACTACACACTAGCTTGACTTACTTTACACGCAATCGCGACCTTCCTCGATAGCTTGCGTTGTACACAATACCTAGTTTCACTAAACGACGATATGCTAATAAAATATTATTTAAAATAGCCGTTATGAATAGTAATAACCACTTTTGGAAATTTTATAAATTTTATTTTTCAAAATGGACTTCATTTTTGGATTCGGAATACCGAAATTAGCCTAGGGTGAAATTTTGGTATTTTTCTGAAAACTTTCAATTTTTGATGAATAGTGAAACCACTAAGTGGTAGGTTAAAAACTGAATTGTGCATAAAACATAATTTTACCACTTCTGTGAATGAAATTTCGAAAATCCGACAGAAACGGTTGATATCAGTAAGTAAAATGTGGTTCAATGAGATAAAAATAATTTTTTGGTGAATAGTAACTTTTTACTTTTTTTTACTGCGGTAAATAGTAAATAGGGTAACTAAGGGTAAATATGATATTACTATTACCCTAACACATGTACTAATTCTATTGGATAAGTATAATTTGACCAAAAACAACCTTATGATTATAATATGACCATTTAGGTCCACTTGGATTAGATTATGACATTTAATATTATTTTATTTAATGAATAGTTAAAATAGTTAAAATCAAAGTTTAATAACTAAAACATTTTTAATATGGGGTTATACATAAGATAAATTCGACTATAAATATTCATTAGAAAGATAAAAAGATTTCCTACATAATGATATTTTATTTATAATTTTTAGAGTTTAAATAAATTAATTTATTTATGACACAACGATGATGCAGTAATTACCCTTTTAAGGAAATGTTAACATAATTGATGTTATAAATGCTCATATAAATCTAATTTGAGACTTTATATGAATTCCACTAATTTTATAGGTTACTATGATATATTATTGTTTATTTAATCAACTTGGTTAGAACATATAATTATGTTCTGAATTTCACAAAAATCATATATCAAATAGTGTCAAAATTGACACAAAATAGTTTTTAAATAAAATATTATATTATTAATTGTTATTTTATTCCTAAATATCTAATGTTCGGCCAAATGACTTAGATAAGGATATATATATTAATAGTAAACAACATGGGGTTCGTTTGGCATCGTATTGTATGTTTATTAACCATATAGTGTAAGAAAACAAAAAGTTGCGGTAAAAGTTAAATTATTTAACTTAGAGTTAAATCTAATTGATAAGGTTAAAATAATAACCTAAACTTGTCTAAATCCTATTTGTTGATAGGATTTCGACCCATCCCCACTTTACCTTCGAAATAAGACCCTTTGGAACCATTATAAACCAATTTTGACTTTAATATAAAATAATATTTTGTGATATTCCTAAGGTGCCCCTCTCCTCCCTTATAAAAGGGCACCACCTCCCCCTCCTACTCACACCAATTTGAGCACTCAAGCTCGGCCAAACCCTGAAAAAATCCCTTCTCCACTTCCCTAGAATAATCCTAGAGGTCCTGGTCTTCTTCAAAGACCAATCTTAGTTCCTTAAGTGGAGGATTCAAAGAGGCGTTTCAAAGAAGAGGTAATATCCATTACCGATCTTTTCAATTTCTATCTTCTTCAACTTCTTCTTCTTTAGTTGTTTCATGATAATGTAATAACATCATTATTACTTACATACTGATATGTTATTATAAATATGAAACAACCCTAATTCACCTTCTATCCATCCTATGGAAAAAATGAAATCACCGCGCGTTCGTACGTACGGAATACCGTCTCCACGCCGTGGTGTAATCTATTTTCCACCATCATCTTACAAGGATGGGTATAATGGTGTAATGAGTAACTATATATTATTATTATAAAGTGATATTAATACTGAAATAGTATAAATACACTTAAATACAATTCCACGATCATGGGAACAATATCATCGCTCGTGCGTACGTAGGGAATACCGTCTCCACGATGTGATGCGACTCGTTCTACATGATCATCGTTAGATAGTAATTATATAAATGAATTGAATGAATAAATATGATATATGTTACACTAATACCATTCTGTATATAAGGTATCTATATCCTTAAAAGAAGAATAAGATTTTATTCGGCAAAACACGCATAAGAACAAAATGCAATAAAGACACGAGTAACAAGTAACAATGAAATATTACTAATAAGAAGCTAAGAATATGACCATATATGATATCATATCAATATGTATGATTCTCTAATAAGTAAATAACATTATTTAAACCATTATACAGGAGCTTCGGACACGTACAATGCAAATCGGACCTAAGGTAATGGAAATATCACAATCTCATTTTTATCCGAGATTGTTCATACATTGGCATTTACTGGGGTGTATTTTATCATCCACATCCATGTTTCCTCAATATGTAATATTATTTCCATCCACATAAATTTTTTTTAAAACCTATTTTAACCTTTGGTGAGTTTTTAGTAAAAGATATGAAAGGAATCTTTTGTCATTTTTCGTACGATGTACTTTTTGAGTTTTCTGACAAAAGTACGAAGAATGTTTTATTTAACTTATACGGCATGAATGGATTTTTAAAACATTATTTCCAATAATCTTCCTTAAAAGGTTTTCAAGTTTATTTTTGATCAACTTCTTTTAGTTTAACGTTTTATGACATGTTAAGAAAGGAAAAATGTTTTTGAAGAAGAAATGATATTTTCCTCAAGAATGGTGTTCAAGTGTTTTATCAAAATTATTTTCCATCTAAGATAGTAAATGGTTATGTTTTGATCCCTATTATTACATTGATTTGATTATGTTGTGATGGAATTATTTTTATGAATCCCTTTATCTTATATGAATTGTTTTATGATGTCATGATGTTTAAGATTCCCATTTTTATTACATGGGTTATGCAAGGATGTATGATTTATGATTTTGTGGCACACATAAGAATGGTATCATTATGAGATGGGTGGGACCTATATCTCCCTCCAGTGCATTTGGTAAAGATTTTATATCTCATGAGATAGACATGGCTGGAATGGTAGGTTATACCGGTTCAGTGAAACATGACTGAAAAGAGGGTGACTCGGTTCAGAAAGGGACATTGTCCACTACGATAGTCTTGGAAATGAGTCTTGACTAACAAGAAATGATTCTATATGATTATGTGTGAATGCCACAAAGTTTCATGTTTTATGATATGATTACTGTGATTACATTTCACTGCCATGATTTATCACATGTTATGAAATTATGATCTCTTTTGCAGGTTAAGATTTCAAAAAGTTATGTGCTTATGTATATGATGTGATTGATATTTATTTTGTTTACCCTTACTTAGTATTTGATCTCACCCTTTTGTATGTTTTCCTTCCCCAGGTTAGGAAGAAGGTTATTAAGTAAGATATTCCAAAAGGGACTATAGATACGATGAAATAAATGGGAGACGCTTTATGAACCAGTTGTTTATGTTTCCCTGTTTCTAAAGACACTATACCTATACGGTCCTTTCGTGGTTTTGTTATATGTTGTAATAAGTATGCTTCAATTTTGAAGTATTAACAATGTATGTAAAGTATGGGTCATTATAGTTGGTATCAGAGGAAAGGTATAGTCAACCTTTGGAAACAAGGATGTGAAAGCCTTAGGAAGAACCCTAAGGATAAGTCTAAGCATAGAACAAAATCATAGTGTTTTAGAAATGGCCATGAATAACCTAGGATAAGACCTTAAGCGTGAAATTTTTTTTCTTGAATTATGTGGTTTTCCTATTATAATTAGTGTTGCTCACACAATTCTTCTTGGTTTTAGTCAATGGCTGGGACCCGAAGGAACCGTGTTAATGCGGAATGCGATGGGCAATGCAATGATTGTCCCCCTGAGCAACCAAACGATATGGGAGCTAGAATGCAAAATCTTGTAGCCATGCTCACACAACTTTCTCAAGCTATGAATCATGCAGGACTTCCAAATGAGCAAAGGAAGGAGCAACATTCTATTGAATCCTTCATGAGGCAGCGTACACCTTCTTTCAGCGGGTCTACTGATCCATTAGTTGCTGAACAATGGATTAGTACTACTGAAAAGATATTTTCAGTTCTTCAATGTTCTTACCATGATAAAGTCATCCTAGCAGTGTATCGTTTGGAAGGAGATGCTGATCAATGGTGGAATCTTATTAAGAATACGAGGAAAAGGGATGAAATTGAGTCCATGGAATGGGACGAGTTCAAGAACTTATTTTTCAATAAGTACTTCCCTCGTATTCTCCGAACAAAGATGGAGAAAGAGTTTCATGAACTGAATCAAAGGGATGATGAATCTGTTGGTACCTATGAAGCAAATTTTACAAGACTTTCAAGGTACGCTTCAGGTATTATTATCCAACCTAAGAGTAAGATCGATCGATTCTTTAGTGGCTTAAAACCAAGTCTTCGAAGGGAGTTAGCCATAAGGGACTTCAATAGCTATGAGGAAATCGTTCGATGTGATCTCAAAGTCGAGATAGAGATTGGAGTAACCCAACAGTCATATGGGTTTGATAAGAAGAGGAAAATGGAATTCAACGGAAAATCTAAAGAGCACACTGAAAAGAAGATGAGCTTTCCCTTAGGCTCAATGTGTGGAAAGAAACAAGGAGGGAGTTGTCTTAAAGGGACAAGTAAATGTTTCAAATGTGGAAAGGAAGGTCATCGGGCATTTGAATGCCGCGATAATGGGAAGAATAAGTCTAATGATGCAAACAAAGGAAGGGATACACAGAATGAACCTACTACACTTCAATTTTTCAAGTGCAAGGAGATGGGGCATTATGCCAATCAATGACCAAATCCAAGGGTTGATGATGATGGTCGACTTCAACAAACTCCTAAGGCTAAAGACAAAGGAAAGTCACATGCAATTTCTATCAGTGATGTGGAGTAAGATAACGAAGTGGTGAAAGGTACACTTACCATCCACTCTAAAGTAGCAAATGTTTTATTTGATTCTGGATCCACCCACTCTTTTATTTTTGAAGAATTTTCTAAGGGTATCACCGTATTACCTCAATAATTAGATGTGGCTTTAGCTGTGACAACACCTAATGGCACATCAATCGCATCAAAAGTTTATAATTCTTCTCCAATTGACGTTTGTGGGAAAGTGCTTCCTGCAAATCTTGTAATCCTTCCTTTAGTGGAATTCGATGTGATTATTGGCATGGATTGGCTTTCATTATACGGAGCTCATATCAATTTCCAAAGAAGGGATGTCACATTTCATATTCCAGATCAATCTATGATCGTCTATCAATGCAAGGATGAACATAACCTTCCATTGGAAATTTCTTCCATTTTATGGGTATTGATTCCACTAAATGAAGGTTATTTATCTCAAATGGTTGGTGAGAAACTCGCGATTAAGAATATGCCCATCGTACGGGATTTTGATGATGTCTTTCCGGAGGAATTACCGGGACTTACACCAAATCGTGAAGTTGAGTTTTCAATAGAACTCGTACCGGGTGCTTTGCCTATTTCAAAGACACCTTATAGAATGGCCCCAATTGAGTTGCAGGAATTGAAGAAGCAACTCCATGAGAATCTTGATAAAGGATTCATATGCCCTAGTGCGTCACCTTGGGGAGCACCTATTCTATTTGTTATGAAAAAGATGGATCAATGAGACTCTGCATTGATTATCGAGAACTTAACAAGATCACTATCAAGAACAAATATCCTCTCCCGTACATTGATGACCTATTTGACCAACTACGCAGAGCTCAATACTTTTCCAAGATTGATCTTCGTTCAGGGTATCATCAATTAATGGTCAACAGGGAGGATATACCAAGGACGACTTTCCGTACAAGGTATGGACACTATGAATTTATAGTGATTCCATTTGGTCTTACTAATGCCCCTGCTATCTTCATGGATCTGATGAATAGAGTCTTTAGAGACTATCTTGATCAATTTGTGGTAGTCTTTATAGACGATATTCTTGTCTATTAAAAGAGCATGGAAGAGCATGAAGATCACTTGAGAATTATATTGAAGCCCCTGAGAAAGGAGAAGCTTTATTCCAAATTTACCAAGTGTGAATTTTGGCTTCAAAAAGTTGCATTTTTGGGTCACATAATCTCAAAAGAGGGGATATCTGTGGATCCAGCAAAAACAGAGGTTATCAAAAGATGGTCGAGACCAACAATAGTAACTGGGATCCGAAGATTTCTTGGTTTGGCTGGATATTATCGACGTTTTGTGAAAGATTTTTCACGATTATCTAATCCACTCACCAAGTTGACTCGGAAAGGAGTTAAGTTTGTTTTCACAGAGGAATGTGAAGAGAATTTCAAGGAGTTGAAAAGAAGGTTATCCAGTGCACCTATGCTCACAATGCCTTGTAGTGGAGAAAGGTTTGTGATCAACAGTGATGAATCCAAGAAGGGATTGGGGTGTGTTCTTATGCAAAATGATATGGTCATAGCTTATGCCTCACGACAGTTGAAAATCCATGAGCAAAATTACCCAACACATGATTTGGAGTTAGCTGCGGTAATCTTTGAATTAATGATTTGGAGGAATTACCTTTATGGTGAAAGGTGTGATATTTATACTGATCATAAAAGTTTAAAGTATATTTTCACACAAAAGGAGCTGAATATGCGTCAAAGAAGATGGTTGGAGCTGATTAAGGATTATGACTGCCCAATCCATTACCACCCTGGGAAAGAAAATAAGGTGGCAGATGCATTAAGTCGACAAGACCATGCTAGTTTATCCATGATGAGGATCACAAAAGATCCAATATTTATGGATTTACAAAGGATGGATCTTGGAATTATAATGGAAGTGGAAAAATCTTATCTTTCTCAAATGAATGTTCAACCATCTATACATGTGAAGATTAAAGAGGCATAAAAAGAAGATGTCGAGTTACAAAAGAAGGAGAGAGATGTTCCTGATTTCAACCTTGATTGTGATGGGTTAATAAAGTTCAGGAATCGGGTTTGTGTTCCTCCCATCCCTGAATTAAAGAAGGAGCTGCTGGATGAGGCTCATAGTTCTTCATTCTCTATTCATCCTAGAAGCACGAAGATGTATAGGGACCTGAAAGAGTACTTCTGGTAGGATGGCATGAAAAGAGATGTTGCTGAATATGTCTCTCGATGCTTGATTTGTCAACAAGTTAAAGCTGAGAGACAGAAGTCTAAGGGGATGTTACAACCATTACCCATACCCGAATGGAAATGGGAAAAACATCACTATGGACTTTGTCACAAGACTTCCTAAAATATCCAAAGGCAATAATGCTATCTGGGTCATAGTTGATCGTCTTACAAAGTCTGCACACTTCATTCCTATTAGAGAGGATTTCTCTCTAGATCAGCTTTCCAGGATATATGTAAAGAAAGTGGTAAGATTGCATGGAGTACAACTTTCTATTATATCTGATCGGGATCCGAGATTTACCTCAAAGTTCTGGCGAAGTCTTCAGCATACTCTGGATGCAGAGTTGAGTTTCAGCACTGCTTATCATCCTCAGACAGACGGTCAGTCTGAGAGAACAATTCAAACCCTAGAAGATATGTTGAGAGCTTGCTCTATGGATTTCAAAGGAGGTTGGGATCAACACCTACAATTTGTGGAATTTTCTTATAATAATAGCTTTTACTCCAATATTTAGATGGCTCCTTATGAAGCTCTCTATGGAACGAAATGCAGGACTCCAACTTGCTTGGATGAAGTTGGGGAAAGAAAGCTATTAGGACCTGATCTCTTTGATGAAATGGCAGAAAAGGTCAGATCTATTCAACAACACATAAGAGCAGATCAGAGCCAACATAAAAGTTATGCCGCCAACTGAAGAAAAGACCTATAGTTTGAAGTGGGTGATAAAGTGTTCTTACGAATATCTCCCTGGAAGAGGGTTATGAGATTTGGAATGAAGGGGAAGTTAAGCCCTAGATATATCGGTCCTTTCGAAATACTGGATCGTGTAGGGAATGTAGTTTACCGATTGGCGCTTCCACCAAATCTCTCTCAAGTTCACGATGTGTTCCATGTATCTCTCCTGAGAAAGTACATACCTGATCCTTCACATGTACTCAGCTCAGAAGTTGTACCGCTGGAGCAAGATCTTTCTTATGAAGAACAACCGATAGAGATTCTGGATCGTAGAGAAAAAGTCATACGATACAAGACCACTCGATTGGTGAAAGTTTTATGGGGGAACCACCAACTTGAAGAAGCTACATGGGAGCTTCAGGATATGATGAGGGAGAAGTACCCTCATCTGTTTGTTACAAAATGACGAATTTCGAGGGCGAAATTCTTTTTAAGGGGGGTAGAATGTAACACCCAAGATTTTTATGAGTAATATTTTGTTTTTATGTTATATATATATCATCAAATAAATCTTTCACTACACACTAGCTTGACTCACTTTACACGCAATCGCGACCTTCCTCGATATCTTGCGTTGTACGCAATACCGAGTTTCACTAAACGACGATATGCTATTAAAATATTAATTAAAATAACCGTTATGAATAGTAATAACCACTTTTTGAAATTTGATAAATTTTATTTTTCAAAATGGACTTCATTTTTGGATTCGGAATACCGAAATTAGCCTAGGGTGAAATTTTGGTATTTTTCTGGAAACTTTCAATTTTTGATGAATAGTGAAACCACTAAGTGGTAGGTTAAAAACTGAATTTTGCATAAAACTTAATTTTACAACTTCTGTGAATGGAATTTCGAAAATCCGACAGACACGGTTGATATCAGTAAGTAAAATGTTGTTCAATGAGATAAAAATAATTTTTTGGTGAATGGTAACTTTTTACATTTTTTTACCGCGGTTAATAGTAAATAGGGTAACTAAGGGTAAATATGATATTACTATTACCCTAACACATGTCCTAATTCTATTGGATAAGTGTAATTCGACCAAAAACAACCTTATGAGTATAATATGACCATTTAGGTCTACTTGGATTAGATTATGACATTTAATATTATTTTATTTAATGAATAGTTAAAATAGTAAAAATCAAAGTTTAATAAATAAAACCTTTTTAATATGGGGTTATACATAAGATAAATTCGACTATAAATATTCATTAGAAAGATAAAATTATTTCCTACATAATTATATTTTATTTATAATTTTTATACTTTAAATAAATTAATTTATTTATGACACAACGATGATACAGTAATTACCATTTTAAGGAAATGTTAACATAATTGACGTTATAAATGCTCAAATAAATTTAATTTGAGACTTTTTATGAATTCCACTAATTTTATAGGTTACTATGATATATTATTGTTGATTTAATCAACTTGGTTTGAACATATAATTAGGTTATGACTTTCACAAAAATCATATATCAAATAGTGTAAAAATTGACACAAAATAGTTTTTAAATCAAATATTATATTATTAATTGTTATTTTATTCCTAAAAATCTAATTTTCGGAAAAATTACTTAGATAAGGATATATATATATTAATTATAAACAACTTGGGGTTCGTTTGGCATGTTATAGTAAGTGTATTAACCATATAGTGTAAGAAAACAAAAAGTCACGGTAAAAGATAAATTATTTAACTTAGAGTTAAATCTAATTGATAAGGTTAAAATAATAACCTAAACTTGTCTAAATCCTATTGGTTTATAGTATTTCGACCCATCCCCACTTTATCTTCGAAATAAGACCCTTTGGAACCATTATAAACCGATTTTGTCTTTAATATAAAATAATATTTTGAGATATTCCTATGGTGCCCCTCTCCTCCCTTATAAAAGGGCACCTCTTCCCCCTCCTCCTCACACCAATTTGAGCACTCAAGCTCGGAAAACCCTGCCCAAATCCCTTCTCCACTTCCCTAGAATAATCCTAGAGGTTCTGGTCTTCTTCAAAGACCAATCATAGTTCCCTAAGTGGAGGATTCAAAGAGGCGTTTCAAAGAAGAGGTAATATCCATTACCGATCTTTTCAATTTCTTTATTCTTCAACTTCTTATTATTTAGTTGTTTCATGATAAAGTAATAACATAAGTATTACTTACATTCTGATATGTTATTATAAATATGAAATAACCCTAATTCACCTTCTATCCATCCTACGGAAAAAATGAAATCACCACGCGTGCGTACGTACGGAATACCGTCACCATGCCGTGGTGTAATCAATTTTCCACCATCACCTTACAAGGATTGGTATAATGGTGTAATGAGTAACTATATATGATTATTATAAAGTTATATTGATACTGAAATAGTATAAATACACTTAAATACAATTCCACGATCATGGGAACAATATCATCGCTCGTGCGTACGTACGGAATACCATCTCCACGATGTGATGCGACTCGTTCTACATGATCATCGTTACATAGTAATTATTTAAATGAATAGAATGTATAAATATGATATATGTTACACTAATAACATTCTGGATATAAGGTATCTATATCCTTAAAAGAAGAATAATATTTTATTCGGCAAAACACGCATAAGAACAAAAGGCAATAAAGACACGAGTAACAAGTAACAATGAAATATTACTAATAAGAAGCTAAGAATATGAACATATATAATATAATATCAACATTTATGATTCTGGAATAAGTCAATAACATTATTTAAACCATTATACAGGATCGTCGGACACGTACAAAGCAAATCGGACCTATGGTAAGGGAAATATCACAATTTCATTTTTATCCGAGATTGTTCATACATTGGCATTTACTGGGGTGTATTTTATCATCCACATCCATGTTTCTTCAATATGTAATATTATTTCCAACCAACTACAATTTTTTTAAAACCTATTTTACCCTTTGGTGAGTTTTTAGTAAAATATATGAAAGGAAGCTTTTGTCATTTTTCGTACGAGGTACTTTTCGACTTTTCCGACAAAAGTACGAAGAATGTTTTATTTAACTTATACGACATGAATGTATTTTTAAAACATTTTTTCCCAAGAATCTTCCTTTAAATGTTTTCAAGTTTTTTTTAATCAACTTCTTTTAGTTTATAGTTTTATGACATCTTAAGAAAGGATAAATGTTTTTGAAGAAGAAAGGATATTTTCCTCAAGAATGGAGTTCAAGTATTTTATCAAAATTATTTTCCATATAAGATAGTAAATGGTTCTGTTTTTATCCCTATTATTACATTGAATTGATTATGTTGTGATGGAATTATTTTTATGAATTCTTTTATCTTATATGAATTGTTTTATGATGTCATGATTTTTAAGATTCTCATTTGTATTACATGGGTTATGCAAGGATGTATTATTTATGATTTTGTGGCACACATAAGAATGGTATCATTATGAGATGCGTGGGACCTATATCTCCCTCCAATGAATTGGGTAAAGATTTAATATCTCATGTGATAGACATGGCTGGAACGGTAGGTTATACCGGTTCAGTGAAATAGGACGGAAATGAGGGTGACTCGGTTCAGAAAGGGACATTGTCCACTAAGATAGTCTTGGAAATGAGTATTTACTAACAAGAAATGATTCTATATGATTTTGTGTGAATTCCACAAAGTTTCATGTTTTAATTTATGATTACTATGATTACATTTCACTGCCATGATTTATCCCATGTTATGAAATTATGATCTCTTTTGCTGGTTAATATTTCCAAAAGTTATGTGCTTATGTATATGATATGATTGATATTTCTTTTTTTTACCCTTACTGAGCATTTGAGCTCACCCTTTTGTATGTTTTCCTTCCCCAGGTCAGGAAGAAGGTTATTAAGTAAGATATGCCAAAAGGGACTATAGATACGATGAAATAAATGGGAGACGCTTTATGAACCAGTTGTTTATGTTTCCCAGTTTCTAAAGACACTATTCCTATACGGTCCTTTCGTGGATTTGTTATATGTTGTAATATGTTTGCTTCAATTTTGAAGTATTAACAATGTATGTAAAATATGGGTCGTTATACCGCTCCAGTTGCGGTGCTTCTAATGTCCTCCGGCGCGGTACGATGGTGCCGCGTCCTTTTTTCATCTTCTACGGCGCGGCGCGACGGTTTCATGGATTTGTTGCTTCCCACAGCACGGTGTGGCGACACCACATTCCTACACTCTCCCTTTTACAATTTTTGTGCGGTGCTCCGGCACCACGTTGCCTTATTCGCCGCATCAAAAATACACAACCAAAAAGGGGAGGAGTGTCGGCCGTGTTCGTGCGGTCTGACCTCCTCCTACTAATGCGATAACAGGAGGTTCAATTAAAAGGGGGAAAGCAACAAAAGTAATCAAAAAAAGAGAAACGCATAAAACCCTTACCTCAACGCAGTTGTCGAACGAGCGTTCATCGTGGAATTATCCGTCGCAAAAGAAGAGGTCCGCCACGGAAGAATAAGATCACCTCAGAAGAATAGAATCATAGTTGGTGTTAGGTGATCTTTGAGGAAGGCGTCACTCGCCGTCGTCTGCCGTCGGAGATTGGCGTTCTTCATCGGCAGTGGTGCGTTCTTCGCGATCTTCGTCGGTGGTGGAGCGTTCTTCGCATTCTTCGTCGAAGAACGAAGAATACTCTCTTTACTCTCCCAAAGTTTTAACATAACACAAACCCCCAACCATAATAAAATAAGTCCAACACTTATTTTATTATCAACCTAAGCTTTTGAAATTCAAAAGATATGAAACGAACAATTAATTCGAAGAATTAATTGTAACAATTTAACTACCCAACTTAATGGGGCCGTTTCTTAACCAGAAAAACGCACGGTTGACTTTCAATAAATAGGGGGTTTGCGGGTGTGTTACTTAGGAGGGAAGAAATGGTGGGGCTCGTGCGGTCCCCACCTCACAAATATCCAACCTAGTGGGTAGGATATTTTGGGTTCCACCCTATCCGCTTAACTTGGCTTAAGTGAAATAAAATAAAGTTGTCGCACCCCTTTTATTTTATTTCTTAACTTAACCTCAAAAATTAAAAACCACACCTGAGCAAACGCAACTCCGGAAAAGGCGTTTCTAAGAAATTATCGGCGCTTTGATTTCATAGGTGCCCTCGAAATTCGATTCCGATCACCGGTTCAAAAGCTAGAAAAACCCACTCGTTCGTTCACTAAACGTACCTGAGACAAACTTTATAAAATGATTCTGGGCACACCGGGCCTCGGAATCAGGTGTCGTCAGAAACTACTTGTAAAATCCCAAAGGAAATTAAGAAAAATATTTCCTTGAATTTTACGTGTCTTTACAGAAAAGATGACTTCATAAATTATAATATACTAAAAGCTAAGGATGCTGTTGAAATTTAAGAATTAAATGAGTTTGATGCTATTGTAGTAATGAAAATTAAAATTTGATATTCTATGAAGAATAAGAATAAAATAAAAAAAATGAGAGGAATTAATGATTTCATCAACATAGATATGGTCTAATAGGTAGGAATGATAAATTAAAATCAAATTTTTGTTCTTTCGAAATAAGTATGAAATTGTGGCTCGGTCTAATGTGAATTATCAAATGTCATCACGAAGATGTGTTATGTTATTTATATAGGAATGATATAGGCTCAACTATAATATAAGGTTAAGGATGAGGAAATATTTAGAAGAATTCCAAGAAACAACATTTCAACCGGAGGTCATATTTTTTAATGATAGAATATGTATATTGGAAATAGTGTCATTAAACAAACGTTCTTTTGGGAGGAAAGATAGTTTTTTATTTTTACTTATTTATTTTTTATTTCTATACTCATGGATCCACTTACCCAACAATAATTAATATTCAATTGTATTCTGTTATATGCATTCAACTACATAAATTTATTTTATAGTACCATCATGATCGGGGAATGAATCATGTGGAATGAAACATAAGAAGAATTTTTAGGTCATGTACACATTGTGAACCCAATTCATGTCATGAATTAAAGGTAATATAGTTCATGAAACCCATTAACATCATGAATTATGTAATGATAGAACCTATTCAACCAATATCAAAACATCATTGAAAAGGGTTATAATAGTTTCAATTAGTAATATTTCAACTATATTCCCCAAATTCAATATTTTTATATATTCTTACATCCAATTCCATTTCCACACTTGATTATTATTTTACTCAACTAAATTAGGACACATAAACATCATAGTATTCTTTCCATGCCATAAATTAATTTTTTTTAATAAATTTCAATGATAAAAATGGGGAATATAATTTGTAGGAATAAGAATATGGTTATGGATTTGGATAATCATTATTTATGGGATCATGTTAATGAATATTTTATATTAGTTTTCCATTCTTTTAAATTTATATATTTAACATAATTTATTTTGTTATTCATATGAACATCCATGAGTATGTTTCAAACCATTCATCTCATTTTCAAGATCTCCTTTGCAATAATATTTAATCGTTTAATTCTTTGAGAATTTTTTTTATTACTATCCATGTTATTATTTCATATAAATTATCTGTATATTATTTTAATTCTCATTTTATTTACTCAATGGAATGTGTTATCACTTATATATATGTCAATATTATTTATTCCTTTTTGAATCATGTTATATTTCTTTTTTACGTAACACTTATCATGATTTTGATCTCACACTAATTTTGTTTCATCTCCCCATGTTATTAGGAATAAATTATAGAATGAGTTTCTAGGATTCAAAATGCTTACATTTGATAAGTTTTATATTTTATTCTAAATGTAAAATAGGAATCAATAATTAATATATAACTCTAAGACTAATAAAAAGGTGGGTATGTTGGGATTAGATCCATTATTTCAATACAAATGTAATTTATTAACCAATTGATTTATGTTACTCAATTCATGGTTATTTCAAATTCATTATAAATTACTATGTATTTATTTTCATTTTATTATCTCTAATTTTAATTAACCTAGTGGTTTATCAATTTCTGTGATAATATATAACCTCTTCATTTCAATTTTTTGAACATATATATTATTATTTTGTTCTACATGATATGATTTTTATTTATAGTCAATTTTGGTTGTTTAAACTTATTATTCTTTCTAATTATATGGAACAATATTTATGATGTATTATTTAGTCACTCTCCTCTAGTCAATGGTATTTGATATATGGGGAGGTGTGATAGTGTAAATGTTGTGCCTCTGCATTAAAAACCAATGTGATTTAATATATTATGGATGTATAAAATTATATTATAGTATCCATTATTTTATCATATAATTTGGGAAAAGTTTTATTGATAATAGGGATGTGTTTGATATTTTGATGACACATGGATTACTGACTCATCAATAATTCATTGAGGAATGATTGATGACCTCAAATATTATTAATGAAATTTTTTCTTGATCTAATTAATTGTATATTAATGTAAAATGGTTATATAAAATATACACTTCCTAGGTTTTATTTTATTATATATTAAAATACCATTAATAATTGTTACTATTATTAATATATCCATTTAAAAGTGATCACCTGATTAGTATTTATATAGGGCTTTAACAAATCCAATTTACTCATACAAAGAAAGAGATGACCTCATCCAGTATAATTGCAACATACAAAGCCCATTTTTTAGAGCATGAAAAGGAGGTGGTGTTACTGGGGTTCCCTATTGAGCAAGCCCAAGCCTAGATTTAACATTTTTAGTGTAAATGGAACCTCTTATGGGTGAATTTGAAGTTGATAGAGATTACCACCCGACTGATGTTATCCAAAGCACCCCAAAAGTCTATCACCATCACACAACTTACCCTTAGGTCATATGAGGGTGTTATTAGGGGTTATGTAACAAGACCTTAGTGCAATGATTATGTTTATAATTTTTTAGAATAACGAACATACATTCATTTTTTATTATAGCTTTTTAAATAGTTTTAATGAAAAAAATACTATTTTTATAGTTAATTTTCAATTAAAAGATATGTTTTGATGAATTAATGGATTTTAGAATTAAATATACTTTAAAAATATAACATTACTAAATTACTTATTATTAAATATAATTAATCATATAATTTTAAGGAATATAATTGTAATTTTCATTATGGCTATTCTGTTGTTTTTGCCAAAAACAATGAATTTTCATTAAATTACTGTTTTTATTAAAATGTAAAAATTCACATATTTATAAAATTATTTATATAAAATGAGTATTAATTTTGGTATCAGGACGTCCAAATTTCCCAATGGTGAATTTTTTATAATTTTCTGAGAGTCAAGTTTTTTGGTAAACATTAAATACCGTTTAAATATATAACATGTTTTATGACATCATAATTACCCAATAGTAATGTAATAAAATAATATAATTGTGATTTTCTTACAATATATGTTTTAACTTTAAAATAATTATATTTTAGTTTTGTAGGATTTATTTTACAATGATTTAGTGGATCCTCTAAAACTTATAAAACAAGTTAGGTTTTTAAAATAATTTCCATGAGAGTGCAACTCACATCCACATAAGAAAGCCTAATATTTTAATAAATTTGGCCATTGGCTTCAAAAATAAATTTTTACAATTCCCTTTGGCCAAAAACATGGGAAAAAGAATTGTTTTTTTTTTGTTTTTATTAGTTTAATGTGTGGTGTCCAAAACCTAAATAATAAAAAATTCCCTCTATTTTTCTATATAAACCCAACCATGCTCCCACTTTCCTTCAATAAAAACCCTTGGAGCATGTCCATAATCGTCTCTCCTCTCTCTAGTATCCTCCCAAGGCGCCTCATTCACCCAAGAAGCCACTTTCAAGTGTCTACCAATCATTTGTATCACACTTCCAAGTAAGGTATTTCTTCCGTTCTCATTTTTTTACATATTTCATTATGTTGTTATAACATTGTTTTCAATTAAAAATGTTGGGGTATGATTTCACACAACCTCATACATCCCTCCTTATGTTTTAAAGATGAGATTCCTAATTTTATCTCATTAATTCCCCCCCCCCATATATTTATTACCATCCCGAAATTCCATAATGAATTCCTCTCTTCTCATTTACATTCAGGAAATTTTATTGTTTTACGAGTATAATTTCCATTAAAATGTTGAGACATGTATCTATATGACCCCTTATTTTCATATTCATGTACATATGATGAGATAACCCTTTCTCTCTCATAAAACATTATTGTGAATTCTTATATCACGTCGTTTTGTTGCTGAAATTACTCCTCGATTTTCCAGCCAAATACATTGGGTAGTGAATACCTTAATGATTTCCTTATCAAGGGTATTAAAATTTATGAACATTTAAATATTTATTATAGTGATTCATGAAAGAATTAAACGTTACTTATTTTTTTAATAAATGATGATGTTTACTGAATCAATTTTTTATGTACCATCGGGCACACTTATGCATGATATGAAATGATTAAGAAGGGTGCACCCTATAGCGATCCAATGCATTGGGTAAATATTAGTATCATGATAGTTCAAGTGAAATGATGGTTTACTCATGGTATAGCTAGTTAAATAAGTGTTTGCTCAAGCTCCACGTGTAATGGTAATTGGCACATTCTAATATCATGTTAAATTTTGATGCCACATTCCCATTTTATGATAACCATGCTAAATCATTGTTTTATGTTAATGTTTCCATTATTATCCATTGATATTAACATATCCTTATATATACTATATTATTCATGTTATGATATGTTTACTCTTTTACTGGGATTTAAAGATAACCATTTTCATCTGCATTTTCACAGGTTATCCCACGCAATGCTAAGTACGGAAGAATCTCTATAGTCATGTAAAATATGTTTTCAATAATGATTTGTATTTCATGTTTTAAGCTATCATGTAATGTTCCTAATCCCCAAATACAGTATAACTTTAAATATTCTATTTTGAACCAAGTGATGACTTTATGTAATAAATTATGTTTATATGTAAAATAATGAGAGGGGTTGTTATTGTTTTAATTAGAGGATATGTTTATTTATTTAAGGGATTAGGATTAAAAAACCCTTGTGAATTATTTAGGGATAAGAATATGTATATTAAAAATATCCCTAAATTTTGGTGTGTATTGAGTATGTTTTTTTAAGAGAATAAATCCTTTTCTAGATATGAGTAGGTAGAGGCGGCATTGGAATGAATGTATCTAGGGTTAAAACCCCAAAACACAGCCTTGAGCTATAATTGAACTGGAACTGGATCATGACAACAGGGATTGATACACTCGTGGATACGACATTCCCAGGGGATATTCTATGGTAAATTCATAAGCATAGTATTAACCATTATTATGGGAATTATAAAAATTTCCCAAAGAATATATGTGGGGAAGTAGATCATCGTTAACATTGATTAAAGTCTATAAATTAATTAATTATAGAAATTAAATAATTTTATAAGTGAAACTTTTTGTCTTTGGATTTCCCTTTATGTGTTACCGTTATAATACCTTTTTCATTCCAATGGCTGGAAATATGAAGACTTTGGTTAAAACCCGATTTGAAGATCAATGTGACAATTGTTATAATGAAATTACCAATCTGATTGGAGTGGGAATCACAATCATTTTCATGATACAGTGTCAGTTAACTACTGATTCAAATAGAAACATGGGTCCAAAAGAACGTTCAACCTCCATATACCCAAGAATGAACATGTCGCATTCGAGAGCTTCATGATACAATGGAATTATACTTTAAATGGATCATATGTTCCATAAAAATCCAAACAATGGATCAAATCCATTGAAAAGATAATCTACATCCATAAACGATCTGAACAAGATATGTTTTTTCTGGCTAGTTATCAAACGGAGGGTGAACCTAACCAACGATGGAAATTGATCAAAACAACAAATCATGTGGGGAAGATTGAGGGGTTGCAATGGAAAGCTTTATGGAATATGTTTTTTGATGAATATTTTCATTTCACCCATCAAAATATGATGGAATGGGACTACCATGCCATCGATACAAAAGATTATGAATCCATTAGAGCATAAGAGGAAAATATAATAATACATAGACGATATACTACCAGATTTTCCATTACCACAAATTCAAGGTTGACCGCTTCTTTGGTGGTCTAAAACCTAGCCAGTGGAAATCCCATGCAATCTGTGACATCGAGAGCTATAAGAAAATTGTTTAATGAGCCCTAAATGTTGAAATGGAGATTGTAGAATCTCATTGGAATCATAAGTATAAAAACAAAAAGGTAGACTTTAATATTGGTGGTCTGATGGATAAATCTAATGGTGAAAAGAAAATATAACACCCCACTCTACAAAGGTGTGGAAAGTAGCACCCCAGCAATTTTTTAAAGGGGATAAGGAATTGCATTAGGTGTGGAAGAGATGGGCACCTGACTATTAAATGATGATAGAAAAAACCTGTGGCTACGATATAAGTGAGGAATTATTCATTCGACCCTCAATACATTGTTCATCGCATCAACTGAAAAGAATCGAGGAGCATTAGAATCCAGTTCCCTATGCTTAGGGTTTTTAGAGGAAACTAACAAACTGAAAGGCATCAAGGGTGATCGTTTTCTAACACAACCACCTATGTGAACCCTGACAATGAGGTGGTGACTGGTACACTAGTAATCAACTCATGAATTGTTAATGTACTATTTGATCCTCATTCTACACATTCATTAATATCCAAAATGTTTATTTGAACAACCCCAACACCACTAAAAATCATGGATGTAAAGATATCGGTGGTAATGGAAAATGGGGAAATCATTACATCCCATGAATATAACACCTCCTCTATTATAATTTGTGAATTTAACTTCTTGGGGATCCTCCTCATACTATCTCTGGTGGAATTTGTTTCAATTAATGGCATGAATTGTCTTTCCATATATAGAGCCAACATAAATTGCAATGAGATGGTAATCACTCTCCATACGGAGAACAACCCCTAATTATATACAAGTGCAAGGAGGAGGATGAATATTATTTAGAACCATAATCTCAAATGTGGATATTATTGCCCTATGAGCAGTCGTATCATTCTCAGATGATTGATTCTAAGGTATCATGCATTTTTAAGACATTCCTATTGTGAATGAATTATCTAAAGTGTTTCTAGAATAATTTCATGGTTTTCCTCCAAGAATAGTTGTTGAATTCTCTATTGATATTATACATGTCGCACTGTCAGTATCTATGAATAGGTATATAATGGATGTTGTGGAGCATGAGGCGATGAAGAAAAAATTAAAAGATAATCATGATAAAGGTTTTATATTCCCAAGTGATTCACCATGGGTTTCACTGGTCCTATTCGTCAAGAAGAAGGATGGGTCAACGTGCCTTTGCATTGATTATTGTGAGCTCTAAAAAATCACGATAAAGAACAAGTTTCCTCTACCGTGAATTGACTACTTCTTGATCACCTATGTAGAGCACAGTAAATCTCCATGGTGGGCATTCTATTGGGATATTACCAAGAAGGGGTGAAGGAACTTGATATCCCCAAGAATACTTCTTTTACAAGATATGGGTAGTATGAATTCATAGTAATACCTTTATAACTAACTAATTCTCTAGCAATGTTCATGGATATAATTAATAGATTCTTTATAGATTACTTAAAATATTTTGTGGTTTTATTTATAGAAATTATTCTAACATGCTCTAAAACCATGTAAAAGCACGATGAGCATCCACGTGACATACTATAGACCATGTGAAAGTATAATCTCGATGAAAAGTACACCAAGTGTAATTTCATGTTGACAGATGTATCATTTTGGGGTCATATCATCACACAAAATGGGTTATCTAGGAATCCTTCTAAGATAACATCAATTTATTGATGTCTGATGCCAACATCGGTAACTGATATCCATACGTTCCATGGGTTAGTTAGATATTATCTCTGATTTGTGAGAAATTTATCATGATTTTCCAACCCACATACCAGGAAAAATCTGAAGGCTACAAAAGTTTCATGGAGTGATGAATGTGAAAATAACTTCAAGGAGTGGAAAAAGAGGCTTCTCTCTGCACCCGTGCACACACTACCCACAAGTGGAGAACTTTTATTGTTATTTATTGATACTTATAACAATACGATTATATCAACGTTGATGTAAAATGGAAATGGCATTGCCTATGCCTCACGAAAATGGAACGTTCATGAGCCAAACTATCCAACGCATGATTTGGAGTTGGATTTAATAATCATTGCTTAAATGTTTTGGTAAAATAAACTCATTGGGGAGAGGTGTGAAATAAAAATGGATCATAAAAGCCTCATGTATATATTCACATAGAAAATTATGAATATGCATCAATTAAAATGGATATTTCTAATCAAATACTATTACTGCACATTCTATCACCACCCTAGGAAAGTGAACAAAGGGGAAGATGCTCAAAGTAGAAAGGACCCGATTATTCTATAATTAATGAGAATTTAAATGGATAAAATCTGCTTAGATTTGAAGAAGATGAACATCGTAATCCTAAATAAGGAAAAATTATCAATCCTTTCACAAATTATTTCTCAACCGTATCTTTTAGATGGTTAAAGGATGATCAAAATAATGATGTGGTAATTCAGAAGAAAGTTGAAAATATCAGAAAAGGTTAATCCATGGAGTTCAATGTTAATGAAGGAGGAATTGTGAGATTTGGGTCAAGAATATGTGTTCCATAAAATCATGAGTTAAATAATGAACTTTTAGATGATTAAAATAGTTTTAATTTCTCTATTAAACAAGGAAAAACAAATTTTTTTTGAGAAAAATGAGAGCTTTTTTGGTGGTATAATATGATGAAGGAGATCGATCAATAGACATCCAAGTGCTTGCTATGTCTGCATGTAAAGGCTAAGAGGTAGAAGTCTAAAGGGATTATCCAACCATTAAATATAATTTTATTGAAATGGGAGAACATAACCAAGGACTTTTTCATCAGAAATCAAAAGACATCCAAAGGAAATAATTCTACCAAGGTTGTTATGAATCATCATACAATGATTTCACCTTCCATTACAATTTTAGAGGGTTTCTCATTGTATCAACAAGATTATATATACATTAGAGAAGTGGTAATGTTGCATGAAGTGATACTATCTATTGTATCTACTCAAGATCCAAGATTCACCTATGTCTACTAGAAGAGTCTTTAACCTGCTCTAAATACTACGCTTGACTTTAGTACGACTTATCATCCCCCAAACTGATGTAAAAATTTAGCAGAATATCCCATCAGTTTGGGACATGTTGAGATCATGCTCAATGGACTTCAAAGTAGGATAGTATCAACATCTTCCTCTAGTTGAGTTATCATACAAAAAAGTTTTAAAAAAAAGAATCCAAATGGATCCTTTTGACACAATTTATGGGATGTGGTGAAGAACACAAAAATGATGGGATGAATTTGGGGAGCGAAATATCCTAGGTCCATAAATGGTTGAAGAATTGTGGGAGAAGGTTAATACCATCTAGAAAAACATTAACGCTGCTCAGAGTCAACAAAAGTTAAATTATATTAATCATCTTAGAGCCCTAGAGTTTTATTTTTGAGACATGTTATTCCTCTGCATATCACCATGGATGTGAGTTGTGAGATTTTGGAAGAATGGAATGCTTAGTCCAAGGAACATTGTCCCTTTTGAGATCATTAATCGCATTGGAGCTATATCCTATGGAATAGTACTCCCACTGAACCTATCTCATGTAGATGATGTATTCCATGTATCACTCTTAAAGAAGTACATACCTAACCAATCACATGTACTCAATCCATAGGTGGTTCAATTGGGGTATTACCTCTCTTACGAAGAGAAGAAAATGCTGATCTTAGATCATTAGGAAGAAGTTATATGAAATAAGAAAATTCCCTTTGTCAAGGGTTGTGGTGAAACCAAATGTTTGAAGAAAAAACATGAGAATAATAAGAAGTTTTAAAGCAGAGTTACCCTAATATATTTTAGTGTAGGACAAAGAAAATTTTTGGGGAGAAATATAATAAGGAAGGAATATTTTAACGACAGAAACTTTTATTAATGAAAATTCATATTGATCTAATTAAATGTATTATTATCTAAAAGTATTATATAAAATAAAAACGACCTTGGTTTTATGTTTTTGGATTTCAAAATACTATTAATAATTCTTACCTTTTCTAATATAGTTATTGACATGTGATAACATGATATGTATAAATATTGGGCTTTATCAAATAAAATTTATTCTAAAAAAGGAACTGAATGCCTCATCCATTATAATTACTACATACGAATCCAATTTTATGGAGATCAAATAAGAGGTGGCGTCACTGGGCTTTTCTCTTGACCAAGCCAAATCCATGTATTAACACATTAATCTCAAACAGAGCTGTATATGGGATAATTTAAATTTGATAGTGATTACCACCCAAGAAATGTTATCCGAGCCACCCCAAAAGTATGTTACCGTCGAACACCTTACCCTTAGGCCATATATGGTGGTTATAAGGGTATATGTAACAAGAAACTAAATTTTTTATTATCTTCATTGTTTTTTATAGAATAAATAATACACATTCATTTTATTATTGTTACATGGTAAGTTGTTTTTAATGCACAAATAGCATTAATTTAGTAAATATTATATTTAAAAATCTATTTTGGTGAATTAATTGATTTTTGAATTAAAAACTATTTCAATAAAATATTATTACTATATTTAATTTTTTAAAATATAAATAATCATATGAATTTTATTAATATAATTTTAATTTTTATTATGATTTGATATCCTTTTTTCAAAACGAGTGAATTTTCAATAAATATTGGTTTTTATTTTCAAAGTAAAAATTCAATTTTTTAGAAACTTATTTAGATAAAATGAGTTTTATATTTGGAATCAGGACGTCAAAATTATCTAATGGTAAATTTTAGATAACTTTATGAAGTAGTTGAATTTTTAGGTAAAAATTTAATACTTTTTTAATATATAATGTATTTTATGACATCATAAATGTAACAACCCAACGTTTAATTAATGGAAAATCCTTCTTGATCCAGTTAAATGTTTCTTTATGAAAAATGTTTTTATAAGATGTCAACTTCTTTAGTTTTACGTTATGATTTGTGACCGTTACTTTTATAGCCGTTGAACAGTGATCATCTGAGTAGTATAAATATAAGGCTTTAACGAACCCATTTCTACTCAGACAAAGGAAGCAATGGCCTCATCCAGTAGAATTTCCCCTTACGAAGCCCATTTTTCAGAGCTCGGAAAAGAGGTGGTGTCTTTGGTCTTTTCCCTTGACCAAGGCCAAGCTGAGCTTCATCAAGTCAATCTCAAACGTGATCGTCTACGGGAAAAGTGGAAGTTGATTGAAATTACCACTCGAGCGATGTTATCTGAGCCGCCCCAAGAGTCTGTCACCATCGCACACCTTACCCTTAGGTCTTATGCGGCAATTTTAAGGGGTTATGTAACAAATAATTAGAACCATGTTCATGTACATTATTTTTGTATATAATAATGAATATAATTTCTAGTCATTTTTGATACATTGTAATTAGTTTTTAAAGTACAAATGATGTTTTTAGTTATTATTTAATTAAGAATTATATTTTTTTAAATTAAAGGATTTTTGAATTAAATAATATTTTAATAAAATAATATTATTAATATTAAATTAATTTTTTATTTTGTATAAATGATCTTATAATTTTATGCAATTAAAATTTTTATTAAGGTTTGAAAGCCATTTCTGTCAAAACCCGGGAATTTTTTTTATAAATGACAGTTTTTATTTTAAAAGTGAAAATTCACATATTTAGAAAATTATTTAGATAAAATAAATATTATTTTTGGAATCCGGACGTCAAAATTATCCAACAGTGATTTTTTCATAATTTTCTGAGACAGTCAAATTTTAGGGTAAAAATTAAATACCATTTAAATATATAATCTATTTTATGACATCATAATGACCCAATGGTGATGTAATAAAATAACATAATCCTTATTTTTGGCCAATATATGTTTTATCATTAAAATAATGAGGTTTTGGGTTTGTTTGACTTACTTTTAAAAGCATTAATAGAGCCCTCAAACTTATTCAACACCTTGCCTTTTTAAATTAATTTCCATGGGAGTGTCACTCACCTCTACATAAGCAACCCTAATTTTTTTAATAAGTTCGGACCTTGGCCTTGTAAAATATTGTTTTCCTCTTTCCTTTTCCAGAAACCATGTGAAAATACCATGGGATGGTTTGTGGGTTGGATTATTTTAATATAAGGGGTCCCAAACCTAAATAATAAAGAATTCTCTCACCTTTCCTATATAAACCCACCCAATCTACCACTTCCTCCTCAGTAAAATCCCTTGGAGTTCGTCCAACCTATTCCCTACTCTCTATAGAATCCTCCCATGGTGCCCCAAGCTCCCAAGAAGCCTCTCACAAGCCTCTCTCAAGCCTTTGGAAGCACACTTCCAAGTAAGGGGTTTTTCTTCCTTTCTCATTTCTGTCAATTTTCATTAAGTTGTATTGCCCCTTTTAATTTAAATTATGAATATTGGGGTATGGTTTCACACCTCCCCCATACTACCCTCTTATTGTTTGAATGATGGTAGACCCCTTTGTCTCTCATTAAATGCCTCCCATGTACACCCGTTACTATGCCGAAATTCTGAAAGGAATTTTTTTCTCCTCTTTTATATTCAAGCAATACTTTTGTATCATGAATCTAAATTCCTTTTCAATTGTTGGGACATGTATCTATATGACATACGTAATTTCCATTACATGTAAATATGATGAGGATCCCCTTTCTCTCTCATCAACCATTTTTTATGAATTCTTATGTCATTCCATTACGCTGCTGAAATCACACCGATTTTCTAAGCCAATATCATTGTGTAGTGAATACCATGCCCATTTCTCCATCAAGGGTATTCACCTTTATGCACATTTAATTATTGATTATAAAGTTTCATGTAGGAATTCCACATTCTTTTATCGTGGAATAAATGATTATGTTTTATGAATCCATGTTTTATGATCCATGTGGCACACTTATGCATGAAATGAAATGTTTAAGAAGGGTGCGCCCTTATAGCGCTCCAATGCATTGGGTAAAGTATAGTATCATGATACGTCATGTGAAATGAGTGTTTACTCATTATAATTCAATTTCAATGAGGGTTTACTCGTGCTTCAAGTGAAATGATGGTTTACTCATGCTCCATGTGCAATGAGCCTTGGCTCATGCTAATTCAATGTTAAGTGTTGTTGCCACATTTCCATGTTATGGTTATCATGCTTTATCATGCCTTTATGTTCATGTTACTCTAATTCTCTATTGATGTTCCTATTTCCTAACATGTATTGTACTCCTCATGTTATTCATTGTTTACTCCCTTACTGGGTTTATAGATCACCCTTTTCTTATGCATGTCCTCAGGTTATCCCATGCAATGCTAAGTACGAAGGAATGTAGTGGTCATGTAAAGGATGTTTTCAATAAAGATGTTGTATTTCAAGTTTTCAGTTTCTATGTAATGATCCTAAGCCCCAAATACACTAAACCTCTCGATCTTATTTGTTGTATCAAGTGAAGTTTTATGTAATAAAGCAAGCTTAAGTTGTAATAAAAAGCAGGGTTGTCATAGTTGGTATCAGAGGATAGGTTAAGTTATTTTTGGGATTAGGAAACCCTAGTAAAGCCTTAGGTACAAGACTAAGTATAATAAAAACATCCCTAAGTTTTGTTAAATACTAATTAAGTGGTTTATCAAACAAATACATCCCTGTCTGGATACGAGTAGGTAGAGGCGGCTCTGGCACAGATGTATCCTAGGGGTAAAACCCGAAAACACCACTTTGAGCTAGACTCGAACGGGAACTGGTGCATGACAACGGGCCTTGCTGCACTCTTGGTTAAGACACTCCCGGGGGATATGTTTTGATAAATTCACAATCTATGTATGAACCCTTATTAAGGGAAAAATTCCCCTAAGAATATATGTTAGAAGGAAGATCATGAAAAGCCTGGATTGAATCCTATAGACTCATGAGTTAAAGAGATTAAAGTTTATTGATAAGTCATCAACTTTTGTCTTTGTATTACCCTTTATGTGTTACCCCTGACTTTCCTTTTATTCTAGCCAATGGCCGGTAATAGGAGAACTCGGGATAACAAACGTTGTGAAGATCAGTGTGATGATTGTACTTATGAGATGCCCAATCCAATGGGAGTGGGAATCAAGAACTTTCTCATGCTTCTCTCTCAGCTAACAAATGTTTTGAATAGAAAAACTGGTCAAGAGGAACTTTCAACCCCCCCTAAGAAAGAACAAGTCACTATCGAGAGCTTCATGAGACAAAGGGCTCCTACTTTTAGTGGATCATCTGATCCCACGATCGCTGAACAATGGATCAACTCCATTGAAAAGATATTCTCCATCCTCTAATGCTCTGAAAAAGAGAAGGTTCTCCTAGCGGCTTATCGTATGGAGGGTGAAGCTGATCAATGGTGGACGTTCATCAAAAATAGGAAGCCTGAGGAGGAGATCGAGGCTTTGGAATGGAAGGAATTCTGGAAGATGTTTTTTGATAAATATTTTCCATGCACCCTCCGTCTTAAGATGAAAAGGGACTTCCTTTCCCTCAAACAGAAAGATGAAGAATCTGTGGGAGCGTACGAGGAAAACTTCACAAGGCTTGCACGATATGCTTCCGGCTTTGTCGTTACCCCCGAATGCAAGGTTGACCGCTTCTTTGGTGGGCTGAAGCCTAGCTTGCGGAAAGCATTAGCAATCCGGGACTTTGACAGCTATGAGGAAATTGTCCGATGTTCCCTCAAGGTTGAAATGGAGATCGCAGAATCACATGGGTATCATGGGGACAAGAAAGGTAAGGTGGACTTCAATGCTGGTGGTCCGATGGATAAATCCAACGGTGCTAAGAAGATTCAGCACCCCACTTGCCAAAAGTGTGGAAAGAAGCACCCTGGAAATTTCCTTAGGGGGACAAAAAAATGCTTCAAGTGTGGAAGAGAAGGGAACCTAGCTGTTAACTGTCAGCAAGAAGGACCTGCGGCTGCGACAGAGGATAGTAACACTCCGTTCGAACCTCAACGCGTTGTTCAATGCTACAAATGCAAAGAGACAAGTCATTTTGAAAATCAGTGCCCTAATCCAAGGGTTATCGGAGGAAACCAGCAACCTCCAAGATAGCAAGGAAGAAATTTTTCCATCACTTCTGCCGAAGTGAACCCCGATAACGAAGTGGTGATAGGTACGCTAGTTATTCATTCAAGAATAGCGAACGTACTTTTTGATTCAGGTTCTACGCATTCTTTTATATCTAAAAAGTTTAGTAGAACAATCCATGTAGCACCACAAATCATGGAAGTAAAGATGTCGGTGAGTACGGAATATGGGGCAATCATTGCATCCCATGAATATAAGTCCTCCCTTGTTATAATCTGTGGAAGGAATTTCCCGGAAAACCTCTTCATACTCCCTTTGGTGGAATTTGATGCAATTCTTGGCATGGATTGGCTTTCCTTATATAGAGCCAACATAAATTGTCGGGAGAGGGAAATCACACACCATATGGAGAATCGACCCCCCGATTCTTTACAAGTGTCAGGAGGAAGATGAATCTCCTTTAGCTCCATCATCTCAAGCATGGATATTACTTCCTTATGAGCACGCATATCTGTCTTAGATGATTGAGTCCAAGGAAGAAACCACCCTTGAAGAAATGCCTATTGTGAGGGAATTCACTGAAGTATTTCCCGAGGAACTTCCTGGTCTTCCTCCAAGAAGAGATGTTGAGTTCTCAATTGAACTTATACCTGGGGTGCTACCAATATTCAAGACTCCATATAGAATGGTTTTTGTTGAGCTTGAAGAGATGAAGAAACAACTACAGGAGAATCTGGATAAAGGGTTTATACGCCCAAGTGCATCACCATGGGGTGCACCAGTCCTCTTCGTCAAGAAGAAGGATGGGTCAATGCGGTTTTGTATCGACTATCGTGAACTTAACAAAATCACGATAAAGAACAAGTATCCTCTCCCAAGAATCGATGACTTGTTTGATCAGCTGTGTGGATCACAATACTTCTCCATGGTGGACTTTCGGTCGGGATATTATCAAGTAAGGGTGAAGAAGGAAGATATCCCCAAGAATGCTTTTCGTAAAAGGTACGGGAACTATGAATTCATAGTAATGCCTTTTGGACTCACCAATGCTCCAGTAATATTCATGGACTTTATGAATAGAGTCTTTAGAGATTAACTTGAAAAATTTGTGGTAGTCTTTATAGATGATATTCTAATATACTCCAAAACCAAGGAGGACCATGAGGAGCATTTAAAAACTGTACTAGAGACTTTGTGCAAGGAGAAGCTCTATGAAAAGTACAGAAAGTGTGAGTTTTGGTTGAAGGATGTCTCATTCTTAGGCCATATCATCACAAGCAATGGGATATCTATGGACCCCTCCAAAACAGATGCAATTGAGGGATGGCTAAGGCCAACATCGGTAACTGATATCCGTAGCTTCTTGGGGTTAGCTGGATATTATCGATGATTTGTGATAAATTTCTCATGATTTTCCAACCCTCTTACCAAGATAACTCGGAAGGGAGTAAAGTTTGCTTGGAGTGATGAATGCGATGAAATCTTTAAGGAGTTGAAAAGGAGGCTTATCACTGCACCCGTGCTCACTTTACCCACAACTGGGGAGATTTTGTGGTATTCAATGATGCTTCGAAGAAGGGCTTAGGATGTGTGCTAATGCAGAATGATAAAGTGATATACTATGACTCAAGGCAGTTGAAGATCCATGAGCGAAACTATCCAACGCATGATCTGGAGTTGGCGGCGGTGATCTTTGCCTTGAAAATCTGGAGGCATTATCTCTATGGAGAGAAATGTGAGATATTTACTGACCACAAGATTCTTAAATATATATTCACACAGAAAGTGCTTAATATGCACCAGAGAAGATAGATAGAGCTCATCAAGGATTATGAATTTTCAATACATTACCTCCCTGGGAAAGCGAACAAGGTGGCAGATGCCCTAAGTAGAAAGGATCCAGCAATTCTATCAATGATGAGAATTGAGAAGGATCCAATCTTCTTAGACTTAATGAAGATGGATGTGGGAATCATAAAGAAGGGAACATCATCAATCCTTTCACAAATGATTGCTCAACCATCTCTTTTGGAAAGGTTAAAGGATGCTCAAAAGGATGATGCGGGAATCCAAGAAAAAAGTGGAAGCTATCAAAAAGGGAAAATCCTTAGAGTTTAATGGTAATGAAGAAGGAATTGTGCGGTTTGGGAAAAGACTATGTGTTCCATCATGTTCGGAGCTAAAGAAGTAACTTTTGGATGATGCACATAGTTCAAATTTCTCTATTCATCTAGGGATCACAAAGATGTATCAAGATCTCCGAGAAAACGTTTGGTGGGATAATATGAAGAAGGAGATCGCTGAATATACATCAAAGTGCCTAGTGTGTCAGCAAGTTAAGGCAGAGAGGCAGAAGTCTAAGGGGATGATGCAACCATTGCCCATACCAGAATGGAAATGGGAGAACATCATCATGGACTTTGTCACTGGACTTACAAGGACATCCAAAGGCAACAATACAATTTGGGTTGTTGTGGATCGTCTTACAAAGACTGCACACTTCATTGCTATTCGAGAGGATTTCTCTTTGGATCAACTGGCACGGATATATATCAGGGATGTGGTACGGTTGCATGGAGTACCACTATCTATTGTTTCTGACCGAGATCCAAGATTCACCTCTATGTTTTGGAAGAGTCTTCAACATGCTCTGAATACTGAACTGAACTTCAGTACGGCCTATCATCCTCAAACTGATGGCCAATCCGAGTGGACTATCCAAACACTTGAGGATATGTTGAGAGCGTGCTCAATGGACTTTAAAGGAGGATGGGATCAACATCTTCCTCTGGTTGAGTTCTCTTATAATAATAGTTTCCACTCAAGAATCCAAATGGCACCATATGAAGCCTTGTATGGGAAAAGGTGTAGAACACCGGCATGTTGGGATGAGGTCGGTGAACGTAAGCTGCTTGGACCTGAAATGGTCGAAGAAATGGTGGAGAAGGTGAAAACCATTCAGCAGCATATCAAGGAAGACCAAAGTCGACAGAAGAGTTATATAGATAATCGTCGACAAGACCTTGAGTTTAAAGTCGGAGACATGGTGTTTTTACGTATATCTCCGTGGAAGAAGGTCATGAGGTTTGGAAAGAAAGGGAAGTTAAGTCCAAGGTACATCGGCCCCTTCAAGATTCTTGATCGTGTTGGGGCTGTGGCTTATCGACTAGCACTTCCACCTAATATGGCCAAGGTGCATGATGTCTTTCATGTATCCCTCTTAAGGAAGTACATACCAGACCCTTCACATGTACTCTCTTCCGAGGTGGTACAATTGGAAGATGATCTTTCTTATTAGGAGCAACTAGTGAAGATCATAGATCGTAGAGAAAAAGTTCTACGAAATTAAAAAATGCCCCTCGTCAAGGTGTTGTGGAGAAACCACAAGTTTGAAGAAGCAACGTGGGAGTCGGAGGATATGATGAAACTAAGTTACCCACATTTGTTTTAGTGTGGGAAAAGGAAAATTTCGAGGGTGAAATTTCTTATGGGGGGAATGTCGTAACGACCCAAAGTTTCATTAATGGAAAATGCCTCTTGATCCAGTTAAATGTTTCATTATGAATTTTTTTTTTAAGATGTCAACTTCTTTAGTTTTATGTTATGATTTGTGACCATTACTTTTATAGCTGTTGAACAGTGATCATCGGAGTAGTATAAATATAAGGCTTTAACGAACCCATTTCTACTCAGACAATGGTAGTGATGGCCTCATCCAGTCGAATTTCCCCTTACGAAGCCCATTTGTCAGAGCTCAGAAAAGAGGTCGTGTCTTTGGGATTTTCCCTTGACCAAGGCCAAGCTGAGCTTCATCAAGTCAAGCTCGAACGTGATCGTCTACGGGAAAAGTGAAAGTTGAATGAAATTACCACTCGAGCGATGTTATCCAAGCCGCCCCAAGAGTCTGTCACCATCACACACCTTACCCTTAGGTCTTATGCGACTATTTTAAGGGGTTATGTAACAAATAAGTAGAACCATGTTCATGTACATTATTTTTGTATGTAATAACGAATATAATTTCTAGTCATTTTTGATACATTGTAATTAGTTTTTAAAGTACAAATGGTGTTTTTAGTTATTATTTAATTAAGAAATATATATTATTAAATTAATGGATTTTTGAATTAAATAATATTTTAATAAAATATTATTATTAATATTAAATTAATTTTTTATTAATTATAAATGATCTTATAATTTTATGCAATTAAAATTTTTATTAAGGTTTGAAAGCCATTTCTGTAAAACCCGTGATTTTTTTTATAAATGTCGGTTTTTATTTTAAAAGTAAAAATTCACATATTTAGAAAATTATTTAGATAAAATAAATATTATTTTTCGAATCAGGACGTCGAAATTATCCAACGGTGAATTTTTCATAATTTTCTGAGACAGTCAAATTTTTGGGTAAAAATTAAATACCATTTAAATATATAATGTGTTTTATGACATCATAATGAACCAATGGTGATGTAATAAAATAACATAATCCTTATGTTCGGCCAATATGTGTTTTATCATTAAAATAATGAGGTTTTGGGTTTGTTTGACTTACTTTTCAAAGCATTTTTGGAGCTCTCAAGACTTATTCAACACCTTGCCTTTTTAAATTAATTTCCATGGGATTGTGACTCACCTCCACATAAGCAACCCTAATTTTTTTAATATGTTCGGACCTTAGACTTGTAAAATATTCTTTTCCTCTTTCCTTTTCCATAAATGATGGGCAAATACCATGGGATGGTTTGTGGTTTGGATTATTTTAATATAAGGGGTCCCAAACCTAAATAATAAAGATTTCTCTCACCTTTCCTATATAAACCCACCCAAGCTCCCACTTCCTCCTCACTAAAATCCCTTGGAGTTCATCCAACCTCTTCCCTACTCTCTATAGAATCCTCCCAAGGTGCCCAAAGCTCCCAAGAAGCCTCTCACAAGCCTCTCTCTATCCTTTGGAAGCACACTTCCAAGTAAGGGTTTTTTCTTCCTTTCTCATTTTTGTCAATTTTCATTAAGGTGTATTGCCCTTTTAATTTCAATTATGAATGTTGGAGTATGGTTTCGCACCTCCCCCATACTACCCTCTTATTGTTTGAATTATGGGAGACCCCTTTATCTCTCATTAAATGCCTCCCATGTACACCTGTTACTATACCGAAATTCCGAAAGGAATTTGTTTCTCCTCTTTTATATTCAAGCAATACATTTGTATCATGAATCTAAATTCCTTTTCAATTGTTGGGACAAGTATCTATATGACCTACTTACAGTCCATTAGATGTAAATAAGATTAAGAACCCCTTTCTCTCTCATCAACCATTTTTTTATGAATTCTTATGTCACGCCATTACGCTGCCGAAATCACACCGATTTTCAAAGCCAATATCATTGTGTAGTGAATACCATGCCCATTTCTCCATCAAGGGTATTCACGTTTATGCACATTTAATTATTGATTATAAATTTTAATGTATTAATTCCACATTCCTTTATTGTGGAATAAATGATTATGTTTTATGAATCCATGTTTTATGATCCATGTGGCACACTTATGCATGAAATGAAATGTTTAAGAAGGGTGCGCCCTTATAGCGCTCCAATGCATTGGGTAAAGTATAGTATCATGATACGTCATGTGCAATGAGTGTTTACTCATGCTAATTCGAGTGCAACGAGGGTTTACTCGTGCTTCAAGTGCAATGAGGGTTTACTCATGCTCCATGTGCAATGAGCCTTGGCTCATGCTAATTCAATGTTAAGTGTTGTTGCCACATTTCCATGTTATGGTTATCATGCTTTATCATGCCTTTATGTTCATGTTACTCTAATGCTCTATTGATGTTCCTATTGCCTAACATGTATTGTACTCTTCATGTTATTCATTTTTTACTCCCTTACTGGGCTTTATAGCTCACCCTTTTCTTATGCATGTCCTCAGGTTATCCCATGAAATGCTAAGTATGAAGGAATGTAGTGGTCATGTAAAGGAAGTTTTCAATAAATATGTTGTATTTCAAGTTTGAAGTTTTTATGTAATGATCCTAATCCCCAAAGACACTAAACCTCTCGATCTTCTTTGTTGTATCAAGTGAAGTTTTATGTAATAAAGCATGCTTAAGTTGTAATAAAAAGCAGGGTTGTCATAATAAAGACAGAAAATTGATTTAGCAAAATACTATAAAGGGGATTTTAGGCCAATATATGAATTAACTTTAAAATAATGTAATTTGAGGTTTGTTGGATTTAATTTACACGTCATTGATGGACCTTCCAAGACATATAAAACATTTTATCTTCTTAAAATGATTTCTTTGAGAGTGTGACTCACCTCCACATAATAAAGCCTAATATTTAAATAAGTCAGACCATTGGAATTATAAAATAATATTCTCCACTATCCATTTGCTAAAACCATTGGAAAAAACCATTGGTTGGTTTGTGGTTTGGATTAGATTAATGTGTGGTCTCCAAAAACTAAATAATAACGAATTCCCTCTCTTTTCCTATATAAACTCACCTAAGCTGACACATAGCATCACTAAAAATACTTGGAGAACATATCTACTCTAACCTCCTTTGTCTAGTATCCTCCCCATTCTACCCTAACTCCCTATAATACAACGTTAATCGTCACCCAATCCTTTGGATCACACCTCATTGTATGTGATTTCTTCCTTTCTTAATTTGGTCAAAATTTTATTATGTTTTAATACCATTTTTTTAAAAATTAAATTGTTGTGGTATAATATCACTAATCTCCCATAATTCCATCATTATTTTTAAATTAGGATATTCCTCAATCTCTCTCATTAATGCATCCCATTACACCCATTTCCATGCCAACATTCCGTAAGGAATTTCTCTACCCTCAATAAATTCAACCAATTATTTTGTTTTATGAATATAAAGTTCATTACATATGTTGGGCATTGTATCTATATTACCCACTTTAATTCCATTTCATTTAATTAATATGGGTCATCCCTTTCTCAATCATTGAACATTTTTTTTGAATTTTTTTGTCACACTATTATGCTGCCGAAATTGCACCACGAATTTCAAAGCAAATGTTATAGTTTAGTGAATACCATTCCTATTTCAAAATCCAAGGTATTCACCATTATGAACATTTAAATATTGATAATGGGTCTTTATGTATTGATTCTACATTCCTTTATATCGTAATTAATGACGATATTCACTGAATCCATGTTATAAGATCCATCTGTCACACTTATGCATGAACTGAAATGATAAGAAGGATGCTCCCTGATAGTGCTCCAATACATTGTGCAAAGATTAGTATCATGATAATCAAGTTCAATGACATTTTACTCATTATAATTAATGTTCAATTATTGTTTACTCATTCTCCATGTGCAATGATCCTTGGATCATACAAATATCATGTTAAATGTGGATTCCATATTTCCATGTTCTCATAATCATGCTATATCATTCCTTTATTTTCATGTTTTTCGTATGCTTCATTGATATTCCAATTACCTTACATGTACTGTATTATTTATCTAATTAGTTGTTTTCTCCCTTAATGGGAATTATATATCACCCTTTTCTTATGAATGTCTTTATGTTATCCCAATAAACGCAAAGTACGATGGAATGTGTGTGGTCATGTAAAAGAAGTTTTCAATAAAGATGTGTATTTCATGTTTTATGTTGTTATTTAATGTTCCTAAGCTGCAAATACATTATACGTCTAGATATTATTTTTTGTATCAAGTGAATATTTTATGTAATAAATTATGATTAACTGTTAAATAAAGAGAAGGGTTGTTATAGTAAGTCTATGTTACTTGGAATATGGGATTATTTTTCATAGTTTCTCTTGATATGGTTTATTTTTTTATTCAAATATGATTCTCTAATAGATATTTTTTTATTTTTTATTATCATGTCCTATTAGAAATATCCGTGTATGCATTCAACATGTTCAACATATATAATTCATAAAAAATGCATGTGCATACGTGTGATTTATTTCACTTACAACATGGAGTTTAAATACTTTATTTTTTACAAACATGTATATTTCCTTCCCAAACAACATTTTGGTGGAATTATAAATATCTAAAGAATTATATTTTGTCTTTCGATGATCGGTTTTGTGGATAATATTATGTTACAATCTACAAAAAACACTATATGTACCCTTTAATAAGGGATATATTGTTACCCATGGAGGGTATGTATAGGAAATAGAATCAATGGAAATGGTATGAGGTTGGGAAATAGTTTAAATAAATTATTAGATTCTATTGTTATGGTGGAATAATGGAAAGTGATACTTCCTTTTTATTTCGATATGTATGCACTCTGAGATCTTTTAGTAATAAGGTAATGTTTTCGTAGGAATGGTCAGTTGGATTTTTTCCCTTGTTAGATCATGATTCAATATGATTGGATATATGATATATGGAGCATGTTTATATTACATTCATTATAGAATTATTCCCATGTCATTGATGATTGTGTGGTTGTCCTTAACATGAGTTACATTTCTCAAGCTCTTTAAGAAGGAATCATTGAGGATGATTTCAGCTGAATGGGACTGATATGTGAGGTGAGCTTGGTCAGTGGGTTTTGCATGTAATCGTAGGATTGATAGGATTCATATCATTGGAAAATTAATATGATTTTAAGATGAGGTAATATTATATAATAAAACCATTTGGTTTGAAGGATAACATGTTGGACTGTGGATATGAATTTGTGATAGTGTTCCTTGGAGAATCACTCTTCCAATTATGATGAAATTGAGTATTAGTATTGGTTTTTTGAGAAAGGTCTAGATGTGTGGGGGACGATTTTGCAGGTTCAGAATGGTTCATGTCTACATAGTAACTACTGAATAATCATGTGTAGATTATGTAATTATGGATTCCATAGATGACATATATAAATGGTATCTCAATGAAAGGTGTTTGGATTAGACATGATTCCCTGTAAAAGATGGTGACATTATGGATAGATAATGGTACTGTTTGGATGATTGTGTAATGTCCTACATCCGGGTGCCGACCAATGGTTACATGTACCCAGTTGGTCACATGGCCTCAAGCACATTTCCCTGAATTTTCAAGGACACCAACTACAAAAAATGGCCTTTATTGTGATAGTGGGGAAACTATTTCTTAATTGGTGGAGTAACACAGCAGAAACAAATATTAAACAACAGCAGAAGCAGGTATACCTTAAAAAAACTAAACAATGGAAGACAGGTAGTAAAATAAAATACATCATATATATATAAGAATGATTCATGTGACATGTATATAGGAAATCAACCAAACAAGTCATAATGCTGGAAATATAATACTGAAATCAATTTATATAAAATAGTAAACTCTAATAGGATCCAAAGTCGTAGCTTGGTACCATTCTCACCAGATCCCACATCGATCAATTACATGAGGAATAATGGTGGTTTCCCTTATCTATAAATTCAACCATATAATCTGTTTGGGTCCAAACAAAGGACCCAGACAGCGTGTGAGACGAATCCCAGTATGCAACCACCGAATGATCTATGCCTAACTGTCAGTGAATATATATAGGAGATAATATGAAAAATGAATCAATAAACAAGTAAGTAATCAAAAGTAAATAATACTAAAATTTCCAATTACATTCATTTACATTTATTAATTATTCAGTCCTTTAAATAATGTATCCTCATGTACTAGCCAATGATTTATAACACCTTATATAATAGTTTAGAAGTTATCCCAAAAGACAATCTAAAAAAATAGTATGATCATGTCCAAGATTGTTATTTGTCTTGGTTGACATGTGAAAATCAATCAACCATTCATAAGTTGACCTCTACAAAAGTTATCATAGTCTAAAACCTCTGGTTTAACCTATCATTTATCAATAATTAATGACCCTATAGAAAAGCTCACACAATCTAACCCCTTTGGTCCCACACGACAGTAATCAATTACAAATGACTAGCTGGGTAACTCTCGTAGTCAATACACCCTTGGTCTCTATAGAAGAAATAAAATAAAATGACCCCTATCAGCTCTCATAGTCAATTCCCAATGGTCCAACATTAATTTAACAATGAACTTCTAGGTCATTCTCACAGTCTAACCCCTCTGGTTAATGGTCCCATGGAAGCTCTCACAGTCAACAACTCTGTGTCAACATAACAACTTTTCATACAAAATGGACTCTACCTCAGAAATATCACAGAGTCAATTCTCTTTTGTCATACTATCACAATGTGAATTATTTATATCTCAAATAGACAACAACTCCATTTTAACAAAACTAGGCATGAAAAAAAACAATCCTAACATGCTTTATAGACGTAATAATCATAAATAATCAATCCTGGGAAAATCCTCCATAATCAAGGTATAAGAACTTATAAAAAATCAAATAACCCTTTCTAAACCAACATACCATCAAAGGAATTAAACATGGTTATGTTAAAAAACACAAAATACCCTAAACATGGTTATTCTACAATTTTATCATGTATAATCACATGATATTTATAAGGGACAATCCACCTACCTATATGTTATACGATTAACACTCCTGATCATTAGCCACTGAATCAGCCTATAATGATATTGATATACAAAAAGGATGAAATTGGTCAGCCTTGGATAACTCCATAAAGAGGATAAATTAGAAAGAGAGGCTCTAGAGAAAATGTGAACTCAACGGTGTAAATCCAGCACACCTAGCAGCGTCTCAATCAGAGCTCTTATGAAGGAACAGGAGGAGGTCGATTTTATTTATCCATACATCGCTCTGTAATATGAAAAATGGTGGGATGAAGTTCATTCAAGAGATGAGATGTGACCCTTCTCCTATTAATAAAACACACAGAAAATTAATAGGTGTGTTAATTTAAGGTACACGCCGTGTACTAGCCTCAACTAGCCCTCACATTAGGCAGTCTGATAGGTCACCCACAGACCATGAGCTCAGCAGTTACATGGCCATTACATGACTACATGTGGTATTTGGGTACACAACGTGTAATCAATAGTATACAATGTATACAATGAAAATTTCCCCTTTCTTCATTTTTAATAAAAATCAACCTGAAATAAAGATCCAAAATTTAAATGAAGATATTGGTTCTTAAAAATTTTCACCTTAATGTAATCCGTCGCCATATTTCCATTCCAATGGATGGTGAAAAACTAAACCAAAAACATATCTCTCCACATTGATCGTATGTCAACATCCCTCTCCTATGTCTCATCATGTACTGTCCCATGAAGCCATATAACCCGTACAGAGGAACAGATCCACCATAGAGAATCTTCATGTTGAAATCTGTAACACCGTGAGATTTTATGAGAATTATTCTTTTTAATTTATTTGATATCTTGTGTGGTATGAAACAACAGGATTATATTTCTCTATATGCAACATCATAATAGCTTTTAGTATATGACACGCTATTCTTGGATCTTGTTGTACCCAATTTCATGTTCATTTGATAGAAGTCATTCTATGCAACATTGAGTATATATATATATATTCAATGTATAAATGAAATATGGTTGGATTCTAGTATACACAATAATAAAGTAATCATGCACTACATGCAACCCCGACTTGGCTTGCATTACACGCAATCACGACCTTCATCGATATCGTCTGTTGTACGCAATACCGAGTTTCACTAAACAATGATATGTTAATAAAATTTTATATGAACTAGACTTTATGAATTGTAATACACACTTATTGATATTTTATAAATTTTATCATTCAAAATGGACTTAATTTTTGTATTCGGAATATCGAAATTATCCTAGGGTGAATTTTTGGTATTTTTCTGAAAAATTTCAAATTTTGATGAATAGTGAAAACACTGAGTTATTGGTTAAAACCAACTTTTTTAATATATTTTAGGTCAAAATTGATATATAATACCTATATAGGTTTAGTATAATTCCTTGGAGTCATTTTATAATAATTTTAGACATATAAAAATTTTATTGAACTTTTTACTGTCTTTTACCCACCTCTTAGGAGCGTTTGAAAATATATATAAAACTTAATTTTACCACTTCTTTTAGTTGAAATTTGAAAATCCGAGAGGCATAGTGAATATCAAGGAGTAAAATTGGGTCCAATATGATAAAAATAATTTTTGGTGAGAAGAAATGTTTTACTTTTATTTACCACGATTAAAAGTAAATAGGATATTTAAGGGTAAAAATGAATTATTATTACAATAACAAGTGTCCTAATTCTATTGGATATGTATAATTTGACCAACAAAACATTCGGAATAAAATACTAACCTCTTTGGTCCTCTTGGATTAGATTAGGACACTTTTTATTATTTTATTTAATGAAGAGTTAAAATAGTTAAAATCAAAGTTTAATAAATAATTTTTTTAATATATGGTAATACATAAAATCAATTAGACTCTAAATATTAATCAGAAACCTAAAATTATTTCCTACATATTTATATTTTATCTATATTTTTCAGACCTTAAATAATTTATTTTATTTGTGACACAAAGATGATGCAGTAATTACCTTATTAATGAAATATTAACATAATTGAAATTATAAATATCTAAATAAATATAATTTGAGACTTTTTGTAAATTAAACTAATTTTATTGTTTAATATAACATATCAGGGTTGGTTATATGAATTTTTCCCAAAGTAATAATGCTTTTATGAATTTAGGGAAAACAAAATACCAAATAGTGTCAAAATTGACATAAATGAGGTTTTAAAAAAATTATTATATTATTAATTGATATAATGGTCTTAAAAATATAAGGTTCGGAAAAAAGACTTATATAATAATATTTATGACATTAATAAACCAATTGGGGTTATATTGTAAGTTTATTGTAAGTTTATTAACCATATAGTGTAAGAATACAAGAAGACTCGTTAAAAGTTAAATTATTTAACTTAGAGTTAAATCTAAATGGTAAGGTTAAAATGGTAACCTAAACATGTCTAAAAGCCATTGGTTGAGTTTATTTCGACCCATAACCACCCTAGACTAGAAATAAGTAACTTTGGATCCATTATTAACCGAATATGAATATATTATAAAATAATATATTATGTTTTTCCAAAGGTGCCCCTCACCCCTCTTATAAAAAGGCACTCCCCATTCTTTCTAATTAAAACCTCCAAAGACATTTGGTTCTGAAAATCCCTGCCCAAGTACCCTCTCAACTGTCCACCCTTCATCCTAAAGGCCTTAATTTAGTTAGAAAGCCAACTTATGGAGCCCTTCAGATCAAATCAAAAGGAACAATTCGAAGAAGAGGTAAATATATTGCCATCTATTTCAAGTTCCTTTCTTCTTACACATCCTCCTTATCTGTTGTTTCCATTCTAAAATAATAAATCCAGTATATTATATATACAATGATGTTTTTATAAAATTTTTTACAACCATATTAGTTATTTTATCCATCCAGTGAATGAAAAAGTCAACACCCGTGTGTACGTACGGCTTACCGTCTCTACGTCGTGGTGTAGTTTGTTATTCAAACATTTTGTCATTTGTATGGGTATGATAATGAGTATAAATTATATAAATAATAAATTAAACATTATTGTTATTCTTTATATATTATATACCATCCAATTATATAATATTTTAAGATCAAAAGAATGATATCATCTCTTTTGCGTACGTACGGAATACCGTATCCACGAATGTGATAAGATTCATTTTCCATGATTATCCATTCAAGTATGGTTATAAGGTATATATAATAAATAATCAAGAAATATATTACAAAATAATGATACTGGATTTATGTACATATATTTTTAATTTTCTTAATTCCATTCAATTCAATAAGGAAACGAAAACAACGTTAGTGCCTACGTACGACATACCGTCTCCATTTATCGATGTATTATATATATATTTTTATGATGAATATATATTATATATAAAACACGTTTTACATTATGGAATTATGTAAATCATGATATAAGTAAGAACAACAAGTCGAAACACGTTTGATAAATGAAACGATTTTACCAAAAACGCTGATTTAACATGGAATTTACAAAAGAACGGGTAATATAAAGTCATAAGTGAATAATATATGATATCATAAATATTATTATTGTTATTATACTTGTTAATAATCTATTTCAACCCAATATAAATGAGTCTCGAACACATGCAAAAGAAATTGGAAATAAGTTAAGGGATAATTTTTCAAATCTCATTTTTATCTGAAATTGCTTATACGTAATTATTTACTAGGGTTATATTTATCATACATGTATATGTTTTATAAGAATTTTTTCATAAAGTTTTTAATATTCATCCATTTATGTTTAAATTCATGTTTTCCCCTTTTGACTTTTACTATATAGTATGTAAGGAATCTTTCTTTTGTTTACCATACAAAGTGCTTTTTTGACATTTTCGGCAATAGTACAAGAAGAATGTTTTTTAACTTATACGATGTGAATGGATTTTTAAGATTTCATAAATACATATTTAAATGAAGATTCCTCTACAAAATTTCATGATTATTTTAAAAAAAATTCTTTTATTTTTAAATTTCATGGAATTTTGAGAAAAGAAAATGATTTTGAAGAAGAAAGGATATTTTCTTCAATAATTCCTTTCAAGTGTTTTATCAAAACTATTTTCCATATAAGATGAAATTATTTAGTATGTTTATGTTTCATGTATAATTTATTTATTATTTACATTGTATTATTTCTCATATGATGAAATGTTATCCATTTCTTTTATATAGATTATGTTATGATGGGATGATGTTTATGAAACCCATATTATTCATTGGATTATTATTAATGATGTATGTTTATTTTGTGGAACACTAAAGAATGATTTAATTATCAAATATCTAGGACCCATATCTCCCTCTAATGCATTCATTAAAGATTTATATCAAATTAGATAGACATGGCTAGAATGGAAGGTTAATCTGGTTCAGTGATACATGACTGGAATGAGGAGTGAACTCAATTCAGTAAGGGACTTTGTCCACTATGATGGTCTTGCCAGCAATTCCTTGGCTACAATTGAAACCATATCATGTGAATAATGGTTTTCCACAATTCCATGTTTTTTTCCAATGTTATTTATCATTATTAATGTTCTTTTATGATATATTTGTTATGAATTGTCAAGATTTATGTCATTACTCTTGATTTTTTTGTTTTATGTTCATGTTCTTACATTTAAATGTTTAGGGATTGATTTATGTTTCCTTGTTTGCCCTTACTGATCATTTGAGCTCACCCTTTTTATGTTTTCTTTTTCCCAGAAAAAAACGAAAACCATAGGGGAAGATCTTTATGGATATGTTGATGATCTTTCACCATGATTAGATTATTATATTCCTAGTTTCCAAAGATACTAAACTATTATGGTCTTTTGGAATCTGTTCTTATCATGTATTAAGTATTCCACAAAAGTAATGTAATGTGTATGTATGTCAAGATATGGGTATCTAAAGTTGGAATAAGAGAAAAGGTTTAGTTAACCATTGGAAACTAGGATACAAAATCATTAGAGTGATCCCTAGATATATTTCTATGGTAGGTCTAGGGATGTACCTAAGGTTAAGTACATGTATAGGTTATAGTCCTAGAATTATGTTAACGATCATAGAATTATACCTATGACGTCAGATATTGAAATTACTCCCCCTTGATTATGTTGTTTTTCTAGTACGAGTTTTTCCTCTCTTAATATTATTTTTGGGTTTTAAGAAACGGTATCAAACTAGAGGATTCATGTTAATGGAGAATATGATGGACACTGAAATGATATTATTCAAAAGAAACCAAATGAAACAGGATTTGGATGTCCAAACATCATTATTATTCCCAATCAGAAATCTCATAATATGATCAATAATGTCAATATTGGTAAGTTTCCTGACTCGGCTAATAAGATAAAGATGGAGTTTCATGATGATCATAGAGGAAAGAAAGTTAAATTTTATTCATGTAAATCATGTGGGAAGAGGAATCAAGGATAATGTTTCAAGGGAACTAGAAGATGCTTTGGGTGTCGAAAAGAAGGACAGGAAGCCAGTAATTGCTAATGAAAAGATTCAGTTAACTCAATGGACAAGGATAACGGTATTGCTAAAACATCAACCAAGTTTAAATGTTTTATATGTGGAATGTACGGGAATTATGCAAACCAATTCCCTAAGGGAAAATCCCATGAAGAGAATCAACATGGCCGTATGGGTAGTGTTTATGCTGATGATGACGAAGAGACTACAAATGATATTTGTGATGAAAGAAGTGTTGAGGAATAAAATGAAGAAGCTCAGTCAGTGGTTTAAGAATCTAGTGTAATGAATTCATTTTTATTAAGAATAATGTATGGTACTATGGAATAATGAAAAATATAAGGATTGTCACACTATTTATTTTCATTGAGTATTTGAGATTATATGTTGAATGGAACTGGTAACCATGAAAAGTGATTGAAATATTTTTGGAAAGCACCCAATATGCGCATAAAGATGGGATAAAGAGATAATGAAATGTTTGATAGTATTAATGAGCTCATGACTGGTATAAGGAAAATGTGATATCATGGTTTGAGTATATAGAATTTTTTAGATTTTGGTATGCGGAAAGAGTTACATTTTGACAGCATTCATGTTTTCACTAAGGTTCTACGGTAATTAACATTTCAAGATAATACATTATTAAGGTATTCATATGTTTGCAATGCGATCAAAAAGATATATCTTATGATATATGGGGGATAAATGAAGGTATTCACATGCTTGTTATCTGACCTTTCCAGTAATCGTTTTCTTTATACTATGAGATTGGATAGATGTATTTTAGATAAGTATAAAATTTGGAATGGATTATGTCAGACATCAGATAGTATTATTTAAGGTGGGAACATTTTTAGATATTATTTCTGTAATGTTATAATAGTGTAATTTTAGAAATATGACAACCTGTAGGATGGGCAACAACCCGTCGCGTCGGTCAAGGTTACGTGAATCGAACCCACAACCGAAGTGTGACATGTCTTTATCACCTACCTTTAGCCTACAAGAATCCCCTGGTTAGTCGAAACTAGTTTCATTTTATTAATAGGTATGATAGATGATGTATAAGTCCATTTTTTGAATCATATACGATTAATATCACCATAGAATGACTTCTGTATATTTGATAACTTTTTATAACTGTTTGTTTGAGAAAGATGGAATGCCCCAACAATCTCTCACATGATCTTCTAACACTTCACGAATGACAAATTCAACTTCATTTCTTTAAGATATGAAGTGTAAATTTTTCATAGAATGATCAACGGAGAGATTGTACCAAAATCAAATCAGTATTTATTCTAATTCAAAAATTTCAACATTCGAGAAATGATATTGAAAACCAACAATGTTGTCCTAGTACCCTTATATCAGATGAATCAGATGGTACCTTAGACCATCACAAATTTTTAGCTTTAGGATTGTGGTCTTGTTCATAGCCATGTTTTCTACCACTCTCTATAAGAACTTGATGGTTAAATTTCTCTTCCATATCTATATTTTCACCTATATTCTCCTATGTGGAAACCTAGTGATGAGTTACTTTCGATATCCGTTATGTTTCTAACATTCAATTTTAAAATGATTTTTTATTATTCCTTTTTATGATGTGGGTTTCTATGAAAGAAACATTCAAGTATTAAAGGATTTATAACCCCAACAAATTTTGAGGGAGAAATTTATTTTAAGGGGTAGAATGTAACACCCTGAGATTTTAGGAGAAGTATTTTTTGAATTTATTTGATGTCTTGTGTTGTATAATACACCAAGATTATCTTGCGCTATACACAACATAGTATTAGCTTGTAGTATACACAACACTATTCTTGGATCGTGTTACACACAATTTCAAGTTCGTTTGATAGAATTTATTCTACGCATCATTGAGCGCATATATATATATATATATATTCAATGTATAAGTTAAATATGGTTGTATTCTATTATACACAACAAAAAAACAATCACGCACTACACGAAACCCTGACTTGGTTTGCATTACATGTAGTCACGACCTTCCTCAATAGCGTGTGTTGTACGCAATACCGAGTATCACTAAATAATGATAAGTTATTAAAATATTATATAATGTAGCTGTTATGAATAGTAATACCCACTTTTTGAAATTTTATATATTTTATCCTTCAAAATGTACTTCATTTTTGGATTCAGAATATCGAAATTAACCTAGGGTGAATTTTTTTTATTATTCTGAAAACTTTAAATTTTTTATGAATATTGAAAACACTGAGTTATTTGTTAAAACCAACTTTTTAAATTTATTTTATGTCAAAATAGATACATAATACCTATATATTTTCAATGTAATTTATTTGAGTCATTTTATAATAAGATTATATATATAAAAATTTTATTCAGCTTTTTACAGTCTTTTACCCACATCCTAAGAGCACTTGAAAATTTATATAAAACATAATTTTACTACTTCTGTAAGTTTAATTTCAAAAATCTGAGAGACACAGTTAATATAAAGGAGTAAAATGTGGTTCAATAAGAGAAAATAATTTTTGGTTAATAGTAACTTTTAACTTTTATTTACCACAGTTAAAAGTAAATATGGTATGTAAGGGTAAAAATGATATTTTTTATTACACTAAAACATGTCCTAATTATATTTTATAAGTATAATTAGACCAAAAAAACCTTATAAAAAAAGTATGAACCTTTTTGGTCCACTTGGAATAGATTAGGAATCTTATTATTATTTTATTTAAAGAAGTGTTAAAATAGTTAAAATCAATGTTTGATAACTAAAACAATTTTAATAAATGGTTATACATAAGATAAATTCACCTATATATATTCATTAAAAACCTAATAGAATTTCCTACATAATGTAATTTTATTTATATTTTTTAGACATTACATAATTTAATTTATTTGTGACACAATGATGATGCAGTAATTACATTTTTAATGAAATATTAACATAATTTATAATATAAATACAAAAATAAATGAAATTTTTGACTTTTTATGAATTAAAATAATTTTCTAGGTTAATATAACATATTAGGGTTGTTTAGATGAATTTTTTTTGAAGTAATAATGTTGTTATTAAGTTTGAGAAAACAAAATAAGAAATAGTGTCGAAATTGACATAAAAGGGGTTTTAAAACAAATATTATATTATTAATTGATATAATGGTCCTCAAAATATAAGATTCTTCCATAAGAATTATATAATAATATATATGACATTAATGAACCAATTGGGGTTAGATTGTTAGTATATAGTATGGTTATTAACCATATAGTGTAAGAATACAAGAAGACACGGTAAAAGTTAAATTATTTAACTTATAGTTAAATATAAATGATAAGGTTAAAATGGTAACCTAAACGTGTATAAAACCTATTAGTTGAAGTTATTTCGACCCATAGCCACCCTATCCTAGAAATAAGTTACTTTGGAGCCATTATAAACCGAATATTAATTTATTTTAAAATAATATTTTAGGTTCTTCCTATGGTGCCCCTCACCCCTCTTATAAAAGGACACCCCCCCTTCTCTCTAATTCACACCTCCAATGTCATTTTTCTCCTACAAACCCTACATGAATACCCTATAAAATGTCCCCCCTTAATACAAGAGGCATTACTTTATTTATAAATCCAACCTATGGAGCCCTTTTGAACAAATCAAAAGAAAGAACCCGAAGAAGAGGTAAATAACTCACCATCTATTTCAAGTTCCTTTCTTCTTCCACTTCCTCCTTCATTGTTGTTTCCATTATAAAATAATAAATCCAGTATCTTATATATACTATGTTGTAATTATAAAAATTTCACAACCATATTAGTTATTTTATCTATCCTATGAATGAAAAATTCACCACATGTGCGTACGTACGACTTACGTCTCCACGTCATGGTGTAGTTTTTTATTCAAACATATCATCATTTGGATGGGTATAATAATGATTATAAATGAAATAAATAGTAAATATAACATTATAATGATTATGTATATATGATATACCATCCAATTATATACGATTTTAATATCAAAAGATTGATATCATCTCGTGCAAACGTACGGACTACCGTCTCCACGAACGTGATGAGATTCATTTTCTAGGATTAACCATTCAAATATGACTATAAAGTATACATTATAAATAACAATGAAAGATATTACATAATTATTATACTTGATTAAAGTACATATATGTTTCATTTACTTAATTCCATTCAATTCAATAAGGATGCGAAAATAGGGTTTATGCGTACGTACGACCTACCATCTCCATGAACGATGTATTTCATTCTATTTATCGATCTATCATATATATATATATATATTCTGAATTTATATTATATATAAATCATGTTTTAGATTATGGAATTAAGTAAATCAGGATATATGTAATAAAAACATGTCGATACACGTACAATAAGTGAAACGATTTTACCCAAATTGCTGCTTTAACATGAGATTTTAAAAAATACGGTTAATATAAAGTCATAAGTGAATCATATATGATAACATAAATGTTATTATTGTTATGTTACAAGTTAATAATATATTTAAACCCGCAATACAGGAGTCTCGGACACATACGAATGAAATTGGACATATGGTAATGGATAATTTTGCGAATCACATTTTTATCGGAGATTGCTTATACGTAAGTCGTTAATAGGGTTATATTTATAATTCATATCCATGTTTTATAAGAATATTTTTATAAAATGTTTACTATTCTCTCATGTATGTTTAATGTCATGGTTACCACTTTTGACTTTTACTATATATTATGTAAGGGATCTTTCTTTTTTTTACCATACGAGGTTCTTTTTTGACTTTTCCAGCAAAAGTACGAGAAGAATGTTTTTTAACTTATACGGTATGAATGGATTTTTACAGTTTAATAACGACTTATTTCAATGAATATTCCTCTACAAAATTTCATTGTTATTTTCAAGAAAATAATTTTATTTTAAAATTTCATTGCATTTTGAGAAAAGAAAATTATTTTTAAGAATAAAGGATATTTTCCTCAGAAAATATTTTCAAGTGTTTTATCAAAAATATTTTCCATCTAAGATGAAATTATTTAGTATGTTTATGTTTCAAGTATAATGTCACTATTATATACATGTTTTGATTTTTATTATGATGAAATGATATCCATTTATTTTATATATATTATGGTATGACGGGATGATGTTTATGAAACCTTTTTTATTCATTAGGTTATTAGGAAGGATGTATGTTTATTTTGTGGAACATGAATGAATGATTTCCTTATAAGATGGGTGGGACATAAATCTCCCTCCAATACATTTGGTATAGATTTAAATCTCATGAGATAGACATGGCTGGAACGGCAGGTTAATCCGGTTCAGTGGTATAGGACTGGAATGAGGAGTGAACTCGGTTCCGTAAGGGACTATGTCCACATTGATGGTCATAGCAGCAATTCCTTAGATACTATGGAAATAATATCATGTGCTTAATGGTTTGATAGCAGTCCTATATGTTCTTATTTTATTTATCATTATTAATGTTCCTTTATGATCTATGCCTTATTCATTCTCAAGATTTATGTCATTACTCAAGAATTTTATGTTTTATGTTCATGGTCATACGTCTAAATGTTTAGGGATTGTTTTATGATTCCATGTTTACACTTTCTGAGCATTTGAGCTCACCCTTTTTATGTTTAATTTCCCCAGGATATAAAGAAATGTTTTAGGTAATAAAACCAATGGGGAAGTTATTTATGGGAGATGTCGACGATCCTTCACCATGATTAGAAGATTATGTTCTGAGTTTCCAAAGACAATAAACTAATACAGTCTTTGGATGTCTGTTTTACTCACATATTAAGTATTCCGAAAAAGTAATGTAATGTCTATCGACTTAAAGCTATGTGTCTCTAAGAAATCCATAATCTGAATCTGGTGCTCCCCAAAGGATGCATAATATAAGGCCCCAACCTTGAACCTTACTTAATATTGAATTAAATGAATAATTCACATTGAGGATCTTTTTAGGTTTAGAGTTTTAGAGAATTAGGACATAACTGTTACATCTCAAAAGATTACAAAGTAGACACTTCTACTAAGTTTCCATAGAATAAAAAAAACTCTTAAAAAGAAACATGTCTAGTTCCATATTTTATATAGCATGACTTTCCCTTGATCCCATCCTTGACCCTATTCCACATTAAGTCCTGTGAAAAACATTTCAAAAAAAACTTGGGGTGAGAATAAAAATCTCAGTAAGGGATACACAAAGAATGAAAACTGTTAGTTTTTCAAACATCAAGTAAACCATGTATACTTTATCAATGTAATACCTTCACCTTCATGAAGTAGTAAAAACTCTTCAATGGATAAAATATCATTACTTACCCTTTTGTAACGAAAGGATTACCATAAAACCCATATAAAGAACACATAACATATAAATGTAACATGGGACATAAACATACTTAAGTGGAATAACCATACGGTCGACTTCCACACATATCACTTAATGGAATAGCCATGTGTCCAATTTCCATACATACTTAATGGAATAGCCATACAGCCGACTTCCATAACCAATGAATTGGAGGTTATAACATAACCACCATCCTGGTATTCACGGCACCACCCGTCAAATGGTTTATCACGTAACCACCCGTCAAATGTCCATGTACCATTATAAAAAATCATAAGACAAAAAACAAATATAATGGAAAGAAAACATTTCCACACTTTGATCACAATATATCACTTAAATATATTTAAATAACAAATCCATTATAATAACCATTTTCAATACCAAAATACATAAAAGAGTATATGGTATTTATTTCATTTAAAAAAAACATTACTGCTTATTCAGGAAGCCAAAGACCAAATAATACTCGCGGCAGCGAAAAAGGTCGTTGACACCGCGTACATTAAAAGAAACATTCCTTTTTGTCGTTTTGTAAAACGCTTTATAGGAAAAGATTCCTTTTGTATAAAAGTAAAATTCAAAGGGGTTTATACACCGTATAAAAGAATGTTGTGTATAAAATGAAATATGCCTCAATGAAAGGAGATTGAGACAATGTACCTTACCTCGGGTCCGACTTGACTCGATCGTTCTTTAACATCCTAAATAATAAAATTGAGTTAATTTATACATTATTAAGAATCTTTTCCAAGGTAATTATTCCTTTTATATCACTTATTACCATGTTATGAACATTATGTAGTCATTTAAGTTGATAACGGTCGTTTGTCGATATTTGGTACTTGAGTCAAAAGTGAACTTATTACAATTACATGTTGTTCGTGTGGTCAAAGGTTAATTATATCCAGAATTATATTCATGATTTGGGTATCATATATATCATATATATCCAGCATATACATGTATTTATAATGTTACATAATCATTTAGCGGTAAGAAATGATATGCACCGTTCATGGAGACGGTAAGCCGTACGTACGCATGAACGCTACTTTCATTTATTTGTCATATTAATGGAATTAAAACTAAATGAGAGGTATGTATATTTTAATTCTAGAAGTATATTCATCATTTATATGTAACATACATTATATATATCCATTATATATATGAACTTAAAATAGTACATTACATTTGGGGATAAGAAATGAAGTGCACCGTTCATGGAGACGGTAAGCCGTATGTACGCATGAACGCTACTTTCATTTCTATATCATACATTAATGGAAAGAAATAATAATGATATAGAGGTATATTATAATTCCTGTATAACATCATATATAATTACTTTAAATCCATCCTTTATACGTCCCACATATGGCATTAACGAATCACATCACTTTGAGGGGGCGGTAGTCCGCACTTCCTAAAATGAAATTATCGTGTTAACCCAAAATGGAAACCATAAAGGTATACCACAAATGAAAAATAAAAAAGAATAAGGAAAACATAAACATAATATATATCATATATAAATATAGTGACATCTTAATGTCCACAATTAAAGGTGTTTAAAAGAATATTGAACAATCATCATTTCATGAGGCAGAAATTCGCCAATCACAGAAACAATATGTTCTTTAACCATTTGATGTAGATGTGTGTAAGTGTAGCTAGAAATATTATTATAAAAACATCCTAGTATATTTAAGATACTGGAGTTGTTACAAAATAAATTAATTAAAAGATTTTAGGGGGTTGGAGAAGCAAAATAAAACAAAAGAACACAAGTGAAGACATCACCTTAAAATCGGGTAACTCTCTTAGATTTGAGTTCAAAGGCTTCCTTGGGAAGACTTCCGCCAAATGTGAGGCTTCAAAGAGTATGATAGGTATGCGGAGAGACAAAATGGGATGGGGTTTTCCGAGTCAAAGGCATTGGATGTGTGGGTAAAGTGGTAGAGGTGGGGGCCTTTTATAAGAGGAGAGGAGGGGCACTCTTGGAAAGTAAGGAAATGTTACTTTATTTGAGAATGAGTTTCGGATTTTAATGGTATGAAATTGATTTGTTTCGAGGATAAGGTGATAAGGGTTAGAAATCCACCCATCCAATAGGTTTTTGACATGTGTAGGTCTTAGATTTTACATTATCTTTCCATTTTATTTAAATCGTTAAATAATGAGGTAATCGCTTCATCATCATGGTGTCATAAATAATTTAATTATTTTAATGTATAAAAATTATAAAAAATACTATCATGTAGGAAATCTTTTTACCTTTCCATTGAATATTTATAGTCAAATATCTTACTTGTATAACCCCATTTAAATATTTTCTTAGTAAAACAACTCATGTTTGTGACATTTTTATTTTAACTTTAAATAAAAAGTTATTAATGTCATTTTCCAACCAAAGTGGATTCATGGGGTCCCCAAGTTGACCCATGGATTGTCTTGGTTGGACATAAAACATCCAATGAGGTTAAGAAATGTGTCAAGTTCATTTTATATTATTACAACATTATTTTTACCTTAAATTACACTAATTACCTCTAATCGCGATTAAAAACCCAATAAGTTACTATTCACCAAAAAATTATTTTAATCCCATTGAACCACATTTTACTTCCTAATGACATCCATGTATGTCGGATTTTTTTAAATTCAAAAAATAGAGGTGGTAAAATTTCATTTAAATGAAAAATCAGTTTTTATAAGTACCACTTAGTGGTTTCACTATTCATCAAAAATTGAAGTTTTTCAGAAAAATACCAAAACTTCACCCTAAACTATATTTGATATTACGAATTTAAAAATGAAGCCCATTTTGAAGAATTCAAAACATATAAGTTTCATTAACTAATTTAATAATTAATTCCCACTGTCAGAGAAAATAGCGTGTTTTTATGAAACAATAAGTATCAAAAGATTGACACTAGTTTAAGTCTGATTTCAAAGTGAAATTAATTCCAACGACCACTATTGGATTTAATGGTAAAAATATATTCTAATTTCAATTTAAAACCAATTCAAAAGATAATCTAATCATATAAATAAATTAGACTAAAATGAGGTTTTGATTCAAAATACAACATTTTTAACTATTCATTAAAAAAATGAACTTATCAAAAAATAACAAAAATTTACACAATGTAAATTTTGATGTCCCGATTATATAGAAGAGTTTTATTTGGTCCAATATAATGTATAAGAGTGACCAAAACTATATTTAATGACGGTTCTCCAATAAAAGGTGATAAGTGATCCTTTAGTGAAAAATAGGGTATAAATGCCTAAAATTGAATTCTATCCGTATTTTAAGCCTTTATCTTTTATTAGATAAATTTAAAAACATTTAAAAAAACATATATAATCATATTTTAGTTATTTATATCCATTCCCACCAATAAAACGGCTATGTGTTAACCACCATTTAAAATAATATTATTTTATTACTAGTGGGCAACGTAAGATTTCAAAGAAACTCTTTGTTGCGTATTGGGTACGCTATCGAACATAGCAACCCATTTAAGGTAAAATTAATATTTCAATTCTCAAATATTAATAAATATGAAAATTTACTACTCTTTATTTACCTGGGATGTTACACATAAACCTCCAACTCAACACTCTTGGGTTGAAAAAATGCAAGACGAGTCTGAAAAGTAATCTCACAGCTAAGAAACATGGAAGGCATCATGCATTGCCCGATACCTATATAGTAACTATAACCATTAGAAAACCGGCACGACTATCTCCAAATCCTCAAATAGCCTGATGTATCTCATTGAATGCTTTCCTAGTCTCATAATCCTCCCCTGTCCCAACCATAGTGCAACAAGTAAGAAATCTTGATCTCAGACCCCAAACTCCAGTGGTCATCTCTGTCAATCAACATAAGATTTTTGCCAAGACTGTGCAGTAGCCATCAACTTCTGAATCAACTCCACCTACTTCGTTGTCTCCTCGACTAGATTAGGTCACATCATACACGCCTCTCCTGCCTCCAGCCGACATCAGGTTGATCAGCGTGGCCTACCGTACCAAGCCTCAAAAGGTTCCATCAGAATCATCATAAGAAAACTATTATTATTGTAAACACCACAAGGGATATGGGTCTCTGCCTAGATCCCCCAAAAACTAGGATGAATGCTCGAAGCATGTCCTCCAAAACCTGAATCATGTGCTTAGACTAGAAATCTATCTGGGGAAGGTAAGTTATACTCAGAAATACCTATTTACCCAAAGCCCTCTATATTACTTTCCTAACACGTGATGTAAAGAATGCATCCACATCTAACCCGATAGAATGTATAACCCCATGAAAATGTACAATCTATGGGATGTAAAACCTTACGAACTCATCAAAACTGATGGTTTCATTAATGAGAACTAAATTTGCAAACATCGTGAGTCTATGGACAATAACCCAAACCACATCACATCATCAATGATTCCTTGGTAAACACATCACTAAATCCTTCTCAACAACATTCCACTTACACTCAGGAATGGATAAATGTTGTAAAAGCCATACTAGTCACTAATTCAAAGCCTTCACCTACTGATATGTAGAACAACTTATAAAAGAACCATCAACATACTTATTCATACTTGGACACCAATGGTGTGTACTCCCAGAACACAGTGTGTACGTAAAAAAATTCAGTTTCTCCAGAACAGAAGAACGCATGGCAGGTGTTCATAACTGCACAGACAATGTTGTCTCGGTTTTAGGATAGTAGGTCTCTAAAAATAATCTATAACCCTTTAAAACAACGAATTATGTCATAGGAATGAAAAATTAAAACCTTTGAGACACTATACTCTTGATAATAAATGTTTGACATCCTTATTCATATAATTACATGAAAAAATTCAATTAAAGTTCATACACAATCCACCAAATTTTGATCCAAGAGGGACCATAACACCTCAGGGACCCATGGATGGTGTCCCTCCAAACGAAACCTTATAATTTCTAATACACTATCAAAATATGGTGTATTATATCCTGAAATATTTCACAACAACATGCATATCTTGCACAACATTTATCGTAACAACATGAAATCATTAATGATCCCTATGAGGCATGGAAACATTGCATTACATGTGATATCTATTAAGTTCCTATATGATGCATGAGATGTTATTCCCTAATCTCATTAGGATGAAACAAAAATATTACATCAAAAATATCAATAATAACATCACAAAACTCGTGAATCATCCCATAGAGAATTGTAATATATTGTAATTGCTGAAAAACCAGAAAAATTGAAATATTTGAGGTAACATGGATTTTCCTTATAAACGGGTTAGCTACTCCCAGGAAAAACTTATTACCAACTCCCCACTATTACCTAACCCTATCTATTAGCTATAAATAGTATGAAAAAGTATAAAAGAAACTCATTTGATACCACTTTGTAACATCATTGTTCTGTGTGCCTCCTAATGGTTCCCCATACCCAGTTAGTCACATGGCCCAAGAAGATTTCCCTAGGCACAATCAGATACAGAATAGCAGTGAGGGCCTTCTATGTGATAGTGGGGAAAATATCCCCCCATAGAAAAAGTAACACCGTGGAAAAAATTAGTAAACAATAGTGGAAGTAGAAATACCATATAAAAGATGTAAACAATAGAAGACTAATAGTATAAAAAACTAAAGCATATATAAATAAGAATGAATCATGTCACATTTATTTTGGAAAGTATCCATCCCGGTCACAATTTTGGAAATAAAATACAAAAACAAAATTACAGAAAGCAGTAAACTCCAATAGCATCGTAAGACTTAGCTTGTTCACATGCTCTCTAGCCCCAACAATGATCAGGTACTTGATGAAGAAGGGAACATTCCCTTATCTATACCTGAATCCATATAATTTATTTGGGTCCAAAAGAATGAACCAAATAGGGTTTGAGAATAATCCTAGTAGGTAATTTCAAAATGAAATGTTCCTAACTGTCAGTAAATATATATAGCATGCAATATGAAATATTAATCAACAAACTATAATGTACTCAAAATTAAACAATCCTATCATTTACAATTACATTCATTTACATTTATTAATTATTCAAACCATTGAAAAATGATACTTATGGATTAAGCCTTATCTCTATATCCCCTTATATAACAGTAAAAAAATGTACCAAAAGACCATAATACAAACAAGTTTGTTCGAGTCCATGATTGTCCTTGGGATTTGATGACTCACTACAATCAATCAATTATTCAAAATAAACCCTATTATAATGTCCTCAGAGTCTAAAACATATAGTATAAAATATCATCAGTCAATAAGCAATGACCCTCTACGAATGATCACATAGTCTAACCACATTGGTCCCACATGGAACTATTCATTTTCAATTGACCACCTGGGTAGTTTTCATGGTCAATACCCCATTTTTCTGCATAGAAAAAAAATATAATGACCCTTGGCTGCTCTCAATGAAAATTCCCAATGGTATATCATTCATTAAATAACTACCCTTTGGGTATCTCTTACATTCTAACCCCTCCGGTCAATGACCACCCATCCAGTCTCACACTCATTTCCTCTAGGTCAACATAACAACAATCATACATAATAGAATCTACCTCGGGAAGCTCTCACAGTCAATCCCCCTTGGTGATACTTTCAAAATGAGAATTACTTGCATCTAAAATAAACAACAACTCCATCCTGATAACACAAGGCAAGAAAAATGAAGAAAACCTAACATGATCCCTTGAACAAAGGGACATAAAATTAAATAATGCGAAAAACCTCCATAATCCATGTATAAAACATTATATATTTTCAAATAACCCTTTATAAATAAACACACCATTACAGGTCTTAAACATGGTTATGTTCCAAAACATGAAATACCCTTAACATGCGTATTCAACACATTAAGAATGAATAATTATAATATGTTCAAATAATGTTACAAACCACCTACCATGATGTAGTACAATGGACACTCATGAAAATGAGCCACTAAATTGGACAAGAATGATTTAGATCTAAAAAACGGTTAAAATAATTCAACCTTGGACAACTCATGAGAGAGGTGAAATTGGGAAGAGAGGATCTAAGGAAGGAGATAACTCATTAGTGTCAATACAATGCACCAGGTGGCTTCCCAATTAGAGCTCAGATGGAAGAATGAGATGAGATTGATGTTATTCAATCATAATTTTCTCTCTTCTATGAATCTGGGGGAGAAAATGTTTTTTCTAGAGATGAGGCTTGACCCCGCTATGATTAATCAATTAAAGAGAAAAGTACACAACATGTTCGTTTAATGTAAACCCCCATGTTATAGCCTCATCCAACCCCTGATTTAGGTTTTATTCTAGGTCACCCACACGATCATGTGCTCAGCCATTATACGGAAAGTACATGGATATATGTGACAACTTGGTAAATGAAATTCACTCAGATGTACACTCTGTGCACTTAGAAAAAGCCCAGTTTCATCCTTCCAACACCCCCCAACCCAAAAGAAGTATCCATACTTGAAATGAAGATTAGGGTTCTTAAAAACTCCCCCTTAATGAAATTTACCACCGAATTTCCCTTCTAAGGGTGGTGAAGAAGAAACACCAAACAACTCTGGCCAATGTGATCATCTGTTAGCCTCTCTCTCCCATGTCACGTACTATACTCTCTCATGCTACCATAACACTCATACCAGAGGATCAGACCAGCTGTGATCCAAAATATGAATAGGGTGCTCTGGAAAGGATGAATCAACCTCAAAATCAACCTCCTCAGGTTGAAAATGATGAAACTGGTTTGAAAAGTAATGTCGTATCTCATAAACGTGGAAGACGTCATGCATAGAATGATTCCTATGAGGTAACTATAACCAATAGGCAAATGTAATGACCATCTCCAAAACCTAAAACGGCCCGACATATCACGGTTAAAGATTTCAATGTATTGTAATCCTCTTGTGTTCCAACCTTGGTGTGACACATAAGAAAATATGATCTTCAGCCTTGAAATCCATATTTTTTCTTCATCTATAAGCATAAGATTTATGTCAAGACTATGTTGTATCCATCCTCATATAAATCAACTCTAGCATATCAATGGTCTCCTAGAAAAGATAAGGTCCCACATAGCTGCCTCTTCTACCTCAAACAAATATAGGGGTTATGGGACAACATACCATACAAATTCTAATAAAGATTCGTCTGCATCATTTCATGAAAACTATTTTTGTAGAAAAAATACACTTGGGATATATGTCTCTCCAACAAGCCCCATAAATATAGGATTCATGCTCAAAGCATGTCCTATAACACCCGAATCACGTACGAAGACTATACATCTATCTGGAGATTGTGTGACATACTCATGAATTACCTATATACCCAAATCCATCTATAGTACCTTCCAGGCACAAGAAGTAAAATGTTCTCCCCTAACTAAAATGATATAGTGTGGAACCCAGTGAAAACTTATAATCTCTTGGATGTATAGCCTTTCTAGCTCATCCTCAATGATGGTTTCCATAATCTAAATAAAATATGCAACCTTCATGAGTCTATCAGCAACAACATGAATTGCTTCATTTTCTTGAAGAGGCCTTGGTAAACTTGTCAAAATCCATCACAATATAATTCCACTTAAACATGGAACTGGGAAACTACTGTAAATTACTTGATGTTAGATGATGCTCCACCTTCACCTAATGATTGTTGGAAGTCCACATAAAACAACTAGAAATATACCACTTCATAACAAAACACCAAAACAGAAGGTGTAGTTCTCGATACTTCTTGGTGACACCATGATGAACATCCTAAAGAGAGGAATGAAAATACCACACCAACTCCTCACATATGTCTTCTGACACCCATGCACATCCTTGTAAACACAATATCATATCATTCCTCATGGTCCACCTAGGAGTAGGGTCCTTGCCCGACACACTCTCCCATTTGACTAGGCCTTCAGAATATGATAGCTACCTCATTCGATCTCAGTCCAGAATAGTAGATCTAATAGATATAGAATAAAGTAACATATATCCCTATCTTTCGTGAACCTCCAAATGCATCTATGAAAATAGATCCACAAGATGCCACTCATTGCTACCCTCCTGAATGGCATGTATCTGAGTTCTCCTACTTAATGCATTATCCGTTGTGTTTCCTTTCCCAGGAATGTAGGCAAGACAAATTCAATGGACTAAAGGTACTCAACCCACCTTCACTAACTCAAATTCATATCATGTGGAGTAATGATATACTTGAGACTCTTGTGGTTAGTGAATTACCCAAAATTCTCACCAAAAAGATAATGTATCCATTAATATAAATAATGTACAACTATAGCCATATCATGATAATATTTTAGGTATATCCTATAAGGTGGCCTCAACATTCGATAACCATATGCAACAAATCATTCCCCTTGTAATATCAGTACTCCCAACCTGATACTCGATGCATCGCAGTAAATGTTGTAGTTGTGTACTAGCTCCAAAAAAACCAATATCAGTGCTAAATTCAATCTCCCATTAAGATATTGAAAGGTTGAATCATAGGAATTTGTATAGAAGTACTTTGCACCATTTTTAGTCAGGTACATCAGTTTCACTGTTGAACATGAAATTTCCGGAAGAAAATGCTTGTAGTAACAATCCATCCCCAGAAAACATCATATCTTAAAGACGTTCTTTGACTACTCCTAGGGAACTACTGGTCTCACTTTCTATCAGTCTACTAATACTCTTTTCTCTGCGATAAAATGACACATGAATTGAATCTGGTCCATCCAAAAGTTACAGTTTGAGAGGTTAGAATATCACTGATGCTCTCTTAGTGTACTCAGAATAATCTCAATATGAGTGGAATAATCGTGTCAAGTGTGAAAGTACTCCAAGATATCATAAATGAATACTACAATAAAAGAATCCAAGTAAGTATGTAACAATCATTTAATCATTTCCCTGGAAACTTCTAGAATATTCATGAGAATGAATGTCATAACCAAATACTCATATAGACCATACCTACTTTGAAGGACTGTAAGAGATATATATGATGGTATAACATGCCAATTATTATAAACATATCTCAATTTAATCATTTAGAACACCCTGGATCCTCCATGTTGATCAAAGAGGTCATCAATCCTCGACAAGGGGTATCAGTTATTGATGACCATCAATTTCAGCTTCGGAAACTCCACACGATGTTTGTGGCTACCGTTCTCCTTTTTTGAAAACCAGAGAGGAAAACTTCAAGGAGATGTACTGGGTCAGAAAACCCCTTTTCTTGAAACTCCACTAAATATTTCATGAGCTTCTGTAACTCTGGTTTATCCATTCTATAAGGATAAATGGACCATGTTGACTATCTAAGAACAAGGTCAATAGAGAAATCTACCTCTCAATCTTGATGTATACCTATAATTTCAACTAGAATGACATCCCTAAAATGAACCACCACTACAGAAAATTAAATCTATGAAGTGCCCTGGTCATTTGGAAATGTAATAGAAATATGGGATGTAAATCATTCCAACATAAGATGCTCAGGTATAGCCATTCTCGCCTCTACATCTCATTTTCCTTGTGTAGAAAAGACCTGCCCTTTGGTGAAATGAAACTCACCCAACATCGATAGTACTCAACAATGGACTGAATGGATACTAACCAGTCCATTCTAAGAATGACATCGAACCATATAATCTCTTAGACATATAGGCCCTATAAGAAGAGACACCCACCAACATCTAGGGGGATATCCTTACACTGACATACACTAGTCTTCCTAATTGACAAAAGAGTGTTTAGAGTCATGACATCCTCAGAAGTGAAGATATAAATCACAAGGATCTCCACAATAGATATAGATAGGAAACTATTTGAATCCCCTATATAAAAAATAGCATAATCTAAAACAGATGCTACTAGAATCGTATAGCTAACTGTAGAAGGTATGGGATCCTTCTCCTATTGGGTCTGCTCCACTACAATAGTCTAACCTATACCACAACCCTCTGAGTGTAATGGACTACCGTAAGTTGATCCACCCTGCAGTCGTTGAAAGCCTACTGTCTAGATACCATAACCACGACCATGTCCTCAACATGAAAGGCCAGAAAATATCCAGTTCCCTGACTAATGAGAACCTGGTGTTCCAATTCTTGAATGTATATTCACAGTTGATCCTCTTTTTCTTGTTGATAGTGATAAAAACTAGAAAAAACACTTAAGAAGACACATCATTCTTCATGATCGACACTCAACATGGTCTCTTATACACTAAGGCCTCATGTTCCAACTCTTCCCGTACTGGTATCACCTCACCTGGAAACCTATAGATACATCCCTACTACTAGAATCACCACGCAAAGGCTCCCAACGACACTTCCTAATATCAATAGAATATTGACCATCCATAGATGATGAACTTCCTTGGCTTGCCACTCCCAACTACATCTAATTCCATTCAGTAGTCAGCGCATGGTTTAATACGGAAGCCAATGATGTCAGTCTATATACATTCACCTATGATCAGATGTCATATATGAGAACACCCTCCAACATCTTATCCTATGATAAATTTTCACCTCACAGAATTAGTTTGGAGCACTATATCTCTATAAATTGAGATTTGTAATCCATAACCAATAGATCTCTATACTCTAAATGCTTGAACAATCAGGCTTGATCAGGCCACAATATCTCGAGCTTGAATTAGTCATAGAAGGTCCTCTAAAATTCTTCCCAATTCATATTCTCGTGACATCCCACCAGTGTGAAAACATCCCATCATAGCATTGAGGAATCACACATGTACATATAGAGCTTCACCCTCCTCTTCATATGGGTCTCCAGATGCTAAACAATAGAAATCATGGCCTCCAACCATGACTATACAGCTCGTGGTCCTCTAACCTTTGAAAAAGTGGGAGGATGCTACTGCTGGACCACCCGCATCACCTCTTCATTAGTCAGTGTAGAATGTGGTGAGCCCTGAAATGTCTACATCATCCTCAAAATATTTTTATATAATAGTGCATCAGCACCTACATTCGGTATAATAGTTGGTGCCAAAACGAGATGATAGAAGTATCTTTTGGTAGTCCCTAATCTACAATTTCCATTGTACGATCATTTAACTATATCTAATATAAAATTGGAGGATGTCTTTGCGGCATTACTCTTCATGGTCATGTGCAGACCCCAATTCATGATTATCGAGTACAACAACATAGATGTGAAATAAGTGAATAGGAAATGAAGAATTCATGTTTTTAAAAAACGGACACACAATGTGTATAAAATCTACATGGTGTGTTCCATTGATATTTAAACATGGCGTCTACCTTTACCAAACATGGTCGTGTAACACCCATACACACAACGTGTTTTTCCAGAGAAATTCTATGTACATGAACTCTACTGTCAATCAAGTTACTTCTACAATGCTCGAACTATAAGGTTCCATCATGGGTAAAAATACACAATGTTTTCACCTTAGACACAATGTGAATTTCTTATATCCCATCCAACTATTTCATTAGTCACATGATCAAAAACATAGTCGAATATAAAAGACGTTCATAAATGATACACAGCATGTACAACCTATGTTTTGTCCACCCATGTCGTTGGTCACATGGTCAGATACCTAGTTCTTTACACACGGTGTGTACAATCCAGACATGGCATGTTCTACCAAATGTTTCCAAACCCTGTGTCTCTTCTCACATATTCTGTCACACAGTCATGCCCTCCTTGTAATCTACTCCCAGTACAGTGTGTGTAATTATGAAATGTCTATTTTTTCAGAACAAAGGAACACATGGCATATGTTACCAGATGATATGTTGTCTAGGATTATTAAATGTAAACCTTTGAAATTTATCATTAACCCTTTAAAATAAATAATTTTGACCAAGGAATGAAACATTGTGACCCAAGATATCCCATACTCCAATGAATCATTGTTTGGCATCTGTATTCATATCATAACATGACAAAATTCAATTAATGTTCAAACATGATCCACTAAATCCCAATATAAAGGGACCATAAAATATTAGGGACCAATTATTGAATCTATCAAAATGAAACATTAAAATTTATAATACCCTATCAATATTTCAAGTATTCTATCATGACATATATCACAACACAATGCATATCTCGTAAAATTTCAATGATAATAACATGCAATCAGTAATGTACCTTAAATGGCATGATAAAAATTCTTGACATGTGATATCTATCAAGTCACTATATGATGAATGAGATTTAATACCCTCATCTAATGAGGTTTCAATAGAAATAAAACGTCAATAATATCACCAATAATACCACAAAATATGTGAATCACCGAACAGTGAAATCAAATCAATTGTAACAATTGAAAATACAAAAAAATCAATCATCAAGGTAACTTGTATTTTCCATGTACATGGTTTAGCTACTCCAAGGCATAAATTATAACCAACTACCAACTCCTTATAATCCATATATATAAGCTCCAAATAGAAAGAAAAAGCAGAAAATAATCTCCTTTGATACCACTTTATAACATCCTAGTTCTGGGCACCGCACAATGGATCCCAGTAGCCTATTGGTCACAAGGACACATACTCATTTCCCCCAATGCCAGTGGCTGCCGAGAAGCATTTAGGGCCTTGGGTGTGGTTCTGGGGAATCTATTCCATAGTTGGAACAGTAACATAGTGGAAAAAAATATTAAATATTAGCAGAAGAAGAAATACCATACGAAGTGTGTTAACTGCAGAAGACTACTAGTACAAACAATGACTATGTATATAAATAAGAATTATGAATGTGACATGTATCTAAGAAAGTTTCCAAACAAGTAACAATTCTAGAAATACAATATCTAAACCAAAAGTATCGAAAATAGTAAAATTCATTATCATCACAAGCCTCATATTGGTCCCATGCTCTATATATCCAACAACGATCAAGTTCATGATGATGAAGGGAGAAATCTCTTATCTATAACTGCAACCATATGATCTGTTTGGGTCCAAAAGTATTACCCAAATAGGGTGTGAGATGATTCCTACTAGGAATCCACTAAAAGATCTATGCATAACTATCTGTGAATATATATACCAAGAAATATATAAAATCAAGAAATAAACTTTGAAGTACTCAAAAGTAAAAAATACTATAGTTTCAAATTACATTCATTTAAATTTTTTAATTATTCAATCAATTGAATAATGTACCCTCGGGATCTGTCCTATTCTCTATATTCCCTTATATAATAGTAAAATAGATGTCTCAAAAGACCATCAAATAAACCAGTAATACTGAGTCCATTCTTGTGATTTGGCATGGAAGAGTCATCAAAATCAATCAATCATTCATATTAAAACCTCATGAAATGTTTTCAAATTCTCACCCCTCTAGTTTAACATATCATCAATCAATATACAATAACCCTATAGGAAATCTCACACGGTCTGACCCCTTTGGTCCTTAATGTCATTAATAATTTACTAACGAGAACCTAGGTAGCTCTCATGGTCAATACCCCTTGGTACGAATAGAAATAATAAAATATAATGACTCTGGGTAGCTATCACATTCAATTCCCTATGGTCCAACATTCATTAAATAACGTCCTTAAGTGTATCTCTCACAGTCTAACCCCTCTTTTCAAGGACCACCTGGTAGCTCTCACAGTCAATACCTTTGGGTGATGATAACAACAATTATTACATAATAGACCCTACCTCAGGATACACTCAAAGTAAATTCCCCTTGTTCACACTCTCACAATGCAAATTACATGAATATGAAAATAATCTCCATCCTAACAACACTAGGCATGGATAACAAAAAAACCCAAACATACATTATAAGACCAATGGTCATAAATAGTAAAACTTGGGAAAACCTCTATAATCAAGGTATAAAACCTAATTTATAATCAAATAACCCTTTTCTAAATCAACTAACAATAACATGTCTTAAAATAGTTATGTTCCAAAACACACAATACACTAAAAAGGGTATTCGACATATTTAGCATTTATAATCCATAGAAATTAAATGAAAAGAACAAACCACCAATCACGATGATTTACAATGAACTATCCTGAATGTCAGCCGTTAAATCATCCGTAATGACGTAGATCTATGAAAAATATAAAATCATTCAACCTTGGATAAATTAAGAGAGAGGAGAAATTAGGAAGAGAGGATCCAGGGAAAGATATAACTCACTGGTGGGGATCAAACACACACGATAACATATCAAAGGAAATTAAAATTGATGAACCAGAGGAGCTCCAAGTTATTTTTCCATACATTTCTCTCCTGTACGAAACAAGGGGAGAAGAAGTTAGTTATGGATATGATTCGCCACCCACTCTGATTAATGAATAAAAAATTCAAGTACACGACATGTTTATTTTAAATACATTCCATGTAAAAGACTCAACTGGTCCCCACATTAGGCAGTCTTCCCGATCAACCACACAACCATGTGATCAGATGTTACATGGCTAGAACATGTCTTCACGTGACAATTGGGTACACGATGTGTATTCAACAGTACATGACATGTACTTAGAAAATTTCACATTTCATATTTTTTCCTAAAAACAACCTGAAATAAATATCCATACCTGGAATGATGATCCGAGTTCTTACAGATAAAATATAGATCATTGGTAGTGGTTGTGAGGATATAATGTTCATGGCGTCAGAGGAGATACACTCATGTGATGTTAAAACATAGTGGGTGTTGTGCTCAAGTTTTGTTAAGAGGGAATTCATGTTGTTGGGAGTTATCCCTTAAATATTAGAGGGTGTTACCTTCAATATAGGTTATTATTTTGAGATCATTAATAATGATTTTCATGGTGTACTAATGCATGTGTATATATTATTGTTTCATGTTGGGGCTCGAGTACAGGTGGGACAATCATTTTTCGATATAATGTTCTATATTTGACAATTAATTGGTTGTTTTAACAGGGGTTTTCTTTTAGTTGAGAGATGATTAGGATATTCCAGTGGTGGGGATAATTATCTTGATCGTGGAGATATATCCCTCTTAATGGAAGGATCACATATATGGTATAGCTAGTTGGTCTAAAATAAATAAATAAATTTGTTTTCATTCTGTGGGAATTATATAAATTTAATTTTTTTCCCATAAAAAACACTATATTTGGTATTTGGATTTAGTGTTAAATTTGGAAATTATTATGGAATTATGATCAATATTGAATTTAATGTTATCCAATATTGTTTTATGTCATATATTTTATGATGGTGTTGGGGAGAGTATGATGGTTTCAATGTTTTATTGATGAATATACTAAGGAATTATATTGACTTTAATAATGTATATTGGTGTGGAAATTTAGATTATTCTACAATTATTCTTCTATGTAAGTAATTGTTATTATGTGATTTGATAATGAATTAACATGTATGTATAAGTATTATTAATTGATTTCAGGATGATATGGAGCAATTATCATTTTACAGAGGAATTGAGTTTTGTGATGATGATAACACATCGACTGTATTGATGGACCACTGTAAAATAATTCTTAGTAGTTGATTCATATGGTGGAGATCTCAAAAACTTAAGATCAATAATTGTTAGAAGTATTATAGTGTAGAGAACCTGAATCTCTGAGATGAATCTGTTGAGGATTCTTTGATTTCTTTGCATAAATGGGTGTGATATATTTCAACCTCAATGTTGGTGATGATGATGAATGTATAGTTTAACAATTATTGAATAATTAAACAAGGTGATTCGATTTTTGTGTAGGAATATAATTCATAATTATTTGATAAAATATAATGGATTTATGGTAATTTAACAATAATGTAACTTCATGATTTAGGGATAGAGGACAATCATTTATTCATTATGATGATAAGAGTTGTAGTTGGGAGATTAAAATGACCTTATGTATTTCTATCTCATTATTTTTTAGTGAATATAACGTTTTTCACAATGTAAGATATGTCAGGATAATTTTAACTCAAATTGATATTCATTGGGCTACAACATCTTTAGAATATGTTTATACAAGTTCTTGAAGGAATAATAATTGTTTCATATGCTTGGGTAAATGTTAGTGTAGAGTTTGGGTTACCACATAATATAAATTTTATAATGTATTACCATTTCATCATAACACAGAAGGGTCATTTTTGGTCTTTATTTATGATCAAGGGGTCATTATTTAGACATTTTGGTTCCATGATGTGATGGTTGATGTTTATATCATGATAAATAGTGTCGATACATAGATTTTTAATAATTTTTAACTAGTGGAATGTTATTTACAAAATGCGTGGATCCCATGTTGGAAGGAATTGAATCATGGATATGACATGTGCATAGGGGTCTAAAGAACCTTATTTTTTTATTAGGAATTCATGGAGCTAGGTTATCTCATCATTACCCATTATGTCATTCCATGTTGAGGGTATCAGTGTAGATTGAGGTGGAAGTCATGTAATTAAGGGAATGATGAAAGGATTTTGGTTCATCTACTAAAGGAGTTATCACATCATGGACAAGGGAATCACATTAAAATATAATTGTTCCATTGGTTATTGTATTTTTTCACTAAATGTGTGTCACTCTAAGAACCAAGGTTCCAAAATATGTCGGGTGTCTGGAAGAGGGTCTCATTCCATTTTCCCTATGAGTCACATAGTGACCACTACTCATTTTTAATTTTTATTGTAACAATAAAATCCTTATTTAAACATATGAACCCATTTATTTTCAAATAAAATGTTCATGTAGAGGGGCCCATCTCAGTTTTATCCTCACTATATGTTCCTCTCATCAATTTCTGAATGGTTTGGGGGGATTTATCGATTCTCTATAATAGATTAGAAGTGATTTATTCCCCCCATGTCATTTCATATTTATTTCATTTAAATTAAAATAATTTTTTTTGTGATATCACTATATTGTTGTTTTTATCCCGTTATATCATGGTGGAATGATGTTATAATGATTGATATTTTTCTGTCATGGATTGTGGGGATCCTGAACGAATGAACACAAATGTTCTATTATGGTTTCATTTATCTGGAACTGGGTGTCAATATTTTGATGGTTATGAATATTTAAATTAACAAAAACTACTAAATATACATTATTTTAATTATTTTTCTACATTTCTAGTGTGAAATAGTATCTATAGGGTTATTATGAGCTATGATGATTGAAAGATGGTATTGGGGAATGAGTTTCATAGTATCACATGGTTGGTACCTCTACAATGGAGGTTGGTGGTTCATTTAATTATATACATTATTACTATTTATGCATGGGTGTTTATTCCTACTTGTTTTCATGTAACTTGGTAAATATATAAGAAAAAGAATCTCTATAGAGAAGGAAATGGAATATGTTATATTTATCAATTGGTATAATTCATGATTTCATTCTCACTTTGTTGACAAGGAGAAAAGATAATAAATATTTGGTGATTAGAATATTTTTTTTAAGGGATAGTATATTAGTAATGAGATGATTATACCCATTAGAGGTTTATAATATGGTGGCATGTCTCATTCATGATTATATCACCCATTCAAGGATGGATTAGGATCATGTTGTGTCATATAAAGGGATGAGTCATCCTGGACTACACTTGGTAAGATAGAGAGTCGTTTTCTCTAAATGGAGGGTTAAAGAGATATACCATGGGATAGAATTCATGGGACCAAGGAATGTGTCATTGTTATTTTTGTATTAATTCTTAATGAGATGAATATTTTCATAGAGTGAGATAGATCTAGTGGTCCCTTGTTAATGTGAGCAAGGTGTGACACAATTATTAAATGAGTATATATAGAGATTCATCATGTATTGTTGTGATATTGAGATAATATTAAGGAGATTAACCTATGAAATTATATGGATAACTATATGTGCATCAATGACTAATATTAGTTGTCAAGTCACTAGTGCCTTGGTGATGAGATGATGAACTATTTAGAAGGGGAATGTACACTATTAATTAATCTATGTGTTTACTAGAACATGTGAATTTTATCTGAAATGGATACCGTTAAAGGTGATGATGGATCTCAATGATTTTTTCCGCTTGAGATTGTGGTTATTTGAAGGACCATTCCTTCAGTGATGCAGTAGTGTATTGATATTGACCTCATATTGAGTGACATGTTATTTAAATGGGCCACCATAACAGAGATGGTTGGTCAATGTTACGATGTGATATGAGATGTGGTACAAGTCCCAACCTTGAGTGACGAGGTTGTGGTTTTGATTTGGATATTATTTCATGCATTGAGTAATAAGGTAGTTTTTGGTATTTTAATTCCAACAACATATATATTAAGATGGTGTGTCTACTCTCTCGGGGAGGGAAGGTAGGCAGAATTTAAAGACATAAAACCTTACACTATAACATTGGAATGTGTTTGAGACTAGGTGGCATGGTACCCTATATATTTAGGATTGTTTTTTATTTAATTGAACACGATTACTTAATTCTATCATAAGTTAAATTAGGCATGCTCATGTATCATGATTGACTATTTAGAATATAAAAACATAATAATTACTCATGAACACACATATATGATGGAATATATTGTGAGAACATAGTGATACCCTATAAATATATATTTTAATATACTACTAGGGAAATTTAAGGAACACTAAGATCTAATTTATACATTCAAGTTAAGAGAAAAATGTGCATTAAATTGGGAAGGGTAAGCTTGATGGGATTCGAGTTTGGAATGTGATCAGGATTTATGATTATAGTGTAGCCTCTTGTGTATTATTTTCTATTGATTATTTTTTCAATGCGATATCCCCATAGGAAAAAAGTGTTTTTATTATAGTATGACTTCAATATTTTATTTTGATATATTATATATATTTTTATTTGATTTTGAGTACTTTTATTATCCAATATAGATAATATTAGTTATTCACTCTATTTAATCGCTCTGATTTGGGTACATTTTGTTCTTTAAGTATGATTTATCCCATCATGATTAATTAATATCCTCTATAATATGGGGAGGCATGCTTAGGTTAATATAGAACCAATGGCCCATTCACTAACAACTAGACATTGATTTTTTAATTAAAATGATGGTCTATTGTGATGTTGAAATGACTTTATTGTATTGAGGATAGAGTGTATATGTTGTTGATGTTTTTGATTCATGGGTGGGGTTATAAATGGAAGGATTAGGGGAATATTATTTCATGATTATGTTTCCCGACTATAATGAATATATTTTATGTGATTGTGATGTGGTGATGTGTTATATCGTTATTGTATATGGTGTGAAACAATGAATGTATTGTTATAGATAATATATGGTATATGGTTTGTGGTTATGTTTCAATAGAATAGATTGAAGTAATAGAATCATGTTTTTAGGGATTGAGGGTGAATAGATTTAAATTTAAATATTTGTGGATTTTTTAGTGATATCTCCATGTAATTATTAAAATGTTTTTATAAATGTGTGTGATATTGGGTGAGTGATACTTGGTTAGTTGGGGTGGTGGTTGACCCAGTGTCGGTAATGAGTTTTATTTGTTATTAATTCACTAAACCATTAGTATAATTCATCTAAATTTTCATGAGTCATATTACAATGAAACATTATAAGTATACTTGAATGATCACCAATACATATATATATATACATATGAATATAATTGATTCAATGAGGGATTTTTTGATCAAGTAAGACATTAGTAACTTGTGTTGATCATTAATGTTAGTGGATTTTAAACAATATGAGTTTCATTTGGTAATTCAATATCGAAGAACTATTATTTTAAATTATTTTCACTTGAAATTTATTTGGAAGTGTTAATTATTATTTATGTTGATATTATTAACGTATTTTTCATATTATATTGTCATATTTATGGTAATTCTATCATATGTGAGTTTATACACCCTCAATACCAGCCTCCAACCCATTTCTATTTTGAGGCAGGCCTTGGGGGTTTCTATCATTTTCAATATCAATCTTGAAGGAGTTATAACATTTAGGAAGAAGTGAATTTGGAATATAATTTTTTTTATATAATGTTGGTTTTGACATAGGAATGCAGAACCAGTTATGCCAAAAGTGTTTACAGAACCATAGAATGTGATGAAAGAACATTTTGTTTGTTAAACATTATAAGATAGATGATACTGATAGTGGTGTATAGTAAAAGGTGATTAATATATATAGTGTTATATCCTGTCTATTTTTTAATTAGAGTGATTTTTTAAAAATTGAAATCATTCTAATTAAGTAATAATAAACGAGTTCATCATATTCTTGTGTTGGATTCCGAATGATTATTTTATGGATAGATGTTTTATTTTATACATTTTCTATTTAGATAGTATAGTTTTAACATGATTACTTGATTTATCATTGGATCATTGTGCAGATGGATAGGGAGGATTCTTATAGGAATTCATTGTATAAATTTAAATACCAACTCGTGGTGTTATATGAGGGGACTATCTTCCGACATTATATTGGGTAATAGTTAAGGGATGTCCATATTTGTTTCAGAATAATCTATGCATAAAATAACCATTCAATCCTATTGTTTTGTTTTTGTATGATTGTTACTCATCACTGGTTTATGTTTTACATGTGTGAGAATTAGGAGTCTACAAGCTTATATGATTATTTATAAAAGGAAATTTGTGTATAAAGACCCATACAATTCTTACCTAAATATTTTATCTTATAAGATGATTACTCATTATAAAACAATATAATTATTCCAAAACTATAAAATTTTATTCAATTGGAAACATTGAAACATAAAAAAAGTTCATAAAATATATATATCATATCTTGCATAGTAATTCCTATCTAGTAAACTTATTAGAAATGTCATACATAAAAAATTATTCATATCTATTTTAAAATAGAACATAATAAAGGATGTGGTCATATTCCCATTATGGGTATATAATGGTTATATGAATTTTTATTTAATAATTAGATCATCGTAAAGGGGTTTGAGAACATAATATTAACCATTAAAAGTATATCCCAAAAATTATTAAATCATAAACATGTACCATTGAATAAAATATTATAGTGTATAGGAAATAAATCAGATAGAAGTGAAAGAAAATGAGCCATGGAAAAATTACATCTTCAAAATATCATGCCATCATTTAGTTTAATAAGTGTTAAATAATCATAAGAATTGAAATTATATGTCAAGGTTTTCCATGAAGGAATTAATAACATGTTATGATTGGGATAACCCACCATATACGTAGTTAAATGATGGGATAAAATCATGTTTACCCTCTTCTAGGTTTGGGATAACCATTCATGTACCCTTTCATCTCATATAACATTAATCATTACTGAATGCATTAGAGGGATATATAATTTTGGGTTCATCAATCAAGTAATCATTCATACATTTATATTTATTCCAAAAGAATTTAAAATCATTCATCTTAACATAAAAAATTGAAAAGGATATAATATTCATCAATATTTCATTACAAAAATCAGAAACCATCAAGATAAGGAGTAAATATTATATCATTGGAGGACATCTAATTTAATGATTTTTTATTATCTTAGGATATTATCATAGCTGGAAAATTTCATTATATAATCAAAATAATATTCCATGAGGAAAGAACCAATTTTTTAATAACTTTTTAAAAGAAAAAAATTTACAATATATTATTGAATCAACATTCATTAAAAATAACATTATAAACAAGTAATATATGTTTCAAATTATTCATTGGTCATGATAGTGGAAAATTATGTTCTTGTCATGTCCATTAAAAAAAATTCTTCCTAATTTTTTTTATTGTCTAATAAATACCTATTTTGGAAAATATCTTGAAATATATTTTAAAACCATTATTTAAAATTTCAAAAATGGATAAAAATTAATTTAATCATTTATTGTATAATATTAAAAATATTATGGATAAATTTTTTTGAAAACATTAATATGGAAGAAATTTAATATTCTATAGAAGAGAGAAATGCAGATGGTTTTCCTTAAAATTGTTTTTTTTTTGTATCTTCTATACATTTAGTGAGGAAAATTAATAAGAAAAATACATGTGGTTCATTAGAAATATATCGTGAAATTTAATCATCATAAATTTAATCATTATTAAAATTGATAAACAATGTGACTGTAAGATAAACCCCTTACGAATTTGGTAACTATTGAATAATAATACCCATGAAATTATAACATAAAATGAATAATTAAGTATGATAAACATAAGGAAATTCATTTTATAAAATTTCAAGGTGTCTTTATATACTCCACATAAAATTAAATAGGTGCATAAAATAACATATGTCTCAAAGATTACAATGTGGGGTGATAAACACGTAACTCATGTTTGACTAGATTTGAAAAAACTATAAATCCATGTATAATAAATTAAATTTAACATAATTATAAAATAAAATCATTTATAAACTTATAATATCATATATAATTCACTAATAACATGTCAATACCCATTTACTAATAATTATTTACTAAAATATTTATTTCAATGTTTTAACTATTTCATTTTTATAAGAATTGTTCTTGGTAGTTCAAGTACTTATACTATGATCAGGGTTAAATCATATCCAAAATAATAAAAATTATATCAAAATTATATCAAAATTATATATATTATATATATATATATATATTCATCAAGACATGTATACATTGAAAATTAAAATACATCGCTCATAGAGATGGTAGGTCGTACGTATAGATGAATGCAGTTTTCACATATATATGTATGAAAAAAATGTTTATGATAATTCAACTATAAAAAATCATTATTATATCATATATATCATATATATTTTTCAAATTCATCCATATTATCTTCCATTTAAAATGGTAAATAAAAATCAATTGCATCGCTTTGTGGAGGTGGTATTCCACTTGTATGTTTGAGACTTGTTAGTATTCTATAGTTGAAGTAAATAATGATTTTAATAGAATAAATATAACAATTAAAACATATAAGATATTAAAATAGTTATTTTATAATTTATATAATATATTTATTGTTGGATTAATAATATATATATTGAAATATGACGAATAAGATGATTATCTCTTCTTCGGTGGGACTCATTTAGATCCCCTTCGTATGGTGTTTTAAAATTGCATTTTGAGAATATAATAAAAAAATAATTCAAAGATAGTGTAGTTTAGAAGAGAATAAATTTTCATATTCTTGATATAGATGACTCAATTTTGTGAAAATAATAGATATAAGTGGTTTCCTTTTATAAGGGAGAGAAGGGACACCCTAGGAATTGAATAAATTTATAAATAATTATAAATTAGTATTCCTATAAAATGGCTCCAAATTGATGTAATTCAAAAATAATTTTATTAGAAGTATAAATATTCCAAAAAATAAAAATATGGATAACATTTTGTTACTTATTTACACCTAACACATTGTTTTATTCCTTCATTATACCTTTTGAAAATTATGATGATATATAAGTCTTTTTACCCCTTAGGAGTTATCAATGTATATACAAAATAACTAATGAAAAAAATAGAACATTGTTGATATTTAAAACTATATCTAATTAATTTTTTAGAATATTGGAATTTTATTAATTTTATATCATTTAATATAATATTTTTTTTATAAAATATAATTGAATTAATTTAAGGAAATATATTAAATATTATAAAGCAATATGTGTCTAGATCTTGTAAAATGGTTATAAAATTACATGGATTTGATGTCATGTAAGATATGGTAATTATATATTTTTTCAATAAAATGTTTAAATGTTTATAAATCAATTTAAACCATATCTTATTGTCTAACCAACTAGGTTATACAATTTAAATAATAATAATATTATTTCGTTTTTTGATACAAATGGTTTATAATTATACATTTATGGTACAAATTTTATCATAAATGGACATGGGGTTACAATGTATACCATTTCTCATTCAACTTTTGTTATGTTTAATTTCATATGATTTTTAAGGAATTTCATAATATATATTTATCCTAAAATAAAATTAATGTCATTTTATGAACTATTTAATTAATTTTTTGTTTAAAACTATGTGACAACAATGGAACTAAAATATAATTCATTAACACATATTTAATATTTTTTATTAATTAAAAATATTAATAAAAATATTTAAATCACAAAAAAAATATTAATTTTATATTTTTTAAAATCATTTAATTAATTGTCCTTCTATATAAACAAGCAATATGCTGGTGTTATATAATAATTTAAGCTGATAATTTTAATATTAAAAATTGAAAATATATTACCATATTATAAAAAATCATTAATATGTCAAATTATAATAAATAAATCAATATTATTTAATTTGTATTTGTATCAAAATAATATTATTTAAATTAAAACATATAAGGTGTTATTTTTTACATTATAAATTACCTAAATATTATAATTGTTAAAATCAATGAAAAATTTCATAAATGGTCATATTTACAATATTTGGATGGTTGTGGAAAAAATATAATCATAAAATAAATTGAGTTAGGTGTCTAAATGGATTATTATGCCTCATTGAATTACATTCAACCTAACTTAACGAACATGTCGTTAGATTGGTAAAAACATTTAATATGGATACTATTCATATTGATAATAAATAAAAGAGACATTAAAATTATTTTGACCTCCTGATTCAAAATAATGATTCCATTTTCCAGATTAAATTTATATGAGCGATGTAAATCAATTTCAATATAAATTATGAAAACATACTGAAATTATATTTTTAGAAAAAATGTGTTTTCCCCATTAAAATTAAATTATATCATCTCTAGATGAGATGATACAATGAATTTGGGGATGATATTAATTATCAAAAGTGACTAATAACTATTTACTGGTTTTTTTCAGCTCAATATATTACACACATTTTCACTAACATTCAAAGTCTACACGTAGTGAATGGTACCCGCATTTTTTAGGTTCTCTATTTGAAACCTCACATTAACATCTATTCACTATGAATATAGTGTGGTTAAGATAACATTAATTTTATAATGGAAAAATATACTGGTAGTTTTTTTATATTATGGTAACAACACTGAAGGCTATGGCTAATATTCTCATTGAATTTCAAATCGTCATGGTCCGTTGATTTAGTGTTTTTTATTTAACTAGTCAACTATGAATTTAGTATCTAGAAGTCTTGTGTTCAATACCATCTCATGGATTATTGTTTCATGATTTTCTCTAATCAAAAAGATTCTATAATCATAAATGGATGATGTTTTTTCATTATTTATTCTATTATTATTCTTTGTGTGAAGAGTTCTTCTACATTGCATTCATCTACATGATTTTTTGGGGTAACATGGGATTCATAACTCTTCATAAAAATAGGGAATTATGGTCTTTTTGCACATTACCCTATTTTATGACAATTAAACATATGGTCACCATATTGTAGATCTAGTTATGAGGGTGATCGATCTCTATCCTGAATTTCATGTCTAGGGAAAACTCTTTGGTGATAGTGCTTGTGATTCTACTTAGGAAGGTTGGACTAAATCCTTACCTTCACCGCTTCCTAGATAGCAACAATATCACCATTTCATCATTAAGGGTACTTGTAATGCCCCAACCCTAGTTAACTAGAGTCGGTGCATTATTACATAACATTGGCATGATTACGAGAAAGATAAAATCTCAAAAAACCGATTGGTTTAGTAGACTTGGAAACACTAGATATATTCATAAAATTTTACATTACATCATAAAGTGAAAAACTACAACAACAACATAGTCTCCATATTACACACTCATATCCCCACATTCTATCCCTACTTGTCATTCAAAAATTACTTCTTCACATCCTGGAAAAAATAAAACATAGAATAGGGGTGAGCTCAAATGCCCAGTAAGGATAAAAATATTGCGGAAACTTTCATAAATAAGAATAAACATTTAAGGAAATGCATAACATAAAACAAAAGCCTTTTAAACTTGAACTGCAACATCGTATGGAAAAAATAAAATGAAATAATGCCATTTACTTATTCACATGGATATTCTACTAATCGAATAATCACAAGCAATATCAATAACCACTTTCATAATGATGAAATGCATAATGCCAGACTATCATAACCACATAGCCAAGGCCTCGTGCCAAGAATACAAATAAGATTTTGCCAAGGCCTTGTGCCAAGACACTAGTTTGTCTCATGATACCTACCGATGCATCGAGGAGCTATAGCGGGCTCCACCCGTCACATATTTAGTCCAATGCATTCCCATATAAAAAGGTTTAAACATAACATAAACATCTGTATTAAAACTAGCATACGAAATGTCAATACATTCACCATAAACAATGAATGGTATAAAAATAGCACATCCACAGTCAAAAATATCACAAAACCTTCAATACAATATTGATGTTTTGTATCATAATAAATCAACTTCATATAAGCGTAAAATCCATCAAAGGATGTTGACATAGATGAATTGAAAACTCTTTTTAGAGAAATATATCTTTCTATTTTGAAATCATTTAAGAGTCATATATTTATAAAATAAAACATTTTCTTTGAAAACTTTATTATAAGCTTGTAAGGTATGCTTCGACGATTTTATAATGGCGGAAAATAACCGCACTCGCCGTATAAGTTAAAAAACATTCTTACCTTAATTCTGTCGAAAAGATTAAAAAGCACCTTGTTTGGAAAATGACGGAAATATTCATTTATAAAAAGTCAAACAAGGGTATAAATTACTTTAACCCATATTATTTTAAATAGTAAAAATGTTTTGAAATACATTTTTAAGAAACATGGATGTGGATGATAAAGAGATCCCAGTAGACTATTACGTATAAACAACCTCGGATAATGAAGAGATTGTGAAATAACCCTTACCTTGTACTTTTCCTTGGTTGGGGTAGGTTAACCTCCTGTATAATGGTGAAATAATTGTTATTAAATTATACAATAATCATATACATTCATATGATATCATATATGATCTTTTAACATTGCTTTGTTAATAATATCTTAGTATTATCGTCGTTTCGGGTGTTAACTTACTCATTTTCTTTTATATGTTTTGTTAAATAATCCATGTTTTCATGGATAGGTTTTATATTATTCATATACAGAATGATATCAAGTCCTTAAACATTATTTTTAAATCATAAAATGATAATTATACTTGAATGGATACGATGGAGAATGAATCTCATCGTGTTCATGGAGACGGTAGTCCGTACGTACGCACGAGCGACAATATCATTCTTTTGATATTAAAATAATATATAAATGGATGGTATATCATATATAAAGAATAATTAACATGTTATATTTATTATTTACATGAGTTACACATCATTATTATACCCATCCAAATAATAATATATTGAATAACAATTACACCACGACGTGGAGACGGTAAGCCGTACGTACGCACGTATGGTGACATGTTATTCAAAGGGTGGATATAATACTGAATATGGTTGAACCATATTTATAATAATATCACAGTATATATATGATACATGATTTATTATTTTATAATGGTAATAACAAAGGAAGAAGAAGTGGAAGAATAAAGGAACTTGGAAAAGGGTGGTGAAATCATTACCTCTTCTTTGGGTTCTTCCTTTTGATTTGATCAAAAGAGATCCTACGGTTGGATTTCGGATCAAACTAAGGACTCTAGGTTGTAGTGAGGGAAGTTGGGAGAGTATTTGGGCAGATTTTGGCCGAAACAAAAGACTTTGAAGGTGTGAAGAAATGAGAAGGAGGAGTTCCCTTTTATAAGAGGGTGAGGGGAACCTTTGGAAAAGCTAGAAATATTAATTTATAATAAATTTATATTCGGTTTCTAATGGCTCAAAATTTGATTATTTAAATGTTAAGGTGGGGATAGGTCTAAATCCATTAAACCAATAGAATTTAGACAGGTTTGGGTTACTATATTAACCTTATCTTTAAGTATTAACTGTTAGTTAATTTGTTTCACTTTTACAATGTCTCTTTGTATTTTTATATTATATGGTTAATAAACTTACTATACACATCCAAGAGACCCTAAATTGGTCCATTAATGATATAAATATCATGATATATGTCTTTTGGCCTAACCTTAGATTTTTAAGAATTTAATATCAATTAATAAAATAACATTTGTTTTAAAAACTCTTTTATGTCAATTTTGACACTATTCAATAGTTGATTTTTGTGAAACTAATAAAAGAATTATTAAATAGAAAAAAAGTTAATTAAATGAATCCTAATATGTCATAGTATCCTAGAAAATTATTTTAAATCCTTAAAAATATGAAATTATATTTATTTGGGTATTTATATTATCAATTATTTTAATTTGTCACTATTATGGTAATTACTGCATCATAATTGTGTCATAAATAAATTAAATTATTTAATGTCTAAAAATTATAAATAAAATACAATAATGTATGAAATCATTTTATCTTTCTAATGAATATTTATAGTCGAAAATACAACATATATAACCTTATGTAAAAGTTTTTTTCCTAAAAGACATATGCTTATGTCATTTTTGTACTTATTTTAACTTAATTAAAATTAAGTGTCCCTATCATCTACAAGTGGCTCCATGGGGTCCCAAAATCGACCCAAAGATGCCTACGGTAGAACATGTATCAACCAATAAGTCTAGAACACATTTTACAGTAATTTATTATTATTGTAATATTATTTTTTAACCCTTATTTACTGGATTTACCCATAACCATGGTAAATAAAATATTTACCGAAATAATTATTCCAAATGTCTAAAAATAAAAGTTACCTATTTACACAATTTGAACATACTGATTCCAAATATGGAATCCATTTTTCCAAATTCAAAACACATAAATGGCAGCAATTAATTTAAAATTAATTCCCGTTGTTAAAACAAAAAGTGTGTTTTTAAGAGATAATAACTATCAAAAGATTGACACTTGTTTATGTTCGGTTTAATTGTCAAATTATGTCCAATGACCAACATTGTATTAAATGGTAAAAATATATTCTAAATATACTTTAAAACCACTCAAATTCATAATTTATCACTATTAAGTATTTTGACTAAAAAAGTTGTTTTTAATTAAAATTTAGTAATTTTCACTATTCATCAAAATAATAAAGTAATCCGAAAAGTACAAAAATTTCACCATAGGCTAAATACGATATTCCGAATCCAAAAATGAAGTCCATTTTGAAATATAAAATATATATAATTTAAACAAGTAGGTATTACTATTCATAACGGCTAGTTTGATTGGTTATGGTGTGTTAGAACTCGGTGTTGCGTACAACACACGCTATCACATTACTCAAAGAGAAGCGTACCGTAGAAGCTTGGGGTGTTACATTCTACCCTCCTTCAAATAATTTCGTCCTTGAAGTTTCTAGAATACTTATCACAAGAAAAGACTCAGGTGGTTCTTTATCATAAGTTCCTCCGGTTCCCATGTTGCCTCTTCCATCTAATGGTTTCTCCACAAAACTTTTACCAGACGCGTCGTCCAGTTTATCAGTACTTGTTCTCTTGTATCAAGAATCCTGACGGGCTCTTCGCAATAAAACAGATCGGGTTCCATTTCTAATTCTTTATAGCTGAGTACATGCATTGGGTCGGGCATGTATTTCCTCAATAGAGATACGTGGAACACATCGTGAACTTTGAAGAGACTTGGAGGCATTGCCAATCGGTAAGCTACAGCCCCAATTCATTCTAGAATTTCGAATGTTCCGATGTACCTGGGACTCAATTTACCTTTCTTACCAAAACGTATGACTCCCTTCCATGAAGATACCTTCAGGAAAACATGATCACCGACTTTAAATTCCAAATCCTTCCTTTGATTATCGACATAGCTCTTCTGCCTACATTGAGCTGCTATGATGTGATTTTGGATTACCATCACCTTTTCCATTGTTTCCTCCACCAGTTCTAGACCTACAAGTTTTATTTCACCAATGTCATCCCAACAGGTTGGTGTGTGACATCTCTTTCCATATAACGCTTCATATGGTGCCATATGAATACTCGAATGGAAGCTATTGTTATAGGAAAATTCTACCAGAGGTAAATACTGATCCCACATACCCTGAAAGTCATGTGAACAAGATCTCATCATGTCTTCTAAGGTTTGAATAGTCCGTTCTGATTGTCCGTCTGTCTGAGGGTGGTAGGAAGTGCTCAAATGAAGTTCAGTATCAAGGGATTTATGAAGACTCTTCCAGAATCATGAAGTAAAATGGGGATCACGATCAGAAACAATCAATAGGGGTACTCCATGAAGTCTCACAACTTCATTAATACATAGTCTTTATAGACGTTCCAGTGGTAGATCTTCTCTTATAGCAAGAAAATGTGCTGACCTAGTCAGACGATCAACAATAACCCATATTGCATCGTTCCTTCTAGGAGTCTTTGGTAGCCCCATGACAAATTCCATCGTAATATTGTCCCATTTCCACTCTGGTATGGGAAGAGGTTTCATGACTTCTCCAGGGTGTTTCCTTCCTGCTTTCACTTGTTGAAAAACCATACATCTTGACACAAAATCAGCAATCTCCCTCTTCATATTGTCCCACCAAAAATGTTCCTTCAAATCTCTATACATTTTGGTGCTCCCAGGGTGTATAGAGAAATTGGAACTATGAGCATCATCCAGCAATTCTCTTTTTAGATCAGGTATATCGGGAACACAAAGTCTCTTCCCGAATTTCAAAATTCCATTTTCATACACAAACTCTCTCAATCTCCCATCATTCACAGCTTTAATCTTCACTTGAAATTCTCCATCATTAGTCTGAGAAATCTTAATCCTTTTTAGTATAGATGGTTTGGCAACCATTTGAAAAAGCATTGATGTTTCTCCTTCCCTGGTTATTCCCATGTCCATCTTCACTAGATCCATCAAAATTGGAACCCTTTAAATTCTCATCACGTTCAAAACTCCATGGTCTTTTCTTCTCAAAGCATTTTACACCTTGTTTTCATTCCCCGGGTGGTATTGCATCATAAAATCATAATCCTTGAGTAATTCAAGCATTCTCCTTTGCGTCATGTTGAGTTCTTTTTGTGAGAAAATATACTTCAAACTCTTTTGATCAGTATAAATCTCACATTTTCACCATAGAGGTAGTGGCTCCATATCTTCAAAGCAAATATCACAGCTACTAACTCGAGATCATGAGTAGGATAGTTTTGTTGATGAATTTTCAACTATCGTGATGCATAGGCAATAACCCTATTATTCTGCATAAGGACACAACCAAGTCCTTTCTTCCATGCATTACTATAAATAACGAACCCATCATTCCCCGATGGTAGAGTAAATATAGGATCATTGACTAATCTTTTCCTCATTTCTTTGAAACATTCTTCACACTCTTTTGTCCAAACAAATTTAACCCCTTTACATGTGAGCTTCATTAATGGGTTAGCCAATCGGGCAAAATTTTGGACGAAACGTCGATAATAACCTGCTAAACCAATAAAACTACGTACCTCAGTTATACTCGTCGGTACTGGCCATTCTTGGATTTCTTTGGTCTTAGAAGGATCAACATAGATTCCATCTTTAGAGACAATATGTCTAGGAAAAGAAATCTCTTGAAGCCTGAATTCACATTTGCTAAACTTCCCATATAATTCATGTCTTCTCAGAGTCTCCATGATAATGCACAAGTGATTTTCATGATCTTCGTAGCTTTTTGAGTATACAAAGATATCATCAATAAATACCACCACAAATTAATCGAGATACTCCTTGAAAATTCTATTCATCAGATCGATGAATACAGAGGGTGCATTAGTCAATCCAAAAGGCATTACTGTAAACTCAAAATGCCCATACCTAGTTCGAAATGTTGTCTTTGGAATGTCTTCCTTCTTCACACACAACTGATGGTATCCAGATCAAAGGTCAATCTTGGAAAATTATTGAGCTCCATGCAGTTGGTCAAATAAATCATCAATGCGTGGTAGGGGATTCTTGTTCTTTATCATTATAGCATTGATCTCCCTGTAATCAATACATAACATCATATATCCGTCTTTCTTTTAAAAAAAAGAACAGGGGCTCCCCATGGAGAAACACTAGGGAGAATAAATCCCTTATTACTAAATTCCTCTAGGTGTTTCTTTAGTTCTACTAATTCTACATTGACCATTCTATAATGGGTCTTCGATATTGGCCTTGATCCAGGAATTAAATCAATGGAAAACTCAACTTCTCATTCTGGAGGATGTCCCGGTAAATCTTCCGAAAATACATCTACAAATTCTTTCACAACAGGTACATCTTATATTTGAACATTCTTTTCCTCACCCACAGTTATTTCATTCTCTTCCTCCCCAATAATTGAATTTAGTTGAGCTACTGGGGGTGGATCTAAATAAGAATTAGCTGGTGACGATTATGCTCTAAATATAAGGTGTTCTTTATCACCATCATCAAGAATCGTAACCTCTTTCTTCCTACAATAAATCTTCACATCATAGTCCGAAAGCCAGTCTATACATAGGCTTATATCAAACTCAATCATAGGTATGACGACCAGATCAGCAGATAAAGAACATTTATGTGGTATAATGGGGACTGATTCACAAAACATTGTTGCAATGATACTTCCATTAAGAGTTTTAACTGAAAACTCCCTTGTTATATAAAATTGGAAATATCTAATTTTATTAGCAAACTGTGAAGATATGAAAAAATGCGAGGATCCAGAATCAAATAATTCATTTGATAAAATTGAGGAAACCATTAAATTACCTGCCACAACGTCTTTCGGAGCTTCTACCTCAGCAGTAGTGATAGAATAAGATTGGCCTTGATCCCCTGTCCTTTTCTGAGGTAAGTTCTCCTGACGCTTAGGAAATTCATTTTCATAATGCCCCATCTCCCTGCAATTGTAGCACTAAACATTGGTAGCTTCCTTTTTCCCCTTGCAATCACGAGTTTGGTGGGCTTTTTCACCACACTTGTAACAGACTCATGTTCCCTTCAAGCATGTATTGGGGTGTTTGTTACGACATTTACCACAGGATGGATATTCAACCATTCCCTTCTTCCCCTTATTTCCATTCCCATATTGATCAACAGGTCTCTTCTTCTCTTGTTTTGCTTTAAAGTCATAAGACTTAGAGAATTCCTTTTCGGTCTTGATAGCACATGAGACAATGTCTTCATATAATGAAAAGGATTGTGAGATTAATGCTCGACGAAGAAATTGCTTTAACCCATCAAAGAAATGATCAATCCTACTTCTTGGGTTACATATATAATCTCCAGCATACCTTGATAATATTGTAAAGTTATCCTCGTACATTGCGACATTTTCATCCTCCTTTTGTTTCAGACTCAGAAACTGCCTTCCCATATCTGATCGGTGGTTGCGAGGAAAGTATTTTTCTAAAAACAGATCTTTGAACTCCCTCCATTCCATATTTGATACGTCATCATCTTCCTTCGTATTTTGAATCAATGACCACCATTGATCAGCATCTCTTGTGAGGCGGTAAACTGCCATGATAACTTTTTCCCTTTCACTACACCCCAAAGCCTGCAATATTTTCTCTAGGGAAAATATCCATTGCTCAGCTACTAAGGGATTTGTACTCCCATTGAAGGTTAGTGGTTGTTGCCTCATGAATCGATCTAACATTGATCATCCATGTTGCAGATCAGGGTATTCCATATGGGTAAGGTTATTATTCATAACCTGAGTGAGTTGTCCCAGTATGGTGATTAGCTGATCGACACCAGTTGAATCACCAGCTCCACTATAATTATCTTGAGTAGGAGGGAAATCCCAACATGGAGTGTGTGCATTGATACAGTTTCCATTTCATCCACTAGGTGCCATTTCAAAATAATGGCATAAACTAGATCATTTTATAAGTCAAAATACATAATCCAATACTTATAAAACACTTAACATAAATTGAACTATTTATAGACATAATCCATAATCATAAAAATGTTTTCTTTGATAATGTATATACTCATAAACCCTTCATAATGATTTTTAATGAAATTGAGAGTTATCCTAAGCATATCCCCCGGGAGTGTCATAACCAAGACTGCAGCAATGCCCATTGTCGTGCACCAGTTCCTGTTCGAGTCTAGCTCAAAGCGTTGTTTTCGGGTTTTACCCCTAGGTACATCTGTTCCAGAGCTGCCTCTACCTGCTCGTATCCAGATAGGGATGTATTTCTCGGAAAACTCACAAAATCTCTACAATTCCAAAATTCTAGGAAGTTCTTCTATAATAATCCTCAAAGTTCATCTTAGGTCTACGTGCTCTAATCAGAGTTTATCTAAATCTAGCTTCCAAGGTTTGTACTAAACCTCCTCTGATACCAACTATAATGCCCCGACCCTAGTTACCCAGATTCGGTGCATTATTACATAACATTGGCATGATCACGAGAAAGATCAAATCTCGAAATACCGATTGGTTTAGTAGCCTTGGAAACAATAGATATATTCATAAAGTTTTACATTACATCATAAAGTGAAAAATACTACAACAACATAGTCTCCTTATTCTTCACTCATATCCCCACATTCTATCCTTGCATGTCATTCATAAATTACTTTTTCACATCCTGGGTAAAATAAAACATAGAAAAGGGGTGAACTCAAATGCCCAGTAAGGATAACAATATTGTGTAAACTTTCATTAATAAGAATAAACATTTAAGGCAATGTATAACTTAAAACAAAAGCCTTTTAAACTTGAACATCAACATAGTATGACAAAAATAAAATGAAATAATTCCATTTACTTATTCACATGGATATTCTACTAATCGAATAATCACATGAAATATCAATAACCACTTTCATAATGATGGAATGCATAATTCCAGACTATCATAACCACATAGCCAAGGCCTCGTTCCAAAACTACAAATAATATTTTTCCATGGCCTTGTGCCAAGACACTAGTTTGTCTCATGAGACCTACCGATGCATCGAGGAGTAATAGCGGGATCCACCCGTCACATATTAAGTCCAATGAATTCCCCTATGAAAAGGATTAAACATAACATAAACATCCGTATTAAAACTAGCATACAAAATGTCAATACTTTAACCATAAACTATGAATGGTATAAAAATAGCACATCCTTAGTCAAAAATAACACAAAACCTTCAATACAATATAGAAGTTTTGTATCATAATAAATCAACTTCAAATAAGCATAAAATTCATCAAAGGATGTTGACATAGATGAAATCAAAACTCTTTTTAGAGAAATATCTCTTTCTATTTTGAAATCATTTAAGAGTCATATATTTATAAAATAAGACATTTTTTTTGAAAATATTATTATAAGCTTGTAAGAGAAGCTTCGACGATTTAATAACGGCGGTAAATAACCGCACCCGCCGTATAAGTTAAAAAAACATTCTTACCTTAATTCTGTCGAAAAGGTTAAAAAACCTTGTTTGGAAAATGACGGAAAGATTCGTTTATAAAATTCTAATAAAAAGTAAAAAAGGGTATAAATGACTTTAAACCATATTATTTTAAATAGTAAAAAGCTTTTGAAATAAATTTTTAAGAAACATGGATGTGGATGATAAAGAGATCCCAATAGATTATTACCTATATACAACCTCGGATAATGAAGAGATTGTGAAATAACCCTTACCTTGTACTTTTCCATGGTTGGGTTAGGTTAACCTCCTGTATAATGGTGAAATAATTGTTATTAAATTATACAATAATCATATACATTCATATGATATCATATATGATCTTTTAACATTTTTTTGTTAATAATATCTTAGTATTATCGTCGTTTCGGGTGTTAACTTACTCGTTTTTTTCTATGTTTTTTTACATAAGCCATGTTTTTCATGTATAGGTTGTATATTATTCATATAACGAATTATATCATGTCCTTAAACATTATTTTTAAATCTTCAAATGATAATTATACTTGAATGGATACGAAGGAGAATGAATCTCATCGCGTTCGTGGAGACGGTAGTCCGTACGTACGCAAGAGCGACAATATCATTTTTTGATTATCAAATAATATATAAATGGATGGTAAATCATATATACAGAATAATTAACATTTTATATTTATTATTTAAATGAGTTACACATCATTATTAAACACATCCAAATAATAATACATTGAATAACAATTACACCATGACGTGGAGACGGAAAGCCGTACATACGCACGTATGGTGACATGTTATTCAAAGGGTGGGTAGAATACTGAATATGGTTGTAACATATTTATAATAACATCACATAATATATATGATACTGGAGTTATTATTTTATAATATAAATAACAAAGGAAGAAGAAGTGGAAGAAGAAAGGAACTTGGAAAAGGGTGGTGAAATCATTACCTCTTCTTCAGGTTCTTCCTTTTGATTTGATCATAAGGGCTCCATAGGTTGTCTCTCTGATCAAACTAAGGCCTCTAGGTTGTAGTGAGAGACGTTGGGAGAGTATTTGGGCAGATTTTTGCTGAACCAAAAGGCTTTGAATGTTTGAAGAAATGAGAAGGAGGAGTGCGCTTTTATAAGAGGGGTGAGGGGCACCTTTGGAAAAGCTAGAAATATTAATTTATAATAAATTCATATTCGGTTTAAAATGGCTCCAAAGTTTATTATTTAAATGTTAAGTCGGGGATACGTCACAAAACATTAAACCAATTGAATTTAGACAGGTTTGGGTTACTATATTAACTTTATCTTTAAGTATTAACTCTTAGTTAATTAGTTTCACTTTTACAATGTCTCTTTGTATTTTTATATTATATGGTTAATAAACATAATATATACAACCAATAGACCCCCAAGTGTTCCATTAATGATATAAATATCATGATATAAGTCTCTTGGCCGATCCAAAGATTTTTAGGAATTTAATATCAATTAATAATATAATAATTTTTTTAAAAACTCTTTTATGTCAATTTTGACACTATTCAATAGTTGATTTTTGTGAAACTAATAAAAGAATGCTTACATCGAAAAAAGTTAATTAAATAAATCCTAATATGTCATAGTATCCTATAAAATTATCTTAATTCATTAAAAGTCTCAAATTATATTTATTTGGGTATTTATAATATCAATTATTTCAATTTGTCACTATTATGGTAATTACTGCATCATAATTGTGTCATAAATAAATTAAATTATTTAAAGTCTAAAAATTATAAATAAAATATAATTATGTAGGAAATTGTATTATCTTTCTAATTAATATTTATAGTCTAAAATCCAACTTATATCACCCTATGTAAAAAAATGTTTTCTAAAAGATATATGCTTATGCCATTTTTGTACTTATTTTAACTTAATTAAAATTAAGTGTCCCTATCACATACAAGTGGCTCCATGGGGTCCCAAAATCGACCAAAAGATGACTACGGTCGAACATGTATCAAAAAATAAGGCTACGACACGTTTTAGGGTAATTTAGTATTATTATAAGATTATTCATTATCCCTTATTTACCAGATTTACCCTTAACCATGGTAAATAAAATATTTACCAAAGTAATTATTCAAAATGTATAAACATAAAATTTACCTATTTACACAATTTGAACATCCTGATTCCAAATATGGAATCCATTTTTCCAAATTCAAAACACAGAAGTGGAAGAAATTAATTTAAAATTAATTCTCGTTGTTAAAACAAAAAGCGTGTTTTTAAGAGATAATAACTATCAAAAGATTGACACTTGTTTATGTCCGATTTAATTGTAAAATTATGTCCAATGGCCAAAATTGTATTAAATGGTAAAAATATATTCTAACTATACTTTAAAACCACTCAAATTCATAATTTATCACTATTAATTATTTTTATTAAAAAAGTTGCTTTTAATTAAAAGTTAGTAACTTTCACTATTAATCAAAATATTAAAGTTATCCGAAAAGTACCAAAATTTCACCATAGGCTAAATTTGATATTCCGAATCCAAAAATGAAGTCCATTTTGAAATATAAAATATATATAATTTCAAAAAGTAGGTATTACTATTTATAACGGCTAGTTTGATTGGTTATGGTGTGTTAGAACTCGGTGTTGCGTACAACACATGCTATCACATTATTCAAAGAGAAGCATACCGTAGAAGCTTGGCGTGTTACAGTACTTCGTCAAGGATATTGGTTTCAGTGGTACCCTCCATGATCCGGCCAAAAATTTAAAAATGATGGTTCATATAAAAATGGATACTTGAGGGCACGAGGCACAGTTCATGAACAATAGGGATATGTAGTACTCACCTTCAGTTGGTAGTTCAGTTAGAGTGACTGATCATAGATATGGATAATTCTTTTCTCAATGGTCTGGAATTGTTCCGCTCTCATTAATTTCAGATTCACCACATGGAAACTGACTGCATGACTCTCCTCATATCAATTTATGGTACTTATATAATTTCATGGGATATCACTTATTTACTCCACAACATAAAGAATCTTAACCATGATGGAACTAGACTTATTCACATATGGGGAGAAGGAAACAAAGTCATGAACTTCATGGAATAATTTTATTCTCCTAGAAGCTATCATATTATTTTTTGTATTATTGGAACACTCCTCGTGGCTGTGTTATCCTTATTCGCGCCAATTCCAAAGGCCTACATTAATTTAGACCCCATTTACTTATCTTAATCATAGACCACCTTTTATCCTTTAATAAAAAATTATCGATGTTGGATGGAATTAATTTCAATCACTAAAATGGTGGATGTCAATTTTTTCTGATGCTTTTTATTAGAAATTTGGTTTTGAAGTTATACTATGATGGTGGAACACTTTATTGGTTGTTTATATATATAAAGATAAATAATCTTAATATTTTACTATGAATTATGATTTTTATATAAAAAATTCACTTGATGAAGATGGTAGCTAGAAATATTAAATTCCATATAGTTGAATAATTACTATTGATGATAGATGAGGAGTTAATTACTAATGTGATGTCACAGTATATGTAGTCCGAATAAATCTTTTTTAAGGTAACTTCAAATGATGTCTTTTTTTCTTCAACGAATATTTTTCCTTAAAATTTATTTTTTATTCATTAACAATTATATTGGTTCAACCTCATTTCAACTCATGATTAAACATTGAATCCTTTATTTGATTAATTTTTTGGGTTGTTTGATTTGGGCTTTAAATTCACATATCAATACATTAATGAAAATTAGATTATTATGTATCAAATAGATCAAAATTAAATTTATTAACAAAACAAAAATATAATGGGACTTTTAATTCATTTATTTAATGAAAATAAATGACATTATTTATAAAATTGGTTTAATAACTATTTACTAAAAAATCTAACTTAAAAAACCCATAATTTATACATAATATAATTTTAATATGGTATTCAAAAAAAATTCTATTATCTAACCCAAATAAGATAATTAATTTATATATATTAATTATATAAACACCTCAAAAAATGTAATAAAAAAAATATTGATGAAAACATATTATTAAAAACAAACTAAATTTTCTATAAAATTGACTTCTTATTTCATAGTAATTATATTTTTTTTATTACCATTAAATATTTTTCATAAATTGGTAATTTATATTCATACCATAAAATTCTATTCTTATTTTATAATAGTAACAAAATTTAAAACAATGTATTATTTATGCGATTTTTTTTCAAATTGAATATTTTTTCAGGGTGTTATAGTATCTAACAAAATACAATAAATTGTTTCCATTTTATCTAAACTGATTTTCTATAATAAAGTGTTTCATATTTAATAATTCATTTCCTAAAAACCTACATCATAAAAAGTGTTTAAAATATCTTCTTGAAAAGTGGGGTGTGAAGATTTAAATTTCATATAAAATAAAATATAAACATGTGTCCATGTAGGGTAACATTCATTGGATGTAAAAATAATGAAATAAGAGAAAAAATTGTAAAAATAATGATGGTGAGTGATTGAGAACATTAATCCTAAGAAAATTAATGATAATAATAATGTTTATGAATACAGAAATATAAATCTATATGGTATGAAAATGAAGATCAATTCATCAGAAATGAATGTAACATGGAATCATTTTTCTTTCAAATCCATTTTCCTAGTTTTGAGGAATATATACACCATATAGACCAAATGCATAAAAAATTTACATATAGAAAAAGCGTTATTCCATTCAGTATTCCATTTGAACCAAATATCAATTTTCCACTAAAAATTGTTTAATAAATATGAGCTTTCTATTAAAGAAGCACAAAAATCAACATCATAATCTAAAAAAATAAATCATCTTATTACTAGTGTATAAAAATATTAACCAAAACTGAATTACTTGTAAATGTTAATGAAATATCCAAAATGTGTACACATTTATATAGTGATATAATGCATTTGAATAAAAGATTATATATCAATAACTGGTGTATCTCTTATATAATCTCATAAAAAACATACATTATGAATAAAATTTATAATCTAAATATTAAATAATATGTTAAAATAAAATGTTATCCCATAAATTTTATCATACACTCCAAAAAAATAATTTGATTACTTAAAAATAATATTTCTTAAAAAATCACATATTAAACCTATTGGTTACATATACCTTACCCCAATTATTAATCTCCCAAAATATTATTAATTATAATGATAAATCACAATTTAAACATATCATGTTTTTCCATTCATTAGAACATCATGAATCAAATTTAGATACTATCTTAAAACATTATCCATAGATTGATCATTAATATCACATAATATATTGTATTTTCAATGAATCAATTTTCAATAATAATAATTATTTATATCCTATAATATAATATATCGTATTTTACATAATAACAAATCATATTCAAATGAAATGGTGTATTTATAAATCAATTTTTTTATTGACAATTTCCAATATGAGTTACCAATCATCTCAGAATCGCACTAGAACAAAAATAAAACTGGGTATCAATTTATTTGAAATTATGATCAACCATAACCATATAAACCATGATTGTATTGATTACTCTTAAGATAACCCAGCATGAAAATATATATTCTTTTAAAAATACTCACCATCAAAATTCGAAAAATAAATTCATAGACTAATAAAAATATTACAAAATTCAAAAAAATAGTAAACTTTATAATGTATGACCCAAATAACTTTATCATAAAATCACTAACAGATTTCAGTGTATCTAATATTATCCCATATAATTATTAAAATTATATCATATAATTATCCCATATAATAATTATTTAGAAAATATGAGAAACACATTAAGATTTATTTTTTACCTAATCATGTTTTCCCCAAATATTTCATCGTACCACTAAATCACTTTTTATGGTTATTACTATTATTCAACATTTTTATTCATATTGTTAATGAAAAATTATTTTATTACTATCTAGAGAAGTTTCATGAATATTATATGTATACCTTAAATGATAAAAAAAATTCCTAAACATATTTATTATATCCTAATATAAACATACTTAAATAATTTATCTTCTATTATTTTCATTCCATAAGACTTTACCAGGTCTATAAGGTAAACAATAGATTAGGTAATTGATTCAGATAATTTATAAGTTGTCTGCAAAAAATAAATTTAATCATATAACAATTTAGTGCTATATGAAATTTATTTCCCTATATAAAATAACAAACCATTCATTCAAGACATTCTCCTAGGTTATCTTTCCAGCATTCTTAACATGAACAAAATTGTACAATCTTTTCTATCTAGTTATTAACACATGAACAAATATAAAATCCAATCCCCCAATTATTTTATGGGTTAGGAAACTCACCAATTTTTATGTTTTTAATCATATATCTCGATATCTGATTGGGGAAAATGAAAAACATTTAACATTCAAGTTCATATTCCATTTTTTTTCTCATGAATATAAACATTCCCTTATTCGTAACATTATCCCTTATCATAAATCATCATATTCAAATCCATTGTATAAATAAAAAACCAACAGTTAGAATAATAATAATAAAATTTATAGGTCTTGAAAAATTAATTAATAAAATTTATAAATCCTGACACATTATTCCCATTCTATGACACATAAGATTTTAAATAGGTCATCCTTTGACATCATCATTTCAAATACTTCATACTGTTTTGTAACTAAAATTTTAATTACCCTAAGAATATATCCCATGAGTGTAAACATAGGATTGTAGTAATTAAACACTCAAAATTCACTATAAGTATTGTTGATATAGACTCCTTGAACATGTTTTCCAGTTATTATCCTTTGAGGCATATATTCCTAAACCATTTCCACTTATATTATATAGAAGATGATATTTTCTTTGTAGAAAAAACAAAAAATTAATTAACATAGCTTATAATATTCTCCCCTATATAGTATTATCTTATGGGTTATCAGTTATGATTTTTCATCCACGTTTCCATTTGTAACTAAACCTTCATCTGAAACTAGCTAATGTAACTAATGCATTCCAAATATAAATTTTATATTCTACTAAATGATTATTCATTACATAAAATTTTAATACATGGAATAATTTTAATGGTTTAGTCTCATAAGAATCATGGATATATAAATAACTAGCTCAAATAATAGTCTAAATTATTTCCCATGTAGTTATTCATAACTCTCACCCTTCTTAGACACATTATAATTAAATGTTTTTTGTATTTCATGGGGGATATTAAAAATAAAATAGTTTGAACGAAGTTTCCATATTAGGGAAAAAATGTGATATAGATGATCATTTAAACATGAAATATCCATAAATTTTTATCATGGCATGAGATTAAACTTTAAATTTCATACCTAGTAATTTATGAATCCTAAACTTGAGCTATGAAATGAAATTTTGTAGTTTATAAGACACGAATTAGGAAGGGGTCAAAGAAAATATTCCCTAAAAATGTAAAATAAGAATATGATTATGTAATAAATGAGTTAAATAATTTGTCTCATAATAATTATCATATAAATATTATGTCAATGTCACCCACTACGATATTCATAACATGATAGGCCTAGGATAACCCCTATATTACTGATTCGGGATTGGGAGAAACTCTTGTGCACCCTATTTCAGGATTATGATATCCTTTCATTTAACCTTTGATTTCTTTGAGCATTAATAATTACACAATGAATTATAGGTATATTTAATTCTAGTACCACAAATAATGTAATCAAAAATCCATTAATATATATTCCATATGGTCAAAAAAACAATCATCCAAAATTATCACATAGAAAAAATGGGTTTCACCAATATTTAATCATCATTACTATAAATATTCCATGAAAATAAAAAATATGGTATCCATGGATCTCTTTTTGAGTAAATTCTATGTAACATAATAGTTTTTGGTCATAAATGAAATATTATTTTAAAATATCCCTAAAACATTTCTTAATAGAAACACCCATTTAACTTTGAAATATCATATTGAAGTATAAAAATACCATAAATAATAAGGAAACCCATTTTAATGAAAAATAACCACGGAAACATATAAATATATAATCATATAATTGAGATATAATAAGGGTGGGATATTTTTTTCATGTGTCATATAGTTAAATAGTGATTCCTTAAAAATTTTATAAAATTACTCAAAAGTACCTCATTTAGAAAATCATAAGAATATATATTTAAAAAAAATTTGTAAAAATTAAATCATGTGTAAAAAAAATTCAATCATTCATATCATAATAGTAAAAATATTCTTTAACTAATTTTAAAAAACATGGATACAGATAAAAATGGATATGCTAAAATAGAGAGAAATAAATTTTTTTCCCATAAAAAAGGTATTTCAATCTATTGATTTCATAAATTAGGGGAATTAATGGATAACATGTCTTCTTAATAAATACCTAATATATAATAAAATATTCAATATTATTCATTAATATATCATGAAATTTCATTATGGGAAACGTAATCAGAAAAATTCTTCATAAATAATGAATCTCTAAAATTAATCTCTTACTTCGCTGTAACATTGGAATTATAAGCACTATGAATTATTAAATTAAAACAAAACATCACATATCATGAAAATAAGGATAGTTTTCATATTACATGTCAAATAGTCAATATATAAACCTCACAAGATAACATAGATTCATAACATAACATATGTGCCAAAGAAGACTATTCGAGACGACGACATCATACATCATATTCTATATTATTTAAAGGTGATCAATCCCCATATATAATAAATTTAAATTTATTATTTTTTTAATATTGAATCATATATATTTTTATAATATATTATATTATCCACTTATAACATTTCAAAAACCATTTATTGATAATTTCTTGTCGAAATCATTGAATTCATGTGTTAACTATTTCATTTTTTCATGTGAATTACTGTTCAGTAGTTCTAGTATTTTTACATTGATAATGGTTAAATCATAACCAAAATGGTAATAATTTTATAATTATCACACACACACACACACACACACAGATATATATATATAATACAATCGATAGAATATAGAGATAAAAAATTAATACCCCATTAATAGAGATAGTAGAATAGACATACGCTCGAATGATGTTTTCAAATTTTGAATGTTGAAATAGAAGAATATTAAATAAAAATTCACCTTTCCAAAAACATTATTATTTATAATATAAGATGGTGGTAGTACAGTTGTATTCAAAAGTTATAGTATTATTTTCCAAAAATTGTGATGTTGGAAAAAAAATGGTTATTCCATCATCATAATAACAAGTTAGTATATTTAATATGTTGATTTAATGGTTTTATAATGGATACCACAGATTCATAAGGGGTATAAGAAGAAATAAATTTATTGAAGTTAGGTAAAATGATTTCCTCTTCATCGAGATTCACCCATCAGATCCGCTCGTAAGGACCATCATAATTGTATTTTTTGAATTATAGAATCTCTAATTAATGGAATGAATAATTTAGAAGAAATTTTAAGTAGTTTTCAAGGTAAATGGAATAATTTAGTAAAAATAAATGACATAAGGGGTGTGATTTTACATGTTAGAGAAGGGATACACTTGGAATTACATATGTATTTAATTAATATAAATTAAGTTTCATTAAAAATGGTTTGATATTCAAAAAACTAAAATATATATAGATTATTAGTATTAAAACTCTAAAATAATAATAATAATTTATTTATTCTTATATTTTAACCATATCTTATAGTTTAAATTCCCTTTTACACTTTCGATAATTAGCATAATATCAATATTCTTTTATAATTTATTGGTCAAAAAATTTACTACAAAATCACAAGTCATCCATTAATGGACCATGGATGATATTTTAAACAATATTACATTCAATTGTCTAAATATAATATTCTTATGAAATTTATATCATTTAATAATATATAGATTATTATAAAATATTTCTAATAACATTTTTGGATGTGCATAAAATTTAATTATATAATTAGAATCTATGTCATTTAAAATTGTCATAGAATGATTTTATTCTAATATAAGGATTCTATGATATTAAAATAATATTTATATAAAATGTTTTCATGCGTAGATATCATTTATATAATTATATTTTTCATTAATTTATTGGTTAACCAATTTAAATCTAAACCCTAGTAATAACATTTTGTTATTAAAGGGTTATAATTTTATTTATATGGTAAATATATGCTCAGAAAAGGAAAATGGATAGAATTATAGATCATTTACTATTATACATGTGTTATAAAAATATTTTTAGGATTTTTATATAATTTAATAAAATATATGAAACATAAAATACAACTAATGTCATTTAATGAAATATTCAGACAATGTATAATTTATAAAAACATGATAGTAATAGAATTATAAAATAGAAATTTAAACCATCTATAATATTTTATATTTATCTTTAAAAAATCGCATTTTTACTATCAGAAATGATATTGCATACATTGTTTTATAATCATTTTCATTATTTTTCAACTACTTTCACTAGCAGTATGTCATTATTGTGTATGAATTTAAGGTAATTATTTCAATAATAAAAAATAAAAAAATAAGTTACCATAAAACTAATAATTCATATTTAAAAAAACTATTCATGATATAATATATTTTTATACCTATCAAATGATATTATATAAATTAATATAATGAAAGTGAAATTTTTGACATTATCATTTATATAAATATAGTAAATCTAAATATAAAATATAAATTGATATAAAATGACATATTTGAAAATTTTGGATAATTATAAATTAAATATACTCAACCAATTATATTTGGTAACGTCAAGATGTAATTTTATGTTTTGTCACATTACATTCAATAATAATTAAACTATTTTACCTTTACCAAGGTCATAATAATTTACAATGGTTACAATTCATGTTGATCAAAAATTTGTGGGAAAATTGTAAAAACATAAGTCTCATAGTTCCAAATACAAAATCCATTCTTAAAAATTAAATATTATAAATGGATGAAATTAATTATAATATAAATTCGTAAAATGGAATGAAAAACAGTAATTAGAAAAACAAAATTACTCTTAAAATTAACAGAAATAAAAATCATAAATATCGTTGACTAAAATGTAATTAAATATATTATTATCAATCATATAGATCATATTTCACTTATATACTAATTAAAAAAATATAATGGTACTATTAAATTTATTTATTTATTTAAAATAAACGAGAGTATTTTAAAAATATATATATTTCAATATTTGACATAAAATAAATCATTTAAAAAATCCAAAAAAAATCAATATAATTAATTTTTATGATTTTTTGATTTTATAAAATATATTATTTTCATCAAAAATAATTTCATAATGCTATATACTTTAGTTATACTAAATTATCACAAAAAATAATGAAATCCCTTATGAAGAAAATGTATTTTTATGAATCGATTGATTTTCCTAAAAAACGAATGATTATTTAATATGAATTTATGAATAAATTTTTATTTTTTAGGAAATTTATATACATATATATTGTAATTTCATTACTATAATCCATTCTCTACAATTTAATAACTATGTTATATTGTTCATAACATAAATATATTTCTTGGTTTATTTATGCTCGATGTTGTTTGTTGTATACACTATTGTACATATTATTGTCTTCAAATTTAAGAGTGTTATATTTGTGTTATTTTATTTGATGAGGAATGATTCTATGTGGGTTTATTTTTTCTCTTTTTGGTGGGGAATATTTATTTTTTGATACAATGATGTCTAGCTTAAAAAACTTCATCATTTTAACACATATGTTCTACTTGGTGAAGAATGAACGGAAATATATTTCTAGTTGGTGTTTTATATTGAACATTATACCATAGTCTCCCCATTTACATTTAGGATATTTATTGAATTGTTATATTAGTAAGAGATTATATAGAATATTTTTGGACTAGTTTGTCTCAAGAAGAAATTCATTATAACATTAAAAGCATTATGTCTGTTGAGGTTGGTTCTCTATTTTATATGAAGTAAATGTTTTATCTAATTATAATTTAGCCTCATATTTCCTACACTAAATTTTATATATATGGATGTTCTTATGTTTTTATTTTGAGTAATGTTCATGTTTTTCAAACTTTTAAAGGTCAGGGCTATCAACTAGTCCTATACTCTACCACAATTAGTGGTCATCAAGGGATAGGCTTTCAGTTTCTTATACAACCACCAAAGAAGATTCACCCTAGGGCATTTCAATGTAAAAATAATTATTTAAAATTATGTGTAGAATAAAAAATATGATGAATTTTGATGGAATTAATGTGATGTTTAACAACTTCTATGATGTTTGGATGAGAACTATTGACAATGTGATCCCTGTCATGAGTGACATAGAAGATAAAAAATGTATTATAAATATATTTACATTGGTTCAATTTAATAAAGATGGATAGAGATCATATTTATAACCTTTTTTCAATATTTTACAATAAATCGTGATTTTTTTAATTTTTGAGAATCAAGATCTTTCATTGTTCAATAAAAATTAAATGATCTTGGTCTTACAATAGATAGGCTTCAAGTTCTTGTAGTGATTTCTATACTCGTAGGATATTAGAGTAGCATTCATAAGGTGTTTTAGGGTTTTTATCTGATGTTGGTGTATAGTGAGTCACTGTGAGATTTCTTTTCTATATTTAATAAAATCAGATGATGTCATTCCCATCAAAGATTAGTTTTAGTCTATGTTAGTTAATATTGAATAATTTCATAAAAAGGCTATTTTCATTGATGTATAAGGTAAGCATAATATAATTTTTAGTGATTTAGATCATCATATTGGTCATAGACACATATATTCCCAATCTACTATGCTAAAATATTAGATGTTTTATTCTGAAAGGGTCTCAGAGATTGTATTCATTGGAGTCATGAAGGAATTTAATGTCTCATTTTCTAATTATGTTATTATTATACCCCATTGATGTGATATATACATTAATATGGATTAATTTCATATAGTATCCATTATTTTTTGTGTCTTTATTATATAAAAATATATAAACTATTGGAGTTGAGGATTCAAATCAATTATTTGTTATAAAATGGTTTAATTTAGTATAGTGTGCCTTCCAAGTAAACAAAGATGATTTTTAACAAGCAGGTGGAAGGTGTTTGAAGGATATATACTGAAAATAATTTGTTAAATAAATATATTATTAATAAGTGCAATCTAGTCACATTTTTTAGTGATTTATTGATTCAGTTATTGGGATATTATTGGTTTTTAAAGATGGAATTCTTATATAGGTTTGATCATATAAGGATTGATGTATTGTCCAAAAGATTTATTAATGAAAATTATTCTTTATCAAATTAAATTTCATATAATGGATATATAAAAACTTATCAACTTCCTTGGTTTTGTATATTTGGATTTCGAAATACTTTTAACAATTGTTACCATTTCTAATATATCCTTTATACAGTGATGACATGATTAGTTTGATATAGGTCTTTAACAAATCCAATTTACCCAGACAAAGAAAGTTATAACCTCATCTAGTTGATTTTCTCCCTAGGAATCCTAGTTTTGGGAGCTCCAAAAGGAGGTGGTGTCACTTCACTTTTCTCTTGACCAATCTCATGCCGATCGTCATCACATTAAGCTTGATCGGAACTGCCTATGGGAGAAGTGGAAGTTGAAAGTGATTACCACCCTAGTGACGTTATCTGAGCCACCCCAAGAGTCTACCACTATAGAAAACATTACCCTTCGGTCTAATGTGGGTGTTATAAAGGGTTATGTAACAATACCTTAGCACTATGATTATGTGTATTATTTTTTTAGAACAAACAGTATACATTCATTTTATTATTGTTATTTGTAAATAGTTTTTATAGTGGAAATTGTATTTTTATATTAATAATAAATTAATAAATATATTTTGATGAATTAATAATTTTTTTAATTAAATAATAATTTAGAAAAACATTATTACTATATAAATTTTTATTAAATATAAATGATCGTATAATTTTTATGAATATCATTTTGATTTTTATTATGGTTTGAAAGCTATTTTGGTTAAATCCGATGAATTTTTGATAAATTTTAGTTTTTATTTAAAAAGTAAAAATTAAAATTTTTATAAACTTATTTTGATAAAATAAATATTATTTCTGGAATCACGATATCAAAATTTTCTAATGGTGAAATTTTTATAATTTTATGAGATAGTCAAATTTTTCGGTAAAAATTAAATACATTTTAAATATATAATGTCTATTATGACATCATAATGAACCAATACTGATATAATAAAATTATATAAACATAATTTTATTACAATATATGTTTTACCATTAAAATAAATTTATTTTAGGTTTCTTTATTTATTTTACAAAGCTTTAGTGGACCCTCCAAGACTTACAAAACGTTTTAACTATTTAAATTGATTTCCATCAGAGTGTGACTCACCTCCACATACAAAAGCATAATATTTTTAAAAGTTGGGTCATTGGCATAAAAAATATGTTTTTCCACTCCACTTTGGAGAAAACCATGGGCAAAAACCACGGTCCAGTTTGTGGGTTAGATTAGTTTAATTTGTGGTGCCCCAAAACTAAATAATAATGAATTCCCTCTCTTTTCCAATACAAATCCTTCCAAGATCCCACATCCTCTTCACTAAAAGCCCTTGGAGTTCTTCCTACATCATCCCACCTCTCTCTAAAATCATCCCACGGTGCCCCAACCTCCCATGAAGCCTCTCTCAACCCCCTCCCAAGCCTTTGGGATAATACATCCATGTAAGGGATTCTTTCCTTTTTCATTTCATCCATGTTACTTAATATAGTTATTCCATTTTACTTTCAAATATAAATGTTGGTGGATGATTTAGTACCTACCCTATACTGAAATATTTATTTTTTAATGATGATAGACCAATTTTATCTCTCATTAATACCTCCCATGTACACCCATTACCATGCTAAAATTCCATAAGGAATATCTCCCACCTCATTTGCATTCAGGAAATTATTTTTTATTATTAATCCAAATTACATTAATTATGTTAGGACATGTATCTATATGACCCCCTTACATTCCATTTCATTTAAATATGAATAGATACCCTTTTCTCTCTCATAAACCTTCTTAATAAAGTTCTCTGTCAAGTTGTTATACTGCCGAAATTTCACCTCCATTTTCTAAAAAAATCATTGTATAGTGAATACCAAGCCCAGTTATATATCTAGGGTATTACACTTTATTTAAATTTATACATTGATGGAATATTTTCATTTTTGAATTTAACATTCCTTTACCATGGAATAAATACTTATTTGTAATGAATCTATGTTGTATGATCTTGTGGCATAGTTATGCATTAAATGAAATGTTTAAGAAGGGTGTGCCCTGATAGCACTCTAATGCATTGGGTAAATATTATTATCATGAAACATAATGTGACATGAGGGTAAACTCATTATAATTAAATTTAAATGACCTTTTACTCATTATAATTCAAGTGAAATGAGGGTTGACTCATTCTGTATGTGTAATGATCCTTGGATCATGCTAATACCATGTTAAGTTTTGTTACCACATTTTTATGTTGTGATAATCATTATTCATCATGCCTTTATTTTGATATTTATTTTATGCTCCGATGATATGATTATTTCCTAAATTTTATTGTATTTTCCAATTTATGCCATGTTTACCCCCTTACTGGTCTTTATAGCTCACCCTTTTCTTATGGATGTCCTCATGTTATCCCATGCAATGCTAAGTATGAGGGAGTGCAGTGGTCAAGTAAAGTATTTTTTCAATAATGATGTTGTGTTTCATGTTTTAAGTAATTATTTAATGTTCCTAACCCCAAATAAAATATAGCTCTTTATATTCAATTTTGTATCAAGTGAAATGTTTATGTATTAAATCATTTTTATGTGTGTAACAAAAAATAGGGTTGTTATAATTGGTATCAGAGGAAACGTTTAGTTATTTTTGAGATTAGGATTAGAAAATCCTAGTGAAACCCTTCGGGACAAGACTATGTATAATAAAAACAACCACATTCTTTTGGTGAGTATTAATTATGTTTTTTATTAAGAAAATATATCCATGTCTAGATACGAGTAGGTAGAGGTGGGTTTGGCACAGATGTTCCAAGGAGTGGAAATTCTGACACAGAGTATTGGGCTTGACTTGAGGTATCTGGGTACACAAAAATGGGCAATGGTGCTCTCTTGGTTATGAAACTCCAATGGGATATGCTTTGGTAAATTCACAAGAATTGTATGAACCATTTTTAAGAGAATAAAAAAATTCCCTGATGATTATATGATAGAATGTATATCATTATTGAAGCCTATAGATTCAGATATTAAGGTAATAAAATTTATTTATATGTCAACCATTTTTTTATTTGGATTATCATTTATGTGTTTCCCCTATCATTTCATTTATTCCATCCAATGGTTAGTAATAGGAGGACTCGATCTATCAACAGATGTGAAGATCAATGTGATGAATGTTCTAATGAGATGTCCAATCCGATGGGAGAGGCGAAATTTTTCAAGATACTCTTTCTTTTAACTAAAGCTTTAAATAGAAACATGGTTCAAGAGGAAAGCTCAACCCCCCCTAAGAAGGAACAAGAAATAATTGAAATCTTCATAAGATAAAGACATCATGCAATTAATGGATCATCTGATCCCTAAATTACTGACCAATAGATCAACCACATTCAAAAGATCTTCTCAATACTTAAATGTTCTGAAAAAGGGAAGATTCTTCTGGCTGCCTATCATATGGAGGGTGAAGTTGATCATTGGTGGACATTGATAAAAAAATTTAAGCCTGAGGTGGAGATCAAGGTTTTGGAATGGAATGATTTTCGAAAGATGTTTTTCAATAAATATTATTTGTGCACCCTCCTAAATAAGATGGAGAGGGATTTAATTTATTTAAAAAAGATGAAAAATATGTCAGATCATATGAGGAAAACATCACATGGATTTTATGATATTCCTCTGGCATTGTTGTTACCCCAAAATGTAGGGTGGACCGTTTTTTTGTTGGGCTAAAACCAAACCAATGGAAAGACCTGGCAATCCGTGACTTCAATAGCCATGATGAAATTTTCTTATGTGTCCCCAATGTCGAAATTGTGATCACAGAATCTCAAGGGTATCATGGGGATATAAAGAATAAGGTGGAATTCAATTCAAGTGGTCTGCTTCATAAATCCAACGGTGATAAGAAAATACAGCACCCCACTTTTATAGGGTGTAGAAAGAATCAGCCCAAAAATTTCATGAAGGTGATGAGGAAATGCTTTAGGTGTGGAAGAGAAGGGAAACTGGACGTTAGCTACCGATATTAAAAATCACAGCTGCAACATAGGATAGGGGAACTCTTTTCTAACCACAAGTTGTTGTTCATTTATTTAACTACAAATAACCAGGGAAACTTAAAATTTAGTTTCCTAACCATATGGTTTTCGGAGGCAAAATAAAATCTCCAAGGAAATAAAGGTGAGATTCTTCCATCACTTCTGCTAAAATAAGCCATGAAAACAATGTGGTGACAGGTATTCTAGTAATTCATTCAAGAATAGTGTACTTAATTTTTGATTTTGGTTCTACACATTTTTTATATATCCAGAATGTTTAGAAGCAATCTAAACACAACCAGAAATCATTGAACTAAAGATGTCGGTGATAACAACAAATTTGGAAATCATTGCATCCCCTAAATTTAACTCCTCCCCTATAATAATTTGTGTACAAAACATTCTGGAGAACCTCATAATACTCCCCCTAGTGGAATTTAATTCAATTCTCAACATGGATTGGATTTCCTTATATAAAGACAACATAAACTTTTGTGAGTCGGAAATAAATCTCCATATTGAAAAACAACCCCAAATTCAATTCAAGTCAATGGTGGAAGATGAATATTCCATAGAACCACCATCTCAATTGTGGATATTACTGCCCAATGAGCATGTGTATCTGGATCAGACGATTGTGTCTAAAAAAGAAACCATCCTTGAAGGAATGCCTATTGTGAGAGAATTTTGTGAAGTGTTTCCCAATGAATTTCCTAGTCTTCCTCCAAGAAAAGATGTTGAATTCTCAATTTACCATATACATAGGGAATTAAAAAAAATCCAAGACTCCATATAGAATGGGTATTTTAGAGTTTATGGAGCTGAATAAACAACTACATGAGAATCTGGATAAAGGGTTTATATGCCCAAGTGCTTCACCATGGGGTGCTCTAGTCCTCTGGGTCAAGAAGAGGGATGGGTCATTGCAACTTTTCATTGTTTATCGTGAGTTCAATAAAATCACTATAAAGAACAAGTATCCTCTGCCTCAAATAGATGATATGTTCGATATGCTACATGGAACACAATAATTCTCCAAGATGGATTTGTGGTTGAGATATTACCATGTCAGTGTAAAGAAGAAGGATATTACCATGAATAATTTTTGTAAAAGGTGCGAGCATAATGAATTCATAGCAATTCCTTTTGGACTCACTAATGCTACAGAAATCTACATGGACATGATGAATTAAGTATTTAGAGGTTACCTGTACCAATTTTTGGAATTCATTATTGATGATATTATAATATAATCCAAAAACAAGGAGAAACATTTGGACCATCAATAAACTATACTAGAGTCCTTGCAAAAGGTGAATCACTATTCAATGTACATCATGTGTGAGTTCTGGTTGAAGGAAGTCCCATTCTTGGGTCATATCATCAAAAGAAATGGGATATCTGTAGATCCCTCCAAGATAGCTACAATAGATGCATTGTCGAGGACAACATCGGTAATGGATATTTGTAGCTTCATGAGGTTACCTGGATATTATCTCCAATTTGTGAGAAATTTTTCACGATTTTCCAACCATCTTAACAAGATAACTCAGAAGGGAGTAATGTTTTCCTGGAGTAATGAATGTGAAGAGATATTGAAGAAGTTGAAAAGGAGGCTTACAACTACACACGTACTCTCACTCCCAATAAGTGGAGAAATATTTGTTGTGTAAAATGATTCTTCAAAGAGGAGTTTAGGTAGTGTGGTAATGAAAAATGATAATGTGATAGCCCACTCTTCATGGATGCTGAAAACCCCTGAGCAAAACTATACCATGCATGATCTGGGGTTGGAGGCCATGATCATTGCTTTGAAAATATGGTGTCATTATCTATATATGGAGAAGTGTGAGATATATATAGATCATAAGTGCTTAATATGCACCAATGAAGATGGATAGAGCTCATTAGGATTATGACTGCTCAACCCACTACCATCCTTATAAGGCAATCTTGCTGGTAGATGTTCTATGTAGAAAGGATCTTGAATCTTTGTCAATGATAAAACTTGTATGTCATCCAATCTTATTATATTTTTAGAGGATGGAAATGTGAATCATTATTGAAGGAACATCATCAATACATTCTCAAATTATAGATCAACCATCCATCCTAGATAAAATAAAGGATTCTTAATGACCAAATGTGGAAATTCTGAAAAAGGGTGGAATCTATCAGAAATGAGAAATCCACAGAATTCATGGTTGAAATAGATGGAATTTGGAGATTTGGGTCACGATTATATGTACCATCTGATATAGAGATAATGTAGTAGCTTTTGAATGACACAGGTAGATCAACCTTCTCTATTCACTGAGGGAGCCCAAAGATGTATAAGGATATCCTAAAAAACGTTTTTTCAGACAATATGAAAATTGAGATTTCTGAATTTACATCAATGTTCCTAGAATGTTAGCAAGTGACAGGTTAGAGGAAAAATTAAAAGGGGCTGATTCAACCACTACCCATACCAACATTGATATGGGAGGACATTACCATGGACTTTCTCAATGGACTTCCCAGGAAATCTACAGGAAAAAATGCTATGTGGATCATTTTTGGATAATCATACAAAGATAGCTCACTTAATCATGATTCAAGAGGACATATCATTAGATCAAAATCCACAGATTTACATCAAAGAAGTTACAAGGCTTCAGGGAGTACCAATATCTATTATATCAGATCGCAATCTGATATTTACCTCAAAGTTCTAGAAATGTCTCCAACATGTTTTTAGAACTGAACAGAACATTAGTAAGACATATCATCCTCAAACTAATTTCCAATTTGGGCAAACTATTTAGACATTTGATGATATGTTATGATCATGTACTATTGATTTCAAAAGAGGATGGGACCAACATCTTCCACTGGTTGAATTCTCATACAATAACAGCTTGCACTCGAGCATCCTAATGGAACCATATAAAGCCCTTTTTTGGGAAAATGTGTAGAACACCAGTGTGTTGGGATGCCGTCAGTGAGAATAAGCTGATAGGACCTAAAATAGTCGAAGAAATAGCGGAGAAGGTGAAAACCATTTAGCAGCATATAAAGGGAGGCTAATGTCGACAGAAAATTTAAACATATAAATATCGATGAGACATTGAGTTCACTGTTGGAGAAATTGTATTTATACCCATATCCCAATTGATGAAGGTCGTGAGGTTTTGAAAGAAAGGTATGTTAAGTCCTGTGTATATTGTCCCCTTAAGGATTCTTGATCGTGTCGGGGATATGGCCTATCGACTAGCACTTCATCCTACCATGGCCAAAGTAAATGATGAATGTCATGTATCCCTTTTACGTAAGTACATACCAGACCCCTAGCATGTACTCTCTTCATAGGTAGTACAATTAGAGGATGATGTTTCATACGAGGAGCATCTAGTGATGATATTGGATCATAGAGATAAATTCCTACATAACAAGACTACCCACCTGGTCAAGGTACAATGAATATACCGTAAGTACAAAGAGACATCATTGGAACTAGAAGAGGAAATGAAGGAAAAGTACCTACACCAATTTGTGACTTATAATGTTAAATGAAATTTCAAGGGAGAAATTTCATAAATGGGGAAGATTGTAATGACCCAAACATTTATAAATGAAAATTCCCCTTGATCAAATTAAATTTATTATTTTGAATATATTAAACTTATGCACATCCTTGGTTTTATGATTTTTGATTTCAAAATACCCATAATAATTTTTACTGTTGCTAATATAGTTTTAAAATAGTGATCACATGATTAGTATAAATATAGGGCTTCAAAAAATCAGATTTACTAAGACAAAGGAATTGATTCCTCGTCCAGTAGAATTAAAACATACAAATCCCATTTATTGGACCTTAGAAAGCAGGTGGAGCTATTGGGCATCACTCTTGACCAATCCCAAGCTAAGCTTCAACACGTTAACCACGGTTGGAACTGTGTACGAGAGAAGTGGAAGTTGATAGAGAATACCTCTCAACTGATGTAATATGAGCCACCCCAAGAGTCTGTCACTATCGCACAACATACCCATCTTTCTTATGTGGGTGTTATAATGGGTTACATAACAATACTGTAGCACTATGATTATGATCATTTTTATAGAATAAATTGTATACAATCATTTTATTAATGTCACTCTGTAAAAACATTTAAAGTGAAAATTGGATTTTTAGATTAATATTAAATTAATAAATATGTTTTGATAAATCAATGGAATTTTGAATTATATAACATTTTAATAAAATATAATTAATAAAATAATTTTTATTAAATATAAATAATCTTATAATTTTTATGAATATAGTTGTGATTTTTATTGTGGTTTGAAATCTATTTTTGTCAATCCCCTCTAATTTTTTATAAAAGTTGACTTTTCATTTAAAAGAAAAAATTAAAATACTTAGAAAAATATTTAGAAAAAAAAAATTTAGAATTAGGGTGTCGAAAGTTTCCAACGGCGACTTTGTCATAATTGTCCAAGATAGTCAAATTTTTGGGTAAAAATTAAATACTATTTAAATATATGACATGTTTTATTACATCATAATGACCCAACAATGATGTAATAAAATACTATAAAAATTATGATAATGAAATATATGATTTAACATTAAATTATTGTTATTTTAGTATTGTTTTATTTATTTTACAATGCTTTATTGGACCCACCTAGACTTATAAAACATTTTAACTTTTTATATTGATTTTATTGAGAGTGTGACTCACCTTTACATAAGAAGGACTAATATTTTAAAATGTTTAGTCATTGGAAATATAAATGATGTTTTCTACTCCACTTTTGACAAATAACATAGTAAAAACTGTGGTCTGGTTTGTGGTGTTGATTTGTTTAATGTGTGGTGTTCTGAACCTAAATAAAAAATCATTCCCTCACATTTCATATATAAACCCACCCAGGCTCCAACTTTCACATCACTAAAAACCTTTAGAGTTTGTTCATCCTCTACCCTCCTCTCTCTAGAATCCTCCCGTGATTCCCCATCCTCCTATGCAGCCTCTCTCAAGCCCCCCCCAAGCTATTGGGGTCAAGCTTCCAAGTTAGGGATTCCTTCCTTTCTTATTTTATCCATGTTTCATAATATTGTTATTCCCTCTTAGTTTAAATTATAAATGTTGGGGAATGATTTCACACCACCCCCATACATCCCAATTTATATTTTTATGATGAGATTCCCCTTTTCTCTCTCATTAATTCCTCCCCTGTACTCCCGTTACTATGTCGAAATTCAGGATGGAATTTCTCCCTCCTCAGCTACATTCAATAATATTTTTTGTATTATGAATCCATATTCCATTACATATGTTGTGACATTTATCTATATGAACCCCTTACTATCCATTTCAGGTACATATAACGAGACACCCATTTTTCTTTCATAAACCTTTTTAATGATGTCTTATGTCATGCTGTTATGCTGCCCAAATTGCACCACCATTTTCCAAGACAAAATCATTGTGTAGTGAATACCTTGCCGAATCCTATATAATGGGTATTTACCTTAATGCACATATAATTTTTGATGGAAGAGTTTCATGTATTAATTCCAAATTCCATTATAGTATAATAAATTATAATGTAAATGAATCTAAGTTATATGTTCTTGTGGCACACTTATGCATGAAATGAAATGTTTGAGAAGGGTGAGGAATGATTGTGATCCAATGAATTGGGTAATGATTATTATCAGGATAGGGAAAGTTCAATGAGGGTTTACCCATGATAATTCATGTGAAATGGGGGTTTACTCATGATAATACAAGTGCAATTAAAGATTACTCATGATCCATATTCGAGGAGCCTTGGCTCATGCTAATACAGTGTTAAGTGTTGTTTCAACATTTCCATGTTGTGGTAATATATTCTTTATCATGCCTTTGAGTTCATTTTTCTTTTATTCTCCATTGGTATGGCTATTTTTTAACATGTTTTTTATTCATCATGTTATTCCATGTTTACTTCCTTACTGGGATTTATATATCACCATTTTCTTTTTCATGTCCTCAGCTTTTCGCATGAAATGCTAAATAGGAGGGATTGTAGTGGTCATGTAAATTAATTTGTCAATAAAGATGTTTTGTTTCTTGTTATAAGTCGTTACGTAATGTTATTAAGACCCAATGAAACTAGAACTATTGATCATTCTTATTGTATCATGTGATGAGTTTATGTAATAAATCATGTTTAAGTGTGTAACAAAAAGTAGGGTTGTTATAGTGGATAAGGAAGTTATCCAAATGATTTATTATAATTGTATTTATAAGAACATTTAGTTTTTCGTATGATGATTTGTAGACATTCATTAAAGAAAAATGATTTTATTTTTTAAAACTATGATCCATTAGTCCTGGGATCTATTATTGGTAACTTTCATTGACAACGTCATCATTTATTCAACATATTTGGAGGATCATGATGAGAATATTGGATTAAATCTAGATTCATTTTGATGAAATAATATCTCATATATTTTTCATTGTATATCTTTTGGTTATATGAGGTGTATTTTAATGATAATTGTGTGTATAAAAATGTTGTAGTAGTGGATCTGTTAATGACTTGGTAAATTAATTTTCGGGTGGCTTCACGTATTGATGTGGAGGATGGAAGATTCCATGAACTAATTGGATATTACAAGAGTTTTGTGATAGATTTCACCCATGATAGGGTCATTTTCTTAGGCCCCGACTATAATATACTTGGAATTCCTATATAGTAATCATTTACGAGTGTTGTGTAAATAACAAAATGTTATGTTTTTTGTGCTCATGTACCCCATTTTCGATAGGAAGGATTCATGTTTAGTGAATTTTATGATGAATATTTTCATATCATGGGGGTTATTATTAGGTATAAAGGGATAATGGTATCATATAGATCCAAGTATATTTTTCCCAATTATCATTACTATGAAACCCATGATTTTGATTCAGTGGAAGTAGATTTTAATCTGATGAAACATGGTCATTAATTCAATGGTGTGAACTTAATGTGCCTTACTAATAAAAAATTCATGGGTAATATATTCTCTCAGCCTGATTAGAATATATTATAGAAATAATAGAGGGAGTTCATAATTGACTATAATATCATGATATCAAACAACCTATTGAATGATTTTGTGGTTTCAAATGCACTATGATGGAATCCTCATAGGGATTGATTTTTTGTGTTTTGGTATGCATGGAGAGTGATGATGGGAATTGATTATTTATATATCTATCTAGTGAATTTCAATGGAAGAGGTTTTCTATGTCAAATGAAAATGCAGAAATCCATAGTGTAGTGTGTAGAGGAATTTTATTTTGGGAAATCATGGGGTGGATGTTTAGCCTGATTATATCATATTTGAGAATGATCTAAGTGAATGTTTGTAAGAGAGTCAATAATTTTTTTTTATAGAATCTACGTATCCCCTAATTGGTGAATGATATGGTAATTAATAAGTAATATTTATCATCTATAGTAGTAACTCATGGTATCTGAATAAAATATCATTCTTTGAGGTGTTAGTATTTGTGGGCAGAAATAAAGGAGGTTGAAAATTTCATATCATATTGCTTAATCAATTAAAGGATAAAGGATGTGTATAATTTTCATAGATAGTATATAAAAAAATAGGATTCCCCTATGATAATGTGATAGAAAATATCAACAGATATTTTCACCAGTTTACCCCATGATTATAGTTGATGATAATCTATATATGATATCCGAGATCAATTAAAAAGGTGAGATATTTTCCTTTAAATCATGTATTTGATACTAGTGGATGTTTCTATGTGTAATTTTAAAGATAAAATAGAAATATTCACGTTGTTCTAAAGATGATCATTTTTTCCATGATCCTTATTAGACCTCGCGAATGTGGATGGGTCATTAGAATGATTTAGAACTTAGTATTTCGTCAGAATCCCATTTTATCCAAATATAAATAGTTAAATTAAATTGACTATCCCTAAACCAGTGGAAAAATTAAATATTTTTTTATAGATTTTGTAATTATTTTGGAGAATTATATTCACTTTGGATAGGTATTCCTATAGTAATTATTATTACCACTTCATAAACATTACTTGGTTCTAACCACTATATTAGTATCATTACAGACTAATATTCTTCTATAATGAGGTTGGAGAGTTAAAAAATCATCAACAAGATTTAGTGAAGATAAATATAGAGAAAATAAATGAAATTATTGAGTGGTTGAAGGTTTATAAATATCATTAGAGGTCCTATACTGAATAGTGGAGATGATAAAAAGATTTTGAGGTCTATGATAAGGTTTTCAAAATAATTTCTTCTTAATACAAGTAATTAAGGTTCAATCACTGAAATAAGGTGTTTCCTAAATTTATAAAATCATTTAATTCATTCTAGTTTTTTACATAGTTTAATATTAGTTAGTTCATCAATAAATGATGTAACAGATTCAGATAATCTCTATTTTGTAGCTATATTGCTATATTCATGATGAAACCCAAGTCATTTAATATGTTGAGTTCATTTTCATATTTACTTGGATATTCATTTATAGACCTATTATTATTTTGGATTATAAAGGGAAAATATTATGTGGGTTTTTATCCCCTTGGTCTATGCCTTATAGATGAATAAGGGCTTTGATTTAGGTACTTGGTAATGTGAGATTAAAAATTAATATTTATTAGACCAACTTATTTTTAATCCATATCTAATTAAATGAAACACTATAATTTTCTAATGGTATTGATTTCTTTCTCACTTGGATGATTTTTTGTACCTTTAGAGTCTAGTGATTACGGTTCAAAATATATCTCATTTTATTTTCCATTATTTGATTATTTCCATTTTTCATTTTTATGGTTTTGAGTTATAATGATGGTCATCAACTGAGATGTGTCTAGTGATTGGGATTTAAAATTAATAACATTTCAATAGAGTTTATTTTGTATTTGGGAGGTTTTTAGGATTTTTAAGTACACGATTCAGTGGTAGAGTGGAGGTTTATGGGAAAATTCTATGAGAGTCTTAGATCTGTCCATGAACAAATTATGTTACAACATGATTAGCAGGATTAATAAAGGTGGAAATTTATGTAAGTTGTTTTTTATAATGATTAATAAGGTTTCTTCATGAGGGGATGTGTTGTGGTCTCTGTCTTATGACATGGGATTTTAGTGTCCTTTGGCCATTGTGTGGAAAACCACTTGTGGAATGATGAGTTTCATTATGGTTTGAAGGGTCATGTTTTAAGGTAAAATAATTATTATATAATCATGTGACTGAGTGTTAATTCATGGAATATTAAGAAATTGATATTCATGGTTATTCTATTTTTTGTGTCCTTATGTTTTAGTGAGTATGCTCACTATGGTAATTTTTCAGTGTTGATTAGTTATAAGTGACAAGGATGAGGATTACTTCATTATCCAATAAGATTAGATAATCATAGTATAATGTTCCCACATATATCATGAAACTCAATGGTTACATAAAATTTAAACTGTTTTCAACCCTATATTTTGTGGAAGATTGCACCATGATTTTTGGATCTGACCACCATTTTTATGTGATAAGGCCTCTCCAACCATTATGTTATGTTTCACATTTCTAACTAAAAATTCAGATTTTTAATTTAATTATTTACCATTAATTTGATCTCCATAAAACAATAGCTATCATGTTCATAATATTGGGAGATAATTAATCATAATTAGGTGGATCATGATCTTTGGATTCTTGTAATCATGATATTATGATCTGAGGTGTGTTTCTATTCCACAATAATAATTTATTATCATTCATACCTATTTAAGAGGATGTGCAGATTCAATTTGTTCCCTTTTAGTTATTTTGATTTGTTTTCATGATGTTTTTTGTTATATTGTAGGTTTTTGAGGGATTCCTTATATATTTTGAGATGTGTGACAATAGTCTCTTCTACTTCTCGAATGATATCAATGGAATCTATAGTTAAGGTAGGGTATTCAAAATCACATTTTTTCTAATCTTATGTGGATTTGGAATTACCATGACATCGATTTCAATGTAAAAATTTATAAGATAAATATTACAATGATAATAAACCAAACTAATGGAAAAAAATTGGTGTAAATAGTTTTCTTTTACTTTATAATTTTTATAATATTATTTATGCATGGTTTGATTTTTATTTCTGGTTATTTATATAAATTTTTTTCATAAAGATATTTCTGTTCCTTATCAATTTTCATTATTGGTTAATGTAATAAATTATTATAATAATGTATTAGTACATCAATACATTATTATTTATGATGTTCTATACACAATAGTTATTAAAATACACTAATATATAAATAAAAAAAGTATTTTGAAATTTCATGCTATTGAAGTCAATTTAATTTGTTTCTATCATTGTTTTTTTTTCATGATTTTGTTAGTTATGTCTTATCATGGTGTCTAGTTGTGGTGGTTTTACATTTTGAATAATGAGTAGTTATCATTATAATGTAATTACCACCTTTTCATGTGGAAATGTAAATGTATTATTGTGGTGGTGAGTTTATTATGGTTACTAATAAATGTTATGGAGTGTGGGTGATGTGGCAGTATGGTAAATATGAGTGGATTTGTCATACATTACTTGTAATAGTAAATTTCAATGACATTAATGTAACATCATATTGAAAATCTGTTGATCATGATAAATTGTGACTGGTTAATAAAAATTTAATTGGTATTATTGATATAATGTTTTATGTGAGGGAAATAAATGTGGTATAATATAATAAATTATCATGTATGTAATTTCATGTAATTGGTTAAATGAAATTATAAATTGGTTTAAATTAAATTATGTAATATTGAAAAAAATATGTTAGGTAATGGGATAATCTGATAATTGATAATGATGTGATGAAATGTGAATTTATTGTTCTAATGGGTTGTTCTGTATTTGAAGTGTGTGTTTGTAATATAATAGATAATTGTGTAATTGATTTATAATTTTTGAATGAGGTGATGAAGTGATGGTTTACAGTGAAATTTTATATTGAAATGAATTGGTGGTTCCATGCATAGTGATGAGATTTCGTCATTTGACATATATATGATATTTTATTTATTTATTATTCCCAACATCCCATGTCGACAAATAGTACTAAAGCCCAAATGAGTTAACATGGTTTATATTCAATTCAAAGAAATTGTGATAAAGGGGACATAGATGGATGAACTTCCCATAATAATTTATTTATTCTCTATACATTTTTGTCACTAATGACCTAAAATTATCATTCGTTGCCTATAATGGATTAAGGATACTGTTCCAATGATGTATATTTGGATGGATTCTTGGTGAGTGATGTATGTGGATCGAATAATGATCTAGGTCGATGTCTACTATATTTACATTAACCTACTAGAATCATGATGTGATTGTTGGTTATGATGTCATATGAACCCCAAATGGCCCTAAGGCCTTCATTTTTATTGATTTTTGATAACCCCCCTTTCAAGGGATGAGGGGGAACCCTTACAAGGCCTGTAGGCTCAGAGATTACAAGGCCCGTAGGCTTTTAGGAGATTACATGACCCCAAGGTCTTATGGAATTCAACTAGAATATCTAAAAGGAACTTCCCCTCCCCAGCATCTGCATCACGATAGTATCTCTCCACCATTTCATGGTCGTCTGATTGTGATGTGACATTTAGGTTTTGGTTTTGTTGGTATGGAAGGGATTTTTTTGAAAAAAAACATATATTTTAAGGGTGTAAGGAATAATATATTATTGGGGAAGAAGTTGAAGGGTACCTTTTTATATATTATTTTAATTATTATTAATTTACTGAACTTATGATTGATATTAGTTGAGTTATCCGTGGTGAGGTGGTGTGGTAGTTTACATGATTTGGGCGATGGGATGATTTTTCAATTTATTCAATGAAGAATTATTATGCTTCTTCCACATTATAATGGGATTTTGTATATGAGATCCACATATATATATATATATCTTTATTTCCACTATTATATATTTATACACACATATAAATGATTCTAGGAGGTATTTCTTTATTAGGGGAGGCATCACTAGATCACGTTGATTTTCGTTGTTTGGGGAATCAAAACCAAATGAGTTTATTTTTGAATTCTATTTTTAACACAATTGTGTTTGTATGGAATTTATATAAATTACGAGAGTAGAGTTATTTATTATTATTTTGATATAGTTAATTTCTGAATTTTTATTTTATTACTAAGATTTATAATAGTAATTCTAACCATATGTCTGTTTTACACCCTCGTTGCTAATCACTTGCAATTAGCCTATTGTAGAAAGGATTTATGGACCACTATAATAATTAATATCAGGCCAAGATGGGTTATATTGGATGTGATTCATTATATAGTGGTATGTTATAGTTAGGGTTATACCAAGGGACTCTTATATAATGTGCTGGATACAAAATTGGACTACATGAACCTGGTGACATTCTAGCGAAGAATAATATGAAGGGGGTCTATTCTTATAAATATAGATGCATAGAAAATTCATAAATATATAAGTGTTGTAATTTATTGAGTATGGTTAAAATCACACATGGGTTCCATGATGTGTATTTTTCATGAAAATAATTATTTTCAATGATGATTTCTCCTAGTTTTTCAATGTAGACATTAGTCATTTGTTGGGATAGATCCCATTATCAGATTCCTATATTGTGTATTATTGTTCAACCCTATATGTTAAATTATTACTTTTTAATTCATATACCTATATATGTAATTAAAGTTTGATATCATATGACTTTATAGGATATTTGGGGATAACTTATGAATTAGATTATATCATGGAGCTTCATTAGTACAACCACCTTTGTGTTTTATGTTATTTGAAATATATCTTTTAATGATGTGTTACATATATATAGTGTTAAATTTCCACATCTCACATTGTTTTATAGATATATATATTATATACCCATGTGTTATATAATGTAATTTATTTAATGTTTTTTATTGATGATGTTGCTTTTGAATAGAATGTGTATAGGTTATATGTGTACTTATTTCCTCTTAAAATATGTTCATATACATCAATGCAAGTCACTAGCGCATAACAAATTAGAGTTCAGATCAGGGTGATCATTTAATTTAATTTTGGGATGTTCAATATTAGTATTAGAGTATTAGGTTGGGTTTTTGTATTATGAACATTAAGATGTTTGGTTGGATCATTTAGAGTGAATTTAACTATGACATTATTTTTCTTATGGTAACAAGTGAGGACATAGAGAAGGTTATAAGAGAACAATGTATTCTATTGAAATACTCTTATTTTTAAAACATGATTGATACATAACTATATAAAATGAAAATCTAAATTAGGGTAACATATATCATATTAAATTAAACCGTGAATATCTGATTTTATTATTTATTTTATTCAATTATAGGATATTTTGTGGGAAATAGGTTTATAGATGACATATTTATAACTACATCATTTTCTGTGAGATTGAGATTGAGATATCATTATATAGATAGTGGATATTAATTATTGAGATTGAGAGGTTGAATTTTACATTTCATTCTATGTTAATAAGATGATACAAATATAACAGATTTTATGACATACCATTCATTTATATAGATATTTCCATGATACATGAGAAGGCTTTGATTATATTATATAAATCTTTTATTGTTTATTTTTTTGAGAAAACAATATGAGTTAATATTGATATTTAAAATTTATATGTTATATAACATTATTATATTTTTTAATTATTACATATATGAGATTATAAATTTCATGAACATCTCTATGATGTAAATGGTGGGAGACACTTTCTTTTTCACAAAACAAAGTTCCACTTGTGCTTGATTTTGACATGATTAGTCTTGTGTGATTAGAGTAATGTATATTAAGTGTAGTTGAAGCTAAAATATTTTTATTTAGTGACATGTAAAATTAAAATAAATTATTTTATATTATAATTTTTTTTATTAATAGTAATATAATGTTTTTTGAAAGGAAAATCAATTAATTTAATCACATTTTCCTAACAAGGACACTCTACTATAGATATAGTATAATGATTCTCGTTATAAATAAAAATGAATTTATATTTATTTATATGAGCTTATTAATAATTTCATATGAATATTATCTCTATTGTCAAAAAATAATGAGTTTTTTATCACTTAATAGTAATGTTATGATCTTCCGAGATTATATTCTGGGATCTAGACTGAATCAATTGTAGTCATTTATACATGTATAGTACTATCTTATTTAAATTTTGTAGGATGTTTCCGGATCAAAAATCAACCACTTTATAAAAATTAATAATGATAAAATATTCTTTTTAGAGAAACCCTTGATAATAGATTCCATATATGAGAAATGATATGTATAAAAAATCATCCAATGTTTATTTAGAAATTCATAACAAATAAAGGGTAATATTAATTTTTTATATGCAATGTCAGAATTGTTGATGTGGTTGTGCAGTAATTGGATATTTATTTAAAATTTTAAAGTGGCTAAAAATTTTAATTTTGTGTACCAATTTAGTGGAATTAAAATTTTAATCATTTCACCAACAAGTATAATTATTGGAAGGAAGTACAAAATTAAAATAAAATTAACTTTTATTTAGTAATGAAACTGCTTTTAAATCATAATTCATTATGTGATGAGGGAAATCATATATTGGTTGGAAAAAATTTATTAATAGGTTATTATATATAGTATGGATATGAGTAAATAATTTGATCTTGATTTTTTATATGATATATATATCTTAGATAATAATCCAGGGAATAACGGATCATCAACATCGACTAATGATATGGTTATAAAATTGTTCATGTAACAATTTATTAATAATTTTATAATAATATCCACTAGTGTTTAAAGTATTCAATAATTTAATTTATCTATTTAATGTTTTTGATATGGAACAATAACATGATTACCTATAAAAATTTAATTATATCAATTATATATATAAAGAATACTTTTTTTTCAAGGTTCTAGCCTTTGAAATAGAATTTTTTAATATAATGTGAGTTTTATGTGACATTTTAGATGATCAGAGATATAGTGTTGATTTATTACTATGATATTGTGTGATTTTAATTAGTGGTCAGTCTACCCTTGAAGATAGATGAATTAATGTGTAAAATTTATAGATTTCATGTAGTTTTTTTGAGTGGTATGGATATTGTGGTTTTGTTTCACATTGAATAATTTAGTAATAATGAGCATGATATGTGTAGCTATTAGTAAAAAATTATTAGAAATCGGAAGAGTCGCCACAAATTTTATTTAAATGAAAAACCATAGTATTAAAATAAAAAATGTAACCCTGATGATATTTCCCAATGATAAAAGATGGGTTATATTAGGATATAAGTAAATGCATTGAGTTTTATCACATTTTCTTATAATGATATTTTATTTCAATGAAAATATGTATCCAATGCTTGATAGTGGTGTAATTTTTAATATTCGGCATCCTTTAAAAAATTTTGTGGGAGAGATGACATGATTATACCATATAATGGATTTGAATTCTATTATATATTATATATACATAATAATCCTTCTTTTTAATATGAAATTATTTGAGTTATTAATATAATAATTTTGGTTATCATGGTTAATTTTTATTTTTATGATAAGGTGATAAAAATTGGGGGGAGCATTATAATATTTAGTTTATTATGAGAATTAAATTTACTATAGTTGGACTTAGAAAACCGTTTTAGTTTTATTGAATTTATAAAAACTAATTTAAGTTTATTGAGATTCTATACTATTTCAATTGAACATCATCAGAAATTTCATGTGAAATATTAATATTATTTGTTTAAATTTTAAAAATAATAATTTCCCCTTTAATGGATTATTGGTTTTAGAAGTATACTTTATTGTTGATCCTCAAACAATATGTCTTCTCTTGGATAATATTCTAGAAATATTTGATGGGAATGTAAGATTTCTTTTTTTACAGGAATAATTTTAATAAAAATTAATATTTATTAAAAAAGTTATTGGAAATGAATATTCTTTATATATTCATAATTATGATATATTATTATGAGAGAAACTTTTAGAACAGTTTCTCTCAATGGAGTACTCTTGTAAAGGAGGGAAAATAACTGTAGAATGATATATGGGCATTGATATTGTTTTATCCTTTGATTCTGAAGAAAATGTTTTTATGATTAACATAATTTGGATATTTATCCATGTTATACCCCTTAAATATACATTATTTATGACAAATATAAGTATGCTACACTATAGATAAAGATAATGACAAATGTGTTTGGTAATTTAATGTATGATGAACCAATTTTAACTATAATTTGAGAAATGTAATAGATTCCATATTTATCCCTATTTTTTGATGGAAAAGGATATATATTCTGAAATAAATATTAATAAATTATAATATTTCATTAAATATGGTCCTAATAGAATATTAATACAAATAAATGGATTCATATATTATAGGATATCATAGAGGTACATTCAGGAAATCAACATTTATAACTTCATTTTGTTAAAAATATTTTATTAATAATTTAAAATCATTTATGATACAACCATTACATATTAAGAGTAATGTAACTAAATTTAAATATTATAATTCTTATATTTAAATATCAAAAAATGTTTTAGATATATTTCCAAGAAGGTTTTGATAAAATCACCACAATTTTTCTATAAGAATGAATCATAGATTCAAAATAATATCCACGTAAATAATTTAAATATAAAAATATAATTATGAAAATATCATTTATTGGGTTTTTTTCATCATAGAAATGATAGAGATTTATTTCTACCAATACCCATCTCAATTCAATTTGATAAAACCAAACAAATAAAAGAATGTCAATATTCTAGATCATTATAATGAGAATATCCTAATGGAAATTTTTTTTGTCCATCAAACACATTCTCTTTGTCAGATTTACGTTTTGTGTAGAGTAATGTAGCATTGCCTCTATCAGTTGTTTATAATATAAAGTTCAGTGCAAATATTCATATAATATTTAATTAGAATCCATAGAAAGGGACATTTGGCAATTTATTTTATTGGGAGAAGTCTCATGTTATGCCTGAATCCTAGAGTGTCAGACCATTTAATGAACGTATTAGATTGCCACATGGTTGGGGTGTGTCACGGAATGTGTATTTTGAATAAAAAATATTATTTGATAAAATTTATATGAAGCATATGGTGGATTAAATGACTAGGTCCAAGCATAACATTTCATTGAAGTACTATTTGGCATACACTAATTTATATGATACACACAAGGATTGTCACAAATAAGGCCAATATATGAAATACAATTATATTAGAGTCCACTAAATGTTAAATACATAATTAAAATATAGTCAAATTATTTTATACATTCTTGGTAGTTTAATTAATATAATGATTCTATATAATTTTAATAATTGAAATTGAAAAATTATATATGGTATAACTAATTGAAGAGATGAATTAATTTTTCCCCGTAATCATGAGTTTATTGTAATAAATAAAATAATATTTAATTTATGGAGTGAATAATTAGTATGGAATATCAAAAAACCTTATAATATATATTTAATGTATAATAAATATTCTAAAACAAGTACCTTAAATTATTCCCCAAAAATCAATCATTAAGGTGATCCACTAGAAGGGGGATGTTTTATGTTTTTTTAATAAATTTATGATAATTTTAGAATATATATGAATTTCTATATATAAAGGAATGATGATTAGATAATTTAGTATTTACATTATAATTATAGTGGTAATATGGATATTATAATTAGTGTAATAATCATATAAGTCTCATTTAATGGTTATAGATTCGAACATTCCATGATTGTCAATATTTTTATAGAATTATGCGATTAAATTATATATTTTTTAAATTATTTATTTATAATATGTAATTTGTTTTTTAGTCATATTTATTAAATGTTTTTTTAGTAATAGGAGTATGAGGAAATTAATGATGAACTATCGTGGATTCTATTACACAAGAAATTTATTTTGCGATGGTGTGAGAAGATGATTTTTTCCATCTCACAGAACAAATTGGGTAGTGAATGGTAAGGATAACAATGGTTATTTATTCACAATCAGTGGTAGATTATTTATCATGTATTATTATTGATATTTGATATATTTATATGTGATTAGTTATCTTTGTATTTATATTATTTCTATCCCATCAATCTGATATTTAGATGAATGATTATTCCCAATGTATTTACACTTTTGATACATTTTTCTAGGTTAAGAAAGTCCATATATTCAATATTATTTTTATTTATATCTATATTCTTCCAACATCCATAATATCAGAGATTTGAAAATGTGTTTTCCTGTAGTTTCTCCGAATGGAGAATCGAGGGTGTATTATCTTGCATGAAATCTATGAAGGGATGTTAGATAATTCTATTTTATGATATGTTTTATAGATTTCATGTATTTCATAAACATGTATGTACATAATACTAAAAATATAGTATATATTGGAAAAAATGTAATACTTTATACATAGGGTCTCCACTACGGTGAGAGGTATATCAAATTTGATCTTTGATAGCCTAATGAAACTCTTGTAGGTCACATTACACAATGATAACATGTTGTTATTTAAAATTTTATGTACTACCCACTTACATTAATAATTATTTAATTTTCGTGTTTAATGCGAGTTGTAGGTATATTTATTGTAATTTATCTTAAACATAATAATATTATACAATGACATTTTATGGTGCCGTCTTGTCTTCACATTTTTTACTATTCATGTATGTAGTCCATTATTGTATATGAGGTCATCACACTAATATGGATGACTATAATATGATTATTTCCCACCTAAATATACATAATAATGTTTTTTTCTTTTAATTCCATATATATTAGAAAATATATATTTTTGAAAATCATTGAGTCTCAAGATAAATATCTAAGGAGGAGGATAACGGTATAGAGTTTTATTATGATGGACACATTTATGACATTCAATATTATAAATACATCTATTTTGGATTTATATTTTAATAAGGTGTTAAATATCATTAATTCAAAATGTATTTTTTATTTTTTCAGTGAAAAATATTTTATATTTTAATATTGGTCTTCCATTTATGTTATTGTGATTGTTATTGTATCCTATAAAAAGAAAATCTACATTTAATAGAAATTCATCTCTAGATTTTTTCTCAACACAACAATGAAAGTCAATAAAATAAATCATATTATGTGAGGGTTGGGATTTACACATACTATTATGTTATGATGACATTGAAACATTACTGTTTTGATTATATGCACTCATTTAAGAATATTATATGAGTGAATGAATATTATTATATAAGGTATTTTAATTTTGGGACTCATTGGTTTGACAATCATTAAATCTATTCCATGGTCACAAACATTACAACAAATCAAAAATTGATTAAGTTATTGTCAATGACACTACCATGATAAGAGATTGAGAGTCACTACCCTATGTCATTGTAGTTGTCTTTATATGTGGATGCATACCATGAATATTGATAACACAAAATTATATATTATGTTAATGACACTGTCTCAACTACATATCATTATAGGAAATAATTTATTGTTACAAAGTTTTAGGTAATTGAAGTGATAATGATTGTAATGCATGTAAATAGTGCTATAGAGCACATCACTATAAAGGTAAATTAGTGTAATACTAATTTAGAATCTAAATATAAACATTTTTTTTGATATGGAGAATTTTTCAATATGTATATAGATCCATGACCTATATAGATCTAACTATTATGATATAATCTATATATGATAATAGAATTTACTCTATCATATCTTTTTCCCATAGATTAATTTTTTTTCCACTTATACATTCAACTTACTATTTTCGGTATTTTATATCGTTTTCAAGATCCCTCGTATTCTTATTCCATAAAATTACAATATAGATTCATTCATTTTTAGCATGAAAATGAATAATAATATATACTAATAGAGGAAATTGAAATTATACAACATGGGGATGGGGTTTAACACCATATCAATTTTCTTTTTAAATCCATTTATTAATTGTTGAATAATGTATTTTTTATTTTTTATATAAATTCACCAAGATATCAGTTATGTTCTGAGGTAGCATAACAAATATATATTTTAAAATAACATGAAGATATATATTCTAACAATGTAAAATATGACTTTACATACTTGAATAATGATTTACTTAAATATAAATTGTATAATATGGATGAAAATTGAAAAAATATTAATGATATTTCATTTTCTGTATCATTAGTTAAAAGGTGGGAAATATGATGATGATTTTTTTCAATATTAAAATAATCCTCTAAACAATTTTTTGTCTCGTATATAAAAGGGGATTTTCTTCCAATCATTCATCAATACTGGAATGTTAAACAATACCAATAGATTAAAACATTTGGTATTGAAGGGAAAACATTACTATACAATATACCAATGGTTTGGAAAACTGTTGGTAAGTCCGGCGTAAGGATAGATACATACCAATGGTTTCTAAATAACCATTGGTATATGATGAAAAAGATTAAATCCTCCCAATGGTTACCTAGAAACATTGGATAAAATCTATACCAATAGTTTAAAAATGTATGTTTATAAATATTTCAGTGTTTTACCAATGGATTTTGAACCATTGGTATAGTGTTCTTCCCAACAGTTGCAGCAAATCGTCAGTAAAATGTCAAAGTCCATTGATATACCAATGGTTTTGTAACCATTTGTATACCTTTCACCCCTATACCAATAGTTATAAACCATTGGTATATTAATAAAATTTCATTCAGTAGTATACTAATGGTTATAAACTGTTGGTATGTCCTACACCTAGATTTCACAATAGCATTCCTAACCCAATAGGCTAGTAGGAAGCCTATACAGCTCGGCCTATACACCCCACAAAATCCAATATCACTTGCACACAAAATCCAATATTCATAAGCCTCCAATATTGCATACACAGACTCAAATACACCTATAGTAATCAAATACACCTTGAAACACAATCCAATACACATGCACACATAATCCAATATTACAAACACCAAACTCCAAAATTTCATACATTGTGAAAATTAAATTCTATATTCTATATAAGATAAACCTTTTAGAATATTCCTCCATGTACTAGTAGATACCTTACATACCCTCGCTTCTAAATTACTAAATACTGAAATTGGGAAATAGCTGATTTTTTTCTCATTAGTCTTCCAACCAGTCTCAAATTCTGAGTCTTGGAAATTTGTCCACCAATAAACTATAACAAAGAATTTGTAACATCCCCAAATGATAAAGGGTTAAATGAATAAATGATATGACTCATGTCAATAAGGTGCACCTTCTTTTTTGGGAGCCTACCAGATTAGAACTCCACAGTTAAGCGGGCTTGGACTGGAGTAGTGATCAGGATGGGTGACCTCCTGGGAAGTTTCCCAGTGTGTCTGTGAGTGAGGACAAAGCACACTAGAAAGAACATGTGTTGGCCTGTGGGGACCATCATTAGTCAGATGACCCGTTCAGGCATGTGGGTGGACCCTAGGGTGATTCCCACGTGTCTGCGGGGCAACTGGTGGTACCTGGTGGGCCAAGACCCGATGGCCATGTTAAGACGGGGTGGTTGTGCTGTCATCGGGACCCGGTTGTCACATTTAGTATCAGAGGAGGAACCCAGCCTTAAGTGCGGTAAACTGCCTAGGTTGAAATGTAGGGCCCACAACGAGGGCGTTGTGCTCTAAAGAGGGGGTGATTGTAACATCCCCAAATGATAAAGGGATAAATGACTACATGATATGACTCATGTCAACAAGGTGAACCTTCCATTTCGGGATCCTACCTGATTAGAACTCCACAGTTAAGCGTGCTTGGCCTGGAAATGACATGTGTTGGCCTGTGGGGACAATCATTAGCCAAATCACCCATTCAGGCATGTGGGTGGACCCTATGGTGAGCCCCATGTGTCTGCGGGGCAACTGGTGGTACCTGGTGGGCCAGGACCCGACGACCATGTTAAGGCGGGGTGGCTGTGCTATCACCGGGACCCGGTTGTCTTAGAATTGATACCAGTTTTTTTTCCTAGTTGGTGAATATCAATTTATGGAAGTTATATATTATAATTGATAAAACTACTCAGATTCAACATTTGATATATAACAAAAAACAACACTGGGAAATATTTGGTTTAGATGATTGTAATATTCTGTCTGGAGGGGATCTCCTTTTGGGTTTTCTGGTGGGGGGGGGGGGGGGGCATCCAGGGGGTAGGGGGTGTCCGGGGGGTAGGGGTGTCTAGGGGGATGGGCGGTGGCCAGGGGTGGGGGGATGTCCAAGGGGTAGGGGTGTCCATGGGGTGGGGTGGTGTTGATGGGGGTGTCCAGGGGGGGTCCAGGGTTATGGGGGGGTGTCTATGGGGGTAGGGGTGTACAGTGGGTGTGGGAGCTTTACAGGGGGGTTGGGAGATATCCAAGGGGGTATGGGGTATCCGGGGAGTGGGGGGGTGCTAGGGCAGGGGGTGTCCAGGTGGTGGGGGCTATCCATGGTGGGTAGGGGTGTCCAAGAAGTGGGGCTGTCCAGGGGGGTTGTCTCGGGGGGGGGGGGGGCAGTCCATGGGGGTGTCCAGAGGGTGCTGTGGTGTCCAGGGGGTTGTGGTCTTTCCAGGGGTGGGGTATCCAAGGGTGGGTGTGTTTATAGGTGTGGGGGTGTTTTGGGTGTGGGTGGCGTCCAGGGGTGGGGGCAGTCTAGGAGGTTGGGGTGTCCAAGTGGGTGGGGTGGTGTCTAGGTGGCTGGGGTGTCCAAGATGATAGTAATATTCTGTCTGGAGGGGATCTCCTTTTGGGTTTTCTGGTGGGGGGGGGGCATCCAGGGGGTAGGGGTGTCTAGGGGGATGGGTGGTGGCCAGGGGTGGGGGGATGTCCAAGGGGTAGGGGTGTCCATGGGGTGGGGTGGTGTTGATGGGGGTGTCCAAGGGGGGTCCAGGGTTATGGGGGGATGTCTATGGGGGTAGGGGTGTACAGTGGGTGGTGGAGCTTTCGAGGGAGTTGGGGGATATCCAAGGGGGTTGGGGGTATCCGGGGAGTGGGGGGTGTGGGGCAGGGGGTGTCCAGGTGGTGGGGGCTGTCCATGGTGGGTAGGGGTGTCCAATATGTGGGGGTGTCCAGGGGGGTTGTCTGGGGGGGGGGGGGTGGGGGGCAGTCCATGGGGGTGTCCAGTGGGTGGTGTGGTGTCCATGGGGTTGTGGTCTTTCTAGGGGTGGGGTATCCAAGGGTGGGGGTGTTTATAGGTGTGGGGGTGTTTGGGGGGTGGGTGGTGTCCAGGGGTGGGGGCAGTCTAGGAGGTTGGGGTGTCCATGGGGGTGGGGTGGTGTCTAGGTGGGTGGGGTGGTTGTCCATGAATGTGGGGTGTCTTGGGGGTGTGGTGTCCAGGTGGTAGGATGGTGTCAAAGATGGGTGGGGGCTGTCTAGGGGTTGGAGAGATGTCCAGGGTGGAGGGGTGTGTGTCAATCGGGGTGTCCAGGGGGTGGGTGGTGTCTTGAGTGGTGGGGTGGTGTTAATGGGGTGGGGGTGTCCATGTGATGGGTGTTCCCATGGTGGGTGGTGTGAAGGGGGGTGGGGGTGGTCTAGGGGGTTGGGTTTGTCCAAGGGTTGGTTTGGAGTCCAGGTGGGTGTGGGGGCTGTCCAAGGGGTGGGGATGTCCAGGGGTGACCAGGCGGTGGGGTGGGGGCCATCCAGGGGGTTGGGGGTAGTTTAGGGAGTAGGGGGGTTGTCCAAGGGGGTGGGGGTGTCCAGGGGGTGGGGGCGGTCTAGGGGGTTGGGCCCTGTCAAAGGGCAGTGGAGGGGGGTCTAGGGGTGGGGGCCATCCAGGGGGTGGGGGTGTCCATGGGGGTGGACGTGTCAGGGTAGGTGGGGGAGTCCAGTTGGTGGGGTGGGTTCTAGGAGGGGTTACGCATGTAATGGTTTTAATTGAATGAATTTCATCGATTTTATGATCATTTGTATTTTTAAATTTTTTTGGAATAGTGTTTATTTGAACAGTATGGGTTTCTTTATTAAAAAAGTAATGCTTTTAGTGTGTATGGTAGGAAGGGGGATTTGGTTATTAATAAATGGATTACATTTTTATTATGGGACAAAAATACTATATGATATTTGAAATTTAACCATAAAAGTGATTTTAATAAACCATTTGGGGAGTTTTAAATACAAATAAGTCTCTATTATGTGATTTTGAAATGGTTTTATGAAGAATTATTTCTGATGTTTATTTATGGGATTTTCGATTTTCGTCCCTTATTTCAGAATAGCAGATTATTTTAATAATGTTATTTTCATTGATAATTCTTTATAATGCTACCACTATAAATGAATCAATAATTTCATAAGGGGATATCTCAATTATTTATTCTTGTGATCCAACTATTGTACTCTTTGTCTTGGTCTCTCATAATACTCTTGTGGAAGAGAAATATCCATATTCATCTCAGATCATTGATTATGCATTGGTGTTTCTAAAATATAATCCACCATCTTTTATTGGAGATCAAGGATCCCATGAGGCAACTAAGTGGGTAGATATGATAAATGTGATCTTAGAGTTGTTATAAACACTATAATCAATCTTGATGGGGTGTAGAGGGGCATGGGGGAGGGATGTCCATGGGGACTGCTGAGATTTTAAAGGGGTAGAGGTGTCTAGGGTGTGGGTGGGGCTCTCCACGGTGGTGTGGGGGATGTCCAGGGGGTACGAGGTGTCCAGGGGTGGGTGGGGTTGTCTAGGGGTGTTGGGGGGATGTCCATGGGGTTCGATGGTATTTCCAAGGGGTAGAGGTGTCCAGGGGGTGGGCGGGGCTGTCCACGATGGTGTGGGGGCTGTCCATGGGGCTACGGGGTGTCCAGGGGTGGGTGGGGCTGTCTAGGGGGGTGGGTGGGGGGGGGGGGGGGGTTGTCCATAGTGGTGGAGGGGATTTCCAAGAGGGTCGGCTTGTCTAGGGGGTGGGTGTGGTGTCCAGGCGTGGGGGCTGTCCATGGGGGGAGGGTGTCCAAGGTTATGGGTGGGATGTCCAGAGTGGTGGGCATCATGTCTATGGGCCGTGGAGGTGTCCAAGGGGGTATGATGTGTCTAGGGGTGGGTGGGATGTCCACGAGGGTGCTGGGGATGTCTAGGGAGTACAAGGTGTCCAAGGGGGTGTGTGGGTTTCCCATGGGGGCGGGGGGCTGTCCACAAGGGTGGGGGTTTCTAGGGGGAACAGGGTATCCCGGGGGTGGGTGCGGTTGTCCAGGGGGTACCGAGTGTCTAGGGGGTGGGCGGGCTATCCACTTGGGTGGAAGGGCTGTCTATAGGGGTACGGGTTGTCTAAGGGGGTGGACGGTTTATCCACAAGGGTGGGAAGACTTTTAACAGGGGTGGGGTGGGGGTGCTATCCAAGAGGCACAGGGTGTCCAGATGGGTGGGTGGGGTTATCTATGGTAGTTTGGGGTGTCCGGGGTTAGACTGGCTTTCCACAGGGGTGGTAGGGCTATTTAGGGGGATTGGGGTGTCTAGGGGGACTATCCACAGGGGTGGGGGCTGTCCATGGGGGGAGGGGTGTCTAGGGGGTGGGCGGGCTATCCACGGGGGTGGTAGGGCTATCCAAATGGTGGCAGAGATGTCCTGGGGGTAGGGGGTGTCCCGGGGTTGGGCGGGCGGTCCATGGGGGTGGGAGAACTGTCCAGGGGGTACAGGGTGTCTAGGGGTGGGTGGGGCCACCCCGGAGGTATGGGGAGTCTAGAGGGTGGGCAGACTGTCCATTAGGGTGGCAGGGCCCTCTAGGGGGAAGGGGTGTCCATGGGGGTCGGGCGGGCAATCCATGCAGGGGGTGTCCAAGGGGGGAGGGGAGTCCAGGGGGTGGGTGGGCTGTCCATGGGGGTGGCGGGGCTACTGAGGGGGGTAAGTGGTGTCCAGGGGTGGGTGGGCAATCAACAAGAGTGGGCGGGTACTCCCCAAGGGGGTGGGGGGTGTTATCCAGGGGTACGGGGGTTCCAGGGGTGGGTGGGCTATCCATGAGGGTGGAAATGCTGTCCAGGGGGTGTGGCGTGTCTATGGGGGTGGGCAGGCTGTCCACGGGGGTGGGCCGGATGTCTATGTGGTTGGGGGCTGTCCAGGGGGCACATGGTGTTTAGTGGGGTGGGTAGGGCTGTCTGTGGGGGTACAAGGTGTCCAAGGGGGGATCACTATCCATGGGACTGCGGGGCTATCCAGGGGGTATGGGGTGTCCCAGGGGGTGGGCAGGCTATCCACGAGGGTGGGTGGGCAGTCAGCGCGAGTAGGGGGCTGTCCTGGGATACAAGAGGAGTCCAGGGGGATGGGCACCGCTGTCCAAGGGGGTTACAGTGTGTCCTGGGGAAGGGAAGGATGTCTACGGGTGTGGAAAGGTTGTCCATGGGGGTAGTGGTGTCCTACAGTGAAGGGGGTGGGTTGTGTAGGGGGGTGGGGGTTTTCCATGGGGGGAGGGGTTGTCCAGGGTGTGGGTGTGCTGTACATGGGGGTGGTGGGGCTATCGATGGGGTAAGAGGTGTCCAAGGGGCGGGCGGGCTGTCCACAGGGGTGGGAGGGCCATCCACGGGTGTGTGGGGGGGGGGGGGTACAGGGTTTTCTAGGGGTGGGTGGACTATCAACGAGGGTGTTGGGGCCATCTATGGGGGTAAGGGGTGTTGAAGGGGTTGGGAGGGCTGTCTACAGGGGGGCTTTCTATGGGGTTGTTTGTGTGCAGAGGGTATGGGGTGTCTAGGGGGTGGGTGGGGCTGTCTAGGGGGGAACAGGGTGTCTAGGGGTGGGAAAGTTATCCACGGGGATGGTAGGGATTTCCAGAAGGGTATGGGGTGTCCATGGCAGTGGGTGGGCAGGCCACAGGGGTGGCGGGCTGTCCATGGGGGGGGGGGTTTCTAGGGGTGGGGTGTTCAGGGGGTGGGAGGGTTTTCCATGGGGTGGGAGGATTTCTACAAGGGGAGGGGCATTCCTGGGTGGTGGTCGTGCTGCCTATAGGGTTTGCGGGGCTTTCTATGTGGATCAGGTGTGTCCAGGGGTGTAAGGGGTGTCCTAAGGGGTGGGCAGGCTATCCACGGTGTTGGGGGGTTGTCTATTGGGTAAGGGTCTATCCATGGGGATGATTAGGCTGTCTCGGGGGGTGGGTGGGGCTATCCATGGGAGTGGGTAGGGCTATCCCAGGTGGTATGAGGCTTTCAAGGGGGGTGGGCGGGTTTTCCAGGGGGGTGTGGGTTGTCCACGGGGGTGGGCGGGCTCTCGACGGGGGTGGGTGGGCTCTCCAGGGGGACATGAGGTATCCATGGGGTGGGATGGACTATCCAGGGGGTGGACAGGGCTGTCCAGGAGGGTGAGTGGGGATGTCCAAGGGAGTTGGTGGGGCTGTCTAGGTGGTATAGGGTGTCCCGGGGGTTGGTGGGGCTGCCCAGGTGGGTACTGGGCGTCTAGGGTTGTGGGCGGCCTATCCGCGGGGGTGGAAGAGCTATCCACGGGGTGGTGGTGTCCAAGGGGGTGGGGCATATCTACGGGGTGGGGGTGCATTAGATAGATTTAAGGGCTGTCCAGGGGTTGGGAAGGCTCTCTTCGGGGGTGGTGGGGCTGTCCAGGGTGGTACGGGGTGTTCAGGGGGTGGGAAGTATGTCCACGGGGGTGGGGGGATATCTAGGGTAGGGGGAATTAGTCACAGAAAATCATCAAGTCATGTTTTATTATTTATACATAAAAAATAAAGATATTTCTACCTACCAAATACGACAAATATTCTGGAACAAGAAATCAATAGTCATCAAAAGTCAGTAATATCAGTGAAAATTGTAAAAGATTAATCTGTCCCTCATCACCATCATCACTAGCATCACCCTTGTCCTCATCATGGTTCCCATCATCCTCAACTCCCTCCTCAATTCCCTCCTCATTTCCCTCGTACTCGGTCCCAGCCTCCTCATCGCCCACCTCCTCTGCCTCTACCTCCTCCTCGCCCCTCCCCCAGATCGGCCTCCTCCCTGCCCTCGTCATCTTTTGTCTTAGCCTCCTCCTCGGGATCATCTTGACCACCATTAGAACTTCTTCCTCCTGCACCATATATATATATATATATATATATCATAATGATGATTTTATTCGTACCAAGTTATGATGGACTATGGTGGAAGTTTTGGATTTATAACTTCCATCTGTTTCAAAAATACAGTGTTTGCCCGAGCAGACTGTTCTGATGTCATTGTGGCCCTTTTATAGCCTATTCGGATTATTCCATAACCTTTTGTATCGATGTGTCACTACAATTCATACCTAAGGAGGGCCAATACCACGTGAGAGCTATACACGTCCCAGGTTGGCAGCGTACTCTACTAGGGTGCTCATCTCCCAAGACCTGATGTAAGTGACTGTTTGTCATAAAATTTCCAGGTTCTTGGGAATCAATGGCATTTAATGTAAAATATTAAAAAAATAAATAGATTATTAAGTTAAAAAAGATTTATTAAAATTTTATATCTACAATGTAAAAATTACAATATGCTGCTGAGTCGGTTCATTTACTGTACATGCATCATTCTTCCTTTTACTCGAGAATTTTTTTATATAGGTTCACATCCTTCTATATTCAATTTATGACTATATAACGACATTTAATGTAGTTATCCATAATAAAAAATAGCATAACTATAATTAATTTAATAAAAAAATTATATAATAAATTTAGTAATCAAATAAATTATGGACGAAGCTATAGAAAGTGAAGTTCATAACGAAAAATTATAAATTTCCATAAGTGATGATTCTCAGGATCTGGAATCATAGTACGAGGGAGGGGGTGTCCAGGGGGTGGGTGGGATATACATGGGGGCGGTAGGGCTGTCCAGGGGGCGGCGGGGCTATCTCGGGTGTATGGGGTGTCCAGGGGGTGGGTGGGCGGTCCACAGGGGTGGGAGGGATGTCCGGGGGTATAGGGTGTCTAGGGGGTTAGTGGGGCCACTCAGGGGGAATGGGGTGTCTAGGTGGGTGGGTAGACTATCCACGAGGGTGTCGGGGCTCTCCAGGGGCTAGGGGTGTCCATGGGGTTTGGGCTGGCAATCCATGAAGGTGGGGGTGTCCAAGGGGGAGGGTGTCCAGGGGGTGGATGGGCTATCCAAGGAGGTGGTGGGGCTGCCGTGGGGGGAAGGTGGTGTCCAGGGGTGGGAGGGCTATCAACAGGAGTGGACGGGTTGTCCTCGAGGGGGGGGGGGGTGTTATCCATGGGGTACGAGGTTTCTAGGGGTGGGTGGGATATCCATGAGGGTGTCAAGGCTGTCCAGGGGGTGCAGGTTGTCTAAGGGGGTGGGCAGGATGTTCACGAGGGTGGGCGGGCTATCCATGTGGGTGGGTGTTTTCCAGGGGCACATGGTGTTTAGTTTGGTGAGTAGGGAAGTCCATGGGGGTTCGAGGTGTCCAGGGTGTGGGCTCACTATCCACAAGATGGTGGGGCTGTCTAGGGGGTACGAGGTGTCCAAGGGGGTGGGCGGGCGGTCCACAGGGGTAGGTGGGCAGTCAGCTGGAGTGGGGGGGCTGTCCTAGGACACAAGAGGAGGCCAGGGGGATGGGTGCAGCTGTCCAAGGGGGTCACGAGGTGTCTAGGGGAAGGGAAGGATGTCTAAGGGGGTGGAAAGGTTGTCTATGTGGGTTGGGGGTGTCCCGGGGGGAGGGGTTGGGGGGATATCCACGAGGGGAGGGGTTTTCCATGGGGTGGGTGGGCTGTCCATGGGGGTGGCGGGGCTGTCGAGGGTGTATGAGGTGTCCAGGGGGTGGGCGGGCTGTCCACGGGGGTGGGCGGGCCGTCCATGGGTGTGTGGGGGTATGTCGGGGGGGGGGGGGGGGGTACAAGGTTTCCATGGGTGGTTGGGGTGTCAACGAGGGCGGTGGGGCCGTCTAGGGGGGTAAGGGGTGTCGAAGGCGTTGGGAGGGCTGTCTACAGAGGGGATCTCCATGGGTTTTGGGGGTGTGCAGGGGGAACGGGGTGTCCAGGGGGTGGGTGGGGCGATCTATGGGGGAACAGGTGTCCAGGGGGTGGGCAGGTTATCCACAGGGGTGGTATGGATTTCCAGAAGAGTATGGGGAGTCCATGGGGTGGGAGGGCAGTCCGCGGGGTGGGCGGGCTAACCACAAGGGGGCTTTCTAGAGGGTAGGGGTGTCCAGGGGGTGGGTGGGCTGTCCATGGGGTGGGGGCTGTCCATAGGGGGAGGGGATGTCCTGGGTGCTGGATGGGTTGTCCATATGGTTAGAGGGGGTTTCAAGGTGGTTCTAGGGTGTCCAGGGGTGTAAGGGGTGCCCTAGGGGGTGGGCAGGCTTTCCCCGGTGTTGGGGGGTTGTCCAAGGGGTAAGGGGCAATCCAAGGGGATGAGCAGACTGTCTCGGGGGGTGGGAGGGGATATCCATGGAGGTGGGTAGGGATTTCCCAGGGGGTATGGGGTTTCCAAGTGGGTGGGAGGGCTGTCCAGGGGTGTCAGGGTTGTCCACGGGGGTGGGCGGGCTCTAGACAGGGGTGGGTGGGATGTCCATGGGGTCACGAGGTATCCCGGGGATGGGATGGGCTATCAAGGGGGTAGGTAGGGCTGTCCAGGATGGTGGGCGGGTGGTCCAAGGGGGTGGGTGGGGCTGTCTAGGGGGGTATAGGGTGTACCAAAGGTGGGTGGGGTAGCCGAGGGGGTACGGGGTGTCTATGGGTGTGGGCGGCCTGTCCACGGGGGTGGACAGGCTGTCCACGTGTGGGGGGGGGGGAGGGTCTATCCACGTGGGTGGGGTTTTCCCAGGGTTTGGGCCATTTCCACGGTGTGGGGAAGCATTACATAGAGTGAGGGGCTATCTAAGGGGTGGTAAGGCTCTTTACTGGGGTGGAAGGGCTGTCTAGGGGGTATGGGGTGTCCAGAGTATGGGCATGCTATCCACGGGGCTGGGGGATATCTATGGAAGGGGTGAATCTGTTACAAAAAATCATAAAGTAAAGTTTTATTATTTATATATATAAAAATAATGATAATTTGACCTACCAAATATGACATATATTCTAGCACAACAAATCAATAATCATCAAAGGTCAGTAATATCATTCAAAATGTAACAGATCAATTTGACCCTCATCACCATCACTATCATCACCATCATCATTAGTATCACCCTTGTCCTCATCATCGTTACCATCATCCTCTACTCCCTCCTTAATTCCCTCCTCCTCACCCTTGTACTCAGCCTCGACCTCCTCATCGCCCTACTCCTCTGCCTCTCCCTCCTCCTCGCCCCACTCCTCCGGCTCGGCCTCCCCCCCCCCACGATTTTCCTCTTTTTCCTCAACCTCCACCTCGCAGTATTCTCGACCACCACTATAACTTCTCCCTACTACACCATATATAGAATGTATCAATGAATTATATTCATCCCAAGTTTTGATGGCCTCTGGAGGAAGTTTTGGATGTATAACATCTATCTATTTCAAAAATACAATGTTTTCCTGAGCAGACTGTTTTTCCATCTTTGTGGCCCTTTTATAGACTATTAATCTTGTTCAACAACCTTCTATATACTTCTGGAACTACAACTTGTACCTATGGAGGTCTAACACCTCGTTGGAGATATAATCTTCCCAGGTCGGCAACATACTATACTAGGGTTCTCATTTCCCACCACCTGATGTAAGTGATCATTTGTCCTAAAATTGTCAGGTTCCTAGGCATCAATGACCTTTAACGTAAACTATTAAAAATATAAATAGATTATTATGTTACAAAATATATATTAAAAATTTAAATCTACAAATTAAAAATTACAACATGTTGCTGAGTCAGTTCATTTACTATACTTCTATATTTCTTCCTTCTACATGAGAGAAAGATTTTTTCTAAAGGCACACATCCTTCTATATTCAATTTATGCCTCTAAAATGAGATTGAATATAGGAATCAATAATAAAATACAGGATACGTATAATTAATTTCATAAAAAAATTTTATAATAAATTTAGTAATCAACAAAATTATGGACGATTTAATATAAAGTTAAATTCATAATGAGAAATTATAAATTGTCGTAACGACAACCTCTTATGATCTGGCATCGTAGTACGTCCCGATGTGTGGACTTTTTTTCTAGTATCAATGTTTTTTTATTTCTTTCAGATGAATCATAAATAAAATTTAATAAATATTACTGACTTAAAACAATAAAATTTTCATTTAAATAAAAAAAATTGATGCTAGGGTGTCGATGGTACCTCAGATGGAAGGGCATGGTCTAATTGGGTACGCACATTAGGTCATCTAGCTCACGTACAACCACCCATCGTACGAACACCTAGAGTATTGGGACCACTACTAGGCTGCTCATCAAATAATTGATCGCAAATAGATCGATACTTCAAAATTGTTTTAAAACATTCATCACATGAAAATATATATTATTTTAATATATATATATATGAAATAATATACTCATTTATGGCACTAGTGGTGAGCTTAAAAATTGTACGATTTAATTTTTAGTATGATGGTTATTTAATACTTGTCATTAGTCTTTTAAAATCATGGAACATTGATTCAACTTGATTTATAATGAGTAAAACAGTTGTCAAAATTAATGAAAAATTTAATTTTTTTATCCCAGGTAGATGATTTATGTTTCAATACCTATTTTGTAGAAGAATACAAACAATCATGTTAACTACTTGGTAAAATGTTAAACAGAGGCCATAGTATTATACAAATTTCATAAAAATCACAGTTGAAGATTTTAAATGTTCACCATGTTAGAAATGTTGGTTTGATAGGATTGAATACAGTTCAATTCCCAATTATAAAATTCATTTCAAATAAAATTGAAACCAATAATCATTGAAAATTCACATAACAGTCAAGTCGGACAAAACATATTTTAAATAAATATTAAATCAATTTGAATAGTACCAACCCGAATAGAACAAGTCGAGGTAAACTAAAATAACTGAGAACATGAATGGGTGATTATATATTTTCCCCCCATCATCTTCAGGTACACAGTCATCTCAAAAAATTCAGATATTGGTGTCATCAAAATTAATAAATGGATTGTTTCCAATGTCAGTAGGGATGGTATCAATTATATCATCACCATCATTGTAAATATGTCTTAGAATTACTTCACTAGTGACACCAAATTCTGGTCAAAGATGGCCTTTGATATAAAAAACATATTTTCCCATTGATGCCAATACATATGGTTCATCGGTGGCAAGAGTGTGAGTCATATAAATTACTTGAAATATACGACCATCAATAAATGTTTCATGCCTCATCATCGAATCAAACCACTGACATCTCATCATCATGACTCGTCCATGAGAATAATTACCCAATATTGTTATTTTTTCAACAACTCCATAATAGACTACATATTCAAATCGCATTCTATTATCTGATGCACCAACATAACAGTCTATGATGGTAGTAACCAAAACAATAGCATGTAGTGTTCTCATGATCTTTTCTTGTTTAGTGATTATAAATCTGTACCCATTGATAACAATTGATTTACATTCACGAACCACAATATTTGGAACAAAATCCAAAAATATTATTTCCTTAGGGATAGAGTTCATAGGAAAACTCAACACCTAAAATATAAATCAATATTAAACATGATAAGTTATTTTTTAGTTATTTTAATCATTAATATTTTTACCTTCATTTTTTACAAAGCAGAAAACTCATTACTATGCAAAGTCACTCGCCTTCTAAAAGATAAAGTACAATGCCTTCTATTTATCATCTATTTATGTTCTTTGTAGACAAAAATATGAATATTTTAATATATATATATATATATGATATACATATTCAATTTACTTACAAGATGTAGTCATCAAATAATTTAGTGTTTTAACAAAACTGTGTGATGTTCCATCTCCCGCTCCTCAAGGCTAAATGTTGTCAATGTATATGATATAGGAATTCCTACTATTTGAGGAAGTAATGGAAAACAAGGTTCAATTTTCTCATAATATTCTTCTTGATTTCTCATTGGTCTATGCATTCTTATAGTAATATTATACAAATACATAGACCAGAAATCCATACATTCTTTAGACATGTAACCATTCATGATATAACCTTTGGGTTGATTCCTATTACAGACATAAATCTTTAATATGTACAAATTTAATTCAGTTTTATACATCCATCGAAAATAAATAAGTCCTTTGAGTAGTATTTCAGTTGGAATATGGAAAGTCAGATGTAGCATGCATGCGATAAATGGTGTAGGAAATATTTTCTATAACTCACACAAAATCAATGGGGGTATCTTCCAACATTTTTTGCAAGGAAGGCTTGGAAAATTCCTTATCACAAAGTTCTCTAAAAAAATGGCACATCGAAATAACATAAATCCTTATATTACTGGAAAAAAGATAACAAATTTCTATTGGTATCAACTCATGCATAAGGATGTGATCATCATGACTCATCAATGATTTTTGATTCAACTCTATTCTGTTGACCTATTTAGATATGTTGGTTGAATAGATCATAATAACATTAATAGACTCTAGTACTTCTGAAACAATTTATGTATTTGTCATCAAATAATAAGCACATAGAACATTCCATTTATTTTTCACTAATATGTTGAGGATGCAATTCTTATCTAATGCCCCAATCAACCATGTCACACCGAGATCATAAATCATCTTTTGACATTCCCTTAACATTTAGAAGAATCTAAAGAAACATTTCACATTTATTTTTTCAATCCTCATTTTGACTAAGCAATGAAATAACAAATTGGTTGACCGATAAAGAAAATCAATGAAGATACTTCTATTCTTCCAATTTTAACATGTTTTTGTGGAAAAATTAATTCTCATTCTAGATTTAATTTGACCCTTCCCCAATGAAATACTAAAAAATTCAATTCATTACAAAAATCAGTTAAAGACATATGATAATGTGGATCATCGGTCTCCATGTTATTGTCAAATATTCGATGATTATTTCTATATGGATGGTCCATTGGCAAGAATTGTCAATGTCTCTTAAAAGTGAAACTATAAAGTTGTTTCTGTATTAAGGATCATGTATTATTTATACACACATCACATGATTTTTTTCCCTTCATTCTCTATCCAAACATCATTGCACAAGCAGAAAAATCAATTATCGTCCACATATGTGCAGCACACATTTTAAATATATCTTTCAAACATGAATCGTATGTGCGCAAACCCACTTCCCAATGATGTTTCAACTCTTTTATTAATGGTTTAATTTATATGTATATAACATTTCTTGGAATAGAGGGTCCAGATATGAGTAGAATACTGAAATTGAATGGTTTTTTCATACGCCAATATGGGGGAAGATTATAAATGTGTATAAAAATCGTCCAACTGTTGTCTGACATAAGTATATGTCCAGATGGATTAAAACTTTCAAATGAAAGACCCAACCCAAAGTTATGCACATCAGCTAAAATATCAGGATATTGAGCATCAAATTTCTTCCATGAAAATAAATCTCCAGGGTGAACCTACACATCATTAGTCTTCTTTCCCTCGGTAGCATGTCATCATTTTTTTTGATATTTTATCAGACATAATAAGATTCATGAATCTGGGGATCAATGGAATGTTCCACCATACATTACATGGCACCAAAGATGGTGTTCCATAAGCTTTTTTCTTCCTGTGGGATGTGAAACATTTTATACAATCATTTATTTCATCATCTTCCTCTCATAATAAACTATAATCCTTCAGGCAAGCATGCAATTTTTTTCTTGAAAACCCATGGTCCTCAACTAACATCCATTCTATATAGTGGTTTGAGGAAATATATACATCATCTAGAAGTACGTTATGCAATAAGGTATGAATGTAATCGACAGAAGTATTAGAAATCCCAAACATAGTTTTCCCATAAATCAATCGGATTAAAAATTCCATCTTTTTCAGTATACCGCATTGTCAAAATACTGGAGTCGTGGTAGAATAATTGAAAATTTTCACCCTGAAAACATCATCATTTTCCTTAGACACATCATGTCTAATCATATAGAAATATTCTTGGGTTAGAATCCTTTTTTTTTGATGTAGAATAAATAGAAACCGGTCATATAAAAAATTTTCCAATCCAGTCCTCTCATTTCGATCATCTGAAATTTGAGATTTCATTTTATCCCCATTTTGATACCACACAGAGTAGTTTTCTTGAAATCCATATTTGGTTATGTGGTAGCTGACTACTTCACGGCTCAACCAAGGTATTTCAACACAATTTTCAGTGGGACAGTGTATGCGACCACTATCTGAAGCATTGTTAAATAAAAATATAAAACTCCCTAAAAATTATTTTCAAAATTGATTGAGATCTGATCGGTTTCATACATTCAACTGCTATCCATTATGTTAAAAAAATTTATAAGTTATTTCATCAAAATAATTTCAATAAGATTGATGTTTCCTCAAAAATATATTTAATTAAATGAGAATTGTTCACTTTAGATTAAACCATAACTGACATGGTACTTTATATGAGAATCATAATATAAAAACTATCAATGTACTATATTTAGAACAAAATATCATTGAATAACTATACATGAGGGTAAAAGATCATGTACACTTATGGAGGATAATTATTCAGAAGTTGGGTAATTTTTAGATCAAAATAATTTAATATTTTAGTATATTATTTAAGTGATCACATACACTGCCCAAGGGGGTGGGGGTGACTAGGGGGTGGTGCTATCTCGGGGGATGGGGGTTGTCCATAGGGGTAGGGGTTGTCTGGGGGGGTGGGCTGTCCACAGGGGGGTCTATTCACAGGGGTGGCAGGGCTGTCTAGTGGGGTAGGGGTGTCTAGGGTGGGGTTGGGCTGGCCACGGGGGTGGATTGGTGGAGGAGTGGTGTCCAGGAGGGTACGAGGTGTGCAGGGGGTGGGGTGTCTAGGGGATGGGGGTGTTCGGGGAGTGGGGGGGCTATCCAGGGTGGGCGGGCGGGCTATCCATGAGGTAATGGTTTGTCCCGGTGGGTAGGGGTGTCCAGGGGGTGGGAGGGCTATCCATGGCAGTGAAGGGGTATCCATGGGGTACATGGTGTCCATGGGGTACGTGGTGTCTTAGGGGTGGGTGGGATATCCATGGGGTGGAGTCTGTCCATGTGGGTAGGGGGTGTCAAGGGGGTGGGGGGATATCCAGTGGGTTGGGGGTTTTCCATGAGGGTGGAGGGGCTGTCCAGGGGGTGGGGGTGTCTGGGAGGGGATGGGGGTGTCCAGGGGGTGGGCAGGCTATCCATGGGGGTGGGGGTTGTCCAGGGGTATGGGCTGCCTATGAGGGTGGGGGGATGTTCACAGGGGTGTAACCGATATCTTTAGGACTTAATTGGGATGTCATTCATGTTATAAAAAACAAATTATGGGTGTTAATTATTAGAGCATTATTTTTTAGTGAAAATCCAATTTCGTAGGATTAGTGACTTGACATCATGATGGTATCAAGTTTTCAATTGGAAAACTATTTGGGAATTGGATCCTGGTTGATGGAATATGTGTTATTGAATATCTATTGTTAGTTATTAGGAATTATATGATGTATGGTAATGAGTTTTTCAAGATTTTCATAATCATGGCATGATGATTATGGGGGTTTTTCTATATGATGTTGTATGCATTCCTCGATATTGTTTTCATCATAACATGAATTAAATATAGGATTTCATTAGATGGTGAAGTCTCGATAGAATAAATATTCATTTAATACATGGAGAGGTAGGCTTATGAATATTGGACGTGCATATGGTGGTAGGTCCTTGTTCTTGGTGGATATATATATAGAATTTTCTCCCTTGGTCTCTGTGTGAATGGATTAAAAGGCTCCCACCACCATCCAAGGATATATTATTTATAGAAAAATTTGTTCTGGTAGAAGGACTTAATTCTATATAGTTGATATTACTTTTAGATCATGTGATTCCTTACTCATCAAGATGACTAGACAAGAAACATAACCAAAGATGTCTCAGAACTATCCAAATATCTAGAAGTGATGACTTTCCAGTGCTTATTGGAATTCTATGGAAGCGATGACTTCCCAAATGCAGAGCCCCCCTCCCCACCACACCCTCTTCAGACTCCGCCTAAATAGCCCCTCCCCACAATATACCCCCTCCCCACCTACACAATGGACATCCCCCCCCACCTGCAGACCGCCTCCCATCCACCAACTGTAGACCCCACCCCCCCCCCCCACATGAATAACCCCCCTCCCCCTACCCCCCACCTATACACCACACCCCCTCGCCCACCTCACCCCCAATAGACCCCCACATTCCTAGACAACCCCCCCTACTTACACACTAACCTCCTCCACACCCAGATGCACAACCTACCCCCCCCCCCCACCCACACCCCCACATGCACCACACCACCACCCACCCCACCCCCACCTATATAGCCCACCCCCACCACACCTGTACACCCACACCTCATTCCAAATAGGCTACCCCTACTACACACCCCCACCTACACATCCCCCTTCACCCACTGCACACCCCCTTCTACTTGTACCCCCTCCCCCCACCCTCTACACCCCCACCACCTGAACCCCCACACCACTTGCACAACCACTCCGCCACCCCCATTAGTACAACCCCCAACTCACCCAAGCAGACTCCCCCTTCAGAGCCCCCCCCCCAAACGGCACATCCCCACCTACACAACCCCCCCACCTCACCACAACCTACACAACCCCGCAAAAAATGTTAAATACTTCACATATTAATATTTATTTATAAAAACCCTTGTACATGATTAAGAACATATAAAATAAGTATTTACATAGATTATTCTTCTGAATATCCCCATATGTGTGTTATAGTATGATTTTTACATGTAAAAAACCTTATTAACCTCATGTATATTTTAAAAAAGTATTATATGCTCTAATTAAACCAAATAGACACAATTATAAAATTATACATTGTTAGGATATTGTAAATTAATGTCCCTAGAAAATACCATATCACTCTACTAAAACATGGAAGACCACCTACACCAAAACCATCACCATCTCCAATCCCATCATATGTTTCACTAACTCTTCAATGGATTGGATATAAATACTTCAAATAAATTTTTTTCACACAATCATGATAGTTTAAGGGTATAATAAAAAAATCCAAATTACAATTTTTGGGTTAACCATACCACACAGACCTCATGTTAAGGCCAAATAAAAACGGAAAACAAAAAAAAATTGATGAAAAAAATTAAACATGTGGTACCACTTACAGATTTGAAGTGTAGAACAAAACGATTTTCTGATTGAATATGGATAAGGTGGAATATTTATACAATCATGATTGCCCCGCATTAGGTCTCGGCATTAGGCCAGAAATCACACAGATGGGGGATTGTGTCTATTATAAATTTAGGGGAAAACATTCCCAATGATTTTAAAAAACCATTTGGAAAGGTAAGCTTTACCAACGGTAGAAAAAAATGATGGGGATGCCTTCCCAAAACTCACATATCCCAATAGTTTGATAAATCTATTGGGTAAAACTAATCTAAAAATCTATATTCCAACAGTTTAGTGAAACCGTTGGGTAATGACCTCTCTACATCCCTACTCCAATGGCTTATGAAAACCATTGGAAAATTTCTGTTTGTAGGTCCTCCATTTGCAGTAGTGCATTGAAAAGAATAATGGGTGATAATAAATAAAATAAATAAATAATTGAGGTGGTTTAATGGAAATTTTATATTTTCAATATTGGATTTCTTACCCTAGAGTTTTATCTTAAAATGTCAAGAGAGTTTTGGTTGAACAATTATGAAAAGAGACAGATGATGAGTGAAAAAATTCATGAATTATAGAGATTATTATATATGAGGATGACCCCACATCATGAATATTTAAATTTTCAAAATATATATCAATATATGAAGAATAATGACATAAATTATTACGTCAATATAAATTTTAGATAATAAAACTATTATTTAATTATCCTATAATGAATCCATGCTACAATGTTTTTCTAAGATTCCAATATTAAATATGGATCAAGGTAAAATGGTAATATTGATACAAATTTCATAGGTTTTACTTAATTTATTTTTTGGTATAGGAACTAGTTTATTAATTTTTCTTTATAGAGGTGAGAACATGGTGAATTTGAATAGGAAAATAAATTTGTAAATATAGGAAATAAAAGGAAAATAATGTTTCTGTGATTGAGAAAAGGTTTAAGTAAATCATTAAATATACTATAATGATAATATATAGGATACAAAGAGTTTATATAGAACTAATATCTAGAAATATTAATGTTTAATATGATAAGTAATGAAGTTGACATCGATGTAAAATAAGATAGATGTTGATAGATGAATGAGGTGACTGTTATTGTAAAATTAGAATATAGTGACAAATGATAACAAATAGTGAATAAAGAGAACATTGATATGAAATGGCAATTAAGAAAACCTCATATGAATATTTAAATAAATTAATGTAGATATTAAATAATAAATGGGGATATATCTAATGCTAATCAAAAATGAAAAACTAACGCAAACAGTAAAAATAAGATAATGTTTATATTTATATCGAAGGTATTAAATGATTATGTTAATTGTGATAGAGGTGGAAAATGATTTTTTAGGGTTGAGACAAGAATTTTGTGTGTCACTATATATCCTTTTATGATAGTAATCATTCTATATATAGTTCTATGTGAGGTTTTGTTAGTATGGGGAAACAACCCATGTATGAAAAAGGGTATTCCCAAAGAGATATTTTGTACAGATTGACCTCATAAACGTGTGAAAATTTAGTTTTACTCTTAATATTATGTAGATATATATGATGATTCAAAATATATAGCATTTTTCATTGTCCAAGTGTTGAATCTACAAGGTTTGATAAACATTCATTTCAGTTATAATATTATTTTTTGATACTAAATGGAGAGGATTCATATTGAGAATGTCTTTTGTTTTTTTACTCAAAACCATTTATTGGTTTTCATAGCATTTATTTCACCTTAAATTTTATAAATACTGAAATTATTTCATAATATATAGAGAGGAAAATTATTTCATGAAACATCATTTTTCCTCATCCCCCCTTTAGATTTGTTTTCATAGAAATTATTATTTTTCAATTTTCATTTTTATCATGGGAATTTGGAGAATATTACGTAATGTATTTTATAGAATTATAACACATACCATATATTTATTCATAAATTATGGGTATATGTGTAAGGATGGTATATCAATCATTTTATACCCTTAAAACAAGAAACATAACACCATTAAATTTAACATAATTTTGGGAAGCTAAAAATTAACCATACAATATAATTTTTTTATGGATAGATAAAATAATATATATAAAAATACCATGATGTGAGTAAAAATGAACATTCAATTTAAGATCATTTGTTACGGATGGTAAACATAAAATTTTTAAGTCATTTATTTCAGATTAATATATTAATTATAGTTTAATATAATTTGGTTGTATATAGATGGGGACCATGTTTTTTTACAACAACATTATGTACTTATGAGGATGAAATTTATTTTAATGATAAAGTGTGATAATTATTTATAAATCCTGCACTAGTAGGTGGTGATATTCATTCACAATTTTGGTTGATTAAGGAGTACCTTCTATTTGTGTAAACCTTATGAATTTTGCTGATGCATTACCCTTGTGATTAATATTGTGATGGATTATTCTAAATCATTTTTATAGTTTCAAATTTAATAACATTTAAATTTGAGAAAATTTAATATGGAAATGTTTACTATTTAATTTCCTAGTTAGACATATTTATGGACCATGAGGCCATATGATTCTTGTTGTCTCCTCAAATTGAGGGGTTAAAAGTTGGAAAACTATACACCTAACCGTTAATCATTAATCATATAGTTATTTGTTATGGTTTATGTTAATGGATGAAGAAAAGTGGAAAACACCAATTTAGTCCAATACACCAGGGAATATGGATTCACCTAGGATTGGGTTCACATAATACTATAGTAGTCCAGAAGGACGATGATAATTTTATTTGGCTAACTCTCAATAACGTGTTCGACACAAATTAGTGATAAAATCATAATGTTATTCTTTATATCCTCCCTCAATCTATTTGATGTCATAGGATAAAGAAGAGAGTGATTGAACTAAATCATGATTGTGAAATAATACATCTTTAACTAAGAAATTGGAATTTATTCAATTATCTATGAAGATACTATGATGAAATCCATTTCAATTGGATATATTGGAATTTACAACACTAATCACAATCTCAATTTTTCATCCTTTAGGGGTAGAAATTTTTTATATTATAAGAATCATTGAATGGTAGTAATAATAATCATGATTTATTAAATAGGCATTAGAGGGTGTCGTCCCAGTCCACTTTGATGTTGGTAAGAGAGATCATGATTAAAAGGAATTGGTTTTAGTTTCCTCCATTAATACAAAACATTTCGATAGTTTCCAATAGAGGATCAATGATATCTATATTTTATATTCCAACCATGATGAATTTTGATATTGGTTCTTTAGGGATCATTATTTGGGCTTCACCATTAGTCCCCATGGTTTACCATTTCCACCTCAGGAATATGGTGATCGAGATAAAATATTTTCATCACCTTATCTTATTTGATCATTACTTATAGTGTAATCTATTACAGTAGATAAATCTTTAAAATAGTTGTTTCTAGGATTCCATCCACCTTTATCCTACCTACCACATGTTCCTAAAATCATAATAATGTCATCAAGTATTGAGTCTATAGAAGGATTTTTGGTCTTCTCATTGTTGACGATTGACTCTATATGGTTTCTCAATATCATAAATGATCATGATTTTGAAATTTTGGATTTTCCCCCCTTTCAATAGTGTTTTTATAGATTTTTACACACCCAGGGTCTATAATGATCCATAGATACATCAATTATGAATCAAAAATAATTTTTCATTGATCTCTACATGGAGATTAATTTTATTAGGTATTATTCTAGGGAGTGATGTATAATAAACTATAGGATATGCTTTCTACATTAGTGGGAAGTATATTTCAACAATTTTAAATATTCATGTTTAATGGTTATATGGATTCCCCTACCAGTCATTCTACACCATTATCAAAACTCCACCATTTATAAATGAATGATTTATTCACTATGTTGGTTTAAATGTGTAGATGTGGTTAATATATGGATGAAGCACACCATTTTCAACCCCATTAGTGTTCTATTGATTGAATTCTCCGCTCCAATATTTAATTAATCTAAATGTATGTAATGACCTTTCCCTCTTGAAAAAAATCATTTCATCTAAATTTGTTCTATTTCCATCATGTAGGTGAATGTATAATTATTATATAGGAATCAAGGTCACATATATCTTCTTCTTTATTTCCTTATCTATTCCCATCTATTAATTCCACCATGAAAATTCCTTATATTTCCTCTTATCATGAGTTATATAGGTATTAGACATATGTGAAGTTGGTTTTTGAATCCAAAGGCATTTAAATTAGGATGTGTTAGACTATTATGGTAGAGTAACCTACTACTAACCTTGTAGGATTATATTTTGGTCCCTATAATAGAGTGTATAATCCAAAAGCTTATCGATCTACACAAAATAAATTATTTTATAAACTTATCTATATAGATTATGTTTCCCCTTATCCACTCATTACGATTTTTTCTCAAACATATGGAAAGTATTTTCAATTGTACACAATGATTATTACTTCTCTTTATTCTAAGATTATTATCATTAAAAATCCTCTAATGGTACAAGGGTTTTCTTCTCTAAAGATCATAGAAAACTAATCTTTTTAGCCCAATCCATTTAATATCCTTAATTATTTTTGTGATGATATCCCTTAATCCAGTTCTTAGCATCAATGAAGAAAAATATGAAATATCGTACCCCTACACAATGTAGTATTTTGACTCACTCTGTGTTAAATAAACATTTTATTATCTACAATATTCAATGTAGTGATTCCCCTATTCCCTTGGTAACTCCGTGGATACCAACATGATCTCTCCCTGAATATATAAAAATATTAAAATTCGTCCCCTCTGTTAAATTAAATTCATTAATTATGTAATATAAATAAATTTTATCTGTATATTTTTCTTTTTGAATAAAAAAATCACAGTACATATCGATTTATTTTCTAATAGTTATCATATAGACCATAATCTACCTGTATTTCCATATAATTAAAATATTTTTTTTAAAGATTTTTTTTATTTAATTGGAATTAATTATTAGTTCCTCAACAAAGATATTATTATGATCAGTAGCCACATAAATTCATCATTCATGTCCATAATTTATTCTGAATGTTAGGTGGGTAAGGATAAGTACGTTGGAGAATTATTTCCTCTTTCAATCTGATGTCTACATTTTCGTTCATTGAGGGGACGTATATATTATATCGTAATTGGTAGAAAATGTTGGGGGATCACACTACATGAATATTTCTACAGGTGAATTTCAATACTTACAATATTTTAACAACCTCTTATAGATGTGATTTGGTGGGGACCAATTCTTGTGGTGAGACAACAATCACGGTAGCCGGGTAGTTCATAGTCATCTTGATAGATTCATTGGTAACATAGATTATATCTCTAAAATTTATGAATCAAATTTCAAATATATTTTTGATCCTACTTGGGTCACTCTATTATTATTTATCCAATCAAATTCAAGAACACTACGGATATAATTTTCTTTTACACATTTAGTTGTATGGATGTCTATGACTTCAATACCATTGTCCATTTTTCTCAGTCATGTTAATTTTACGGATACACATTGGTGATCGTGGATAATAAACATTGAATATTAAAATAAGATATTATTATAAGGAAAAATACTCAGGTTTCTCCTAACATAAATTTATAGGGACCCCATGATCAAATAAGTCTACTTGACAATAGTCTTAAAAAAATGGAATGATTATAATTTTTCCATATTTCAAAAAATATAATATTCTAGAGGATAAAATATTTGAAAAATAATGGTTTTTCAGAGAGATTTCATGAAAAAATGGGTAATGGAGGGTGATAGAAACATAGATTATTTATAATATTGACATAAGGAATTTAAATTCGTGGGTAAATTTATTATTACCATTGAGGATGTGTCCTTCTCTAGGGAAGTCAACATCACAATACCTCTTACGGTCTCTCATTTCTATGATCATCTTTCTTTCCTAATAAATATTCAATAGAGGTTCCAAATTTAACATATCTTAATGACACTATTTTTGGGAACATTACAAGATAAATTAATGGACACGATAATAAAATTTTGAAAATTACTTGTAATGAAGGTTAGGATAAACATGTTTTCTCTTGTCTTATCCTTTGATAACTCTTGGACTAGATGGATTTCAATACTCCTTTTACATGTATAAAATGGATCTGGTTAAAATTGTTGTCCTTATGGTTTTCAATATTTCATTACATGAGGGTTTATTCCATGAATTATTTGATCAACTTTCAATGTTCTCATCCCTTGAGTGAGAAACCCCAATACTATTATCTGAATGCAATGCATCACCAATTGTATTTTTTATTTAAAAAATACACCAGTACAAAAAAATTGATTATCAACACTCAATCATGTCAAATTTTAGATAATGAGAATTGATTCATATATGTGGGGAATATTAAATGATTATTTATTTTGGATAATAAAATAATTGTTGACCTTTATAATAGTGTCTTGGGTTCAAGATTAAGGATACAATTTTATTTTTAAAAGCAATGAGACATGATTTATTAGGGATTAATTTTCATGTTCCTAAGTAACATAACCTTTACCTAGGGATGCTGTGACTTGATATTTTAGTGAATTTTATTTTCCATGGTTTCTCATCGTATGGGAACATTATTTGGGTTTTTTAATATATTAGGGGAATTCTCCAAGGAGATCCTATATTTTACAGACAATTAAATCATTGTTAATATTTTCTATTTAGGTTAATCAGTAAATGAATATTAAGTGACCATTTTCATACATTTGAAATATTCTATGGTTTTAATGGAATAAAATATTTATTCTTTAATGATGAAATTTAATTTTTCATCAATGGTATAATCAATTCCATAAATAACATAAAATATTCTCTTTAATTACAATTATAGTATTAGTGGGAATGAAATAAATATCAACATGAATAGTGTTCACATATCTAAATAATGTAATAGCAGGCATTACAAGAGCGTTGAGGTGTGCATTGGCAGCACCGAAGGGAAATTTCTTATAGATTATTGTCATTCCCCTCATAAAATTGATGAATTTAAATCTATCATGTTGATGGAAATAGAAAACAATTTGAGGAATAATCATCAACTGGATGTAAATATTTATCACTTTTGGATGGTGTATCCCACTGATTAACATTGTTTTCATATCTATCCTCGTGTACTTTTTATCTATTTCTACGTTTGCAATGTCGTTGATCAGAAATATTTAACAAACGCTAAACACTTTATTCATGGATTGACATCATGAAGAGATAATCCAATACTATAGATGGTATGAAATTTATAAACCTATTGATGATTAGGGTATCAAGATTAGAAACATAAGTGTTATCATTTTTTCTATATATTATAGTCATCCTTTGAGTGGATTTTCTATATCAGTCCTCATGGGCCCAATTAATCAGACACAAATATGATATTCCACTATTTTTTTCATGAAGTGTCTATAGACAGTCAGATTTGGTGTAGAATTCATTAATTAAACTATAATATTTATAAAAACTCAATGTGGGTTAGATATATTGGATGAAATACATTCAAGACTAATATTTTTTATATATACCCTATTTACATACCTATATAACTGAGCATGGAAGGAACCTTCAGTTAGGCTTTTAACTATCCTTATATCTTGGTCAAAAGTCATAATGATGATCATGAAATATTTTACCATAATATCCAGATGAATGATCACCCTAAATGTTATATTTTCACTCCCTCTCCCTTGGGATTCTTCAAATTATCCTTTTTATAAGAGTTGATCCATTTTCTATTGATTATAGACTACTTGGAAAACAACTTCATGTGAAAAAATATACCTGTAACACATAATTTCATGGTCTATAATGTTAATAATCTAGTTCTTCCCAATAATGTTTATGTTTCGTGTAAGCTTTTTCAACATTATCATAAAATTATATTCTATAATAGTTCCAAATCTAAAACTAAATTTTACCTATTTATTGAAGAAGAATAGATATCTTTCATTGTGTTTTTACTTCTAGGGATTGAAATATCTAAATTTAATATATATTTTGTTATTTGATGGGATTAAATTGGGTTTTAATTGATTTAATATGAGAATCATGATTAATTTTTTGTTTATATATTTTTAGGTAGGACCAAAATTGTAACGCAATCGGGGAATGTATTGAAATAATGTTCACAATCTAGGATGGTTCTCCCACTTATTAGATGTAAAGACACGTATCTTGACGTACATTGACATTACATTACTTTTTCGGAATACTTAGTACATTACAAAAACACACACACAAGGACCGTAATAGTTTAGTGTCTTTGGAAACTCGGACTATAATCTTCTAATCGTGGTGAAAGATCTTCAAAATCTCCCATAAAGATCTTCCTTTTTTTTACCTAAAACCTTTCTTTATATCCTACGGAAAAGAAAACATAAAAGGGTGAGCTCAAATGCTCAGTAAGGGTAAACAAAATAAATATCAATCACATCATATTCATAAGAACATAACATTTTGGAAATCATAACCTGCAAAAGAGAGCATAATTTCATAATCATGGGATAAATCATGGCAGTGAAAAAGTAATCCCAATAATCATAACTTAAAACATGAAACTTTGTGGCATACACACATAATCATAGAGAATCAATTCTTGTTAGTCAAGACTAATTGCCAAGACTATCTTAGTGGACAAAGTCCCTTTCTGAATCGAGTAACCCTCGTTTTAGTCCTGTTTCACTGAACCGGTATAACCTACCATTTCAGCCATGTCTATCTCATGAGATATAAAATCTTTACCCAATGCATTGGAGGGAGATATAGGTCCCACCCATCTTATAATGAATCCTTTCTTATGTGTGCCACATAATCATAAATCATACTTCATCGCATAACCCATGTAATAAAAATGGGATTCTTAAACAACATGACATCATAAAACAATTCATATAAGATAAAGGAATTCATAAAAATAATTCCATCACAACATGAACAAATCAATTTAATAATAGGGATAAAAACAGAACCCTTTATTATCTTAGATGAAAAATAATTTTGATAAAACACTTGAACTCTATTCTTGAGGAAAATATCCTTTCTTCTTCAAAAACATTTTTCCTTTCATAACATGTCATACAACTTTAAAATAAAAGAAGTTGATTAAAAATAAACTTGAAAACTTGTAAAGGAAGATTCTTGGAAACAATGTTTTAAAAATCCATTCATGCCGTATAAGTTAAAAAAACATTCTTCGTACTTTTGTCGGAAAAGTCAAAAAGTACCTCATACGACAAAAGATTCCTTTCATACATATTACTAAAAACTCACTGAAGGGTAAAAATGGATTTAAACAATTGTAGGTGGATTGAAATAATATTACATATTGATGAAACATGGATGTGGATGATAAAATACACCCCAGTGAATACTTACGAATAAACAATCTCGGATAAAAATGAGATTGTGATATTTCCCTTACCTTAGGTCCGATTTGCTTTGTTCGTGTCCGAAGATCCTGTATAATGGTTTAAATAATGTTATTGACTTATTCCAGAATCATACATATTGATATGATATCATATATGGTCATATTATTAGCTTCTTGTTAGTAATATTTCATTGTTACTTGTTACTCGGGTCTTTATAACTTTTTGTTCTTATGCGTGTTTTGTTGAATAAATTCTTATTCTTATCTTTAGGTTATAGATAATTCATTTTCATAATGGTATTAGTGTAGTATATACCATATTCATTCATTCAATTCATTTATATAATCATTATGAAATGAAGATCATGTAGAACGAGTCGCATCACATCGTGGAGACGGTATTCCGTACGTACGCACGAGTGATGATATCGTTCCTATGATCGTGGAATTGTATTGGAGTATATATATATATATATTATTTCAGTATCAATATTACTTCATAATAATCATATATAGTTACTCATTACACCATTATACCCATCCTTGTAAGGTGATGGTGGAAAATAGATTACACCACGGCGTGGAGACGGTATTCCGTACGTACACACGCGCGGTGATTTCTTTTTCCGTAGGATAGATAGATGGTGAAATAGGGTTGTTTCATACTTATAATAACATATCAGTATATGAGTGATACTGATGTTATTACTTCATAATGAAACAACCTATGAAGAATAAGTGGAAGAAGAAATAAAGATGAAAGAATTGGTAACGGTAATTACCTCTTCTTTGAAGCGCCTTTTGGAGACCTCCTCTTAGGGAACTAAAATTGGTATTTGAGGAAGACCAGAACCTCTAGGATGTTGCTAGGGAATTGGAGAAGAGATTTTTGCAGGGGTTGGCCGAGCTTGAGTGCTCAAATTGGTGTGAGGAGGAGGAGGAGGAGGTGCCCTTTTATAAAGGAGGAGAGGGGCACCTTAGGAATATCTCAAAATATTATTTTATATTAAAGTAAAAATCGGTTTATAATGGTTCCATAGGGTCTTATTTCGAAGCTAAAGTGGGGATGGGTCGAAATCCTATCAACCAATAATATTTCGACAAGTTTAGGGTATTATTTTAACCGTATCAATTCGATTTAACTCTAAGTTAAATAATTTAACTTTTACCGTGTCTTTTTGTTTTCTTTCACTATATGGTTAATACACTTACTATAACATGACAAACGAACCCTAAATTGTTTATTATTAATATATATATCCTTATCTAAGTCATTTGGACGAACCTTAGATTTTTAGGAATAAAATAACAATTAGTAATATAATATTTGATTTAAAAACTATTTTGTGTCAATTTTGACACTATTTGATATATGATTTTTGTGAAAGTCATAACAGACTTATATGTTCGAACCAAGTTGATTAAATCAACACTAATATATCTTAGTAACCTAGAAAATTAGTGTAATTCATAAAAAGTCTCAAATTACATTCATTTGAGTATTTATAACATCAATTATGTTAATATTTCCTTAAAAGGGTAATTACTGCATCATCGTTGGGTCATAAATAAATTAATTTATTTAAAGTATAAAAATTATAAATAAAATAACATTATGTAGGAAATCTTTTTATCTTTATAATGAATATTTATAGTCGAATTTATCTTATGTATAACCCCATATTAAAAATGTTTTAGTGAATAAACTTTGATTTTAACTCTTTTAACTCTTCTTTGAATTAAATAATAATAAATGTCCTAATCTAATCCAAGTGGGCCTAAATGGTCATATTTTATTCCTAATCTGGTTTTTGGTCGAATTACACTTGTCCAATAGAATTAGGACATGTGTTAGGGTAATAATAATATCATTTTTACCCTTAATTACCCTATTTACTTTTAACCGTGGTAAATAAAAGTAAAAAGTTACTATTCACCAAAAATTATTTTCATCTCATTGAACCACATTTTACTTACTGACATCAGCCGTGTCTCTCGGATTTTTGAAATTCCATTCACAGAAGTGGTAAAATTAAGTTTTATGAAAAATTTAGTTTTTTTAACTACCACTTAGTAGTTTCACTATTCATCAAAAATTGATGTTTTTCAGAACAATACCAAAATTTCATCCTAAGATATATTTCATATTCCGAATTCAAAAATGAAGTCTATTTTACCAAATTCATAACATAGAAGTTGCATTAATTAATTTTATAATTAAATCCCACTGTTAAAACAAATAGCGTGTTTTTAAGAAACAATATCTATCAAAAGATTGACACTTGTTTATGTCTGGTTTAAATGTGCAATTACATCCAATGATCAACATTGTATTAAATTGTAAAAATATATTCTAAATATACTTTAAAACTACTTCAATTAATAATTTATCACTATTAATTATTTCGATTAAAAAAGTTGTTTTTTAATTATAATTTAGTAATTTTCACTATTCATCAGAATATGAAAGTTATCCGAAATGTACCAAAATTTCACCTTAGGCAAAATTCGATACTCCGAATCCAAAAATGAAGTCCATTTTGAGAGCTAAAATTTCTATAATTTTAAAAGGTGGTTATTACTATTCATAACGGCTAGTTATAATAATATTTTAATAGCATATCGTTGTTTAGTGAAACTCGGTATTGCGTATTACACACGCTATCGAGGAAGGTCACGATTGCGTGTAATGCAAGGCAAGTCAAGGATGCGTGTTGTGAAAGCTCCTTTTGGTGTAGCGTACAACACAAGACATTAATTAAAAAGAATATTTTTTATAAAATCTTGGGCTGTTACATTCTACCCCCCTTAAAATGAATTTCGCCCTTGAAATTCGTCGGGGTTATAAATGGTTTACTATTTGAAAGTTTCTTTAATAGAAACCCACATCGTAAAAAGGAATATCAAAACTAATCTTTAAAAACAAAAGTATGAAATGTAACGGTTACCCAAATAAACTAATCATTGGGTTTCCACATAGGTGAAAATATGGATATGGAAGAGAAATCTAACCATCATGTTCTGATGGAGAGTGGTAGAGAACATGGCTATGGAAAAGCCAATAATCACAAATCCATAAATTTGTGACGATCTAAGGTACCATCCGATTCATCAGGTATAAGATCACTAGGACAACATTTTTGGTTTTCAAGATCATTTCCCTAAAGTTGAAAATTTGAATTAGAATAAATACTTTCTTTATTTTGGTACAATCTCACTGTTGTTCATGCCTTGAACAATTTATACTTCATCTCTTAAATAAATGAAGTTGAATTTGTTATTCGTGAAGTGTTAGCAGATCATGTGATAGAATTACAGGTCATTCCATCTGTCTCAAACAAAAGGTTAGCAAAAATTATATACATAAGTCGATCTATAGTGAGATAAAGCATATATGGTTCCTAAAATGGACTTATACTTCATATATCATACTGCTTAATATAATAAAACTAGTTTCTACTAAATAGGGACTTCTTGTAGGCCAGTGGTAGGCGATAAAGGCAAGTCGCATTTTGGTTGTGGATTCGATTCCTACGACCTTGTCCGAAGCGATGGGTTGTCGCCCGTCCTGCAGGTTGTCCTTTTTCTAAAACTATATTACTATAACATCCCATAAATAATATCGAAAAAACTTCTATCCTTAAACAATACTATCTTATGTCCAACATAATCCATTCCAATCTTTAGTCCTATCCATAATACTGCAGTCCATTCTCATAACATGGTGAAAACGATTACCAGAGATTTAATAACATCGTTGATCCCCATATATCATAAGATATATCTTGTTGGACACATTCCAAACATTCAAAGGCCTTAATCTTGTACTCTCTTGAATACCCATTGAACCTTAGTGAAAACTTGAATGTAGTTAAAAGTTAACACTTTCCACATACCAAAATCCTCAAAATTCTATATACTCAAACCATGATATCACTTAGTCCTTATATCAATCATGAGCTCATGAATACTGTTAAACATTTCATTTTCTCGTTTTCCCTTCATTATGCGCATAATATCTCAATCACTTTGAATACCACATTAGACCAATACATAAATATTCCAATATTCCATGATACAACATTATTTTGGAATCCCATTACATAAAAACTTAATCATTCCACCACATCGTTGTCATATTCAACATTGCCAATAGTGATCGCATGTGACTTCCCTTTGTCCTTTGCCTTAAGCGGTTGCTCATGTCGATCATCACTAACCCTTGGATTAGGGCATTTATTGGCATAATGTCCCATCTCCTTGCACTTGAAGCATTGAAGTATTGGTTGTGCGTTCTCTGCAGTGTTTGCATTATTCACTTCATTAGAATCCCTTTTTCCATTACTTCGACACTCAGCTGCTCGATGACCTTCTTTTCCACACTTAAAACATTTTCTAGTCCCTTTAAGACAATCTCCACCATGCTTCTTTCCACACTTTGTGCATAAGGAAACATTCATCTTCTTTTCACCATTATTCTGAGATTTCTCCTTGAACTCCATCTTTCGTTTCTTGTCAAAACCATGAGATGGATATGTAACACCAACTTCCATTTCTACCTTGATAGCACAACGCACAATTTCTTCATAGCTACTGAAGTCTCTTATAGCTAATGCCCTTCGAAGACTTGGTTTTAAGCCACTGAAAAATAGATCAACTTTGCTTTCAGGTTGGATGATAATGCCAGATGCATACCTTGCAAGTCTTGTAAAATTCGCTTCGTATATACCAACAGATTCATCATCCTTTTGCTTTAGTTCAAGAAACTCCTTCTCCATCTTCGTTCGAAGAATACGAGAGAAGTACTTACTGAAAAACAAGTTCTTGAACTCATCCCATTCCATGGAATCAATTTCATCTCTTTCCCTCGTATTCTTAATAAGATTCCACCATTGATCAGCTTCACCTTCCAAACGATATACTGCTAAGATGACTTTATCATGTTCAGAACATTGAAGAACTGAAAATATCTTTTCAGTAGTACTAATCCATTGTTCAGCAACTAATGGATCAGTAGACCCACTGATAGAAGGCGGACGCTGCCTCATGAAGGATTCAACAGAATGTTGCTCCTTCCTTTGCTCGTTTGGAAGTCCAGCATGATTCATAGCTTGAGAAAGTTGTGTGAGCATGGCTACAAGATTTTGCATTCCAGCTCCCATATCGTTTGGTTGCTCAGGGGGACAATCATTGCATTGTCCATTGCATTGATCAACACGGTTCCTTCGGGTTCCAGCCATCGTCTAAAACCCCAAAAGAATAGTGTGAGAGGCAAAAATCATGCTAGGGAAAACAACATAATAAAGTGGTAGTACCCTCAATATCTAACATCTTAGGTAAAATTCTAAGATCGTTAGAGCAATTCTAGGACTATAACCTATACGTATACTTAACCTTAGAGACATCCCTAGACATACCTTAGAAATATCTCTAGGGATCTCACTAACGTTTTCGCATCCTAGTTTCCAAAGGTTGACTAAACCTTTCCTCTGATACCAACTGTAAAGACCCGTATCTTGACGTACATTGACATTACATTACTTTTGCGGAATACTTAGTACATTACAAAAACACACACACAAGGACCGTAATAGTTTAGTGTCTTTGGAAACTCGGACTATAATCTTCTAATCGTGGTGAAAGATCTTCAAAATCTCCCATAAAGATCTTCCATTTTTTTACCTAAAACCTTTCTTTATATCCAGGGGAAAAGAAAACATAAAAGGGTGAGCTCAAATGCTCAATAAGGGTAAACAAAATAAATATCAATCACATCATATTCATAAGAACATAACATTTTGGAAATCATAACCTGCAAAAGAGAGCATAATTTCATAATCATGGGATAAATCATGGCAGTGAAAAAGTAATCCCAATAATCATAACTTAAAACATGAAACTTTGTGGCATACACACATAATCATAGAGAATCATTTCTTGTTAGTCAAGACTAATTTCCAAGACTATCTTAGTGGACAAAGTCCCTTTCTGAATCGAGTAACCCTCGTTTCAGTCCTGTTTCACTGAACCGGTATAACCTACCATTTCAGCCATGTCTATCTCATGAGATATAAAATCTTTACCCAATGCATTGGAGGGAGATATAGGTCCCACCCATCTTATAATGAATCCTTTCTTATGTGTGCCACATAATCATAAATCATACTTCATCGCATAACCCATGTATTAAAAATGGGATTCTTAAACAACATGACATCATAAAACAATTCATATAAGATAAAGGAATTCATAAAAATAATTCCATCACAACATGAACAAATCAATTTAATAATAGGGATAAAAACAGAACCCTTTATTATCTTAGATGAAAAATAATTTTGATAAAACACTTGAACTCCATTCTTGAGGAAAATATCCTTTCTTCTTCAAAAACATTTTTCCTTTCATAACATGTCATACAACATTAAAATAAAAGAAGTTGATTAAAAATAAACTTGAAAACTTGTAAAGGAAGCTTCTTGGAAACAATGTTTTAAAAATCCATTCATGCCGTATAAGTTAAAAAAAACATTCTTCGTACTTTTTTCGGAAAAGTCAAAAAGTACCTCGTACAACAAAAGATTCCTTTCATACATATTACTAAAAACTCACCGAAGGGTAAAAATGGATTTAAACAATTGTAGGTGGATGGAAATAATATTACATATTGATGAAACATGGATGTGGATGATAAAATACACCCTAGTGAATACTTACGAATAAACAATCTCGGATAAAAATGAGATTGTGATATTTCCCTTACCTTAGGTCCGATTTTCTTTGTTCGTGTCCGAAGATCCTGTATAATGGTTTAAATAATGTTATTGACTTATTCCAGAATCATACATATTGATATGATATCATATATGGTCATATTATTAGCTTCTTGTTAGTAATATTTCATTGTTACTTGTTACTCGGGTCTTTATAACTTTTTGTTCTTATGCGTGTTTTGTTGAATAAATTCTTATTCTTATCTTTAGGTTATAGATAATTCATTTTCAGAATGGTATTAGTGTAGTATATACCATATTCATTCATTCAATTCATTTATATAATCATTATGAAATGAAGATCATGTAGAACGAGTCGCATCACATCGTGGAGACGGTATTCCGTACGTACGCACGAGTGATGATATCGTTCCTATGATCGTGGAATTGTATTGGAGTATATATATATATTATTTCAGTATCAATATTACTTCATAATAATCATATATAGTTACTCATTACACCATTATACCCATCCTTGTAAGGTGATGGTGGAAAATAGATTACACCACGGCGTGGAGACGGTATTCCGTACGTACGCACGCGCGGTGATTTCTTTTTCTGTAGGATAGACAGATGGTGAAATAGGGTTGTTTCATACTTATAATGACATATCAGTATATGAGTGATACTGATGTTATTACTTCATAATGAAACAACCTATGAAGAAGAAGTGGAAGAAGAAATAAAGATGAAAGAATTTGTAATGGTAATTACATCTTCTTTGAAGCGCCTTTTGGAGACCTCCTCTTAGGGAACTAAAATTGGTCTTTGAGGAATACCAGAACCTCTAGGATGTTGCTAGGGAAGTGGGGAAGAGATTTTGGCAGGGGTTGGCCGATCTTGAGTGCTCAAATTGGTGTGAGGAGGAGGGGGAGGAGGTGCCCTTTTATAAGGGAGGAGAGGGGCACCTTAGGAATATCTCAAAATATTATTTTATATTAAAGTAAAAATCGGTTTATAATGGTTCCAAAGGGTCTTATTTCGAAGCTAAAGTGGGGATGGGTCGAAATCCTATCAACCAATAAGATTTAGACATGTTTAGGGTATTATTTTAACCTTATCAATTCGATTTAACTCTAAGTTAAATAATTTAACTTTTACCGTGTCTTTTTGTTTTCATTCACTATATGGTTCATACACTTACTATAACATGCCAAAAGAACCCTAAATTGTTTATTATTAATATATATATCCTTAGCTAAGTCATTTGGACGAACCATAGATTTTTAGGAATAAAATAACAATTAGTAATATAATATTTGATTTAAAAACTATTTTGTGTCAATTTTGAAACTATTTGATATATGATTTTTGTGAAAGTCATAACAGAATTATATGTTCGAACCAAGTTGATTAAAGCAACACTAATATATCATATTAACCTAGAAAATTAGTGGAATTCATAAAAAGTCTCAAATTACATTCATTTGAGTATTTATAACATCAATTATGTTAATATTTCCTTAAAAGGGTAATTACTGCATCATCGTTGTGTCATAAATAAATTAATTTATTTAAAGTCTAAAAATTATAAATAAAATATCATTATGTAGGAAATCTTTTTATCTTTCTAATGAATATTTATAGTCGAATTTATCTTATGTATAGCCCCATATTAAAAATGTTTTAGTGAATAAACTTTGATTTTAACTCTTTTAACTCTTCTTTGAATTAAATAATAATAAATGTCCTAATCTAATCCAAGTGGGCCTAAATGGTCATATTTTATTCCTAATCTTGTTTTTGGTCGAATTAAACTTGTCCAATAGAATTAGGACATGTGTTAGGGTAATAATAATATCATTTTTACCCTTAATTACCCTATTTACTTTTAACCGTGGTAAATAAAAGTAAAAAGTTACTATTCACCAAAAATTATTTTCATCTCATTGAACCACATTTTACTTACTGACATCAACCGTGTCTCTCGGATTTTGGAAATTCCATTCACAGAAGCGGTAATATTATGTTTTATGAAAAATTCAGTTTTTTTAACTACCACTTAGTAGTTTTACTATTCATCAAAAATTGATGTTTTTCAGAACAATACCAAAATTTCATCCTAAGCTATATTTCATATTCCGAATTCAAAAATGAAGTCTATTTTACCAAATTCATAATATAGAAGTTGCATTAATTAATTTTATAATTAAATCCCACTGTTAAAACAAATAGCGTGTTTTTAAGAAACAATATCTATCAAAAGATTGACACTTGTTTATGTCTGGTTTAAATGTGCAATTACATCCAATGATCAACATTGTATTAAATTGTAAAAATATATTCTAAATATACTTTAAAACTACTACAATTAATAATTTATCACTATTAATTATTTCGATTAAAAAAGTTGTTTTTTAATTATAATTTAGTAATTTTCACTATTCATCAGAATATGAAAGTTATCCGAAATGTACCAAAATTTCACCTTAGGCTAAATTCGATACTCCGAATCCAAAAATGAAGTCCATTTTGAGAGCTAAAATTTCTATAATTTTAAAAGGTGGTTATTACTATTCATAACGGCTAGTTATAATAATATTTTAATAGCATATCGTTGTTTAGTGAAACTCGGTATTGCGTATTACACACGCTATCGAGGAAGGTCGCGATTGCGTGTAATGCAAGGCAAGTCAAGGATGCGTGTTGTGAAAGCTCCTTTTGGTGTAGCGTACAACACAAGACATTAATTTAAAAGAATATTTTTTATAAAATCTTGGGCTGTTACATTAGATGAATCTTTGCAAGTCTGTGTGACATTGAGAAGTTGATGATGGATATGGGATGGTGGATTGAAGTGGAAAAAATATTGAATCTGAATTAAAGAAGTGAAATACAAATTTAGATTTATAATAATGGTTTACAGCATAAAATTAACCATTATGTATTATGCCAATCAAAAAAAATTCACTCTGTATGCATGTAAAAGATCATTAAGGATGGAAGATGATCTTACACTATAAAATCCAAAATTATTTCACTTTATAATATAGTGGAGTATATTTTAGATTATGAATCCATACATGGTAAAACATATATTCTCCATTTAGTTCATAAATGTGTATTTTGCATCTTAATTAATGTGATTGATATGAGGGCTTTGAGGAAGAGGCTTATTTATAAATCTTGGTTTCATTTATATATTGTATCATGTATCCATTAAAGGAGAATTGTTTCTAGAGTTCCAACCCATGGATAGAAAAATTTAGATAGTTGTTTCTTTACAACATTCATGTTTTTTTATTTAATATAATCCGAGATGATTTTTAGTTTAATTCAGTTATTTTATTTATAAATATTTTATTCACCAATCTATGTAATTTGGTTTATCAATTTTTGTTGATCACCCAATAAAAGTTGAATAAATCCATATTGGTGAGATGAATTATTTAAAGGTGTTGTGTACTGAAAAATTATGCTATTCCATTACTCATGAGATGATTTTATTTTATAGTATCTTGTTTTTCATACAAGTAAACATTATTTATCATTGATTCATTGAGGTAATAAATTCAATTGTGAATTAATAGTGATATTATTGGGATAATTAGTTCATAAACATTATGCTTAATTATTATGATACATTTATAAATTTTATCATTCTTCACTTTAGTTGTTTTAATTCATTATACCACCATGAATTGATTTTCTTGGGTATATTGATAGGGACTGAATGTTTTCCATATCAATGAAATTGAATGATTACCTACCTATTAAGTATTGTAATTAAAAAATTGGATTGTAATTAAATGGTTTAGATGAACCACCCCTATTGTCTATTTCCACAATCTTCTGATTTTTCCCTTTTATTTTTTCCTATTTAATTCTTCCATTAATTTAATAAACTAATTAAATAAGGATTACACAATATATATTCAAGAGATGTCACTACATTGCTAACTATATTTGTGATCTCCCCTGTATATCCATGATGTTATTACTTACTATTTAGTATAGTGGAGAATAATAAAAATATAAAATTTGATTATTCCAGTGTTGAATTAATGATTTTATATGGAAAAATCTTTTTATGGCTCTTTTTCTGGGGGAATAGTAGAATGTATCAAATGACCCAAGATAGTATTAAAAAGTTAAAGACATTTATTGTCCCATTTATATATATTAATTTTAGTTTATGTATATTTATCTTTAAATATTATTTTGGTTACTATTATTAATACTATAATAAATATTTCACATTTGGATATTCCTAATGGTGTTTAGGATGATTTTTCAGAGAGTCCAATGCTACACCCAACCACTAGAATACATTTAATAATAGAAGTATTTAATTACATCGTAATAATTGAATTTATCATGATGTTCACATCACAACATGAGATGTAAGGATTTATATTCCTATCCATACAACTATATCCAAATTAAAATGTAGGGAATTGTATACTATAAACCCTTTGTTGGAGACCTAATTTTGAAATTTATCAAAATTATTATTGGGATTAGAAGTAAACCCCAGATGTCCATTTCCATCACCAACCTCAAGTAAAATTCTTCGATGTCTGACTAACTATATTTCCATGCATTATATTGACGATATGTATAGAATGATTTTTTATCATGAGTATAACAACCATATATTGAAAAACATAGAAATTACATTAATTTTATAGAATAATTAACACATTAAACAAACTAACACCCAAAGACTGTAATATTGTAGCTCCTTTGGAAAATAAGAATACAAAATTATAGTCTAATGAAATAGATTCAATGCTTCCCACCATGATCTTCCTCTTTTTTTATTCCAAAATAAAACCTTCCATTATTATCTAGGGAAAAAAAACATAAGAAATGATGAGCTTAGATCCTTAGTAAGAGTAAACATGGGTGATGTGTAAACATAAACATGTGTATAAATGGTATGATAATGTGATCATAAAATTATATGATCATTCATTCTATATCAAAGGTAAGATTGAATCATTATGAGATCAAATATAAAAATCCATAAGATCATTAAATTTACATAAGATATAAAATTGTTGCGTAAAAATCAACTAGTGTCATTGTGATCATGTAAAAATAAAAACATCCTCACTCATTAAGGACATGAAATCATATATTTTCATTAACATATTGACATTGAAACTAGGTCATCTCATAACATTATGGACATGAATACCAGGTACATTTATAGAATTATGAACATGAAATTATATTCAAACATATCATATATACCTAAAGAGTAATCCATCCTTACCCAATGAATTGGGGGAGATATAGGTCACACAAATATCATTATTAAATCATAAATATGTGTTCCATAAAATATAAATAATTCATCCTATAAAAATAAATGAAATAAAATTGTTTTCTTTAAACATAATCTAATTATAAAATAATCCATATAAAATTAATAGTTATCACAAATAGGCCTCTATAAAAAATCATAGTGAACAATATTAATAATAGGAATAATATTATTAAAAAATATCCTTATAATTAATGACATAATTTATGGAAAATAGTTTTGATAAATCTTTTGAAATTGATTCTTGAGGAAAATATACTTTCATTTTCAAAAACCTTTTCCTTTCAGAAAACACTGTGAAATTTTAAATTAATTCAATTTCATTTAATATAACCAGAAATACATGTAAATGATGATTCTTGAAAATAAAGAATTATTAATTTATAAAAATCCATTGATTCATTATATGTTTAAAAATATTCTTCTCATTCTTTTTCAATAAATGTCAAAAAATAAAATCCTATCGAAAATGAAAAATGATTCCTCTGAAATTGTTTAATAAAAATTAACCAATGGGTAAAATTAACATAAGAAATTGTACAATAATAGAAATAATATTTTGGAAAACATAATTATGAATCAAGGTCATGGATGATAAATATACCCTAGTAAATACTTTCATATAATCAATCATGGATAATACTGAGATTGCAATATTATCAAATACCTTAGGTCTGTAATCCTTTGTTTATATCAGAAACAATAGTATAATGGATTAAAAAATGTTATTAAAATATTCTAGAACCTTATGTACATTTTTTGTTTCATATATGATTATATTAACACCGATTTGTTAATATTTCATTATTATGCTTCATTCTGGTGATAACTGCTTCATCTTCATATGCATTTGTTGTCGAAAAAGGTCAAATTATACATCAGAGGTTAAATTTATATCATTTCAAGAATGATGTTAATAATAATAATATATATACATCATACTTTTTTATTATTTAAATTTATATAATTCGTTCATTAGTGAAGATAATATAGATTCAATCTCATTCCATTATAGAGATGGTAGGTCGTATGTACACACAAGGGAAAATATCATTTACAGAATTTTTAAATTGATTAGATGTTGGTGGTATATATTTTGTTAAAGAATAAATATAAGATAATTATATTCATATAAAATTATTATATTAATCATTATAAAAATCCTAGTATGGTGGTGGTGAAAATATATTACACTACGATGTGCAGAAATAAAGTCGAACGTACACATATATGGTGATTTCATATTTCATTGAATGGATCGAAGGAGGAATATGGTTGTTACATAAATATAATAAAAACTCATTATATACATTATAATAGAGATATTATTTTATAATGGAAACAAAAAAGGATGATTATAAAGAAGATGAAATGATCATGAGAGAGTCGGTAAAGGAGATTACTTATTCTTTGTTGATCTCCCTATAGATCTCCTCTTACGGAACCAGAGAAAGTCCTCTAAGAAAACCATAACCAATATAATTTGAATATATAAGTTTACAAGGGATATTTATAGAGAATTTCTAGGATTTATGTCTAAATATTAAGTGGATAAACGAGGGAGGAGTTTCCCAGTATAATTGAAGTGTTGGGCGCCTTTCAAATATAAAAAAATTTTAATTTAATAAAAAATAAATACCATCGAAAAATCTAAAAAAAATTATTTCAGAAGATGAGATGAGACAAGGTTTTAATATCACAAAAAAATAAATTTTAGATATGAATTTCTATCAATTTTAACTGTATCATTTAAATTAACACTTAGTTATTCTATTTAATTTTTAACTATGCTAACAAATATTTCAATATTATAATGGTGAAATATTCACATATTTTATGTAAAATATACCATAAATGAATGTAGTAGAACATATTACACCATATCACAAATATTCTATATTTTTTAAAATGATTTATTATTTTTATATAATTTAATTATACATTATTTTGAAAAAATATCAATAATTTAAATTCTGATACTATTAATTTTTTTTTGTTTCTTGAAAATATAAATATAAGATGTTAACACCAAACCAAATATATTATTTTATCTATAAAGGGTAAATTTAATCTAATAAATTCATTATATATTGGAATTTTAAAAAATTATATTTATTTTATTATTTTTAATAAAATTAATTTGATAAATCCATTAAAAAAATAATTACTACATTAGTTTTGGGTAATTATTTAATAAAAATATTTTATATGTAAAAATTAAAAATAAAATACTATGGAGAATATAAATCCTTTAGAATTAATAAGAGTACTTATTGTCGAATATATCTCCTAGAAAATCTTATATTAAAATTTTCACATTTACAAAAACATGAATGTGACCACTTTATCTTCACTTTAAAAAAAATATTATTGTCATAATGTATTCCATGTGGATTTAAAAGTTCAAACACTATACACATGTAAGATTATGGTCGAGATAAACTTGAGAAATAATATTTGGTCATGTTTTTGGTCTTTTAATGGTTATTATCATGTTAAGAGAAATTATTTTATGGATTTTTTATCAATTTAATAAATTTTTCGTTATCAATATAATCGCATTTAAATTAATTATCTCCTAAATATTAAAACTATATTACCATGATAAAGAAAAAAACATCTATTTCATATGGAAATTTATAATAGAAATTATCTTTTTTGTTACAAAATTTTATAAAGGATAAATTTATTAAAATTTGAGTAAGAAAAATTTAACATTAATTTCATCGAAACATATTAAATTTATTAATCTAATAAATTTGGATTCAAAAGGGTGATAACTCTACTTATGGATTATTTTCATCGAAAATATTTCATCTAAAGATTTTTTGACAACTATTAGGATAACTTTATAATATTATATTTACCCTTAATTACCACATTTAGCTTTCTACAATATTAATAACAATTTCTGAAGTTGTTATTCATAATTCCAAAAAATAAAATAAATCTATTTATAGAATTTGGAAATATTAATTCCAAATATGGCATCTATTTTTCAAAATTCAAAACATGGATGTTGCATAAACTAGTTTAAAATTAATCCCATTGTTGGAATGAAAAATGAGTGTAAAAATTTATATCATTACAAAATATTGACAAGTTTTTACAAAAACATTCTAGGTAAAATCAATTCCAAAAAACAAAATTATACTCACTAATTAAAATATATTCTATTTTTACTTCATAAACATTCAAAAATATAATTTTACTATATAAGTTATTTTGATTAACGGAGTTGTTTTCAATTTAATTGAAGAGTATTTTTTATACTCATCATAACAAAACAATAGCAAAAAAATTTAATAACTCCAATCAAATTAAATTTTTATATCCTAATTCCAAATGAGATTCTTTTTTGGTAAATATATTTTATTAATGTGTCAAAAACTAGATTCAAAATTGGTGATCCATTAAAAGGTGGTAAAATTAATTTTTTTGAAAAATTCTTCTTTTATCAAAAAATGAGAATCAGGCCTAGAAAACATATATGATGATTTTTCAAAATTATTTGGATATATTAAATATATATATAATTATTAAAATATTTCATGAGGGATTTTATTATTTTATAAAATCACTTATTTATATTTAAATAGATTTCAAAAAACATTACCTTTTATTAATAAAGGGTTTTATTTTCATTCATAATTAATGTATCACTAATGAAATAAGAATATTTTAATATTTTAGTTAATACCATTCATAGCTTCCATTATAATTAATATGTTATAATGTACCATAATAATATTTAGTTATTCACTTAAAATCGGCCTTGTATGAAATTGATTCTATCAAAAGAACATGAAATTTAATGTCACATAAGAAAAATATAGTGTTGTGTATACATCAATATAATATGGTGTTTCGTGTTGTGAAAAAATATATTGGGGTATTATAAAAAAATTACATCAATCAAATTAGAAAATATATCTCATAAAAATCTAGGGGTGTTACATTCTACCCCCCTTAAAATGAATTTAGACCTTGAAATATTTTGTGTTATAAATGGATTAATACTTGAAAGATTCTTGCATAGAAACCCACATCGTAAAAATAATTAATAAATCTTAATTTTTCATGGGAATGGTTGTAATATAATAGATACCCAAATTGAATAATATATAGTTATCAATTTATGAGAAAATAGGTGATGATATGGGCCTGGAGGGTATGTGTACACAATTAATGAGATTGATAAAGATAACTGATCACAAGAAAGTGGTTGATGAAAAAAAAAGTTTTCAATCAAAAAACCATAAATTAAATATGTATTAAGGATGTCATTGATATCAACACAAATGATTATAATAATAAACCCTTTTATATCACATTCCCTTTCCCAAATGATCAACAATTTACATGAGATGATATACTTACATGATTTTAGCACAATCTCACCACTTGTAATGCCTTGAATAATTTTACACTTCCAGTATTATTTGATGAAATGAAGTATAATTTTTCAATCCTGAAGCATTAGTAGATCATGAAATACACAAATATAATGATCGATCATTCCATCTATATTTATCACAAAAACCCTGTTTAATCATGTTATCAAATATTTATAATTCCATCGATGGAGAGATAATTCATTATTCAAAAAAACATCATCCAAATTTTACCTTAAACTTTCCATAAATTGATAACTGTAGAATACTTATAATAGTTGAAAATCTAAGACATTATAATTACGTGACCTAAATTTTCTTAAAATTTATCTTCCATATATCGTAATGAAGTTCGTGGCTAACACATTCCAAAAATGTGATTACCTTAATCGTGTATTCTCTTCAAACATTGTAATTAAATAAATTACAATATATAATTTTGGAAAACTTGCATGCTTCCTTATTTAATAGGTCATGTGATATATTCCACAGATCTAAGAATATTTAAACATTATCCATGATAATATAGACAACTTTTCCAATCAATCAATTATTAGATCCATGGTAATCGGTACCATCCAATTCACTTATTTATATACAACATGTAACCATAATAAAAATAATTATCTTTAGCTTATTAACTCATTAAGGGTTAACTTTCCCTTGATGTTTTATTTATTATTAATATCACCTTTTTATTAAATAAAATATCTTGTCCATTACAACAATTCATCATATTCATGAAAATCCTTAGAAAAAAACATAAACTGAATACTACATATATTATTAACTATTCATAATTACTAGATCCAAATTCATTAATATTTTAATCCTTCAACATTAATAGTTTTAATGGAATAGGTCTATCTTTGGTTTTTATATATATTCTTATGTATAGACGCTGAGTTGTGTAATGCCCATTTTTTCCATAGAAGAGACCTTAAACTCTATAAAAAAATTTTATTATAGGACCATTTTCCCACATAGTTAACTTATTCATATCATTTTTAGGTATTCCTCATGTTTCTTATTCCCATCATGTGAACAAGTAAGAATATAGAACTTCTCTCCTTTATAATTCTTATAATTTTAACATTTATAAATGTTCATATTCCTCTTATGTGATGTGTTAGGGATGTCACCAAATTTCACATTGTTAATCATATATCATGATATGTAATTAAACCTAATCTCAATATTTTTATCTCCAGTCATTATCAGATTTTTTTATCATAATCACCATATTGTCCATCAAACTCTATTTTAACCCAATTATACCAAGTTTCCTCCGTTAACTAATACCACACACCGTAGTGTGAGAAAAAAATATAATAGTAGAACATAATCACGAGTATGAAAATTTAATCTAAAAAAATATGAGGTTTAATCTTGGGTTTTCCATTACCGTTACCAAAATTATAGGATTTTAATCTATAATTAGTCATATCCTTAGGACATCCTAAGACATATACTTATAAATATATCTTGGGTTTTCACTAATGTTTTTGTATCTTAGTTTCCAAAGAAAAATTAAACCATCATGTTAATACCAACTTTAATGACCCAAGTGTGATGTACATGGACATAAAATTAATTATGCAGAATACTTAATACATTAAACAAAATAATGACCAATGACCATATTAATTTATTCTTTTGGAAACATAGAACAAAATCGTATAGTCTAGTGAGTGATCATCAATGATTCCAACAAAGATATTCCCCTATTTCTACTCCTACGTAAAACCATTCTTTATAACATGGGGAAAAACATAATAATGTGTGAGTTCAGTTTCCCAGTAATAGTAAACATTTTAGAAATGTAAACATAAACATGAACATAATAGGTATGATATTGTGGTCATAATAGTAGATGATCGAACCCTTTATATTAAAGGTAATATTGATTCATAATGAAATAAATGAACATAATCCCTAAGATCATAAAATTGACACATGTTATGAAATTGCGAAATATACATCAACATGTATCTCGATGAACTACTATAATTATTAACATGTTAACTCATAATGGTCATCAAATCATTCCCCTGCATATTGAAACCAGGTCCACTCTTAAAATTATGGACATGAAAACCAAATTCATATATAGACTTGTGAATATGAAATAAGTTCTATGCATAACCTATATACCTCATGAGTTATCTATCATTTCCCAATTAATTTGGCAGAGATTTAGGTCCCACCTATCTCATAATGATATCATACATAGGTGTACCTCCAAAATAGAAATCATTAATCACATTAAAGTCAATGAATGAAAATGGGTTTCTTAAACATCATTCCATCAAAAAAGTATCCATAGAAAATGAATGGATTTCTTATTTATTATTCCATAATAAAACATAACAAATCATTTTATTGTTAAGGATAATATCCAGGTATTATATCCTTATTAAATAATATCATATTAGGTAAAAAAATTATTAAATAATTTAAATTTATTCATGAGGGAAATATCATTTCTTCTTCAAAAAACATTTTATTTTTATAAAAAACATGAAATTTTAAATGAAAATAATTATTTTGAAGATAACCATAAACTATTTTAAGATAAAATTCATGGAAATAACAAGTTTTGAATGTGTAAAAACATATTCATGTAGTACAATTTGTAAAAAATAATTCTCATACTTTTTTTTGGAAATGTTAAAATAATATCACATATCAAAAACACATTTCATTCATATCATTAACTAACAATTAAAAATACTGTAAAATTTACATTATAAATATTATAAGAATATTTAGAATATTGGTAAAATATAAATAAGAAATATGGAAATGGATTAGAATTATACCCTGGTAAATACTAATGTATAAACAATCTCAGACAATTATGATACTGTGAAATTATCCTTTAGCTTATGTCTAGGTTCCACTGTATGTGTGAGAATATTCTATTAATTGGATTAAATAATTTTATTAACTTATTCCTAAACCATATTTACATTTTTGATATCATATATGATAATATAAACACCCATTAAATTATATATCATTATTACGGTTCTTTCAGGTTATAACTGCTTCGTTTTCTTATTCATGTTTCATTAAATAAGTTCTGATTATTCTTCATAGTATATATTTTTATCAATTACAGAATGATATTATAATATATATATATATATATATATATATATATATATATATATCAAATTTATGCATTTTTTATATTTATATAATTCTTTCATTAATGGATATCTTGTCAAATGAATCACATCATATTGTGGAGATAGTAGGTCGTACATACACACGAGCGATTTTATCAGTCCCATAATTGTGAAATAAAATGTATGTTGATATTATTTTTTTATAAATAATCATTATATTATTATAATAATAATATTTTGTTATAATTTCCATCATTATACCCATTCATGTAAGGTGTTTGTTAAAATATATTACACTATGATGTGGATATGGTAAGTTGTATATATGCACACCTGGTGATTTCATTTTTCATAGGATGGATAGAAGGTTGAATATGACTGTTCTAGAAACATAAAATCATTTATGTATATATGTTATAATATAGTTATTAATTGATAATTTAAATAAAAAATATAGAATAATTAAAATATGAATTTATCTTGAGAGAGTCTGTAATGGAGATTGCATCTTCTTCGGTGAGCTCCCTATAGTTCTCCACTTAAGAAATTACAATTGGTCTTTTGAGAAGAAAAAAACCACTATAATGTCACTATGGAAGTTTATATTTGAAATTGGTATGGTATGTATGATTTCAAAATCTCCATGTGAGGTGATGGAATAATGGAGGAGGTTCTCTTTTATAATTATTGTGAGTAGAACCTTTGGATTCTTTATATATATGAATTTTAAAAAAAATTAAAAACCCATCCAAAAACCTAGAAAATACCTTCTTTAAGAATTTTATAGGAGATAAATTTTTAATCTCATTATTAAATAAATTTTAGACAAATTTTTCAATCATTTTAAACCTTATGATTTTAATTAACACTAGTTATTCTAATTAATTTTTAACTATGGTATAAAATATTTCAATATTAAAAGGGTTAAATATTTAGTTATTTGATGTAAATTATACAAAAAAATGAATAAATTTCAACATTTTACAACATATAAAATTATAATATATTTTTAAAAACGTTTTAATGATTTTAAAATAATCTAATAATACATTATTTTTAGAAAATACCAATAGTGTCAATATTTACACTATTCAATTCATGGATTTTTTAAAAATTAAGATAATAAGTAAACCACTAAAAAAGTATTTTATTATATATCTACAGATTCAAGGTCTTATACAAATTTTATTTTATATATGAAGCACCCCAAACTACATTTGTTATATTTATTAATAAAATTAATATTACATTCCCACTAATAAAATAATTATTGTTTCAATATTGTGTAATTATTTAATATACATATTTTCTTGGAAAAAAATTAAAATTAAAATAATATTATGTATATAAATCCAATATATTTCATAAAATAACTTATAATAGAATTTATCTTCAAAAAAGCCATCATAAAAAATATTATATTTATTAAAACATTAATTTGAAAACATTAACATTTAATTTAAATTAAATATTATTAGTGTCATAATCATTTCCATGTGGATACTAATAGAAAATAAATCTAATAATTGAGGATTTCATTCAATATATAATATACCAATAATATTTGGTCATGTTTTTTGTATATTAGTAGTTATTATCATTTTAATAAAAATTATTTAATTCATTTTAAATCAATTAAATAAATTATGCGTCATCAATATATAAGCCTCTAAATTAATTACTATTTTACTAAAAATTAAAAATAAATTACCATGATAATCAAAATAATTTTAGTTTTTAAATTTGAATTTATAATCAAATTTAAATTCTGTATTACCTAATTTTGAAAATGATAATATCATTAAAATTTGAGTGAGTTATATTTAACTTTTTATTAAATAAAATATAATAAATGACCTAATATAATAAATGTGTCTTAAAAATCATACAATTTGGACCCAAGGATAATTTATGTCTAAAATAACTCATCTAATTATATTAGTACAAGTGTAATGGTTATTTTATTATATTTTTTTAACCTTAATTATTAAATTAAACATTTTTTTGTATAAATAAAAATTACAGAAGATACTAATCATAATGAATCAAAATAAAAGAAAGATATTTACATTATTTGGAACCACATGTTCCATTTATATAATATATTTTTCAAAATAAAAATCATAGAAGTATACGTAATTAATTTAAAATTAATCTCATTGTCGTAATGAATAATGGGGTTTAAAAGCTAAAACATTGCAAAAGAATGTATAATTTTTACATCTAGATTCATGGTAAGATTAATTTGAATGACAAACATTATATTAATTGATTGAAATATAATATATTAATTTTATTAATTAATTTAATAATATAATTTAACAATATAAATTATTTTGATGGAAAATAGATGTTTTCAATTAAAATTTATTATGATTTTATGATTCATCAAAAATAAGAAAACGTTCAATAAAATATATAAAAACTCATCCAAATTAAAAAATTATATCTTTGTTCAATATAATAAGTTTATTTAGTTAAATATAATTTATTAATGATTTATAAACTATATGTAAAATGGGTGCACCATCAAAAGGCTGTATAACTGTATTTTTTTGAAAAATACATCTTTTTTCCTAAGAATTTAATCATGTCATGAAATCATATAAGATGAATTTTAAACATTAGTTTGTATACATTAAATATATATTTAATATATAAAATCTAAAAATAGATATTTTATTTTTTCATAAACTCACCTGTTTTTATTTAAATAGTTTTTTCGGAAAAACATTTTCATTTATTTTAAAAGAGTTTTATATTCATTTACATTAAATTTATCACCAAATTAATAAGAATATTTTCATAATTATATTAATAATATTCAGACATTTTGTAATATTTACTATGTGAAAAATAAACATAATACAAATTGGTTTTTCGCTTAAACTGAGTCTTTTGTGAAATGATTTCTCTTAATGGATCTTGAAATTGTGTGTAACACAAGAAAAGAATATTATTATGTATACAAAAAGTTAATATTGTTTTATGTATAGAACAATATATTCTTGGTGTAGAATAATACAAAAGGCATAATAGAAATTAAAAATAATTTGTCTCATAAAATTCTTGGTGTGGTACAATGAGACATAGTTCTAAGAACAAGAAGAATTAAATACATTCCGTTCTCAAATAATTTAATATTTACATTTCCAGGTTATTAATTTTCATTGGTTTTATAATACTATTATATAATGGTAACATGACAAATAATATTAATATTTAGAAGAAGTAATAACTAAGGACATGGTAAGGAAACAAATAATGAATGATATAAACATGAAATGATCTTGGATCACATGGCTGAAAATTATGAAAAATTTAATCCTGAATATTATAATTAACATGAATTTGATCCTCTTGAATTATTTCTATGCATATATTTTAAAAATAGAATAATTAAATCACCTGAAATTATTTCAATAAGAATATGAAGAAAAAATGTGGGAAATTATTTACTATATAGTCATGTAATATTGGAGTAGAAGGATGACATGGTACATGATATAGAATCGATGGAAGTATAAAAAGTGAGGGGAGAGGATAAGGGTCAAACATGCATGAACCTCTTTGGATATCTAGATAATAAAAAATATAGGGACTCCAAATTTATTTTTCAATAATATGAAGAAAAAATGGTGAACCCATTTCTGGAATATGAATTAAAAATTAACGAATGAAACAAAAAATAATAGATAGAGCATGAGAGATATAAAATATGTTCATATTACAATTTACTTTTATTCTCCCAATTTATCCTTAATATGCATCCTATAAAAATCACCAGTGAAGAAGAAAAAATATATGAAGAAAAGAACTACAACAAATGTAAAACATTTTCATAACTTGGTAAATTCATGATGTTTATCTATATAAAATTTTATAAATAGAAAAATATGTTAATTTTAATGATAAATAATCATAAAAATAGTAATTATTCAGATATAACCTGGATTTTTAGAATTTCTTTATTGGGAATTGATGGATTTTGAAATATTAGGTTAGTAACTCTCACCATGTCTGATTCCTTTAACTTTTTATGAGTTATTTTTTTGGATCGTACAAATTCTAGTGTTTTCTTATTGATTTGTAGATTCATAAAAATTATTTGAGGTTGAATAGAAATTAAAAAGGTAAATAAAAGAAAAATTAAAGAAAATCATTGATTGAGATTTCTATTTTTTACTTTTTCATATTTTAACGTCATGTTTTTCTCAAACACGTGTTTTTTAAATGACTAGAATAAAAAACGAGTTGTATTTTTCATGAAAATTAAAAATTAGATACTCTAATAAATGATTAAATTATTTATCTATTACTTACTAATAATAGAGATATAAAAAATTAATAAAAATATTTAGATATTTTGGAAAATATGATTATTTATTCCCATAAGTTTTTAAGATATATGTGGAAAATTTTTAAAGGCTCATTCCAATATTGCTTTTTAATTTCTTAAGAATATTTACTGATTGGTTTTAATTACATGAGGTTTCTTCCGAGATGCTTGCATTGAGTGAAATAATTATTTATTTTCATTTCATAACATATCTTACTATTTATATGTTCTCATTACCAATAGGATTATAGAAAAAATATTTCATATAATTATAATGATATTTATAGAGTGAAATATGGGGCATGGAAACCTTATAAAACATAGGTTAATATCACGGAAAATCTATGGTTAGAAATAATATCATCTTTAATGATTGATCCATTTTTGGATACATTTTATTTTAAGGACCATCTATATATTTGACCTAAATTTTTTTTAGAATAAATGTATTCACATATTAGGATTGATCCACATTGTACGACTCTTTTGTCCTTTATTGTCATACACATTTTATTTTGCATGTTATTCAATTTAATGAGTGGGAGGGATGAGATTTCTATTCTGGTAATGGGATATTTCATATTTAAAAGAGAATTTATTTTTTCCCAAGGGATTTGGGAATGAGGATCATGATCACATTCACTATATTTAATTTATTATCCCTCTTATTATTATGAATGCATAAAAATTTAAAAAACCTAAACAATTGAAAAAAAATTATTTTCTTCTTAAGGAGGAAAACAATCACAATCACCAGATCGATGATATTAAACTCATATGGGGTGATGTGGTGACTATGAAATATATATTTGGTAAAATTTTCAATAAAGCAAAAAATTCATCAAATCACCATAAGTGTTAAAATACATTTATTGTGATTACAACATCCGTGAGTCTATAGTTTTCTCTTTGGGGTGTGCCAGATGAAATTATATTTTGGTGAGGATCATTTTGTTGATATTTTCATCTTAATACCATGTATTATATTTTAGGGTTTATCCTATTTTTTAGACTTACATGTTTTCAAACATCAATTCCAACCTTCCCTCAAACTCAAAGTCATTTGATCCTAATTTTCAATCCCTCCTGATTAATTTCGATATTTCTATTTATTAGGTGGATAATATATAATCAATGAAAACATGTGGTTAAAATTTTGTAATTATTGTACAGAAATAACATTATTTAAAAAAAATACCTTGTGTAATAATATAAAATAATCCATGGAATGGTAAATCAAAAAATGGTATTGATATTGATGAAGGATGGACATGGAAATTTAAAATGAAGACAGACTCCAATTGGTGTTTATATTTCAATATTTTTCTTCATGCAGTGAATGGATTTGATTGTGGGTGTATTTGATATCTTTAAATTATATTCATTTTGATTGATTTTTTTAGTGTAAATTGAAATTCAATCGATTTAATATGAGAACATTTATGATTTTTATATTAAATATGGTCATTGAAAGACTAGTATTTTTCTGAAATTATTTAAAATATAACTAAAAATATGGAAAAGGTGATGATGTTCACAATATAAACCATACCTCTTCGTGGTTCAACCCAAAACTATGAAAATGATGATGAAGTTATGAGAGAGGATTTATGTTGTGGAAACTATTATAACATTATTAAAGATGAGATATATTATAGATTTTGGAATATATGTATTGAATCCTTAAAAATAACCACTCAATCTAAATATTCCATAGCATCTCAATTCATTGTTTCATAGTGAATTCCAAAAACTAAATAAAATTTATATTATATATAAAAAAACAATAATACTCATCAGATTTAGTGGTCATGAATTAATTATCTATCTAATTTTGTTGTTCGTCAATATATAAATAATTTTATTCAATGAATAAATGATAACTAAAATTAACATGGATGAATAACATGATTAAATTCATTAAAATCGTTCAATGAGTCAGGAAAAATCATATTTTGTTGGAAAAATCCCACATAATTGAATTTGTACCCTCCTATGGATTTTTCCTACCATCTTCAGCTGATCACCAATGACAGATAAACAAAATTTCGTAGAGAAGATAATTGATGAAATGTGTTTGATAAATATGAATTTAATTAAAAATAATAATTTAAGAATTTGAAATCTAGAAAATACGAATCTATGAAAGAAATCCCATACTAGTATGACTGATCCCAATGTTAAAACCCTAGTAATTACTCTCCACTGGTGGAGGAATGATCTCTATACATGTGCATTCTCATTCTTTACACACTACTATTAATATTTGAAGGTCTAATAATATCAATATTTCATTTTTTGAATATGATTATTCATCTCTAGGTAATTATGTAGTGCAAATATCTTTAAGTAATTTGATTATTTCATAACATATTGATATTTTTTGTAGTATTATTCATTAAAATGATGAGATTATACATATATAGTGTTAGGGGAATATGGTTTTTCTTTTCCCGAATCCAAATCAAATAGTTTTATAGACATGGACACTTTAGTGAGTTTATACACCTTATCTACATACCATAATAATATTATTCAAGGGTATTCACTTGACCAACACTTATTTCGTCCCTCTTGGACATTTTCCCCCCTGCACCCGCATCCCATTATCTTTTTCTCTAAATAATAAAACAATTCATTTATAAGTCTGTATGGAATGACCCCTAAGATATGTTTATCCAAATTGAAAATCAATAAGAGTAGTTTCCATGATTCAATGGATCAATGGGTTAGTGAATTCACTTAATTTTGATATTCAATAAATGGAAATTCATTAAAAACATCTTGATATAATAAATTGTTTTTATTTTAAATTAATCAATCATTCTTATTAGATGAGTGATCATAGGTTAGAATTGATATAATTGAATACCATGACTAACCATATTTGGGTAATATTGAAATATAATTATAGTAAAAAATTATAAAGAATTTTTTTTATATTCATGTATACACAATTTTTAATTATGTTGAATATTTTTCCAAATAAAATAATAATAAAAGTGGTAAATATGGGTAAATAAATGGGCTATGTAAGTCACGAGTTGTATTATAATTGTTTTTATGTGGATAAGGGTGACATATTTTTTCTATTATTTAATAAAATGAACTATATTATAGTTATATATAATAAATATGTAACAGTTTTATAATTTCGTGCAAAAATCGGTAATATAATTATAATTCACTAATTTAAACAATTACATCATAATTTTCATGATGTAGATGTAGAATAATAGTTTAGTCTAAATAAAAAATATATATTTTTACAATGGTACATCATGATTTATTTATATTTATAAAGTAGTTACCATAATGAAATTCATCCATCATTGGATGTATTTGAATTTGAAATTTCATTTTAAAAGTTATTAGCATATGATATTATTCCCTAATGATAAGGAATAATAAAATTTAGAGTTTACTTCATTATATTGGAGAATATATTATGATATGACATTCATGGTTTAATATGAGAGAATAGAGTATAAAATCATTATTTTTTATACTATGGTGGAATTATTTTTATTTGTAGTTATCTATTAAAGTAGTTTTACATATCTATTTTGTAATCATTCATGCTATGTATAATGAAAGTAATTATACGATGATTTTTTTATAAGAACATATTTATTTCAAACATATTCAATATTATAGATTAAAAAGTAAAAAATAATAATAATTGGATTCTAATACTATGAGACAAATAACATGGCCAAATAGAGGTTAACGTGTTGATAGAGAATATTATGGGATTGGAATATCGTCTTATTGATTTTTTAAGGGGAGAAAAATTCAATATTTTTTATGATTCTACAGTAATGAAGTAAGTAATCTTATTTTCTTTTGTTACCATTTTTTAAGTATATTTATTTTTGTATTTAGTCAATATCATCAATATAACTGACTTATAAGTAAATTCACCTGGAAAATTAGAAGATTTAGTAAGAATATTATTAGATTGTAAATGGTCAGTTATACTGATTGACTTCATGATGATCTATTATATATGTGGAAGAAATTGAAAAAGAATGGGTAATTTATTTATAACATGTTAAATATCGTACACTACTCATTTATATTTGCTAAATTATCCAATGGAATCAAGTGTTTATGTATATTAAATTATCACTCTATGGATGTTATAATTAATATTTTATTTGAAGACCTTATAGTTGTTAATTTTCTATAAATAATTTTTTTCATACTTTTACCTATTACTTAATATTTGTGGGATGTATATATGTTTTATTAATAAATTTGGAATTTTTTTACTGAATATTGGATGGGAAAAGTGATTCATTGATTAATCATATGCCACCCACCATATAATTATTATGTGAACACTTTAACAATTTTATCCATAATTGGAAATCAAAATCCACACAAGTTTCCAATATAAGGAGTCTTCCATTACAATAGTGTGTTTTCTTAGTTTTAAGACACGTTTAAATTCATGTTTTTTTCTATAAATGTTCAGATAAAATTTTTAAACCATAAAGGAGTTCTCATATTTGATTGGAAAAATTACAATCCCTAGGGGGAGATAATTTTTCAATACACATTATTATTGTATATTAGTATTATTGGTATCTTAATTAATAGTTTCTATAATATATTAGAAGCTAATGTAGGGAATATGGAAGATATTAATTTTAAAGAGAAATATTTTCATTTAAAATCCCAGAAATTCTAAAAGAATTACATTTTATGCAGTAACAAGTATTACATGTAACACCAATTGTAGATGGAAAGATAACATCATAGGAATTTATAATAAATTTACTATATTAAATAAAATATATCAATTATATATCCTAAAATTTATGGAACACTGGGTAATCTTGTTTAAAATGAAATAATGGGTTTTTTTAGCTTTCATTACATAAGAGACAAAATTTTATCAAATACAATTCATATTTTTTATAAGTAAAATTATATCCTAGATGTTAAATTTTTGGTTAAAAATATGAATAAAAATATTATAAAAATAAATGTTTGTATTTTTTACCAATTAATTATAAAATAATATAAAAACCCAAATTTAATAATAGAAATGTTTAGATATAAGAAATTATTTTAATTCACTAAAGTGATTTTATTTTATTCATTTTAATTAATTACTCTTATTTAATGGTCGTAATGAAATTTTTGTATTATATATTCAATAATATGTTTTTAATTTTACCCTAGAGATTTTATTATCATTTGATAAGAGAAAATCAAATTTTATGCATAAAAAGGTATGTTTTTAGAAGGCTATTTTGCATCCTTTTAACGGAAGGCCAATTTTTAAAAATAAATTGGAAAATATGTAAATAGAATTTATAAAATTAACATAATATTTTAAATAGTTATTTAAAATTTATTTTAGTGTGATGTTTTTTTATTTTTTCTATGATATTTTATTTTTTGATGAATAGTGAAAAATATTGAATTATAATTGAAAATGGACATTTCATTTATATAATTAAAATAGTAAAATTATATTTTACGTTTATTATAATGCTACTCTGATATATTATACATTTTCAAACCAATTTATTTCATTTTAATCATATTTATATATAATTAATATATAAAAACATTGTGATCTTTATAACATTTTCACTTTAAAAATATTTTTTGTCATCTCGTCTATAGGATTTTTTGTAAATTTAATTTTTTAATTTATTTAAATTGAATTTTGAAAAAATATATATTTTTATTAAATAATTATAATAATTATATTGTTTTATGTTCATATTAATTTTTGAACCTAATAATTATTGAATTAAATTAAAATTAATTACAGTGATTAAGGAAAAAATGAGTTTATCAGATTGTTAAACATGAATGATATATTCTAAAAAGGAACCAACACTATCACAACACCGATTGAATGGACATATATATACTCTTATGTATTTATGATCGAAATAGAAGATTTTTGGGACACATTTCCATGAAATATACCCATATAATATGTTAAATGTAGAAGGAGACAAAAAGATTCTTTTTTTAACATAAAAAATTATAAAGATTTACGATAGGGAAAAAATCCACAATGGTTTAGTTTTATAAATTCATTTTAACCAAAAATAATTTTGTTAATAATAATTAATCATTAATTTTTTAATGTGAAGTATATATATAAAATTTTTATGAGAAACAAATGATGTTATTATTTAGTTTGTAATTAAATAAAATAAATTATACAAAAAATAATATAATTTTATACAATTGATTAAATTATTCTATCTCATTATTTATTAATATGAAAATATCATTTGAAATAGAATCTAAATTTTGACATTCAAGGGAAATTTTTTTCATGATGTTTTTTTAAATTCAAATTAAATGGATAATGTCAAAATAGACATTAGTTATATTTTATAATAAATGATATTTTTTTTAACTAATTCAAATTTAAAAAAATACCATCATATGAAAATTGATTTATAATTTCATATAAATATCATCTATGATCAATTTAGGGACTAATTGTAGTTTTATAGAAAATATATTGACTGTTAGACAGTAAAAAAGACAGTTATTGCATTTATGGTTAATATAGTGTTTTTCCATGTCATATGATTTTATTTTAAATTTAATTTTTAGAAGAATTTAATTTTTTTATAAAAAATAGATTTAATATTGAAATTCAGTTGGTTATAACTATCTATGAATTATGACATAAATTCAATCGTAATAGATAAATTTCCAGGGTTTGAAAACAAGTTACCATTGTAAAAAATGATTAAAATTTAATACTCTTAAATACCAAGGAACAAAATGATAAAAATTCATTTTCATGTGTTGTAGGGTTTAATTGAAACTAAATCTTTTAAACTCCATTTTGTTTCATTCTATCAGTCACATTATTCATGTTATACCTCACTATAGTGTTGAATTTTGGTATTTATAGGAATGTGGCTCCTCCCCGAATATAAATGGGCACTCACACCCCTCACATATTCACCCATTTTAATACTTTCATTCATTTATTAATCACACCAAAATAAAATCCTAGAATAAACCCCCCCTAAACCTAAAATACTCACTTTTTATTAATTAAATACAAGTTAGTCCTTTAGAGATGTCAAAAAGGACTAACCTGTAGAAGTGGTGATATTCGTAAAAAACACTTTTTTTTATTTCATTATACACTACTCCTATTATTCTTATATATTTCTTATATAAAATTTTCAGTATTCTAAATATGTGGATACATTTTTATCTCATGTTTATTACCTAAAAAATCACACAATTCCATCAAATTGGATAGAGAGTCATTATATTTGTGTTTGATGGACTAACGCATCAGAAAATGATTATGTTCATTCATCTATTACACCCTTTAATGGTTGGGAATAATGATGGATTTATTATTTATTTACTATATATATATAATATTTATAATTTCCATACTTTCCTATAATTTTAATATAACAAATACCTTTATGATTTCCAATTGTTTGGAATATGATAACATCATTTGTGGATGTGTGGACAACCGCTTCTTCTACATGATGCAATTAATTCACACAATACATGAATATCCTTAATGATGGGTTAAATTAACATATGTGTCAAATGTAACATTATAATGATACTTAAATTATAATATACATATATATTATGTACTTTAAATTATTTAATACAAAAGTAAAATTGAATGAACATTCATGTGTATGTATAAAATACCACCCCCATCAACAAAATATTTCATTTCCAGTCAAATTATTTAATAGATATAGTAAATACATATATAGAAAATATATATGATATAAATATTGTTTTATAGTATTTAGATGATGATATAATTATCTATGTATGTGGAACAAAAAACAAAATTAAAAAACAAACTAAAATAGAAGGAATATAGAACCCAAAACAATGAAAATAATGAATGATTATTTACAAACAGGAAATATTATATTTTTATAAGAACATAAATGAAATTATAAATATTAGAATGGTTGTTTTATTGGTTAATGAACTCATTAAAATTGTTATACAATATTTTAAAGAGTGTTTATCCAAATGGATGTGTAAGGTAAGAGGATTTCTAGTCTCAGTTTAATTTTTGTGGGACTTATTCAACATTGACCACTTTATTTTAAAGAAGTATATATGTCCCTATAACAAGTTATATCCAAAATTTAATTTGGTTAATATTATTAAATGTTTCTACATATTTTATTATTTCATTAATATCATGAATTTAATGTTACAAATGTAGTAAGTGATTTTGTCTAAATTTACATACCATTGAATAATAGGTGTTATTATGAACTAATTAAATTTTTTTGTTCCATATATTATTCCTCTTTGACATTTAATATCATGATTTTTTTATAATTCACTGTATATTTAATTTCACTGTGAATTAACTCATCCAAGTTGATTTTATATGAAAATTAAAATGTTATAAAATCAATCATACAATATGATTTTTTAGTGATTAATAATATTCCCTTGAAACAATCCCAAAATTGTAATAATTTTTCTTTGTAAATTATATTTATTTTTGATATTCATATTCTTTTACGTTGGATATTAATATATGATAAATCAAATATTGATATTACATATGATATGTATCTTGAATTTTATATGATTTATTAGAGAAATAATGATTAATTACTGTCCATTACTCAGTATGGATATTTGATAAGGCTCAATTATTATTATTTAAAAATAATATTTCATATATAAGTAGTATTTTTGACATGAATGTCCTGAGTTGTGGAAAATTTAATGCATTCCCCTAGATGAATCATTAGTCTCATGTGACAAAATATGTTGGCGAACAACCATTCAGGTTTATTTCCAAGCAGAATCATATGGGTTTCTACCCACACACAGAAACTATCATGAGGACTCATCTTGAAAATAACTATATTTAGGTAATATATTGATAGTTAAAATGTCTAAAAATATGAATTACTTAATTATTGTAATTGCATTGGATTATTTGATTATATAGAATAAACATGGTTATGTTTCAATCTCATGTGATTATACAGATTTCATTATTATATAATATTTTCTTTTTTCTATATTAATTATTCTATATATAGTTCTTTTATGGAATATGCGATCATTTATTTACATTTTCATAACGAATTTTCTCATTTGTTCTTTATTTCATTCATTTTTCTCAGCCATTGCTATGAATTTTAGATCACCAATATTTTTTCCTTTGACATGTATTATATAATGATTATTTTGACTGATATGGATGGATATACATGAGGGAATAAATAAATTATTGAAAAAACATTATGTTGTAATTTGTCTTTTTGATTGTAATTCAAGACTATGGTACATAATTAGTTTACCGAGAATACTAAATTGATTGGTCCATCAGGATGTGGTTCATTGAATCATATGCCTATGTGATTGTATCATGACACAATCTCTAAGATTACTGGGTTTGGGTCCCTATAGATGATATCAAAGTATGTTTTGTACAAACCATGATAAAAATATTTCAGAAAACATACATTAGGGAACATAACCCTCAGAGAGTATTTTTTAATATAATTGAATTACATATGTATTAGTTAAATTAAGAATTATGTATTCGATCAAGGGATTATGAGATTATTTTTGATCATAAGTTTGATGTCTTAAACATCTCATTTTAGTATTTATGTATGGATATTGTTCCAAGACTAATGATATTTTGGATGAAATTTATGGGAACACAACTAATTATTTTAGTACATTATTTATTTAAAACAATTTGGGGGAATAATACCTTTACTTCTTACTTACATGATTTTATGTTTATTGATAACCTTTAGTTTTATATTAACAATTAATGACATTGTAATAATATTCAAACATGATTATTTGGATTTTAATAAAATTTTTGTTTTCAAAATCATAAATAAATGGTATTCAATAATTAAATGAAAGGGTTTTGTATTACATATTTGGGAACATCATAATATTTATATTAAAAAAATTTATAAAAAGGAAAACATGGATGCATGATGACAAATATTTGCATCTGGTAATGTGGTGCATCCAGAACCATGACTGAAGGATGGTAAGGGTTTTAAACCTACCATAGGCCTACGTGTTGTCCTGGATAATGTGTAATTATATTTAGATAATCTATTTAAAAAAATATAACTACGAACCATTCGTATTTATTTTATGTTTAGATATTAATTTCTTAACCAAATTTGATTTCTACAATAGTTAGACTAAAATATAAAGACTTTTTTATTGATAATAGGATCCATTAGAAAGAAATTTGAATGATCCAATCCTAGAAATTCATTTTTAGATATTCATTTATTTGTGTAACGTATGAAGTATAAATTTATAAATGAGCAACCAATGGATGAATTTTTTTATCTCATAATATTCTTAGGCTGTAAAATAATTACTCAATTCTATTAAAATGTTCTAATAATTATTTATCTTAACAAATTATTTTTTTTCAATTTTTTGTCATTTAAATCATCATAAAGATGTCATTTGAGGACCCTAAAAATTATATTGGTCATTAACTATGGGCATATTATTAATCATGAGTTTCTCTCCAACCATTTGAGATAAATAACCTCCATTTAGTGGAATCAAGACCCATAAGATGGATGAAATTTACACTGGAAGGTAATGTTCATCATTGCATAGATAGATGATCATAGATTGATATGGAATATGAAATGTGACTTCCCTTATGTGGAAATTGATATGATCTCCATATAAAGAAATCCAATCCATGCTAAGAATCACATCAAATTCCACTATAGGAAGGATCGCAAGATTTGCAGGAAGCACTTTTCCACAAACTTCAATCGAAGAAGAATTGTAAACTTTTGATGCGACTGTTGTGCCATTAGGAGTTGTCAGAGCCAACTCAACATATAATTGTTTAGGTAATACGATGATACCCTTAGAAAATTCATCAGAAATAAAAGAGTGGGTGGATCCAGAATCAAATAAAACATTTGCTACTTTATAGTGGATGGTACGTGTACCTCTCACCACATCGTTGTCGTACTCCACATCGCCTATAGTAATTGCATGTGACTTTTCTTTGTATTTGTCCTTAAGAGTTTGTTGACGTAAATCATCATCATCAACCCTTGGATTTGGACATTGATTGGCATAATGACCCATCTCCTTTCACTTTAATCATTGAAGCTCAGTAGGTTCATTCTGTGTATCCCTTCCTTTGTTTGCATCATTAGACATCTTCTTCCCATTATTTCGACATTCAATTGCCCAATGACCTTTTCTCAACACTTATAACATTTTATTTTCCCCTTAAGAAAATTTCCTCCATGTTTCATTCCACACATTGAGCATAAGGGAAAACTCATATTCTTTTCTGTGTGGTCTTTAGATTTTCCTTTGAATTCCATTTTCCTATTCTTATCATACTCATGTGACTGATGGGTTACACCAATCTCCATCTCAACCTTGAGAGCACATCGAACAATTTTCTCGTAGCTGTTGAAGTCCCTTATGGATAACTCCCTTTGAAGACTTGGTTTTAAACCACTAAAGAATCGATCGATCTTGCTCTCAGGTTGGATAATAATTCTGGAAGTGTACCTTGAAAGTCTTGTAAAATTTGCTTCATAGGTACCATCGGATTTATCATCATTTTGCTTCAGTTCAAGAATCTCCTTCTCCATCTTTGTTCAAAGAATACGAGGGAAATAGTTATTGAAAAATAAGTTCTTGAACTCGTCCTATTCCATGGACTCAATTTCATCCCTTTTCCTAATATTCTTAATAAGATTCCACCATTGATCTGCATCACCTTCCAAACGATACACTGCTAAGATGAATTTATCATGATCAGAACATTGAAGAACTGAAAATATCATTTCAGTGGTACTGATCCATTTTTCAGCCACTAATGGATCAGAAGACCCGCTGAATGATGGTGGACGCTGCCTCATGAAGGATTCAACAGAATGTTGGTCCTTCCTTTGCTCACTTGGAAGTCCTGCATGATTCATACCTTGTGAAAGTTGTGTGAGCACGGATACAAGATTTTTCATTCCAAATCCCATAACGTTTGGTTGCTCAGCGGGACAATCATTGCATTTCCCGTCGCATTCCTCATTAACACAGTTTCGTCGGGATCTAACCATTGACTAAAACCAAGAAGAATAGTGTGAGCAACACTAATTATAATAGGAAATCCACATAATCAAGAATAAAATTACACACTTAAGGTCTTATCATAGGTTTTTCATGGCCATTTCTAAAACAATAAGATTGTGTTCTATGCTTAGACATATCCTTAGGTTTCTAACTAAGGATTTCACATCCTAGTTTTCAAAGGTTGACTATACCTTTCCTCTGATACCAAATATAGAGACCCTTACTTTACATACATGGTTAATACTTCAAAATTTAAGCATACTTATTACAACATATAAAAAAACAATGAAAGGACCATATAGGTATAGTGTCTTTAGAAACATGGAAACATAAACAACTGGTTCATAAAGCATCTATACTGTCTCCCATTTATTTCATCATATCTATAGTCCCTTTTTGGAATATCTTACTTAATACCCTTCTTCTTGACCTGGGGAAAGAAAACATACAAAATGGTGAGCTCAAATGATCAGTAAGGGTAAGCAAAAGAAATATAAATTACATCAAATTCATAAGAACATAACATTTTGAAAATCATACCCTGCAAAAGAGATCATAATTTCATAACATGGGATAAATCATGGTAGTGAAATGTAATCCCAATAATCATAACTTAAAACATTAAACATTGTGGCATACACACATAATCATAGAGATTTATTTATTATTAGTCAAGAATCATTTCCAAGACTATCTTAGTGGACATAGTCCATTTCTGAACAGAGTTCAATCTTCATTTCAGTCATGTTTCACTGAACCGGTTTAACCTGCCGTTCCAGCCATGTATATCTAATGAGATATAAAATATTTACCCAATTAATTGGAGGGAGATATAGGTCCCACCCATCTCATAATGATACCATTCTTATGTGTGCCACAAAATCATAAATCATACATCATTGCATAACCCATGTAATAAAAATGGGATTCTTAAACATCGTGACATCATCAAACAATTCATATAAGATAAAGGAATTCATAAAAATAATTCCATCACAACATGATCAAATCAATGTAATAATAGGGATAGAAACAGAACCCTATATTATCTTAGAGGTAAAATAATTTTGATAAAAAAAACTAGAACTCCATTATTGAGGAAAATATCTTTTCTACTTCAAATTTTTTTCCTTTCTTAACATGTCATACAATTTTAAACTAAAAGAAGTTGATTAAAAATAAAAATGAAAACTTGTAAATAAAGATTCTTGAAAATAATGTTTTAAAAATCCATTCATGCCTTATAAGTTAAAAAAATATTCTTCTCGTACTTTTGTCGGAAAGTCAAAAAGTACTTCGTACGAAAAACGACAAAAGATTCCTTTCATATTTTTACTAGAAACTCACCGAAGGGTAAATTTGGATTTAAAAAATTGTAGGTGGATGGAAATAATATTACATATTGAGGAAACATGGATGTGGTTGATAAAATACACCCTAGTAAATACCAAAGTATAAACAATCTCAAATAAAAATGAGATTATGATATTTTCCCTTACCTTGGGTCCGATTTGCTTCGTAGGTGTCCGAACCTCCTGTATAATGATTTAAATAATGTTATTTACTTATTCTACAATCATATTTATTGTTATGATATCATATATGGTCATATTCTTATCTTCTTATTAGTAATATTTCATTAATACTTGTTATTCAGGTGTTTATTACTTTTTGTTCTTATGCGTGTTTTGTCAAATAAATTCTTATTCTTCTCTTTAGGTTATAGATACCTCATTTCCAGAATGGTATTAGTGTACTATATATAATATTTATTCATTAAATTAATTTATATAATCATTATTCAATGAATATCATGTAAAATGATTCACATCACATTGTGGAGACGGTATTCCGTACGTACGCACGAGCGATGATATAGTTCACGTGATTGTGGAATTTTATTGGAGTGTATGTATACTATTTAAGAATCAATAAAACTTTACAATAATCATATATATTTATTTATTTGCACCATTATACCCATCCAAGTAAGGTGGTGATGGAAAATAGATTACACCATGGCGTGGAGACGGTATTCCGTACGTACGCACGCACGATGATTTGGTTTTCCGTAGGATGGATAGACGGTGAAATAGGGTTTTTTCATACTTATAATAACATATCATTATATGAGTGATACTGATGTTATTAATTCATAATGAAACAACTAAATAATAAGAAGTGGAAGAATAAATAAAGTTGACAGAATCGATAACGGACATTACATCTTCTTTGAAGCGCCTCTTTGAGACCTCCTCTTAGGGCACTATAATTGGCCTTTGAAGAAGAACAGGACCACTAGGATTTATATAGGGAAGTGAGGAAGTGAAATGGGCAGGTATTGGCCGAGCTTGAAGGCTCAAATTGGTGTGAGGAGGAGAGGGAGGAGGTGCCCTTTTATAAGGGAAGAGAGGGGCACCTTTGGAAATATAAGAAATATTAGTTTATATTAAATCCCAACCCCACATAAAAACTTTAAAAATGACTCATATCCGAAGATTAGATGATATAGGTTTGTAATCTCATCAACCAATAAAATTTATACATGTTAGGAATTTATTTTAAACACTATCAACTATATTTATCCTTATTTATCAATTTAATTTTATTTGTGGTAATAATATTCTAAATTTTAAATTATTATAAATAATTACATATGTGTTGTAAATTTTCCATAATTTAACACTTTATGACATTTTCAACCATATAAATTTTAATTTATAATTTCTAAATATATTTGTGATTTTTAAACAATTTTATAATAGTGTCAATTTTGACATTATTCATTTATTTGAATTTAAATAAAATATATACAGAAGATATTTTCGAAATAAAAGCTTTAATAGATTCATAAAATGTCATATGTTTCTAGAAAATTAGTGGAGAACATTAAATAGTTCATATAATATTTATTTTAATATTTTTAAAACCATTTATTTGATATTTTAATTAATAAAATAATTTCAACATCACTATTGTGTCATAATTAATGATTACTATTTAATCCCTAAAAATTCTAAATTAATTCCTCTGATTTAGATAATTGTATTATCTTTCTAGAGACTATTCATGTTCGATGTTTTATTATGATTATCAATAAATTAAAATTATTATACTTATATTATTTAAAAAAGTGACATGTTTTCACATTCTTTGGTTTTAATAATAATTAAATTATTTTCATGGAACAAAGTCCATTAAATGATTCTAATCCGACCCTTAGGTGATATGGGTCGACTTTTAGTCATCCAATAGGATTTTTGTAGGTGTTAGGGTAATTTTATAAAATTATATTTACCCTTAATTACCCGATTTATCTTTAACTATGGTAAATAAAATTTATCGTAGTTACTATTCATAATGCCCAAAAACTAAAAAGTAGCCTATTAACATAATTTGGACCCACTGATTCCAAATATGGAATCCATTTTTCAAAATCCAAAACACATAAGTCGCACTAATTAATTTAAAAGAAATCCCGTTGTTATGAAAACATGTTTTAGAAGTTAAAACATTGTCAAAGATTGAAATGTTTTTACCTATGAATTCAATGTGAAATTAATGCTAATGACATAAATTATATTAAATTGTAAAAATATATTCTATTTATACTTAAACCATTCAATATTATAATTTAACCATATAAATTATCTCAATGGAAAAAGTTATTTTTAATTAAAAATTAGCGTATTTTTTCTATTCATCCAAATATGAATGTTATCATAAAAATATCAAAAATTTATCCAAAGTAAATTTTTATATCATGATTCAAAAGAGGAATTTTATTTTGTCAAATTGAACTTATAAATGTGTCAATAACTATATTTAATGTTGGTGTGCCATCATAAGGTGGCAAAACTACATTTTTTTAAAAATACTTATTTTACCTGAAAAATATTTTTTTTCTCTTACCATTGAGGAAGGTCACGATTGCGTGTAATGGAAGCCATGTCCATATTGTGTTCTATGAAAGATTCTGTTGGTGTTGCGTATAACATAAGACATAAAAAAATATTTCTCACAATATCTCAGCGTGTTACAATGTTATGAGTTTTTGGGATAATTTTCTATCGATGTGACCATATATAATATGTTTAATAAGGTTGAATACAAAAAAATCCTCTTATACCATAAATATTTATAAATCATTGTGATATGAACAAAACTACATTTGTTTGGATATATGTATTTATATGTTATTTTGAAATATAATTTATTTTTTATCAGAATAATATATCATTTATTTTTATAGATGAATTGGTCACATAAAATTCTTATGGAATTCCAATATAATGATTATTTATATAATAATTTAGAAAAAATAATGATACATAAAATATTAAAATTGAAAAAAATTTAAATATATATTGGTTTGAATTATTTTCATATAAGAATATTTCATGTTTCATAGATTTCATATTAAAATTTTCAAATTAAATTGTTGCCTTGATATTTTTTAAATTAAAATGGAAAAAATAATTTCAATTTTGACATTAATAATAGTGTATAATAAATAATATATTATAAAATGAAACAAATTTTTGAATAATTATAACATATAAATAATTATTTTTAATTTTTTATAATTATAATTTTTTTTCTATTCAAGGGAAAAATTTTAAAAAATATATTGACATCTAGATAGTATAACAATTTTCAAAGAATTTAATGTTAACGTAGTGTTTTTTTCATGTTACATGCACTTGTTTTAACGTTTATTTTCCAACACATTGGATTCTATATTTGATAAAAAAAAATTTAAATTTATAATTAATCTATAAAAATTATATAATATTTTTCCAATATAATTTAAAATTAATTGAAAAATTTACAAGGATAACAACATTACAAGAGGTGTAAAATTGATTAAAAATATTGTCTATGGAAGAAAAGGATAAAATTCATTTCCTTTTATGTGGTGGAGGTTTTTATGTAAATTAAATTCATTCCAATACTTTTTTTAAATTTTTTTGGCACATAATATATGGTAAACAACCCAATAGTGTTTACGTTTTGTTATTTACCAGAATTTTCCTTCTCCTCCACTATCAATGGTCTCTCATCCCCCTCACATATTTACACCTCTCAAGAATTTTGGTTCATAAAAAACCTACCGAAATGAAATCAAAACATCCATCCCTAAAACTATAATACTCAATTTTTTTGTAAAGAAATATGTTGATGTACTTTGGTGAAACCCAAAAGTGGGTACCTGAAAAGAGGTTACATTTATCAATGAACACTTTGGATTTGTTAATTTATCCACCCCTTAAATTATTCATATATAATGATTATATAATATCCTAAGTATCATAAATACAATAATATTGTTCCTATAATGTTTATTACAAAAATATTTAAACAATTCCATCAAATGGGATACATAATCATCACAGGTGTGTAGGATAGGCTACCGCCTAGTGAACTGTTTTCATTCATTCATCAATTACCACATTTAATATTTATGACTAATAATGGATTTATAATTAATATATATATATGTGTGTGTGTGTGTGATATTTATAATTTATTTATTATTTTATAATTTCTATATGGCACATACCGACATTTTTTTCAATTTTGTGGGAATATGATTACATCATTTGTGTACGTGTGGATTATTCACAACTCAAAGAGATGTGATTCATTGAAACATTACATAAAATATATTAAGGAAGGTTAAAATTATAATTTTTTATAAAAAAAAATTAATATTATATTTTAATTATAATATACATATGTATAATTTTATTTTATTTCTATAACATGACATGAAAATGGAAATATCATCCCTGTGTATGTACGAGCGACCATCTCTATGAATGGTTTATTTAATTTATATCCTCATATTTTATGGATTATAATTAATAAATATATATTAAAAAAATATGATATTTATATAATGGTTTAAATTATGGATATGAAAAAATCATAATCTATGTAATTGGAAAAAATTAAAAGACAATACAAGGTTCGGGAAATGACTGTGCATCAGTAAATATACAATTAACCAATATGGTCCATGAGACCCCATGAAGGTCTCTCATAATTCCACAATGTAATACCACAAAGCATGACCCCAATCACAAAGCACAAGTTAAAGACTCAGCTCAAACTAGGTATATAACTTAATGAATCAGAATAATAATGAATAGTTGTGAAGCTAATTAATTATATTCTATTGAGAAGATATAGTGATGAACCAAAAATAAGTTGCTATATCACCAATACACATAGGGTCATAAGTCACTGATCCACATATGGTCATAGGTCATTGATCCCACAGGGTTATAAGTTACTAATCCCAGACAAATCAATCTATGGTCGTTCCTCATTGGGTAGCGCTAATTCAGATCCATACATGGGCGTACTTCCTCGATCCACACATGGTTATATGTCATTGATCCACATAGGGTTGTAAGTCGATGTTTTATGATGGTCCTCTCTTAGGATGATCCACGCTAGGTCGAACTTCTACAAGTCCACAAAGGGAAATTATGATACTTATACATAAAGGTTTGTAATTCATTGATCCACATAGAGTCATAAGTCGTTGATACACAATGGGCCTTGATAAGGCATGTCCATGTTGGGGAACACTGCTTCTGATCAAGATAAGTTCGTTCTAATCAAGATCTACAATGGGTTGTATGTTACATGGAATCCAGCCGTAGGATTCCCTCACATGTTGCGTATGAGTTTCTAAGAAACCACTTGTCATGTTATCAGTCATAACTCAACTGGAAGTCCCATGAAGATGTAACCATTTGAACAACCTTGTCATAAGGGTTCCAATGCAACAAATAATGAGTCTATCTGACTCCTGGTCTGTATGTAATAAAAATTTTAGTTTTGAGTGTACGGTTGGATTCGAGTCTAATCCAACCTAGTCATACTCCATCATTCAAAAAACTCATGTTGATTATCTCAAAGGGGCGGCCTCATCCTTCGGGTTCTAACTCCATGTACAGGTCCCCAAACAGACATCTAGTTTAGGAGATATGACCCTTTAAGTGAAACTGGTCCTAAATGGGTCCAGGACTGGTTCGACCTAGTTAGACTAACTTGACCAGACCCAACCCAGTCGGGGTCGACTTGGGTCTGACCTGGCCTAACCCAAACTAGTTCGGATTGAACCCAAATGTCCTGGCCTAGACCGGTGGGACACGGTCCGATCCACTAGCTAGACACAGCCCTCCAGCTGGGTGTGAACCCAGCTTCCCAACGAATGGATCGATGTATATTCGGTTATCAATAGGATGTGCCAGGCTGGAGCCACCCCTTCAGCTTACCAGTCTTGTGGACATGTCATGGAAGGGACATGTGGTCCGGGCCATCCTCGACCACAGCCGGAGCCGCAACATCTCCTCAAATTTGTGCTGCTGCAATCACTACGGTTGTCATCAACTGACTTCCCAATATCCATTGTAGTGCCATCGAGCGCCGGCACATCCTTTCGGTTTGAAAGAGTCAATTGCCACCTCCTCTGGTCGTCATCTCTGAAGCGCGGGTGGATCTTCTGTGGGATTCCAAGGAAGCTCTAGAGGTCTGTTTTCTTTTCCAACATCGCCTACTAGACTTCTAGGATGCTGACATCACTACATGGCCCCAATTTCGTCTTGTTTCCATATTGTCCTTCTAGGATGCTTCCATCACTACATGGCCTTGTTCATTTTGACCTGTTCCCTCAACGTTAGTGTAATATCATGGGAAGATCTCAACATCATCAGGGGTAGACTAATCATAAAAAATATCAAACAAAAACCCTACAACGAACTCATTTGAAGGCACTGTAATTGAGGGAAGGATAACCAGTGTTTGAACAGTGTTAGTTGGCATTCATTGAACTCCAGATTGAATCCTTAATGGCATTTCCAAATTCACCGTTTTTCATTATAGAATGTCATCTCCAACACTTCTTCATGAGATCTCCCACGGGTTTCCAATAACCATGCCAAAAAATAGATTAAATAAAATAATAATATATCAATTATCTACACAATTATGTTGTTCATTAATGAATAATTAATGAACCCATTAATCTTACGAAGGTGTGGTTACATAACCACATGTATTTAGTCATTAAATGACATTAACTAAAATAAATGACCAACTAAAAATTCCCTCCACTATCACTCAATGATTAAAAAATAAATAAAATAACTCATAGAGTTATTTTATTATTTTTTGTAAAATCAAAAAATTAAAATTTTCATCTGACAATTAATGGTCGAATTTATGATTTTCCTAAAATAATACTGGAACTATGAATTCAGCGGTGCCCTAAAATTTTTAATCCGAGCAATGGTTCAATAGATATAAATCCACAATCATAAGTTTACAGAATGTACCTTAAATAAGGTCAAAATTATATTCATGTTACTTCGGGCCTCGGAATCACATGCCTTCAATTTTCACAAACTCGTAAAAATCATAAATAATTTATTTTTTTTGTATATTTTGGGTCATTACATCATCCCCACCATAGGACATTACGTCCCCATAATCCACAACAAAACTAGGGAAAAAATGGGGGTACTGAGAAAATATGTTAGCCTCCCACTTCTATGTGCTCTCATGGAGGTTCTCGTGCTGCCACCAAACTCACACTAGAGCAATAAACCACCCACATAGGACCCAGTCCATTCAATCCTCTATCTCCATTTGGAACTCTGAAAAGGTCGCCCAGTTATCAATGTTCAGCTCACCCTAGTTGATGATGTGTGAATGATCATGCACGTATCTCCTTAGATGCGACTCATGGAAAACATAATAAAGTTGGTGCATATTTAGGGGAGTAACTAGCTGGTACGCCACCTCTCCAACTCTGATGAGAATATGGAAAGGTCATATGAACATCAAATATATCTTTCCGCCCCAGCGAAATCACTGCAATCCTCATCGGGGTGAGACCCATAGGAAGACATGGTCTCCCTCCTCGAACTCTAACTGTCTCTATCTCTTATCTTTATAAGAAATTTTCTTACACTGTGAAGTCTTTATCCTCCAATGGATGATATATAATTTATCACTGGTAGCTTGTATGAACTCTGGACCCATATGTGATGACTCCTATGGGTCTGTATAGCATTGAGTTGATCTTCATGGTCACCCATACAAGGCCTAAAATAGTACCATGTCGATGGTGGTTTTATTACTATTGTTGTATGAGAAACCCAGCAGTGTCAGGTGTTACTCCCAGCTGCATCCAAAATCAATGATGCAAGAACAAAGTATATCCTCAAGTGTATGTATGGTCCTCTCTGTCCGACCATCTGCATGAGGATGAAAGGTGATTCTCAAGCGTAGCTGAGTCCGGAACTCCTCCTGTAATCCCTTCCAAAACCATAACGTAATATGATCATCATGATATGAGATGATCGTTGATGGTACCCTGTGAAGTCGTACAATTTTTTCTATGTAGAGGCATCCCAATAACTCTATGGATTCATGCTCTCATATTGTTCGGAAGTGGGCCAACTTGGTGAGTCTGTCAACAATCACAAAGATGGAATCATGGCCCCTAGACGTACATGGTAGCCTATCACAAAGTCCATGGAGATGCCATACCACTTCCATTCTAGAACCTGAATAGGTTTTTCTAAGCCTACTGGAACTTGAGGCTCAGCCTCCACTTTCTGACCAGTGAGGTATCATGGAATAAACTTGTCAACTCCTTTTTTCATCCCTGGTCACCACTATAGATTCTATAGGTCTTGGTACATCTTCACCACCCCAGGATATACCTACAAAGGGTATGTGTGAAACAACCTCACCAACTCCTCTCGTATCGTCACTGGTACAATGGTGCGTCCTCTGAAAATGATGACTTTCTCCCCACCTTTAAAAAATCCTTCAGGATCCCGTCTTGAGGATATCTGAGCATGTTGGGCCTCAGAGTCAATGTCCCCATGCTGTCCCACTAGTACTTCTGGAACGAGTGGTGGAGAGAGATTCATGGACATGATGTATGCTAATTAATCACTATCCATGAATGACTACTACCATGTAATGATCATCTTGGTTTCCTCACTCATAAACTAATACCCAAACCTCCTACTAAGTGTGTCTACCACCACCTTCCCCTTCCCATGAGTGTAGACTATATAAAATTCATAGTCCAAGTTGAACATCATAAATCAGAACTATCTTAGGTTGAGGTCCTTCTGTGAGATGATATAACTGAGACTCTTATGATTAGGGTAAAATGTAAATCCTTCACCATTTAAGTAGTGACTCCACATCTTCAATGCAAGGACCACTGCTACATACTCTAGATCATGGTTAGCATAGTTCTGCGCATGTTGCCTCAGTTTTCATGAGCCGTAGGCGATTTCCTCTTTCTCCTGTATCAGGAAACATCCTAGTCTAGTCACTGATGCATCTCAGTAGACTACATACCTAACACCATCTTCAGGTAGCCTCAAGAAAGTTATACTCATCAATCACTACCTCAGCTCTAGGAAACTCTGCTAGAATCTATATGTCCACTTGATTGGTTTTCCCTTCTTAGTAAAATATGAAAAGGGTTATTATACTCTGGAGATGTCAGGTATGAATCTTTGGTAGTACCCATGAAATCCCATTAACCTCTACACCTCAGTCACTCTCTTGTGTGGATACTAAGCCTGAATTGTCTCTATCTTCACCAAATCAACCACAACTCTAGACTCCAAGATAACGTTCCCCAGAATGTGGACCTCCCTTATCCAAAACAATCACATTGATATTTTACCATAAAGATGGTTCTCTTGGAGTGTATTCATATCTATCAATAGAAGAGTGGCATGCTCCTCCACCAATGTTGAGTACTCCAAGATATTGTAAATGAAGACCATTATGAAATGATCTAGGTAAGGTAAGAAGATATTTTTTATTAGTACCATCAACACATATGGGGATTATTTCATTCCAATAGGCATCACCATGAAATGATAGTGTCCATATAGGCATCAGAAGCCCATCTTAGGTACATCCTCATCTCATACCCTCAAGAGACGAATGCCTGATTTGAGTTCTATATTCGAAAAACACGGAGCTCCCTTTATCTTATCGAAGAGATCATTAATCCTCATGAGTGGATACTTATTAATCATGGTGACCTGGTTCAGTCACCGATAGTCCACGCAGAGCCTCAAACTCCTACCATCCTTCTTGGAAAACAAAATCGGGGCTTCCCATGAAGAAACACTAGGCCTTATAATCCCATTCTCATGCAATTCCTCTAAATATACCCTCAAATCATGAATATCTGCATGATCCATATAATATGATTGTTTAAATATCCGTGTCATATGGGGGTATAGGTTGATATATAATCCAACCTCTCACCAAGAAGGTATTGACAAAATATGATCAAGAAAGATGTCAACATATTGGTCCAGCACTACAAGATAACTCAGCCTTCTCTTGTCAACTGCTCTGTGTATAAGGATATCAAGCGGATGAGTGATGGGATGCACCCACCACCGAGAGAGTCTATCCTATGCTGAAATAGTTCTCTTATTGCCGGTGAAGGAAAATATAGACCCATAACTAGGGTCACACCATTCTTTGTGCATAAAATATTCGATCTGAGAATGGACATGGATATGTAGTCCATATCCAAGATGACATCATAAGGCCTCGACGCAGCTACTAAGATATCCCAACTAAAGATCTTGCCTCCTAGAGTAGACTCTCTATATAGGCACCAGTGCCTAATCATTGAATCATCTTCCTTAGGAGTCTATAATCATAAGGATCGAGGAAATGCCTCTACTAGAATCTCTAAGATGTGAATGAGAGATGTGGAAATAAAACAGTGGATGGATCATGATTCTATAAGAACTAAATATATGGTGGAGTAGACACAAATCGTACCTCAAATCATCTCTGGAGAACTGTGGTCATAGGCCTCGGCTTTTTGATGATGATGTTTTCCCTTTCCACCTACTCACTAAGGTTCGAGTGGACCACCTAGAGGTAGTGGCAGTTGAACCTCAAATCATTTCCCATTTCCTACTGCATGACATGCATTTATTTCACGTCTTCCGCACTATGGACCTCCCTACACGAATTTATACCACTTCCTTGGTGGTCCCTCGACCGTCTGCTGATTGTCTGAACGGAGGGTCGGACATTTGCGAGCCCTGTGAGCCTGCCTACCACATGAGTACCATAGTCTACTCCTTTGTTAACATCCTCTGTCCCATGGGCTCTTTACCTCTGACCCTATATCCTTGGGTCATCCCTAATAAGGGGTATCCCTCTATGGCCCATGATTTATTTGCCTACTGACTTCTAAAGATTACATGGCCATGTCTCATCCTTTGGTGGCTCTCATTGTCGGTTCCTACATAGCTCGGATTCTCCCCACCATAACTTCTCACTATAGCACAATAGCCTACATCAGTATGTTGAGAGATATCATCAAAAATCTGATTTCTCATTGGAGACCCTGCACAATGGTTGAGGTCCCGGTGAAAGGTTCATGTACCATTTCGGTTGAGTAGCGAGAGAGGTCAGTGAATCTCACCGAGTACTAGGCTACTGTCAGGCTGCCCTGTTGTAAGTGCATGAACTCTGGAAAACGCACCAAGAATATAGTCTCAAGAATGAACTATGACATTAAGAGGCTCTCGATTACCAACTAGGTGAGGGTCCCCTCATAACACATATAGATCATCAGGCTCCAAAATCATCATTATGTTCCCTAGAAGATGCTAACATCTAGGATTGCTATTTGGTTTTTTTGTCCCAATTAGGTAGAAAAGTCTAGCCATAGCCTAGAGGCAGTCCCTTGCCACCTGTGGATCCATCATTACTTGAAAACATAGAGGCCTCTTCAACTAGATCTTTTGCAGCATGCTATATCGTAATGAACTATCTGCTAGTAGGGTTAGTGGCAACTTTTACTCTACGGGTATTAGTACTTATGGAACACCACCCAAAGGTACCGTCACCATAAGAGGTCCCTACACCAAAGCCTCATCACTCGGAAGGTCATCATCATTAAATCCCTCTACAATCATGGATGTATGGCTACACGGTGACATATTTTAAAGAAATAGATGCACCATAGTCAATATGTTATATTTGGTGAGCTGACTCAAAAGAAATCAAAAAGAAAAAAACATTTCAAATACACAATCAATTAGTGTTTTCATATATCAAGTAATAAATCATAACTCATGGTCCAGGGGTATGGATATGTCACCCTCTGCCCCAACACTGGACTTCCAAAACTAAAAACCGTACTCAAAACAGGTAACACTATTTCTCTTATGAAAATATTAGAGTCCTAGATCTTTGGTAGAACTATCCCCTCTGATAACAATTTTTCACGACCTTCCCTTGGGGGACCATTCCAGGAATACCCCAAGCTCGCATTCCATAGGCCATGGGTAATAGAATTACATAGAAAAGTCATATCCCATAAATGGGAAGGCATTGACTTTAGACCATCTAGCACACATACCATGTACACAATAAGAAAAAACCACGTAGTGTAACTACTCAAAGTAAAAGTGTGACATGAAGTAGAAAGGGCCAGAATACAAAACAAACTAAAATAAAAAAACAGAAAAAATAAAAAAAAAACTCATGAAATCATCCGCTAAGGATCCAACCTGAAGGGTAGGTACATAACATCACTATAGATATCCATGTCCACTAGTCATCTCTGTAAACCTTCTAGTCCTGGATCCCAAACCTCAGTCAAATATGTATGTCATCATCACAAGACAGCACAAGGTTCAGGCGAATCCCATGTAGGGGTGAGTAATACAATACCCTGTAGGGACCAAGAGACCCCCCAAAGGTCTGCCAAAATTTGACATTGGAAAAAACACAAATATTTTATCCAATTAGAAAAAACAATAAAAAGACTAATCTTAAAGTATTTATATAAAATAAAAAACATGAATAATGATGATAATACACAATGTTAATTAATATTATTACATTAAGAAGTTTCATTGCTGAACCCCAATGATGTCACTCTGTCACCGATCCACACAGCGTTTTAATTTATTGATCCACATAGGGTAGTAAGTCGTTAATCCACACAGGGTCATAAGTCACTGATCCACAATGGGACACTCTAAGGTTGGTCCTTGTTGGGCTGCACTACTAGTGAAAGACATAAGGTCATAAGACATCGATCCACACATGGTCATAATTCGTTGATCCAGACATAGTTGTAAGTCATAGATCCAAATAGAGTCTTATGTAACTGATCTACAACAGGACACTCTATGGCTGGTCGACGTTAGGTCGCGCTTCAATTGATCCACATATGGTCATTCTGATGCCTATCCACAATGGTTCATAAATCACTGATCCACATAGGGTCGTAAGTCCTTGATCCATAATGGGATGCTATAAGGCATGTATATGTCAGGTCACAATATTTTTTGATTGACACATAGTCATGTTGATGCCAATTCACAAAGAGTTGTACGTTACATGGCATCCAACGACATGATTCTCTCACATGGTCCACGTATTTTTTTGAGAAATAGCTCCTCAAGATATCCATAATTCATTAACCATGATGAAGAACTTTAAAGATGTAACCTGATGAACCACCATGTCATAAGGATTTCAATGCAATAGACGATGTGTCAATTGGACGCCCAGTCCCTATGTTATAGTCATTTTAATGCCGTGAGCCTAGTTGGATTCGAGTCTGATCCTACCCCACCATATTCCAAAATTCACCAAAACAAATGGGGAGTATCTCAAAAGGTCTACATCATACTCTTGGTTCTAGAGCCGTAGATGGTTAGTCAAATAGATGTTCGGTTTTGGTGATTTTCCCCATTATGTGAAATTGTACCTAAATCAGCCTGAATTTGGTTCGAGCCAGTAGGACTGACTAGACCTAACCTCGTCTGGGCAGACCTAGATCTAATACGACCCTACATGTTCTGGGTCGACCTGGGTCTGACCCAGTGAGGACAAGCTAGACCAGGACCAGACCGGTTAGAACCAGTGTAACTCACCGACCCCAGTTACCCAGAGTCAGTGCATTATTTCATAAAATTGGGCATATACAAGGAATCATTTACATAAACACTGATCAGTTCAGTAGCCTTTAAAGTACTAGATACATTAATAACATTTAAATTATATAATGAAATAAAAACATCAACAACATTTTTCTCCATTGAACACACTTATATCCATAGCTTATCCCTCCAGGTAAACCATTAAATACTTCTATGCATCCTAGGAAAAATACAACAATGAAAGGTGTGAGCTCAGATTCTTAGTAGGTATAAACATATAGCAGAAAATTTCATAAATAAACATAATCATTTAAGGAAATGTATAAGACTAAAACAAAACCATTTTAAACCTAAACATCAGTATAATATGGAAAAGATAAAATAAAATTGTGCAATTTACTTATTCTCATGGATATTCTACTAGTTGAATATTCACATGCAATTTCATTATCCAATTTAATAATGATAGAATGCATAATTCTAGACTTCATAACCATAGATCCAATGTCTTCTGACAAGAGTAAAAATAAGATTCTTTCAAGGCATTGTACCAAGACTATTGTTTTTCTCATGAGACCTACCAATGCATTGAGGAACTATAGTGGGCTCCACCTGTCACTTACTAATTCCAATTCATTCCTCACATGAAAATGTTTAAACATAACATAAACATTCATATTAAAACTAACATTCAAAATGTAAATAATTTATCCATAAGATATAAATGGTACAAAAATAACAAATCGATATTCAACCATATCACAAAACCTTCACTAAAATATGGATGATTTGTATCAAAACAAATCAACATCAAACATGTTTAAAATCCATCAAAGGATGTTGACATAGATGAACAGAAAACATTTTTGAAGAAATACCTCTTTCTATTTTGAAACCATTTAAAAGTCACATAATTGTAAAAGAATACATTTATTTTGAAACTATTCTTATAATATGGTATGGGAAGCTTCGACGATGATATAATGGTGGAAAACAGCCACACCCGCTGTATATGTTTAAAAAATACATTCTTACATTAATTTTGTTGAAATGTTCATAATGTACCTTGTTTGGAGTACGACTGAATGATTCGTTTCAAAACATATATCGTCAAATAAGGTTTTAAATGACTTTAAACCATAGTATAGTAAAATGTATAAATGTTCTGAATTATATTTTTAAGAAAACATGGATGTGGATGATAAAGAGGTCCTAGTAGATATTTACGTATTAACAACCTTGGATAAGTAATGAGATTGTAGAATTAACCCTTACCTTGTACATATCTTTGGTCGAGGGTATGTTAGCATCCTATATAATGGTAAAACCATTATTAGTAAATTATTCAACAATTATATACAAATATATGATATTCTAATATCACTTTGTTAATAATATTATTGTATTATCATCATTTCAGGTAGTAATTTATTTGTTTTCCTTTATTTGTTTTGTTACATATGCCGCGATTGCTATGGATAATATGTATTTGATTCATATCCAAAATGATATTATGTTCTTAAAAATTATTTATAATCATCGATTTAATGTTATTCTTGAATCATTACGATGGGGAATGAATCTAATCGTGTTCGTGGAAATGGTAATCTGTACGTATGCATGAGTGACAATATCATTCAATTGAAAGTGAAATCGTATATAATTGGATGTGATGAAATATATATAGAATCATTAAAAGTTATATTTATTATTTAGATAATTTATATATCATTATTATACCAATACAAAAAATTAATTTATTGAATAACAACTACACCGCGATGTGGAGACTTTAAGATGTACACATGCATGTATGGTGACTTTTTCATTCATATGATGGATAGAATAATGAATATGGTTGTGTCATTTTTATAATAACATCACAGTATATAGAAGATACTAGATTTGTTATTTTATAATGGAAACAACAAAGAAAGTGGAGGTGGAAGATGAAATAAACATGAAAGTGGGGATGAAATATTTACCTCTTCTTCGGGTTATTCCATTTGATTTGATCAAAAAGGCCATATTGGAATACTTTCTGACAAAAATATGGCCTCTATGATTAAGGGAGGATATTTGGGAGGATATTTGGGTTGGGTTTGGATAAGAGAAATGGCTTTGGAGGTGTGAAATTAAGATAAGGGGACGTACCCTTTTATAAGAGAGGTGGGGGTCACTTTAGGAAAAGCTTGAAATATTATTTTATAATAAACTCATTTTCGATTTCTAATCGCTCCAAAATGATTTATTTCTAGGATAATGTGGGGATGGGTCGAAATCCTCTCATCCAATAGGTTTTAGATAGCTTTTTGTCACCATATTAACCATATGTTTTATATTTAACTATTAGTTAAAAGTTGGACATTTAACTTGTATCATTGTGATTTTCTAATATATGGTTAATAAACACACAATAACAAGCCAAAAGAACCCCAAGTTGATAATTATTAATATATATAAAATTATATAAGTCCTTTGGCCTATTCTTAGTTTTTTATAAATATTATTTCAATTAATAATATAGTAATTGTTTTAAAAACTCAATTATGTCAATTTTGACACTATTTAGAATTTGGTTTTTGTGAAAACCATAAAAGCGTTATTACATTGAAAAAAATTTATTTATTAAATCATAAAATCACATATTAACATAGAAAATTAGTTTAATTCATCAAAATGCTCAAATTACATTTATTTGGATATTTATAATATCAATTATTTTAATAATTCACTAATAAGGTAATCACTGCATCATCATTGTGTTATAAATTAATTAATTTATTTAATGTCTAAAATTAATAAATTTAAAATCATCATGTATGAAATCTTGTTATATTTAATATGAATTCATATAGTTGAAAAGATAAATTATATAACCCCATATAAAAATATTTTAATTAAAGATATATTCTTCTGTTATTTTTGTCATTACTTTTGATTATTTAGTATAAAATGTCATTATCACTCCAATGTGGCTCCATGTAGTCCTAAAATTAATCTGAGGACGTTTATGGTCGGAAATTTATTATCCAATAGTGTTATGATACGTCTTATGGTATTTTAATATTATTATAATATTATTTTTTACCCGTATTTACTGGATTTACCATTTAACCATGGTAAATAAAATATTTACCGAATTAATTATTCATAATTTCAAAATATAAAAGTTACATAATTAGACATTTTGGATCTCCAGATTCTAAATATGGACTTCATTTTTCCTAATTCATAACACTTAAGTTGAAGATGTTAATTTAAAATTAATTCTTGTTGTCAAAATAAAAAAGCATACGATTAAGAAATAATAACTATAAAAACATTGACACATGTTAATGTCCAGTTTAGATGTGAAATTACATACAATAACCTAAATTATGTTAAATGATAAAAATATAATCTAATTATACTTAAAAACCGTTCTAATGTATAATTTAACACAATTAATTATTTCGATTAAAAAAATTATTTTTAAATATAATTTAGTATATTTCACTATTTATCAAAATATTAATGTTATCAGAAAAGTACCCAAAATTCATCAAAATATAATTTTAATATTATGAATCCAAAAATGAAGTCCATTTTAAAAAATAAAATTTATAAAAATTCAAAAATTGTTTTTTACTATTCATAACTGCTAGTTCGATTGGTAGTAGTTTGTTAAAACTCCAAGATGCGTACAACACAAGCTAAAACAAAATTAAAAAAGAAATGTACCATGGAAGCATTGGGGTGTTACAATCTCCCCTAATTAATATAATTTCATCCTCAAAATATCTATAATATTACTGAATAAAAAGATTCGGGTGGTTCTTTATCATAATTTCCTCTGGTTACGATGTTTCCTCTTTCAACTTATGATTTCACCATAGCACTTTTATCAGACAAGTCGTCCAGTTTCTAAACACTTGTTTTCTAGTATCAATAATTATGACAGGATCTTCACAATAAGAGAGATCATGTTCGATTTCAATTTCCTCATAGGTGAGTACATGCATTTGGTCAGGCCTGTAATTTTTTAAAAGTGAAATGTGGAACACATCATGAGCTTTGGAGATACATGTAGTTATTTCCAAACGAAAAGCTACAACTCCAATTTTTTCTAGAATTTGGAAATATCTGATGTACCCGGTACTCAATTTACCCCACTTATAGAAATGTATTACACCCTTCCTTGGAGATACCATCATGAAAACATGATCTCCTACTTGAAATTCCAAATCCTTCCTTCAGTTATCAGCATAACTCTTTTGCCTACTTTTGGATGCTTTGATGTTGGTTTGGATAATCTTCAACTTTTCCATTATTTCCTCTACATGTTCTGGGACAACAAGTTTTCTTTCACCAATATCACCCCAACAGGTTAGTGTGCAACATCTCTTTCCATATAATGCTTCATATGGTGACATCTAAATACTTGAGTGGAAGCTATTATAATAGGAAAATTCTACAAGAGGTAAATATTGATCCCACATACCTTGAATGTCATGTGAGATAGATCACAACATGTATTGTATGGTTTGAATAGTCTATTATGATTGTCCATCGGTTTGAGGGTGGTAGGAAGTGCTCAAATGATGTACAGTATCCTGGTCCTTTTGAAGACTTTTCCAAAATATGATATAAAATGGGGATCACAATCAGAAACAATCAATAGGAGTACAACATGGAGTCTTTAAGTATCATCAATATATAGTCTTTCTATACATTCAAGTGTTAAATTTTCTCTTATAGCATGAACATGTGCCGATATGGTATGACAATAAACAATGACCCATATTGCATCATTCCTTATAGGAGTATTTGGAAGCACCATGCCAATGTCCATCGTAATATTATCCCATTTCCACTTAGGTATGGGAAGCGGTTGCCTGACTCCTCAAAGATGTTGCCTTCCAACATTAACTTGTTGAAAACCCAAACGTATTGACACAAAATAATCAATCTCCCCCTTCATGTTTTCCCACAAAAAAATGTTCCTTCAAATCACTATACATCATGGTGCTCCTAGGTTTTATAATAAAATTGGAGCTATGAGCATCATAAAAAAATCACATTTTTAGATAAGGTATTGTATGAACACAAAGTCTCTTCCCAAATTTCAAAATTCCTTCTTCATATATGAGGTAACACAAAAACCTATCATTCACATCTTTATTCTTCTTTTCAAATTACTCTTTTCAGTCTGATAACTCATTATTCTTTCTAATAAAAATGTTTTGGAAACCATTTGAAATAGTATTGATGTTTCATCTTCTATGGTTATTCAAATATTAATCTTTACTAGATCCATAAAAATATTATCCCTTTCAACTCTCATCTTTTTAAAAACTCCATTATCTTTTCTGCTCAAAGAATATTCCACCTTATTTTCCGTCCCTAGGTGGTAGTGTATAGTGAAATCAAAATCATTGAGTAGTTCAAGCCATCATCTTTTCCTAATGTTGATCTCTTTTTATGAGGAAATATATTTCAAACTCTTGTGATCAGTATAAATCTCACAATTTTTACCATAGAGATAGTGTGGACATCTTTTAAAATAAATGATTACAGTTTCTAACTCAAGATCGTGAGTAGGATAGTTTTGTTCATCAATTTTTAGCTATCATGATGCATATGAAATAACTATATCTTTCTGCATAAGAACACAATATAGTCTTTTCTTTTAAAGAATCACTATATATAACACACCCATAATTACCTGATGGTAGAGTCAAGATAAGAGGATTGACTATTATTATCTTCCAGTCTTCAAAACATTATTCACACTTTCTTTCCAAACAAATTTAACCGCTTTACGACTGATCTTGGTTAACGGGTTAGCCAATCGAGCAACATTCTGGACAAAATGCCGATAATAACCTTCCAAAACAACAAAATTGTATACCTCATTTAAAATCGTTTGTTCTGGCCATTCATGGATTGACTTCATCATAGAAGGATCAATATAGATTCCATCTATAGAGAAAATATGGCCAAGAAAAAAATCTTTTGATGTCATAATTCACAATTTCTAAACATCCCATATAATTTATTTCTTCTAAGAGTCCATACGATAATGTACAAGTTATTTTCTTGATATTTTTATCATTTAATGTATACCATGATATCATCAATAAATTTCACTACAATGTCACCAATATATTCCTTGAAACTATGTTCATTATATCCATGAAAATAGTGGATGCATTAGTCAAACCAAAAGGCATTACTGTAAATGCATAATGCCCAGAGCTGGTTTGATAGGCAGTTTTCAGAATGTATTCCTTTTTCACACAGAACTGGTGATATCTAGATCAAAGTTCAATCTATGAAAAGTATTTTTCTCTGTGAAGTTGATAGAATAAATCATCAATTTGAAGTAGGGGATACTTATTATTTTGTTTAATATCATTTATCTCCCTATAGTTAATGCACAACCCCATAGATATATCATTCTTCTTATTAAATAGAACATGGGCTCCACAGAGAAAAAAACTAGGGAGAATAAAACCCTTATTAGAAAATTATTCTAGTTGTCTATTTAGTTCTACTAATTACACAGTTTCCATTCTATAAGGGGTCTCTGTTATGGGCCTTGAATACGGAATTAAATCAATGGAAAACTCATTTTTTTGTTCTGATGGATGTCCAAGTAAATCCTCTAGAAACACAACAACATATTCTTTCACAATAGTTACATCCTCTATTTGAACATTCCATTCCTCAAACATAGTTATTTCATTCACTTCCACTCCAATAATTTAATTTAGTAGAGATACTGGGGTGGATCTAGAAAAGAATCAGGTGTTGATGACTCTACTATAAAGATAATGTACTCTTTGTCATCATCAAAAATTGTAACCTTCATCTTCTTACTATAATTTTTCTCATTGTGGTCTGAATGCCAATCCATTCCGAGGATTATATAAAATTCACTCATGGGTATGATGATAAAATCAACAGCTAAAGAACATTTATATGCCCTATTGGGAATTGATCAACAAAAAATTGTTGCAATGGTAATAACCTTAAGAGTTTTGATTGTAAACTTCCTTGTTATGTCAAATTAATGATATCTTATTCTCTTAGGAAATTGGGAAGATGTGAAACAATGCAATGATCTGGAATCAAATAAATCATTGGAAAAACACGAGGAAACCATTAAATTACCTGTGACAATGTCTTTCGGTGATTCAACCTCAGCAGTAGTGATTATATAATCTTATCCCTGCTCCCTTGGCCTTCTCTGAGGTAAGTTCCCATGTGGATTAAGACATTCATTTGAAAAATTCCCCTTTTTCTACAATTGTCGCATTCAAAATTGATGGCATCTTTCTTCCCCTTGCAATCACGTGATTGGAGGCCTTTTTCAGCACACTTGTATTAGACTCCAATTACCTTTTGGCAAGTATCAGGGTGTTTCTTCTCACATTTATCACATGATGGGTATTAAAATGTTCCCTTTTTCCCATTATTGCAATTTCCAGAGTGTTCAGAACATATCGTTTTCTCTTTCTTTTCTTTAAAGTCGTAAGACACAGAGAATTCCTTTTCTGTCTTGATAGCACATGAGACAATATCTTCATATGATAAGAAGGATTGTGAAACTAATGCTCATCAGAGATATGTTTTTAATCCAACAATGAATCAATCAATCATACTACTTAGGTTACTTATATAATCGGTAGCATGCCTTGCTAACCTTGTCATGTTAGCCTCATATTTTCCAACATTCTCATCCACCTTTTGTCATAGACTCAAAAATTTCCTTTCTATATCCGTTTGATGGTCACGAGGAAATTATTTCTAGAAGAATATCAATTTAATCTCCCTCCATTCCATATTTTATAATTCATCATCTTTCATTGTGTTTTGAATCAATTACCGCCATTGATCTGCATCTCCCATGAGGCGATAAACTTCCCGGAAAATTTTTTTCGTTTCGCTACCCCCCAAATCATGTATATTTTCTCTATAGAACATATCCATTGAACGGATACAAATTTATTTGTAGTCCCATTGAATTTTGGTGGTTGTTGCCTCATGAATCGGTATAACATTAATCCTTCACATTTTGGATCAGGGTGATCTATATGAGAAATGTTATTATTCATATTCTGAGTGAGTTTTCCCAACATGGGGATAAGCTTATCAGAAATAGTTGCATCACCCGCTCCACTATAATTATCTTCATTAGGTGGGAAATCCCTACATGGATTATGTGGGTTGATATAGTATACAATCCTTTCACTATGCGACATTTCTAAATAATGGCATAAAATAGATTAGATTATGAATCACAATACATAATTCTGAACATGTTAAACATATAACATAAATTGAACAGTTTATGGATGTAATCCATAATCGTAAAAATGTTTTCATGGAGGATTTATATACTCATAAATCCTTAATAATTGTTTTTAATGAAAATGTGAATTATCATAAGCATATCCCACAAGAGTGTCTTAACCAAGAGTGCAGCAAGGCCCGTTTTCGTGCACTAGTTCCCGGTTGAGACTAGATCAACGAGGTAGTTTTGGGTTTTACCCCTTGGTACATCTGTGCCAGAGTATCCTCTACCAGCTCGTATCTAGAATTGGATGTATTTATTTTAGAACTCACAAAATCTATACAGTACAAAAATTTTATGAAGTTTTTCAATACTAATTCTCAAATCCAATATTAGGGTAGTGTTCTATAATCCAAGTTTTTCTAAATCTAGTTTCCAAGGCTTGTACTAAACATCCTCTGATACAAATTGTAACACCATGACCCCCATTACCTAGATTTGGTGCATTATTACATAACATTGTCATGATACAAAAAATCATTCCCTGAAAGACTGATCAATTTAGTATCCTTGGAAGTACTAGAAACATTCCTACGATTTACATTACAACATGAAATAAAAATGTCAACATCATTTTATCCCCTTTGTACACACTTATATCCATAGACTATCCCTACAGGTCAATAGTGAAATACTTCTTCACATCCAGGGAAAAATAAAACATAAAATGGGGCAAGATCAGATGCTCAGTAAGGATAACAATATAGCAGAAACTTTCATAAATAAGCATAAAAATTAAAGTAAATATATATAAATATAAAAAATACTTTTAAACATAAACATAATAATAATATGGAAAAGATAAAATATATTAATTCCATTTACTTATTCACATTGATATCCTACTAGTCGAATTATCACATGCAATTTCAACATCCTATTTCATAATGATAGAAATCATAATGTAAGACTTTATAACCACAAAGTCAAGGCCTTGTGCCAAGACTACCAATAATATTTTTTCAAGGCCTTATTCTGAAATACTATTTTGTCTCATGAGGCCTATCGATGCATTGAGGAGGTATAGCAGGCTCCACCCGTCACTTACTATTTCTAATGCATTCCTTATATGAAAAGGTTTAAACATAACATAATCATTTGTTTTAAAACTAGCATATGAAATGCCAATAAATTATCCATAGACCATGAATTGTAAAAAAATAACACATACTTAGTAAAACATTTGACAAAACCTTCAATAAAATATGGAAGATTTGAATCATAATAAATCAACTTCAATCATCTTTAATATCCATCAATGGATGTTGATGTAGATTAAATGAAAACTTCTTTAATGAAATACCTCTTCTTTATTTTGAAACCATTTAAAAGTAAAATACTTATAAGAGAAAACATTTATTTTAATAATATTCTTATAATCATGTGTGGGACGCTTCGATGATGATATAATAATAGAAAATAGCCACACCCTCCGTATATGTTAAAAAAGACATTCTTACCTTAATTTTACAAAAGGTTATAAAGTAACATGTTTCAAAAATAATGAAAAGATTCCTTTCAAAAAATATATGGTCAAATAAGGGTATTAATAAATTTAACACATATAATAGTAAATAGAAAAAATGTTTGAAATTAACTTTTTTTTGAAAACACGGATGTGGATGATAAAGAGGTCCTACTAGATACTTACATATTAACAACCTCATATTAGTAACGAGATTATAGAATTAACCCATAACTTTTACTTCTCTTCAGTTGAGGGTACGTTAAATTCCATTATAATAGTTAAATAATTGTTTTTAAATTATACATGAACCATATACAAAAATATGAAATCATATATGATCTTCTAATATTATTTTTTGAAAAATATTTTAGTATTATAGTCGTTTCGGGTGTTAACAGATTTGTATTCCTTTATAGTTTTTGTTATGTAAGTCATGTGTGTTATTGATAGGATGTATTTGATTCATATCCATAATTATATGATGTTCATAACCATTTTTTTAATCTTCAAATGAAAAATATTCTCAAATTATTATGATGGGGAATGAATCTCATCGCATTCGTGGAGATGGTAATCCATACGTACGCATGAGCGACAATATCAATCAATTGAAAGTGAAATCGTATATAATAGAATTTTATATAATATATACAGAATAATTAAGATGTTATATTTAACATTATATCAATAATAAATCAGTATTATACCCATCTAAAAAATAATCTATTTAATAATAACTACACCACGATGTGGATTCGGTAAGTCGTACATACGCACGTATGGGGACATTTCCATTCATATGATGGACTGAATAATGAATATGGTTTTACAATTTTTATAACAACATCAAAGTATATATAATATACTAGAGTTATTGTTTTATAATGGAAATAAAAAATAAATTTTATGTGGATTAAGAAAAGAACTTGAAAGAGGTGATGAAATATTTAACTCTTCTTCGAGTTCTTCGTTTTGATTCGATCAAAAGAGCTCCATAGGATGGATTTATGACAAAAGAAAGGACTCTATGATGAAGGGAGAAATTATGGGAGGCTATTTTGGTTGGGTTTGTCCAAGACAAATGGATTTTATGGTGTGAAATTAAGATAAGGGGAAGTACCCATTTATAATAGAGGTGTGGGTCACTTTAGAAAAAGCAAGAAATATTATTTTATAATAAAATCATATTAAGTTTTCAATGCATCCAAAATTATTTATTTAGAGGATAAGTTTTTTATGGGTCGAAAAACTCCCAACCAATAGGTTTTAAAAAGTTCCACATCCCCATATTAATGTTATATTTATGATTTCAATCATAGTTAAATAGTTTGACATTTACCATGTCTCTTTGTAGTTTTATATTATATTGTTAATAAACAGAATATAATAATCCAAGAATACCCCATGTGGTTCATTATTAATATATATAACCTAATATATGTCCTTTTTCTAATCCTTATATTTCTAGGAATATTATATCAATTAATAATATATTATTTGTTTTAATAAATCAATTTTATCAATTTTGACAATATATAGTATTTTGTTTTGGTGAAAATCATAAAAAAATTATTACATAAATTTTTTTAATCAATAATAATCTATCATATTAAATTATAAAAATATTTTAATTCAACAAATGTCTCAAATTTCATTTATTTGGATATTTATAATATCAATTATATTAATCATTCATTAATATGGTAATTACATCATCATCATTGTGTCATAAATAAATTAAATTATTTAATGTATAAAAATTATAGATAAAATTTCATCATGTACGAAACCATTTTGTCTTTCATATTTATATTTAATGATTAATATATCAATTATATATCCCCATATAAAAATGTTTTACTATAAGGTACATGCTCTTCTTATTTTTGTCTTTACTTTAGATTAATTAATATAAAATGTCATTATCACTCCAAAGTGGATCCGTGGGGCCCTAAATTTGACACATGAGTGCCCATATTCAGACATGTTTAATCAAATAAGATTATCACATGTGTTAGGGTAATTCAATAAAATTGTATTATTATTTTTTACCCATATTTACTGAATTTAACCATTAACCATGGTAAATGAAATATTTACCGAAGTAATAATTCATAATGTCTAAAAATGAAAGTTAAATATTTACACAATTTAAATCTCCAGATTCCAAATTTTTTATCCATTTTTCATAATTCAAAACACAGAAGTGGTAGAAAGTAATTTAAAATTAATTCCCGTTGTCAATACAAAAAGAGAGTTTTTAAGAAATAATAACTATCACATGATTGACACTTGTTTATGTCCAGTTTAATTGTGAAATTTCATCTAATGACATAAATTATGTTAAATTATAAAATTATAATATAATGATACTTAAAACTCATTAAAATGTATAATTTACCACAATAAATTATTTCAATTAAAAATGTTATTTTTTATTAAAATTTAGTATTTTTCACTATTTATCAAAATATGAAAGTCATCAGAAAATATCCAAATATTCACCCAAATCTAAATCTGATATTAAGAATCCATAAATGAAGCCCATTTAGAAAAATAAAATTTAAAAATTTTCAAAAAGTGGGTATTACTATTCATAACGGCTAATTTGATTGGTCATGGTGTGTTCAAACTCCAAGTTGCGTACAACGTAAGCTACTACATTATTTAATAGGAAATGTACTGTAGATGTTTGGGGTGTTACAAATGGTACGGTACTCTAGCTGGGCATGGCCCACTAGTTGGGTGCGGACCAACCCCCCCACCGAACGGGCTGAAGTCTGTTCGGTCTTCAACAGGTGGCGCTAGGCTCACTCCAACCCTTCAAATGATTGATTCCGTGGAACGGTCTAGGGTGGGACCTATGGTTCTGGTTTTCCTCTTCCGCGGCCGGAGCCAGGACATATCCTCCTTAGTGCACTATTATTGTGTTCTGACACCATCAATGAAGCTGGCCTCCCCCTGTCCACCGAGGCACCTTTGGGCGCCGCCACCTCCTCGCAACTAGCCAGAACCGGCCGCTACCTCCTCCGGTCACTGGTGATGCTGCACTGGCGCAACATCCTCAGGTTTCTGGTGAATCTATAGAGGTCCTTTTACTATTCTGATATTTCCTACTGGCCTTCCATGATTCTTTCATCACTGTGTGGCCCCCTGATTTTTTTCTTTCCTCCATATTATCCAGTCATCCATGAAGAAAAAAATCAATACTGAATTCAGTGGATGGTTCGGGCCTTTTTGGTTAGGCCTACACGCTCCGCATTAGCGTTATATCATGAGATGATATCAAAATAATATAGGTTAAATGAATCAAAACAACTCTTAAAAAACACTAACCTAGAACTTTTTGGAAGGCATTGTGGATGTGGGAAGGAGAACCCACATTCTAAAGGTGTTTTTTGGTGTTAGTCGATCTCCGAATCGAATCCTCGTTGGAATCTCCAAATTCTCCACTCTTCATTGAAGGAATATGTCACCATCACTACGTCAGGAGTTCATCTGTGATTTCCCAAAACGAAATCCAATGACTAGATCAAATAAAATAATAGGATTTAAACTCTCCAAAAATTTATGTGGTACTTTAGTTATTAATTAATGAACCCTATAATCTCCCAATGGTGCGGTTACATAACTAATTATAACATGTCATTAAATGACCTTAATTAAAATGATTGACCGACTCTGCGGTCCCACCACCATCACTCAATGGTTTTAAAAAGAAATAATATAAATCATTGAGTTATTTTGTTATTATTTTAGTGAAAAAATAACTTTTTTACCCTTGTTGATCGAAGTTTAGCTTCGCCTACGCGAATCATGGCGCAACAAATTCAACAGTGCCCTCAGATTTTTAATCCAAGCACCGATTCAAAATATAGAAATCACCACTCACACGTTTACTAAATGTACAAAAAAAGTGTGATATATGTCATGTATATTAAGCATATATGTATTATAATACTCTATATAATATATATGTATGAAATTAAATACTCCGTTCAAAGAGACGGTATGTCGTACGAAGGCATGAATGTTATTTTTATTTAATAATTTTATTAATAGGAAAGAAATAAATGAAATATAGAAATATATATGTAAATATATAATTATTCTTGTAGAATTATTTTCTAGTATATATATTATAATTTAACTAAAACAATCACTAATTCATTACATGTAGTGTGTAAAAAAATCACATCAATTGAGAGGGTCGTAGTACACACTTCGTCAAATGAAATTATTTTCTTTACAATAATGGAAAATATATAAAGATATGTGTAGTAGAAGGATTAAATGTGTATAAAAATATAGCACATATAAAATATAACCTATATAAATATAGTTTCCATAATAATGTCGACCATGATATGTTAATAGACGATACTCCCAATAGTGTATCAATATCCATTAATATGTTATCCCATGACCGTACTCCCAATAGTGTATAGATTTCCCAAGATCATATATATAAATGTCCTATGACCGTACTCCCAACATTGTATAGATATCCTAGGACCATGTAAAGGAACTATAGTAACCTTTAACATAATGATGTCCCAAGACCGTACATGCAATTGTGTATCAATAACCATTACCCCGCTCACAAACTCCACCCCCATGATCAAAAAATTTAGAATTTGTTTATATATAAAGAAACTACAGTAACTTGTATTATATAAGGAACTAGATAATGAACAGGATACCATAATAGTTCCTCTCACTATCGAGAGACCAACCTTTTTATCCACATGTTTATGTTGCACTACGTGCAACTGTCTTATCCCTCTTCTTTGTAATATTTTTTGACTCCGATGAGTTACAAGACTCTATTGATATGTTCACTCTTTCCCAAAATCACCACTTTTTCCACCTCCACAACCACATTCAGTATAAATCCAACTACTATAATGATTCTATGAAGAAGATCCCCTTCCACACCCTAACTCTATTTATCTCCTCCCCCACTAACCGTCTATTTTTTGTTATTTGAGAACCATTATAGAAGTACCATATTTCCGTCGGCCTGACACACTACTAGTAGTTAGGGATTGTGTCAACGAAAATGGACCATCCTACCATTAATATGGAAGATCACTCTAGTAAATTCATGGGAAACTCATCATCATGTTTAGAAGCTCCTCTTTCCATTGTCCTATAATATTATCTTAACCATTCTTCCTAACCTCTTATGTCACACCTTCTCATCATCTAGACGCAACTTTTGTTCCATCATTTTAATCCTATATCAGATTTACCTCATCCATAAGTGACCCATCCACAACCTCAAAAAAACATCTTTAACCAAAATAGGTTAACATGGATCTTAATATTTCACTTTAGTCAACTATGAAAGTGTCTCGATGAATTTGTGACATCTCCAATGAAGACTAGAGAAAAAAGATACTTGTATGTAATTTTGCATGTATAATCTATTATGGACATGCAACTTGGAGTTAGTTACCAGAATTCTACAAATATATCATTCCTTAACATTTTTGAAATAGTGGGTGCCCTAGATCCAACTGTGGGGTACTTCTGATTACCCATTCTTCCATACTGTTAGCTCGACATGATGTTATCTTTCCATTATAGTGTAGAACTTTCTGCATCCGCTATTATAATAGTAATGTCCAATGATTAATTGTCATATTAAAAGGTTATAGCTAATCTTAGGATATAACGAGAAGCTTGAGATACAATGTCTTTGATATTAAATAAATGTTCTATAGTCTAGATATGTATAACTGATTGGACACATTAGATATCTAATTATCATGTGATGGGGGCTCAAAATCATTCAGACTTATTTTTATGATGTTCACACTTGGTGATCTCTAGTTATAAGATCATGAGGATAGACACACCAACAGAAAAACCACATGTTTTGGGTGTCAATGGTTGTTCTTATCTATGGACATGTGTATTTGTCTCCTGACTTTATACCATTACCAATGTGTATAATTTCATTACGTACCCTGATGCAAGGACAAAACCAAGGTATTTAAATTGTGATGAGGTAGCTTTTGTTCTGTGCGTTGTTGGTGGTATGATATTGGATGAATGGTTAAGAAAATATTTGTTGCTTCCAAGTTCAAGAAGTTGTATATCTTAGGCCTGGTTGACCAGGGTTTTGCATCCTTCTTAAGTCATTGGCCAAATCAGTACAATGATGAATCCATCTGGATAGATCAACAAATAATAAAGAAAGATAAGGACGATGATACAATAGTGCATCTGGAATTATGAGATATTTAATGACAAAGTGATTATAGTTCACAGTCAGTGTTCGTAGGATGGTTGTCGTTGCTATGACTATCCTTATCTCTTTAAGGGAAATAATGGGTTGGTAGACTCCATTATTGTTCTATGGATTTATTCACTGCTATCGAGATAAGGGCATAGAGGGTCACGGAATATAGTGTATTCAATAATATTCCTTATTTAGTTGATTAGGTATGTGGATATAGTGGGCCCTACCATGGGGTCTGAGAGTTGTGCAACTTATCAATCACCGATGAATTAAATAAATTCATTATTGTTCACATTATGAATAATTGGGATTGAATTTATTTAACGTACTTACAAGTTAAGTAAATATAAGAAAAACATTAATTGAACGAATACTATTTTAATATTCCAGTGTCGTTTAATATTTAGTGGGACATCAAGTCAAGTTAAATGGCTCGGATTTTATCATGAAATATTATATATATATATATATATATATTACAAGTATTTGATAAAATAATAAATAATATTGTTGCATATTAGTTTGTTGAAATTATTTATTTAGTGGAAATTGAATTAAATGGGGGCCAGGGAGAACAACTGTGTATATTGGAATTCCACTATAAATAAGAGATTTTTCTCTCTACCTTGGTGTGCAATTTACTATTCACTCATTTCATGAAGTGATGTCTAGAGCCTCTCTCTCCTCCCACTCTCTAGAGAGAGAAGCTTTCAATCCATAGAGCATGGATCTAGATCTTCCTCAAGCATCAAATTCATCTCGATGTGCTGATCATCATGTCTTCGAAAGCATCATTGGATCATCAATTTAGCACTCTTAATTTGATGATCGAAGTTCTAGCAGATTTTTGGAGTGTGTATGGACGATCTAGAGGGATCCTACTTTGGATCCTTCAAGAGATGATCACCATCGACTAGTTGTAGTCAACTGCAACACCAGATTTGAAATGGGTACGTTTCCACTTTAGTTTTGTGCTCCTTATGATTTATTCAAGATCCTAGGACCTTTCTAGGGCTCAGATCATTGGAGAAGTTATGTTTTTTCATCCTTCCGATGTTATGTTTTAAATTCCACCCCACTAGCTTCTGCAATAGGTCATAGAACCTAACAGTGGTATTGGAGGGATAACATAGATTTTTTGAGGCAATTAAAATTAATTAGAATATAACTAAATAGATGGTTCAATGATGGTCCCAATAGTTTAAACCACACGTCAATCCGATGTTGAATGTAAATGTTAGGGTTAGTTTAATTTTTTGTATTGGAACGAGTATGCAGTTTAATCTCAGGTTTTAATTTTTATTTTATCTTTCAGAATCGATTATGTTTCAATCATTTCATCTGAAATAAATTTAATTGTGGAAATTATAAATTTTACACTTTAGTAATTTTCATAATAATTTTATTATTTTAATAATATTTATTTTATTATTATAATCATATAATATAATAAATTATTATATTATTATAAGAATTTTATTTTTATTATTTTAAAAAGATATTTATCCTTTTGAAATTTTCATTGAGAAAAATATTAAAGGGGAAAAGGAGAAATGATTCAAATAATAAATAAATTGGAGGACATATTTCTTTGAATGGAAGGAGACTACTTTTAATAAAAAGCAAAGTGGGTTGGGGCTGGGTTTGCTGGGTCAGGTAAAGAAAAAATAGCTAAAAATGAAAAACAAGGGGTCAGAATGGACACCCTCAGTGATCCTCTACCACAGTGCAACATTGGGCTGCCACCAACCCCCTCACCCAGTGGGCACGCAGCTATGCTGCCAGCCCCTCACCACGCCCCACACTGGGTGATCACCCACTCCAGCCGCCGACACACCACCTTGTCCGGCTCCATGTCTCTTCCAACCACTAGTCACCCCCATTGCCTCTTTCACCGGCGCATGCATACGACATCCAAGCATCAATAGCTACAGATCCACCCCCCAGGCAGTTCGTGCTAGCTAGCAGGAGGCTGCACTACCCGGCCTCCGAGCACCTCACACCAGGACGCCCTCCATCAAAATCCCATACCACTTACTCCCATTGTAGGAATGCTACCTTCTCTAGCTTCCACACCCTTCAAGTGACTGGCATGCCACAATTCCAGCCTTTTCGCTGCCCGATAGCCGGTTCTACGGACCAGAAATAGCCACGACCTGCCGCACCACTGACGCACCCAGAAGCCAGTGTGGGACCATCCACCTCCCACACGATCCGGCATCCAACCGCCGACCTGCTCATGCCACGCTCCGCATGCAGCGCACCAAGACACATGGGATCCATCCTCTACTTCCTGAGCTCCACGTAGAATATGGCAGCCCCGACCTTGGTCGTCCCACTACAAGTATCTCGCACGACCCCACATGCCTCCCGGTCTATCCTCGCATAGGGTTTCCCACCTATTCACCGGCTTCCTTGTGCAGCCCAGCGGACCCCTCAGGCTTTTTGCGTTGCTGGGCTCCTTCCATTCGGGATGAGACATCGTCAGTCTTGATAGAGAGGTACTCCCTAACCTGAATCGGCCCAAGTAAAGCTTAGGTAGGCCAGCCCAACTATTTTGGATTTAGGCGGAACTGCCTGACTCAACAAACTCGTTATGGGTCTTCTCATGTTTGGCACAACACGCAATGAGCCATAGTGGGAGTTTCATGACTCAATTTAATTTAAATTAATATAATAATTAATTTAATTATATAAATGATTTTAAATTTATTAATTTATTAATTGAGGTTGAAAATAAATAAAATTTAATACCCAAATAAAATTAATTCAATTTTTGTATTAATTTTAATTAAGTTGAATTAATTTAATTTTGGAAATATAATTAAATTAATTAACATACCGATATGTAAGTAAATTATTTTAATTACTTAATTAATTTAATTTAATTTAATAACCCTTTTACTTAACTAATGCATTTTTTATTTTATCATGCATTAAATACCCGCCTGTTGGTCCTGAGCACCGACCCCAGTATGTCACATTTAATTAATTATTTATTTTAACTACATGTGAGGATTGTAATTAATTAAATAGACAGTCTTCACATCTTCCTTTTTATATTATAATGTATAAGGGCATGAACACAAAATATTTACCTGATGTACATTTATCCCACTAGTAACCCTCGCCCGTGCGGGAGTAATGTGGTACTTCAGACGAAGATGATGAACGACATGGACCCCACCCAGATGAGGCAGTGCATGTTGATAAAGACAATGCAAGACAACACATGGACCCTTCCAAGATGAGACGGTACTCCAAGACGTGACATGGACACCGCCAAGACAGGGCGATACTCTAGATTATAAAACGGACATACAAGAAGAGGGAAAGCTGCATCAGGAGTCAAGCTTCGACTCATGTACGATGCACTTAAGTCGTTTAGATGCTCAACACCAGTCGAGTAGCAATTATTCATTTTGAATTTATTTATTATTTTATTCATTTTGGAACAGATGGAAAATATATAAAATAATAGGCAATAAAATGCATAATGAATCGGCTTATGTTTTTCAATTAAAGTTCAGTTGTGAGCATGAAAACATAGATGGACAAGTTTAATTGAAATGGACAATATTTGTCGAGAGAAACAAACAAAAACACACAATGTAATATTATGCCATTAAGGCATTCCATCATTCATCTTTGAATAAAACCAGGTATTTTGGAGCCAATCATGCCATAGATGAGGGCGCTCATACTGCCGGGGAGTTCTTATTAGGGTGGTGGGTTGACTAAAATAAAATTTTAGGAAATAAATAGCCATATCTAACATGTTTCATATTTGGAGGAAAGCATTGAGTAAAGCAGGTTATGATTTTAGAAGCTGGGACATCATTCAAAAGATCAAGGAACCGTGAGTTAATGTTTTTGGCCAGTCAAAAGCCTACCTTGGACCCTCTGAGTAGTGGCATATCCATAGATTGTAAACAATGAGGGAGCTTCAAGAATCCTAACAATTAGAATACTGAAGAGTTTTCCGATTGTAGTACAAATGGTTCCTAGAATTCGAAAAATTAGTGGGAGACATTTAATGATTAAATAATAAGTAATGTCACATTAGTTAATCACATAAATGTAATATATACTAAAGATTTTTTATACAGAATGTCAAAAAATACCAAAATAAAACAGCAATAAGTATTGGACAAAGTTAATGTCCAAACAGTCATGATATTCCATGCGTTTTATAGGTGCTTTCACACATGACTTCCATAATGGAAATTCAAGGTGCTTGTGTCCCAACCTGTTATGATACCTTAATAAGAGAGGATATAGAATTACTTATAAGAGACTAATGAATTGATCGTATGATGGTTCTGTCATAATTATATCATTAATGATTGATGTTAATTATGGTCGCTACATCATGACACGGATGATGTTACATGAAGTCTCATCTCCAAGTTGTTTCCAAGGATAAAGAGAAGAAATATATGAATGTGGTGATTGAACTCAGTATGTGTAAAGTGAATGATAGTTCACCATTTTTCATGTCATCCAATTCTTATACCTTTTTACAAAACATTACTCTAGTTTATATTAAGGATACAAATGAACAATATAGAGTAAGTTCTTCATTACCTTTAAGAAAACATTAGCCTTGAAATAAGAATAATGAAGATAAGAACATATTTTATTCTTATCGTGAATAAATTGAATAATAAGGAAAAAAGGCCTGTGGAATGTTACACCAAAGGAACCTTCATCATGTCCTTCAAATAAATGTGGATGGTTACATAACAGGAGGATAGTTTCATCACATATTGAAATAAATTCAAGGATTTTTAAAAACTAAAATACAAGAAGCAATTATCCGCTTCTCGTTCAGTTTATATTCATCAAATATATTAATGTTTCTAACAAAATTCTTGGTTATTGAATATAATATTCCATTAACATATGTGTATTTAAATATAGTTACCATGTAAGTATAGAAAAATTAAAAGAATTAAAGTGTCTTATCCATGTTGCTGAGAGAGGGTGATTCCTAAGTCTGTGCTGAGAAACACATAACATCAAATTTCCATGTAATTGCCTCAAACTGAACATGTTTTTGAGTATAAACAAAAAAAGTATCTCACATGAACTTTGGACATAATGATACATCATTCGACGTTATTGGAATGAATTTTTTTTCTGGTATCATATTCAACAAATAGTACAGACATAATTTATTCAAATGGAATTCATGATGAATATAAAATTGTACGACCTCCCCAGTTGTCGAAATATGGTTTTTTGTCATGTAAAACTAAATGTGTACGTCAAATATATAACCATTATATTATTTAGTCTTGGCACATCAAAACACCTTTGGTATTATTGACATCCTTTGTTTGGACAAAAAAACCTTTAGAAATAAATATATGTCACAAATATTTAAGGATTTGTTCAACAAGAGAGTGTGAAATATTCCAAAGGAAGGAAAGAGGTAAAGATACTTTATAAGATTCAATTATGTTATTAAGGAATAGTGAAGTATTGGTTTGGTAAGAAGATATGAGTTGCTTTGGATTGGTGTGTCGAAAAATATCAAGACCAAAAAATCATCGATCATGATAATGTAGCATGGAGTAATTCATAAATAGATGTTACCTTCTCTACATCACCGTATTTATGTTCATAAGGGGGATCTATGTTAATGTCTAAATTTTTAAATTAATCAACAAAATGTGGCATGGAGAAATTCCTAAATGCACATTTTATACATCAATGTTATGATGTTAGTTGTATTAATATTTCAACTTACAGAAACATCCATTATATTCCAAACATGCAATACAAATAACGGTATAAACCCATAACCAATATGCCAACTAAAATGATAAATGGATATCATATGAGTCAAATTATGATGAAAATCCATTATGTTATAGATCATGTGTTAGGATGAAAATACATTGTTATGATATAAACAAACATGCTTTAGTAGGAACACATGGAGAATCTTTGTAATTATCATAATAGTTGCTTAGGATATTATATAAATCCCTATGGTCGAAAATACGTAGAAAATAATTCGACTACATTTCTATATAAGGGTTCATATCTCTATTAGATATACTATGAGATAAATTGACTTGGACTTTGTCAATGTTCTAGATGCAAAAATGGTTGGAATAGGAACTAGTTCCTCAAGTTCATGTGGAAGAGGTATGTTCTAGTCACACATACAACATAGGAAGGATGAAACCATGGTGATTGTTTTATATTCACTATGGAAAGTGATGTATTATTCATTAAGAATAATAATTCCTACATGTAAGTAGTATAAGTCAATGAGCTAAGATTGACAAGATCAACTGAAATTCAATAACGGATTCTATGTATCAAAATGAAAAGGGGCTTATAAATTTAATATTGTGGTGGGTATTCAAATCAGATGATACATGAATAGTATAAGCATGGTACCAATAAGGCTAGATTTTTTATACCATGTTGGTAAGAAAAAATCCATAAATTTCACTCATCATAACTAACTTTAAAGATCCTTTTATTGGTCATTGGATTCCAAGATCATCTTTCATGGAAGGTGTCTATATGACACAACCAGAAATAGTTGATGACATCATATGATGCCAATAAGGGTTGCAAGTTACTGAAATCCAATTCTGGATTAAATAAAGGAAAATTATCTTAGATAATTTATTATAAATTATTCATTTCCTTCTGTATACCAAAGGTTCATGGGGGTGCCAATGTTTTCTAAGAGAAATATGTTAGGCAACATATGGAACACGTTTATTGGACTTACAGCTAGGTAAGACCAGTGTAAAAGAAATTATACAATAATTGACTTAAAGTAGAAACCTATGTTCTAGGGAACATGATCTACTAAGGTATATCCATAAGTTTTCATGTCCTAATCAATTGTACATATAGTGACATTTTATTTAAAAATACATGTTTGAAAAATTCATGTTATGAATTGTTACCAATGTCACATGGCTTAATCTCTATAGGTTAACATTTTCAGAACACGAGTAGTGATTAATATTGTGAATTAATACCATATGATTTAGTGATGGATCAATCACACATGCCATAACATGTTCAATAATTGATATTTCTAGAATATTCTCTATATTAGGAAAATATCAATTAGTTTCAGGAGTACTACAAGTGAAGCAGTCAGAACTATCATCTTGTACTTCGGGGAGTATAAATGATATGTTCCTGGAATTTGGTGAGCAAGGTATACTAGATTTTTTTGGGACACAAACAAGTAATCCTGATAACAATTTGATCTAGTATTGCAGTTACACAACGGTGATGAGGGAATCAAGCTCATAAAAGCTAGTGGAAGCCATACCTACAAATACCGTGTATGTTGCAACTTCTAAGGTTTCTAAGAAGCAGTAATCAATCGCAACAATTTTTTCTAGTTCTTTAATTCTAAAAAAGTGAGAAAATAATTATAATAATTTAAATTATGGTGTTCATACTAGCCATGTTATCAAGTTTTTATAATGGGAAAAATTTATAAACATAGAGATACCATATATTGAGATGTTTTACTCAAGGTGATGTGGTCTTATATAACAGATATGACATGCGGATAAAATGTGGAAGCCCTAGTAGTTAAATTTATAACTCAGTAGAAGCATTATTCTATCATGTGAGTAGCTGACAAGGGTGGATAGAAAGTTGGTTCTAGTGTAAGTGGGAGTGATTAAATAGTGGGTTCCCTACAACCAAATATGAAGAACTTTTGATTACCATATCATGTGTATAGTTAGCTATGCAAGATGTTATCTTACCGTTATAGTGTAGACTTTTCTGCGTCCACTATTATAATGGTAATTTCCACAGATTAATTTTCTTATCGAATGGTTATAAAATTCCCAAGCTATAATGAGATCCTCGTGATACAATGACTTTGATCTTAAATAAATTTTCTATGGTATAGATATATCTTACTGACTAGACACATTATATTTCTGACTATCAAGTGATGGGGGCACATAAGCATTGATATTTCTTTTCATGAAGTTTGCACTTGGTGATCTCAAGATATGAGATCATGAGGAAAGAACAACTAAAATAAACACCAAAAGTTTTGGGCATCATTGGTTGTTCTTATCTACGGACAAGGGTATTGGCCTCCTGAATTGATCCCATTACAAATGTGTATCATTTGATTACGTACCTTGATGAATGGCAAAAAACCATTTGTCGCTTCCAAGTTCATGAAGTTGTATATTTCAGGGCTAGTTGATAAGGGTGGTGTTGCCTTCTTATGTCTTTATCCAATGTAGTACAATGATAAATCCACTTGGATTTATCAACAAATAATAAATCAATATAAGTACATTAAAAGAAGAGTGTGTCCTAATTTATGAGATATATAATGTCAAAGAGATTATAGTACACAGTCAGTGTTCGTAGGATTGTAGTTCTTTCTATGACTATCCTTATCTCTTTAGGATCCATGATGGGTTGCTAGACTCCACTCTTGTTCTATGGATTTGTTCCCTGTTATCGAGATAAGGTCCTAGAGGGTCACAGAAAATAGTATATTAATGAAACCACCCTATTCAGTTGAATAGTAATATGGACATAGTGGGACCTTCCATGGGGGTCCAAGTGTTAACCAAGTTATCGATCAATGATGAATTAAATAAATTCCTTATTATTCATGTTATGAATAATTTATATTTAATTTATTTAATGTATTTAAAATTTTAGTAAATACAAGAAATATATTATTTTAAGGAATATTATTTTAATATTCATGGTTCGTTTATTATTAAGCTGGATAGCGAGTTGAGTTAAATGGCTCTAATTTTATCACGTAATATATTTTATATATATTTCATGTATGAGATAAAATTATAAATAATATTGTGACACTTTATTTCATCAAAATTATTTATTTAGTGGACATTTAATTAAACGGGGGATGGGGTACCGAACCAGATATTTTGGAATTCCACTATAAATAAGAGAGGAGGCTCTCTCCCTTGGTGTCAAATTCACTATTCACTTATTTTGATTGAGTGATGTCGAGAGCCTCTCTCTCCTCCCATCCAATAGGGAGAGAAGATATCGATCCATGGAGCTTGGATCGGGATCTTCCTCAAGAATTGAAGTCATATCGACGTGGTTATCATCGGGAGGTCAAAAGCATCGTCGAATCATCACGCTAGCACCCAGAATTCGACGATTGATGTTGCAGAAGATTTTTGGAGTGCGTGTTGACGATCTAGAGGGATCCTGTTTTGGATCCATCTAGAGAAGATCACCATAGACTAGTTGTAGTCGACCGTGGATTCAGATTTGCAATGGGTACATTTTTGCATTAGTTTTTTGCTCCTTATAATTTACACGAGATCCTCAGAACTTTATCAGGGCTCAAATCATTGGCGGCGACAAGTTCCATCATACCACCAATGTTAATTTTAAAATCAGCAGCCCACCAGCTTCTTCGGCGAGCCCTGGAACCTGAAAAACATTACTAGATAAAACTACTCCAAGAACCACTCCATGAATTTCTTCCATAACATTCAGTTAGTTAGACTAGTCCACACTTGAAGGTCCCACCAGCGTTTCACTAATACACAAAGCATATATGCATCCAACCCGACCTTCCTCTTAGCAGTATACTCTAAATGGTCATGTATCATCACAATGGACTCAACATATAACTCAACACCTTCTCGTACACCTTCTTCAATGAAAGTGGGTGGGTGTTGCAACTAAAATATTCATGTCACTTTAGAAATTCATCTCACAATCCACCATTTCACTCTTCCCATGACATTCCTGAAGCGATCAATGTACTCTCAGAACTGCTTCCCTTATTCCTCAACATACACTGTTTGTGCTTCATGTTCTATTACTAGATGATAATTACTATAAATTTTATATTTTTGTCCTCAAAACATATGTAATCATGGAGGCATATCACCACAATTCAAAACATAGGTTTTAGGACATATAATATAATTCTATCTCATAAACATAATTGGTATAACCAATACAAGTTACAAAATTTATTTTTCCAAATCCATTCGAAGAGGTCAATGATGAGGCATTATTAATAACATTAACCACCATACAATAATGGTTCAATTATCAAGGGTATTCTCGTTAATCATGTTAATCATTTATAGACCCAATTATCCAAAATATTATAACATTTTAACTCTTCCACTTTAATATTAGGTACCATTTTCAATAAAATATCATATATAAAGAAATGAATTTATGTTCATTAACATAACCCAAAACCAATTTTACCATGTGTTCCCAGAATGATGCATGCCCACTAAAAAAAATCAAGAGTGATTTGAATAAATTATGCTGACTCAACTCTCATGTAATCCCAGGCCACAGGATAATTCATAAAAAGTCTCAAAAAAAATTCACATTACATAACAAGTGTATCACTAAATTAAAAATAATAATAAACTATAATAGAAAAGGAAAATAACAAAAATCCCACACCGAGTACTATGGTTTTATCTAGTACATGGGTTTGTAACTCCCATGTATGAGCTCATTACAAAGGACTTACTCTTCCCAGTCTTCTATCAACCATTCCCAAATAGTAATATAGAAGAAAGGAAAAATAAAACTACTTTTAGGCCACTTTTTAAAGTTCCGACAAGGGTTCCACACACTGGTTCCCCATGCTGGTCGGTCACATGACCTCTAGCACGCCTCCTTATATACCAGAGGCTACCGAATAGTAGAGAGGGTATGATATGAAATTCATGGAGAGAAAATACAGTCATTGATTAGAGAAATATAATAGAATAAATAATATAAAATAGTGGAATAAATATATATAACAATAATCACCACCATTATCTCATGATAATCCAAGATGGAAAACACAATATTCAACGAAATCAGAAACATTCCATGCCGATGAATGTGTCATCTGTCTGATATGAAAACCCAAAATAAAAACATTGCAACTCCCAATATGTTATTAAACCACATATAGTTACCTAATCCTTGTTCCATTGACAATTTGATATATAATAAAGGGTATTTGACCTTATCATGTACCACAATAATAAATTCTATGTGAGTACATATCGGGAATCATGAATAGTGTGTGAGTACAACTTAGTAGTCCACCACCAACAGTGTCCAAAATAAATTCCATTCCAGATAATAGTGCATGATGTTCTATAATGAAATAAAATAAAATGAAGAAGTAATAATTTATCACATTATCATTCATTGTTTATTTATCCACATTATCTCTAGGGTTCTTTAAGACACCCATATCTCATGTCAGCATTTTCTCATGTTGGATCTCAATGTGTTCAAGGTTATATGATATCTTAATACGTTATCCGGCTCATTCCATATTCTTAAGTATTCAATGGTGTTGTCATATAATAATACTTATCTTGTCTCATGGTGGTGAAAAATGTATTCTCATGTGTGTCCATATATCATAGTACCTTTGTAACCATTCTGTACTTCATAATTGAATTCACTTATAACCAATATTAAATCCATGCTTAAATGACAATGTTATTAATAAAAAAAGACAAAAAATAATGACCATTTTCCAAATCATTTATTTAAAATAATAATGAACATGTTAAAATTTATAATTCCCAATTGAATGACCATGTTAACATTCCATTACTCATATGTATAATGTCTATATTAACATGTATACTTATTAATGAATGAACTCGTTCCCATTCCTTCACTCATAAGTACAATGACCATGTTACCATTTATACTTCATAATCGAATGACCATGTTACCATTCCTTTACTCGTATAATTAATTCCATAATTAATTATCAACATAGATTCCATTTCTAATTCAATAATTAGATTACCACATAAATACTCTTAATTAATTAACCCATAAATTAATTTATCAAATTCATTTAATAATTAAAAAATGATTAATCAATATTCACTACACAAACACCATGATTAGTTTTCATAATTAATTATCTCATTATCAATCTCAATTATTGATAATTAAATATAAAATTAATTATCTATATCATAATGTAAAAATAGAACATAATTAAATCGAAAATTAACTATCACAACAAAAGTTTTCCAATGTATCATAATTAATCCCACGATTTATTTTCTAATTCACAATACCTAAACCTCACAACCCAGATTACTATTAATTATCTATTTCCACTATCATAATAAATCAATTATCTACATTAATTAAATCAATTTTTTTCCCAAATTGCTATAAAATACTAGAAAATCTAAATTTTCATACACTGATAATATTTATGGGTATGAGAAATAATTATTAGACCACCTAAATTTAAATGATGTTCCAACGTCATTTCCCACAACCATCATCAATGACTAACAAAGCCGACACGTTCCAAGTGGTTTCTTGATAATGAATGATCACGATCCAAACAACCAATGCAATTCTCTAACTTATTTTATCCCAACTGGTTGGAGAAGAAGGAAGAGAATTATGAAATAAATTAATGAAGACTTTCCAGGGATTTATCACATAAAAGGGATATCTATATGGGGATTTGGAACTCCCAAATCATCTGGAGAGTTTCCTTAGGTCCATAGGAGAATATCTGCAATATGTTCCAAAAAATTCATCTATACAACAACTTTAAAACTATTGGTCAGTCATTTTCATAATGTTTAATTTAGTTACACATTTTGTAATAATTTTTAATGGTTTTCAAAAAAAATATCACCTTGGATTATTATTATTAAAACCCCTGAATAATTACCTGACATGTAATACGCATTCCCAATATTTAAATGTTTTATAGTTGAGATTCATCTAATTTTCCCATTTCAGACTCTCAACGCACCATGAACCCATTTTTAGAACTTAAGCATTTTCTACCTAGACCCCATTAATTAATTAAAGTATACATTTATAAACAATAGTTCATTTTATCAATAAATGGATCCTTATCTCGTAACAGGATTAGGCCATTGAGGGTCGTACGAAATGAACAATGAGAGGGACATAACTAAAAAATAAGTGATCTTACATTTATATAAAATTGATCTAATTTTATTTTTAAAAAAAATTAAAATATAATTTACCATTATATATTATTTAATTGGAAAATCAATTTTTTAGTTAGAATTTATTATTTTTAAGTATTTATAAAAAATGAAACTTTTCATAAAAAAATAAAACCCTATTTTAATTTTTAAAATATGATTTAAAATATTAATTTCATAATAAAAATTAATTTCTCAAAATTTGTAAAAAGTAATTGTAAATTATCTATTCCAAAAGACCCTATGAATAAATAATATTTTTTTTTTATTTTGTTTAAACATGGTGTTGTGTGCATCACAATGTGTCAATTAAATTTAAATTTTTATAAATGAAGTGTGTTTTACTGTATTGGGGTGTTATATTTTCCCAAAATTAAATAAATTTCATCATCACAACTTATAATTGATCTCGGTATTCAAGGGTATAACATTTGAAAATACCATTTTTGAAATAAAACCGGTATTGTAAAATGATTAATAAAATATTATCTTAATATGAGTGAAAGGGGAGTACCATGGTTTTATGGAATAATATCAAAGTTTGTTTTCTAAGTAGAATCATAATGTTGGGAAATGAGATCATGTACATGGAATATAAATCCCATTCTCAATAATTAATGGAGTGTGTTAGAGGTCCTTCATTATAAGAATTTCGGTGATCTATAGAATGTTAATACACACAAAAACAATAACAGAATAGGTGAGAAATGGGTCGTTGATGTCTTTAATAATGATTTTAATATGATAATATTTTATTAAATTGTCTAAATTTATAATGTTGAAGAACTTTAATGATAGAATAAACAATATGATTTAATTTATTTATTAATAATAATATCATACTTTGGTTATGTCTTTAAAAATTTCGAATCAATCACTTAATCCAATAAGTGAATATCAATAAATGATTTAGTATGCCAAAACTAGTAAAATACATTTCTAATGGATCACAATATCTATAGTGAAATTATTTTTATCCGTCTCAAAATATTTTCGAAAACCTACATGGATAGAACATGTTATATAATATGTGTAATTGTTCTTATTGTGATGTAATATAATAATATTTGAAAACCCATCCAATTGTGAACTAAAAAAATTTAACATATATTTATCCTTTTGAACCATCAAAAATATCAGGATCCAAAACTCTAGAAACACGATAAATGAATTTCCAAAATGAACATACCATTAATCACTTAAACAATATGAAGTTTCTCTTTACATTTACATATAAAACATTTCAATACCATTATCTTGTGTTATTTTAGAACATGTAAATAATATGAATTACCTTATTTAGAAAACATGTGTTCCTATTTATTTCTTATGTAAAAAACTTATTATTGGAAATCATCCTTAAATCCTAAAAGGTTGTTAACTCTATCAATGATAACATAACCACCTTGTCAACATGTCATTGATCAGTTCAAAAATAATTGTCAATATAAAATTTAATTTATCTTGGTAAATTATGTCCTTATCCAAACATAATTATCTCAATATCAATAAAATATTAATGGTCCTAAATCATGTTTTTTCCACAATGTCAACTTTCCACTATATCATTTTTTTATTTATCGGTATTGTTTAATATACCATTCTAAATCCATATTGAAAATTTACTTCCGTACAATCCTTCTTAATTTATAATTCTTATAACAAGTATACCATTGAAAGAGTACTCAAGTTAAATAATTATTGAATCCTAACACAAGTACAATAATCATTCATATTCTTATATGGTAATAGAATAATCCTTACCATGATACATTAGTTTTTGTAGACGTATATTCCTTTGATGATTGAGGAATTTTTTTGGTAGTGTCCCATCTCCTGGCATTTCAAGCACTGTATATTGAAAAATGTTTCTTCCATTTTATATTGCTAAAATATTTGTCGTTCTCTAGAAAATTTTAGAAAACTCTGATTTCATTTAAAAAATTAACATTTTGTTTCATTTCATAATTTTCACTTGTGGAAAAATCATTTATTCCATTATTCCCTTTATACACATTTTTTCATACCATCGTCATATTCTCTTATTTCTATTTATAGAAATGAAACATAGATAAATATTTTTCTTTCTTATTATCAGATGATACTATGTCCGTATATAAGGATAATATTTGGGAAACTAGTTCCCTTGGAAATATTAGCTTAAAATCATAAAATATATAATCATTCTATCTCATTTTACAACATGAAATTTTGTTGTTCCCACCTTATATACTGGGTTGCATTTATAGAATATGAAATAAACTATATTATATTATATAATTGTGAAACATAATGTTTAAGAACAATCATAGTCATATAATATATTCATAGATAATCTCAAAATCGTAAAAATGGCTAGTTTGGCGATATCTACATTTCAAATCATTTATAATACTTTGTAATGAAAATATGAATTATTCTCAGAAATATCTTAGGAGTGTAAAACTAATTTAATATTAAAGAATATTTTCATTCACCAATTTATGATCATCTCAATCCTAATACCCCCTTTACAAAGATATTACCCCCATGAATAACTATAAAAGATCCCCACAAATGTATTACTTTGAAATACGGATGTATTGCAAGTAAAAATGACATAATAAATACCTTACCAAGACATTAGGATGTTCTTCAATACTTATAATCAATATCTTTCATAGTATTATTTTCGATAATATATGTTTCCTAAATCATGTTGCCACGTTTTTTACTAATCTTAATCTGATACTAACTAAAATAACCTGGACACCAAAAAACTGGAGTTGGTGTCTACTTTATTACATTTTAATTAGATACAAGGAAACAAATACCCATGGATTAATAGGATAAAAATTTTCGTAGAATCAGACACAAATATTTTTACCATTTTTAATTTAAAATATATTATAAAACATATTATATAAAAAATGATTATCATACATGAATACTAATTAAAAGGATTCATCTCTCTAACATGGGGAAAAGGAACAAAATAAGTGTGAGATCAAATTCAAAATAAGGTTTATGTCTAACAGAGTATGTCATGAATCAGTAATAATAATAAATATGGATTGGTAAATTACTAAAAACAAATTACATTTAATAAATAAATTAAATATGAAATGAATACATGTAACACCACAATATTTCATAGTATGTTTTCTCTTCAATGTAATTCAACAACCTGCACTACAGAAAACACCAAGTCCGTGTGCACCACGACTTACCAAACTAGCCATTCAAAAAGTTGTTATGAATAGAATTAACTACATTTTGAATTCTATATACTCTATATAATTTTAAAATCCATATTATGTGTTTCTTATACATAATATAAGAACAAATTCAATTTTTCATATAATGAATGTATTTATCAGAAAATGCAATTTTACATCCATTTAATGGAGAACCCTTTTTAAATCCATTATTTGACACTTTTATATATTTAATTATAAAAATAAAATTCTTCTTTAGAATTGAGACATAAAAATACGGTGTTGATAAATTTTTGGTGTTTTCTGATAACTTTCATATTTTGGTGAATTGTGAAAAATACTAACATTTAATTGAAAAAAATTTCCTCAATCAAAATAATTTTTCGTGTTAAATTATACATTTTAATGGGTTTTAATTATAATTATATTACACTTTTATCATTTAATAGAATTTAGGTCATTATAAGTAATTTCACATTTAAATTTGAAATAAACACATGAAAATATTTGGATGGTTTTGACTTCTTAAAAACCCACTTTCAGGTTTTGATGATGGGAATTAATTATAAATTAATTAATGAAACTAAAATATTTCGTATTTGAAAAAATAGACATAATTTTTGGAATCAAAATTTCGATATTATATTAGGTTGAATTTTTTGTATTTTTCTGAAAACACTAAAATTTTGATTAATAGTGAAAAACACTACGTTATTGTTTAAAACTGATTTTTTATTTAAATTTTTTATGTTAAAATTGATATATAATACCTATATAAGTTCAAAGTAAGTCATTAGACTAGTTTTATAATAAAATTATATATATATAATTTTATTGAACATTTTAATGTCTTTTACCCACCTTCTAGGCACATTTGCAAATTTGCATAAAACATAATTTTTCAGCTTATATGAATTGAATTTCAAAAATCAGAGTGACACGGTTAACATAAAAATATAAAATATGGATCAGTACGATGAAATTATTTTTTGGTGAATAGTAACTTTTGACTTTTATTTACCATGGTTAAATGTAAAAAGTTTAATGAAAGGTTGAAATAATATTATACTTACCATAATACATGTCCAAATTCTATTGGAAAAATTTATTTTGACCAAAAACAGACTTTGGAAAAAATATGAATCTTTTGATCCATTTGGATTAGATTAAGACATTTTTTATTATTTTACATAAAGAAGAGTTAAAAGTGTTAAATTAAATATTTTATAACTAAAACATATTTAATATAGGGTTATTAAAAAGATAAATTGTACTATAAATATTCATTAGAAAGATAATAAAATTTTCTACATAATCGATTTTTATTTATAATTTTTAAAAATTAAATATTTATATTTATTTATGAATCAATGATTATAGAGTAATTAATTTATCAATAAGAAATTAAATTTAATGATATTATAAATATAAAAATAAATTTAAATTGAGCCTTTTTATGCCATCCACGAATTTTCTAGATTAACATGACATGTTAGGGTTGATTCTATTAATTGTTTTGGAATTAATCATGTTCTTATGACTTTATCAAAAACCAAATACTAAATAGTGTCAAAATTGACATAAATGAGTTTTAAAAACAAATATTGTATTATTAAAAGATATAATATTTCTAAAAATATAAGGTACATCAAAATGAATTATATAATGATATATATTTCATTGTTAAAAAACATGGGGTTCATATTTAATTTTAAAGAATGTTTATTAAACATTTATTATAATAATACGCGAGGACATTGTAAAAGTTAAACTATTTAACTAAAGGTTAAATCTAAAAAATAGGATTTATATGGTGACCTAAACTTGACTAAAACCTATTGGTTGAGTGGTTTTAGACCCATCCCCACCTTAGTTTCTAAGTAAGTCTATTTGGTACCATTACAAACTGAATATTATTTTATAATAAAATAATATTTCAAACGTTTCATTAAGTTACCCTCAACTCTTTTATAAAAGGGTACTTCCACTTCTCACAAAATCACACCTCCAAATCCTTTTCGATCAGAAAACCCCTACCCAAATCACCTCCCAAAATCCCTCATTTCACTATATAGGCCTTCCTTTGAGAAGAATGTCTACGAAAGGATCCCTTTTGTTCAAATCAAAACCCAATAAAGATGTTATAATTTTATCACCTCTTTCAAAGTTCTTTTCTTCTTCCACTTTCTCTTACATATTTATTTACATAAAAAATTAATAGCTCCTTTATCATACATGTAATGTAATGTTATTATAATTATGGTACAACTATACACATTATTATATCCATCATATGAATGATAATGTCACTATTTGTGCATACGTACAACTTACCATCTCCACACCATGGAGTAATTTTTTATACAACAATATGTTATTTGAAAGGAAATAAGGATGAGTAATATGTATATAAATAATGAAAAATCTGCATACCATTAATATACCATCCAATTATACATCTTTTAGTCATTGAGGATGTGATATCGTCGCTCATTTGTACGTACGACTTACTTTCTCCATGACGCGATGAGATTCATTTCCAAGTACACCATTCAATGCTGATTATAAAAATATATAATATTAATAACAATATAATATATGAAATAAAAATTATACAGGTGATATATATATATATATATATTTACTTCAAAATTTCTTTTTCACTTAATTCCGATCAATACGATATTATAACAGAAACAACGTTTATGCTTAATTATGGCCTTCTATCAACCTAAATTGTGTTTTCCATTTGATATATCTATCTATTATACATATTTATATTCTAAATATATATTTTATCTATTAATGTTTTATATTATGGATGTATCTAAATGATACTGTCAGGAATTACATGTTAAAACAAATACGATAATTAAAGTGATTATTACATGAAATGTTAATTTACCATGGAAATCATTATTATATGGGTAGTATAGAGACATAAATAAATAATGTATGATATAATTAATATTAATATGATTCTCGCATAATTCAATAAAATACAATTGTCATTATACCGTAGGTTACACATAGTATCGACCAAAGGAAAGTGCAAGGTAATGGTTAATTCCAAAATCTCAGTATTATCTGAGATTATTTATGTGTACGTATTTTCTGGGACATATTTATCATCCATGTCCATATTTCCTAAATGACATTTCCAAATTAATATTTTAAGGTAACCCTTAACTAAAACATCATTTCAAATTATTTGAATATTTATTTTTCTAATTCATTCTCATTAATGTCCATGTTTTCAAAATGGTTTTAAGGATTTATTTATATGAACATGATTGTTTTAAAATGATAATTCCTTTCAAATGCTTCAAGGTGGTATGGGACTCATTGATCAAAAAATCTATTTTAAATTACTTCCCTTATAATTTTTCCACTTTTATATGATTTCACAAAATGGTATATTTCCCCTAAATAATTTTACAGATCATTTTCAACTATGTCAGCATCCATTAATAGATATTATTATTGATTAAGGATAATTTATTATAATAAAATCTTGCATATTATATTGAATGAGTTATGATATGTTTGACTATGGATGTTATATTTTTATACACTTTATGGTTTTTGGTTGAGGTATTTACATTTTGTATGATATTTTTATTATGAATCTTTATGTTATGTTTAAACATTTTCATAGGAGGAATTTAGTGGACTTAGAAAGTGATGGGTGGAGCCCGATATAGTTCATCGATGCATGAGTAGGTAGTATGAGACATACTAGTGCCTCAGCACAGGGCCATGATAAAAATATTATTTGTAGTCCTGGCATGAGGCCTCGACAATGTGGTAATGATGTCCGGTGTTAGTCATTCCCTCATTATAAAATTAATTATTACCCGTGATTATTCGACTAGTAGAATATCAATGTGCATGATTACGGTGTTGTTTGATTTATATTCTCTATATAATGTTCCCATTTATGTTTATAAGGTTTTTGTTTTTATTTCACTTCATTTATTAAATGTTTATAGCCTTTAAAAAATTATTTACACTTATTGAGAATCTATGCTCACCCCTATCTTATGTTTTAATTTCCCAGGACACAAAGAAGCGTATTATGTTTGATATGAAGGTTTAATATTGGGGAATAATTGTGTTCACAACAGATTATTTCGGTTGTGTTTTATGAATTAATGTGAAATGTAATGTTCATGTATGTAATCTATTTTACAAGACTACTAAACTGATCGGTCCTTCGGGACATGATTCCTTGTAATCATGACAACGTATCAAAATAATGCACCGACTCTAGGATTCTGAGGTTAGGGCATTATAGTTGGTATTGTAAGAGTTTAGTACAATCATTAGAAACTAGATTTATAAAAATTTGATCTCATATCATTACCCAAATATAGACTTTTAGGATTATTATATAATAACATCCTAGAATTTTTGTACTGTAGAGAAATGACTAGTGTTCTTAGGTTTTTATTAAAGATTTCTTTCATTTCATTGTTGTATCTATGATATACCTGTTATATGAATTATGGAAACAAATAATGATTGTACTACATTACTATTTCATTTAGGATTTGAGATTATAAGGTTTTATGAAAAGTGACTAAATAGAAAGTTAATCTTTTTGGAAAATACATGGTTTAAAGAATGATAAACCTTAAAATTGTTCTGATACTGATGTAGGGATTTTGAAATAATATATGATTGATTAGGATAACATATATTTGATATTATTGACTATGTTGAAACTAATTAATTGTGTTTGTATTATATTACTGTTGGGGTTTACAAATTTTGTGGAGTATATAAAATATTTTATAAGGAATAAGGGTGCATGAATGTAATCAACATTTTTTTATTGTAATTTATGTTGTTACAATGTTTTAACAGAATAAATAATGATGGTATTCACATGTTATTACATGGAAAAATAGATCTTCATTATGTTTACCTTCCTTATAAATTTTTTAATGTGAGTTTGGATAAAAGTATTTTGGATATGTCTAAAGGTTGGAATGGATTATGTTTTAAATTGGATACCATTGTTAAGGTTAAATAATTTCTTCTGATTATTTTCATATTGTTATAAAAAGTACAACATGGTGGTCGGGTGACAACCCGTCGCATCCAGTAAGAGCGCGAGACTTGAACCCACAACTGAAGGGCCCCAAGGGTGCATCAGCAACCACTGGCCTACGTGATTCCCTAGTTTTTATAATATAGTTTTTTAAATGGTCTGTCATGTGAATTATATATTCATTTTTTATAACCCTATGTTATTAGGATAAACAGAATATTTTTTAGTTTAATTATCTCTTGGAGTGAAAGATGAGTTTATCATCATAATTAGTTGAAGGATGAAAGTATACTTGTAAAGTATATATTTTTTATCTTATTATATGAAGAAATTAATTATTATACTTTAGGGAAGGAATCTTAAAACCAAAAATGTTTTATCCGAATACCTTATGTTTTGTTATACTGATGATATTTTAAATCATCATAGATTGATGGCATTGAGGCCCCCAATTTTACACTTGTTATTGATTGATGCCCTCAATAACTTCCTATAATTATTTACGTTTTCCCTCCATTTATGTGTCTGTAATTGTGACCAATTTTCTTCTAATCAAGAACATAATTTGGTGGTGACTTATTTATTTCCTTTTCTCTCTTATTTTGACTGAATTTTATTAAACTAATTTCCGATGTTTCTTTTCCACAAAGGTATTTTTTCTATTTTTATCCATTTGTTTTTTAAGAACAATAAAAAATTACGATGAGGCAATTTAGTAAATGTGGGGAGAATGTAAGACCCCATGATTTCATATTATGTTATCTCTTCAACGTAATTCAATAACTTTTTCTACACGCAACACCGAGTTTGAGCACTCCCCGACTTATCAAACAAGCTGTTCAAAAAGTGGATATCATTAGTATTAACTGAATTATGAATTTTTTATACCCCATATAATTTTAGAAACCATATTATGTGTTTATGAGACATAATATAAGAAGAAATTCAATTTTTCAGTTAAAGGAAGTATTTTTCATAATATTCAATTTTACCACCTTTTAAGGGAGAACCCTTTTTAAATCCAATATTTAACATGTTTATATTTTAAATTTGAGAAAATAAACTTCTTATTTAGAATATTGACTTAAAAATTTACTTTTGATAAATTTTAGTGTTTTTCTGATAACATTTATATTTTGGTGAGTAGTGAAAAATACTAAATTTTAATCGAATTTTTTTTATAAAAATAATTTATAGTGTGAAATGATACAATTGAATGGTTTTAAAGTATAATTATATTATATTTTTATCATTTAATAAAATTTATGTCATTATAAGTAATTTCACAGTTAAATTCGACATAAACAGACGACAATCTTTTGATGGATTGTACTTCTTGAAAAACTGCTTTCTAGTTTTGACAATAGAAAATAATTTTAAATAAATTAATGAAACATATATTTTTTTAATTTGGTAATATAGACCTAATTGTTGGATTTATATTGTATAAAATAAACTTAGGGTCAATTTTTTGTATTTTTCTATAAAATTTAAATTTTTATGAATAGTGAAAAATACTCTGTTTTTGTTTACAACCAGTTATTATTAAATAATTATTTTTTAAAATTGATTTTAAGTCTAAAATGATATTTTATACCAATATAAGTTCAATATAATTCATTGGAGTCATTTTATAATAAAATTATATGTATAAACTTTTATTGTACTTTTAATGTCTTTTACCCACCTTCTAGGCAGATTTGCAAATTTGCATAAAATTTCATTTTAAAACTTTTGTGAATTTAATTTAAAAAATCTAAGAAACAAAGATGAAATATTTAAGTAATTTTTTTTCAATAAGATGAAAATAATATTTTGTGAATAGTAACTAAGCACTTTAATTTACCACGGTTAAAAGTAAATAGGATAATTAAAGGGATGAGTTATATTTTAATTACCCTAACACATGTTCTAATTTTATTAGATAAGTGTATTTATACCAAAAAACAACCATATGAATAAAATATTATCCTTATGGTCTAGATGGATTATATTAATACAATTATTATTATTTTTTTAAAGAAGAGTTAATAGTGATAAATTCATTGTTCAATAATAAAACAAATTTTAATATAGGTTTATATAGTAGATAAATTCATCAAAAAATATTCATTAAAAATATAAAACAATTTTCTACATAATTTTATTTTATTTATAATTCATAGTGATTAAAGAAATATATTTATTAATGATACAATGATGAGGCAGTAATTACTTTATCAATGAATGATTAAAATAATTGATATTATAAATATATCAATATAATTAAATTGAGACTTTTGATGACATAGACGAATGTTATACTTTAATATGACATGTTATTGTTTACTCAATGAATTTTTATTGATGTAATCATTCCATTGTGAATTTCAAGAAAACCAAATTCTATGTTGTCTCAAAATTGACATAAATGAGTTTTTAAAACAAATAATATATTATTAAATGATTTAATATCCCTAAAAATCTATGGTTTGGCCAAAGGAATTATAAAATGATAAGTATGTAATTAATGAACCACATGGGGTCATCTTGGCTTTTTATAGTATGTTTATTAACCATTTCTTATAATAATACCAGAGGATGTGGTAAAAGTTAAACTATTGAACTAAATCTAAATCTAAAATATAGGTTTAATATGGTGATATAAACTTGACTAAATCCTATTGGTTGATATGATTTCTACCCATACCAGCCTTAGCATTGAAATAAATCAATTTGGATACATTAGAAACTGAAAATGAGATTCTAATAAAAAAATATTTATACGTTTCTTAATGTGACCCTCACCTCTCTTATAAAATGGTACTTCCCCATCTTTCAAAATCACATATCCATAGTCATTTGGCTCAGCCATCCCATGAAAAAACCTCCTCCCAACATTCCTCACTACAACCTTGATGCATTACCTTAAGTAGAAAGCCATCCTATGGATCCCTTTTGTTCAAATCCAAGGAAACTTTCAAAGAAGAGGCAATTATTTTGTCTCCTCTTTAAAAGTTCTTTTCTTCTTCCACATTCTCTTTCATTTTTATTTCCATACCAAAATAATAACTGAAGTAATTTCTTCATACTATGAATTTATTATAAATATGGTACTTCCATACTCATTATTATGTATATTCTATGAATGATAATGTCACAATTCGTGTATATGTACGGCTTACCGTCTCCATGTCGTGATGTAATATGTTATTCAACAATATATTATATGGATGGTTATAATGATGAGTAATATGTATGTAAATAATTAAAATAAAATCATAATTTATTTATAAAATTAATATACCATCCAATTACACACCTTTTAATCATTAATGAATTGATATACTCACTCATGTGTACGTACGACTTACCGTCTCCACGACGTGGTGAGATTCATTTCCAGGTTCATCATTCAACAATGATTATAAAAATATATACTATTAATAAGTACGTAGTATATGAAATAATAATTATACTACTGAAATATATATATTTATATGTATCTATGTATGTATGTACTTACTTATATATTATTCACTTAATTCTGTTTAATATGATATGAAAACGGAAATAGCGTTTATCTGTACGTACGACATACTATCTCCATAAACGGTGTTTTCCATTTCATATATCTACATATTATACATATTTATATTCTAAATATATATTATATATAAATCATTTTTTATATTTTTTAGGTATTTAAATCATGATCTAAATGAAATGATCAAGAATAAAAAGTTAAAAGAAGTACGGTAAACAAAGCGATGATTACCCGAAATGTTAATTTAACATTGAAGTCATTATTAAATGGGTAGTATAAATTCATAAATGAATCATGTATGATTTAATGAATATGAAAAAGATTCTCATATAATTTTATAACATACTATGGTCATTATATAGGTGGTTAAACACACCCTCGACCAAACGAAAGTGCAAGGTAAGGGTTAATTACTCAATCATATTTTTACCTGAGATTATTTATGTGTAAGTATTTTCTGTGATATATTTATTATCCATGTCCATGATTTATAAATGAAATTTAATATTTATCCTTTTAAGGTACTCTTAAACAAAAACATCATTTTAAATGTTTTAAATTTTTATTCTTATAAATCATTCTCATTAATATCCATGTTTTCAAAATGATTTTAAGGATTAATTTATATGGAAATGATTTATTTAAAATGTTAATTACTTTCAATAGTTTGAAAGTGGTTTGGGAAACATTGGTTCAAAAATATATTTTAGATGAATTCCTTTGTAAATTTGTAACTTTTTAAGGATTTCACAAATGGGATATTTATCTCAAAAAGTATTACAAATCATTTTCAACTACATCATCATTCTTTACTAGATATTAATCTTGATTAAGGTTTATTTATTATAATAAAATATTCCATATTGTATTGAATGAGTGATGATATGTTTGACAATGCATGTCCTATTTTCTTACATTTCCTGTTTTATGGTTGAAGTATTGGAATTTTGTATGCTAGTTTAAATACGAATGTTTATGTTATGTTTAAATATTTACATATAAGGAATGCAAGGGATGTAGAAAGTGACAGGTGGTGCCCGCTATAACTCCTTGATGCATCGGTAGGTCTCATGTGACAAACTAGTGTCTTGGCACAAGGCCTTGACAATGATTTTATTAGTAGTCTGGGCACGAGGCCTTGACTATGTGGTAATGATGTCTGACGTTCGGCATTCCCCCATTATGAAATTAATTTTTACATGTGATTATTCGATTAATAAAATATCCCTGTACATGTTTATATTGTAATTTTTGATTTATTTTCTCCATATTATGTTCAATTTTAATTTTAAAAGACTATTTTTTATTACATATCTTTCCTTAAATGTTTATAGCTCCTACTAAATTATTTACCCAAACTAAGCATCTGATATCACCCCTTTCATATGATTTGTTTTCCCTGGATTGCAAGAAGTGTATTAGGTTTGGTATATAGGGTAGTGCTAAAGGAATAATGGAATTCTCAGTGGATTATGTATGTTGTCTTTTATGTTATAATTTTTAATTTAACATTTATGTATTTAATCTATTTTCCAAGAATGCTAAACTAATCGGACCTTCAGGACATGATTCCATGTAATGATTCCCATTTATTAAAATAATGCACCGGATCTAGGCTTCTAGGGTTGGGGTATTACAATACTTATATTTCATAATTTTTAAAAATTCCTGACCAATAACTACTAGATTCATAATAAATGAAATTATTAATTATTGGAGACCAAGATCTCAGCCATTTGGATACCTATACAATCTATCCCGTTAAAAAGATGGTTAAAATTGGTTCGGTAAAAATAGATATAATTTGGAAAACTATATCTCTACATTAAATACCATTTAAAAGATATTTTAATACTACTTGGTACAATCTCAAATGGTTTTTTAAATGGACATTGTCTTATGAGACCTACTGATTCATTTATGGGATTTCAATAAATTGTCCCCACACGTTTATTTCATGTAAAAAGAATTCCACATATATATATATTGATTTAATTCATAAATAATGTAACTTATCAAGAAATATATTCATTTAGTAAAAGAAACATATTTATCAATATTTCCTCATTCAATCTAATGACACTAAAAGAAAATCACCATATGTAAAAATGATATATTTTCAATGAATCAATCATATGAATGATAAATAATATTCAAATATATTTTAAAATTAATTAACTTACTATGTGTATAATTAAAATTTATTTTTATGGCTATAGAAAATAAATCAAGAAAATGAATGTCAATATATTCCTTAGTCAAAAATATCATAAACCATACAGAAGAAGAATAAGTATTGTATCAATACAATATAATATCACTAGATTAAGCATAAAGGTTTGTTTTATTTTATTAATATAAATACCATGAATGGATAACTAAAAATAATCTTGATTAAAATATCATATTCATTCTGAATATTTTGGAAAAACTATTCATTGAAAATGAATTTTACAAAATTTTACTTTAAAAACATACTTGTAAAATTGTTGATTAAGCTTCAAAAAAAATGATTATCAGGATTGAGTTTTCTTATTTACATTCTGTACAAGTTACAACTAACATTCCTTTCATTCTATGTAAAAAGGATAAGAAAGGTGATTGTTTAGAAAACTACAAAATGATTAATTTCAAATTTTATATAAAACCAAAACAATCATTATTTTGAAAATTAAATATGAATACATTGAATTTTTTGAACGATTTTAAATTTATTAAAAATATATTAATAAATACATTTTAAAATGATAATATAATTTTGAAAATAGTTTTGGAAATCATGGTTTTTGAAGAAAGCAGATTTCAGACCAAAGAGTGAAATTAAGTAAGATTTTATTAAAACATTGTTTCAATTAATATATGTACCATTGTTTTGGAAATTTTTACTATCACATTAAAATATAATGAATAACCAAATTATAGGAGAATTAAATGGGTTTATTAGGGTATTTTCAAATAATTTCCTAAAACTGAATTTCAAGAGAAAATAATCTTGATTATAATGAGATTCTAAAAAAAACTTTTATAATGATAATAACATCAATGTGAGAATTAATCAATGAATATTTTCTTTTCAAAATTAAATACACATTAGAAAATTAGAAAGAAAACATAATTTAATGAATATTCATTATACACATAATCATAAAAGGACATAATAAATGTAGTATAAGTTTAACCCAATCAACAGAAAATGAGTTCCAAAATCCCATATATCACACGTAATTTATAATTAACAGTATTTCAAATATTTTACAATTCTTTTGGACATATTATTATATTAAAATAAAAATATATCCCTATTTATTATATAATATTTTTTCCCTTTATAATATGTTATCAATCATTCGTTAATAATATTTCATCATTTTCATTGTTTTAGGTGTTAATTCCCACGATTTGTTATATGTCTTTTTTCATTATTTTTTAGATTCCTGAAAAAATTACATATTTTCATCATCTTAAGAATAATTATCATGAAATAATTATAATAAATTATAATTTTAAAAAAATCATCATATATGATTTTGGAAAATGAAGTGTGCTGTGATCATAGAGATGGTAGGTCATACATATGCAGGATTAACGTTTCCATTTTCTAGTAAGCATTTTAGAAAGATGTTATGTAATATATATTATTTTGACAGTTATTATGATATTACTTATACCATATTACACACACACACAAATATATATATCATTCATGATGTGTGGTTATGAAAAGAGAAAAACATCACTCTGTGAATGTGGTAGTCCATATATACACAAATGATGTCAACATATTTAAGTAAATAAATTGGAATAAAAAGAAAATGATGAATTTTATATAATTAATGATAATTATGTTTTAAATATATTTATTATTCCATTTATGTCATGTATAATAATTAAAGTTATCATTATCACCATCCATGTGAAGTGTTATTGAAAAACATATCACATCACTTCCTGAGGCGGTACTCCGCCACACACACGAGTGAAATTATCATATATCCTACAAAATAAAAGGTGATGATATATATATATTATATAATTATAAAATAGGTATAATTATTTAATAAATTTCATATATATATATATATATATATAATATTTCCTAAACCGGAATGGTGTTCATGGAATAATGAATGACAACGGTTTGTGAGATGGTAGTTCTCCGTACACATGAACAGTGATTTCGTAACCTAGTTGATGGAGGTGGAGATGGTTTTATGAAATAATTTATATATCATAATATCCCATAATGTGGAATATATTTAGGAAATTATATCAACATGTTTTAATAATAATTGATGTAGTTAGAGTAAGAAATAAAATAAAGACTCTCTTTAAAGAAGGTAAACTCTTCTTCTGGAATCCTCCTTAGGTTTTATATGAAGCATTTATAAGAATGATTTATTCCAAAAATAATGATTCTTAGGTGATTTTGGGATTTTTTTTAAATTTATTTGTCTATTTATTTTCTTATCCAAACAAGAGTGAAGGTGTGGAGAGGAGTTGAGAGGGGTGGGTTTTTATATGTGAGGTTGGTGTCACACATGTAATTATTTTAAAAACATTCGATCATGCACATGTTTTTATCATTCCAAAAGATTAAAAAAAGGAATATTCTATAATAAAAAATATATATGAAAACAATATGGCAATAATATTAGTATTGAAAAGATTTTAGTTAATTTTAACACCAATCTTCTTCAATTAACCCAGGGTAAATAATTTTTTACCTTAACCGCGATAATTAATTTATTCTGCATTCACCATATATTTTGGTCAAAATTTATCTTATATTTCTTATAAATTATAGATTATTTTTATTAGAAATATTCAATCCATTTATCAAATTTCAATTCAAAAAATTGGAGATATTGAATGTAAAACTAATCTTGTATACCTAATGAGAAAGATGTTTCTCAAAGTGGAATTGTTCAGATGTTTACAAGGATTATATAACTAAATTAAATATAAAAATTATTAAAATTATATAAACTGTGTTAATTGATATAAATTATAACTACATTTACACTAAACCAAATATAATATAAAATTTAACATTATAAATCATTTAAATAGAAGAATCACTTTTCAATTAAAATATTTTATTATTCACAGTTCAACAAAAACTGAAACATTTCATAAAAATACAAAAAATCCATCTTAAGATAATTTTTTAACTTGATTTAAAAAATTATTTTATTTTTTCGAATATATATTTTAAATTTTGCAAAAATTAATATTAAATATGTGCATGATGCGTGACTGTTTTTTGATAATAGTGTGTTATGTTTTGTTTATACCAGGTGTTTTGTGCATCAAAAACAATAAATTAAATTAAATTTGGTCAAAAATAAATATACTAATTTTTTTTGTGTTATTACATGAAACTATACAAGATATAAATTACATAACATCAATCTTTGTAATATCGAAAAATTTAATCCTAAGAGGTGTGATCTCAAAAAATCAACAAGGGAAAACATATGCATTAATATTTATCAATAATATTTTATAATAAGGCCTATATGAAGGTATGAGAACATAAGAAATATTAATGTGTCTAATATAATAAATTATTAATAATAAAAACATAAATTGTAATAAAAATGGCTCATTAGTAACTATATTATATAAGATAAGATACATTTTAGTTAAAAATAACAAGATGTGTGAATTCCATCAGATTCAATGGAACCATTAAAATGGGTATAATGTATAGAGAATATTTTGTGGTATATTGTGAAATCATCCATCTATCATGGGATCAAAAAAATAGTAAATTTCCAAAACTATTTTAGGAGTAGCATCAATGAGGTAACAAAATCATCTCATAGGATTTTCATATATTTCTAAAATATTATCACCCCTTTGAAGAAAATTATATCATGTTAACACTATTAAAACCCCAATGGATTCCAATGTCATATGATTTCTCTAAACAATATATGCAATCAATGATCTACATTTAAAAAAAATCTTTAAGAAAATCATTATTTCTCCCATGCTTTAAAACCCATTTTAGAGTCAATATTTAAATTGATGTATTTCACTGAACATAAAAAGTGTATAATTTTTTTTTAAATAATATCAATTTAAAATATATTCCATGATATATAGTATTCAATTAAAAAAATATCCCCTATACATAACAAAAAAACTATTTCCATAAACCATGAATAATGGAAATCAACAAAACAACATGGTATAAAATGATAATGTAACATTGTTTAGATACACCAACCTATGAATTGAGAAACACTATTTATATTCAATATTAGTTCTTATGAAGGAATATACTGAGATCACAAAATCCAAGATCAATATTGACAAGTCATAGAGAGAGGGAATCATCCAAAGTCCCATCCAAATAATAGTTTTACAGAAAAAACCTTCTAAGAATCATGATGATACGAGACATAGTAAGATTATGAATAATGGATAATTAAATTTGTAATAAAGTCTAATATGCATTAAATAACCTCTATTTATGGTAGCATATGAATTTAATATGTGGAAAATTTACTTAGATAATCATTGGATAAATCAACTATTTTCTGCTCTGAGAAAACCACCAGCATATCACAGTGTTTCCAACCATGATGTGGTTTCTGTGAAATAAACATTCACTCATTTCCAAAAATGGTTCTCCGATTTAGAATTGTGTAAGAACCATGTTTGTTTTGGAACAAATATTACTTCAACCAAGTATTGGTGTCCACTATGTTCATGGAAAACATGAAAACATAAAGTTTCAATATCGTGACACCACTCCAACCATTAGCGTATTAGCCCTAGAAGTTTCACACAATCGGTTTGTTAGTCCAACAACATTTAGATCATTTTATGGACATTAATTTGATATGTTGATGGAGTCCAAAAATCATTTTCAAGTCATCATGAACCTAAAAAAATTATCAATATAAATATAAAAAATATATAAGTTGAAAATAAGAAATTAATGTGACCCAAATTGTGTGACAATTAAATTTAGTAATGGAACAAAATTTTTTATGCCATAAATATTTGAATTTTTTTAAGCTTTAGTATTCAGGTAAAAAGTGCCCTATATTGAAAAGGTTACAAAGATCCTTTTAAGAAATTTTGAATGAAAATAAAATATAGTTGAAATTGAATTTAATTACACATTTTCATATAAATAAGATAATTCTGGAGTCCTTTAAATGAATTTCTATATGAAGGAAAAGTAATTTTTTAAAATACTTAAAAACAATTAATGAAATGTATTCAATGAAATACAATTATTAAATATTAAAATAAGAATATCATTTAATTAAATGACATAATAAGGAACAGAAAATGCTATTATTATAGTGATATTCATGATAGTATATATGAAATAGAAATTAGGTGAACCATATATATCAATATATGTTCAATAATAAAAATTGTCTGAAAAAGAAATTTGAGACGAGATGCTCATTTAAATTTGGAAATGCATGAATAAAAAATAATTTTAATGAATTAACTAAATATTATTCATTAAAACTGATACTTTATATGAAATAATATGTTAACACCAATTAATGGGGTAGTATGTAAATTATATAAAATAAATCATGGTTTAAAACATAATACATGACTTAGTGAATTAAATAGGGAGACCAAGAGCCATAATAATGACCATAACATCTGGAATTGTAATGAATCAAGATATGATTATGTGGAGAAAATATAATCCTTATAAAATAAATATAAATATGAACTAAAATATCAGAGGTCATAACACACATAATAATTTCATAACGTTGTCAATAAACCTGTGATACAGCCCAATGATAATAAATTAAGATAAAAATCACATTATCTCTTGTCTTAAACATGAACACATTCTATTTTAATTTATAATAAATTTATTAATATAATAAATTAATATAAATGACATATTTATATCCATATCACTTAATTTCATTCAATCAATATCATATTTTCCCATTTACGTATTAATATTTGTTAAAATCAACATTATGTGTTAATTGACCTATTTCACATGCCTGTTTTGACTCTTCAATATTAGCCCCTATTCATTAGACATGGATAAATTTTTAATATAATCATAAACAAGTTATAATTATAATGATTATATATTAAATATACTTATTCATCCATCTATGTGAGGTTGTCATAAAAAACTAATCACAATGATTCATAGAGATGATAGATTATAAATATGAATGAATGACATATCATTTTTATAATTGGTGTAAAATAAATAAATTAGTAAATATTTTATAATTTTATAATAATAAACATGTTATAAATGTCATATTTATGAATTATTTTCATCCTTATCACTATCCATGTGTATTTTTTATGAATATTTAATCACATCCCTTTGTGGAGGTTGTTATCCACATATATGAACAAGTGATGTGTTTATTTTACATGGAATGGATAAGGCGATGGAAAAATATTTTTCCTTCATAATAATGGAGATAATAATTTTATTATATTGTTATGTTTTTTATTATATTTAATAAGGGAGAATAAAATATAATCATAACATAAATTTGTTAATAATTATTCCTCCTCTTTTGATATCATCCTATCGATTGAAATCAATGCTTTCGTTTGAGATTTTAATGTTAACTAAAAAATTGGGAAATTAAAAGGTAATTTTAATATTTATTTTTTCATATTTTTATATAAAAACCCATTATTTTGGATTTTTAAATATTTAAGTTACTCCCTTATTATGGGAAAAATCAAATAATGTTTCGCATGTTTTAATTTTTTTATTGGTTATATATGAAATATTAAAAAATCAAGTGTTCCATAAAATAAAAATGAAATAAATTATTAGTACAATTAAATATTATTGAGTTATGATATTATTTTCATTATTTTATAATTATTTTACAAAATATTAGTACCATTAAATTATAATTGATGTCATTTTATGAACTATTCAAAAATTATAACATTTAACATATCAATACATAAACAAAAATTAAATTTAAAAACCTACTTCATGCCTTATAAAAAATAATTATCTATAAAATCATTTAAATATCATTTAACATGTATTTTTTTTTTCTTTCCTTTAAAATCATTAACCATATTTTTTATCTTATTTTAAAGTCATTGTTAATGTGGGGTAAGTGTTTCAAATAATTATAGTAATTTTAAAAATTAAAAATAATTTATATACCTGAAAATAATTTACATACCGTCAATATAGTCCAAATTTTTTTTAATGCATATTTACACTTATCCAAACTAAAAAAACATTGTGAGAAATTATTTTAAAGATGTTTTGGAATTTTTTATCAACTATAGTTTTTGTGGAAGAACCATTATTTTATCCTACGATTATATGTAGTCTCGAATATTGTTGATGATTAAAGGAAAAATTTGTTTGGGCCAAGTTTTTTTTTTGACCTGCACAAAACAGATAATATGTTAGGAAGATGAGGTTTTTGATTAGACACATTATCGTATTCAGGTACATTGACATGATGTTGAAAGCCATAGGATTTAAAATCATGAGAATAATTTTTTTTTATTTAATTTTAGTTTGTATTTTCTATAATTATAGAAATAATTAAGTTGATGTGATAGAAATAATTACATTTCTGAGGCATAATTTACTATCTTAATAATTCATATTAGGGATTAATAGTTATGAAATATTATTATGATGTTAGTAGTTAGAATGTTTTTATACAATATATACTTTGTCAAATAATGCTTTACTGATCACAAATATCCCAAAAATCATTAAAACATTAATGATAAATTCATTTGAACAGTTGAGGGAGTTTTTTGAAGAAATATAAATGTTGTATTATAGAGGCTCCAACATAAAGGGATATCCATTATAAGGGAAATTACATCGAAATGTGAATTCATTCTGTTTCACTGAGAAGGATACAAAATTTGGATTAATTTAGAATGAAATAAAAAATAGATTCATTGAGAATAAAATAAATTCCGGAATAACTGATAATTTAAAAAGAATTCGAATTCACTGAGAAAGAAAAAAAATGAATCACTTAGAAATAAATAGAAACCAAAATCTCTAAGGACACATAAATCATATTGAACTGATTACGAAAAAGGTAAAAAAAGGAATTCTATAATTTTTATGATGTGTTGAAGAGGTCAATCATAAAATTAAAAAATTTATAAATCATAGTGAAATCTAAGGAGGTTTGTTAAATTCATTGTTAATGTTTAACTATGATATATTTTAATATATTTTTAAATATGAGGATGTGGTTAATGATTTCAAGTGTCCCTCTTTTGTATTCTCAGTCACCTATAAAAACATTCTCGAATCATTTTCTCTACGAAAAAGAAATTAATGAAAATAGAAAGGGGAAGAAATAATGAAATCAAGAATGAGTAATTGCAAATAGTGATCTCATTAGGAGGATCCCATAGTTTAATTTTTTTATCAGATTGAGTAAGATCATATTGAGACGATCGTATTCCTTCAATTAGATTGAGTCGATCAGGCTCTACTATGGCCTATGGATCTTTTCATAAGAGTATTAGATGTTTAGATTATGAAAGGGTTCATTATATTGATTCAATTTTATTGATAGAATCGTATCCAGAATGATTATATTGGGGAAATCAGATCAAAACTCATCTTATTATGAGAAATAGATCCAAACTTATTGGGTTGAGATAATCATATGAAGACACATGTGATTGAGAAAATCAGATCCTATGGTATTAAACTGAGGATTCAAACTAAGAAAACGTTGATCATTTTCACCAATTTAATTATTCTTCTCTTTTAATCAATTTTTTTATAAAATCATTTCAATCTAACATTAGTATGTTTAATATTTCATATTGGGTGATTGAAGGTATCTAACAGGATTTTGAATAAGTTGTATTCACTTCTTCATAATAGTGGACTTCAATAGGACCACGAGAGTGGCTATGAAAAAGATGTAGGTTCTAACACTAAGGCCGGTCCTTCTAAATCATGTCCCCTACAAATTTTTTTCACATATTTCTTTCATAATTATTTACTAAAATTTTATAATTAAATAAATCATAACAGGATTCAAGGGTTCAATTTATAAATATTTTGAAAATTATAAAATGTGAACAATTGGTTCACCCCCCCCCCCTAAAATTTTTTATCTGATACATTTTGACATCAATTGATCTTAGATGTAGGTTCACTTGTTGAATCCTAGACATGGATATTTTCAATTATCTAAATTGTTGAAGAATTTGTATGTTTGATGAAAAAATTAGTACGGATGAGAAAATTGGTTGATTAGGTGTATCCAATCGCCTGTCTTTTATGTAGTTGATGCTACTACTATTTGGTTTCCACATATTAAGAATGATTCCCCAATGACCTATGTTGATAATAGAAATATGGATGTTCATGGAATGGATATAAATTCTATTCTAATGTTCTTATCAGAAACATTATACACATTGGTTATGGGTCTCAAAACATAAACAATTATTCATGACATGCTTGAAATAATTTCTGAAGGGAATATTAATGTTAAGAAAGAAAATCAATTTTTTTTAATAGTATGTATGATGAAATTAGAATGAGTGATGAATAAAAATTTCATGAATACTTACCAATAGTATATAAAATTCCCCCCAACATCAGAGGATTCCTATATATCTATGAAAATTCTAAAATTATAAACAACCTTTTGAGAAAAATACGAAAATTCCTGATTATAAAATAATTTTTTTTAAGATAAGGATAATTTTTCCCTTTATGAGTTTCATAATATTCTTTTTACCTTTGAAATGGAGAAATCTCAATTGTTTAAAAATAATACGAAAGATAAAATATCTCTTTAAAGATAGAGAAAATTGAAAATTTAGGATGTTGAATATGTTTATCTTCTTTACTCTATTAATAATTTGGATGACATGTTTTATAAAAAATATAGTTTTTATTATATTGATGAGCTATCGATGTTAAAGAAGAATTATTGGAGGTAATCATCCTGTAAAATGTTTTGATTATTGTAGAATCAGACACATTGCTACGAATTTCCTCAATAATAAAGTTGGAGAATATTTGAATAATATAAAAAAACCTATTTATGGAAGAATTGAACTAAATATTATATAGAATATATTTTTTCCAAGAGATACTAGAAGATGTAAATTATAATGAAAAGAAATATGTTGAGTAAGAATGTTGAATCAGACTCAATTGAAAGTAATTCATCTATGGATGGATGTTTAGAAACATTCTGAGACTTTATTTAAAAATTTTAGAAACCAAATGATTCCACAGAGAGTGAAGAAGGCGGTGAAAAATCATATAGAGTATCAGTGCAGATAAACCTATGAATTAAGTCCTGATAAAAACAAAATAGTCAAGAAACAAATTAGTTTAATGAATGGATATTGTGAAGAAGTTTCTTATTGATGTAAATATTTCATCGATTAGAAGGATGAATACATTCCAGAGATATTATATTACAAACATAGAATTTATGAATAGTGAAAGATTATTGATGATCACAGTATGAATCTGGAATCTATGGAAAATAGGATGAAAAGTTTTAATCAAAAGATATTGATTCCAAAATTACCATGATATAGATGATTGAAAACATCAAAAAATATTGGGCATTAAATAATGAGACATATATATATGCTTACAATACTGCAAATAAAATCTATACTAATGTTTTTGGGATAACTGTTGGTATAGTTCACTTATATGGACAAATACCAATGGTTTGGCCAAAACAGTTATTATAAGTCAATAATTTAGATATATACCGACAGTAAATGTCTAACCTTTGGTATAGGCCACTTATATGGACTTATACCAATGGTTCCCCCTATACCAACAGTTTATCCAAAACTGTTGGTATAGGTCCCAAAAGCAAAGAATCCATCCCAAAGGTTCTCAAAACCGTTGGAATAGGTCTATACCAACAGTTTTGAGATCTTTTGGTATAGATACATGTAATTTTTTGTAGTCTTCTTATAGATAACATTAAATAAATCAAAATTTAAAATATTTAAGACAATACATTATATATTAATGAAATTATGTTCACCAAAATCATGTTTAGTTAGTGGTTTGTTCATTCAATCATAAACCAGAGGTACTGGGATCAAAACCATTATAATGCTTCTTTCTTGAAATACATATACCAACAGATTTATGGAACCTTTGGTATATATTTATCATATTACGTATACTAATGGTTTTGAAAACCATTGGTGCAGGTCTATACAAGTAGTTTTTCCAAAAGTGTTTTTGTAATCCTTTCCCCACAACTTACTAGCCAATGCTTTCGAGGTCTATACCAACAGTTTCAAACTGTTGGTACGGGTTATTTTTCTATTAGTTTGATAATATTGAACAGAAGAATTAGGTAAAATCATCCCATACCAAAAAAAATTTCCATCTAATTCATTTAACTTATCAGGTTTCAAAAAAAAATTGGGAAGCCTTGGTTGGAGTATGTTTTTGAGAAACCTATCAAATATACAAAACTAGAAAACTCAATCAATAGAAATGATGGTCAATTTAAAAATAATATTATAGATGAATGAAATTACAAACATCAAAAAGGTTTGTATATATTGAGATATTTCATAAATAGAAAATAAATATTTGATGAAAATTATTTTAGTTGTGGAATCCATGGTATATTTTCATATAAATATTGGAAAAACATACAAAAATCGTGAAGAATATTTGATAATAGTTGACGAAATAATGGAAGTAAAATGAGTATCTTTCCAAGATTATAAAAATTAGAAAATTTAAATCTATACATGGAAGAATCATTCCAAAAAAATCCATTTTAATGATTGGAATCTGTTTGTGGAAGATTTGATCGAGGAGGTTTTCATTAATAAAGATATATGAAACACCCTTTAGAAATATTTTCTTAACATTGAAAAAAGAACATTGCAAATAAGAATTCTGTGGAAATAGATTTTTTTGTTGAGATACCATTGACTACATGTAAAACGAAAATGTTTTGGATTCTTTATTGTGTTTTCTTTTCGCATATGAGTGGTGAAATAAATGACTACAAATATGATGAATTTAATGATGGAGGAGAAGATAAATTTGGTAATGATAGTTATTGAAAAATAAGATGTATTATAATTGCTGAGATGGAAGCTAAAAATATGAAATCAATGGACCTTTTAATTTTTAAGGAGTAAATCCTAGCATTGTTAGTTATTGTCTAATTTTTTATGATGGAAGATAATTTTATTTTGAAAATATTTATTTTATTATGAAAAGTGTGAAAATGGAAAATTCATTACAAAAGGTCAATGAACATGTGAGAATATCTCCGAAGTATGATAATTCATTAAATCATGTTACTTGAGTGTTGTAGATGAAAACAAATATCGGAACTGATGACATGGAAACATGGAAAATAAGACATGAATTATCTTTTTAAATATTTTTTTTAAGAAAATTCTTATTATTGAAAAGAAAAGATAAAGATGTTCGTATTATTTTCCAAAAAGGAAAGATGACTGACAAACATCATAAGATGACCGAGATTCAATATAATAGACTTATTGAACATATTTATTTCAATTTATGTGGTCTGATGAGATATCATTCCATAAAAAGGATATTTCTACTTCATCACTATTATTTATTATTTCAATTTTATGAGAAACATTGTGCTTATGAATCACATGTTAGAGTCTTTTTAAATGATAAATTTCATCATAAAATATATTGAGAATGAAGATGGGGTTTCCATAAAGATGTTGAGAATAAATAATGATACAGAATTCACAAATAATACATATGAAATTTGAATTAGAAATCAAGGTATAAAACATTATTATATTGGTCTATATATTGCAAAAAAAAATGAAGTTTTAGAAATAATGTTTATAAGTTTGGTGGAAATGGTAAGAGTTATGTTAGAAGAATATAATCATTCCAAATTCTATTAGAAATAAGTTGTTTTTATGTCTCAAACTGTTCAAAATTGATTCTGGTTGAGAACATAAGACAACATCACTCATCATTAAATTTGGTTACAAAAAAACAATCATTGAAATGTTTAAAGGATTCTAGATGAGTATGATTTCTAGAAATAAAAAACCCATATTTTGGAATGATTGATGAGAATGTCGATTAATGAATTTAAAGGGTTATTAAAAAAATAGAATAATATACAAATGATGGAAAAAATATTTAAATATGTAGGTGGTATCATATGATATAAGGCCCCAGCCTTAAACCATACTTAATCTTGAGTTATTACATGATTACACATTGAGGATCTTTTTAGGTTTAGAGTCTTAGAGAATTAGATCATGAAACTTTCATTACATTCCACATTTAAACAAAGTGGTTACATAAAAGACAGTATTCATTTTTCCCATCAACGGAAACATATTTAAAATAAAACATGGATTCTTTCTTGACACATCCTTGACACTATCATCACATCATGTACATTTCCCTTGACCTATGAAAAACATTTCATAACCTTGGGATGAGCATAAAAAGCTCAGTATGGGTTAGAAAAAATATGGAAAAGAAACACGAGTTCATATATACATAAGAATGAAATCATAATTTACCCATAAAACAAAGTCACTTTAACATACCTCATCAAATCATGAATAAATCATAGAAATCACATGACATAAAAGGTAACTTGGGGCATTCATAACATTCTTACATAGGGAGTAACCCTCTTGGTTATGTTTGGAATACCCACCACAATATTTTCCCTAAATCTCTTCGGAGAAACCTTAACATTTCACTCCTTCGCGTTACCTAATGCATTGGAGAGCTATATCGGGCTCACCCGCCCTTAGTTTATCATGGAACCACCCGTCTTCATAACAATTCCCAAGAACCATAACATAATCTTATCACATAAAACATGCATAAAGGAAACATAACATTTCCAACTTTCAATAACAAGATATCAAAACAACACATTGATATAAAAACATTATGAAAACCATTTTCAATACCAAAATAATAGAAAAGTAAAACATGGTATTTATTTTTCTTTTAAAAATAAGGTATGGCTTGTAGAGGAATCCGAAACTCAAATAATGGTCACAACGGCGGAGAATTCGTTGTCGCCGCATACGTAAGACAAAAACATTCCCTTTTGTCGTTTAGTAAAATGGTTTGTATAAAAAAGATTCCTTTTTGGATAAACGTAAAATTCAAAGGGGTTTATACACCGTATAAAAGAAGGTTGTGTATAAAACAAAATATGCCTCAATGAATGGATATTGAGACAAAGTCCCTTACAAAGATGGTATCCTTGGTTTAAGGATAAATCAATTACATAATTATGTGTGACAAAAGTATACACCAAATATAAGTGGATATTAATTTTAAAACAATCATAGGTTACTCACACATATTCATAGAAACACATATTAAAGGAGTGCATGTTTATCCCAAAGAATCAAATTTGGGGTAAGATGTTCCTTTGCAAAAAATTGACAGCCTAACGGCGTCACTACAAAATTCAGAAAATGAGTTGATGAGAGACAAAAAGGGTATCTCATCACATGGACATAAAATTTAAATAAATAAGGATATAGAAGAACATATCCCAACATAATAGTATGTGAATTAAAAGACATAAAAAAATAAGTCTTTTAAAAAGAGGAGGGTGAAAGGTTCCCTTACCGACTTGGGTAACATTCGAAACGTACAACCCATTGAAGAAGGGTCATACAATAAATATGTAAATACCCATAAATGAAATTATATTACACAAAGAGTATAATAATGGGAAGTACATACACCACTCAAAGGAAATGGTGGAAAATTTAGCATAAATCTCACGGGACTAAAAGTGAGAAGAAAAATCCCTTATGAAAACTCGGCTGCCTAACGGTGCCACTTAAAACTTACAAAAATGTATTGATGAGATCAAATAGGGTCTCTAATCATATAAACATAGAGTTTACAGAAATAGGAATATAAAATAACATCCCCCATCATAACAAATAGGAGCTTAAAAGAAATGACATAAAGCAGAGTACTTAAAAAGAAAGATAGAGGTTAGATCTCTAACGAAAATTCGGCAGCCTAACGGCGCCACTCAAACATTCAAAATAGGATTTATGAGATAGAATAGGGTCTCTCATCATATGAAAATAAAAATTACAGTAAGAGTTATATAAAAGAACATCCCAATAACAAGAAAATTGAGCTTTAAAAGGAATGACATAAAATGCTGTACTTAAAAAGAAAGAGAGGAGTATGATCCCTTACCTCGGGTCCGACTTGACTCGATCGTTCTTTAATCTCCTGAATAATAAAATTAAGTTAATTTCTACTTCCTTAAAAACCTTTTTCAAGTTCATTATTCATTTTATATCACTTATTACCATGTCATGAACATTATTTTATTATTTATGCTAATAACGGTCGTTTTAATGATCCTTGGTACTTGGGTCAAAAATAAACTATTTATAATTAAAAGTAGTTCATGTGGTAAAATATACATTATATCCAGAATTTTATTCATGATTTAGATATCATATATATCATATATATCCAGTATATTCATGAATTTATAATATTACATAACATTTAGAGTTAAGAAATGAAATGAACCGTTCAGGGAGATGGTAAGTCGTACGTACGCATGAACGCTACTTCCATTTCTATTTCATATTTAATGGAATTAAAACATAATGATACATAATATTATTTTAATTCAAGTATGGTATCATATATAATATCATTAAATATATCCTTTATACGTACCACATATGGTATTAACGAATCAAATCACTTTGAGGGGGCGGTAGTCCGCACTTCCTCAAATGAAGATATCGTGTATACCCATAATGGAAGCCATAAAGGTATGCAATAAATGAAAAATAAAGAAGTTTAAGGAAAACATAAACATATTATATATAATATATAAATATAGTGACATCGTAATGGCCACCATGAAAGGTGTTAAGAGAAGATCGAACAATCATTGTTTCGTGAGGCAGTAATTCGCCATCCACAGAAACAGTATGTTCTTTAACCATAGACGAAGGTGTGTGTAAGTGTAGCTCGAATACATAACATAACAAAATCCTAGTATATTGAAGATACTGGTGTTGTTACAAAATAAAAGAATAAAAAGAGTTTAGGGGGGTGGAGAAGCAAAATAAAACAAAAGGACTCAAGTGAAGACATTACCTTAAAATCGGGTAACTCCCTTTGGTTTGAGCTCAAAGGCTTCCTTGGGAAGACTTCTGACCAAAGTGAGGCTTCTAAGAGTTATAGAGGCATGTGGAGAGACAAAATGGGTAGGGGTTAGCCGAACCAAAGTCTTTGTAAGTGTGGGTAAGGAGGTAGAGGTGGGGGCCTTTTATAAGAGGAGAGGAGGGGCACTCATGGAAAGTAAAGAAATGTTACTTTATTTTAGAATGAGTTTCAGATTTTAATGGTCCCACATTGATGTGTTTCGAGGATAAGGTGATAAGGGTTCTAAATCCACCCATACAATAGGTTTTTGACATGTGTAGGTCTTATATTTTTCATTATCTTTCCATTTTATTTAAGTCGTTAAATAATGAGGTCATCGCTGCATCATCATGATGTCATAAATTAATTAATTTATTTAATGTCTAAAAATTATGAAACAAATACTATGATGTAGGAAGTATTTTTATATTTCCAATGACTATTTATAGTCAAAAATCTGACTTGTATAACCCCATGAAAAAATTGTTTTAGTTAAACAACTCATGTTTGTGACATTTTAATTTTAACATTAAATAAAAAAGGTATTTTTGTCATTTTCCAACCAAAGTGGCTCCATGGGGTCCCCAAGTTGACCCATGGATTTTATAGGTCGTCCATTACTCATCCAATGAGAATAGTACATGTTTCTAGGTCATTTCATATTATTAAAACCTTATTTTTTACCTTAAACTACACTGATTACCTCTAATCGCGATTAAAAACATAATAAGTTACTATTCACCAAAAAATTATTTTATTCCCATTGAACAACATTTTACTTCTTAATTACAACCATGTATGTCGGATTTTTGGAATTCAAAATAAAAAGGTGGAAAAATTTCATTTAAACGAAAAATCAGTTTTTTTAAGTACCACCTAGTGGTTTCACTATTCATCAAAATTTGAAGTTTTTCAGAAAATTACCAAAAATTCACCCTAAGATATATTGGATATTCCGAATTCAAAAATTATGTCTATTTTACGATATTAATAACATATATGTTACATTAATTAATTTAATAATTAATTCCCTTTTTCAGAACAAATACCGTGTTTTTATGAAACAATATATATCAAAAGATTGACACTAGTTTAAGTCAAATTTTAAAGTGAAATTAATTCCAATGATCACTATTTGATTAAATGGTAAAAATATATTCTAATTTAACTTTAAAACCAATTCAATATATAATATAATCATATAAATAAATTAGATTAAAAAGAGGTTTTGAATTAAAATATAACATTTTTCACTATTCATTAAAAATTGAACTTTTTCGGAAAAATACCAAATATTTACACAAAGTAAATTTTTATGTCCCGATTCTAAAGAAGAATTTTATTTTTTCAAATATAACACATTAAATTGTCAAAAAGTGGATTTAAAAGAGGTTCTCCGTCAAAAGGTGGTTAATCGACCTTTTAAACAATATTAGAATGTTTATGCTTAAAATTGGATTCATTCGCATTTTTAATCCTCTAAAATTTTTTGTAAAAGTAAAAATATTTGACAAACATATATAATATTTTTGTAGTTAGTTCTATTCATTCCCGCCATCACAACAGCTAGGCGTTAACTACCATTTAAAATAATATTATTTTATTATTAGAGTGCAACGTAAGATTCCCAAGAAACTCGTTGCTGTGTTTTGGGTACGCCATCGAGCATAGCGTCCCCTTTAAAGTTATATAAATATTTTATTCACAAATCTAGATAAATGTGAAAATTTCATATTATTTATTTACCTAGGGTGTTACATCCTTCCCCCATTTTGGGAATTGCGTCCTCGCAATTTTAAAATTGGGCTAGGAAACATCATTGATAATCCCACATCGGAACAAGAGTCAGTAAAACAATCAATTTAAAATAAAGAAAGATAAGTACAAAGGTCACCCGAGTTAACCCATACTAGGATTCCAAGTATCAAAATATAGACATGGAGGAAAAAACAAAGGGTCATGTTCTGATGGAGAGTGATAGTAAACATGTCTAGGAGAAAGTTAACCATAAGAAAATCACAAATTTGTGATGGGTTAAATGATATTCGATTCCTTAGTAGGAAAATTTAACAGACAACATTTTTGTTTTATGTTGCTTTTCATTGAGGAATTTTTTATTGAGCTTAACTAAATCAAAATGAAACATACCTACATGTCATGTAGACTTTAAACTTTTACTACATTCCTTAATCAAACTCATATTTTCTCCAAAAGACGAGTATTTTGGAAGACTTGTTCACATTAAGAGTACTATAATCAATTTATAGAGAATAACCTAATCCACAAAAGAGAACCATATACTTCCCATGTCTTTAGACTCTAACCAAAACCAAAACCAAAAGGGTTAGTACAAGATAAGATAATTCGGAAAAGGATAACCCTTTATAAAAAGAAAATCTATTCTTAATCTCCAAAATTTGTCCAACAAATCCCAAAGTTCAATGAGGACCATTAGATAAACAATTTGTCCATAAAATTCTTCAATATAAACCAAACTAATATTGAAACCCAAATATTTGAAGGATTTAGTCACATAGTCTTCCAAGTTAAATTGTAACATTTATCTCCAAACAACATCAGTTGCTCCTAAAGTATCGTATTGAAAAGTAATTAACCTAATCACATATCCTCCATGATAGGTTAATCATTTTCATAAATATCCAAAAATCAATTTACTCTTAATTCATAAAGTCACCTAACTGAAAAGAATAAGTCATACTAACCAGGGACTTCACGTAGTCCAGTGGTAGGTGATAAATACCAGTTGCAATTTGGTTGTGGGTTCGATTCCCGCACCTTTGTCCGACACGACGGGTTGTCACACGGTCTGTGTTTTTTCCTTTTTCCAAACTATTTAATTCTCAAATCATTCCCCAAAAAGAGATAAAATAATCAAAAATAACCATAACATAATTTAACCTCAATTTTATCTCATTCCTTTCACTTCCATCATAACATATAGTAACCCATAATTACCTCAAAAGTAAGGATCATATAAACCCAAATGGTTCTTTATAACTATGTCCACAAAAGAATTGATAACTATTCCATGAATAAAATTTTCATATATTAAACATCAGGGTTACACATACTATAAAAAGTCTTCTAATGTAACCCCATCCTCAAAAGAGACTTAATACTCTTAAGAATTTCACCATAACTCTTGAAGCCCTTATATGTTTACTTCTTACTCATTAAACATTCTTCATGATCCATTAACCATTCCTTTTCAACTTATTCTGAAATACTTCTTTCCTACAAACAAAATCATGATTTATATACTAAGATTCCAAAATAGGAAAACAAAAGTTATGAAATAATCCATACCTTTTATTGGTCATTGTCAGTTTCTTCATCCTCAATCAGAATGGAATTAGGTATTGGTAAACGAGTATTTGTACGATCATGGTGATCCCATTCATGAAACTTCTTCATAGGACATGTGTTTGCATAATGACCATGCACACCACATTTTAAACATTCAATTGATCCCTCAGAAAGAACTTCTTTCCCTTTCATCGATTCAACTGGATGCTTCCTTTTTTCCATGGTAGGTTCTTGCTTTATGACCTTCATTTCCACATCTATAGAATATTTATGTCCCTTTGAAACATTTTCCTAGGTGTTTATTTCCACATCTTTGACACATAGGTTTTTTAACACACTTACCTTTATGATTGTTACCTGTAGTTCCGTACGGATTTTTTTCTCGCATATATGATGACTTAGAGAAATCACCAAGGTTTAGGTGGTCATTCATGACTCCAGATAGTTGGTTGAGGATAAACACAATAGTTCTAATTGCAGATCCCATATCATTCAGTTGCTCGCTCAAAAAACTATCACAGTTTCCTTTACAACCACTGTTACATTGGTGCCTGCTAGATCCAGCCATTTACTAAAACCAAAAAGGTCAATGTGAGTATATCAACAAACCCATCATGTACTAATGAGGAAGATAAACACTAAGATATACATACTCATTCTCTTTATCTAAATCTAGGACTCTTTATGAAATCCTAACCATTATGGTAATGTCACTTATTCTTAAAGAATACCTTAACCTCTAAAGTTATCTAAACCGACCTCTGATACCAACTATAAGGCCCTAGCCTTAAACCTTACTTAATCTTGAGTTATTACAAGATTACACATTGGGGATCTTTTTAGGTTTAGAGTTTTAGAGAATTAGATCATGAAAATTTCATTACATTCCACATTTAAACAAAGTGGTTACATAAAAGATAGTATGCATTTTTCACATCAACGGAAACATATTTAAAATAAAACATTGATTCTTTCTTGACACATCCTGGAAACTATCATCACATCATGTACCTTTCCCTTGACCTGTGAAAAACATTTCAAAAGCATGGGATGATCATAAAAAGATCAGTAAGGGTTAAAAAAAATATGGAAAAGAAACATGAGTTCATATATACATAACAATGAAATCATACTTTACCCATAAAACAAAGGCACTTTAACATACCTCATCAAATCATTAATAAATCATAGAAATCATAAGACATAAAAGGTAACTTGCGGCATTCATAACATTCTTACGTAGGGAGTAACCCTCTTCGTTACGTTTGGAATACCCACCATAGTATATTCCCTAAATCTCATCGGAGAAACCTTAAAGTTTCACTCCTTCGTGTTACCCAATGCATTGGAGATCTATATCGGGCTCACCCGCCATTAGTTTATCACAGAACCACCTGTCTTCATAACAATGCCCATGAACCATAACATAATCTTATCACATAAAACATGCATAAAGGAAACATAAAATTTCCACCTTTCAATAACAAGATATCAATACAACACATTGATATAATAACATTATGAAATCCATTTTCAATACTAAAATAAAATAAAAGTAAAATATGGTATTTTTTTTTCTTTTAAAAATAAGTTATGGCTTGTAGAGGAAGGAAAAACTCAAATAATGGTCACGGTGGCGGAGAAGTCGTTGTCACCACATACGTACGACAAAAACATTCCCTTTTGTCGTTTAGTAAAACGCTTCGTATAAAAAAGATTCATTTTTGGATAAATGTAAAAGTAAAAGGGGTTTATACACAGTATAAAATATGGTTGTGTATAAAACAAAATATGCCTCAATGAATGGAGATTGAGACGAAGTCCCTTACAAAGACGGTATCCTTGGTTTAAGGATAAATCAATTACATAATTATGTGTGACCAACGAATACACCAAATATAAGTGGATATTAAGTGTAAAACAATCATAGGTTATTCAAATATATTCATAGAACGACATATTCAAGGAGTACAAGTTTATCCCAAAGAATCAAATTTGGGTTAAGAAGTTCCCTGCAAAAATTTGACAGCCTAACGGCGTCACTACAAAATTCAGAAAATGAGTTGATGAGAGATAAAAAGGGTATCTCATCACATGGACATAAAATTTAAATCAATAAGGATATAGAAGAACATATACCAACATAATAGTATGTGAATTAAAATACATAACAAAAGAAGTCTTTTAAAAAGAGGAGGGTGAAAGGTTCCCTTACCGACTTGGGTAACTTTCGAAACGTACACCCCATTGAATAAGGGTTATAAAATAAATATGGAAATACCCATAAATGAAATTATATTACACAAAGAGTATAATAATGGGAAGTACATACACTACTCAATGGAAATGGTGTAAAATGTAGCATAAATCTCACGGGACTAAAAGTGAGATGAAAAATCCCTTACGAAAACTCGGCAGCCTAACGACGCAACATAAAACATAAAAAAATGGATTGATAAGATCAATTAGGGTCTCTCATAAAATTAACATAATGTTTACAGAAATTGGAATATAAAATAACATCCCCCATCATAACAAAGAGAAGCTTAAAAGAAGTGACATAAAGGAGAGTACTTAAAAAGAAAGAGAGAGGTTAGATCTATGACGAAAATTCGGCAGCCTAATGGCGCCACTCAAACATTCCAAAATGGATTGATGAGATAGAATAGGGTCTCTCATCATATGAACATAAAAATTACAGTAATAGTAATATAAAAGAACATCCCAATAACAAGAAATATGAGATTTAAATGGAATGACATAAAAGAGTGTACTTAAAAAAGAAAGAGAGGAGTAGGATCCCTTAGCTCTGGTCCGACTTGACTCGATCATTATTTAATCTCCTGAATAATAAACTTAAGTTTATTTAAACTTCCTTAACAAGAATTTTCATGTTCATTATTTCTTTTATATCACTTATTACCATGTCATGAACACAATGATATTATTTAAGCTAATAACAGTCGTTTTAACGATCCTTGGTACTTGAGTCAAAAATAAACTCTTTATAATTACAAGTAGTTAATCTGGTAAAATATAAATAATATCCAGAATTTTATTCATGATTTAGATATCATATATATCATATATATCTATTATATTCATGCATTTATAATATTACATAACATTTAGAGGTAAGAAATGAAATGCACCGTTCATGGAGACGGTAATCCGTACGTACGCATGAACGCTACTTCTATTTCTATTTCATATTTCATGGAATTAAAACATAATGATACATAATAGTATTTTAATTCTAGTATGGTATAATATATAATATCATTAAATATATCCTTTATACATACCACATATGGTATTAACGAATCAAATCACTTTGAGGGGGCGGTAGTCCGCACTTCCTAAAATGAAGATATCACGTATACCCATAATGGAATCCATAAATGTATCCCATAAATGAAAAATACAGAAGCTTAAGGAAAACATAAAAATATTATATATCATGTATAAATATAGTGACATCTTAATGGCCACCATGAAAGGTGTTAAGAGATGATTGAACAATCATCGTTTCGTGAGGTAGTAATTCACCATCCACAGAAACAGTATGTTCTTTAACCATTAGACGAAGGTGTCTGTAATTGTAGCTAGAATCCATAACATAACAACATCCTATTATACTTAATATACTAATGTTGTTACAAAATAAAGGAATAAAAAATGTTTATGGGGTGGAGAAGCAAAATAAACGAAAGGACTCAAGTGAAGACATTACCTTAAAATCGGGTAACTCCCTTTGGTTTGAGCTCAATGTCTTCCTTGGGAAGACTTCTGACCAATGTGAGGCTTATAATAGTTATATAGGGATGTGTAGAGACAAAATTGGCAGGTGTTGTCCGAGTCAAAGGCTTTAGAATTGTGGGTAAGGAGGTAGGGGTGGGGGCCTTTTATAAGAGGAGAGGAGGGGCACTCTAGGAAAGTAAATAAATGTTACTTTATTTTAGAATGAGTTTCAGATTTTAATAGTCCCACATTGATGTGTTTAGAGGATAAGGTGATAAGGATTATAAATCCACCAATAAAATAGGTTTTGGACATGTTTAGTTCTTGTATTTTACATTATCTTTCCATTTTATTTAAATCGTTAAATAATGACGTCATCGCTACATCATCATGATGTCATACATAATTTAATTTATTTAATGTCTAAAAATTATAAAAAAAATACTACTATGTAGGAAGTCTTTTTAGATTTCCAATGACTATTTATAGTAAAAAATATTACTTGTATAACCCCATGTAAAAATTGTTTTACTTTAACAACTTATGTTTGTGACATTTTAATTTTAACATTAACTAAAAAGGTATTTATGTCATTTTCCAACCAAAGTGGCTCCATGGGGTCCCAAAGATGACCCATGGATTTTATTGGTCGGTCAGAACTCAGCCAATGAGGGTAGGACATATGTATAGGTCATTTCATATTATTAAAACATTATTTTTACCTTAAACTACACTGATTACCTCTAATCGCAATTAAAAACTTAATAAGTTACTATTCACCAAAAAATTATTTTAATCCCATTGAACCAAATTTTACTTCTTAATGACAACCATTTATATCGGATTTTTGAAATTCAAAACCCAAAGGTGGAAATATTTCATTTAAACGAAAAATCAGTTTTTATAAGTACCACCTAGTGGTTTCACTATTCATCAAAATTGAAGTTTTTCAGAAAATTACCAAAAATTCACCTTAAGCTATATTTGATATTCCGAATTCAAAAATTATGTCTATTTTACAAAATTCATAACATATAAGTTACATTAATTAATTTAATAATTAATTCCCGCTGTCAGAACAAATAGGGTGTTTTTATGAAACAATATATATCAAAATATTGACACTAGTTTAAGTCAAATTTCAAAGTGAAATTAATTCCAATGACCAATATTTGATTAAATGGTAAAAATATATTCTATTTTTACTTTAAATCCAATTAAAAAGATAATCTAATCATATAAATAAATTATATTGAAAATAGGTTTTGAATTAAAATACAACATTTTTCACTATTTATTAAAAATTGAACTTTTTCGAAAAAATGCCAAAAATTTTCAAAAGGTAAATTTTTATATCCCGATTCTAAAGAAGAATTTTATTTTGTCAAATATAACACATAAAATTGTCAAAAGGGGATTTAAAATAGGTTCTCCATCAAAAGGCGGTTAATCGGCCTTTTAATGAATATTAGAAAGTTTACGCTTAAAATTGTATTCATTCGCATTTTTAATCCTCTAACATTTATTGTAAAAGTAAAAATATTTGACAAACATATATAATCATTTTGTAGTTAGTCATATTCATTCCCTCCATCACAATAGCTCGGCGTTAACTACCATTTAATATAATATTATTTTATTAGTACAGTGCAACGTAAGATTCCCAAGAAACTCGTTGTTGCGTGTTGGGTACGCCATCGAGCATAGAGTCCCCTTTAAAGTTATATAAATATTTTATTCACAAATATGGATAAATGTGAAAATTTCATACTATTTATTTACCAGGGGTTTTACATATGATGTGAAGGTAATTTAAAATTAACGATCCTTAAATAAATTGTTCAGATTAATGAGGTGGATAAACCAGAGGATTCAAACAACAATTTATGTAATTCAATACATCCTCATCAATATTACGAATAATTTTGAGATAAGTATATCTCATCTAAGAAAAAATCGTTTACATTTTCTATATTAAATAACATAATGAATCCAAAAAAATTTTGAATCGGAAGGCTCTATTTTAGAGAAGATGAATGTTAATTATAGAAAATCAAACATGGCATATCTCAAATATTGAATCAGAATCAGTTTCCAATGTTATTTATCATAAATAATTGGTGGATGTTATGAATGAATATTTTGATCAAAATGAGATAAAGAAATATTGGAACGTGTTTCATGGCTAAAAAATAAAAAAAAATTGAATTCTTGTTGTTTTATAGAAATAAGTTAAATGAACATGAAGAATTTTCATAAATAAAAAGAAATCCATGTTTTTAAAGCTATGCATAGGTGGATGGTATAGATTTTGATGAAACCATTTAAACCATTACAAGACATGAAATCATTTAAAATTTACATACATTGGATATTCATTTGAATTACAATGTTTATCAGATGGATTTAATTTCATATTTATTAAATGGTGATATTTAGGATGATATTTAAAATGAACTACATTGTAGGTTTCTACTTGATGAGGATGAAAAGAATTTTTTTCAATCGAGTAAATATTTTTATGGTATGAAACATGATCCACACTATGCTATTTTATTCTTCAAAATTGGTTAACCACATTAAAAATTTATAAAGGAAATATCGATAGAAACATATTTGTTAAATATGTTGACTACAAAAGAGTAATTTTAATTGCTTATGCAGATGATTTTATTTTTTCTGGCGATAAAGAAGATGATTGTATATCATTTTATGAGGAAAATATCATGAAATATGAAATTTTTGTGTTAGGGTAATTAACTTTCATCCTTGACTTACAAGTTAAACAAAATCAAAAATCCAATTTCTTATCTTAAGAAAGGTATTCTCGGGAGTTGTTAAATACATTAGGGATGAAAGAATCTATGAATGTTTCCACTCTTATATTATTGAGAACAATGTTTTTTAATGATCAATTAAAAAAATTGAGAATCATAAATACATTCATAGGCTGATAAGAAGTGTTATTTACCTTAAAGCCTCAGGTCCAAAAATTTTTATGTTGGGACATTGTGTTTCGGGAATCAATTTAAATGGAAAAAATCACTTATTTTGTTAGCAATGAGGATTATAGAATGTTTCAAAGGAAAAAAATCTCTAGGGTTGTTTTAAAAAAATAGTGAGATGATATTTCATGGTTATATTGGTGTTGACTGGGTTGGAGGCTCTAATGATAGAAAATAACCCTTTCGAAGAATATTTTTCTTGGGTTAATGTTTTCTGAGTTAATAATATAAGAATCAAAGTTCACTGACATTGACCACAGATGAATCTTAATATGTTGTAGCTACATAGTTATTTACTCAAATTTATTAGATTAAAGATTAGTTGGATGATTTTAATTAAAATTTATATACCATTGTCTATAATTTGGGGTAATCAGGGTGCAATTGATATTTCTCTTAATCCTATCCAACATTCGTGATAAAAAATTGAAATAATGTTTCACATTAAAAAATAAAATGATTCTTCTGGACATTTTTTTTGAATACATTTCAACAAAGTATTAGATTACTAATATATTTATATAATCAATGTCTAAATAATTGTTTGTGGATTTGGGGAGAAAACATCATGGACAACCACCTCCAATGTCTTCCTAATTATAATAAGTATCCACCCCCACTACGTGTTGTATTATGAAAAAAATTGGGTATAAAAAGTAATAATATTGTACATTGTAATGTTTTTACTTATCTTTCATAAATAAATATGAAAATTTTGGTTAGCATAAAATTGGGGAGAAAAACAAAATGAGGGAAAAGAAATTGTAAGGTGGTATTTAGGGTTTTCCCCTTGTTTGAGGTATGTAATGTTTTTTATTCAATTTTATACATTTAATGTGTTTGGGTAATTTATCAGATAGTTTGGAATGGCTTTGATATCATATGGAATCTTTTCATTGGGTGTATGGTTTGAGCATGATTTGTGGAAACCATGAAATAAACCCAAGTATCCCTGAAAGAATAGGATTTGTGATTTTTTACTGTCGGTGCCCAGTTTTTATAACTATGTGAAAAATAATGTGGGGTCCCATTTTAGGTAGAATTTGGTGCATGGTTTGGAATCAATTTGTCTAACTATGTAATCTAATCATGTGGGGTATTAAAATTACTATTTTTAAAAACTATGTCACATTAGAATAGATCTAAATAACCCCTTTCTTTTCCTATATAAACCCCAAAAATGAATCTATCTTCCCAGTTATTAGAGGGGCCCTCCCACCCCTTTTGGAAGCAAATCGATCGGTTTTCATGGTGCGGTAAATGTGAATCTTCTTTGGTAAGTATCCTCTTTAGTTATTTCTTTGTTTTACATTGATATAGTTATTTTTATTTATTAGTTTTCTAGATCATCACATGTATTACATGGATCATGGTTTTTTTCATAAAATTACGAGGGTTGGGATCATTGATATTAGTTAAAGATATCTAAGGAAATAGTTTTGAGAGTTCACCTAGTTATAGTGTTTGGTTGTGTTGTGGGTCGATTTCTCGAAACACTATGGTAGTTTCCTTCACTCTCATATTTATGTTGATGGAAATATAAGTCTCTAACTACAAATTTGTTGATTTTTCTTGGGATTTTTTGTGATTATGGTCTTCTATGATATTTTGGAACCCATTTTTGTGATGAATTTTGGATTTGGAAAAAATGGGGCATTATGGTGTAGTGTGTTCTGTGTTTGATTCCAAATTTTTGATTTTCAAATCGATGGTTGGTTTGTTTTTTGGAAAATGAATTAGAAAATTTGATCTTGATAAAATGTTGGTTTTATTAAAAAGAGGATTGTCGTGGATGCAACATAATTCTGTTTTCAATATGTGATATTTAATTGAATGGTTTTTAGCTTAATGTGTTGTTTGGTTTGAAATTATTTGATTGATATATTATTTACATATGTTGAATTATATGATCTGAAATTTGTAAACGGAAGTGTTTTATATAATTTAAGGGATGTTGTTGGCATGGTTGTTGTCATACAGGTTAATTATTGTTGGGAAAGGATGAATATAGGTTGTGAAGGACCACTATCAACCAGAAGTGGGCATGATGTTCCAATATAAAATTTGGACAGGTTTGCATGTGATATTCGATATTCAAGGGTAACACGAAGAATGAATTTGGGTGTGGAACATGGGAACATGGGAAGGACATGTGTGCCGCCATGATAGTTGTAATGGCTAATGACATTGTAAAATGGGCTTTGGGATGATGATGTGTTTAGATTCATTAGTTATATTCTCCCATTTTAATTATGTTTATTTCATTTAATCTCTTTGGAAAAGTATGTTCTTGGAATATTGTAAATTTCTGAGTTATAACATATATTTATATAAATTGTTTTATATAAATATTATTATCATTTATTATTCTAGTGGTGTGTGTAGGGTTGAAATTTGGACAAAACCTATTTAGTCTTATTAATCACCCATGATTTCATACATTAGTGATTTTGAAGATGTTGTAATCTAGGACACCAAAAAATGTAAATCATATCCTTCATTTAGTGGTTCATTGGGATGATTGGGTGGTATTACGGTTCTTGGAGAATGAATCATAGTGTGGAGCTATGGAGTTGTTTTGGAGTTATTTTGGTTGTGTTGTTTATTGATCATCTATGTCCATTGATTATGTATTATTGTTTTTTGATTAAATTGGTTTTCATTCTTGTTGATATGTGAATCCTTTTATCATGAATAATTTCATTGTTGTTGTATTGGAATGTTTGGTTGGGTGTTTTCATTAAAAATGGAAAATCATCCCCCCCCCCCATTTAAGAATCCCTCCACATTTATTTCCTTTATTTTTCACCTTGTGGATGTCACTGAAGCCTATGTAGCACCTCATCCTCAACTCAATCCAATGATGAGGGGTGGGATTTTTTCATGTGGAATCATCTTTTTTAGTCGTTGATGTAAAAGTAATGTCTATTTTTCTTGGTCTTAGAATTAGTTTTTGGTTTTGGCGTTGGAATTCATTAATGGTTTAATTTTCATGTTTGGAAGGTATAATTGAGTAGAATGGTCAGAATGTGATATGTATTGTATAAAAGGAAGTATCTAAGCCTTTTTTTATAAACATCATGTTACCTTGGATTTGGGTACAAAAGTTATCAAGAGACACTTAATGGACCGTGATGTCACTATTGTGGGTTTAGGAAATGAGATGAGCATGCCATTTATGGTAGAAATTACTTCCCACACGGATTTAATATTTTGTTTTGTATAATGATTTATGTGGTGATATATATGTGTTAATTTGTTAAAAAAACTAACCGTTGTTTTAAAAAAAATTGTTTCAAAATAATAATTGTGATGGTATTTTTTAAGTGATCCAATTTTCAAAATATTTTTAATTTTTCAAACATGGAGTGAACAAGGGAGAATATTAATTTTTAAAGTACGATTTTTTATAGCTAGAAATTTATTGAATTTTTCTTTTTAATCATTTAGTTTGTAGGGAGTGATAATTATGGATATTCTTATGTTGATTGAAATGGATCCATGTAGGAGTCGTAGATACCAACCAGATGTTCGTTTGGGAAATGTGGTTACACCTGAGGCCCAAGTGAACTATAAGTTAGTTCATAGAAAAGTGAATAATATTCCAAGCTGTGGAAGTTTTGGAAAAAAGAAATGTTCTAACACATGTGGATCACTCGGTTTATATTTAGAAGTAAAATTCACCCATATTTAGTAGTAATTCAAAACTGGAAATGGTGGTGGAATGATTTAATATGATGAATATAATATTTTATTTCCAAGGCATGCTAGTATAGTTGGATGTGATGTTTGAAGCGAATATGTGGGAAGATAATTCACATCAGTGGTGGGAGTTAGTGGTCCAGGATAAAACAGAGCTAGGTATGACATGGGAGGCTCTTGAGTAACTTTTTGACAAAAAATTCTTCCCTCAAATTTTCAAAATTTAGTGAAAAATGGATTTATTCCTCAAAAAGTAAGAGATAATGACATTTATTGAATATGTGGCGATGTTTATGAACTTAGTCTATATTGCAGCTATGTTTGGGCCTAATGTGTCCTTGAAGGCCCAAATAATTAAATCATTCATGAGGAAATAAATTCTCTCAAAAATTGTGGTACTCTATTTAAGTGATTGTATAGATATATTAAAAAGATCATTAGTTTATAAAAGGGATATCTTGGGGGATAAAAGTATGTGAAAAATGTTGGTACCCATTGGGAAGAGTGGGAATTGTAATTATGGGATCCAGTGAAAGAGGGAAACTTATTTCCATGGTGGGAGTATGGCTTAGAATATGAAGGTAGGATCAGTGAATATAACCCTGATGCCTTAGAGTAGGCCAATATGTTTTCTGTGTGGTTCTATAGGAAACATGACGTGTGATTGTACTATACATACTAGATCATGTCATAACTACAAAAATATGGAGGAATCATTGGTGTTATTTTCAAAATGCTCTGAGGTCGGGTTTTCGTTACACTCCTCAATGGTCACAGACATCGTATGCCCCAACGGGATGGAGACAACATCATACCATTCATCACCAAATCCGAGTTAGTCATAAAAATTGGAGGAGAACGCTGACTCCTGATTAGTGGAATTTTGATCAGGATAAAAAAGGGAAGTGTTTGGAAAGAACAAAACTATTCGGAGTTGGGTAGGATATTGTTGATGATCAGTTAAGAACATCCCAAGTAAAATGTATAATTAATTTGAATTATACCTTTATTCACATGTATTATGATATAAGTTCTTCTCATTTTTCTTATTTTCTCTGGTTTTAATGATTTTATGTGTTTGTATATTGAAATGATGCCCTCTATTTTAAAACATCAGAATATTATGGGTCAAAGAGTGTGCGGGTACTTCTTTCATAGAGATTGTATTATATTTTTGGAAGAGTTTCAGTTGATTTTGAACTTCTCAATTCTTTATTGGATGCATATGTCATAATCCTGGGACTGTATTGGTGGAAAATGTTTATGGCCCTCAATGATTTTTATGTGCAAATGGTTAGTTTTATGATGAATGATTGCATCAATCATATCATAAGATGATAGAATAATGAAAAGGTGGGTGAATCATGATTTATATAACAAAAATTTGGGACAAGATCATATCAATTTACATTATTATATTTGGCATCAATTGAATAAGTTGAGAGAAGTAGCTTTCTGAAAGTGGTTGATTAGTTTATGGATGTCTTTACCAAAAACTTCTTATGGTTTCCACCCATGGGAAAGAGGGGTTTCTGATTGATGTCCATCTATGAAAAAATCCTATCATACTCTAGTATTACTAGATGGAACCAAAAGAATTGAGATAATTTAATGTGTAGTTAGTGGAGCTATAAAACAATGGGTTCATCCGACTAGCGCATCCCCATGGGAAGTGCCAGTTGTGATTCTTAAAAAGGAGGATGGGACTCTTCGGTTTTCTGTTGATTATTTTATGGATAAAAATTTCAATATAAGGAATTTATATCCACTTAAATACAGTGATTACATGATCAATCTGTTTAGGGTAGCTTATTTGTTCTCCAATACTGACTTGTGATCAGGATATCATCAGTTGCAGGTACATAAATAGGATATTCCGAAAAAATCATTCAGATGAATATTTTTTCATTAGAAATATGTGTATAATAACTTGGGTATCATTAATGAATAAGTGGTGTTCATGTAATTATTGAATTGGATATTTAAGAGATATTTGGATTCCTTCATGGTGGTATTCTGGGATGGTATACTAGTGTATTGGAGGACAAGGGTGGAGCATGAGAAGCACCTTCTAGTAGTGTGGAAAATCACGAGGGATCATCAATTTCATACAAAATTTTCAATTTCGAACATTTGTACACATGCAACATGTTTTATGGGCCATTTTATTTATAAGAGAGGTTTTTTAGTGGATTTAGAGAAGTTAGATGCTATTATCTCTAGGAAATCGCCAATGAATGTTTTTGAGATACAGATCATCCTTAGTCAAGCTATGTTTCATAGATGATTTATTTGTGACTTCTCACGATTAAATTTTCCTATGAAATCATTGATAAGAAATAATGATTCATTTAAATTGAATGATAAGTTCCATAAATCATTTTTCATGACAAAGGATCATCTTACATCATCACTGCCCATGGATTGTCCAGATCTCAGGAAAGGTTTTATGGTGTATTGTGCTGCATCAGGTTCAGGGTTGGGGTATGTTCTAAAGAATGTCTATGATTTGTTTCTTTTTTGTTCATGACATTTCTGGTTTCCTAAGAATAATTACCCAATATATGATTTTGAGTTTTCGGTAGTGGTTTATGAATTGAAAATGTGGTGTTATTATCACTTTTGTGAGAATGTCATGGTGTTTACCGATCATGGCATCATGAAGCATATTTTATCCCAAAGGGTCTTAATTTGAGGAAAAAATTCATGGGTGGTGTATATATATATATATGTTAGAATTTTACTAGATGTACAAAGTGGGTAATGGTAATTTAGTGGATGACGGATTAAGTGGAAGTTCAAATGCTCAAGTGGTGAAACATGAATCAGATATGTGGAAGTTGATGTCGGTTATAGGAGACATGTGGTTGGATTGTAATGACCAGGGTGATGTAGTGGTTTTCATTATAATTTTTCTGGTTCTGGACATGGCGTTTTCTGTTAAATAGGCACACATGACCAATTCAGAGTCTGTAGCTATTATATTGAAACTGAATTGTAGGGAGACTATTGAGGGATAAAATCAAGATGTGCTTTTAGTGTTTTACATTCAGAATTAGGTGGTTAGACCAATGGATTTTCATTATAAAATTATCCGTGTTTATCATTATTTTTGATGGGTTGTTCATCTTGGAATTTATAAAATGTATAATGAATAATAAACACAGTTTTGGTGGGTGGGTATAAAAATAATAATGGTAGAGTTTGTATCAGGATGGTTGACTATTCAGCAATTCATGACAGAGCATTTGTGTCCCGAATGAATGTTATAGTCTTTAGCAATCCCAATGCATAAATTGGAGAAAATAGAGACGTGTTTTGTTATAGGTCTCCCATGAATGGTCAAGAATCACGATTCGATATGGGTGATTGTGGATCGTCTCACAATGTTCAACCATTTTATCTAACTTCATTAATCTCATAGAGTGGAGGATATATCGAAAATATGTACCATAGAGGTAGTGAAGTGGATAGGTGGGCGATTTATTGTTGTATCAAATTGAAATCGGAGGATCCCATATCGTTTCTGAATATACATAAAGCAATTCCTTTCAAATCCGTTGATGATGATCATGACATATCTTCCTAATAATAATGGTCAATCTGAGAGGATGATATACTGTTGGATGTATATATTGGTATTGAATGATGGATTTTAGAGTCTCATGGTAGGATCACATTTCCTTATTGGAGTTATCCTACAATAACTGTTATTAGGCCTCCAAACATTTGGATCTATTTGAAGCACTGTGTTGGTGTCTATATTGTTACCCATAATGTTGGGTGGAAACATTTGAAACATTGATGGATGGGCCAATAAATGTCAGTGAAATAATGTAAATGTTTAATTTGATCAGGAAGAGAATCGAGATGGAGTATTGTTATTCAAAATCAAATTTAGACTATCTTCTATAGTCATTGTCGTTCGAGGTAAATAATAATTAGATCTTGAGAATCACTCTAAGGTTGAGACATCATCGGTTTAGGAAGAAGGGGAAGTAATATCTGAGGAATTATTGTCTTTTTGAGATACATTAGTGGGTTGAAGTGGTTTCTTATTGGTTGGAATTTATACCAATGTTAAATGAAGTGCATAATGTGTTCCATGTGTCCTAGTTGAAAATGTATGATACAGATCATGACCAAGTGATTCTTTGGGATCATGATGAGCTACACTCAGATTGTTCATAGTTGTACGTTCCATTTTAGATTGTGGATAGGCAATAGAAAGTCTTTCATGGAAAACTAATCAATTTGTTACAGGATTTTTGGAAACATGGTCTGATTCAAGTGGAATCATGGGAGCGGGAGAATGAGACGACCAAGAAATGTCCCACAAACTTCTAAAAAAACGATGGTTCATTATTTTTTGAAAGTGCAATGACCAATTATGGGGAGATTTTATTTCCCACAATTTTATTTATTTATCCTTTTTTTTTAATTTTTATGTTTTTAAAGTGGTTGGGTAATACTTGGTAGAGTTTTAAAATGTTTTGAAAATGTTTGAATGTTTTTCTTGTGGAACACATTTAGTGGAAGCTGTGAAAGAAAACCATGTAACCATGAAATTAGAGGTAGGTGAATTCACACTAATGGTGCATGGTTTTTATTACCATATTATTTAACCATGAGAGTTCCCTATTGAGGTATTACTTGGTGCATAGTTAGCAAACAGTTTCTCTAACCATGCGATCTAATAGTGCACAAATAAGAAAATTGAGTTTTAAAAAATGGGTTCATATATCATTTTCTATAAATAATTAGTTCGTATCCTATACAAACCCCAACATAAATTATCTCTTATTAGAATTTATAGGGTCTATAACAACCATTTATATTCAAATATAAGGTTTTTGATAGTTTGGTAATGGTGATTCTTCTCCGATAACACTTCTCTCTTAGTTGTTTCTTGGTTTTCCTTGGTTCTATTTCTCCCTCACACTAGGAATTGAATATATATGAATGAATGATGTAAAAATAATGTTTTATTTCCTAAAATGATTATAATTTTTATTTTGTAATATAGTTTAAGAGATAAGAGGTGGTCCCTTGATGTTTTCACCCAGTTTTAGGGTACAGTTTTGCGGGGGGTTGATTTTTATAAACCATTTGGTTGGAGGATTAACAACCATATTCATTTTTGTTGAACTAGAATTAATAAAATAATTATTAATTAATCTTTGTTGAGATTTGTTGTGATTATGGTTTTTGAATCTTTTTTTGAACCCATATTGTGGTGCTTTTGGGATTTGGAAAAAATTGGGTTTCGTTGTGAAATGAGTTTCGGGATGGATTTTAAAATGGTGATTTTAAAATTGACAATTATATTATTTTGTAGAAAATTTATTGTGAAAATTTATTTCAATAAAATCTTTAATTTACTAAAATGATGTTTTCCATGGATGTCACATAATAATGTTTTAAATAAATGGGATTTTGTTGAATGGTATTTAACATAATGTGGTATTTGACTGGAAATTGGTGGCCATTAATGATTATTTATAATAAATGGTTTATATGATGTGGAATTTGTAAATGGGAAGGTTTTATATAATTTGATTAATGTTTTTTCATTGGTATTTTATTACGAGTTAAACATGTTTGTGAAAGAATGAGTAGTTGGTGTGAAAGAAAACCAACCAAGGGAAGTGTGCATGACGTAACACTATAAAAAGTGGATGGGTTCAGACTTGAAGATCCACTATCAAGGATAACACTATACTCAGGTGTGGGAGTGGAACTTGATCACAGTGGAGGGACATGTGTGTGGCCATTCTAGTTGGAATGGTTTATGAAATAGAAAAATATTTATTGGGTTAATGAATTGTTTGGTTTCATCATTCATTTTCCTTTTGTGAAATTTCCTTGATTTGGATGAATTTATTAGGGAAAGGATGGGGTTGGATTGTTTTTAATTGATGAATTTTTGAATGGATTTATAAAAATTATTTTATATAAACTATGCTAAGATATACTATCATAGCGGCATGTGTAGGTAACTCATTTGAAGAAAACCTAGTTTGTATTATTACCAAAACCCATCATTGTAAATTTTGTTCTTTTTTAGTTCATGTACTCCAGGAAATAGGAAATGATAAATCATATCATTCCTTTAGTGGTGAATGGTGATGTTTGGGTGGTATTTTGGTTCTTGGATCATGGAGCTTGGTATGGAGTGGTGGAGTTGTGTAAGAGAATCAATAGTTTTTTCTATATAGTATTCCACATAGTACACTGAATTAGATTATTTTGGGTTAATTGTATCGGTCTTTTAGTATTGTTGAGTTGTGAAACTTTTTTATCATGCATCATGTGGTTTTTTATTTATTTTTATGATGGGTTGAGTGTTTTCATTTGAAAATGAAAAATCAACCCCCCTTTCATGAATCCCTAAACATGAATTTCCATCATTTAGTGCCTTTGAGATATTACCTAAGGCTGACTAGACCTTCTTTTCCACTCCATCCAATAAGGGGGTGGGTTTATAAAAGTAATATTTACCTCATTTCTTATTTTTCTGTCCACCGAGGGATGCAATTTATTCAAAAAAAACATACTTTATCTAGTTGTGTAGTGTCATGAAACTCCCTTTTGGGAAAGGATATGTTTTGATAACATTAAAATTACATGATTTTTGAAATAATTCTATGAGTTCAAAAAGTTATTAAAATGGATTTTCTACAAATCCAATGTGAGATATTGAAAAAACATTTTCATTAATTTATGTAACAATGTTTTCTTATTTGTTGACACCAATTTTTTTAGGGATGTTTTTATCATTTAGGAATCCAACCCAATCAATAATAATGAGGTTGTTTTACAAAAACAAGTATCTAGATCTTGGATATCATATTATGTTTCACCATATATAAATAATTCATGATGATGTAGTTGTTGATCATACACATTATCATATTCAGGTCTATCAACATGAAATTGGAATTTGTCGAATTAAAAAAATGGAGGAAGACATGATTGTTTACTATATGTTTTTTTTTTATAATTAAATAATGATTGAAGAGAGAAGTTATAACAAAATATTCAACGAAGGGAAATTCATTTGATTGAATAAGTTATATTTTTTTACATGTTTCGAGAGAATATTGTGAAGTCAATAGTTTTAATTTCTTTATACATTTTAAACCTAGCATACTGATTCCTTTCATATTGAAAAGTTATCAAAAATCATGAAAACATTCACTATAAAATCTTTTGAATAAATGGTGGAGCTCTTTGAATAATTACAAACATACAATATGGATATTCGATCATAATGGGATATCCATCTTCATTGGGGTTATATCATAAAGAAAATTCATTCAGATTCGACGATAACAGTTCATAATTCACATTCACTAAAAAGGATAAAAAATTCATATTCACAAATTAAGAAATATAATTTAGATTAATAGAAAAAGAAATCGAATTCCGATTCACTGAGAAATGAATAGAATTTAGATTCACTAAGAAATAAATAGAAATTTAATTCACTATAATGAAATTAATATCATATTGAGTTGATTATGAAATGGAATCTGAAAAAAAATCCCCAAATGATTCTGACGATTTTAAGAGGTCGAACTCGAAATTCCAATTTTACATAAATCTTAGAGAAGTATAAGGAGATTAGAAGAAGTAAATGTTTATGTTTAAATAGAAAAAATTCAGAGATATTTAAATTTAGGAAAGTGGGGAATGTTTTTATATTTCCATCAATTGTTTTCTGAGCCACTTATAAATATATTCTCAGATAAAATTCACAGAGAAAAAATAGTGATTCTATAGGAAATGGTGGTTCTCTAAATAAATAATGATAGAGTCATTGATGAACAGAGATCTAGTGAGTGTAATCAAAATGTTTAATGTTATTTAATAGATTCTGCAATATCATATTGATAGGATCGTATTTATTTAATCAGATTGATTCAATCAGAATGTGGTACTTGGAGCATTTGAGCAGAGTTTTAGTTTTGAATATTGAAAATGGGTTCATTACATTGAGCCCACCATACTAATATAATTAGATCATGACGAATGGTTTTAAATGATTTATATTCATACTCATTATATTTAGAGATTCATATCTAGCAAGATTGTATCGAGAGAATTAGATCTAGACTCATCGGGTTCATAAAATATTATGTAAGCAAATTTGACTGAGGATATTAACTGAGAAATTATGGACGAGTTTCAATAGATTCATTATTATTTTTTATATCTCAATTGAATGATAATAAATAATTAAAAAATTATATTAGTCAGTATAATTTTTCTTATTGGGATATATAACGTCTTTAATTTGACTTGGAATATGTTATATTCACATCTTTATAAAAGTGGATTTAAATAGTTCAATGAGAGTGGATATGGAATGGATGTAGGTTCTCACATTGGGGTCTAAATAGGTAAATACTATGTGATTTAATTGCTTTTCTATTTTTTCCATTCAACAGCACTTACAAAATGATGATAAAAAAATAAAGCTTATTAGGTTTCAATTGTTTTGTTTCTAAATTTTTTAAAACATATAAAAATTGAACCATTGATTCAACCCCAACTACCCGTTATTTATTTGAATTCAATCCTTTTAAACGTTATCAAACCAGACAACTAATTTAAGATATTAAATGATATAAAGTTACACTTATTTGACGGAATTTTAGCAATACACATATAAAAATAGAAATCATGTAATATTGATAAAAAATTGACAAATATTTTTTAGGTATATCATTGTAGTTAATAAAGTCCCATCCACTCATTTGGATATATGATGTTCTGATCATAAAAAATAATTATAATCATATTTTTCTTATTTTACTCTTTACAGGAGTAACTGGTTTTTAAAATTGTTACTCATTATTATGTATAAAAATGTTATTGATGATATAAAAATAATTTAACCCCATAATTCCAAATATTAAATCCAATTTTCATGTCTCAATTTTTTTATGTGATATGAATAAATTTATTATAAGTATTCAATTCATAATGAAAAACATTTTTTACATTAATTCCCTTCTATGTATGTAAGTGGTTTCACAACAAAAAGAAATATAATGTTGATTCTGATAAAATTATTTTAATTATTTTAAATAAAATGAGTCTTATTTTAAATTTAAACCCAATAAAAACAATGAAGATAAATTTTACATTTTATATAAATAACATATATTATAGTTTTGTAAAAATATATATTTTTTATTATTCAATAAAAAACAATATTTTTAGAAAAAATCACAAAAATTCAACCAGAAATTATTTTTAAATTGTTAATTAAAAAAATATGTTATATTTATAAATTACATTATTTATCTATATAATAAATTAATTAAAATATCCAAGAACATAATAAAATAAAACATATTTTGAATGAAATGGGTTTTTTGATGCATAACATGACATTATTTAAATCCATTTCCATGTAACCACAATGAAATAAATCTGATTTAGCATTATAGGATATATAATATAAAACTTTCATTAAAATAATTAATCAATAATGACTAAATAATTTGATTAATACAAAAAACATTAAACATATAATTACTATTTTATAAAAAATATCTCTTTTTTCCTTATATTGATTTAATCATTGTTTCTAACAAATTTATAATCAATGAATGATTGATTATTAATTTTATAATAAATGAAACATAATATCAATATTTAATAATTTATTTACTCATATAAAAAATATTCAATCTAATGGGTAGATGTTTATATTCATATTTAAATTACTTTATTTTAATAATATCTAACAGTTCTATTTAGGCATGAAATTACATGTTGTACACATAATTGATACTATTTTTTAAAAAACTAAAATAATTAGGTGTTATGGAGATTCTAGTGTAATTTTATAATCTAATTATCAAATTTACTAAATTTCATAAAAAATTGTATCATAGGAAAATTCATAATTAAATATGATATAGCTAGATGATATAAGGGAAAAAGTACATTTTTTTAATGGATATCATTCTAGATCCCTTTGTATCTTATGTAGTCTCGATTCATAACAGTTAACTGACCCCAATAATACTAGATTTAGTGTCTACTACTATAAATTTAACATGATTAAAAGGAATCAAATCAAGAATGACTGAAAAGTTTAACATTCTGGGCCAATCAGATACATACAAGTGTCTTATATTACAAATGAGTAAAATAACTACAACATTTTTTTCTATCAAGGATAACATTATTCCATAGTTTATTTCCCTCCATATCTTTCATATTACTCTTCTTAGATTCATGGGGGAAGGAAACAAAATATGGGTGATTCCAAATTCTATGTTAGGGTAATGTATTGTGAAATAACTAACCGACAAATGATAATAATAATTATGGAATGGTACATAAATGAACACACATTATTTGTAATCAATAAACTGAGAATGAAGTTCATAAACAACATGGAAAGTTACTAATTGGAAACACAATACATATAAATAACTAGATAGTGAAAAATCTATATAAAAAGGTAAGAAACTAAAACACATTCCATTTAATCAATTTACTAAAAATGGAATGAATACAAATATATTTTTATGGAAGATCCCATGGATAAAAAAATATGGTATCAAAATAAAGTGAATGAGAAATTATTGGACATTCTGTATCTTTCACATGAACCATTAAACAGTCATGATCTATCCTCTAGATAGTTTAATTATATGGGAAGAATCCCATCTAATCTACTTGTAAACAATCTCTATGGGGTTTTCACCAATTAATTTTATCTCATGAGACTACTAATGAATTGATGGGCTATAGAATGTCTATTCCCCACACATCATTTCATCTTCAAATCATTCCTTATGATGAATAATTGATTTAATTAATAAAAATATACCCTATCAAATATTTGTATTGGATATAAGATAAGGATTTATCAATATTTAAAAAAAAATTAAAACAAATATCATGGTAAATAACCTATGAAAAATGGTATATAGTTTATGAAATAATCATATTCATGATGACTGTTATGGATATTTTGGGAGAATTAAATTTCAAATGATCATATGAAATTGAATAATTCAATGGGATTAAAAGGATTCAAGGAAGTTATTTTCAAGTATATCTATGTCATAATCAATCATAAACCATCTATATGAGGAAAAATGATGGTATCAATAAAACATATCCTATGTGGTGTAAAATAAAGTGTTTTTGTCTTTGATGAATGAAAATATTATAAAAAAATCTTTAAAAAAATACATGCTAAATATATATTTATTATTATTATTATTATTATTTTCGAATTCCTATTCTTTGAAAATCAATTTTTAAAATTTTATCCTTAATAATTTAACATTTAAACATGGAATTTATGATTCCATAAAATTATGGAGGTTAAATCTTTACATGCTGTATGAGGTAATCAGAATTACTTTTGAAGGTAAAAATAATTAAAAAATTACATGTTCATAAAGAGACAATAAGAGTCTAATGAAAACATTAATAAATGGAGATATGGAAAAACTTTATTTAAAAAACATCAATATATAAACAATTTTTTGAAAACCATTATAGAAAACATTATTTTTTGAAGAATATTTTTCTCTGACTAATAATAGAAAGAAATTATTCTGTTCTTTAAAAAATGTAATACATTTTAGTAAAAAATTATTGAAAAACGTGTTATAAAACATGAAAAAATTCCATGAAAGACCATAGGAGTATAAAATTAAATTTGTTATTAAATAATGGTTATATAAGTATTTCAAATGGAATTAAAAGACCCTTAAAAATATTCTTGAGGAAAAAAATTATTAAAAATTTTATTGTGTCGAGTACAACATTGATAAATTTTAAATCCTGGGAAAAAATAAGGAATAAAATAAAATAACTATTTTAAATAATAGAAATATAAAATGATTACTGATTTAATATATCAAATGGGTCAGTAGATAAAACCCAAAAAATAAGTATGTGGGGAATATGACATTTATCTCATTGATATAAAATGTGAGATGAAAATATCATTCCTTGAGTATGACTTGTCTCATGTGTCATTGTATTCATGAATAATAAAATAATGCTAATAATTTACATTCATCCGAATAATTTCATTTATTAAATAACATTTTTTTAACTTATTACCAAATTTTATACAACTACACAGTCATTTATGTATACATCGTGGGTTTTGACCAAATTCAATTTATGTGTCTAAAACAAATTTTGAAGGTAAATTATTTTCAAAGGGGTCCTTATATAACATCTCAAAAATAATAATCATTTCATAATTATAATATTGATACATCAATTATACATTTTTAACCAATTAATAAATATTCTTATGAAAAATGAACCAATGTTATAACTATGGGGATGATAGTTCACACACAAACATGAGTAAAGTTACAATATGCCAATGATCATTATAGAAAAATGGTTAGTAATATTTATGTTTAAATAGTAATTAGTATATCGTGTAGAATGTATTAATTAATCTTATATAACTATATATATAATTTATTTTTTAAAGGCATCACATCATGTTAAGGAGGAATAATTCCACACATCCATGAAAAACATTGTCACTTTTCATGTGTATGAAAGGTAAATAAATAAAATGATATATTTATATTTCTAAAATGGTAATTATTTCACAAATTTCATATAGAATTTTTTATGTCTTGTTCGTTTAACTAAAACTTTCTTTTTTACATTCCATGTATCATGTGGTCAAATCTCATCGATTTTAGTATGTGGTAGTCTACACTTCCCAAAATGATGTTACCGTTGGGACATCCCAGACCCTGATTCCACTTAAGGGGTTCCACGAGCCCAGTGTGCCACATAGACTCAAGTGAATCTCCTAGAACACCAGAGGCTACCAACATGTAGTGATGGCCTAGGGTGCGTCTATGGGGAGAGTATTCCGTCATTTCATAAGTGTAGTGCAACTGGTGATATTAAAAAAGGTAAATGGTTAAATAAATCTATGTAAAAGTAAGGAACAAAAAAAATAGAGACAAAAATAATTATAAATAAAAAAACTAGAATAAAATTAAATAACTGATGTTGATATGTAATGTACTATAAAACTGGAAATCATGGATAGAAGACAACATGGATAACATGATAAAAATGTATAATGGAAACCTAAAACTCTCCCAAGCATCCAAAGTTCTTACTCGGTCCCTTTCTATCATGCTTCATACCAAACAGAAAAGAATAATGTGGTTGAATCCATATATTTCACTTTTTCTATACAAACAACCATGTAATCTACATATGTAACCAAACAGTGCCCATGGAGGGTGTGAGATAAATCCATTTGGGCCACCACCCATGGTGTCTATAGCATCCGACATGTTTAATAGAAATGTAACATTATGAACTCATGCATATATAATTTAAATAACCACAATGTAACTAAATACCCATTTACCTACTTCTACCCTCGGTTGGTGTCTGAACATGTAACCAATTATTTTTATCAATCATTTACTGGTTTATATTAATAGGTCATGTTAGGTATGTCCAACACTGATATAGTATCGTGATGTGTAGATAGTGAATGTTCCATGGTAATAACTACGTCAATGTTGAACTCATGTGTCACTAACATAGTTGAAACTATAGTCAGGCTAATGTTAAGTGTGTAATCCAATGGGCATGTCCAATGTATTACATAATAAGGTGCCTAATGAATCCATGGTGTCCATCCAATGTAAGATGTCGAAATGTTGACACAGGTCCCTACAGGTTGTATCCACACACCTACATGTTAATGATGGATCAAAGGAGTGTGTCCAAGGCATCGTATAATATTATGAATGGATTCAACATTTCGATACAAGGTATAAAATAATATACACGGATTTGGATCTAGGAGGTTTAAAAAAGTATGTAAGACATATCCTTGAATCAGAATGGGGTTCTTGGGTGCTCATTGAATTTTCCAATCTGAGTCCAAGGGAAGCTCGAGTCATACCATTCCTATATAATTATGAGATTATTTTATATGTCCTTTAGTTCAACGTTTTCCATTCAATAGTGTGATATGTTCAACTATCAGGAAATCATTTGAATCCATTTAATGCATATTCCATATCCTAGGTTCGTTCTGTTACCTTCCTTTAATGTGCTACGGGGTGCTATAGATATACAACATATTATTCATTTAAATTTAAGGTCAAGTCATGTACTTAGTATAAATACCAATTCACAATTCACATATAATTATCAACTGAATTCCATTACTTAAGAAGGTCAAGTGGTACACATACATGGTACATGAAATTATGAAATTAATAATTTCAATAAAATAAATTAATATAGAAAATATTACCCTTAAATTGGTGATGCCATGGCACACCCAAACATTGGCTCAAAGCTGTGAAAACACTAAAACCCCAATTATGGAATAACCTTCGACATGGAAAGGATAGAGGATTGGTAATACCTCCAAAAAATAATCACATATTTGGAAAGTGGATGACCATACAGTTCTAATGATTATAAAAATATAATATAAATTCTATAAATGACACATAATGCAATCATTGGGCACCACATGACAATTCCAAAATCAATTAACATTTGTGATGATGTATATAACACCCATCATATGGTTGTATGACTCTCCTCATCCGGTATTGGTCATTGATTTTTCTCATATAGAAGTGTATCTAGGAAAAAGTAAAAACCACTCACACTCAGATATCTCAGTCAAGAGAAAAAGATATGGGGAATTGCTTGATCGAACTCGATTACATACTATTTCCCATCCAACATGATGAATGAAAGCCCGATCGGTTTCCAGATAAAAGATATATCTTGATTCCAATGTTAGATCTTCAAAAATACTATAATTGAGAGGCAAAAAGATGCATTATCTCAGATTATGGAATAAGGATAGAGCGTAATTTGATCATTAAGGGATAAACTGGAATTTTAACCAAAATTTAGAATGTGAATGGTTTGTCCAAATATTTTGACCAACCGTGAAGAAAACATGAAGGAGTTCTTAGAAAATTTTGGTGCTCACATGGTTAGGCTGCACGGCCATGCACCAGTCGTGCATGGTGGCTATGTCCAAAAAAAACACAATCCGCATGGTTTGAAAAAATGTGCAGAATTTCTACACAGTTTACTCTTAATTGTGTTCCAATTATTTTATTCCCAAAAAGAAGGGTTATGGGCCCTGATCCTTCCTCACACACCCATTATACATTTCCTAACCCATTATGCATCGATATTAGGTCCAAATTAATGATTTACACTAAAAATTATGGGATACATACTTGAGTGAAAACTCGTTTAATACAATCGCCCCCCCTTAAAATATATGTTCTCTGAGTTCAACCTTTGAGGTTATAGAACAATAGTATAAGAACAACTCTGGTCATTGGGAATGAACATCGACTTCTCTCTCCCATGACTCATATTGTACCTGGTTTTGTTTCCATTTCCCTCGTACTATAGGGACTAACCAGCCTGAGAGACCTTGGTGATTCTTTCAAAGATGCATGTTGAGTACTCCTAAAAGGTGAGATAAACATCTAACTCAACATCCTCAGGATCAAAGATAATTGACTAGTCAGCATGATATTGGAGATGTTGCAAGGAATGAAATACATTGTTCATGAAATGGTACATCTGTGGTTGTAATAACTTACATGATACTAGCCTGACTCTCTATAAAATTTTAAATGACCATATGTAATGAGGCGATAACTTTCCTTGCTTTCATAACTGTCTATGCCATAGCCTAGGAAATAACTGAAGAAAAACATGATCCATGAACTTGAACTCAAGAGGTCACCAATGGATAACAACATAATAATTTTTTCTAGATAGTGTAGTAGTCATATTATTTCAAATCTGTTAAATCTGCATTGATGTTTATTAACAATATGAGGACCTAGTAGGTCCGGCTTGCCAGCCTAAATCCCAAATAGGGGTGAATGAACTAGAAAACAATATAAATCCTCAATTGAAGACATCTAAATTGTGTCTTGAAGTCTATTATTATAGGTGAACTCCACGAGATGAATATGATTCCCCCAGACACCACCAATATCAAGGACACGTGATCAGAGCATATCCTACTTGTCTTATATTATCCATTCTGATTGTCCATTAGTATGAGGGTGAAATGTCTTACATAGAAGAACATGTTTTCTCATAGCCTTAGAAATTCTTTGATAGAACCATGATGTGAAACGAGCATCCCTATATGAAACGATAGTACATGGAACCATGTGTCGTCTTAAGATATCACAAACATACAGCCTTCCTTGATCATCAACTGAGATATTATGTCGAATTTAAATGATGTGGGATGATTTCATTAGTCAGTCAATTATGACCCAGATAGCATCGCTACCCCATAATGACCTAGGTAATATGACTATGTTATCTATACATACATCCTGTTATTTCCATTCTCAAACTGCAAGTGACTATAACAATCCTTTAGGTCTCTAGTACTCCACCATCACCAGCTGATAGGTGTAACACCTAGTTATATAGCCTTCTATATGAAATTTCATCCCATGAAACCAATAATGGGTTCACATATATTGATAAATTTTTGATAAGTATGGATGAAATGCCCACAGAGAAGCATGTGACTCCTTCATCTACTCCTCTCTCATACCTACAAGAACCTTAATACGTCAATGTAGATGGAGGACATTTTCTATATCCATATAAAAATCCGGAAGTGAGTTATCTCTTGATATACTATCATGGAGAACAAGACCTTCATGATATGAAAACATCATACTCATCACCTTCTCAAAGAGGGAAGAGGTAATTGTCAAGGTTGAGAGGTTAGACTTCTCGTGACAGTCATAATATTTTAGAGGATACTTAGAAAGAAGGACATTAATATCGATTCATAAATGGATTCCCATACATCCTATGTTTTAATTTTACGACTCATTGCATATGCAACCACATTGCCTTTCCCAGATGTATAGGAATGCTAAAAATCTAAGGATTGTAGGTATTCGACCCATCTCAACTATTTGAGGTTTAATGCATGTTAAGAAAAATATATTTCAGGATCTTATGGTCTGTGTACACCACCAAGATCACACCCAATATATAATGTCACTAACAATGTACGGCATAGAAAACTACATCTAGATTAAAGTGTTATGTCAGGTAATTTATCTCAAGAGTTATCTATAGTTTAAATCTATATGAAATGATTTTATATTCCTATAACAAAAATTCTCATAGGAATATTCACGATACATAATAGAAGATGGTATAACCTACACCTACCTCAGGATTAATTGTAATAGGTTATGATACATGACTCACTTTCATCTCATGATAGTACTTCTCACATTCATCCGATCTTGTGAACGTGACTTACTTCTTTGAAAGACAAGTAAAAGGTGAATAATGAGGTGAGAGGTCTTGTATGAAACACTTTTAATATCCAAAATGACCAATAAAAATATGTATAACAAAAACCTTTTTGTGATGCTACTATGAAACTACAGTACTAACCTATTTAGGGTAAAAAGATACTACTGGTACTAAGATAATATGACCCTAGAAGTGGACTTTTTAGATCAATATGTGGGACTTATATATCTTTTCTTAAAGTTGTCACTCTCTTAATGAACATAGAATGATATCAAGATGTTTTGACATTGTCTCTACAATTATGAGAATACACCAATATGTCGTCCACAAAGAACACTAAAAAAGAGTCTAAATAGGGGTAGAAAACCATATTCATTATAGCCCTGAAAAGGACAGGAATGTTCATAAGACCAAATGGAATAACAAGGTACTCATATAGAACATACATACTAGGGGAAGATGTATGAGGTATGTGTAAGGGTCTGACTCGCACCTGATGTTAACCTGATATCAGGGTGATCATAGATAAGACCATTTCTCCTCAGATTTTGTAAAATAGACCATATATATATGATTATGTGGATATTTCTTCTGAGAAATATGTTGTTTCAAACTTTCTGAAATCCACACATAGATGTATGTGTCCATCTTCCGTTTAGGAAAAATTATTCGGCGATCTAGAAGAGGATATAATGGTACATATAGAATCATTGGCCTATAAATCCTCTAACTACAACATTAACTCTTCATTCTCTATTGGTTCCATTCAATATAGAGAAATGGACACTGGTTCTACTCTTGGAAGAAGCTAAAATGAAAACTCTGCCACTCCTTTTTGAGGTAAGCTTGAAATATCATCTTGAATGACATATTTGAGACGATCCAAAGTCAAAGAGAAATCAACTTGTTATAAACCTGGATATTCCATCAAATTATTTTCATTATGGGTGGTTACCCGACATAGCCCATGATGCTTTGGTCCATCTCTAATAGTCTATATTTCCCACTCAGCCTTTTGTAGATAATTTCTTCCCTTAGGTGATTTAAAAGATACCCTGGGAAAATAGAATTATACAAAAGCATGATAGTGAATGAATAAGTCCATAATAATAATTACAAAAAAGCCCATAATCTCATGGACAATAAGTTTATATAAAAATGTGTTAGTGAACGCTCATGGGGATATCCCCTGTACTGGCGTATGCGCTCTGTTTGTACCCACAAGGGTTTATCTAGTGTCATTACACCACAATAATATTGTATCTCTAGTCCTAGACATTCCATGATAGATACAGTGATAATAGAGTTTGAATCACCTGTATAAAATAAATAAGATACAATCTTAGAGGATACTAGAATAGTACCTCATACTGGAGATGGTCCCACATCCTAATCACCAGGTATTGGTAGTAGTGCATGCAATTGACTTGGTCTACGACATAGTAGAATAGATGGAATACGATGATAAAAACTGATTAGTTGGCGCTACTAGTGATGAGGGTTCTGGATACCACAGCCATGACCTCCTACATGTCCATACAAGGTGGTTTTATTACAACTCCCAGCCTCACGCAACATAATAGAATACTATACTGAAGGTGGAGCTATTGTTGATATTTTTTCACTCAAAGATGGTGTAGTGGTCCAATTAAAATGCTGAAGATGCCCCATATGACCATAATCCCAACACTCTAATGGGTCTCTATGACACTGAGGTTTCAAAATAACAATGTCTTCCACACTAATGACACACCATAGATCTACTTAAAATGGTTCTCTGGTTAGCACTTCCATGACAAGAAACCTCCAGGGAACATTTCTTGCCACTAGATGAATGATTGGCCTAACACAACAAAGACCCTCAATGACCAGTTCTATTTTTCTACCACATGTTACACTCAGTGTTATGATCCTGATTTACTATTGCAAAAAATTAGGGAGGAAAAAGTCACTCGCCTGTGTATGGAAGACATACTAGATCCCATCCTTCATACATCTAACATGTGAGTCCTCATCTCCATCTTAGATCAGTGAAAAGTGTTGTAACATTATGACACAAGATGAATATTCTATAACTGATGTATAACCATTCTCAAGATGCATGAACTCTCTGCCTCAACCACATATTAGTGTTTATGGATTGAATTTGTCAAAGAAGGCATTCTGGAAATCAAACCATTACATGCCATGATGACGACCAACATCTGCAATCAGTGTAATATTAAAGAACCCACAAATCATTTTCATCAACCAATGTTAAAATAATATCAAACCTACTGGGAAAAATAGAACAACAATTACATTTCTGGGTAACTAGTATTTTACCTTGAACATGGGTTTGGGATTCCCATGCACGACTTATTGACAAGTCCCAAGTGTTTTTCATCTCAAATATATTGAATCCAAATAGTAATCCAAGAATAGAAAATTTTCTTTTGATTCTAAATTGTGACATCCCTTACCTGGATGCCATTTAAGGGGTGCCAGTTCTCGATGGGAAACAAGGCCTCAAGTGCATCTCCCTAGATGGAAGAGGCTGATGACCAGCAACTAATGCCTCAGGTGTGTCCCTGGGGATAATATTCCATCATTACCACAATGTAGTGAAATGGGTGAGAGTAAACATATGTAAATAGAAAAAATTTTATATGTAAATAGAAGGAACAATAGTAGAATTGAGACAACAACTATTATAAATGAAACATCTATAATAACATTAAACAATTGATGTCGGTATGTAATGTATTAGAAAACTAGAAAACATGTACACAAGACAACAATAACATGTTTAATAAGTATAATGGAACACAGATATTATCCCAAGTATCATGACTTCCAATCCGGTACTCTCCTATCGTCCTACATACTAAACAATGTGAAATAAATTGTTTGAAGTTGTATTATTTCCAATACCAACACATGTAACCATTTAATGTACCACGAGTACCAAACTTTGACTGAAGAGGGTGTGAGAGAAATCTCATTTGGCCATTACCAATGGTTTATATAACATCTTTCTCATGTAAGGGAAACGTAATAGTGTGAATGAATGCATATATAATGTAAATTAGTACAATGTTACTAAATACCCAATTACCTACTGGTGTCTGAATGTGTAACCAATTCATTTTATCAACCATTTTCTGATTTATATTAATAGGTAACATGAGGAATTTCCAGCACTGACATTGTCTCATGAAGTGTATATAATGAATGTTCCAAGGTAACAACCAAGGAAAATTAGAACTCAAGGGTCACCAACATAGTATTATATGTAGCTTAGATAAGGGTAAGAATGTAATCCAAGGAGAATGTCTAAGGAATTTCACTATAAGGTGCCTATTAAATCAATGGTGATCATCTAAGGTAATATTGGGCTAAGAAGAGATAGGTCCCTATGGGCTATAACCATGGATCATACATGTTAATTATGGATCCAAGGTCTATATCCATGCCATCCTATAATAATATGGGGGGAAACTATGGTTCCATACCAGGAATCCAAGATCAAAAAAGGATTGGTCTCAAGGTGGTTTTCAACCTAAGCATGTTGTATCCATGAATCAAAATGGAGTTCCTAACTACTCAGGGAATTCTATGATCAGAATACAAGGAAATCATAAATTAGGACATTGCTATTTTATTATGAAGTCATATAATATATCCATCAATTTAAGCATATCCTTAATATAGTATTATAATATCATTTAGTTGGAAACCATTTTAATCCATTGAAGTCGTATTCTATATTCAGGGTTCATTCTTCTACCATCCATTACTATTTTAAGGGGTTCCACAAATATGCAACCTATAATTCATTTATATTTATGGACATTTCATATACATATTATGCTTTACAATTCACATTTAACATTTAATTATCAATTGAAGAACATACAATAGATGGGTCAAGTGGTAAGCATATATAGTATGTTCCATTATAAAATTCATAATATAAACCATGCCAGTTAATTTTGAAAATCATACCTTAAAAGTGGTCATGAAAAGGCAAACTCAAATGATGGCTCAAACATGTCAAATCTCTAAATACTCCATTATGGAATAACCTTCGATAGGGTAGGGACTGATTTGTGATCATAAACACCAAAATTTAATAACATATTTGGAAATATGATGATCATAATGTTCTAATTATTATAATCATCAAATAAAAATTCTCTAAAAAGCACAAGAGAAAATCAGTAGGCCACACCTAACAAAACCAAAATCAAAATACATTAGGGATAACATATAGAACACGCTTCTTTGTTTTTTACGACATTCCTCCTCTGGTATTGGTCCTCGATTTTTCTCAGATTAGAGTTGCTATAATAAATTGAGAAAAACAATCACACCCTGATATATCATTCAAGATAAAAAGTGAAGGAGAAAATAGTTAAGAGAACTAGAGTACATATTGTTAGGAATACAATGTGATCAAAAGAATCTAGATCAGTTTTTTGAATGAATTTGATCTATTGATTATATGGTTAGATCATAAAAAATTCCCATATTGAGACAGAGATAGATTAATACCACATAAACCTGGTTAGATACGAAGCAAGGACCCGAATTAGATCATTAAGAGAAAGACTATAATTTTACCCAAATTATATCATTTTGATAGTTTTTCAAAATGGTTTGAAAAACTATGTGGAAACCATTCATGGGTGCCTAGAAAAAAGGGTCACTCCCATGGTTATGCTGCAGGACCATGACCTAACCGTTCGAGGTGGCTCTATCGAAAAAAAACACAATCTGCATGGTTTTTCAGATTTTGTTCAATTCCCAGAAAGTTTACTCTAAAACGTGCGTTATGACTATTTTCCAAAGACATATGGATTCTAGGATTCAAAAGCTATCTAGACCCCATGATACCTTTTATAACCCCTTATTCATCCATATTAGTTCCAAAGTATATATTTAGACTGGAATTTAAATGATCCAGAAGTATGTGAAAACCCAGGTTCTTACAATCATATTTACACAAATTGGAATGAATAAATGTATGTTCTATATAAAAATTATGGAAGGAAATAAAAATATAATATATAATATATAAAAAATTATCTATAAAATTTTCCACCATGATAGGTGTTAAATTAGGAATTAAAAATCTCTATTTCCTTACGTTGTCATTCTTCGTACACATAAATGGTTTGTTCGCTACACATTAGATGTAAGTGAATTTATCTTTTTGTCCAAATGATAACGTAATAAATATAATTATAATAAGGATACACTTTTTTTATATAGTAATTTAATAAGGAGATTTTAGGGGATGGGGAATGAAAATAAAACTAAAGAGCTTAAGGAAATATGTAACCTCTTCTTGAGGTAACTCCTTTTGGTTTACAACAAAGGGATTAGTTGGAGGGTTTTATGACCATGTTTTGGGTTATCAGTTGAATTGAGGGATGTTTAATAGATATTTATATATATCTTGGCATATCCAATCTGTCTTGAGAGGTGCGAGGATGTTTGAGGGGATACATACTTTTATAGTAGAGGGGGAGTGTCACTCTTCTAAATTTTTTGGAAAGGGAATAACTATTATGTTTTCCATTGAAACTGGCCCCCATAATGAATAAAATTAGATACATGGGAGTATAAGGACCAAATATAGATATCTGATGGGTTTTTAACATGTTTCTAGGTCATTTGTGCTTATATGATTATGGTCTTATCCCTTAATAATCTTAATTTCACCTTAATCATTATAATTAATATCAATTACTTTCAGTAATTGTATTTTTCAATAACTATACATAAATTATTAGAAAATTAAAAATTATTCTTATTCCAATTAATTAATCCATTTTCTCAAATTCCAATTTCATAAGTGACATAAATAAAATTAAATGTAATCCCATATAGTGGATGAAAATAAGGGTTTTTAGTGTAGTAATGTTCAAAATATTGGGATTATTTTATACACAATTTCAAAGTGAAATTGATTCCAATAACCTAAATTGGATTAATAAATAAAATATTTCTCTAATTAATATATTAAACTACTTTAATATATAGTTTTACCTCATATATTTATTAGATGAATAAGATGATTAGAATAAGAATTCAGTATTTTTCATTATTCATGAAATAATAAACAATAAAAATTGCCAAAAATTGACCCTAATTGGATTTTTATATTCCTATATCAAAGAATATATTTTCATGAAATATTCAAATTATTAAAGTCCAAAAAAATGTATTTAAAATAGAATCTTCATAAAAATTTTCTAAAAGTGTCTGAATAAAAATATAATAGTTTGTGTATTATTGGATTTCTAATTTTCTCATTACTATCAAATAATTTTGATGCATATTGAAATTTTTGTATTGAATAAATAATATCTTTTACATTAATATCATTCATGAAGTTCAATTAATTTAATTAATTAGGATAAAACCCCTTGTTATTCTTGTAAATAATTTTCTATAAAAAACATCCCCTTTATATTCAATTTTTTCTTGTATTAATTTCTAATTAATTTATAATAAATGGATTCATTTTATATTTTTCTTGAATCACATATTATTATATATTACATAATATTATTCATAACTTATAATTTAATGGTTAGGTTATATATTATAATATTAAATAATGATATTTTAATAACGTATTGTTGTTTAGTAATGCTCAGTCTTGTGTGTAATAGAAGCAATCAAATAAAGTCTTTGTTTTGTTCGACGCATGATGACTCATTGTTAAATGACTTTCCAGCTAAAAAGTATATATAATTTATTTAAATTATTAAATATATTATATATTCTAGTTATATTACATTCCCTTGAATGATTGGTATAGTGTGTCATACATGATATTAAATGATATCTTCATACTTCTAAATTTCAGGGTGTTGCATCCTACACACCTTAAATACATTTTATCCTATAAATTGAAACATGATCATGATGAAATATAGTTGGATATGTTCTATTTTTTTAATCTCATTTAATGAGAATGGTTTTTAAGATATAATATTTAAATGTGAGAATTGGAAGTACAAAGTTCACATGGAATTACATATAACGTGTTATCTATATATGAGAACATTATTTCAAAGTAGACATACATACTTAGATGGAAAGAATATATATTTAACTGGAGTTCTTGTGGTCATTAATCACAAAAATATGATATATCAATTTAATGTTCATGGCCCCAAATACATAAACAAGTGATGATCTGGAAGACCAATAGTTCCAAAAAAAGTTTTTAGGAAAACATATTTTAAGACCCTTTACCTGATGTTGAGAAATTCCTTTACTGCATAAGAATGTAAATAAATTTACATAAATAATAAATTTTAATTTCATTTGAAGAATTCCATATTTTTTTGTGCTTCGATAAAATTATAATGCAAACCTTATATTAGGAAATTGATATAAAAAACAATCATTGATTATTGAATCACTACAATATAGTTAAAAATAGATCATAAGGCCTATAGAAGAATGAAAATTCTAAATATTGGTCTTTAAATATTCTCCCAATCAAATACGGTTGATAATTTAAAATATGAACCTAAAAATTACCATACTGAATCAAAATTAATATTTATTCCTCAAATTCTTCAACAACAAAAAAGTCATATTAAAAAGGGCATCTTGTAGGTAAGTTATTGGTGTCAAACCCTTATCTTCAAATAGTCATGGGTTTAATTAAATTATAATTTACTTATCTTATAGGTTTTTTACTAGTATAATGGCTTTCAATTTTCTAAATCCATATTAGTATAATATCCAAAATAAATATGATGGACATGCTTAAAATAAGGTTAATCACTAAAATTCATTTTAACTAAAGTTTTAAATAAAACCTCAATACGTAAATACTTCATTATTACTATTTCAACATAGGTACTTCTTTAGTCTATGATTTATCCTAGGTCATTAATTTTAATTATCTATTCAATTCCATCATTTTTGTATAGAAAATGTGAATTTTCTTAATCATACCCCTATTGAGTGTCAAACCAGGTGTGCAGTAAAGATCATTATTGTGTAATAGGATACACTTGAGCGAGTCCCAAAAAACCTGATTGAGGTTGTTACCCCCAGGAACATTTGTTCCAAAGCCATATCCACATGTAGTATCCATACAAGGGATTATTTCAAGGAATACACCCATAATTTATACCTTAGCAAAATTCTAGGATGTTTTTTATACTTATCAAAAAATTATACCTTATGGTTATTTTATCTAATATATTTTTTCTAATGTAAAGTTCCTATGTTTTCTACTAAACATCATCTGATACCATATTATGTGACATGACCCCAAAAATACAATCTCTTGTTTGTAATACCCTTACATTGTCATGATTATAGGGAATCATATCGTAATGGACTGAAGAGTTCTGTAGTCATGGTAAACCAGATACATACTAGAGTCTTGTATTATAAATATATACATTAATTAAAACATAATGTTTTTGTTTCAAGGATAACATTATTCCATCTAGTATATCACTTCATATCATTCATAGTACACTTTTTATATTATTGGGGAATGGAAAAAATGAGGGTGAGATCAAATGCTCAGTATAGGTAAATTTAAACAGAAGAAATAATGAATCAATGAGAATAATAATTATTACTAGAAAATAACTGAACACACTTAACATGTAATCAAAAAACTGAGAAGGGAGTGTATAAATGAATTTTTTATTAATAATAGTAAAAACATTCCATTTAAATGACAAGATAAAAAAAAATTAAATATGGAATTGGTGAAACTAAAACACATTTAATTTAATCTAAAAATTTATAATGAGATGAATCCATAATTATGTCTATGTAAAATATCATCGTGAAAAAATAAGGAATCAAAATGAAGGAAAATACTTAATTGATGGACATAATTTAATTGAAATAGGAACTATTATACAATGGAGATCTATCCCCATGATAGATTAATTATATAGAGAGAAACCCATGTCTTCAATTGGATAAAAAACTATGGGTTTTTCTCCAACTAATTATATATAATGAGACTATTGATGCATCTATATGATATATAAATTATGAGCCCCACCCATAATTACATGTCAAAACATTCCTCGTATTTAATAATGGATTTAAGCAATATAAAACATTATTGATCAAATAACGATATTTAAATAAGTATATTGAATTATAAATACATCACCATATAATCACAAAACATTCAAATTAAAAAACATATAAAAAATGGTATATGTTTTATGAAATAGTCATATTCATGAAATAAGATATTTATATTTATGGTAAATTCAATTTGAATTGATCATAAGAAATTGAATATTTCAAGGGTGACAAAAGAAAACATGGATATGAATTGCAATACTATACTTGACCAAATAAATCATAATCCTTTTAGAGGAAGAGTAAGGATTGTATAAATACTTCATATCCCAAGAGGAGTAAAATGAATTGTTTTTTTCATTGACGAATGATAATTTTATTGAAATTTCATTTAATAACATTATAGTGTAAAATATAATTTTATTATAGAAAAAATTTTAAAAATACTTTTATCTAAAAATAAAGTGTCAAAAAAAATTCCTTAAAAATTTAACATTTATCCATTAAAATAATAATTTGAATAAATGATGGTGGGTAAATTTTTACATGTCATATGTGGTAGAAATAATTTTTTTAGCATGGGAACGAGGATACAAAAATATTTAGTTTATAAATTGAAATGAATATTCATTTGAAAACATTGGTAAAAAAAGTCATAAAAATGTATTTAGTAAATAATTTTGGAATGGATAAAAACATTTTTTGGAATCAGGTTTTTTAGAATAAAATAGTTTCAGAGATAAATATTGTCAGTTTTTCTTAAATAAATTATTGAAGCAAATTTAGTACCCAAGAGTTGGAAAATAGGCACTAACACTTAAAAAAGGTGATGAATAAGCAAATGAGATAAAAATAAAAGTTGTATTTGAAAAATGATTATATAATTTCCATTAATGTAAATGAAATAACATTGAATTTATTCTTGGGGAAAATAATCAATAATGGTTATAATGTTTCCCATGCCACATTGAATCATATTAAATCTTAAGGCTTTTGAAGTAATAAAATCTTATTCATTTTTAAAATGAAATGAATATAAATGGATTAATGACAAAATATATCAAAGGTGACAATAGATAAAACACACAAAATATGTATGTGGTGAATATTAAATTTATCTCACAAATATAAAAAGTTACATGAAAATCCATTACCTGGAGTCTAAATTGTCTTGTTTGGCTTTATATTCATGAATAATTAACCTGTGTTAATTATTTAATTTGTTGACAAACATTTACATTTTTATCATAAATATTATTTCACTTATTACAATTTGGTAAACAACTACTTAAACAATTTTTTTTATATCGAGTGTTTCGACCAAATTCAGATTATATATAAAATACAAATTTGGAAAGTAAACTATGTTTATAGAGGTCGTTACATAACATCTCCAAAAAAATAATCATGAAATAATAATAATATTTACACAAAAATTAATATTTTTAAACCAATCTTTAAATATGATTATAAAAATTGTGTTGATGTTATATTCATATAGATAATATGTCATACATACGCATCATTAATGTTCCCATTTTTATAATAATTATGGAAATAATTTAAGTAACATTAATCCTTCCAAAATGTTAATTATATCATAAACACCATATTATTTATTCATATATACTTATATATACAATTCCAATTTTGTAAAAAGAATCACATCGTGTTGAGGTGTCAGTAGTACACATTCCACAAACGATGTTATCACTTTTTTAGCATCTAATGGTGTAATTACAAAAATTATATAAATTTTATTTCCAGAAAGGTAATGATGTATTTATTATCATATATATTCTTTTTATGTCAATTGTTTTCTTAAACCCATCCTTTATACATTACATGTGTTATGTGATTTAATCACATCTCTTTTAGGATTCTATAGTTCACACTTTCAAAAATGATGTCATCGTATTTACAAAAAATTGTAATTAATGACCAAAACCAAAACAGCTGAGTTCTAGTTTCTGTTACTTTTACATTGGCATGATTACAAAGAATAAGATCCTAATGGAACACAACTTTATTATCCTTGGTAAACTAGATAATTAAAATATTCATGTATTATAAGTGAATATATTAATTACATCATGTTTTTTTAACTATTTCTAATTAAAAAAAATTAGATATAACTCTACCTACCCAAATCCATATTTTTGTATTTAAAATATCCATTTTGAGGATAAATGGTAACCGTTACATTTCCAAAAACAAAACAAAACCACAACTTGACATTAAACCAAATTCACGATTCAAAAATGAAGACAACAAACTGCCAAATTCGAAATTTGAAAACACTACATGATCCCACCTAAATAGCCTCGAATAATGAGAGCCCCGATCCACACTTCCTGACAGGAATCCTCATCATCAAAAAACCACATCATGGACAATAATTACCATCATCTTCCATCAAAACCCAAAATCAGCTGGAACTAGAGAAGCCGGTGAAACCCACAATTCATCGACCTACTGAAGCTTCCAACCACGACCACCAGAATCACCATCAAACTGACATTGTCTTATCAACTTCGAATCAAATCATAATCCATAACCATATAATTATTCGGTGTAACGAGGGCCACCGTTATCACATCTTACACCAAACGTTGAAGAACCTCGCCACTGAAAAACACCAAAAGGCATCGATGGCCACTAAAAACCACCAAAATCCATAGTCGTCGACATTGAGAACCATTTTCATCGATGAAAAACCACAAAACAAGAAGTAAATAACCTGAAAAAAAAAACCATGCCACCTTTTCAAATCCACCATGAGTCGAACCAGTCCAGATACACCAACAGAAAAGCAGAAAAAAAAATGAAAACCTCATGCTAGAGCACCACTTAAAATGTCATCGACCACTCGAAAAACACCTCCAAAAGATCCATCGGATCCAAAACACCAGGCCAACTTGGATAGGGGCGTTGGATTTTGGATCAAGATCAGATTTGAGTGGACAACTGGTAGATAGAGAGCCATGATTTTCTGGGAGACCAAACCGAAAAACATATCATCCGAGACGAAAAGAACCAACAAGCATACAATTTCAAATCAGATGTGCAAAAACACCATCACCAGTTGAAATCTGCATCATCAGGGATGGAAAACATCAAAATACCAGAAGAAAACAGAAGAACAGAAGAACCGACCAAGCCTCCATAGTGAACCATGACTGTGAACCCCAACACATCCCAAACCACCGTGAAGAACGCCGAGAAAGACCAAAAATGGAGTCCATCACAGCGGGTTCGGTCAGTAGAGCAGCTGTGATTCACAATCGAGGAAGAGTGTTAGAAAACCAGATCAATGAAGAGGAAGGCAAACCCTAATGGAAGAGCCCGAGGATGAACTGAAAGGGAGAAGAAGTATCAGAGTAGAAGAAGGAAATGGAGGCCGAAAATCGCTCTCTCGTGAGAGGGGAAGAAATAATGAATCAATGATAATAAATTAAAATGGAATGTTAAATTTCTGATAACAAAAGACATTAAAACCTAGATAAGGAAAAATAAATATGGAATGGAAATAAACTGAAACACATTCCTTTTATTCGATTAACTAAAATTAAATGTATCCATAGATATGTTAATGAAAAATATTTTTGATGAATAATAACTGGAACTAAATGAGGGAAATGATTCCATAATTGATTTCATTTTTGAGGCACAAGAAATACTATACCATCCAATCCTCTCACAAGACATTTTAAATATATTGATAGAAACCTGTTTAATTTCGCAAACGTAATTTTCTTATGATAACCTACTAATACATTAGGGTTCAATACAATTTTTGGGCTCCACCCATCATTTCCAGACAAAAAAATTCCTCATATTGGATAATGAAATTAAATAATTTTCCACATTAAATATCCCTATTGAATAATGAATACAGAATTATCACTATTTCCACAAAATAATCAATTAACTGTCTTAAAAGACAATATATGTAAAATGGTAAATGGGTTAGGGAAACATAATTTCAATTTTTTGATAATATGTTTATTGAAGAAAATTTACATTTAAAAATGATTATAATATAGTTATTATTTCATGATAAGGATTTCAATCCCAAAAAGAGGTGAGATTACATATAGAATCATTGAGAATAATCATGGTCGTAATGAGGTTCAAACATTAAAGGACATCCATACCACCTTGAAATATTTGAATCATAATGTCAAGAATGGTTTGACATTAAATGATTCTTATATTATGATGAGAATAACGAAATTCATGATATTATGATAAAAAGTAAGTATATACACTGAATAAAAGTGAATTGGTCCATAATAACTAATAAGTCTCAATGAATTGTAAATTGAGAAGATATTCCATTACATTATCCATCATTTTGTTGTTTGGTATTTATCTTATGATATAATGGTTTAAAATATGTTATGATCTTTAAAAAGATCCATTCACCTATTTATACTATAGTATAAAAATAAATTATAATTTTTTTTAACCATTTGTGAACTCTAATTTATTAATTTCACTATTTTAAGTGTTAATTTCTTGGTTTTCTCAAGTATGTTTTAACTTGTCATTCATCTATTATCATTAATTATATCAGGGTATAACCATCTCCATAATGTAAAACATGAATTAATTATCATATATAATAAGTATATATATATACTAGTCCATAATATTGGGGGATTATAAATTAAGTACACAGATAATGGAGACGGTAGACCGTACGTACTCATGAACACATCATTCATTTCATTTTTGTATTAAAAGAATAAAAATGAAATAATATATATATATATATATTATAATTATAGAAACACAAATATTTTTTTATGTTACATAGGTTTATTAAAACCAACCTTCATACATTTCATGTATTGTTTGAACGAATCACACCACTTAGAGTGGGTGGTAGTCCACACTTCCTCAAATGATGTTATCGTATTAATGAAAAATGAAAAATATTAAAGGCATGTGTTATAAAAGGATTAATGATATATAATGATATAATAAATATCATATATAACATATAAAAATAATTTTTCCATCATAAGGGCCACTATGAGAGGGGGTAAGTGAAAAATGAACAATCATAAGTTTGTGTGGCAGTTGTTCTTTGTACACAGAATCATTATGTTTGTTACCCGTTAGGCGTAAGTGTTTGTATGTGGTGGTCTAAACCATATTATTAAAAAAATATTGTATATTTATGATACTTTTCGTTATAAAATAATATAATATGAATATATGAATGGTTGGAGAATGAAAATAAAAATAAAAATGATGATAGAAGATGTTACCTCTTAATTGGGTAACAACATTTGATTTATAGTAAAAAGAGTTCTATTAGAAGATATAATCCCAAAGAGAAGCTTATAGGTCTATGGGATTGATTTGAGGAATCTTTATTGGTATATATTGTCCAAACTGATGTGTTTGGACATGTGTGAGGAATGAGGATACGTGGTGGCCTTTATTGGGAAGGAAAAGGACTCACTTGGAATTTTTGGAAACAAGTAAGGTTCACACATGTTCGAAACAAAAAAACTTTAAAATGAAAAAAAACTATATATTTGAAGTTTCATTGATGATGTAAGAATATAAAAATGATTTTGACAAGTGTATAGGTCACCTGGGCCATTAAGATAATGGTTTAGTCCATTATTAAAATAAATTTTACCTTAATTATTGTAATTAATATTAATTACATTCACAAATAAATTTCATAAATTTTCTTATATAATATTTTAACTCCCCAACCATAGTTTTATAGAGTCGGTGCATTATTACATAACATTTTCATAATCACAAGAGAACTTTTCTCGAAAGGCCGATTAGTTTAGTATCCTTGTACGTAATAGATACATACATATATTTTACATTACATAATGAAATGGATAAAAAACAACATTGTGTCTACTTTGAACACACACATATCCCTTAGCATACTTCTACAGGTTAATCATAGTATACTTATTCGCATCCTCGGAAAAATAAAACATAGAAAGGTGTAATCTCAGATGCTCGGTTAGGATAACAATATAGAAGGGACTATCATAAATAAGCATAAACATTTAAGGCTATCTATATGACTAAAACACAAGCATTTTGAACAGAAACTTCAGCATAATATGGAAAAGATAAATCAACTAATTCCATTTATTTATTCACATGGATGTTCTACTATTCGAATAATCACATGTATTATCAACAAGTAATTTCATAATGATAGAATGCATAATGTTGGATATCATAACCACATAGTCAAGGCCTCATGGTAGGACTACAAATAATCAGTTTGTAAAGGCATTGTGCCAAGACAGTAGTTTGTCTCTTGAAACCTACCGATTCATTGAGGTACTATAGAGGGATCCACCTATCACATACTCTATCCGATGCATTCCTCAAAAGAAAATGTTGGAACATAATATAATCATAAGTAATAAAACTAGAATATGAAATGTAAATATTTTAACCATAGACCATGAATGGTATAAAAATAACACATCCACAGTCAAACATAACTCATTAAATACTATATGGAATATTTTATTATAATAAATTAACCTCAATAAATAATAATGAATTATATTTACATAGATGAAAATAATCAGTAAAATTATTTGTGAGAAATATCCCTTTTTTCTTGAAAAATTTTAAAAGTCTCACTATTTATCAAGATGCTGATAAAAATAGTTTTTTGAATCAAAATGTCTCATACCACTTTGAGAATTTTAAAATTAATTTTAATTTTAAATCATTCAATCCCATATAACTAAATACATATCATAATTTTTCAAACATGGACATTAATGAGAAATATTTAAATGAATAAATCTTTATAACATTTAAATTGATATTTTAGTTAGAGTTCCTAAACCAATTAGATATGATTAAATACCAATAATTGAGATAATAAAAACATTATAATATAATGAGAATAATGGGATTCATGATATACTATGTCAAATTACAGTATGACAACATATAAAAGTAAATTTAGGCATAACAATGACGAAGTCCCAATGGAATGTAAATTAAGAAGAAATCCATTATAAAGACCACATCCTTAGGTTTTTTATAAATCAATCACATAATTATGTGTGAAAAATATAAATACACTCAATCTTAATGGATATTAATGGTAAATAAATCAGATTACATTATCACATATTCCTGAAAAAACAACCGCAATGACATGGATGTTTAACTAAATGAATAGAAATTGAGTTCACATTATTCTTATCAAGTTCATATCAATGACTTGTGAATTTATTATTTAAGTGTTTAGGTGTATCACAATTATATACACAAAAGGGCAGTAGAAATTACTACATAAATAAATAAATAGTGATTTCACACATAATCTGGGAATAAAATAATCAATGATTTTGAATAAAACCTAATGAGTTGAAATGAAAATTTGAAATTCCCTCATCAATTTGGTAACACATGAAAAATAACCCCCATTAGTGAATGATCAAAAAATGAATATTTAAATACCCATAAATTAATATATATTACATAATGAATACATTCATCAGAACTATTTACACCACACAGTAGGAAATCGTGGCAATAAATCATGAATCCCACATGAATAAGATGTGAGATGAAAACCCCTTACCTTGTACATTACCATAGAATAGAGTATTTTAACATAATTTATAATGGTGAAATCATTGTTATTAAATTATAAAAGAACGACATACAATAATATGATATCATATATGATCTTTTAATGTTGCTTTGTAAATTATATTTCAGTAGTATCATTGTTTTGGGTGTTAAATGATTCATTTTCCTTTAAATGTTTTATTATGTAATTCATATTTGTTAGCATAGATTGTATTTTATTAATATCTAGAATTATATTAGGTTCTCAAAAAATGAATCATAAAATTAAAATTAATCTTGAATGGTTACGATAGGGAATCTATATCATCGCGTTCGTGGAGACGTTAATCCGTACCTATGCACGAGCAACAATATAATTCTATTGATGGTGAAATAATATGTAATTGGTTGGTATATCATATATAATGAATAATTAACATTTATTATTTATTATTTATAGAAATTATACTCTTTATTTTACCCATTCAAATAATGAAGTGTGGGATAACAAACTACACCACAACATGGAGACGGTAAGTCGTTCGTACACACGTATGGTGACATTGTCATTCATAGGATGGATAGAATATTGAATATTGTAGTAACATATTTATAATAACATAAATTAATGTAATAGGTACTGGAGTTATTATTATGGTCTGGAAATAACAAAGAAAGAGGAAGTGGAAGAAAAAAATAACTCTGAAAGTGGTGATTAAATAATTACCTCTTCTTCAGGTGCTTCCTTTTGATTAGATCAATATGCCTCCACAGGTTGGCTTTCTGGTCATCATAATGCCTCTAAAATGATGTTATGGTAGTTTGGAGGATTTTTAATCAGGTATTTGTAGAGACCAATGGATTTGGATGAGTTATTTTGAGAGAATGGGATGTAACATTTTATAAGAGAAGTGAGGGTCACTTTAGGAAAATCATGAAATATTATTTTATTAAACATTAATTTTCGGTTTCTAATGGATCCAAAACGAATTTTTAGAGGCTAAGGGGGAGTTGGGTATACAACCTATCAAAAAATGGTTTTTATACCGGTTTAGTTTAGTATATTATCCTTATTGTTTAAATTTAAATCCTAGTTAAATAGTTTATATTTTTTCATGTATTCTTGTAATATTATAATAAATGGTTAATAAACATACCATAATAATCCAGGTGACCCAAAGTGGTTCATTAATGACATATATATCATTATTTGAGTCCTTTGACAGAACCTTATATTTTTTTGGAATATTATAATATTTAATAATATAGTATTGTTTTAAAAACTCATTTATGTCAATTTCGAGTCTATTTCGTTTTTGGTATTTGTGAAATTAAAAAAAAACGTGATTACATCAAACCAAATAAATAAAATCAATACTAAAATGTCATATTAACCAATAAAATTAGTGCAATGCATTAAATGACTCTATTTAAATTCATTGGGATCTTTATAATATCAATTATTTTAATCTTTCATTAATAAGGTAATTAATGCATCATCATTGTGTCATAGATAATTTAATTTATTTAATGTCTTAATATTATTAATAAAATATAATTATGTATGAAATATTTTTCTCGTTCGAATGAAAATTTATAGTCCATTTTATCTTATGGATAACCCTATATTAAGTTTTTTTTCACTTATTAAACTTTTAATTTATCACTTTTTACTCTTCTTTAAATAAAATAATAATTAATGTCCTAATCTAATCCAAGTGGATCAAAAAGATCATATTTTATTCCTAAGGATTTTTTTGGTCGAAATACACTTATCCAATAGAATTAGGACATGATTTAGTGTAATTATAAATTCATTTTTACTATTAATTGCCCTATTTAGTTTTAACCAAGATAAAAATAAAATTTACAATTTACATTTCACCAAAAAATATTTTCATCCCATGGAACCGCATTTTACATACTTATGTCAACCATGACTCTCTAATTTTTTAAATTAAATTCACAAAAGTGGTTACATTAAATTTTATACAAATTTTCAAATGTCCTTAGAAGGTAGGTAAAATATGTTAAAAAGTTTAATAAAATTTTATACATCTAATTTTATTATTAAATGACTCCAATGAATTTCATTGAACATATATTGGTATTATGTATCTATTTTGACATAAAATAAATTTAAATAAAATAAATAACTATTTACATGAAAATTTTATTTTAACCAATAATTTATTGTTTTTCACAAATCATCAAAAACTGAATGATTTCAGATTAAAACCAAAAATTCACTGAAGATAATTTTGATATTTGAAATTAAAAAATTAAGTTTATTTCAGAAAATTAAAAAATAGATGTGGTATTAATTAATATACATAAATATTTCCATTGTCAAAACCAGAAAGCATGTTTTTGATGAGTAAAAAATGTTAAAAGATTAATATGTGATTATGTCAAATTTAAATGAAAAATTACATTCAATGACCAAAATTATATTAAATAATAAAAATATAATCTAATTATACATCAAAAACCTTCAAATGTAAAACATAAAACTCTAAATAATTTTTATTAAAAAAGTATATTTCAATTAAAATCTAGTATTTTAACTATTCATCAAAATATGATAGTTATTAGAAAAGGACCGAAAATTTATCCAAACTAAATTTTTATGTCCAAATTCTAAATTAAAAGTTTATATTGTAAAATTAAATATATAAAACTATCAAATATTAAATTTAAAAAAGGATGACCATTAAATGGCGGTAAAATATCGTTTTTTGAAAAATAATTATTTTTTCTTAAAAATTGAATATGTTCTTATATTATTTATATGAAACATGTAATATGTATGTGAATGTTATATGGAGTATATAAAATTCAAAATTAATTTAATACTATTTATAACCATTTTTTGAATGTCTATTTTTGTAAATCATGGTACGCTAGAACTCGGTGTTGCGTCTAACACAAGCTATTGAATTACATAAATGAAAAAAACTTACTATGAATTTTTGGGGTGTTAAATTCTTCCCCCCATTTGAAAATTTCTTCCCCACAATTTTAAAATTGGTCTTGATAACTTCAGTTAATGTCCCACATCTAAAAAGATTCAATAAAAATATCACTTTCAACAAATGAAAGAAAAGCAAAAAGGTCACCCAAGATAAACACTACTATGATTCCATGTAAGAAAACATGGATATTGAAGATAAAATAAGTGTCTTGTTTTGATGGAGAGTGATAAAAAACATGATCTAGAGAATGTTAATAACAAGGAACCCATAGACTTCTGATGGGTTAAACGTTCATTAGTTTCCCCGTAGGAAATATAAACGAACAATGATTTTTGGTTTAATTTCTATTTCATAAAGTTGAGGATTGTATTTATGATATTTAAGAAGAACACAAAGATAAATTCTTACATTTTTTGTATAGTTTCATCCTTTAATAAATTTCTACCACTATCTCATCTTTTCTCCAAATGATGAGTGTTCAATATGACTTGGTCACAACAAAAGCATTAGAATCAACATGAAAAGAATCACGTTGTCCACAAAATATGAACTATATATTTTCCTTATCTTTAAATATTAACCAAAACCAACTGGTTACTACAAGATCAGATGATCCCCAAAATGGATAATCCTTTATATAATGAAAGATTATTCATAATTTCCAAAATTAAACTAACAATATACAAAGTTCAATAATGACCATTCAATAATAATTGTCCTTAAAATCCATCTATATAATCCAAACAACGATAGAAACCCAAAACATAGAAGAATTAAATCACATAGTCATTCATAGTAAATAATAAAATATACCTCCAAATATAATTAACAACTATTAATGTCTTGTACAGTAGTGTAATTAACCCAATCAAATATTTTCTAGGATATGTTAATCATTTCCATTAATAACCAGAATATCAATAAAAAAGTAATTGGTTCTTCCAAAATAAAAATAATCCACCATTACTCCCAAATGAAATTCCATATTATTCTATTTTTCAAAGGTATATAGTGTTCCCAACAGATCAATCGTCTTCCAAAATAATAGTTATCACTTAATCACCAAATTATTTTTCTTATACTAAGGACCTTCATTTGATAAAACATAAGAACCCAAATCAACTATTTATTGATTAATACAATCATTTAACTAAAAAAAATTAGTCACACGAACCAGGGACCTCATGTAGTCCAGTGGTAGGTGATAAATCTCTCTCTCACATTGGTTGTGGGTTCAATTCCCATAGCTCTGTTTGACGCGTTGGGTTGTCACATGGTCAGAGTGTTGTCCGTTTTCAAAAACTATATTTGATACCATTCCAAAAATGAGATAAATTCCTCAAAATGAGCATTACATAATTTCATAAAAAAAAAATTATCTCAAACCTCTCAATTTCATCCAAAAATTTAATAACATGTAATTTCCTAAAATTCAAGGATCATATAAATCCAAATGCACTTTATAGATATATCCACAAAAGAAATGTTAATTCTTCATCAAATAGAATTTTCACATAACAAACTGTAGGGTTACACATAAAAGAGAAATGTTTACAAAGTAATCCATTCAACAATGATAATTAGTATATTTGAACATTACTCCATCCATTTATATCTAGATATGTTCTTCCATGACGTAGTGGATAGCCTATAGAATAGGGTATTGACTCAGGTAATGCCTCGGTACCCTACATTTGTCAAAAATAAAATTAAATGGATTCTTAGGATCAATTTTATTTTCTTCCATTGTAGTATTCATTTTACCTTAGAAATTATTTACTTTATTTCCTTATTTCCCACACATAAACCATTTATTTGTTCCATTGAGACACATTCATGGGTATATCCTTCAATATTTCCGATATGATGGAAATTTATCTTCATTTTCCCCATAGTCTCTACTGATGGAGCTCATATCATTCATCACCTTTCTCTTCATTATTGAGTTTGATATTTCGTTAATGTATATATTCTTGATCATGTTTTTGGATACTTTCTTCTGTATAAACATGGTATATTTTATTCCTATCAAAATTTCATTAAGTTTGTCATATCCACCATTATGCCCACCTTTTACATCATGCTTATTGTTACTAAAACTTCCTTGGAATCTAACCATTTACTAAAACCAAAAAGAATACAGTGAGTAACTATAGTCATAAAATCATTTAGAGAATATCATGACACCTTATTTTTTTATCTAAAACACCTTAGGATTAATTCAAGTTATTTATTCACATGTTATAACAAAATCCTTCAAATATGTTTTTAATGAAAATGTGAATTATCCTAAGCATATCCCCCAGGAGTGTTATAACCAAGAGTAATGCAAGGCCCGTTGTAGTGCACCAGTTCCCATTAGTGTCTAGCTCAATATGGTGTTTTTGGGTTTCACCCCTAGGTACATATGTGCCAGAGCCGCATCTACCTGCTCATATTGAGACAAGTTTGTATTTCTTGGAAACCCCATATAATATTTACATTACCAAGTTTTTTTGGATGTTCTTCTATAATAATCATCAATTTCTATCATAGGGTAGTGTTTAGTAATCATATTTTTTCTAAATCCCACTTCAATGGTTTTTACTAAACATCCTCTAATACCAACTATAACACCCCAACACTAGTTACCCAGAGTCAGTGTATTATTACATAACATTTGCGTGATCACAAGAGATCAAGTCTCGAAAGACCAATTTTTTAGTAGCCTTGGATATACTAGATTCATACATAATTTTTAAAATACATCATGAAATGGAAAAAACATCAAAATTGTGTCCCCTTTGAACATACTCATTTTCCATAGCCTATTCATACAGGTTAATCAAAATATACTTCTTCACATCCTTGGAAAAATATATCCTAGAAAGGTGTCAGCTCATATGATCAGTAAGGATACCAATATAATAGAGACTATCATAAATAAGCATAAACATTTAATACAATGTATAAGACTACAACACAAACCATTTAAACATACACATCATTATAATATGGAATATATAAATAAAATAATTCCATTTACTTATTCAAATGAATATTCAACTTGTCAAATAATCACATGTAATATCAATAATAAATTTCATTATTATGGAAGGCATAATGTCGGAAATCAAAACCACATAGTCATGGCCTCATTCTAAGACTAGAAATAAATATTTCTTCAAGTCCTTGTGGCTAGAAACTAGTTTTTCTCATGAGACCTACCCATTTATTGAGGAGCTATAGTAGGTTCCTCCCCTCATTATGTCCATTGTATTATTCATATGAAAATTTTGGAACATGATCTAATCATTCGTATTATATCTAGAATATGAAATGTCAATATGTTAACCAAAAAATATGAGTAAAATAAAAATAGAACATACACCTTCAAACATAACTCATTCAATACAATTTTTAATATGTTATTATAATAAGTCAACCTTAATAAAGAATAATGAAGGATATTGACATAGATGAAAATAATCAGTAAAAAAAATTTAGAAAAATATCACTTTTTTCTTGAAAACATTTCAAAGTCTCACTATTTATCAATAATATTTTAAAAAATATTTTTTAATAAATTTTTCCCATACTGATTTGAAAATTTTTAAAGTAATTTTCATTTTAAAACATTCATTTCCATATAAATAAATCTTTGACACCATTTTTAAAACCTGAATATTAATGAGAATGATTTAGAAGAGTAAATCACTAAAACATTTAATATTCTGTTTAATTTGAGTTCCAAACCATATGGGAGATGCGTAAATACAAATAATTGAGTTAATAAAGGAATTACTGATATACTATGTCAAAGTACAATATGACACCATATGAAAGTGAATTTGTACATAACAACAAATGAGTCTTAATGGAATTTAAATTAAGATCATATCCCTTATAAATACAGTATCCTTAGGTTGAGGATAAATAAATGAAATTATTATGTGTGAAAAATATAAATACACTAAATATGATTGGATATTTAGTTAAAATCAATCAAAGGACATTCACATATATTCTCGAAAAAACAACATCAATGACATGAATGTTTAACTCAGTGAATGGAAATTGAGTTAAGATTACTCTTATCAAGTTCATATCGATGACATGCAAATTTATAAATGGAGTTATTATGTGTATAAAAATTATATCCACACAAATTGGAGTGGAAATTTCTACATGAATAAATAAATAATGACTTATCACATTATTTTGGAGTAAAATAATCAATGAAGTTCACGTAAAACCCAGTGAGTGGAAATAGAAATTAGAAATTCTCTTATCGATTTGGAAAATTATGAAACATACACCCCATGAAATAAGGATCATAAAATGATGATTTAAATACCCATACATTAAAGTAAGCTACACAATGAATACAATTACGGGCCATACATACACCCCAAAATTGGAAATAGGGGCAATATAGCATGAATCACACATGAATAAGATGTGAGATGAACACACCTTACCTTATAATTTTCCATAGTTGAGGGTAGTTTAGCTTCATTTATAATGGTGAAACCATTGTTATTAAATTATAAATAAACCAAATAAATAAATATGATATAATATATGATCTATTAATATTTCTTTATTAATGATATTTCAGTAGTATAATTGTTTTGGAAGTTAAATAATTTGTTTTCCTTTATATTTTTTTTATGTTAGTCATGTTTTTTATTGATATGATTTATTTTATTCATAGACATGATGATATTTTGTTCTTACACATTATTTTTATTCATAAAATTTAAATTATTCTTTAGTGGTTACAATGGGGAATGAATCTCATTATGTTCGTGAAGACGGTAATCAATACGTACGCACAAGCGACAATATCATTCTATTGATAGTGATATAGTTTGTAAATGGATGGTATATCATTGATAGGGAATCATAAAAATGTTATATTTATTATTTACATAATTTCTACTAATTACTATACCCATCCAATTAGTGAATTGTTGGATAACAAACTACCCCACGACGCGGAGAAGGTAAGTTGTACGTTTGCAAGTACAATGAATTTTTCATTCATAGGATGGATAGAATAATTATTATTGTTGTAAAAATATTTATAATAACATCATAGTATTTAAAAGGTACTGGATCTTTTATTATGGTATGGAAATAACAAATAAATAGGAAGGGTAAGAAGAAATGAACATTGAAAGAGGTGATGAAATAACTACCTCTTCTTGAGGTGCTTCCTTTTGATATGATCAAAAGGGCAAAATAGGATGGCTTTATCGTAAATATAAGTATTAAAGGATGAATTTAAGGTAGTTTGGAGGATATTGGAGATGGGTTTATCTGAGAAAAATGACATTGGAGGTGTGATTTTGAGATAAGGGGAATAACCATTTTATAAGGGTGGTAAGGGTCACTTTAGGAAAATCATGAAATATTATTGAATTATAAAAATAATTTTTGGTTTATAATGGCTACAAAAAGATTTATCTCTAAGTTAATGTGGTTATTGGTCAAAAAACTCTAATACAATGGGTTTTAGATAAGATTAGGTTAACATATTAACCATATTTGTTAGATTTAACTCTTAGTTAAATAGTTTAAATTTTACCATGCATTCGTGTATTATTATATTAAATGGTTATTAAAATTACTATAAAAAACAAGGGAAAATCAAGTGGTTAATTAATGACATATACATAATTATATGAGTCATTTTACTGAACCTTATCTTTTTTAGGAACATTATAACATTTAATAATATTGCATTTGTTTAAAAAACTCATTTTAGTCAATTATGACACTATTTAGTATTTGTTTGCTGTGAAAGTAAAAAATACATGATTACTTCTAAAAAAATTAAATCACTAATAAAATGTCATATTAACCAATAAAATTAGTTTAATTCATCAAAAGTCTCAATTTACATTCATTTGGATATTAGTAATATAAATTATTTTAATCTTTTATTAGTAAGTTAATTGGTGCATCATCATGGAGTCATAAAATAATTCAATTATTTGTTTTCGAAAAATAATAAATAAAATACCATTATGTAGGAAATTTTTTTAGATTTATAATAAATAATTGTATTCAAATTTATCATATGTATAACCATATATTTAAAATGTTTTAGTTATTAAACTCTGAATTTAACACTTTTAACTCTTATTTAAATAAAATAATAATAAATGTCCTCATCTATTTATATTGGATAAAAAGTATCATATTTTATTTCTATGCTTGATTTTGGTGGAAATACTCTTATATAAATGAATTAGGACATGTGTTTGGATAATTATGATATCATTTTTACCTTTAAATACCCTATTTACTTTTAACTGTGGTAAATAAAATTGAAAAGTCACTATTCAAAAAAATTTATTTTCATACCATTGAACCAAATTTTACTTACTAATGTCAACCATGTCTCTCAGATTTTGGAAATTCAATTAATATAAGATGTAAAATTAGTTTTTTTTTTCAAATTTGCAAATGTTCCATGATGGTTGGTAAAAGACACTAAAAAGGTCAATAAATTTTTATACATCAAATTTTATTATAAAATGACTACAATGATTTAAATTGAATATAAATTTGTATTATGTATCTATTTTATCTTAATATAAATTTAAATAAAATCAATGGTTTATTTAAATAAAAAGTATGTTTTAAATAGTAACATATTGTTTTTTATTAGTCCTCCAAAATTGAATGTTTTCAGAAAATACCAAAAATTCACCCAAAGATAATTTTGATATTCCAAATACAATAATAATGTGTTTTTATCAATTTAAAAACATAGATGTTGTATTAATTAATTTAAATAAACATTGTCGTTGTCAAAACCGGAAATCGTTTTTTTGAGATGTAAAAACTATCAAAAGATTGATGTTTGATTATGTCCAATTTAAATATAAAATAACGTCCACTGATAAACATTGGATTAAATGATAAAAATAAAATCTAATTATACTTCATAACCATTAAAATGTATAATTTTACGCTCTAAATATGTTTTATCAAGAATTTTGTTTTCATTAAAAAATTTCAATATTTTATTATTCATCAAAATATTAATGTTTTCAGAAAAGCACCGAAAAATTATCCAAATTAAATTTTTATGTCCTGCTTTTAAAGAAGATGTTTATTTTGTCAAATGTTTATATAAAAAATTTTCAAATATTGGAGTTAGAAATCTTTCACCATTAAAAGGCATTAAAATTTCATTTTTTTGAAAATTACTTCTTTTATCCAAAATTTTGAGTTTGTTATTATATTATGTCTATGAAACAAATAATATGGATATTAAAATTATTTTGAGTATAAAAAAATTCATAATTCATTTAATACTATTTATAACTATTTTTTAAACGACATGTTGGGTAAGTCGTGGTGAGCTTGAACTCGGTGTTGCGTGTAGCACAAGCTATTGAATTAATTTAGAGAAAATAACATACTATTAAATCATGGGGTGTTACAATTGTCAATTATAAATAATGATAACTAAAATTATTTAATATTTTATTTTAACATGAAATCATAGAGGTGGAAGAAATTAATTTAAACTACATCCTGCAGGTGGGATGACAATACTCGTTTTTAAAGTAAAAAGGTATAATAGTTGGTTGTGTTTTAATAGTAAATTTCAAAGAGATATTGATAAAAATTTCTTATCTTTTTTTAATTAATAATATTATAATCTAATTATACACCCAATTAAAATTATAATTTCGGCTGGTAAATAAATTCAATGAAAAAATAGTTTTGAACTAAAATTCTGTATTTTTAATTATTCATTAAAAATGAATTGTTTAAGAAATGCATAAAAATTCACCCTAACATAATTAATATTTATATCATTATAATACGTTTATTTTGAAATATTAAATCAATTAATGTGTCAAAATGCATATTAAAATTGGTTCTCCATTAAAATGCTGTAAAATTAGCTTTATAAAAAGATAGGTATTTATGTGTAAAATAGTTTTTGTTGTTATCTTACATCTATAAATTTTAATGGTGGAAAATTAAAAAAAATTGATTGAATATATAACATTTAATATAGTTATATAATTGAAAATAATTTTTTTATTATGACAAACTCATTTGGAACCATTAAAATGAAAATATTTCTTTTTATATCCAATTGGTTCATATTTTCATTTATTACAAATTTAAAACACATTAATTCATTTTATATTTATTTAAACCATAAAATTTCATATGTAACATAATATTATTTATAACTGATAAAATAATTTCTAGGTTATGTAATATTATATTAAATAATAATATTTTAATAATACATTGTTATTTGGTGATATATGGTCTTGCGTGTAATATAAGGCATTGAAGATGGTCGCTCTTTTGTGTAACTGAAGCTATCGTGGAAGATCGATCTTGTGTGTAATGTAAGGTAAAATATTTTTTCATGTATTTAATATATAAAATATATTTTAAATTGTAAATATATTATAATGTATACATAAAATATATTATCTTTCATGCTTGGTGTCGCATAGCATATATCCTATTGAAAATGAGCTTTTTACATTAGAAATTTCTAGCGTCACATTGCCCCACCTTAATTAAAATTTTTTCACAAAATTTAAAATCTATCATGGAAATACTAGCAAATCATTTTTTTCCATTTTCTAAAACCCGGTTTAAGGGTTTCCAGTACCCAATACATGATTTCCCACTTCAAATTCACTACATCGCAAACCGGTTTCCAGGTTTCCGGTACCCAAACACACAAATACCACGATGATTTAGGGGACCATCATTTCTATGAAAATTATGTTATTTGGAAAAAATTATAATTCAATGTCACTCTCATAATTTTTGGTATTTATTTTACTACCAAAGAATATAAAGAAACGTTAGTAAATGATCGGTTTTAATTTCAGATGAACAATCATAACATTTTTTTCATTGATGAAATTATAATTCATACCTATAATACCCAAAATTAATTACCAGTAACATTTTTAGGGCTGAAGAACGAAAATATACTTTTAATGTATCATAAGACATATAGAATAGGGAAAATTCTAACTATTTCACTTTAAATATCATAAAAACACAATATAGTCAATAAATTAATATCTAATCCTCATAAGTGATATTACCAGTTCATCATTAATATTTATTCATCAAATTATTTGACTAAAACAATGTAAAATTAATCAAGACATTACCAATGTCAGCGATTGGCGTAAAACCCTTAATGTCCTACGGTCCTAGATTTAAAACCCAACATCTTACCAGATTTTATTAGTTGTGACCCAGATTATGGGGAGTCCTTTTCTAAAACCATATTAATATAGTTTCCAAAAATAAATACAATGGAAATCAATGAAATTAAGTCAATCAATAGATAGTCTTGAAATTAAGGTTTTAAATTCATATTGAATACATAAATACATTATAATCATTTTTCACATAGGTAATTACATGGTCTAGGATTTATTTATAATATCCTTAGTTGGACTTCTAAATCATTATTCAAAATCATAAATTTAAAACACCTTAGGAATAATCTAGGTTACTTATTATATATACAAATCTGTGATAAGATTTTTTTAAAGAATAATAATTATACAATGAAATACTCTAGGATTTTAGAACAAGATGTGTAGTAAAGAATTTTTTCATATGCTATGTTACCCCGACTTAGGATTGGAAGACCTAGTCAAAGATATTTTTCCTAGGTACATATGTTTCAGAGCCACGTCCACATGTAGTATCCATAAAAGGATGTATTTCTGGGAAAAACAACATAATATCTACCTTAATAAATTCTATGATGTTCTACCCTACCAATATTTAAATTCTACATTAGGGTTATTTTCTATAACCTATGTTTACTAAATATAGTTTCCAAGGTTGCTGTTAAGCATACTCTCATTCCATCTATATAAACCCGTACCCAGATAGCCTAGAGTTGGTGATTTCTTCTATTACATTTTAATGGATACACGGAATAATATCCCTAATGAATGAGAGTTTAGTAGTCTTGGAAAGATATAAACTTAAATGAATCTTGTATTAAAAATGAATACACTAATTATAAAAAAAAAATTTTATTTATAAATTAACGACGTCATGAAAACTCTATTATAACTAGTAAATACCTGCACATTTTTCATAGTATGATTCATTAATTCACTGGGAAAGAAACATAATTAGAGAGATATCAAATGATCATTAATGGTCAGTAATTTGAGAGAAATAATGAAACAATTTTAATTAATTAACATGGAATGGTAAATAATGTATGCATCTTTTCATTCAAATAACTAGATAAGTGAAAATAAATATGGAAATATATGAAACTGAAACACATGCCATTTATTAAACTAATTAGAAGGAAATGCATCCATGGATATGTCGACGCAAAATCTCATGGATGAATAATATTTGTAACTAATTGAGGGAAATTCATTTTTAATATACCACATTTTTTAGGAACATTAAAACATACACCATCACGACCTTTCATAAGACTATTTAAAACTACAAATTGAAATCCGTTTATTTTGGACATCTTATTAGTTTCATGAGAACTTTTCAATCAATCAAGGATCTATATAAATTCAATTCTCGACCCATGATTCTGAGTATAAAACACACCTAGTAAGGAATAATAAAAATAAATAGTAATCATTATCAAGTACTCATATGAAATAAATAATAGAACGATAGCCTAAGTTTAGTTGATGAGGACTCATTAAGTGCATCCAAGAGACCCGAGTTCAAAATTTGGGTGGAGACATATTATTGGGTATTGTAGCAGTACTATAGCAGGTATTGTAGTAGACACTAATCGGTACTGTAGCTTCCAGAACAATTCATCCATTTAGGCTTTCTGGCCACCTATTTGGGCCTTAGATCCTGTATGGCCTTGATGCCACCCAAGGCCTTTGGTCTAGTAAGGATTTTGGGCAACCTCAAAGCCTTCAGGACACTAGAAATTTTGTGCTTAATAATCAGACAGACTCTACAAGGAGAAAACATTATATGGGGATTAGAGTAAGTGATCTCACTAGATCAGAATCATAGAGGATTTGTCTGAAAGAGAGGGTATGACATTTCCAACAGGACCAGCCTGAGCTTTCCTGGGAATCCTAGACAAATAGTCATGAGAAAGGTGGAGAGCAGATATCATGACGAAGAAGATGGGAGGAGTAGAACCATGTAAAGTCTTTATAATTCATAAGGAATATGAGCATATAATCTCTAAGCCTATGATCATTCATAGGGTTCCCCCTCATCCCATTAAATGGGGGTTATCAAAAATCATCAAAAAAGAAGGCCTTCAGGCCATTTGGGGGATAATGAAAATGGAATGATCCATATTTTTCACAATAATAATCAAATAACTGTCAAAATACAAATTTTATGTAAAATGATATATTATTTATGAAATAATAATATCCATTTTATATTAATATGGATATTCAAGTAAATATAAAATGAAAAATGATTACAAAATATTGATTTTTTTCATGATAAGTGTAAAAATCACAAAATTAATTGAGACGTAAAATATAATAATTAAGTACAATCCTGAGGGAAATAATCAATAAATATTCCAATGTTTCCACTATCACATTAAAAAATTTGAACCTTGAATGGTATGACATTAAATCAAATATAGAATATATTTAAAATAATGTAATTCATGATATAACATGGAAAATAAAGTATATATAATGAATAACTGTGAATTTGTGCATAATAATATATAAGTTACAATGAATTGTAAATTGGGATGAAATTACCTTACCTAAACTTCCCTTTTCTTATGTGATATTTTTCCTCTAGTATAATAGTTCAAAATATGTTAATAACTTATAGTAGAACTATCCTCAGGTTTATAATATCATATATTAATTTTCTTTAATATTTTTTTCCTAGATTGCCGAGCTTCTGTCATTAATTTCACTATTTTGGGTTATAATTACCTAGTTTTTACAATTATGTTTTGACATGTTTTAAAGGATAATTCCTTGGTAAAAAGAACAATGAACATAAATATATAAATAAAAAAATATTAAATGATTCTGAAAGAAGGATAATTATTAAAATATTTATCATGAAGAAGGATTAGATATATAGGAATCTCATCTATCCATGTCATATCATTAATAAATCCTTTTTTGGTAGGGCCATCCACCACCCTATTCACCTCATTGTAAGATTTGGTGATAATTTTATCATGATTTGATAGGTGTTTGAGGCACTCCATCTATCATGCAGTGAGGGGAAAAACTATGTGAACCACCTCATTTTGAAGGTCTTCAACAATTTTAGTGGATTCACATTCAATACATATGTTATTCCATCAAGCTTTTTTGATGATAATTAGATTTATAATGATGTTTTACATAATTACATAAAAGTATGAGTAAAAACCACACATAATGTTGCCTCAATGTAGATTATTCCAATTGTGATTCCTTCACTATACTTTATAGCCTACAAGTCCTAGGATTTTATTAGAGTAACCATCCATATTAATCTTGATCTATCTAGCCATAGGGGGTTTCCAGAAGAATTCCAACATATAGTTCATTTTGCTGAATCATTCCATGATTTAGATACGATGATGAACAATATGATCCCAGATCGATTTCTGGAAGGAACCTGTTTTCACCATTCCCGGTTCCTTGACAGTAATGAATATCTTCTCCTGAGATAATGAATATTAAAAGTATTATTGTTATGAGTGAAACAATTTGACTCATACTAGATGACATGTGTATGTTCGACAACCACAATAATAAAATAATTTTCAACTTGAGTTGAGGTATCCATATCATTGAATCATTGATGCTTCATCTGAATGGAGTCCAAACCTATCCATATAAAATCATAATTTCAAATATTTATTTCCATAATGTAGAAGGAGAAACACATGATAATAATAGGCGATCAGCATCCTCTCTGTTTTGATTACACAAATGACATTTAGAACAATGTTGAATACAAAATAACTGAATACAACAATCCATGGGTACTCTATTGAGGGCCATTCTTTAATCCAAATTGAATCTAAAGGGTCTAACCCATTTCATGTCTATTTTTTTGATCCAATATAAATATTTTATATCATTAACAAAAGTATTATTTTTGTAAATTTGGAGTTTAGAATAACATTATGAGTCTGTTCCCAAACCAAAATATCAGTACTATGCACATAATGGTAATTGGTAATAAAAATGTTGATCTCATTAGGTAAATCTATATCTGATGATTGTACACAGTCATTTATGATGATATTAATATAAGTAGGTAATTTCATGGAATCAGTTAAATTGCAAAGAGGGAACCCATTCTAATTATCCAACTAAAATTTCATAGATGGTTATTTATTAACTATCCACATAGTGTGAGAAAAGATTTTGGAAAATGAGTAATTGATGGAAAGCCATATAAAATAGTTGATATGAACAGTCATAGATTTTAATAGTTTTTTATAAAATCTTACTCAATGGAAATTCAAAGCTGATGAATTATTTATTATATGGATCTATGACTACTAGAAAACTAACCTATACCAACAGTTTGGAACCGTTGGTATAGGCCTCAAAACTGTTGGTATATCCTATACCAACGGTTTGTAGAACCGTAGGCAAGTAAGCTGTTAGGATAGGTCTATACCAACGGTTTTCCAAAAACCATTTGTATATACCCATACCAACGGTTTTGAAAACCGTTGGTATAATTAATATGAAAATCTATACCAACGGTTCCTTAAACCCGTCGGTATCTGTATTTCCAAAAAAAACATTCACTGGGATTTGATCCCAGGACCTCCAGTTTATCAATGAACGACCTAAGCACTAACCTAACATGACGTTTGTGAACATAATTTCATAAATATATATATTTATTATCATAATTATTTTAAATTTTGATTTATAGAATGTTCTGGTTAAGAGGATCCGATAAAAAATTAAAGGGCCTATACCAACGGTTGTCAAAACCGTTGGTATAGGTCCCTAGAATATAGGAAGGGATATTGAAATATTGGGGAACTTTCCCAACAGTTTGTCCAAACTGTTGGGAAAGGGTAGGCTTTCCCAACGGTTTGGCGAAACCGTTGGGAAAAGTGGCCACAAATTGGACCTTTCCCAACGGTTTTGCCAAACCGTTTGGAAAGCCTACCCTTTCCCAACAGTTTTGGAAAACCGTTGGGAAATGTGGCCACAAAGTGGGCTTTCCCAACGGTTTGGCCAAACAGTTGGGAAAGAGGGTATAGAAGTGTCGGGAAATGTCACATTTCCAGTAGTGTATGTGAGTTTAGCACGAAGGGATTCATTAAAAAGGAAAATGTTCTTAATACTAATGCCACTATTTTCAAGGGTTTTACAACAATTTTTCCAAGGGTCAGTGACATGTTTTCTCTGAACAGTGTTTCCACTCCAGAACATGTTTATAATTCTGTGTTAAATATTTTTTATTAATTTAATGGTACGTTTATAGACCATCCTGGTGTAAACTATTTTAGAAACTTTAGTATATTTGAAAATGTAAATATGTCATGTCGTCGATAATGATTTTCCATTCTAAGAAGATAGTTAACTATTTATCTAGTGAAATTTATTTGAAAAGTAATTGATTCTAGGATTTCCCCAGAATATAAGAACACTATGTTATATGAATGGAATAGATCCTTCTTTTATACCCATGTTATTTATAATATAGGAATTTATCATTATTATAAATATATTATCAATGAAAATAAATGATTTATTCCATTTTAAGGTTTTTACTTAAATATCATCATAGTGATATAGGGAATATTTGAGAATTTTGATATTCCATTTTCTTTCGTCAAGGTATAAAATAATTTCATCTATATACAAGAGATTAGGGGGAATAATCAGGTTTCTAGAGGAAATGATGTGATTAATTTTACCTTGGTTAATCAAATTGGGGATGAGTCTATTAAAGTTGTCTTCAACAATAAAAAAATGTATGGTAGAGAGAGGGTCCCCTTGTATGACACCTTGTGTGGAATTGATGTTTCCCTTTTGGAGAACTATTAATCAAAACTGAAATGTGAAAAGATCCAAAAAAAGTTTAATTTTGTTAAACAAATATTACTCAAACCTATTTTCGTACACACCATGAAAAGAAAAATCTAGTCCATGGTGTAAAAATAATTTATTATGTCTTGTTTAATTGAAATTATTCCGCCAATATTAGTCATTTTTATCATGATACCACGTCGATAGGTTTGATAGATGCACACATGGATGTTTCTTCCCCCAAGGAATCCAATATGATACAAGAGTCAAATTTGGTAGCAATAGGATCCAACCAATATTATCAAAGTTTAGAGATGATTTAATAAATAGTATTAATGAGATTTATGGGTCTAAAAAGATGAATTTATGATTAATTCTCCACTTTGTGGATGAGATAGTGAAATTGATCATTAATCATATAAAAAAGGTAACCATTTGGAAAAAAAGATTTAATCTATTTAAAAAAATCATATTGGATTGTATCCCAATAGTGTTGAAAAACAGAATTAGTCAAAAATTTAGGGCCAAGGTTAATATAATTATTAATGATCATGAAATCCTCTTCAATCTCTTGAACTATAGAAACATGATCCATTCTATTTTTTTCATTTTCTCCCAATATAATAGGAATTATATCATGTTTTATTTTATTATTAAGATTAGGACTATTAAATATAGTTTTAAATTATGAGACATCAAGATTAGATATAGCTTTCTCATTATAAATGATTGTATCCCCATCTTTGAAAAATGTAATGGGACTACAAGCTTTCATGGCTCTTTGTAGAGAATTGTAGAATTTATTATTTCTATTACCATCTTTGACCTAGTTAATTTTAATTTTCTGTTTTAATAGATTATCTTTTAAGGTGAAATAAGAGAATATATTTTTCTAATGATCAATTTCTTGATTTTGATAATTACAAACATCAATGTTACAGATTCAATTTGAATTTTATTGAGAGTATTCTCTATATAATCAATTTCATTATTTGTATTTTTACTCTTTCCTTGCATCTTGGCTTTTTCTTTTTCAATAAAACTTTCAATTTCATAATATAGACAAAATAATAAATGTTATTAATCATTGAGTTCATGTTGTCCATATTAAAGTTGTCGAAATCTCCCATAGAGATCCATGAATTGTTAAATTGAATGGGAAGGGTAGTCTTGGAAACGGTATCATTGACACTAACTAGAATATGGTGATGATTTCAATTTAGACGAGGTAGGGTGGTGCTCGAAATAGTATGCCAGGTATAAAGGGTGTGGTTGTTTCTGAAAGATCTGTCAATTTTAAAAGCCATAAACCAATTATGATGTATTATATACCTAGTATATTTAGATACTATAAAATAAATCTCCAAGATATTATTGTCCTCAATACAAGAATTAAATTCCTTAGAAGAAATGTAAGTGTGAGAAGGAGAAATTTTTCACTAGATCCAATAATAGAATTGAAGTCTCTTGAAATGATCCAAGGAGCGTAGATCTAGCTGGTTAAAAGAGAAAGGATATTCCAATGAGATATCTTATCAAGGTACCTATAATTTTCTTGAATGATGGTGAAAAAGATATATAGGTTTTTCATTGTCATATTTCAAGTGAAATATTGTGTGTCCATATTGAAAACATGCCCATTTATTAAAGAAGATTGAGAAAATCTCCAAAGAGTCTGCACAAAGATATTGTTAGAAGTGGCACCGAAAAATAAGTAACTATGTTTATCTAAGCTAGAAAAGGTGTTTGAAAAATTCATTTTAGGCTCATATATAAAATTTTTTATTAATTTATGCGTAAATAAATGTATTTTTAATATTGAGGTGGTATCAAATTAATGATACCCTAATAGTTCCAATAGAGGATATTCATTTAGACCTGTGTTTGGGACTGTCCCCTAGTTTTACATCCATAGTTCTTATTCCATGGTTATTTACTATGTGGTTTTATATAATTCTTTTTTCTCAACAGTGATACACTATCATATTTGATCGTGGGAATGTTAGGAGAAAAAATATTATCATCTTTACCTGTCTTTTCTTTTGTCTAATTTTTTTAAATACACACTACTAAAATGATGGTTGGAGACATCCCCTTTGGGAATATAATCATCATCTGTATAATATTTATTTTTATCCGTGTATTATTATAAGATGTTGTTTTCATAACCGACATAACGCAGGTCAAGTAATGCATACTTCTATTTATCTTCAATGAGGACTTCTTCATATACTTTCTGAACAGATGAGTCAGCCAATAAAGCATCTAAAGGACCTTAAATGCATTGTCCATATATAGAATTAATGGGTGTAGAATTGCCGATGTAAGAGTTTATGTACCCTTGACTGTACCCTATAGGTGCTATGCTATTTTTTAAGAAAAAATCTCTTTGATGTGATTATTGGTGAAACTTGTTAAAGTCCTATTCCCTACCATTTCTACCTACATTTAAGGGGACAAATAAACTCTCTAAAATTATCTTCTGCATTATCTTCTTCGAGGGTATATATGATTTTTTTTAATCCGAATTTTTTTACCCCGGAACTCCACTATATTGTACTTTTTTTCCCATGTGGAGAAGAAAAACATCCTTATAAATATCAGTTATGGTCACCCACATAAGTAATGCGTGTGACATCCTCTACATAGTTGAAGGGAGAGTATTTGACTGGTTTTATTGGAGAGTTAATTGAAGCCCCAATGTTTCCTTTAGGGTAAGGTATAGTAAATAAATCAGCATCCAGAGAGAAATTATTCTCAGTTATGTGAGAAATATCTTTAAACAAAGTGGATTGAGGAGTGTTGCTCATAATCATTCATGGATCAAAATTCCTTCCATTAACATTTGCCTCTTTTCAGGGATTGTGATCTTAATTATTTGATTCTTATAGATGTCTCTTTAAAATTTTCTAGACTAGCTTTGCAATTTCATTCACAAATACCTCATTCCTACATTTTAATATCCTCATATACAACAAATGTATCCCGTGTTTTTCTAGTAGGATCCATTGATATGGATTTGTCATTAGCCTTCCTCATCATCATTTATTTATTTATATGGGGGTATTAGGTTTCTCCACGACAAGTCTTTACCCTTCTTCTATCTCTTTATTTCAGTCCATTATTAGTTAGTGGGCCAATTTACCTAATTCTTTAAAAATATACTACTTATGATTGAGTGTCCCATAATATTTAACTATACAAAAAAGGTGTAATATGTTCATATTACATCCAGACATCAATTATGTATTCATTTTCCTCGAACGTATTGTAATGTGGCTGTTTCAATTCCAAATTTTCATCTACCCTACCTCTTGCATAACAATAGGCTTCCTTGGAATGATTTATTCAAAAAAGGAGGATTAATGTTTGAGGGGAGTGATTTTAGGAATATTTATGGGTAGTTCTTGGCCGAATCTATGTTTTCAAAGTGTTTTGATGAATGGGGATTGGTGGTGGCCTTTTATGGGATAGAAATGGAGTCACACATAATTCATGGAAAAAAGTCAGGTGTACACATTTTCTTACCTATGAGAAGTAAAAAAACTATAAAAAAAATTTATGGTTAATGGATGAAGTATGAACATACAATAGGTTGTGTACAATTGTATAGTTCACTTGGACCCTTAAGTTAACGTTTTAGTCCTTTATTAAGATTAATTTTTCCTTAATAATTATAATAAAGTTTATTTAATTTCAATAATAATTTTGGCCAATTTTTTTATATTATTTTAAATTATAAATCATTCTATTTCCAACTATATGATACATTTTTCTCAATTCTAATCATATAAGAGGGATAAATTAATGTAAAACTCATCCCATGGGTGGGACGACAATGCATTTTTTAATGTATAAGCATTAGAATGTTTTCTATGTTTTTATTATTGATTTCAAAGTGAAATAATTTAAAATGAAATAAATTTTGTTATTTGACAAAAAAATTTAACATAAACATTTAAACCTTTTAAATGTATAACTAAACCTTATATTTAAATGAGATTAAAAGGCTATTTTGAACTAAAATTAAGTATTTTTACTTATTCATTTTAAAATAATTTTTTTCAAAAAAATATCAAAAATTCACCTTAACTTAAATATTAAGTATATATTTAAAATATTGGGTTTTTTTGACATATTAAATTACATAATGTTTCAAAATTCATATTTAAAATGGGTTCTCTATTAAAAGGTAGAAGATTTTCCTTTATAAAAATATAGGTTTTTATGTGTTAAATAGAGTTTATTCTTATGTTATGCCTATCAAACCAAATGGATAAATATAAAAAATATTTTATTGAATATAAAAAATATATTTTTCATTTACTAATTATCATTTATTATTTTTGTTAAGACAAAAAAACTTTGTAATCATAAATCTAATATAATTTCCTTTTATATCCAAGTGTTTCTTATTTTCATTTCTAAATAATTGGAAACCCATTCATTTATTTTATATTTATATAAACCATAAATTTTAATAAGATTGTAAATAAAACTCAGGAATCCTAAAATAACAGCTAGGTTATATCTTATTATATTAAATAATGATATTTTAATAATACATTTTTACTTGATGAAACATGTTTTTGCGTGTAATGTAATCCATCAATGAATGTCGCACTTGCGTGTAACAAAATTTATTGAGGAAGGTATATCATATGTTCTTGAAATATAACTCGATATTTCAGGAATTAAAATATATAGAATATATTTAAAAATTTTAATATATTATAAAGTATCTATATTTTTTCATTACATTATGTGTTTAGTGTTGCGTGTCCTACATGCTATGGAATTTAAGGTTCATACTTTAGATTTATTGGGTTGTCACATGGAAAGAATAAAAAATGTTATATTTTAAAAATAATGAACCATAAGGATAATATAAATATAATAGATATCATATATAAAATTTTTTTCAGTCATAATTCCTACCATGATAGGTGGTAAAAGAAGAACGAATAATCATCGTTTCTTGAGGAGGTAGATCGTCGTACGCATAGATGTGAATTTATTTACCCATAATATAGAAGAATATGTTTGTGTAAGTATAAAACATAATATAATATCATATAAGTATATTTATCACAAATATTTTTCCATATAATCACTGAGTAAGGATATTTTATGGGTGGAAAATGGACATAATTGTATTGATCTTGAGGAAAGATATTACCTCTTCTTTTTGAAACTCTGTTTGTTTTCCACCAAAGATCTTCCTTGGATGGATTAATAAGAATGGTTATGATTATAGGTTGAGGTTAGGGATTTTTTGGATTTAATTGGGATGATATGTGTTGAGAAAAAATGGATTTAAAGGATTGGGAAAGTAGTAGGGTTGATTTACTCTTTATAGTGGGGGAGTAGTGGGACTCATATAAATTTTTGGAAATGGAATTCCACCCATGATTTTACAATTGGAAGTAGATCCCATAATGAAAAACATTAACTCAAATGGATGATAAGATATTAATATGGCCATAAAATGTATTTTTGACAAGTGTATATGACATTTGGGCCCATAAGATTAAGGTCTACTCACTTGTGATGATTAATTTCACTTTAATAGTTCTAATTAGTTTTAATTACTGTCATGAATTTTTTTACAAAAATAAGTTGAAATTTTTATAGATTATAAATTATTCATATTAAAAATATAGAAACCATTTTTAAAAATTCCAATAACATAATTTTTATAAGATATTTTGAGTTTAATGACATTAACGAGACGACAATGGAGGTTTTTAAATTTAAAACTTTCATAATATTGAGAAATTTTTACATAAAATTTCAATATAAAGAAAACTAAAATGAACTAAATTAAAATAATTAAAAACAAAAATCGATAATTAAACCTTAAAAATATTTTTAAAAAATAATTTCCCATTATAAATAAATTAGTCGAAATAATTGTTTTAAAATAAAATTCAGTATTTTCACTAATCATAAAAAAATGTTAAATCCTAAGAAAATACAAAAAATTCACCCTAATATAATTTTATATTCATATTCAAAAGCCGAATTTTTTCTTCCAAAATATATTACTGAACTAAAAATAGGATTTAAAATATGTTTGTTATTAAAAGGCTATAAAAGAGCCTTAATAAAACTAATGGGTTTTTTGTGTAATATTTCTTTTGTTCTAATGTCATGCCTGTAAAATATATTGAATGAATATAAAAAATGATCAATTATATATATATATAATATTAAAATCACTCAATAATTTTAATAAATTTCTTTTATTATCAGAAAACAAATTTTACATAATAATAATAGTTTTCTATAATAACATTCCATTAAAATTTATTCAGATCTTTTATTTATTTATAATTAATTTGATACCAATGAATTCATTATATATTTTTAAACAATAAATTTTAATATTTTAGAAAATAATATTCATAACCACTATTTTAAAATATAGGTTATAACCTATTATATTAAACAATAATATTTTAATAATATATTGTTGTTCGTTAAAACTCATTCATGTGTGTAACGAAAGCTATCGAGGAAATTATTATTTGACTACAATGAAAGATAACTGAGTTCATCATTAATTTAAAGATATATAATATATTAAATTAATTTATAATAATAAATACATAATAAATTCTCAGGATATTTTATTCACTGACATGATTGGTATTGTGTTTCATATATTCTATGAATTAAATGTTCTTACATATGAATTTTGTAATGTTAAATTAATTATTTTGAAAAAAAATTTATTTTGATTATGAATTAAGGAACTATTAATTTTTTCAATTATACAAAATAATATTGGGTTACATAGGAGTTTGATAGAATTGGTCGTGATTTTCACCTAGAGAGATTCTTTTAAAATTTCATACTTTATATCTAATATGATATTTATAAGGGTATTAAAAAGTTATTTCTTATGATGTGGAAAACATTTAAGTATATTATATCAATCCCCAGGTTTTTTTGAAAATATATCCCATTCTATATTTTGATATATTTTCATAATTTATTGTATTTTATACAATATAAGGTTGAATGACAAAATGAATATGAGGCTTTAATGCAATTTGGATATTAATGGGGATATTACTGAATTCCCATTTCTTATTGTATGATAGGAGCCTGTAATCAGTATTTCCTTTAACTGTGGAATATCATACACCATTATAAAGGGATATTTTAGGGAATGGTTTATGATATCATTCTATTACACGTGATTAATGTGGACCTAGATTTTGAAATTCTAAAAATTTAAATTATATTTTAAATTACTGATCATTAACACATATAGAATAAAGAAAGATATGAATTAAGTGTTTGATTGAAGGGATAAAAAATATTTTAATGGTATTTTATTTACCCATGTGTCGTGTAAGGCATGATTTAATTCATCAGGGGTTTGAAAATTTCACCATGTCCTATATAAGTAGACCAAAACTATAGAGATTGTACAATGATGGATTTTATATGTTATCAAAAAGTGAAATACATTACATTTATTTAATCTATAAGATAATTTAATATCATGGAGAATTGTATTAAACCTATGATAGGTGGTTTAGAAAAATATGTGGTTACACTATGAAGGAGGGAGTTTTTTTTTCACATCTCCTTATTCCTCATCAACCATATAGTAAAATTTAGTTAGAGAGGATATTTAGCGTTTAATACCTAAGTATTATTAATTATATGTTTCTCATGGTTTTATTTTACAGCTTAATAGATATATCAAATTATGGTTTATAGGGTAATTCAATTTGTGAAATAAATTCTTTTGTAATCCTAAGAAACATTTCAATTTAACATTGAGAAACAGTCAAATTATACTATATAGTATAATATTTTGGGTTAAGGACCATTATATCAAACAAATTTACTTTCTTGTCTGAAGACCCCATATGTATAATGTTTTACAGTCATTTGAAAAGCCATCTATGTGGTACATATGTTAAAACGACCTTGGATCTAGGATGTGAAGGTTATAAGGTCTTGCAATGGCAGTCAGGCCTAGTAATAACAAATATTATCTCATATATTCTTCAAATTTCTCCTCAAAGCAATATAACAATTAATTCCATGGATCCAAAAAGTTTGTATAATTTCATATATAATTTATAATAATCATATTTAGTTATATAATTACATTTATTTGAATTATTTCATCATATATTAATAATTTGACCACTCTTTATGTACTATAATTATGTTAGAGTAATAATGTGTATATCACCTAGTAGTAATCCACTTCTGGTTCATTGAATTCTGATCACCATCATCGAATTCTTTAGGTAATATCACAACTATATCTATAACTTCTAATGATCATTGCTAATTGTAAGAGAATCATTCAAGGGAGATGCAGTTTTCTCTAGTGGAGGAAGAGGATTACTCATTGTTCTTTTTATAGTTCTATAATGGGATCCCCAATGGATTATGTGTATTTAAATAGAACCCATTTTGTATAATGTAATAATGTGGCTATAGATCTTGAAAAAAACATCATAATTGGGTTTATATATATCTAGGGTTAGAAAATAAATAATCATGAAAGGGTCCTAATTTGTTTCTTCATTCATAGAGGACCTTATGTCAAAATAATAATATTATTATTATTTACTTGAAATTCCCTAATATAAAGGATAAAAAAAGATTTATTATTAAAAAAATAATTAAAAAATAATTAAAATAATATTTAATATTATATTTCTCATTGGACCGTAAAATTGAGTTTTCTAATTTCCTTAATATTTAATGTTAATTTTATAATGAAAATTGATTTAATGAATTATATACTACAACACTAAGTTCCAATAAATTTTAAAATTTTATAGTAACTATAATCAATGAATTAAGTTTTATTTAATATTTACATTACTAAATAAAGAAATATTGTTTACAAGTGTAGATAAAATTAATGAAATAAATATATTATATTCATGTAAATAAATAATAATTACATGGGAAATAAATAATTATTAATTATTAAGCTGAAATATATTTTCAATATAAAAATTATTTATTGAATATTTGAGGCCAAACCAATATTAATAATTGTTAAACCAAATTTGGGAATAATATTTATTAAAAATGAATAATTCACAATTTATTTTATAGTATATTCAAGTAGACATACTATGTGACCAGCTTGAATAATTTATTAGATGCATTTAGAAACATTTCTTAATTTCTAATGATAATGTGTAGCAACAAGCTAGGTCTCTTATAGAGAATGAAGTTAATATCACAATGAAATGTGAATTACTATGTATTTAAATCATGTAAAACACACCCTTTATCACGATATCTATAACAATTAGGGTCACATTCTATTATCATCAATCTATATGAATGAATATTCTTACATTAAATTTTGTGAAATGTACTTACCACCAACAATACTATAGCCATGGACATAATCACATAGTTTAATTCCCATCAAATAGACTAAGATATCTACATATAGTAAATAATATATTGGTTAAAAATATTATTTGATGATTTATTAATACAATATCACTACTTACACTTTTAAATGTGTCCTGCATCATTGTGATCATATGTCATCATAGTTATCATAAACACATAAAAGTATATGACTTATATATATTTTTATTAATAACAATTTGTATGGATGTTTCCACACATCTGTATAGAAAATATATAATGAAATTTATAAATGTGTATTTTCTATTGGTTGGTCATGTTATGATAATATTCATCCATATAAAATATGATGGGAGAACACCATGAGAATCTCTATTTGTGTCTAATTAGTCTCTACCCTTGATAATCTGTATAATTTATGTCTTATAAAGTAATATCATCCAACTATATATCTTCTAATTAAGAATAATGTTGTGAAAATTAAAGGTTCTTATCATAGTGGGTAACTGTTATGACCTTTCAATGAAGAAAGTACACTTAAGACAATACCACATACTATTTCACATATATAAACCATCATTACATGTAATTATATTTTATACATATTAAAATATATGAAAATGAGTAACCATATTGTATATAGAAATTTGGATTGAGTTTACCAAATCCAATAGACTCCCACATGAAGTAGAGACAGTTTCTAAAATTATTAAGTCTTTTAGATATCACATGATACTGATTATTTTTTTAAGGTAAGGATTTAGTTATCTTATCCACCATTTTTTCTTCCGTGGAACATTTTCATACAATGAATCCGCAACATTTTGAAAAATACATCACAATATGACATTTTTGGACTTCACACCTTGGCTCTTTTATGAGATCCACCATTTAAAAATTAGTAAATAAATGGTGATAGGATCTATACATTTAGGCAATATATCATGATCATAGAGAAAATTATGAATCAAAATAGTTAATTTTGGTATATAAAAACAACTATATACTCAAGAACTACTATATAATTGGGAAAAACTGACTAATTTTAATTCATCCAAATCAAAGCTCTTGTATTGAGAATGACAAAGTATCCTTAGTAATAATTCATATCATTCTAAAATATTTGAAAGGTAGTACTCGTATATCCACTAATGACTTGTTCTAGGTCCCCTGCATATACTAGAAAATATATACTCAGTATGCCTCATATATTTAAAGATAATATATATAGAAGAACAAAAATTTTAACTATGATCAACTTGATATCTAACAACAAGAATAAATTATAGTATAAATTAGCATCATATATAACATGGATATATGATTGATGATATCATAGTTGTGTATGGGTGCCAAAAAATATCTCATTCACTCATATTTGTTGATGTAACATTTTTTTGGTGGGATGTATACAATGTGTAACTAGAAAGAATAATATATTTAGATATTCAATAATATATATCATTAGTATCATGTAAAAATATATATATATATTGACATAGTCTAGGATGCCTTTTGGAAATATCGCAAATAATCGTGATTCAAATGATATAGGCTAATTCATAGAAATTCATTCATAGAGATGTACTTGTATAACTAGCCCTTAATTGATAGTAATAAATGTATATCATTTTAAATATATAAGATTTAAATAAAATATAATACTATGAACCCAATCAAACAACCACTGAAATTATATTAAACACATGTCTCACATTCATACATGACAAAACCAAATTGTCTTATATATTCATAAAACTAAATGCTCCATAACCTCGATTCCGGATTTGAATCAAAAATAAATATCTATCACATAAATATTTTATTATATATTTTTGGAGACACAAGCCCTTCTATTTGGGACATATGAACATTTAATAAAGATTATATTTAAGTATTTTTTAAAACCATCAACAAAATCTAATATTCATGGAAATATACTATTGGAAGAAGAATACTTGGGGATTTAAAAGTGGAAACTTTAGATTTTTTTTTAATTTTATTCAATTAATTTATTATTTTTAAGAATATATTCCACTATAATTTCTTTTTTATTGCATAAATTACCTTCAATGTCCATTTTCATGTAAATAAAAAAATTTACCCCACCATAATTTCATCATATAAAGGATAAACTAGAACCCAGACCTAATACTAATTCATCGAATCCATTTTATAAATCATTTATTCAGTCTATCTTGTATCTTCTAAGATGTATTCAACCTCCTTGTATGAAATATTATATTTATTTTTATGAATTAATTAGTCACCATCATCAATGGATATAATACCATCTATTTTTCTTTTCAACCTTATTTGGACCTCCTACTAATTTTTTCTAAAGAATCATTTTACGTGAGTAAAACTAATACCTATTCATGTTCCAACTTGTGTTTATCTTGTGGATCAGCCTCATTGAATTAAATCTTACTCCAACTATCCTTTTTGATAATGTCCTCCATCTCAATATAATGTCATGTTTTGAAAATGTGACAATATAATATGAGGGGTTGTATAGTTTATATCCCTTTTCCCCTTAGGATACCCTATAAAAATATACTCCATGCCACCCAAGGTAGTTAATTTCCCCATTTTTCTATACCAAATTCCATGTAGCCCTATGCATGAGTTTATGATAACATGAATTTAATCCCATTCTTTAAATTATATGGTGTCACATATATAATCTTAGTTGTAACATAGATTATAAGGTGTATGGAATAATGTCATTCCCATCCACATAAAGATAATTGAATAATTACAAGAATCATCATAAAACATTCCTTATCATGAATGGTACGATCCCTACTATTAATTATTAATATTTCACACTACCCTCTAATTTGGTGTGAGTTTTGATAAGATCCCACACACCTATATAATGATGATGAATTCTTGGTTAATATATTCACCCCACCAACAAGATTAATGATTATTTACAGAAAAATAAAATTTTACAGAGTATTTTTGTGATAATAAAATATATAATTTTCTCAAATTTTGTAAAATATTTTTATATAAAATTTTTTATGAATTAGCTTATTCTTTTGAAAATTTGAAGAAAATATTTGTTTAACACTTTAATATGTATTGTATTAATTAAAAAAATATTTTTTATGCATTATTTGAATGTAATTTTTTTTGGAGGTTTTACCTACATAATGGTATACAAATTTCATTCCTCAAGTTGGAGATAAAACATGGATTTGATTATAGTAAAAGGGTCTTTAAGTCAATGATGGGTTGGACTCTCCAGATTGGACATTTGTTCTATATTTGGGCCCTAACATCTTTAGAAATTCTTAGATTGGTCACAAATTTATATAGTATCTTGAGATAAAAAGTCACACAAATCATCCTTATAGACGGAAAACTAGTTTACTAATTATTTTGGGGAAATTTGTTGTCAACATTGGAATAAAATATTTATCATAATTTCTTAATTCACACTTGAAACCACCTATAACCTAGCCACCCCTCAACTCTATAAATGTGTTTTGTATAATTTGCATTAGTTAGGATGTTAATTGGGAGATTTATTTTATAGGATAATTGGTTTCACACCATTTCTCCAAAAATTGAAAGAGGTAATTCACTTAAATATATGATCCCTTAACCGAACCATTCTTATTCTTCTTCCTTTGATAATGTTTTTTTCAAATAATAAACTTCATAGATTCTCATCTATTCCATTTGTTTCATCTATTTTATTCAATTTTATTCATCATTAATCTACCTGTTTGTTCTATAATTCATGATTAAAAACTACATTGGTTTATAACCTCTCTAAACCATTTTGAATGGAAAACATTTCAACATTGACTACACCAACTATGGATTAGTAGTTCTTTTAGTTAATTGGATAACCCATTACATTATTCATTTATTTATTTTTCATCAATGAGATACTATAATTCTCATAAAATGATCTATGAAATGAGTTTTTAATTTATTATAAACTAATAATGAAATAGAATGATTCATTCAAAACATGCGAGGTTGGGTAATGTGTGAATTGTGAAAGTGTGACTTTAATTGATGAAAGAAAATAAAACTATATAACTTTTTACAGTTCAAACATAATCCCCAAACACAATTCATCATTATTTGTATAAATTGATATGTTCCCTAATTTACCACTGACCATAAACTCTACTTTGAATGTTAATCAAATAAGGATGGAATGATTGAATGTTCTGAAGATAGGCTAGGGTTTAATGCACATCATCTTGAAAGTGAAGTCATTTATTATAGGGATCATGAATATATATATTAGGGGATCATAATTAAGTTAAAATTAATTTATATGATAATGATTAATATCTAAATGGTGATATTTATTTAGATCGAATACTCCTAAAAATATTTTCTAAAAAACATCTTCTCGTTGTGTCATATTAATCCAATTTCATTTCAAAAATTAAAATAAAAACTGAAATCTTCTTCTAGAATACATATTTATATTTAATAAGCTATAAAACCCACATATTTATTATTTAGTGTGTTTAAAACATTTTATATTATGTTAAATATACATTTAATATATTGATTTAGTTACTGCCTCATTGAGAGACGACATTAGTCAGCCATATTGCATCAACTATGTACTTTAAATCCGTAAAACATTTGAATGTTCCATGACAAAATACTGAAATTGGAACAATTTCTATGGAGGAATGTATTTTATTCAACTAATTATAGGTTTTTATTAATTTTAATATTTTTTTTAACTTCTTTCTTCCTACATCTTTCATCTTTCTCATATTTTGTTTGTTTTTTTTTTCTATTTATCTTTATTCCCTATTTTCTTTCCTATTAGACAATATATTGATTATTATTCTCATGATATTTTGATATATGATTCTCAATTTCATTGATTTATGAAAATATCAAATCCTAAGGATCTCCTTAATTAATTAGTTGAGATTGAATGCAACATTAGGACTTGAATTAGACAATCTTGGTCAATCAAAAGTTTCATCATTTAGTGAACTATTGAATTACTCCATTGTGTGAACACTAAAATTAAAAACACATTCACATCAAACCAAATTAAAGAACCAATGGATAAAATAATAATAAAGAAATTAATTGAACTATTCGAGAATTGGTGGCACATGATATTTACTATCAACCAAATAGTATTGGATACCCAAATATCAAATCAGACATTGAATTGAATTTTTTTTTAATTAACCTCCCTCAAAATATCCATGGAATATCTTATGATGATCAATAGAAACGTTTAAAATAATTTAATGTGGTTTTATTAACCCTTATACAATGATATATCTCATAAGATCAAACAAAACTAAGTTCTTTCTCATTATCACTTGATGGAACAATAAAAGATTGGATGTATTTATGACAACCCGAATCTGAAACTTGTTGGAATGATTTAAAATGACATTTAATGTAGTGATTTATTCCAGGACAAAAGACAACATAATTATGAATTGAGATCGTAGGGATCCTAAAATCCTAAGGTTAGTTAATGTAAGATTACTAGGAGTGATTCAAGAAGTAATGTTCAAGCTACCCGCAGCACCAAATTAGTGACAAACTCATAATCCAGTACATCTATGAAGGCCTTAGAATTAAGAAAAAGCACATAGTTGATGAAAAACAAGAAAGTGATTTTTTCGACAAAACAAATTCCACTTCGCACACATTGATGGAAAATATGGCAGACAAATACCAACAATTTAGCAATCGAGGTGCACAATATGTTAAGGGAGTACATCTGGTAAGTCTTTCTTCTCGTGAAAATATTTAGAGTGATACGAAGTCGGAAGAATTGACCACTCTAAAGATGGATTTTTATTTGGATCAAAAGACATCCCAAACCACTCTTACGAGGCCTTGTGGAATTTTCATTGAAAGAAACAACCAAACTGATTATTTCTCTTAACTACAAGAGATATAGGGTTGCATAATAGTATTCCCTGGGAGGACATATATGCATTAGCGACCACCATAACCCTAGATGAAGTATTATTTCATTACTCCAACATGCAAGAAATGGTGTAAGGATTAATCAATCACGAGCTATGGATCTAGAAAACAAAAAGTCCCTTTTTCAAAAAAAAATTGTTGCAGTCTCCCCCTTACCAATAGGGTTACCAACAATTCATTGAGGATATTTTGAAGATCAAGAATCAACAATAGACCAATAAATGAATTCTAAAAAAATAAATATTCAAACACTGATGATCTTTTGAAAAAAATTGTTCATATTCAACAGAATGAGAGGATGAGTCAAGGATCTCAGTTGATGGAGTTGAAATAACAAATCAGCTAGATTGCAATAGCCCTCCATGAATTGGAAAGTATGAACACCAGAAACGTTCCTTCCAAACCTACTACAAGTCCTAAGAGGAATTTTAGTTCTATCACTTCGATATGTTGGAAAAAAACTATTACAACTGCACCTATCAATCCACAAATATCAACACAGCCCTAGTGAAGTCTCATTCCATGAAAATTAATGGTTACCCAAAGAGGATAAAAATAGTAAGAAAAAAATTAATGATGTTCTTTCTAAATCCCTTACATTTCCAAATATCATTGTACAAACCAATAATATGGTTGAGGAGGAAATGTAAAAAAGAAGTTTGGGACACATTCAATATTATGGAGACAAACATCCCCCTGATTTAATCCCTTAAAAAATTCCAAGCTGTGAAAAGTTCATAAAATAACATTGTACAAATCAAATTGGGATCAATGAAAATGAAATGATAAATCATTGAAGTAATGTTTGAGTACTAATTAAACAAACTCTATAAATTCCAACAAAGTGTAAGGACTAGATACATTCATTATCCCATGATCTATTGGATATTTTCAGTTTATATAAGAACTTTGTGATTTTAGAGATTTCATAAATTCAATGCCTCACTATGTATTCTATTCTCTATAGGTTGGTGACTTTATGAAGATGAGCATTTTGGCATAGTTGGTGAAGTGATCTACAACATATCGAGTTGTAGTCCTTGAGTATGTACATATTTAAGTGAAATACATGATCTTACCAGTATATTTTCTATGTTTTTAATAAAGAAGATAATCTTTTAAGTTTTCATTATCCCATTATCATAGGTTGGACCTACTTTAGAAATGAAAAAACAATCATAAATGACCACAATGGTACACTGTATGTGGATTTTTTATTTTATGTAGTATTTTTTATGGTTATGGACTCCATAAAGTACCCTTTATAGGAATATTTCTCTTTTCTTATCTCCCATTTTGAACCATCATGTAAAAACCACATTGATTTTGATTGTCGTATAGTTATAGAGATTAGCAGTATTGGTTCTAGATTGATTTATAAGAGAACATCCACAACTTTTTCATAGGAACAAACCTCTATTAGATTTGATTTTGAAATGGATTCATATTATTATAAAGTTCATTCTATTTATGAAATCGCTATTGAATATGTTGATGGATTTGATGCATTATTCTCTAATTTTGATGATTTATATTCTAATACTAATGTTTTTTGTGTGCACATATTTCTATTCATTCAATTTATCCAGCCATACATCCCCAATTTATAAATGGAACTCAATCCATTTCCACCAAATCAAAAATACCCATACATTATATGTTGTTATATATTACCTATTATCATTTATAATAATCTACCTGTTGAATATAAAGAATAAAATTTTTAATATTTTTATGGAGAACTTCCAGAAAATTAGGTGGATATTGGATGACATATCAGGTAATAACCCCTCCATTCTCATGTATAAGATTCTTTTGGAGGATGTGAATAAACTGGTTAGGAAGCCACAAAGGAGACTGAATCAAATCCATCATGATGTTATTAAAAAATAAGTTTAAAAATTGGTTTATGGAGTTATAATTTATCAAATTTTAGATTCCAAGTGGGTGATTCCAATTCAGTATATGCTTAAGAAAAGTGGTTTTACTATTTTTAGGAATGATAGAGAGGGGTTAGTTCCAATTAGGGTGGAAAATAGAAGGTATGTGTGTTGATTAGAGGAAACTAAATTAATCCACTTGCAAGGAACATTTCCCATCCCATTTATTGAACAAAAGACTCAGAGACTAGTGAGGAAGACACATTATTGTTTCTTGGATGTCTTTTCTGGATATTTTTGGTTCTTATAGCCTCATAGGACATAGAGAAAAAAACATTAACTTTGTCCATTCAGAAAATTTTCCTACTAGAGAATTCCATTTGGACTTTTCAATGCTATAGGCATCATCCAGAGATGCTTGGTGAGTATATTATTTTTATTTTTTTCATACCCTCGTGGTGATAATTATGGATGATTTTATACTGCATGGGTGTTCATTTTAAGATTGTATGTCTTGATTGTGAATGGTTTGGAATCATTGTATTGATAAGAATCTAGTCATGAATATAGAAAAGAGTCATTTCGTGGTAGAGAAATGGATCTTCATAGGGTATGTAGTGTAAAATAACAGGAAGGAGGTGAATAGATCTAATGTAGATATAATTGCATCCATACCCTATCCTTCATGTGTTTGTGATGCTAGATCATTCAAATGGAATGCAATATTTTATCTGTGCATCATCAATGATTTAATTATGATTTAACTTTCTATGTTGTGATTACATCAAAGGGATTCTGATTTTGTGATTGATGGTAATTGAAGGACTTCCATTGTTGTGTTAAAACATTTTTTACCCACTCCACCCATCATAGAGCCCCCACAAAGCTACATTACATTTTAGTTAATGTGTTATGCTTCAACCATCATAGTTATATAAGTCTTATCATAGAGGGTGGATGGAAGTTCACATGTGATTTGCTATGATTCCAGGACAGTGGGCTCAATGAAATAAAAAAAATCCATATATAAAGAGTTTCTTGCTGTTATGTTTTAATTAAATAAAATCAGTTCATATTTATTGGGCTATAAAGTAGTTATTTTTTCTGACCAGGTAGAACAAAGATTCTTCTTGATGAAGCTGGAAGAAAATTCTAGACATAACCAATGGATGTGAATTCTTCAGAAATTATATATTGAGATACATGACAATAGAGGTTCATAGAACCTGGTGGTAGACTATATGAGTAATCATACAAACATGTTAGAGGATGACACCTTGGACTAGGTACCACATTGAGACCCCATCACAGTTGATCATCTTTATTCCATCTCAGGTATGCAACATTTGTATGCTGATTTTGTTTACTACCTTTTTGCTTCTAAATTTATATCAATTTTAAGGACACATCAAGTCCAAAAGATAAAGTGTGAGAAAATATTTTGTGTTTGATTTGATCCCTAGCTCTAGCACATGTGTAATGATCATGTAATTTGGAGGTGTGTTCCTGATAATGAGTTTTAGTCTGTTATGAATTTTTTCCATACAATTTCACGTGGAGAACACATTGGACCCCAAAGAATATATATGAATGTCTTAGAGTCAATATTATATAAGTTTAGGTTATTCTATGATGATCATGTGTTTTTTATGTCATTCTCATGTTTCCAAAACACTAGGAAAATTACTAAGAGACACAAGATTCCCCAATAAGAAATATTATTTGATGATATTTTTCATGTATGTGGCATTGATTTTATTGGTCCTTTACCTGGTTCAATTTATTTTTTGGATATTTTGGTTGTTATTGATTATCTGAGTAAATGGGAGGTGAATATGGCCACTAAGACAGATGATTCAGATGTTGTAGTAGACCATTGCATGGAAAATGTTTTTTTGTAGGTTTGGTGTTCTAAAGGCCATCATCAGTGACCAATGGAGACACTTTTGAAGTTGGAATTTGGATTCCCTCTATCTAATTTATATGGAGACAAACCGAACATCAACATCATACCACCCCCAAAAAATGTCTTGGTAGAGGTTTCAAATTATGGGATGATGAAAATTTTGGAGACAACCATGCAAAAAAAAAGTATGTATTAGGGAAAGTGATTAAATGATTTTTTGTGGGATTATATGTTTGTATATAAGACACACATCAGTATGTCCACATTTCATATTGTATCTGGGAAAGAGTTTAATCACTCTATAGAAGTCTAACATTAGACATATGGGTCAATAATTAAATGCAACATGGATTTGGCCAAAGAAGAAATTCAAAAGATGTTGAATATTAGAGTGCTTGTGGATATTTGATTGTAATCATACATGAACCTATGGTACTACAAGGAAAGATCAAAATAATAACATGACAGAATGAACAAAAAAAGGGTGTTTCATGTAAGAGAGAATGATATAATATATAGTTTAGGAATGATGTTAATGCCTGGAATGTTCTGTTCTATATGGTTTGTTCCTTATGGTGTGTTTAATGTTTTTCCTTATGGTGCAGTAGAGATCACACAAGAGGACACTGGAAAGAGAATCACAGTGAATGAGAAACGTTTGGAGAAATATATTTAGGGACTCCATATAGATGTTGTTGATTTCATCATACTACATGATCCCTTCATTACCTGATAATATTAAGATTATCCTAACACTTTCCCTTTTATGTTACATTTCCTACATAAAATTATACATTTCATGGGAACATATCATCTCATTGGGTCACATATATGATAATCCAATATTTTATGTGTGGAGGGTAAAATATTTTTGGGTAAATATTTATGATTTTAATTTGTGTGTTTTGTGGGGGGTTTTGTGTTAATTATTTTCATTAAAAATTAAAAAAACTAAAAATTGAAAGGGATTTTAATTTGTTTTCCTCATGATAATTATCATGATTTAATTAATAAGGGTAGATTTTTATAAAAAATAAATTCATCAATGATATTATTTGTTGTGTCATTATAAAACCTTTTATATTGGGACACCACTATGATTGATATTTTTTCTTGGTAAATTGTGTCATTGATTTCTCTGCAAAAAATTTCATGATTCCATGACATGTAAAAATTTTCAATATTAATTGAATTTATATCAAAGTTATGTAAAAAAATTCATCTTTTATCAATGGTTGCTTCATACTTTCATTTATATTCTGATCAATATTATTAATCTTCTGACTTGACCAATGAGTGTGTACCTGATATCAGATAGTTGTACTCCCTCAAAAGTAATAAAATTAAAAAAAATTAATAAATTATTAATAATGTGCGGAGTGATGAAATGAATAAATCAAGGGGATATATAGCTCGAGAGAATAAGGTTGGAATTTTCGGAAATATTAAGTGAGCATGTCATTAAATTTGATTGCAATGTAATGTAGAATTGGTTTAGTAAATTAAGCTATGTAAGAGGAAATATTTTACTTGTTAATTATATACTATATAAAGGATATGAGGAAAAATGGTTGGCACACACACATGCGATGAATTAATGTCATGGTGGACCAAAAAAACATTTTTCTATGATTATTGTAATTAAACTCACCATATTTTATTTTGATGCAATTTTTGAGATGATGAATTTAAAATTTATTGATATTGACTTTTGATGGGAATATTTCATTTCCAATATTGTCAGTATAGATTGAAGAATATCAACATTCATAGCTTGTCACAATTGTTTTTTGAATATATGATATGTGACATTTCCAAGGAACGAGATAGGGTAAATGTAGGGAGTTGACAAAATAAATTTTATTGATTATTTTTATGATAAAAATGTCACAATATATTCACATTATGATAATTATATATATTTCTAAAATATTTTAGATTAGATAATTCATTTGAAAAATTGATGAAAATTATCGTTTTACCTTTTAATGTGCACTATAGAAATTTAGAAAAACATATTTTTTTATGAAGTAATTGAAATTAAAATTTTGTAAAGGTTATCTTTAAATAATGAGATTAATCATAATTTTAGGACATTATAGTTAAATAATTCATTTTATTTATCTAAAAGGGACATGAACTCAATGATTTGATAAACTCACCATAATGAAAATCAGTTTTCTATTTGGGATATAGCATCATCCTTCATGCTCAGATTAGGGAAAATTTTGAAGAGGCATATAGAAATAAAATCCACAAATCATCTTTCTGGATGTATAGCTGGTTCATGAATTTCGATTGTCAAAAAGGATATGATACTTAGAATAATATATTTGGCTGAATTTACCCATTCACACTTGAAAACACTTGTAACCTAGCCTCCCCTCTAATAAATAAATGTATGTTTCTAACATTTTGAGTGATTGGGATGTGAATTGGGATATTGGGGGTAGTGGATAACTAGGTTCACTCCATTTGTCTAGGAATTTCAAGAGGGATAGAACATGAATCTAGGATCACTTCATCGAAGCCTTCATCATCATCAGCATCTTTTGTTAATGTTTTTGTTATGGAAATAAACATGTTAATTTATATTCCATATATTTTCATTAATATAGTTTCCAAAAATAAAATATTTATTTATCTTCTTATTTGGGAATTAATGTTTAGAATTTAGATTGGGCTGTACACTTTCAAAACCATTGTGAATGCTATACGTTTATATAATGACTACAGTGCCAATGAAATTGTATTTATTTTTAGTAATCAGTGTACATATTACCATTTTAATTTATTTATTTTGATTCAATGAGATATAGTTATTCAAATAAAATTATCATTGAATTGATACTTTTAAATTAAAAAAAGTAAGAAAGAAATAGAATGATTCATGAAAAAACACACAAGGTCGAGTAATGTTTGAATTGTGATGGTGACACCGAAATCGGTGAAACAAAAGTGCATGAAATAAATTTATAGAGTTTAAATATAATCCCTAAACATATTTAAACCTCATTTTCCAGAATTCATATGTTCCCTAATTTATCATAGACCATAATCTTGACTTAAATCATCAATAAAAGAAAAGTGCAATGATTTAATGTTCTAAAGATAGCAGATGGTTTAATTCATTTTTAATTTTTGGTAAATTTATTTCATATATGTATCAGGAATTAAAAAATTAGGTCATAATAACTATGTTAATATTCATTTAAATGATAATTATTAGTTAGTATGTGAATAAGTAGTGTTAGATTGATTAAACCATCTAAAACTATTTTATAAAAAAGCATCTTCTTCTTTGGTCATATCTATCAAATGTTGTTTAAAAATTAAAAAAATAAAATTTTCATATAGAACACTTCTTAAAAGTTTATATGTAACAAAAAAACCCCAAACATTAATGTAGTGCATTTATACAATTTTATTTAATTTTCCAGGTACCTTTAATATGTTGTTTTAATTACTTCTTCATTGATATAAGACTTTAGTCATCTAATATGCAACACCAATGTACCCAATATCCATACATAATTTTAATTTTTCCATGAATATTCCTTTCATTTATATTCTTACCATGTTGATTCTCTAGTTAATTCATTATTTCCTTGATTTTTCAAAATTATTAATTATTATTCTTCATTAAAGAGACATATCTATATATCGAAAAGTCATCAATAAATGTAATGATGTATGAATACCCACATCTAGATAATACATGAAATAGTCCAAAATTATTTGTGTATTCAAATTCATGAATATCTATTTCCCATTCACATTATCCAGTAAATGGTGTATTTGATAGTTTTCCTTGTAAAAAATTATAAAATCTCTCAAGTTGTTTTATCTCAAAACATTCTAAATTAATATTATTATACATATTTTTTATATTCATTTTTTACATGACCACAATTATATATATGTAATTTTGTATTAAGTGGGTCATCATAAGTCTATTTCTTATTAATTTGCTATATAATGTTTTCAAAATTAAATATATGAAGACCAATATTTAATTTCACCAAACCAAAACAAATATATAAATTTCCAAAGAAACATATTTTATTTATAACCATTGAAAATAAACCTTCAATATCTCATAAATATTTAAAAATAATGTTTTTTATAACAGTTGGTACATAATGACAATAATTTAAAACCAAGACCATCCATGTAGGCAAGTATTGTCAAAATAATACCCTATAATATATGAAGATTTTGATGTTCACAAATACCCTTGTTTGTTTTCTAAAGAACATTTGTTAAGTGAGTTTAAGAGTAATTTATATTCTATTATAGGGAATTTAGTGTTACTAGGATGAAACATGTAACACAATTTTCATACCTATGTTCGTAATGTAAACATTTTTTTCATTTTCCAAAATTTGCGCTAGAAAAATATAATTTCTATATGGTATAAACTCAATCTTATGCTAAAGTGTTTTTATTTGGATCATCAGCCTTATGTTCATAAAAAACATGAATGGATCAGAAACCCCATGTTAGTGTTTTGATTTACAGTTTGCAACCCTACATTTGGAAAAGTTGAATGTATGGTTAATCATTGCTACATTCGGGATTTTTTTCTACAATGGATAGACACATTGTAACACACTGTGATTTTATGTGAAATATTATTTTTAATTTAATTGATGTCTTCTTATGTATGCTACATCAAAATTAGTTTACGCTATACACAACACCGTATTATATTTTATTATACACAAACACTATTCTTGGCTTGTGTTTCACACAAGAGAAACCTTCCTCGATAGCTTGCGTTGTACGCAGTACTGAGTTTCAATAAACCACGATATGATATTAAAATATTATATAAACTAGTTTTTATGAATAATAATACCCACTTTTTGAAATTTTAGAAATTTTATCTTTCAAAATAGACTTCATTTTGGGATTCAGAATATCAAAATTAGCCTAGGGTGGATTTTTGTTATATTTTTGAAAACATTCAATTTTTTATGAAAACTGAAAACACTGAGTTATTGGTTAAAACTGAATTTTTATTTAAATAATAATTTATTTTATTTAAATTTATTTTTGGTCAAAATTTACACAAAATACCTATATATGTTAAATGTAATTCATTGGAGTCATTTTATAATAATTATAGATATATAAAAATTTTATAGAACATTTTACCGTCTTTTAACGACCTCCTAGGAGCATTTGCAAAATTTACATAAAACAAAATTTTACCACTTCTGTGAGTTGAATATCAAAAATCTGATAGAAACAATTGATATCATTATAAAAAATGTGGTTCAATGAGATGAAAATAATTTTTGGTGAATAGTAACTTTTAACATTTATTTACAATGGTTAAAAGTAAATAGGGAAATTAAGGGTAAAAATTATATTATTATTACCCTAAAACAAGTACTAATTCTATTTGATAAGTTTAATTAGACCACAAAAACCTTAGAAATAAAATATAACCCTTTAGGTCCACATGGATTAGATTAGGACATTTATTGTTATTTTATTTAAAGAAGAGTTAAAATATTTAAATTCAAAATTTAATAACTAAAAAAATTTAATATAGGGTTATACATAAGATAAATTCGACTATAAATATAAATTAGAAAGCTAAAAAGATTTACTAAAAAAAAAATTTATTTATATTTTTTTATACATTAAATAATTTAATTTATTTATGACATAATGATGATGCAGTAATTCTCTCATTATTGAAATATTAATATAATTGATATTATAAATTAAAAAATAAATGTAATTAGAGACTTTTGATAAATTACACTAATTTTCTAGGTTAATATATCATATTAGGGTTGGAAAGATGATATTTATTTGATATAATAATGCAGTTATGAATTTTGAGAAAACAAAATACCATATAGTGCCAAAATTTACATAAAAGAGTTTTTAAAACAAATATTATATTATTAATTTATATAATGGTCTTAAAAATCTTTGGTTCAGACAAACAACTTATATAATAATATATATTACATTAATGAACCAATTGGGGTTCTATTGTCTGTTTATTGTATTTTTATTAACTATATAATGTAAGAATACAAGAAGACAGGGCAAAAGTTAAATTATTTAAAGTAGAGTTAAATCTATAAGATATGGTTAAAATATAACATGAACATGTCTAAAACCTATTTATTGAGAGTATTTCAACCCATCCCCACCCTATACTCGAAATAAGTCACTTTGGATCCATTATAAACTGAATATGAATTTATTAAAAAATAATATTTTAAGTTTATCCTAAGGTTCCCCTCACCCCTCTTATAAAAGGGATCTTTCCCTTCTCTATAATTCACACATCCAAAGCCATTTGTCTCAGAAAAACCATGCCAAAATACTCTCTCAATTGTCCCCCCTTCATTATAGAGTCCTTCCTTTAGTCCTAAAGCCAACCAATTATCCCTTTTGATCAAATCAAAATAAAGAACCTGAAAAAGAGGTAAATATCTGACCACCTATTTCATGTTCCTTTCTTCTTCCACTTCCTCCTTCTTTTTTGTTTCCATTCTAAAATAATAACCCCATTATCTTAAATATACTGTGATGTTATTATATAAATTGTACATCCATATTAGTTATTTTATCAATCCTATGAATGAAAAAGTCACCGCAGGTGCGTACGTACGGCTTACCGTCTCCACATCGTGGTGTAGTTTGTTATTCAAACATTTCATCATTAGGATGGGTATAATAATGAGTATAAATGATAAAAATTATAAATATAACATTATGATGATTCTGTATATAAGATATACCATCAAATGTTATACGATTTTAATATGAAAAGAATGATATTGTCGCTCGTGCGTACGTACGGACTACCATCTCCAAGAACGCGATGAGATTCATTTTCCCTGATTAACCATTCAAGTATGGTTATAAATTATATATAATAAATAATCATGAAAGATATTAAATAATAATGACATTTTATTTATGTACATATATGTTTTATTTAATTAATTCCATTCAATTCAATAAGGAAACAAAACAGTGTTCATGCATACGTACGGCCTACCATCTCCATGAATGGTGTATTTTATTCCATTTATTGATCCATCATATATATTTATATGATGAATATATATTATATATAAATCATGTTTTACATTCTGAGAATATGTAAATTAGTATATAACTAATAATATGAAGAATAAAAAGTTGAAACACTTACCATAAATGGAGCGATTTTACTCAAAACTCTGCTTTAACATGGAATTTACAAAAGAATGGGTAATATAAAGTCATAAGTGAATCATATATAATATAATAAATATTATTATGGTTATATTACAAGTTAATAATATGTTTAAATTCACTATACCTGAGTCTTAGACACATATAGATGAAATTGGACATAAGTTAAGGGATAATTTTTCAAATCTCAATTTTATCTGAGATTGCTTATACGTATGTATTTACTAGGGTTATATTTTTCATCCATGTCCATAAAAATGTTTTTCATAAAGTTAATAATATCCTTCTAAGTATTTTTAATGTATTTTTTACCCCTCTTTGACTTTTACATTGTGGTTGGAAGGAATCTTTCTTTTGGTTACCATACGAGAAACCTTTTGAATTTTTCGGCAAATGTACGAGTAGAATGTTTTTTTAACTTATACGAAATGAACGGATTTTTTAAGGTTTCATAATGCCTAATTTTATTGAAGATTACACTACAAGATTTCATTATTATTTTCAACAAATTTCTTTTCTATTAACAGTTAATGGCATTTTGTGAAAAGAAAATGATTTTGAAGAAGAATGGATATTTTCTTCAAGTATTCATTTCAAGTGTTTTGTCAAAACTATTTTCCATTTAAGATGACATTATTTATTATGATTATGTTTCATGTGTAATGTATCTATTATTTACATGGTTTGATTCTTCTTATGATGAAATGATATCCATTTGTTTTATATGGATTACATTATGATGGATGATGTTTATGAACCCCATATTATTATTTGGGTTATGGTGAATGATTATTTTGTGGCACACGAAAGAATGATTTCATTATGAGATGGGTGGGACTTATATCTCCCTTCAATTCATTGGGTAAAGATTTATATCTCATTATATAAACATGTATGGAATGGAATGTGAATCTGGTTCAGTAATACAGGGATGGAATGGCTAGTAAATCTAGTTCAGTAATGGACTTTGTCCACTATAATGGTCTTGGAATCAATGCCTTGGCTATTATGGAAATCATAGCATGTGCTTAATGGTTTCCAAAATTATGTGTTTTATTCCCATGCTATTTTATCATGATTAATGTTCCTTTATAATATAGGCCTTACATACTGTCATGATTTATTTCACCAATCAAGATTGTTATTTTTAAACATTATGTTAATGTTTTTAAGTTCCAATGTATATGGTTTGTTTTATTTTCTCCATGCTTACCCTTTCTGAGAATTTTAGCTCAACCATTATATGTTTTCTTTTCCCTGAGATATAATGAAAGGTTTTAGGTAATAAAACAAAAGAGGAAGATCTTTGTTGGAGATGTTGAAGATCTTTCACCAGGATTATAAGATTTTGTTCTAAGTTTCCAAATCCTATACACTATTACGGTCCTTGAGTATTGTTTTTTGTTATGTATTAAGTATTCTGAAAAATTAATATAATGACCATATGTCATGTGTGGGTCTATACAGTTGGTATCTGATGAAAGGTTTAGTTATCCTGTGGAAACTACAATTCAAAAACATTAGTGAGATCCCTATAGATATTTCTAAGATATGTCTAGGGATGTCCTGAATGTTAATTATAAGTATAGGTTATAGTCATAGAATTATGGTAATAATATTAGAATTAAACCTAAGATGTTAGATATTGAAGGTACTGCCCTTTTATTATGTTGTTTTCCTTGAATGATTTTTTCCTCTCATACTATTTTTTTTGGGTTTTAGAAAATGGCTGAAAACAAAAAGATTCATGATAATGGATGATATGATGGACAATGGGATAATATTCTTCATGAGAAACCAAATGAAACGGGATTTGGAAGTCCAAACATTGTTATTATTCCGAATCATAAATATCATAATATGACCAATAATCTCAACATTGGTATGTTTCCTGACTCAGCTAATAAGGGAAATATGGAGTTTCATGTAGATAATAGAGGAAAGAACATTAAATATACATCACGTAAATCATGTGGTAAGAGGCATTAGGGAGAATGTTTCAAAGGAACTGGAAGATGCTTTGGGTGTAGAAAATAAGGACACTAAGCTATTAATTGCAAAAGAAAAGGTTCATTTAACACCATGGACAAGGATATTGGTATTTATTAGACATAAAAATGGTTAAATGTTTTAAATGTGGAATTTACGGGAATTATGAAATCCAATTCCCTAAGGGAAATCCTCATGAAGAGAATTATCATGGTCATATGGGTAGTATTTATGTTGATGATGATGAAGAGACTACAAATGATATGTGAGATGCATGAATTTTTGATGCTATGTCAATGGTTTAAGAAGGTAGTGGAATAATTTATGTTTATCCAGAGTTATATTGTATAGGTTATGGTACTATGGAATAAAGACACATCTCAGGATTGTTACACTATTATTTTTCCTAAAGTATTTGAATGTATATGTTGAATGGTACCAATAACCATGAATGGTTATTCAGATATTTTTAGAAAGAAGATGATGTGCACATAATGAAGAGATACAAATAAAATGATATTATTAACAAGTTAATGACTGATATAAGGACAAAGGGATATAATGGTTTGAGTATAAATTTTTTTGGAATTTTTGGTATGTGGAAAGAGTTAACTTTTTATAGCATTCATGTTTCCATTGAATTTCAATGAGTATTCATTTTTCATGATAATACATTATTAATGTATTCACATGTTTGGAATGTGACCAACAAGATATATTGTATGATATATGGGTGATAAATGATGGTATTCACATGCTTGTTTGATGACATTTCTAGTAATCATTTTATTTATTCTATGAGATTGGATAGAAGTATTTTGGATAAGACTAAAGATTTGAAATGGATTATGTTGGACATTAGATAATATTTTTTATGGATAGATCCTTTTTTCGATATTATTTATGGAATGTTATAATAGTGTAGTTTTAGAAAAAGGACAACCTGTAGGACGAGCGACAACCCATCGTGTCAGACAAAGTTGCGGGAATCAAACCCACAACCAAAGTGTCACAAGCCTTTATCGCCTTCAACTAGCCTATAGGAAGTCCCTAGATATTATAAATTAGTTTTAATTTATTAAGAGGCATGATATATGAAGTATATGTTCATTTTTGGAACCATATATGATTAACCTCACCATAGACGGACTTATGTATATTTAATTCTAACCTTTTTTTGATGTATACAGATAAAATGACCTATCATTCTATAGGAAGATCTGCTAATACTTCAATAATGAAAAATTCAACTTCATTTATTTAAATAAGATATGAAGTGGAAATTATTCATAGAATGAAAAACGATGATATTATAGTGAAATCAAATAAGTATTTCTCATTATGTAAAAATTCATCAACTTTAGTGAAATAATCTTGAAAACCAAAAATGTTGTCTAAGTACTCTCATATCTGATGAATCAGATGGTACCTTAGATCATCACAAATAAATGGCTTTGTGATTTTTTTATTTTTCATAGCCATGTCCTCTACCACTCTTCATCAGAACATGATGGTTAGATTTCTCTTACATATCCATATTTTCACCTATGTTCTCCTATGTGGAAACCGAGTGATGAGTTAATTTGGGTAACCATTACGTCTCGTAATTTACTTTTTAACATTAAGTTTTAGTATTCCTTTTTACGATGTGGGTTTATTAGAAATAAACATACAAGTAGAAAACCATTTATAACCCCAACAAATTTTGAGGGTGAAATTCATTTTAAGGGGTGTAGAATGTAACTCCCTGAGATTTTATGAGAAATATTATTTTTAATTTAATTGATATCTTGTGTTGTAAACTACACAAAAATTATCTTGCGCTATAAACAATATCGTATTAGGTTTTATTATACACAATCTGTATTCTTGGCTTGTATTCCACACAAGAGCAACCTTCATCGATATTTTTCGTTGTACGCAATACCAAGTTTAACTAAACACTGATATGTTATTAAAATATTATATAAACTAGCGGTTATGAATAGTAATACCCCCTTTTTTAAATTTTATAAATTTTATCATTCAAAATCAACTTCATTTTTGGATTCTGAATATCGAAATTAACATAGGATGAGTTTTTGGTATTTTTAGGAAAAATTTCAATTTTTGATGAATAGTGAAAACAATGAGTTATTGGTTAAAACCAAATTTTTATTTAATTACTAATTTATTTAATTTAAATTTATTTTAGTTCAAAATAGATACATAATACCTATATAAGTTCAATGTAATTAATTAGAGTCATTTTATAATAATTTTAGATATGTTAAAATTTTATTTAACTCTTTACTGTCTTTTACCCAACTCTTAAGAGCATTTGCAAATTAACATAAAACCTAATTTTACCGCTTCTGTGAGTTGAATTTAAAAAATCCAAAACACACAGTTGATATTAGTAAGTAAAATGTTTTTTAATGAGATGAAAATAATTTTTGGGGAATAGTAACTTTTAACTTTTATTTACCATGGTTACAAGTAAATAAGTTAATTAAGGGTAAAAATGGTATTATTATTACCCTAACACATGTCATAATTATATTGGATAGAGTTTATTCGACCAAAAAAACCATAGGAGTAAAATATTACCCTTTAGGTCCACTTGGATTAGATTAGGACATTTATTATTATTTAATTTAAAGAAGAGTTAAAATAGTTAAAATCAATGCTTAATAACTAAAATTTTTTAATATTGGTTTATACATAAGATAAATTAGACTATTAATATTCATTAGGAAGATAAAAATATTTCCTACATAATGGTGTTTTATTTATATTTTTTTAGAGATTAAATAAATTAATTTATTTATGACACAATGATGATGAAATACTTACCTCATTAATAAAATATTAACATATTTAATATTATAAATACAAAAATAAATGTACTTTGAGAATTTTTATGAATTAAAATAATTTTCTAGATTAATATAACATATTAGGGTTGGTTAGATGAATTTTTTTCTAATTAATAATGCTGTTATCAATTTAGAGAAAACAAAATATCAAATAGAGCCAAAATTGACATAAAAGAGCTTTCTAAAAAATATTGTATTATTAATTTTTATAATGGTCCTAAAAATATATTCTTCAGAAAAAAGACTTATATAATAATATATATGACATTAATGAACAAATTGGAGTTCCATTGGTAGTTTATAGAAAATCTATTAACCATATAGTGTAAGAATACATGAAGACACAGTAAAAGATAAATTTTTTAACTTAGAGTTAAATCTAAATGATAGGTTTAAAATGGTAACCTAAACTTGTATAAAACCTATTTAGTGAGAGGTTTGAAACCCATACCCACCCTAGCATCGAAATAAGTCACTTTGGAGCCATTATAATCCGAATATGAATTTATTATAAAATAATATTTTATATTTTTCCTAAGGTGCCCCCACCCCTCTTATAAAAGGGAACTCCCCCTTCTCTCTAATTCAAACATCCAAATCCATTTGTCTCGGAAAAAACCTACCCAAATACCCTCTCAACTATCTTCCATTAATCCTAGAGGCCTTCCTTTTGTCAAAAATCCAACATATGGAGCCCTTTTGGTCAAATCAAATGAAACAACCCGAAGAAGAGGAAAATATCTCACCACCAAGTTCAAGTTCCTTTTTTCTTCAACTTCCTCCTTCTTTGTTATTTCCATTTTAAAATAATAAATCCAGTATCTTCAATATACTATGATGTTATTATAAAATTTTTACAACCATATTAGTTATTTGATCCATCCTGTAAATCAAAAAGTCACCACAAATGCGTATGTACGGCTTACCGTCTCCACGTCGTGGTGTAGTTTGTTATTCAAACATTTCATCATTTGGATGGGTATAAAAATGAGATGAAATAATATAAATAATAAATATAACATTATTATGATTCTTTATATATGATATACCATCCAATTATATAATATTTTAATATAAAAAGAATGATATTATCGCTTGTGCGTACGTACATACTATCATCTCCACGAACATGATGAGATTCATTTTTCATGATTAACCATTCATGCATGGTTATAAATTATATATAAAAAATAATAATGAAATTTATTAAATAATAATGATACTAGATTTATTTACATATATTTTTCATTTACTTAATCCCATTCAATTAAATAATTAAGTGAAAACAGCGTTCATTCGTACGTACAACCTACCCTCTCCAAGAATGGTGTATTTCATTCCATTTATCGATCTATCATATATATTTATATTCTGAATAGATATTATATATAAATCATTTTTTTAATTACTGAATTATGTTAATCAGGATATAAGTAATAATATCATGAATAACAAGTCGAAACACGTATGATAAATGAAACAATTTTACACAAAATGCTGCATTAACATGGAATTTACTAAAGAACGGATAATATAAAGTCATACATGAATCCTACATTATATCATAAATTTTATTATGGTTATGTTATATGTTAATAATATGTTTAATCCCACTATACAGGAGTCTCAGACATATACATATGAAATTGGACATAAGGTAAGGGATAATTTTGCAAATCTCATTTTTATCCGAGATTTCTTATACCTAAGTATTTACGGGGGTTATATTTTTCACCCATGTCCATAAGAATGTTTTTAATAAAGTTTTTAATATCCTTCCATGAATTTATATAGAAATTTTTACCCCTCTTTTACTTTTACATTTTGATTGGAAGGAATCATTATTTTTTTTACCATACAAGGAACGTTTTGACCTTCCGGCAAAAGTACGAGGAGAATGTTTTTTTAACATATATGGTATGAGTGGATTTTTTACTATTTCATAATGCCAAATTTTCATGAATCTTCCTCTACAATATTTCATGATTATTTTCAAAAAAATCCGTTTGTTTTAACAGCGAATGGAATTTTGTGAAAAGAAAATTATTTTGAAGAAGAAATAATATTTTCCTCAAGAATTCATTTCATGTGTTTTGTCAAAACTATTTTATATCTAAGATGAATTTATTTAGTATGAATATGTTTCAAGTTTAATGTCTCTATTATTTACATGTTTTTATTATTTTTAGGATGAAATTATATCCATTTGTTTTATATGTATTACATAATGATGGATGATGTTTATGAAACCCATGTAATTCTCTGGGTTATGACAAATGATTATTTTGTGGCACACGAAAGAATGATTTCATTATGTGATGGGTGGGACCTATATCTCCCTCCAATGCATTGGGTAAAGATTTATATCTCATGAGATAGACATGGCTGGAACGACAGGTTAAACAGGTTCAGTGAAACCAGACTGAAACGAGGATTGAACCTAGTTCAGTAATAGACGTTTTCCACTATAAAGGTCTTGATAGTAATGCCTTGGCTACTATGGAAATTATAACATGTGCTTAATAGTTTCCATGATTACATTTTTCATTCCCATGATATTTTATAATTATTAATGTTCTTTTATTATCTGCTCATTACACACTGCCACAATTTATTTCACCACTCAATATTATGATGTTTTAACATTATGTTCATGTTTTTAATTTCAAATGTATATGGTCTGTTTTATTTTATCCATTATTACCCTTACTGATCATTTGAGCTCACCCTTTATATGATTTCTTTTCCCAATGATATAAAGAAATGTTTTAGGTTAGAAGAAAATGGGAATATATTTACGGGAGATTTTGAAGATCATTCACCATGATTAGAAGATTATGTTCCGAGTTTCCAAAGACACTAAACTATTACAGTCCTTGAGTGTTGCTTTTTGATATGGATTAAGTATTCCGCCAATGTAATATAATGTCCATGTACATCAACTGTGGGTCTCTACACAAATTAAGTATCATCCATACTATATAAAATTCAACTGTATGGTACACAAAGAACCCTACTCTACACAATGGAACCCTATGATATGAAAAGTAACCCAATCCAACGTATCTCAACACTGCATTATAATCTCAATGAAAATGTTCATCAAGTCGTGTTTTCATTCCATGATTACTACAATGTTCAAGTCAAAATTAAAGACTTATTCAGGGATCATTTTTTTGTCTCAAAGAACCATTTTAGCAGGGAATATATCTTCTATTTTGAAGGGATGTTTTGACACTCATGGAAATTTGAAATTTGAATTCCTGCGATCAATCTAGCATCATTCCTAGACCTAGAATTTGGAAGCATGATATTTTCATTATATATTATATCATTTTATTGATTTTATAAATCGTATTTTTTCAATAGACTTATTTTCTTTATATAAAATCATTCTAGTAAAAATATTATACAGTTATATATTAAACAAACTACTATGATAAAGGACTGCATTTTGGAGATAAACATTTTTTAACTTTTTCAACTATATGTTTGTGACTTCTCTATTTTGATGCTACATGTAAATTGAATATCTATATACAACCTATATCTCTTCATGAATAATTATGTCTTGAAGACTATTATTTATGAAGGATATGATCTGTCTACTATAAATTTATACGACTGCAATTTTTAAATTCCAACCAGTTTTAACAAATTAATATCTTTTTATTTATTTGAATTTCAACTACTTGTGCTCAGTTGTGGGATATAATATTCTTCTTAATCTATGATGTGGATAATCGATTATCTATTATCAAAAAAGATGAATTTTTATTTAGAATTGTAAAGGGGATTACTATCTGCATTATGTTTTGGATTCTTGGCCTTATGATAGGGGGAACATTCTAGTGAAATTTACTAGGATGGATGAGAGATATATTAGTAGAGTGGACTAGGGGATCTTGTTCCCTGAACCATTATAATAATTTTTGCTTATTATTTCTATTAATAAATTACATATTTTCATACAGAAAATAACATTTCATATCATCATAAATTAAAAAATGTTTCCAAAGACACAATTGTGGAATATTTTTGAAAAGCCACTATTCACACCATTTTCTGTGCTACTTTGTATATTACGACCCAACAATTTGTATCATATGAGAGATTGTGGATAAATCTATAACTGGATGAATTTTCTATGTTCTATAAAAAGATTGCAGTGAGTAATCCTAGAGAATTAATTTAAATATTACATGATCTATACTTAAATGGTTAAAAATATGGTATTTGGAAATCAAGGATGATTATTTATTTTAAAAATCAAGGATTTAGAGTTCACTAAAAAATCATTACTCATTATAAGATTCCTAAAAACCCAGAAAGATGGGATTCTCCAATATAATATGAACATGACAAGAATTCTAAATCTATGAATGCTATTATTTGTTGTCTTGGTCAATATGATTTCAATTTTTTTCATAATTTTCTACTACCTATAAGTTGTGAAAAAAAATTAGAGTTTCCAACATAGGAATAAATAATGTAAGACATATGATGTATGAAACAACAATTATGATGTTTGACACCATTATAATGTTCAATGGAGAATGAATTACTCTGATAAATGAAAGGCTTATTGACATTTTCAACAATGTTACAACCATATGAGAACCCATAAAGAAATCTAATCATGATTTGTAGTACTGAGAGTACTTCTATATAAATTGAATGGAGTATATGCTACATTTTGAAAATAATCATTAGTAAATAACCTAAAAATGATAGAAATAATTAGCACACTAATGATGTATAAATTATAAATGTAGGATGAAGATGATGATCATAATAGTATAGTGACGAAATAAAATACTACTCTGAATGTGGAATCAAAGAATCTTCTTAGAAAATTAAATAAAGAATTCAAGGAATATAAGAATTCATATTCATTTGATTTTGAAATGGAACTCGATCAGCTTTAGATTAAGTACACTATATTTTTTTAGAGGAAAATAGGATTCATGAAAATCTATTAAGATGTATGATAAAGACTCTATAGAATATAGATGTTTTTTATAAAATAAATTATATCGTATCGTATCTCATATTCCTCAATAGAAATATGAAATAAAAACAATAGAAATGAGAAATCATAAAAATAAATATTATGAGATTAAATAAAAAATGGAAATTAATGTTAAATGGATTGTATATGAAGAGTCCACTAGTCCTTCATTGTATTTCTAAATGAAGGAGAGATCAATTTTAAAGTCCAACATGATCTTCATGGAATAAGAGGAGAAGTTTGAAACCTATTACTCATCTAATTTGAACACGGATTCAGCCAGTTTATTACATAGTAAATTAGCTTCCTAATATTTAATTTTATACGAAAAAAGTTATTCTATAATAAATAAAAACAACTCTTTGAAAAATAAAAATAATGTTTTTTTACATTAAAAACACACACTGATAAAGCATCATCAATTGTTGGTTAATAAATTAAACTCATCTACTACAAACTGTCATGATCATGATAAAATGATTAATGTATTACGAGATGATATAGAAACTTATAAAAGTGTTAGTATTGTTTTTACAAATATAGAAGATATGTTAACTGATATCAAAGGAATTAATGTTATTAAAAGGTAATGACATGTAATAGGAATCAAGTTTGAGAAATAAAAATTTTATAAAAACTATTTTCTATCCAATTCTAAAAATGCAACCTAATAACATTATAAAAAAAAGGTAATGTCTCTAATAAAACTTATTTGAAAAATAATAAAATAAGTGGAATTAAAGAATATTTAATTCTCAGAGTTTGTTTGAAAAAATTATATAAAAAAGATGATCTGGATTCTTAGAACATTGTTAACTAAAAATGCTGGACCCAAGTAAATATGGGTATGAAAACAAACATTTCATTAATTTGTTTTTCACATGACATGCCACAAGAATAGAAACTTATATGGTATAAGGACAGTGGGTTTTCTAGGAATATCAATGGAGATCCATCAAATATTCACATGTTGACACAAATATATGGATGTCTTTTCACTTTTGGTTATAATTCCAAAGGAAAAACAGTTGGAGTTGGAAATGATTGAGAAATAATGTCTATATCTATAAAAATTGTACTATATGTATAAATCTTAAACCACTATATGATATTTATTTTTCATATTTTTTATGATGATTTTATTTTTATTTTTAAAACAATTCATTCTCATTAGTTAATGATATTATTCCTACGTTTACACCACCAATAACATACAGAATTTATACATTGTATTTAAGTTCTATATCTAAATAGAAAGTGAATTGTTTGACTATTAATAAAAATAAATCATGGATTTGTCATTGATGATAAAAAAATCAACTATATATTCTTTAAATAAATTGTCTATGATAGAGTTGGTTTCTGATTTTCCTAGTATTAATTATGAAAATGACATATTTTCTAATGCATGCCAAATTGGAATGAAGGAAAAATAATTTTCCAAATCTATTAACAAAATTCCTACATCTATATCTTTAGAACATATATATATAGATTTTTTCAGACCATAAAAGATATCATGTTTTGATTTCACGTTTTATGTATATATTTTAGTATATTATTATTCTATACTTAAATGGGTTAATTTTTTAAAACACTAAATTGAAGTTCTCACTGTTTATAATTATTTTTGTAAAATTTATCAAAATGAGAAAAATTTTAAAATAATTTCATTAACAACTGATCATGGTGGAGAACATGAGAATCAAGAATTTAGTTATTTTCTATAAAAACAGGCTATTAAACACAATTTATATTCAATAATAATACCCCAACAGAATAGAATTGTTTAAAATAGAAATAGAACTATTCAAGAAATGGATTGGAATATATTGAATGAATTCATAATTACAACTTATTTTTTGGTAGAAGTTATAACCAAAGCCTACTATATCATGAATAATGTTTTAATTAGACCTATAATAAAAATTAAACCTTATGAACATTGTAATAACATAAAACCAAAAGTAATATACAATAATGTTTTTTGATTCAAGGTGTATATCTTGAATACCAAGGAAAATCGTGGTATATTTCATCCAAAAGATAATGAAGGAATATTATAGGTATATTTATCAACTTCTAATGATTATAGCGTGTTTAAAAAAAATTCATGAATTTTTTATAATTGTTTTATTTGAAGATTGAATAATCAAACCATTTAATTAAAAATAATGATCAAACTGATGAAGTCAATAACTTTTATGATAAAATGAGACATGAAACCCTTAAATATGATTTTGATAATGAATTAAATAATTCTCATTCCATTTTAGTGGAACATGATACTAAAGAACAAGAATATGTCTTGCCTAGACTATCTAGAACCCAAAACAACCATCCATTCGAAATTATTATAGGATACATGAACAAATGAATTCGAACTAGAATAAATATAGGAAACCTAGAATAATTTTATGCCTTTCTATCTTAGTTAAAACCTATGACTACTAGAGAAGCCTTATAGGAAGAGTGTTAGATGTTTTCAATAAAAGAGGAGCTAAACCAGTTCAATGGAAATGAATTTTGGTAACTAGTAGAGGGAACACTAATTATCCAGTTATAGTAACTAAGTGGGTCATTAGAACAAAACATGATGATCTAGATATCATTATTTAAAAGAAATCTACATTATTAGTTTAAATATATAATTATGAAAAGGTATAGATTATTATGAACCCAATCCCCATATAGCTATATTAGAATACCTTAGATTAGTTTTAGCTTATTCATCTCCATTGATTTTAAAATTATATTAGATGGATGTTAAATAAGTTTTTCTAAAATTTTTATTTAATGTAGGTTTCTTATTTTAACCAACCCCCTAGATTCTAAAATCCTAAAAAATGAATTCTGTTTATAGACTTACTGATTCTCTCTATGGCCATAAAAAACACCTATAGATTAATATCAATTATTAAATTCCATTATTTTTAAAAATGGATTCACTATTGGATTGGATGTTATAACACTTTTAAAAAATTGTTCTAATATTTTATTTGATCAAATTTTGGTTGGAGATGTTATTTTTTGTTGAACTAATAAAAATCATTGTCATTGATTTTCAAATTTAGAAAAAATGAAATTAGTATGATGGGATAACTAAATTTCATTTTAGGATTTTAGATTTATCAAAAAAATATTGAAAATTGTTAAGTAAAATTAATTATAATATTTATTTTTTGAAAAAGATTGGAATTGAAAATTATAAAACATATACACCTCATATGTGTAATAATATGAAACTTGATTTGGATGAAAATGAAAACCCAGTTGAAAACAAGTTATATAGAGGTATGAATGTTATGTTGTTGTATATTTATTCTAGTAGACCATACATTATGTTCTTTGTATTACTTTTTTCTAGATTTCAATAAAAATGAAAGAGTAAAATATTACTACTGTTAAAAAAATTAGATATTTAAAAGGAACTATTTTTTATTCACTGGATTACCTGAAAATCTCTTATTATAATTTAATTTCATATTCAGATACTGGATTTGGAGGCTGTAGATTAGATATAAATATTATTCTAGGAACTTGATACATTTTAGGAAAATCAATAGTTTGATGGTCTAGTAATAAATGACATTTATTTTCCCAATTAAACATTAAAGTAGAATATGGTTCTCCGTGTAGTTTCTATGCACAAGCATTATAGATTAAAAACACTAAACTCTTCTTTATGCTAAAATTTAATAGTATACCTATTTTATTTGATAATACTAGTGCGATTAATAATTCTATGAATATTATAATTCATTCTAGGACTAATAAAATTGACAAATGGAATAATTTTATAAGTTATTATGTTCTTAAAAAGGATTTATATTTAAAAGTTGTTATTATTGAATATCAAGTAATATATATTTCTATTAAAATACTTCCCAGTTCTAGTTTTGATTTTCATGTGGTGTAGTAATATTTGAGTTAAATTAAATTTTAATTAATTTACATCCATTGATCTATTTGTAGTTTAGTTATAATTATTTAATAAGTTTTATTCTATTTAGTTTTAATTTATTTTGAAAATAATTTCATTTCAATTTTATTTTTTATGTCTCTTCAAAACAAATATGTATTATATGCATTCAAAATCAAATTGAAAACCCATTTTCCTTCTCCCATTATCTCCACTCCAACCCATCCTTTCAGATTAAAGGGTACCTCTCTCTTTCAATTCCCATCTACCAAAAACCCTGATCCTTAAATAACATCAGTCTCGAAGCCATCATAGTTAGAAACCTCATAATGATTCATCGATGCTCAGTTGGATAAAAATTACACCACATTAGGGGATTCATACAAGGGGTTTTTAGGGAAATGTAATAGATAATTGCTATGTAGATTCTAAAAATTTGTCTCTCCAGAAATAAACTAGACTTCAAGGTCTAGTTTATGCATTATGTGATGATAACATTATAATGATTTATGTTGTATAAGTGAATTAATTTTATAAAAATTATTTATTTAGTCAGGTTATTGAAGAAGACACTAATAACTTTTTGATTGATATGATGGATTTTTTTATCCTATGTGGGAATGGAAAAGATGATCTATTGTCACCATCTGGGGAGTTTCATTTTGATATGACACATATTGATAAGAGAATACATACATTATTGGATATTATGTTTTATTTGTTTAGTAAAAGAGATTCCAAGAAAATGTTATCGAATTAATTTCATCTTAATCATTGTTTGATAGTGTAGTTTACTCAATCGGTGATATTTACTATGGCTGTTGATCTTGAGAAAGTCATTTACCAAGACATGTATATCAATTTTCTACTTCGGAATAATGTAGAGTTGATTTTTTTGGTATATGATAAGATATTTAAAACACTGCATTGTTGTAGATGTGAAGAGAAGATATTATCCCTATGGTAGGATTTAGTCATTATTTTTATGAATAAATGGAAATACTCTAAATATTATAAATGGAATAAATATCACCACAAAAATGTCTTGAATGTTGGAATACTTATGAAGCATTTTTTTGTCTGTAGAATCTCATTAAATAGTTTGTTTCTAGTAGATTTGATGAAACAATAGAATTTGTTAGTAGCTTCTCAGAGGGAGTAAAGGGTAATCCCTTCAACTAGCTCAGTTCATCAGAGGCCTGATGATGATGGAACTATAAGGCTAGATGAATCTTTTTTTTGGTAAGAGAAAATAATTTCATATATCATTCTAGAAGTTTTTATTGAAGATATTGTTAGAGGAGTGGATTTTACTCAATATGGTGAAAAAAGAGAATATCGATGGAGGCTCAATTGGTTGAGCAAGTTGAAAAGGATTTTCAATGAAAATAACATCAATTGGATGATATCAATGACCTTAGAAATAAAATTTATCTTGATCCTTGTGTTTTGGGGGGATCTGATTTGGGAAATAGACTAAATAGGGATAGTGATTCAAGACAGGATTTAGTTGAGGCTTACCAAGAAGTAATTAATTTTCTTGAATTATATGATTCAATTACTAATTCCCAAGATATAAAAATCAGTTTTTGAGGACATAGATTTTTTTAAGAGAATAGTTGGAATCTATGAAGAAAACGTTTAAAAAATAATTTTTTTTCTATGCCCAGATCCATGTTTGATGTGCAGAAACATTAATTAAGAGAATTAAAAGGAAATATCATTTCATTTGAAGATATTAATGATCTTATATCCATGATGTGAAGAGAATTTAGTTAGTTAATGTACTATTCTATTAATAAGAATGACTTTGATGATTTTAATTTGATGATAGGGAGACCGTTTTAGTCACTCAAAGAAACCAATCAACAATATACGTCTTCTCAGTAGACACCACTATAAATTCATAGTAGTTTTGAAGTAATTACCTATGTTCCAACAAATTTTAAGGGCATTCTACACACTCGTTAGAGTTATATCATTACTTTAAATGTTCTATTTTACAATCAAATACATCTTGTGAGTCAACTAACTTCGAATGAATCTTGGTTGGGACTGGAGATCAATCATGTTAATGATAATTTGAGCTCTTGAATTCAGTTATAATAAGCTATGAATGAGTTAGTAAAGGTCAATTTGTTTTAATGTCTTAATGTTGTAAATTATTCATGAAAGCTAATTGAATGTAGTAGTGCAGTTCATGGCATTCCTCATCCATATGAACCTTCTATACATACCGAAAATGATCATTACCCATTCATTTTGAAGACATTTTGATTTATTGTGGATTGCACTCTAACTATTCAAAACTTTTGAATGCCAATTTAAATTATGATTATTCATATTTAAATTTATATAATTTTATTTCAGTTCAATACTTCACTACCAATCGTATATTTATTTTTTATGCTAGAATTCATAACTATTCATTTATAGTTTTTTACTATGTTAATTGAGGGTTATTTCGTGTATTCATTCACAACCATCTTTTTTATATAAGAATAACATGGAGATGATTTATGACTATATTTAAGAAACTATCCCAAGGGGTAATAACTTCAAACACAACATTTTCAATAGAAAACTTTTCTTTATCGAAATAATTTAATAAAATATAAATATAAAAAAATATCTATATTTAATTTTGTGTTTTAAAAATCCTTTATTTTCATTAATTATTGATAATGATTATGTGATGGGGTTTGTGTTCATCAAAAAAGGGGATATTTTTGGGCATGTATTATCTCAACAATACTCTATAATTTAAAAGGATTTTAGGTTCACAAACATCACTATTTGTTTTCTAATGATGTCTTTTTATGTGGGTTTTATATAAAATATAATGTAATTTTGCATTATAGGGATGAAACATGAAACACAGTTTTCAACTATACGGTAGAAATGTAAATAATTAGTTAATTATCACTACGTTATGTTTTAAAACTGTGACTTATGTATGGTATCAACCAAACATTATGCTAAAATGTATGTGTTTGGATCATCATCCTTACATTAGGAAAATTAGAGTATGGATCAGAAAACCTACATTTGATGGTGGATTTAATATTTTCAACCGTTCATTTTGAAAAGTTGACCATATTTTTACTTAATTATTTGTTCTGGATTTTTTGCTGATAAGGATAAATGTTTGGAATATCATCCCAACGCTACGTAGAGGAACCCTATTCTACGAAAAAAACCCTATGATACACAATGGAACACTACGCTATATAGAGGAACCCTACTCTATGAAAAGGAACCCTATGATATACAAAGGATTACTATGCTATGTGTCTCATCCCTACATCGTGTTCTCACTAGTGATGTTCTTCAAACCCCATTTTGAATCCCATATTTATACAACGGTCTTGAAATAATTAAAGAAACACTCAAGGATCATATTTATTTTTTCAAAGAAACATGTTCATTAGATAACATATATCCTATTTCTAATGTATGATATGGCTCTCATGGAAAATTGAAATTTTAATTTTCATTATCAAACATGTGCCTTTTGTGGATACGGAATTCTGAAGTAGGATATTTTCATTATATATTCTGTTAGTGTATCGATTTTATATATCGTATTTTCGAAAGGGACCTATGTTCTTCACATATAATCATTATGGTAAAAATATTTTTATTGTTCTGTATAAAATGATCAACTCTAATAAAGGAATACCTTTTGGAAATATACATTCTATATCTTATTTTATTGTAGGTTTGTTACTAACCTATTTTGTTGTTAATTTTAAATTGATGATCTATGTTCATCCTTGATCAATTCACACTCATTCTCTCTTGAAGACTATTATTTCTGTGGAAGAATATCCATCTATTATCAATTTCATCTACTATAATTATAATGATCAAATAGTTTCAACAAAATATATCTCTTTTGATTTATTTGAGTTTCATTTTCTCATTATTATTTGGGATGGATTATCAGCTTCTTTATCTATGATGTGGACAATCAATTCTCTATTATAGAACCAGAAATATTTTTATTTAGTGTTGTAAAGGATTCAACTTCCTGCATTCCGTTGTGGATTCATGTCCTTGTGATAAGAGGATCATTCTAGAGAAATTTACCAAGATCACCAAGCGAGTAATTGAAAGTTTGTAATATGGTATATTAGTTCTATTAATACCCATAAAATTCAAGGGAAATGTTTTTTCATAATTTTCTTTAGAATTTTACTAGAGCGTGGTTTCTGGCAGCACCTGATTCCGAGGCCCGGTGTGCCCGGAATCAATTTCTGAAGTTTGTCTCGGGTACATTCAGTGAACGGACGAGCGGGAATTTCTAACTTTTGAACCGGTGCCTGGAATCTAATTCTGAGGGCACCGATGAACTCGCAGCACCGATATTCGCTTAAGGGGACCGTTTCTGAGGTTGCGTTTTATGCGGGTTGAGAGTTAGTTTTTGGGAATTTAAAATGAAGTTAAATAAAATGTGGAAACACATTTTATTTTTTTACCCAGGTTGGTTATAACCTCCCAAAGGGAGTTAGGGGTGGGAACCACATCCACTTAACCTCCCTTGAGAGCATTAAGTGTGGTGGGGCCCACACGAACCCTAACACTTCATCTTCTCTTAAAACTCCCTATAACTCCTCTTTAATTAATCTTGACAACTTGTTTAATTAAATGAGTTGAGTTGTTTAATTTCAAACTTTTGAAATTCAGGTTGTTTAATTGTGTAAATAAAATAATATTTAAGCTTATTTTATTTTGGTTAGATTTCTCTTGCCACCTTGAGAGAATTTGGGTGCTTTCTTCTTCTTCTTCAACCTTGACGAAGAACACGAAGAACACTTAAGCTCCGACGAAGAACGCTGCTTCTCTTCTTCGTAGCCGGTGTGTTTCCAAAGATCGACGACGCCGCATCTTCGATCTTCTTCCCATGTCAACGAAAGGAGACGCCGTTTCTCCCTCAGATTATCTCCGTCAGCTTACGAAGCTTCTCCAATGACGTACATCTTCGGACGCACCTCAACGTCAATGGAAACGACGTTCGGTTTCCGTGACGCCCGACCTCCGCGACGCTTGTCTTCCACGGTTTGATGACGTGCTCCGTGCTTGAAACCGAGGTAGGGGTTTATTTTATTCTTTTGTTCATGATTTCTACCCATGATTATTTCTTCGTGAAATTTGTCCAATTGTTAGAAAATAAAGCGAGGGAGCCGGACCGCACGAACACGGCCGACCCTCCTCCTATTCATGTTGATTCTGTTGTGGATTGAAACGGGTGCGGCGCGGTGCCGTCGCACAGCGCAGGATCATACGGCAAGAAACGTGCGGCGCCGTCACGCCGCGTCGTAAAATAATGCAAGGGCGCGACGCCGTCGCGCCACGTCGAAGAAAGTTGAAGACGCCACGGCCGGTGTGGGGCCGTAGCGGAGGGGTGCGGTGTCATCGCACCGTGCCGGACGATGAAGTCTGCGGCCGGTTCCAGGCCGTGGCGGAATGAGAAGACCAGCGGCCAGTCGGGCCACCGGTGTCAGAAGCCGGAAGGGGGACCGGCCTTTCCAATCCCATTAAGGAAGAACCGGCCGGCGAGGTCGGGCCGGCCGGAAGGGAGGCAAACCGGGGGAAATTAATTCCCCCGGGCAGCAAGTGAAACGACCCCCATAATGAGGGGGCTGGTTTCACAAAGGGGGGGCAGGCGAACCCCCGTTTTCCAGCAGCTTGGCCTTCGGTCGAGCTCCTAGCGCGCGGCGCGCTGCGCCGGACCGGCGCCCGGCCGGTCCGCCAGGCCACGCATGGCCGGGATGCGTCGGGCCGTTCAAGGCTGTACCGGGCCAGGTCGACCATGTTCGGGGCGGGTCAACCCGGTTTGGGCCATCCGGGGGTCTCGGGCCTGGACGGCCCAGGCCCGAAACCCCCGTTACCGAGCGGTTTGGATTCAAATGCTCGTAACTCGGGATACGGTTCTCCAAACGACGCGCCGTCAGTGGCGATGTGATCCTTGGATTGAGTCGGTCATTTCAGTATATCGCACTCGAGGTTTCGGATTACTTTGAGTTCAGCCGGGTTGGTTCGTACTCGAAACCAATCGGGCCCTCGGATCGGAAATGCTCATATCTTGAGCTACGGACGTCCGATTGACGTGCCGTCACCTTTGTTGACTTCCTCTTAGTGAGACGGATCTTTTGGAATTCTCCTCCAAAGGTTTGGACGCAAGTGGAATACGGTCGGGTTGGTTTTGCCTTAAAAACCAACCGGGCCCCTGGGACGAAAAAGCCAATAACTGTAAGACCGGGCGTCCGATTGACGCGTCTTCTGTTGCGTTGAGTTCCTGTTGACGATACGGAACTTTTGGATACATCAACTATGGACTTTGTGACAGTTGATGTATCAGCCTCTCGGCTCGTGGAGCGGACCCTCCCGAATGAGTTTGCTGTGTGCGGGTACCCTAGAGCTTAATGCGACCGCTACTGTGACGACGACGACTGTACATAGATCCTCAGTGGATTCGACTACGACGATAGTGAAAACGGTACGGTAATCCTCCGTGTTTTCGGCAGTGATCACTCTGGTACATCTTGGGATACATCAATGCCGGACTACATGTCAGTTGATGCATCGACCTCTTAGCTCGTGGAGTGGACCCTCCCAGAACGAGCATGCTGTGTGCGGAAACCCTAGAGCCGGTTGAGACTTCATGACTACTGATTGAACGACTCGGTGTGTTACGGATAGCCCAGGGGTGCGCATGGTTGTAGCGGCACAGGGGAGCGTTTGGTTGTAGCGGCAGACCCACGACAGAGGTGCGCTTGGTTGTAGCGGCACAGGGGAGCGCTTGGTTGTAGCGGCAGACCCTCGACAGAGGTGCGCTTGGTTGTAGAGGTAGAGGGGAGCGCTTGGTTGTAGCGGAAGACCCACGACAGAGGTGAGCTTGGTTGTAGCGGCACAGGGGAGCGCTTGGTTGTAGCGGCATACCCACGATAGAGGTGCGCTTGGTTATAGCGGCACAGGGGAGCGCTTGGTTGTAGCGGCAGACCCACGACAGAGCTGCGTTTGGTTCTAGCGGCACAGGGGAGCGCTTGGTTGTAGCGGCAGACCCACGACAGAGGTGCACTTGGTTGTAGCGGCACAGGGGAGCGCTTGGTTGTAGCGGCATAACCACTGTACATGATGGAGAAGGAGTTTCCCAATAGCTTTGGGTTCAACTTCATGATCGATCTTGTATGGGTCATTGCGAGGGTTAGTACCTACAGATCCTTTGTGGGTCCAACGACTTAGAATAATCAGTGGCTACATCTGATTTTCTCTAACATCATACGAAGTATACCTTTGTGAGCTGAATCCTGTTTACCTTCCTCTGTAGATTGTGTTGTGCTATCCTGTGTGGATTACGTTTTTCTTTCCTGTGAGGAATACGTATACTTTCCTGTGTGGACTGAGTTGTACTTTGGCTCGGAGGTTGGAGCGTATTGAAATGATGACTTAGGTATATGTATGGGCATATACCTAAGCAGTGTCGGTTGTTACTTCGTGATTTTATCTTTCCTTTGTGGCTTATCCTTTGTGGATTTTGGGAGACCTTCGGGGGTCTCATGGTCCTTATTGAGTAGCTTATACTCACCCCTGCACGGGCTATGCCCGCACTACGTTGTGTTGGTTGCAGACGACGGACAGCGTTGATCGTGGTTGAGGCCCGCAGAGTAGGACGGTACCTGGAGGTGGACCACCGGACGGGACATGCTCGGAGCGGACGGCGGGACCCTAGGAGTAGTGGTGCTATCTATACCCACCCTTTAGGTGGGATTTCTAGTGGACATCTCGGTGTAGCGGCTTTTACTTTATAGTTGTTGTTTTCCCTTTCGAGTTGTACTTTACTTTCAGTTTGGCTTTGTATACTAGCCCATTTACTTTTCCGCACTTTCAGTTGTACTCTATTTTTACTTAGTGTTTACCTTTCCGCTTGCTTACTCTGTGGTGCTTGTTTACTTTACAAAGACAATTTCTTCCCTTTTAACCGGGATTTACGCCTTGGTGCTAGTCGCCATCCCCTGGCCTATGGAAGGCGGGCTTGGGGTAGTCACAGCACGGGCCCCGAGGACGGGTCGTGACAAATTGGTATCAGATGAGTTCGGTTCTACCACGAAATCTGATCATTTCTATGTGAAGCAATAATGTTTAGCGTATTGAGTGTGGTTATCAGTCCAGGGAGTCCAGTGTTGGTGCGGCGGCCGACGTATCCGTACACCAGGACCCTGACTTCTGATTTCTGACTTAAAGCACGAAAACATTGATTGCATGTGTGTTTCAATGTTTTCATTGTGATTAATTTATATCATCTCACCAGGTATATTGTTCTGACCGTGGCACACCTGTTTCCTTTTCAGGATGGCCCCACGACGGCTGCCAGCTAGGGTTCCGAGAGTCGAGCGTGATTACCTCCCACCGAGCGACGAGGCCTCAGTGCAGGGCCCTTTGTCAGCAGTGGCACCGGCAGTAGCTTTACCCGTCAAGCCAACGATGCTTCCAGCACCATCCGCTGACGATGCCCGTCGAATTGGAGCTCTGCACGAGTTCCAGCGCCAGCGACCGCCTAGGTTCCGTGGGGAGACGGACCCCCAGCCAGCAGAGGACTGGCTGGAGGCAGTGGTACAAGTTTTCAGTCTTGTGAGGACACCAGCAGACCTCATGGTGATCCTCGCTGCGATCCTACTGCACGTAGCAGCGGGCCGATGGTGGAGCTTGATGCTCTAGGTGCACGACGAGACATATCTTTTCTGGACGGACATTGAGAGCATCTTCCACTCGGAGTTCGTCTCAGCCACCCTCTGTGCGGTGCACATTCAGGAGCTTCTTCAGCTGCGACAGGGCAGCTTGACAGTGGCCCAGTACTCGGCGAGATTTACTGATCTCTCGCACTACTCCACAGATATGGTACGGGACCCGTTCTTCCGGGACCGTACCTTCAAGCAGGGACTGAGGAATGAGATCAGGGCTTTGATGATCTCCCTCAACATTCTGATGCAGTCAGAGGTGTTGGAGAGAGCCCTTTTAGTAGAGAGTTTCCTCGCGAGCAGCCACAAGCAGCAGGACCCTCCGTAGGACGGCCCGTTGCAGGGTCTTCTGCAGCTGCCAGTCGACAGGTGACGAATAGGTCCAAGAGGAATAGACCTACATGTGGTCGACAGAATGACTCTGGATCATTTGTGCGAGGCACTCAGGGTGGACAACGACTTTCCATGAGAGGCCAGTGTTACTCCTACGGCGGGATTGGTCACATGGTTCATGACTATTCGACCCGCCAAACAGATGACCAGCAGATGAACGAAGGATTCCCTAGTCAGAGGCAGATGTTCGATCAGGGTGGTCTGCATGGTGCAGGTAGACAAGGCAGATAAGCTGGCCGAGTAGCCGATGGTGGGAGACACTTCGAGGTGTTGCCACCACCACCACCAGGAGGTCCGCCTCGACCGCAGGGAGTCGGTGGACAGGAGCGGGACTAGTGGATACTCCTTTTGTACTTCTAGTTCCTTGTTTCTATTATGTAGCGTCTTTGTATTATAAGCTGCAATAATAAAATATGCATACCTTTGTGAGTTTTCATTCCTGTCCCCTTTTGTGTTGTTACTAAGAGGATCCTGTTTTGACTGTTGACGTGACCCTCACTTGTGAGACATCTACTAGAGGAGACCCAGTTAACACACACTGATGCCGACAGTGTGACTCAACCCTTGGAGGTGAGAGTAATGGTTGGATCTCTTAGTAGTAGCGTCGAGGCATTACGACATCATCCTAGGTATGGATTAGTATCATCCATATCAGATTGACTGTATTAGGCAAAGAACTTGGTTCATCCAAGGGATGAGATAGGATTTCTATTAATCAGAAAAGAAGAAATCATAGCAGCTCTTGTGGGACCAGAGGTTGTCCAGGCCAAGATAGAGAAGGTCCAGGTCATCCAGGAGCGAATGAAGACAGCTCAGAGCCGATAGAAGTTTTCGCTGATGGGAGTCGGAGTCCACTAGAGTTCGAGGATGGGGACCACGTCTTCTTACGTGTCTCACCTCGACCTGGATTACGGAGATTTGGCCGAGAGTCAAGTTATCTCCGCGCTTCATCGGACCATTCTAGGTCCTCAGTAGGATAGGCGAGGTGGCTTATCGTCTGGATCTACCACCTCAGTTGCACCGGGTGCACGACGTCTTCCACGTATCTCAGCTGAGGAGATACGTGCACGACCCGACACACATCATTGACCATGGGGAGCTTGACGTTGACGATGGGGTGACTTTTACGGAGGTCCCGGTGGAGATCGAGGATCGACAGGAGAGGGTCCTACGTGGATGGTCGATTCCTCTAGTGCGTATCAGATGGCAGCACGGGAACCTCCAGGAGATCACTTGGGAGCGGGAGGCTCAGATGCGTGCTCAGTACCCTCATCTGTTTCCCTAGTTTTGATGTATCTTTACGGGGACGTAAAGCCCTGAGGTGGGAGTAATGTAAAGACCCATAAAATTCAATGGAAATTTTTTTTCTTAATTTTCTATAGAATTTTACAAGAGCGCGGTTTTTGATGGAACCTGATTCCGAGGCCCGGTGTGCCCGGAATCAATTTCCGAAGTTTGGCTTGGGTACGTTCAGTGAAAGGCCGAGCGTGAATTTCTAACTTTTGAACCGGTGCCCGGAATCGAATTCCGAGGTCACCGATGAACTCGCAGCGCCGATATTCGCTTAAGGAGACCTTTTCCGAGGTTGCATTTTATGCGGGTTGAGAGTTAGTTTTTGGGAATTTAAAATGAAGTTAAATAAAATGTGGAAACACGTTTTATTTTTTTACCCAAGTTGGTTATAACCTAGCAAAGGGAGTTAGGGATGGGACCCACATCCACTTAACCTCCCTTGAGAGGATTAAGTGTGGTGGGCCCACATGAACCCTAACACTCCATCTTCTCTTAAAACTCCCTATAACTCCTCTTTAAATAATCTTGAAAACTTGTTTAATTAAATGAGTTGAGTTGTTTAATTTCAAACTTTTTAAATTCAAGTTGTTTAATTGTGTAAATAAAATAAGCATTAAGCTTATTTTATTTTTGTTAGATTTCACTTGCCACCTTGAGAGAATTTGAGAGCTTTCTTCTTCTTCTTCAACCTTGACGAAGAACACGAAGAACACTTAAGCTTCGATGAAGAACGCCGCTTCTCTCCTTTGTAGCCGATGTGTTTCCGAAGATCGACGACGCCGCATCATCGATCTTCTTCCCGCGTCAACGAAAGGAGACGTCGTTTCTCCCTCGGATTATCTCCGTCAGCTTACGAAGCTTCTCCAACGACGTACCTCTTCGGACGCACCTCGACGTCAACAGAAAAGACGATCAGTTTCCGCGACGCCCGACCTCCGCGACACTTGTCTTCCGTGGTTTGTTGACGTGCTCCGCACTTGAAACCGAGGTAGGGGTTTATTTTATTCTTTTTTTCATTATTTCTACCCGTGATTTTTTCTTCGTGAAATTTGTCCAATTGTTAGAAAATAAAGCGAGGGGGCCAGACCGCACGAACACGGTTGGCCCTCCACCTATTCATGTTGATTTTGTTGTGGATTGAAATGGGTGTGGTGTGGTGCCGTCGCACCGTGTAGGATCATACGGCAAGAAACGCGCAGCGCCGTCGCGCCGCGTCGTAAAATAATGCAAGGACGCGACGCCGTCGCGCCGCGTCGAAGAAAGTTGAAGGCGCCATGGCCGGTGCGGGGCCGCGGCGGAGGCGCGCGGTGTTATCGCACCGCGCCGGACGACGAAGGCCGTGGCCGGTTCCGGGCCGCAGTGGAACGAGAAGACCGGCATCCAGCCGGGCCGCCGGTGTCGGAAGCCAGAAGGGGGACCGGCCTTGCCGGTCCCGTTAAGGAAGAACCGGACGGCCAGGTAGGGCCGGCCAGAAGGGAGGAAAATCGGGTGAAATTAATTCCCCCGGGCAGCAAGTGAAACGACCCCCATAATGAGGGGGGCCGGTTTCACAAAGGGGGGGTAGGCGGCCCCCCGTTTTCTAGCAGCTCGGCGCGCTACACCGGACCGGCACCCAGCCGGTCCACCGGGCCAGGCCGGGCCGTTTCACTTGGGGTCGACCCTATCCGGGTCGGGTCGACCTGGTTCGGGCCATCCGGGGGGTCTCGGGCCTGGACGGCCCGGGCCCGAAACCCCCGTTACCGAGAAGTTTGGATTCAAATGCTCGTAACTCGGGCTACTGATCTCCAAACGACGCGCCGTCAGCGGCAATGCGATCCTTGGATCGAGACAGTCGTTTTGGTATATCGCACTCGAGGTTTCAGATTAATTTGAGTTCGGACGGGTTTGTTCGTACCCGAAACCAACCGGGCCCTCGGAGCGGAAACGCTCATATCTTGAGCTACGGACGTCCGATTGACATGTCGTCAGCTTTGTTGAGTTCCTCTTAGTGAGACGGATATTTTGGCATACTCTTCCCGAGGTTTGGAAGTAGGTGGAGTACGGTCGGGTTGGTTTTGCCTTAAAAACCAACCGGGCCCCTGGGACGAAAAAGCCAATAACTCTCAGACCGGGCGTCCGATTGACGCGTCGTCTGTTGCGTTGAGTTCCTGTTGATGGTACGGAACTTTTGGATACATCAACTATGGAATTTGTGACAGTTGATGTATCAGCCTCTCGGCTCGTGGAGCGGACCCTCCCGAACGAGTTTGTTGTGTGCGGGAACTCTAGAGCTTGCTGCGACCGCTACGGTGACGACGACGACTGTACAGAGATCCTCAGTGGATTCGACTACGACGATGATGAAAACGGTACGGGAATCCTCCGTGTTTTCGGCAGTGATCACTACGGGACATCTTGGAATACATCAACGCCGGACTACATGTCAGTTGATGCATTGACCTCTTAGCTCGTGGAGTGGACCCTCCCAGAACGAGCATGTTGTGTGCGGAAACCCTAGAGCCGGTTGAGACTTGACGACTACTGATCGAACGACACGGTGTGTTACGGATATCCCAGAGGTGCACTTGGTTGTAGCGGCACAGGGGAGCGCTTGGTTGTAGCGGCAGACCCACGACAGAGGTGCGCTTGGTTGTAGCGGCACAGGGGAGCGCTTGGTTGTAGCGGCAGACCCACGATAGAGGTGCGCTTGGTTGTAGTGGCACAGGAGAGCGCTTGGTTGTAGCGGCAGACCCACGACAGAGGTGCGCTTGGTTGTAGCAGCACATGGGAGCGCATGGTTGTAGCGGCAGACCCACGAAAGAGGTGCGCTTGGTTGTAGCGGCAAAGGGGAGCGCTTGGTTGTAGCGGCATAACCACTGTACTTGATGGAGAAGGAGTTTCCCAATATCTTTTGGTTCAACTTCATGATCGATCTTGTATGGGTCATTGCGAGGGTTAGTACATACAGATCCTTTATGGGTCCGACGACATAGAAGAATCAGGGGCTACATCTGATTTTCTCTATCATCATACGAAGTATACCTGTGTGAGCTGAATCCTGTTTACCTTCCTGTGTGGATTGTGTGTGTGCTATCCTGTGTGTTTTACGTTTTGCTTTCCTGTGTGGAATACGTATACTTTCCTCTGTGGACTGAGTTGTACTTGGGCTCGGAGGATGGAGCGTATTGAAATGATGACTTAGGTATTTGTATGGGCATATACCTAAGCAGTGTCGGTTGTTACTTCGTGATTGTATCTTTCCTTTGTGGTTTATCCTTCGTGTATTTTGGGAGACCTTTGGGGGTCTCGGGGTCCCTACTGAGTAGCTTATACTCACCCCTGCATGGGCTATGCCCGCACTACGTTGTGTTGGTTGCAGACGACGGACAACGTTGATCGTGGTTGAGGCTCGCAGAGCAGGACGGTACCTGGAGGTGGACCACCGGACAGGACATGCTCGGAGCGGACGGCGGGACCCGAGGAGCAGTGGTGCTATCTGTACCCACCCTTCAGTTGGGATTTCAAGTGGACAGCTCGGCGTAGCGGCTTTTACTATACAGTTGTTGTTTTCCCTTTCGAGTTGTACTTTACTTTCAGTTTGGGTTTGTATACTGGCCCATTTACTTTTCCGCACTTTCAGTTGTACCCTGTTTTTACTTAGTGTTTACCTTTCAGCTTGCTTACTCGGTGATGCTTATTTACATTACAAAGGCAATGCCTTCTCTTTTAACTGGGATTTACGCCTTGGTGCTAGTCGCCAGCCCCTGGCCTATGGAGGGCGGGCTTGGGGTAGTCACAGCACGGGCCCCGAGGACGGGTCGTGACAAGTTCCCCAAATTACTATAAATAGAGATGTTCATTATTTATTATTATCTACTACATATTTATATACAGAATAAAAACACTTCATTTATGTATAAATTATAGATGTGTTAAAAGCCAGAATTATGGTAGTTTTTTTGAAAATAGATAAATCAGCCCCTCTAGCGTGTTACTTTTTGTATTTCTATATAAATCATCCATGATAATAATGGAAGGATGTGGTCACCAATGACATGATTTTCCATCTCACAACATTGATATCCTGTAAATCCACCTCCCATTTAGGAATATTTAGAAATATACATTGTTCTTTAATTTGAATACATATTTGATCACCACTAGTTATATCTAATACCCAATGTGTAGATATTGACATATTTCACATGATAATTAAAACACATAAGTATTCCCTTTTATTATTTAACTGGGTGTAGTTATTCTTCCTAAGGCCCATATTGCCACATGAGAAACACACTATACAATTTTTTTTCTTGTATCGCGGTCTTAATTTTCATGGAGGGATAGTACTAAAAAGTATTAGAAATTGTATGTGTTATGGAACATTCTTCTATCTTCATAATATTTTTACCAAAAGGGTCATCTGATATTAGTACCCTTATCTTCATCAACATGTGGAATTATTGTAAGGAGTTACAAATGATTTTCATAATATATATCATTTTTTTATAAATAATAAATCTGAAAACTCCTTAGGAAGGGTTAGTGAAATGAAATTTTTAAGAATATAATAAGAGATCATAAATTCCAATATTTATAAGTTCTCAATTTATACAATAATTTTGAATATATGAGACCCCGTTACAACTGACTCTCTAAGAACTCTTGTGAACATTAAATTGGATATCTCAGATCACTATTATCTCACCTTCACTTGATTGATATCTTGAAGGAGATTCATTATGGTATATTCATCTATATCCTCATGATTATTTAAAATATAAATGTAGATGAAATATATACATAAAATTGGAAATATACAGCATTATACAAAATCTTCATATAGATAAATAATTATTCTTAACTGACATCATTTTCAGAAACCTCATAAATAGGTTTTTCTTACACATATCATTTCCAATCATGGAATAATATAATGTTTATATTTCTATTCCATCCCTTTAATGTTGTTCTACTAAGAATGTTACTGTTTTTGAGAATTTATCAATGTCACATTATCTAATTAGTGTGTGCTTCCATTATCAAAGAAGAAAGAGAATAGCTTAATTACCTTTTCTAGTTTAAAATATTGATAATAAGTTTAATTTATTTTATTAATATCACCATATTTTAAGGAATCATGATATCCCTTAACATTAATTTCAAAAGACCCTTTGGAATGGTTATCCTAATATAAATGATAGATATATATCATCTTGGAGCGCTGACTCGATACTCAATGTTATTGAGATAATTGTATATTTTGAACTTCATAAACTCATTACACATTGATGTGTTTAGTGGACTATCTAATACTAAAATCCAGGACTAGTATTTCCTCATCACTTTCCAAATAATCGAACGATTTATGATGGAGGTGATCAAACCTTAATGATATCTTGGATAATTTTACCCAAAACCAAATATAAAGTATCCATAATAATTTTGAGAACACCAACGGATGTTGATCAATAACATTGAATTATTGTTCAACAACTACCCATTTAATCTAAGGTTATACAGACATAATATTTTATTTCGACTATTTCTATATTTATAAATAAATTACCTAAATTTACTTATTACATTCTTTTTAATAGAAATTGGATTTTACTTATTTTATTAACCATGAAAAAATAATGACAATACATATTATAAAGATTATTTTTCTTCTATCTTGATTTATTTTTAATTTTTTTAAAAGATTTAAATAATAAATAGTTATCCCTTAGACTAATATAAATAAATTAAATGAAGTGGAATGAACATTTAGTTCTCCAATAGTTTTTATCTAATAGATCATAAACTAATTATTGATAGTAGGGAAATATATCCTTGAACGAAAAATGGTTCTAGTCCCAATATTTCAAAAAATAAAACAATGCACCTCTTGAATTGGTAACAATTAAAATTCAAAATTAAACAACCTCCAATCACCGAAGAGGTCCATCCATTACATAATTTTACTCACACACAAGTGATGGGAGCTAAACAAATTCTTAATGGGTTTTATATAAAATAAATCGTAGGAATAGAGGTCCTCACGTAATGAGAGGATAGAAATGTTCCAGCGCCATTGCGCTCAAAGTCTCCCTGATATGGTTTTCCTGTCCGAAACCATATTGGAAAACAAGGACATCACAAATCTTGCTCTAAAATGCGGCTTCCAGGGTTGTATTCCGGTTCCCCGACAGGATCATTCAGGGGGATTATGTCTTCTCTGGAAGGACAATGTCAATGTTAGGCTCTTGTCTTTTTCCCAGCACCACGTGGCTGCATCCATTTGCGAACCCCACAACCCCACCTGGACTTTTGTGGGCTTCTATGGCTGGCCCTCCCAGTCTGATAAGTGGAAATCTTGGGATCTTCTTTGCAAACTCCGTCGTGATCTGCCAAGCCCCATTCTGTTTGGAGGGGACTTCAACGAGATCTTTCTCCAGAAGGAGAAAAAAGGTGGAGCTATGCGTTCCTCCACGGCTTTGTCTGATTTTAATGATGCTATCCTTAAGGCAGAGCTGATGGACCTGGGATACACGGGTAATCCCTTCACATGGTTCCGAGGCAGTTCTCATGAAAATCGAATCGCTGAACGTCTGGATAGATTCCTTGGCTCAATGGACTGGATGAGCCTCTTCAAAATGTACCATATCAGACATCTCACGTTCAACTGCTCGGATCACTGCCCAATTGTCATTAACTGCACCCACAATGAGCACGTTACTAGTTGCAGGAAACCATTCAGATTCGAAAGCTTCTGGTCTAAAGATCCCGAGTGCGAGGCGATTATCCGTTCAGGCTGGAAGAATGGGCAAGTTGATCTGAGAACCAACCTTCTCCGAGTGGCATCTGATCTGAAGACATCGAGCTACTCTAATTTCCGTCATCCGGACCGGCAATGCAATTTTCTTGAAAGGAAGATTGGCTATCTTCTTAGCAAACCCCCGAATAACAGCATTCTATCCAAAATAAGTGAAACCCAACGAGAGCTGGATGTAGCCCTGCGCAATAAGGAAGGTTTTTGGGCTATGCGAGCGCGTGATATTCATATAACAGAAGGGGATGCCAATACCCGTTATTTCCATCAGAAAGCTTCAGCAAGACGCCGAAAAAACTTTATTTCTGGTATTCTAACATCAGATGGTAGTAAAGTGTCTGACACGGGGGGAATCCAAGAAGCATTCCTGAGCTACTTTCAGAAACTCTTCGCTGCAGGCCATTCTAACATTTCTCCTGAGATTGAGGACTGCATCAAACCCGTGATTTCCGACGATATGAATAGACATCTTTCGAAAGACGTGACGAACGACGAGACTCTTAAGGCCTTAAAGCAAATCCACTCTATGAAAGCCCCGGGACCAGACGGATTCCACGCCCTCTTTTTCAAGAATTACTGGCACATCATTGGTTCAGACATCTGCATGCTGATGCGGGATATTTGGGCAGGGAAAACGGACCTGTCTTCTCTTAATGAAACTATTCTTACCCTCATTCCCAAGATGAAAAATCCGCAAGGGGTTTCGGACTTTCGACCTATCAGTCTGTGCAACGTTTCGTATAAGATCTTTGCGAAGATTCTGGTGAATCGGTTGCGCCCTTGGCTACCCGACGTCATTTCAGAGAACCAAAGCGCTTTTGTTGCAAAAAGGTTAATCACGGATAATGCCATCATTGCTCATGAAATTTTCCATTCCATGAAAATACGTTCTCGAGCAAAGAGAGGGATCATGGCGTGGAAATTGGATATGGCTAAGGCCTATGATAGAGTGGAATGGAACTTCCTCGAATTTGTGATGCTCAAGATGGGTTTTTGCACCAAATGGACTGACATGATCATGCAATGCGTCTCGTCGGTATCCTTCTGTATTAATGTCAACGGGGTGCTCACTCGAGGCTTTTCCTCATCCCGTGGGCTTCGCCAGGGAGACCCTCTTTCACCCTTCCTCTTTATTTTAGTGGCTGATGTGTTTTCTAACCTCCTCTCCAGGGCAGCCTCGCTTTCCATAATTCATGGGGCGAAAGCGTGTCGCAAGGGCCCTCCGATCTCCCACCTCTTCTTCGCTGATGATTGCCTTCTTTTTTCTCGAGCTACCCCTAATGAGTGTACTGCAATCTGCCAGGCGATACAACAGTACGAACGGGCTTCTGGACAAATGATCAATCAGAGTAAATCAGAAATTTCATTCAGCACTGGAGTTCCCCAGCCGAAGAGAGAAGATCTCTGTTCGTTAGCACGCATCCCTGGGGTTGATAAGCACCAGAAGTATCTTGGGCTCCCGACGGTGGTCGGACGGTCAAAGAAAGAAATCTGCTCAGCGATTGTGGATCGAGTTGAAAGAAAAATACAAGGTTGGACCCCTAAAAAAATCTCCATGGCCGGGAAGGAAATCCTCATCAAGGCAGCACTTCAATCTGTCCCCAGCTATTTGATGTCTATTTTTAAACTCCCTGACATGGTGCTTTCAAAGATTCAATCCAGTACAGCTAACTTCTGGTGGGGTCGAAAAGATGGAAAAAATAAAGTCCATTGGCTCGCCTGGTCTGCTCTCTGCCAACCCAAATCTGAAGGCGGAATGGGCTTCCGGGACCTATCCCATTTTAATGATGCTTTGCTGGCTAAACAAGGTTAGCGAATGATTAAGAACCCATCATCCCTATGCACATGAGTTCTCCGGGCTAAATATTTCCCACATAAGGATTTCTTGGACTCCCATCTTGGCTATCGACCTAGTTTTCTCTGGAGAAGTATTTGGGGTGGTCGCAATCTGCTGAGGAAAGGACTAGGCTGGAGGATTGGGAATGGTGTAACGGCTAAGATTTGGAATGATCCCTGGCTTGTTGATCAGACAGGAATGAAGGCATCATCTCCTATTTTTCCAGGATCTGAACATGCCACAGTCTGTTTTCTTTTTGATGATGAAGGGGCGGGATGGTGTCTGGAAAAACTCTTCTCCTAGTTTAATGAGAGGGATAGGAGAATTATCCTGAGTATTCCCTGTGTTCCAGACGCAGGGCCAGATCATATCTACTGGACAAACGACAGCGCAGGAGAGTATACGGTGAAGGCTGGCTACCGGCGAGCTCTTATGGCTCAAATGACAGAAGGAGATGCGAGGCCCTGGACATCAATTTGGAAGCTTAATGTTCCCCCTAAAGTTCGCTTTTTCTGGTGGCAGGTGTGTTCCGGTATCCTCCCGACCAAGAGCCTCCTTGTCTACAGACACTTTTCAAACGACAACTCATGCCCTTTCTGTCCTTCTGTGACTGAATCCCCTCTCCATGCTCTTTTTCAATGTCCCAGGGCTCAGGAGGTGTGGAATGGCTGGGGATCAACTACTGAGCTGTCCCTGGACGCCGCATCAGAGCCTACATCTCTCCTGACGTGTTGGTGCTCCTCCTTTTCGCCGGCTAAAGTAGGCGCCCTGTGCATTTTAACCTGGATTATCTGGGATAGGCGGAACGAGGCCATTTTCAATCATTTCCGGAGGCCCCCCAGATTTTGGATTGACCGGGCATTGTCATGGATTGCGGTCTGGCAGAACCACCCGGAACAACAAAGACTTTTCACCTCCCCTCCTCTTCCCCGACATTGGTGCCCCCCACCGGAAGGGATTGTTAAGATCAATGTGGATGCCTCTCTCCCTAAGGATGGCCCAGTTGGATTAGGTTTAGTGGCCCGAGACACCCTGGGAAATCTTCTCGCTGCCAAATACGAAGCACGTTATGCTCTTTGGGAGCCCTCAGTCGCGGAGGCTGTTGCCATCCTTGCTGGGTTAAACTTCGCCAAAGATCGCGGTTGGGATTACATTCACATCGAATCCGACTGCCTCACTGTAATCAACGCCATCAATCTCACTGACGGCGGGCTTCAACCTTTCGGCCCCATTATCCGGTGTATTCACTCGCGGAGGCAAGGCTTCAATTCCTGCAATTTCTCCTTTATTAGAAGGGAAGCGAATGAAGCCGCTCACAAGATGGCAGGTATTGGCCCTCCTTACGAGGATTTTCTTTGGATCAATCATTTTCCTTCGTGGTTGCGCCACTGTATTTCTGCTGATCTCCATCATTAATGGATCCGTCTTATTTTGTCAAAAAAAATCCGTTTGTAGATACATATAAATATAACACCATGATATTTGGAGAAATAATTTATTTGAAATTAATTATATATTTTCAATTTTCTATATTTCACAAAACACTGAATATAGTTTGGGTTATTAGAATGAACTATGTTTGGATTGTGTTTCATGAAACACTAAGTTAATCATTAACTATATGAAACACTTATACTGGTTTTTAGTACTTTTATAACTATGTTTATATTGTCTTACACATAATATTGAGTTCCTTCGATTGGTTTTGTTACACACAAGACTGAGTTATACAAAACTACGATATACAATTAACATTATTAATAGAATATTATTATAGTTCTCAAATATCAATTTGAATGGAATATAAGAAAATATGATTTATACATGTGAAATAATTAATCGTTTGGTTATAAATTAGTTATAAATCAATGAAAGAAATAATTGAAAATAATAAAATTCATTTTCTATGGAATAAAAATTTCTATGTACAAACAGATTTAATCTAAAAAAACATGGAAAAAAATATATTTTAATGATTGTTTTAATAGAAATTTATATATTATATATTCAAATTATTTAATAACTCAAAAAAATATATCATAGGTGTAAGGTAATAACAAATCAACTTTTATAAATAAATATAGGTATTTTTCTAAAGCATAATTTTTCGCCTTTTAATGTTTCACCGATATTAAATCTGATTTAGTTTTTCAAATTTTATTATTTTAATTAGAACAAATAAACTAATTTATTGATATAAGAATATCAAAATTATCTTTTGGAGTATTTTTTGAATTTTTTGAGATGATTCGTTTTTTGATGCATCGTGAATCATACTCGGTTTAAAATCAAATTTTCATTTTCATCTAGTTTATTTATGTAGTTAAAATCTATTTTAGATTATTTTAAAGGTATAATTATATAAATTGTACATTAATTAATCCATATGGGGCTGCATAAATAAATTTAAATTTTAAAATAGATATAAAAACATAGAATGTTTTTGAACATTTTCCCTTTAAATACTCGACATTTGGTCCTATTAAATTCTTGGGTTTCATTGGATTTCACCCTTGATTATAGTACCTGCACTATAAAAGATATTTTATATTCTCAACATGTTCACCTCCCCAATACTATTATGAATGTTATTGGAAATTACTCTTTCACTCACATGGAGGGTTTATTTGTATGGGAACAAGGTCACAATGGAATTATCACCTCCAAAAATTTATACAACCATCATAGAGGTGATTCTGAGAGTATTTAAATCTAGATAAAACATTTTAAAAATAATTGGATCAAACCATTGAGATTAAATCTCATCTGGCATCTCACTCACAATAGAGTTCCCACAGAAAATTTCCTTCAATCTGTTGGTATTTGACTTCTCTCAATGTGTAGATTCTGCAACCAACATTGGGAAGATTCTAATCATCTAATTAATTCTTGTTATACTATTTCTGCACTTTGGAACAATATTATTGACATTTTATATTGAAGATGTTTGTTTTTTGACTCTATTATAATTCAACATAAAAATTGTGCTGGAATATAAGACTCTCAACAAATTATGATTCTATTCATTGTGGTTGTCTATGAACTCAAACATGTGATCTATTATGATAGTAATGATATTATCCATCACAATTGCTCACTGAATCATAATGCAGGTAGGATGAAGATCCTAATCACTATACATGATACTACTTTATTACAAAAGATTTATTTCCATAACACCATGAATGACTTTGGTATCTTGAAGCAGCTTCAGATAAATGACAATTATTGTCAACCTCATCGTACTATAGAGGTTTTCTGGAGGGTACCCCTTCCTAGATGGAACAAAAACAACATTGAGGGAACCTCCAAGGGAAACTCGGGACCTGAAGGGAGTGGTGCAGTCTTTAGAAATCATTTTGGGTAGATTCTTGGTTGTTTCATGGGAAAATGTGACTTTTCAACCTCCCTTGAAGCTAAGATTCTAGGTTTGATCCATGCCATTTACTTTTCCATCTACTTTGGTTGGAAAAGTATCTATATTGAAAGTGATTGTATGACTATCATGCAAGCGATTTGGAATGTAGTTACTCACCTTCCTTAGCCTATTACTACTCAAATGATGGACTGCAACCATTTGCTTAAAGTTATCAACTATATCATCATGCATGTGTATTGAGAATCCAATATGGTGGAAGAATACCTTTCTAACATGGGGATGTAATGGACTGGATCCCTCCGGTCCATTCCTTTGATGAAATCGATGTGGTCAACACGACGCACGTTATAATGATAATTTTAATACTGATGATAACGTAAAAATATGTTAAATAATAATGATGATGACATAAATTGTGTGATTAATTAAACTAAAAAGAATAATCATGATAAAATGATTTAATGGGTGTTATTATTATTAATGTTGTGAAGTGGGAAGGTGTGTGATCCATTAGACGTTGATAAATGAAACATGCAGTTTGTTATAAATTGAGTAATTGTTGAAATTAAATATGAATAATAATAATGGGTGTCGTGTTATTAATATTATTCATAATATTAATAATAATAAGAAATTGATTAAATGAGTCATGGTATTTATTGCAAAAAATTAAATGAAGATTCAAGTGGAATCATGGTGGTGCGTTCATAAAATTAAAGGTGAGTTCGTTATATTGGGTTTATTAAATTGAATGGTTTTAATTTAATAAAAGTGGTTTCAATTTAATCAGTGTGAGATAAAAATAAATAGAATTAAAATGATTGAATTGATGGATGTTACGCAACATTGACGTGGCATGGTCATATTCAGATATCCAACAGGGTGGTTTAACGTGGTCAATGCGACGAGCATAAATCTTTTTGTTATTAAAAACAATAACGTCAGTGAGTTAATCAAATAAGTTGATGAAATGTTATTATTATTGAAGAAAAATAAAAAACAATGATGGCGTAAAACTATGTTCGAGAGGTTAATAAAATTAAATGTATTAAAATGGGGTTGAATATATAAGTTATATTAAATTTGTTTTGTCTTTTAATTCAATTAAATGAAATGGTTTTGAGTCGCATTGAATGGTTGTGCATAGGTTCTCCCAAAATAGAAATATGAAATTAATAATATTGAACGTATAATAAATATAATAATACATTTAAAAGGATAGTGGTTTTATTTTATAAATTATAATAAATTAATGGGGAGGCACATGACATGGGGAGGGGGAGGCGTGAATGCCCCCTTTCCCTTGTATAAATCATATATTTTTTATATAATTTGATTTAATATATCATATATTTTATATAATGTGGAGTTAATATATTATAATAGTAATACAAAAATGATATAAGGGAGTGCGCATGGAGTAAGAGGATAGATTCACGCCACAAGCCCTTTTGATCTAAATATTAACTTATTATTATAATAATAAAATAATAGTATTTTTATTTTGGGTGATCAAAACTTAAAAAGCTTGTAACTTCTTTATATGGTGTCGAAATTACGAACTGTCAGCGGTAGTGTAATCCTGTAATTAAGACTATCATTTTAAAACCAATGATGAAAACCTTATCATGACTTATGACTCAGTTCAACGAAACAACAAATACTAATAGAATTATCATTATTATTAAAACGCATGGAAACCGCGTGACATGTCATGTGTTGACCAGTCAAAACATGTAACGGGTGTGTGGTCACACCGTGTATTCATTAATACACGTTGCATACTGTTTTACCTATTCGTTGCCTATATAAGAAAGCGTCACATATTATTTCCAGACCAATCACTTTTTCTTTGCATGACGACGCTCCTGGATGATCGAGATGTCTTCCTCCTTTAACTTCTCCATCCGGACTCCGATTGCCGATCCGTCAGTGGCTGCGGGATTGTGTCGGCAAGGAGAACACCGTAAACCATGTTCTGTTCCCACTTCTTCGACTTCCCCTCCGCAGTTTCCCACCGAGGAGACAGTTGATAATTGATAGGAACATTAGTCTTTGACGAACGACTCTAAAAAGGTATGTTAAACCTCTTTTCTTGTATTCTCTTTTACGATCCTACTTCTCCCTTTTTCTTTCCATGCTACAGGGTGTGATCTCCGTGTTGAGGAAGTTTCTTGTGTTGTTAATTCGGTGGTGTCGCGACGTCCTTGGTGGGTGCAGTCGTTTAAGGAGAAGCCCTGTGATCGTGGTGATCAAGTTCGTAAAAGGACATAGGAACCTGTTAAGGTAGGGATTTTTCCTTCGTCTCTATAATTTGTGCATCATGCAGGGTGGGTGTACTCTTGTTTACGTGAAACACTTTTGAACCAGTTTAATGAAGATAATAACTAGCTTATATAACGGGGATGGGGAAGTTGTGATTGCTGTTACTTTATATCCTGTGATATTTTGTTGTGAATTGAATGAGCTTCTACCTACTTAAAATCATGGTCATTGGGGGCCTTTGCTTACGCAATTAAATGTTGCCCTCTCCTTTTTTATTTAATTATGGATGGTAGATTGTGGAATGTGGAAATTGGATAATCACGTAAAGTTGGATGATTAAATGAAAATATGGAACACTTGTGTGATCACCCCGGTTAAAAAAATGGAATAATGAACATGTGGGTGTTGGCTTGGTTACGTGGAATGTGTTAGGTCTGTTTTGTGGGTTTTTGTGGATCGGGTGAGAAGCGGGGTTGCGGTTGACTTGGTTGTGGGTTGGTGTGAATGTTGTGTTGGTAATGGAAAGTGGGGCTACAATAAATGGTATTAAAGGGATGATAATGTGTGGTTTCGATGCGCTTGTGGTTATGGCGGTTGGCAGCGGGGCTGCAGGGTTGGGTTTTAATGTAAACGGGTTATGGGTTGTGTTTAATAAATAAAATGTGGAAGAGTTATTGAATGGTGGGGGCGTGAAATAGAAATAATAATCAATGGGGTTGGTTGGTTGATAAGAAGGGCTTGGTTGTGTTGCTTATGTTTTTCTAACTTGATTTGTGGATGGCAGGGATATGTTTTACGAACGTTTGGTGTGGTTAGTTGTGGATAGTTTCCCAGTAGTTAAGGAACTAAATAACTATTTCTACTGAAATGTGAAAACCTAAAGGGGGTTGAGTTTTTTTGTTGTATGCAAGCTTCGTAGTAGCAGTGTCGAGTCATGTGCTCAGTTTCTCTTTTTAGAAGCCATAGGTTGGGTTGTGAGGTTGGTATATATATATATCTGTATCTTTTGTGTTTTTATCGCACCCCACCCATGTTGAGCACTTAGTGCCGAACACTCCCATTTTATGGGAGAGGGTGTTTTTTTCATTAGTTACTAGCTCCTTCCTACTCCTTCTCCCCTAGGTTGTGATGGCTTGAGGTGACCTTACACCTAAGACTCTTCGGGTAGGTTTCTATTGGTGTGGTTTTAGCCCAAGACTCTTCGGGTAGGTTCTGCTGTTTCTCAAGAATATTCGGGATGAGGCCTAGTTGTGTGCAGGCGGGATACATGGTTTTGAGGCCCAGGTGTGTGGGGTCGGCATGCGTGGTTGTGAGGCCCATGTGTGTGCGGGCAGGATACATGGTTGTGAGGCCCAGGTGTGTGCGGGCGGGGAGAGTGTGGCAGCGTCAGGACTTTCATCATAAGGAAGAGCATCTAACTAAAGTGAAATGGTGTGGGGTGCCCAATACTCTCGTTTCTTATATATACTACTAGTTGTGCTCGTGTTTTGGTGAGTGTGGCTGGTGAGGTTGGGTGGATAGAATTCCTTACTAGGGTGTTTCTGTTGTTCTCACGGGACATTAGGATGTCTCCCCACTTGTGCACGAGATCTTTAGGTTTCCCTACTAAGTATACTTGTATGCTCACCCTACGTTTACTTTCAGGTTTCCAGGAGGACTACCAGGGCCATGCGGGACCCTACTAGTCAGATTGATGGATTTCTTGCTGTTTTTGTACCTTTGTTTTCTTTTGGTATTGTACTTTGAGATTTCTTGTACTTGTACCATGATATAAACTTTTTAAACATGCATGTGGGATTGGTTTGGGTTTATTTATATTCACTTGTTTCTTTTCCTTTTGGGTGGTTGACTTGTCATATTTCCCGATCCTAAATAATAAAAAAAGGGTAACGCCTCCCATATTTGTGAAAACTCATACCCTTTGTGCTAGTCGCCACCCCGGGGCCTACAGGAGGCAGAACTCGGGGGGTCATTATCTCCCTTTCACCATTTCCATCTCAGGAGGGGAATCTTTGGTGGGAGGGGGTCGTTACAGAATGATATCAGAGGTGATGGTTGAGAGATAGGATGGATTCTGGAGTTAGGCATAGTGAGGATTTCATGGGATGGTAGGGAAACAATGTTAGTTAATCTTGGTGCGTGACATAGGCCAGGGAAGACCAGCTAGGACACGGGATTTTAGCCCCCCCCCCCCCATGATTCGATGCAAGGACTCTGAGCCTACCAAACGACCAAGTGAGACCACATTGATTGCAGGGTAGATACCCTAGGGAAGTTACATGCATCATCATGATTGTGTTTTACTTGATTTGGGTGTTCTTGGAAAGAAATTGAAATAATGTGATAATATAAAACCTTGAGAAATTTTCTTACTACTTGGGCTTAGGAAAACCTTGTTTACCGTACAGCTATGGCACTTGGACATCATCCCCGGGTGGATCAGATGGCAGAGGCCCAGCATATCCAGGCGGTCGATCAGTTGAGGATTGACCGAGAGGAGGAAGATAGCCAGTGGCAGATGACTCTCTGTTCTTTCCAATGGAAGACCCTCAAGAAGTAAGAGGGTAGTACTTAGGATTTGTAGATGAAGGGGTGGCTTGAAGAGTTAGGGATCACTTTTACCTTGATCCGTGCTCTGAGGGAGTACTAGCTTCCCCTAACAGTCAGTCAGCAGAGAGGTGCGGCGTGATAGTGGTGGATGCTCTACCTCGGAGAGAGGATAGAGGCAGAGGTTCCATGGGCTAACTTTGAGAAGGAATTCCGAGAGGAATTCCTTTATTCCATGATCAAGGCGGAGAAGCGGCAGGAGTTACTCTCCCTTCAGCATGGGAGTATGTCAGTGCGAGAGCTGGGGATCAAGTTCAAGGATCTCCTACGGTTTTCTCCGGATCACTTTCCGGATGAGGAGTCTCAGGCAAGATGTTTGGAGGAGGTGCTTCATCCGTCGCTCCAGTATGCTGTCACCCCCTTCACCCTTCCGACGTACTTGGCAGTATAAAAGAAGGAAGAGGTTGTAGAAAGGATGCACTCGCAGGGAGGTGCACCACGTGAGGGGATCCATCCAAGTTCGTCGAAGGGGAAGGCAGTCAGTACCAGGTCTCCTGCGATGGGACCTTCTAGTTTCAGGCCAGTAGGGAGCAAGCCCCAGCAGTTCCAGTTCAGATCTTCGAGTCCTCGTCCCTTTTTCACGAGCCCAGGACCAATGTGTTTTTCTTGTGGAGGTTTCAGGAACGTTTAGAGTTGGTGCCCGACCCAAGCTCAGTACGGTGTAGATGGACAGGTTCAGCGCCCACCTCAACCCCACCAGTCACCGGAAAGACCCTTCCAGTAGCAACAGGCTCCAGTCCCTCTGAGGGGAGATGGGGCAGGTGGTGGCCAGCCACAAGGAGTTCCTCAAGGATCCCAATCGGGATGTAGTCGAGGACGTCGACGTCAACAGAGAGGCAGAGGAGCTGGGCACGGATAGTTGCATGCATCAGAGGCAGCATCTCTAGATGGAGCAGGGATCGATAGAGATGTTTTTGGGTTCTCTTGAATGATCTCCTTTATGTTTTTTTGGGAGCATTAGACTCCATTGTTGGAAATATTTTTCTCATTCTTTGGGCCTGGACCATGTTTTTGTGAGTTTTTAATTCTATGTTGTTTCCTGCTTTTATTTAAATGTACGTGAAGAGCCCTATCATGTGGGGAGGGGAAGACCTAATCCATAATCGAGACGCATTAATATGGATGTGATTAAACCCATACAGCTGAGTTAGTGCCGCCTAAAGAGGATAATATCTCGACATGGGAGAATTAATTCCCCAAGCCATGTGTCTAGGAAGTGTGTGGGTTGTACGGTGTTGGGGGCAGTGTAAGTTGGAAAATCATAATATATGTGTGTGGGAAGGCCCAGTCCTTAATCGAGACGCATTAATGTGGATGAAATTAAACCCTTGCAGGCGAGTCAGTGCCAGCTAAAGTGGATAATATCTCGACATAGGAGAGGGAATTCCTAACTCTTATAATTAGGGTTGTCGGTTGTTTCTTGTTATGACAAGAGCCATGAGAGGTATCTTGCGGAGTGGTTGTTCGGATCCATTATTTTTTTTTCTGGGTTGGTTTTTAATTCTCGAGGACGAGAATGTTTTGAGAGGTATCTGATGTAATGGACCGGACCCCTCCGTTCTATTCCTTTGTTGAAATCGATGTGTTCAACACGAAGTGCGTTATAGTGATAATTTTAATACTGATGATAACGTAATAATATGTTAAATAATAATGATGATGATATAAATTCTGTGATTAATTAAACTAAAAATAATAATCATGATACAATGATCTAATTGGTGTTATTATTATAAATGATGTGATGTGGGAAGGTGTGTGATCCATTAGTCGTTGATAAATGAAACATGCAGTTTGTTATAAATTGAGTAATTGTTGAAAATAAATTTGAATAATAATAATGGGTGTTTTGTTTTTAATATTATTCATAATATTAATAATAATGATAAATTAATGAAATGAGTCATGGTATTTATTTCAAACAATTAAATGAATATGAAAGTGGAAGCATGGTGGTGCGTTCATAAAATTAAAGGTGAGTTCGTTATATTGGGTTTATTAAATTAAATGGTTTTAATTTAATAAAAGTGGTTTCAATTTAATCAGTGTAAAATAAAAATAAATATAGTTAAAAAAATTAAATTGACGGATGTTACGCGACATTGACGTGGCATGGTCTGATTCAGATATCCAACAAGGTGGTTTAACGTGGTCAATGCGACGAGCGTAAATCTTTTTGTTATTAAAAACAATAATTTCAGTGAGTTAATAAAATAAGTTAATGAAATGTGATTGTTATTGAAGAACAATAAATAAAAATGATGGCGTAAAACTATGTGCGAGAGGATAATAAAATTAAATATATTAAAATGGGGTTGAATATGTAAGTTATATTAATTTTGTTTCGTCTTTTAATTAAATTAAATGAAATGGTTTTGAGTCGCATGGAATGGTTGTGCATAGGTTCTCCCAAAATTGAAATATGAAATTAATAATATTGATCATATAATAAATATAATAATATAAGTGGTTTTATTTATTAAATTATAATAAATTAATGGGGAGGCGCATGACATGGGGAGGGGGAGGCGTGAATGCCCCCTTTCCCTTGTATAAATCGTATATTTTTTATATAATTTGATTTAATATATCATATATTTTATATAATGTTGATTTAATATATTATAATAGCAATACAATAATGATATAAGGGAGTGCGCATGGAGTAAGAGGAGAGATTCACGCCACAAGCCCTTTTGATCTAAATATTAACTTATTATAATAATAATAAAATAATAGTATTATTATTTTGGGTGATCAAAACTTAAAAAGTGTGTAACTTCTTCATATGGTGTCAAAATGAAGAACCATCAGTAGTAGTGTAATCCTGTAATTAAGATGGTCATTTTATGACCAATGATGAATACCTTTTCATGACTTATGACTCAGGTCAACGAAACACCAAATATTAATAGAATTATCATTATTATTAAAACCTGTGGGAACCGCGTGACATGTCGTGTGTTGACCAGTAAAAATATGTAATGGGTGTACGGTCACACCGTGTATTCATTAATACGTGTTGCATACCGTTTTACCTATTCGTTTCCTATATAAGAAAGGGTCACGGATTATTTCCAGACCAATCGCTTCTTCTTTGCACGACGATGCTCTTGGATGATCGATAAGTCTTCCTCCTCTATCTTCTCCATCCGGACTCCGATTATCGATCCGTCAGTGGCTGCGAGATCGTGTCGGAAAGGAGAACACCATAAACCCTATTCTATTCCCTCTTCTTCGACTTCCACTCCACAGTTTCCAACCATGTAGACTGTTGATAATTGACGGGAACGACAGTCTTTGAAGAAAGACTCTAAAAAGGTATGTTAAACCTCTGTTCTTGTATTCTCTTTTCGATCCTACTTCTCCATTTTTCCTTCCATGCTACGGTGTGTGATCTCTGTGTTGAGGAATTTTCTTGTGTTGTTGATTCGGTGGTGCCGCGACATCCTTGGTGGGTGCATTCATTCGGGGAGAAGCCTTGTGATCGTGGTGGTCGTGTTCGTATAAGGACATATGAACCTTTTAATGTTGGGATTTTACCTTCGTCTCTCTAATTTGTGCATCATGCGGGGTGGGTGTAGTCTTGTTTACGTGAAACACTTTTGAACCAGTTTAATGAAGATAATAACTGGATTATATAACGGGGATGGGGAAGTTGTGATTGTTGTTACTTTATATCCTGTGATATTATGTTATGAATTGAATGAGCATCTACCTATTGAAAATCACAGTCGTTGGGGGCCTTTGCTTTCGCAATTAAATGTTTCCCTCTACTTCTGTATTTTTCTTATGGATAGAAGCTTGTGGAATGTGGAAATTGGATAATCATGTAAATTTGGTTGATTAAGTGAAAATATGGAACCCTTGTCTGATCACCCTGGTTAAACAAAATGGAATAATGAACATGTGGGTGTTGTCTTGGTTACGTGGCAGGTGTTAAGGGTGTTTTGTGGGTTGTTGTGGATCGAGTGACCAGTGGGGTTGCAGTTGACTTGGTTGTGGGTTGGTGTGAATGCAGTGTTGGTAATGGACAGTGGGGCTGCAATAAATGGTATTAAATGGATGATAATATGTGGTTTCGGTGTGTATGTGGTTATGGCGGTTGGAAGTGGGGATACATGGTTGAGTTTTAATGTGAATGGGTTATGGGTTGTGTTTATTAAATAAAATGTGGAAGAGTTAATGAATGGTGGGCCGTGAAACGGAAATAATAATCAATGGGGTTGGTTGGTTGATAAAAGGGCTTGGTTGTGTTGCTTATTTTTTTCTAACTTGATTTGTGGATGGAAGGGATATGTTTTACAAACATTTTGTGTGGTTAGTTGTGGATAGTTTCCCAGTAGTTAAGGAACTAAATAACTATTTCTACTGAAATTTGAAAACCTAAAGGGGTTTGGGTTTGTTTGTTGTATGCATGCTTCGTAGTAGCAGTGCCGAGGCACGTGCTCAGTTTCTCTTTTTAGAAGACATAGGTTGGGTTGTGGGGTTGATATATATATATATATATATATATATCAGTATATTTTGTGTGTTTATTGCACCCCACCCATGTGGAGAACTTAGTGCCGAACACTCCCATTTTATGGGAGAGGGTGTTTTTCCCTTAGTTACAAGATCCTTCGTGCTCCTTCTCCCCTAGGCTGTGATGGCTTGAGGTGACCGTACACCTAAGGCACTTCGGGTAGGTTTCGATTGGGGTGGTTTTAGCCCAAGACGCTTCGGGCAGGTTCTACTCCTTCTCAAGAATATTCGGGATGAGGCCCAGGTGTGTGCGGGCGGGATACGTGGTTGTGAGGCCTAGGTGTGTGGGGGCGGGATACGTGGTTATGAGGCCCAGGTGTGTGCGGGCGGGATACATGGTTGTGAGGCCCGGGTGTGTGCGGGCGGGGAGAGTGTGGCAGCGTCAGGACGTTCGTCGTTAGGAAGAGAAGCTAACTAAAGGGAAATGGTGTGGGGTACCCAATACTATTGTTTCTTATATACTACTACCGGTTGTGCTTGTGTTTTGGTGAGTGTGGTTGGTGAGGTTGGGTGGATATAATTCCTTGCTAGGGTTCTTCTGTTGTTCTCACAGGACATTAGGATGTCTCCCCACTTGTGCATGAGAGATTTAGGTTTCCCTACTGAGTATACTTGTATGCTCACCCTACATTTACTTTCAGATTCCCAGGAGGACTACCAGGGCTGTGCGGGACCCTCTTAGTCGGACAGTTGGAGTTGTTGCTTTTGTTGTACCTTTTTTTTCTTTTGGTATTGTACTTTGAGATTTCTTGTACTTGTACCTTTTTATAAACTGTTTAAACATGCATGTGGGCTTGTTTTGGGTTTATTTATATACACTTGTTTCTTTTCCTTTTGGGTGGTTGACTTGTAATATTTCTTGATCCTAAATAATAAAAAAGGGTAATGCCTCCAATATTTGTGAAAACTCATACCCTTGGTGGTATTTCCAACCCCAGGGCCTACTGGAGGCAGGAATCGGGGGTCATTGTCTCCCTTTCACCATTTCCAGCTCAGGAGGGGCATCTTTGGTGGGAGGGGGTTGTTACAGAATGGTATCAGAGGTGATGGTTGAGAGATAGGATGGAGTCTGGAGTTAGGCACAAAGAGGATTATATGGGATGGTAGGGAAAAAATGTTAGTTAATATTGGTGCATGACATAGGACAGAGAAGACCATCTATGACACGGGATTTTAGGGCCCCCCGTGACCCGATGCAAGGACTTTGAGCCTACCGAATGACCAAGTAAGACCACATTGATTGCAGGGTAGAGACCCTAGGGAAGGTACATGCATCATCATGATTGTGTTTTACTTGATTTGGGTGTTCTGGGAAAGAAATTGAAATAATGTGATAAAATAAAACCTTTAAACATTTCCATACTACATGGGCTTAGGAAAACCTTGTTTACCATATAGTTATGGCACCTGGACGTCATCCCCGGGTGGCTCAGACGTCCGAGGCCCAACAGATCCAGGCGGTCGATCAGTTGAGGATTGACTGAGAGGAGGAAGATAGCCAGTGGTTGAAGACACTCAGTTCTTTCCAGCGGCAGACCCTCAAGTATTATTAGGGTAGTACTTCAGATATGGAGATGGAGGGGTGGCTTGAAGAGTCAGGGATCACTTTTACCTTGATCCGTGCTCCGAGGGAGTACTGGGTTGCCATAGCAGTCAGTCAGCTGAGAGGTACGGCGCGACAGTGGTCGATGCTCTACCTCAGAGAGAGGATAGAGGCAGAGGTTCCATGGGCTGACTTTGAGAAGGAATTCCAAGAGTAATTCCTTTCTTCCCTTATCAAGGCTGAGAAGCGGCAGGAGTTACTCTCCCTTCAGCAGGGGAGTATGTCAGTGCGAGAGCTGGGGATCAAGTTCAAGGATCTCTTGCGCTTTTCCCCGGATCTCATTCCAGATGAGGAGTATCGGGCGAGACGTTTGGAGGAGGTGCTTCGTCCTTCGCTCCAGTATGTTGTCACCCCCTTCACCCTTCCGACATACTTGGCAGTACAGAAGAAGACAGAGGTTGTAGAAATGATGCACTCACAGGGAGGTCCACCACGTGAGGGGATCCATCCAAGTTCGTCGAAGGGGAAGGCAGTCAGCAGCAGGTCTCCTGCGGCGGGACCTTCCAGTTTCAGGCTAGTAGGGAGAAGGCCCCAGCAGTTCCGGTTCAGATCTTCGGGTCCTCGTCGCTTTTTGATGATCCCTGGACCAAATTGTTTTTCTTGTGGAGGTTTCGGGCATGTTCAGAGTCGGTGCTCGAACCAACCTCAGTATGGTGGAGCTGGACAGGTTCAGCGCCCGCCTCAGCAGCACCAGTCACCGGCAAGACCCTTCCAGCAGCAACATGCTCCAGTCCCTCTGAGGGGAGATGGAGCAGGTGGTGGCCAGCCACAATTAGTTCCTCAAGGATCCCAATCGGGACGTGGTAGGGGAGGCGGACGTCAACAGAGAGGTAGAGGAGCTGGGCGCGGATAGTTGCATGCATTAGAGGCCGCATCTCTAGATGGACTAGGGATTGATAAAGTTGTTTTTGGGTTCTCTTGAATGATCTCCTTTATGTTTTGTTGGGAGCATTACACTCCATTGTTGTAACTCTTTTTCTCATTTTTTGGGCCTAGACCTTGTTTTTGTGGGTTTTTAATGCTATGTCGTTTCCTGATTTTCATTAAATGTACATGAAGAGCCCTATCATGTGGGGAGGGGAAGACCTAATCCCTAATCGAGAAGCATTAATATGGATGCGATTAAACCCTTCAAGGAGATTCAGTGCCGCCTAAAGCAGATAATATCTCCACATGGGATAAGAAATTCCCCAAGCCATGTGTCCGGGCAGTGTGTGGGTTGTACGGTGTTGGGGGAAATGTAAGTTGGAAAATCCTAATATATGGAAGTGGGAAGGCCCAGTCCTTAATCGAGACGCATTAATGCAGATGTGATTAAACCCATGTAGGCGAGTCCGTTCCACCTAAAGCGGATAATATCTCGACATAAGAGAGGGAATTCCTAACTCATATAATTAGGGTTGTCGGTTGTTTCTTGTTATGACAAGAGCCCTGAGAGGTATCTTGCGGAGTGGTTTTTCAGATCCATTCTTTTTTTTCTAGGTTGGTTTTTAATTCTCGAGGACGAGAATTTTTTGAGAGGTATCTGATGTAATGGACCGGACCCCTCGGGTCCATTCCTTTGTTGAAATCGATGTGGTCAACACGATGCGCGTTATAATGATAATTTTAATACTGATGATAACATAAAAATATGTTAAATAATAATGATGATGACATAAATTGTGTGATTAATTAAACTAAAAAAAATAATCATGATAAAATGATTTAATGGGTGTTATTATTATTAATGATGTGAAGTGGGAAGGTGTGTGATCCATTATACATTGATAAATGAAACATGCAGTTTCTTATAAATTGAGTAATTGTTGAAATTAAATTAGAATAATAATAATGGGTGTTGTGTTATTAATATTATACATAATATTAATCATAATGAGAAATTGATGAAATGAGTCATGGTATTTATTGAAAACAATTAAATGAAGATGCAAGTGGATGCATGGTGGTGCGTTCATAAAATTTAAGGTGAGTTTGTTATATTGGGATTATTAAATTGAATGGTTTTAATTTAATAAAAGTTGTTTCAATTTAATCAGTGTGAAATAAAAATAAATAGAATAAAAATAATTAAATTGACGGATGTTACGTGACATTGACGTGGCATGGTCGGATTCAGATATCCAACAGGGTGGTTTAACGTGGTCAATGCGACAAGCATAAATCTTTTTGTTATTAAAAACAACAACGTCGGTGAGTTAATAAAATAAGTTGATGAAATGTTATTTTTATTGAAGAACAATAAAGAACAATGATGGCGTAAAACTATGTGTGAGAGGTTAATAAAATTAAATGTATTAAAATGGGGTTGAATATGAAAGTTAAATTAATTTTGTTTTTCCTTTTAATTCAATTAAATGAATTGTTTTTGAGTCGCATGGAATGGTTGTGCATAGGTTCTCCCAAAATTGAAATATGAAATTAATAATATTGATCGTTAAATAAATATAATAATACAATTAAATGGAAATTGGTTTTATTTAATAAATTATAATAAATTAATGGGGAGGCGCATGACATGGGGAGCGGGAGGCGTGAATGCCCCGTTTCCCTTGTATAAATCGTATAATTTTTATATAATTTTATTTAATATATCATACATTTTATATAATGTTGATTTAATATATTATAATATTAATAAAATAATGATATAAGGTAGTGCGCATGGAGTAAGAGGAGAGATTCACGCCACAAGCCCTTTTGATCTAAATAATAACTTATTATAATAATAATAAAATAATAGTATTATTATTTTGGGTGATCAAAACTTAAAAAGCCTGTAACTTCTTCATATGGTGTCGGAATGACGAACCGTCAGCGGTAGTGTAATCCTGTAATTAAGACGGTCATTTTAAGACCAATGATGAATAACTTTTCATGACTTATGACTCAGGTCAACGAAACACCAAATATTAATAGAATTATCATTATTATTAAAATGCGTGGAAACCGCGTGACATGTCGTGTGTTGACAAGTCAAAATGCGTAATGGGTGTCCTGTCACACCGTGTATTCATTAATACACGTTGCATAATATTTTAACTATTCATTGCCTATATAAGAAAGGGTCACGGATTATTTCCATACCAATCACTTCTTCTTCGCACGACGACGCTCTTGGATGATCGAGAAGTCTTCCTCCTCTAACTTCTCCATCTGGAATCCGATTGTCGATTCGTCAGTGGCTGCGGGATCGTATCGGCAAGGAGAACACCGTAAACCCTATTTTGTTCCCTCTTCATCGACATTCCCTCCACAGTTTCCAACTGAGGAGACTGGTGATAATTGACGTGAACGACGATCTTTGACGAACGACTCTAAAAAGGTATGTTAAACCTTCGTTCTTGTATTCTCTTTCGGATCCTATTTCTCCCTTTTTCATTCCATGCTATGGCGTGTGATCTCTGTGTTGAGTATGTTTCATGTGTTGTTGATTCGGTGGTGCCGCAACATCCTTGGTGGGTGTAGTCATTTGGGGATAAGCCTTGTGATATTGGTGGACGTGTTCGTAGAAGGGCATAGGAACATGTTAAGGTAGGGATTTTACCTTCGTCTCTCTGATTTGTGAATCATGAGGGGTGGGTGTACTCTTGTTTACGTGAAACACTTTTGAACCAGTTTAATGTAGATAATAATTGTCTTATATAATGAGGATGGAGAAGTTGTGGTTGCTATTACTTTATATCTTGTGTTATTATGTTGTGAATTGAATGATCTTCTACCTACTGAAAATCACGGTTGTTGGGGGCCTTTGCTTACGCAATTAAAGGTTTCCCTCTCCTTCTGTATTTTCTTATGGATGGAAGCTTGTGGAATGTGAAAATTGGTTAATCACGTAAAGTTTTCTGATTAAATGAAAATCTGTAACCCTTGTGTGATCACCCTGGTTAAACAAAATGGAATAATGACCATGTGGGTGATGTCTTGGTTACGTGGCATGTGTTGGGGGTGTTTTGTGGGCTATTGTGGATCGGGTGAACAGTGGGGATGCGGTTGACTTGGTTGTGGGTTGGTGTGAATGTTGTGTTGGTAATGGACAATGGGGCTACAATAAATGGTATTAAAGGAATGGTAATCTGTGGTTTCGGTGCATTTGTGGTTATGGAGGTTGGCAGCGGGGCTGCAGGGTTGGGTTTTAATGTGAACGGGTTATGGGTTGTGTTTATTAAATAAAATGTGGAAGAGTTAATGAATGATGGGGCGTGAAATGGAAATAATAATCAATGGGGTCGGTTGGTTGATAAGAAGGGCTTGGTTGTGTTGCTTATGTTTTTCTAACTTTATTTGTGGATGGAGGGGATATGTTTTACGAACATTTGGTGTGGTTAGTTGTGGATAGTTGCCCAGTAGTTAAGGAACTAAATAACTATTTCTACTGAAATGTGAAAACATAAAGGGGGTTGGGTTTGTTTGTTGTATGGATGCTTCGTAGTAGCAGTGTCGAGGCACATGCTCGGTTTCTCTTTTCAGAAGCCATAGGTTAGGCTGTGAGGTTGGTATATATATATATCTGTATCTTTTGTGTTTTTATCGCACCCCACCCATGTTGAGCACTTAGTGCTGAACACTCCCATTTTATGGGAGAGGGTGTTTTTCCCTTAGTAACTAGCTCCTTCCTGCTCCTTCTCCCCTAGATTGTGATGGATTGAGGCGACCTTACACCTAAGACTCTTCGAGTAGGTTTCGATTGGGGTTGTTTTAGAACAAGAATATTCGGGCAGGTTCTACTGTTTCTCAAGAATCTTCGGGATGACGCCCAGGTGTGTGTGGGTGGGATACGTGGTTGTGGGGCCCAGGTGTGTGTGGGCGGGATACGTGGTTTTGAGGCCCAAGTGTGTGCGGGTGGGATACGTGGTTGTGAGGCTCAGGGGTGTGTGGGCGGGGAGAGTGTGGCAGCGTCAGGACATTAATCGTTAGGAAGAGAAGCTAACTAAAGGGAAATGGTGTGGGGTACCCAATACTCTTGTTTCTTATATACTACTACCAGTTGTGCTTGTGTTTTGGTGAGTGTGGCTGGTGAGGTTGGGTGGATAGAATTCCTTGCTAGGGTTCTTCTGTTGTTCTCATGGGACATTAGGATGTCTCCCCACTTATGCACGAGAGCTTTAGGTTTCCCTACTGAGTATACTTGTATGCTCACCCTACGTTTATTTTCAGGTTTCCAGGAGGATTACCAGGGCTGTGTGGGACCCTACAAGTCAGACAGTTGGAGTTGCTGTTGTTGTTGTACCTTTGTTTTCTTTTGGTATTGTACTTTGAGATTTCTTGTACTTGTACCTTGTTATAATCTATTTAAACATGCATGTGGGTTTGGTTTGGGTTTATTTATATAAACTTGTTTCTTTTCCTTTTGGGTGGTTGACTTGTCCTATTTCCCGATCCTAAATAATAATAAAATGGTAATGCCTCCCATATTTGTGAAAACTCATACCCTTGGTGCTAGTCGCCACCCCGGGGCCTACTAGTGGCGGGACTCGGGGGGTCAATATCTCCCTTTCACCATTGCCAGCTCAGGAGGGGCATCTTTGGTCGGAGGGGGTCGTGATAGGGGATCAATCAAGTCATCACCTGGTTTGAAGACATCCCAGTTGATCTGATCTCCATTCATGAAAAATAATGTAACATGATCCCATACATTAGACTCTTGTAATCTCTATTTTTTTCTTAATAATTATTTTCTTCAACTCATCATTTAGTCCTATATATGGTATTAATTTATTTAATTTATGAAATTTTAGTGATTAGAATTTTTAAATATCAATTAAATATGTTGAATAAGAATAAATTATAATACATAATATTTTCAATTTTGTAGGATTGAAAATATTTGTGAATGTAATTAAAAATAATAACAATGATTAAGGTAAACACATCTTAACACAGTAGTTAAACATTAACATAAGAGGCCAAAAGACTTATAAAAAGGTATTATATTAAATTTATGGAATTATTTCATCCATAAAATCAATTTTATATAACATTTACATTATTGGATGAACACGATGTAAGGGAGGCCTCTCAATAGTTTTAACAATTTTTTCTTTACAAGAATGACACTCCTCCATTATAAAAGGATACAGAACCCACATAACTTAGTCACACCTCTAAAGAAAATTTTCCCATAAAAAACCATACACAAAAATACCAAAAATTACATACTAGAAACATAGAGTCCTAACTTTAGGAAAAAATAAAACCATGTTAGAGGGTTGTTGAAAACCAAAAGGAATTACCCAAAGAAGATGAAATGTTCTTCAATGAAGACATCTGTTTTATTTATTTCTCAACATATTCGATTATACAAATATATATATATATATATATATTATATAATAAACATATAATCCATAATGAAATTATATTTTTTATTATAATGTTATTACTTACACCTTCATGCAGATCAATTAAATGGGAAACACAATCAACGTTCGTATGTTTGACAGACTACTGTCACATAAAATGACGTCATTCATTCATCCATTACAACCATAAAAGGCTGGGAATAATGATTTAATTAATATTTTCTTATGATATATATGATATTTATCAATTAGTTATTATTTTTGAATTATTATATAACACATAGCATCATTATTTCCATCTTGTGGGAATATTATAATTTCATTTGTGGATATATGGACTACCACCTCCTCAATGTGATGTGATTCATTCACACATTGAATGTAATTTATTACAGATATGTTTTGTAGATATATATGATATATTTAAAATAATAATTTTTTTGGATTTATAATATATATATTTATATTCATATTCATATATTTCATTTACATTCATTCATTCAAAATGATAAGAAAATGGATGCCATGTTCATGGATAGGAATGACCTACTATCTCGATGAATGGTGTATACCATATTTTATTTCTATATTTTATATATTAATAAAAATAATAATATACTAAATATTTATAATATTTAAATCATCTATTATATTCTGTAAATAATTAAATCCTTATCTAAGAAAGATGATCAGGAATACAAGGTAAAACGTATATGAAAAATAAATCGGTTATAACCTATAACATAACACTAACATTAAATTGTTACTAAATGTGTCATATAGAGTCATAATAAAATATTATATTGAATGGTATATAATAATATCATTTTTGGTATATTAATAGAATAATTTTATTTATCATGAATGAGGTTTTAACACATACAGAAAAATTTGATACTTAAGGGTACAGATTTATCATCAAACATATATTTTTTGAGGTATATTATATATTTTCCACTTATTATTGTTGTGTGGTGAATGTACAACAATATGAAATGATATATAATAAATTTAATTTAATAAATGACATTAAATGTTTATATATATGTTTTTTTCATATGTATCATGATTCAAATGTTTCCCATGTACACATGAGATTTTTAATCAATCTTTTATTTCTGAGAGACAAATACCCTATTCAAAACTAATTTATTTTTTTGTGGTATATATAATTCTGAAATATGTATTATATTATAATTATTATCATTAAATTTATTGTTATTTTCATTTCAATTTTATGATATATATTTTATGGGGTTTTACGATTCACAAGTCACAACATCGTTGAGGCGATTTTGTCTCAATTTCCCTTCATTGAGACACAAGTTTTGTTATTAACCTATATTATTTTATAAGTTGTATATACTGAAATTTGAAATGTTATATCTTTAAAATAATTATATTAATTATATCTTAATCTTTAATTAATGTTCTTATTTCTTTGGTACCATTATTCAATGTCACGAAAATGGTAAGAGTTTATTGCTTCAATTTAATCATTTATCAGGATTGTTTATTATTATAGTCCCATTTTTGTAATATTAATATAAATATCTCATATAATGTCATGATTATTTTTATATTATGGTTATAAATCATATATTAATATAATTAATCCATTATTTCACTCTCTTTTACTTAATATAATCAAAAAAGCGTTTATTTGAAAACATTATATTATCTCTCTCATCGGACTATGACATGTTTTCTCTAAAAACAATGTTTTTCAAAAATGATTTCAAAAAATATATAGTATTATCAAATTCTATTTATAATAAATTAATAACCATGTTTTAACATTTGAAAAAATGGTTTTCAAAAATGTATCTTATAATTATTTTCCAATAGAGGCAATTTCAAAACTTTTTATAGCAAAAATGGAATGTTTTTCATCTACAGATTTCTCTATCACGATGATCATTATTTACATAAATAATCAATTTAATGTTTATTGGATTTATTTTTTTATGAAAAAAGTGTTCTAAAATATTCTATACTTTTATTTTTTTTACGATAAACATTAAATATTTTTTTGTAAAAAAAAGTATAGTTTATAAGTGTTTTTAATGAATTTAAATCATTGCATATCTGTTTTCAAGGCCTTTATTCAAATAAAATGGGTTTAATAGAGTTTTATTCATTTTTCAATGTAGAAACGTTAATTTCATCATCATATTATTTAGATTATTTTTAAATCAATTTTTATATGTTTTCAATTTGGATTTTAAGGAAAGGTATTTTGAAAATGTTTTATTCTTGGAATATTTTTCAAGGAACATTTATTGTAATTTTGATATTATCCTATTATTATTAAAAATTATTTTCCATATAAGATGGAATCCTATTATATAGATTATTCATTACATGAATTGGGATAGAAGAAAACAATTATTATTATTTATTAGAATCATTTACGATTAAAATGATCAGTTTCATATGAAACCCATTCCTCTTCTATGGGTTATAACTTGAAGAAATGCTTGTGAAATAGGATTCCATTCATGGGTTATACTATGATGAAATTATTATGAGACCTTTCACATTTTCATAGGTAATGATAGGATGAAATGTTTAAGATTCCAATTTCATTTAGTGGTTTAGGATATGATGTTCATGAAACCATTCTCTTTTCATGGGTCCTAATATGATAAATTTTTATTATAATGTGTCACATAGATATATGATTTTTTTACCTAATGGGTGAGATCTATGTATCCCTACAATGAAATTGTTAATGATATATGGTATATGGTGTCAATGTGGTACATGGTTTGTATCCCAATTACAAAAATAGAGCGTACACATGTCGTATCCCAATCCCATAATAAGAGGGTACATGGTAGGAAATAAAAGTATGATAAAAAGACGATATAAAGAATGGAATCCCAATCCCATTAAAATATGATACATAGAAAGAAATACAATTCTCATAAAAAGAGGGTATGTAGGAGGGAATACCATTCCAATAAGAGTAGTCTATATATTATGGAATCCAAATACCATAACAAGAAGGTACATGGGAGTGACTCATAAGCCCTAAAAAATAGGGTACATTGAAGGACAGACCATGCTTGAAGGAGGTACACAAGCAATTAGTCCAATCCTAAAATGATATGATGGTCCTTGTAGGTATATATAAAATAATATTTTATATTTTTATGTGTATTCTATAATTCCATGTCTTATTCCCATGTTTTTCTCTCATGGAATATGCCCTTTATTTTCTTAAGGTTCATGTCTTCTGAAATTCCAATATTTATTACAAGATTCAGGTCTATGATATTTTTTTTAAAGGCATGATCCTAAAATGTAATATAAATCCCCTAATACCCTTATATTCATGTTATGCTTATATATCATACTATTTAACTCTAACAATATGACCATTTTTTTTGGGGATCATTGTTTTAGAAGTCATGTACCTTGTTAAGGAATCCATGTGGGGGTTTAAAATATGATTTAGAAAATTTTCATGATTGGAGAATTGTTCGATTAATTATTAAATTCCACCATTATAGTTAGATGTACATGTGGATAGTAACACCGCAGAGTTAGATCATGAAATTCCAATCCAAGTGTCTTAACCATGCACTTCATTAAAAGGGAATAGTTTTACTTTTTACTAATAAGAATAATAAGATTTACACCTCACTCTCGCTCATTTTTCCTAGGATATCCCCCGCAATCACCAACCACCTTCTCCCTTCCTATATGGGAGTTCTTACCTGTTATTGGTTAGAATCAAATATCATCTGACGAATTGAAATATACGAGCTAAACATAGGACTATACTAATCACTACTGAGATATTTTTATTATTACACTAATCGCGGAGTCTCCAATTACAGATTTTTCTATACATTCCAATGGAGCATGGGGGAATCAGATATTGGTGATATGGATTTCACACCTCTAAGGAAGAGGGTTAGCCAAAAGGTCATATGCACTACGAAGCTTGTAGATTAATATAGGTATATCTACATAGTGATATTTCTAAATATTTATAAATTAAAATAATGTTATTCATGTTTTTAAAAATATTTTATATGTTTTTGTGCATGTTTCATGGTTTGGTATTTTTAGGGACTGTTGGATAGCTTTTAGTCGCGTTTTTTATGATATAGTATCATCTGATGAGGTTTTAGGCATTATGCCTTTATTTATAATTTTTTATCCAATTTTTCATTTCATAATAATATAAATAATTAATAACAGTTAGTTACAATTAATTAATTTCATGATTTTGGATTATGATAGAGCATCCCTATTTTTTCTTGGATATGCTTGAACATGTATTAGTAACTACTTAAACCCTGTGGAAAATAAATGGATTCCATTAAAAAGGAATTCATCCAATCATAAATTATTTATAGTAATTATTCATATTTATGATATCAAGTGTATGGGGAGGATGGAACAAAACGGAGAATACCCCAATTAGGACTCATTCTAATGTTTGAAAAAAAAATGAAATTAAATTGGCTTATACTAAATTGATGGACATCGTGGGTCACTAACATCCACTTCCTATTGAATTATACATAAACCTAGGAATATAACTATTAAATAGGATCTTATGTGGGATACCTCCACCTATGATATAAAATATGGTACCCCAATAAGTATACCACTTCTTTGGTGTGAACCTTAAGGATCCCATGTTGGATTCCCTTCATGAGTATTGATTGAGGGGACCTAATGTGCGGCCCAATGTTTGAATGTCCAATACTTAGTAATTTTTGTATTTTTGAATAGATAAGGTAGTGAGGGACTTGTTAGAACTCATACAAAACATTTCATACAAAATGGTTGTCATAGTAGTGCTAGGTTTAGGCATTCGTCCTATGTCAACACATGCCTTTATTATAATTTTATTCGTTTTTTATTCAGTAATAATACACATATTGAATCCAAGTAGATCAAGAATGATAGTCTGTTTATGAAAATAGGTACAATACATAATAACTTAAATCATTGGGGGTACATTTTAATTATTTAAAACTTAATTAACATGTTCATAATATTCCATCATTCATAAAACATCATGGGATATATTGGGGAAATACATAAGAAATTACTGATAAATAAATCACAGAATGGGAATAAATAAAATATAACATGAATAATATATTACATTTAGATAATATAATTTTTAATGGGACATAAAATTGATATGATTAATAAATATAATAAATATAATAAATTAGGCATGATATAGAATGATAACCTAATGGAAATATGAGAATATTGAAACAACACTAAACATGGAATCATAAACAATGGTCTATTCTAACCAGCTAGAGATCATAAAATCATAGAAAAAGTACAAAAATTTATTAGATTAAATATTTAATCCCATAAATTACACATCATGATACTAATACATTACCCAATGCATTGTATCACAAAATATTTTCAGGAGCAGTCGTCACATTCATATTATGTTCTTACATAAGTGTGCCACATATATTATACAACATAATGATCAATTCCATCTATTTTAATCTCATGATAAATTATTAAGTGTTACATAATTTTATTTACTCAATACATAATGGATAATTACATATAGTTGAATATACTTGTGTGGTAATTGGGTTGAATGTTTACAACGCAATATTTGATATGAAAAAAACACAGTGAAAGTTTGGAAGCATAACGAAAGTTCATAAAAATTATTAAAATCGGGTAATGAAAATGAAATGGGTATATCATCATTTTGATATCAAAATTGAAGTAATATTGACATTAAGAGGAATATCCCAACACTAGTTATGGAAATTAATTATATAAATAAGGTGTTTGATTTAGGGGAATAAATAAATGATCTTTTACTAAATTAAAACATAGAAATTACATAGTTAAAAGCTATAATGAGATGGGATAAATGATATTTAATTTATAGGACACAAATTTTATAATATATTAATATTTATAAATGCATTACATCATATCTATATGGCATTAAAATTATAATTACAATGAATGATCTAGAATTGGAAAAAAGAGAGGAAAATACCTTACTAAATTTAATCATAGTAAAAGATTTGGTAAATGTTATAATAAGAGGGGATAAATGATATATAATATTTAGTAAATAAATTGGAAATTATAGTGATACATATAAATTCATGAAAACATAAAAAATTAATATTAAAATACCAATTACAAAAATGGTGTTTGAATGGAAAACAATATTTGGAAATCCCATAATAATTTTTTGCATTGCAAAGACATAGGTAAATTCTATAATGTGAGGGGTCTTGGTACATTAAAAGAGTTTTGAATGATTTATAATGACTCAATCACTAGACCAGTGAAGTAGATAATATAATAAATACAATATAAATAGGGTTCCATCACCCTTGGGGTGGTTGCATTTAAAATTGAAATGATCTATCCCAACACCATGATGTTTGGGTTCATGGATTTAGATCAATTAAAATTATTGAGAATAAAATATATCATTCATTAATTGAGAATATATATGATACATAATTAAAAAACATAGGGGATGTCAAATCATTATGAATAACCATGTAATAGGGTTTGGAAATTTAATTCTATGAATTTGATAGTATAAAAATAACAGAGTCAACTAAAAAGAGGGGATTGTATATATAGGTTGACCATTACAAATGGTGGAAACTAGGGTACCACATTTCCAAGACATTCATACATGGATTTATAGGGGACATTTCCTCGGGGTCAAATACAACCCGTAGGCACATGCTCTGAGGAATTGTGTAATTCACAAGTGAATTATATTGGGGGATTATTAGATCATTCAATCCTAGTTACTAATATACTACATAGAAGAACCATGATATGTAACTGACTTTCATAGGGATATAATTGAATTTTATCCCCACAATTAATCCAGGAGTTTCATATTAGACTTCAAATACATGAAGAGGATTTGTGGTAATCTAATCCACTCAAGACATGAAATGTGGTTTATTGAATAATGTTATCCAAAAGATGATTGGAGTACCTTATTTTTTTGATAACAAATGTATTGATCTTTTAGAACTTTTATAAGGTGTGATGATGGATGAGTGTATATGGATATTAACATTATGTAGTGAGGAAGCATCTATCATTCAATTAAAGTTCATGTAACATGATTATCTTCCTTCAAATTTTTACATCATATTGATAGAATGTAGAAATTGATTTTAAATTGTCTCAGATATCCACTAAGATACATTTTACTATATTGGTATATTTTGATTTAATTTTCATCTACTATCCATAAAAAATTAATTGGTGGTTATCCATATGATGGAAACCTTCTTAGACTAATCTATATCATGAACAAGAATGTTGTACATAGATTTAATTTATACATAAGCAATGAGGTATTGTATTAATCATCAATCCTTATGATTTTTATGGACAATAAATTTATACTGATGTTTATCACATATAGATATTTTATGTTAGGGATACCCTAGGATTCCATATGAATTTATAAGGCTAGGAATCATTCTATAGTCTCCTTTTTAAAGGATATCTCATAGCAATGATCTGACTCATATGTAAGGGAAGTTGGAGTATTTACCCTAAAAGGGAGGTTACTATATACCATTAGGGTGTATGATCATTCACTATTGATGTGAATATTAATTTTAAGGGCTCCTATATTTGGAGGGGATCTCACTACTGAGGGAATTTTTACAATACCCTTACCTTATGAGATAGATATCATACAATATGAATTATGCTCTTAAGAATATAGAGATAGTGGAAAAACTATAGTTGGGATTAAAATAATATATCAAGGAATTACTATATATCCTGAATGTTTAAGAATCATGCATCATATGGTACTCATAAAAATGGGCTCCCTACATTTATCTTGCATGTATATAGGGAGGGAGTTTTTTTTTCTTCCCTTAGTGGCCCTCGATATCCTAGTTGGATATGGGATCCTCAATGTAGACCGTACATATAGATAAGGAAATGTGATTTCCTTATTTCATTCAATAATATAGGTGAAACAATCACCTCTTGAATATATTAATCTATTGGATGACCAAATATAAGTAATCATAGATCTTGTATGGTGGATCATCTTTCTTGTAGTTTGCCTTCATATGACTAGGATATTGTCATTAATTTTAATTTCTTATGACTAAGATAGTGTCATTCACATTAAGGCCTTGAAATTAAAATGTATCATTGATATGATTGAATAACTCATAAAAATTGGCAAATCATAATAGATGAAAATAACATGATAGAGGGATATATGAATAAGATATTATAATATTTATTTGAAAATGGGTATAATGCATGGATTTGTAACATCATGGGTATATGAATATGAATGAATAATTTGTTAATGGGAAATGTAAATCATAAACCATGAATTTTTAATTCAACAAGTGATGAGTACCATTACGTACAAGTCAACCATTAATAATAGTAAAAGCCAATATCTCATGGAGTCAAGGGTATAGATCCCCAACATAAGGAAGACCTCTCCTCTTGGTCCAGATCCAATATTTTTATGCTCAAAGGCATTGGGTTATTCACCAGAGAATCCTACATTGTACCCTTTGGATAAACCAGTACCTATTACTAGTTACTTATTGGGAGAAGGATGAGAACATAATTTTATGGTCTATGCGGTTCGAATATAAGTCTATCAACTCGACGAATAAGTTGGTATAGACTTGTGTATTCAAGATAAAAAGTTAGTTCATGGGGACCATAATATTCATTAATCTTTCGTGAACCAAATATGTTATGACAGTGTGTATTAAAAACATTTACATGGAAAATGGTTGAAACATAAAACTCATGAATACACATTCATCGATGGGTTTTGATGATATGAAGGAATCTTGTTGTGATGTGTGAAATCACGTAACAAGGATTTAGTTATTCGGTTTAACAACATGTGACTAGGATGATAGTGTGAAGTTTAATAACATTTGAATAATATGTTGTCATGATATTTAACAAAATGTTAGTAGCACAATTTTCCCTATTTTGGGGGGAATCACACATTACTTTCACTAGCCGTAGAAACTCAATGGGTTCCATAAGATCACATCAGTCATGATTGGAATGAGAAATAATAGATAAATGTGTAGCAGATGAGCTATGAGAGAGTGTATCATATGGATTTTTTGGGGTTTTCACAATTTAATATGAGAAAGAGACTCTAAATACATTTGATTTTTTTGTATGGGCTTGGTTTTGAGTGATAATAACACATCACAGGGCTTCAAATTAAATATCCATTTATCATTGCATATCATGGGGTAAGAGTAATAAATGTATAAGTATTTCATCAAAAACATTCCTCAAAATGCGTGATAACTTATATAGGTGGTGGGAATATTTATAATATTGTTTCTATATCCATGATTTTCGATCTGGATGTCACTACATATCCTATGATAATAGGAATTAATCCACATGTAGATAATTTTAGAAAAATTATGAACACATGTCAGACCCATATGCACATAGTCATTTCTCACATTTTATATTACGAAATGAACAAAGATTTATGATCTAGAAATCAAAACATAACCTTTAGAAATATTAATAAATACACACATATATATTAGTTATAAAATTCTCTTTGTATCCCTGAATTATATAGAAGGTATTCATTTTTTTATTTTCATATTGGGGTTAGTCCCATTATTTGGGATTCGAGCATCTCTATGTATCATATAGAAACATGATTCAGTCCAGACATGGTAATAATATTTTTAATTCATTGCACAGGTATGACTAATATGTTAGGGTAATTTTTCCATTATATATTGTGGTTGGACCAATGATTTGGGATCTGTGCATCACTTTATATCCAATAAAAATAGTAAAAAAGAATGTGTAGTTATTAAATGGAAATGTCCTTGTGTATTTATAAACCAAACATAGGGGGTACATTTATGACATATTATATTTTGGTTGGAACAATTATTTGGGATATCGGTATCTCTACATGTCATGTCGAAATAATAATCAATCCACATATAGTACTCTAAACGAAGATTCCCAATCAGGCCTAACCCAAACTGAGGGGTGGAATTTTTTTACATTTTATTTTGAAGATGGCCCAGGATTTCAGATATTGGTGTCACAACAAATTATAATGAAATTTGAATCAATCAAAATGTTTTCCTTAAATTTTTAAATCTTAAGGATGGTCTTACTCATATGTAAGGGGGAAAATTTTTATTTTTTATATTCGGGATTGAAAAATGGTGTAGGATTTGGGAAACACTATTTATCTTCTATAAATATGAATAAATCCACATTGTTTTTAAATTAGTGATTACCGATGAAGGTATGACCTTTATGAAGCAGGACATTTCTTCAATTTTAGATTTCACTTGGACCTAATATTTTGGATCTAGGAATCACTTCGTATCCGGTATAAACCTGAATCACTCCACATGTAGTTTTTTTTTGAATGACTCCTATAGTTGGTTTGACTAATATATTAGGAGACATATTATAATATATATTACGTCAATAACAATGTATTAAGATCTGGTATTCACTATGCATCATGTGATGAAAAAAATCTATCCATAAATATTTCTTAAAAAAACATATTCAGTTATAACTCACACATATTTCTGACGGTACATCATTTTTCCACCAATGAATATCTATATCATTTGGAGTGAATAATTTAATGGGTAATTCCCTCTATGTTGTTTAACATTTTGTGGTAGGACACCTTCAATGTAGATTATGTCTGGAAATAAAGATGAAAATATATTATGTAGTTTAAATTATGGATTCTAGGACCTGGAATGTTGTTTGATGCTAGCAATGAACATATTGAAAAACCTCACATTGGTGGGGTGTAATTAATCCCTCATCCATTGTGTATATTTTTTATTCTCTATTTTAATAATCATTCTGTATGATGTAATGTCCTTACCACATAGGATATAGATTTGGTTGTTTGATTCCCAGTATTATTAGGGTTCTAAAATCCTATACTAGCTCTCATTTATAGAATGGTTAAATGTGAATCTTTTTTAATCCTCACACAAAATGATCCTCATGAATATTAATATTGTGAAATATATGAGAATTTTTCTCATTAATTCATTCTAACCCAACCAGTCCCTTTTTTAATTTTCCATAATCTTCGATTTTTCCATATATATGAGTTCATAGTTAGGGAAATATAATTCAATGGGGTAAAACTTCCTCTATTCCATAAACAAATGAGTAAGTTTTCAGTTGAGTACACATTCATGTGGTTGTACGATAGGACCATATAGCATGAATGGACTTTTCAGTTCCAAACATCATGTCATTTTCCACCATTTTAGGGATTATATTTGATAACGTTTTATTAAAGGCCAATATCTATACATTCAGAAATGTAAGATAGTTTGATATATTGTTGGAATCATTATTTTACACCTATTAATTAATTTTATCTCTAAATAATATAATTTGGTGTTATTTTCCCTTAGTATCATGTGAGGGACACTAAATTTGGTGATATTATTAGAATTAATGAGTTTACAATATTCTTCCTCCTGACTTCTATGAGGGTTATTGACTTATCCCATTTGAAAAAAAGTCATTATAAGTATTTATGTACATAAAATACCAATATATATCTACGGTATATGGACCCACAATGTTAACTACCCATAATGAAAATTCCTAGGAATACTAGGATGTATGTAGAAACTGTAGGTGTTATCGATGATGTTTTAAAGAATCCATAATCCCTGAAATTTACATGTGAATTCCTTGAAATCCAATTTCATTGTTTCCCATTAGTAATTATTCCTACTAATATAGTGGGAGAGTCTGGTTCAATATTGGAGAGTCCTGAAGGAACCTGTATGGGTTTCTTCTATGATGGAAGGAATCACATATTCCGCAATGCATTTGAGGAGGATTACATTGAGTCCTTTTTTATATTGGGTTTTTTTCTATTTTTCCTCTTCCTAATGGGTATATATTTCATATATATTTCTATTTTATTACCATTTAAATATATCTTATTGGAGGGTCCAATTTTGTATGTGATTTACTATGGGATCTTACTATCCAATGGTGGAAATGTGTTCATCACACAATGGGGTGGTGTTTACCTGATTGACGTCCTCTAGAACAAAAATGATATCTAGTAATACCACCCTTTAATGTGTGATTTGAAGAACAACTTTGTCTTCATAAATTTTATCTAGGATTTTGGATTCCTTGGATTGTGCATCAGAATGAGAATTTTTTGGATTGAGGGACATAATGAAATATCATTTTTGAAATTGATTCTACCATCATTCTTCTAACCTAATCAATAATAGGGGAAAATTATTACTTCTCTGTAGAATAGTTTTTTTTATTTGATTACTAAATCTAATATCACCTCAATATTCATTTTAGTTAAATCCAGTTGTAAGGAAAGATCTAGACTAGTAATAAAGGCTCGGTATTTTTCCCGATTATTTGTGTGACAAAACAAAACTCTATGGTATGAACATTGTATTCGATTGCGTGTATGAAATGAAGCACCAATATTTTAAGAGAATATAATATCAGGAAACGCTATAATATATTTACTATTTAAAATTGATTCTAAATATTTCCTTACATTCAACAATATGTTAGTGTGTGTTTCATGTAGGAGATACCTTCATAAATTGTTTTTGCTAAACGCAATATTAAGTATCACCGAACAATAATATATTATTATAATATTATAATTTAATATTAAATGATATAAAATAGATTTTATGTTAGTGTATATTAATATTATAAACTAACTTATGAAAATATTTTATTTATATATATATATAATGAATTTATATGTTACCAATTAATGTGAAACGAACATACAATGCAATTGGAAATGAAATGAATTTATTTATTTTTATGCTTCCAATTTGCTTTTCCATTAATAAAAATAACTAGTTAAAATTTTAAATATTATTAATGAAATATATATTTTATATATTTTATAAAATACTTTTCATATTCCCCCAATGTATTTTATATAAATAAGATAAAATGACACCATATTTAATAGATAAAAACATAAAATTCTATAAACGAAATTTTACAATCGTTTATTGGGAAGACCTTTTTAAATATATATTTTAACACCTTTATAGAATTAATATTTCAAAATAAACTTTATATTTTCATTTTGAACAAAATATTTATAATGTGGTCAAATTTTCATATTTTTCAGAAACATTTCATTTTTAATGATTAGTTAAAAATACAGAATCCTAGCTTAAAACTACATTTTAATATATTTTATTTATAACGATAAATTACAATTTTAATTGTTTTAAATGTTTAATTAGATAATATTTTTGTATATTAATACCAATTATATCATTGTAATAATATTTTATTTAGAATCGATTATAAAAAAACATACCAAAATTGCAGATGTTTTCACTCGGCATTGTCGTCCAGCCTACGGGGTGAATTTTAAATTAATTTCTGACACGAATGTGAATGTAATTTTTATAAAAGGATTCATATTTGGAATAAAAGTAATTCATAATTTCTTATAATAAAATCATTTTTACCACAAATATTGTTAAATGTAATTAATAATAATTACAATGATAAAAGTAAAATTAATATTAATATGGGAAAAACATTAACCCTATAGACCAAAATGACCTATACAATTATTCAAAAGCTATTTTATGGACATATTTAGACTCCATCCTAACATTTATATAAATATATAAATTATTTTATATACATTCATTGTGTAAAATTTGGGATGAATTCCATTGAAAAATATTACAAGGGTGCCACTACTCCTCCACTATAAAATGCCACCACTTCTCCCCAATCCTTACACCTCTCAAACCCCATAGGATATTAAATATATTACCAAATAGATTAAAAACGACCCTTAATTATATCTTTAATCCTATATTTTGGATTAAATCCATATGAGTCATCCCTTTGGTGTAAACAAAAAAGAGTTACCTGATTAAGATGAAACATTTATCCTTATGTTTTTTAGCTTTATTTCCATAATAATGTAAATAAAAACACCATAATACAGTATTATATAAAAAACATTGTGATAAATTTACTATTTTGTTGTTATGATTATTTTTTGACATACATTCACTAAATAATTCATATAATGGGTTACAGACGAACTATTTCAATTTCTGGATAACAACTGCCTCACAAAATGTTGTCTGTTCATTTTTTCATTTAGCAACCATAATAGTTGACCATTATTATGGAAAATATATTTATATATGATATATAACATATTTATCATTTATTTAATAATAATTAATTAGTTTACAACTAATATTTTTATACATTCCATTATTTGCAAAAAAAATATAACATCATTTGTATAAGTATGGAGCACATCCCCCTCAATGGGATGTGATTCGTTCACATTATACATGAAACTCATAAAGGATAATTGTAATTAAAAATATTTTAAATAAATAATTATACATTATAATCATGACATAAATTAAATTCTATATACTTAATATATATCATTTTCTTTCTTACCCTTTGACACACTTAAAAACTGATAATGTCATTCGTGGATGTGTGGACTACCACCTCCTCGACATGATGTGATTCCTTTTTCATCATAAGAATTAAATATATTAGTATGTATGATTAATAATATGGAATTTATTATATAATTATCATTCTTGATGGATATAATGCTACCATCCTTCATTCCATAATTGTTATTAAAAAATGATAATGTTACTCTTGAGTATGTACGACTTACAATATTCATGAATGTTACATTTATTCATTTTTCATAACAATATTTAAGGATATTTAATAAAATTATAATTTATGTATAAAGATGACAATTATTTAGTGATTTTTATTATTGATATGTTACACAATGAACCATTCGATCGTATTTGACCTACCAAATTGTTGTCAACACATTATCTGAATTTTGTCAAAAACACCTGATGTAAAACAAATAGATTATGTTTTGGATTAAAATATAGAAATAAGTTAATAAAAATTAATGAAAATAATGAAAATGGTTATGAATTAATTAAATAATTATCATAATTTGTTATTCACTGATATAAATATACTTAGGAGAAATTAGATGCATGGTAAGTGACTTTTCTTCTCAACTTTTACCTCTGTGAGATAAATGTTTTGTTCACCACCTATATATATATTTTTTGTTTATCTAAAGAAATTTTTATATATTATATAATGAAATCCATTATCCTCATTGTATTTAATACTATATTTAAATTTTTATTCATTAATGATGATTATTATTTATAATTCTTCAAAATAGTATCAGACACTTTGGAAGGTTTAATAATTATTTTAGTCGAAAATATAATTAATGAAAATTCAGTGATATTTAAAATGGAGTAAATTATATGAAAATTATTCAATAAACCCATTATTTTTAATAAAAACGGGTAATTCAAGACATTTTTCATTTATTAGCACTATTTTCCAAACTTCAGTTCTCAATGTGATTAAAATTCTTTTTAAGAAAAACCGAAATCATTTCACTCTTTAGTCATAGAACATGTATTCATTTTATTTTTTATAATAATTTCATAAAAACATGTTTTTTAATTTATTTGGTAAAGATATTTTTAACCTTTTTGTATTTTACCATTGTTTTCAACGGAATAATCATGTCCCTTTATGAAGAAAACACTTTTTTAACAATTTACGATGAAAAAATGACCTTTTTACCTCGTTCAATATGTACAGATTTACCTATTATTATTCCTTCGAATTATCAATTCAATGTTCAAATTTAAAATTTAAATTAATAATTTTTAAATGGTTTATACAAATAAATCTTTTTTTGAAAAAATTTATCTCAAATCAAATAAATATTTTCTTCAAGAATTATTGAAAAATATGTTTTATAATATTTTCATTCATAAATGAAAAAAATTATTTTAATCCAAATGGGGTATATTGGGATTATACAATCTTTAATCATCCTATATATGGGTTCTGATTGATTTTACCAATGATAGTATTCATATTCACTTCCCTTCGTTATTTGTAAGACCCCATTGAAATATTCAATTTCATATGACTATTGAACATTAAATTTCTCATAATTATCAATGACATTTATCATGAATATTTCCATTTCATAAATTGTATAAAAAATTTTCATATGATTTATACTTTTAAATTCATTTTATTATTTTGGGAAATATTGTTAAATTTGTACCTTCTAATCTATACCGATATTTGATAAGGCACATTGTTAAGAGGATTATTTGATATATGTGAAATTTTTTGTATAGGTATGACATGGGTGGTTCTTAGATATAAATATCAAACTATTAAATGGTAGTCTCAGTGTATTTATTATTTGTCTAGCCACTTTAGATAAGGTTTTACCCAATATTCTAAACCATGTTATGAATGGACTTGAAGGTATGGATTCCAAGTACCTAGAGGACATGGAATCAAGAAGTTAAGAACATATCTAATTTAGATTAAATTATTATTCATTAATTCGATTTTGTGCTCATATATATATTGATACATTTAATTTTTAGTTCATTGGATAGATTTCATGAATTTATGTTTTCTCATCATTAAATATTGATTTATCCTTATGTAGTTATTTGAATGAAATGTGTTTCTAGTCATTACATTTCAATGTTGGTTAGGTAATTTATTTTTAGTTTTATGACTACATGGTATGTGTGCTCAATTACATAGCATTATATAATTATTATTATTATAATTTATTCATTATTTCATCCACAACAATTAACCCTTACTAATCATTTGATCTCAACCACACATTTTCTGATAGGAATACAAGTAGCGTACAACGAAAGATATACTGGGATATACTAGATGGAATAAAGATACCCACAATGTTATTTATTTTTGAAGATAAAAATTCATATTGAAATTAGGGTAATCATTTGTAATAGAAGATTCATTTATTATTATTTTACCTTGACTACTAAATTGCCAGTCCTTTGGGATTTAATTCCTTGTAATATGATAATGTAATTGATAATAGACACTATCTATGAGAAATATGGGGTCAGGTTGATATAGTTAGTATCAAAATAAGATTATTATAATTAATACAAACTCTATTTATGAAAAAATATATCATTGAACACAACCCTAAGATAGAATTCGAATATAAGTATAGAACAACATCCTATAATCCTAATAAAGTACGAATTACTTTTGTTATTTCTTGTAATACATCTTTATCTTGATACGATTAGTGGACTTAGTTCTCTCACATATGTACCTAAGTTTAACAAAACTGAAAATGTGTTTCGGGACTGACATGGTATAGCATGTACACAATAATGATCTTTACTTCTCACATGATTGAATCTCTTAAGGGATTTGCTGATAAAAATTCACATCTTCATTACAAACCACTATGAAGTATTTTGACAATGAATATCATAGTTTAAAACTAAGTTGTGTTAAATTGAATATAAGTATTCATGATTTAGAAATCATTTGAATGACACTATTGATAAACTTTATAACAAGGAAGAACCATTTTGGAAATAAAACAGATAAAGTATTTTTTATTGAGGTTATATTGAAAACATTATATAAACATAAATTTTGTGATTAACCTTATTTATATGTTTTACACAATATTTAATTTGGAAATTATATTAATATGTTTTTATAAAAGTAAACCATGTATGATGGGTGACAATTGATCAAATATTGTAAGGCAGTGGGTCTTGAACCAATGTCTAAAAGATGAAAATAGTATCATAACAACCACAGAGCTATGCAATGTCGTGTTTACTATGTAATTTTGTTTAGTTAAAAATTAGGAAAATAAATTTTTATGATGAACCATCCATGAAAATTTTACATAACTATATTAATGTATTATTTGTATTGGGTTTGGCGAATACTTAGAGACCAATATTCTGAATTTCCACACTCTTATGGGCCTTAATATGCTTTAGAAAAGTGTTTTAGTTATTCATGAATCAAAATTAATAAATGTTTTAATGAATTGAAAATTTTATCAAATAAAATCAGAAGTTTTAAATGGTGTTTATAGAAATATATCTTGTTTCTATGTATACATACTAAAATAACTACCCTATATTAGGGAACTGATTGGGAAATAAAATGTGGTCTTAATACATTAATTTTAATTAAACTCATGGGATTTAAAACCATAACATATTTATTTCTTTGAGGGAATAAAAACTATATTGGGAATTGAATAGTTTTTTATTAATGACCTCAATAACACCCTATAAATATTTTTACTTTTCCTCCATGTATATATCTATACAGGGAATTTATTTTCTCCTACTTAGATTCCAAGTTATATGTCAGTCCTTAAGACCATTGTACTCCTCGTTCTACCTTACATAACGAATGTAATATGAATCCTTCTCATGATGTGGAAATTCAATCATAGGAAATATAAAACAACCTTTCACCAAGATCATGTTTAAATTTTTGGGAAACAATTTAATTATAGAGGGGGAAAATGTAACACCCCAAAAACTAAAGGTATGAGAACTATATTTGATAGGGTGTATGACTCACACCACAAAGTGCATGAGGAAATATAATATATGAATAATTTATTATATATTTAATATTTTATATAGGTACTATAAATTTCAATTCATGAAACATTGAGTTAGTTTATGGTACGTGAATCTGAGACATAGTTCGATGGATTTTGTTACACAATAGAGTGAGTTCTACATAATAATAATATATTATTAAAATTTTATTATTAAATATAATATAATATAACATAGTTGTTATGTTAGAAGTTATAAATAATATTGACTAATATATGAAATTTTATAGTTTAAATATATATGAAATGAGTTTATTGGTTACCAAATAATGATAATCCAAAATAAGAACTTATTCGATTAAAAAATAAATATTTTTTATTTTTATGATTCTCAAAAAAAATTGACTAAAAAGACATACTTAAATACAATTAGTTAATGATTTTGAGTAAATATATATGTTATATATTCCAATAAATATTTTAGATGTTCAACCATTGGATTTCTTATGAATAAGTAAAGAATAAACAATATTTCCCACAATGAAGCCTATATTTTTATAATGTAAATTTTAAAGCCTTCTAATGGAAAACCATTTTAAAATTTAAATTATTCCACGTTAAATGATTTAATAAGATAAAAATAAACATAATTTTAAAAATAGAAACATTATTATTATTTTATAGTGGTTTTTTTATATTTTAATGAAAAATTTCATTTTTTTAATAAATAGTTACAAAAATAGACTTTTAGTTCAAAACTACTTTTGTATGTAATTTATTTCGAAGGTTAAATTGAAATTTTAATTAATATTAAAATTTATTTATATAATTTTTTTATCAATTAATAATATATATTTCATATTCATCAAATTCACATTGAAATTTATTATTAAATCCATTGCAATATTTCGGATGTTTTATCTTTAACACCCCACATTGTCATCCCACCTACGCGATGAATTTTAAATTAATTTCCCCCACTTATATTATTGTAATTGGGATAAATGTATACCATATTTGGTATAATTATTATTTATAATGTATAATAATAAAAATATTGTTTTTGACCAAAAATATTAGTCAATGTAATTAAAATTAATTACATTGAATAAGGTTAAATTAAGCTTAATAAAAGACTAATCCATAACCATAAGGACCAAAAATACCTATAAAATATTAAAAAAAATTGGGCATACATATTTTTACTATATATTATATTTTACACAATTTAGTCTATTTTTGGATCCATATAAAATCTGATAAATTTGGGATGAATTCAATTTTCAAAATATTACAATAATGCGACTCCTCCACTATAAATGGACACCACATCTCCGGATCCTCACACATCTCAAACGACATAGGGGCTGTCAATATCATCCCAAATTTCTTCCCAAAATCACTATACTTGTACATGAATCCTACCTTTGGGATTAAATCCATCCAAAAATCCCCTTTGGCATAAACCAAATAGGGTTAACTGATTATGAGGTATCATTTTTCCTTAAAATTTTTAGTATTATTTCCATTCTCAACTCCCCAAAATATCCTTATTAAATATGTATATAAATAAACTAGAATAATAAATTTATTATCTTGTTTTTATGATAATTATTTATTATACACTTACACACATCCATCTAGTTGGTAACATAAATATTTTTTCTATGTACATATTACTATCGCCTCATGAAAAATTGATTATTAATTTTTTCTTTTACCAAACATCATACTTTACCATTATGACAAACACTAAATTTATATAATATATATTAAATTTATCATGTATCTAGGAATCATTAATTATTTTACATCATATATCATCATAAATATTTTTTTGTTAAAACTATAACATCGTTTATGGAAGTATCGATTATCGGTCCCTCAAAGAGATCTGATTCATTCACACTATACATGAACCATAAAAAGATTGTTTTAATTAAAAACATGTGAATTTAAGGATCTATATATGTTATTAATGAAATAATTACGTTTCTAAAAATATAATATATACCATTTTTTATTTCAATTTCACACACTTAAAAAGTGATAATGTCTTCATAGACGTGTGGCTTACCACCTCCTCGACATGATGTGATTCATTTTTCATCACAATAAATAAATATATAAATATATATGATTAAATAATTTTTTTAATTTTTATATAATTACCATTCTGGAAGGATATAATTCAACTTACCTTATTTCATGAATTATCATTGAAAAATGAGAATGTTACTCATGTATATATATGGCCTACTCATCCATTATCGTAACATTGATTTCATTTTAATAACCATTTTAATGATTATTTTAAAAGTTTAATTTATGTATAAATAATATATTTATATCATTATAATTATTCTTAATATGTTACATAATAGACCCTTTCACCATAGTTGACATATAAATGTTTTCTTCAACACATGAACTAAATTCGGTAAAAACACCCAACCTTAACATAACTGATTACGTAGTGGTATAAAAATTGTAATAAGTTAAAAAATAATGATAAACATTAAACAAATTACAAATAAATAAAATAAATAATTTAATTTTATTATTAAAGGTTATAAAAATAAATTAGAAAAATCAGATGCAAGGTAATGGATTTTTTATCTCACTTTTTACTTCTATGACAGAAATGTCACACTAACCATTTAATTATTTTGTGTGATGTAACTACAGAGTGTTTTTATATAATATATCACGAATTTAATTATCTTATTGGTATTTAAAACATTAATTTAACATTTTTCCTTCATTAGGATTATGATTTAAAATATTTCTATGTTTTTTGGGACAATATGAAATGTATAATGATTATTTTCTTCAGAAATATAATTAATGGTATATTAATGGTATTTAAATTCATGTAAATTATATGATAATTTTTCAATAAAACCAAAAATTATCATCTCGTATGGTAAATCATTACCTTTTATAAGAATTGGTACCATTTTTCACCCTTTGGAATGCATGGTTTTTTAGATAATTAATTATTGGAAAAAAATACGTCATTTTACTCATTAGTTAGAGAACATAATTTGTTTTAATTTTTTAAAAAAAAATTAAAAAAAAAATAAAATTATTTGGAAAATAAAATTTTACACTTTTTTATTTTAAATATTTTTTCAGTGGAATCTTTTTTTCTCGTTTTGAAGAATGATTTTTTATACCATATTACCATGATAAAAGGAATATCCATATTACTATATATGGATTGTACAAATTGAGACACCATAATTAGTTCTACGATTCAATTATATTTTTAAAAGGAAATTTTTTTATAAAAAAATATTTTTTCAATGAAAACCTTTTTTCTCAAAAGGGTTTTCAAAATTAAATGATTTTTTACTCAACGATGTTTTTAAAATATGTTGTTATAATTTTTCTATGAATCAATGAATTTTTTTTTAACTTCACATTGGTTATGTATTATTGCTACCACCCATAATACCCATATAGATTGTTTATGATTGATTTGTAAAAGGATAATATTCACATAAAATTCCATGATTTTTAGTTACCCCCTTGAAATATTCAATTTCCTATGATTATTGAAAATTTATTTTACATTAATTATAATTATCAATTATCATGGATATTTCAATTACATAAACCGTATATCATTTTTCATATGGGGTTTTCATTGAATGTCATTTTATTATATTGGGAAATGTTGACATACCCGCAGCTTCAACTCAATATAGATGTTTGATAAGGAAAATTGCTAAATTTCTTATTATATATATGGGGAATTTTCTTGGGCTGGTATGACATGAGTGGGGCCTTTTTGTTGGTATCCCCACAATGCATTGGCAGTCTAATGGGATGAGTTATTTGATAAGCCTTTTTAGATTAGTTTTTATCTGATATATTAAACCTTGTTTTGAATGGTTAATAAGAAAAGTGTTCCACATACCTAGAAAACATGATTACTAATAATTAAAATTTTCTATAATTTAATATTAGTTCTTATTCATCCATGATATTTTGTGTCAGAATATCTATAGATAATTTTTTTTCATTTAACTGATTAGATGGAATGTGTTTCAATTATCTCACTTTGTATATTTATTTTAAATTGTCTTTTTTAAAGGCATGATTTTCTAGTTATTACATTGCCATTTTGGTTATGAAAATTCTTCTTAGTTTCATAATTACTTGGTTTGTGTTCTATATTATTTATAAATCTATAATTATTATTCTCATTATTTATTTATTTATTTATCTATATTTTGGAATTAATCAGCATTTGTTCTCTCCTTTATTTTGTTTTGTTTTCCCCAGGAATACAATAAGTTTACTATGAAATATATTAATTGATATACTATATGGAATAAAGTAATCCTCAAAATTTTTTATAGTTAAAAAAGAAGAAAAATTATATTATAATTATTGTAGTCATTTGTAATACAAGACTAATTTATAAATGTAGTTTATCAAGGATATTAAACACTAATTCATTTGAAATTTTATTCCTTGTAATCATAAAAATGTAACTTATAAAAGACATTGGATATGATCTATCTAGGGTTGGGTCACTACATGTGGTAAAACCATCAGAAAATAAGAATTAATAGGGATAAAATTCTTTTTATATGTATAAAAATATGATCCCCAAACCAGTCTGATTATGATTTTATTTATCCATTATCATTCCCATAAGTCATTAGTGCATCTCCCATGATTAGGGAGTGTCATTATCTTATAATAAATCATCATTTTTATGTTTAGTTTCCACTGAAAATCTTTATGGGGTGGGATTTTCAACTAGTAAATTTGATAGGGAATTCCCTTTAGCAATGTTTTGTGACTTTAAATGGACATCATATTATTACTAGATTATATCCCATCAAGATAAACACCCAGTCAACATATTATGGAAAGAATATAAATGAGCAGGTCAATAAAAGATACAATTTTTAATTTTGGATACACTTGAAATTCCTTAACTATTTCATTGTGATGATGAGTTTTAGGTAGTGCATCTCTACATCCAAATATCATGTCAAAGTACCTTGTATAATTCAGCTTATATAAAATAGAATGTTTTCATTCCATTGTGATTTTTTGGGGTGATGAGAGAACCCATATAACATTCCATGGATACTACATATAGGATTGTTGGATTTCCATATATAGGAGGAATAATTTTTTGGTGGATGTAGTATATACTTTTTTAGATTCTAAACTGCTTTTTGACAGTCCTCATCCAATCAGTAGGTGACTCCATTCTTCATTAACTTATTGAATTGGTGGGTGTTTTACACTATTTTTTCTATGAAATGATTGATATAAGTGAGGTTACCCTGGATCCCCCTCAGTTCATTATAGTTCTAAGGGTGTGGTATTAATGTATTTCACTTTTCATTTAATTCAACCTCTATTCCACGGGTGCATAACAAAAATAAATTGAGTTTACCAATTGTTTACATGAAATCACATATCAATGAATTTATTTTCAAAATGTTGTTTTTTTCAAAATATTGTTTGACTATGACTGAGCTAATCAAAAGACTGATGAGATTTTACCATGTTGTTATCAAAGTAAAATTTATTATTTGTACCGAATTATTTTAATATATTATTTATGGAGAATTGAAATTCTCTCCATCATTCTATAATATAAAGGGCATGATTGGGTAGAAAAATACCCCCTATGGTTATCTAATAGAATTTCCATCATTACCATATTATACCTTAATTTCAATCCATAAAGGAAGGTCATGAAAACTATCTATTATACTAATTAAGAATTCTTTGATTGGAAACTAGATAGTCATTGGAAATGACTATGTATTCAGAACACACATCATGTTTTAACATGCGAAAATGTATATAAATCTTGCAAATCAATTATGGAAAATTATTGAAAAATGAAGTTTACAACATTTTCTTCATAAGAGGAATGTTCAAACTAATCATCTTCAAATGTGGATATTATTCTATAACAATATTAACCTTTTTGGACACATCGATTTTTGTAGATATTCCTTCCACAAATATAAGAGAGGTTTTCCTAAGTCTATCCTCTTATTCATTCATATATATGTTTGTAGATGAATTTCTATACATGTTGAACAATTTAGGGGAATATCTATCACTATTGAGATTAGATAATCCATAAGAAGTGAAATTAACATTTTTTAATGGCAAAGTATTTGCAGAGATATTATAAGGGTTTTTTATTATTTATACTATTATAGTGGTTTGGAAGGATATATAAATCATATGTTGAAGTGAATTTATTTTCTCTATCTTCAATATATTATAATAGTGTAAGAGAAATCTCAGATCCTGTTATATCCTTAGTCTAACCACCCTCTGAAAAATCCACATTAGCTAACAAGACTATTGTCACATAGACATGTTTTGGTGATGCTATTGATTCATGTTACCTTCTTGTGATGGAATCTGTAAAAAAATATATTTATGTACATCATATAGTCATTTTTTAACATACACCATGGATTTTAGGGGTGAGACCCAATCCATTAGGAGTGACGACAGACATATAGTCATGCACCATTATTTTTTTCCTACATTCTAATAGAAAGGTACCACAACATATATTTATTCTCAATAATAAAAGGGGGGGACAATCACTGCGTTTTATGATGATACTTCTGTAATGGGTTATTTCAAGTGTTGATGAATTTTTAATGGTTTTCCTATGTGGTTATGAATCCAAGGACTTCAAAGCATGCCATAATATATTATGTCATTCTAGAAAACGATTAAATCAGAATTATATGTTTGAACCCAAACTGATCTTTGATCATAACCATTAAGATATTCCTTTTTTCACTATTATCTCCCCCTTGAATATTTAAACTCATTTGAGAAAATTCCCCCTCATAATAACCAAAATTTTTGGGGGTCTAGATTATGATGAGGTTAATTCCAGAGTAATTACAAACTATATTCATTTGTATTTTTACAAAATCTAGATTCGATGAAAAAGTCAATGGTTAATAATTTCAATAGATTACCTATTCCATGTCATTCTCTATAAATGAGATGGTGGAATTACATTCCTATTGAATAGTATCCATATGATAATCCTATATTATGGGAAATCCCTAATCAAACCCAAATAGGCTCATGAGGGCCTCGATAAGCTCCTTTATGTGTTATTTTATTAGATGGAGATAATCTAATATTTATATTATCATTATTATTACAACAGTTGACTATTTCGTAATGCTGTGATTCTATTCCCGAGGCATGTGATTCACATGGTTGTGTTTCTATCTTTCATATGGATCAAGATATGACCTTTTAGAGGTAGATGGGTCAGGCGATTAGAGATATTTTTAAGGAGCATCAATTTTCGGTGGTTTAGGTCATGATGGCCTTACCCACCATTATAGATAAATATATAATCCCACATCATCAAATCAGTAGTGTAAAAAGATAGGGCTTGAGGAAAAACTAGAGAGATCAAAGTCATATCCATGTTTCTTGTTGAACATATTGAAATTATTTTCCATATAGTTCAGTTACAAATATTTATTCTATATAGATTTATCTTAAATATTTGGTATGTATATTCCCATATGATTGATTGTACGCTCATCTTATGCACCCTAAAACACTGAATCTCTTATAAGGTACATGAAACTCGTACTCTCTTTCGAGTTCATCATTGGTTAGTGGATCTATTTAATAGACTATGATAATATAACCAAATTAGTTCTCTTCTTCTGATGAAGGTTATTTTTGGTGTGGAAGTTTCCATTGATGTATATTAATGAAACGAAATATGTAGTAGTCATAGTTGTTGGGTGATGGATATGAATCTTCATCTTTTTTCATTTCTGGTGTGTGATGATTATGTCTTCATTTGGTGGCCATATTTAATGAATCAACCATTTATGTTGGTATTTTTAACGTTTTGCGAAACATTGATTATGTTATGGAACATTCCTAGTTAACTATATTTCTTATCACACAATTATCAATCTTATGTCAATTTTGTCCAGAAATTCATTCTGGTAACCCCCTTCTTATAGTGGGACGATGGTTACATATCTCATATATGATAGGGACTTCTCTAGAATAACCATTTGCTTCTAAAATATTCATTGGTGGATTAATTTGAAGAAAAATAAATCCTAGATGGTATCACCCAATATTTTTTGAAAAATGGAATTATTCAGGATGGTTAGTGAGGTTTACCTCATTTTGATTCCTAATATTCTATAGCATAAAGAGGTCATTATCTATGAAAATAATGAAATTAGAAGTGACCAATTCATTTTAGATGGAATATACTTTTTTCATTCATTACTAAAATCATGGGGGATCCTAATCTCTTTTTTCATCCAACCATGGGTGACTTTTCAGCTTCTATGACTCGAAAGGAGGTTCCAAATGATTTATGGCCTACTAGGATTCTTTAATCGGAACCGCTACTAGTTTTTTGGTAACCACAATTGTTTTTCCTTGTTAGGTATACTAGGATAGATACTCTGAGAGGGGGTGGGGGTGAATCAAGTTATGAATGATTAAAATAACTACCCCTTTATATCTTGTTTTTCTGTTAGAAAAAACCCTCTTCTCTTTCCATCCAATTGCAGAGTATGAATAAACCTTAAAGCATGCACATGAAACATCAATTTTTACTTGGTTCACCGTCACTGGGCTATGTCCATGGAGCATACACCGGTATTGTGACAATATACCAATTCCTCTATAAGTGCATTACTGTTTACAAGTTCGAAGCAGACACATTGTCCCTCCAGGTTTAAAACCACTGAAAATTTCAGAACATACTGCTCTCTCAACAGAACTGAGATCACTACTTCTTCAGAAGATCCACTCAAAATTTATAGACCTGTAGGTCTCTTTATTACCAAAAATTAAAGCATTCTCCACTGTATATATATTCTCTATTGATTTCAAAATTTCATCCACTAATGGATACCCTTTTTCCCTTGACCACTAGGCAATAATCTTTAGGTATTACCTTCACAAAACAGCCTACTAAGAGATGCTCCCAATTTCCCGAAGCTCAAACAATCATTAGTGATGATCTTGCCTTCTCACGAAGCTCACACCTTCATAGTTCTTAGTCCATCATAGTGCTCATGTCATCATAGGGAAACTTCTTTATGAATCCCACTAAGACAATGCAGAGAATGCCTGTTTTGTGGAGATATATTATTTATCGTGAATCTCCTCCCTTTCAAAAAGTACACTGCCTTTGAAAACCCCCTTCACGATTCGAGAGAAAAGGAGTTTCTTCAAAAAATCTCTACTTCTCTTGAGGGGGTTGAGGGCTATTTTTAGTCTATTCCACCGACAATCGAACATTCAATTTGAAGATAGCACCACATCATCTCAAATCGTGAGGCTTCGAAATTTTTTCCGAAATATACTCTATTTTGCTTAGAACCATGACAATTTTCCGATTGTGGAGCTCGTCATAATCACATATCATTCTGTAAATACCTACGCGACTTCATCGCGAAGCTCCACTCACAATAACCATTTCCACGACAATTCTCTTCAATGCTTCCATTCATGAAGCTTGTCATAATAGTGAAGAATCACCGTTATCATTTTTCATGTCCTCGAGAAATCCAACCCATGAATCCTATCTTCACAAAATCCATTCTTTGTCATGGTTCATTGTCAATGTGGATTTTCATCAACATCTTTGGGACTCGACAATTCCCCAAGGAAACCTGAATTGTCAATAAACACAAGAACCCCAAAAATGCTGCAATGTTATCTTGAGGGATTTTTTCCTACAATCTCCCCCTTTGTGTTTGTTGAAAATAAATCTCATAACAATTCTCTGCACTTTGATACCTCTCTAGAGGTCCTTCCATCATCTGCGATCATTCGCCTCTTGCGAGTTAGATAGATACTTGAGAATCACTCTCTACATACTCTAAGCCGACATGAGTAATGCTTGGTGTCAGAATCAAGAGTAGTATGAAAAGTTCATCATTGAATCACTTCATGTCTGACAACAAAATTTGACACCTAACTGATACCAAATTCCAAACCGATAACAATTGATGATACCACACTAATACCAATTGGTGATATCTAGAAAACTTCCTTCACCATTCCAATATCACTATTATGATTTTATCATGATCTTAAGCTGTTGTGATATCTATGCTTTGATGGATCACCTCTAGAATCATTAGATTTACAACTCTCACACTATCTCATTATTCTCCCTCTATCTCACTACTCTACAATTAACCTTCTCACTGTGTCTTTGGAAAAGTCATTTTCTCACTTCTTTATCCCTAGTCTCTCCCACTCTATGGGTCACTCTATTGTGGATGAAAACATTGTAATGAACACAGTACAATGAATTAGAGAAAAATATACCATACATCTGGGAGAGGGGGTGGATGTCCCACATCCACACTTGTTCAAGTGTGGGGAGTTGACTAAACACACAGATCCCATCGATGCCGATCAAATGCTTCCTTGGGTATGGACATTGTTAGAATGACTGCAACCTGAAGTTCTATAGGCACATACTCTAACTTCACAATTCCCTACACAACCTTCTCCTTGATAAATTGATACATTATCGAAATGTTATTTTTTCTTTGAGTGATGGACGATATTTTTGCTGGGATTTATAGCACTTGAGTTATCACATTGGATTACAATCAGATACTTCACTTCAATGCACATATCCTTAAGCTACTACTACATCCACAATAATTGTGTGCATGCTTGAGTGGCAAAAATATACCCAGATTATACAGTTCTCAAGGAAATGAAATCTTTCTTCTAGATTTTCCAAGAAACACATAATCCACCAAGATAGAAAGAACCTCCTAACGTTGGTTTCCTATCATCTCCCAAACAGGCCCAATCTACATCAGTATATCCATGTAATTATGACTAAGATTTGTCACTATATATCATGCAAAAATCCATTGTTCCCTTGATATACCAAAGTATTCTTTTCACTGCAAGAATTTGTATTTCCTTAGGATTAATATGATATCCCACTTCCTAGCACGTGGAGAATACAATGTCAGGCCTTGTCACATTCAATTATAGAAAACTTCTAATGATTTGCTTGTATTTTGTGATATTAACTACATTTCCATCATTATATTTGGACATTTTCATCCGTGTAGCAACCAGAGTCATCATCTCTTTTGAATTTCCCATTCCAGATATTCTTAAAACATCCTTGGTATATATGTAATGAGAAATTAATGTTCCATTCCTTCCTTGTGTCATCTGTAGATCAAGGAAAAACGTTAGCTCTCCAATCATTGACATTTCAAACTCACTTTTATTGAATTCAGAGAATTGTCTGCACTGTGATTCATCTAATCTGCAAAATATTATTTCTTCAAAATAAACCAGGACCATCATCCCTTGATTTCTATTCTTGTTGAAATTGTGATTTTAATCAAATCCCCTACGTTATTAACCAAGCTTCTTTAATTACTGATCAAGCCTTGATTAGTATGATCTTAGTGATTGTTTCAGCCCATACAAGGCCTTCTTCAGTCTGAAATCCTTGTTTTGATCCTTATGAATGAGAAAAACATATGGATTCTTGATGTACACCTCCTCCTCCAGAACCCCATTCCAAAAATGAAGATTTGAAAACTATTTGGAAAACATTGATCTTCTGTTACACTGCAATGGCATGTAATAATCTGATTGTCTCTAGTCTCGTAGTCGGTGGAAATTTCTCATCAACATCTATTCCCTATATCTGAGATTATACTTGGCATAGTAGTTTTACATTGTTCTGAATCACTGTTCCATATTCATTTATCTTGTTGCGATTGACCCATTTAGTCCTGATGACTTTCTTATTTTCTGGCCTTGATAAAATCTCCCACGTCTGATTTTTCTCAATATGACTAATCTCTTCTTTCATTTCTCGATGCTGGTTTTAATCTTCACCTTCATCATCGAAGCACTTCAGCCCAACCTGAGATAGGAATGATGTCTCCTGCAATTATTTAAAACTGCATGTCTGAAATTGAGATGACTGATCATGAATGATATTCTACCTATCAATTTCAGCTTGACCCTTTGGCTTTTTACAGATACGGATTTTACTTCCTCATTCTCATCATAAGTATCTTCTTTCGAATCAACATCATCCACTTCTGTTCCCCCTGCGTTTCTCTCCTCTGCATCACAGTCATTAGGAAATTATTTACTACACTGTTGAATGATCTCCTCAATCTTTACTATAGTGATATAATTGCTCTCAACTACTTTTCCCAGCATTTTATTAAATCCTTTTTATGATTTTATTTTTTCATAGTAACCAAGGAATATCCCCTCATCTCCTTGTGACACCTATTTCCTATGTTTTTTCTTATTGAGGATAATGCACTTACTTCCAAATATTCGAAAGTATTTAAATATTGGATTCTTTGTATACCACATCTCATACGGTGTCCTTTTTCTTTAGGACACAACAGAGCCCTTTTAGAAATGTAGATCGATGTCAAAATAGCTTCCTTCCAATATTTCTATGGTAGGGCTTTTTCTATGAGCATCATTCGGGCCATGTTTTTTATGATCAGATTTCCCTTTTCAACAAATACATTTTTCTAGGGAGTTCATAATGAGGAAATGTGCTGACTTATCTTGTGTTTACCAAGATAGACTTTCAACTGACTGTTTGTGAATTCTGTACCATTATCAGTACAAAAATTCAGGATTTTATATCCAAGCATCCTTTCACTCTCCCTCTAGTACTGTTTTAAGTAGCTGAAAACATAGGACTTATGGTAATTAATAAATACACATGAAATTCTTTAAAATTCATAAATTAAAACAACATATTACCTCTTTCCATCAATTTCTCTTGGTGAGATAAGCCCAAAAACATCTGCATGGACCAATTTGAGAACTCTTGCTGACAACATTTCTTTATCATCATACATCTTTCTGATGAGATTCTCTTTTTTCAGGCATCACATGTTTGTGCATGATCATGTGGTATCTTAGGGATGTCACTTGCTTAATCACACATTACCATATATTCTAGGTATTGTTGTCATAGATGTGCATTTAGTTTATTCCACAACTTGTTTTCTTCCTCTCTGGACATAAAACACATATCCTCTTCTCCACTTACTAGGTAGAGATTCCCCTTTGTCCTTTTACCTATAGGTATACTAGACCATCTCTTTCGTTGACAATACATATCTTCTTAGTAATCCTTATTGAATGTCCCGAGTCACATAATTGACTGATGTTGAGAAAATTGTGACTGAGGCCTTCTACTACTAAGATATCAGCACATCTCATCTCTTTTCCCCCAAACATGGTCTTTCCTAAGCCAACAATCTTCATGCCTTCATTGTTTCCAAACATTAAAACTCCTTGTTTTTTATATTTTACACCCATAACAATATCTTTATTACATTTCATGTGATATGTGCAGCCACTGTTAAGGATCCACACACCAGAGACATCTAATACATTAATGGAAATTTCTGTCACCACTGCCTTCTCATCCTTTTTCTTTTCGGTCCATATTTTTTCCTTCTCACTCAGCATTGATTAAGACTTCTAAACTTCTCATAAAATTATGGAAAAACATCATCTTTTGAAGATGCAAATCAATTTTTCATTTTCAGCTCACCTGTTGGTTCATTGATCTTCTCCTTGCAAACATTTTGACTCTTCTTTGGAACATTCCTCTGTATGGTTGAAGTACAGTACCTAGCCATGTGCCTAAATCCTCCACCCCAAAAATAGTGTCCTTCAAATTGTGTTTTAGAGAACTATTCTATTTTTGGATTCCACCTCTGTTCTTCTACCCTAAGATGACTCTTGTCTATGGAAAACACATACTATGAATTCCCATCTTTCCACAAAAATAACACCTGATATAAGGGGAATTACTTCATGTCACTTTTTCACTCCTAGTTTCCCCTTAGGATCACTGAATATTTTGATTATTATTAGTTCCAAAATGTACCATCAATCTCAGAATGGGTGCCTATGGTTTGAATTCATTTTTCACAGCTTTCTATTTTTGATCAAGGCCCACGTCAGCCTTAGCATCTGAATATAATTGATGCTTCTTTACTACTGAACCACAATTCCCTGATTTTAGATTCCCAATTTTTTGAGTGATCCACATTCCTGATTTCCCATCCAGAATCAATAGTTTTTCATGATCCTCATCCTTTTCTTGCAAACTAACATCTTCTCCTTCAAGTTCATCAATCATCCTGATTTCATCTTTCCTTGTGTTATTCAAGCAATCAATCTCCACTTTATGTTCTTCAATATTGATTTTATACTCAAAAATTGATTCTGAGTCCTCTGGTGTTGATGACTGTAGTATATCAATATCTTCCATCAACTCAGACTTCTCTTCTTCTTACTCCTACATATAGAGTTCGGAACCGTGGATAACTTTTTTGGCTTTCATTGTTTTGGCTCTCCAAACATCTATCTCGCCAAGAGAATCATATAACTTATCTTGAATATCACCTATTCTCTCAACTTCATTTTTGTCTTCATTAGATTCAGTTGCATTCATATTCTGGGAACAACCGAAAACTACCACTATTGCATTTTCTCTATTTCTCTACAGTTCTCGGTCTCTTCAAACTCCTCAACCTCAGACTCGTCTGAATTGTCACATTCTTTTTAAATAATTTTATTATTCTTAATGAAATTTCTTTTGAAATATTTCTTACCTTTCCCATAGGATGAATAATTATTCTTGGGAATGTCAATTTCAATGACTTCATCATCCTCTTGGAACTTTTTTGGGCACCTTTCTGCAAGATGTCCATCCTTTCCAAATTTAAAATAATAAAGTTCATGTTTCCCTTCAAACATTCCTTTTCCTCCTTGAATGTTTGAGGAGAGTAATGACATTACCTCATCTGTCTATTCATCTTCTTTAGAATCTTCAATAGTTAACTTCTTCATGGTCATGAATACCACATTTTTGGACTTCCACTTTTCCACAACATCATTTTCACCATTTCTCATTTCATATGCAACAAGGGTGTTGTGTAGGTTATGCAATGTTAGATCTTTTGGGTCTTTTTCATCTAAAAATTAACCTTTTATATTGAACAGAGGTGGATGAATCCTTAAGATGCGCTTCACAATCATTATGTCTTAAATAACTTCTATAAGACCTCAAATGTCCTCCACTAAAACATTTACCCTGTTAAAGAACGTATCAACAGACTCATTCGGTTTCATTCTCAGATCATCATAATTTTTCCACAACACTTACATCTTTTCCCCTCTGACCTTCATATCTATTTCATATATATTCAATAGCTTTTCCCACATGGAATGTGATGCTTTTCATGACATCACCTTCATATAAATAGCATTTGATGGTGCTCCCCATAAGGCATTAATTCCCATGGCATCATCATCCAATTATCTATGTTCTTCTTCAGATAAAGCACCACTATTAATATCGGTTGTTATTCCATGCATCGCAACTGTGAAAAAATCCATTACCAAGGATCGAAGGTATAGTTGTATCTGATTCTTCCATAGATGAAAATTGTTCCTGCAGAAGATTTGAATCACATAGTGATTGGTGACCTCCATTTGAGAGAGAAACAATGATATCAACCTTTCCCTATGATACCAATTGTTAGGTCAACTAGACTAGATATCGTAAGAGGGGGGGTGAGTCAGGGTATGATGGATTAAAACAACTCCCTTTTTGATCTTGTTTTGTTGTTAGACAAAACCCTCTTCCCTCCCCTTCTTATTACAGAGTGTGAATTAACCATAAAGCAAGCACATGGCACAGAAAATTTTACATGGTTCACCCTCACTGGGCAACGTCCAAGGATCATACACTGGTAATGTGATGATGTACCAATTCCACTATAATCATACTATTGTTTACACGTTTGAAGAGGACTCCATGTCCCTCCTAGTTTACAACCTCTCACAATTTGAGAACTCACTTCTCTCTCAAATGAAGTGAGCTCACTATTTCTTCAGAAGATCCACTCACTGTTTATAGACCTGTAGGTCTCATTATTACTAGTAATTAATGCATCCTCCACTGTATAAAGATTCTATTTTGATGTCCAAATTTCATCTATTGATGAACACCCCTTTTTCCCCTGACCACCGTGCTATAACCTTTGGGATGTACCTTCCTAAAGCACCCTACTTCGTGAAACTCCCAATTTTGTGAAGCTCAAAAAAAATGGTGAAGCTACATTCTTTTTGCGAAGCTCATACCTTAGTATAGCTCAGGACATCTCGGTGCTCAAGTTGTTCTAGAGAGACTTCCTTCGCAAAGCTCACTGAGCCAATGTGGGGCACACCTATTTCGCAGAGCTAGATTAGCCACCGCGAGGCTCCTTACTTTCAAGAAGCACACTACCTTCGTGAACCACCTTTGCGATTCAAGAGAAAATGATTTCTTTTCAAAAACTCTCTACTTCTCCCAAGGGTTCAAGGTCAATTTATAGGTGATTTCACAGACATTATAACATTTTTTGTGATGTCAGTGCTATGTCATCATTAATCGAATTGATCGGAAATTTTGACAAAAAGACACTTTGTTTCACGAAGCACTACGATAATTTTATGATCACGGAGCTCATTGTAATCATGGAGCATTCTATCGATACCTTCGTACCTTCACCATGAAGCTTAACTCACAATTCCCTTTTCCACCATAATTCTCTTCAATTCTTCCATTCACGATGCTCATCGTAATCAAAAAGAATCATCATCATAATTTTTAATTTCTTTGACGAATTTAATCCATGAAATATATATTTGTGAAATTCATGCCTTTTCAATATTTCGAGGAGATATTCAAGTATATCCAAATTCCACGATGCTCACCAAACACCAAATTTTGGACTCCCTATATTTGGAAAGAACTTGAAAACAAATCCACCATGTATTTATCCTTTTGTACAGCTTTGAGATCGTAAATTACTTTGTCATGGTTTTTTTTCAACATGGATTGTCAACAACATCTCTAGATATCGAAAATTAACCAAAGAAACAACTATTTTCAACAAACACAAGCAACCCAAAAATTTTGTAATGTTACCTTGAGGGAATCATTTCCACCACTACTTTACTAAGACTTTTTCCATGTATTATTGGTGTGGATCATGCTTTTTCTTTGGTTTTCATAATGGAATATTCATTTAGTTCTACCGTCACTATGAACTCATGAATCACCATGATAATTTATCAGGAATGATCTCTTTTCACCTACTCATGAAGATACATATCCCAATATTCCTTAAACAATTTTTGAGGGTGTAGAATACTAAGTGAGCATGTTAAACCTTTACATATAGTGATGAAGTATGTGAATATTTAATTTTCATGATTTTTCAGCTTATGGTTTAAAAAATCATTAGTTTTAATTACATTTTTCTAAACATAAAAATGAAACGATTAGTAAGCTATTCACATCCTATGACAGATCCTGATGGATAGATTTTTACCAAATAAATTCTAGACCTACCAGAGTCTGTATAAAACACTATAGTTTAATCACCTCTTACTATAATTAATAATCCATCATTAGGATTCCTTGAGATATAAGGTTTGTGGTATGATGTTCTATATCACCTCTTCTATAAAAGGTTGAGAAAATTGGACTTTCAAAATTGGGTTGAGGAATGTGCCATCCATCCATTTGGTGTATGGATTTTATTGGGGCTACAGGAGGGTGAACCACCATTCCATGGCTTCCATTAGTGAATCTGAGGATTCAATGGTTTTGAGAGTTTCTATATGTATAAATTTTTAAACCTTCTCCCATATATAGCTAATTAGATTGGGTTTATGGGGTGGCCACGACTTCATATCCAAATGAATTTTGAATGGTGCCACAACCAAATGATGACCCTGATGGGGGTAGGTTGTCACCATAATAGAGGAATGTCATGATCATCCTCAAATTCTTCATATATGTATAATATTTTATCGGATCAAGAGATAACCATATTTTTAAATTCCATGCATGTAATAATATAATATATCTCTTAATGTGTGGAAGGAGGGATATTAATTTCTGTTTAGAGATGATACATAGTGGGAATATTTCCAAAGATTATTTCCTCATTCTGTTGTATAAGACTATACATACAATTACCATATTATTGAATTACTTCCACAATATAGTGGAACTCATCACATCTAGATAGCGAGTTTCTTGACTCCACACCATTCACTTTATCCACGAATGAATTTTTCCTAGGATATAGAAATTAATCATTTAGATGTACCATGTTCTATGTCATCTAATTCCATATATGTATAGCCTCAGTTTGTGAATCCAAATTTCCCACTTCTCAAGGAACAGTTTTACGTTTTTCCATTTATGTTTACATCTTAGTATACATCATTTTATGGATTCATTGGGATGAAATAATCTATGGTAAATTATGAAATGGTGTTTAACCCAACAAAATCTATATAATATGTTGATTATCTAAAACTTACTCCACCATTGATAGTTGTATAAGGTTCATTTATATGATCCCTATTCATTTGTAGTATTTTGGATTATAATACTAATTGGTTTTAACCTCCTTTTTCATATGTTTTCCCTATATTGGTCTATAAATACTGTCCTTGAGGGATTTTTTGTGCATACATTCTAAACAAGACCTAAATGATTGTTTACTTATTTTTCGAAAAGAGGAACGATTGGGATATGACCCATTGACTTTTTCCTCAAATCGTAGAGAAAATGATTTCTTTTGGGAAGATAGAAATGATAAAAATCCACATATCCTTGTGGTCTATGACTAATTGGGTTCCACTATTTTCACATTTTGATCTTATTATTGTGGATCTAAGGACTCCATTCTATGATATAGTGTCTCATGTGATGTAAATTTGGATATAAATTCCCATAGTGTTATGGGATGTGTTTTATAATTTACCATCATTGAATTCTCTATCACTCTCTTAGTGTACGATGAACCTAGTGGTGGTGATTGACATAAAAATATCCCATGCCCTATGGAATGGGTTCCATTCATAATTTCCACTAATATAATAGGGAAACTCTCATGGATTGATGAACCTATAGATAGATGAAGTGGTAAAAAGAAACCAATCTCAATGGGTTGGGATCACATCTAGTCATTTATTATGGAAGCTGATATTTTTTTTTGTCTGATTTGGTGAAATTGTAATTATGTATAGGATGGGTGAAATTGATTCTTATATTGGTGGTCAATTCCTATTGAAAATTTTCATAGGATCACTGACTTCAGATTCCATGTTTTATGTGTATTTCCATTTTATTGTGAATCCCACATTATCAGCCTACATACGGTTATCTCTCTCTATTCAAGAGGCATTTTCATATAAAAAGGTAAGTATTATCACTGTATCGACCAATTCTCCCACATGATTACTATTCCACAAATATATAATATAGTTATGACATTACATGATGTCATATATAAGGAGAATAATTATTCTATGGACACAATGAATCACAATGCTCCATTATTTCCCCATCCTAAAAAAATGTTTCATTGGGTTCTGTAAATCAATCACTATAGAGTTTTCATGATAATGATAAAAACATTTTGTAGGAATTTCATATGTTCATTTAATTTTGGGTCTTGGTCCCTAGAGAATGTGTCAATGTCCAACGATCAACAGTGTAATTAGTATTTGGTGATTACACTTATGACCTTGAAAAAGTATATTTATAGCCTTAAACTTCTAATATATTATCCGAATATTATTGTATAAGTAAGGCACAGACCCTTTCTCTATCTCAATTGGGATATCATATTCAAATGTTTTAATAATACAAATCATGGTTGTGTTGTTGTCTCTGAAAACAAAATCCCCACATGTATCCATGTCTGAACCTTCTTAATCAGGGTTAGATGCCGCCACCTAGTAATACCACAATGGTTACATCTCTTGATCTCATGCTTACCAAGGTGATGTTTTTCTAACCGTTTTGGGTCACAATATACAGTTAACCATGGTTCTATCAGAACCTCTCTAAAAAAAGTTGTATGGGAATGTACAAAATTTCCTTATCCGAGTGAGTTGTTACATTTATGAGGTTTTATACAACTAATTTCATGGGTAGAAGCCCTGTCTTCCATATATAGACTACTATGAATGGGAAAATCAAGGATTTTATATCAATACTCATTGGTTGAATATTTGACATACCGATGTGGTTTTTCAGATATGTGGTGTATATCCACAAGGACACAATTATTAAGAATATTAGAGACATGATCTTCATTATAAATCATTGATAGAATATGATAACCAAAATTTTGAAATTGAGAACGTTTATTATCATTCCCTATTATGGACATAAGAATATGTTGATGAATGTATAATTTTTCTGGAATGTGATACCATTTCTTAGAAGATGATGGGCTATGTCGGTGAGCTTCTATATCATTGGTAGGGATATGTGACAACATTTGGGTGGTTATCAAAATATATCGGTCAAATATGGATGAATTTGAGGTATAATGCTTGTTCAAATATTAACTATTTATTCTAATATATGGATGTAACTATAGAATCGGAGAAGGGATATGATCCTCTTCCTTTGTAGCCTCTAAATGGAGCTGTTGTAAGTCATTCATTTCCAAATGTTGAGGTATGTTCTTAGATTCAATATGCTTCTAGAATATTCCATGTAGCTTCATTAGTAGGGATATAAACCTTCCCTTAGGTGATTTTTATATTATATTGAGAAACCTGGAATTTTTCTAGGATTTGATCATGGTATTATGCCCATAGATCATGATTCATTACTTAATAGACAGGAATGTGTCCCAATCATGACTCATGTTCCAAACTATGATGGAGAACCCCTGACAGAATGGGAATATGGAAATAATCTCACGAATCCTCAATTATCTGAATATACTAATAATCCACCTATATGAGATCATTAAAGTGTTCATTCTAGGGGATAATAATTATTTTTTACAAGCAATGGAAATATGATGCACCAGTTATTTGGAAGAAGATGTGTTGTTGTCCCTATATCTATCATAGTGGTATAATATGAAAATATATTTATTCATCTGTTCTTATAATGTTGTGACACATATGAATAATGTGTTTCATAATAAAAGTATACATATTTTTAGTATCAAAGACATATTGGCAGATGTATTCGATTGATGTGTGGATATAAGAACCATCATGTCCTCCATGGGGCATCCTGATATTCTTTTGGGATTAATGAAAAGGGTAAGTGATATGTTCCTCCACCATTATTACTATTGGAATATGTTTGTACACTTGATTCGAGTTAGAAGGGGTTTGATCCCACTCACTATCCAAAACTAGAATACTTCATCGGGCTTCATATGAGGAAGTAAAAAAATGATCCCAATCCCTTTATCAGTATATTTCCACCCCTGGAGATACCTCCATAATAATCAAGCATGACTGTATTAGGTGGAAACCTATTCATTAGTTACCATAGTAAGTTAATGAGGGAAACATGCATGACTGCACTGGGGATGGATGTTGAAAGGATCCATCTTAAGTATACACTAAACTAGGATAAATATTTGGTTGACTCAGTCATCCATCATCCATTTTTTAGAAAAGTTTTCATTGTCCGGATCTAGGGATAGGCTATTAAAGTGGTTGGCAGTGGTAAGAGATGAAACCAGATTCATTACTGCTTCTAGTGAACAATACGAACTTATAGCAATCAATTTATACAGACCTCTATTTGGATCAACAAGGGTCTGGATCATACCATGCCTATGGTATTACTAGACCATCATGTTTTCTGCCCAATCCTAAATGTGTCATGTGGGTGACTTTTTTTATGACCTATAAGGTCTTTTAGTTTCTATGGTTCTATAATATTAGTATTTAAGACAAGATCTATGTTAATGGTTGTTTTGTGAGAGAAGAATCTACATCCTAAATCACAACAAGGAATTAGGTCACTAATTAATTCACCATCACAATTGTGTAACTAGCTCAATTATCTATTCACGAGTAACATAATTATTTATTCATTGATGTAATTTTTTCCAATTTTCTCATGTGGAATTTCCAAAATGAGATATCTAGTATCATGGGAATCCTAATTATCATTTTATTTTGATCTCACATTGGCTGCACCATTTTTATATAAATTCGAAACAGAAAACCAAATTTCATTTTTCATGGTTAAACGATCCTATTTATTATTTGAAACATTTACATTTGGATCACTATTTTTCCCCTACAATGGTTGGAATGAAAAATATATCAATGTTTGAAGATCATTTTTTTTATTTCATCTATATTCACATCGTGTTTTCCATTTTTCTACTGATGAATATTGGAATTTGAAGATTGATTTTTAGGGGTATTATGTAAGGTTTGACAATAATTTACACCAGATTCACCTTTTTTCATGAATGGTTGGAATGAAAAATGGAAGAACATGTGATGTTTGGATTCATTTTAATGTTTCTAGATTCATATCTAGTTCACCATTTTTTTCATCCAAAAGAAATCATTCAACAAGAAAATTGATTGTGCAGTGGTATGATTATGGCTTCACAACCATTCTTGTTGAGTTAACAATTTTAATCTCTCATTAAATCTCCTGATGGATTACACATCTATAAAAAATCAAAATCCTACTTCCAAAATGAAGGATTACATTGGGGGTTCCAACTCCAATGACAATTAGGCACTCAAATTGGTCGAGTGGATTGGATTTTGGGCTAGTCACAGACATTAGGGGGCAATTTTCCCTACTATGAGACTCTTTATAGATTGAATATATGTTCATGAATCTCTCCCAAATCCAAAAAATATTATTGTTTACAATTAAAAAAGTTGACCAGGTTTCAAATACATATACATGCATTGGGGGATCTAATAATGACACCATCTATACATATCATAGTTTCTCCATCATTTTAGCATTATTTATTATAAATGGGTAGCGGCTTGTTTTTTGAATCAATATAACCATGAACTGCAGAGTTTATTACCATAATGATAGGTGATTTGTGTTTTTATATTGGGATAGAACCTCCATGATTCATCTTAAATATCTTCATATAATAGGAATAAAATCCCATATAGTTCATTTATGTCCAACTCTTATAGTATAGTATCATGTAGATAGGATGTATATGAGGGCACACATGAATTGGGTATATATATTGAGCCTTAAGAATGTGTCCTATATGCCATATTTTTAACAATTATCAGATTCTTCATAGTTCAGTTTTCCCCATCTTGTTGATGGTTAGGGGAAAATAATTATTACTCAATATGTTTATTTACAATGTGTTTACCAAAATGGGAATACCATTGAGAGATAAACCAATGAGTACACCCAATTACGTGGGAATTTTTATGATTCCATTAAACAATTATTACACATTATATTTCCCTTATTAGGTGATTTTTATCCTTCTGGTGATTTGATCATTTCGAAATCCCTATGTACATGTGGACTACACTTGTTGTGAGAAACAATATAGAACTAATGATTGGACACAATTCTCAGGGATGTGCGTCTAGTGATCTAGGTATGCTGGATAGGGTGTTCGACATAGATATCCATTTTTGGAACAAAATATTACATATCTTACATATATTTAGAATTAGAGAATTAAAATTTTAATAACATTCTCAATCCAATATTGAATGGGGAAAGATGATATAACCATTTGTTTGGTTCCTACAAACTGGTGTAAATAGAATATCAGGGACATACAAAAATTTTTATTCCCTTTCGATATATAAATCCCTTATCCTCGGATGAATAGAGGGTATGGATTATGAGTAAAATCATAATATCATTATATCAATTTCTTCATATCAATAATCCATTATGGACACTTCCTATATAAAGGGGGTATATTAAACCAATGGATATTGTTCATGGGATCCCATGTTCCAAGGGAATATTCCTATGTATTCTTACTAGACAAAGATGGCATGCCTAGGGGTGACTTTCGAAAATGTACTCAATGTCTATCTGTTATGTCCATAGTGTCTATCTGATATGCCGAGAGAGTATATATGATATTTCTATAGGATTTTAATTAACTTTTCTAGGGTTATTAATTTGATAATGTTGATAGGTCTTAAAATTTTATTGTGAACTAGATTATATGTCATTTGACCGTTGCATGAACTGTTTGACATGTTCTGTGTTACTTAACCTAATCAGATACAACATGTCCAAGGTGATGTCCACAATTAAAGATAACCTTTCTTAGGTGTTTCACATGTCCAGGTTCGAAATGTCCATTGGTAATCCCATGATCTATGGTTATATGTTCATAGGAAGTAATATAAACATGATTTCATGTCTAGAGTGGATCACATGATCTTTCTGACATATTCGGAGGACATTTCATAATTTATAGTTCATTTCTGGAGGACTTCATGTGATATGGATATCATGTCAACAAGACTTTTCATGATTAAGATTGAATTCCCAAAAAATAGCACATGATCTAGTTGACATGTTAGAAGGAATTATCGTGATATCTGAATATATTCTATATATCACATGACCAATCTAAAGGAAAATTTACTTATCTCTTTTCAGATAATGCTTATATAATTTTAATTTATTATTTAATAAATGATTTATTGTTCATTAGGATATGTCTAGTCAAGGCATCATGAGATCATGTCAGCACAAATGAACTCATTCATATAATCATCCTAGAATGTTTTAAGCCCTATATATTATCAATATATTGATAATTCAATGAATATAAACATATAGTGTAACCTATTATATTACTCATATGGATTATATAGTGTATGAATCTCATAATTTTATAGTTCCTTAATTAAACAATTCTTCTATTTCCCCTTCACTCTTGTAATTTTTATGTGTCGGTGTGGGGGAGGGGGAATATCTCGAAATCAGGATCTCAAATATAAAATTATTCTCAATGTGTGTAAATGGCATATATGGGCTGGAGTAGGTGGAGGGAGTTTCACATTTCACATTTCATGGGAACTAGTCATGGGTAATCCAGGATTTCATTATTTTCATCACATGATAAATAGTTACTAAATTATAATTACACTATTTCAATAATTAGGGAATTCATGTCTAGTAAAGGGTATTTCTCATTATATAATCAATATATAGAAGGTCCTTTACAGGATCATAATTACATGTTTGGGGCTTTTAGGAGAGAAATAAGGCATGTCTGGAGCACTTCATTGTATCGTGATGACATGTCATACGTGAATCGTGTGACTAGTTAACTAATCACATCTAGTGCATTACCATTTTACATGAAATATATCATAACTCTCCTTAAAAAGATATCATATTTTTCACATGATAATGTTAGTATGTACCTAGATCCATCATGTGATCAAAAGATTTATCACACCAACCATATCTTCCCATCACAAGAAAATCAATATCACTCACTTCATTTGTATCCTATCCTTTCTAGCTAGTATTCTATGAATGGAGAGGGTAATTGTCTAAAATTTATCAATCTACATGTCGCATGATTGGAATTATTTATCTAGAAACATCACTTGATCATCATTGATTTTTTAAGAGCCTTTATGAGATCAATGGGTTTTTATATGGGTTTTTATTATCCTCAGTAGGTCATAATATGAATATAACCTCATTGTGAAATGTTCCTTGGGTCATACATTTTTTATGACACAAGTTCTTATTCCACATAATGTCATACTTCTCCATTCTATCCATTGAACAGAAAATGATGCCACATAATTGGGAATTTCATTGATCATTAAATTTTTGAAGAAAATTTCTATGTGTGTGTAAAATGGGAATAAGGGGAAATAATTTCCTAAAATATTTCCATGATGAAATATTCATCCCATTTCATATAAAATACAATATACTTAAATATATTGTATGATCTCTGACATCATAGAGGCATGTTACTACTGAATTTTTTACACAAATACCATAAATTTGGTAAATGGAATTATTAAAGATTGTAAGAGGAGGCTCAAGTTGTATTAGGAGTTTAAGACATTGATGAAAGTGGTATTAGGCCATTTTTTTGAATGTTTCATTGTTGGCGCATGTTTAGAAATAGTTTTTCACCCAATCAACTCTAGCTTGGTGGTGGGGTTCATGGTTTTGTAAACCATGAAAGGGTGAAAGAAAAATTTAGAAAATTTGGATAGTGTAATTCTTCATGGTTGGAACATAGTATTCGATGCTGTTTGGAATCCCTAGGTAACATTACCAAATTGTTATTTCTCGGGTAGAGTTATACACAATGATGACCCATGGTAAGGAAAACCATGACGAAAAACCATGCACACCATTAAAATGTTGTTTTTACCATATCCCCCCCATGATTTTATTTGTATCACACAATCCCCCAACCCATTCTTCTTAATTTATCACCAGTAGCATGGAAAAATTACCAAGGCTTCTCATGTATTAATATCCTTTGATTCTAGGATTTTTTGGTGCCATTGGTAAAGGATCGAATCTCTGAGTAAGTCTAATGCTTATCCTGATTATATTTTCTAGATTAAAGGTTTTGGTTTTTTATTCTAATTCTAAATCCCTATAACCCTATTTTTATGAGGTTCATATGTTGGGACTACAATGGATGCCAAAATATAGGTGTAAGGGTAAGGTTAATTGAGAGTTCTTTTACGGATTCGACGTAGGTGGTCTACATGTTATATCCCATATCCTTGAATTTTATTTGTGCGTGTTTAGTTGTGTTAATCATTATCTACTATTTGAATTTTGGGCCTTAAAATTGATTTGGTTAAATGGTTAAAATAAGAACATAACATCTTATGATACCTATGTGGTTTATTGAAGTTGATTATAACTCTTTTGGGTCACCCATTTGGTGTGTCCACGGTCTCCCACAAGGAAAAATTATAATGTTATGCATTGAATTAACATGTAATAAAGTAGATCCCATGATGAACATATTATTATGTTAGTTGATTTCAAAATTGAATATTGATAGTTTTTTAAAGAATTTGGTAATGTCCTAAGGAATTATTTGTCATAATATGGAATCGGTTGGGTGAAATGTATTGATTATGAGAAATCGCGTAGAATTGTACATAAATTAGTAATGTGGGTTAATGTATGTGAAATGATGCACATGTAAAATGTGTTAATGCAGATGAATTTTTCAATGTGTAAAATGGGTAAATGTGTGGGAAATGATTAATATGGTTAATGGGATAATTTATGGTATAATTTTATTATGATAAATTGGTTAAGGAATAGAACATTAAATGGTTAAAATGGACCATTCTAAGTTAATGATAAATAAGTTAATGGTTTAATGATTGATGATTATTCATATTTTTTCTGAAATTATTATTTTAAATGTTATGTGTATTGGTTGAGTTTGGGTTTTTATATGGAATGTATAGTAAATGGATATAAAATAATTATCAAATTTCTTGGTGTTTGTGGGGTATTGAATTTGAGGATCTATTCCCAAGGGCTATGATAGACTGAGTTTCTAAACCCCACCCCTATAATGCACAGTTTAAGGAAGGAGACAATGGTACTATTCTCCTAATGGTTTCATTACATGAGGCGACTAGGATTGAGTCTCTATGGAAAGTTTAATAAAATTTTTTGTGACACTTTTTGTAAAGACCCACAAATTTCAAGGAAATTTTTTTTCTTAATTTTCTTTGGAATTTTACAAGAGCGCAGCTTCAGACGGCACCTGATTCCGAGGCCCGGTGTGCCCGGAATCAATTTCCAAAGTTTGGCTCGGGTACGTTCAGTGAACGGACGAGCGGGTTTTTCTATCTTTTGAACCGGTGCCCGGAATCAAATTCTGAGGGCACCGATGAAATCGCAGCGCCGATATTTGCTTAGAAACGCCTCTTCCAGAGTTGCGTTTGCCCAGACGTGGTTTTTAAATTTTGCGGCTTTAAGTCAGAAATAAAATAAAGTTTGTGCGACAACTTTATTCTATTTCACTTAAGCTGCTTGGAAGCCACTTGATGCCACTTAAAGACGGCTTGAACTGAGTTGAACTGGATAGGATGCTATCTGGAAATATCCTACCCCCTTGGTAGGATATTTGTGAGGTGGGGCCCGCACGAGCCCCGCCGTTTCTTTCGCTAAGTAACGCACCCGCGAAAACCCGTCAAAGTAACTGAAAAGTCAACCGACGCATTTTCTTTAATTCTTAACAGACCATTTAATTGGGCGGTTTATTTCGTGAATTAAATGGGCTGTTTCATTCGTTGAATTAATTCAACGAACTGATGGGTCGTTACTTACGCTTTTGCGTTTGTTGGCATGTTTATAAAATAAGACCAACCTAAAAATCCTTTGAAAGGATTTGAGAGGATCTTTGTTTCTTCATCTCCCCGCGAAGAACGCGATGAACGCGAAGAACGCGAAGAATGCGAAGAACGCCGGCGACCGGAATTCGACGACGCACACCGAGATCTGCGACGTCGACGAGCTCTACCCGCGACGTTCTTCGGCGACGCCTCTTCTTCCGCGGCCGATCCCCGTTCGGCAACTAAGGTGAGAATCGGATCGTTTAAATTCTCCCTTTTTAAATTTCATGACAACAGATTTAATTAATTAAATCCGTTTGTTCTTGGTCTGGAGATTGGCGACGCGACACCGGATACCGCGACGACGCAACGATCCCCCCTTCTTCCGCGACGAGCGATCCCGCGACGACCTCTCGTCCGACGACGACAACAAGGTAGGGGTTTATTTTTCCTGATGATTCTTTTCCGTGTTTATTCTTTGAAATAAAGAACCCGATCACGGAACAATTTTAAATTTATTTAAAATTGTTGATTGGTTGTTGTTATTCCTCCCGTTGTTTATGACTAACGCGGAGGGTGCGGGTCTAACGAACAAGACCCGGCAACCCTCCGCTGATCTTCCCTTTTGTGCGGATTTGGCGGACGACAACGAACCGCGCGGCAAGGGCGATCCGTTGATCCCGCAGTGAAGATCGGCCCCCGGGAGGAGCAACGGCGCAGACGGGAGGCAAAACAGGCCACCGGAGGAACTCCGGCGGCCCGCGGAAGGTGGCGGCGGCGCCGGCGACCGGAGGCGGCGGCGCCCGGCGCGCCGCCGGAGGAGTCCGCCGCGGCCGAGCCGCGGCGGCGGCGAACCGCCGGACCGCGTCCGCGGTCCGGCCACCCAGCACGCGGCCCGCGCGGGCCGCGTTTCTCCAAAGCCGCGGGTCAAACCCGCGGCGGCTCATTCGGCCGCTCGGCCGAAGCCGAGCCGGCCGGTCCGGTCGGCCGGGCCGCGCCCAGGCCGGACCGGACCCGGCCTCGCCGGGTCGGGCCGGGTCGGGCCGACCCAGGGGGGGGGTTCGGGCCGGGTCGCCCCGGGCCCAGAACCCCCGTTTCGGGCCCTCTTCGGTCTTTCGCCCATATCTTGGGCCTGGGACCTCCGATTGACGAACCGTCAGCGGCTACGCGATCCTTGGATCGAGACGGTCATTTCGGTATATTATACTCAAGGTTTCGGAAGACTTTGGGTTCGGCCGGGTTGGTTCGTACACGAAACCAACCGGGCCCTCGGAGCGGAAACGCTCATAACTTGAGCTACGGACGTCCGATCGACGTACCGTCAGCTGTGGTAGTTTCCTCTAAGTGAGACGGAACTTTTGGCATACTCCGCCCGAGGATCGGATACAGGCGGAGTACGGTCGGGTTGGTTTTTCCCTAAAAACCAACCGGGCCCCTGGGACGAAAATGCCAATAACTCTCAGACCGGGCATCCGATTGACGCGCCGTCTGTTGCGTTGAGATCCTGTTGTCGATACGGAACTTTTGGATACATCAACTTCGGACTACGTGTCAGTTGATGTATCAGCCTCTCGGCTCGTGGAGCGGACCCTCCTAAACGAGCTCGCTATGTGCGGGAACCCTAGCGCTGGCTGTGACTTCGACGACAGAGCAGAGATCCTCCGTGGACTGCGACGACGGCAGAGCAGAGATCCTCCGTGGACTGCGACGACGGCAGAGCAGAGATCCTTCGTGGACTGCGGCGACGACAGAGCAGAGATCCTCAGTGGACTGCGTCGACTACTGCACTCAGCGATCCTACGTGGATCAGTGCTACAGGTTCTGTGTGAGCCCGATCCTATGTGGGTCCTTACTACCTGTTCTGTGTGAGCCACTGCCTACAGGTTCTGTGTGAGCCCGATCCTACGTGGGTCTTTTGTGGGGGTTAGTACCTATCGATCCTTCGTGGGTCCGACGACTTAGATGGATCAGTGATCATCTTTGACGTCATCTGAAAAAGTATACCTGGTTGAGCTGAATCGTATGTTACTCTCCTTTGTGGATTGTGTTGAACTATCCTATGTGGATTTTACTGTTTACTCTCCTTGTGGATTTGAGTCTTGCTTTCCTTTGTGGATTGAGTTGTTCTTGAGCTCGTGAGCAGAGCTGGAATTGGGGACTTAGGTATATGTATGGGCATATACCTAAGTCAAGTCAGATGTTACTTCGTGATTTCATCTTTCTTTTGTGCTATATCCTTTGTGGATTTCGGGAGACCTTCGGGGGTCTCGGGGTCCTTACTGAGTAGCTTATACTCACCCCTGCACGGGCTATGCCCGCACCTTGTTGTGTTGGATGCAGACGACGGACAGTGCTGATCACGGTTGGGGCGTGGAGCAGGACGGCACCTGGAGGTGGACCACTGGGCGGGACGTGCTCGGAGAGGACGTGGGACCCGAGGAGCCTGGAGGCTATCTGTACCCACCCTTCAGGTGGGATTGCCAGTGGACGACACGAGGCCGCCGTCTTTTCTTCAGTTGCTGTACTTTACTTTTCAGTTGTACTTTACAGTTGGGCTTGTATTTCCGGCCCCCTTTACTTTTCTGCACTTTACTTTCCGCTTGCTGACTCTGTGTGGTTGTTACTTATAAAGGCAATGCCTTCCCTGTTTACTGGGATTTTACGCCTTGGTGCTAGTCGCCAGCCCCTGGCCTATGGAAGGCGGGCTTGGGGTAGTCACGGCACGGGCCCCGAGGTCGGGTCGTGACAAATTGGTATCAGAGGTTGTCGGTTCTACCGCAGACTCTGATCGTCTTTTCTTTCCATATGAAGCAATAGTGTTTAGTGTATTGGGTGTGGTTATCAGTTCAGGGAGCCCAGTGTTGGTGCGGCGGCCGACGTATCCGTACACCAGGACCCTGACTCCTGATTTCCGACTTAATGCATGAAAACATTGATTGCGTGTGTGTTTCAAGTTTCTTTGTGATTACTTGTGTCAGCTCACCGGGTATACAGATCTGCTTTATGAAAGTCTCAAGTTTTCCTTGTGATTACTTGTGCCAGCTCACCAGGTATACTGTTCTGACTGTGGTGCTCTTGTTCTCCTTTTCAGGATGGCCCCGCGACGACAGCCAGCTAGGGTTCCGAGTGTAGGGCGCGACGGCAGCCCACCGAGCGACGAGGCCTCGGTGCAGGGCCCTTTGCCAGCAGTGGCACCGGCAGTAGCTTTACCCGCCGAGCCACCGATGCTACCAGTACCAGACGCTGACGATGCACGTCGCCTCAGGGCACTGCATGAGTTTCAGAGCCAGCGACTGCCCAGGTTTCGCGGTGAGGCGGACCCCCAGGCCGCCGAGGACTGGCTAGAGGCGGTGGTACGGATCTTTAGGCTAGTGAGGACACCAGCGGATCTCATGGTGATTCTCGCAGCGAGCCTCCTGCAGGCAGCGGCAGGACGATGGTGGAGCCTGATGCTCCAGGTTCACGATGAGGTATCCTTGCTCTGGGCGGACTTCGAGAGCCTCTTCCGCTCTGAGTTCGTCCCGGCCACCCTCCGAGCGGTGCGCATCCAGGAGCTTCTCCAGCTGCGCCAGGGCAGCATGACAGTCGCTCAGTACGCGGCGAGGTTCACTGACCTATCTCGCTACTCGACCGACATGGTACGGGACCCCTTCTTCCGGGCCCGGACCTTCGAGCAGGGCTTGCGACAGGAGATTCGGGCGTCGCTGATCTCCCTCAGCATTCCGACCCAGGCGGGAGTGTTGGAGCGAGCCCTCCTGATCGAGAGCTTCCTGGCAGAGCCTTCTTCAGCGGCGAGACCTAGCGCAGGGCGGCAGGTAGCTGAGTCTTCGGCAGCAGGTAGCCGACGGATGACTCTCGGGTCCAGGCAAACCAGACCACAACGCAGACGGCCTCAGGACACCGGCTCAGCAATACGGGGCACACAGCGGAGTGCCAGCCTTCCGAGAGGCAGGTTGTGCTACTCCTGCGGCGGGCAGGGTCACATGGCTCGTGACTGCCCGACCCGCCGATCAGAGGAGCAGCAGACGGTGGAGGGGCCACCCCGGCAGAGGCAGAGGGTCGATCGTGGAGGTCCGCAGGGAGGAGGCGGACGAGGCAGAGGAGCTGGCCGAGCAGCGGGTGGTGGGCGACGCTTCCAGGCTCTACCCCCACCACCACCAGGAGGGCCACCTCGACCACAGGGAGCTGGTGGGCAGGGGTAGGCCCAGCTCCAGGCACTGGAGGCCTACGACCCCGACTTGCCAGAGATGATTCGAGGTACGATCTGTGTCTATTCCACCCTTGCTGCAGTACTTATAGACACAGGAGCGAGTCACTCTTTCATAGCCTCTTCCCTTGTTCGGAGGTCGGAGATTCCGACTGAGCCGTTGGCTCGATCCTTACGGCTAGAGACTCCTACGGGAGCAGACTCGGCGATTACGCACTGGTGCCGGCAGTGTGAGCTTACTCTAGGAGGCGAGAGCTTCGGCTGGGATCTCCTTGTAGCGGCGTCGAGGCCTTACGACGTCATCTTGGGCATGGATTGGCTATCCACGGTTCATGCCCAGATCGACTGTTTTAGGCGCAAGGTGCGATGTGTTCGCACCGACGGGAGCAGGTTTACCTTCACCGGCGAGAAGGGAACCTTTGCGGCACAGGATGGACTTCCGCGGAGGAGAGCGCAGCCCATCTCTCATCAGTTGGCTAGCCTCATCCTAGGATCAGTGGACGTGCGGAGTCCAGCTTTTCCTGCAGTGGTGGACCAGTACGTGGACGTCTTTCCCGACGACGTTCCAGGGCTACCTCCTCGTAGAGAGGTATACTTTTACATCGACTTGTACCCCGGGACAGCCCCGATATCTACTCTAGCATATCGGATGGCCCCCGCCGAGCTTCGGGAGCTGCGGGTACAGTTGGAGGACTTGCAGAGCAAGGGGTTTATCCGACCCAGTGTTTCACCCTGGGCTTCCCCGATTTTGTTCGCCAAGAAGGAGGACGGGAGCTTGCGACTATGTGTCGACTATCGTCGCCTGAACCAGGTGACAGTGAGGAACAAGTATCCGCTGCCACGGATTGATGACCTCTTCGATCAGCTCAAGGGAGCGCGGTGGTTCTCGAAGATAGACCTCCGGTCAGGCTATCATCAGCTCAGAGTTCGAGACGAGGACGTGCAGAAGATGGCCTTCAGGTGTCGGTATGGCCATTATGAGTTCTTGGTTATGCCATTCGGCGTAACCAATGCTCCAGCAGTGTTCATGAGCCTCATGAATAGGATCTTCCAGCCATACCTCGACCGATTTGTCGTGGTCTTCATTGACGACATTTTGGTATACTCGACGACTGAGGAGGAGCATGCCTACCACCTGCGAGGCAAGCTCTCAAAATGCCAGTTCTGGTTACGTGAGGTCCATTTCTTGGGGCACGTCATCTCTGAGGCGGGAGTTGCAGTGGATCCCGCGAAGATCGAGGCAGTGCTAGCTTGGGAGCCACCCAAGAGCGTGACAGAGGTGCGGAGCTTCTTGGGCCTAGCCGGATACTATCGGAGATTCGTGCCAGACTTCTCCAGAGTTGCGGCACCACTCTCAGTCTTGACAAAGAAGGGGAAACCCTTTGTGTGGTCAGACAGATGTCAACAGGGCTTCCAGGAGCTGAGACAGAGATTGACCAGCGCACCTATCTTGAGGTTGCCTGAGGAGGGAGTTGGATACGTAGTTTACTGCGATGCATCAGGGACTGGACTCAGATGCGTCCTGATGCAGGAGCGGGCCGTGATCGCCTACGGATCACGTCAGTTGAGGCCGCATGAGCAGAATTACGCCACTCATGACCTGGTGTTAGCAGCAGTGGTCTTCGCTCTGAAGACTTGGCGGCACAATCTGATGGGCGAGCGCTTCACAGTCTTTTCTGACCACCAGAGTCTCAGGTATATCTTCTCTCAGAAGGACCTGAACCTGAGACAGCGGAGATGGCTTGAGTTCCTCCAGGACTATGACTTTGAGATAGTCTATACTCCTGGGAAGGGGAACGTGGTAGCCGATGCCCTCAGCAGGAGGATGGGCATTCAGCTACTTGAGGAGGCGACGGAGCAGCTAGCCTCCTTACAGATATCCTTTGTGGATAGAGGCGGAGCAGCCTTTCTTCAGTCTCTCACAGTCTCTCCTCCACTTCTACAGCGGGTCAGAGAGGCTCAGCGTGAGGACGCTGACTGTGAGACCCAGCGTGCACTGATATCCTCAGGTCAGGCGCCTGATGGCTTCTCCCTTGGAGCAGAGCACGACATCCTTTTTAGAGGACGTACCTTCGTACCAGTCGCTTTGCGAGAGGAGGTGCTGAGAGAGTTTCACACTTCTCCCTTGGCGGTACATCCTGGAGTGGCGAAGATGTACCAGGATCTCAGGCGACAGCACTGGTGGCCGGGCATGAAGAAAGCTGTGGCAGAGTTCGTTTCACAATGCCTCACCTGCCAGCAGGTGAAGGCAGAGCATCAGGTACCAGCTGGCTTGGTACAGCCCTTGGAGGTCCCGGAGTGGAAGTGGGATGGCATATCTATGGATTTCGTGACTGGACTTCCACGAACTTCCAGAGGTCACGACTCCATTTGGGTGATTGTCGACCGACTCACCAAGTCGGCACACTTCTTACCCATCAGAGAGAAGGGCTCAGTGGAGAGCGTGGGACGTCTTTACGTCCAGGAGATCGTACGGCTTCACGGTGTGCCATCGTCTATCGTCTCCGATCGAGATGCTCGTTTCACTTCCCGGCTTTGGAAGGGGTTGCAGGAGGCGTTCGGGACGCGGCTCCATCTGAGCACAGCCTTCCACCCTCAGACGGATGGTCAGACGGAGAGGACCATACAGACACTCGAGGACATGCTCCGTGCATGTGTTCTCGACTTTGGTCTCAGCTGGGAGGACCACCTACCCTTGGTGGAGTTCGCGTACAACAACAGCTACCACTCCACCATCGGGATGGCACCATACGAGGCGTTGTACGGCAGACCCTGCAGATCACCGTTGTGCTGGACGGACCCTGGGGAGTCAGCACTCGTGGGACCAGAGATGGTCCGAGCCACGACAGAGAAGGTCCAGATCATCCAGGAGAGGATGAGGACAGCTCAGAGCCGGCAGAAGTCATATGCTGACAGGAGGCGGAGGCCACTAGAGTTCGAGGATGGCGACCACGTCTTTTTGCGTGTCTCACCTCGACGTGGTTTACGGAGATTTGGACGAGGCGGCAAGTTGTCTCCACGCTTCGTCGAGCCTTTCCAAGTCCTCAACAGGATAGGAGAGGTGGCTTATCGCCTGGCTCTACCACCTCAGTTGCACCGGGTGCACGACGTCTTCCACGTGTCTCAGCTGAGGAGATACGTGCACGACCCGACGCACATCATCGACTTTGGGGAGCTGGACGTGGACGATGGGGCGACTTTTGCGGAGGTCCCAGTGGAGATCGAGGATCGACAGGAGCGGGTCCTACGTGGGCGGTCGATTCCTCTTGTGCGCGTCAGATGGCAGCACGGGAACCTCCAGGAGAGCACTTGGGAGCGGGAGGCTCAGATGCGTGCTCAGTACCCCCATTTGTTCCCCTAGTTTTTGATGTAACTTTACGGGGACGTAAAGCCCTGAGGTGGGAGTAATGTAAAGACCCGAAAATTTCAAGGAAATTGTTTTTCTTAATTTTCTTTGGAATTTTACAAGAGCGCAGCTTCATACGGCACCTGATTCCGAGGCCCGGTGTGCCCGGAATCAATTTCCGAAGTTTGGCTCGGGTACGTTCAGTGAACGGACGAGCGGGTTTTTCTACCTTTTGAACCGGTGCCCGGAATCAAATTCTGAGGGCACCGATGAAATCGCAGCGCCGGTATTTGCTTAGAAACGCCTCTTCCGGAGTTGCGTTTGCCCAGACGTGGTTTTTAAATTTTGTGGCTTTAAGTCAGAAATAAAATAAAGTTTGTGCGACAACTTTATTCTATTTCACTTAAGCTGCTTGGAAGCCACTTGAAGCCACTTAAAGACGGCTTGAACTGAGTTGAACTGGATAGGATGCTATCCGGAAATATCCTACCCCCTTGGTAGGATATTTGTGAGGTGGGGCCCGCACGAGCCCCGCCGTTTCTTTCGCTAAGTAACGCACCCGCGAAAACCCGTCAAAGTAACTGAAAAGTCAACCGACGCGTTTTCTTTAATTCTTAACAGACCATTTAATTGGGCGGTTTATTTCATGAATTAAATGGGCTGTTTCATTCGTTGAATTAATTCAACGAACTGATGGGTCGTTACTTACGCTTTTGCGTTTGTTGGCATGTTTATAAAATAAGACCAACCTAAAAATCCTTTGAAAGGATTTGAGAGGATCTTTGTTTCTTCATCTCCCCGCGAAGAACGTGAAGAACGCGAAGAACGCGAAGAACGCGAAGAACGCCGGCGACCAGAATTCGACGACGCACACCGAGATCTGCGACGTCGACGAGCTCTACCCGCGACGTTCTTCGGCGACGCCTCTTCTTCCGCGGCCGATCCCCGTTCGGCAACTAAGGTGAGAATCGGATCGTTTAAATTCTCCCTTTTTAAATTTCATGACAACGGATTTAATTAATTAAATCCGTTTGTTCTTGGTCCGGAGATTGGCGACGCGACGCCGGATACCGCGACGACGCAACGATCCCCCCTTCTTCCGCGACGAGCGATCCCGCGACGACCTGTCGTCCGACGACGACGACAAGGTAGGGGTTTATTTTTCTTGATGATTCTTTTCCGTGTTTATTCTTTGAAATAAAGAACCCGATCACGGAACAATTTTAAATTTATTTAAAATTGTTGATTGGTTGTTTTTATTCCTCCCGTTGTTTATGACTAACGCGGAGGGTGCGGGTCTAACGAACAAGACCCGACAACCCTCCGCTGATCTTCCCTTTTGTGCGGATTTGGCGGACGACGACGAACCGCACGGCAAGGGCGATCCGTTGATCCCGCAGTGAAGATCGGCCCCCGGGAGGAGCAACGGCGCAGACGGGAGGCAAAACGGGCCACCGGAGCAACTCCGGCTGCCCGCGGAAGGTGGCGGCGGCGCGGGTCGCCGGCGCGGCGGCGCCGGCGACCGGAGGCGGCGGCGCCCGGCGCGCCGCCGGAGGAGTCCGCCGCGGCCGAGCTACGGCGGCGGCGAACCGCCGGACCGCGTCCGCGGTCCGGCCACCCAGCACGCGGCCCGCGCGGGCCGCGTTTCTCCAAAGCCGCGGGTCAAACCCGCGGCGGCTCATTCGGCCGCGCGGCCGAAGCCGAGCCGGCCGGTTCGGTCGGCCGGGCGGCGCCCAGGCCGGACCGAACCCGGCCTGGCCGGGTCGGGCCGGGTCGGGCCGACCCGGTTCGGGCCGACCCGGGTCGGCCGACCCAGGGGGGGTTCGGGCCGGGTCGCCCCGGGCCCAGAACCCCCGTTTCGGGCCCTCTTCGGTCTTTCGCCCATAACTTGGGACTGGGACCTCCGATTGACGAACCGTCATCGGCTACGCGATCCTTGGATCGAGACGGTCATTTCGGTATATTATACTCAAGGTTTCGGAAGACTTTGGGTTCGGCCGGGTTGGTTCGTACACGAAACCAACCGGGCCCTCGGAGCGGAAACGCTCATAACTTGAGCTACGGACGTCCGATCGACGTACCGTCAGCTGTGGTAGTTTCCTCTAAGTGAGACGGAACTTTTGGCATACTCCGCCCGAGGATCGGATACCGGCGGAGTACGGTCGGGTTGGTTTTTCCCTAAAAACCAACCGGGCCCCTGGGACGAAAATGCCAATAACTCTCAGACCGGGCGTCCGATTGACGCGCCGTCTGTTGCGTTGAGATCCTGTTGTCGATACGGAACTTTTGGATACATCAACTTCGGACTACGTGTCAGTTGATGTATCAGCCTCTCGGCTCGTGGAGCGGACCCTCCTAAACGAGCTCGCTATGTGCGGGAACCCTAGCGCTGGCTGTGACTTCGACGACAGAGCAGAGATCCTCCGTGGACTGCGACGACGGCAGAGCAGAGATCCTCCGTGGACTGCGACGACAGCAGAGCAGAGATCCTTCGTGGACTGCGGCGACGACAGAGCAGAGATCCTCAGTGGACTGCGTCGACTACTGCACTCAGCGATCCTACGTGGATCAGTGCTACAGGTTCTGTGTGAGCCCGATCCTATATGGGTCCTTACTACCGGTTCTGTGTGAGCCACTGCCTACAGGTTCTGTGTGAGCCCGATCCTACGTGGGTCTTTTGCGGGGGTTAGTACCTATCGATCCTTCGTGGGTCCGACGACTTAGATGGATCAGTGATCATCTTTGACGTCATCTGAAAAAGTATACCTGGTTGAGCTGAATCGTATGTTACTCTCCTTTGTGGATTGTGTTGAACTATCCTATGTGGATTTTACTGTTTACTCTCCTTGTGGATTTGAGTCTTGCTTTCCTTTGTGGATTGAGTTGTTCTTGAGCTCGTGAGCAGAGCTGGAATTGGGGACTTAGGTATATGTATGGGCATATACCTAAGTCTAGTCAGATGTTACTTCGTGATTTCATCTTTCTTTTGTGCTATATCCTTTGTGGATTTCGGGAGACCTTCGGGGGTCTCGGGGTCCTTACTGAGTAGCTTATACTCACCCCTGCACGGGCTATGCCCGCACCTTGTTGTGTTGGATGCAGACGACGGACAGCGCTGATCACGGTTGGGGCGTGGAGCAGGACGGCACCTGGAGGTGGACCACTGGGCGGGACGTGCTCGGAGCGGACGTGGGACCCGAGGAGCCTGGAGGCTATCTGTACCCACCCTTCAGGTGGGATTGCCAGTGGACGACACGAGGCCGCCGTCTTTTCTTCAGTTGCTGTACTTTACTTTTTAGTTGTACTTTACAGTTGGGCTTGTATTTCCGGCCCCCTTTACTTTTCTGCACTTTACATTCCGCTTGCTGACTCTGTGTGGTTGTTACTTATAAAGGCATTGCCTTCCCTGTTTACTGGGATTTTACTCCTTGGTGCTAGTCGCCAGCCCCTGGCCTATGGAAGGCGGGCTTGGGGTAGTCACGGCACGGGCCCCGAGGTCGGGTCGTGACACTTTTATCGCCAGTGAGATAGGGAACATGACATATTCAGTTTTTACAGAGTAATTGATTGTCTTGGGTCCCTGTTTAAAGGATGTAAGTCCCTAAACCATATAATATGTTGAGAGTATGGATTATGTGATTAAAAATTTTAAAGATACTCTTTTTAACTAATGGATCATGGGTTGTATTTTTTTTATATTTTCATTTATTACATTTTTTGTGCACAATTTGTTTGTATAAGATATTTAATAGACATCTTTGGTGGTGGCCAACTGAGTAGTATGCACAGTCTTCTACGGCTGTAATTTGGTACTACAGTATATTTCTATGTTATATGTCAGGAAAAGTGAAAAGGGCATGTCCAAGGGAGTTGAGTTGGCTTTGGGTTTTCCGAGGATGGGGATCTAGAATTTGAGGGAGGACCAATTTTTATTATTCTTCTGCATTTATTATTTTTGTATTTCTTCACATTTGGAACTGTTGGCATGACATGGAATAATAATTATTGGTTGTGTTTTATACCCTACATATTTGTGGTTGGAAATTCATTTTTATGGTTTATTGATGAAATTTTCCATTATTACATATGATAGTCGTTTTTTGGAAAACCCTATAAAAGAGGTAAAGTCTCCACCTATGCTCTACTAGACCCACACTGCATGTCGATAACATCTAGCATAGGGGGAGATGCACTTGAGGCCATGTGGAAACATGTTTTGGAGGACCTATTAGTGTATTTTGGGTCAGGGATGTTGCAAAATTGGTATGTGATGGGTTCAATTATGTGACGCACTATTTGGGGATTTTAAGCATGACATTAGGAGTTGGTTATCCTTAATAATTATCTCATTAATGGGATTATCTAACCCATGTATGATGGAAAATACACATACCTAGTGTGGTGGTTGTTTTTCATGATATGTTTTTCTATTGTTGGATGATATTTCACCATTGGATGATCTTGTTATTGTGTGATAATTCTATTTTATAATAGTTTACTCATGGCCAAAATTGGAAAAGGTTTTGAATTCCTGAATCATTATTAGAACCTAGGGATATAGGATCTAGGCATCCTGAAAGGCACACATGGTATGGGTGAATAGGACATCAAGGGTAAAATTCATTTTAATTTAATTTTAATTTTAATTTTTTTTCTAATAATGATGAAAAAATGGGTGAAGGGAATTAATGTTAATGAATGGTTAATGGATTGTACTTAATGATGGTTATGAATGAGTTAAAATTTTTGTTTTAACTTGTTATGAAATTGGAAATTCTCCTAATAGTAATGATTTATATCGTGAGTGTGGAAAAGTTTTGAAAATAAGTATAATGATTGACACGTGACTTTTTAAGTTGTTTTACCACTTGTTTGAAATGAACTATGGTAGGGATAGTCGATGGGAGTGTTCTATTTGTGATGATGTCCATGGGGATAGTGTGCGCGAAATGGGATGTTTAAGGATAGTGAATATCCTTTGTTATTATAAAATGTGGGAGTTTTATGTTATGTGTTGTAAGACTTTTGTTTTTTATTATAGGGAATTGCACCATGATGACATGTTTCTATTGGTAGGTAAGAGAAATTATCCAAGAATGGTCCTCCATAAATGTACCAAGGGATCCAAGGAATATAGGGTAAAAGAAAAGTGAATTAGTTCCATGAGAACGTTTCTGATTTTATACAGAAGATCTAATGGATCACGAGATGGGTAGTTCCAAGTATGTTTGATATGAATAGAAATGTTTAGTTGCAACACAATCAATCATTTTTTGGAGAGGGTGGACCTGAGGTATTTGAGTTCTGGATAGATTCCATCCATTTGATTTTGGATCACATAGGGACTCATGAATATATGATATTCATGTTGGAATCATATATTTTTTTTATAGAATACAAAATTGTTGTAAAAATCCGTCAAGGTATTATTTAACCATTTTTTGAGGTGATTGTGTTTGTTGATAAATAGGGTTTCCATGGTGAGCTATTGAGTTATAGTTATTTTGATGAAAACCAATGTTGACAAAGAATGATGAAAATGGAATGGAAAATCTGGAGGTATTTAAAAAAGAATAGATCTAAAGTGGCTCCATTTTCTAGTGTTTGCCGAATTTTTGGGTCTCAAAATTAGAAAATGTGGAAACTAGTTTTTTGGAAAAAAAACATTCTGCAAGATCTACGATGGTTTGGAAACATGCATGCAAGGTATGTTTCTTGATCAATATGATGAATAATAGAAATGTAATGAAGTGCATGAAATATTTGGAGTTTCACAAAAGATGAGGTTGTGCGAAAGAAACTAACAAGCCCAATGCGACCTCAAATTTGATTTTGCGTGCTCGATGAGAATCCTCTACGACACTGTGAATCATCAGCACAGGGGTTGGAGACACCTATAAATAAGAGGTGACCCCCCTCATTCAAGATATATCAACCCGTATAGATAACATAGGCTCCAGATTGCATATAATTCTCTAAAAAATGGAGTTTCATGAAAGATTTTGTGTTTCCAGCAAGCTAAGAATGTTTCCTGTAAAATTTGATTTGTGCGAAACATTAAAGTTTCACACAAGGGTTATTTCATGACAAAAGAGTAATCATGTGCTCAAGGAAATAATGTTGTTTATAAGAATCAGTATAGGTTGCATGAATTATTTGGATTTACCTGGTAGTATTTTTGTAAAGTGGTATTCTTATGTGGATAAAATTAGGACAACAATAAAGCATCTACCAAAAGTGGAGGATACATTCATTTGTGATAATGAAGGGACCTAGAAGTATATAAACATTTAGTGGATCTTCTGAATAAATAGTGAGTACACTTCAATTGAGAGAGCCATGATATTTAAATTTTTGATTGGTTTTAGACCATGAGGTACAGTTAGTCCACTCCAAACTTGTTAACAAAATGGCTCTTACAATGGATTTTATACATCGTCACATCGTCAGTGTATGATCCTTGGATATATCCTAGTGATGGCGAACCATGTAAAATTTTTGTTTCCTATGAATGCTTTAATATTTTTACATACTCTACACTGGGATGGTGAGAAAATAGAGTTTTTTCCAATCGAAAAACGAGATTAAATGGGGAAATTATTTTAATTCATCATACCTTGATTCACCCCCCACCCACTTAGGGTATCTAGCTCAGTGGACCTAAAAATTGGTATCAGATGGAATGGTTGATTTCTGTTTTTATCTCTCAAATGGAGGTAACCAATCATAAATGGATTCTGATCTTTGATTGGAACAATTTTCAGCTATGGAAGAATCAGATGAAACCCTAATTCTGATATCGGGTGATGGATGCATTTACAGCAGTAATGCATAGTATAACAGTCGTTATTAATAGTGGTTCATTATCAGATGTCGAGCAAAGAGAATTGGATGATAATGCTGAATAAATCAATGATGCAGGGGGGATCTCTATCCAATGCTATTTATATGAAGGTGATATTATTCATAACATCACATGCCATGTGGGAAAATCTATTGAATGTATATAATGGAGATGAAAAGGTCAGAGAGGCAAAGTAGTAAATTCTGTGGAAAAAGTATAGAGATTTGATAATTTACCCAAATGAGTCTGCTGATGCATTCTTTGATAGGGTATATATTATTGTGGAGGATATGAGATTTCTTTAAGAATTAATTTAAGACATTAAAATTGTGAAGCACATCATGAAAAAACATCAACCTCAGTTTAATTAGAATGTTCCAGTACTAGAAGTTAATGATCCAAAAGAGTTGGTACTAGAAAATTTGCACAGTACCTTGGTTACATATGAAATGAGGAATGATGATAATGATACTATGGAAAAGGGTAAATCCAATGATGTGGAATTCACAACCATGAAAAATCACACCATTAATGATACTCAGGAAGAAGAAGATCTGTATGATGTGATGTAATTCCTTTCTTCAAATCTGAAAAGAGTAAAAATGAAAGAGTAATAGGAAATTTTTTCTAGCATGCATAATATGTGGAATTTTTGGTCATCTTGGAGCAAGGTACGCCAAAAATTTTTATCATGATTATAATGATGATGATGAAGTTGAAATTCCCATGAAGAAGTCTTCAGCCTATGTGAAATGGAACAAATAGTTCCAGTGAAAATTCTTCATGAAGAATAATTTTATTTCACAAGAATATGATAGTTCAGATGAGTTTGAGGTTGATGAAGTAAAGGATATTGAGAAATTTAATGATCGTGGAGATAATGCTATGGTAGTTATTTTCACTAGTGCTTAAGAAAATGAAGAAGGCAACAATGATGAAGAAGAATATGATGAAGGAAAAATTGATATGAAATCTATGATAGAATCTGGTCTTAAAGAGATAGATGGTTGGAGAGCCAAAAAAACGAAATCGAACAATGTTTTCTATGATTCCAAAATATGCATGCAGTATTAAGAAAAACAAAATACTAAGATAATGGAAGAAATTGAGAAACTCAAGTAATTAGAACCAAAGAACTCATAATTGGCGAGTGAGTATAAAATCATGTTTTAAGTGTATAAGAGGGAGATTGAAGGATTGAATAACATAGTGAATGTTCACGTCAGGCATATCGATGTGCTTGAAGAGGATGTTTTCGGTCTATGACGAAAAGTTTAGGACCCATAAAAACAACTAACTACTAGAACATTATTGGGAAATCATATAATTCATAAGACTAAAAAGATGAAAGAGGGTTCCAGTTATTTATTTCAAATGAAGCATCAATCAAGGTCATATGTTAAGGTAGATCCACGGCTCGATCAAAAAATGAAGTTAGGATTGATGTCATACTCCCAGTGCCCATTTGGGGGATGAAAATTGATATAGGTACAGATAAGATTCATGAAATTCATTGAACCGAATGGAAAAATGACAGCACAAAAGTGACATGCATAAATGAACCATTCATCAGTTGTTATTTAAATAGAAATATGGGACACTGACAGAATGTGTGTTTTATATCCAAGAGATACCAAAGGGCCCAAGAACATAGGTGGAAACCAAATAGATAATATTTCTCTGGAACATACTTCGATGGACACTGTTTTTGGTGTGGATTATTTGGACACATGGCTAGATAATGCACATCCAACATTCAAAGGAATGTGCCAAATTAGAATCAAAATGTTTTCAAGTAGAATATCAATAAAACAACATGTGATTTGAAAATAAAAAATGGATTTCCAGCTTTACAAGATTATGTCGGTCGACCTTACTCTGAGAATGATAAGGAGCCTCAATTTATTCTAAATGTGAAGACAATAACATGTACTACAAAGAATAGAGTAGAGAAGGCAGTGGTTGCAAAAATTACCCTTAAAGCAATAGACTGTTCTAGTGTATGGATCTTTGATATTGGTTATACATTTCACATGACTAGAAATAAGTATCTAGTTACAGGAATAAAATATGGAAATAAAGGATATGTCATGTTTGTAAATGATGAATTCCTAAAGATAATTGGTTTTGAAAGGGCGGGTTTAGGGGGAAAAAATAGGACATGGTGATGTCTTGATTGTTGAATGACTCATCTAAATTTTCTCAGTGTCAGTCAATAGTGTGAATAAGGGAATTCAATATGGTATACCAAGAATACATGTTCCATCAACAGAAAATATGGTAATGTGATCCTATAGAAAATAGAACAAGAGCTCTCTCTACCTGGTGAGTGGATAAAAAGATATGTTATTCTTATGTAGAGAGGATGAAAAAAATAGTGGCATAAACGACTTGGTCATCTATGTCATCCATCTCTCAAAGATCTAGAATTTGTTGAAGTAGCAAAAGACCTCCTTTAGATACCATGAGATTGTACTCACATATACAATGCATATCAATAATATAATCTCATCAAAATTATGTATAAGGAAAAAAGAAAAGAAGTCCACGAGGGTGCTTGAATTGGTGCATGTAGATTTTTTTGTTCCTATAACACAAAGAAAAATTAACAGAAAGAGGTACTACGTTATTAACATTTATTTCTATACAATAATTGAATCGTTATTTTTTATTAACCATATGTATGATATTTTGAGCAGATTAAAAAAGAACCGAATGGAGTGAGAAAGAATAGTTGGATTGAAAATTTTGAAGTTTCATACTAAAAATGGTATATAATTCACAAATAGTCTAGATGAAGACTATTTCGAGAAACAAATGATAAGGAATCTAGTTTACTCTGTATGAACTCTACAAAATAATGGAGTGGTCAGAAGAGGAAATTTGATCATCAACGACCTGGCCAGAATGATTCTTATAGAAAAAGGGCTACTAGAAAGGTTATAGAAGGAAGAAGATTTGAGATCAGTCAACATTTCTAATAGATCTCTCTTGTGTTCAAAAAAAATACTCATTATGAGATGTGGTACAGAAACAATCCCACAGTAAAATACTTTCAAATTTTTTTGAAGTAAGTACTTCATTCTCAACAAAATAAATTTGTAAATTTGAGTCACGTGGATATGACGAGTTATTCCATGGATTATCAAAAAAAATAAAACCGTAAAAATGCATTAACAAGAGTTTGGAAAAATTAGTTGAGTGGAATGATGTCACTTTTTTAGAAAATGAATAGTTTAATCAACAACACAATGAACAATTTCTTGATGAACGTGATGAAAATAAAATTTACATAGGGGCACCGTAGTAACATATGATGAATCATAAGAAGATACTAATGATGAAAAGGAAGAATTAAAGTCTATATCTATAGAGATGTGAAAATTTCAAGCCGAAATTGATAGGTATAATATCATCAGTGATCAGACAACGTCAGTTCAGATAAGAAGAATGATGTCAATGCAGCATACATCTCTTTTATCTCAAGTGGTACATAAATTTTTTGCTTATGTAGCTGAAGATGACAACAAGGTTTAAGAAATGAATGAAAAGAAAGACTCAATTGAGAAGAATTGTACTTGGGAGATTGTTTTGTGGCTAGTAGATAAAAATATCATTAGAGAAAAATGGGACTATTGAAACAATATAAATGAATATGGCATAGTGATTCAAAAAAATGAACAACAAGTGGGCAAAGGATACTCCCAAATAAAGGGAATATATGTTGATGAGATATTTTCACTAGTTTCAAGGGTAGAGACAGTCATATTATTCCAAGACACCACAGTGCAAGGGAAGTTCAATGTATTATAGATAGACGACAAATCTTCATTTTTTAATGGGGTTCTAGAAGAATAAGTTTTAATTGAGAATATTATGGTTTTACCATTCATTAGGATCAGAACACGGTCTGTTGGCTAAAGATGGCATTATATGGGGTGAAACAAGCCCCAAGAGCATGTTACTCAAGGCTTGATCAGTATTAGAAAATAATGGTTTTCAGTGAGGTGGAGTTGATTAGAATCCCTATTTCAATAATGACTCTAATCAGAGGATGATGGTGTTTGTTTATGTCGATGTCATAATATTTGGCTGATCTGATGAAGATCATTGCATACAATTTTATGAATTATTGAAAAGTGAGTTTGAAATGTCGATGATTGGAGAGATGAGGGTTTTCCTTGAATTATAGGTAACACAAATAAGGACTGGCACATTTATCTCGCAATACAAATATTCCAAAGAGGTTCATAGGAGATTTGTGATGGAAAATTATAAAGAAATGAATACTCGGATTGCTAACCAGATGAAACTTTCAAAATATGATGATTTCAAGATGGTTAATAAAATTGAATATTGGAAAATTGTTGGAAGTTTACTATACATGACCACGACAAGGCCTGACAATGTATTTTACACCATACAAGACTCGAGATATCAATGTAATCCGAAGGAAATCTACATGGTTTCACTAAAATGAATAATTAGGTATATCAATAGAACTATGGATTTTGGTTTGAGTTATAATAAAAAAATCTAATCCAGAGATGTTGGGATATACCGATGCAGATTGGGCCTGTATAGCGATGACAGGGAATCAAAACATTGAGGTTTTTTCTATCATGGTGGTTTTTGTATTTCATGGATAAGAAAAAATCAATATTTCATTTCCTTAAGTACCAAAGAAGCAGAGTATATAGCCAGCACTTAATCATGCACACAATTATTATGGATGAAGCAGCAACATGATGATATGGGAGTTGAAGTGAAGTCTCCAATCAGAATCCAGTGCGATAAATCATGTTATATTAATAGTAAAAAAAATATCACCAATCACTCAAGGCCAAAGCATGTTGATATGAAGTATCATTTTATAAAGGTGAAGTTTGAGCCGAGAATCATGAAGTTGGGGTATGTGCTTACATAACTATAGGTTGCCAAAATTTTGACAAAGGTCTTACCCAAATAATATTTTGAGAGACACAGACTGGATCTAGGAGTTTAGCCAACTATAAACACATGAATAAGTGTGGATTTGTATCCCCCTCTCCCCGATGTATGGTTTGTTTCCTTAATGTACTTATTTTTTCTCCCTACTCTATTGCAGACCAGAAAGAAGTGACCTTTGGGTTCATTGAAAAAGGGGGAGAAAGAGTAACTCATAATGTGGGAAAAAATGTTGGTAATCCTACAGGTAAGGAATATATTGCTTAAAAAGGAAGAAAATGTATTGGCCAAAGATATGGGGAGAAACTGTCTCGTATTGAAGTGTGATTGGGGAAGAGCAAGAGGATAGGGGGAGTATGAGTTTTGAATCTGACAATTCTTGATGTGATTGATCAAAGATTAGATATCATAGCTGTTGGGGTTAGTGATGAAATAAATCTATTAGTATTAGTATGGTATCAATGATTTCTATCAAAAATGAAATTATTCATTAATGAAATTTTCAGACTACTCTTGTTTCTCACACCGAGAATTGCTCACGTGGGATTAAATTAGTGATGCGTATATCATTGTTCACTATCTGAATTGCATGAGACAAAGGCTGATAGATGATGGAAGGAGACTCATTGAGGTATCCATGTGAAGAGAGTCGTTATGAAAAGAGTTGTCAAAAAACCCAAAGGGGGATATTGTTGGGAAAAAATCCCTAACGGTATGATTGAACAATTTTTTTAGGTTTTTCTAATGACAAAACAAGATAAAAAACGGGTTGTTTTTTAATCTTTCATACCCGGAATCACCACCCCACCCTTTATGGGGTATCTAGCATAGTGGATCTATCAAAAATCACAGGTGGGACATCATGGTTTAGACTCAGTAGGATGATGGTATTCTATGGAGGGAGTTCTGGGAAATTTTTCTAGAACACATCCATCAGGAGCCTTTGAGACTGTAGTGGTATGTAATGTTTTTGAGGTTGATGCATGGAACTCTATTAGTGATGGATTGTGTGGGATGTTTAATAGAATTTCAAATCCTTTTCAAAATTATGGAAGGGGAAGACACCACTACAAGAATACATATTCCAGATAGACAATGACATGTGATTAAGTCCTAAAGGAATGTCATCCATTTAAATAGGTTGGATTATGCGTGGATTGGGAAATTTGTTTAAAAGGGAACATTGGGGAGGCATCAGGTGGTGGACATGTGGTTCTTGTTCAATAGAAAAGTGGTGAAACATCCAGTGGAAGGAAGCATTGTTTGGGAAATATGCACCTGGGTTGTAGCATGTAGAGTAGTCATAAGAGATGATCAGCGTCATAGGGTAGTGAAAAAGTGTATTTCTATCAGTGTGGCAGCACATAAATTGTAGTGTTTGTGCCCCTGGCCACCAATTGTGTGTTGAGCCTACAACATAATGGCTAATATTTAGTTGTTATGTAGGAACCATCAATATCATGGCTCATATAGAAGATCTAGTTCAATGAAATGTGTAGGAAGGGTGACATTTAACCCATATTAGGAATTAATTTGGAGCTATATTGGCCGCACCAATAGAGGTGGATGGTGTAGTAATTTAGGATGAGATTATTCAGACCAATAAGGAAGTGCAACACTAGATATTTAGACTAGGGTATAGTGTAGAAGATATAGTAAACATCATGTAGTTCATTCTACAACTGAAGATAGTGATGCTAAACCATTGACAGTTTGTGGTATAATTCTTGTGTCGTCTTTGCTTTCGAGTTCATTATTTGATTTTAGTTTCATTCACACTTTTATATCTACATGGTTTGTGATTTTCGTGGGTCTAGAAATTTATTTTACTTGTGAGGTCATGTTGATTGATACACCATTAAGGGTATAATGATATTATATTCAGATATGTATGGGTTTTTCACTCGAGGATTGTGTGTAATATTTCCTATATGAATTTTTTGTGCTCAAGATGTCAGGTTTTGATCTAATTTTGAGTATAGATTTGCTACTGTTATGAAAATTATTATTGAAGGTATCTATCATAGGGTAACATTCGTAACTCTTGAGGGAGACACGTATGTCCATCATGGATAATGGGATGTTAGGGAAGGCTACTCAGGTCCATTTTGTCAAAATGATGGTGAAGTTATGTCCCAAGTGGCTTGTCTCATGATTGATTATGAGGGACTAAATCATTTTCCCTTCTGTCATGGGGTGGATATGTTCTAGGATTTTTTTCCGGAGAAATTATTTGGGATTACACCTAAGAGGGATGTTTAGTTCTTCATAGTGTTTCTACATTTATAAGAAATATTTTCCATTCCTTATTATAGAAAGGCACGATAAAATCTCCAAGAACATAAAACATAGTTGGAATAATTGTATTACAAGGGTTTATTCACCCAGGTACATCACATTGAGGATCTCCTATGTGGTTTTACATCGAATTTGATTGATCATTATGACTATTTTATTATAATTGGATGATGAATCAGATTATGGTTATGAACTGATACCCTCTACCTTGAATAAATTATATTTTTGGACTAGTTTAGAGGTGAAAAAATATTCCCCATGATTGAATTGTGTTTTGGGTATATCAACTAACAGAGAGAGATTCAAATATAACACAAAAAACCTTCTAGAACTTGTATGGGTTTTAGGATTATTTTGTTATCCTATTCAGGTTAAAAAATGTGTTGATTGTGATTATTTAATTGATGAACCAAATAATTAACCCATACCTAAAAGTTTTTTTCTAGTTTTATTTATGTATGACATCTAGGTGTATTCTGAAACTGATGATGTTCTTCCTAAACATCATGAAATTTTCTTGAGTACACTGAGAGATAATAGGCTATATGCCAAGCTATCCAAATGTCATTTCTAGATTGAAATGGGACATTTCTTAGGGAACATCATCTTAGAGTACTGTTTTTCCATGAACCCATAGAATGTGAATGCACCTATTTCTTGAGAGGTGTCCAACCATTTTAATAATTTCCATTGTTTTCTATGTTTTCTTATATATTAACAATCTTTCATTAAATTATTTTCTCATTTTCCCCACCAATTTCTGGTTAGATCAAGAGGGGAATCAAGTATGAGTGGTCTGGGGCATGTGTGAATGACTTTTTGGTATTAATTAAGTGGTTGAAAATTTCACTGATTCTAATCTCACCTAATCCAGGCAAGAAATATATTTTTTATTCATCTAGATTTGGGATTGGGGTAGTGTTGATTTAGGATGATATGGTTTTGGCATATGGGTTATGAAAGACGAGACCTCATGAATTAAATTATCCTACACAGGATCTTGAATTGGATGTGGCATTTCATGACATAAAATATTCACGAAATTACTTGTTAGGGGAATGGTTTATGTTGTTTATAAGCATAAAATAATTATTTAAATCTTCTTTAACCATGATTTTAATCTTTTTCAGTGAAGATGGATTGAAAACAAGAAATCCATTGAATTTGAGTTGGATTAAAAAATGAGATAGGGAAATAGTTTTTAAGAAGTTCTGAGTTACAAGACTCAAAATTAAGTTGTTATGGAAGCTCGTTTTATGTGGAAGAAGATAATATTGTTTGATGATATGCATCAAAATGTATTGTTTGGAAAAGGGAAGATAACCATTGTATCCTGGGATGATGATTCCAATCTTCTAAGCTGAATTATGTAATGTAATTATGAGGATCCTAAATTTTTTCATTGAGGGGTATTTTTAAGGGTGAGGATTCACAATCTAGTTTGACCATTTGAGTTTATAGGATCTTTTATTCTTGTGGTTGTGTGGTTCTTCCAAAATGTAGGAGAGAATAGTTGATGAATGTGATTCGTCTGTCAAATTGGGATTTGAATCTATGTTATACCAAAACATATCATGATCTTTATGGGTTTTATTAGCGAATTGGTATGAAAAAAGAGGTTGAAGGTCTCGTGGAATGAGGCCTTAACATCAGTAAGGTGAAGGCTAAGCATCAGTGGTAATGTGGTTTTTTGTAGTAATTTCCCATTACAGAATAGAAATGAGATGATATGGATATGGATTTTTTTAGGTATTCTATGGATTCCTCAAACGAATGATGTGTTATGGGTGTTTATAGATTATTTGACTAAGGTGACTCATTTCTTTATAGTTAGAAAAAATCACCACAGATTGGTTGGGTGGGTTTTATATTCTAGAGGTAGTGTGCTTTCATGGTGTTCCCAATGTTGTATTTTCATATTAAGGTCTGTGATACACATCACACATTTGTCTTGGATTACAGATGGTGCTTTGTTCTAGGCATTTTTCTATTTCGACCTTTCAATTGTAGACAGATGAGAAATCAGAGCATACTATTAAGTTATTTGACAACATGCTGAGAGATTTTGTCTTAGAATTTGGTGGAGTATTGGAAAATCATCCATAACTTGTTGAGTTTACCTAAAAAAGTATTCACTAGTCTATGATTCTGATAGAACCATTTTAGGAGCTCAATGGTTTATCATTTAGATCTCTATTATGTTGGATACAAGCTATGTAATTATAATTTCAGGGACTGAGTTTTTTGCATGAGACATTGGAGCATGCCCAGATGATTCACAAAAAAATGGAAATGAATCTGAGTTGGAAAAATTCATCATTAAATCAACTTCTCTGACTTGTTGAGATTGTGGTCGGTGATCAGGGATTTCTATGGCTTTCACCATGGTTGGGCCTCCATCAAGTTTAGAAATAGGGCATGTTGGTGCCCAGGTACATGGGGCCATTTGAGATTATTGAGAGGAACATACCAGTTTCATATTGATTCGATCTTCCATTGGGGTATTGTGGTACACACAATGATTTTATGTGTCACAACATGATCATCATAAACCCAACTGATCTCATGTGATTTATTTTGAGGATATTGATCTTGAGTCTAATGTGTATTTTGAGGAGAATATGGTTTGTATTGAGGATCGTAGTGGCAATGTCTTGAGGGGGATGATTGCACCGTGGGTTTTAGTTTTGCGGAAGCATGGAAGCAATTTGACAGAAATTTTGGATAGGGAATCATATATGCACACTCAGTGGCCCAATATCCTTACTTTGGAAGCTCAGTGATTCATAGATGCATGACTCGAGGATGATCCATTATATGTTGGGGATGTTGTGTGATCCCGAACATCATGGAGTTATGACCCTATTTAAATTTTTAAATAAATAACTTAAATTTGGTAAATGGAATGTTTACTGGTTGAATGAGGAGGCATGTGGATAGACCAGGGATTCATGACAAAGAAGAAAGGGGAATTTGGAAATCTTCTTCATGTTTCAAGGTTAGTGCATGGTCACATGTCACCATGAATCTAAACCATGAAATCTATGGGGATGGTTGCACAGTTATATAACCCTTGAAATGGGGTAATGCAAAACAGTGGATGTTTCAACATAGGCCTTATACATTTTTGAGGAATAGTTTTTCAAACTATTTAGAATCCATGGGTAACTATGTGGAAAAGACCCCTCTCGGATAGAGGCAGACACACAGTTGGTGTACAATTTGGAAAACTGTGTGGCCAAACTATGTGCCCTATTAAAATCTGGATTTAAAAATTTTACCTCTATAGTTTTAAATTTTTTTACTTGATATTCCTCCTCATTATTCTTATTTTATCCCTCATGATTATCTAAAACAAAAAATCCTTCCCAATAGTTGATCTTATTTGATTGTAGTCTGTTTGGGGTACTGTTGGGTGCTAATTGATGTTATAGTTCAGTCTTATGCTTCCCTTACATATCTTTTCTAGATCTGGTCATGGGGTTTTCTTTTTCTTATTATAATGCCCTAAAACCCCTTCACTAGTGGATGTTAGATTTGGGATTTAAATGGATTTTTAATATGAATTTAATTATAATGATATGTTATCATTGATCTATGGATTTTTGGTCATTGTTCTATTTAGTATATAACATATTATTGATAATGATTTGTGCATTTTTGGTTGGGTTAATGGTTATCACTTATTGCACAGTTGATGACTTGAAATGAATTGGGTAAGATGGTTGGATAACTGATGAATTCAACCCCTCTTAATCAAATTGGGATAAATTGTGTTGGACAATACCACATTATGGATACTGATGGGGTGTTCCAACATTACCAAACAAGGAAATATTATTATTTTAGGAAAATAATTGACTTGTGAAAAATTGAATCCTCAGATTAACATGATGATATTCTATTTGAGCAATAAAATTTAATAATGACAGTTTTTTATGTACATTTATAATGTCCTAAAGTATTTTTTATATTATTATGGAATGGGTTGAATGAAAAGTAGTGATTTTGGTATATAACTTATGAATTATACATGAACTACATATATTGGATAAGTCATGTGAAATTATGAAAATGTTAAATGGGTAAATACTTATTAATTATTTATTATGTTAAATAGTTTAATGAATGGGAATTGATTATAATGATAAATGGGATAACGTATAATAATTTTTGACACTTCTAAATTGGTTAAGGTATAGAAAGGGAAATGGGTTAAATGCACCATGCTATATAAATGTAATATCTATTAAGGGGTTATGGATTGGTAAAGAATCATATTTTATATGAAATGTGATGTCACGACCCGCCCTCGGGGTCCGTGCCGTGACTACCCCAAGCCCGCCTTCCATAGGCCAGGGGATGGCGACTAGCACCACGGCGTAAATCCCGGTAAAAAGAGAAGGCATTGCCTTTGTAAATTAAACAAACACCACAGAGTAAGAAAGAGGAAAGTAAAAACAAAGTAAAAACAGAGTACAACTGAAAGTCCGGAAAAGTAAATGGGCCAGTATACAAACCCAAACTGAAAGTAAAGTACAACTCGAAAGGGAAAACAACAACTATAAGTAAAAGCCGCTACACCGAGATTTCCACTAGAGATCCCATCTGAAGGGTGGGTACAGATAGCTTCACTGCTCCACGGGTCCCACCGTCCGCTCCGAGTATGTCCCGCCCAGTGGTCTACCTCCAGGTACCGTCCTGCTCTGCAAGCCTTAGCCAAGATCAACGTTCTCCGTCGTCTGCAACCAACACAACGTAGTGCGGGCATAGCCCGTGCAGGGGTAAGTATAAGCTACTCAGTAGGGACCCCGAGACCCATGAAGGTCTCCCAAAATCCACAAAGGATAAACCACATAGGAAGATACAAACACGAAGTAACAACCGACACTGCTTAGGTATATGCCCATTCATATACCTAAGTCATCAATTCCAATACGCTCCAACCTCCGAGCCCATGTACAACTCAGTCCACACAGGAAAGTAAACGTATTTCACACAGGAATGCAAAACGAAATCCACATAGGATATCACAACTCAATCCACACAGGAAAGTAACTGGATTCAGCTCACACAGGTATAATTCTTCAAAGGACGATAAAGATGATCTCTGATCCATCTAAGTCGTCGGACCCACGAAGGATCGATAGGTAACTAACCCCCGCAAAAGACCCACACAGTATCGGGCCCACACAGGACCTGTAGGCGCTGGTTCACACAGGACCGCTGAGCGCAAAGACACACACAGGATCGGGCCCACACAGGACCTGTAGCACTGATCCACGTAGGATCGCTGAGTGTTGTAGTCGTCGTCGAATCCACACAGGATCTTTGTACTGTCGTCGTCGCAGTCACAGTAGCAGTAGTAGTAGCAGTAGTAGTCACAGTCGGAGCCAGCTCTAGGGTTCCTCCATACAGCAAGCTCGTTCAGGAGGGTCCGCTCCACGAGCCGAGAGGCTGATACATCAACTGTCACAAAGTCCAGAGTTGATGTATCCAAAAGTTCCGTATCGTCAACAGGAACTCAACGCAACTGACGGCGCGTCGATCGGACACCTGGTCTGAGAGTTATTGGCTTTTTCGTCCCAGGGGCCCGATTGGTTTTTAAGGAAATACCAACCCGACCGTACTCCACCTGCATCCAAACCTCGGGCGGAGTATGCCAAAAGATCCATCTCACTAAGAGGAACACAACAAAGCTGACGACACGTCAATCGGACGTTCGTAGCTCATGATATGAGCGTTTCCGCTCCGAGGGCCCGGTTGGTTTCGTGTACGAACCAACCCGGACGAACTCAAAGTATTCTGAAACTTTGAGCGCAATATACCGAATCGACCGTCTCGATCCAAGGATCGCATTGCCGCTGACGGTTCGTCAATCGGAGGTCCGTGGCTCATGTTATGACCAAATGACCGAAATCGTCTCGAAAACAGGGGGTCCGGGGTCCGGGCCGACCCGGCCCGACCCCCCCCCCCCCCACCCTCGGTCGGCCCGAACCGGGTGGACCCGAACCGGGTGGACCCGAACCGGTGGGGTGGCGCGGTCCGGCGCGGCGGCGTGGCCCGGCCGGCGGCGGTGCGGCCTGGCGCCGCACGGGTGTAGCACGCGGGGGGCATGGCCCCCGCTTCCCAGCTGGCGGCGCGGCTAAAAGCCGCGCCTTTTGGAGAAACTGGCCCCCCTCATGGGGGCCTGCTTTGTGGAAAACGGGGGGGGGGGGTGTTGCCCCCCCTTTGTGTAACCGGTCCCCCCCTCACGTGGGGGGGCCTTCTTGTGGCCAGTCGGGGGAATTAATTCCCCCCGCACCTCTCTTCCGGCCGGCCCGACATGGCCGGCCGGTCCTTCCTCAACGGGACCGGGAAGGCCGGTCCCCTTCCGGCTTCCGACACCGGCGGCCCGGCTAGCCGCCGGTCTTCCCGTTTCGCCACGGCCCGGAACCGGCCGTGGTGTTCGTCATCCGGTGCGGTACGACGGCACCGCGCCCCTTCAGCACGCCTTTGATTTCCTTCGACGCGGCGCGACAGCGTCGCGTTCTTGATAATCCTTCCACGGCGTGGCGCGACGGCGCGGCGCAATACAACCGTGCGAATTCCCGCGTGGTGCGTCGACACCACATCATCTCGTTCATCCACAAGAAAATAAATATAAACACGAACAATGGAAGGGAATTCGGCCGTGTTTGCGTGGTCCGAACCCCCTCTCGTTAGATGATAACTCTTAAATAATCATCAACAATACTATCATGATGGAACCAAGAACGAGAGTAAAAAAATTAATCAACAACAACCCCTACCTTGGTTTCAAGATCAAAGATCGTCAACGACCCGCGGAAGACAACGTCGCGGAGGTCGGGCGTCGCGGTAATCGTTCGTCAAACCGTTGACGAAGAGGTACGTCGTTGGCGAATCTTCATAAGCCGACGAAGGAAGTCCGAGGAGGAAGCGGTGTTCCCTTTTGTTGACACGGAAGGCGTTGTCGATCTTCGGAAGCAACCGGCTACGAAGAAGAGAGGAGCGGCGTTCTTCGTCGGAGCTCGAAGGTTCTTCGCGTTCTTCGTCAAAGTTGAAGAAGAAGAAGGAGAACCCAAAATGCTCTCAAGAAGGCTAGAGAAATCTAACCAAATAAAATAAGTTAGAGACTTATTTTATTCACACACTTAATCAAATTGAATTTCAAAGGATTGAAATTCAAATAAAATAACTCCAAATTAATTAACAAGTTGTCATGTCATTTAATGAGGGGTTAAAGGGAGTTTTGAGAGGAGATGAAAAGTTGGTGTTCATGTGGGCCCCACCACACTTATTCCTCCCAAGGAAGGTTAAGTGGATGCGGGTCCCACCATTAACTCCCTTTGGGAGAAGTTAACCAACAAAATAAAAATAAAAAGTGTTCCCCATTTTTATTTAATTTCTTATAATTCTCCCAAAAACTAAATTTCGTCCCGCAATAAACGCACCTTCGGAAAAGGTCTCCTTAAGCGAATATCGGCGTTGCGAGTTCATCGGTGTCCTCGAATTTCAATTCCGAGCACTGGATCAAAAGTTAGAAATTCCCGCTCGTTCGTTCACTGAACGTACCCGAGCCAAACTTCGGAAATTGATTCCAGGCACTCCGGGCCTCAGAATCAGGTGCCGTCAGAAACCGCGTTCTTGTAAAATTCCAATGAATATTAAGAAAAAAATTCCCTTGAATTTTGCGGGTCTTTACATTACTCCCACCTCAGGGATTTACATCCCCGTAAAGATACATCAAAAACTAGGGAAACAAATGGGGGTACTGAGCACGCATCTGAGCCTCCCACTCCCAAGTGCTCTCCTGGAGGTTCCCATGATGCCATATGATGCGCACAAGTGGAATCGATCGCCCACGTAGGACCCGCTCCTGTCGATCCTCTATCTCCACCGGGACCTCCGTAAAAGTCGCCCCATCGTCAACGTCAAGCTCCCCATGGTCAATGATGTGCGTCGGGTCGTGCACATATCACCTCAGCTGAGATACGTGGAAGACGTCGTGCACCCGGTGCAACTGAGGTGGTAGAGCCAGGCGATAAGCCACCTCGCCAATCATGCTGAGGGCCTGGAAGGGTCCGATGAAGCGCGGAGATAACTTGCCGCCATGGCCAAATCTCCGTATACCACGTCAAGGTGAGACCCGCAAGAAGACGTGGTCGCCATCCTCGAACTCCAGTGGCCTCCGCCTCCTGTAAGCGTATGACTTCTGCTGGCTCTGAGCTGTCCTCATCCACTCCTGGATGACCTGGACCTTCTCTGTCGTGGCTTGGACCATCTCCGGTCCCACCAGTGCTGACTCCCCAGGGTCTGTCCAGCACAAAGGAGATCTACAAGGTCGGTCGTACAACGCCTCGTACGGTGCCATCCCGATGGTTGAGTGGTAGCTGTTGTTGTACGCAAACTCCACAAAGGGTAGGTGGTCCTCCCAGCTACGGCCAAAGTCGAGGACACATGCGCGGAGCATGTTCTCAAGAGTCTGAATGGTCCTCTCCGTCTGACCATCCGTCTGTCGTTGAAAGGTGGTGCTTAGACGTAGACGCGTCCCGAACGCCTCCTGCAACCCCTTCCAAAGCCGGCAAGTAATGTGAGCGTCCCGATCGGAGACGATAGTCGATGGCACACCGTGAAGTCGTACAATCTCCTGAACTTAGAGACTCCCCAAGCTCTCCACTGAGCCCTGCTCTCGGATGGGTAATAAGTGTGCCGACTTGGTGAGTCGGTCAACAATCACCAAAATGGAGTCGTGACCTCTGGAAATGCGTGGAAGTACAGTCGCGAAGTCCATAGATATTCCGTCCCACTTCCACTACGGGACCTCCAAGGGCCGTAGCAAGCCTGCTGGTACCTGATGCTCTGCCTTCACCTGCTGGACGGTGAGGCACCGTGAAACGAACTCTGCCACAGCCTTCTTCATGCCCGGCCACCAGTGTTGTCGCCTGAGATCCTAGTACATCTTCGCCACTCCAGGATGTACCGCCAGAGGAGAAGTGTGAAACTTTCTTAGCACCTCCTCTCGTAAAGCGACTGGTACCATGGTACGTCCTCTGAAAAAGATGCCGTGCTCTGCTCTAAGTGAGAAACCATCAGGTGCATGTCCCGAGGATATCTGTGCACGCCGTGTCTCATAGTCAGCGTCCTCACGTTGTGCCTCTCTGACCCGCTGCAGTAGTGGAGGGGTGACTATGAGAGACTGGAGGAAGGCTGCTCCATCTCTATCCACGAAGGATATCTGTAAAGAGGCTAGCTGCTCTGTCGCCTCCTCAAGTAGCTGAATGCCCGTCCTCCTACTGAGGGCATCGGCTACCACGTTCCCCTTCCCAGGAGTATAGACTATCTCAAAGTCATAGTCCTGGAGGAACTCAAGCCATCGCCACTTTCTCAGGTTCAGGTCCTTCTGCGAGAAGATATACCCGAGACTCTGATGATCAGAAAAGACTGTAAAGAGTTCGCCCATCAGGTAATGTCGCCATGTCTTCAGAGCGAAGAACACTGCTTCTAACTCCAGGTCATGGGTAGCGTAGTTCTGCTCATGCAGCCTCAAATGATGTGATCCATAGGTGATCAATGCCCACTCCTGCATCAGAACACATCCGAGTCTGGTCCCTGATGCATCGCAGTAGACTACGAACCCCACTCCCACCTTAGGCAACCTCAAGATAGGTGCGCTAGTCAATCTCTGTCTCAGCTCCTGGAAGCTCTGCTGACATCTATCTGACCACACGAAGGGTTTCCCCTTCTTCGTCAAAGATGTGAGTGGTGCCGCAACTCTAGAGAAGTCCAGCACGAATCTCCGATAGTATCCAGGTAGTCCCAAGAAACTCCGATCCTTAGTCACCCTCCTGGGTGGCTCCAATGCTAACACAGCCTCGATCTTCGCAGGATCCACTGCAACTCCCGCCTCAGAGATAACGTGTCCCAAGAAGTGGACCTCACGTATCCAGAACTGTCACTTCGAGAGATTACCATAAAGCTGCTGCTCTCGGAGTGTGTCTAGTACAACTCGCATGTGATAGGCGTTCTCCTCCTTAGTCGTAGAGTAAATCAAAATGTCGTCGATGAAGACTATGAAAAATCGATCGAGGTATGTCTAAAAGATCTTGTTCATGAGGGCCATGAACACTGCTGGAGCATTGGTTACGCCGAAAGGCATAACCAAGAACTCATAGTGGCCATACCGACATCTGAAGGCCGTCTTCTGCACGTCCTCGTCTCTGACTCTGAGCTGATGATAGCCTGACCTGAGGTCTATCTTCGAGAACCACCGTGCTCCCTTGAGCTGATCAAAGAGGTCATCAATCCTCGGTAGCGGATACTTGTTCCTCACTGTCACCTAGTTCAGGTGACGATAGTCAACACAAAGTCGCAAGCTCCCGTCCGCCTTCTTGGCGAACAATATCGGGGAAGCCCAGGGTGAAACACTGGGTCGGATGAACCCCTTGCCCTGAAAGTCCTCCAACTGTACCTGTATATCTCGAAGATCGGCGGGGGCCATCCGATATGCTGGAGTGGATATCGGGGCTGTCACGGGGTACAATTCAATATAAAATTCTACCTCTCTGCGAGGAGGTATCCCTGGAACGTCGTCAGGAAAAACGTCCACAAACTGATCCACCACTGCCGGAAAACCAGGACTCCGCACGTCAACTGCTCCAAGGATGAGGCCTGCCAACTGATGAGTGATGGGTTGTCCTCTCCTCCGCGGAAGTCCATCATGTGCTGCAAAGGCTCCCTTCTCGCCGGTGAAGGTGAACCTACTCCCGTCGGTGCGTACACATCGCACCTTGCACCTAAAACAGTCAATCTGCGCATGGACCGTAGATAGCCAATCCATGCCCAAGATGACGTCGTAAGGCCTCGAAGCTGCTACAAAAAGATCCCAGCCGAAGCTCTCGCCTCCTAGAGTAAGCTCACACTACCGGCACTAGTGCGCAAACGTCGAGTCTGCTCCCATAGGAGTCTCTAGCCGTAAGGATCGAGCCAACGGCTCTGTCGGAATCTCCGAGCTCCGAACAAGGGCAGCGGCTATGAAAGAGTGACTCGCTCCTGTGTCTATAAGTACTGCAGCAAGGGTGGAATAGACACAGATAGTACCTCGAATCATCTCGGGTGCGCCGTGGTCATAGTCCTCTACTGCCTGGAGCTGTGCCTGTCTCAGCACGCCTGCTCCCTGTGGTCGGGGTGGACCTCCAGGTGGTGGTGGTGGTAGAGCCTCAAAGTGTCACCCATGACCGGCTACTCGTCCAGCTCCTCTGCCTCATCCGTCTCCTCCCTGCGGACTGCCACGGTCGACCCTCTGCCTCTGCCTCGGTGGTCCCTCAACTGTCTGCTGCTCCTCGGCACGGCGGGTCGGGCAGTCACGGGCCATGTGGCCCTGCCCGCCCCACGAGTAGCACTGCCTGCCTCTCGAAAGACCGGCTCCTCGCTGTGCGCCCCGCAATGCTGAGCCAGTGTCCTGAGGTCGTCTGCCCGAAGGTCTGGTCTGCCTGGACCCCTGAGTCATCCGTCGACTGCCTGCTGCAGATGACTCTGCCACGTGCCGCCCTGCGGTGGGTCTCGGTGCTAGTGTAGACTCAGCAAGGAAGCTCTCGATCAAAAGGGCCCACTCCAGTACTCATGTCTGAGTCGGTATGCTGAGGGAGATCAGCGATGCCCTGATCTCGTGTCTCAAACCCTACTCGAAGGTCCGGGCCCGGAAGAATGGGTCCCGTACCATGTCAGTCGAGTAGCGCGAGAGATCGGTAAATCTCGCCGAGTACTGAGCGACCGTCATGCTGCCATGCCGCAGCTGAAGAAGCTCCTGGATACGCACCGCATGAAGAGTGGCTGGGACGAACTCCGAGCGGAAGAGGCTCTCAAAGTCCGTCCATAGAAGAGATGCCTCATCGTGCACCTGGAGCATCAAGCTCCACCATCGTCCTGCTGCTGCGTGTAGTAGGCTCGTAGCGAGGATCACCATGAGGTCTGCTGGTGTCCTCACTAGCCTAAACACACGTACTACTGCCTCCAGCCAGTCCTCAGCTGCCTGGGGATCCGTCTCCCCGCGAAACCTGGGTGGTCGCTGGCGCTGAAACTCATGCAGTGCGCTGAGGCGGCGTGCATCGTCAGCGGCTGGTGCTGGAAGCATCGGTGGCTCGACGGGTAGAGCTACCGCCGGTGCCACTGCTGACAAAGGGCCCTACACCGAAGCCTCATCGCACGGTGGGCTGTCGTCACACTCAACTCTCGGAACCCTAGCTGGCTGCCTTCTTGGGGCCATCCTGAAAGGAAACAGGTGTGCCACGGTCAGAACAGTATACCTGGTGAGATGATATAAGTAATCATAAAGAAAACTATGAAACACACACGCAATCAATGTTTTCGTGCATTAAGTCGGAAATCAGAAGTCAGGGTCCTGCTGAATGGATACATCGGCCGCCGCACCAACACTGGACTCCCTGGACTGAGAACCACACTCAATACGCTAAACATTATTGTTTCACATAGAAAAGATTAGAGTTCACGGTAGAACCGAACTCCTATGATACAAATTTGTCACGACCCGCCCTCGGGGTCCGTGCCGTGACTACCCCAAGCCCGCCTTCCATAGGCCAGGGGCTGGCGACTAGCATCACGGCGTAAATCCCGGTAAAAATGGAAGGCATTGCCTTTGTAAATTAAACAAACACCACAGAGTAAGCAAGCAGAAAGTAAACACTAAGTAAAAATAGAGTACAACTGAAAGTCCGGAAAAATAAATGGGCCAGTATACAAACCAAACTGAATGTAAAGTACAACTCGAAAGGGAAAACAACAACTATAAGTAAAAGCCGCTACACCGAGATGTCCACTGGAGATCCCACTTGAAGGGAGGGTACAGATAGCTCCACTGCTCCACGGGTCCCACCGTCCGCTCCGAGTACGTCCCGCCCAGTGGTCTACCTCCAGGTACCATCCTGCTCTGCAAGCCTCAGCCAAGATCAACGTTGTCCATCGTCTGCAACCAACACAACGTAGTGCGGGCATAGCCCGTGCAGGGGTGAGTATAAGCTACTCAGTAGGGACCCTGAGACCCCTGAAGGTCTCCCAAAATCCACAAAGCATAAACCACATAGGAAGATACAAAAACAAAGTAACAACCGACACTGCATAGGTATATGCCCATACATATACCTAAGTCATCAATTCCAATACGCTCCAACCTCCGAGCCCAAGTACAACTCAGTCCACACAGGAAAGTAAACGTATTTCACACAGGAAAGCAAAACGAAATCCACATGGGATAGCACAACTCAATCCACACAGGAAAGTAACAGGATTCAGCTCACATAGGTATACTTATTCAAATGACGATAAAGATGATCTCTGATCCATCTAAGTCGTCGGACCCACGAAGGATCGATAGGTAACTAACCCCCGCAAAAGACCCACACAGTATCGGGCCCACACAGGACCTGTAGGCGCTGGTTCACACAGGACCGCTTAGCGCAAAGACCCACACAGGATCGGGCCCACACAGGACCTGTAACACTGATCCACGTAGGATCGCTGAGTGCTGTAGTGGTCGTCGAATCCACATAGGATCTCTGTACTTTCGTCGTCGCAGTCACAGTAGCAGTAGCAGTAGCAGTAGCAGTCACAGTCGTAGCCAGCTCTAGGGTTCCCGCACACAGCAAGCTCGTTCAGGAGGGTCCGCTCCACGAGCCGAGAGGCTGATACATCAACTGTCCCAAAGTCCAATGTTGATGTATCCAAAAGTTCCGTATCGTCAACAGGAACTCAACGCAACTGACGGCGCGTCGATCGGATGCCCGGTCTGAGGGTTATTGGCTTTTTCGTCCCAGGGGCCCGGTTGGTTTTAAAGGCAAAACCAACCCAACTGTACTCCATATGCATCCAAACCTTGGGCGGAGTATGCTAAAAGACCCGTCTCACTGAGAGGAACAGAAAAAAGCTGACGACATGTCAATCGGGCATCCGTAGCTCAAGATATGAGTGTTTCCGCTCCGAGGGCCCGGTTGGTTTCGTGTACGAACCAACCCGGCCGAACTCAAAGTATTCCGAAACATTGAGTGCAATAATCCAAATCGACCGTCTCGATCCGAGGATCGCATTGCCGCTGACGGTTCGTCAATCGGAGGTCCGTGGCTCAAGTTATGACCAAAATACCGAAATCGTCTCGAAAACGGGGGGTCCGGGGTCCGGCCCGGCGCGGCGGCGCGGCCCGGCCGACGGCGGTGCGGCCTGGCGCCGCACGGGTGTAGCACGCGGGGGGCATGGCCCCCGCTTCCCAGCTGGCGGCGCGGCTAAAAGCCGCGCCTTTTGGAGAAACCGCCCCCCCTCGTGGGGGCCTGCTTTGTGGAAAACGGGGGGGCGCTGCCCCCGCTTTGTGTAACCGGTCCCCCCCTCACGTGGGGGGGCCTTCTTGTGGCCAGCCAGGGGAATTAATTCCCCCGGCACCTCTCTTCCGGCCGGCCCGACATGGCCGGCCGGTCCTTCCTCAACGGGACCGGCAAGGCCAGTCCCCTTCCGGCTTCCGACACCGGCGGCCCGGCTAGCCACCGGTCTTCCCATTTCGCCGCGGCCCGGAACTGGCCGCGGTGTTCGTCGTCCGGCGCGGTGCGACGGCACCGCACCCCTTCACCACGCCTTTGATTTACTTCGACGCGGCGCGATGGCGTCACGTTCTTGATAATCCTTCCACGGCTCGGCGCGACGGCGCCGCACAATACAACCGTGCGAATTCCCGTGTGGTGTGTGGGCACCACGCCATCTCGTTCATCCACAAGAAAATAAATATAAACACGAACAATGGAGGGGAATTCGTCCGTGTTTGCGCGGTCCGACCCCCCTCTCGTTAGATGATAACTCTTAAATAATCATCCACAAGACTATCATGATGGAACCAAGAACGAGAGTAAATAAATTAATCAACAACAACCCCTACCTTGGTTTCAAGATGAAATATCGTCAACGACCCGCGGAAGACAACGTCGCGGAGGTCGGGCGTCGGGGTAATCGTTCGTCAAACCGTTGACGAAGAGGTACGTCGTTGGCGAATCTTCATAAGCCGACGAAGGAAGTCCAAGGAGGAAGCGGCGTTCCCATTCGTTGACACGGAAGGCGTTGTCGATCTTCGGAAGCAACTGGCTATGAAGAAGAGAGGAGCGACGTTCTTCGTCGGAGCTCGAAGGTTCTTCGCGTTCTTCGTCAAAGTTGAAGAAGAAGAAGGAGAACCCAAAATTCTCTCAAGAAGGCTAGAGAAATCTAACCAAATAAAATAAGTTAGAGACTTATTTTATTCACACACGTAATCAAATTGAATTTCAAAGGTTTGAAATTCAAATAAAATAACTCCAAATTAATTAACAAGTTGTCATGTCATTTAAAGAGGGGTTAAAGGGAGTTTTGAGAGGAGATGAAAAGTTGGGGTTCGTGTGGGCCCCACCACACTTAATCCTCCCAAGGAAGGTTAAGTGGATGTGGGTCCCACCTTTAACTCCCTTTGGGAGAAGTTAACCAACAAAATAAAAATAAAAAGTGTTCCACATTTTTATTTAACTTCTTATAATTATCCCAAAAACTAACTTTCGTCCCGCAATAAACACAACTTAGAAAAAGGTCTCCTAAAGCGAATATCGGCGCTGCTAGTTCATCGATGTCCTCGGATTTCAATTCCGAGCACCGGATCAAAAGGTATAAATTCCCGCTTGTTCGTTCACTGAACGTACCCGAGCCAAACTTCGGAAATTGATTCCGGACACTCCGGGCCCCAGAATGAGGTGCCGTCAGAAACCGCGTTCTTGTAAAATTCCAAATAATATTAAGAAAACTTTCCCTTGAATTTTACGGGTCTTTACATGTCAATATTCTATGTTTTTTGTATTGGTTTTGTATTTTTTTTGATATGTTATATGTGGTAAAATGATATATAAGGATGTGCACATGGGTTTTTAGTCATGGGGTTATTGGCATTAATATCTATGGCCACATGCCATGTTAGACTGAGGCTCTAAACTCCAACACTATAATTTATTGGTTAGGGAAGGGGACTGAGGATCTATGACCCCAACAGATACATTTTATGAGGCTACCTGGAATGAGGATCCATAGTAAGTCTAATGTAGTGGTTTAATAATTTTTTATCCATAGTGAGATAGGGACCTTGTATTATTCACTTATGCATAATAATAGGTTGTCATAGACCATTTTTTAAATGATTGGAATAGCTAACCCATGGAACAATTGAACAATATGTATTACATGGTTAAAAAGGTAAAAGTGAATATTTCTAAATAATGGAAAATATGATTCATTTTGGTCACCAAACCATTTTTTATGCCCTATCTGTTTTCACTAGATAATTTGTATACACCATTGGTGGTGGCCTGCTGAGATGTACTCAAACCCAACTCTACCGCCACTTGCTACCCAATAATATTTATTGGGCGTAGGCATGGACCAAGAAAAAGCCATTAGATAGGGAGTTGAGTTGGTCTTGGTATTTTCTTGGATGAGGATCCAGACATGGAGCAATGAACCATTTTAGGGATTCAGTTATTTATCTTATTGTGAGTTTTCATGACATTTGACACTACTAGCATGGTATGGTATAAATATTTTTTGTTTTTTTGGGCCATATATGGGAATGGTTGGTAATTCATGTTTCTGGTAAATTGTTAATCATTTCCTTTATTTCATATGTTATATCTTATGGATTACTTTGCTAAAGAGGTTATATCCTCCCCATGAAATATATAATATTATCCCTCATAGTTAGAAACCTTTAGCATATGAGGAGGTGTTCTTAAGGTCATTTGGGGAGCCTTTTGGGGGAAACAGTTAATGGATTTTGATTTGGGGTAGTTATACATCCACAACATCAAAATGGTGGATGAGAGAAAATTGGGTACCAAAGATATATCCATTTTGGATCAAAATAAACAATAATGGAATGATATTGAGGTTAAAGTAGTGAGACATTTTACAAAGTAGAGGAAGCATAACAATGGATTCAGGACATAACTACTAGGGTTTATAAATAGTGATAAGAGGAAAATGTTAAGATATTATGGTTATTTTAACATTGAAATTTCATTGAGGAATCACAACAATCAGTACTTCACCGACATGTACTGATTAAACATTCTTTTCTATAGTTTTTATCTGAACTCAAAATTTTATTCTTTTCTTTTTTATTTCTTAATTTTTATGAATTGGTGCCAACTTATGGATAAACCATTCCTTATGATTTATCAATATAAAAAATAGCAGTGTAAATATTTTTTTTTATTTTCAGAAAAATACATACACAATTATTTTTTAACAAGGAATAAGTGTGAAGAATCATGAGAGTGTGGTTGGAATGATTTTCCAGTCATTTCATTTCATCTAAAAAACTAATCCTACATCATTAAGAGTATCAATTAAACCTGATTAAATTTAAATAACATTCAATGAATCACTATTTATAATTGAATCTTAATATATATGATAATAATTTTATTTTATAAATCGTGGCTTACATGTTTTGGTTGTGTATTATAAAATAATGAATGATCGATTATATTTTTATAATATTCTCTCCAGTAGGTATAGGAACGAAATATTTTGTATATATGGGTAATCATAAAAAATTGAATATAGTCTGTATGAAAAATTCATATACTTTATATACACTAGAATTTGTAAACATATATATATGTGGAATACATCGAGGGCTAATATGGGAAACTATAATGTAAGGATATATATATATAAATAAATAATGAAAAGTTTTTTATTTATTTTAAGGAATATAAACATGGAATGATATAGGTAGGCCATATTTTTAGAACATGATCTTTTATTGTGGGATAAGGTAAATCAATTGACAAAATAGAATACAATAGACATAAGGAAAATAAATCATTATTTTATTCTTGTTGGAAAGGATTAATTTTTTATAATGAGTTTAAAACCCTAGGATAATTTCTTTAATGACCCATATTATTATCAATGGAATTTCCCTTCTTATAATAATATCATGTAGTGTAAATCACATACATCGAATAGATAAATCAACCTACAGTCATTATTATAAATGTAGAATGATTCATTAGTTAGAAATTCAACCAATAAGTTTTCTAAATTTTATAGTTGGATGATAAACATAAAATAATATAATATTAATAGGATAATTTATATCTACTCGTTCCAATATAATTTCCACAATGAAAAAAATCAAAAAGAATAAAAAATAATCTTAATAATACAACATTCATTTTGATGATTAAATTATATATATAATTGAGAGTAAAAATATGTGGAAGAATAATTATTGGAATAATAGGTATTTATAGGATGTAGTTAACCCATATGACTCTTATAAATATGACCATTAGAATATTAATCAGACTATTGTTATAGTAACCTAGCCAGAGTAATAGTAATTTTACCTTTAGGAATATTAATCTTCCTATTATAACATTAACCTCACTTATCTAAACATAATATAACATTTATGTATCCTATAAAATGTAAATCATATATCTTTATATGATGGTACGAATGACTGTATTTTTAAAAATAATAAATTAAGGGTTAGTTTTTTTATAAAATGTAAATGTTTAGTTGATAATTTATAATTAATATAATGATTTAAAATAGAATTTATTTTCAAAAAATGGATTCATAAATTAATATTATGTTGTATTATAATTATAAAATAATTTTATGGGACCATAAGTAATTATTAATAGTGTCATAAAATCGATTATAATATTAAATTCAATATTTTTTAAATATATTTGGATTTTGTTTCAAAATCTATTTATCATATTTTGAAATTTAATTTCATGAAATTAATTAAATTTTTTTAATTTACACAGCCAAAAATGGTTTGGTTATATTCTGGGATTTTTCTATATAATTTAAATTTTGGATAAATAGTGAATACAATAACTTAAGGTATTTAACAATATGTGAAAAATTGATGAATGTTTGAGTTATGGATTATGTAAGATCACATTATTATGGAGTGTCATTATCCATTTACTATATATAGTCTATATAAAAAATAATATTGATTTTTTTGGTCCAAAATAATAAATAGATGATTTTAGTAATAAAAAACACCCCACTCCCCTATAAAAACCACTCCTTCTCTTACACTATAAAATCCGTTATTCATTAAAAATCTATACCAAACCCTTTTCTCCCGACTCTTAACATGTTTATGTGCTACGTTTCTCATAAAAATACTAACTCCATGTTCTTTAAAGGTCCCTTCAAGGGGGTGATATTCAAGAAGTAATATTCTTAAACTACCTCTTTCAATTTCATTTCATCCCCAAACTTGTCATCACCAAATTTATCCATAAATTTATAATAACTCATGAATCATATATATAATTTAGTTTTATATTTATAATGTAATATCACCAATGAAAACCCTTTTTTAAAGACTTTACTTTTTCTAACATTAATGTTACATAATATTAATGATAAACAACATAATAGTTTTACAAAACTATGTTCCAATGGTTTAGTGTATTGGGAAAAAAATTCCATAAATATATTTTACATTATAAAAATAATCATTATTTAATTCAATATTACCTATCTTCTTATTGTCCCTTGAATTCTCCTATGTACAACTAGTCACCTGATGATATACATAAAATAAATGGGTGAGCTAAAATCATAGTTAATGGATAAATAAGAACATGATACAATATAACATGTGGGTTAATAATAATAATAATCATAATAAGATAATATTATGAAAATCATAATCATGAGGGTATGTGTTATATAAAAACATGAAACATGGTAATGATTAAAAGTGAAGCAACATGTCGTGGTGGTCAACTACCACACATATTTATGAAGAAACCAAGTATCATGTTCATGTATATTAAAATTTTCCAAATGAGATACATCAAGTTATCCAATGCATTAGAGAACTATATAATTCATTTCACACAAAACACTTCATATAATTTACATTACAGAATATTATTCCGAACACACCCATCACATGAAAATAGTTACACTGTCATGCATGCCACCTAGATCATATATTAATTCTGAACCATAAATAACCCATCTGTTGATATGGTTTTAACTCCATATTTCATAAACTCATGAATAAAAATTTGGAAACAGAATTTTAATAATACTATTTGTATAAGAATCATCAATATTGAGTGAAGAATAAATAATCTTGTAAAAGGTGTTTTTTTATAAAGTGTACTTTTGGAAAACATTATGTTAATTATAAAATGATGTAGAAAACATATATATCCTTTAATATTAAAAGTAATAATAATGAAATTACTTTTATGGATGACTAAATTATTATTCGTATAGAAATTTTTGTTAAAGAGGAAAACCCCCAAGGAATTAGAGTTGGGTTTGAGAATTCATCTTTGCTTGTGTATGAATGATTCTTTTGATTTATATTACAACATAAACACATTAAATTAGTTAATTAACATATATAAAACCGTTTAAAAAATAATTTAATTCATTACAGTTTTACAATGTTCATTTATGGTCTTTTATATGAGTTATAGTGTTTAATTTCATTGTAGGTGAGTGTTCGTTTTCATTGTTTTCATGATCGGTTCAGTTTTATACATGAATGGATGTCTGTGTAAAATGATGATAAATATCCAGAATTTTTTTATAAGTTATTTTATATCATAAAAAACTTTAAAGTATCTTATAATTTATTTTGTGGGATGTTTTTGGGATGAATCATTAGATAAAAGTCAATGTTTATCATTTTTGGTTATTTCTTACAGTTTTACAATCACAACAAACTAATTTTGTTTTATAGTTTAGTATTATGCAAATTTTATAGTTATATATCATAAATAGGATTGTAAGATAAATTTATATATCATTTTAAAACATTATAATGGTTTTATTATCATACTCGAATGAGTTTAAGAGAAATGAATGTGCATCGTTGACGATATCGATAAATTGACACATCAAGGGAAACCGTTAAAATTTTAAAATAAAAGAGAGATATTAATGAGTTTATTTATAGATATTCCACTAAAATGGTATAATTACTGTATATTTAATGTATGGGAGTTATCATGACATTTTTATGAGGGGACTTCAGGATAAAATAATAAAATAAATGAACATGAAATGAAATTAAAAGAAATTAAAGTGGAATTTACCTCAGGAATTTTTCATCCTGAGACCCTCCATAGGGAAACTATTTTTGCCTATTTTTTAGACAAAGAGGTCATGGATGTGGGAAAATGTATTGGGTAGTGTATATGGTAGAATTTTGTGATGTCTCAAATCATGTGATGAGTAAGGAGAAGAGGTGGTGAGGGGTGATATTTATTGTTGAGGATAAGGGGGCTTTCTCATTATTTAGCTCATTAGTTTTTTATTTTTTCTCAGGAATATGACTAGTTGTATAATTATCAAAAAATATATTAAATTAATTAATATTAGGTCGAGATGTTGGGCATAAATCATCAATCAATAATATATGGAATCATAATTCATGTAATTATATTTTATTGTAAATTATTGTATTTTATTATTCCCCAAAAATTCATGAATTTTATATAAATAACAAAAATACCCCATTAATATTTTCAATGTGTAGAATATTAAAATTAACTCAATTTTATTTAAATTATTATCTAAATATTTGTAATTTATTTTTAATTAAATCAAAATTTTCTTGTAAAATGCATATTATAAAATTAGAACATATTTGATAACACTATGAAACATTAATTAAGGTGTCCTAAAATTTTCTTAAAATCATAAGACATAATAATATTAACTTCTGAATAAATATTATGAAAATAATTTTTCATTTAAATTATTCAATTAGTAATAAAATATATAATTAAATATTGAGGACATACAAATATTACAAGGACTTAATTAATAATTATTAAAACTTTTATTTACCTAAGATATGATATAATTATAGAATACATTCATTTATTAGGTGCCTAAATTTTATTTATACAATCATGGGTGAGGTTAATCTTCATTTGGATTGTTTAATAATCTTATAGTTCGTATTAATATTCCTAATGTAAAATTACTATTTCATCGGTATTGGTTCCATAACATCTAGAAATAATTCATATTTCCTTAAATCTTCATTTAGAATGTCTTTATTGTGGGGTTTATGTGATTTTAAGTTATTTATTCTAAAATAAATTAATATAACAATGGATAACTTCCATTGATAAAAATTGAGTCGTTGCACATTTCCCACATCTGATTAATCAATGAAACGAACCCATTATCCAAATTATGGTGGCTAAATTACTATAGGATAATCTGTTTTGGTTTTCCATTACCGCATTCAAGGCTGATCATAAAACAAATATAATTTTTAATTAATATTATAAAAAGTATATTTTAACTTAATTCATGTTCTCGAGATTATATTTGGACACAATAATAAATAATAAGAACTAGTTTGAGATGGACTGAAAACCCGCCAAAATAAAATTACCATTTATCATTAAAATCATATTATTTGAATCTTAGACATGTTAGAAAAATGTATATATTGAAACATTTACCCTATATATATCTATTAATACCATTATATTTCACTTTTATATTTTCATTTCAATTTGACATGAACCTCAGTAATTTTTCACCAGTGAAGAAACCAAGAATCCTAGAAATGAATACTCCCAGAACAACAACATTAAACATTTTATGTCATCAAAATAGCCATTACTAAACATAATTAAATTATAACGAATAAAATATATGTTTAATAACATCATATTTAAGTAATTAATGAATGTAATTTTATTATTTGGGACATTTTGTGCAATTTGATAACACATTCAAACATAATATAAGGGGTCTCTCAAAATCTCCATATTTCTTTTTTGTAATGATCTCTATATAGATGCATAAATTTATATCATAATTAATCTTCTTTATATGTTATTTATTTTTTATAATGTTCCAACCATAATATATCTAGCATAATTAGTTTTAATTTTATGTTGAAATACATGTTTTTAAAGGTTCCCTTCTGAATTCCTCTCAATAAGAAAAGTCGATTAGAGGGAAGTTCTATGTTTCATTCCAATTTTCAAGTACACTCCAAAAAATGTTTTTAGAAATCAATATTTCTGAAAATAACTCATTTTATAATGATAAAAATTATTTAAATTTTTTAAGGAAATAATTATAACATAATTTATTTAAATATTTTTTACTTTATTCAATAACACTATTCACAATTAGGACATTTCAAATGTTTTCTTACCACATGTTTTATTGTTTGCAATGTAGATATACATAATTATTAATTATATAGTCTTGTTTCATCCTTCATTAAAGTCAAGTATTTATTTAAATCCCTTCTTTTAATAATACCATTATGTTTTCGCATTCATTATGCCTTAAAATAATATTACAAAACCTATTTCTTTCAATTGGTAACCCTTATGATTATTTTATATGAATGATTTATTTTTGTGGAACACATATTCATATATAGTTAGTATTTTTATAACTATATAGTGTTTGAATTAGGTGAGTAACGTTTAGTCTTGTGATATGTTATGTATGGGATTAGAGCGTAATCCCTATCCATTTTGGGGCTCTGTATAGAATGTGATTTCATCATAGCCATTATCCATGAATCATGATTATGTAATAATACATGTTTCTTCCACATTACTATATTTCCAAGATCATATGATTTCTTGTTCTATATGTTATTCCTTTAAATGATTATTCCTCAACCATGCCATTTAGGTTATCATGTTATGCCTTATAACTCTTGTGTTATGCCTCTTTTCCTTATTTAATCCCTTTATATGATTTTTAACTCGTAAATTTTATCTATATATTCCCTATGTTATCTTATACCGTTATAGGATATCAAATGTTTAGTGAACTCATTATCGAGATTAATAAAAAGAATTTTTATTCCAGTTTCATATTTTCTATTTATGTGGCTACTATTCCAAATACACTACAGTTCTCGATTCCTTGGATTATATTTAATATATATTTATTCATAATATAGATTAATAATATCTTAACAAAGATTTTGTCACTAAATTATCAATTTGATTATAAAATACTATTATACCAATGAATATAAATAATTTCATAGTTCCTTAATTTTTAACGAGATCATTAAATATTACATGATTTATTTTAATTTTATTAGGTTCATAGGTCATACAATATTTTTTACTTTTTTACTTTATGATACAAATTTTTATATTCCATTACTGGTTGGTCATTGTGATCATAGAAAAAATATTTCAACAGGCTTTTCATTTCATGTTTTTATGTAATTATTTTTAGTATAAAATTTAATATCTTATAATATTGGTTGATTGGTTCTTAATTATTAGGGTCATATAGTATTTACCAAAGTGAGTTCCTAATTTTTATATTCATATATCAGAGAACAAATTAACTTATTATTTTTTAATCTTATACACCTTAGAACAATGTAATTACTAAATCTGAAGGTCTTGTAACATTGTCTAAAGAAATATCCTTATGTTTATGTTCATATAAAATTAACCAAAGTGAGAGCATAAAATATATGTTTTTATATCATATACATAATATGGTGCCAAAATAAAATTTTATATATCTTGGAATAAATAGAAATCCGATAATCTAAGGTAATACAACTTTCACAAATGTGACTACCTCTTTTTTAATTAAGTATAACCTCATATAAAGTGAGTAATTTATTTTTATATATATAAAACATGGATCAATTTTTCACATTGATTATTAAATAGTTACATTGATCCTTGTTTTATTGATAAGGTAGTTCACTTGATTATTATAATGTTAACTCAACACAAATGAAGAGTAAATCCAATACCAAAATAAATGACTAGAGAAATGAGGGTGGTAGAAAATACAAATTCATGTAACTAGGAATAAAATATATTCTAGTTTATACTATCATATCCTAGAAAGTGATTTTAACAATATGTTTTTACACAAAATGAGAATGATGTTTTCTAAACATTAATGGCGAACAAATCCCACATTAGATCAAATAACCTAATAAGATAAAATATCAATATATATTGGATAGAAATATATTTTAATGATGTAAAAAATATATGAATGTATAAAATAAAAAATCATTTTAGATATTTTTAAATATTATAATATTAGGTAATTGGTAGATAAATATACAAAAAATAATAATTAAGAACATTTAGAAGGAAAAATACACTTTAATTCTATCAAAGATATATAGTATTATAAAAAACTTCCTATAGAACAAATATATAAAATTGGAAAAGAATTGCTAGGCCATATTATGGGATCTTGTGTTTTCACCACTTATCAAAGTGGTTCCATAATATTAGATAATTTTTTTTAACAATTTTAATATAATATTTCTTATTATCCAATTACTCTAGGTGTTTTGTTTGTTGGATTGAAAAAATAGTATTCCAAATGGGGTTTTAAATATTATATAATTACACCATTATATATAATGTACAATAATAAAAATAAATACATATTTTAAATTGATAATTGGATGAAAATCAGTCAAATGAAAAAATATAATAGTTAATACCAATATATTTGATCTATGAAATCTAACATATCGGGTTGTTTTAGAAATCAAGAATATTTTAATTTTGGAAGATTAAAACAACATAGTGTAAATTGTGTTTATTCAAACCTAACAGAAATTAATGGGGAATAATGAAATATAGTGTACTGGGATTAATGGATCAATAGAAATACATGTTACTAGTACAAAAATATGAGATCTATTTTCTACTATATATTTCATAAATATGAGAATTGATTAATAACTAGTTATTTATGTTCCCATTTTATGAGAAACAAGACATGAATGAATATTAGATTGATCTTTTATAGAATGATGAAAATGAATGGGATTTAATGGTAGCATATGTCTTGGTCTATGATAATAAATTCAATCATCTCTATTCTTCCTAATGTAATGTGATTATAGAATCACATAGGTCATGAATAGTTGATGATTTAAAACCTATATTAGATCAGTATTATCAGAAGGAATAATAGGATGGTGTAGTGTATCATAAAATACTATAGACAATTTAACATAGTAAAATTTCATGTCTATTATACAAATCCATAAATTTTAGGATCCATCCTAATGTACTTGATACTTCAGGTCTTTTTATGACCATTATTTAAACACATTTATGGACCTGTGGCTAGGACCAAAATATCTTGTTGTCGAATTTAATATTATCAGGAATAAATTTTATTTTCTTTATATTCATTAAACTAGAACCAAGATGTATATTTTTAGGTTCATATGACCAACACTATTGAACCCTATTTAAAATATGATATTAAGTATTAATTGAAAAAAAATACATTGGATGGTGGAGTTATATACTATATATTTAGGTTAATAAATGATTTCACTCCACTAGAGTATCCATTAAAAATTGTAATTACCTTTACCCTGGTAAACAATACACGATGTTTGCATTATTACAATATAATAATATAAAAAGAATCACATCTCAATGTACCGACAAGGTTAGTTGTCTTATAAAACTAAATACATATATGATTCACATAATATATTTCAATACACAAATTAAAACATAATATTCTTCAGGAATATCATTATTCCCTCTATAATATCCTTTCATATCATTCATATTACAGTTCCAGGGTTCCTTGGAATGTAGAAATTTATGGTCGATCTTCAACTCAAAGTAACCTTTTCTTATAAAAGAATATATCATGAGAAAATGATGAATAATCAATATATCATATTCAATATGTAATGTTATGTATCGAAAAACACATTCTATTTGATAAATAACATTATTATTATTAATAGAAAAGTATTAATCAATAAAAAAGGTAAATAATTGAATGCACATTACATTTATGTAACTATACAACTATGAATAGGTATGTAATTACCAATATGGATTGGTAAATAACTAAATAAACATGATGTTTAAATATAATTAATATTTTTAATAGATAAGGGAAAATAAATACAAAAAGGTAAATAATGAAACACAAAATTCATTTAAATAACATGAATATAAAATACTATGATTTTAATACATGAATATTACATCTTTCTGCACTAATATTGAATAAATTACGAAAACATATCTCAAGGATTGTAATACTGTAGTTCCTTTAGTGATGTGGTAAAAAATCTTCTTAATTGTGTGGAATATCATCAATATCTCCCATAAATATCTTATCCTTTACAACTATTCAAAACAATTCCCTACCTCAAATTTTTCCTTATAGTAATTGGAATGAAAACATAAGAAAATTAATTTTAGATACATAGTGGGGAAAAAGAAATAAATGTAATAATTACATGAATATTAGTTAATGATTACATTATCATGACATATGAAAAAAACACCATGCATATCAAATATAAGAATCTGACGATATGGGTTAAATATTATAAGTTAATATCACATTAATAATAATGAAATCAGAGATCATGCGACATGAGATTATGAAATTAACATATGATATAGAATTGTGGAATAAAAAATGTATATAAAATCATTTAACTGGTATTCAAGTATCAATATCAAAGATATCATATTTGATTGGGTGCACTCCCAAAACCATCATTGTAGTCAATATTTCCACCCAATACCATTATAATAGAAAAAGTCCCTTACTGAAATTTGTTCTCACCCAATTATATTCCTATATATATCATGAGATATAAATCATTAACCAATTAATTGTATTGAGATATAGGGCTCATCCATATTTGGTTATAACATAAACACCATCTTTTTTTATAACATAACCCATATCCTTGGTTATAATTTAACCACCATCAAATAATAAAAATCAAACATATGTGTGGCATAAGATCATAAAATTTTAACCTTGAAATAAATCATTAAATGAAATTTATTTTATATACAGTTATCATATCATAAGCTGTGGAAAATAGATGAGATTTATAATCATTTATTCATTTCACTATAGAATAAACTATATAAATTAATCGGTGTCATAACAATTTTAACATGCTATGACCCGTTGAAGTGAAATGTGTTTCATAAAAATCTTCTTTTCAGAAACATAATCCATTCAAATAAAAAATAATAATGATATCCTTGGATCATATCCACAATAATGAAAATGCAGTATTAATTCACTCTATCTTTTATGTATATCAATCTTGAATGATTAATCAGTAGAAACATTTCTTGATTAAAATACCATTTTATTAAATCACTTTTTAAAACATAAAATTTAAAAAAATTAGAATTTCTTTTATAATAAACATTGAAACATATAAAGTAATATTTAGAAATCATTAAGAACATTTATTGATGAAAATATACATTCTAACATGATTTTTTTTAAAAATACTGAAAATCATTTTATTTTAAAATATCCATTGAAAAAATATAAATGAATAATTACAAATATTAAAATATTTCATTAGTATAATCACATTTCCACATATAAATAACTTTTTAAAATATTTTTAAAATCCATTTCTTTGAAAAAAACATGAGAACATATAAATTAATATTCAATGAAAATAATATTCAAAATGGTATAAAATTACAATCAAGAAAAATATCCTAAAAAATATTACATTTATATTTTCAATAAAATCCAAGTGGAAATTTTTGAGAAACTGACATTAATATTCCTTTCAAGACATTTTATTAAAAGTAAAACGTGGGTAAAAATTTATTTGAAAAAACATTCGAATATTTTTAAAATAATCAAAAAATTAGAAATAGTTATTTGTAATGAAAAAGGGTTTTTTACCAACCAGATAAATAAAAAAATTCTAATTTTTTTTTGAAATGTTGAGTATATAAATGAGAGGAAAATGAAGGGAAAAATGTATTGTAATCACCCTACCAGAGGACAATAAAATTCATCTGTTTCATGACATGTATATAATAATATTTCTTAATTGGAAGAATAATCACAAATAATCCTCATAAATGATGAGATTGTATCATTAAACCATTACCACTTAGGTGACATTGAATCACAAATTCCATAATATAAAATACTTAAACGAAATATAGAATATAATGAGAATAACTAAATGCATGATATTAAATTAAAAATTGCCTATATAAACCCATAATAATAGAATAATGATGTATAACATAACATATGTCTCAAAGAAGGAAAACTGGGACAAAAATCCATTACTACTATATGAACTTTTGAACCATAATCCCGATGAAACATAGATCATTAAATTGAAATGTAAATATCAATAATTATTTATAGAATGATCATAAAATAAATTTACTGAATTTATGAACAATATATAAAATAAATAAATGGTGAATATGGAATATTTCCTATAGATGTAAAAAGTGAGACTAAATTACCTTAACAAAATCATTGAGTTACTTTCTACACATTGGAACATCATCTTATTCAGGTCTAGTCCCTATGATTTCATCAAAATCCATTGTATGTTGTATTTAAACATAAAATAAGGCTTCTAAGATGAAATGAGAAAACATGGGATTAGATTTAGGTAGGTATCATCCAAACCACTGGGTTTGATGTTTTAATGAATATACGACATGGGGTTCCCTTTAATAAGCGAGGTTAGTGGCACACTTGTAATTTTCATGAAAAGTAAAAGTAGCAACAACATTTTTATCATTCCAATATTATCAAAAATAGACTATTATCATGTTAAAAACATTATAGGGTATATATATTTCCAAAAATTATATTTTATTAAATTATTATTTCATTTTTTCAAACGTTTATTTAGTATAACTCTATTAAACCCATTTTTACCTTAACCACACTTAATTAATTTTTATTACTTTAACTATTCATTTTCATCATAAAATTAATTTTATCTTATTATATATAATAGTTTATACCATTATTTTAATGTAATATATTTTTTAAATTACAATCATGAAGTGTAAAATATTAATTTAAAATTAATCCCCAGATGCGATGATAAATTAGGGTTATAAAAAAGAAAATAATCAAATGTTTACAAAGTAAATCTATAAAAAATGAAAATTATTCAAATTCCAAAAATTGGGTTAATATATATATATATATATATATATAATTTATGTAATTCTAATTTAAATAAAATTTTAAATATAATTTAACTGCATATGTAATTTGAACTAAAATGTTGTTTTCAATTAAAAATAATTATTTTTCACCATTCATGAAGATAATAATATTTTCAGAAAATTATAAAACTTTCACCATAAGATAATTATAAAATTAATATTTTGAAAATTTAAATTATTTTTTCAAATAAAATTTTTAAATTTAGAAAATTATTTTTTAAAATAAATTTTAAAAAATTTGACAGAATCAATTTTTTGGAAAATATAGTTTCTAAGCATAAAAGTGTATTTTTTTTCTTAAATCATATATCAATAAAAATGAAATATCAGTGTCAAATAGTTTATTGAATATATACTAGATTAATTTCTCTAAACTAATTAACAAAAAGTGGGTTTTTAAATTTAGATAGGTAAAATATGTTTTTTTCTTAATTTTATTTCAGTAAACTATTTTCATTTATTTTGAAATATATTTTTTCCATTTGAAACCATTGAATTAATTATATATAAAATTTTAACCCATATATTTTCATTATTTATTAAATCATATTAAAACCTTTCATTCCAATTCTTATGTGATAAAAATTATATTATGACATTTTAATAATTTTTCACTTTTAGTTTAGATATATGGTTTAATGTAATAAAAGATAAACTCAGGGTTATGTTTAATAAAAAATATCAAGATTAATAAATTACTTTGAAATAAAATATTTGACATAATCTATTGGTGTCACATTATACATCCCATAAAATGAGTTTTAGAATCGAAATTCTTATCACTCTTCAATAGCGTATAATTTGAAAATTCATTAATAGAAACCCACATAATAAAATGTGTTAATATAAAATAATGTTGAAAATTATAATATAATGCCTTAATGTAATATACAATAACACATACACATCTTTTATATAGTATAAAATAGGTTCTAATTGAAAACAAGGACATATAAGAGAAATCTAACACACAAATACAGATTGTGAGTGATATCAAACATGGTCAAGAGAAAGTTAACTTCCCCAAATCCATAGAACAAAGAGGTGTTCAAAATTATCATTTATGTGAAAAAATGATGATAATTGAAAAAAAAAATTAGTTCATACTATATTTCAAAATGTTGTGGAATTTCTTTTCCATGTAGACTATGAACATATAAAAATGTACTTACATGATATATTTATTCTTTATAGGAAGAATTTCATCATTTGATCGTCTGTTGGGAAATTTCCACATCATATATTTCTCTAAGAGATTAATTTTTTCATTTTAGATGAACTAAATAAGATCCCTAATAGAACAATATTCTAATAATTCTATAACTAACTTATATTTGGATAACATCTCTTATCCAATTTGGATATATCATTGCATGGTGGAGTAATAAATTTATCTTTAAAACCTCATCCAAATATAATTATAAACAATTAAAAATATGTCAACCATGTAACCCTTACGAAACTCAAAATATATTGATATTGCCACTAAATTTCACAAAATAAACATACCCTTAATCCCACATATAATATGATGTGTCTCTTTATTATCACAAACCAAACATGTGAATAACATCATCATGTATTCTCTTAAAAATGTTAACCACCTAAGTTTCTATAAAACTTTATTAAAATCATACATGCATTATCATTCCTTATATAAAACATAAATTATTTGATATATTTCTTAAATCTAAAAATATTGGAGACTCCGTCATTGTTAGCTTAAACCAATTTGTCTAGAAATAATTATTCAGATACAAGGTAGATATATTATCCAATTGAATTATTCAATTTCAACATATCTTTATCCCAACATCATTTTCTCAACATCTGTAAAATATAATGGGTCATGTTCTCTTTATCAAAATATCACATTTCCATTAAATTAATTTTATAGTCCATTAAAACAATTTAACCTATTTTTTAAAAAAATCCATAATGAAAAACTTATACTAAACAATCATTATATATTTATTTATTCATATAACATAATACTTGAATTATAATAAATTAATACAACAATAATCCCACTTCCATCTCAAATAATAAACTATAATTAATCATTTTATTAATTAATATATATTTCCCTTCATATTTGATTCAATGAATCTCCACCATCAACGGAAAACAAATCCTCACACAACATTTCTGATTATCTAAATGAGTTTTCCCTATAGGTAATTTATTTTCATAATTATGATACTATCAATATTTAATAAATTTAAATATCGATGATACCATAGGGATACCATTATTTACATCCATTACATTTACCATACTTCTCTGTTACACATTTTAGTAACATTCTTTGTGTGCTTTTATCCATACCCAAAACATCTTATCAACACACAGAGACAATCCATTACTTTATTATTCCAACATTTTTTACATATAGATAAAATAATCATCCTTATCTCATGGTCTCATATATTGTAACTCTCAGTGAACTCCATATTTCCTTTCTTTGATGAGTTCAACAGTTGGTTAATGTGAAATTTTATAATCTTGTTTTATGATATATTATAAGGAATAATCAGAACATCCTTCACTAGAGTTTTCATTCTATTTGGTTTCTCATCAAAAAAATATCATATTCAATTTTCTACAATTTTTTTTATAGTTACCACACTTGAATAAAACCACAATCCATACTGTGATAAACACTAAACATTTTTGAAAACCAAATAAATATGAAAATATCACTTATATGATGTCTAAATCATGAAACGATATTTTAAATTTATAAAACCATAGTTTTATCATGTGTCATTAATATTCATAATATATTTAAATCCTTAAGTATATTTCATAAAGTTATTATGGAATTATAAATCATATATCATAGTAGTTTCTAGAAATGTGCTGAGAAAGACCTGTTGTAGTGCACTGGGTGATGATTGAGTCCAGATTATTGCACCCTTTTAAGAGTTATTACCCCAATCTATCATTTTTCGATAGTTATATACACTATTAGTATATTGATGAGGATTTAAATTCATTTATTCCACACTCTCAATCTATAACCAAAATTCCAATACATTTTCTATTACTTTGACTCATTCATGGAATTATACAAAGAGACATCCATAGACATATCCTTTGAAATACCTCTTGGTATCTCATTAATGTTTTCTCATAATAGAATCCAAATATTATTTAATCATTCTCCAAGAGACAAACTATATCTAATAAGGAATTTCATTCTTATATATTACATCATTTTTGATGAATTTTCTATACATTACACAATCATATGCCTACGGATTGTAATAATTTATTTTCATAGGAGATTAGGTATATTATAATAATTGTTTTGAATGATATTCAACATCTATCATAATGATATTATCCTTTATCAGTATTCAAAAATATACACCACATAAATGCATTCCTCAAAACTGTGGGAATGGAAACATAAAAAATGTGAGCTCATCCTGTCAATAAGGGCAATCAAGGGAGACAGATAAGAATTAAATGAATATAATGGTACAATAACAAGATCATAACATATGAAAAACATACCCTATATATCAAATAAGAAAATCAAGAGTCATTGAATAATGATTGGAGGTTCTTACGACATAATCATAATAATTTCAAAGAACATGAGCTATAAAATTATACAATTTTCATAATACATCGATGTATGGAATATATAAAAAAATATAAAATCATTTCCATGTTAGTCAGGGATCACTCAAATTTCTATTTTATTGGAAGGGGTTCACTCACCAAATAATTATTGTAGTAAAGGTTCACTCGAAAGACCACTATAGTAGACAATGTATCTTACTAAACATAGATCAAGGTGCATTCCAGTCCAATCTATATCATGAGATACAAATCAATACTTAATTCATTAGAAGGATATATGGGTCATGTTATAACTAAGGATGGTGGTTACGTTAAAACCAAATATGATCGTTATGTTATTAAAAATGATGGGTCCCACCCATCTTTAGTAATAACATAAGCAGCATCCTTGGTTTTAATGTAACCACCATCATTTTTTATATCATAAACAACACCATAGAATGAAAATCATATATAACTGTGACTCAAGATCATAAAATATTCATCTTCTAAATTGATCACAACATAACTCATTGTAAAATTATATGGTTTCATAAAAATTTTATCATGGGAAACACTATGTAAGAGAAATTGGTTTTATAAGAATCATGTCATCAAAGATATAAACCATGTAGGGGATAAATAAGAATGGTATTGACATATCATATCCTCTACAAAGTGAAATATACAATAAAGTATTTCATCTTATATGAAAAATTATTTTGGAAGATAAATGACTTGGAACATTTTTTTAGGATAAAAAAATTCATTTAAATCCAATTTGAAAAGTAAAAAATACAAAAATATTTAGAAAATTATTTTCATGGAAAATAAAATTTCAAACATATAAAAGAATCAATAAAAATAATGTACAAAATTTCATCATAAAAATGACTTTCATGTTTCAAAATTTTTAATGCATTTTAGAAATTATGATATTTAAAAATATCCCTTGAAACTTATAAAGTATGATTTAAAAATCAATTAAACCATATCTTGAGAAAAATATAATTTCTACATTGAGAACTCTTTTTAAACATTTTGAAAATTTATTTTTCTAATAATACACATAATAAAATATAAATTAATATTCAATGAAAATATTGTTCATATTGTTGTAAAGCTCTATTTTGAGTATATAATTTTAAATTATGATTCTATAAGCTTTTTTTGAAAAATCTAAATGGGCGTTGCATGGAAGACAACAAGAGGATTCCTTTCAAAAAAATATTACAAAATTTTAAAAATTTATAAAAATTTCATTAATAAATCATTTTAATTATTATAAATAAATGTTTTATAATATTTTTAGAAAACATGGTTTTGGAATAAAAAGAACTTTTCACCGATGATAAAAATAGAATTCTTTCATAAAAACATTTTTTTGAACACATTAATACCTAAAGAGATGAAAAAGAATATAAAACATGTATTATCATGAAATAAATCAGGGAGATGAATGTTCATGTGTTTCTTGGGAGGTATATCATAATATTTCATCAAAAAAATATAAATAATCCTCATAAAAGATTGGATTTTATTGTCACGACCCGTCCTCGGGGCCCGTGCCGTGACTACCCCAGGCCCGCCTTCCAAAGGCCAGGGGCTGGCGACTAGCACCAAGGCGTAAATCCCGGAAAAAGGGAAGGCATTGCCTTTGAAAAGTAAACAAGCACCACAGAGTAAGCAAGTGGAAATGTAAACACTAAGTAAAAACTATAATAAGCTGTGCTGAAAGTAAAAAGGGGCCGGAAATACAAGCCCAACTGTAAAGTACAACTAATAGGGAAAAACAGCAACTGAAAAGAAAAGCTGCAGCGTCGAGCCGTCCTATGGAAGTCCCACCTGAAGGGTGGGTACAGATAGCCTCTACTGCTCCTCGGGTCCACATGACCGCTCCGAGTGCGTCCCACCCAGTGGTCCACCTCCAGGTACCGTCCTGCTCCGTAGGCCTCCACCACGATCAGCAATGTCCGTCGTCTGCATCCAACACAACGAAGTGCGGGCATAACCCGTGCAGGGGTGAGTATAAGCTACTCAGTAGGGACCCCGAGACCCCCGAGGGTCTGCCAAAATCCACAAAGGATAAACCAAAAAGGAAAGATACAATCACGAAGTAACAACTGACACTGCTTAGGTATATGCCCATACATATACCTAAGTCAACAATTCCAATAAGCTCCAACCTCCGAGCCCAAGTACAACTCAGTCCACATAGGAAAGTATGCGTATTCCACACAGGAAAGAAAAATGTAATCCACATAGGATAGAACAACACAATCCACACAGGAATGAAAACAGGATTCAGCTCACACAGGTTCGATCATGAAGTGGAACCCAAAGCTATTGGGAAACTCCTTCTCCATCAAGTGCAGCGGTTATGCCGCTACAACCAAGCGCTTCCCTCTTACCTTGGACTATTGTAGTTCTCCACCTATCAGGTACTGTGGGCCTGCTGCTACAAAGCGCTCCCCCGTTCTGTTACAACCAAGCACTCCTCCGTCGTGGGTATGCCGCTACAACCAAGCACTCCCCTGTGCCGCTACAACCAAGCGCACCTCTGCCGTGGGTCTTCTGCTACAACCAAACGCTCCCCTGTGCCGCTACAACCAAGCGCACCTCTGTCGTGGATCTGCCACTACAACCAAGCGCTCCCCTGTGCCTCTACAACCAAGAGCACCTCTGTCGTGAGTCTGCCGCTACAACCAAGCGCTCCACTGTGCCGCTACAACCATACGCACCTCTGTCGTGGGTCTGCCGCTACAACCAAGCGCTCCCCTGTGCCGCTACAACCAAGCGCACCTTTGTTGTGGGTCTGCCGCTACAACCAATCGCTCTCGTATTCTGCTACAACCAAGCGCTCCCCTGTCGGGCTATCCGTAACACACCGTGTCGTTCGATCAGCAGTCGTCAAGTCTCAACCGGCTCTAGGGTTTCCGCACACAACATGCTCGTTTCGGGAGGGTCCACTCTATGAGCTAAGAGGTCGATGCATCAACTGACATGTAGTCCGGAGTTGATGTATTCCAAGACGTACCGTAGTGGTCACTGCCGAAAACACGGAGGATTACTGTATGGTTTTCATGATCGTCGCAGTCGAACCCACTGAGGATCTCTATACAGTCATCGCCGTCACAACAGTAGTAGCAGCCAGCTCTAAGGTTCCCGCACACAACATGCTCGTTCGGGAGGGTCCGCTCCACGAGCCGAGAGGCTGATAAATAAACTGACTTAATGTCCAGATTTGATGTATCCAAATGTTCTGTATCGTCAATAGGAACTCAACGTCGCAGACGGCGCATCAATCGGACGCCCGGTCTGAGAGTTATTGGCTTTTTTGTCCCAGGGGCCTGGTTGGTTTTTAAGGCAAAACCAACCCGACAATACTCCACCTACATCCAAACCTCGGGAGGAGTATTCCAAAAGATCCGTCTCACTTAGAGGAATCCACCAAAGCCGACGGCACGTCAATCGGACGTTCGTAGCTCAAGATATGCGTGTTTCCGCTCCGAGGGCCCGGTTGGTTTCGTGTACGAAGCAACCCGGTCGAACCCAAAGTATTCCGAAACCTTGAGTGCGATATACCGAAACGACCGTCTCGATCCAAGGATCGAGTTGCCGCTGACGGCGCATCATTCGAAGGCTCGTTGCTCATGTTATGGGCAAAGGACCGAGAACGGTCCGAAGACGGGGGGTCCGGCCCCGGGCCAACCCAGCCCGACCCCCCCCCCCCCCGGGGTCGGCCAAACCGGGTCAACCCTAACTGGGTCGACCCGACCCAGTCTGACCCGGCTGGACTCGGTCCGGTCCGGCCAGGGCGCGGCCCGGCCGGTCGGACCGGCCCAACTCGGCTCGGTCGAGCGGCCGAGCAGCTGGACGCCGCGGGGCGCTGCCCCCACGGATTGGAGGTACCGTGGCCCCGCGTGGGGCCGCACTAGATCGATCGGACGAAGCATGTCGCCGCGTCCTATGAGGGTGAGCCGGACCCGCGTGGCTGAAGTCGCGGCGGCTCTGTCCGGCGGCGCGCCGGGGCGCCGCCGGTCGCTTCCGCGGGCCACCAGAGTTGCTCCGGTGGTCCGTTTTCCTTCCCGTCTGCGCCGTTGTTTCTCCCGGGTTCCGTTCATCACTGCGGGATCGTCAAATCGCCCTTGTGTCACGTTTTTTCATCGCCCGCCAAATCCGCACAACCACGAAGAACGACGGAGGGTTGTCGTGCCATGTTCGTTTGGCCTGCCCCCTCCGCGTTAGATAAAAACAACGGGAGAATTATTCAACACCTGAAACAACAATTTTCATAAATTAAAATTGTTCATATGAATCCGGTTATTGAATTTAAAAAAAACGTTCACGGGAATATAAAAAGGGGTATTTACAAAATAAAAATCCCTACCTCGTCAAGTAGTCGCACGCGGGTTCTTCGCGGAATTGGTCGCCGCAGAAGGAGGCGATCATCGTGTCGTCGCGGTATCCGGCGTCGCTTCGTCACAGAAGGGGGTCGCGTCGACGAACTCCAAGGTTCAAGAACAAAAAGATTTAATTAATAATAATTAAATCCTTCTTGAGTAAAAACCCACAAAGGAAAATTAAAATAAAATCCGAGATCTCTTACCTCAAACAGAAGATCGAAGATTTCGTCGCGGAGGAAGGAACGCCGCAGAAGAACGTCGCGGGAGAGGAAATGTCGGCGTCGCGAAACACGGCGTCATGTCTTCGATTTCCGCGGGTTCAGCGTTCTTCGTCGGAGGCCGGCGTTCTTTGTGTTCTTCGCGTTCTTTGCGTTCTTTGCGTTCTTCGCGAAGGAGGATGAAGGCACAAGACTTGTCAAAACCTCTCAACGAGCATTTTTCCAGAAGTTATGCGTTGGTCTTATTTTATTATTACGCCAATGGATTTCAAACAGATAAGAAATGAATAAATTAATTCGTTGAATTAATTCAACGAAGAAAACCTCCCAATTAATTGGTGCGTTATGAAATTAAGAAAACGCGTCAGTTGACTTTCATAATGACGGGTTTTCGCGGGTGCGTTACTTAGCGGAAAAGAAACGGTGGGGCTCGTACGGGCCCCAACCCACAAATATCCTACCAAGAGGGTAGGATATTTTTGGATAGCACCCTATCCGCAACAACTCAGCTTAAGTATCTTTAAGTGGTCTTCAAGCGGCTTTATGTGAAATAAAAATAAAATTGTCGCACGACTTTATTTTATTTCTTAACTAAAAACCCAAAAATTAAAAACCACAACTGAGCAAACGCAACTCTAGAAGCGGAGTTTCTAAGAAAATACTGGTGCTGCGATTCCATCGGTGCCCTCATAATTCGATTCCGAGCAATGTTTCAAAAGTTAGAAAAACCCGCTCGTTCGTTCACTGAACGTACCCGAGCCAAACTTCGGAAATTAATTCCGGGAACACCGGGCCTCGGAATCAGGCGCTGTCAGAAACTGTGTTCTTGTAAAATTCCAAATAAAATTATGAAAAAAAATTCCTTTAAATTTCCAGGTCTTTAAATTTATCCTAAATACATTATGACTTTGGTAAAATTGAATTTTAATAGCCATGAAAAAAATAAAATCATATTAAACAAAAAATAGCATGAGAATAAAAAAATCAAAATATTACATTTAAAAGGGGATTTATGTACCCATCACAAATGAAGATGTAATATATCGGTTCCTGGTGTCGCCCAAAGGTTCCTCGTACCCAGTTGGCCACATGGCCTCATTAACATTTTCTCAAACACTAGAGTCTTCCAAATTATAGTGATGGCCTTAAGTGTGATATTGGGGAAAATATTCCCTCATTGGCAGTGAATCATTGAAAAATACCAACAATAAACCACAGTGGAAGAAGAAATACTATTCCACAAGGTAACCAACAGAAGACTGATAGTATAAACAACTACAGTATATATATATATGAAAATACTGATTGATTTCAAAAAGAATCTATGAAGGAATCCAAATAATTCATAATTCTAGATATATATCACTAAAATAAAAGTACTAAAAATTGTAAATAACTCCAATAGCATCTCAAAACTCATCTTGGTCTCCTGCTCTCCATCTCCAACATAAATCTTGTACCTCTTGAAGAAGGGTGATTTTCATTATATATATATGTAACCATATAATCTATTTTGTTTGAAAATCATGACCCAAAAAATGTGTGAGACTGATCCTTGTTATAAAGAAACCAAATATTTGTACCTGACTATCAGTGAATATATATAGAAGGAAATATGAAATAAAAAGCAATAAATAAGGAAGTACTCAAAAGTAAACAATACTACAGTTTCAAATTACATTCATTTACATTTTTTAAATATTAAAACAATTTAATAATGAAATCATATGATCTATCCTAAGATGTGTATCCCCTATGAAAAATAAAAAAATATTTCTTAGAAGACAATCAAATAATCAATTAAGACAGAGTCCAAGCATGTGTTTTCGCACAACAGGCTCTTCACAATCATTCAATCATTCAAACACAACCCTATGTGAAGACTCTCATAGTATAACCCATCTTGTTAAACATATCATCAATTCAATAATTTTATAACAACCCTTTGGAAATCTCACATAACCTATCCCCTTTGGTCCAAAAAATCAAATACTATCTGTGGAATCACTCATTATCAATTCCCCCTTTTGTCTTTTAATGATAAACTACAGACTCTCATAGGAAGTCATCAACATCAATTCCCACTATTCTATCATAAGGATATACTCTAGACACTGGGAGGTGTCACTCACCAACAATCCCCATAGGGTCTATCAACGTTAAATATAAACCACTCTCTGGGGAAGCCCTCAACGCCAATTCCCCCTATAGTCTAACTACACCAGGTTATCACAGGAATGTGTAATACAATCATAGAAAAATATCCACCAGCCCAAAGTAATCATGACTACTACAAGGCTAAGAATATAAAATTCATAACATAGTAATTTAACAAGCATCAACAAGTAATCAATTCCAACGTAACAAGAAAGGCATGGAAAAACGGCCTATCTCACATTCAACCTGGACCAAATGACCATAAACCCAAAAAAAATTAAAGGCACCAATAGGGTGTCCCCAAATCATGTAATATATCATAATATAACAATACAAACCCTTTATCTATCAATAAATACATATTATATGATAATAGGGTTCAATTACATAACACGAAATACCCAAATCATTGGTTATCATAACATAAGCATATATAACTCAAAGACAAATTCCAAAAGGAAGGAAACCACATTCCATGACATTGTACTGTTGATTTTGTTGACACTAATCCTTTGAATCAGTCTTAAATATCATATATCTAGGTGATACCAACACAACCTATAGGGTTTTACTTGGATAACATATGAATAATTGGTGTATTATAGAAGATTTGGTGATTTATTATGCTCGTTCATGAGGCACAGCTTGAGTAAGATCAAAATGAAGGATAGGAACATCCCTAGTCTGATATATCTATTATAAATAAAATTACATTATGTTTTAATTTAATATACACGCCATGTACTTGGTCAAGTATCCCTTGCTTTATGCAATCCACATGGCCCTGTGCACGGTCGTTACACGGCCAGTACACGGCTACCTGAAGCAACCAGGTACACGAAGTGTACCAAGGGGTGCACGGCGTGTTCCAAGGGGTGCACGGCGTGTACCAAGGGGTGCACGGCGTATACCAAGGGGTACATGGGGTGTACATAGAATATTTCCAAAATCATCCATGTTCCTCAAAACCACCTGAAATCAAGATCCATACATGAAATGAAGTTCCAGGTTCTTACAAAAATCTCCTCTTAAAATAATTGGTACCAAAATTTCTCGTCCAATAGTAGAGGATAAGTAACATCAAACAACTCTTTCCACTATGATCATACATCGACCTCCTTGTCACATGTCTCGTCCAGCAGTCGCCCATTCTGCCATAACACCTGTACCAGATCAATTGACTAGCCACAAAGACATTTTTACTATGATCAACAATACATATAGGGTTCTGCTCAAATGATGAATCAACCTCCAACAAATCATCCTCAGGTTATAAGTTATGATATGGGTTTGAAAAGTAACGTTGATGTTGAGAATCATGGAAGACATTGTGCATATCCCAGTACCTCTGAGGTAACTAAAACTGATAGAAAACTGGCCTGACACTCTCCAAAACCTCAAATGGCCTAACATATCTCTGGGAAAGATTTCCCTCACCCCTAATCCTCTTGTGTCTCAAACTTGATGTGACATTAATGAAAACATGATCTTTAACCTTGAACCCCATAGGTCATCTATATTGACTAGCATAATATAATAGGTGATAATGTGTAGTATCCATCATCTTCTTAATCATCACCACCTACTCAGTGATTTCCTAGAAAAGATGAGGTCCCAACATAACTGTCTCCCCTACCTCCATCCAACATAGGGGTGATCGGCATGTCCTACCATAAAATGTGTCATAAGGTGCAATATGAATCGTCCCAAGAAATCTATTATTTTAGAAAAAATAAACTAGAAGTTTATGTCTTTCCCATGAACCCCTGAAATCTTGGACGCATGCCATAAGCATGTAATCCAAACCTGAATCGTACGTTTAGACTAGCCATTATTATTGGGATGGTATCTTATACAGAGAAGTAAATGTGTACCCGAATCCCTCTGTAGTCCCTTCCATACACGAAATGTAATGGGTCGGACCACTCCGTCCCATTCCTTTGTCCAAAAAAGTCACAAAGTGTTCTAGAGGGTAAAATGGGGTTTTCCCCCACTTTCCAGAATTTTGAAACTACACGCTGTGTAGTTTGAGTACAGGCCATGTACCCCCTCGCCGGGTATACCCCATTTTGGATCCATGTCCTTGCCATGTGAAATGAATGGTTACACACCATGTGTCCAGTACTTCACACAGTGTAGACCTTCCCTACGTATGCGTTACCAGTCAACGGCTGTGTGCCATGTTGGAGTTGTGTCCTTGCTGTGTGAAATAAATGGGTACACGCCGTGTGCCCAAACTACACGCCATGTAGTCCTTCCCTGGAGATGTGTTACCAGTCAACGAATGTGTGCTGTGTTGGAGCCATGTCCTTTCAGTGTGAAATAAATGGGTACACGCCATGTGCCCAAACTACACATTGTGTAGCCCTTCCCCGCGTATGTGTTACCCTCAAACCGTTTATTGACCAGTTAACGGCCGCGGAGCCGTGTTGGATGTCGCGTGGAGACCGTGTGAAATAACCGAGTACAGGCCGTGTACCATAATGTACACGCCGTGTACTTTTATTTTCTCAACTATAAAAGGAGGGGTCCCCTCCTCCTTTTCATCTCACCCATCCTCCCCTTTCCTCTGAGAAGAGTTCTCCCAAGAGACTCGAAGGCTCTTTCTTCCATAACTTCTTCGTCCGAGCTCCGATTTACAATCCATCAACGGCCACGAGATCATAACAAAGAGGCGGAACATCTTATCTTGGATCAGTTGTCTTTCCTTTGGCCTTTACTTTCCAACTTCCACCCAAGGAGGTTTTTTTGGGACCCGACGGAAGTGACAGATGCCGACAGATGTCTTATAAAGCTGATATGGGGGAGCGTTGTGATCAGAACCTATTGAGGTAGGGACCTTACCTTCATCTCTCTAATTTTTGCATCATGCAGGGTGGGTATCCTTTTGGTTTTAGGAGAAACAGTTGAACCAATAAAGATAATAACTGGTTAAAGAATGGGGAAGGGGAAAGTTGTTATGTTTATCCTTGTTTATCCTATTGATAAGTTATAAATTGAATAGGCTTATGCCTACTAAAAATCACGGTTGTTGGGTGCATTTTCTTGCATAATTAAATGTTTGTATATCTTTCTAGACTGTTTTGTGGATGGAAACTTTGTGGAATGTGGAAATTGGTTAATCACGTAAAGTTGGATGTTTAAAATCTGGAACCCTCGTGTGATCACCTCGGTTAAACAAAAATGGAATAATGAACATGTGGGTGTTGTCTTGGTAACGTGGCATGTGATGGGGGTGTTCTGTGGGTTGTTGTGGATCGGGTGAGCTGCGGGGATACGGTTGGCTTGGTTGTGGGATGGTGTGAATGTTATGTGGGTGACTGGCAGCGGGGCTGTGATAAATGGTATTAAAGGGATAATGATGTACGGTGCCGTTGTGATTATGGTGGTTGGAAGCAGGGCTGCATGGTTGGGTTTTAATGTGAACGGACTATGGGGTGTGATTAATAAATAAAAAGTGGAAGAGTTAATGAATGGTGGGTCATGGTAATGGAACGGGAATAATAATCAATGGGGTTGTTTGGATAATAAGAAGGAATTGGTTGTGTTTCTTGTGTTCTTCCTAACTTGTTTTGTGGATGGAAGTGATATATTTTACGAACGATCGATGTGGTTGGTTGTGGATAGTTTCCCAGTAGTTGAGGAACTAATTAAAATAATTCTTCTGAAATGTGAAAACGAAAATGGGGTTGGGGTTGTTTGTTGTATGCATTTTTTGTGGTAGTAGTGACGAGGCACGTGCTCAGTTTCTCTATTTAGAAGCCATAGGTTGGGCTGAGTGTTTGGTATATATATATATATATTTATATATATATATCTGTATCTTTTGTGTTTTATCGCACCCAACCATGTTGAGCACTTAGTGCCGAACACTCCCACCTAATGGTAGATGGTGCTATACCTTAGTTACTAGCTCCTTCCTACTCCCTCTCCCATAGGATGTGATGGCTTGAGGCGACCTTATACCTGAGAATCTTCGGGTAGGTTTCGATTGGGATGGTTTTATCCAAAGACTCTTCGATAAGGTTCTACTATTTCCCAAGAATCGTCAGGATGAGGCCTAGGTGTGTGCGGGCAGGATACGTGGTTGTGAGAACCAGGTGTGTGCGGGCGGGATACTTGGTTGTGAGTCCCAGGTGTGTGCGGGCGGGATACCTGGTTGTGAGGCCCAGGTGTGCACGGGCGGGATACGTGGTTGTGAGGCCTAGGTGTGGGCGGTCGGGGAGAGTGTGGCAGCTTCAGGATGTTCTGCGTTAGGAAGAGAAGCTAACTAAAGAGAAATGGTGTGGGGTACCCAATATTCTTCTTCTTATATACTACTACCTGTTGTCATTGTGTTTTTGGTGAGTGTGGTTGGTGAGGTTGGGTGGATTGAATTCGTTTTAAGGTTTCTTCTGTTGTTCTCACGGGACATTAGGATGTCTCCCCACTTGTGCACAAGAGCTTTAGGTTTCCCTAATAAGTATACTTGTATGCTCACCCTACATTTACTTTCATGTTTCCAGGAGGACTACCAGGGCCGTGCGGGACCCTACTAGTCGGACAGTTGGAGTTGTTGCAGTTGTTGTACTCTTGTTTTCTTTTGGTATTGTACTTTGAGCTTTCTTGTACTTGTACCGTACTATAAAATTGTTTAAACATGCATGTGGGATTGGTTTGGGTTTATATACACATGTTCTTTTCCTTTTTGGTGGTTGATTTGTCCTATTTCCCGATCCTAAATAATAAAAAGGGTAATGCCTCCCATAATTGAGAAAACACATACCCTTGGTGGTAGTCCCCACCCCGGGGCCTACTGGAGGTGGGAATCGGGCGTCATTATCTCCCTTTCACCATTTCCATCTCAGGAGGGGAATCTTTGGTGGGATGGGGTCATGACAGAATTGTATCAAAGGTGATGGTTGAGAGATAGGATGGAGTCTGGAGTTAGGCATAGTGAGGATTACATGGGATGGTAGGGAAACAATGTTAGTTAATCTTGGTGTGTGACATAGGCCAGGGAAGACATGCGAGGACACGGGATTTTAGCGCCCCCCCATGATCCAATGCAAGGAATTTGAACCTACCTAACGACCAAATGAGACTACATGGATTGCAAGTTAGAGACCCTAGGGAAGGTACATGCATCATCATGATTGTGTTTTACATGATTTGGGTGTTCTGGGAAAGAAATTGAAATGAAAATAATAAAATAAAACCTTGAGAAATTTCCTAACTACATGGGGTTAGGCGATACTTGTTTACCGTACAGCTATGGCACCTGGACGTCGTCCCTGAGTGGCTCAGACGACTGAGGCCCAGAAAATTTAGGCGGTTAATCAGTTGAGGATTGACCAAGAGGAGGAAGATAGCCAGTGGCAGAAGAATCTCCGTTCATTCCAGCGGCAGACCCTCAAGAAGTACGAGGGTAGTACTTCGGATACAGAGACGGAGGGGTGGATTGAGGATCTAGGGATCTCTATTACATTGATTCGTGCTCTGAGGGAGTACTGGGTTCCCTTAGCAGTCAGTTAGCTGAGAGGTGTGATGCGACCACAGTGGATGCTCTACCTCAGAGAGATGATAGAGGCAGAGGTTCCATGGGATGACTTTGAGAAGGAATTCCAGAGGCATTCCTTTCTTCCATGATCAAGGCGGAGAAGCGGCATGAGTTACTCTCCCTTCAACAGGGGAGTATGTCGATACGAGAGTTGGGGATTCTCGAGTGAGACGTTTGGAGGAGGCGCTTCATCCTTCACTCCAGTATGCTGTCACCCACTTCACCCTTCCGATGTACTTGGTGGTAAAGAAGAAGGAATAGGTTGTAGAGAGGATTCACTCGCTGGGAGGTGCACCATGAGAGGGGATCTAGCTGGGATCATCGAAGGGGAAAACAGTCAACAGCAGGGATCCTGCAACGGGACATTCCAGGTTCAGGCCAGTGGGGAGCAGGCCCCAGCAGTTCCAGTTCAAATCTCCAGGTCCTCTTCCCTTTTTCACGTGCCCAGGACTGAAGTATTTTTATTGTGGAGGTTTCGGACACGTTCAGAGTCGGTGCCCGACCCGAGCTAAGTATTGTGGAGGTGGGCAGGACCAGCGCCCACCTTAGTAGCACCAGTTGGCGGCGAGGCCCTTCCAGCAGCAGCAGGACCATGCTCCTCTGAGGGCAGACTTTGCAGGAGGATGCCGACCTCAGGGTGCTCCTCAGGGACCTTGACTAGGGCATGGTTGGGGGGTGGATAACATCAGAGAGGAAGAGGAGCTGGGCGTGGATAGTTGCACACATCAAAATTGACAGCTCCGGCAGGACCAGAGGTGGTGCAAGGTACGATTTTTTTGTTCAGCACTCTTGATTCTTCTTTGTTCGATTCGGGAGCTTCGCCCTCCTTTGTTGCAACTAGTCTAGCCAATGCTTTGGGAATAGACATTATGAGACTTTCCGTCCCACTCGTGCTGAGTACACCAGTTGGAGACCAGACCAGCGTAACTTGTGTTTGCTGGGGATGTGGGCTGATGTTGGGACCACATCGATCTAGTGGGGACCTTCTTCTATTACAGATGTAGCCATACGATGTCATCCTAGGCATTGACTGGTTTTTTTCTGTTAGTGTTGTTATCGACTGCTTCTAGAGAAGATTCATGTTCTCTTATGTGTACGGGAAACGTGTTGCTTTTGTTGGCAAGAGGAGATATCAGGTGGGAAGCCGGCGTCTAGAGCCTCTCTTTTCCTTGTTAGGTGGGTTATCTGTAGTTCCAGCTGATACAGAGATGATGGACGTCCCAGAGGTTGTTGGGGAGTTCCTCGATGGTTTTATTGAGGAGTTTGTGACTCCACCCCCCCCCCCCCACCCCCGATGTGATGTTGAGTTCGGGATAGACTTACAGCCTGGTACCCGTCCGATTTCGATGGCCCCTTATCGGATGGCACCTTTGGAGTTGCGGGAGTAGCGGATTCAGATTGATGATCTGATGGAGAAGGGATTTGTTCAACCCAGTGTATCACTATGGGGTGCTCCAATTTTGTTCATGAATAAGGCAGATGGTGGTCTCAGGCTATGCATAGACTACCGAAGGTTGAACCAGGTAACAGTCAAGAACCACTACCCCCTTCCAAGGATAGATGATCTCTTCGACCAACTGAGGGGAGGAGGTTTGTTTTCCAAGATTGATCTACGATTTGGATATCATCAGATGAAGATAAAGGACAGTGACATCTCGAAGATGGATTTCAGGTGTAGGTATGGGCACTTTGAGTTTGTAGTGATGCCTTTTGGAGTTACAAATGCACCTGCTGTGTTCATGGGACTTATGAAATTTTTCATCCGAGAGTTTCTGGACCGGTTCGTCATTATTTTTATCAATGACATCCTGATCTACTCAAGATCAGAGGAGGAGCACGTTGAGCATCTCAGGGTAGTCTTAGAAGTCCTTCAACACCACCATCTTTACAGGAAATTGTCGAAGTGTATGTTCTTGTTGCAAGAAGTACACTTCCTTGGGCACGTGGTGCCTCAACATGGATTGTCAGTGGACCTGTCGATGGTGGAGGCAGTTGTTTCTTGGGAAGCACCCAAGAGCATGGAAGAAATTCGTAGTTTCATGGGGTTAGCAGGTTACTATTGGAGGTTCATTTCGGACTTCACTCGAGTTTCCGCTCCATTGAAAGCTTTGACTAAGAAGAACCAGTTCTTCCTATGGAGCGAGAAATGCCAGAAGGCTTTCAACTACCTGAAGGAGAAGTTGGTTAGTGCTCTCGTACTCAGGTTTCCAGAGGAAGGGTTGTTGTATGAGGTGTTTTTTTGATGCTTCTGTCCTTGGTCTGGGTTTCGTGCTGATGCAGATGAAGGGAGTGATCTGTTTTGGGTCTAGGCAGTTATGCCCTCACAAGCGTAACTATTCCACCCATGACCTAGAGAGTGTAGAAGTAGTGTTCGCACTGATGTTGTGGCGACAATACCTCTTTGGGGAGTGCTTTTTGGTCTTCACAGATAAGAAGAGCCTGCGTTATATCTTCTCCCAGCGTGACCTAAACCTGTGGCAGTGGAGATGGGTTGAGTTTCTTTAAGACGATGACTTTGAGATCTCTTACACTGATGGTAAGGGAAATGTTGTCGCTGATGCCCTGAGCAAGAAGACGCATAAGGAAGTGGTTCGGGAATCCACTGATGCTTGGAAGGCGATGGGAGAGTTGGCTGCCTTGATCTTGGATTCCAGGGTAGAAGGTGTTAGAGGATGTTTGTTTCAGATGACGGGGCAGTCCTCCTTGTTGCAGTAGGTGGAAGAGTCTCAGTGGGGGGACTCTGAGGCAGAAGTGATGCGGGATCGTGTCGATCAGGGGAATGCTCTAGAAGGATGGTCAGAGGACAGCCGACTTCAGATGCTTTTCCATGGAAGGTTGTTTGTCATGGAGACAATGTGTGAGGGAGTTCTCCATGACTTCCATAGCTCAGCCTTGGTGGTACATCCAGGATATTCAAAAATGTACCAAGGCCTGAGGGAACAGTTTTGGTGGCCCGGGGTGAAACGGGCAGTGGCGGAGTTTGTGGCTAAATGCATAGTGTGTCAGCAAGTGAAGGTTGAACACCATGTTCCCAGTGGGATGTTTCATCCTTTAGATGTCCCTGAGTGGATGTGGGATGACATCTCAATGGACTTCGTCACATGACTACCCGGAGCTCAGGGTGGTTATGATGCTATCTGGGTAGTGGTGGATCGACTGACGAAATCATCCCACTTCGTAGCAATTAAGGATTCGGGCCCGGTGAGTACCTTTAGCACAGAGGTACGTAGATGAGGTGGTGTGTTTGCATGGAGTTAAAAATACCATCGTATCAGATCAGGATACTTGGTTTACCTCACGAGTCTGGAGGGGGTTACAACATGCTTTTGGCACCCGGATATGCCTTAGCACTGCTTTACAGCCCTAGACCGATGGGCAGACAGAGCGGACTATCCAAATGCTAGAGGACATGGTACGAGAAGGCATTCTGGATTTTGGAGGATCATGGGTATGACACTTGCCTTTGGTGGAGTTTTCCTACAACAACAGCTCCCACTATACTATTGGAATGGCACCATTTGAGGCTTTGTATGGAATATTGTGTCATTTACCCATATGCTGGGCAGAGGTTGGTGAGACAGGTGCACTTGGGCCAGAGGTAGTGCAGAGAACCACGGAGAAAGTCCAGCTTGTACGTGAGAGGATGAAAGCAGCTCAAGACTGACAGAAGTCTTATGCTGATCGTCAAAAGAGGCCCTTGGATTTTGAAGTGGGAGATCATGTGTTCTTGAAGGATTCCCCTTGACAGGGGCAGCGGAGGTTTGGGAAAGAGAGAAAGCTCTCACCTAGGTTCATCGGACCTTTTGAGGTGCTGAGGCGAGTCAGTGAGGTGGCATATCAGCTAGAACTTCCACCTCAGTTGGAGAATGTTCAAGAGGTCTTCCACATCTCCCAGCTTCATCGGTACTTAAACAATGACTCCCTCGTTATCGATTGGGGAGAGCTAGATATGGGAGATGACGTGACCTTCGAGGAACGACCAGTCAGAATCGAGGATCGTAAAGATAAGGTCATCCATGGATGAACGATTCCGTTGGTTCGTGTGTTGTGGAGGCATGGCGGCCTCGAGGAGAGAACTTGGGAGCGGGAGACCCAGATGCACACTCAGTACTCAGAGTTGTTTTGACTTGTGTTTTCCCTTGTACTTCTGAGCTTTGTGTTGATGTTCTACTTTGTACCTTTGATATATAGAATTCTTGGCTTGTTAGTTGTGAGACCTTTTGTTTCCTTGTTCCCTGGTAATGTGTAACATGTCCGGATGTGTGGGTAAAGGGAAAAACCTGACCATTAATCGAGACGCATTAATGCAGATGCGATTGAACCCATGCGGGCGAGTCATTGCCACCTAAAGCAGATAATGTCTCGTCATAGGAGAAGGAATTTCCCAAAACCACGTGTTCGGGTAGTGTGTTGGTTGTGTGGTGTTTGGGGTAGTACGAGTTGATAAATCCTAATGTATTAAAGTGGGAAGACCCAATTCTTAATCCAGACGAATTAATGAGGATGTGATTAAACCCTTGGAGGAGAGCCAGTGCCGCCTAAAGCGGATAATATCTCGACATAGGAGAAAGAATTCCTAACACATATGATTAGGTTTTTTGGTTGAGTTCCTGTTATAATGAGAACCCTAAGAGGTATCTTGTTAGGTTCCTCTAGGTTGGTTTTTGAATTCTCGGGGATGAGAATGTTTTAAGAGGTATCTGATGTAATGGAACAGACCTCTCCGGCCAATTCCTTTGTCAAAAAGAAGGTCATGAAGTGTTCTGGAGGGTAAAATGGACTTTTCCCACACTTTCTAGAATTTTGAAACTACACGCCGTGTAGTTTGAGTGCACACTGTGTACCCCCTCGCCGGGTATACCCCATGTTGGATCCGTGTCCATGTTGTGTGCAATGAATGGGTACACATCGTGTGTCCAGTACTACATGTCGTGTAGTCCATCCCTGCGTAGGTGTTACCAGTCAACAACCGTGTGCTGTGTTGGAGTCGTTTCCTTGACATGTGAAATAAATGGGTACACGTCGTGTGCCCAAACTACACGTCGTGTAGTCCTTCCCCGCGTACGCATTACCAGTCAAAAGTCATGTGACATGTTGGAGCCGTGTCCTTTTTGTGTGAAATAAATGGGTACAGGCCGTGTGCCCAAACTACACGCCATGTAGTCCTTCCCCGCGTATGTTTTACCCTCAAACCGTGTGTTGACCAGTCAACGGCCGCGCAGCCGTGTTGGAAGCCGCGTGGAGACCGTGTGAAATAACCGAGTACACGTCGTGTACCATAAAGTACACGCCGTGTACTTTTTCTCTTCTCGCCTATAAAAGGAGGGGTCCCCTCCTCCTTTTCAACTCACCGCCTCCTCCCCTTTCCTATGAGTAGAGTTCTCACAAGAGACTTGAAGGCTCTTTCTTCCATAACTTCTTCTTCTGAACTCCGATTTATGATCCCTCAGTGGCCACAAGATCGTAACGAAGAGGCGAAACATCTAAGCTTGGATCTGTTGTCTTTCCTTTGGCCTTTTCTTTCCAACTTCCACCCGAGGAGGTTTTGTGGGGTCTCGATGGAAGAGACGGACGCCGACCGACGTCTTCTAATGTTGATCTGGGGGAGCGTTGCGATCATAACCTATTGAGGTAGGGATATTACTTTCGTCTCTCAAATTTGTGCATCATGAGGGGTGTGTATCCTTTTGTTTTCATGAGAAATAGTTGAACCAATAACGATAATAACTGGTTAAAGGATGGGGATGGGGAAAGTTGTTATGTTTATCCTTTTTATCCTATTGATATGTTATTAATTGAATAAGCTTATGCCTACTAAAAATCGCGGTCATTGGGGGCGTTTTCTTGAACAATTAAATGTTTCCCTATCTTTCTAGACTATTTTTGTTGATGGAAACTTTGTGGAATGTGGAAATTGGTTAATCACGTAAAGTTGGCTGTTTAAAATCTGGAACCCTTGTGTGATCACCCCGGTTAAACAAAAATTGAATAATGAACATGTGGGTGTTGGCTTGGTAACGTGGCATGTAATGGGGGTGTTTTGTGGGTTGTTGTGGATTAGGTGAGTAGTGGGGTTACGGTTGGCTTGGTTTTCAGATGGTTTGAATGTTATGAGGGTGATGGGCAGCGGGGCTATGATAAATGGTATTAAAGGGATGATGATTTACACTGCGGTTGTGATTATGTTTGTTGGTAGTGGGACTGCAAGGTTGGGTTTTAATGTGAATGGACAATGGGTTGTGATTAATAAATAAAAAGTGGAAGAGTTAATGAAAGGTGGGTCATGGTAATGGAACGAGAATAATAATCAATGGGGTTGTTTGGATAATAAGAAGGACTTGGTTGTGTTGCTTGTGTTTTTCCTAACATGTTTTATGGATGGCAGGGATATGTTTTACGAATGATTTATGTGGTTGGTTGTGGATAGTTACCCAATAGTTAAGGAACTAATTAAACTAATTCTGCTGAAATGTGAAAACCTAAATGGGGTTGGGGTTGTTTGTTGTATGCATTCTTCGTGGTAGTAGTGTCGAGGCACGTGCTCAGTTTCTCTATTTAGAATCCATAGGCTGGGCTGAGTGTTTGGTATATATATATATATCTATATTTTTGTGTTTTATCGCACCCCACCCATGTAGAAAACTTAGTTCCGAACACTCCCATATCACGGGAGAGGGTGTTTTCCTTTAGTTACTAGCGCCTTCCTGCTCCTTCTCCACTATGATGTGATGGCTTGAGGTGACCTTACACCTAAGAATCTTCGGGTAGGTTTCGATTGGAATGGTTTTATCCCAAGACTCATTGGGATGGTTCTAATGTTTCCCAAGAATCTTCAGGATGAGGCCCAGGTGTGTGCAAGCGGGATACATGGTTGTGAGGCCCATGTGTGTGCGGGCGGGATACGTGGTTGTGAGGCCCAGGTGTGTCCATGTGGGATACCTGGTTGTGAGGCCCAGGTGTGTACGGGCGGGATACGTGGTTGTGAGGCCCAGGTGTGTGCGGTCGGGGAGAGTGTGGCAGCGTCCGGACGTTCGCCGTTAGGAAAATCAGCTAACTAAAGGGAAATGGTGTGGGGTACCCAATAATCTTGTTCTTATATACTACAACCTTTTCTGATTTTGTTTTTGGTGAGTGTTTCTGGTGAGGTTGGGTGGATATAATTCCTTTCTAGGTTTCTTATGTAGTTCTCACAGGACAATACGATGTCTCCCCACTTGTTCACGAGAGATTTAGGTTTCTCAACTGAGTATACTTCTTTTCTCACCCTACCTTTACTTTTAGGTTCCCAGGAGGACTACCAGGGATGTGCGGGACCCTAATAGTCAGATAGTTAGACTTTTGCATTTTTTTGTACTCTTGTTTATTTTTGGTATTGTACTTTGAGCTTTTTTGTACTTTTACCTTGTTATAAAATTGTTTAAACATGCATGTGGGATTGGTTTCGGTTTATATGGACTCGTTCTTTTCCTTTTTGGTGGTTGACTTGTCCTATTTCACGATCCTAAATAATAAAAAGTGTAATGCCTCCCATAATTGTGAAAACTCATACCCTTGGTGCTAGTCGCCACCCTGGGGCCTACTGGAGGTGGGACTCAGGGGTCATTATCTCCCTTTCACCATTCCCAGCTCAGGAGGGGCATCGTTGGTTGGAGGGGATCATGACACAAAAAGTAAAATGGGAATCAATATATGAAGCTATATAGTGCATAACCCCATGAAAGTTTACAATCTCATCGATATACAAACATCCAAGATCATGATCACTAATGGTCTCTGTGGTCAGTAAGAAGTGTGCATCCTTCGTGAGTTTGTCAATGACAGCCCAAATTTCATTATTCCTTCGATGGGACCTCGGTAAAAATATCATTAAATAAATTTAAACATAATTACACTTAAAAATATGAATGGTTAACTTCTTTATTATTCTGAATGGTCACTCATGCTTCGCCATCAACTGCTGATAGGTGGAACTTCACATAACAAAACTAGAAATATATCTCTCCATACCTGGCCACAAATATTGGTGGTATGATGCTCGATACGTCTTGGTGACTCCAATATGAACTACCCAAAATGATGAATGAGAATCTTGAAAAAGATCCTCACGTATTTCTGCTGATACCCATTTGTTCCTAAGAATGTGCAAGATATCATACTCACCTATAGTCCAGCCCAGAGTAGCGTCCTCTCATGAGATAGTCTCCCGTAGGACTAGGCCCTCAAAATATGATAGCTTCCTCACTCTCAATCGATCATGAAGAGTGTATGTAAAATTTATAGAATAAAGAAATGTCTACACCTATATTTCACACACCTCCTGATGCATCTCATAGAACATATCTCTATGCTTCCTATCACTACTTCCTTCTAAACATCTTGTATCTAAGTACTCCTACTCTACAGATTAGCCACTATGTTGCATTTCCCCGACATGTAGGCATGATCAATGTCAATGGACTGATGTTACTCAACCCACCTTCTCCATCTCAAATATAGGTCATGCTACATAAAAATATACATGAGACTTTTGTAGATAGTTAACACCAAAAAATGTTCTCTCAAAACATAATTTCTAAAATATCACATTTCATGAACATTTTTAGCCAACTCAAGATCATGTGTTGGGTAATTCCTCTCATGTGGCCTCAAATTCTGAAACCCATAAGCAACGACTCCATCCTCTTGCTTAAGAACTGCACCCATCCCGATACCTAATGCATAACAGTAATCTGTGTAACTATTTTCCTGGCTCTGGAGAGACTAGTATTGGTACTAAATCCGACATTAATTTCCACTCCTGAAAGGCCTTATCACAAGAATTTGTCCACCAGTTCATCACACACTTCTTAGTTGGGCCTGACAGTGGAACTCCTAATAGTGAAAAGTCATGTATAAGTCGTCTGTATTAACTAGATAGCCCCAAGAAAACTCTGGTCCTAATAGAAGTTCTTCTGTTTCTCCTAGTGAATTACTACTCTCACTTTCTTTGGGTATATTGATACTCTTGTCTCCGAGATTACATGACCCAAGAAGTGAATTTGGTCCATCCAAAATTGGAATTTTGAGAGCATAGAATATAACAGATGATCTCTCCATGTACTCAAAATGATCTCAATAATTTTAGCATGTTCTTTTCGAGTATGAGAGTGAAACAATATACTGTCCATGAAATCAACCAAAAAATAATTCATGTAAGGATGAAACACTCGGTTCATCAATGCCATGAAAACTACTGGAACATTCGTGAGACCAAACGGAATAACCACATAATCTTTAGACATTATTCTTCATTGTTGGCCTCAATAATAATCTATCACATTCAAACCAATATTGTTCTTTGTTATAATAAATGATGCATATTGTCTCATATTGATCATTCCATCCAATAAATTTTATTTCCATTACAATCATATATAATATTTAGATAAAATTATTCATATGAAATAATCTTTAGAGAATAAAATAAAATTTCATAAACAATTGAGGATCACATAATTAAATTAAAATAAAAAAATAAATAATATTATGATACATTTTTATTTTTTATTTTTTCAATTCATAAGATAGTACTTATCAATTTATTTTTTGGTATTTTCAACAAAATTTAAACAGAAAATACATATATACCAGAAAAAATCACAAATTATTCCAAGTATAAATATTACATTTTGTAAATAAAAAAGACCCCAAATTTAGTTCATCGGAATTTCGATGAGTACTATGTCATTTTCATCGGGATATAATGTAATTAAAGTTACCCTTGGTTGTATTTGATAAAAAATGAAAGGGATATGGGTGAAAAATGTGAAATTGATAGATGGTAGGATAATGAAGTGTAGGATAACCTACACCTCAATATACCAAGAGTTATCCTCGAATAATGTGGTTTTTAACTAAAATGGAAATTTTTTTGACTAAATATCCCAAAAAAATATACTATATTAGATATTCTATAAGAAACCATTGCTATACTCCTATATTATTAGTCTGAATTCATTCTCAAAGGATACCTGAAGACCCTGAAGGTCATGTATGATTGTATATTTAATAAGAACCATTTTTATTGAGTTCTCATTCCTGATGATGTGTATCCTTCCATCTTATCACAATATTGATATTTATTCTAGGGATTTCAATCCAAAAAATATAGTTTTTTAACATAATAGCATAGAGATTCACCTCTCTATACACCCTTATAACATGTTCTGGTGTCTTAAACTTTTATATAAGGATGATCCTTATCATTTTATACTTAACCCAACACTCTAATTTTATAATCAAATAGAATGTGTGGGGGAATGATTACATTACAATAAAAATACCACATAAAACATAAATAATTGAAAATTTATCGATATAAAATCATCTAAAAAAATTCGATCCATTTAAATATTTATATAAAATGATCTATAGAACAAAAAAAATTGTCAAATACAAAACAAGGAAGAGAATAAAGGATTTTATGGTGATATTTGGGAAACTCATATAGGTTTTATATCCACTACTCCAATGTATAATTCCTCTAACGTATCTCTTCATTAGATAATTATAATGAATTTCAACATGGTCTTTATGATCCTTTATGTACTCCCCCTTTTTATATTTCCTCACCCTATATTTAATTCATCTATAAAAATTCATTTGGATATAAAGTGTGATCTATACACACATGTTAGGTATCATGGATCAATTCCATTTTTTGAAACGTAATTGTTTTATTGATACTCATGAAGCATTACAACTTGATTTCATTATATTCAAATTTCCCATCACACAAGTATCTTACTCCACATGGAATTCTATTTGAAACCTTAACATTTAAGTTAAGAAGATTTGGTGGGGGAGATGTTGTTTCTAGGGGCGTAACATTTAATCCATGTGGATGGAAGATGATCTTTATGGTTATAAAATGGAATTCTAAACACATTCATTACCTGTCATGAATGTTCTAATGATTGTAATATGATATTAAAGATCATGGTTTCGCATGGTGAGGAATATGTTTTCAAATAAATAAATGCATCATTTGAAGGAGTATGTAATTTCCTGACTATATGAAATACCGAGATGAGATGTTGATAAAATTTCGAGTTATAATGTGTTATTGTGTTGGAATAATAAAGAATAATGATTTTACACATGATGTAATCTTAATGTTAGCATATATTTAAAAGTGTTTATGGAAATATGTTGGGATTCCCTACTACATCATTTTTATGGTTTATTATAACATCCCAAGTAAATAAATAAATATTTCATTTTCATATTAATTAATATTTGTGAATTAAATATCAATTTAAGTTTAAAGGGGTTTCTAGGTTCAATGGCGTTCCTGAAACACAACAATAGGTTTCTTTCAAATCTTTCATTGCACACTAACAATATAATATTATTATTTTAAATGGTAGTTAATGACTAGTTGTTGTATTGGTGGGAATGAATAGAAATAACTAAAATATGATTATACATGTTTGTTAAAAGTTTTTACATTTATCCAATAAAAGTTAGAGGATTCAAATGTGAATGAATCTAATTTTAAGCATAATTTATGTTAAAAGGATGATTTAACAACTTTTAATGGAGAACTCTCTAAAAATATAGTCTTGTTCTCTTTTATATGTTCTATTTGACAAAATAAAATTTATCTTTAGAATCAGAACATCAAAATTTACTTGGAGTAAATTTTTGGTACTTTTCTGATAAAATTCAATTTTTAATGGATTGTGAAAAATACTGTATTTTAATTTAAAAATGCATTTTAATCTAATTTATTTATATGGATATATTATCTTTTTAATTTGTTTTTAAGTTCAATTAGATTATATTTTTACCATTTCTTCCAATGGTGGTCATTAGAATTAATTCCACTTTGAAATTGGACATAAACAATTGTCAATCTTTTGATATATATTTTTTCTTAAAAACACACTATTTTTTTTTGAAAATGGAAATTAATTTTAAATTAATTAATCCAAATTCTATGTTTTGAATTTTTTAAAATAGTTATAATTTATGAATTCCGAATATCAAATATAGCTTAGGCTGATTTTTTAATATTTTCTGAAAAACTTCAATTTTTTATGAATAGTGAAACCACAAAGTAGTATTTAAAAAACCCAATTTTTCATTTAAATGATATTTTAAAACATAAATAAATTGAATTTCAAAAATATGACTCACATGGTTGTTATTATTAAGTAATATTTTGTTCAATAAGATGAAAATAATTTTCGGTGAATAGTAATTTTTTACTTTTATTTACCGCGGTTAAAGGTAAATATGGTAATTCAAGGTGTATAGAATATTATAATAATAAAAAATTACCTTAAACCATGTATTTACCATATTGGATGAGTAATGGATGACGATGGGCATCGTTGGATCTATTTTGGGACCCCATTGAGCCACATGGGAGTGAAAATGACGAATTAGATTAATTAATTTAAAGTAAAGACAAAAATGACATAAACAAATAACTTTTAGTAAATTAATTTTTACATAGGGTTATATAAGTTATATGTTTTACTATAAATATTCATTTTAAAGATAAAAATATTTCCTACATAATGGTATTTTTTTTATAATTTTTACATGTCAAATAAATTAAATTATGTATGACACAATAATGATGTAGTGTTTAACCCATTAATAAATGATTTAAATAAATAAGATTATAAAGATTAAAATAATATCCAAAACTAGTACAATTATTGTTGGAAAATTTTATTTCTAAAATGAGTCATCTTATCTTCGAAATTAATTTGTTTTCGACCTTTTGAAACCAAAAATCATTATATAATAAATAATATTTTCACACTTTCCTAAAGAGACCCTCCTCCCCCTTATAAACATACCACACATCTAACCCATTCCTCACACCTATTAAGCCCCATGGATCATACAACATCTATACAATTAAGCTCCTTACATTCCTATACTCCTTTTAGAAGCCTTACCATTGGCATATGGCACTTCAATAAGTCTTCTTGGTTGAAACCAAAGGGAGTTACCCGAATTGAAGGTAACAGATTCTCTTAAATTATTTTGTTTTATTTTGTTTTATTTTACTTATCCAATCCACTAAAATACTTTTATTCGTTTATTTTATAAAAAAACAAGTATCATAAATATTCTAGGTTTTTTTTATGAGAATTATTAGAACTAAACTATACACACCTCCTTCTAATGGGTAATGAACATACTCTTTCGGTGGGAAGCAAACTACTACCTCACGAAAAGATGATTATTCAAATATGTCCAAACACCTCTCATGGTTCCAATTATGATGGAAATATATTTATATATGATATATATGATATTTATATTGTTTCTATGCTTTTTCATGTTTCATTTAAAGAATACCTTTATGGTTTCTTTAGGGGTAAATATGATAATCTCATTTGAGGATGTGTGGACTACCACCCCCTCAAAGTGTAATGGCTTGTTCATTCATTATATGGATTGTATAAAGGTTAGATTTATTGAAATAATATAAGATATTATAATGGAGTTATAATATACTTTTGTATCATTATGTTTTTATTCCATTACTATACAAAATTTAAATAGAAGTAGTGTTCATGCGTATGTACAGCTTACCGTCTCCATGAACGGTGCATTTCATTTCTTATATCCAAATGTTATTTACAACTATAAATACATGTATGTACTAGATATATATGATATATATGACATCTAAATCATGAATTTCGTTATTGATATAATGAAATTTTTACCACATGAATAACATGTAATTATTAAAATTCCATTTGTGACTCAAGTACCACATAATGAAAAAATGACCATTATTAAATTAGATTATTAGATAATGTTTATAACATGGTAATAATTGATATAAAATGAAAAATAATCTTCAAAATGGTTCTTATTCAAATAGAAATTAACATCAGTTTATTATTTTGGAGATTAGAGAACAAACGGGTCTATTTAGACACGAGTTAAGGGGATTCGTCTCAATCTCCTTTCATTGAAGCATATTTTGTTTTAATACACAACATTCTTTTATATGCTGTATAAACACCTTTGACTTTTCCTTTACATAAAAGGAAATATTTTTCTATGATGTGTTTTACTAAATTAAAAAATTGAATGTTTCTTTTAATGTTAGTGGTGACAATGACCATTCCGCCTTCATGAGTATTATTTTCTCTTTGGCATTCTTATAAGTCGTAATATTTTTAAAAGGAAAATAAATACCACATATATTATTATGTATTTTAGTATTGAAAATGGTTTTGATATTGGATTAGTCATTTCAATATATTTATGTGATATATTGTGATTGAAATGTGGAAATGTTTTCTTTCCTTTATATATTTTCTATGTGTTATGATTTTATAATGGTACATGGACATTTGATGGGTGGTTACATGAAAAATAAAATGATGTGTGGTTCCATGGTAAACCAGGATGGGTGGTTACATTATAACCTTCAATTCAATGGGTATGGATGTTGGCTGTGTGGCTATTCTATTTAGTGATCTGTATGGAATTTTACTGTTTAGTTATTCCATTTAATTATGTCTATGTCCCATGTTTCCTTTATATGTTATGTGTTATTTATATGGGTTTTATGGTAATATTGTGTTTAAAAAGGGTAATCAATGATCTTTTATTCAGTGGTGAGTATTTACTACTTCTTAAAGGTTAAAAGTATTACTTATGATAAGTTATTCTCGGTTTAATTGTTTTTTGGAAAAACTAACTGTTTTCCATCTTTGTGTATCCCTTACTGAGTTGTTTATGCACATCCCATGTTTTTGAAATGTTTTCACAGGTCATAATTTGGAATAGGGTCAAGGATGGGATAAAGAAAAGTCATGCTGCCTAAAACATGGAACTAGTCATGACACTTTTTTTCAAGAATTTTTATTCTGTGAAAAAATGGAAATTGCGTAGATATGTCTACATGTAATATTCAATTTTTAATGTATATGTTATGACCTAATTATCTAAAGATCTATAATAGAAGAGATCCTCAATTTGAGTTATTTACATAATATAAGAATATGAAATGTTTATGTTCAGGTCCTTATATTTGGTATCAGAGGTTTGTTTAGATAAATTTAGGAGTTCAGGAATTGTTAAAATAATGTCCATATTTTAATTTATGGTAATATTGGAATGATAAAAAAATTATAGATTACCATTTTGTTTGGCCTTAGATATTTTTTTATTATGAATGGGTTTTGTAGAGGAAATAGGTATGTTATGATGGAAAGGAATACATAGGGAAATGGCCTTTAAAAATCAGTATCCGGAGATGGTCAAAAAAAGAAATGAACAGTTTGTTGCAGTGATTGATCAGTTGACTCAGGTGATAAATGGCTTTTATGTTTATTGATGATATTCTGGATTATTCTGAAAGTAAGGAGGAGTATGAAAGTCATTTCAAGGTTGTCTTGCAATCATAAAAAGAAAAGAAACTATTTGGGAAATTTAGAAAGTGTGAGTTTTGGTTACAATAAATTCTTTTCCATAGTCCCATTGTTTCAAAAAATGGCATAACCATTCATCATGCTAAAACAAAATTTGTTGAAGAATGGACAAGACCCACAAATATAACGGAGATCTGTAGTTTTCTTGGATTAGCTGGTTATCATCGTAGTTTTGTTGAGAATTTTTCACGGATATGTAGCCCAATGACTAAGTTAACTTGAAAAGTTGTTATGTTCATTTGGAAAAAAGAATGTGATGACTGTTTTAATGAATTGAAAAGAAGATTGGTGAATTCTCCTGTTTTGGAATTTCCTTCCAGTAATGGTAAGTTTTTTATCTACAGTGATGATTTGTTCAAAGGACTTGGTTGTGTCTTTATGTAGAATAATCATGTAATTTCTTATGCTTAACGTTAGTTGAAACCTAATGAGATAAATTACCCTACACATGATTTAGAATTAGCTGTTATTGTATTTAATTTAAAAAAGTTGGTGGCAACATTTTTATAGAGTTATGTGAGAAATATATACAGATCCCAAAATATTAATGTATATATTCAATCAAAATTATTTGAACATGAGATAGAGGAGATGGTTGGAATCAATCAAAGATTATGATTTCACGATGATTTACCATCTGAAAAGAAATAAAGTGGCTGATTCTTTGAGTCAAAAATGTAATGCTTTATTAACCATGATAAATTTGGAATGAGATTCTTTGGTTTTTAATTTGATAAACTTTGGCATAGAAGTTGTTGTTGTAGGAAATTACTCTATTTTGATTTACATGTCAGTGAGATCATCCCTAACAGACAGAATTATGCAAGCACGGAAGGGGGATAGGGAGTTGCAGAAAAAGGTAGAGTTGGTTAAAATGGGTAAGTTGCCTGATTTTAACATTGATTATGATTGTGTTTTGAGGTTTGGGAAGATATTTTTTGTGCCTTGTGATTCATAGTTGAAGAATGAGTTGTTATGTGATGCTCATAGTTCCTCATTTTTAGTTCATCATGGTAGTACTAAGATGTAAATAGATCATTAGGTGTATTTCTATTGGGATGGAATGAAAAGAGATATTGTTGGATTTAATGTAAAGTTTTCTACTTTTCAGCAGGATAAAGCAGAGTGGAAGTTACCAAAAGTGATGCTTCAGTATCTACCAGTTCTATATTGGAAATGGGAAAATATATCCATGGACTTCGATGTGGGATTACCGAAGACATATCGAGGTAATAATGCAATCTAGGTAATTGTTGATCGATTGACTAAATCTTCTCATTTCCTTTCTATTCGAGATAGTTTGTCCTTAAATGAACATTCTACATTATAAGTTAAAGAGATAGTCAGGTTACATGGTGTTCCCCTCTCTATTGAATCTGATCCAGATCCAATTTTTTACTTCTAAATTTTGAAAAAATCCCCAGAAGTCATTAGGTAGTGAATAAAATTTGAGTACAACTTTTAATCCTTATTCAGATGGACAGTCAGAATGAACAATATAGACATTATAAGATATGATGCGTTCTTGTTCACTAGATAAATAGGGATGCTGGGACCAACTTATTTCTTTGTTTGAATTTTCTTATAATAACTATTTTCATTCCAGTATACAGATGGATGCTTTTGAGGCATTATATGGGACGTGATGTCGAACTCCATCATTTTGGGATGAATTAGGTGAAAGGAAACTGATGTGACTAGAATTGCTAGAAGATATGGAAAAAAAATTAGTGGATTAAGAATTACCTGAGAATAGCCTTGAGTAGGCAGAAAAGCTATACAGATAACTGGAGGATGGATCTTTCTTTTTAGGTAGGTGATCATATCTTTCTTAATGTTTCTCCGTGAAAAACTGTGACATGTTTTAGTAAGAAGAGAATGTTGAGTCTGAGGTTCATTATACCTTATAAAATTCTAGAGAAAGTTGGATTAGTTGCATACAGAGTGGCACTACATCCATGTTTGTTCCGGTTACACGATTTTTTTCATGTTTCAATGTTGATAAGTATATACCCGATCCATCCTATGTTTTGAGCCTAGATTCAGTTCATTTGGAAGAGAATCTCTCTTATGAAGAACATCCAGTCCATATTCTTGACTAAAGATAGCATGTGTTGTGGAATAAGGAAATTTACCAGGAAATGTTTTTTTAGAAAACCATATGGTTGAAGAGGCAATGTGGGAATCTAAAAATTCTATGAGGGATAAATACCCACATTTATTTGATAAGTGAATAAACATTCCAGTATGCAATTTCCAAAAGGGAGGAAGGATGTAGCATTCCATGTAAATAAAGAAATATGACATTTTAATATTTAGTAATATTTGTGAATTAAATACTAATTTTACTATATAGTGGTTTCTATGTTCGATGGCCTACCCGATACACAACAGTAGGATTCCTTGAAATCTTACGTTGCACAATAACAATATAATTTTATTATTTTAAATGGTAGTTAATGCCTAGACATTTTATAGGTGGGAATGAATATAACTAACTACAATATTATTATACATGTTTTTTAACTTTTTTTATATTTATCCAATAAGAGTTACTGGCTTTAAATGTGAATAAATCTAATTTTAAGCATAATTTACATTAAAATGTTAATTTATCGCCTTTTAATGGAGAACTCTCTTAAAATATAGTTATGTTCACTTTTATATATTTTATTTGACAAAATAAAATTCTTCTTTATAATTTAGACTTCAAAATTTACTTTGGGTAAATTTTGGGTTTTTTCTGGTAAAATTCATTTTTTTAATGAATAGTGAAAAATCCTATATTTTAATTCCAAACAGCCTTTTATCTAATTTCATACATGTATTGATTATCTTTTTAATTTGTTTTAATGTGTAATTATATTATATATTTACCATTTAATCTAATGGTGGTCATTGCAATTAATTTCACTTTGAAATTGGGCATAAACAAGTGTCAATCTTTTGATTGATACTGTTTCTTAAAAACACACAATTTGTTTTGACAACGGGAATTAATTTTAAATTAATTAATCCAACTTCTATGTTTTTAATTTGGTAAAATAGATATTTTTTTTGAATCTGGAATATCAAAAATATCTTAGGCTGAATTTTTGCCATTTTTCTGAAAAACATCAATTTTTGATAAATAGTGAAATAACTAAGTAGTAGTTAAAAAACCAACTTTTACATTTAAATGAAATATTATCACTAATTTGAATTGAATTTTGAAAATCTGACATACATTTTTTTATTAGTATGTAATATTTGGTTCAATAAGATGAAAATATTTTTTCTTAAATAGTAACATTTGACTTTTAGTTATCGCGGTTAAAGGTATTAGGGTAAATAATGGTAAAATAATATTATAATTATAAAAAATTACCTTAACACTTGTCCTAACATTATTTGATAAGTCATGGCTGACCATGGGCATCCTTTGGACGATTTTTTAACCCCATGGAGCCACAAGGTAGTGATTATGACACATTAGAGTAATTAATTTAATGTAAAGACAAGAATGACATAAACAAATATCTTTTAGTACATTAATTTTTACATAAGGATATATAAACTATGTTTTTGACAATAAATATTCATTAGAAATAAAAAATGATTTCCTAAATCATGGTATATTTTAAATTTTTTGATATCAAATATATTAAATTATGTATTACACAATAATGATGCAGTGTTTACCTAATTAATAAATGGTTTAAATAAATAAGATTATAAAGATTAAAATAATATCAAAAACCTATCCAATTCGTATTGGATGATATTATTTCGACCATTAGTTATCATATCATCTACTTTAATTAGTTTTTGACCTTTAGAAACTGAACATCATTATATAATAAAATAATATTTTCACAATTTCCAAAAGAGCCCCTCCTCCCCCATATAAAAAGCCCATCACCTCTAAAACATTCCTCACACACCTCAAGTCCATTGAATCATCCAAACATGGCCCATTTAATCTCCCAAAATCCATGTCATCCTCCTAGAAGCCTTACCTTTGGCATAATGAACTTCAATAAGTCCTTTTTGGTAATACCTAAGGGAGTTAAACGAATTTAAGGTAACAGTTTCTCATAATTATTTTGTTTTATTTTGTTTTATTTTACTTATCCCACCCCCTAAACTCTTTTTATTCCCTTATTTTATAAAAACATCTGTATCCTCAGTATACTATGTTTTTTTATGTGAATGATTCGAACAACACTTACACACACCTCCGTTTTTTAGGGTAAAGAACAAACTGTTTCTGTGGACGACAAACTAATACCTCACGAAACGATGATTGTTCAAATATCTACAACTGCCTCTCATGGTGGCCATTATGATGGAACTATATTTATATATGATAAATATTATATCTATATTTTTTATTTGATTCATTATTTTTCATTTATATAATACCTTTATTGTTTCCATAGTGGGTAATACGATAATCTCATTTGAGGAAGTGCATACTTCCGCCCCCTCAAAGTGATATAACTCGTTTATGCCTTATGTGGAACGTATAAAGGGTATAGATAATGATATAATATATGGTATTATATTGTAATTAAAATATACTTATTTATCATTATGTTTTCATTCCATTACAATAAAAAATAGAAATGGAAGTTGTGTTCATGCCTACGTACGACTTATCGTTTCCATGAATAGTGCATTTCATTTATTATATCCAAATGTAATGTACTATTATAAATACATCTATATACTGAATATATATAATATATATAATATCTAAATCACTAATATCTTCATGGATATAAGGAAATTTTTACTACATGAATAACTTGTTATTATAAGAAGTCCATTTTTGACTCAAGTGCCATATATCGACAAAATAACCATTATTAACATAAATGGTTACATAACGTTTATTACCCGGTAATAATTGATAAAAAAGAAATAATAAACTTGGAAAACTTTCTTAAGATTGTAAAAATTAAATTTAGTTTATTATTATGGAGATTAAAGAACGAACGGGGCAAGCCGAACACTAGGTAAGTGACTTCGTCTCAATCACCTTTCATTGAGGAATATTTTCTTTTAATACACGACTATATTTTATAATCTCTATAAAAACCATTTAATTTTAATTTCATTCGAAGAGATTATTTTTCTATGAAGTGTTTTACTAAACAAAAAAAAAATGGTTATTTTATTGCAAGTGGTGACAATGACCTTTACTTCTCCATGAGTATTATTTTCCCCTGGGCTTCTTTTACAAGACATAATGTTTTTATAATGAAACTAAATACCATATAATCTTTTATGTATTTTAGTATTGAAAATGGTTTTCAAAATGGATTTTTTATGTCAATATATTTATGTGATATATTGTGGTTGAAATGTTGAAATGTTTTCTTTCATTTATATTTGTTTTATGTGTAATTATTTTATAATGGTACTTGGACATTTGATGGGTGGTTATGTCAAAAACAAAATGACAGGTGGTGCCATGATAATCCAATATGGGTGGTTACATTATAACCTCCAATTCATTGGGGATGAATGTCGGCCATATTGTTATACCATTTAGGGATATGTATGGAATTCGACCGTATGGTTATTCTATTTAAGTATGTTTATGTAACATGTTACCTTTATATGTTATGTGTTCTTTATATATGTTTTATGGTAATATTTTGGTTACAAAAGTGTGCGAAATTATTTTTTATTCAGTGAAGATTTTTTACTACTTCATAAAAGTGAAAATTATTACTTAGGATAATGTATTCATGGTTTAATAGTTTTTTCTAAAACAAATATGTTTCCTTCTTTGTGTATCCTTTAATAATATATTTATGCTCATCCTATATTTTTTAAATGTTTTTCACATGAAAAAATATTGAATAGGGTGAAGGATGGGATCAAGGAAATTTCATGTTGTTTAATAAATGGAACTACAGCTGACACTTTTTTTAATGAATTTTTAGTTGGTGAAAATAATGGAAACTGGGTAGATGTGTCTACATGTAATATTCAAGTTGTAATGTATATGTTATGACAAAATTATTTATAGCTCTAAACCTGGAATGATCCTCAATGTGAATTATTAACTTAATTCAAGAATATGTAATGCTTAAGGCCGGGTCATTATATTTATATTCCCAAATATAAGAGGCATCATGATACTTTTTATATTACCTTATGAAATAATTATGCATTGACTATAGAATCTATGGTAGAAATTGGATGGAAGAGGGAATTTATATTCCTTACAATGATGGAAATATATGAATTCTTAAGTTTCATCTTGAGGTTACATAGGAATATTAATTTCTAATAATTTTTTAATATGGATATATGTTTTCCCTTTTGAGAATTCTCTGTACCTGAGAGAGGGTTATTATCATGTATTAATGAATTCATGAGGCAATAATAGTGAGTTTTTAGGTAGAAAAACACAACATAAACCCAGAGTTTTCATTCTTACATAGACCTCTTTCCCTCAAATATTACTCAATCCATCCTAAATTTTTTTAAACATCTCATTATAATGAATTATTAATCATAAAAACTGAATAAAAAATCTTATACATGTGCAATGTTTCCTATATTATTATGTTTTAATTAAATTTCATTGATATAGATATGTTTTATGAAATATTCTTAATATTTTATAAAAATAGAAACTAAATGAAAATTATATTATTTATGAGAAAATTAATAAAAATAATAATGAAAATCAAATGAAAATAGACATGGAAAATTGAAACCCAATTATCTTGCGTAAAATACTATTGAGAAAATTTCATGCACTAGATATGTTAGATAATTGTTTTGGGGACTTATTTTGATCTAAATGAATTTATAAATATTAAATTGAATAATTAGGATTGTTATTAAGGGGATCTCAATGGTTCATTAGTATTTTATTTCAAACATAAAATGTTATTCCTTTAATGTGTTTGATAAATGTTTTATTCATCTTATTTATAATCAATTAAATTTAACAAAATCGAATTTATTCATGGTTTCCTAAAAATGGTTCTACTTTAATTTAAATTGTGTTATGTTAGGTTAATTCTTGATTGGAATGATTAATTCCATTAATTATGACTAGAGGATTTTCTGTTTATTTCCCTTCTTTTGTTAATTGTTTGATTGTTAAAATTGTCTATATTGATCATTTTTATTCATAATTAGAGAATTGGTGCATTTTTTGATATTGTTGGGTTACCTGGGAGCCTTGGTTTTAAATATGGGAAATTAAGGATAAATAATAGAGTAGATATCATTTTAATTTTTCTATAATATTTAAATCTATTGGAGATATTTATTTATTAAGAGTTTTGAAGTCTATTAGGATCTACACATTAAGACAATAAGTGATCTCCAAGTGAGGTATTAGCCTACCCATATAGACAAGAGGTAGATTAAAATGTGGTTTTCATTTATGATGTGATTTCATTCATGTTATGATGTACTTTTAGTCAGGTTATATTTTATATTTATTTTTAATTAATAAATTAAGCCACTATATATTTTATATTATCTTAGTATTTATGATACATTATTACCTTAGATCATCCTTTATTTGTTTCACACTCATTCTTATTTTTGATATAAAATAATGTAGTTTTGGTAATGAAAAAAATGACATTTTTGTTATTTTCTTGTAACAATGTAATTATTTATTTATCATTAAAGTATAATTTGAATTTTTCTTGTACAATTAATTTCATATATTCCTGGTGGTATCATATCAATATTAATTTAGCACCCTCAATACACACATTATCCAATATGTATATTTAGATTGTTTGGATATATTTTATTGGAACAGTCATTTGTTTTCGATTTATATGTAATATATTACATTGTATAAAGAGTAATGGATGGTAATAAAAAAATTACAGATTTTATTACATGTAGAGATATATGGGGTTTGATTTCATTTTTTATAAGCATTGTATCAAACATGCAGGCATTAAAATGTTACTTGTTCATCATGTTTTGGGTATTTTTTAATTTGATTGAATGATAATTCATGTATCTGGTTTAATTTATTCCCACTAATTCATTATATTTTATAAAGGTTGAATCATTTAAATTTCATATGTGCGATTAAATTTGTCACTTATGTGAACCAAGTCCAATTGAGATCATGACTTAGGTTTTTTGCATACTGGTTCAAGTATGATGACCTAGTATTTAGACTGTTATATTACATGGATAATTTATGATATATTTTATAAATTGTTAATAGATGAAATTATATCATTAATAAATAAAAATAGATTAAAATTCAATGTTTCATAAACCAAACCATTAATACGAGAAGTACAATTGAAGATACATAAATAAAGAAATAATCTATGATATGAATAGAGATTGAGTACATAATATATTAAAAATAATTTTTGATAAAACATTTGAATATCCATGCAAGGTAAAGAGAAAAAAATACCTAAAAACAATAGAAAACATGGATGTTTTTCTATCAATACACCTTTCATGAGACATGTATATATATGGTTGTTTCTCTGTAAGAAATTAAAATATTTCTCTATATATTTCTAGTGCTAATTACTGATATATCTAGTGATTTCAAGGCCAGGGGTTTCTAGATTAATTTTATTAAAATATTAAATATATTAAATATTATGCACACATAATCATAATGAAAATTGAATTACTCTAAACTGTTAACTTGGATAAGAAATCAAATACCACTGTTTAAACTAGGACATTGTGTTTACCCTAGACACGACAAAAAATGGGTCAGTGAAAGTCATTAAGACACCTCAATATTTGGCGATATGTTTAGTGAATTAATTATTTAATTATTTAATTATATATTTCTTTTTTATGGAGAAAAAAGGAACTATAAAATTACGTCCTTGGTGAAATCTCCCTGGTTATTAGAGTAAACCATGATAGAATTCATGATCTATTCCTTCCTCCTCCATTGGAGAATTTATTAAGATGATGATGAGACACTTGATCAGAGTAAATCAAGATAAAACTATTGCAATACCTTTTCTTGATCACTTGAAAACACAATATTCATTAACAAATTATCCAATCTCTATGTAGATATAATGTGCTATTTTGCAGAAGTACCGCTTTTTTAGATGGTTCATGATGATGACTATAACTAGGAAAAATAACTAGGAACTATCGATAATTATCCTACATAGATATTGGATGTTTGATCCCCAGTATTTAGAATGGAACCCTGCATCATCATGGGTGAAAGTCCTCTTAAAATTCCATCTGAGTGTAACCCCTACTAGATAGGGCACAGGTCCTCGACAACAAGAGTGAATCCCCCTTGCACTACTAAGAAATGTGTCCTCGACATCTGAGTTTAACAGGATACTAGATATGGCGTGGTTCCTCAATGAACATAGTGTAAACCATATATCACTCTAGGGAATGGGTACTCGACCTTTATAGTTGAACCCCCATCTACCGAGGTGTGGGTACTCATCATATTAAGTGGACGCCCCCCAGCCATCCATCATCATAGGTCATGGGTCCTCATGAAACTAGTGTGGAACCCACAATGTCATGGGTGAGGTTCCAATATGGATGCATATAGAGTGGAACCACCCTAATATACTAGGGTTTTGACATATTTTTCATGTTTTTGGACCCTCGACTATGTGAGGCAGTGACGATCCATGGAATGACTTACACATTAACTTTTGAGATAATTTGTGATATGTTGATCATCGTTGATTGACGTTTGGAATTATTGGAAACCCTTATTAGTGGGATGATATATGAGATGGCGAAACTATAAATATTTCATTTTATATTCTTTTGACTAAGAATATATTTATATATCTTTCTATATACTCTCATTGAAATTGGTCACTCTAGTTCTGGGAGATGAGGAGACATGCAGGGTATTCCATCTTCCTTCCATGTATAGCATCTCCTGGATGGATGAGTATAAAATCATAATATATGTGGTGAATACTCTATGTGCAGTTCATTTACTCACCGTTTTGAAAACCTTGTGTTTGGATGGTGTTAATTTCACACTATTTTTGGTTTGAGGTTTTCATATTCACTATATATTTCATTGACTATATTTCTTTTCCTATTGTATCTACTACTATTACCTTTCATCTTTAGAGGTGTCCTAGTGGATATGATTATACTCACTCCTAAATGGGTTGTGCCCGATCATGTCATGTCTTATGCAGATGATGGATATGCCCGTGGAGGATTTAGAAGATCTTATGGATATTTGGTGAATTGCACCACATATAGTAGTCATAGCTTTGGTTTACAGAGATAGACTCTCTCAATAATTTACATTCATAGTTTTTTTCTGGTTAGTACATATTTTTTGTTGGGACTTTATTTTTCCCCTTTACTTTTTAGTTTACACACTCATACTATTGTACACCCTTTAGGTTATTCATTCTTGGTATACATTATAGCTGTGTTTCTTCTTTTACCATTTTTTTATATTCTTTTTCATCAAGATAGTTGGGTGTGTTTGTACTCTTTCATAGGAAAATCCCTCATACATATTAGTTATTCCATTAATTATCGGCACCACCTTTGACCTATTAAAAAGGGATTTGGGTAGATGAAGATCAAGCCACATATTTTGTTAGCTCATGAAATATTGATAATACTGAAAAATATAATTGCTTCGTATGTCGTTCGGACTACTCCACATTAGAGTATTTGGTTGAGTATATAAAAATAATGTAAAAGATACATGAGTGTGGGTATAATACAAGGAGTATAGTGATTGTTAGACTGTCCACTGTATCCATCCAGTAGGACCATCACTACCATCTTGTCAACACAGCATACTAAAACATTATTGTAGGGATGAATGGTACATGCATCATATTGGATTTAGACTATGACTTTAATTATTGATTCATATTCTAATTTATATATATATATATATATTATCATCTGATTGTGGTACATATTGATAACCCACAAAATGCCTCCATGGTGGCAGTTATCCAGGATACAAATTTCAGATCATGATGATAATCAGATGAGTGGCGAGGCCTCAGTTCTTGGCCCATCCCACAAACCCCTTCCTCTATGTGGGAAGGTAGAAGCACCTATAACTATTGTAAAGTAGACCATCATATTTTAGTAGGATGAGGTGGTGTGAAATATTATCATGTCTATCATTTACATTGTGAGAGACCACTGAGGTTCCATAACATGGCAGATCATCGTGAAGTAGTGGATTGGTTATAGTTAGTTGTTAAAGATTTTTGGCTTATCTGAGTAGAAATAGATCAAGTGGTTGGAATGGTACCTCATCCACGGAGCAGATATGTACTCGTGAATCCTTGTTACGTAGATGCATGACTATTTGACACCCTTTTCGATTGACATCGAATATTTTTTCCATGAGGATTACCACCCATCATGTTTTTAGTCAGTTTATTTCCACACGCTTCGAGAGTTGTAGTGGGGAGGGATGACGATTGATGAGTATGTAGCAAGTTTCCCAATTCTTTTATGGTTATCCAATGACATGATATAGGATGGATACATCCGAGCATTTATGTTTGAGTAGGGACACCATAGAGATATCTGAGCCAGTGTTCTACTATTGTGAATCTCCACCTATTTCAGTGTAACACCCCATGTTTTTGGTTTTTATGAATTAATTTAATCTTTTTGATATTTCTTATTTCACAAAACAGAGAATATAGATAGTTTTATATGATATAAACAAGTTAATATTTATTTTTAACTTACACCATGATAATATTTTGTTATTTGATACCCTAGTTCATGTTTTATCTCCATTCAATGATGACTAGGTCTGAGTTACATGAAACCATGAGTTTCTATTAAAATGCATTTTTTTTATCATTAATCAATGAATATTTCTTTTTCATAGCCATTTAAAATTATAATATGAATATTATTATCCTATTTTAAAATATATATAAATTGTTTCTTATAAAAAAACTAATGTTGATAGACCATATAATTTTGGATAATTTCTATATATGTATCAAAATTCTATTTTCTAAAAAAGACCTTCTTTTTATTTACTTCTACGAAAAATAATAATGTTTATTTTTAGAAATTTTACAAAATTAATTTTATAAGGTAAAAATATTTTTTGAATTTAGAATGTCTAAATTTTCGTAGGTTGAATTTTTTATTTTTTATTTAGAATAATCATTTTTGGATAAACATTGACTAATAATAAATTTTAATTCAAAACAGTTTTTTATCTAATTTATATATATAGATAAATTATATATTAATTTTTTTAATGTTACATTATATACAATATGTATATATTAACATAATATATGTTGTTGGACTATATTTATATGGAATTTTGAAATCAATGTTTAATGAAGTTTTTATCATTCTCACTCCAAAAATGGTGTTTGTCTTAGTGGTAAGCACCCCATAATCCTAAATGAAAATTGGGTCGTCAAAACCTATTGGCTACAGGGTGTTTTAGTAGTAATATAGCCTCACTGTAGTATCAGTGATATTGGAGCAATGATGGGTAATCTTGTGGTGGCAGGGAGCTATAGCAGCAGCGAGTACTATAGCTGGTCGGTACTGTAGTATTACAATTCACAGAATGGGCCTTGGGCCAAAACTTTGGCCCTACAGGATATGTAATGGGATACATGCCCACTTGGCCTTATGGATATGTAATGGGTCTCCATCTACCCACATAAAAGAAGTAATTTTTTTTGCTTTAATAATATAATAAGGCTTCGGGCCAACTATTTTTAAAAAAAACCACTTTCTCCCCACATTTGCAAGAGTTGAATTAAACTTAATTTTCCACATTTTTCTTAATTAAATTTATAGAAATTTACATAATTTTTTGTAATAATTATGATATTTATTTTATAATAAGAAATATTTATTATTTCTTCAAATTGATTAGTTAATCTTGTTAATATAAATTAAAATGATTAAGGTTAAATTAAGGTAACAAGGAAATGAACTGTAATCATAAGTGACCAAATTACCTATCCACTAGTCCGGACAAAATTTTTTGTCCACATTTTATACATATAAATTCCATTATTTAGTTTTTTTGTTTTTTTGTTACATTTTTCTGTAACAACCTGGGAACACCAAACTAGTTTTCAACAACGCCAAGTTAGTCCCCTCCCATCCCAATAAAATGTTACCACCTCTCCCCCTTCATTACACCTCTAAAAACATAGAGGATTGGACAATATCTACCCAATACACTTAACAACGTCCATAAATTACTCTTTTAAGCCTCTCTATGAGAATAAATCAATCCAATAAATCACATTGTTGAAATAGAAATTTAGTTACCAAAAGAAAATGTAACATCCTTCCCCAAGATCCTTTGCTTTTCTTTATTTCACCACCACCCCAATTATTATTATTCAATTATCATATAAAAAACATTTATCCTCAATATTCTTAAATATTATTATTGTAATTAATTTACCATAACTTATACGCACATCTATCTATTGGGTAATATACTTACCATTCTTTTTTATGGAGAAAAACTGCCTCAAAATTTTATGTTGTTAGTTTTACCTTTACCACCACTCGTGGTTTGGAATTATGATGGAAAATATTTTCTCATATGACATATATTAATTTTATTATGTATTTATACATTTTTATTTATTATATAAATACTACTTTAATTCTTACATTTTCTTTTAAATATTATAATTTCATTTTGGTGTGTTGGACTACCAACCCCTCAATGTGATGTAATTCATTCACACACAATATAGAATCTATTGAGGATGGTTTTAGTGAAACTATTTGATAAATATAAAACATTAATATTAATATAAAGATTATATATATATATCATTTACTTTATTTCAATCAATATTACAAAGAAAGACAAAAACATCATTTATACTTATGTATAACTAACCATCACCATGAATGGTGTAGCCCATTTCCATATTTCTGTATTTTATATGTTATTATAAATACCAATATACATATAATACATTATATTTATATCATTTATTACATTCTTGAATCCATTATATACGTATGGGGACCAAAAATATAATAAATTATGACACAAGTGAAAAAAGAGGTTATTACCTAGAGAAAATCATTAACATGGTATTTTTAACAAGAATATAATATAATGTAACAGTAAAACCATATATGGTATTATATATAAAAATATATATCTTTTAAATTTTTATAATAAACTTATATTTATTATACTGTAGGTTTCTATGACTTCAAATAGATTCATGACTAAATGTGAGGGAATTTCATCACACATTTTATTTCTATAAGAAACATTCCATGTTCACCAGTCTTTTATTTTTCATGGTGTATATAATTACCATGAATGTATTATATTATAAATATTATAATATTAATGGGTATTTAAATATAAATTATATGAGATTATTCAATGGGTTTTATGTTTTATATGATACCAAAATTGTATGATTGTTTTGTCACAATATGTCTTCTTTGAGAGAAAAGTTTTGTTTCTGTAGCTACATCATCTTTTGAGGTTTATATAATTACATTTCAATATTTATATCATGAATCTACTAATTCTAATTTTATTTTATGAATAATTTATTTCAATTTTCTTAAATGTAGAGTATAATCCTTTATTACCATATGCAAATTGTTTTTGAAACAGTGTAATCGTTTATCAGGATTGTATATAATTATGCTTTCATTGAGAAAATATTAACATCCATATATATAGATATCAAATTAATTTTCTTATTCAATGTATATTTGTTATATATAAATGTATTGGTAACATTTTACACTCTTTGGTTAATAATATGAGTAATGATTTTTTATGAATATCATACTTTACCTCCCTCTTCAGTCAAAAATATGTGTTCATTAAAAACAAAATTTTCTAAAAAAAATTTCATAACATCTTAAATATTAATTTATATGATTTAAAATTATATTAAAATAAATGATTTAAATATGTTTTCAAAAAATATTTGTATGTTTTAAGGTTATTTTCAAATAAATCTCATTCAAAAAAAATTTAATGTTTTCGTTATAAGTGTTCAAAGTGTTTTCAACGAACAAGGGTTTTGATATGATTTGAATCATATAATATATGTTTTAAAATAAAATGTTTCTCAAATAATTTTCTAAATTATATTATATGTATTAAAGGAATTTTTCTTGAAAATTATTTCAAGCGTTCATTCTATGTTTTCAATGAATTTTCAAGGAAAATGGATTTCAAAAGGTATTATGTTATAAAATATTATTTTGGAAGAAGAGAGGATATTATCCACATGAATAGTTTATAAAATATATTTCAATTTTTTTTCCATAATTGATGACATCTATTGATGTTACTCATTCATTTCAAGGTAATAATCCAAAGGTTCCATTCATATTCTTTCTTTGAATGGATTATTTTTTTTATGGTAATATGTTTAAGAAACCCATTTATCTTTCATGGGATATATGTTTATGAAAGCCCTTTATCTTCCATGGGTTATTTGATTATGAAATATACTTATTTTAAGATGTTATTATTTGATGAAATTATAATGAAACCAATATATTTTACATAAAACATAAAATATTAAATTTTTATGACAGGCGTTTAATATTGTTGTTTATATTATATATATTTATGATATTGTGAAACATGTATTTAGGGTTTTATTATGAGATGGGTGGGACCTAAATGTCCATCCAATGTGTGGGGAAATGATTTATAGAGAATGAGATACATTAAAATGATATTGGGAGTAATCCTTGACCACAAATATGGCCATTAGGGTGAACCATGACTACTATGATGTTATGGGGAGTAAACACACACAACAAATGTGGTCATGGGAGTGAACCATGATTACCAATATGGTATATATATTTATCCCATTCTACTGAGATGGACTTGGAATCAATTCCTTAACTAATAAGAAAATCATATTATATGCTTCTGTGTAATCTGATATTACTTTTATTATTTCTATGTTATGTTTTAATATCCTTTGTTCTATATTTACTTATTATTGATGTCTTATGAACTACCAAGAATTACTCCATTATTCACTTTTATAGTCTTATGATATGTTGGGTATTATCATATAATGTTATGATCGTGCTCTCATACCATATAATATTGTTTATTCTTATATGTCTCCCTTGTTACCTTTATTGACCATCAAAGCTCATCTGTTTTTATATTTCATGCCCTATTTTATGAAGATAAATATTATGTTTTTTTATCTAATAATGGTTCTAGTAGAGAATAACATATTGGGAGATAATGTAACTCAGATATGTACCATTGTTTATGTTTCAACGTTTCCAAATAGACTAAACTAATATGGTCTCCGAACATCTTATTGTATAATGTTGGAAGTATTCCATAATAGTGATGTAATGAATATATATTAAATGAGAGGGTTGAAATAGTTGGTATTATAGAAATTGATATGTCATCTTTTTTATGCTAGGACGATAAAACCATTGTTAGACCCCTATATTCTTTTCTATGGATAAGTCTAAGGATACAAAAAAAGTATAAGAAAATGTCATGTAATCGTGGAAAGTGATATAGATAGAAGCTTCCTGGAAATACATCCATGTAACAATACTACATCTTGATTTTGTTATAGAAAAGATGTACTTTTGAATAACAACTCAAACAAGTTGTTTTAGGAAAAACATATCATTACTTTGTACACAATAAAAAAGCATTAATACACAACTGGTCTGACACACTAGGTGGATATTCATAGGGAATTGAAAAATAAAATCTAAACCAAAATGAATGATCTAAAAGGATTTTTTTTTATAAAAAACCTAAGATAAAAATATTTTTTCATATATTATTGATGTATGGGTCATGATTTAGTCTTCCTATATGTGATTTTTCATGATTATGTTTCATTATTCAATGATAAGTGTTACACACATTATTCATTATAGTTTTAGTAAAATGAGGTAACCATAATAAAATTGTTCAAAATTTAATGTGATAGAAAATTCTATATGAGAAGTCATATTGGATGATAACAAGAGAGAACGATATTGAGAATATGCCGAATCATCTATCACAATATATTATTAACAATTTTTTCACTGTGATATTCCAAACACACCGAAAAATATGAAGATTGGATTTTATAAGTGTTACAATGTTACATAACATAGAGGAATGAATATTGGGTTTCCATCATGTCATGAATAAGGGAAGAATAACCTTGAGTAATACCTCAAATTGGAGGGGTTGTTGTTATCTATGTGATAAAAAGTATCATAGATTGATGAATTATCATGGAGTTGAATGTCTTCTATATGGAGGACATAGGATTTACCCAACTCAATTCCATGAACATTCAATAATCTTCAAAAACATGGATGGTCCGATGAAATTATAATCAAAAAATTGAAAAGATTTAGGTTTTTATTTATTTGGATTTCTAAATAATGAATTTTTAACTATATAAGGATTTTTCAATTAATGTTTTTTCTATGGGTTAAATGGAATAAGGTGAATGGATCTAATGGTCTACAATGGTTATAAAATGAAATGTAATATTTTTATCATTGGAAGATAACCATTAATATTTTTCCTTATGTTGAGATAATGATGTATTGATAAAGTTATATTGAATATGAATAATTAAATTAGAAGGTATATATTACCACATAACTAAAAAAATTATTTCTTGTAAAAGGAGACTATTAAGTTTATAACTTTATGGATTTGAGGAATATATTCAATAATACTTGGAATAATAAAAAAATCTTGTTTTACAATACCATTTACGTAAATTCATGATATTACCACATTTTAAAGGAATATATAATGAGGTAATTTACATGTTTCTAATGTGATATCCAATTGCAACATTTTGATATTCGGGGGATCAATGATAATATTTTTTTCTGAAAATAATTATAATTTTTTTATTTTTATAATTTGGAAGAGTTATAAGGTTAACCATTTATAAAATATTTATGTTAATATTTTGAGGAAGTATTTATGTATTAAGTATGTTATGAAAACCTTAGAAAAAAGGATATTTTTTGATTAACCATTTTCAAGGATATCCATCACATTTATTTTTGAAATTACATTGATGTGTTTTTATAAAAGGAAAACCTATATATCTGGTGAAAACACATCATGTCAGGCACGAATGTTGGTCCTGAACCCCTGACCAAAGGACGATAAAGGTTTCACACCCACCACTAACCTACATGATGTCCTGGTTAATGTGTAATTTTTTTAGTTAAACAATTTGATGAATAAAAATTAATGATTAACTAGTACTATTACATATTCTATATAGTGATTAATGAACTAGGAAAAATTATTTTGATGAACTTTTAGATAAAAATAGTTAGATTTGTCATTTTTTTCAGCATAAGATCCATTAAATGTTTATTTTAGTGCTTTTGGCATCAATGTTAATTTCTGGATTTCCATTTTTTGAATTAAAGGATGAATTATAAATTGATCAAAGAAAAACATAATAATGAAATTTTCTATATATAAATATATCATATTACTATATTTCCTTATATTAATGTTCAAAAGATGTATTACTCAATGTTTGAAAAATGACCAAAAACAGTGTTTCCATAAAACATTAATTTGTGTTGAATCGAAGGCCTTTTAAAGCATCATAGATTTATGACATTCAAGACCTAAACTATTCAATTTTTATTCAATTTTTTTCTGATTTATGACCTCAATCACCCCCAAATATATTTACACATTTCTTCTATGTCCATGTATCCACTTCCCACTTATGTTATCTAGTGTGGAATCCTATATATATTTTACTTTTAGAAATTTTTATTTTTCCAACATTAATTTTTGAAAATAATATTTTAGTGTTCATTTATACGATGTGTGTTTCTATTAATGGAACATAAATTTATTAATCCATTGATATCCAATATTAATTTGGAGTCTAAAATTCATTTTATGGGAAGTATAATTTAATACCATGTGTTTTTGGGGAATATTTTTTTCGATTTATTTTAAGCGTTTTGATATTTTTAATTACACGAATCAATAAATATATATAATGTTATATGATATCTCAAAGTTATAATTTATTTTTATGTTATGAGATTATGTTATTTTGTTATATAATAACCCAAAATATGATTTCTCTTTATGCAAAACTGACTAGCCGTATGTTACATGCAACATCGAATTTGTACAAAAATTTATTTTTTTATAATTTATTAAAAGATTTAGATATAAATATCCATTAAAACTTTAATATTAATATAAATTATCAATTTTAAATATCATTTATAGTGGATTTATTTAAATTAAAAATAAATATGATAGAACTGAAAATCTTTTTGAATGTCTTCATTTGTTCGAAAAACTATTTTATCAAATAAACTACTTTATATGCCCATCTCTGAATAAAAATAAAATAAAATATAGATTATTTTTGAAATATAAATTGGTATAACAAACAAAGTTTTCTAAATAATAATTATCAAATTATCTTATGGTGGTTTGTTTTTCATAGAAACATCGCTTTTGGATGAATAGTGGAAAATAATAAATTTTAATTGAAAACTAATTTTTCATCTTATCTATTTATATAGTTAAATTATATTTTATGTTTTTCATAATATACCATTGGATAAATTATAAATATAATAATCCAATTTATATCATTTGAATATTTTGTAACGAATTTGGATAGAATATCTTATTGATCATTCGAACATTCTCACTTTAAAAACATGTTCTTTCGACAGGTCTGGGAGATTAGAATTAAAATTAATTTTTCTACTTTTGTGAATTGATGTTAAAAAATGAAAATACATGGTTTTAATAAGTATGATATTTATATTCTAATAAGAACAAAATAATTTTTTACCAAAAATATCAATTACATTGATGGAGATTAATTACAGTGATTAATGTAAAATTAAGCCTAACAAGAGGATAAAAAATAAAATAAAGTGCCCAAATGACCAATAAAATTTTCAAAAACGATTTTCAAGATATACTTCTCCCATAAACATTTATGTTTTGATTTTTTTAGGTTTTGATGACATTTTTTATGAAAAAAATGGGGAAGAAAGAAGTTGTTATTGAAAAATGACATGTTTGTCCCCTCCCTTCCCTTTGAAGGACACCAACTCTCTACCTTATTCAAACTAATTAAATCACATACTTCCAACTACTATCTATATAAACTTCTTCACTAAATCCCTCCACTCATACTTTTATCCATCCATTGGGAAAAAAGTAATACATGGAAGCCCTTTGGTGAGAACCAAAAAGAGTTACCCAAAGAAGAGGTAATAACCTTTCTCAATACCTATTCCATTATTTTCATTCCCCAACACACCATTTATTATTATTACATGTTAATATTGTAAAACGATTCCTTAAATTTATAATAAGTAGTTATTATATGGGTTTAACCTACACTTACGAATAATTCCAATAAATGGGTAATGAACATACTGTTCTTGTGTAAGGAAAACTATTGCATCATGAAACAATGTTGTTCATTTTACCTATACCGCCACTCATTGTTGAAAATTAGATGGAAAATATTTTTTATATTATATATATATGATATTATGATGTTTTTATAATTCAGTATCTATTAAAAAAACATTAAATTAACTCTTTCTATTTTGTGTAAATAAGATAATTTCTCTCGGGGTAGTGTGTACTACCTCCCCCTCAACGTGATGTGATTCGTTAACACGCTACATGGAATGTATTATAGAATGGTTTAGTGAAATAATATGAAAAAAATGTAACAATAATTCAACTATCAATAATATGTGTGTGTGTGTGTTTGTGTGTGTGTGTGTAATTTATATTTCTTCCATTTAATATTACAAAGAAAAATAGAAACATCGTCCATGAATACGTACAACCTACCATCACCATGAATTGTGTAGTCCATTTCATATATATATATATATATATAATTGATTACTATAAATAAATATAGACTAATTTTAAATTATATTTATATAATTTGGGTATGCAATAAATCATGATAGAAGCATGAGGGGAAAAATATTAAAAAATAACACACATTTGAAAAATAATGAGGATTTTAACCGAAGAGAAATAGTAACATGGAAATGTATTTTAGGAGTTTAATATAAAATCATAATATAAACATATTAGGAAACATATATATGAATATGATTATATAATACATTAATAATAAACTTATATTCATCTTACATGTGTTTTGTATGAGTGCGAAGAGAGTTAATACATAAGGAAATGTAATTTTGTATCATTTTTTATTTTCATAGGTAACATTACATGATCAACACTCTGTTTTTTTTGTGTATATAAATCCCATGAATTTATTAAATAATTATTTTTATTAAATTTATGGGAATTTATATATCGATTCTATGATTATTATTTCATGGGTTTTATGATTCAAAATTTACCAAATCAATAAGGTAGTTTTTTCTCAATTTTTCTTCTTGGGGACATGTGTTTTTTTATATAGAATTATTATTTTTGTTGTTGTATATAATTCCATTAAACAATTTATATCATTAATAATATTTTTTTAATTATATTTTATGCTTCTTGTAATTCCTGATTTCTTACATGTATATTATGATCCCATATTACCTTGGGGTAAGAGTTATTAAAATAATCTCATAGTTTATTGAGATTATTTTTCATTATACATCCATTGATAAAATAATATAATCCATTTCTCAAGATAAATAAATATTTTTATTATAATATATATATTAATTATATATTGAAGTATTGGTAGCATTTTTCCAATATTTTGTACATAAAATGATTAATAACGTGTTTTCAAGAAAGTCAAAATTTACCGCTCTCTTTTGGCTCGAAATGTACTTTCATTCAAAAAAATGTTTTATAAAAATTTATTCAAAATATTTTGGATATTTATATATAATATTTCAATTTATTTTGAAATAAATTTTTCTCAATATGTTTTCAATAATTCATGTTAAGTTATAAAACTATTTTAAAAAACCGATTCCAAAATGTTTTCCACAATACTTTATAAGTTTTCAGGGTTCTTTCTTATAAATTTTTTTTCTATATTTTTTGAATCATATTTTATAAATTTTCATGGGAATAAATTTTCAAAAATTTATCATGATTGTCTTATGTGTTTTCAAGGAAAAATATATTCAATATTATTTAATTTTAAAGTAACGTTCACGGGAATATAAATTATTCACAACAACCTCTACCTCGTCAAGTTGTCGCACGCGCGTTCTTCGCGGATTTGATCGTCACGGAAGGGGGTCGCGTCGTCGCGGAAAGGCATCGCGTCGTCGCGGAAGGGCGTCACGTCGTCGTGGAATACTGTGACGCATCGATGAACTCCAAGGTTCAAGAACATGAAGATTTAATTATATCGATTAAATCCATGTGTTGTTATAAACCACAAGGAAGATTTAAAAGAAACCCGAAATCTCCTACCTCAAGCAGTTGGTGATTGGAGATCGTTACGGGGAAGAACGTCTCGGAAGAAGCGTCATTAATCTCCGTGGGTGACGGCGTTCTTCACGTTCTTCACATTCTTCGCGTTCTTCGCGTTCGTATCAAAGAAGGATGAAGGCACAAAGTTGTCAAAACCTCTCAATGAGCATTTTTCACGAAGTCGTGCGTTGGTCTTATTTTATTATTACACCAACGGATTGAAAATAGGTTAAGAAACGATTAAATTAATTCATCGAATTAATTCAACGAATAAAACCACCCAATTAATTCAACGAAAAAACCACCCAATTAATTGGTGCGTTAAAAAATTAAGAAAACGAGTCAGTTGACTTTCATAATGACGGGTTTTCGTGGGTGTGTTACATAGTGGAAAGAAACGGTGGGGCTCGTGCGGGCCCCACCTCACACATATCCTACCAAGAGGGTAGGATATTTCTGGATAGCACCCTATCCGCATCAACTCAGCTGAAGCTGCTTTAAGTGGCTTCAAGTGGCTTCCAAGTGGCTTAAGTGAAGTAAAATAATGTTTGTCGTACAATTTATTTTATTTCTTCACTTTAAGCCCAAAAATTAAAAACCACACCCGAGCAAACGCATCTACGAAAGAGGCGTTTCTAAGAAATTACCGGCGCTGCGATTCCATCGGTGCCCTTAGAATTCAATTCTGAGCACCGGTTCAAAAGTTAAAAAAACACGCTCATCCGTTCACTGAACGTACCTGAGCCAGACTTCGGAAAATGATTCCGGGCACACCGGGCGTGGGAATCAGGTGCCGTCAGAAACTGCGTTCTTGTAAAATTTCAAAGAAAATTAAGAAAAAAAAATTCCTTGAAATTTATGTGTCTTTACATTACTCCCACCACAGGGCTTTAAGTCCCCGTAAGGCTTCACCACAAACGTAGGGATACAAAGGCGGTTCTGAGCATGCATCTGAGCCTCCTGCTGCAAATTGATCTCCTGGAGGTTCTCGTGCTGCAATCTGATGCGCACAAGAGGAATCGATCGTCCACGTAGGACCCGCTCCGGTTGATCGTCGATCTCCACCGGGACCTCCGCAATGTTTGCCCCATCATCAACGTCCAGCTCCCCATGGTCAATGATATGTGACGGGTCGTGCACGTATCTCCTCAGCTAAGATACGTGGAAGACGTCGTGCACCCGGTGCAACTGAGGTGGTAGATCCAGGCGATAAGCCACCTCTCCAAACCTGATGAGGACCTGGAAAGGTCCGATGAAGCGTGGAGAAAACTTGCCGCCTCGGCCAAATCTCTGTAATCCACGTCAAGGCGAGACACGCAAGAAGACGTGGTCGCCATCCTCGAACTCTAGTGGCCTCCGCCTCCTGTCAGCACAAGACTTTTTGCCGGTTCTGAGCTGTCCTCATCCTCTCATGGATGACATGGACCTTTCTGGTCCTATAAGTGCTGCTGAGATTTCTTCCATGCCGATAAGAGAAATCCGGTCTCATCCCCTAGATGAACCACGTTCTTTGCCTAATACAGTCAATGCTGACATGGATGATACTAACCCATACCAAGGATGACATCGTTAGGCCTCGCCGCTACTACCAAGAGATCCGACCGTTACTCTCGCCTCCAAGGGTTGAGTCACACTGTTGGCATCAGTGTGTGGTAACTGTGTCTCCTCCAGTAGGTACCTCTCAAGTGAGGGTCAAGTCAACAGTTTAAACCGAAACCTCTTAGTAACAACACAAGAGAGGATAAGGAAGTAAATGCCACAAGAAAAGGTGTCTTTTATTACTGCAGCTCAAAACAAAGACACAAAGCATCTACAAACATACATCATCAAAACTATAAGCAACATGAACAAAAGTCTCCAGGTCTGGAGCTAGTCCCGCTCCTGTCCATCTGCTCCCAGAGCTCCATGGTCGTAGGCCTCAGCTGCCTGAAGCTGAGCTCTCCCATGTCCTCATGTCCCCTGCGGTCGGGGTGGACCTCCTGGTGGTGGTGGTGGCAACACCCCGAAGCGTCGTCCACCTCCAGCTGCACAGCCATCTCCCCTGCCATGGCCGCCTGCTCCTTGCGGCCCGCCCTGATCGAACCTCTGCCTCTGCCTGGGGGGCCCTTCGTCCATCTGCTGGTCATCCGTATGGCGGGTCAGACAGTCACGAGCCATGTGACCAATCCCGCCGCAGGAGTAACACTGCCCTCTCATGGCAAGTTGTTGTCCACCCCGAGTGCCTCGCACAAACGATCCAGAGTCATGCTGTCGACCACCTGTAGGTCTAGTCCTCTTGGACCTCTGCGTCATCTGTCTACTGCCCGCTGCAGAAGACTCCGCCGCATGCCAGCAAGTGGTGGGTCCTGCTGCTGGAGACTGCTCAGCAAGGAAACTCTCCACTAATATGGCTCGCTCCAACACCCCTGCCTGAGTCGGAATGTTGAGGGATATCATCGAATCCCTGATCTCGTGCCTCAGTCCCTGCTCGGAGGTCTGGGCCCGGAAGAACGGGTCCCGGGAGGGTGCGGCCCAAACAAACACTGCCCGACAACCCTCCTTCGTTCTTCGTTGTTGTGCGGATTTGGCGGGCGATGACAAAATGTGACTCAAGGGCGATTTGATGATTCTGCAATGAAGAACAGGTCCCGGGAGGAGCAGCAGCGTAGATGGGAAGGAAAACGGACCACCGGAGCAACTACGGTGGCCCGCGGAAGTCTCTGGCAGCGCGGGTCGCCGGTGCACCGCCAGAAGAGGCCGCCGCGGCCGAAGCCGCGGCGGCGGCGGCCAGCGGACCCGCGGATGCGCGGGTCCAGCTCCCCCGCACGGGACGCGACAGAAGCCGCGTCCGCTGTTGCCCAGCACGACCCCTCGAGGGCCGCGGCTTCCTCAACCCGCGAGGGCGGCGCCCCGCGGCTGCCGCGCTCGGCCGCTCGGCCGAGCCGAGCCAGGCCGGTCCGACCGGCCGGGCCGCGCCCCAGCCGGACCGGACCGGGTCGGGTCGAACCGGTTCGGCCGGGTCGGCCGGGCCCAGAATCCCTTCTTCGGACCGTTTTCGGTCTTTTGCCCGTATCTTGAGCTACGGGCCTCCGAACGACGCGCCGTCAGTGGAAATGTGATCCTTGGATCGAGACGGTTGTTTTGGTATATTACACTCAAGGTTTCTGGATATTTTGGGTTCGGCTGGGTTGGTTCGAACACGAAACCAACCGGGCCCTCGAAGCGGAAACGCTCATATCTTGAGCTTCAGACGTCCGATTGATGTGCCGTCGACTTTGTTGAATTCCTCTAAGTGAGACGGATCTTTTGGCTCACTCATCCCGAGGTTTGGACTCAGGTGGGGTACAGTCGGGTTGGTTTTGCCTTAAAAACCAACCGGGCCCCTAGAACGAAAAAGCCAATAACTCACAGACCGGGCATCCGATTGACGTGCTGTCTGTCTCATTGAATTCCTCTTGAAGAGACGGAACTTTTGGCATACTTCGCCTGAGTTTTGGTTGTTGTTGGATAGTGGCCGGGTTGGATTGTACCCGAAATCCAACTGGGCCCCTGGAATAGAAAAGCTGATATCTTTCAGACCGGACGTCCGTTTGATGAACCATCAGCGGCTTTGGTGATCACGTTGAGAAACGGTCCCTTTGAGTATACCCTATGGGAGTTCGGGGTACAGTTGAGATATGGCCGGGTTGGTTCTCACATGAAACCAACCGGGCCCCTGGGACGAAAAGGCTAGTAACTCACAGATCGGGCGTCCGATTGACGCGCCGTCTGTTGTGTTGAGACCCCTGTGACGAGGCGGTCCCTTGAGATACTTCTTCGTGGAACCTTGTGATACTTTTAGTATCAACCAACAGCTCATGGAGCGGACCCTCCCGGAGACGAGCATGTGGAATACGGAGACCGTGTAGCCGGCCGAGACTTGACGACTGCTGATCGAACGACTCGGTGTATTACGGATAGCCTAGTGAGGAGCGCTTGGTTGTTGCGGCAGACCCACGACGGAGGTGCGCTTGGTTGTAGCAGCACAGTGGACCGCTTGGTTGTAGTGGTAGACCCATGATGGAGGTGTGCTTGGTTGTAGCGACACAGGGGAGCGCTTAGTTGTAGCGGTAGACCCACGACGGAGGTGCGCTTGGTTGTAGCAGCACAGTGGGGCACTTGGTTGTAGAGGCAGACTCACGACGGAGGTGAGCTTGGTTGTAGCAGCACAGGGGAGCGCTTGGTTGTAGCGGCATACCCACGACGGACGTGCGCTTGGTTGTAGCGGCACGGGGAAGCGCTTGGTTGTAGCAGCAGACCCACAATACTCGACAGGAGGAGTACCTCAGCAGTCCTAGGTTGGTGAGCAGTACCTCTGAGTGGTGACAGGACCACTGTACACTCCAGAGATGGGGCTCTTCAGCAGTTGCGGCTTCGATAATGAAAATCCTGGTTTGAACTGAGACTTTTGACCATGATAACTTCGGTATATGTATGGGCATATACCTGGGTAGTGGTTATCTGTTGTTTCTAAATCCTTGTGTTTCCTCAGGATTGAGATGGGTTACTTGATGACTTAGGTATATGTATGGGCATATACAAAGTAGAGGTTATCTGTTGAGATCTTCTTTGTGGTTATCCTTGTTGGTTTTAGTGAGACCTTGGGGGTCTCGGGGTCCCTACTTAGTAGCTTATACTCACCCCTACATGGGCTATGCCTGCACTACGTTGTGTTGGTTGCAGACGACGGACAACGCTGATCGGGGTGGAGGCTTGCGGAGCAGGATGGTAGCTGGAGGTGGACCACTGGGTGGGATGTACTCAGAGCGGTCAGGTGGACCCGAGGAGCAGTGGAGGCTATCTGTACCCACCCATCATGTGGGACTTCCAGAGGACGGCTCGACGCTGCGGCTTTTTCTTTCAGTTGCTGTTTTTCCCTTTCAGTTGTACTTTACAGTTGAGCTTGTATTTCTAGCCCCTTTTACTTTCAGCACAGCTTGTTACAGTTTTTACTTAGTGTTTACTTTTCCGCTTGCTTTTTCTGTGGTGCTTGTTTACTTTTCAAAGTCAATGCCTTCCCTTTTTCTGGGATTTACGCCTTGGTGCTAGTCGCCAGCCCCTGTCCTATGGAAGGCTGGCTTGGGGTAGTCACGGCACGGGCCCTGAGGACGGGTCGTGACATTAATTTTCAAAAATTTATCATGATTGTCTTATGTGATTTCAAGTAAAAATATATTCAATATTCTTTCAAGACTTCATTCTATGTTATCAATGTATTTTTGAAGAAAATGTACTTTAAAGGGTTTTATTTTTTAAAATTCAATTTTCAATAAATAAATGATATTTTACTGAAGAATTTTTTTTCAAATACATTTCAAAATTATTTTTCATCTAAGATGGAAATCATTTATTTTACTCATGACATTCTGGGAAACAATCAATTGGGTCGAATCATATTCTATCTATGAATGGATACTGTTTTGATGGCATGATTTTTATGAAGCCCATTTACCTTTAATGGGTTATATGTTTATGAAACCCTTTTCCCTTTCATGGGAAATATGTATTTCAAAACCACTTCATTTCACGTGTTATGCTTTGATTTAATGATAAAGAAACCAATATATTTTCTATAGGATATGATAAGATTAAATGGTCATGATACCCATTTCATTTAATGGTTTATAATATGACATTTTATAAACTTTTTCAACAACTAGGTATGATTTCATTATGAGAGGGGTGGTACCAATATCACCATCCAATTAATTGGTTAATGATTTTTATCCTAGGAGGTCAACTCAGATGGTCTTTGAAGAGAACCTTATATATTATGATATCTGGGGGAGTGAACCATGACTACAAATATGATATGGGGAGTGAACTCAAACTACTATGGTGGCCACGGGAGGGAACAATGATAACCAATATGGATTGGGGAGTGAACGCATATTACTAATATGGAATTTTAAGTGATTCCTTGATGAATATGGGAATCATATTATTTGTTTATGTGTCTTCCAATATTCCATGTCATATTCCAATTTTATGCATTCCTCAATTTTTCAATTTATTTTCTTATGATTCATTTATTATTAATTGAAAAAATTTATTCCATGATTCATTTTTATGGTCTTATGATATGTGAGGTATGATATTATAATGTTTAGACCATCTTCCCATTCCTATATGCTAATGCTAGTACTTTCATGTCTCCCATGTTTACCCTCACTCAGAATTTGAGATCAGACCTTTTTATGTTTCATTACACGTGTTATGAAGATATTGTTGGAACCAGGTTCTTCAAAACATGATTTGGTGTATGTTTTGTGTTTGTTGTCAATCCTCAGTGGAAGTTCAGGGTGTGTACCAACAAAGCGATCATACCGTTCAAGCAGAAAACAGTAGTGAAGGTGGCGCTGTTTCCTAGTGTTTGCCAAATTTTTGGGCCTAAAAATCAGCCAATAAAGTAAAGTGTTTTTGGCAGAGGTACTTGCACGCCGTGATCTTGGAGGATAAAAGAATTGCACGCCATATGTTTTTGAGGATCAGAACATCAAAATTTGGCTATGGAAAGAAGGTCGCGCAAGTGTTTGTTGGGTCGCGCAAGTGAGTTGCGCGACAGAGTTTTTTGAAGACAAGACTTGCGCGCCGTCGAGGACTTGCGCGCCGCCGCGCAGGGGGTCCAGTTTGCCTATAAATACTGGACCACCCCTCCTCATTTCTAATGAAGTTCAAGGCCGAGATATTGTTCGAGCTCTCGTCGCGCAAGTGGTTGAGTCGCGCAGGTGGTTGTTTTGTCGCGCAAGTAGAGCTTGCGCGCCGGTTTTTGGCTGTGCGCCCAAGGTGGTTTGGAAGAGAAAGGAAGTGGACCGCGCAAGTTTGTAGTTGGGGAAGGAAGATTCGCGCATGTGTGTTGATGACACTTGCGTGCCAGTTTGGACTTGCGTGCCGTAGTGGGACTTGCGCGACTGTCTTGGAGAAGCGCGCCTGGTTTTGCTGAAGCCCACCGGCGTGTTTGGAGCTGCATGAAAGCCGAGAGACTACATGGTACATTCGAGGAAAAGTGAAATTCTTCTTCTGGTGAGAATCGGACTTCAATAGAGCATCTACATACAACATAGGATGCACTCTTATGCAAATGACGAAGAGACCTTCACGTCTATAAACTGAGTGGGACTTCACCAACGGCAGTGAGCCAGGGGGAGTCAACGGGAGTGACCCGAGGGACGCAGTGAGCTATCCCTGAACAATTGTAAAGGCAGTGAGCCTGGGACAGAGTGTCTGTACCCAAACTTTTGTATCCGCACCTAGTGAGGCATAGTGGATTTAGGTACGACCGGCAACCTGTCGGCGTATGCTCCTTGGACGTAGCCCTTAGTGGTGAACCAAGTAAAAATGGTTGTGTCTTCTCTGTGCATGTGAATGTTTTCATTCTGATCATAATCATCATACAGGTTCAACATGTTCCTACCAACGTGGGAACAAGATCCAACACATTAAAAGAAAAAGTGGTCACCCTGATTCACCCCTCCCCTCTCAGGGTGTCCCGGGGTCCTTCAAGTGGTATCAGAGGGTAAAGGTTGCTGGTGTTGAATCTGACCTTCTTCATCATGGAAAACGCCGTCAATGTCAGGGGAGTCCCTCACTTCGATGGAAGCAATTTCCAGATCTGGAAGAACAGAATGAGATCTCATCTAAGATATATTGGAATGGAAGTTCTTTTTTATGCTGTGCAAGGAATACAAGTCACTGATCCAACAGGTCTGGCTATGACTGAAACAGACAGGAAACTTCTTGATGCAGATGCTAAAGCACAGAATGCTCTCACTACAGCCCTTTCTGATCCGATTTACCTGAAGGTGATGAATTGAACCTCAGCAAAATCTATGTGGGATAAACTTGAGAATATTTATGAAGGTGATAGAAAAGTGAAGGCGGCGAAACTACAAGTGCTACACAATCGGTTTGATGATCTAAAGATGCATCCAGACGAGAATGCAGACTCTTTCTTCAATCGAATTACTGAAGTGGTTGGAGCAATTTGGGGTCTAGGCGAAGAAATCAAAGACATTTATATTGTAAAGAAAATATTAATAAGACTTCCACCTCTGTATAATGCGAAGGTGTCAGCTCTTGAGGAAAGAGATCTTTCCAAACTTTCTCTAGATGACTTACTGAGCAGTTTGGTAGCATATGAAATGAGAGTCAAACCAGAAGATGTTACGACTCGGGTGAGCAAGGAAATGGCATTCAAGGCCATGGATAAATTGAAAATCTCAAAGGATAGTAGCGGTGATGATGACGAAGAGAAATAAATTCTTTCTCTCATTGCAATGAAGTTCCAGAAGGGGAAAGGGAAATTCAAAGGGAAGTTACCTCTCGCATGTTTCCGTTGTGGAAAAGTTGGGCACATTGCCTCTCAGTGCTTGAAGAATATCAATGATGATGACAGTGAAGATGAAAACTTCAAGAAGCCTCAATGAAGGTTCTTCAAAAAGGGAGACTTCAAATCTGGTAAGAAAATGCAAAGGAAGAGTTTTGTCTGTGAAGAGGAAGAAGATGAAAATGAATTCTGTGATGAAGAAGAACCAGAATTCAAAACTGGTAACCATGCTTCTCTGATGGCCACTGTTGAAAAGTCAGAAGATAATGATGGTGAAAAACAATGGAGAACTTGTGTATATCTTGAGGTGTAACTTAAGGATGCAGTTAGTAAGCTTAAGATTAATTGTAAGAGCTGCAATAAGTGGAAATCAATTGTAGAAGAATCAACTAAATATGTTGATCAACTTGAAGCTGAAATTGAATGACTGGAAGAATTTGTGAAGGTACAGTCTAAAATAATTGAAAGCAATGATGATGCAGTTGATCTGAAGCTGAGAATTGAAGAGCAGGCAAAGGTCATCAATGACCTCACATCCAGACTGGATGAAAAATCCAAGACTGTTGAGGGTCTTGAGGAGGAAGTAGTTACTCTAAGGAGTAAAATGGAGACAGAATTAGTTCCAAAAGAATCGAGGAAGAAAATACAGTTTGGAAGATTCTCAGATACAGAATTACTTGCAAGAGCCAAGTGTGGTTCAGATGGGGTTGGAAAGGTTTTGAGTGATCAAAGACCTGCTTGCATGGGAAAGAGTGGAATTGGCTGTGAGGCTGAGTCATCAACTGCTGGAAGTGAAAAGATCCAAAAGAAAGACAAGATGAAAGTTGAACATGATGAAATGTTACCTAGAGTTATGAAAAAGGAACCCTCAATCCAAACTAAAAGGAGACCTGAAAATTATCCTCAAACATTCAAAAATGAAAGACAGTGTTACTATTCTCCCTAGGAAGAAGGTATAAGGGGAAATTCAAGTGAGAAGACATTTCCTCTCATGAAGTGTCAGTTCTGTGGCTATCTGGGCCATACTATGTCTTATTGTGAAGAGGCAAGAAGCTATCTGAATGGAGAAGATATAGATGCTCAACAAAGGAGAACAATCTCATATACTAATTCTCATAGAAGAAATAATTTCTATGGATATTGTTTTTGTTGTTCTAACTTTGGTCATAAGGCCATTAATTGCAGGAAGAGAAGAGACATAGAAACCTCATACCGAAGTTCAAGACATGTCAAGTCTCGTCAGCAAGACAGTGTTGCTATTTTAAATAGGTTCTCACCTCTCACAGAAGACTTTGACTATGAAGAACCTGGGTATGCGGAAGAGATAGTTGAAAGGCCATCAGTCCCATATACTCAATCTAATGTCTCATGGAAGGAAAGGAAGAAGATTGAGAAATCGAACCTTGCAGAGGTAGCCCTCAAAGCTACAAAGAACAACAGTACCTGGATTCTGGATAGCGGTTGTTCATCTCATAAGACGGGTAATACCGGCCTACTAACGAATATCATAAAGAATGTTGATGGTACAGTAAGATTTGGTAATGATGGGGCTCTGAAAATCAAGGGGAGTGGAAGTACCCAATTAGCTAATGGAGAACTAAAGAAGACTGAAGTCCTTTACGTAGATGGCCTACGCCATAATCTCCTTAGCGTGAGTCAACTCTGTGACTCAGGACTTATAGTTACTTTTAATCAGAAAGGCTGCACCATCAAGGGAAAAACCGGTAATTCACTTATGAAAGGATGTAGAACAGAAGGCAACTTGTATCAGGTTGATAGTGAAGAAAATGTATGTTACATGACTGTTGAAGAAGAAAACAATTTGTGGCATCGGAGATTGGGACACATCAATCAAGAAGACATGGAGAAAATATAAAAATTGAGAATTGTCAGGGACATCCCCAACCTGAAGCGTGAAAGTGAAAAATCCTGTGATGCTTGTATTCGTGGGAAGCTGGTCTGCAGTTCATATCGGCCAAAGAAGAAAAAGGCATCTCTCCTTCTTGATCTGATTCATACAGATGTTTTTGGTCCAATAAATGTTGCTGGAACTCATGGAGAAAGGTACTTTGTCCTTTTCATAGATGATTACAGTCGAATGGCATGTGTGATGGTCATTCACCGGAAACGACAGGTCCTTGACTGCATGAAAACATATCGGTGAATCGCCGAGAATGATACTGGATGAACAATCAAAGTGTTGCGATCTGACAGTGGAGGAGAATACACGTCCATTGAATTTGAAAATTATCTGGAGAAGCATGGGATACAACATGAGGTAGCTGCTGTGAGAACTCCACAACAAAATGGAGTTGTTGAACGAAGGAATCAACAGGTGAACAACATGGCACGAACTATACTGATTGAGAGTCGTATTCCACGACATTACTGGAAAGAGGCTGTTCAAGTTGCAGTGTACATTCAGAATCGAACATGACTTTATATGGGTGAGACGAAGACACCATATGAATTATGGCATGGACGGAAGCCTTCTCTAAAATACTTTCGTGTCTTTGGAAGTAAGTGCTTCATCAGGAACAAAGAAGGAAATCAGAAGAAATATGGTGACAATGCAGATGAATGAATCTTCCTCGGTTACTCAATGAATAGCAAAGCCTACAAATGTTTCAACAATCGTTTGGGAAGGATTGTGGAAAGCAATGATGTTAAGATAATTGAAGAGAAAACCACAAATGCTTCACGGACGTCATATGCTGATGTGATAGAAAGTCATGAGGAATGTGGACATGAAGAAACTACAAATGCAGAAATAGAGGAAGCTGTTCAAAACACTCATCAATCACATAATGATGTTGACTCAGAAGAAGAATCTGAAGAAGAAACTATGGATGAAGAGAATACTACTGAACCTCGCAGGAGAAATTGAAGAGCTGAGATTGATCCATCCAACATAATTGGGGATAGGAGTGCACCCACTCAAACCAGAAGGATGAGGAATACCACGCAATCTACATTTCTATCAGTTGTAGAGCCATCCTCATTCGAAGAAGCTGCAAAAGATGAATCTTGGGTGAAAGCCATGAATGATGAAATGGATCAGATTGATAAGAATCAGACATGGGATCTTGTCCAGAGACCCGAAGGTCACAATGTGATTGGTACCAAATGGATCTTCAAAAATAAGTTTGATGAGCATGGAAGTGTTATCAGAAACAAGGCACGACTGGTATGTAAAGGATACTCCCAGATTGAAGGTATTGATGTTGAAGAAACCTTTGCTCCAGTTGCTAGACTGGAATCAATCAGGCTTTTCCTTGCCATGGCACTCCAAAGAGGATACAAAGTATATCAAATGGATGTTAAGACAGCATTCTTGAATGGTGTACTCGAACAAGAAGCCTACATTGAACAACCGGTGGGGTTTGTCTTGGGTACCGATGAAACAAAGGTCTTCAAACTAAAGAAAGCTCTATATGGTTTGAAGCAGGCACCACGGGCATGGTACTCACGGCTAGATTCAAATCTCAAGAAGTTGGAATTCAAAAGAGGAGGAGTTGATCACAATCTCTATGTGAAGAATTCTCCAAAAGATCAGTTCATGGTTCTTGTCTACGTTGATGATATCATTTTTTGTGGCAGCAGGCAGAAATCAGTGGATGAATTTGCCAACCACATGAAATCAGAATTTGAAATGTCTATGATTGGGGAGCTCACATATTTCTTGGGGTTGCAAGTGATTCAAAAGAAGGAATACACTTTCATTTCTCAGGAAAAATATGCAAGACAGTTGCTGAAGAAGTTCAATATGCAAGACTCCAAACCAATGTCAACTCCGATTGCTGTTGGAACTAAACTTGGAAAGCATGAGGATGGGAACTCTGTTGATCCCACCATGTACAGGTGGATCATTGGAAGCCTACTGTATCTGACAGCGACAAGGCCAGATATTGTCTTTGCAACATGCCTTGCGGCCCGCTTTCAGAGTAATCGAAAGGAGGAACATATGTCAGCAGTAAAAAGAATCATGAGGTATATTCAAGGCACACATAACTTCGGGTTATTTTTTGCTGCAGGCAGGGACAGTGAATTATCAGCGTTTTCTAATGCTGACTGGGCTGGGGATGTAGTAGACAGAAAGTCCACTAGTGGTGGAGCTTTCTATATTGGGCATAAATGTGTTGGCTGGTTGAGCAAGAAGCAAGAAAGTACTTCTCCTAGTATTGCTGAAGCTGAATATATCTCCGCCACAAAAGCATGCACTCAACTTCTTTGGATGAAGCAGCAGCTAACAGATATTGGTGATAAGGTGCAGCAACCAATGGTGATTTATTGTGATAACAAAAGTGCAATTGATCTTACGAAGAATCCGGTTCAACATTCTCGTACAAAACATATTGAAATACGGTATCATTTTATCAAAGAAAAGGTTGAACAAGGAGTGATTAAAATGGATCATGTTGGAACTAATGACCAAGTCGCTGATATCCTAACCAAGCCATTGTCCATGGCTGTGTTCGAGAAGCATCGGTTGAACCTCGGTGTTCAACCACCTCCTACTGCATAAGGAGGCACCGGAAGTCCCCTCTCCCCGTTTGTTTTAACTGTTTTTATCTGCTTATGGCTGTGATGCAGGTTTATGGGGGAGATACTATCCAGGGGGAGTATGGCTTGAGCTAAACGTTGAACAAACTTTTCGGTCTTTGGTTTTATTGTCAATGGGGGAGAAAGGAATAAATTCAAGGCAAGAAATTCTTCTGTGATGAGAAGTGTAAGATTGTGATGAGAAGTTTAATAAGGATAACATCGGGCGTCATGGAGAATTTCAAAACACTAAGACCCAATTCAAGATTTCTCTCTTGTTTTCTACACCGAGCATTGCTCACGTAGACTTAGAGAGTTGGCTGAGTTGATTCTTGCGTTTTGGATTTACTCATGGTTGGAGATCTATTGAATTTATTCTGATTGCCAACAAACCCAAAGGGGGAGATTGTTGGAACCAGGTTCTTCAAAGCATGATTTGGTGTATGGTTTGTGTTTGTTTTCAATCCTCAGTGGAAGTTCAGGGTGTGTACCAACAAAGCGATCATACCGTTCAAGCAGAAAATAGTAGTGAAGGTGGCGCTGTTTCCCAGTGTTTGCCAAATTTTTGGGCCTAAAAATCAGCCAATAAAGTAAAGTGTTTTTGGCAGAGGTACTTGCGCGCCGTGCTCTTGGAGGATAAAAGACTTGCGCGCCATATGTTTTTGAGGATCAGAACATCAAAATTTGGCTAAGGAAAGAAGGTCGCACAAGTGTTGGTTGGGTCGCGCAAGTGAGTTGCGCGACAGAGTTTTTTGAAGACAAGACTTGCGCGCCATCGAGGACTTGCGCACCGCCGCGCAGGGGGTCCAGTTTGCCTATAAATACTGGACCACCCCTCCTCATTTCTAACGAAGTTCAAGGCGGAGAGATTGTTCGAGCTCTCGTCGCGCAGGTGGTTGAGTCGCGCAGGTGGTTGTTTTGTCGCGCAAGTAGAGCTTGCACGCCGGTTTTTGGCTGTGCGCCTAAGGTGGTTTGGAAGAGAAAGGAAGAGGACCGCGCAAGTTTGTAGTTGGGGAAGGAAGAGTCACGCATGTGTGTTGATGACACTTGCGCGCCAGTTTGGACTTGCGTGCCGTAGTGGGACTTGCGCGACTATCTTGGAGAAGCGCGCCTGGTTTTGCTGAAGCCCACCGGCGTGTTTGGAGCTGCATGAAAGCCGAGAGACTACTCGGTACATTCGAGGAAAAGTGATATTCTTCTTCTGGTGAGAATCGGACTTCAATAGAGCATCTACATACAACAAAGGATGCACTCTTATGCAAATGAAGAAGATACCTTCACGTCTATAAACTGAGTGGGACTTCACCAACAGCAGTGAGCCGGGGGGAGTCAATGGGAGTGACCCGAGGGACGCAGTGAGCTATCCCTAAACAATTGTAAAGGCAGTGATCCTGGGACAGAGTGTCTGTACCCGAACTTTTGTATCCGCAGCTAGTGAAGCATAGTGGATTTAGGTACGACCGGCAACCTGTCGGCGTATGCTCCTTGGACGTAGCCCTTAGTGGTGAACCAAGTAAAAATGGTTGTGTCTTCTCTATGCATGTGAATGTTTTCATTCTGATCATAATCATCATACAGGTTCAACAAGTTCCTACCAACGTGGGAACAAGATCCAACACATTAAAAGAAAAAGTGGTCACCCTGATTCACCCCTCCCCTCTCAAGGTGTCCCGGGGTCCTTCAGATATGTATAATGTTTTATAAGTCAAATAAAGGATTTAATCAATGAGAACCTAGTGTGACAGAATGTTTCTCACTTAGGTTTCCATTTTTATGTTTCTTTTATTTCAGAGGAAGTACAATTATATGGTCTGTGGGTGTCTATTTTTATAATTTATTATGTATTACTAAAAAGTAATTTAATTTATATTTTGGAATATATGGGTTTCTATAGTAAGGGTTTGTAGAGGGAATTTATGATAGGGAGATTTCTATTAGAGGGATGTCTGATAGCTGAGGTTGGATGTGTTTTCTGTAGAGCTGAGTTATCTCTAGAAGCAATCAGATTCCAGGTTCTTGGATCATAACATTGGATAAATACTGATGATTAAACTCTGTAATGTGTTGAGGGGACATGTAGTGGACTAGGGAAGCCGCAGAGGTGTGGTTCATTACATGTTACGGTGGAGGTCACATGGTATGATACTTCTTGACCAAACAAGCCATGAAGTATGAGAACATAGCTAATAGACCTACATGTAAGAGAAAAAAATATGATCTAGGATATCCTAGCCATGAATAGAGTCGTAAATTTGGAGGAGGAGCTATCAAAGGAGAATGAGTAGCTATGGCTAGTGGATTATGTAATGAAATTCCACCACTGCTGCCACCAGGTATCCAATTTCAAGCTCAGGTTGTTGGCGATCAGGGTCTTGGACAATAGTTGTCTTTGGAGGTTATTGATGTCACAGTGAATGAGAAGATTAGGGGTATGGTTTGTTTTTTCCTATATTTGATTCAGTATTAGTAGACACATATTATATTCATTTCATTATCTCTATAATAATGTCTCAAGTGATAAAGATTGAATTTGAGGCATTATCAGAGCTACATAGCCTTTATGTTCCTATAGGGAATGATTCTTTCGTAGATTTTATATATCAGGAGTGTGAGAATACTTTTTGTGGAATTATATTCACGTGGGAAATCTTGGTCATCCTGGGGGAACTACATGACTTCATCATTGGTATGAATTTTTTTTCTATTATCTAATCCCAAATTTAATGTCACCACAGACAATTCAGATTCCATCATACTTATAGGATGATATTTTCCTTTTATAGAGTGATATCTCATGTTGGGATGACTGGGTTATTCAATCAGGAGGATGCATCCCATAACACATCAGTTGGAATGTATACCCGTTTTTGTAGCTTTCTCTTCAAGCATATGGGATCCCTTAGTTTTATAAATTATATGGATGTCTTCCCATAGGATATTCTGGGAATACCTCTGAGGTGGGAGATTGAGTTTTTAATTTAATTTTATTCCGGTACAACTCCAATATTGGTTATGGAATAACATATGACCCCTAACGAGATCTGGGAGCTATGGATTCATTAAGATGACCATAACGAGAAAATATGCATTAGAATAGATGTTTACCACCCGGTAGCTCTGTTATATATTCTGAAAAAGAATGATGGGATATTTTAGGTTTTCATATCTTATCGTCATATAAAATAGGTTTATATAAAGAATAATTATTATTTTATGGATTGGTGACCACTTTGACTAGTTGCGAGGTGTTAGATGGTTCAAGAGGATCGACCTGTCTGACTACTACCATTTTATGGTTCATGATACCGCTATTTCAATAATGGAATTGTGATGTTTCTATAAAAAATATTATATCATAGTTATTCCCCATTGGGTAAATAATTTCCCCACTATATTTATAGATTTTATAAGCCATGTTTTTTAGTAGTACTTGGAACAGTTCATTTTTATCTTCATCTATGTAATACACATCTACTCAGCATCATAAGAGGAGTATATAGAGTAGTTAAATATAGTCCTATAATTTTTATCGAGAGAACTTGCTTTATATAAAGGCCTCTACGTTCTATTTTAAGAATAACGAGGTTCACATTCTAGAGCATGCCATTTCTATTAACGGTTTATCTATGGACCTATCAATGAGCAATGTACTTATTTATTGAGAGACACCCATGACTGTGTTAAATATTAGGATATTTTTTATATTAGTGGGTTACTAATCTTGTTATGTGTCATACTTATCTATAATTTCATCCCCATTGACCAGCCTATAATATAATTGGTATTCGGTTACCACATCTGAGCATTAATAGAGGGAATTTGTCAATTTGAGGATAAGGCTGAAATGTGATCTATTGTTAAGACTACAAGAGGATGGTGTGGAGTATGTAGTGCATTGAAATTAAATAGAGAATTTCTGGTTTATTCCTTGATACAACGTAATGTAGTTATCACATAATGGTATAGTAAGTTAAGACCCCAACAAAATAACTACATGACATATTACCTAGAGCTGGTGGTTATAGTCTTCACATTGAGGATTTGGAAGAAAATACTTCTGTCTTAGTGTTTTCTAGTTTATAGAGATCCTCAGAGTCTCAATTACGTCTCCATGTAGAGATACTTGAAACTGAAAAGGTGACATATGTTAGAGTTCCAAAATTAATATGCATTATATATAGTCTACACTCTAGGGAAGGGAAATTTTTTTATCAAATGGCCATAGGAGGATGTCGTAAACACAATTTGTGTAGAAGGATTCATATGATTTTTCTTCTCTGTAGCTAACCCTGGTGGAGTAGGAGGGTAAATATTATCGATAGTTAGTGGTGTTTACTCCTCTTCTCCTCAAGCATTAGGGATTCCAAATTTTTATACATCAATTGTGAGATATTTCATGAGAATATATCCATAAGAGTCTGACCATATAGATTTTCTAAATGAGTAAATAACATAAACCATATGTTGGGAAAAATGATTGTCCCAGTAACATTACACGAGGAGGTGACGAAAGAGTTCCAGACATTATCCCCAGTTTTACATCATGGTGTTGGGAAGATGCATAGATAAATTCAGTGGTTTCTGCGATGTTCTTGCAGGAGATAGATAATTGTCGAGCTCATATCATGGTGTCCCATACTAAGCAAGATTTTCATCCAATCAGTTTCCTGACCCAGTCGGTGGCACGAACTATGTAGAAGTCCCAATCGTCATGGGATGGAAACATATGATCGAGTATCATAAATAAGGTGTGGTAATGATTTACCAGATTTTAGAATAATAAAATCAATCAACAAAATAATCATATCGAATCTAATAATTCATAACCAAACATTCCTTAACCAATTTCAAGATTTGAGATACAAGATTCATGAAAAACAAAAATTACACAACCGAAAAAGAAATAGAGACTATCCCAAAACCACCACATAGATTAAGTATCATATCCCTCAAGCCACCTCCACTATGCCATACTATGGAGTAATTATAGAAAACCAAGCCACCATCTCCAATATTCATTCCCTTACATGTGTCAAACATATCCACGTCTTCATTCACCTAATGGTGTATGTTGGGTGTGAGACTAAGCCCGGTAGGATTCCACCCTACTATAGATTACAATAAATAAACATTATAAGATAAAAAATGTGTGTTTTTTAAAAATTAATGAGTGAAATCATTTCATGGAAAAACATTTATAAGTAAAATTGCATGATTTATAAGTAAAAAATAAATCATACAGTATACTAATTGTAATTGTGATATTACCAAATAAAACTAGTCTTTGCAAAACCCAGTAGGAAGTAGCTATTAATAGGATACTAGGTACCTCATATTTTGATGAAAAGTGGCATAGAAACCACTACAAACCACATTCTATTGTGTGATCCACTTAGAGGGGACACCACAATGGCCTAGTGGTCTCCAATAATAAGAAACATCTAGTTACTGATGTCACCATCAATCCCACAATGTGAAACATGGCTGAGGCCATTTCCATATCAATAGAATACTAGTCTTAGTATGCACACCTTGTTAACGGTGATTCCCTTTGTGCTCAAGTATGTTTCACATTTCACATAACAGACCACACCCACATACACAAGCCAAGCAATACAAAATAACCCCAATATGTCAACACTTGAACACCCAAATCCATTATAAAATTAGAACCCACAAAATAACTTTCTCAAAAATTAATCTGAATCACTTAAAAAATTCAATAAAACAATTTCAAAATTTATAAATTAGTATCAAGTGACATAAAAAGGCATTATATAAACTAATCATCGAATTATTTATATAAAAACCATTTTCAAAACAAATTCACATTGAACCCTAAAAAAATATTTCCAAACCAAATATATAATTAATAAACACTCTAAAAAAATAAATAAGGAATGAAAGAATCATTAAATAATTTTTAATCATGGCCTCACCTACCTTAGGTGTAGAAATCCCCAAAATCTTATGTGCAATTCCAAACGCACCTCAACCACACAATAAGTAAACATGATCCAACACTAAACATAGATATTAAACCCAATAATTACTATCAAACAAAAAAATTCAATCCAAGGATAATAGGGATGAGGAACCCCTAGAAAAATGAACAAAAACACATGAATTCAGAAGTATTTGAGTAGAAAACAAGGGAGAAACTCACTAACTTGACGAATTAGGAAGCTCTCCCACCAAATCTGACTAAAACCAGAGTAACAACAAATAATGAGGGAGGAACATATGCTTATAAAAATATTAATCTGGATTGGTGGAATAGAGGGGTGGATATTTGATAAAATTCATGAAGGGAAAAAAGGTAAATAAATATATTTTAATGATATGGACACACCTATTATTTAGATAAAATGGTTAGTTAAACCATACGAAAACCATGTGCTTTCCAATTTCTTAAAAATTACCTTACACATTGTTAGAACACATTGTTTATAAACCTCTCTCTAACCATGCAATAAGAATCTGTCTAAAAGCCTTACATTGCTGAATGATTACATAGGTAGGGTTCACTATTAATAATAATTTCACGCCAACGTTGCACCACTAACAATCCACCCAATTTTCCACATTTTATTTCTAAAAAGTGAGAGGAATACAAATTTAACATGTAGATGAAAAATAAATAGAAAAATACCACAAAATTATATCACGGGTGTCATTATTTTCCCCACTATAAAATCTTTCCATCTCCATAATGTCAACTCAAAGCATGATCAGAAAACAATAATGTGTTCTCTTGTTTGACATATGACTTCTGGTTCCATGTCTCATTTATATCACAACCATGCTACCTAAGGACATTGAAAAAATGAATAGATTTCACATGAAGTGAATTCAAATAAGGATTTACTATATTTATTGTCGATTCCAACATATATAATTCACACTTCAAGTCCAATTCATAAATATTTAATAAATGGGAATGATCTGGATTATATTTATCAAATTAAGAGATGTAAAATTTGTCATAAATTTACTTCAATTATGAGGGAAAATATAACATGTATTCCATCATTATAATCTTCTCAGTGATTTTAAAAATCCCAACATACATTGTTTTTATCTTCCCCTTCTTTCCCAGATGATGATGACCCAAATGTTGTGCCACTCTCAAGAACACCCAGTCACCCACTCAAAAACTCTTTTTCTTGTTGCCTCTTTTTTTATAAGATTTGTGATGAATCAGATCTATCAATAACTAGTGGCATGTCAACAAGACTTTCTCAGACATCTCTTGATGAGGCTTAGACCCACTAGTGGGGTCTCATCATCCTCATCACAATATAAAGGAGACCGACATGGATGGCCATAGTGTTCCCCAAAAGGGTCCATTCGAATAGAGTATTGGTAATATTTATTGTAGGAAAAGAATACCAATCTGATGTGGCTATCCTAAGATCCTATGAAATCCATAAAACATGCATGAACAATTTCCTCCAAAAAATAATTTTACCGCTCCATATTAGCATATATTTGGGGATAGAATGTCATACTTAACTTGATTAGTGAACCTGATTAATTTTTATGTAATTCCTATATTCTATTGGAAAAATGGAGGTCTCTATTAGAAACAATCATTGGTGACACACCATAGAGCCTTACCACCTACTGAGCATACATCTATCCTAGATCATCAGATTTCACAAAAATTATTATCAAGATGAAATTTGATGATTTGGTTAACAGGTTGATTACCAACCAAAAGGTGTTTCTTCCTTGAGGTGTATGACGTAATCCTGTAATAAAATCTAGAGCCACCTCATCACACATCCATGTTGGAATTGGTAGTTGGTGGAGAAAACTATAAGGTCATTAATTCATTACTTTCATGTTCTGAAATGTATAGCATCTCGATACATTGTCAGAAATTTACCACCTCATACCTCACCAGTAGAACTACTGATGAAAAATGTAATACATATAGGTAGCACCATTATGGACATACATTTGAGACTTGTGGATATCCTACATCGCCACCTTCTTCAAAAATAAAAACAACACACAACGTCCCTTGATATGATGAACTCCCTCAGGAGACAACAACCAATCTCAAGATGTCTCCCAATAATGAAGAAACTACAATGACTACTGGAAATATTCACCACCAGGATTCTTTTGTTGAATCATATTTTGAATAGTACGATCCCACTGCACTATTTCAACAAATTCCACCTCCACTTGGTTCCATAGCCTCCAATTTCATCTACAAAAAGAGCCCCATTAATTTCCACTCAGTAATGGATGTCCTTAATGCCTGCAATGTAACATTCATACTCAAAATATCATCCACCAGGTTGCCTTTTCCGGGGGTATAGATGATATCCATGTCTAACCTCTACAGACATTGGATCCAACTCCACTATCTGATGTTCAAATCCTTTTGGAGAAATTGTATGTAAATCTTTAATGATTAAAATATCACAAAAGTTTCTCCCTAAAAGGATAATGACACCAAGTCTTCAAAGAATGATTCATTTCTACTATCAACAATTTGAGGTATAGATATTTCTTTTCATGTGGTAGGAGTTGGAAAGAAAAAATATATCACCACGTTATCCACTCTCATAAGCAAACACACAGTTCATATAACTGAAGTATCGTAATATACCACATACCACTTTCACGATTCTAAAAAGACCAGCATGGATTTGGAAGTCAACCACTTATTTATCACTTCAATAGATACATGGAAATCTAGGATCTACTCAAACATTACCCTCTATGAGTGAGACATGTCACAGAAGATGAATACTGAGAGAAATCCCAAAAAAATCACCTATAATAACCAGTCGGGCTAAAGAAACTCCATATATCAAACATATTCTTTCGCATCTCTAAGATCATAACTAAACTTATCTTCTCATGGTCCACTGAAAATCCATTCTCTGAAATCTCATATCCCATTAACATCACATCCATAATACAAAATTCACTTTTAGTATTTTTTTAGGAGATTGTGATTCTATAAAGTTACCAACACAATCAACAAATTATTCTCTTCCACTTACTCATATATATAATAAAATAGGATTTCATCAATGAATAATATAATGTAGGGGTCAAGATACTGTTGTAACACCATATTCTTTTGCGCCATGAAATCTTATGGATCATTTGTAAATCTGAAATTCATGACCAAATACTCGAAATGTGTGTACCTTATTTGGAAAACCATTTTTAGAATATATACATCACTCGACCAAACTTGATGGTAACCAGAATGAAATTATATCATCGAGAACCACTTTTAATCATTTTTCAAGTGAAATAGGTCACCAATTTGGGGTATAGGGTAATCGTTCTTAATGATTTCATTACAGAGCATCCAGTAATCCATATAGAATCAGAGAGATCCATCAGCCTTTTTCGCAAACTAGACCGGGGTGGACCAAGAATAGATGATCGGGATAGTGACCCCTTTGGATTCCAAATCATCACACTCTACCATTAATTCCCTAATCTATGTGGTGGTAAATATATTATAAGGGGAGAAATATAGGTTGTGTCCCCATCACCAAAACCACTAAAAACTCCACATCTCTCTCCTAGGGTAAACCTGAAAAGTAATCTAGAAATACTTATGGGAACTCATATAACATAAGAGGTAATCCACTCTCATTATTATCATCATTTTACTCCATCACATGTGACTATTACTGAAAAAAATGATTCCCAATTATGAGAGTGGAGGTCCAATACGACCCAACCATGGATCCCATTCCCCAATCAAAAAACACGAGTTCTCTCATCATGTTCCACAAAAAGTACCTCATTCTTATAACAATAAATGTGGGTTTGGAAGTGCACCATACAATACATTCCATGTATTATAGAAAAAAGGTCCATATCTATGATGAGGAGATACCATTCAATCTCATCCATTGACATAGAGAGCGGAAAAGATGGTAACCAAGGGCCCTTATCATTCTTCCAACCCAATAAGGTTACAGAAAACATCACAAAAGTAATATGCTCGGTTGAAAAGATAATTATACTCAAAAGGAGGGAAAGTATAAATGATATACATGAACCAGTATCTAATAAAAAAATTTCTATAGAAGATGCAATCATAATGGTACCCCAAAGAGTTGAGGTCCCTCTATCAAGTCCCACTAGTTCATGATCCATTGTATAATGAGGTCTGTACTACCCATATTCCTGAACATGACCAATTCCCTATGTCTCTTCCCAAAAATTAATCTATCTAGAAGAAGAGCCGAACCTACCACTGATACCACCAAATTGAGAACCCACCAACCTAGTTGGCGCTGACTGAGATGGAATTCCCCTGGAAGCTACAGATCCTTCCCCACTATGGTACGGGCATATAGTCTTGAAGAAAAATAATTAAGTGTCCCATAACTCCACATAGATGATAAGTATTTGAAGGATATGTACACATAATTTATATTTTCCTTACCTTCCAACAATGGTTATAGATAATGTACCCCACAGAGACATCAAAAAATGTAGGCTGCCTAGAAGGATGTCCTGAACTACCCCCCTCCTTCTAAGTCTCATCTTGCTTCCTCTTTTTCTCAAATGACCATTAGCTGCCCATAACTGAAATACCCACATAGGAACTAGAGCATCCCTTTTAATAAATCTCCACCATATGAGATCGATAAAATACATCAAAAAAGGTCATTAAATTGATCAAAATGACCTGTGAATATATTTTTGGTCTTATACCCCTTTTGAGACTCCAGCTTTCATCTTCTCATTATAAATTATTTTACATTCATACCAATCTAGTGTGAAAATGAGATCATAGTAATAAATTACTACTCGGTTCACATGAATAAGATCCATAAACTCTATATATATTTCATAATCCAACACCTTAGGGTAAGATTATCCATTGAAGATAGACTTGAATACCCTCTAGTTCATTTTCTCGTGATTCTTCATTTTGACCACTTAGTCCCACCACGTACGACTACGACCATCTAGAAAAAATGAGGTGCATTTCACCCAGACCTTTTCAGGATTGTAAAGGAACTCAAACATGAATTCTATCTTCTTGAACCAATCCTCAAGTTCAAGTGGTTCTGTGCAAACCCATAAAAATGGAGAATTGTTCTTGGTAAACTCCTACACTTTGTCCTTCGGAGGACCATATTCAGCTTCTTTAGTGGAAGCATGGACATAACCGGTTCCTTATCCTAGAGCCCCTGTAACCCAGACCATATATTCTACCAACCTCTAATCAACCATAAATGGAGAACTCTCTCTGGATTCATTGTATAGTGGAAAGAGAATTCAATGGGGATTCTGTTTTTATAAAATACCACAGTCTTTAGAAAAATCATTAATATAGACAATATGAAAATTTTAAATATAGAAACAAATGATAGAAAACCATGCTCATCCCATCAATGCAACAAAAAAACCACCACAACCCCACCCAATTTCCATCTAAAGTTTTCAGCATGAATGTCCAACCTGAATGAGAATTCATGCTACAATTCCCAACATCCCATTCCGACTCAATGTCTATCATGAGGTGGTCTAGCCAGGAACACCACTCACAACCTGAACTTCAAGACTATAAATCCATTCTCTAGTATTGTAAAGAACCATAAATTCTATATAACATTTTTTAAATTATTTTGGATTATTATGAGTCTACCAAAATTTAAGGCACTTGATTCTGAGGCATTGTCTTCCCAGAATAAAATTTTGAACATTTTTTAAAGGTACATTCAGCAAACGTATGAGCGACAATTTATATATTTTGAACCGGTGTTCAGATAAAAAACTTCAGGGCATAGTTTAATCCATAGTTCCACGATTATTTTAAGGGAGGCTTATATTCGATTGCAGCAGGTCGGGTGAAAATGATAGTTTTTTCTACTTTTAGATAAATAATTAAATAAAATAAAAATTGTTTTTTTATTTTTATACATCCTTTTGGGAGGCGATGGTGGGAATGATGGGTTGTCAAACCATTTAATGGCTTGAATAGTTGGCTTGTAACCACACCATTAAGAGATTAACAGGTTCATTCATTAATAAACCTCATTAATCTCTTGTTGTGTTCTACAACATTCCCCCAATATTGAACTGTGGCTTAAGTTGGGGTTTTTGGGACTGCTGTGAGGAAACTATGGAAAAGTAATGTAACATCCTCCACTAATGAAGAATGGACGCTTGGACAGAAACGATCCAGGATCAACTAATGCTAATGGATAGATTATGTGAGGAATCTTCTCCCTCCACGACCATGAAATCATATAATAGATTATGAGGTTGGGGATTTTGTTCTTTAATTCATGTGATTTTCTCCCTCATTCTTGAAAACAGGATGAACATGCATAAACCAAAATGAGGTTATCAATAATTCATATGGAATTGCAGGATGTTGTGGGGTATTTGAATGGGTTTTGATTTTTACATTGGTAATTGTTTACAACACCCCCCTGATATGATGGTCACACGTAGGGCACAAGATAATTGAACAAGGCACAAATCATGCAACTCATTATTTTTGTCATATTCTTTGTGGGTGAAGGTTCAATTTGATGGAAACACGAATCATAGGGTCATGCTATTACGGTGGCATTCAGGGAGGCCCGTAGGTGTAGTTGGGAGTGAAAATGGAGCACCAGAGCATTGCTGGAGCTCTATGGAAGAAGCTCCAATGGAATAAGGTCGTGGTTAGTGCTCACCTACCGTGGAAGGGATGGTGCTATGGTAGACAGAAGGGGTGGATGACACTCATCCTACTCCATTAGTAGATGGTAGGTGCTCTATCGCACACTGCAGGTAGAGCCTGTGGCTTTGAAGTCACTACAGAAGGGGTCATGCTCCCTGCGGGTCCTGTAGACACCAATGCAGCACCACGTGGTGCCACCAGTTAAACATCCAAATGAATCATTGAGATATTCAGGAAGAAGGGTCGCACGACTGTTTGTGTAGTTTGTGCCCAGCCGGCAGGCCAAGTTGGTCTACTGTCTAGTAGGCTAGGCCAGTCTTCAGTCCTGCGGGCCAAGCCCACCACAACCCTCCCCAACCATTTCAGGCCGGGTCGGGCCGTTCTGCGGGCCAGTGGGCCAAGCCCACCACGACCTAGCCGGTTAGGGATGGGCCATGTTGGAAATGGACATTGTCAGGTCAGGTCGGCCCATGGTGGGGCGGTTTGGGTCGGTCCAACCATGTAGGACTAGACTCGGACCTTCATTGGCCCAGATACACCTAAGAAACAATATCTTTCAAACCAGATGTCTATTTGAAAAACTGTCTACAGTGTTGGAATACATGGGATTAAATGGTCATTTATATGGTTCCAAGACTCTTCTCTTTTCATTAATTCTTAATTATATTCTATAGATATGATTTTTTATTTATCATGACATATGTCATATTAAACATTGTTAACTGCAAAAATTAATGTTGGGTTCACCCACCAATGCACATCCACAACGCCCGGAACCAACACACATGATGTCATATATCATTCCGAATTAGACGTGTTGGTTATATTCTAGGTGTTAAAAAATGGTATTAGAGAACCATGTGCACTATTTTTTTCTTATATTTTCCTTTATTGGTGATAGGGTTTACTGGTGATATGATGTTGGGACATGGGTAGGGAAACTATGTCCGTGTATAGATAGAGCTATAATGATGACCATTGAGTTTCCTAAAAATATATATATATTTTTCATGATATTTTAGGTTTACATTGATTTGAATTCACCAATGTTAAAGAAAAAATATTTCTATACTTATTTATGGTTTTTTTGTGTACTCATGCATCATTGTTGGAATGTAGGTTTGAATTGTACATACTTGTTATATTCATTATATATATCCTAAAGAATTAAATTCCTATAGAAATTGTGATATGAGATTTAGTATAGTATTTATAATTTTATTTATTTCGATTTTTTTGTATTATAGGATAGATTGTAAACATGATTTTGTGACAAATGTGTAGGTACTGGAGGTTTGACATTGGTTTAGTGTTGTTCTTTAGTCGTTATTCCTTAATCTAATGGGTGTTATATTGGGTTGAACTTTGTTCTAATCCACTATCTATTATTATATTTGATATCAGTTTCCATATTTATACTGTTGGATTTATCAATGGTTAGTACGTTAATTTTCGGAAATTCCACCTTTTAAATTTTTTTCACAGCTTGTTTTACCTCCTTTTGTGTAGGAGGATGCAACCAAGCATACTCCCTTTGTTACTCCAACAGGTCAAATTGCATGTATTATTTAGACTACTTCCTATTTGGGGAGTAGGATCCCTAGAGTTGGGATAACAATGGTAGAATTTCATCAAAAATGAATTCTCTATAATCCGCCATCCTTATAAATCATTACATGACCATAAGATGTGTAGGATTCAATATGAATCCTCAAGAGGGTTTTTGACTTTATGGAGACACCAGAGGACTGGATTGTTATGCTACAGACCTAAATACATCAAGGTGTATCTGAATGATGGTGGTTGGTAGATTAGAATCACTAACACTAGAATCCACCAAGGAACTATCCTTCACGGAGTTCTTCCTATATGCACTGAAGGTGTAGTGTTCTCAATAGTTAAGGGAGGTCTAGTTGGAGATAATGATGGTGTGTTCCTATTAAATACTTTTCATAGATCTGATTTTCATTTCTCCACATAATAATGTGAACAAGGTGTAGAAGGCCATAAAATTCATGGAAGGACATAACCTAGAGTTGAAATGGCATATCAAGAATGTTGATATATTGACCAATGATGCAATTATTTAAATGTAACAAAAGATATATAAGGAATTCGGGGAAGAAAAATATAGAAATATTTTTTCAGAAGTATGTGTATCAGTGGGATTTTTTTCTAGTATAGTATCAAATTCACATTCTAGAAATAATAATATGAAGTCATAGGATAGTCTTTGGGGAAGTGGTTTTCAATTTAAGTACAGAATATTTTCCTTAGATCACTATATGTACTATGACTATGCTATGATCTAAAACTATTTGAGGAAGGGATAAATACTCAAATACTATATATTTTCCCTAAATACTTTGACTAATGTGTCAAGGCAGGGAATCTAATGCAGTATCATGATAAGTATTCAATGATGTGCATAATAAGGGCATCTATGGGACCTCAGTAATAGGTACATAACCCTCATGTGTTAGTTAATCAGCTGTCTCATGAGCCTCTTGTAAATCTTGGAGTAGTTAATGAAGTGCTTATGTCATTGATTGGGCTTCAAAATATTGTACAGAGGGACATTCCATTGATTGATTTATAAAATAGATTCATTTTACTCTAACAGTTGATTTTATCCACTGAACATCCCATTTATTCATTTCAATGCTGTATTATTTATGATGGATATACCAAATAAATTATTTTATTATATTTTTTTATTGATACACCCCTCTGAGTGAATGTTTTTTGGATTTATATCTATATCGATTGATTTATGGTGGATGTGAGATTTTTGAATGATTCATGATTTTCAATTTTAGAGATGATTGGATTTTATGGCATCATTATAATGGACTTATTGACTAGATACCTTGAACACAACTATTATTATCAGAGTGGAGTGACCATTTCATCAGGGGGGATTTCTAGATGGTCTATGAATGATATATTATGGTAGGATGAGTGGTACCAGATCCTTATAATAGAAAAGTATTTTAAATGCAAGTGAAAAGTATGATCCTTGAAGGATATCATGTGGTGACTCAATCCCCTTTTACTCCATTGGGTGACCTATATCAATATTTATTTTTATAATAATTATGAGGGTTACCACTACAAAGGGAGTTAATATTGAGATCGTTCTTTTTCACGGTATTTGACCCTTATAGATTCCATGGTACCGCATGGACCCAAATGAGTTGAATGATCCCTAGGTACAACATGATGACCATGAGGCTAAAGGATTCATCAGACCAATCACTTCTCCTTGGGGTGTTTGTGTTTATTTCTCCTTGATGTCAAATTATAGTCTCTAGGGTTCAATAGACTACCAAAATTCTAATCAAAACACTATGAAGAACATGTTTCCATTACTATGAATTGATAAAATTATTGAACAATTGTGAGGAGAGTATTGGTTTTTAAATATTCATATGTTTTCTAGATACAATCATCTTTGGGTTATAGAGGAAAACATACAAAATATAGTGTTTTATGCTTAGTAAATTTTGCATGAGTATCTCGTTATTCACTTTGGACTAACGAATCTACTTAAAGTGTCCATATACCTCATGAATAAAGTATTTTAGCCATTAAAATACTATTGTATCATTGTGTTCACCAATAACATCAAAATAAACTATAATACCTAATAATCATTTTCTAAACACCGTAATATCATATTTAGAATTGTTCATTCAAAATAACAGTAGGGCATGTACTCAATGTTTTACTTTTGGATAAAGGCGGTGTGATTATTTTGGCACATGGTTTCTCAATAAGAAATATTAGATGATATAATATGGTTGATGAAGTCTTTTCATGAGAAAAACATAGGAATGTGTTCAATATTTAGTGTTTTATACGGCTGGATGAGTATTAAAAGAGGTTCATTCAATAATTTTCACACCTAATAGCACTATGGACCAGGCTCACCAATAAGATAGTCATGTTATAAGGGACATATGAGGGTGAATAAGTATTCTCATAGATGAATAATTGGTTCAATTATACTCCAATATTGATTCTTCTTTTGCCTAGAGTTTCTTGTGATGTGTATTTAGATGTGTCTGATGTTGTCTCTGGAGCTGTTCTAATGTAGGTTGATAAGTTAGTATCTTACAAGACTTCTTAGATTTGATCGCATGAGAAGAACTACTCTTCTATTGAAGTAGAGTTTGTGTTTGTGGTTCATACATTGATTTTGTTATGAAACTTCCTATTTGGTGATATAGTTTTTATGTATATGGACCATAAGTGTTTGTGGTATATTCACTCCATGTTTTGTCAATGTATTCATCTAATCCATTGGTAATATTACAAACAATAATTTGTGTTTTTTAGGATTATTATCTTGTGAAAGGAAATGTTGTCAGAATAGAATTTATCAAGAAAATGAATGAACTGGGAGAAAAAATTGTCAGAATCAACTTGTAAACATATATCAATATTGGTATACCAGTAAATGATCAAAAATGAGTAATTAAGGATGATAAATTTTTCTCCTCTATTGTCATGTATTTATTTTTAGAATGATTGATGTCTAGTCTTGAGCTTGATCTAATGATTGTCATAATGTTAATGTGGTTTGAAGAGGATGTTGAATTGGACAAGGATAAATATTTTGTAGAAATAAATATTAAGATATTGTATATAATTTATAAAGTTATATAATTAAATTACACTACTTATTAGTGGGATCTATGGTAGCATTGAAATATTTAGGATTTAATGTGGGAACATGAGGCTGACATGTGGTGGAATAATTTGTTAGATCATACCTCTAGGGGTACATCAAATGCATTATAATTCATAAGAGGCGAATAATTGTGACTCTTATATTTTAGTTATATGAAAATTATACTTTTAAATATTTTATATCATGTTTTTAATTATTTTGATTCATTTTGGGTGTTTAAGAGTATAGAATCAGGATGTCATAGGGTTGGGGTACATACTGTTGCTTTTAAAGCTTCAGCAGTCCCGCCAGCTACCAAGTGTGAAGCCAACAAGACAATTGTGATACATCAGGGTAGACGTGATTATTCCTAGAAGCTTCTATCCAAATAGTGGTGTACCATGGTAGAACTAGATTTTCTCACAAACCATCGGTTTTCCAGTGGAAACCTCTATCTATCCAATGTCGTCCAACAAATCCTTGTAGTGATGGTGAATTTATAATGGTTTTTTAATATTCATATATTTATACATTTTTCACAATTCCATTAGTCCTTTTTCAAAAGACAATATTCTATGAACCTTTTTGTGGTTTTGGTTGTTACCTTTCCCATATGTATCCTCTTTTCAATGTTTGAACAATAAATTGTTCATGGCCATCAAATATTGTGAGAACATCATTATTCAAGATTGTTGAAATTTTATTATACATCAAAAAAATGACAGATCATAGATATTTATATTATATTCGGCATTTCATTAATGGTATAACATGTTTTTCATTAATTATTGATTTAATTATAACATATGATAGAGAAATTGAAATATGTGCATCAATCAGACCAAGAAAAATGTTTGCAATAGATTATCATCAATGGGTTTTACCTGGAACTGCATTTTTGGAGGGGTTTCTCAGAAATACAAAATTGTTTCAATTTGGTAATGATTCATGGATTTATTGGTGCTTTTAAACTCAAATAATGACTCTTTCTAGTGACAACTATTTCACATTAGATAAAATCCATTTATTTTTTTGCATATGAGTTCTTAGCATGATTTTTGGTGTCGGTGTCTATCCTATGATACCTACTTTTTAGCATTGATCACTCATGGTGTGAATGTGTATCCATGTGACGTATTCTTTTGTTTCATTCATTTGGATTGTTTTCATTAGGATACGTTCCAGACTTGACATAATTTTTAATTTTTAATTTGTTTCATATATCATGGGTTTTATTCTTTTATTATCAGATGTTGAGTGTGTTGGATTACCCTAATTGACTATCCCTTGAATTGGATATATCATATAAGACTTAATTATTCATTATTCCATCCGATCAATGTGGATTTTTCTTCATTATTTTTTGGACAATCCCATTGAATGAGATGTTTCACGAACTATTTCAATGTTCCTTTCAATATGGTCCAGAAGGAGGTATAGAAATTCTATAGGTAAAATGAAGTTGGATTGTACCTATGTGATATAATTTATAGTTATATATGTTATATTTTATATCATGTAATGAACCGATATATATTTTACGAACTTATGATAATATGTATTGGTGTTTTCCTACTAGGTCATTAACTTTCACGTTACCCATGACATTTAGTTTTACTCTAGATTTCATATTTCTAGATCTGGGGATGGGAATGAGAACTATTTTCGATTGTTGAGTACGGTAGTAATAGTATGATTATGTTTTTCGATGGAGTTCAGGTCAGATGACAACATCTTATTTTATTTATTTCCATTACCTCATACTTTCATGAACTAGACTCGATACCTTTGAACACTGATACTAGATGCATCCATAATGATGATTGAAGGACTTTCCTGATCCTAATGGGTTATATAATAGAACATAAAATCATAAAATAATAAAGAGGGAATTATTTTTACATAAACATTTGATTATAAGAAATACATGTCATTATTATAAAAACATATAATGTAGAAAGCTCCAAAATCATATGGGTAAAACATTACTCAAGAAGTACATCACCAAAATACAAAATTTTATCCATGATATGGTTCAATGAAAAACCCATGTAAAAAAGTAGATCACATCTCCACCAGTCACCTCTATCACTCTAGTTCCCAATGATCATGGTTATCCTCCAATTACATGTGGCTCTTTTCCTCTACATGGACCTTGCATAAGATAATCTAAAAACACCCAAACGTAAATGTTGGGTGTCAGAAAAATTGAACAATAGGGTCTCACTATGTATTTTATAATAAATTAATTAACAATTAAATAATCAATTATTTCTATTTATATAAAATTATTAATGTAATGGCATATCAATATTTACAAAAAAACATGATTTCAAAATCAAAATAGATGGAATATATATCAAAAGTGGATTAAATTAGCACTGTACAAAAAAATAAATGTAAATAAGTATCCATGAATAAGGAAGTTATACTAATAAATTTATTGTTATTAAAAAATCAAGAATATCGTAGCACCGTGTCTCAACCCTATAGTTTGTTAGTTTTTGGACATTATATCCTCACATTGCTCATTAGTGATCTTTTCACAATGTTTGGACACATCTGATGACACATGACATCATGAATAAAGACCCCATTTGGGAAATCATGTCATAGTTAGATTATTTCAGTGTTTCAATAATCAATAGTGTTCTTGGTGTCATATTCTATCATTTTTATCCTAATTACCCTCCAAATACCAAGGACCACATGCACGTCAGTCAATCAATCAATAAATAATGGGAAAATAAATCATTTCAAATGAACTGAAAATAAAATATCCCAGTTCAAGTATTCAATATTACTTTCTCATTTACAAACCAAATCAGATGTTTTCATAAATTCATGCCTTTTTAATCATCCATATTTTTTATCTCAAAAACAAAATTCCAAAGCAAGCAATCATGTTTCTCATGTCAGCCTAAAAATTTAAATTCCATTGAAATTGTTAATTTTTCATAATATTTATACCTTATACAATGTAATAAATCAGTTATCTCAAATACAAGTTTTCAAATAATCTAATAACTTGTTTTTAATCAAATAATCAATTAATTTTTTCAACATTTTGGAATGTCATACGGAATCACCTACCATTTATCAACGATTAAATAATGAATCACTCAAAACATGAACACCAATGGACAGTATAATGGTGTGGAATATCAATAGTATAAATACTTAAAAATACCATTGGAAAAAACGAAAATCCAATATATCACTAACATGAAAATTCATTACTCTCAATTGATGTAATAGGGTAAAATAGGGAAATCCAAAAAAGGAGAGGTCTCTTAATAAAGAGGTATCAACACATTCATCGAATCCTCAATTTGAGAAGAATAGATTTTGGGGGAGGTGAAGGAACATAGGGATACATCAATACAAAACATTTTGAATGAGAGTTTCATTGGAGAAAAAATAATAAATTTAACACCTTGGGATTTTATGAGACAAATTACTTTTAATTTCATTCATGTCTCGTATTGTATGTTATACCAAGTTTAGATTGAGCTATAATCCACAACATATTAGAATCTAGTAAACGAAACACCTTTTTTTTCTTGTGTTGCACACAATTTCTATTTCTTTTGATTGAATTAATTTCATGCAAAACTTAGTATAAGTGTTAACTAAATATTATAAACTAATCACCCTAATGGAGGGTATGAATAGTATGGACATCGATCTAAAACCATTTAAATAATTATAAGTGAGACTATAAAAAAATGAAATCAAAGTTTATAGATTTTATTAGTGAAATATATATTTAATATATTCAATTAAGAATTTTAAATTCATCTTATATATTTTCAAGATATGATATAATAACATTTTTAATTATTTAGATAAAATAATTATTTTTGAAAAGGGTTTCTCTAATAAAATTTTATATTTAGATTATATTTCTAATTGGTTTTAAAGTCAAATTGTATTATTTTGTTATCATTTAATAAAAAAATTCCATTATACGTAATTTCACATTTAAATTGGTCATAAACACATGCCAGTCTGTAGATAGTTTTTATTTCTTAAAAACCCACTTTCTGGTTTTGACAATAGGAATTAATTTTTAATTAATTACTGCATATTTTTTGCTATGAATTTTTAAAAATGGATTCCATTTTTGGAAGAAGTGGTTCCAAATTATGTTAATAGGTGACATTTTTTTGGATATTATGAATATTTAAAACGATAATTTTTTAACCACTGTTAAAGTTAAATCTAGTAAATTAGGGAAACAAACAATATGATAAAGATAATTAGGTTATCATAACTTCTGTAAAAATCCTATTGGATGAATTAAATTTTACCAATATCACCATAGGGTTGTAATTTATTCATTTAATTGAATTTTGACCATAAATGTTATGTAATTATAATTAAAATAAAAGAAACTCACAACATGTCACTATAATATATATTATAAGTATAATAATTTAAATACAGTGATAAACATGATACATATTCGAAAATAAATAGTCTGAAAAAATATAATGAAATTATCTACATAATGTGAATTTATTTAAAAAAAAATTATTTTAAATAATTACCTTTAAGGATGACACATTATTGATGTTTATACTATTTTTTAATAGAAATAACAGATAAATGGATTTAAAAATATTAATATATATATAATATGAAGTAATTAATGTTCTAAAAGAATTTTATAGGTGGATATGAGATATTTAGAGTGTATTTAATATTTTTCTTTGAATTTGTATTGTGTTTGGAATTTATTTAATTTCAAATTAATAAATAGTTTCAAAATTAATAGTTTTTTTATTTTATAAAAATAATTTATTAATAATTTATTTAATAATTAAAAAAATATTAAAATATTAAAAAATTAAAAGTATAAGGCAAAATATTTAATAAATTATACTATTATGGAAAAATAGTAACACATTAGTAATTATTTATAACCATTAAATATTTTCAATATTATTACAATAATTAAATTTATATAGATTAAATAAAGTTAAATCCAATTGTTAATGTTTAAATTAAAATAAAAACTTGTCTAAATTTTATTGTTTGATAGGATTTAGAAGCATTCTCATATTATATTTTAAAAAATCCACATTAGAGTCATTTTAATTTTAAAAAATAATTTATATTAATTTAATAGTTTTGTTATTTCCAAATGTGCCCCTCCCCTCTCTTATAAAAGGGCAGTTATCCATCCCATTTATTATACGCTATAAATACATTTCTCTCAAATAAAACCTTACCATTATTTCTCCCAACTTCCCAAATTTCATCACTAGAGGCCACACTTTGGGAAGAAAGACATCCTAGGCGGAACATTTGAGCAAATCCAGAGGAGATACTAAAAAAGTTGTAATTGTTTTATCACGTCATGCAAAAAACATTTTCTTCTTCTGCATCCTCTTCTTAAGTTGTTGCTATACTAATGTAATAAATCCAGTATATTATACATTTTTATATGTTATTATAATTATGGGAGAACTTTATAACTCATTTTTCCCATCCAAAGAATAACAAATTCACCAGGCATGTGTTTGTACAACTTATTATCTCCACACTCTCATTTAATCTGATATTCCAAAATACATAATTTGTATAGGAATAATGATGAGGGTAATGGATTAAAATAATGAATATATCATGATAGATATTCTGAATAAATATTATACCATCTAATTTCATACCATTTAACTATTAATTGAATGATATCGTCGCTCATGTGTATGTATAGCCCGTCATCTCCACTACACAGATATATTCATTCTCCACCTTAACAATTAAAGAATAATTATATAGTATATATAATAAATTAAAATGAAATGTTTGAAATAATAATTATTGTACATTTATGTATATATATTATTCATTTACATTCTTTTATTCAATTCAATAAGGAAATAGAATCAACGTTCATGCGTACGTATGATATATCATCTCCATGAAAGATATATTCCTTTTCATTTATCTATTTATTATATATATTACTATATTAAATATCAAAGATAAATAAATAATTTTTTACATTCTTGATATGAGTAAATAATGATCTATTTAACAAGAACAATAATTACAATTCAAACCCCGCATGATAAATAAAACAATTGTTACCCAAAACAATGCTTTAACAAGGAATTGATAAATAAACGGTTAATATAATGATATAACTGATATAGATATGATATAAAAGAAATTATTATGATTATTATAAAAGTTAATAATATGTTTAAACCAACTATAAAGGTGTTTTCAACACTTAAGGAGGTAATAAGACCTAGGATAAGGGGTAATTTTTCAATCTCATTATTATCCAAGAATGTTAATTCCTAAGTATTTATTAGGGTATATATATCATCCACGTCTTTGTGTACTAAATATATAGTTGGATTTTTTTAATATACTATTTTTAATGTAAATTTTACCCATTGGTGAATTTTTTATCAAATATTTTGGGAGAAATCATTCTTCCATTTTCCATTCAAGGAAAATTTTGACATTTCTGGAAAGCATACGAGAAGAATGTATTTTAACATAATCAACATGAACATATTTTTACATATTCATAATCCGTTATTTACATGAATATTACATTAAAATATATCAGGTTTATTTTCAATTATATTCCTTTCATTTAAATTTGTGTTTCATTTTTAGAAAAGAAAACATTTATGAAGAAGAAAGAATATTTCCATCAAGAATTAATTTCAAGTATTTTATCAAAAGTATATTCCATGTATGAATATATTCATTAAATAGGGATATTTTTATATCAATATTATTACTATTATTTGAATGTTGAATGATATTTTATATGGATTATCTTATGATATAATTATGTTTAAGAAATCCATTTTATTTATAGGGTTATGCTATGATGAATGATTAATGTTTTTGTGTAACATGTAAGAAGGATTTAAATATGAGATGGGTGAGACCTATATCTTCCTCTAATGGATTGGGTAAAATATTATATCTCATGAGACAAAGATTACTGGAATTGGTGGTATATTTACTTAATCAATAAAGGGCTATAATGGAGAATAAATCCAATTCAACAATACATGGCTGGAACAACATGTAATCCCGGTTCGTAATGGAATTTTGCAACTATGATGGTCTTGGAAGTAATGCCTTTTCTAAAATGGAAATTATATTATTTGATTATTTGTTTTAAAAAATTCCATGTTTTGTTCCAATTCTATTTTCACATTGTTCATGATTCCATTATGATTTATGACTTATAAACTACGAATATTTATTTCATAACACAAGATTTTGGTATATGTTAAATGTGGTATGTTTTTTTTCAAAAATTTTGTTCATGTATTTAAATGACTATGTATATGCTTCTAAGAAAGTTTCCATTTTCAAGAATACTAGTCATTTGATCTATAAAATTTTTATGTTTTTTCCAGGATTTTTAGAAGGGAATTTAGTAAGATATGTCAAAAGGTGGTTCCAGTTATGAAGGCTAATGCAGGAGACGATGTAGATGCCTCATGAACTAGTTGATTATATTTTATAGTTTCCAAAGGCACTAAAATTATATGTTATTTTGGAATATTTTTGTGCCATGTATTATGTATTCCTCAAAAGTAATGTAATTTCTGTGTATGTCATGCTTAGGTTGATAGATATGGTATCAGAGTGAAGGTTTAGTTAAACATTAGAAACTAAGATAAAAAATATTAAATAGATCCCTAGATATATTTTTGAGGTATGTATATGTATTTCCCTGAGGTTAAGTCCAACTATAGGTTACAATCATTGAATTACGGTACCAATAATGAATAGCCTAGGATTAATCCTATGATGTTCAATATTGAAAGTACTCTTCCTTGATTATGTTGTTTTCCTAGTATGATTTTTTCCTCTCACAATATTATTTTTTTGTTTTATACAATGTATGGAACCCAAAAGAACCAAATTAATTTATTATATGATCATAAAGTAATTATTTTCCTCCTAAACAACCAAATGTTATGGGAGCCTCAATAAATAATCTCGTTTCATGGACTTTAAATCATGTTAGGCATCAAAATCAATATAGATGTGAACAACATTCTCTTGAATATTTAATAAGGAAACATCATCATTTTTAAGTGGAATGAATTATCAACTATTTTTTGAGAAATAATTTTGTACCATCGAAAATATATTTATCATTCTTTTTTTTGTTCAGAACAAGTAAAGGATAAGTTGGGATCTTTTTTCTTAGAAGTTAAAGCTAATCATTGGTGGAACATTATCAAGAATATGAGGCAATGATTGAAAATAAACTATGTGGATTAGGATGAGTTATAGAACTTATTTTTAATTATATACCTTAATATCATCTTACAAAAAGGGAGGTTTCATTTTCTTATCTATCTCAAGGTTATGATATGAAAAAAGATACAATTTAAAGGAAACTATAAAAATTACCTAGAGAGGGATATTATATTTGTTTTCTACTCAATGTGTGGAAAGAAACAAGGAGGAAATTGTCTTAAGATGACAAATAAATCAATTAAGTGTTCGAAATAATTTCATCAGGCATTTTACTACTAATGTTTGGGGAATAAAAAAAATTCTCCAAAGAGTGAACCTCTCACAACTTAGGGATAACAGTTCGAGGAAATAGGGCATTTTGATAACTAATGCTATAATAAATGGTTTATAGATGATTATTGATGTCCAAACCCTCTTATGGAAAATTCCAAAGGCAGATCACATGTGCTCACTATTGGAGATGTTGACTATAACAATGACGTGGTAGAATGATTAAGTGTTTATGTAATTGGATTCCCAAATAGTGTTGTAGAAAGAGGTGAACATGCACTATTTAAAGTGTAATTTGACTATGTTTTTTATAATTTAATAGAAATATGGTTATCATATGTAATTTCATATTTAAATTAGATAAAAACACCTAAAAATCATTTTATTTTTTTTACTTTTTAAAAACATACTTTCTAGCTATGACAAAAGGAATTAATTTTAAATTAATTACCGAAAAATATCGATTTTGAATTTTGAAAAATTGATTCCATATTTGGAATTAGTGGTTACAACTTATTTTAATAGTTTAATTTTATTTTTTTGGATATTATGAATAGTAACTACGGTAATTTTTATATACCACGATTATTGTAAAATCTGGTAAATTAGGATAACAAAAAATATGATAAAGATATTAAAGTAACACTAACACATTCCAAAATATCATTAAATGAACTAAATTCCACCAATATCACCTAAGGTTCAGAATTCATTCATTTAATGGAATTTATTTTAATAAAGTTCTTATATTATATATAAAACAAAAGAATGTTACAACATGACACCTTCATATATCTTACATGTATAATAATTTTAATTCAACAATAAATATGATAAAACATCTAACATAAATAATATACAAAAATATAATGAAATTATTTACACTATGAGGATTTATTTAAAATTATTATATAATATATATTTAGCATTAATGATGATAGAATAGTTATGTCAATGTTAATTTTTAATAGAACAATTAAGTAAATGGATTTAACAATATTCTAAAAATTATAATATCATATAGTTAACGTGATCCAATAATATTATAGGGAAATATAACATGATTGGATTGTATTGAATATTTTTGTTTTGAATTTATCTTATTTTTGAATTTCATTTAACATCAAATAAATGAAAAGTGTCAGAATTCACAATATTGTTATTTTATAAACATATTTATTATTAATTTATTGAATAATCACAATTATATTTAAAAATTATAAAGATGTTAATTTTACAAAGTATCCAATTATGATAAATTTAATATAAATAAGTAAATATTTATAAAAATTTTATTTTTAGATAATTATCACCACAATTAAAATCAATTAGATTAAATAAGGATACATCAAAATGATATGGTGTAAAATAAAATCAAAACATGTCAAAATTTTATTGGTTTAGATTATTTAGATTCATCATCATATTATAATACAAATAATCTATGTTGGACGCATTTGAATTTAAATAATTAATTTATATTAATTTATTTCTTTATTTCCAATGGTTCCCATCTCATCTCATATAAAATGGAAGCTATAATTCTCTTTTAATCACACCGTTAAAGCTCATTTCCTCGAAGATCCCCTGACAATTTCCTCTCCCTACTCCCATATATTCATCCTATATGACACTCTTTTTTCATAATTCCATCCCATGGATACCATTAGTGAAAATAAAAAGGACACACTCGAAAAAGAGGAACTTATTTTATCATCCATTTCAAAATTCTTTTCTTATTCTACTTAAACTTCATAGGTTTTTACAAAATTAATGTAATAGATACACTATCTTCTACATTATGATACTTTATTATAATTTTTGGACAACCATATACCTCTTTTTTTCAATCTTACAAATAATAAAATCACCATGCGTGCATACGTATGACTTATCGTCTCCTTGCCGTGGTGTATTTTATTATTAAAAAATACATAATTCAGATGGGTATAATTATGAGTATAATGTAATTAAATAATTAATATAACATTGTAATTATTCCGTATAACAAATATACATTCCATTCCTTACCAATTAGAAATTATGTAAATGATATTGTCTCTCGTGCATACGTACGACCTATCGTCTCAACGACGTGATGAGATTCATTATTGACGAAAACCATTCAGAAATGATTATAATGTAAATATAATAAATGATAATTAAATAAATTTAATAATATTTAAATTTTATTTATTTATATATAAATATTCCATTTACTTTCTATGATTCAAATCAATTATCAAACGAAAACAACATTCATGCATACGAATGGCCTACCGTCTTCATAAACAGTGTATTCTATTTAATTTATCTCTCTATTATATACATATTTTTTTACTAAATATTTATGATATATAAATAATTTTTTACATTCTTCATGTAATTAAATAAATATCTATGTAATAAGGTCAAGAATAACAAGTCAAAAAACGTACGACAAATAGAATGATTATTACACAACATGTTGCCTTAAAATGGAATTGATATATGAATGGGTAATATATAGAAATAAGTGAATCATATATGATATAATAGATATTATTATGGTTCTATTACAAGTTAATAATATTTTTAAACCCACTATACAAGAGTTTCAGACACATATGGAAGATATCATATCTATGTTAAAGGGTAATTTTGTAGTCACATTATTATCTATGATTGTTTATCTATAAGTATTTACTAGGGTGTTTTTATCATCCACATATTTTTGTCCTATATATTTAGTTTTATTTTTATTCTTTTCATATTTTTTAAATTCAATTTTACCCATTGGTGAATTTCATATTTAATTTTATGGAAGGAATATTTTTTGGATATCTATACGAGGTACATTTTGTATTTTCTTGCAAGAGTGTGAGGAGAATTTTTTTTACTTATAAAACATGAAACGATTTTTATAACATTATAAGGACTTATTTCCATAAAAATTCCATTAAAATAACACATGTATATCTTTAGTTAAATTCTTTTATTTTAAATTTTCTTGCCATTTTGATAAAAAAACATTTTTTAAAACAAATGAATATTTTCCCCAATAATTAATTACCTTTATTTTATCAAAAATATTTCCCATAGAAGATAATGATCATTAAAAAGAGTTATGTTTCTATGCATATTATTATAATTATTTTATTGTGTTGATGATGGAATTATATTTTATAAGGATTGTTTTTTGATAGAATGATGATTATGAAACCTATTTTATTTCATGGGTTTTTCTATGATGCATGATTTATGTTTTTAGTGTAACATGTAAGAATGATTTCATTATGATATGGGTGGGACCTATATATCCCTCATGTGCAATAGATAATGATATATATCTCATGAAAAAGATTTTACTAGAACACCAAGAAAATATGGTTCACTAATACCGGATTGGAATGACATGTAAATCAAGTTCAACAATACATGGCTGGAACGGAAAGTAAACCTAGTTCAGTAATGGAATTTATCCACAATGATGTTCTTGGAATAAATGCCTTGGATACTATCAAAATAATATTATGTGTTTATTTTTTTCAACAGTTCAATGTTTTATTCCAATTCTATTTTGTCATGGTTCATGATTCCATTATGATTTATAACTTATTGAAAACCAAGATTTTTTTCTTGATTCCATATTTTTTTATATGTTAAATGTGATATGTTTTTTTCAAAATATATGCTCATGTATTTAAATTCTTATGCGTATGTTTTTTGTGATAGTGTCAATTCTTAAACTTGCTAATCATTTTAGATCACCACATTTAATGTTTCATTTTCACCAGGATTTGAAGAACGGTATTATGTTAGATGTGTCGAAAAGGGGTTATAGTTATGAAGGATAATATTGGAGAGGATTTATATGTTTTAGTAAAATGTTGTCCATATTTTCCATATTCCAAAGGCAATAAACATATACGGTATTTAGGAATTTGTTTGTGTCTTGTATTTAGTATTATAAAAATGTAATGTAATGTTCTTGTACATCAAGCATGGGTTGTTAGAATAAGAAATGGGTCTTGAAAAATGTAATTCTAAAAACATAGAACATGATGGGTCCCCCATGGATTCCACATCAAAAGGCTCAAAATAGCTAAAATACATTATATCCTTTTCAAACCATATCGCATCCACCCCTAGTCAATCATAATTCTAAAAAAACACGGCATTCCTCAACTAGATACCCTGTAATGATGTTAAATCTATCAGAGATCACAATTGGAACACCACAACTTTTACTAAATAGGTAGTAGTACATAAATATGCAAACCAGTTTCCATATCGTAACCTACCCTCCATGGTGTAGTTACGAAAAAATGGATGTAGCTATGAAAACTACTCTCCAAGGAATTATGGAATATAAAATAGCCTCTATCACATCTATTTCTAACCCCAATCTACCCTACACCATTTTTTTATGGTCCATGGTGTATCTGGGACTCTCCACACAACAACCCTTACACCACCGCATAGCTCACACTAACACATTTATAATTGTCCTCCATTTACTCCAAAAAATACATCTATGGATATTATTTCATTGTTTCTTAACAAAATATCTCTATATTATGGTGGCATAAAATTCACACAAAAAATGGAAATAAAAAATAGTCAATAATTATCTAAAATAAGTTAACGAGATGTTACCACCACCCCACCATAAATGCATTATTCTATAAGAAAGTCAATCAAATATTTTTTTTATCAAATATATTAGGCCACTACTCTCTCACTAGTGCTTCACAGTACCACATATCTTGTGAATCAAAACCATGTTTCTATAGTACATTGACCATAGGTGTCATCATCAATTGAATAAACATTGTCTCAATATCAAAAATCATGAGTGGTTGCTCAATAATAGTTAAATCAAATAAAACATAACTATATTTCCTACTCTGAACAAAATAAGTGTAAAAAATATACTTCAAATATTCTATAAATAAAACACAATGTGGACCAAATTCAACATTTGTGGATATTCCAAACAGTTTGCCACTTTCCCAACTCTCTCAACAATATCATTAGGATAGAAAAACCTCAATGTATGCTTTCCCTATTTTCCAATATTTTTTTGACCCAAATGATGTGAAACACTTAATAACACATAGTCCTCAACTGAAATCTTTAATGGTTGCCAAAGAAAAGTAGAATAGTATTTAGAATGGCACAATATTTTCAACATTTATTGATGAATTAACTAAATCCCCATCGTTATCATTTTCATGAAATTCATTCAAATGCGGGAACATTCATAAATCAATTTCCAACATAATTTACATCTAAAAGGCCTATTATAAAGGGACTCAAAAAGAGTTATTCTAATAATAGAATACGAATGTTTGTTGTAGTCAAACTCAAAAAGTCCCAAATAGTCATCCCAATGTCAACCAATTATATGGTAATAATCCCATATAATTTCATCATGAATTTGTATATATTTTTCTATATAGTCATTCATTTTTGGATGATATGTTTTTATCAAACATACCTGGGATCTAATGTCCACCTTGGGGACTCTCCAAAAATGAGTATTAAAATGGGGATGCCAATTAGAGACTATAAAATATGAAACTCTTTGAAATGTTACAATCTTGTATACATTGATATATCCCATGTCCTCATAAATGGTTATTACTCAAATGGGCATAAATCGAGATATTTTGCTCATCCTATCAATAAAAATTTATATTTCATTATTTCCTTGAGGGTTATGGGGAAACCAGCCAAAAATTCTATATAAATCTTATCTCACTCCCAAGGCAGCACTGGAAGTGGCTAACAGAAAACTAATATTCTCTAGTACATGACATTGACATGTTTATAGTTATAATAATGAGAGGAAAATTCATCGATGGTTGATCTCATACACGGACACCATAATCATGTTTCATATTAAATAACATCTTCATGTTACATGGGTGTAGTACCCACATGGTACTGTGGTAGTCCCCCATCACATCTATTCTCCCAATAAAATACCCAACATACCAGTTATGTTAACATACGATACCCTCTAAAGACAAAAATCACTCCCTAGTAGTCTCCCCACCACAATGAGGGTCCCTAATTCCTCATAATTCATCATCATGATATTGATCCTAAAGAATAACCATAAGAGTAATGATTTCAACAACACACATCCCAAAACAATCATAATCTCATTCCGATAAACTCCCAAATGAAACTAATACAAGAGGGCTATAATATTCTACTATAATGGTGCTTCTTTCCTATCATGTGTCTGATGTTTTCTACTCAAATCATCAATAATGAAATTATCTATTCTAGGGGAGTAGGAAATGTTCAAATTAGTTGACTATTGGTACTCCACCCAATTCCAATGTTGAATATTCAAATATTTTGGAGACAGGATATAACCAAATATTTTGTAGAATGAATAAATGGTAAACTCCTCTACAAAAATTTAATTCTACAAAAAACTCACCAGCATGCGTCACAACATAAATTTTGATATCATGGGTCTATTAATTATTATCATGTGTCATAATCTGTATAGAGACCATGGATACCACTAGATCATCTTGCATAAGAATACAACCCAATCCTAGACATGATACGTCACAAGTGAAAATATAGAAATCCTTATAATCATAGAGTTAGCAGTGATTCAGAATTAATAATAATTATCACATCAAAAAAATCACTATTGTATTTCTGATCCCATGTAAATTTCACTCAATTCTATGTGATAGACGTCACTAGAAAATATAACATTGAGAAAAATTTGATGAATATATGGTAATATTTTATCAATACTTAGATTCAATATATCTCAAAAAAAAAATTATTCCTTTTCCATTTTCCTAAGATCTTTCACATTATCAGGATCAATTGAAATAGCATGTTATATGACTATGTGTCAAAAAAACATTACTTCTTTAATATAGAAACAATATCTCAGATGTTTTGTGTACAATATGTTATTTTTCAATGTTTTCAAATCTTCTCTTAAATGACACACATGATCCTCCTTGATCATAACATATACTAGAATATCATCCTAAAATAAAACCATGATCAATTTATGGTATTAGTGAAATATCATATTCATGAAATCCCTAAAAAACACAAGAACATTGGTTAGGAAATACATAATAACAAGCTACTAAAAATGGCTATTCCTACTCTAAAAGGGTTCCTTATGAATGTTAGATTCCTTTATTCTAAATCAATTATATCTAGAATAAAAGTAATTATTTGAATAACACTTTACACATTTTTATTTTTCATAGTAATAATCAATCCTTGGTGACAATACTTAATCTTTATCATAACATGATTGAGTTTTAGGGAATCAACACAAATGAGAGGTTTTCCATTATAATTATTCACAAAGAGAGTAGGAACCAACCATGGTGACCCACATAGGTATGTAAATAATTTCTCCAGTTGATCATCAAACTATGTCATCATCTCATTCAATTTAAATGATTTCATATGGCATTAAGGAATAGAAATTGACTGTGTACCATGTAATGAATTAATTGAAAAATCAACCTCTATTATAGGTGTAAACCCATATAAATCATAATGAAAAATATTAGGAAAATAAAAAAAAATTGATGGAGATCATCACATAAAGATTATCACACCATATAAAAAAAAATATATTAACCTGCTGAAACTCTATAAAATTATGTTTTTATCTACTTGACCTTGGGTCCCATTCACTTTTAAAAACACATCACACCCCATCATGAATATTAAAAGAGACCCACTAATGATAATAGTTAATTTGGCCCTTATGAGGAATCATAAAATCCATACAGAAAATGATAACAAGAGTATTCATGTTATGGAACATAAATCTCAGGGTTTCCATAGTCTCTAAAAATGATAATACACAAGAAAGACACTAAAGGCCACAATATCTCTTCATTCCAAGGTGATAATTAATATCTATCACATAAGACCAAAAATACACAATAATATTTAGAAAATTGAAAATACAGGTCGATATAAATGAGTGAGATGCACTGGTATCAAGTAAATCAGTCATTAAATATGATATTATAATGACGATTCCTTTAACTTCTAATACACGTGCATCAGGTTTCTTTAGAGACTATTCTACTTTTGAAGAAACATCATTATAATTGCATGTGGCTAGAATCCCATTCTTCATGGATAATATAATTCCACCACAATACTATTTTATTATTGTGATCATGTTCCACTATGATGAGTAGAGAAGAATTAGAATAACCTTTTTAGGTTCCCTGAATGACTACACAAACTCAAGATCATGTGATCCTCACTACAAAATCATTTAAAATACCCAACAATACCACATAGAACTATAGTCAAATGGTATCTACCATGAACTATAGGAGATATGAATTACACATCATCCAAAGGACCACTACAAGACTCATCACACATCCTCTTTCTTCTAAAATAACTCACAAAACTACCACTATGATGAAAATAATCTTCGTTCAACCTTGACTTACAAGCCAGGTCAACCCAACCATTCATGCTCGATCCAGGATTTAGTTTAACAAGTGAACTTCACAATTATGAAACAGATCATATATCTATTTGGAGAATAATATCAAACCTTAAATCCTTCATTTAAAATTTGATACAACCTTGTGAGAAAACTATAAAAGATCAATATTATGCTTCATATAATACATCGTAGTCCTGTAACCCACTTAAAGGGTGAGAAAATCTAGGGATTTTGTCCTGAAAATTGAGATTGGATAGATCTGATTAGTAAAGAAACAATAAATTTCTTCCATTCTAAACCAACATACTTATATTAAATCACCATTGAATCTCTATATCTTTTTTTGGTCCCACAATAATAAAGGTTGTATATTTACCATTTATAGATTTTGACATTACCATGAACTAAAAAACATTTCATTATTTTTCACCCAATCCTCAATCACATGAGGATCAATAAAACCTAGAAAATTAGTTGATTTATGAAAAATAAAATATTGGGCATGATCACTAGATTCATCCATTAATGTTTCAACTATCAGATCTAGAATAGAAATTATTAATGATTCATTTTCTAATGAATGGACAATACACACTTCAATATTAACATGATTTAACCCAATAAGTGGATTTTCCCACTGTGCTTCCCCAACAACATCCTCTTTATTCCTATTAAAATTTCTTTTTAGTGTAATTAATTTATAAAACCCCAAAAAAGAACATTGAATTTATAAACAATGATAAAATTGTCAGCATTTAAAAAAAAGATTAACAAGTATATCAATTCTATCAAGAATTATTCAAGATTTGGGTTTTTTTTTAATAATATTATTTTTGGGGGAAATAATATAATCGAATAAAAATATTACTCATGAATATTTTCAAAAACAACCACGGTGACTTGAGTTGTGTTATAAATAGATATGGTTGGTAAATCAATCACAAATACAACATAAGTCCATCTAAGTGTTCATCACATCTTATAGGAAAAACCAAACTTCATATAGATATCTAGGAATGATGAATAACCTAATCCTCATAATACCACATTGTTGTCAAGCACCTATTATACCCTAGTACAAAAACACCCATGCTATCCCTGACATGTCCCAAAGGGTGTTCCTAATCCAAATTGGTTGGATACTAAAACCCAGAATCATTTAATAATAAAGAGGGGTTGATTTTTTCATAGAATAATGAATGATAAATAGAACAAGTATATATTATTAACACTTTAATAGGATAAATCTCCATTAGAAAGTCGGTAAAAAATTAAAAAACAAGTAAATGACAAAAAATAATTGTTCATGTTAAGATAAAACTCAATGAAAAGCACATGATACAAGTGGTTCATATATTTACTAGTCACCTTAGTCACTCTAATTCATAAGGTTCTATATCATCCAATACCTCCATGTGGGTCATTTCCATTACATGGACCATGAATAATATATCTATAAATTCCTAATGAAAATGGTTGTGTTTGAGCTAAATTTCCATTTAGGGTCACATCATACTTTCCATAACCAATTACATACCAATTAAACAAAATATGTTTTCAATTTTAAAAAATATTGTACAGAATGGAATCTGTACATATTCAATAGAAAAAGGTTGCATAATCAAATGAGATGGTAGATATATCAAAATATAATTAAATGGTCATTTTATATAAAAAATTATATAATGTAATTTGAATGATTAAGAAATTTTTATAAGTTAATGTCCTATAATCTTTAAATAAAGATGATTATAACATCGTGTTTCCTGATCGATGGTAAATTATTTTCTAGAAATAGAATACTCCCAAAAATCATCATTTATATCAGATCAATGTGTTTACACATTTTATGTCTTAGGTTATTGAGACTCAACACCCCATCAGGAAAAAACATGCCATAGAAAGATTATATCTTTGTTTTCATTATCAATCTAGTTCTATGGGCCACTTACTAGCATGATTATACAAACAAACCACTAACATCATAGTCTCACTTGTTCTTAATTTAATAAATAAATCAATCAATCATGGGAAAATCAATAATTTAAAATCAATTCAATATAAAATATAAAAAATTCATTTTTCAAATTGACACTCATTTCCAAACCAATTCAAGTGGTTTAATCAATTTATTATTTTTCAAATCATTCTTAAATTTAATCCATTAATATAAAAAATAAATTCCTAAATCAAGACATAACATTTATCAAATATTACCAAAAATTTATGTTCAATTGATGGAGATGCTTCATTCATAATCTCAATGTATTTTAAAAAATCGTCCATAAATCATCTAAAATATGGGTTCTTAAATCATTTAATAAATAATTAATAATCAATCTATTGATTAATGGTTTTAATGATAGTGAAAAATCATTTGGAACAACCTACCTTTTATCAGTGATCAAATGATCCAATAACCAATACAGGGTTTCCAATAGAGACTCAAATGCATCGATGATTTTGAGGAAAATCCCTATAAAAACCATCCATCACAATGTGGATTAAATCCATCAATAACACGATGATTCATCACTCTCAAATTAGAGAAGAGTGTAAAATACCTAAATTGAAAATGATGACATATTACTTTTATGATAGGAATCAAACACTTCCACCCGATATTTTTTCACAGAATGAAGTATAGATTATTTTAAATTAATATGACTATCTTTAAAAATCCAAAAGTTCAAATAATGGGTGGATGAGTGGTGAGGGAAGGGATGTAAAACAATTATTAATACATTTGTGTTTATAAAAACATATAACACTCAATTTACCCAATGGACAAAACATAGAACATAAAAATACATAGAAATTATGCAACCTCCATAGACTATACTTCACCCAACCCAAGTCAATCGGGCTCTTAAAATCATGTCATAGACCTCACCTATATATGATTCTTCTAGGGTAATGCAATGGTGTAGCATAGTAACCATGTCGTAGCAATACCAACATATTTAGTATAACCATAATGAGCCAACCTGGTAACATGGTTTAGCCTTGCATCCATGGTGAAATTATTTTCGAATGGGTAGTGACTCTACAAACATTTTTTCAATGCTCCATAGTGCATCCAAGATCATATTCCATTTCCTTGTCTCACCTCAGACTCCCATACACTACAGCCTGATGGTATGCTTCCCAGATGGTACACTCTATGATATAAACATTACACCATGTAATAACTCAGGGCCAAAGATTTATACCTAGGGTCCATTAACACCAGAAAAATAAAAATTACTATATTTTATGTCATTTTCCCAAAAATATTATATCCATAAAAAAGGACCGAAATGAACCCAAAAAATGGGAAAATTTTTTCATGAAATACCTGAAAGAAGGCAAAAAGTTTTTACACATAATTGGGACAATTTTTGTTGTTTTATATTATGTATTTGACATTTTCAAACATCATGCATTAATTTTATTTGTATACACCACTACTTTATTAATAATTGATTAATTAATTATTTATTATTTATTATCACATCAATTATATTATTCTATTGTTTACCTTATATAGAAGAGATTATCCCCATGATGCTTCTTAGGACCTAACTTCTTTTTTAATAACTCATGTTTAGGGAGGATCAAATATAGTGAACTAGAATTTGGGTATCCATATGATGGTTCATTTCATGGGATTCCTTGAGTACATCATATATACCTAATCAGAGAAGATAATAACATCATATATACCACTTATGTATAACTAAAAATATCCTTAGCATATATCAAAATTGAGACAAAATTTCATACCCATCATATGATTAGACTAATCAAATTATTTTTTAACCTTCACGTAATTAAATGATGAGAAACTTTCCCCACCATCCATTAATCAGTTAACTCTCAAGGATTTTATCTAAGTGGTATAAATGTATAATGATTCAAAATTAGGTATCTTAACATCATCATGTAGTTTGATCTCATGTATACAAAATATTACTACTGGAAAAAATACCATATACCAACAGTTTGGATCTGCTTGTATAGGCCTCTAAGATGTTGGTATAGGCTATACTATCGGTTTTGAGAACCGTTGCCAAGTAAGCCATAGGGATAGGTCTATACCGACGGTTTTGGAAAAAACCGCTGGTATAGACCTATACTAATGGTTTTGAAAACTGTTGTTATAAGTAATATGAAAATTAATACCAATGGTTCCATACACCGTTGGTATATGTAATTCAATAAATAATAATTCTGTTGGTTTTGATCCCAGTACCTCCCGTTTGTGATTGAACGACCTTACCACTAACCTAACATACTTTTGTGAACATAATATCATAAATATATATATGTATTATAATAAGTATTTTAAATTTTGATTTATTTAATGCCCACTGTATAAATATTCTATTAAAAATACATGTACCTATGCCAACGGTTCTCAAAACCGTCGGTACAGGTCTATACCAATGGTTTTGAGAAATGTTGGAATAGGTTCTTTTATTTTGAGACCTATACCCACGGTTTGTCCAAAACCATTTCTATAGATCCGTATAAGTGAACTATACCAAGGGTTTTGGCCAAACCATTGGTATAGGTCAAAATTAGTAAACTATACAAATGGTTTTCCCAAAACTGTTGGTATAGATCATATTTCCAGTAGTATATGTAGTGTATTCCACCAAATACGTTATACTTCATTGGTCATCCTATTCACGGAAGTTGTTTTTGTATCTCATGAGAATATTATTTATCCTAGCATAATAATCATACACATTCATAAATAAAATTTAATTAGAGTATATATATTACTCCACGATGATCATATGGTATTGATTAAATAAAGATATATTTTTACGGGTCAATTATAATTGCACATTAAGAAATGTATATAAATATATACATTTATATATTCAATTAAAAATAATTAAAATTTGAATATTCTAGGTCCCATTAAATGATAAATTTTACATATTTAAACTCTTTAATAATATATTAACAAAACTATACGTAAGTGTATATCAAACAAATCATATATGACATACTACAAAATAATTCTTATGTTTGATTAAGTTTCATGGGTTATGTAAAACTTATGACATCAAATTGTAATCAATTTTACAACCAAATATGACAATCTGATAAAACCATCCCACTAAACTAAATAGTGAATAATATATATACAAAAACAATATTTAAATGATATTGTTATTTTGTAGCCTAATTCCCATTGTTGAACACCATAAACATAATTCAAATATTTTACTCTAAAATATTTATTTTTCTAATGTTAATAAAATTGATTTTTGACATATAATTCCTTCTATGCTTTTCATCATCAGTATTGAATCCCTTTCCATTCTGATTTTCCTTGAAATCTTCGGATACCTTTTTTAACCCGTTACATTGTATGTTTGTAGATAAATCCAAATCATATTTATGATATTTAGTGAAATTATATTTTTTATAATAAATAAATGCAACCCTGTAGATTTTTCTATTCCATCATAAAAATAAATCTTTTATGATATCTAGTGTAATTCATATTTAACTATCACTGACATAATATGTTAATTTTTAACATTGAGCTTCTCAAATTTCAAACATACTATCACTAACTTCTTGGAAACTATATCATTTCAAGGATATCATTTTAAGGTAAAAACCCCATTAGGTTAATAAAATTAATCTCATATTTTTTGAGAATAAAAATTATAGAAACTATTATTTCCAAATGATATATGGTATTCTATGTGTTTGAGATGGAATGAATTATAAAATACACTATTTTTTGAATTGAAATCATTTTCATTCATATAATTGGTAAACACTTTATACTATATTAAACTGATTTTGTCCTTGTAAAGTTTTAAATAATGTAATAGAATTTAGATAATTCATAGTACTATGTATTAGACAACCATTTCATTTTATTGATAATAACAAATTGTTTGTAAACCACACCTCTTTGCACATAAGAAGTAATCTAAGATGGTAATAAAATCGTCTTCAGGATCCAATCAATATTTAATTTATCCATTGTATAAAAAACATTATTCTATCATACTAAACTCTATATTTACCAATCATTTTATCTAAAAGATGAATCATAACTTTGGTATTTAATCCTCACCTCTGATTATATCTTTAAAATCCTATATATTTACAAATCATATAAAACATACCATTAGAAAACAAACTAATTAAAACAGAATAATTGAATTCTATAAAAAAATTTATTGAGTTGGGATATATATAAGAATTTTTATATCCCTTAAATAATTCTGGATGGTACATTCACACATGGTCAGGTTTTAAACAAAGATAAAACTTCCCCATATTTCATTTATTTAGTTTAATTGGAGTAGTATAGTCTCCATGACCTCTTTTCATATCCGTGTGGCCAAACAATTTAGTATTATCCCAAGACAACATAATATGGATCATGAGGCCAAATTTACCATATCTTAATTAGTACTCCTCACCATAGTGAGGATATTGTATAAACAATTCAACACATTCCTAATATTGTTCTACATGAACTGTCAATACCTTTTTAAACTGGATTATAAAATGATGTATTCTTCCAGATCAAGAAAAATAAGTGAACACAATATGCCTATTAAAATCAGATACCCAAACATATTGAATAAATAATTTGATACTAATTATATTCATTTCGTCTCACAATGAAATATATACTTTAAAGACTCATAATTCACATGTTGTGTGTGCTGTTGATAGAACATCTTTAGATTGTCTATATAATTGTTAGCATCCTTTTTCTCATGTTTCTTTTTAAACGTTGGTTATATGGTTATAATTATTAGATTATATAATTCTAGTAAATAATTTATATGATTATCCATTGAATTTATATACCATTGTTGAGTTGCATAAGGAGTTGGTTTCTCAGTAATGGTTTCCTCTAATATATAAAATTTATCTTTCTTCTTGAAAACCATTCTTATGTTATATAATCAATGAATGAAATTAATTTCATTATGATTTTTCTTATCCAATATTTACAAAGTTCAAACTCAATAATAATGAAATAATTATAATAAATAAAATATTTTATCAGATGAGGGTTAGGTTTTTCATTCATTTAATAAGGCTTTTATTAAATGGGATATCACTTAAATGATTACCAATTTAAAATCAAAATACTCAGCACTTGGTCACGATCCATATTTCAATAAATAATTATTTTATTATAGAATTCAACTCAACACATAAATTTTTTTGTAGGGAGTCTTATTTTTCATATTATATATGATTCTTTGATGGTTTTTTGGATAACGGTTTAGCCAATCAATAATATCAATAAACCCAATTCTATTCATAAGGAATCCTAATATGAATAGTGTATCATTAATAAGTTCAACCCAATAAAATGATATGAATGAAAACAAAATCTTATTAGAGTAACTAATTACTTATTTTCCTAAAACAGGATAATCCAGAGGAAGCTATCTATAGCTTGACTCTACCATGGTAGATTATATCGGTCGTTAAAAGTACCACTTTGGAAACAATCTATCTGTTAGTATTTTTAAGGGGATATAATTTCCCAAAATTTTCTCAATTTATTAGATTTATATGTATGAATTCTTAATTTTATATATTTACGAATCATATTCCTTCAGCCAAGTCAATATATTCATCCATATTGATGTGTAGATATTTATAGGACTCACAGCTTCTATTGCTCACACATAAAAACTAATTATATTCACACATTTTTAATTGTATCCTATGTATAAGGTATATTAAAATCATTCATTAAAATGAATAAAATTATATGAAATCAACAATACCGTTATGATAAAGCCTAGATCCACTAATAGTTTACTCCAACTTTTATAAAGCATGAAATAAATTTCCAAGATAATGGGATGTCTTATCCACATTCCTTATAACAAATGATACATTACTCAATATAAATTTCAATTTCATTAAAATTATAACATAAAATATGTGTAAATCATAACTACAAAATTCAAGCTCATAACTCAATACAAATTGAAATAAAGGTAGAAGAAAACTAGACCCAACATTATACCCAACATGTATCTTCATATATGAATGTATGATAACATAGAAAGAGTAAGAAAATATATATAAATCATACACAATAAATAATAAAATATAACAATTATATCTATCTATTATATATTTAATCATATATTAATAAACAATTCATGAATAATTAAAAAATAAGGTATTTTTTATTTTTAATGTTTCAAATTAATGATTATGATAAATTCATAAATTAAATATAAACACATTATATCATTCTTCATTTTCATAATTTGGAAACCATTTTTAAATAAATCTTATAATTTTCTTATAAATAGTTTATATCTAAATTATAATTCATGCCATAAAACATTAATTGTTATTTAAATATTAACAAATAATGTTATCAAATATTTATTAATAAAGTTTTCATAAAAAATAAATAAATAAATTATAAAACACTTTCAATTGATATATTTAAATATAATTATTAAAATTAATAAATTTCCCAAAATAAAAATAATTATAATTTTAAAATTATTTTTAAATATTATAATTCATTTCATAATTGAATTTGAAGAAAAAAATTTAATTTCAAATCATATTTAATGATATGGGTGGAATCATAAAATTTAATAGATATGGATAAAGTTTTTAAATATATTAAACAATAACACTCCTATTTTATGACTGATAATCATATCATCATTTACCAGAAGTGGTGGGTATATGGGTTTTCCAATATTAGATAAAGGAAAACCAAATGTAACATAGTTCACATGTATCATTTATGTGACCATTACATATCAGTAATATTTTATGATTCATGTAGATCATGCTATTATTGAGATCCATGATTAATATAAATCGATATTACATCATTTTAAATGAATATTTGGAACAATAAAAAATACATCCACGATGATTATAAGAGTTTATTATCTTTGGGACCATTGAATCTAAATCATCTATCCTAGTGAATGGTCTTCAAAATATCTCATAATGTTCTCAAACATTTGAACTTATACTTAAAACATTTTTTCATAACATGGGGAAATAAATCATAACAAAGTGGGGATCTTAGATGCCCAATAAGGGTAAATAATGGAATTGAGTAAAAATAACATCAAAAAATGTTTTAGAATGTGAGAATAAAATATGATGTTCAAAATATTCATATTTTATATCATAATATAGATTTTCATTTCATAAGTCATATATCATAAGATAATTAAGAGCATAAATTATGACATTAATCATTGGAATTATTCATGCAAGATGTATCCTAAACATAAGAATTTAAAATATTCTGTAAAGGCTACCTACCAATACCATTATGATACAATAGTCTGGGGATATGACCAATGTATGAGCATTGGGATTGGGATAACAACATGTGTACCCTCTTACTTTTATCATCATGCATCAACCCAAGTACCTTATTGTTTTCAGGTTTGGGGTACAACTCATGTATTGTATTAATTTTAGGATTGGGATAAAACAAATATAACTTATTTTTTTTAAGTCTTACACTACAACCCATGTACACTCATTTTTGGCTTGGGATGCAACCCAAAAACCTTCTTTTTTTCAGGCATCAGCTACAACCCTTGTTCCCTCTTTCTTTTACGCATGGGCTACAACCTAGGTAACTTTTTATTTTCAAGCTTGGTCTACAACGCGTGTACACTATTTATTTTATTCTTTGGATATAACCCATATACAATTTGAGTTCATATAAAAATTATCATTACCCAATGAATTTAAGGGAGATATAGATTCTACTGATCAATTAATAAAATCATTCATACAAGTTCCACAAGATAATAATATATTTCATCATATCACAACCCGTAAGAAGAGATATGTTATATATAAATTAAATCATAACCAGTGAAATGAAGTGGGTATCATTTAAATTTAATAACATCATAATCTATTAAAAAATATAGGTTTCATAATCACTTCAAGAAGCCATGACCCATGAAAATAAGTATGTTTCAGAAGCATAAACCCCTTGGAAGTGAAATAGGTGAATTAAGAATCATTACAAAAAATAATAAACCATTCCAGGTATAATATGAATGAATCCTTTGGATCACTTTCTATAACATCATGAGTAACATCAATAGATGTAATCATAAATGAAAAATAACATGGAAGGATATTTGAAAAAAAAATTGAGTTATATATCCTTTCATCATTGAAAATGGATATTTCTAACGTTAAACCTTTCGAAACCCATTTCCTTAAAAATATCGTTAAAAAAATTTATAAAAATTATTCATTTAAAAATGACTATAAATATACAATGAATTTATGGCGGGTAAATTTGTAAATTTCGTACGAGGTAAAACGAACATTCTATTTTCATAGAAAAAAATGCAGAAAAATGCCTCGTTCAAAAAGAGACAATAAGATTCAATTTAATATAGTATTAAAATAAAAAATGGCAAAAAATATATTAATTATCTTATTAGATTAGTAAAATTTTAATGGAAACCCATTTTTGGAAACACGGTTTCTTATGTAACCCATTCTTATGACCGAAGAGAGTTCAGATTCGGGCTTGCATAAAAACACTTTGTAAACTATATTAAGTTCCAAAGAGTTAAAAAATGAAAGAAATACAATAATATATTATCTATAGCAATATTATACAAAAATTAATTATTGTTCTTGAGATATTTATATTATTATTTTACCAAGTAATCATAAAGATATACAATCTTAGAATGTGATGAGACTATCATGATGGACTCATACAATTTGGTATCATTGGATAATAATCATAATTTAAGAAAATTAAATTACATTATACCGAAATTTTCATGAAAATAATTAAATTAATTTTATAACATTTAAAATAGAAGTATATAAACCTCAAAATAGAATTTAGGTGAATAACAAATCAGGATTCTCAAAAATAGAATATTGAGACAAAAATATTTCACAGATTTTGTAACATTTGAAACAGAAACCCCAGGAAATAAATATAATAAAATGGATATGATAATAACAATAAATTAATTTATAATATACATATAATAAAATCATTATCATTAAATATTATGTACAAAATAAAAGAGTGGTGGACAAAACATGTTTGTGATGAAAATAAAAATTCAGATTCAATCCCATTACCATTGGTCTTGACTCTCATCATACTCATTGAGAAAACCAGTATAATAAATAATAATTTGTTATAAACCATTTACAGAACTGTATTTTTATATATTATACAATTCATTTTTTGATGATGACCTTATATTAATCTTTGGTTAACAATCATATATTAAGTTTTGACTTTAGATAATGTTTTCTTTGTTTTCCACATGTGTTTTAATTTATTATATCATTGGTCCTTATATGTATGTCATAATTCTAGAATGTTAATTTTGATATAAATATAATTTATATCCAATATTTTTATTTTTATAATACATAGAATATTTTATTATAAATTTGAATACAATGTTTATGGAGATGATAATTTATACGCACACATAAATGGTGTTTCCATTTTTATTGTCCTAGTGAAAGAAAGAAACAACAAGATTTATATGTATATTTGTTTATAATATAGTTATGGTATCATCATAATGTCATATATATCATATATTTTCATAAACACCATCCTTAATACATTCCATGTATTTTGTGAATGAATCACATCGATTTGAGGGTCAACAGTCCACATTTCCTCAAAGGACATTATCATATTTACATCAAACGTAAAGTAAAATAAAATATGTGTTGTAAAAGGAATAAAAATTATTTTATTCAGAATAAATTTAATATGTATATATATAATCAAATTTTCAATCATAATTTCCACCATGATATCCAGTGAAGAAAATTAAAAAATCTTCATTTTTTGGGAAGGAAATTCATTGTACACATAAACAATATATCTACTATCCCATAAGATTATGGTTGGTTTAAGTGTAGGTTTCACCCATAGCAAAAAGAAATAAAAGTATATATATGATCGTATTTTTATTAAATTATGGATTAATGATAGTGGAGGTTGTGGATTTGGAAAATAATAGAATGGAGCTCCAGTGATGGTGTTACCTTTTAATCAGGTAACTAATTTTAGTTTGTGTCAAAGGGATCCATTTTAAGAATTTGTTCCCATGGATAATATTTTATGACTATTTTAGGGATCTTGGGAGCTTATTTTTTATGATTTTGGGTAAGAAAAGGGTCATGATATATATGAATAATAGGGATAGGTGGTAACCATTTATAGGGAATGAGGAGTGTAGTCGGGTAAATAATTTATGAGAGAATTATACCTCATTTTTTTATGAAGAAAGTGGATCAAATAATTATACAATTTTGGGAAAAACGATTATAGGGTATAAATATGTCTATATAATGGATTTTTTATAAGTTTCTATGTGATTTTTGGTCTGAAATTTTTGATTTAGTCCGTAATTAGGATTAATTTTACCTTAATCGATGTAATTAATTTTAATTAATTTCACTAATAATTTATGTCATAAAATATTTTCACCATATTATGAAATATAAATTATTCTAATTCAAAATATGGAATCCTTTATTCCATATTCCAATCACCAAATTGTATGAAATTAATTTACTGTTAATCCTCCACTCAGGTCGACATTGCACGTTTTTTATGTAATATTGATGAAAAGATTACTAAGTTTTTATATCCAATTTTAATGTAAAATTGGTACCAATTATCCACATTGGTCAAATTTATAAAAATATAGTCTAATTAAACATCTAAACGAAATTAAAATACAATTTAACCATATTAATAAAATAGATGAAAATGATGTTTTGAATTAAAATCTAATAGATTGAACTATTCATTAAAAATTGAAACCATATAGATAAATACCTAAAAATTATCCTATCCTGGTTTTTATATTTCTCACAAAAATATAATGATTATTTTTACATGTTAAATCTACAAAGGTTCCAAATATTATATTTAAAATGGGTTCTCCATTAAAAGGTGTTAAAACAACCTTTATTAAAAAATATTTTTTTAAGCATAAAATTAGGATTATAATTATATTATAACTATGTAATATATTGTAAGAATAAAACTAATATTTTATTTAATATATAGATTATTTATTACATTAATATCACCCAATAATTGTAAATATTATTATTTTATTCAGGTAAAACAACTTTGTGACCATAAAAATATTAATATTTTCTTTTATATTCAACATGTTTTCATTTTCACTCATAATTAATTGATAATGAATGAATTCATATAATATATATGTAAACCATATATTTTCATAAATTAGATAATATTATTCATAACCGCTAATTATACTACTATGTTATATCTTAATATATTAAATAATGATATTTTAATAATATATTAGGGTTTGGTAAAACATAGCTATGCTTGTTACATATGCCATTGTGAAAAGTGATTGTTGCTTGTAATTCCAGATAACTTCGGTGTTCTATATAGATTAAGCTCAAATTAATGTTCTTTGTAGTGCATGGTAAATTCTGTGTTGTGTATAACACAATCCAAATAGAGTGATTTAATATCAAATAATCTATTTTCACTGTTATGTGATATAAAAAATATCACAAACGTTAAATTAATTAAAAAAATATAATTCATTAAATCTTAAGGTGTTACGTTATACCACCTTAAAATGAATTTCTCCCTCAATATTTTCTAGGTTATAAAAGGATTAATACAAAAATGTTTCATTCATTAGAACCCACATTGTAAAAATGGATACTAAAACATCCCTTAAAAAGATAATGTTAGAACCATAATGACTGCCCAATATAACATATAACTAGGTTTCCACATTGGAAAACATATGTTGGGAGTGAATATTGGACATGGAGAAAAATCAAAAATATTTTTAGGGACAGATTCAGGTCATTAATCAAAAACATTTTAATGGCCAGTAAATATTTTTGGGCCTCAAATTCATAAATCATTGAATATTTAATAGTCAATTGGTTTAAAAATTTATGTTAATAAGAAAATGCATTTTTTTATCATTAACCAATTATTTAGTAATTAGTTTATTAACCAATAATATAGGTACATATAATTATGTGATGTATTACTATAAAAAATTTATTTACTTATTCTTTTATCAATTAATAAATTACCCACTAATTCATTTAATGGATGCATAGAAATTATCATTGATATATGAAGTGATAAAATATAGTTTTATCATATATTAATTACTACAAAAGAAGGAAATGTACAACTATTTTTCTCTAAATATTATTCAAAATCCATGTGGTTAATATTCTAATATATAAACATAAAAATTAACTCTACTTGATAATAATTAATAATTATTCAACAAAAATAATTACAAGTTAAAATATTCATCACATAACCAAACGTGAATCCCTTATCATCTGTTAGACACGGGTTCACGACAAACAGACTTGTTAGAATGCATTGGTTGTCACCCAAAATATATGATGTCCTTTTCAAAATACACATTAATAAAATTTCATAAATAAATAATATTGATATCAGTAAAATAATTTTAATCACTAAATATCCTTTTAACCAAGGTTTTCAACACAAACTCATTACATAAATAGTTCCCCTAACGTTTAGAATATTATTCTCAAGAATGGTTAACTATAAAAACCTTCTGAATGATTGAAATCCAATACATTAAGAATAAATCCCAAAAATTATATTAACATTGATTCCCCTATATATCATAAATTATCTCGTCATTCTATCATTCTATAAATTTTAATAAAAATATCATATATTCAATTTAAACATAGTAAAAACCACAATTACCATATGTAATTTAGGAAAAACTAAAATTTTCATTATTCTAATGACTACTGGATATATATATTAAATCCATTAAGTCTTAAACTTCATCCATGGGGACATATATCTATTTGTAAACAAATAAATAATCGAGTCATGGATAATTAGTTCTAACCAATTTACAATATCCAAATAAATCATTTGTTTGTCCAAGAAAATCATAATTTTCATAACATAATGACCAAAATATGGATTTCCTTCCCTTAATCAAGATATCTTCTTTATATATCTTTATAACCATTAAAAATATCATTATCAATACACAATGAAATCATAAATTGAAAATAAATATATATTTCATGATTTATATAACATATTAATTGAATTCTAAAACATAAGTTCATCATTCGTCCAACTTTATTTTTAAACCATTACTCAGGATTTATTAAATTATTCCTTAATACATCTTTCCTAGAATATAAAACATAAAAAATATCTTGTGGTTACACAAAATCAATCTAATCATGCTTCTTATGTTTAATGTGAACAATACTAGAAGAACATCACATATGCTTCACAAGTCGTTTGAAGTCTCATTATCTTCACAAGTTTAAAAAATAATCGTACCAACTTCCATATTTTCATTATGATATTTCTACAGCGGAAATTAATTTCCATAATGGCCATTTATTAAAAATCTAAAACATTAAGTTTTAACCATCTTTCATTTATTTATCTCAATCGAATAAAAATAGAAAGTAGAGTGTGGGAAACATTTATCATATTGGGATACCATATAATCATGGAAAATTATATATAGGGTTCCTATATAATGGACCATAGTTAATTTATCATTGGAACCATAGGTTTATCCAAACTTATTCATATTCATAACCTAAATAAATACTTCACAATGGTTCATAAATATATTTTTGAATTACGAAATCATATACCTCAATTGACTAAAACTAGTTGTACAGTAAGTATCGTTGTCATGTATCAGATTATCCCTAGTTCAGCATGGATCATCTTGTTAGATTTGTTACCCCCTGGAACATCTATTCCCGATTCACATCCACGGGTATTATCTAGATATATATGCATTTCTACAAAACAACTCACTTTATCCTTTACCAAGAGTCTTGGAAATTTTCCTATACATTATCTCATCCTAATAGTTATCCCAAGAGATATCTTGAGACACATCCATAGAAATAAACCTTGGGATCCCACTAAAGTATTCTCAACCTAGTTTCCATAGTTTTACTAATCCTTTCCACTAATACCAACTATAGGGAAAAAGGCATTACATATATGAATATAAAATATTTTTTTCAATATTTAGTACATTGATCATGAATTTTTTATTATATTTTGATCCATTAAATCAAAATCATCTATAATGGGGAAATATAATCAAAATTTCCCAAAAATATTCCCACCTTCAATTTTACTACCTAAAACATTTCTCCATAACCTAGGGAATGGAAACATAAGAAAGGGGTGAGCTCAGATGTACTGTAATTTTAAATAAAGGAAATATTTATGCATAACAGGAAAAAATGGGTATGGACATTGAGAATAACATTTTATGATCATACCCTTCATATTATATATCTTAATAATGAATTTAATTTCAAAATAAAAACATCATAAGATAATTAAATTCATATTTTATGAAACCATTAATAATAATAAGACATGGAATTTTTAGCATGCATAGAAGAATATAAAATCTTATTTCAAGGCCACCTACCAAGATTTTTATAACATGTTAGGCATGGGATATGTAACATATACCATTTCAGGATGCAGATAATAACCTGTGCTCCCTATTACTTTGAGGCTCATGATGAAACCCATATACCTACTTGTTTTTTAATGGGTTACAAACATTGTACACTCTTACTTTTTGGCTTGATCTTCAACCCATTTACCTTCTAGTATTTGGGATTTGGCTAAAAATATTATACCCTCATTCTTTTAGGTTTGTTATGAAACCCATATACTTTATGATTTTTATTCTGGGGCTAAATCCTATTTACCATATTTCTTTTAGTCTTTTAATACAAACCATGAACCTTCTTGTTATCATGAATGGGTCACAACTGTGTATGCTCTATTATTTAGGCTTGGGAAACAACATATGTACCATTTAAACTCATCTACAACTTATCATTACCAAAATCCAATATAGGAAGATATAAGTCCCACCCATCTAATAACATAATAATTCATACATGTTCGAAAACACAATAAAACCTTTCATCCTTTCATTTCCCATAAAAAAAGGTACGTTTAATAAAAATTAAATCACAACACATAAAATTAAATTTGTATCATTAAAATTTAAACACATAATAACAAATGAAAAGAGTTAGGTTTTATAATCACATCAGAAAATCATAAACCATGAAAATAAACAGGTTTTAAAATTATAAACCCATGGAAGTCAAAAAGGTGTCTTAATAATCATTCCATAAAATCATAAAACATTATCAAAATAATATTAATTAATCATTTGGATTATTTTAAGGAATTGCATGATTAACATCATCAAATGTTATTATAGATGAAAAAAAATGTGGAAGTGTAGTTGAAAACATTTTGTGAGGTAAATATCTTTTATTATTTGAAAAGGGATCTTTTAAACATAATACATTTTTAAAAACTTTTTCTATAAATTATCTTTTTCAAAAATTACTAAAATTAATCTTTTAAAAATGAAATTGAATCTTCAAATAAATTATTGCGGATATTTCCTTGCATGTCATTAGAGGAAAAAAGATCATTCCTTTATCACGATAAAATTGACTGAAAATGCATTTTTTAGAAAGAAAGAAGAATATCAATTTGAAAACAAAAGTATAATAAAATAATGGTAAAAATACCATTAATGATATTTGGATATTAGTATAATATTATTTAATCTCTTTTTATAAAATATTTTTCTAAAGGAATTCATATTTCTTACCGCAGGGTGGGTAAAGTCATAATTTTTCAAATACATGTTCATAACTATGTTACGTACCCAGAGTAAAAAAATGGTAAAAAATACATCAATATATTCTGAATAACTATATAAAAAGAATATTAAATATTGTTCTTGAGTTATTGATCATAATATTTCATCAAGTAACCATAACCATATATAGTCTTGAAAAGCGATGGTATTATCCCAGTGAACTCTCTTAACCTGGTAACATGGGATAATAATGTCCATGTAACAAAAAAAGTTACAGGAAACATATTTTATCATTAAAAGAAGGAAATTAATTATATAACATGTAAAATGGATTTATATACACCTCAAATGAGAATTTAGGTGAATAACCAAGCATGAATCCCAATGAAGGAAAATTGAGACAAAATTATTTGACTGACATGGTAACTTTTAAATATTAAACCCATGAATGAAATATTTGTAAAATTTTGTGGGGAATACCAAAATATTTTAGTATAATATATATAAAATATTATCATGGGTAGTACATATACCACTCTTAAGGATAGAGTGGCGAATATAACTTGTATCTCACAGCAAAACAAGTGTAATGAAATCTCATTACCTTATGTATTAACTCTCATTATACTCATTCATTCGACCAATATAGTAAATATAAATTTATTATAAATTTCTTATAGAACCATATTATTTATATATAATAATATATCTGGTCTATTTATGACCTTATATTACCCTCTTGTTAACCATTATATTTTAATGTTTCACTTCATATAATTTCCCTATGTTCTTTGCTTGTGTCTCAATTTGTCATATCATCAGTCCCTATACATATATTATGATTACTTAATTTAAAACTTGATATATATATAAATTAAATTAATAATATATTTGTTATGGAAAGATATATTATATAGATTATTGAAATGGAATACACTATTTATGGACACGGTAATCCATACATATGCATGAATGTTATTTCCATTTTTTTGGCGTATAAAATAAAATAATGAAAATGAAATATAAGTATATAGGTATATAATGTTATTAAATTATAATTATAATTATATATATATATAATTTAATTTATATAATTTTATCCTTTTACATTCTATGTATTGTGTTTTCAAATCACATCTCCTAGGGGGGTAGTACACACTTCCTCAAAAGAAATTATTTTTTTTGGACCAAATGTAAAGTGAAAACATTATATGTTGTAAAATTAAGAAATAAGATTTATTACATTATGAATATCATATATACAATATATTAATAGAGTTTGCATCATAATATCTATCATGAGAGGTGGTAAGGAAAATTGAACAGTTATCATTTTTGAGGTGGAAGTTCGCCATACACATAAACAGTATGTTCATTACCCATTAGATGCAGTTGTGTGTAAGTGTAAGTGGTAACCATAGAATAAAAAAATCTTAGTATATTCATGATACTAGTTTCATTATAAAATCAGGTAATAATAAGGTTAGACATGGTCGATGTGCAAAATAAAAGAACGAATCATGAGAGAATTTTTTTCCTATTAATCGAGTAACTCCATTTGGTTTGTGCCAGAAGGATTATTTAGAACATTTCATTCACAATGAGAGTTTTATAATTGGAAATTTGGTATTTTGGGTGATTATTTTATTAGATTATTTTTCCATCCAAGGGTATTTTGTTCTGTGAAGAAGAGAGAGAGGTGGTGTCCATTTATAGGGATGGGGTAGTGGCACTCTTGAAAGGTTAATTTTACCTTAATTAGAGTAATAAATTTTATTTAATTTAAATAATATTTTTAGTAAAAAAATTAGACATATTATAAAGTACAATTTATTATTATTCCTAATAAGGATTCCATTTTTCCAAATTCCAATCATATAAGTGGCATAAATTAATATAAAATTACTCCTGCATTCAGGTCAATAACTTGAGTTTTTAAAGTAGAAATAATCAAAAGATTGTTATATTTTTATATCGGATTACCCAAATTGGATTAATTTATAATAATATAACATAACTAGACATTAAATCTTAATTAAAATATATTTTTTCCTTAGAAATAAATTATATTAAGCATAATGTTTGAATTAAAATATAGTATTTTTATCTATGGACTAATAAAATGAATCCCTATAGAAAAATACCGAAAAAATAATCTTATCAAAAAATTTAGGTCTCAGATAAAATGATAATGTTTTATTTTTCATATTTAATATATAAAAGTTCAAAAAATTGAATTTAAAATGTGTTCTCTATTAAATGGCTATAAAACTACATATTTAAATAAATATATATTTTTTTCATAGAATTTGGATTAATCTTATATAATTTCTGTTAATTAAATTTGATGAATACAAATAATATTAGACTGAATACATAACATATAAATGAAAATAATATTACTCAATAATTGTATTTTAATTTAATTTATTAGGATGAAATAACATTGTGACCATAAAAATATTAATATTTTACATTATATTCAATCAGTTTTCATATTGTTTTATAATTAATTGAAAAGATATGAATTCATCTAATATTTTATTAAACCATATATTTCAATAAATTAGTTAATATTGTTCATAAAAACTAAATTTTATAATCTATTTTATCTTATTATAAAAATAATAATATGTTAATAATATAATAATGTTTAATAAAACTCGCTCATGCATGGTATGGCATCCCGCCTTTTTGTTAAATAACATTTCATTACATTTTACAAATAAATGATATTTAAAGTATAGTGTCCTCGAAGTGAATAATATAATACAAGAAAATAAAAATAATTATTCCAATCCAATTTTAAGGCTTCATCATAGATTCATCCTATATAAAATTATTTCATCTCGTAGTCTGGTGAAATACATCAAGGGAATGGGTGAGGAGAAGGCCCGGTAAGGAAAGCAAGTGAAATAGTTTACATGTGAACATGAGGGATATCAATTTAAACATGGAGATAAAGTGGAATATCATAATAAATATATCTTGAAACAAAAAATGAAAACTATGGATACACGATTTAATTTATACCTTTATGAACATATTACTTAGGTGCAACCCCAATGTGTCATAATCATTTCCAAGGTTATTCACCAAGATATCGCAAAACTTGTCATGTCTAGAGATTAAAATCGTTGTACAACGCATTGGGATTCTATCAAGGATCACCCTCTATATGAATTTATTTTCATGTGATCCACACTTATCATAATCATAAATTTCATAAATAACCTAATGTGAATAAAATAAATGGGTTTCTTATCATAATCGCGACGTATTAAAAAGTTCTTATAAAAAAGATCATTACATTATTTTTAACCCAAGGAAAGGTAATGAGGGTTTTCGGATTGTCAATTCTAGAATCAAATATATGATTTTAATGTCTTGATTAATACCCCTAGAAATGATATTGATTTGGGTATTTACATAAATAATATAAGAGAATTCATTGAGAAAAAGAGTGAGATTTTGAGAAGATAATTCTACAGCTTAATGACTAAATAAAATGTTTTTAGAAAACATTAAAAATAGAGGGGAAAAGGGTCACCCACACATAAATAACTCATATTATATTATACGGGAAAAATAAAATAGAAATAAGATCATGGTATGTATTTGGGGTTTCTCTTAGTGGTAAGCACCCCGTAATACTACATGAAAAATGGGGGTTCAAAACACATTGGGCGCAGGTACTGTAGCAGCACTGTAGCGGGTACTGTAGCAGCAGCTGTACTATTGATTGGCGGGTACTGTAGTGGCGGAAGGGCACTGTAGCGGCGGCGGTACTGTGTGAGTACTGTAGCAGCCAGGTTACTATTCATAGAATAGGAATTTGGCCAAAAAATTGGGCATACGGGCTATGTAATGGGCTATAAGCCCACTGGGACATCGGGCTATGTAATGGGTCTCCCTATACCCAGTTAAAAGAGGTCTTTACTTTTCCTTATTTATAAAAAATGAGGCTACGGCCCCAACCTTTTAAGAAAAAAAATAAGATCTTGGTATGGATATTTGGATGACAAACCACATGAAAGGAAACATGAAAGAGAATATGTGATTTATTTTACGAAAATTTGCCACCATAACGGTGTCCCATAGGAATTCATAAAATCAGTTGATAATAGAGGAAAAGGCCTGTAATCATTTTTAAATAAAATTTATAGAAAATAGGATATAAAATAACATAACCCATCATAATAAAATGGAATTTAGAAGACATGACATAAAGGAAGTCATGACTAAAAGAGGTGGGTGAAAGGTTCCCTTACATTGAATAGTAACATAAAAAACATGATGGTTGGGATGTTGGGGGGGCTTGAGGGAACATAATGTGGACTAATTTGAAGGTATAAAGACCAGAGCTTCGCTGAGAAGGAATTTGGAAGGAAAGGATTAATGTAATAGGTAGTTATTTATAGAAAAAATGAGGGAATATTTTATTAATTTCCAAGAGACACCTCATTAGTGGTATTTCAAAAATAATAGGTTTTCCCATGGTATTTTCCCATGGTATTGGAAACATGATACACCTCATAACATATCATACTGTACAAATGTCTACCAGAATTATTACATCATGATTACATCATTTAAGATGTCAATAAACACACCGGAACTCAAAACTATATTTTTACTATTCACTAAAAACAAAACATTTTATAAAAATCTCATATATTCACCATAACCTAACATAGATTCTCTGAATTCCAAAATGAACTACATTGTATAAAAACAATTTTCTTATTATGAAATATAAATTTTTTATGTAAAACATTATTTACATGAAAAAATACTAACACATTACTAATAATTTCTGAAACAGTTATTTACTTATAAAATTATATCACATTACCATTCAAGATGCCTAAATTGTATTTATAAATAAATAAATGAAGTTACTATTCCATTGGTCAAATTAATATTCATAAGGATAATATTACTATTCATAATTTACTATTCAACAAAAAAGAATTTGGTCATATTAGATTCTATATTTCATATTTATCCCAAATATTAAAGACAATTTTTTGAAAGTTATCACGCATTTTTAATTATTTAAAGTAAACAATATATTTTAAAATTCCTTTTCTCCATTATTAATTAATAGTATGTATCTTCTATAAATTCATCCTATATTTCTCTAGACATTTGAAATTCAAAAATTGTACCATAATAATAAATAATAACTTTATATATACAAAAATATTACACAAAGTATCTGAGGTTTAATTACATATCCCCTTATAACACCTGCATTGGACGTATGAGTATGGTGTCCTATGTTGATAGAATCTTGGGATGGCATGCATAACATTTCTCAAGTAGTTATTTCTATCAGCATGAACTTCTTTGATAAGGATAAATCGAGTTGATTGTGTTTCAAATAAATTCCTAACATGTATAAATTTTATTGGTTGATGAGATTACAACCCTATCTCATCTAATCATAGGATATGAGTCATTTTGTATGTTTTTAAGTGGGGTTGGGATTTAATATAAACTAATATTTCTTATATTTCCAAAGGTGCCCCTCTCCTCCCTTATAAAACGGCACCTCCTCCCTCTCCACCGCACACCAATTTGAGACTTCAAGATCATCCAATACTTTCCCATTTCACTTCCCCACTTCCCTAGAAACATCCTAGAGGTCTTGGAATTCTTCAAAGATCAATTTTAGTGCCCTAAGAGGAGGCCTCAAAGAGGCGCTTCAAAGAAGAGGTAATGTCTGTTACCGATTCTTTCAACTTTATTTCTTCTTCCACTTCTTCTTCTTTAGTTGTTTCATTATTAATTAATAACATCAGTATCACACATATAATTATATTTTTTTATAATTTTGAAACAATCCTATTTCACCATCTATCCTTCCTACAGAAAACGAAATCACCGCGCGTGCGTACGTACAGAATACCGTCTCCACGCCGTGGTGTAATCTATTTTCCATCACCACCTTACTTGGATGGGTGTAATGGTGAAATTAAATAACTATATATGATTATAGTAAAGTGGTATTGCATCTAAAATATTATACATAAACTCCAATACAATTCCATGATCATGGGAACGATATCATCTCTTGTGCGTACGTATGGAATATCGTATCCACAATGTGATGCGATTCGTTCTACATGATCTTCATTTCATAATGATTATATAAATGAATTGAATGAATAAAAATGATATATAGTACACTAATACCATTCTAGAAATGAGTTATCTATAACATAAAGAGAATAATAATAATTTATTCGACAAACACACATAAGAACAAAAAGTAATAAACACCCGAATAACAAGTTATAATGAAATATTACTAATAAGAAGCTGATAATATGACCATATATGATATCATAACAATAAGTACGATTCTGGAATAAGTCAATAACATTATTTAAATCAATATATAGGAGTTTCAGACACTTATGAAGCAAATCGGACCTAAGGTAAGGGAAAATATCACAATCTCATTTTAATGCGAGATTGTTTATACTTTGGTATTTACTGGGGTGTATTTTATCATCCACATCCATGTTCCCTCAATATGTAATATTGTTTCCATCCACCTAAAATTTTTTAAATCCAATTTTACCCTTCAGTGAGTTTTTAGTGAAGGATATGAAAGGAATCTTTTTTCATTTTTTGTACGAAGTACTTTTTTACTTTTCGATAAAAGTATGAGAAGAATGTTTTTTTAACTTATACTGAATTAATGGATTTTTAAAAAATTATTTCCAAGAAGCTTTCATTACAGGTTTTCATGTTTATTTTTAATCAACTTATTTTAGTTTAAAATTCTATGACATGTTAAGAAAGGAAAAATGTTTTTGAAGTAGAAAGGATATTTTCCACAAGAATGGAGTTCATGTTTTTTTATCAAAATTATTTTCCATATAAGATAATATAAGGTTCTGTTTCTATCCCTATTATTACATTGATTTTATCATGTTGTGATGGAATTATTTTTATGAATTCCTTTATCTTATATAAATTTTATTATGATGTCACGTTGTTTGAGAATCCTATTTTTATTACATAGGTTATGTAATGATGTATGATTTATGATTTTGTGGAACACATAAGAATGGTATCATTATGAGATGGGTGGGACCTATATCTCCCTTAAATGCATTGGGTAAAGATTTTATATCTCATGAGATAGACATGGCTGGAACGGCAGGTTAAACAGGTTCAGTGAAATAGGACTGAAACGAGGAGTGAACTCAGTTCAGAAATGGACTATGTCCACTAAGATAGTCTTGGTAATGAGTCTTGACTAATAAGAAAAGATACTCTATGATTATGTGTGTATGCCACAATGTTTCATGTTTTATGTTATGATTATTGGGATTACATTTCACTACCATGATTTATCCCATGTTATGAAATTATGATATCTTTTGCAGAGTATGATTTTCAAAATGTTATGTTCTTATGAATTTGATGTAATTGATATTTATTTTTTTACCCTTACTGAGCATTTGAGATCACCCTTTTGTATGTTTTCTTTCCCCAGGTCAGGAAGAAGGGTATTACGTAAGATATGCCAAAAAGGGACTATATATATGATGAAATAAATGGGAGACAGTGTATATGGTTTATGAACCAGTTTTTTATGTTTCCCAGTTTCTAAAGACACTATACCTATATGGTCCTTTCATGATTTTGTTATATGTTGTAATAAGTATGCTTAAATTTTGAAGTATTAACCATGTATGTAAAGTATGGGTCGCTTTAGTTGGTATCAGAGGAAAGGTATAGTCAACATTTGGAAACTAGGATGTGAAAGCCATAGTAGGAAACCTAAGGATAGGTCTAAGCATAGAACACAGTCTTAGTGTTTTAGAAATGGCCATGAACAACCTATGATAAGACCTTAAGTGTGAAATTTTATTCTGGATTATGTGGTTTTCCTATTATAATTATTTTTGTTCGCACTATTCTTCTTGGTTTTAGTTAATGGATGGTACCCGAAAAAACCGTGTTAATGCGGAATGTGACGCGCAATGCAATGATTGTCCCCCAGAGCAACCAAACATTATGGGAGCTGGAATGAAGAAATCTTGTAGCCATTCTCACACAGCATTCTCAAGCTATGAATCATGCAGGACTTCCAACTAAGCAATGGAAGGAGCAACATTCTGTCGAATCCTTCATGAGGCAGCTTCCACCTTCATTCAGTGGGTCTTCTGATCCATTAGTGGCTGAACAATGGATCGGTACCACTAAAAAGATATTTTCAGTTCTTCAATGTTCTGACCATGATAAATTCATCTTATCAGTGTATCGTTTGGAAGGTGATGCTGATCAATGGTGGAATCATATTAAGAATACGAGGGAAAGGGATGAAATTGAGTCCATGGAATGGGATGAGTTCAAGAACTTATTTTTCAATAAGTATTTCCCTCGTATTATTCGAACAAAGATGGAGAAGAATTTTATTAAACTGAAGCAAAAGGATGATGAATCCGTTGGTACCTATGAAGGAAATTTTACGTGACTTGCAAGGTACGCTTCTGGAATTATTATCCAACCTGAGTGTAAGATCGATTGATTCTATAGTGGAATAAAACCAAGTCTTTTAAGGACATTAGCCATAAGGGACTTCAATAGCTATGTGGAAACTATTCAATGTGCTCTCAAGGTTGAGATGGAGATTGGTGTAACCCATCAGTCACATGGGTTTGATAAGAAGAGGAAAATGGAATTCAAAGGAAAATCTAAAGACCACACTAAAAAGAAGATGAGTTTTCCCTTATGCTCAAAGTGTGGAAAGAAACATGGGGGAAATTGTCTTAAGGGGACAAGAAAATGTTATAAGTGTGGAAAATAAGGTCATCAGGCAATTGAATGTCGAAATAATGGGAAGAAGATGTCTAATGATGGAAAAAAGGAAGGGATACACAGAATTAACCTACTACACTTCAATGATTCAAGTGCAAGGAGATGGGGCATTATGCCAATCAATGCCCAAATCCAAGGGTTGATGATGATGATCGACGTCAACAAACTCTTAAGGCCAAAGACAAAGGAAAGTCACATGCAATTACTATCGGCGATGTGGAGTACGACAACGAAGTGGTGAGAGGTACACTTACCATCAACTCTAAAGTATAAAATGTTTTATTTGATTCTGGATCCACCCACTCTTTTATTTCTGAAGAATTTTCTAAGGGTATCACCGTATTACCTCAACAATTATATTTTGAGTTGGTTGTGACAACTCCTAATGGCACAACAGACGCATCAAAAGATTACAATTCTTCTCTGATTGATGTTTGTGGGAAAGTGATTGCTGCAAATCATGTGATCCATCCTATAGTGGAATTTAAGGTGATTCTTGGAATTTATTTGATTTCTTTATATGGAGCTCATATCAATTTCCAAAGATGGGAAGTCACATTTCATATTCTAGATCATTCTATAATCATCTATCAATGCAAGGATGAACATAACCTTCCAGTGTAAATTTCATCCATCTTATGGGTCTTGATTCCACTAAATGATGGTTATTTATCTCAAATGGTTGGAGAGAAACTCACGATTAATAATATTCCCATTATATGGGAATTTGATGATGCCTTTCTTGAGGAATTGTCATGTCTTCCAACAAATCGTGATGTTGAGTTTTCAATATAACTCGTACCAAGTGCTTTGCCTGTTTCGAAAACACCTTATAGAATGGCCCCAATTGATTTGCAAGAATTGAAGAAGCAACTCCAAGAGAATCTTGATAAAAGATTCATACTCCCTAGAGCGTCACCTTGTGGAGAACCTGTTCTGTTTGTTAAGAAGAAAGATGGATCAATGAGACTCTGCATTGATTATCGAGAACTTAACAAGATCACTATCAAGAACAAATATCCTCTCCCACGCATTGATGAACTATTTTACCAACTATGTGGAGTTCAATTCTTCTCCAAGATTGATCTTCGTTCAGGCTATCGTCAATTAATGGTCAAAAGTGAGGATATACCAAAGACGGCTTTCCGTACAAGGTATGGAAACTATGAATTTATAGTGATGCCATTTGGTCTTACTAATGCCCCTGCTATCTTCATGGATCTGATGAATAGAGTCTTTAGAGACTATCTTGATCAGTTTGTGGTAGTCTTTATAGATTATATTCTTGTCTATTCAAAGAGCAAGGAAGAACATGAAGATCACTTGAGAATTGTATTAAAGACCCTATGAAAGGAGAATCTTTATGAAAAATTTACCAAGTGTGAATTTTGGCTTCAGAAAGTTGAATTTTTTGGTCACATAATCTCAAAATAGGGGATATCTGTGGATCCAGCAAAAAAAGAGCTTATCGAAAGATGGTCGAGACCAACAACAGTAACTGAGATCTGAAGTTTTCTTGGTTTGGCTGGATATTACCGATGTTTTGTGAATGAATTTTCAAGGTTATCTAATACACTCAACAAGTTGTCTTGAAAAGGAGTTAAGTTTGTTTGGACGGAGGAATGTGAATAAAATTTCAAAGTGCTAAAAAGAAGTTTAGCCAGTGCACCTGTGCTCACACTACCTTGTAGTAGAGAAAGGTTTGTGATCTACAGTGATGCATCCAAGAAGGGACTAGGATGTGTTCTCATGCAAAATGATATGGTGATAGCTTATGCCTCACGACAGTTGAAAATCCATGAGCAAAATTTACCAACTCAAGATTTGGAGTTATATGCGGTAATCTTTGCATTAAAGATTTGGAGGCATTACCTTTATGGTGAAAGGTGTGATTTTTATACTGATCATAAAAGTTTAAATTATATTTTCACACAAAAGGAGCAGAAAATGCGTCCAAGAAGATGGTTGGAGATGATTAAGGATTACGACTGCTCAATCCATTACCACCCTGGGAAAGCAAACAAGGTAGCATATGCATTAAGTCGACAAGACCATGCTAGCTTATCCATGATGAGGATCACAAAAGATCCAATATTTATGGATTTACAATGGATGGATCTTGGAATTTTAATGGAAGGGGAGAAATCTTAACTTTCTCAAATTAATGTTCAACCATCTATACATGTGATGATTCATGAGGCACAGAAAGAAGATGTCGAGTTACAATACAAGGTGAGAAATGTTCCTTAATTCAACCTTGATTGTGATGGGATAATAAAGTTCAGGAATCGGGTATGTGTTCATCCCATCCCCGAATTAAACAAGGAGCTGATGGATGAGGCTCATAGTTCTTCATTCTCTATTCATCCTAGAAGCACGAAGATGTATAGGGACCTGAAAGAGTACTTCTGGTGGGATGGCATGAAAAGATATGTTGCTGAATATTTCTCCTGATGCTTGGTTTGTCAGCAAGTTAATGCTAAGAGATAGAAGTCTAAGGGGATGTTACAACCATTACCCATACCAGAATGGAAATGGGAAAACATCACTATGGAATTTTTCACTGGACTTCCTAAAAACTCCAATGGCAATAATACTATCTTGGTCATAGTTGATCTTCTTACAAATTCTGTACACTTCAGTGCTATTAGAGAGGATTTCTCTCTAGATCATCTTGCCAGGATATATGTAAAGGAAGTGGTAAGATTGCATGGAGTACCACTTTCTATTATATCTGATAGTGATCCGAGGTTTACCTCAAAGTTTTGGAGAAGTCTTCAGCATACTCTGGATACAGAGATGAGTTTCAGCACTGCTTATCATCCTCAGACTGACGGTCAGTCTGAGAGGACAATTCAAACTCTAGAAGATTTTTTGAGAGCTTGCTCTATAGATTTCAAAGGTGGTTGGTATCAACACCTACCTTTGGTGGAATTTTCTTATAATAATAGCTTTCACTCCAGTATTCAGATGGCTCCTTATGAAGCCCTCTATGGAAAGAAATGCAGTACTCCAACTTGTTCGGATGAAGTTGGGGAAAGAAAGCTATTATGTCCTACTCTCGTTGATGAAATGGAAGAAAAGGTCAGATCTATTCAACAACACATAAGAGAAGCTTAGAGTCGACAGAAAAGTTATGCCGACAACCGAAAAAATGACCTAGAGTTTAATGTGGGTGATAAAGTGTTCTTATGAATATCTCCCTGAAAGTGGGTCATGAGATTTGGAAAGAAGGGAAAGTTGAGCCCTAGATATATCGGTCCTTTTGAAATTTTGGATCGTTTTGGAAAGGTAGCTTACTAAATGGTGCTTCCACCAAATCTCTCTCATGTTCACGATGTGTTCCATGTATCTCTAATGAGAAAGTACATACCTGATCCTTCACATGTACTCAGCTCAGAAGTAGTACCGCTGGAGCTGGATCTTTCTTATGAAGAACAACCGATAGAGATTCTAGATCGTAGTGAAAAAGTCCTACAGAACAAGACCACTCGCTTGGTGAATGTTTTATGGAGGAACCACCAATTAGAAGAATCTACATGGGAACTTGAGGATATGATGAGGGAGAGGTATCCTCATCTGTTTGTAATGAAGTGATGAATTTCGAGGGTGAAATTCATTTAAGGGGGGTATAATGTAACACCCTGAGATTTTTTGAGAAATATTTTTTTTATGTCTTATTTTATACGCAACACCAAAGGAATCTTTCACAGCACACAATACGGACTTGGCTTGCATTACATGCAATCACGACCTTACTCGATAGCGTGTGTAGTAAGCAATACCAGGTTTCACTAAACAACGATATATTATTATGGAATATCCATTATGAATATTATTAACTACATTTTGAATTTTATAACATTATTATTCATCTTACACATTTTCTAGAATATGGTTTGAGAAAAAATAAATTTTTCAGGTAAAATACGTATTTTTCAAAAAATGCAGTTTTGCCGCCTTTTGATGGCGCACCCACATTAAATATAGTTTTTGACATGTTTATAAGTTCAATTTGAAAAAATAAAATTCCTCTTTTTAATCAGGATATAAAAATTTACTTTGGATAAATTTTATATATTTTTCTGATAACTTTAATATTTTGATGAATAGTAAAAATACGCTAATTTTTAATTAAAAACAACTGTTTCCATTGTGATAATTTATATGGTAAAATTATAATATTTAATGGTTTTAAAGTATAAATAGAATATATTTTGACCATTTAATATAATTTATGTCATTAGCATTAATTTCACATTGAATTCATAGATAAAAATATTTCAATCTTTGACAATGTTTTAACTTCTAAAACCTGTTTTCTTAACAACGTGATTTATTTTAAATTAATTATTGAAACTTATGTGTTTTGAATTTTGGAAAATGGATTAAATATTTGGAATCAGTGGGTGAAAATTATTTTAATAGGCTACTTTTTATTTTTTGGGCATTATGAATAGTAACTACGGTAAATTTTATTTACCAGAGTTAAAGGTAAATCGGGTAATTAAGGGTAAATATAAGATTATAAAATTACCCTAACACCTGCCAAAATCCTATTGGATGACTAAAAGTATACCCATATCACCTAAGTGTCGTATTAGATTCATTTAATAGACTTTTGTCCATGAAAATAATTTATTTATTATTAAAACCAAAGAATGTGACAACATGCCACTTTCTTAAATATTATAAGTATAATAAAATTAGTTTAGTGACAAACTTAATATAACTTCAAAAATGAAAAGTATACAGACATATAATACAATTATCTGCATCATAGGAATTTATTTAGAATTTTAGGGATTAAATAATTATCATTAATTATGACACAATAGTGATGTTGAAATTATTTTATAAATTAAAATATCAAATAAATGGTTATAAAAATATTAAAATAAATATAATATGAACTATTTAATGTTATCCACTAATTTTCTATAAACATATGAAATTTTATTAATCTATTAATGCTTTTATTTCTAACATATCATCTGTATATATTTTATTTTAATTTAAATAAATGAATAGTGTCAAAATTGACACTAATATTATTTTATAAAAATAACATATTATAAAATTGATTAAAAATCACAGAAATATTTAAAAATTATAAAGTAAGATTTATATGGTCTACAATGTCATGAAGTGACAAATTATGGATAATTTACAACACATATGTAATTATTTCTAATCATTTAAAATTTAGAATATTATTACCACAAATAAAATAAAATTAATAAATAAGGATAAATCAAGTTGATCGTGTTTAAAATAAATTCCTAACGTGTCTAAATTTTATTGGTTGATGAGATTACAATCCTATCTCATCTAATCTTCGGATATGAGTCATTTTGGAAGTTTTTAAGTGGTTTTTGGATTTAATATAAACTAATATTTCTTATATTTCCAAAGGTGCCCCTCTCCTCCCTTATAAAAGGGAACCTCCTCCCTCTCCTCCTCACACCAATTTTCACCTTCAATCTTGGCGAATCCCTACCCATTTAACTTCCCCACTTCCCTAGAAACATCTTAGTGGTCTTGGTCTTCTTCAATGACCAATTGTAGTTCACTAAGAGGAGGTCTCAAAGAGGCGCTTCAAAGAAGAGGTAATGTCTGTTACCGATTCTTTCAAATTTATTTCTTCTTCCACTTCTTCTTCTTTAGTTGTTTCATTATGAATTAATAACATAATTATCACTCATATAATGATATGTTATTATAAGTATTAAACAAACCTATTTCACCATATATCCATCCTACGAAAAATGAAATCACCGCGCGTGCGTACGTACGGAATACCGTCTTCACGCCGTGGTGTAATCTATTTTCCATCACCACCATACTTGGATGGGTATAATGGTGAAAATAAATAACTATATATGATTATAGTAAAGTGTTATTGAATCTTAAATATTATACATACACTCCAATACAATTCCATGATTATGGGAACGATATCATCGCTTGTGCGTACCTACGGAATACCGTTTCCATAATGTGATGTGATTCGTTATTCATGATCTTTAGTGCATAATGATTATATAAATGAATTTAATGAATAAAAATGATATATATTACACTAATACCATTCTGGAAATGAGTTATCTATAACCTAAAGATAAGAATAAGAATTTATTCGACAAAACACGCATAAGAACTAAAAGTAATAAACACCCGAATAACAAGTAATAATGGTATATTACTAATAAGTAGATAATAATATGATCATATATGATATCATTACAATATGTATGATTCTGGAATAAGTCAATAACATTATTTAAATCATTATACAGGAGGTTTGGACACTTACGAAGAAAATCGGACCTAAGGTAAGGGAAAATATCACAATCTCATTTTTATGCGAGATTGTTTATAATTTGGTATTTACTGGGGTGTATTTTATCATCCACATCCATTTTCCCTCAATATTTAATATTGTTTCCATCCACCTACAATTTTTTAAATTCAATTTTACCCTTCGGTGTGTTTTTAATAAAGGATATGAAAGGAATCTTTTGTCGTTTTTCGTACGAAGTACTTTTTGACTTTCCAACAAAAGTATCAGAAGAATGTTTTTTTAACTTATATGGAATGAATGTATTTTTAAAACATTATTTCCAAGAAGCATTATTTAAAAAATTTCATGTTTATTTTTAATCAACTTCTTTTAGTTTAAAATTTTATGACATGTTAAGAAAGGAAAAATGTTTTTGAAGTAGAAAGGATATTTTCCTCAATAATGGAGTTCATGTTTTTTTTATCAAAATTATTTTCCATCTAAGATAATATAGGGTTCTGTTTCTATCCCTATTATTACATTGATATGATCATGTTGTCATGGAATTATTTTTATGAATTCCTTTATCTTATATGAATTGTTTTATGATGTCATGATGTTTAAGAATCCTATTTTTATTACATGGGTTATGCAATGATGTATGAATTATGATTTTGTGGCACACATAATAATGGTATCATTATGATATGGGTGGGACCTAAATCTCCCTCCAATTCATTGGTTAAAGATTTTATATCTCATGAGATAGAAATTGCTGGAACGGCAGGTTAAACCGGTTCGGTGAAACAGGACTGAAACGAGGAGTGAACTCGGTTCAGAAATGGACTATGTACACTAAAATAGTCTTGGCAATGAGTCTTGACTAATAAGAAATTATTCTCTATGATTATGTTTGTATTACACAAAGTTTTATGTTTTATGTTATGATTATTGGGATTACATTTCACTACCATGATTTATCCCATGTTATGAAATTATGATCTCTTTTGCAGGGTAAGATTTTCAAAAGGTTATGTTCTTATGAATTTGATGTAATTGATATTTCGTTTGTTTACCCTTACTGAGCATTTGAGCTCACCCTTTTGTATGTTTTATTTTCCCAGGTAATGAAGAAGGGTATTAAGTAAGATATACCAAAAGGGACTATAGATATGATGAAATAAATGGGAGATAATGTAGGTGCTTTAGGAACCAGTTGGTTATGTTTCCTAGTTTTTAATGACACTATACCTATATGGTCCTTTCATGATTTTGTTATATGTTGTAATAAGTCTGCTTCAATTTTGAAGTATTAACCATTTATGTAAAGTATGGGTCGCTATAGAAAAGGCCAGCGATGCTACATCCTTTTCATGCTCTAATAGATGGGCTTTTTATGGACCGAGTCTATTAGATGGGTATATTGGTTATTATTTTTATTTTATTTATCAATGATCCTATTTATTTATAAATAATATTCATAACCTTAAGATTTTAGTTTCCTGTAGTCATATTTCCCATCATTCATATATCATTCGAAACCCAACATTCTCATTTTAATTATTATAACTTCATTAATAAGGGATATAGTTTTGTTGACTACCAAATAAAATAGCTGACATAATTAAGAAACAAATATTATTCAAAAGTTCATGTTATTACATTATTCCCCACGTAAGAAAATTTTTCCCAAAAATTTCTACTCATACCCTTAGAAGAGAAAAGGTGTGGGTACTTCTTCCTCATATACTTTTCTGGTTCCCATGTGGCTTCTCTCAATTTTTGGTATCTCCTCAACACCTTTACTATGTGGGTAGTCTTGTTTCATAGAATCTTGTCTCTCAGATCTAAGATCTCCACCAGCTACTCCTCATAAGAGAGGTCAAGTTCTAGTTGTACCACTTATAGATTTAGTTTAGGTGATGGGTCTAGTATTTATATCCTTGAGTGGGATACATGGATGAAATCATTAAAACGTGTTACACTTGGTGGATGTTTAAGCTGATAGGCCACTACTCCTACATGATCAAGGATTTCCCTGAGGCCAATGTAACATAAGAATGAGATCCCCTTTCTTAATAAACCCTGTGACTATATTCCATTGTGAAATTCGAAGAAATAATGTGTCACCAACATTAAACTCAAAGTCCTTTTGATGGTTGTTGGCATAAGTATTTTTCTAAATCTAAGCAACCATAATGTATAGATGGACTGCATTAATCATTTCTGTCATCTATTTCACAAGATCAGGAAAAAGAATATTCCCGACCCCAGCTTCATCCCAACAAGTAGGAGTTCAACACCAGTTCTGATGGAGATCTTCATAGGGATCCATTTGAATGATTGAGTCGATGTTTTTCATATATGAGAAATCATCTAATAAGATATTTTGATCCCATGAACCTTTAAATTCCATCGAGCATGTTCTCAGCATGTCCTCAAGTGTTTGAATAGTCCTTTAATATTTTCCACCATTATTATGGTGATAGGCCATATTGAAATTCTATTTGATACTATGAACCTATTGAACACTTCTCCAGAATTTTGAAGTGATCCATGGATCATGATCAGATATGGTATAAAGTGGAACTCCATTTATCATCATAACTTCCCTCATGAAAATCCTATCAAGTTGATCAAGAGATAAATATTCCAGAATATATATTAAATATAATGTCTTGCTGAGACAGTCCACAATAACCCATATAGTATTGTTTCCCTTGAATTTTATTGGGAGACCGATGAAAAATTACATAGTGATATTGTCCCACATTAATGCCGGTATGGTCATTGGTTTTAATACCTCTTTATGATCTTGTCACTCTTCCATCACTTATTGAAATACCTAACACCTTTATGAGAAGTCTGCAATCTCCCTTTTCATATTTTCCCACCAATAAGCATCACTAATGTCTCTATATATTTTTTACATCTAGGATGTATAGATAATGTATACCTATGAAATTCATCAATCGTATCCTTATTTATTTTTGGAATTGATGGAACACATTGTCTTGTATGAAATTTTAGTACACAGACTTGATCGATATTGAATTCAAGGAACATCCCATCCTTTACAGCCTAAAAAATATTCTCTAACAAAGGATCTTCCTTATGAGCTCTCTCAATCTTCTCTAAAAATGATTATATAGAAATCATTTGGGATATGGTTGATGATTTCCATTCCCTTTTTAATCCCATGTCCATTTCCACTAGGTCTTGGATCATGGGATCTACATGAATCGCCATCATGGAAAAAACAACTAGGTCATTCTTATAAAATGCATCAACAACATTGTTTTCTCTTATCAGATGATAGTGAATTGAATAATCATAGTATTTTTGAAGTTACAACCATATCCTATATATCTTGTTCAATTCCTTTTTCATGAAAATACATTTCAATATTTTATGGTATTTGTATATATCACATTTATCCCCATAAAAATAGTACCTTTGTATCTTCAGTACAAAAACAAATATATCCATGCCAATATCAGGTATAGGGTAGTTTTTCTTATTAGTCGTCAACTGTAGAGATGTTTAAGAAATGAATTTGTCAATTTTCACGAGGATTCACCCAATCCCTTTTAAAGATTTATCACTGAAAATAAATATTCCTTTTCTACATGTGGGTAGAGTTATCACAGGTGTAGTGACCAATATTTTATTTGGCTCAAGGAAACATTCCTCACAATTTTTTTCCAAATGAACATTACCACTTTTCACGTTAACTTGGTTAATGGATTAAAGGGTCATGATATGTTTTTCAAAAACCTCTTATAAAATCCTACTAATCCATATAAACTACGAATCATAGTTGTTGTTGTAGGATGAGGCCACTACTCTACTTCCATTGTCTTTGTAGGATAAAATGTTATTCCTCCATTAGTTACAATCTTCCCCAAGAAAGTAACTTGTAAACAAAATTCACATTTTATGAACATTCAAAAATTCCTCTCCATCGATAGAGTTTTCAAAATAACCCATAAATGATCATCATGCTTCTCACGACATCTTGAATGTATCATAATATGATAAAAAAACTACGACAATGTTATAAATATAGTCCTTCAAGATGGTATTCATAAAATTCAAAAAAAATGTTAGGACCATTAGTCAAGCCAAAGGAAATAAAAAATATCATAATTCCCATATCATGATCAGAAGTCATTTTATGGAATATATTTATTATTCACCCACAATTGATGATAACTAGATCGATGATCAATCTCAGTGAATAATTGAGCACCACGAAGTTGGTAAAATAACTCATCAATTCTTGAAAGAGGGTAGTTTTCTTCACTGCGACCCCATTTAGTTAACTATAATCAATGCATATACACATTCATCCATCCATATTCATCAAAAATTGAACTGTTTATCCCATTGGTGACACACTCAATCGAATAAATCCCTTCTCTAGAAGATATCAAAGTTGTTTCTTTAATTCCTCCATCTCCACAATTTTCATCCTATATGGGGTCTTTGATATCCGATGAGATCAAGGTACATGTTCAATGGACAAAAATTATTCTCTTTCTGGGGGAGGTCTTGGGAAGTCCATAGGAAATACCACAATTTATTCCTGGATGATGGGGACATTATATATTCTTATACTCTCACTTCCTTCTTCTTCATCAATGATCAACTCCATAAAGATTGATATAGGTGGTTCTACTACACAAAGATCAATTTTAGATATCTATCCTTGCAAGATAACTGTTGGTTCCCCATTCTAGAATACAAATATTTACATATATTTGTATTTGATATTTTAATTATTATTTAAGATCTAGTACATCCCTAATATACCGTCATATTCTATCCATGGAATGATTACAACATATGTGATAAGATTGTGCTAACTGAAGTAAATATTAGAGTTTCTAAACACTGATGATGCTGCGATAATACCATTAGGTGTGTTGACTAATAACTATACTTTTTGATATTTTGGGGCTGATTCTAAATTAATTGCAAACATAAAGGAAATAAAGAACTACCGAGAACTAGAATCAAACAACGTTCCTTCTTGAGTTAAGAGAACAACAAGAGTACCTATCACCACATCATTTTGAGCTTCAACATCAGTTTTTGGATTGAAAAAAATGACATTTCACCATGGGAATTTTTTGAGTATGGTGGTGGTTCCCCTCCACTGCCCTCGGATTTAGGCAATGATTGGAAAATCACCCATGTTTTCCACACTTATAGAATTCGACATCAGTTAGTTCCTACATGATATACCCCCTGTATTTTCTATTGGGATGTTGAGGCTTCACTTCTCTATGACAATTCCACACGACATGGTCATCTCTTCCAGACTTATATAACATCCCACTACTAAGTGGGTAGTTCCCCAAAAGCTTCTTCCTACATTAATTACACATGGGACATTGAAAATTCTTGAATCCTATTCCCTACTAAAATGTACTCTCTAATATAGGCTTTATTAATCTCTTCTTTTCATCGCATTAATGAGACCACTGCATCTAACCGAACTCCAATTTGACTTTCATCACACTTCGCACAATATCTTCATAGACCATATAGTCTCGGTTGGATAGATTCATCCAAATATTTGGTCTTAGTCACCCAAATAATATATCAACCATCCCATTAGGACCCATAACAAAGAATTAGGTATAATTGAAAGTATTGTGAAGCTCTTCTCATATCTTATGAATGATTGATTCTCCATCTTATTCGTCTTAATAATTTCCTTCTCCATTTTTCTTCTCATAGAATGGGAAAAATACTTATTGATGAAGATCCATATAAACTCTTATAACATCATTTCTTCAACCTCCACTCTTGTCCTGGTGTTTTTAATTAGTTCCCACCACTAATCAGCTTCTCTCGTTATGCGGTAAATAACCAGGGTGACCTTCTCTGGTTCCGAATAGTGGAGCACAGAAAATATCATCCGGATAGAGCTGATCCGTTGTTCAACAATCAATGGGTTGGTAGATCCACTAATAGATGGTGGTCGCCGATGTATAAAGGACTCAATATAATTTTGTTCCCTTGGCGGTGATATTGGTATCTCAGTATGATTGATGTTATTTCCGATAACTTGAGTCAATTGTTTCATTATTCTCATGAATTCTTATATTCTAAATTCAATTGGAAGGTTGTCAGTGCATTGTCCAGTGCAGTTACCATTTGAATAGTACCTTTTATTGACTGATATTTTCTAAAAGATTAAAACCCTAGTTAAAATATTAATTCATTTATGAATCATTTAACTATATAACATTTTATTTCTTAAATCATCACTCTGAAACAATTACCTCTCTATAAAAATCTATCATAATTATTCATAAAATGATTTTGATTAACCCAACATATCCCCTAGGTATGTCAAACCAGGATTGCAACTAAACCCATTTTCATGTACCACGATACCTTGGTTCATTCCTGAAACTCTTTGTCAGGGTTTTCACTCCTAGGTTCATATTTTCCAGAGCCACATCCATTTGTTCTTATCCAAACAAGGATTTATTGGTTGAGAAACCACATACATAAAATATCACCAAAATGAGAGCAATGTTTCCTATATTTAAACTATTATATAGGGTTATTCCTTATGTTTTCATATCAAAATTTCCACAAGTAACTAAACTACTCATTGATACCAACTATGATATCCCACCTTCTTGTTACATAACATTTCATTGCATTTTACAAACAGAAGATCTTTTAAGAATAGTGTCTTGGAAATAAGGAATATAATACATGAAAATATAAATAATTATTCAAATCCACATGTAAGGATTCATTATAGGTTAATCCTATGTAAAATTACTGCATCTCATAACCTTGAGACATATATCAAAGGAATGTGTGAGTAGATTTCCCATTAAGAAAAGCATGTAATATACTTTACATGTGAAGTTGAGCGATAACAATAAGAACATGGAGATAAAGTGGAATATAATAATAATAATAAAATTAAACATATTTCGAAATTATGGATACAATATTTAATTGATACATTCATAGATGTATCACCATGGTCCATCCCCATGTTATCATAAAAATTATCGAAGTTATCCACCAATGTATCATAAAAATTTTCATCTCTTGAGACTAAATTCATTACCCAATTCATTATAGCACTCTCAGGTAACAACATATATATGTACTTATATTCATGTGATCCAAATAGATAATATTCATTAATTTCATAAATAAACCAAAGAGAATAAAATAAATTGATTTTGTATCAAAATCGTAACATTTTAAAAAGTGCATAAAACAAGATCATTATGCTATTTATAACCCAGGGAAAGGGAATAACGGTTTTATGTATTTCAATTAAATAATAAAATATATCTTTAATATATCATGATAAATAAACATGGAAATTAAATAGGGTTGGGTATTCACAAAAAGACAATTACAGATTTTACTGAGTAAAAGAGAGATTTTGGGAGAAATATTCTACAGCATAGCAGTTGTATAACATATTTTTAGAAAACATTAAAAAGAGAGGGGAAAAGGGTCACCCTCTCCTAAATATGAAATATTAAAGTATAGTAATATAATAAAATAAAACTAAGATCATAGTATGGATATTAGAATTACATACCACATGAAAAGGAATCATGGAAGAGAATATTTGATTTCTTATACAAAAATTTGGCAGCCTAACGACGTCACGAAAAAGTTCATAAAGTAAGTTTAAGAGAGTGGAAATGGTATATCATCATTTGGAAAAAAAAATTATAATAATAAGGATATATAAAGTCACACCCCAGAATATAAAATGGAAAATAGAATACATAACATAAATGATGGAAAGATAAAAAGAGGAGGGTGAAAGGTTCCTTACCTTGAAGAGTAACTTAAAAACATGATGGTCAGGCACCTTGGGAGATTGAGGGAACCATGGTAGGAATAATTTTGAGGTAAAAGACCAATGTTTCATAGATTTTGAATTTAAAATGAATGGAATGAAGGAATTGGGTGGTATTTATTTCAAAAAGTGATTGAATATTTTATTAATTTCCAAGAGGCACCTCATTAGTGGTATTTTCAAAACCATGGGCTTGCCCAAGGTATTTTCCCATGGTATTGTTCACATGGTACCCCTCGTAACATATCTTACATTACACAAGTATACCATAATTATTCCATAATTATTCCATCATTATGATGTGATTAGACACACCAGAACACAAAACTGTATTTTTACTATTCAGTGAATAGCAAAGAATTTTATAAAAATATTATAAATTCACCCAATCATAATATCTATGTTTTGAATTCAAAAATGAACTCCATTTTATGAAAATAATTTTATAATTATTAGAAATTTAATTTTTATGTAATAACACTATTTACCAGAAAAATACTTATAATTAACTAATAATTTCTGATATAGTTATTTACTTATGAAATTATATCACAATACCATTAACGATGCCAAAATTATATTTATACATAATTAAGTTAGGTTAATATTACATTGGTCAAATTACTATTCATAAGGGTGATATTACTATACATAACTTACTATTCTGAAAAAATTATGTTGATCTTATTATAATATAAATTTCTTATAGATCACAACTATAGAAGACCATTTTTTGAAATTCATAGCACATTATGAAATATTTAATGTATTAAAATAATATTTTAAAATACCTTTTTTTCCAATATTCATCAATAATATGGAACATTTATTAAATCATATTATATTTATCTCATCATTTAAAGTTCACAAATTATACCATAATAAGAAATAACAATTTTGTTTATAAAAAAAGATTACAAAGAGTAACTAAGGCCTCGTTACATATCTCCTTACAACACATGAATATGACCTAATAGTAAGGTGTGATATGGTGATATAATCATGATGTGGCTCAGAAAATATTTCCTGAGTGGTGATTTCTATCAGATTGAACTTATCCCGTAAGAAATTCTATTCAAGATTAACCTGTTGGAGTTCTGCTTAGGTTTGATCCTTAGTAAAGCCCAATGATGTTACCTCCTTCCCAAGCTCGGACAAATGGGCTTTGTAGAGCCCTTGACTACTAGATGAGGTCATTGACTATTCATTCTTTATTATTTAACAATTATCACTTGTATTTATAGACAATAATCATAATGATAAGAATATTGTTTCCAATTATCATATTGACCAGAGTTCATATAAAATCCAAAACCAAAAATCTCATTTTAATTATTATCACTTCATTAATTAAAATGATATAGTTTAGTTGGGTATAAAATAAAAAAACACAAAAAAATTAGGAAAAAAATTTATTCAAATGTTTGGGATGTTACACGTCGTATGCAATCCATCAAGGAAATTAATTATTTTTGGTAACACGGGCTAAACTCGGTGTTTGGTGTAGAGAAAGCAGAAATTCCTATTTTTTGTAGTGCATGATTACCATTTTTTTGTGTATAATGAAATCCAAATATAGTGATTTAATATAAAATAAACTATCTACACTATTATGTGAAATGAAAATTATCACAAGTAAAATTAATTAGAAAAAAATATTTAAAAATAATATCGGTGTGTTATTTCTATGGTGGTATGATGCTCAATTATGAACCCAAAACACAACGCTTCATCAAATATAATATCCTTGTTTTTTATTCTACAATTTTTATTGAACTAATTGATTTTCACTATATTTTTTGTCTATATTATAAAATACCATATGTAGTGAATCAATTTTGAAAAAAAAACAAATTCTTAATCGTATTTAATGATATAGAATAAAATAGGAATTGCAATTTCAAAAACCATCGTTTAGAGAATTATATAACAAAAAAATTCCTGGTAATTCTCAAATAATACTAAAGGGTTTCTAATCATGGATTAAAATTAAATAAATGTAGTGGAAGCAATTAAAAACCATAAAATGAAAAACACCTTCTCTTTGAAAAAAATCCTTTAAAATATAGATGAAGACTCTATATTATACACTATAGTACACTACAATGAGGTCCATTTTATATTACATAATGAATAACCAAAAGGAATAACAAAAGGGGTATTCTATTTGAGGTGTATCTGTAGTTTGTACTAAATCACATAAACACATTGGTAAATACATTATAAACCTCCCTGTTATGATAATATTTCATTGTGAAAAGGCTAATGGATGAACCGTTCTTTGGGAGGAAAGTGTATTAGCTAGTGACTTGAAATATGATCACAAAAATATCAGACATATTACGTGGTAACCTTTATATAGGATATAAGGACAATCCATTTTCATGAGAATTTACTCATGTGTTTCTCAAATAAATTAGTAAATTATTTCAATTACATAACATCTAAGTCATGACCATATATACTTCCATATATTTCATATTATGAAATGGATGATCCATGATAGCCAATGTGTTCAGGAGATTCCAATATTAAATTCTAAATCTCGAAGTAGATAATTGAGTTATATCTATGTCAGATTAATCGAACTATTTGAATAATTGTACTTGGACTCAACCATGTTCTACAGTATGAAATACTCAAGAATGTAGTATAAGATATCCATATATCATATAATACGATGTAAAAAATGTATTGATTATAATCCTTTTTCCAAAATTTATATCATAATATAAGATAAATAATATAGTATTATATGATATCACATTGATTTATGGAAATTTTCATTCAACATTCATATCTATCTGCATTCTCCTTCAATGATAACTACAACCAAAACATTTCTTTTCAGGAATTTTTCATGGAAACATGATGTACTTATATTGAAGATATTATATCTACTAGCTGAAATCTTTATATCATGCTTATGTTCATTCATTAGAAGGTTAACAAGAATCTGGTTGTACAATTCGGTGAATCCATATCTACAATAAATACTAAATCTATATACACATATAACAAACCATTCATTTTGAAACACAAGGTTATATATTATAACACTTGGAGATATTAAATAATCTAATTCACCACTTTCAAGTTATACACAAATGAATTGTAAATAAATATGATCACATAGACCATTACGCTAGACATTTTTGTCTATGTAAAAACCATGCTGCAAATAAAACTACCAACCACTAAAGAAAATAAAATATTAACCATATAATTTGAATCATAATTAGTTATAAGTGATTAATACTTGTAAAATTGAAGTTTCTATCCAATGGGGTAGACCTATGCTATCATTATCTCATTATGAACATATTTGATAAATTCTTTGAGTACTCCCTTTGGGATTGAACAAATACTATGGTCTCCAAATCTATTTTTTTATTATATCCACAAAATATTCTGGTATTCCCTTATATCTTTTATCTCAAACCATCGTGAATGATCTACTCTCACCTCCTAAATATATTTTGTATCTCAATATTCCATGATCATATCATCAATATACATGATAAGGATGATTTAGCCCTAATCCTAGAATAAATTTTTATAGTAACAATAGTCAATTTTACCCATACAATACCCATATAAGAAATTATGGAATTGAACAATTTATTCAACTTCCATGGAACATTCTTCAATCTTTAAGGGATTATCTTCAGCTTTCACACTAGATAATCATTCATAATTTCTATGAAACCATTTTGCTACTTCATATATATGTCCTCCACGAAATCCTTATAAATAAATATCTTCTTAATTTCCATTAGAGGTCAATGTATAAATTCCAAAGAAAAAAACCTAAAACTAACTGGATAGTTTCATGTTTGAAAATGAGAAATAATATTTCAAAAAAAATATCATTTCCTAATATTGAAATCCATTCACAACTACCCTAACATTGTACTTATTTTCTATTTTCTAGTACCAAATTAAATAGAAAGCCAAGATTATATGTAGATCATTATTCTCATTTGTGTAACACCCTAAGATTTTATGGTACACTTCACTTTTAATAATGCAATAGCGTGTGTTGTACGCAACATCGAGTTCTAACACACACCACAACCGATCAAACTAGCCGTTATGAATAGTAATACGTAATTTTTAAAATTTTAGAAATTTTATCTCCCAAAATAGACTTCATTTTTGGATTAGGAGTATCGAATTTAGCCTAAGGTGAAATTTTGGTACTTTTCGGATAACTTTCATGTTTTGATGAATAGTGAAAATTACTAAATTTTAATTAAAAACAACTTTTTTAATCAAAATAATTAATAGTGATAAATTATGAATTTGAGTGGTTTTAAAGTATATTTAGAATATATTTATACCATTTAATACAATGTTGGTCACTGGAAATAATTTCAAAATTAAACCGAACATAAACAAGTATCAATCTTTTGATAGTTATTATATCTTAAAAACACGCTTTTTGTTTTGACAGCGGGAATTAATTTTAAATTAATTTCTGCCACTTCTGTGTTTTGAATTTGATAAAATGGATTCCATATTTGGAATCAGGATGTTCAAATTGTGTAAATAGTTAACTTTTATTTTTAGACATCTGAATAATTACTTCGGTAAATATTTTATTTACCATGGTTAAAGGGTAAATCCGGTAAATAAGGGTTAAAAAATAATTTTATAATAATAACAAATTACCCTAAAACGTGTACTAACCTTATTGGTTCATATAGGTTCGACCATGGGCATATTTGGGTCAATTTTGGGACCCCATGGTGCCACATGTAAGTGATAGGGACACTTTAGTTTAATTAAGTTAAAATGAATACAAAAATGACACAAGCATATATATTTTAGAAAAACAATTTTTACATAGGGTTATATATGTTTGATTTTAGACTATAAATATTTATTATAAAGATAAAATGATTTCCTAAATAATGATTTTTTATTTATAATTTTTAGATATTAAATAATGTAATTTATTTATGACACAACGATGATGAAGTAATTACCATAATAGTGAAAAAATAAAATAATTGATATTATAAATACCCAAATAAATATAATATGAGACTTTTAATGAATTACACTAATTTTATAAGATAATATGAAATATTAGGATTGATGTAAGTGACTTTTTTCGAAGTAATCATTCTGTTATAATTTTTACAAAAAGTCAATTATTGAATAGTTTCAAAATTGACATAAAAGTGTTTTTAAAACAAATATTATATTATTAATTGATATAAAATTCCTAAAAATCTATGGATCGGACAAGAGACTTATATCATGATTTTTTTATCATTAATGGACCACTTGAGGGTCTCTTGGAGATATATAGTCAGTTTATTTACTATATAAAATAAAAATACAATGTGACATGGTAAGTGTCAAACTAATTAACTAAGAGTTAAAACTAAAAGATAAGGCTAATATATTGACCCAAACCTATCTAAATCATATTGGATGAGTGGTTTTCGACCGATACCCACCTTAAACATTAAAAAATTTATTTTTGAGCAATTATAAACCGAAAATGGATTTATTATAAAATACTATTTCTAGCTTTTCCGTAGGTGCCCCTCGCCCCTCTTATAAAAGGGGACTCTCCCTTCTCATTAACTCACACCTTCAAGGCCTTTTTGTTCGGCCAACCTCTCCCCAAATACTCTCTCAACATCCCTCACTTCATCCTAGAGGACTTACTTTTGTCAGAAAGCCATCCAAGGAGCCCTTTTGATCAAATCAAAAGGAAGAACCTGAAGAAGAGGTAATGATTTCACCACCTTTTTTCAAGATCCTTTCTTCTTCCACTTCTTCTTTCTTTGTTATTACCATTATAAAATAATAACTACAGTATATTATATATAATGTGATGTTATTATAAATATGGTACAACCATATTCATTATTATATCCATCCTTTGAATAAAATGTCACCATACGTGCGTACGTACGGCTTACCGTCTCCACGTCGTGGTGTAATTGTTATTCAATAAATTATTATTTGGATGGGTATAATAATGATGTCTAACTCATCTAAATAATAAATATAACATGATAATGATTATTTATATATTATATACAATCCAATTATATATTATTTTAATATCAAAAGAATGATATTGTCGCATGTGCGTACGTACGGACTACCATCTGCACGAACGCGATGAGATTCATTCTCCATCGTATCCATTCATGTATAATTATCATTTTATGATTTAAAAATAATTCTTAATGACTTGATATCATTCTGGATATGAATAAGATACAACCTATCCATGAAAAACATGGCTTACATAACAAAACATATAAAATAAAACGAGTAAGTTAACACCCGAAACAACGATAATACTAAGATATTATTAACAAATCGATGTTAAAAGATCATATATGATATCATATTAATATATATGATTCTTGTATAATTTAATAACAATTATTTCACCATTATACAGGAGTTTAACCTACCCCCAACCAAGTAAAAGTACAAGGTAAGGGTTATTTCACAATCTCTTCATTATCCGAGGTTGTTTATATGTAAGAATCTACTGGGATCTCTTTATCATCCACATCCATGTTTCTTAAAAATGTATTTCAAAACATTTTTACTATTTACAATAATATTTCTTAAAGTCATTTATACCCTTTTTTGACTTTTTATAAGAGGTTTATAAAGTAATCTTTCCGTCGTTTTCCAAACAATGTGCTTTTTAACCTTTTCGACAGAATTGAGGTAAGAATGTTTTTTTAACTTATACGGCGGGTGTGGTTATTTTTCACCGTTATAAAATCTTCAAATATTCCCTTACAATCTTATAAGAATATTTTCAAAGAAAATGTTTTATTTTAGAAATATACGACTCTTAAATGGTTTCAAAATAAAAATAGATATTTCTCTAAAAAGAGTTTTGATTTCATCTATGTCAACATCCTTCGATGGATGTTACGCTTATTTGAAGTTGATTTATTGTGAATCAAAAATTCTATATTGTATTGAAGGTTTTGTCATACGTTTGACTGTGGATGTGTTATTTTTATACCATTCATCGTTTATGGATGAAGTATTTACATTTCGTATGCTAGTTTTAATATGAATGTTTATGTTTTGTTTAAACCTTTTCTTATGGGAATGCATTGGACTTAATATGTGACGGGTGGAGCCCGCTATAGCTCCTCGATGCATCGGTAGGTCTAATGAGACAAACTAGTGTCTTGGCACAAGGCCTCGACAAAATATTATTTGTATTCTTGGCACGAGGCCTTGGCTATGTGGTTATGATAGTCTAGCATTATGCATTCCATCATTATGAAAGTGGTTATTGATATTGCATGTGATTATTCGATTAGTAGAATATCCATGTGAATAAGTAAATGGCATTATTACATTTTATTTTTTCCATACTATATTGAAGTTCAAGTTTAAAAGGATTTTGTATTAGTTATACATTGCCTTAAATGTTTATTCTTATTTATGAATGTTTCCGCTATATTGTTATCCTTACTGGGCATTTGAGCTCACCCCTTTTCTATGTTTTATTTTTCCCAGGATGAGAAGAAGTAAATTATGAATGACTTGTAGGGATATTATGAGGGGATAATAGTGTGGACTATGGAGACAATATGTTGTTGTAGTAGTTTTTCGCTTTGTGATGAATGTAAAATTTTATGAATATATCTAGTGATTCCAAGGATACTAAACCAATCGGTCTTTCGAGATTTGATCTTTCTTGTGATCATGGCATTGTTATGTAATAATGCACTGACTCAGGGTAACTAGGGTCAGGGCGTTACAATTTGGTTGTCTTATTAACTCTTTACTTTTAATATTGTAGAAAGAATCCATTTCATCTTCTATAATAAAATACCAATTTTTAATATCATAGACACTTTTTACATTTTTTGGTAAATTTGGATCTCCACCATCCATAAGAAGAAAGTGATAAATATTCGTTTCAAATATTTTAATTGGTCATATGATCCATGTATACCTCCAAAAGTCCACCTACATAACTTTTATTTATAGAAAAATTACTTTTAAAACCTTATATTATATATGTCTATGTGATGAATCTTTAGTTCTGTAGATTTTAGGAATATATTATAGCCTTTTGTCTATTCTGTACCTTCCAATATAGAATAACATTATATAGTAAAAAAATCAACATAGGATCAAGTGAACATCAATATATTATTATGAATCTTTTTTCTTAAAATTTATCTTCCATATAATTATAAAATTTCTATAAGATCATCTCAATGGAAAGAACATTATTTCCTATAATGATCTTCTGATTGTAATTTTCCCAAAGCAAAAACACAACTTTCACTCCACCATACCCTACAATGATACAATCTCAGGACATTGTTTCAACATTTTTCATTTAGGTGGAATCATTATGTGTGTTTTTTATACATATAAAAAAATTCATGTGGGTGAATTCCAATAGAATTTTGGACCATTGATGTTCAAATAAATCATACTTCAATGGGGAGAAAGGAATATATTTCATAGGATAAGTGGTATAGTTAAAAAACACTTCCCATAAAATATTTGTGAGAAATGTGTGAAATCACTTATCATGACCCTTTTCAATCAATATCTAATACATATACTCTTTTAAACCATTGTATTCTTGTTTTAGGTGATATTCTTATAAATCCCAGTTCCTTTCATCATGAAAACCTACAAAATTACATTTTGTCATATTCTCCACCATTATCGATCCATAGGAAAACGATATTACCACTATATCTCTTTATCCCCCATTTATTTTCATCAAAATATATAATAAAGACATTTAATTTATGTAAAACCCATATATTTTAGAATATATTTTTTGGTTTAATAAAAGTGACAATTTTATTTCGTGCTTTATAAGAATCATCGAGCCAATATAAGGCAATATATGGTAATCTATTAATAGTTGGTCATAAAATTATAAGGTGTTAATAAAAATAGGTAGATTATTAAAATTTATTATAATATTTCTTAATAATTAAAATATATTAATAATTTATAATTAAAAAGTTTCCAATTGTCAGTAAAATTATTTTATTCTTCAAATATGTGTTTTTATCAAAATTGGTTTTTTTCAATTTTATCTTCATGGAAATTATAAATAATTTTAATAATTTTATTTTATTTTAGGATATGAATATTGTTTTTCAAATAAGGATTTCTATATTATATTTGTTTGTTTTTTCTGATTTCTCAATGAATAATAATTTTCTAGGTAATTGTGAAAAATACCCTTTTTTGTAAAAACTATAATTTATTATTATAATAATAAAATATGTTTTAAATTACGTATTAAATGGAACCATAAAAAGTTAATTTTAATAAATTAGTTAATTTCATAATAATAATCATTAAACATGATTATCATATAATATTATATTTATGATTGGAAAAACAATTTATGAAAGTTTATTTTAATGCATGAAATGTGATTTAAAAAAAATTAATAAAATTAATATATTTTATTAATGTTTCTACTTAAATTTATAAATTATATATTCAATAATACATGTAAACATTAACTTTATTATTTTAAAATAAGATGTATGTAAGTAAATAATGTTTTATTCTTAATGATTCATTTTTTAAACAGTTTTACTTTGTAAGATGTAAGATTATTTAAAATTATATTCTACAACAGATAGAAATTAAATCTTGAATAATACATCATATATTTTAAATCATAATAATTAATATAATATATTAATGTATTTAAATTTCTTACGCAGTGAATAATAAAAATAGTAAAATTTTGATACCCCAATTAAGGTTAAAATGGCTTCATCAAGGGTAATACCATGAGATAAGTGTTTTATTTACACTAAATAATATTTTATTATTATTTTTATAAGATAATTCAAAAATATAGTAACATACAATTCAACTTCCAGTACATTTTTATCAGCTTATCCATGATGGTGATTTTATATAATTGAAATCATTTTAAAAATTCCATGTCTCTCTCGCCCTTACATATAAAAGATACTCTATCCTCCAAAATTATTCAAAAAATTAATGATTTATATATCATAAAATTCATTTTAAAAATCATTTCTATAATTATTAAATTAATCCCAGTGCTTCTATCCCTGATAAGACCAATCCTTCAATGTTTATGGTGTTAGAAAAAGGGGGTCTATCAAATTAGATCTATATGTATTAACCATGTCATTCAATTTTATTTCTTATTAAACCTTCTATAAAATATTTGTTTCGTTGAAAACATGATTAATTTGGTATTATAAATATATTGATTATTTTTATGATGATTAGGTAACCATTTACCATATTTTCTATATAAAATTTGTGATGTGAGTATCGATCATGAATCACTACTGGAAATATCACCTATACCCATAGTTTAAAATAGTTGGTATAGACCTTGAAACCGTGGGTATCGGATATACCCACGGTTTTTGAAACATTGCGCTGTAGTGTGTCCCAATAGGTCTATACCCACTATTTTCTAAAAACCATGGGTATAGACCAAGGAAAATTGATATTGCCCACAGTTTGAAAACCTTGGGTATACTAATTTACAGCACCCCATATTTACCCATGGTTTACCAAAATATGGGTATAGACAGGTTCCCCAGGTCGAGCAGTTGTACCTCCCTACCATTATGCACCTGTATTAGCACATATACATGGCATGTCAAACAAGATGTTCGATAATCCATCCTAATCCCAAACATCTAAACAGCTAAACTAGAAGTGTCAATACACTCTGTGGATGGTTAAATACATGATCCTATCTATATAAAAATATCATCCTTACCTCATACATATAAAAATGAAATCACAATATCGGAACAAGATGATTTACAAAGGTTAGTGTAAAGCCTACTTTCCTTGTTGGTTATATGAGACATCATGGATACCCTAATAATATCAATCCTAATTGGTTATACACTGTGACTATAAAAATCCATCAAATGGTTATGCACCCTATCCTTTATTCAAAAATTGGTTATACACCACAATTTAAAACTCTTTTAGTGATTGGTTATATACCCCATCTAAAAGCCTCCTACAACTGTTTATATACCCCATCTAGAAGCTCCTTTTTAGAGTAGATAAAGTGTATAAAAATAGACTTCTTAAAATGGTATTACTCAACAAGAATGTTGGACCACTATTTCTTGTGTCCAACCACTTCAAGATCTTTAACATCTTCTGAGAAAGGTATACATGTCTTGAAACTTCCTCTGGATCTAGGAAGATTTGGATAAACTAAATTTTCAACATTATGGAACATCATCTAAAATGTTTTCCTTCTAGTTCTTCTTCTTACAAAACTCTATTCTCCTGGTTCTTCATACCTCCTTTGACCTAAATGCACTTTTGATGAAAGTAGATCATAAAATCCACCTCTTCAACTCTTTTTCATAGTAACTCTCAATATCTCATTCTCAATATTCCCCCCTTTTCATATACATAACTCATGTGATGTTCCCCCTTTATATATGAATTTTTTCTCTTATAGATATGGGAATGTATGAGCTTCAATTTGAAATTCTGACTACCTCAATAATTGACTACTTTACTATCTTCCAATGATATTGGTATTTGACTTTGAAAATTCTCCCACAAAATTCTGCATCGGCTATATTTAACTAATCCTAAAAACTCATCTTGAATTATGAACATTTATTCCTTGAATATTTATAGTTGAATGTCTATCTCAACAACATCATAGTGATTAGCTTTATAATAATGTAATGCCCTTTTAGAATCTTCCAAAAAGTGTTCTTTTGATGTAATAAATATTCTCATTATGGTTCTTCCATTTCCCTAACTCGAACTTAAATACATGAATTCTTAATAGCCTTCTATAACAACCACTAATCACATTATTAGAAACTATCCAAAAATGGAATACTCAAGAGTCCCTTGGAATCACATCATTAGTATAATGGTACCCGACATTAACCTCCATCAAAATGAGTCATTCCTTCTAAAATACTCCAATATATGTGGTCCCCAAACTCATGAGTTATTCCTCAATATCTCTAATCATTAGAAAACGGACCCAATACACAAAGAAAACAATGATATACTGATAGAAACTACTTGCTCTCTCCTACAATGATCCATCCAATGGAACATTAAACAACACTTGTTGGCATCCACAAGACATTTCTAAATAAGGAGATCACACCCTCACACAGGCGTTGCAGCTCACAAACCAACCCCATGAATAATATAAAACCAAACCATATATAAATTATCCTACTAAACATTCTGAAATAACAACACCATTTAAATGCACTCTAAAAGAGATAGGATCTGACCAATATGATCTATGTGTAAAAATTATCAAAATGTGGTACTCAGAAGTCAAATTTTGAAACTAGGGTGAAAAGTAGGCAATAAAGATTTAGGGTGAAATTGTACACAATGTGAACAATGGGGTTAATGAATTGTTACCTGAATAACCCCGATAGACCATATTCCTTGGTCCACTTGGTTTGATGTTTTCCAAATTACATGACATGTTCCTCCTGGTATACATTGTGAAACCCTTAATGGACACCATCCCATATACCCAACTCCACTAAAGTGTAAGATGCCTGAGTAAATTGTGTGTACTCCTCATACATAGTGGGTAAACCCGCTAGAGGGTCCAATCTAAATTGTGTGTACTCCCCCTGCCCAGCCCCTCCCCCTCTCCACCACTACACACCTCCTCCCCCTCCCCCACCCCCTCCCACCCCTCCCCCTCCTCCACCCTCCCAATTGCCCAGCCCCTCCCACTCCCCCCTTCCCAGCCCCTCCCCCTCCCTCCCCACTGCCCAGCTCCTCCCCCAGCATCTCCCCCTCTTCCCTTGCCCAATCCCTCCCCCTCTCTCCCCGCTGCCCAGCTGCTCCCCCTCCCCAACTGCCAATCCCCTCCCCCTCCCTCCCCACTGCCCAGCTCTTCCCCCTCCACCTCCCACTCCCCTCCCCCTCCCCCCAGCCCAGCCCTTGCCCACTGCTCAGCCAAGTAGAATGGAATATTTAACGAATCTTTTGGATAAAAAACACACGAAATAAAATACAAAAAACATGTTTTGAAATTTCATTCAAAAATTGATATATATACAATTTATCCACCATAAACATAAAATGTTATCAATATTCAAGGCTTTATTGTGTTAAAATATAAAAAAAATACAGAAAAATCATACCAGTGCATACCTCTTGAATGTACACTGTGATCCATGACTTCTGAATAACATCCTGAGCCTTTTCAAATGTGATTACAGTTCAATGTATTCATAACATACACAAATCTACAGCCAAATATTAAAATTAAAATGTTGGAGTAAAACCTGAATTCGGATTCCACTGAACAAGATTTTTCTTCTGTGTTTGGAGTCTTCCTAAAACACAAAAACCAGATGAAAATTTAGAGAATGGAAATTGGAAAACCACAAACAGAATATGCATCCTCTAAATAAGATAGTCAACTCCAAATATTCATATAACTTTCAGATCACATACCAATTAGCCATTTACAATAACATATTTAAAGATCATTGTGGATAAAAACAGATTACATAAAATACACAAACTTATATCCCAATGTCATACAAAAATTGATATAAATACAAAGTATACACCTTAAATAGAAAATGTTATCTATATTCAAGGCTTGTCCGTGTTATAAAGATTAAAAAATAATCTCCTCATCTCACCCCATTCCATAAAATTCCCCTCCCCCTCCCCCTTTCACCCCCCTCTACCCAGCCCCTCCCTCATGCCCAGCTCCCCCCTGCCCAGCTCCTCCCTCATGCCTAGCTCCCCCCTGCCCAGCACCCCCTCCCTCTCCCTCATGCCTTGATCCCCCTACCCACCCCCTCCCCCTCCTCCCTATTCCCAGCTTCCCCCCATGACTAGCAACTCCCCCTCCCCCTCCTCATGCCCAGCTCCCCCCTCCCTCTCCCCTCCCCTTCCCTCATGGCATCCCCTCCCCCTCCTCCCTCATCCCCAGCTTCCCCTTTCCTATCATGCCCCCTCCCCCTCCCTAATGTCGATCTCCCCCTGCTTAGCCCCTCCTCCCCCCCGGGCCAGCCCCTTCTCCTCCCCCAAATTTATTGTATACCAATCAATGATGAGATTCATTGACATCCCAAGGCATATAGTTTTTTAGGAAAATAAAACACACAGGGAAATTGTTTTCGTTTTTGGTGTCCTGACTAAACTGCGTAACAATATAATCATAAATCGATGACTGAAAGGGGAAAGGGGAAATTAGCGCAGGTTACGTGCCTTTCATTGTAGATAAATCTTATTCCTAGTCACATTAACACTACAATTTTGTGCCAATGATCAAGTTATTGCCTCAAAAGAAACTACAGCAGCTTTGTAATGCCACTCTTTAGAAAGAAACCAAACATAAAAAATATGAATCACTACAGAAACTACAAATCAATGACCTTATGTTTACAGGAAAAGATAAAAAGAAACTAAACCTTCTTAATTCCTTCAATTGATGAGCTCTTCTGCTTTAATGTGGAATACACAGTCATGCTCACCTGAAGAACATCCTCTGCATGCAGAGTATCTGAAAGAGAGATTAATTCAATGAATCCCCCTCCCCTCCCATCCCTCAACTTCACCCCCCTCCTAGCCTTCTCCTCCCACACCCCCTCCCAGCCCTCTACTATATCCCCCCATCCCTCTATTGCAGCCCACCCATCCCAGTCCTCCCCTCTACTACTATGGAAAGGATTAGATGTTGAGATAATGATAAACACACCAAACCATAAAAAAATATGGAATATGAAAATTACCTAAATAATTGTAAGATAACACCCCTGAAGAAAACATAATCACAAATTCATTTCATTAAATAATGAAATTCAAATACAAGCAGTCCACCAATACCAAAAAAAATTAAACACCAAAAAAATTCACTCTGATATTTCAAAAATGGATGGGATTAATATCCCCTCCATCGCCATCATCATCATCCCCATGTCCAGCATCATCAACATCATCAGCAACATCGGCATCAACATCATTAGTAACATCATCACCAACTGCACCATCAGCATCATCATCAGCAATCTCATCACCAACAACAGCATCAGCAACATCCTCACCAGATCTATCGCCACCACCTTTATCGCCACTAGGACCCTCATGGGAATCACTCGAGGAATTATTTAAAGTTCTCATTTATTCCTTACATTAATTAAAAGTGGCAGAAACCTCTGATGGTAGTGACTGACTCAAAACTGACATAGATTTCATGAAATGTTCATTCACTATCTTACTTTTTTCACACTCCTCTAATATAATTTTATTTGTCATAGCTAATTCAGGACACATAATTTCCAACTCATAGGCCTTAGAGGATTTAGAGGAGTCCGATGATGACCAATACCTAGAGGGGACAATGTTTTTTCCTTGTCTGCAATGGACTATTCCTGGATGCTCCACACCTAACACCTGACTCAAATGATCATTTGGCCCTATGTTTTCAGCTTCCTTCTCATCCATGGCCTCCAAGGAAGACTTTTAAAATTATACACATATTAAATTATTAATTTCGTATAAATTTTTGAAATATAAATAAACAAAAATAAAATTTTATCTTGTGTTTGTAAATTAACTGCACTTCCACAATTTTTTTCCTACTAAAGAAGAATAATTTTCCACGAGGTACCAGACCTTCATTTCCAATACAACTTGCTGGATATGGGAAATTCATAAATTTGGATTACAACCATATATGATATTTGAAAAAATAGGATTTATGTGATTTTCAATAAATAACTACAAACATTGAGGTAAATTAAAGTCATAACCGATTGGTGGTGGTTTTTTGAAATGGTTTTCTGATGTGGGTTTCAAGGAAATATACTACTTGTTTTGAAAAAAAGACAAGCATTCTCCTAGTATAAGATGTGATTTCGAGGATACATGGACTAACCAAGGGAAGGTATGAATATGTAATGATGACATGTTATAAATAAGGACATTATTTTAATTCAGATGAACATACCATCTTCTTCTTGTGCTCGGGCATTGCAGTGCTCCCCAATGTGTTTAGATATGTCATTTCATCTTTGTTTTTTTTTCACTGACAATTTTGAAGAATCAAAAAAACTATACAAGAAATAAAAATTAAAATTTATATAAAAACCATTAAATATGGGTAGTACCTTATATTGTTCAGTCTTCCAATGTGCGATCATTTTTTGATTTTGAATTTTTGGACAGTCAGGGATTGTGGGTACAGTCTCTAACTCAGTACCCACTCTACTCCTCCTGCCAATATGTAACTCATTCTTGTATGACCTCCAATACTCACCAAGATCACTCAACCTAGCATCATTGGTAGCTTCACCATTAGGAAAGTTAAATCGACTCTGAAATGAACATGTTAAGTCATAGAAAGACATTACTAATATAAATATAAATTTAGAAAATTTTCATACCCATATCTGTTCCCATGCCCTATCCATGATGTCAGCACTGATATGTCTTTATGAGACCGGTTACACCGGAATGATATCATGATATTTGGCTAAAGTAGCCATGAAACTTCTATAATCTTTATAATTTTTACCTACCATTTGAATTTGAGAATTTCAATCCTCTATAATCTATGTTTCATGATTCTAAGCATCCCACATTCGAGTGCGCCCACGTTGCATACTAGAAGATCTTAATATATAAGATTGGAGGTGAAAAAAGAAGATTTTAGTGACAATAAAATAGAAAAAAAAAGTGAAATGATATACATTGAAACATTTATAACAGAAAAAACTGATGAAGGCACTAGAATAGGTTGTGAGGAATTCGTGGACTGTGACGGATCAGCATCCTCTAAAGGATGTATCTGTTCTACAGCATGCTCCAGATGATCTTCCTGAACAACAGTGGAAACAGGAGGAAGAAACTAAATATGTGTAGGATGGATGGTTTGAAAAAAAAAAGGTGGTATAGACATGTCAGAATATGCATAGTAGGTCTGGGGATACATGAATGGACATGGAAATTGTGCAGGTGAGAACATCAGTCGAGTCGGAGTGGACATGGAATGGGAAAAAGAGGGTAAATGGGATGATGAAGGTGGAATGTATGGGAGCATCCTAGGGGTCTCATGTGGAGGGAAAACATGTGTGGTAGATGGGATGTCCAATGATGGGTCAGTGTGGGTAGTGGTAAGACAGGAGCTCCGCCTAGGTCTAGTAGGATCTCTCCTCAGTCCAATACTAGGAAGAGGAAACTCTGGAGATATATATCCCTAAAAATATTTATATCAAAAATTTGAACATGATATTATATTTAATGCATAAGATAAATATTAGAATTATTATACTCACTAAAGACAACTCACACTCACATTTTACAAGATCAACATCAAATAATCTCTTTTTGGGACCTTCTGTAGTTTTCTTCATAATATGCATAAGAATGAAATAAAAAAAATTAACAATTTTTTTTTAAAATAATAAATATAAAAAAGAATCCAAAGAAAAATTCATAACATCTTTCAGTAATGATAATTTAGAAAAGTGTTATACAATTTTTAAAACCACATTTTAAACCCATTTTTCTGAATTGAAATAAATATAATTAAATGAAACGAATCCAAACAATACTAAAATAGAAATATCATTCCAAATTAAAACAAAATTAGTGTAATTACATTAGTACCAACCTATGAAGCTCACGTCAAGTTAAACTGAATGATCTCTAAATATATATGGTTCCTTTTATATATTACCCTCCACTACATCAGGTTCCACATCATCTCTCACAATGGAGAAATTTGAGTAAACAAATACCATATTTTTTCTAACACCGATGGGGGCGTAAATGGTAACAATTTCATCCCCAGCATCATGAAAAATATGTTTGGGATTACTTCATTAATGACACCATAATCATGTTTCAGATGATCTTTCACATAAAACACTTGATTTTCCATTGATTCCAAAATGTATGGTTCATCAGTGTGCAATAAACAACTCATGTCAATAACTCTAAATCCACAATCATCAATAAATGTTCAATGTCGCATCATTGAATCAATCCATTTACATTTCATCATAGTGACTCAACCTTGAGAGTAGTAATCCAATAACAATATTTTCCTAACCAGTCCATAATAATACACATCTTCATATCGAGGTCGACTATCTGATGTATAAGAATAACAATCCATTCTAGTAGTTAACATAACACCAACATGCTATGTTCTCATTTTCACAGCTCTATCAGTTGTAACAAATTTATATCCATTAATTATTAAAGATTTGCAGTCACGAACCAATGAATTGGGGAAAAAATCCAACGCTCTTAATTCTTGAGTTATGATGTCAGTAGGTAAACCCAATACCTGAAATACATATTAGTAATAAAACTAAATATATATATATATATTAAGGTATTTAATGTAATGTTCATATTTTTTATTTCAACCATAATGGGAACTCTTGGCTATGCATAGCCTCTCTCCTTCTCAATAGTAGAGACCAATGAACTCTACTTATAATTTGTATATGTTATCTACATAAAATGAAAATAAAATTATAAGATATTTTTGATATGATATCGTATGAGATAACATATATATATTCAAATTACTTACTTGATATAAGCATCGAAGAAACCACAATTAAACAAGACTGTACGATGTGCCATATTCCGCTCTTCAAAGCTCAATTTAACCAATGTATATGACCTGAAAATTAAAACTCTTTGGCGAAGAGATGGAAATTAGGGCTGAATTTCCTCATACTAGTCATCTTCATTTCTCATTTTTCGATTATGTCTTGTACTCACATCAGACAAATAAATTAATAAAAATCTATTCATTTTTGGGCCAGATAACTCCTCACAATGGGACCCTCAGGATAATTCTTATTTCAGACATATTATTTTATTGTGCACATATTTCTTTTAGTGGGATACCTCCACCGAAAAGCAACTGGTCCCCCATGAAGTGTCTCAGTTGGAATATGAACTGTTAAATGAAGCATGAAACTGAAAAGGGATGGAGGAAATTTTTTTCCAACTCACACCGAATTAATGGTACCTTTGCTGCATTTTTATCAACAATGATTTTGATAACCTTTTACAACAAAGGTCTCTAAAAATGACTCAACCAAATCATTGTAACCATTACATTATTGGATAGAAAATTTTGCATTTCTTTTGGAATAAATTCATGAAGAAGGATGTGATAATCCTGATTTTTTACGGATTTCTATTTCAAATGTATTCTGTTGACTAATTTATTTATGTTATTGGAATAGGAATATTCAACCTTGATATTCTACAATATTTCTAGAAATTTATCTTTCTCTACCGGTGTAATCACATAAGAAGCACATGGAACATTCCATTTGTTTTCACCGATACAGACATGATGTAGTTTTGGTCGAATACCCCAATCAAATAAATCCGGATGAGATTAGATGTTATCTTTGGTCTTCCCCTTAATATTCAAATGAATTGAAAGAAAAATTTCACATAAATTTTCTCAACATGCATTACGTCTAAACAATGATGTAACATATTAGTAGACCAATATGGAAACACAAAAAAAATACTTCTCTTTTCCAATTGTATGTGCCTTCAATATCAACATTCTTCTTCTTTCTAGATTTCAACTGACCTTTACCTAATGAAAAGCTGAAATATTTCAATTCATTAAGCACATTACTTCCTGACATACATTGAGGTGGTTCTTCAATGTCAACATTATTATCAAACCTCCAACGATTCTTCCTGTATTGATGATCCATTGTCAAGAATTAGTGATACTCCATGAAACTGAAACTACAATGATATTTAAGCCTTCTCAATCATGTATTCTTCATATAAATGGGGCATGATAGTTTTCCCTTCGTGCTCCACCCATACATCATTGAATAGGTCTGGAAATCATTTATGGTCCATATAAGGAAAGCACTAATTTAAAAGGTATTTTTTTGAAGAAGAATAAAATGTCTACACACCTAAATCCCAAACTTGTTTCATCTCTTTTATTAAAGGCTGCAAGAAGACATCTATATCATTAACATGATTCGGAGGTCTAGATATCAGTATAATCAAGAAAGTGAAATGTTTCATCACACACATCGACGGAGGAAGATTAAAAATATGAATAAAAATAAGCCACGTGCTATGAGCAGTAAGTATCTGACCAAACGGATTAAAACCATCACATGATACGCCCAATATGATATTACGCACCTCAGCTACAAAATTGGGATGTTGTGCATAAAATTTCAGTCATGCTTATCCATCTTCAGGATGGACCAGCTCATTATTACCTTTAATTATTTCAACATCGCGCCATCGCATATTGACTGAGATTAATGGAGACATGAATAGATTTTGTATTTTTGGAATCAATGGAATGTGCCAGATGACTTTATGTGGCACACGAGATGGTGTTATATTTTCATTTGGCTTCCCTAGAGATGTACCAAATTCTTTAAAGTCATTACAGTCATCTGTTTCCTCCAAAAATAAATTGAAATCTTTTGGAAAAGCATGGAATTTATTAGTAGAAAATCCAAGATTCTTAATTAACATCCATGACATATAATGTGTTGAGAGAATATCTACACCATCAGGAAGTATGTACTTCAAAAATGTAAGAATATAATCAATGGTGGTATTAGAAATCCTATACATGGATTTCCCATGATATAACTGAATTAAAAATTCCAAAATGTTTTTTAAGTACATTCTTGATATACTGGTGTCGAGGAATCATATGATAAATCTTCCACTCTATGAGCATCATCTTCATCAATATTTTCCTCATGTGTACTGATATCATTTTCTTCTTCCACCAGAAAGCAATACCTCTCATATTGATGCACATATGGAAACTAATCAAATATCAAATTCTCCATGTCAATTCATTCATTTCATTTAGGAACAGTAAAAGAGTGACTTGTCTCTCCATGGTGAAACAAAAAATTATAGTTTTCCTGAAATCCAAATTACATTAAATGCTAACAAACTTCATCCCATCTCAACCATGGTCTTCCAACACAATTATAGCAAGGACACTGTATACAACCTCCATCTGACACATTGTTAAATGAAAAATCTAAAAAATTCTCCAAATTATTTTGAAACTCGTTTGAAATCCAATCGGTATGATACATCCAGCTTCTATCCATTCTATAAAACTAAAAAAAATTATCATTCAATCAACAATGTAAATCATATTTAAAATATTCATTACAATTAATTTTATCCTTAAATTAATCAAAGCATATTAGTATCTAGCATAACATATTTAATAAAAAGAGGAGTCGATGATTGAATAAGTAGGAAAAAAGGAAAAAAATGTCTACCTTGAGATGTAAACTAAAGAAAAAAGTTAAAAAAGACACTCTAAAGTGGTCATTGATGGGGAATAAAAAAGAAAATTTCAATGTAAAATACTCCTTTATAGATACAGAGGCATTATACACATGGGAAGAATATTTTATTTTAATAATAAGAAATTATTATTTTATAGATTATTTGGTAGGGGTTATTTGATGGGGAATAAAAAATTCAATGAAAATAGAGTAGTTATAACTTTTATGCCTTGGAATTAATATTGAAAAAATGTTTCAAGGTATCCTACAAATTTTTTAGAACATGATGCTTAAAAGATATACATTTTATGGATTCTATTTAAACATTGGAATATTTGTTCATATAGAAAAGAATTTTTTTTAAAATATAAATCATTATATACTTAAGAGTATTGAGAATCAATTTTTGGGGGTTTAAACCCCTTTAATGGGAAAAATGTTAGAAACATATTCTAAATTCAATATAGAAATCACAGAACATGTTTGGTATTCTTGAAGAAGTCTATTGAAGTTGTGAACATCATATTGATGATGAAAATGAATTCCTCATCATTATAACATCCTGAATGAATTTGAGTTTTAATACAAAAAATCATCAATATAATAATATAAAATTGAAGGAGAAAGATTTAGTTGTTTATGTTTCACCCAAAGTATCCAAAGGGGAAAGTCCATGGATCTAGGATAGTGGATGTTCTGCTCACATGATAAAAGATTTAAAAACATTGAAATATATTGAAAAATTAAATGGATGACTTGTTACCTTCATAAATGATGGTTCACTAATGGTTAAAGGAGTTGGTTTAATTTTTATTTGGAAAGAGAATCTTAAATAAAAAAACACTCTTTATGATGTTGGATTGAAACACAATATATTAAGTGTTTCTTAACATCATCATAAAGAAAATATATTTTTTTAGGGAATTATGAGTTATTGGTTAAGAACATTGTGGATGGAAGAGAGGTTAGAGAATGATAACAGTTCTAGAGGCAATATATTCTATGTAGGTGATTTTTAAAAATAATGTTATCTAAGAATGAATGAAGATAATAAATTATAGAATCAGATGATTAGAGAGTATAAATGTTATATTTTTTAAAAAGGATATGAACTCTCTTTTTATATTTATATTAGATTATAAATGGAGAATATATAGAGAGTGTTTCTTATTGGGGAGACTTAGGGAGTTGGCAGTTGAAATTTAGAGAATAATTCATGTGTTGTTCCTCGTGTTTTTGAAAAATAGAAAGGTGGAAATTGAAGATCCATTTTTTATCATAAAACCTAACATGTCTTAGTGTCTAATATCCCTCATTATGTTAATTAATTAACGGGGTGGTGATTATATATTAATTAAGAAATTCCTAGTATAATGTTGATCTTTACTCTGAGGGTTAGGTAATTGGGAGAACCATTATTCATTAAAATAGTTTAGTATTTAAAAAACATTTTTAGTGTTATGTTACTATGAAATTGTTAATGAATAAAATAAATTCCTGAATATTTAATGATATTTTTATTTATTATTTTCTGTAATAATACTCATTGATGTGTAATATCTGATTTCAAGATATGTTCAAGAATAATTAAAAAAGAAAATCCCACAAATTCCATGTCTACATCAAGGTCGTAATGACCCCTACTTTTTATATTGGAATTTACCATTGAATAAAATATTTGTGTGATATTTCATAAAAAATAAACAAAATATTATAAGAAATTCATTACATTACATGTCCATAATATGATCATTGTCCATTATAGAAATTAGAGAAATAGTTGATAGAATCTGATAATTAGATTTGGTGCATATTAATGATTATGATGTGAGATAATTTATATATAGGGGTAAATAATGGCATCAACTAGTATGAAATAACATTTTTTAAAGACAATAATCTGGGCATGGGAGTGAAGTTTCATAAATAGGGTTTTACCTTGACAAATTATAAGAAGAACATTAATAAGTGAGACTTGATCAAAACAATAAAGTGATGAGATGAAGGTATTGAGAGTATACAGGTTGGTGAAGACGATTCATAAAATTCAATTGATGAGGAAAAATATCATATATCTTATACAAGGTGGAGAATACAAGTGAGGCTCCAAAATATCATTAATAACCAAATACAGTAAGTACAAAGTAGGATAATTTTAAGGATAAAATATCATACATCATTATTTTCTTAAGTAGAACCTAAAAATACTATATAATCAATAATGATTCAGGAGTTTTTTAATTCTATGAATGATTAATTATAAAATATTGAGAATAAAAAGACCTGGGAGTTGGTACCCAATCTTAAAGAGAAGAATTTCATCTGGATAGTGTGGGTGTTTCGAAACAAATTGAATGAAAAAGGAGATTTAGTGAGAAATAAATCAATATTAGTGTGTAAAGGCTATTTTCAAGTTTAAGGAGTTGAATTTGATGATAAATTGAGGATAGGGACCCACGATGGGGGAGCGGGGACATCGTTGGAGCTAGGGGCAGCGTGGAAAATGCTAGGATGTTTAGGCGGAGGCGAATGTCGGGAGGTCCAGTTCGAGAGCGGAGGTGGAGGCCGGGGAGGGGATGGGATGGCTGGGAGGCAAAGGTCGGATGGCCAGGAGGAGGAGGTCTGAAAGGGGATGAGAGGGATGAGAGGCGGAGGTCGGATGGCTGGGAGGTGGTGGTTGGGGAGGGGAAGACATGAATGGAAGTTAGAGGTCGGGGAGGTAGGGTTGAAGTGGGGGGAGCGCGATGGAAGAGTGAGGAGGAGCCCGATACATAGAGTTTGAGTACCCAGGGTTTTAATAAAACCATGGGTATAGAAAATAAAAAACCATTTATCCCCATGGTTCTTTAAATCATGGGAAAAGATGCGTGGGGATAAACCCCATTTCTAGTAGTGCATGTGTGGACTACCTCCTCCACAAAGTGATAAGATTAATTTTCCATCATCGTAATTCTCATAAGGTTATTATGATGGGTTTAATGTTAATATAGGATAATTTTTTTCTATAATTATGATATATTTTATACTCTATTACCCTATAATCCATTAGTAAATGAAAATGTTTCATGTGTATATGTGTGGACTACTACCTTCACAAATCGATGTGATTTTTATACCATTTAGTATTTAAATGAATGGTAAGAAGGATATATTAATTGAAAATTTATGATATTTTTTATATAATAATTATTCTATAAATTTTAATTATAATTTTCTTTTTTATCTTTCAATCATTCCAAATATAGAAACATCGCTCGTGTGTACATACAAATTATTTTCTCCATAACGTGATGTAATTCATTTTTCATATCCACATAATATGAATCATTATAAATACTAATATAGTGAATAAATATTTAATTAATATCATGATTATTGTTTCTGATATGGTGGAGCAATTATCAAATAAAAATTACCATATATATCATACAAAAACAAATGCAGAAAATCATGGATTTGACACTCAAAATGACGAAATTAATTGAGAATTGTTAATGAAAATGTTTTAAAAATGTAATAATTGGATAATATATGTTATTATATATTAATATGGAAATCTTACATAATTACGGAAAATTGAGATTTATTATACATTAGTTAAGAGTTCTTATAAAGAAATAAGCACTTAAGGTAATCGCTTCATCTAAATTTCACTTCATTGATAGTTGTTTTAATTTTTCAAAAACATTTATAATTCATATGGTGTATATAAAAATAATTAATTTTATTTTATTATAAAAAATGGTTTTATGTGTGATACATATATAAAAATAGGATTTTCATTATTCCAATGACTTTTCAATCAAAAATTACTATAGTCGTAAGGGTTCTTCTTCTAATTTTTAAGTCTCTAAGACAAGTATGATTTTATACACCTATATTATTTTATATGGCCTATCTACTGTACCATTTACATTTTTTGTCCTGAATATTCCTATTTTCATGTTATTCAATTTTTTATTTAAATTTATTTCATAAACCAGCATTATGAATCAAAATTTACAAAAGTGGTAGGGGTTTAATGTTAAAATTTCTTTTTTACTGTGATTTTTAATGATTAAATATTCAAATGACAAAATTAAATGATTTTTATCTGAAAAATATTATTTATTATCATGTCTTCTATTTATATCTATTTATTTCATGATTTTATTTCTATTTCCTCTATTTACGTTCTTAAAACAATAAAAGAATGCTTGTATCGACAATTGACCATGTTTTTTTCTTGGGTCAAAAATCTTTTAATACATGACCATAGTTAAAATGAAATGTTTTCTGGAATGTTTTTTTCAATTATCAAAAAAATATTAATTTCATTTATACCCATTATAAATATTTAATATATAAAAACAAAGTAATATTAATGTTATTTTCCAAACTAAGTGCTTCAAATATTTTATGGACATGGTGAAATGGTTTTTTGCATACAACATATTAAAAGAATCAACCAACACCATGATCACTATATTATTCAATATTCAATTAAAATTTTACTTATTTATTTTATAATAAAATATTACCTTTATATTTTTTGAAATTTTTAGATTTTAATATTGTGATTTAAAATTCAATGGGATATTTTTCTGAAGAATGTTTTTAGTGGAATTTTAAAGGTTTTTTAATCGCTTAAAATTTCCAATGAGGTTTATTATGATTTACTTTGGATTTGAGATAATGCTACTAATGAAATTATTTTTCTAGATGGATTCTTATTATGATGATGAATTGTTTTTGAAAATAATATCCATTTTATGTTTTATGATTTGATAATATGATGAATGTTTTATGATCCTGTGGCACACATATTTATGGTTTTCTTTATATAATATGTTTGTATGGAATTATATAAACCACTAATGCATTGGAAAAAGAAATATATCTCTTAACATAATGGGAATGGGGTCTAAAACCATTTTATTAAGGGAATTCATCAAATTATATGGTCTTTGTAGTTAACATTTATTTGGGAAATGATTTAATGTGTAGTAAACCAAATCCAAAAAAATATTATTGGAAGTGGGCCTTGAATAATGAAACGTTTTTAAATTATTATGTGTATTCCAAAAATTTAGTTCATATCCTTATTATATTTTCATGTGGATTATTACTTATTATTAATGATTCTAAAATCTTATCCCTCATGTACACTTTTCTAACAAAATATAACATCATGTTTCTTGATTAATGATATTTGATTGACTAAGTGTGATTATTATAAGTCTCATTCATGTTTCTATATCATTATGATTATATTATAATCACTTATGTTAATGAAATTATATATGTTATATTTCTCCTTAATGAGATTCAAAATGGACCCTTTATTATTTTCACCTTCCCAATAGTTATGAAGAATGGGTTTAAATATTAATTTTATTAGAAGGGAGTTATTTGTAGGGAAATTAATCATAAATAATGTATATCATTAATTCAATTGTTTATTTTATATCCACGATTCCAATGACACTAATCCATTACAATCCTCATGAATTGTTTTGTCAAATTTATTGAATACTAATAAAAAATGATGTAATATATATGTATGAAATGTTTATGTATCTATGGTATTTTTTCAATATAAATGTTTCTAAATTTTAAAAACTAAGATCGGGGAACATCATTGAAAAATATTAAGACAATCTTTGGTATAGGATAACATCATATGGTTTTGGTAAGGGTGATATTATGCGGTTTTCTAGAAATACATACCTATAGGGATACTACAAGTGGATGTGGTTTTTTAATAGATACATTTAGTTGAAATATCCTAGAAAAGAGCTGGATGAGTGTGTAACCTCCATAATTATAGTGTATTTTTAATGGACCTCTACTACATAAATAAATTGGTTTTCATGGTGGGTGTGTTTAGGTTAACATACATTTTATGTATGGACTATTATATATGATTTGGATAGATAATGATCATGGATGACCTAGGTTAATCCTATATTCTCCTAGGTTGAGAATAATTTATCACGGTTTATATATCTTGAGATTTATTTTTTATTATTGGATGATTAGTCATTATAGTATCGAATAATATAATTTATATATATTGTGGATTCAATTTAAAGGAATCTTCTTAATACTGAATGTGATAGTTGACGTAGTGATTGTACTCATGAGAAAATAAGTTATATAGGATATGGATTGAGAGAACTTGTGATATTCCTAATCAGCTATATCATTGTATGATTAAAATTATGAACATATGTGAATTTTTTAGTGATCCAAATAAGTGAAAAATGAATTTTCATGATGATCATAGATTAATAGAGATTTAAATCTTATATATCAATAATATGGGAAGAATCACCCACTATAATTTCACAACGAAACATGACTATTTGATTAGTCTACAAATGAAGGACATAAAGAAAGTAATTTCGATGAAATATGAAGTGGTCCATAGAAGAAAATAAAGTACATCCCTCGGTACCATACACAATAAAATGTATTTTGTTTTTTGGAATTGGTCATTATCAAAGATAGTTCCTTAATCTATGTATTAACTCTTAGAATAAGTAAGGGAATATTTTTTCCAATAAATAAAGTGGAATAATTGGAATGTTTTTTTATTTTATTTGGAATATTTTTTTATATTTTTTATTTAATAATGATATTATGGTTATAAGAATCCTGAAACATTTATGGATTTTTCCCAAATATTTTTTATTATGGCTTCTACATGAATATATTTAATGGTATCGATAGCAAATAAATAGTGATTTAGTGGTATGGATATATTTTTGGAAAAACATGACTATGAAATAGATAATCCATAATATGTCTCTGATGTTGAGATGATATTTTTTATTTTGGATAAATAAAAGATTGATTTTGATAATGAAAATTGGATTGAATTGGGGACCTTGAAATTAATTATTATTTTTATGATAATGTGATTTTATTATCCTTGATGATTATTATACCATTTTTTGATTGATGGAATATATTTAATATTCTATGATTTTATTTGAGGAATATGTATTGGGTAGTTTTTGGATGCATATATTGTTTTCATTGAGGTTTTATGGTGGTTCAGGTTATTATCATAATTTTGGAGAATATTTAATTAAGGCATCCAAATGTTTTGTCTGTGATAATAAGAGATATGTTAAGTTGTTTGGAGAGTAAATTATAATTATTGTGGAAATTTTTTGAACCATTTTTTTATAATTTGGTTAGACATATTCTAGATTAATATTCTAGTTTAATATTTCTAAAATTGTTTATATTGATATTTTGATGTTATTGTTGATGATTTGGATATTAATGTATTATTTCATCATATGATGATTTATCCATATTACAGAGCCTATGTTCCCCATTTCTATTTTGGTAAATATTTGAAGATAAAAGAAATTATTTTTTCCCACTTTTATGGATCCTATGATCAAATAAAATGTAATTTTAGTTCATTAGGGATTGAAAATTAATATTTTATTAATACAGATGAAAATAGTTAGAATTTAATTAAAACACACGGCCAAAGGATAAAATTAGGATTATATATTTTAAAGACTAAAGTAAATATATTTTCCTTGGTGATGTGGTAAAATAATTCCTCAACTCTTGGAAACGTGGTCCTAAAAAAGAAAGTATTTTCTGATTTACAATAATTTTTTAGGATTTTATGGTCTTTTCACCCCTCATTGATTTGGGAATTTGTCTTTAATAAAATTCCCATGAACATGTAATTTATTACTCAATGTTAGTATTTGTACATTATATTTCACCTATATATCTATGTTTTAAATTCATACTAATTCTCTCCTTATTTGGGAACCTTGTTATGTGTTATTTTAGGTAACCGTCATGTCTCCCATGTCCACTTTTCAAAGGATGTCTTATTATACCATTTTAAAATATAGGTATTCAATAATTTTGTACTTTAGTTTTTAACACCAGATTACTGAAATAAATAAATTTTGCAAACAATATATTTATCGGGGGATAATTCATGAAAATTATATTTTAAAATATAATTTTATTTAAATAAAAAAAATCAGTAGAAAACATTATTCAAAACCATGCAGTCTAGATGTGTCACTGTATTGTAAACAATTTTAAGCTAGTCCATAAATAAGAAAATATGTATAAAAAAATTAAAAATGATAAAATGCATAAAATTTTGAAATAATTTAAATTTATTTATTAATGAAAAATAATAAAGAACACAATTTTTATAAAAACAATATTATGCATCAATGTTTTTCAGAAATATAATATATTTCATTTACATGTGAGAAAAAAATAAATAATTTATAATTTTTGGAAATAATATTTTGTTCTGAGAATATAATTTCTTAAATTAAAATCACAATGTTATCATAGGGTTAATTTTTAGTATTTTCAAATAAATTATTTTTCAGTTAATAGTGAAAATATCATTTTTTCTTAAAATTATAATTTATTTTCATGTAAAATTGCTTGTATGTTTTGAATTTGATAATAATTTAACATAACACTCATTTATTTATAAATAATATAGATAATTATAGTCTAATAATTATTATACCTTCTTTTTATGTTTAATTTTTCATTAAAAACACATTTTCCAAAAAAATAGTTTTTTTTCATGTAATGTGTTTTTAGTTTAATAAATTAAAATGATATATATCGATTAATTATTATTATTAGATTTATATATTATATATTCAATAATATATTTTAGCATTCATTTAACTACTCTTACAAGGAAATTAATATAAGTAAATTATGTTTTAGGCCTAAAGAATCATTTATAAAAAAAATCTTTCGTTGCGGGTTGAATGAATATTTAACATTAAATTCAGGAAATTGTATAAATTTAATCAATTAAAACCAATTAAATATTTTAAATAAATATAATTAATATAATATAATATATTGAAATAAATTTGTGATGATCATGCATATAAAATACAGTAAAACCTTTTTACCATGATAAAGGTTAAAACATGATTACAGGGGGTTAAACTAAGAGATAGAGGTAGTATTACTAGTAAAAACTATGTAATTATTATATTATAAAGATATTTAAACATTTAATTATCATAACGTGTAATTCTATCCCATTTTAATCCAATTTCCAATGAATGTGGCCTTATATGATTGAAATATTTTTAGAAATTCAATGTGTGTCCCCCCAATACATTATGTAAGTGAACCTCTCCTTGTCTATTTTTAAAACCATTTGAGCCTTATATATTGTAAGATACCTACTAAAAATACATCCTATAATATTTACCTCCATAATATATCTTTGTTTCTTCTTTTAAGACCCATCATTGGAGGATCAATGTTTAATCTAAAGGAGGTCTCTTATAGAGGAGGAATGAATCATAACCATGATATTTACATTTTATTTCTTCTTACAATTGAAATAAAATTGATCCATTAATAAAATATTACTAATATACTATTATAAATAAACTTATATGTTGTTATTATTATATTGTGAAAACCCTTTAAAACCTCTTCTCGAATTAATGTAAGATGAATGTATCACATGTGTGTACGTCTGGACTACTTCCTCGATATAGTGATACAATTAATTTTTCATCCCCAAATTTCTTGATTGGTTTTTATGATAGGATAAATGTTTATATATTTTATTTATGATATAATTATTATTTCACAGTTATAATATCATATATACGTTATAAAATTAGTATCCATTAGAAAATTGTAATGTCACTCCTGCATATGTGTGGATTGTATCCTCCATGAAAATATGTTAATATTTACCCTTTCAACTATATTACTATGGAAAATAGGAAATATTTACTGAAAATATAATAAATTTATTATATAATAATAATTTTTATAATTTAATTCCCATTTATATTTCTTTCACTCCAACCATTTAAAGTGGAAATATTACTCATTTTTATGTATATATAATCCACTACATGAATTGATTTAATTCATTTTTTTAATCACATAATATGAATTATTATAAATATATATATAAGTTGTATATTAGAAATTGATATGAATATTAAAATTAAATGGTTGGATTAACCATTATCAATTTTAAAATACCAAAACTTTCAAACCAAAACATACATGAATAACAGAGTGGATAAGACCAAAATGATGACTTTAATAGAGAATTGATAATAAATGGGTGATTAAATTTTATATATGTATTATATATGATATTTTAAGTATTATTAGGGGTTTTATATAATTTTAAAAAATTTAAACTTATTATATATTATTTTATATTAGTTTTGAAGAAATATGTGCGTGAGGCGTGCGTTTCATCTTAATTTCTCTTCATTGAGAAAAGATTTAAGTTTTTCACCTCATTTTTTATGGTGAATATAATAAAAAAAATTTATTTTGTTATTATCCGTGATTTTATTTATGGAAATTATAAAACCATATAATTTATAGTTTTCCAACAACTTTTGATTCAAAAGTTACTAAAGTATTATGGGTTTTTCGTCAGAACATTTCTCCATTGAGACATGTTTGATTTTATACACCAATATTCATTAGTGAAGTGTATATTATAAAAAATTGATATGTATTTTCATTACATACCTATGTTAATGGTATTTAAGGATTAATTTTTTGTTATTTCTTTCATGAGGGTTATCAATCAGTAGTTACCCAAGTAGTAAGAGTTTTATGTTAAAATCTCATTTTTAATGAGATTATTTATGATTAAATTTTAATATTATGGAATTATATGATATATGTATCCAAATAATTATATAATTTATTTTCATATTTTTATTTTTTAATATTTCGTTTTTCCTTTCATTTTCCACTTGTAATCTTCCTATGAGACCAAATGAATATACAGAAAACTAACCATATTATTCTCTTCGATCTGGAATCATTTCTTCAATAACCATATATTACATAAATTATTTTCAAGTTATTTTTTACTATACTAAAAAGATTTATTAATTTCATTTTAACCAAGTATTATTTTATATAAAATAAATTTAAAGTAATCATCTTTTCATTTTGTGACCAATGTTCTTCTGAATTTTAATCGAAATTGTTATGAAGATTTTTAGGAGACACCGCATGAATAAATTTTACAAATACCCTGAGTAATATTTTCATTTATTTTTCCATTATAATTTTCCATCATTCCTTATAAAGAAAATAAATTATTTAATAATTTTTAAATTTGTATATTTTAAATATGTTATTTTATTATGAAATGGATCTTTACATTTACAAAGGTTCATGTGTTTTTGAAAGGTATTTTTTTATATCAAAACACACATTAATGTATCATATTATTTACTATAGATATAATCAAATGCTAACAATTATATTCTTTCCCTATATATATATATTTATTATGATGATGAATTTTTTATGAATCTCATATCCCTACCATGTGTTTTTATGTGATGATATGATGAATACTTAATGATCTTGTCGATCACATATGTATTTTTATCATTATATGACATGTGGGGATGGATTGAATTTCCCTCCATCACATTTCATAAAGTATAATATATCATGAGATAATAAGTACTATAATGGGGAGTTGACCTAGTTTGGTATCATAATTTTTCAAATAATATATACATGGGAGTTAACATTGACTAATGAAATGATTGTATGGTATGGGAATCTAATCCACTATACAATTATTTATTATTACACATGAATAATGAAATTATTTTCTATACTTATTTATATTCCAAAAAAATATTTATAATCTTTTTTTCAGGTTTTCATGTATCATGAATTATTATTGATGATTCTATGATATTATGTATTCTATTATTTTTTTGAAGAAACATTACACCATGTTTCATTATTAATTTTCAATAACTAGTTGTGTTTGACAATTTTATGTCATAATCATGTTCCCATATCATTATTCATATCATATTTTCACTAATAATCATTGATTTATATCTCTTATGTTTACCCTTTCTGTGAACCCGAGGTCAGCCTTTCTTATGTCTCCCTTTCCCTTGTTATGAAGAAATATTTTAAGAATTATATCTCTGAAAAGGGTTCTACATGTGAAGAACATAATAAAAAATGATTCATATCATTTCTTTACTTATTTTTTTTATGTATCTATCTTCTTACAGACACTAATCTTCTATGATCCTTATGAATGTATTCAAGTTTAATGTATTCATTTTTTTATCTAAAATGATGTAATATTTACATATGAAAAGTATAAGTGTCTATAATTCTAATCTATGGAAATAAACACATACTTTACACATTGAATCATCAATTAATCTAACAATGTAAAATGGCCCACCATGAAAATATATTTGATATTTCCCTTAAACATCCATATATATAATATATAAATTTCCTTACTTAGCTTTCCATCCATTTTTAATAAAAAAAACATTCATATTATCTTGTTGGATAAATATATAAAAAGAACTAAAATAAATATAATTGATCTTTAGTACCCCTTTAAAAACTGGAACTTGCATATTTGTCTCACTTGGGTTCCTAGGAAAAAAATTCCACAACCCAAGAATCTAGGACATTTTTTCATAATATCATTTTACCTATACATCATCCCATTAAATAAAGTGTACTATCTTCCAAAACTATGGCCACCGCAATAGATCCTAATGTGATATACCACACACCAACAAATATCATTCTAAAACCACCTTTATCTAGCTATCCTATGGAAATTATATTCTCAAATAACATCACATTACAACATTGTACATATATTTATAGGATTATTTTTTGACATTAAAAATCAACATAAATGTTCACACAAAATTGATTTCATAATCATATGCAGTAAGAACCATATAATAAATTCTGAACACATAAGCCACCATAAATTCCATTTCTATAATAGAATTAAATAAATCCCCCTAAATAGAAATACAAGATTCTAATGGAATACTAAAACATATTAGTAAAATTTCTATATTATCATAAAATCTAAAATATGTTCTTATTTAATTAACTCCATAATCCCCACAGTCCTATATCTAATGTAATTTTTCCAACAATACCAACATATAGGTCTGAGAACATCTGACATACTTTGGCTATTTTTTATCTTCTCCTAATATTTTTAAAATTTCATAAAAATGTGAAGCCTTATTTTTTCCACATTGATCATGGTTTTAGAAGGATTGTACACTACCAGCTACCTAATATATTCATTCATAATAATATCATTAACATCATTTAACACAACAATAATCTATCAGTGAGAAATTATTATGGAAATCACAATCATATCTAGTGATTATAGAGGTTGTTATATTAGTAAAAATTTCAGTAATATATCCATGAATTTTACTCATACGGATATCTACCAATTTCAGATCATGTTAATGTCATTGACAAGATCCTCCAAAAGTCTTTATTTCCATATTTTCATACAAATTAACATCAATTTCATGGAAATTGTTTCAATTATTGGTGTATTATTATACATACCATTATGACATTTCATATAATATATAGTGGAATTAGACTCTACAATGTAATGGAGAATATTCCATTCCAATTAAATTATAATTACAGTAAGTGAATATTGATCAATCTATTACCATTATATGATATCTATTTCTTTTGGTTACAATATTTTAATTGAAATATAAACCTCTATTGGGTACAAATAATATTCTATATATATCCTATATTATCAAAATTTATTCTCAGCAAATATTTCAATCAAAAAACATTCATCCATCAATTGTTATTCCTAATAAAATAGAGATCTCCTACTAAATTTTAAATGTGTAAAGATAATAATGATACCTAAATTTTTCATTAGTAAGTGTCTCAATCCTTGTTTATCCACATACTCTTATACCAAAATTTTATTCTCAATCCACACATCTAGATCAAACATAGTGTAACATCAGTTATGGAAGAATATATGAAACATCAATAAATGGATGAACTAGTAATCTAAATGTACTAAAACTGAGAAGAAAAACTAAATCTGAACCACCACATAGAATCATCACACATAAATACTCAAACAATAACATTTGGAACCTAAAATAACAAGAGAAAACAAACACTCTTTAAAAATTATAACAATAGTTGACGTGGTTTGGTCTTTGGCCCTTTTCAATAATATAATAACGATACATTATTTTATATATTGATGGAAAAATAGTTATTTACAAATTATTTTGTTTATGTGAACTCACCCAACCAATCTATAGTGTGGAAAAACTAGTTAACCTAGTTCTACAACCATTCTAAGTTCGATTGGACCCAACCATTTTTATTGGACACAACTATTTGACAATATGAATCACTATCTCAACTAATGACTTCCAATAAACAATTAGTTCATTACTTTTGTTTCATTTAAAAACACTCTAGACTCACCTCACACCAAATTTCATTACTCACATCCATCATCTAGAGTTTTTAACTTGATGAAGCCCCTTATAAAACTTATATAGATATATCCAATTTTTATTATTTATGATGTTCCACAGAGGTTATCCAACCTTAATTTCATCTCCTCTTGTATTCCTATATTACATATAGACATCCTAAATATATTGAACTTTACATCCACAAGAGTTCCCCATGATTGGAATCTAGTTTACTAGAGTCACTCATTTAAAACAGAACAAAAATGAATCATGAAATAATTATTCACAGTTCTAATAATAATTTTTCCTTGAAATAACACATTTTTATAATGTGCATAAATATTAAAGACTAAACTAACATACTTATAGAACATTCTAAACAGTTTGAAGAAAATAAACAACGAAAAGAGGATTAAAAACATTACCCTTCTAAAATATAAACCTGATAAAGGATAAAATTTGGAATTAAAGCTGTATTTAGAATGAATAATATAGATACCCAATTTAAGGATAAGAATATGAAGATCATGAACCTTAAAAGAGGTAAAAATACTTAAAAAGGAATTTAGTGATCCCTACCATGATGGTTGTAAAAACTATTGTATGAAAAAAGAACATATATAATCATTGGATAAAACGAGGGTACTTCCAAAATCACTATGAAATAGTTTATAAAAGGAATGTTGCATTAAAATTGTATTATTACGCAGTTTTGGGGGACACTATATTTATTTTATTCCAAAGATCAAAAAAATAGAATGATATATACTGCAGTATATCAATTGGGAAAAAATATTGATGATTAATTTCTTCTAGGAGAAGTTATTGTTCTGTTAACAAAAACCATATTTAACGATATTATATTATGAAACATAAATAAAATTATTATTTTAAATACCTCATTAAATTTTCAAGTGGGTTTTATTTTTTAATGGAAGGAAAAACTATAAAAATGAAAAATATATGTTTGGTGTTAGTATATTTTTGGGATACAATAAAATAGAGGGTGAATCAAGAAATAATGGTGGTTTAATCAAAATATTTTACATGGAAATAATGTATAGAAATATGTAGAATAAATAAAGAATAATTTCACTTTAAAAAAAGTTGGACGGTTGACTGTAAAAAGACACACCAATGACCATTGTGACTGAAGATGTATAAAATGATATTGAAGAGTAAAAACATTCATCATGACTAATTTGTATGAAACATTCTCCTATAATACTAATGAGAGATACCTTTTATGGAATAGGAAGCATGATAAATGATATGTTGTTGTCGCATCAAGGGAGAGACATTTATAAGTCAAAATGGTCTTATAATGGAGTCAGATCCCAGTTCAAGGATGAAAGAGAATATTATTTTACAATCCATGGTGAAGGTTTTATAGGTGGTATTATCCATAGGAGAACCACTAATATTGGTTCGGAGTTTATTTTTTTAAAGGGTTAGATTAATATGAGTATCTATTTTACTCTTCATGTAGGTATTTGATATGTCTCTCTCTCCCAATGAATATAATTATCATAAATATTATTAGAGTTACTCATAAAGGAACCTGGGGAACAATGGAAGCATTTGAGAGGAACAACATAAAATATTGGGGTTGGATTCTTGTTGAAAACATATAATCCACATAAAATTGTTGATGGATTTATAAAATGATCACATGTAATTCAATTTATTAACAAAAAATAAACCTAAATGAAAGCTTAAAAGGCTCATAGTTTGGTTATAGTTTCCAGTTTCATTCGCTCCCCATAAATGTGTTGTGGCTACAAGACATCATTATAGACACCCTCTATATCATCCACATGTTCTCCACAATTCTAGGATCGTTAATCTACATTTTTTGTGTTGTATCATAGGAAATTGAAGAGCTTTAGAAGGTAACATCATCGCCTGATGAAAACACACTCGATCAATACTGTGAGGTCATTTCAACATTGTTATTCCTTCAGTATCTATATCTATCAAAATTAGTGGAGAAGAGAAGATATTTTGTTTTTATAAATTTCTGAAAATGGTGGAGCATATAATTAATGTTTCCAAAATGAGAATTTCGACATATTTTTTACTTTCTAGAATTCCACTTTGGTCCTTGGAATGTAATAACCTTAATTTTAATGTACTGAAAACATATATGACATAATAAACATTTCATAAATTTCACAAAGATTTTATCACTCACTCTTAACTTAATAAATTATTGAATGATAACATATGAACAATTAACTTGGCCCGTTATTTCTTTAAATAAGTTAAATAACCTTGATCATTCAATGTTCATTCCGGAAATGAATTTTTTCTCGTATTCATTTTTATGATAAAAAATATTATGAATACTTTGAGAAAGAAATTATATCCACATTATTCTAAACATGAATAATATAAATTAGTAACATTTAATTTTGACCAGTTAAACTGAAACATTCACAAACCCCGAAATGGGAAAACATTTTCAAAAATTCATTTTCATTAGAATAAGTGGAAATTGTGGATGCACAGACTATGTAACCCTCTAGGGTATTATCGAAATAGAAGGGAGTATAACCCATAAATAGGTAGAGTAGTCTAGAAATCCATAATTTACCATAATGAGATAATAAATTTCATAGTTATGACATCCTACTTCAAACACCAACTATGTAATATAATGTCTTAGATTCATGATATCTCATAAATAAGGATGCAAACATGTCTTATCATCCTATTTTTGATTTATATATTTCATTGCCTTACTATGTGGACCTACATTCTTGTTCCATGTCCATGATTTATGATGTTACTACCATCCAGGTCATCATGGGACCATTTCACATCTCTTCCATAACCTAGAAGTGAAAAAATATATATTGATCAGTCAACCAATTCCATATCACCAATGAAACACCCAAAAAACAACATCACCAGGATTTCATAATCGTGGTTTCTTTATGCATCAATGTATGAGATAAAATGGTACACACTGATAATGATCTCATGTCCGAATAGCTATACACATGTTTGTATACACAAATAACCAATGACAACTTAAACGTGTGGTGTCCATATTGGCGGGTATGTCTGCATGATCTCACAGAGAAATATCCCCAAATGTGAACATCAAGTGATGAAGTATCAATTTTTTTAATCCCCCATAACCTGATTTTCAAACATCACATGAATCATGCCATTATGATGTGTCTAGACCATATAACATATATATATATTCGATTACTATGATAATATCTAGGTATTCCCACTATAGTTGGGAAATGCTAAAACCATTTGATATGACATGTATCTAAGGAAATTCTTATGTAAATAGTGAATGTTGAAATATCAACACTATTATTGTAAAAATAAATAATCACATGTGTGTTTAGATATGTATACTTATAACGATAATCAAATTTATTGTTCAATTTGGGTCTAGGGAACCCACTATTAGAACACCCCCTTACACTAGAGCCAACTTTCTAAATATACTTGTCATCTCTCACATGATTAAGATCATTTTTCTACTCAAATGTGGGTTTAGTAAGGGGCCTTCCACATTTCCACAGCTAGGATATTCCACTATTTACAACTTCATATCCTTGGTTAATACTCCTCATTAGATGTAATCTGTATGTACGTCACATTTTTCCACGATCATAACATGTAATCTTCTCTATTACTAGTAATAGAATCATCATAGTGACAAAATGTTATATACTAAGTGTGTTTCCATCATCTAGAAGAAATCATTCTTCATTTTACACAGCTTCTATGCTACCCCAAAATCCACGACATACTCTATATTTATTGATATAGATACTACTAACCTGAATGATCCCATATTGATCATTACCTTAGGCTAATTGGGTTAATAGATCACATGTATCCATGGAAGACTAGTTTTCCACCTGAAAACTAGTATCCTTTAATCTCCACATAACCGGTACATATCCTTTTTACTATGTCAAGTTTAATTGGACAGTTCTAATTAATCCCTTGTATTTCTCTTAGTTATAACTAAATTTTTCCAAAAATAATGTATATCATGGAAATATCAATTCTTGTATGTATTCTGGAATCTATGATTGGTCCATCGTAGAAGCATATGGAGTTAAAATAACTATGGTAATCTCCTCATATATCATTGATATGGATACATGGAGTGATATATTCCATGTCACATGGGTAATAATTTTATCTCTAATTGTTCCATCTTGTATGTTTAATACTAATTCAGTGTATGTTCTATTTACAAGGTTTATGAAACTTTGAGATCTATCTCAGTAAATATCATTCCCTAGAACCCTGGTTACATCATTAAGTAAATATGTGGACAATTTTTTATCTTTTTCGAAACTAACAATAAGAACAAAAACAACTTTCTTTATTTTAATAAGCATACATGACATGGAAAACTATACTACTACCACAAACCTATAGTATACACAAGATGCAAATTCATTCCAAATGAATTTTCTATTATCTAGATTCTTACATTAATCCCGAACTGGAATTTAGTAACATTCACACTTATTGGAATTATATGATATCACAATCCCTTTTTGGTGGCATTGTACATATGTGTCCCATGATTGGTGGTGTTCACAACAAATGCTCAATAAGGTGATCATATAAATTAACCATTACATGTAAAATTCTATTAGATTTTGGAATATTTACATGTTACAACCTGTCGATCCATATAGGTACTATGATTGTACCATCCATGTATATTCTCACATAAATACCTCCCATAGTATTCAAATTAGTAAGACTCTTTTACAATGGTAGATGGAACCCATTGTGGAATTTTTATTGAACTTTTCATTCTTAGATAACTTTCATATACTACTTACATGTAATAAATATTATTCAATGAATAATTTATCACCATACATGGGGAATATAAAATCATCACTATGGTTTTATACTTCTTATATATTATTTGTATCTTGTACATTCCTCTTCTGCATTTGTAACTTGGACATTCCTCTTCTGCACAATATTTTGTAACATGTTCTTTTGCCAACAACTTGTGAATCTATAGCTTTTACAAAAATGAAGTCAATATTTATCCCACTATATCATATTTATATGTGAACCCCTATTAATTAAATATAATATATAACATGACTATATATTTTCTATCATAGTGTTTTCTGTAATATCCTTTGAAAACATTATTATTATTATTATTATAGACACACTGGTATTTTTTCATGAAAATATTTTTTTTATAACATCATTAAATAATTATATTTTGAAACATTTTCTTATGACATAATGGATTTCCATCATAATAAAACTAATATGATATCAATTTTCATGATTGTTTACATATGGTTATGGAATAAAGTTTTTATTTGTGATACATGCCTTTAAAATTTCATGTATTTGTAGGGAATCATTTTTAACATTGATCCACCTTTTATATACACCATAACACTTTTGGGTATAATTAAATTTACATTAATTAATTTCTCCACAGAAGAATTTTTTTATCAGTTTTAACATGTAAGAACTTGTCCTCAATCCTCCTTGTTATAATCCTAGATTTTATGTTTATAGGGTAATGTTCATTTTGGAAATGCTCAACACAACATTTTGTTGATCAATGAATGTGTGGTCAAGTTATTCTTGGACACACCATCTCGAATCCTCTCATATCTTATGACCGAGAAATTTTCATATATCACATTCAAATTAAATAAATTGTTAAATGAGTCAATTGAAGTATACATATCTCTATCATACCTTTGGAATAGTTCATGACCTCTAGATTTTCTAGTTATTAATGAATTATCTCTTACCCATATTTTTTAAGGATTATTTTTAGAAATATAATTAAATAAGTATGTCAATATATCATAAGGTATTTAATATTTAAGACACTAACAACCACACATTTTATAACCTTGAAAACTATTCTCTTTTACTTGAAAATGTATTTCCATTCCACAACTAGGAATATTAGTCTTACATTTTATCTTCATCAAGTATTGCAATTTATTTATGTGTCACTAAACAATTAATTGAGTATTCAACACCATAAAAAACATTCATTCCAAATAAAGAAAAATTTCTATATGTTTTTTAGTGTAAACATGAGATTAATTTTTTATTGATATTACAAATGATAAAAAATAATCAATAAAGAAAGAAATACTAAATTCATATACTTCTCATCACTGATTTAAGAACGACCTTATCTAAACTTTTTGGAGAACACACCTTACATCTAGTAATGTTTATTTACTAGCATCGTTACTTCATTTAAATATACATATGTGACAAGAATATTATATTTTAATACCCAAGAAGAAAAAAAGAATAGTACTTATATTTGATGAATATTCTGAATGAAAAGAGACTAATTACTTCTTAAATTAAATTCATTGCATTTAAACATCCATATATATATAATATAAAAAGAAAATAACATAATATTTAAAAAAAATCTATGAAGGAAATTGCACGATTTATTTTGTTGTGATAATTGAAATTTGAATTTTCCCTTTTCCTTTCAACTTTTTCACCATAATAACTAAATATTTATCTTTCTTTGTAGTTCATATCTACTAAGAAAACCTTACCATTAATGGTTAAAGTGAATTCTCTCCATACCGTTTGTTTTGAAATCTTAAAATAAATATGAGTAAGTGGGTTAAAATTATATGGTAAAGGGATCCATAATATGTTCATGATCTATCTTTAAATTTAAACAAATAAAGTTCAATCCTAACCTATTCATATCTTCAAATATTTATCTCTTAAAATACTTATCAGAGTTGTGATAACATGTGAAATCATCCATGTCCCGATGATGTTTCCAAAAATGACATCAGTAATTGATGAAATCATTATGAAATAACTATCATATGAATGATATAGGAGTCTCCTCTAATAATTATTTAAATACCCATACTTCTGGAGGTTGAATAATTGCTATTGGGGAAACTAAAACCTTGAATTTCAATGGTTTTAGTACTTTTCCCTTATGTCAGTACTACTCCATGGAAACACCAACCATTAATGACATATTTTTTATAAAATAATTAAAAAAATATTTCTTGTCATAGTTATTTCCATTACATAACATAATAAAATCATGTATATTGTGATATCATCTTAATTATTTTTATATAATTTCAAATTATTAATTGTAAATTTCACCGACTAATTTTTCAAGTTCTTGGAACCATTTGTAGTAGATTCAGAAAAATTTGTCGCTTGAGTATTCTAGTGATTAGGATCCATGAACCTATCCTTATAGTCTATAATAATTAGGTGTTCCACTACATGGATAGACTATGGTAGGCACTAATCATTCCATCTACATTAACTCACATATCAATTTTCTGCTGAGTGAAGTCTCATCTTATACAATGAATTACATTGCATTTCTCACATATTTGATTCTAGAGTTGAAACTATATATCTTTGGCTATCCCATTTCTTGAAACATTAATTATTTCGACCAAAAACTCATAGAAGAACTCCCCAGTAGTAGGAGTAATGCTCGACATTGGCTAAATGAGTATCGCGTACACTATGTTATGTTCGAATTCTAGAGATGAAAGATATTAAATGACTTCATATTTTTATTTATGGATTTTGTATTTTAAAATCATAAAATGAAATCCTTTTCTATTTATATTATTTTTTTATGTGATTTCACACACCATAAAACCTATTATATTAATATAAAACATTCACCACATATATTTTTTATCTACGAATTCTCATTAAATGTTATACTATGTTATCTCACATAAAAAATATACACTCAAAAAATAATACACCTATCGCATGATAAAATAAATTAATAATGAAATGATCATGAGAAACAAACTATTAGGTAATCCATTTAGTGAAATATGTATTAACTATAAGTACCCAGCCTAAAACATTTCATATTATTGAGTAATTTAATAAATTACATTAAGGATCATTTCCGGTTTAGAGTTTTAGAAAATTAGGTCATAACTATTACATTATATCTCAATAATTACAAAGTAAAAAAGTCTACTCATTTCCCATTTTCTACAAAATAAACGTTCTTGAAAAAAATAGTCATGTATAGTTCCACAATTTAGGAAACATGACTCTTCCATGATTCCATACTTAAATCTATTCCAATTTCTATCCTATGTTTAACATTTCAAAAAAATAGTATGAGCATAAAAACTCAGTAAGGGATACACAATGAAGGAAAATAGATAATTTTTCAAAAAAACAATTAAACCATGAATACTTTATCATAAGTAAATCTTTTCACCATTATGAAGTACTAAGTATTATTCACTGAATAAAAGACCATTTCTTACCCTTTTGTACCCAATAGATTACCACAAAACCCATATAAATAACACATAACACATAAAGGTAACTTGAGACATAAACATACATAAATGGAATAACCATATGGTCGACTTCAACACATATCACTAAATGTAATAACCATACGGCCGACTTCCATACACAATGCATTGGAGGTTATAACATAACCACCCATCCTGGATTATCATGGAACCACATGTCATATGGTTTATCATGTAACCACCCTTCAAATGTCCAAGTACCATTATAAAATCATAACAAATACAACAAATATAAAGGAATGAAATCATTTCCACATTTCAGTCACAATAAATTACATAAATATATAGACATAAAAATTCCATTATCAAATCCATTTTCAATACCAAAATACATAAAAGAGTATATGGAATTTATTTTCCCATTAAAAACACTACGTCTTGTTATGGAGTCCAACGATAAAATAATACTCACAACAGCGGAAAGGTTGTTGTCACTGCTTACGTTAAAAGAAAAATTCCCTTTTTTCTTTTAGTAAAATTCTTCGTAGAAAAATATTTATCTCTTAATGAAATGAAAATTAAAAGGTTTATATATAGCATATAATAGAATTTCATGTATTAAAACACAATATGCCTCAATGAATGGAGATTGAGACGAGCTCCCTTACCTTGTATCCGACTTGAGTCGTTCATTCATTAATCTTCTGAATAATATACTAATGTTAATTTCTACATTCTTAAGAACCTTATTCAAGTTTATTATTCCTTTTAAATCAATTATTATCATGATATAAACATTATGTAATCATTTAAGTTAATAATGGTCATTTTTTCTATAATTGATACTTGAGTCAAAAATGGACTTCTTATAATTACAACTTGTTAATCTGGTCAAAAGTTAAGTATATCCATAAAGATATTCATGATTTAGATAACATATATATCATATATATCTAGTATATACATTTATTTATAATAGAACATAAAATTTGGATATAATAAATGAAATTCACCATTCATGGAGATGGTAAGTTGTATGTACGCATGAACGCTACTTCCATTTCTATTTTGTATTGTAATGGAATGAAAAAATAATGATACATAAGTATATTATAATTCCAGTATAATAGAATATATATTTTTATTAAATCTACCTTTTATACTTTTTACATAATGCATGAACGAGTCATATCACATTGAGGGGGCGGTAGTCCGCACTTCCTCTAATGAGATTATCGTATTTACCCACTATGGAAACCAGAAAAGTATTTTATAAAAAATATAAAGAAGAATAAAAATAGTATAAATATAATATATATCATATATAAATAGTGTGTCATTATAATGGCCACTATGAGAGGCAGTTGGAGATATTTGAACAATCATTTTTTCCTGAGGCAATAGTTCGCCGTCCACATAAACAATATGTTCATTAACCATTATACGAAGGTGTGTGTAAGTGTAGTTAGAATCCATCTCATAATGAAATTTGAATATACTGAGGATACTGGTGTTATTATAAAATAAAAAATTAAAAAGATTTTAGGGGGTTGGAGAAGTAAAATAAAACAAAATAAAACAACAAAATTTTTGAGAAACCATTACCCTTAATTCAGGTAACACCCTTTGTGTTGAACCAAAAGGACATATTGAAGTGACTAATGCCTAAGATAATGCTTCTATGAGAAGGATAGAGATGTAGGGAGTTTAATTGGGATGTTTTTGGATGTTCCAAGGGGCTTTAGAGGTGTGAGGAATGCGTTAAAGGTGAGGGAGTTTTATAAGGGGGAGGAGGGGCTTTTTAGGAATGTGTGAAAATATAATTTTATTATATATTGATTTTCATATTCTAAATGTCAAAAATGAATAAAATCTATGATAAGATGACTCATGGTCGAAATAAAATGATCTAATAAAAATTGGATAGCTATTGGATATTATATAAATCATTATAATCTTATTTATTTAAATAATTTATTAATTATGTAAACAATGCATTATTATTGTTTCATACATAATATAATTTATATGATGTCTAAAAATTATAAAAAAAATATCCTGATGTATGAAAGCATTTTATATTTCCAATGAATATTTATATTCAAAATTATTAATTAAATAACCCTATCTAAAAATTAATATACTAAATAAAATTTTTTATGTCATTTTTGACTTTAGATTAAATTTATTAATCTGAAGTGACATTATCACTTTCTTGTCGCTCCTTGGGGTCCCACATTCGACCCAAGTATTCCCATGGTTGGCCATGAAACATAAAATATTATTATGAAAAATGGTAAGGTAATTTGTTATTATTATAATATTCTTTTTACCATTAATTACCCTATTTACCTTTAATTGCGGTAAATAAAATTCAAAAGTTACTATTCGCAAGAAATTATTTTCATCTTATTGAACCAAATTTTACTTTCTAATAAGAATCATGTATGTCATATTTTTGAAATTAAATTCCCAGAAGTGGTAAAATATTATTTAAATGAAAATTAATCTTTTAATCTACTACATGGGGTTTTAATTATTCATCAAAAATTGATGTTGTTCAAAAAAATACCGAAAATTCTGCCTAAGCTATATTGGATTTTCCAAATTCGAAAATGATATCTATTTAATCAAATTAAAAACCTAAAAGTTGGATGAATTAATTTAAAATTAATTCATGTTGTGAAAACAAAAGGCGTTTTTTATGAAATATTGACTATCAAAATATCGAAGCTTGTTTATGTCCAATTTCAAAATAAAATTAATTTCATTGACCAAAATTTATTTAAATGGTAAATATATAATATAATTACACTTTAAAACTAGTTAATATGATAATATAACCATATAAATAAATTATATTAATATGCAGTTTGGAATTAAAATATAGTAATTTTCACTATTAATTAAGAATTGAATTTTATTAGAAAAACACCAAAAATTTTAACAAAGTAAATTTTAATGTCACAATTCTAAATAAAAATTTTATTTGGTCAAACAAAAAATATAAAAGTGACCAAAAATATATTTAAATAGAGTTCACCATCAAAAGGCGGTAAATCATCCTTTTAATGTAAATTATGCTTAAAATTAGATTCATTCACATTTTAAGCCTTTACCTGTTATTAGATAAATGTTATAACATTTAACAAACATTTATAATCATATAGTAGTTAGTTATGTTCATTCCAGCAGATACAAAGGCTAGGCGTTAACTACCACTTAAAATAATAATATTATATTATTATTGTGCAACGTAAGATTTCAAAGAAACTTGTTGTTGAGTATCAGGTACACCATCAAACATCACAATCCCCTTTATAGTAAAATTAATATTTAATTTAGAAATATTAATAAATATGAAAATGTCATATCTCTCTATTTAATTGGGATTTTATATCCTTCTCGCCTTTTGGAAATTATGTCATAGCATTTTTATTCACTTATAAAATAAATGGGGGTATTTATCCCTCACATAATTTTCAGATTCCCATGTTGACTTTTTAAGAATATGGTTTTTTCAAAAAAAAAACTTTACCTGGTAAATTACCTTATTCCACAGCACTTTCTCACTTTGATCAAGAATCTGGACTGGTTGTTCCTCATTATAGAGATTCTATTTCAACTGAACTACCTCTAGAACCAGTAAATATTGAAGAATCCCTTTTGGTAACTACTACTCTGCTTTAACCTGCTAACATGTCAAATACTTCATAGCGAAATCACAATATCCCTTTTCATTAAATCCCACCAGTAATACTCCTGATGATATTTGTACATCTTAGTACTGCCAGGATGAACTGAAAACGGGGAAATATGAGCTTCAAATAACAACTGATTTTTCAACTGTGAATTACAAGGCACGAAAAATCTCTTCCAAAACCTCAAAAAACAATCATTATCAAAGTTAAATTTAGGCAACATACCCTTCAGAACCAACTCTACCTTTTTATGCAACTCACTATCTCCCTTCCGTGCTTGCTTAATTCTCTCAGATAGGGATGATCTCCCTGAGACTTGAAAAAAACAAAAAAAATTCCTACACCAACAACTTATATGCCATATTTTATCAAATCAAATACCAATGGATCTTGTTCCAAACATAGCATTGTTAATGTATCATTATGCTTTCAACTCAAATCATCTGCCACTTTATTTTCTATTCCCTGATGGTAAAGGATCGTGCAATCATAATCTTTGATTAATTCTAACTGTCTCCTCTATCTCATGTACAATTCTTTCTGAGTGAATATATACTTCATACTTTTCTGGTTAGTATATATTTCACATTTTACTCCATACAAATGATGCCTCAAAATTTTTAAATCAAAAACAACAGAAGGTAATTCCAAATCATGTGTAGGGTAATTTAACTCATGGGGTTTCAACTCACATGATGCATAATCAATTTCCTGACCATTCTGAACAATGACACAACCATGTTCTTTCAATGAATCATCATCGTAGATAACAAACTCACCATTTATGGAAGGTAATGTCATAACATGAGCATTCACCAATATTTTCTTCAATTCTTGAAAACAATCACTATATTCATTTTTTCAAATGAACTTAACACTGTTTCTAGTTAACATAGTCATTGGACTAGATAACAATGAAACATTATCAACAAACCTCTAGTAATAAATGTACATACCAAGAAAACTGTGGATCTCGGTTATATTAGTGTGCCTTGGCCATTCTTTAAAAACATTTTTTAGTAGGATCAATAGTTATTGCAGTTTTTTAATCAATGTGACCAAAGAAAGAAAAATTGTAACCAAAACCAACACATTCTTAATTTCCATAATAGTTTATTTTCTTTTAGGGTTTGAAATACAACCTTTAAATGATTTTCATGCTTCTATTTACATTTAGAATAAACCAAAATATCAGCAATAAACAAAACCATAAAATTATCCATGATCTCAATGAAAATTATATAAATAAGATCCATGAATATTGCAGGTGAATTAGTTAATCCAAAAGGAATAAGTATAAATTAATAATTGCCATATCTAGTAAGAAATATGGTCTTTGGAATGTCTTATTTCTTTACATTCAACTGACGGTACCATGACCACTAGTAAATCTTCGAAAAATACAGATCTCCCTAGAGTAGATCAAACAATTCATCAATATGAGGCAATAGATACTTGTTCTGAACAGTGATGTTATTAAATTCTCTATAATCAATGCAAAGTATCATTGAACCATCATTATTTTTAACAAATAAGATAGGATCTCCCCATGGTGGTGTCATAGGTCGAATGAATCCTTTATCTAATAACACCTCCAATTTCTTTATTAACTCTAAATGTTCAATTTGATCCATTATATAAGGGGGTTTTGAAATTGGATTAGCATTAGGAACTAAGTCTATAGTAAATTCAATGTCCCGATTAGGTATAATACCAGGAAACTTATCAGGAAAATCAATATGAAACTCATTTACCACTGGCACTTTATTAATATGAACAGTTCCCTTGTTTTCAATAATATGCACAAGGTAACTTCCATTTCCATATTTTACTAGTTTCTCAGCTTACTATTATGATATCAAAAGTAAGGGTCCATTCATGTACAAAAACTAAAAATCTTTCTGAAAAAAAAATTATTTAGCTCTCCAGTCAATTTGAACATTATAAATAGACATCCAATCTATTCCAAAAATAACATCAAACTCTACTAGAGGCAAAAAAATAAGGTTTGCAGGTATATACTTTCCTCAAACAAGAACCGGAAGGTTCATATTATTTCTTTTCATATCAACATTTCCCCCTTGTGTTTTTACCATATGTTCAGGATTCATATCATGAGATGGAATTCCAAATTTACTAGAAAACTGCTCAGAAATGAATGAATGTGTAGACCTTAAATCAAACAACACATTGCCATAATCTGAACAAACAAATAGTATACCTGATACTACTTCATTTGATGGCCCAACATTTGTAGAAGTAGTGTAAAAGGACCTCACCACCCCTTTCTCCTTATAGGCTGATTTCTTTCCCTTAGTTGAGATCTTCATTGGAAAATCATTTGCATAATGACCATTTCATTGCACTTAAAACATCTTACCACTGGCTTTCCATTGCCTTCCTGATCATCTTCCTTACAGTTACGAGCAATATGACCAGACATACCACACCATAAGCACTTTATAGTCATTCATAAACATTCTCCATGATGTTTTTTACCACACATCTCACAAGATGGATATTTTTTTTTCTTACCTCCAGGCTTCTTTTATGAATTATTTCCCTTTGCCTGCCAATTGGACCTCTTATTCTGTTGACTGTCAAAGAACACCTGATCATCAGTAATCACCATTTCCACCGTCTCCGCACATTGAACACGTTTATTCATATCTTTTTAACTTATGAGAGGCTAATTCACTTCGATATCATGGATTCAGTCCTGAGTAAAATTGAATTATATTACAATCAAGATCTCAAATGAAATTTGGAGCATACGTTTCCAGTCGAGTGAACATTCCTTCATAATAAGCCACCGAATCATCATCCAACATTAATTCCACGAATTTTTTTCCATCATAAGTCGAAGAACCTTAGGAAAATATTTATCATGAAATATACCATTGAATGCTTCCCAATCAAGATCATCAATCTCCTCAGTATCCCTGAAATTGTTCACCATCAACCACCACTGATAAGCTTCACCGTCAAAATAGTAAATAGTCTGACTAACCTTTGGATGTATTGAACACCCCATGACATCAAAAACATTATCCATTTATTTAATCCACCCTTCTGCTAGCACAAGGTCAGATTATCCTCTAAATGATATGGGATATATGCCTCATGAAATGATCCACTATTAACATGTTCATCTGTGGTAGATCTGTCAACTCTCGTGCATGGATACCACCACCATTTATAGCCTAATTCCACAATGACATCACTGCAACAAACTATTCAGTTCCAATTCCAACCATCTCAGGTTAATGTTTTAGAAGGTTGTCTTCCTACGGATGTCATCCCAACATAGCTTCCATGTTTCCTGTATGGAAGACCATTCTGAACACAATGATATCTTAGGAAAAGCAACATGGTAATCTGTAAACTCTATCATTTCAATAGTAACATTAATTTATTTATGGACATTAATTTAACAATACCATAACTCCTAATGTTTTCTAAATCAACTTCTTATACCACATATAAGGACTCGGCCTTAAAAATTTCATATTCATGAATTGTTTTAATAATTTACATTGAGGATATTTTTAGGTTTATATTTTTAGAAAATGAAGTGATAATTATTACATTACATCTCAATAATTACAATGTAGACACTTATACTCAGTTATCATATTTTTTACAAAATAAAAATTCCAGAAGAAAATTTTTATGTCTAGTTCCATGATTTAGAGAGCATGACATTTACTTGATACCATACTTGACCGTATTCCACTTTATGTCCAGTTAAAAACATTAAAAAAAATTGGATGAGCATAAAAATCTTGTAAGGGATATACAAAGAAGGAAAACTGTTAGTATCTCCAAAAAAAAAATTAAACCATGAATACATTATCATTTGTAATATTTTTAACCTTTATTAAGTAGTAAATAATCTTCACATAATAAAATACCATTTAATACCCTTTTATAAAAAAAATATTACCATAAGACCCATATAAAGAACACATAACACATAAAGTTTAATTGGGTCATAAACATACTTAAATGGAATAACCATACAGGTGACTTCCACACATTACTCTAAATGGAATAGCCATAAGGCCGACTTCTATAACCAAGGCATTGGAGGTTATAAGGTAACCACCTATCAAATGTCCATGTAGCATTATAAAATCATAACACATACAAAAAATATAAAGGAAAGAAAAAATGTCCACATCTCAATCACAATATATCACATAAATTTATTGACATAACAAATTCATTATCAAAAAAAATTTCAATACCAAAATACATAAAATAGTATATGGTATTTATTATCCTTTATAAAACATTTTGGCTTGTTATTAAATCCAAAGATCTACTAATACTCGTGGTGGTGGAAAGGTCATTGTGACCGTTTACGTAAAAAGAAACATTCATTTTTTTCGTTTAGTAAAACGCTTCATAGAAAAATATTTCTTTTGAATGAAATGAAAAGTCAAAGGTGTTTATACTGCGTATAAAATAATGTCATGTATTAAAACAAAATACGACTCAATAGAAGGATATTGAGACAAAGTCCCACACCTCGTGTACAACTTGACCCATTTGTTCATTAATCTCCTAAATAATAAACTAAAGTTAGTTTCTACTTTCATAAGAGACTTATTCAAGTTTATTATTCATTTTATATCAACTATTTAAACATTTTAAACATTATGAAATCATTTATGTTAATAATGGCCATTTTTTCGATATTTGTTACTTGATTCAAGAATGGACATCTTATAATTACAAGTTATTCATTTGGAAAAAAGTTCATTATATCCATAATTAAATTCATGATTTACATTTCATATATATCATATATATCCATTATATAAATTTATTTATAATAGTAAATAACTTTTGGATATAATAAATAAAATGCACCGTTCATTGAGACAGTAAGCCTTATGTACGCATGAATGCTACTTCCATTTTTATTTCTTTTTATAATGGAATAAATACTTAATGATACATAATATATAATAATTCCAGTATATTATCATATATAATTTCATTAACACTACCCTTTATATTTTCCACCTAAGGAATGAACAAGTCACATCACTTTGAGGGGGTGGTAGTCCGCATTTCCCAAATGAGATTATCATATTTAACCACTATGGAAACCATAAAGGTATTCTATGAATGAAATATACAGAATCCTGGAAATAATATGAATATAATAAATATAATATATCAATATTGTTCCATCATAATGGCCACCGTGAGAGGTGGTTGGAGATATTTAAACAATCATTGTTTCGTGAGGCAGTAGTTCTCCGTCCATAAAAATGTTATGTTCTTTACCCATTAGACGGAGGTGTTTGTAAGTTTAGTTTGACTCCTTCTCATAAAAACAACCTAGTATATTTATTATACTGGTGTTATTATAAAATTATGGAATAAAAAGAGATTATGGGGTTGGAAAAGTAAAATAAAACAAAATGAAACAAAATAATTTAAGAGAAATTATTATCTGTAATTTGGGTAACTCTCTTTGGTTTGAACCAAAAGGACTTTTTCATGTGCCTTATGACAATGGTAATGTTTCTAATATGAGGATAGGTATTTAGAGATCTAAATTGGGAAGATTTTTTACATGTAAAGGGTCTTGAGAGGTGTGAGGAATGGTTTTGAGGTGAGGGCTTTTTATAAGTGGGGGAGGGGCTCTTTAAGAAGGTGTGAAAATTTTATTTTATTATATAATTATTTTCGGTTTATAAAGTTCCAAAATTAATTAAAGTCAAATATAATATGACTCATGATAGAAATAAAATCATCCAATAAGAATTGGAATGGTTTTAAATATTATTTTAATCTTTATAATCATATTTATTTAAATCATTTATTAATGAGGTAAATAGTGCATCATTATTGTGTCATACATTATTTAATTTATTTGATGTATAAAAATTATAAATAAAATAACATGATGTAGTAAATAATTTTATAATTCCACTTAATATTTATACTATAGAAAATAACTTATATAATCCTATTTAAAAAATAATTTTCTAAAAGATATGTGTTTATGTAATTTTTGTCTTTAAATTAATTAATCTAAAGTTCCATTATCACTCCCATGTGGCACCATGGGGGCCCAAAATAGACCCAAGGATGCCAATTGTCTGCCATGACTCATAAAATAATGTTAGAATAAGTTTTAATGTAATTTTTTATTATTATATTATGTTGTCTAACTTGAATTACCCTATTTAACTTTAATCGCGGTAAGTAGAAGTCAAAACATTCTATTCACCAAAAATTATTTTCATCTTATTGAACCACATTTAACTAACTAATTACAACCATGTATGTAAAATTTTATAAATTAAATTCACATAAGTGGTAAAATTTTATTTTAGTGAAAAAGTCAGCTTTTTAACTACTACGCAGTGTTTTCACTATTCATCAAAAATTGAAGTTTTTCTAAAAAATACAAAAAATTCATCCAAAGATATATTTGATATTAAAAATTCAGAAATGATGACTATTTTACTACTATAAATACATAGAATTTGGATTAATTAATTTAAAATTAATTCCCATTTTCAAAACTAAATGCATGTTCTAAAGAATTTTTTTTAATGGTCGGGGCCAAAGCCTCATTTTTATTAAGAAAGAAAAGTAAAGACCTCTTTTAACTGGGTAGAGGGAGACCCATTACATATATCGAAGGCCCAATGGGCTTGTATCCCATTACATAGCCCGTAGGCCCAATTTGTTTTACCCAAATCCCATTCTATGAATAGTAACCCGGCTGTTATAGTACCCGCACAGTACCGCTGCCGCTACAGTGCCCTGCCGCCGATAAAGTACCTGCCGATCAACAGTACCACCGCTGCATGTTCTAAAGAAATATTAACTATGAAATGATCAAAACCTGTTTATGTCCAATTTCAAAATGATATAAATTCTAATTACAAAAATTGGATGAAATGATAAAAATAAAATCTAGTTACACATTAAAGCCAATTTAAAAGATAATATAACTATATAAATATATTATATTTAAAAGGTAGTTTTGAATTAAAATAGATTATTTTTCACTATTCATTTACAAATGAATTTTTTCAGAAAAATACGAAACATTTACCCAAATTAAATTTTGATGTCCCGATTCCAAAAAAAAATTATTTTGTCAAATGGAATATATAAAATTGATCAAAACTATATTTAAATAGGTTTCACTATCAAAATGTGGTAAATTAACCTTTTAAAGTAAATTATGCTTAAATTTTGATTCATTCACATTTTATGCCTTTACCTTTTATTGGATAAACGTAAAAACATTTAACAAACATGTATAATGATATTTTAGATAGTTCGGTTCAGTCCCACCAATACAACGGTTAGGTGTTAACTACGATTTAATATAATAATATTATATTATTATTGTGCAACGTAAGATTTCAAAAAAAACTTTTTGTTGCGTTTCGGGTACACCATCGAACAAAGAAATTCCCTTTAAAGTAAAATTAATATTTAATTAAAAATATTAATAAATATCAAAATGTCATATTTGTTTATTTACCTGGGATGTTACATTAATTAAGAACCTAGGGGAATTCCTTAAGTCAATACTAGACATGAATTATAGTACCCACAACACTCGTGCATTCCACTTATTTATTTTAGCTCAGCACTCAAATCAAACCACCTCATCACAAAATAATTTGATCGTTACAATGTATGCTAAGAAATAGGTGAGGGGAACTCATGATGTGAAATTATATTTTATAACACTTAAATGTAGACACACATGCCCTTAAAAATTTATAGACAGTGGTATGTTCCATAAATCATCAAAATAATATAATTATTACATTGTATAATGATTAATTTAAATAATTAAATTAATTAAATAATAAAAAATATGCATGGGTTAGTTTAAGATCTTGGTCATTAAACATGCAATTATATTTTATAAGGAAAAATTAAATTTGATAAAATTCAACTCGAGGGTCTTTTTAATGCATTAACATACATTATTGTTTTTATTAATTATCAATACATTCCAAAGAACCCAAAATAATTTTTTTAAATCTCAATCAATTAAATATAATTTCCAAAACATTTTAAAATTTTTTGGTCTATTTGGGCTTAATAAAGATCCTAGAATTTTAATTTTGGACTGATGATGGGTTAAAAGGGTCATGTCGTTCGAACCTAGACCAAATTGGTCTATCCTGATATGGGGTATCCATTTATAGGATATATATATATAATTTTATGAAATAATGAAATTAATCCAACAGAATCATTGTCTCTTATATATATATATATATAAATCATGCTTCCATTAGAAGCTACGAATAAGCTTTCATGGGAAGCTTTGTGTATTTAATTAATCAAGATTTCAAAAGAAGCATTAAACTATATCACATGATAATATTTATCCATTGAATTAATGGATCTTCCATGAGAATATATAAAAAAGCTTCCATGGGAATATTTTTCCATTTAATTAATGAATCTTCTATGAGAAGCTTTAAAATATCTTCCATATGAATATTTTTCCCATTAAATAAATGATCATAGATGATATGCTTTAAACTATATTTCATGTGAATCTTTTCCCATTTAGTTAATGAATATTTCATGTGTTGGTTTTTTCTAAGTTCCATGGTAAGATTTATCCATTTAATTAAACAAGAATTCAAGGCCTGATAAAATCATTACTCTAAGGGAATCATTAATTTTTTAATTAAATATGCTTCAAAGGGAAGCATTAAAATATATTAAAAGGGAATCATTATCTGATTAATTTAATAATCTTCCCAGGAAAGTTCGTATGGCCAAAAGACTAACCCAATTGGATTAATGCATATTTTTTACCACCCAATGTGCTTACATCATGCTTTTTATGTAGATATATCACAATGGTGTCCATTAAAATGAATCAAAAATGAAAACATTAATATTGGTAGCAATCAATAAGCCAAATGCGCTGATCTTAAAACATATATATCATTGGGATACTAACTCAATTCAACTCTTTGAGAGGTGATTTGGGATAGTATCAAAATATTATTTTTTTAATTATAGAAAATTTAATTTAAATTACAATGTTTTCATCATAAATAATTACGTTTTCCCTCTGATAACAACTGAACAATCCCAGGGCACAACGAAACCGTTAAATAGATCTAATTTAAAAAATTTCTGTTTTGATTCATGTTAAAAATAATTAATCCACTAATTTTTTTGGATTTATAGAATAATCACGTATAATTCAATTTACGCATTTAAAATAAAACAAAACACAATAAAAAAATGTACCTCATTCGTTTAATGTTTCTGGATTGATTCACTCAGCATCAATGTGCCCCGTATATAAGACTCCAAACTAGATTCCCTCTATATTGTCCAATAATTCACTAAAATTACAGGATCATATATCCACAATTATTGGGTGCTACAACATGAAATTAATGACCTTAATGATGTCTCCTAGATCACTTGACAAACACAGACTCGATCGAGAAATCGAGACAAATCCAACTTTTCCCTTCCTTTTGTATCTCTAACTAAGAACCCTAGAGGAGATGAGAAGAGATACATTCACTCTGAATTCGTTAAAATTAAATATCCTTGAATTAAAGAGGCTAAAATGAGCTTTTATACTTATGTTTACTTTAATAAATTTATCTTCCGTCATTGGAATGTAATAACCTTCATTTAAACCATTGTGTACATATAAGACTTAATAATCATGTAATAAATGTCAAAAAAATTTATCACTCACATGTAACATAATAATATGTTATTTGTAAAGATATGACCCATTAACACAACATGTAATATCTCCAAATAATTTAATAAACCTTGAACATCCAATGTTCAATCAAAAAATCATATTTTTCTGGTATTTACATTATATTAAAACAACTAGGGAATACCAGGAGAAATAAAATCAATTGTCCTTATCCTAAAAATGAATAATATAATTGAATTAGTTTCAATTACAACACATTATAGTCATTCATTTAGTGACCCCAGAATGTGTGTCTAATTTTCTCTAAACTCCTACTCATTCGAATAGTTTTAAATGTTGATACACTTAGTGTGAGAACCTCTAGGTTCTTCTCTCAATAGTAGTGAGTATAACCCAATGACTAATACTAGAGTCTAGAAAACTATCATGGTCCCAAATGAGATAAGTAATGTCATATCCACAACTTTCCCCTACAAACACATACTATTCAGTATAATCTATTTGTCTTGGGATATCTCATAAATAAGGATTCCCACTTTTTTTATCACCCTTTTGTTTTCCTATATATTTCATGACCATACTAGATGGACTTACATTCATATTCCATGGGCAAGGATTAATGAAGGACATACATTCTAGGAAACATGGTCCAATGATATATATATTCCTCATTTATGTAGTGAAACAATTTTTCTTGATCATTCTACCAATTTCATACAACCAATAATAATCCCAACTCAAACCACCACCCCATGAAATCATTATCATGGTTTTCTACTTGTATCAAAGTACGAGATAAAATAGAAAACACTAATAATTATCCTTTGTCCATAGACCAACACATATGTTGGTAGATATGAATAAACAACGACATTTGAAACATGTAGTGTATCTATTAGCATCCCAATACTCATGATCTCACAACTAGAGATCCCCAATTGTTATCTTCATGTGAATAATTCTCAATGATTATGATCACCAAACACCTATCATTCAATCATTATATTTGTCATGTCAGAATAATGTATCTAGATCATATGAAAAATATATTTAGGATTATTATCCTCATATCTGTAGTTTCTCATTATAAATGGGAATTTCTATAACTATTTGATACAAGGTGTCATCTAAGGACATTACCATGTAAATAGTTGACGTAGAAATATTAACACTATTATGTTATGAAAAAATAAGCACATGTAATTTCAATATGTATACAGGTAATTGCAATGCAATTTACTATTAAAATTGTGTCTAAGTCACCCATTATAACAAAAAAATGGGGTTATATAGGACATAATATCAAATGGATGAGTTAATTAAAAGGATATCGATGATATAATTGGTTTCAAAATAATATATTATAGTATCAAATAGCACTCATAGATTATAAGTGATATCAAAATATATTTTGACTCTTAATCATAGTTGTACCTAGAAAATTAATGTAGTGTCTTTTAAAATCAAAAATGATATGTTATTATATATTTTTTCAATTGGTATCTAGCATATAGCATATATAAAGTGGTGTTGAATTCTAATTAGAAAAACAACTTGGTATCATGAAAAATATAGTGTTCAACAAGTGTTTTTGGGTATATTCCAAATCATTTCAGTCCTCACAGATCAAGAGGTGTACTTTTATGGATAAGTAGTAATGTTCAAGGAGGAATTATATTTTTATATTTATTTTTGATATAAAAATATGTTATCATCATATTAGTTTTTAGGATAATAGATGTAGATAAAATGAAACTCTTTGTGAATAACATCATGTTTTTAATAGCGTAAAACATAAATAAATTCAGCGGAGGTTCAAAAAAAGATTTAAAGTATATTATTTCCCTATACTAAAGAATGATATAAAACCTATCAAAGAAGGAATATAATGAACACTGATAGGTAACACAATCTTATTCAACAACTAGTATCAATTGTTATTAATCACAAACAGTGTGGTTGTTTTTGAATTTCCAATGGTATCATTTTGAATGATATATTGAGATATAACGATAAATATTATGGAAATTACATTCTTATGCTACATGAAATAATATAAGTAATTGATTGAAATAAAAAACATTGATTTTTTTATCACAAACTCTTATTTCCAACATTGAGTTCAAACATAGTTAGATTATAGGATTTTTCATAATAACCATTTATTATGTCATAAATTCAGTCCCTGAAAGTATTTTAAATTATATCAATAAGTTGGATATTTTTTGAAAATGGGTGATAAATACATAATTTATTTAAACAATTTGTAGCTTGACATTATAAAAAAGTTAGAACAAGTGGTTGTGAGAGATAAAGTCTATGCATTAGTTTTTTTATGTAAATGGGGGGGTTATTAAATCTCTAAATCTATATAATTTTGGAGAAAACTGTTCATTTATCTTGTCTTATAGAAAATATATTTCAATGAATGTGTTTATTGATCAGTACCTTATTAAAGCATTTATGTGTACATGAAGGGGGATGTTAGTCACTCTAAGTGTCTTGGGAGAGTTTAGTAGAGAAAGGGGAAGTATTAAAGAATTTACACTAATTCATTTTAGAGAAATATAAAATAATAAAATATTATTTAGATTATAACAACCCAGTCATAAAAAAATTACATTACATCACTTTTTCAGAATACTTAAAAAATTAAATACTCATACAAACCATATTTTTAGTGCCTTTGGAAATGTGGAAACATTAATATTAGTACATTTTTAATCTATATATTTTCCTGCTAGGTGATTCATGAATAACACACATATTTGACACATTATACTAAATAAAAGTCTTCATAACCTTAACAAGGAAATATTTACAATGGTGAGTCCATATAATTAGTAAGCGTAAATATGGAACAAATTTACGAATTGACATGAAAATATTTGTATGATAATATGATTATAAAATTTGATGGTGATACCATTCATATCAAATATCAAAAACATGAATAATGGCATAAGGAATGGATATTAATAAGAAATATATCACATAAAAATAAAGAACATAATGCATCAAATCATAACAAATATATATGATTTGAAATTCAGTTTGCATTAACATATTATATCATGCACTAAAAGTCGTGAAACAATGATAAAACATATCAAAGAAATTCAAGGAAACTACACTTACTAGGCTGGACACACCACCATCTCCATTCAGAGCGCTTTCCATATAAATGATCGAGATTCCCTATATTCTTATATTTGATTAGGTTTCCCTATCTTCCCATATTGGATCAGGGTTCCCCTTCTTTGATCTTCATGTTGACTACACCTACTTGGAAGGAAACAACACAATCCCATATCGTGGTATTTTCTTTGTACAAGATCAAGTTTCCATATCTTCCCATTGTGGATAAGGTCTATCGACATGGTTCCCATAATTATCTCTTAAGATATAAATACTAAACAAATTCTATTAACGGAGTTATAATTCTCACTCATCTCATGATAGAATCATTCATACATGTGACATAAGATATGAAAACATTCCTCATATTTTGACCTAGCCATCCAAATCCTATTTTTAGTAGAAAAGAATGTACAACAAGAACACTAAAAGATGAACCACTCATGAAAGAATATGAATGGATTTCAAATTAATTATTCCATCAAAAAATAAAAAATTAAATAGAGAATATGAATGGATCTGTTGTATCATTTACTTGAAGGTATTGAGTACCATCAAAGGGTGACATCATAGATTGTAAAAACATGGAAAGATATTTTGAAACCATTGTTTGAGTAAAATATGATTTCATCTTTGTAGAATTATATTTAGAACATGAAACCTATGAAAAACTATTTTTAGAAAATAAATATGAAATATTATAAATAAATGTTTTAAAATGTTTTTGAAAACTATTTATTTTTATACATTGATTGGGGGCTTGAATATTTTTTGAAAACCCATTTCCATGAAAACATATAACTAGAGATTCAAAATTTTTGAAAATAATTATTCCTGAAAAATATAAAAGTAGATTGAAAATTTTCTGAAAAATATTTTCCCTAAAATATACAAATTGATCTCTAAGATATTTTGTAACAAATTTACATGAAAATAGAAGAAATGTATCCTAAAAATATTTTTAAAACTATTTCCATTTAATTCTTATAAAGGGAACTTGAGAATATTTTGAAACCCATTTTCTGTCAAAAAATATAAAAGGATATTCAAAAAAATTTGAATCCCATTTTCATTGATGACTTGTAAAAAGTATGTTATAACTTTTTGATTAACATTTTTCTTTAAAACCTATAAAAAAGTGCATTGAAAAAATTTTGAGTAAAAATTTTACATGAAATCTAAAAAAGGATCTGGAAAATTTTTTGAAAACCTTTTATTCGAAAATACGTTAGAAACATGTAAATAATGATTGAAAATTTATTGAAATCCATTTTCTTAAAAACCACATTAAAATAAACTTTTCCTGAATATCATAAAAACATAGGCTTTTGTTAAAAAATATATTTTCAATCTTTTAATTGATTCTTCAAGGTAATTATGGTAATGATGGTAGGTAAACTAGTAGACGTCAAAAATTTCTTATGCACTTCAAAATGTTTTAAAAAGTGTCCAGGTTAGAAAAAATGAGAAGTTTTAATTTTTAAACCCCATTTTAAAAAAAATGATAAATCAGGGGTAGAAATTTAATTTATAAATCATAATATTATATTATTATATTATTGTTAACCAATTATAAACATGTTTTTGAAGGAACATAGATTTCTTATTGAAGAAATATGTAAATATAATATTTAATAAAACAATTATTTGTCATATTATGTACCAAGGGTGAAGAAAGGTTCTATTACATGGATATAACATGAATATTATGAAGCTAATAATACTCAAGATGTTTATTTAAATATGGGTCATAATATTTGATTAGTTGAAGCATAATCACATACAAACTCGAAAAGCGATCAGATTGTTTCAATAAACTCTTACCACTTTCTAAATTTGAACCATAGACCCCATGTAATAAAATGAAATTGAAATAAGATTAATATTATAGTAAAATAATTAAATTGATGATATAAAATTTCAATGGTAGTTCATATAACAAATTAAAAAATTATAGTTGTAATACATGTCATTTTTTATCAAAGAATTATATTGAGACAAAATTACATTACCAATTTGGTTACGTTTCAAACCTAAACCCCAAGGAGGAAATATAATAATATATTATGGAAAATATCCATAAATTTAAGTATAATATTATTATAATTCATACATGGATAATATACACACACACAAAAGGAATGGGTGATGAATAAATAATTAACTAATGGAAAAAAAGTGACATAAAATTCCCTTACCTTGTGTCTTGACTCTCATCATACTCATTCAAAACACCTGTATAATAATAATAAGTTTATTGAAAATATATTACAAAACCATATTATTATATACAATACCATATATTGTTTTAGTGTGACTTAATATTACATTATTGTTTACAATTTAATCTTAAGGTTTCACATCAAGTAATATTTGCATTGGTTCTCACTTTTGTCTTAATATTGGTATATATTTGGTCATTATAATTATATCAAAAATCCAAGAATATAAACCATGATACAAAAATAATTTAATTTCATTATATTAGTGTTATAATAACCTAAATAATATATATTATTTAATGGGATACACCATTCACGAACATGTTAGGATGTACGTAAGCATGAAAGCTACTTCTATTTTATTTACGTATTGAAAGAAAGAATGTAAATTTCCTATTTCTATATATATCTAATTAAATTATATTTATTATGTCATATATATATAATATAATGTCACAAAAAATATTCTTAATACATTTCTTCTAGTGTGTGAACTAATCACATCACTTAGAGTGGGTGGTACTCAAGAAATCCTCAAACCAAATTATCGTATTTACACAAGATTTAATGAATAAGACTATGTACTAAATAAAAATTGTAGAATAATAAATAAATTATAAATGTCAAATATATTTATTTTTTCTATCATAATTTCCTCCTTGGGAGGAAGAAATGGAAAATGTAACAGTGATCATTTCTTGGGGTGGTAGTTCACTATATGTGTAATTAGTATGTTTGGGGCTAGTTAGATGGATGTGCATGTAATTGTAGGTATTAATAATATAATAAAATAAAATATTATTTTTTGGATACATGTTTTTTATAATATAATGGAATAATATGTTTTTCGGGACGATAGAATGGAAATAACCAAAAGGGAATGAGGAAGGGTGTAACTACTTTTTTAGGTAACTCATTTTGGTTTTCACCAATGGGATTTATTGGAATTATTTATTCCAAATGATAGTTTTGAAGAAGGAATATAGGGATCTTTGAATTGTATTGGTAATATTTTGACCGAGCATAAGTGTTTTTCTAGGTGTGAGGAAGTGGGAGTGTGGAGGCATTTTATATGGAAGGGAAATGATACACTTGGGATTTCTGAGAACAAGTTTGTCCTACCCACATTTCTACCAAAAACTAAATAATAAGATAATCAAAATAAATAATTTAATGCTTTTTCTAAAATATGTCTTGAAAATGGATATTGGAAAAATGTATAACTCATTTTATTCCTTATTTTTATGGTTTATTTCTTTGTTAAGATTTATTTTACCTTAATCAATATAATTAATTTTAACTACATTCACTAAATTTTTGGTCAATAATAAATTTGACCTTATTAGACACTATATTTTATGATAATTAAAAATATTAAATCTATATTTTCAAATTCAAATCAATGAAGTTGATGAAAATAATTTAATATTAATCCCGGAGATGGAATGATAGATGGAGTTATTAAATTAAAAAATGCCCAAATGTTTCCTATGTTTCATACCCACTATAAAAGTGAAATTGATTAAAATTTAGAAAAAGTTGATTAATTTAAAATAATATGATATAATTAAACCTTTAAAATAATTATAAATAAAATTATCCTTATAATAAAATTATATAAAAAATAGATTTAGAATTAATATACAATATTTTTAATTATTCATTAAGAAAATAAAACCATTCAGAAAAATACGAAAAACTTATCTTAACTTGTTCTTTCTTATAATTGAGGTATTATGTTTTTTTTTGACATATTGAGTCTATAAAAGTGACAAAAATAGGATTCAATATGGGATCTTCATTAAAAGGAGGTAGAACTACCATTATAAAAATATTGGTTTTTAATCAAAAAAATGGATTTGTTCTTATCATATATGTAACAAATATATCGGATGAATAAGAAAAATATCTTATTGAATAAATTACATACATATTAATTTACTATTGGAACTAATTTATGTAAATTTATTTATTAAGGAAAAACACCATTGGGATCAGAAAAATATAAATATATCATATATATTGAATTGATTAATATATTTTCATTTGTAATTAATTGGTAAATTCAGAATTCATATTAAATTTTTGGAACCCATATATTTTAATAATATAGTTTATAAAATTCATAAAATATAATATAATTCATGAGTTATATATTACTATATTAAATAATAATATTTTAATAATATGTTATTATTCAGTAAAACAAGGCATTTTGTGTTATACATTACATCGAGGAATGCAAATATTGTGTCAAATGTATGGTATCCTCCGTGTTCTATTTAGATAATGTCAAAAAAAATTATTTAATGGCTAACTTGGTGTTTCTTATAATGAAATCCACACTTGATGCAATAATATATAAAAAAAGTATTTTCAATGTTGCATGAAATGATAAATATAAAAAATATTTAATTAATTCAAAAACAATAATTCACAAAATATAGTGTTGTATCCTAGAAACCCTTTTAATTTATTTTCAATAATAAATACATAATAAACCATAAATCCATAATTTAAATTATAGTATTTTTTTTATTTTAGTTATGGAGATTAATTTAAAGTATAATTGATAAAAAAATATAATGGGGGAATGTTTCAAAAAGTTGTTGTCAGTTTTATTTTTTTTTTAATGTTAAAAAATAGAATGATGATCACGGTGATAGTTGTAAAAAAATAGAAATTTGATTTGAAGAAGAAACTCATAGGATATATTGTATAAATCTGATAATGTTGCAATCATTGGAAACATGGAGATAGTTGTTTTTGAGGGGTTAATGAATTTGAAAAAATGGAAGTGGAAAATAGAATAATTATTGAAATATAAATCAGATGTTTTGAGGTTATAACAGAGACTACATTTAGATATGAAAAATTAAAAGGGAAGGTTCCTATCCGGAAAAACATTATAATGATTTGAATATATAGTAATTTTTAATGAAATATTGTTGGAAATATAATTGGTGGTAGTTACAATGAGCTAAAAATTTCTGATATTGGATTTCTAATGTTATATAAGTTCTATGGTATTAATGGAAGGAATTTTGAGTGGGATGTAATTTGGAGTGGGATGGAATTATTTTTTGTTAAATAAGTTCACATCAACTTCCAAAAATGTACATTATTCTATAAATGATTTTATATTGTGTTAAATGGTATACCATCATGATGAGTCATACTGTAATATGTTTAAATTATTGGAAAATATGAATAAATTTTAGATTGGTTTTGACTATTAGGAATGTTCCACAAACCAATTATGGGGCCGTAAAATTTTTTGGAGTCTCTATTTTGCTAGTATTAGTTAATTACACCACTGTTGGTTTGAAATAATTAATATTTTCTTTGTCTATAGATGAATAAGTGCTTATCATGCTCTAATTTAGAGGTAATGAAATATTTATAAAGCACTATATGAATTATTTACACAATAAAGAATGTCATGAATTTGTAATGATTATTATATCTAGGATGATTTGGAAGATCATGTCTATAACATAATGTGTTTTTAGATAAGATTTTATATGTATTTGTCTGATCTATGGAAGACTCAAATATCCTAATAGAATGGATGAAATCAATTTACATAAAAATTGAATTCAAATGTAATCATTATACAAGGATTATCATCAAACCTTCTTCTATATAAATATTTTTTTCATTGAATATTCATTAGGAATTCAAATTTTTAACGTTTTATAATGATATTATAGAGATATTCATGATATTGAAAGGAAAAAACCATAATAGTTCATGTGTAACATCTAAAATGATATTATAACATTATATAAGTGATATTTGATCCCAAAAATTAATTGAATTTGTGGGTACATTTATTACTTTATAAAAACAACAACATAATTTATAGGTAGAGGTGAAGGATAATTAAAAGAATTGAATTTCTACATTGATAATGAAGTTTAAATAATAAGAGATGATTTCAACAATATGTTGGTTAATTAACTAAGAAGTTAAGAAATGTGATAATTTTAGTATGGAATTATTCATCATCTAGAACAAAATTTCTTTTGTTCTCATGTGAAAAGAAATATATTATGTCACGGCCCGTCCTCGGGGCTCGTGTTGTGACAACCCCAAGCCCACCTATCATAGGCCAAGGGCTGGCGACTAGCACCAAAGGCATAAATCTCGATAAAAGGGAAGGCATTGCCATTATATAAGTAATAAAACACAACAGAGTACGCAAGATGGTGTAAAAACTATGTAAACAGAGTACAAAAGTTAGTGCTGGAAAGTAAATGGGCCAGAATACAAACCCAACTAGAAGTGTAGTACAACAGTAAAGAAAGAACAGTTGTAGCAATGTAAACCAGAAACCATTGAGTCATCCTCCAGATATCCCACCTGAAGTGTGGGTACAGATGATCTCCTCAGCTCCTTGGGTTCGGTCGTCCACTCCGAGTACATCCCGCCATGTGGTCCACCTCCAGGTAAAATCCCTCTCCACAAGTCTCCACCTCTATCAGTGTTGTCTGTCATCTGCATCCAACACAACGTAGTATGGGCATAGCCCATGCAGGCGTAAGTATTGGATACTCAGTAGGGACCCCGAGACCCCCAAAGGTCTCCCATATTCCACAAAGGATAAAGCATAAAGGAAAGATACAAACACAAAGTATCAACCAAATCTACTTAGGTATATGCCCATACATATACCTAAGTCATCAATTCTAGTTCGACTCCAACTCACGAGCCCAAGTATAGCCCAGTCCACAAAGGAAATCACCACACAGTCCACACATGAAAGAAATTAAATCATAATGATGATAATGAATGAAAGTCAAGACTCAGCTCACATAGTTATACTACTCATGAAGAGGGGTGGAGATGATAGATCTAGCATCTGAATCATCTCCCCTACAGAACCAACGTAGGATCCAAGTACAGAAGTCATCACTACCAAACCCACGTAGGATCCATGTATAGTAACCCTCGCTGCTGAACCCATGTAGGATCCATGTACAGTCGTCATCGCAGCCGAACCCACGGAGGATCCAAGTACAGTCGTCCTCGCTACCGAACCGACATAAGATCCAAGTACAGTCGCCATCGGCGTCGCAGTCGCAGCCAGCTCTAGGATTCCTGCCCACAGCACGCTCAATTCTGGGAGGGTCCGCTCCACAATCCAAGGTTTCGATACTTCAAATTTCATTACATCCAGAGTTAATGTATCACAAAGTCCCATATTGTCAATAGGAACTCAACGCGATAGACGGCACATCAATCGGACGCCCGGTCTGAGAGAAACTGTCTTTTCCGTCCCAGGGGCCCAGTTGGTTTTTAAGCTAAAACCAACCCAAAAATACCCCATATGCATAAAAACCTCAAGTGGAGTAATCCAAAAGAACAGTATAAATATTTGAAATTCAACTTAATTGACGGCACTCCATTCGGACGTCCGGTCCTATTGTTATAAGCATTTCTGCTCCAAGGGCCCAGTTGGTTTCGGGTTCAAACCAACCAGGACATACACAAACATCTCTAAAACCTTGAGTTCAATATACCTAAGAAAATTTCTCGTTCCAAGGATTCCTATACAACTGACGGTGCATCGATCAGAGGTCTGTAGCTCAAGTTATGAGTAAAAGACCGAAAACGGTCCGAAGTGGTGGGTATGGGCCCGGCCCGACCCGAACCGGGTCGACCCGAACTTGGTCCAGGTCTGGCCTGGCTAGGCATGGCTGGCTCGGCCCGCATGGCCTATGGCCGGCCTGGCCCGTGTGGCCTGCGGCCTAGCATGGAAGCCGGTTGCGGCTCGACCGCTGGCCAAGCGTGACGCCAAGGGGGAGAGGCCCCCTATTTCTGGAAACGGAGGACCCATTAGGGTCCGCCATTGCTGTAGGTAGTGGGGGTTACAAATCGCAGTTTTTCAGGTAATGGCTAGACTTTATGACCGACTAGTTGTGAGCCGCTGTGGGACTCAGATGGGGTCCCGCCTCCTGGAGACATCGGCGGCTTGCTACGCCGGCCGGCCCTCCGGGTCCACCGCAGCCTAAGGATGCCACTCATCTCACCGGTGCCACGTGACAGCGCCACACCCCTCTGATGTGGCCCACTTCTAGCCACGGCCTTCTTCGGCCTCACTGGCACTGTACGACGGTGTCGCACCCTGCCACCGCAGCCAGCTCCTACCGCGGTCCTCTTCATCCTCGCGCAGTGCAACGTCACCGTGCCGCCTTCGCCTCAAAAATCAACGAAGATCAACAAGGAAGAGGGGAGGAGAATCGTCCTTCATTGTGCGGTCTGATGTCCTCCCATTATGACGATATCAAGAGGCCAATCCATAAGCAATGAAGAACAATGATTAAAACTTGAAGAAAAATAACCCCTACCTCGTGAAGGGATCTATGGAGAGGTGGTATCATTAATTGTCGTCAGAAGGTTACATCGATGTGCGCACGAGGAGGAAGCGGAGTCTCTTATTTTTGACACAGAGAAAAGAATAGGATTGCACATCGTTGATCTTCATGGATTCGGTGCTCTACGTTGAATAGGATTCATTATTTTCGGAGAGGATGACGTTCTTCAATGATGGAGCAGCTTCCTCCTTCCTTCACACAAGGCTCTCTTCCCAAATTCCAACACAACAAGCCAAAAAAATTAAAATAGGGTCACCCATTATTTTAATTTTTTATGCCATGCATTTCAAAATTTAAGAATTCCAAACACTCATTAACTAATTGAAGTGGTTCAATTAATTGTTTAATGTTTGTTGGAAAGAGTTAAGAGGGAGAGAGAGAGAGGGCGTGGAAGGGTTACACATTTAATTCCATGGGTATTAAGGGGTTATGGAAAGTGAAAATGTTGGGGATTGTTTGGGCCCCACCATACATGTATCCTCACATGGGTAGTTAGGATGCTAGTGGGTCCCACCCTAACTCCCCCATGTAGGATAATACCACCTTAGAAAAAGAAATAAAATTTATACCACAAATTTATTCACTTTTCATTTAATCAACATTTCTTAACATCTCCTCCTGAGAAAACACATATTCGGTAAAGGTCCTCTTAAGCAATTACCGGCCCTGCTGTTTCATTGGTGCCCTCAGATTTCAATTCTGAGCACTGTTTCAAAAGATCGAAAAACCCGCGCATCTGTTTACTGAACCTACCCGAGCTAAACTTCGGAAATTGATTTCAGGAACACCGGGCCTCAGAATCAAGTGACGTCAAAAACTACATACTAGTAAAATCCTAAATAATTTAAGAAAAAAATTTCATTGAAACTTACAGGTTTTTACATTACTCCCACCTAAAGGATTTAAGCCCTCAAAAAGCTACATCATAAAATAGGGAAACAAATGAGGGTATTGTCCACACATCTGAGCCTCCCCCTCCCATGTGCTCTCCTGGAGGTTCCCGTGCTGCCAACGAATGCGCACCAGAGGAATCGACCATCCACATAGGACCTACTCTTATTGATCCTCGACCTCCATTGGGACCTCCGCAAAGGTATCCCCATCATCTATGTCCAGCTCCCCATGATTGATGATATGTGTTGGGTCGTGCATGTATCTCCTCAGCTGAGATACGTTGAAAATGTCATGCACCAGGTGCAACTGATGTTGAAGGGCCAGACGATAAGCCACCTCACCTACCCTGCTGAGAACCTGGAATGGTCTGATGAAGCGCAGAGATAACTTACCGCCCCGGCCAAATCTTCGTAATCCACGTTGAGGTGAGACCCGTAAGAAAATGTGGTCGCCATCCTCGAAATCCAGTGGTCTTCACCTCTTATCAGCATAGGACTTCTGTCGGCTCTGTGTAGTCCTCATCCACACCTGGATGATCTGTACCTTCTCTACTATAGCCTGGAAAATCTCTGGTCCACACGTTCTGACTCCCCAGGGTCTGTCTAGCATAGAGGTGATCTTAAAGGTTAGTCGTACAATGCCTCATATGGTGTCATCCCAATGTTGGAGTGGTAACTGTTGTTGTACGCAAACTCCACGAAAGGTAGGTGATCCTCACAGCTGTGACCAAAGTCGAGGACAGATGCCCAGAGCATGTCCTTGAGATTCTGAATGGTCCTCTCTGTCTGGCCATCCGTCTGAGGATGAAAGGCGGTGCTCATGCGTAGCTGCGTCCCAAATGCCTCCTGCAACCCCTTCCAAAGCCAGGAAGTAAAATGAGCATCACGATCAGAGACGATAGACGATAGCACAACATGAATCCATTACGACCTACTAAACGTAGAGGCATCCCAAGATCTCCACTACGCCCTGCTGTCTAATCGGTAGGAAGTGGGACGACATTGTGAGTCGGTCTACGATCACCCAGATGGAGTCGTGTCCTATGGAAGTATGTGGAAGTCCAATCAAAAAATCCATGGATATCATGTCCCACTTCTACTGCGGGACCTCTAAGGGTTGTACCAAGCCTGCTGGCACCAGGTGCTCCACCTTCATCTACTGGTAGGTGAGGCATCGTGAAACGAACTCAGCCACAACCTTTTTTATACCCGGCCACCAGTGGTGTCGTCTGAGATCCTAGTACATCTTCACAACTCCTGGATGTACCGCCGAAGGGTAAGTGTGAAACTCCCTCAGCACCTACCCCTGAAATGAAACTGGTACCATGGTACATCCCTGAAGAGGATGACATGCTCTTCTCCTTAAGAAAATCTAGCATGCACCTGCCCTTTGGAAATCTGAGTACGTTGCGTCTCACAGTCAACGTCCCCATGGTGTGCCTCTCTGACCCGCTGAAGAAGTGGAGGAGTGACTGTGAGGGACTTTAGGAAGGCTTCCCCAACTCTATCCACGAATGATATCCGTTATGCGGCTAGCTGCTTTGTCGCCTCTCCAAGTAGCTGAATACCTGACCTCCTACTGATAGCATCACCTTCTACTTTCCCCTTCCTAGTTGTATAGACTATCTCAAAGCCATAGTCCTGGAAGAACTCGAGCCATCGCTACTGTCTCAGGTTCATGTCCTTCTGTGAGAATATGTACCAGAGACTCTGGTGGTCAGAGTAGACTATAAAGTGCTCGGCCATCAGATAGAGCTGCCACATCTTCAAGGCGAAAAACACTACTACTAACTCCAGGTCATGGGTAGTGTTGTTCTTCTCATGCATCCTCAATTTTCATGAACCATAGGCGATCTCTGCCCGCTCCAGCATCGGGACACACCCAAGTTCTGTCCCTGATACATCGTATTAAACTATGTACCCTACACCCACCTCTGGTAGCCTCAAAATGGGTGCACTGGTCAATCTCTGCCTCAGCTCCTGGAAGCTCTGCTGGCATATATCTGACCACACGAAGGGTTTCCCCTTGTTTATCAAAGATAAAAGCAGTGTTGTAACTCTGGATAAGTCTGGAAAAAATCTCTGATTGTACCGAGCTAGACATATGAAACTATGCACCTCTGTTATGCTCCTAGGTGGCTCCCAAGTAAGTACTGCCTCGGTCTTCGCAGGATCCACCGCAACTCCTGACTTAGAGATGATTTTCCCCAAGAAGTGGAACTCTCAAATCCATAACTGACACTTAGAGAGAATACTATAATGTCGGTGCTCTCGATGTGTGTCCAGTACAACCCGTAAGTGGCAGGTGTTCTCCCCCTTGGTAGTCGACTAAATCAGTATGGCGTCGATGAAGAACATGAAAAATCGATCTAGGTAAGTCTGGAAGATCCTGTTCATGACACTCATGAACACTGCTAGATTGATGGTTACACCGAAAGGCATAACCAAGAACTCATTGTGGCCATGCCGACACCTGAAGGTTGTCTTCTGCACATCCTTGTCCTTAACTCTGAGCTGATGATAGCCTGACCTGAGGTCTATCTTGAGAACCATCATGCTCCATTGAATTGATCGAAGAGATCGTCAATCCTCGAGAGTGGATACTTGTTCTTCACGGTCGCCCGATTTAGGCGATGGTAGTTGACACATAGTCGTAAGCTCCCATCCGCCTTCTTGGCGAACAAAATCAGAGAAGCCCTGGGTGAAACACTGGGTCGGATGAATCTCTTTCCCTGCAAGTCCTCCATCTATTCTCGTAGCTCACGAAGCTCAGAGGGAGCCATCCGATATGCTGGAGTAGATATCAAGGCTATCCCGGGGTACAGGTCAATATAGAAGTCTACCTCTCTGCGATGAGGTAGTTCTGGAACGTCGTCAGGAAAAACATCCGCATACTGATCCAGCACAATAGGAAAACTCGGACTACGCACATCAATCGCTCCGAGGATGATACTAGCCAACTGATGTGTGATTGGCTTCCCTCTCTTCTGTATAAGTCCATCCTGCACTGCAAAGGCTCCATTCTCGCCGGTGAAGGTGATCCTACTCCCATTTGTGTGGATACATCGTACCATGCGCCTAATACAGTCAATATGAGCATGGAATGTAGATAACCAATCCATGCCCCAGATGACGTCGTAAGGCCTCGACGCCACTACAAGAAGATCTCAGCCGAAGCTCTCGCCTCCTAGAGTAAGCTCACACAGCCGTCACTTGTGCGTAATCGTTGAGTCTGCTCCCATATGTGTCTATTGCCGTAAGGATCAATCCAAAGGATCTATTGGAATCTCCGAGCTCCGAACAAGGGAAGCGACAATAAAATAATGACCTGCGCTTGTGTCTATAAGAACTGTAGTAAGGTTGGAGTAGACACAGATTGTACCTCGAATCATCTCAAGTGCATCGTGGTCGTTTTCCTCCACTGCCTGAAGCAGAGCATGCCTATATCCGCCAGCTCCCTGTGGTCGGGGTGGGCCTCCTGGTGGTGGTGGTGGTAGAGCCTCAAAGTGTCTCCCACCAACCGCTACTCACCCAGCTCCTATGCCTCGTCCACCTCCTCCCTGCAGACCACCACGGTCGAACCTCTGACTCTGCCTGGGTGACCCCTCAACCGTCTACTGCTCCTCTACATGGCGGGGTCGGGCAGTCACGATCCATGTGGCTCAGCCCACCGAATGCATAGCAATTCCTGCCTCTCGTATGACTGGCTCTACTGCGTGTGCCCCGCACATCCGAACCAGTATCCTGAGGTCTCCCACCTGATGCCCTGGTCCGCTTGGACCTTTGTGTCATATGTCTACTACCGGCTGTAGAAGACTTTTCTACGTGTTTCCCTGCGGTAGGTCTCGCTGCTGGCGTAGACTTAAAAAGGATTATCTCCACAAGAAGGGCTCACTCCAGTACTCCTTCCTACGTCAGAATGCTGAGGGAGATCATCGAAGCCCTGATCTCATGCCTCAGTCCCTGCTCGAAGGTCCGGGCCCAAAAGAATGGGTCTCGTACCATGTCCGTGGAGTAGCATGAGAGGTCAGTAAATCTCACCGAGTACTGGGCTACTGTCATGCTACCCTGCCGCAGCTATAGTAACTCCAAGATGCGCACCACACGTAGGGTGTCTGGAACAAACTCTGAGGGGAAGAGGCTCTCGAAGTCCGTCAAAAGTATTTATGCCTCATCGTGCACCTGGATCATCAGGCCGCACTATCTACCTACTTCTGCATTCATGAGACTCGCCGCATGGATCACCATAAGATCACCTAGTGTCCCTACCAATCTGAAGGCTTGGACGATAGCCTCGAGCCAATCCTCACCTGCCTGAGGGTTCGTCTCTCCGTGGAACCATGGTGGCCTCTGATACTGAAAACTCATGCAGTTCACTCAGGCGATGTGCAATATCTACTGTTGGGGCTCGTGGTATCGGTGGCTCAGTGGGTAGAGGTACCGCTAGTTCCTACGCTATAATGGGGCCCTACACCGAGGCCTCATTTCTCGGTGGGCTTCCATCTTGCACGTAACTAGGAACCCTAGCTGGATGTCTTTGTGGGGACATACTAAAAAGAAACAGGTGTGCCACAGTTAATATAGTATAACTGGTGAGATGACACAAAGTAATCACAAAGAAAACTTTTGAAACAATCATGCAGTCAGTATTTTTTAGAACTAAGTCGGAAATCAGAAGTCAGGGTCCTGGTGTATGGATACATTGGCTCCGCACCAACACTGGACTCCTTGGACTGATAACCACACTCTATACCCTTAACAATATTGCTTCATAGGAAGAAATTATCAGAGTCCTGAATTCTTCGGTAGAACAGACTTCTTTGATCCCAATTTGTCACGACCCGTCCTCGGGGCCTATGTCGTGATTACCCCAAGCCCGCCTTCCATAGGACAGGGGCTTGTGACTAGTACCAAAGGCGTAAATACCGATAAAAGGGAAGGCATCGCCTTTATATATGTAATCAAACACAACAGAGTATGTAAGATGATGTAAGCACTAAGTAAACTGAGTACAAAAGTAAGTGATAGAATGTAAATGGGCCAGAATACAAACCCAACTGGAAGTACAGTACAATAGTTAAAAAAGAACAACTGTAGTAAAGTAAACCAGAAACCAAAGAGTCATCCTCTGGATATCCCACCTGATGGGTGGGTACATATGGTCTCCTCATCTCCTTAGGTTCGGTCGTCCGCTCTGAGTACGTCCCACCAACTTGTCAACCTCTAGGTACCATCCTGCTCCACAAGTATCCACCTCGATCAGTATTGTCTGTCGTCTGCATCCAACACAACGTAGTACGGGCAAAGGCTGCGTAGGGGTGAGTATACGATACTCATTAAGGACCCTGAGACCCCCGAAGGTATCCCAGAATCCAAAAGGATAAACCACAAAGGAAATATACAAACACAAAGTATCAACTAAATCTACTTAGCTATATGCCCATACATATACATAAGTCATCAATTCCAGTTCGGCTCCAAATCAAGAGCCCAAGTACAACCTAGTCCACATAAGAAAGCACAACACAGTCCACATAGGAAAGCAAGTCAATCAAAACAATTATAATGACTGAAAGACATGACTCAGCTCACACAGGTATACTTCTCACGAAGAGGGGTAGAGATGATAGATGTAGCCTCTGAATCATCTCCCCTATCAAACGCACGTAGGATCCAAGTACATAAGTTTTCATTGCCGAACCCACATAGGATCCAAGTACAGTAACCATCACCGCTGAACACAAATAGGATCCAAGTACAGTCTTCATCGCTGTCGAACCCATAGAGGATCCATGTACATTCTTCCTCGCTGCCGAACCCACGTAGGATCCATGTACAGTCGTCATCATCGTCGAAGTCGCAGCCAGCTCTAAGGTTCCCGCACACAACACGCTCGATTATAGGAGGGTCCGCTCCACGATCCAAGGGGTTTGATACATCAACTGTCACGATGTCCAGAGTTTATGTATCAGAATGTTCCGTCTCTCTAATCGTAACTCAACACGACAGACAGTGCTTCAATCGGTCGCCCGATCTGAGAGATATTGGCGTTTCCATCCCAGGGTCCCGATTGGGTTTTAAGCTAAAACCAACCCGACCATACACCAAATTCTTCCAAAACTCATGTTTAGTGATCCAAAATAACCTTCTCTCTAGGAGGAATTCAACGCAATTGACGACACTCCATTCGGATGTCTGGTCCTTATGTTATAAGTGTTTCCGCTCCAAGAGCCCGATTGGATTCAGGTTCGAACCAACCAGGCTATACCCAAACTTCGCCAAAACTTTGAGTGTAATATACCAAAAAGACCATCTCATTCCATGGATGCCTACACAACTAATGCTGCAACGATAGGAGGTCTTTAGATCATGTTATGAGAAAAGGACCAAAAACAGTCCGAAGTGGGGGGTCTGGGCCCGTCCCGAACCGGCCCAACCCCCCCCCCCCCCTGGGTCAGCCCGAACCAGGTCGACCTGACACGGGTCCAGGTGTGGCCCAGCCTGCCTAGCCTGCGGCTGGCCCGGCCCGCGTGGTCTGCGGCTGGACAGGCCCATGTGTCCTACGGCCCGTCTCGGAAGCCGGTCGCGGCTCAGCCGCTGGCCGAGTGGGACGCCAAGGGGGAGGGGCCCCCTGTTTCCAGAAACGATGGACCCAGTTGGGTCCGCCCTAGCAGCAGGTCAGGGGGTTACACCCCCCATGATTTCCAGGTAACAGCCGACCTTTATGGTCGGCCGGTTGTGAGCCACCGTGGGACCCGGATGGTGTCCCGCCTCCTGGAGACGCGGGTGGCTGGCTCAGCCGATAGCCCCTGCTGGTCCGTCGCAGGCCGCTCCGGGCCACAGCCTTCTTGAGCCTCACCGGCGCGGCATGATATCGAGCGGTCGATCCTTTGGCAATGAAGAACGATGAATAAAACTTGAACAAAAATAACTCGAACCTCGTGATGTGATCTGTAGAGAGGTGGTGTCATTCGTTGTCATCAGAAAGTGAGGTCAAAGTGCGCCCGAGGAGGAAGTGACGTCTCCTCTTTTTTTCATAGAGAGAAGAAGAGGATTTCGCATCATTGATCTTCATGGATTTGGTGCTCTACATCAAAGTGGTGACATTCTTCGCAGAGAGGATGTCGTTTTTCAACGATGGAGGATCTTCCTCCTTCCCTCACACAAGGCTCCCTTCCCAAATTCCCACACAACAATCCAACAAAATTAAAATAAGGTCACCCCTTTTTTTAATTGTTTATGCCATGCATTTCAAAATTTAAGAATTAAAAACACCCATTACCTAATTCAAGTGGTTCAATTAATTGTTTAATGTGTGTTTTCAAGAGTTAATATGGAGAGAGAGAGAGGGTGGAAGGGTTACACATTTAATTCCAAGGGGGTTAAGGGGTAATGGAAAGTGAAAAGGTTGGGGATCGTGTGGGCTACACCTTACATGTATCCTCACATGGGTAGTTAGGATGCTAGTTGGTCCTACCCTAACTGCCCCATGTAGGATAAAACTACCTTAGAAAAAGAAATAAAATTTGTTCCATAAATTTATTCCCTTTTCATTTAATCCACATTTTTTTAACATCTCCTCCCGAGAAAACGCATCTTCTGTAAAGGTCCTCTTAACCAATTACCGGTGCGGCGGTTTCATTGGTGCCCTCAGATTTCAATTCTGAGCACCAGTTCAATAGATAGAAAAACCCACTCATTTTTTCACTCAATATACCTGATCTAAACTTCGGAAATTGATTCCGGGCACACCGGGCATCGGAATCAAGTGTCGTCAGAAACTGCATACTCGTAAAATCCCAAATGATTTATGAAAAACATTTCCTTGAAATTTACAGGTTTTTATATATTAACTCATAAATTAAGGATTCATTCACTTGTCGATTGCAAAAAGATGAGCCATAGTAAAGTGGATCTAAATAATCTATCAAAATATAGTGTTACTTGGTGCAATGTGAAATAGAAAAATATATTTATCTTGAAGATACCTTCATATATATTAACATAGGATGTATACCCTAAAACAATTCAAGGGGGAAGATAAATTGAGAGTTTCCATTCTGTTGTTGTGTGATATCCCTAAATAGATTTTAAATATTGTCTTATGGGGAATATAGTGACCACGACTAAAATTATTTCCAATAAAATATTTCAAATTATAATATTTTTGTTTATAAAACCATCACATTACAATTTTAATTCTAATTATAGGGAACTTTACAAAAATGGGTGTATCATATAGTACAATGTCCATTAATTCATATCCTTTGTTATAAATGGGATGGATATAAAATATAATGATATAACAATAAGGTATAATGCATGTGATACATTGATTGTAGAGTATGGTAGGATTATGATATTATGTTCACAGATGTAGCCACATATTACATATAGTTTATCCCTAGTTATAAATTAACTAGTTCAAATAATTATTAATCCATAAGAATGAAATAATCATTTGAAAAATTCATACTATTACGAAGCCTTAATGGATAATCTGTGATTATAAAAAAGGTATTTTTTCATGTAATGTAATCATGGGATTTAATCCCTTAATTGAATTATGGTTACTTATATAAAGAGATATGATCCTATCATGGGATGTGTAAGACACTCATAATCCATATTTAATATTATCTCCTACATGTCTCACCTTTAGTATTCATGGAGAAAGTTCTAGCACACATATTGAGATTGTCTTGTCATCTTTTTATGAAAGAGTATTATCATGTGTAGTGGAATACCTATGGAGGATAGAGTCCATTGAATATGTATTCGTTGAAATGATCATGAAAACTCATTCGACCATAATGGGTATGAACCTGTTGTATTTAAGGTATTAAAATTGTTAAGTTATTTATTTTACAACTTATTTATAATGATAATAGATCAGGATCATATATTTGGGGGTTTTCAATTTATTTTATCATATGATTATCCTATGAAACCAATTAGTTCCATTAGATTCACATTCATCAAATATTCACTATTTTTAATTACGTACATATGTACCATTATATGCATTAGAATATATCATATCATACAATATGAAATTGTTGATGTTAGCTACATGATCACATGAATTGGTGATATAGGATACCATTAATAAATATTTGAACATCATAGGGAATAATTTTTGTGTATCATAAGGTAAAATATACTTACAACCATTGGTTTTGTTCTGATCTAAAAGTGATTATATGAAATATTATAGGGTATGAATGAAATTGTAGTTTTATTAAAACAGTGAATCGATCCATAGTTATGATATTGAATATATCATACATTATGGAAAGGGTGCCTAAAATAATCTATCTTGTCATGATATACTCTTACATATGTGTGTCCTGACACATTAGAGTTTTTACTTTTATATATAATCACTCATCTATATGGTCAACCACCTATGTTATTTTTTTAATTTCCATGAAAGATACTCATTATAAGGGAAACCATATATTTAATAGTATTACAATTTCTATATAAGTGATTAAATTTATGTACAGGTTCACCCCAATCCATATCACTCATTAAGACAGATAATGAAATATATTTATCACAAAATGGGTTATAATGATAAAAATTTATAAAAATTATCATTTTGGATTCAGTTTATTATATTTAAAATTAAATAATATGTGTTGGGAAATATAATAAGTGAATTTTTATTCTTGACCAAATTAATATGTTTTCATATTAATGTCACCTGATTGTAAAATAAGAGAAAAATTTATTCCTTTGGAATAATCATGTTTATGAATTATTTATGAAATTTTAACATTATGTGTAGTTTAGTTTATGAGATGAATGTATTATTATAAAATTTTGTACCATGATTTACATGATAAGTATGAAGGAATTATATTTTGTTTTCATCTACATATACAATGAATTATAATATATTTAATTAGTTTATTTTTTTTATTGAATTTAGCTCATACAGATTAAGTGTCAGAGTTCTGATGAATTGGAGTATTTATTTAAGAAAATATTTATGGGTGGAGGGACTATGTTTCAGATTTTATACTATACTAGAGGCTTCTTTATTATTATATAAATGTTGCTGAAAATCTATAGATTTAGGCTCACTCGTGTAGAAATTATAAATTTCATATAAATATAAACTGTTGCCTGAAAAGATTAGTTACAATATTCATTTGAAGAATTTGGATATGTGTGAATATTTTAACTTGTATTTTTATGTGACTAAAACAATTTATCGGTTTTCCTAAGAGTTTAACATTAATATGGAGTAAAGTTATAAATATATTGGGTGGAATAGGGATTACAAAACAAAATATTTACAATAAAACATTTATAATAGAATAAAACTTCTGATAATAAATATGTAAGGATATTATATAATCTAGAATTTAATATGCATGTAATATATATTTAATTTGAGATAATTAAAAAATAACAACCCTAAAATACTAAGTGAGAAGTACCTTTAAAATAATATATTTTTAGGACCTTGGTAATTTATTATAGTTGAATCTAATAGCTAGGTTGACATTTAATTTCTTGAGACAAGATATAATGTAGTATGGTGAACCTAATTGTTATGTTCCATAATCATGGAACTTGTGTTTGGTTACACATAGATAGGAATATATTATAGATAGGATTCCAATTTAATAGAGTTGGATTTATATCCTTATAATGGATTTTTAATATTATTTATCACTCAATAACCCAAGATTCATATATGATATGATTTAGAATTATTTTCTATCAAATACTTTTTAGAATTATTTGCATGCTCAAATCCAGGTAATTTATGAGGAAATATGGATCTTGTCTCCCATAATTGATATACATTATAGGTTCAAAATTTAAGGGAGAGTATTTTCATTATAATACTTAATGAAATTATATTAAAATAATACTTACTCTTATATATATATATATATCTTTTATAGGTTATGTCATTCACCAAGTAAATCAATATGAGATCTATTATAGTTATGACCTATAAATAAAATCAATATTAGTATATAATGATGAGAAGTGTTATAAAATAGAATCATTCTAAGAATATGAATATGAATATAGTAGAGATAAATTTCTCAAACTATTACTCAAAGATAATAGCGATAATGTGTGCATCACACATTTATGAGGATAAGAACAAACTCTAATGTAAGAGGTCATTCTAGAATAGCGAAGTAGATCTTGGTGTTGGAAATTGATCAAGAGTTTCTACATTGTAATTCCGAACATATGATTTAATTATACCTTATGGATTAGTTCTAGAATTGGAAAATTGTTATTATATTCCTACAATAAACAAAAATGTTATTTATGTATAATTTTTCTATAAGATGTGATTTTCAATCATCATAAAGAACTTGTGTATTCAACATATATGGATGAAATATTTTATGGAATCATGATTATAGTATAGCATTTTTACATTTTAGATATCAATATAATTATCAATATCATTTAAAAAAATCTGTCTACAGTTTATTCTTGTATATCAAACCTTTGGTATTGTATCCTTATAAATTTAATAAGAAATGCAATCAAATAATCTATATAGATAAGTTTTTGGAATCATTTTATTATAAATCATATTGTATAAGAAAATCATGTTGATTATAAAATATGAAAAAGGAATATTTTATTGGAAAATAATATAGGAATTTTGTCCAATTAGATCTTATACCTAATAATATATATTTTTTAAAGAGTAAAAAATATAATCATTTGTTTAGGTACTTCATAACTTTTACCAGTGACTTTTGTTTTTCTGTTTGTGTGTTTCTGTTGAGAAAAAGGTATAAATATTTTGAAAAGATCACAAATTATTATAAAAAATAATACAACTGACTTGGAAAGTGTATTATGATTGTCTAGTCATATTATGGTGGTGAATACGTGATTCTTTAATTAGATAATCATCTGAGAGGTTTTTTTAATTTTTTTCAACTGAATCCTCTGAAAATATTTATTGTGACCTATAATTTTTTTAAATAAAAATTATTTTTGATTAAATTTATATTTTACATATATCGTAAAATTAATTCACGGATACTATAAATGTGTAGTGTCATTATAGAGTAGACACATAAATATATATTTTTCATGAAATTTCTTCAACATATCCAAAAAATATTCTTCACATAGAGTATCGTTCTAGGATTATCATACTTAATATTCTACATCATGACCTATGGTAAGTGTAAACATAATAAATTGTCATAATATATGTCACATAAATGACTTATTTTAAAGTAAAATTCCATTTAATTTCCATTTAGGGTTTGTTTTGGGGGTTTCTCAAACTTTTATAGATGAAAGAGTGAGTTTTCATGATTTTGGCCAAACTGTGAGCCCAATTCATATTTAAAAATAAAATTGTATTCCTTTATAAGTCCATAATTTTAAAAAAAATTAATCCATTCTAATTCCTACAATGCCTCCCCAGACCTATTAAAACCACCATAATAATTTGGACCATTTAGAAATCAATAATCATGGTGGATTTTAGTTTTTATTTCTGGGATTGGGCCAGCCCAAAAACCCTTTTCCTCCATTAAAAATATTTATTAATTCATTTATATCTCCTTCAATGTTTATGTTTTCTTTGGATATTAAAACTCTCACCCGAGCCCACATACCCAAGGCACGCCCCAATGCTCTCATTCCCCTCTTTGGAGCTCGGTTTCATTGTGATTTAGGATGAATCATATATGAATTTCTTTAATGTCCCATATTTGAAGAGATAAATTGATTATTTCATAAATCCTTTATTTCTCACAATTTTCCTCTAATATAGTTCCTAAATTATCTCTTAATCTTTGCTCGAACCCCCAATGAATGTTTGGATATTCTCAAATTCATATACTAGTATATTTGCAGTGATTGTTTCAATATTTTTTTCATGGTAAGTGGTTCCTTCTTGGTTTCTTCATTTTCCCATAGGGTTTCCTCCCTCATTCATCGTGTTATATAATTTCTAGAAGTTAGGGTTCGAACCTAGGGTTTAATTTGGTGTCTTTTTGGTCAAATATTGTGGTCTAGGGATGGATTTATCTTCCTTTTGATGCGGTAGTGGTGTGGATGATATTACGCGCCCTGTTTTGAGGGATTACACCCTTTTGGTAGGTTACATGGTTAACCATTCCATGATGAGTTAGTTATATCATTTTACTAGTTATTCTAGTTCCCTATATGCATTATGTGGTGATAAAACCATTTTTAGGGATTTGGTTAAGCATTTAATTTTATAATTATATTTTTGTAGAAGTTGAGAACATTTCAAATGTAACACGTGTGGAATCATTTGTTGTTGTTTTATAAAATATGAAATTGATTTATTAGTTGTTGAAACAAGCTGATAATTCGTTTTTTCTAATTCCATAGTTTCATGTGGACCTTATAAGGGGGTTTTTGGAATAGGTTCTGGTATGTTAAACATTGCCATACATCTAGAGAGAATTTTATAAAAATGAGTGTTTTCATTTGTATCTTTCGTGGTATTATTCAAGTTTATTTTATCACACATGAAAGTGGTTTTATAAATGTCTCCAGGGATTAAAATTATACTTTGGTAGTGTTTTGGTGTGGTTTTGTCCTTGAAATATGGTTTTTAAATGGGGTTTATCAGCAAAGATTGTGTCTTCTCTTTGGAATTGTTTTATGAATGATTTAATGATTTATGTAAGTAGTGAAACCATATTGGAAAAATATTTTGGAGTGTGTATATTTTGGAATGGTAAATTTTAAATGTTAAAGGGGTTGTTTTGTGATGTTTTCCATCATGGAAATGTTTTATAAAAATATTTTATGGATTTACTAAAGTGTGCAAGAGATGTGAATCTGATGTGGGATGTTTTGTGTCAGTGTGATGTGAAAAATGGATTTTGGCTATGTAAAGGGTATTATGTAACATTGTAGTGGGATATTACATGTGTTGGAATATCTTGGATTTGTTTTTTAAAATTAATTAATGAATTTTTTGAACTGTAAATGAAATTTGAAATTTGTTGTGGGCTATTTTGGTGTGAGTCAAATTTCAAAATCAATTTGAATGAAAAGTTTACTTTTGTGACTTGTGTGGTATAAATGTGGGATATTTGGTGAATTTTTTATGTAGATATGATACTGGAATATGAAAAGTATATTTTTGGATGTGGTGAACTTGTTGTAGCACAAGGGGAAAACATGAGTATCTAGGGGGGTGGACATGTAACAGTATGCTAGTGAATTAGTGCTATTTGGCCTCAGTTTTACATAGAAAGATTCACACATAAAACTATAACTAAACTATGATGATTATTATTGGGTAGCACTAGGTTATGGTTATGTTCCCTACTAGTTTCTCATGCACAAGAATAGTTATTTTTTAAGTTAACTCTCACCGAGATATGAGGTACATGGGACCCACATCAAGCAAGTTCCTAGGAGTTATTTCTGATTGCTTGTGCTTATTAAATCATTTATACTCACCATCAGCATAAATTATATTTGGAGGGAAAATTATGTAGAATTACAATTTATTTTAAATGTTTTGATTATTTAAATTATCCCACTTGAAAACTTATTTTTTTTATGTTGCATCTTTTTGAAATTGTTATTAGAAATTACGTGTTTTTGAAATCATGGATTCTTTTCATGTTCAAATGTTTATTACATAGAATCACATAGTGGTGGTATCTTAATGGGATTTGTCTCACACCCTATTTACACCGTTGGTTGTAATTATACATGGTTATTTTTGTGTTGAAGGTTTGGGTATAACTTTTGTACCACCAGTTCGGGTTTTTACAGGTCGTTCGTGATGCGATGTTGTGGAGATGGCTTGAGGGTTGTGCAACTATCCATGTGGATGTTCTTTGGATGTACTTATTTGGTTTCTTACATTTTAATGGCCTTTTAAAAAAGTTTTTAAATTATGTAATTAAGTTCAAATATTTTCCAAAAGAATGTTTTAGTTAAGAAAATATAGATTTGTTTTAATGAGTGTGTTTGTTATTTAATGTTTATAGACTTGGGTAAATCCATCCCAAAATTCATTTTATGATACCCAGACACATTTTACATATTGTGGGGATCGAGAACACCCACCGTTCCCTATCCTGAGCTGCGTTGGGTGCTGGTTTTGTTGGCGACCAGAATCAGTTCATGATAAAATGGTATCAGAGGCAGGTTTGCTCTCTTTGGGTCTTGTTATTTGGGGAATATTCAAGATATTATAGAGTTAGGATTATCGAGACATGGAATTCTGGTTATGAGTAATTTGTCTGATCACCACAACCCATTAATGGATTCAAGTCACTAGGTGAGGTCTGGGCTTTTCTGAGTCCATTGGTTTTCATGGTTTGGTGATGATTAAGGGAAATGAAAAGAGAGTTGGGTTAATGGTCATAGGGAGATCGCAGGGTCTGGAAATCCATGTGGAGCAGGAGATATTTCCCATGAAAACTTTCTATGGTGGTGATGATATTGAAGTATGGACACCAACCATATGTCTATGTAACCCGCCAAAGCTAATTTCCCCATGCATTGTCTGGTGTCCTTTAGATTTAAAATCTTGGATGTTAGGTTTTTAAAATGAAATGACATTGTTTTAAGAAGTGTAGGTTTTTTATGTAATGATTTTATAATAAATATATAAGGGTTTGAATTTTGAAATGGGGGAACAAAGTTTTTAGAATCTTTTTGAAATGGAAAATGTTGTGTTTATACCACTTTTTAAAGCAGAAAATTGTGTTAAAGTTGGTTTTGAAAATGTGTTTCCAATAAAGTTTTCAAAATTTTTGAGAGGTGATTTAATGGGATGTGATTTTTTTAAATTAATTTATATGATTTTAATATGACTGTTCATTTAAATCAATGTTACTTTCTGAAAATCATGGTATGGTGTAATTTTTGTTTGATTTCGTGGTTAGCGGTTTTTAGAAAAATGAGTTATTGGTTGACTTTTTTGGTTTTGAAAAGTGGAAAAAATAGTTTTAACCTTTGGTATTTCAATGAGAAACCACATGAATGGGGTTATATGGGATGATGGATTGTTTATGGAATGGATAGATGATTTCTTTGATGGATATGAGGAGGGTGCCCTATGTGGCACATAAACATGCATGTGTGAGGCCTAAGGGGTACCATTGGTGGATATGCTAACCGTTGAACCGTTTATTTTCAAAAAGATGATTTTAAAGGAAAAGATTTATGTATTTATGACTAGTTTGTGATGATGTGTATAATGTGATTTTTAAAATTTTTACGTTATGGGATGTTTTGATTCCAATAACCCCTCCAGTTTGTATGGTGTTTTGTGTTTGTTTTTGGTTGGTAAGCTGTGTTGAAGGGCTGGTTATTGGTCTCTTTTGAGAAATGTTTTGGTATGCCATTATAGTGGTTCCTTTCATGTGTTTGGTTCGGTTTTGAGGTATATGTTGACCAATGGACCATAATGGTTATGTCCATGGGTTTAATATTTTGATAAGGTATGCCCCATTAAGGGTTTGTGCGCAACTGAAGTGCATCTTGGATTGTTTCTCTATTTGACGACCCTATAATTGATTAATATAAGGAATCTTTTTCTTGAGCATTTTAGATTGAGTCTACACCTTTTCCATTCTTGGTTTTGTGTATCCTATTGTAGTGGGAGAGTGATCATGGATGGTTGAAATAGACTTTAACCTTTTATGGTTTTTGATTTTCCGAAGGTATAAGTAATCTGGGGTTGTTAGCGTGGATGAGTATCTAGATGGTGTCTAAGAGGTCCTCTCGGTCCTTCATAATATCTTCTAAGAAGGTGTTCACATTAAACTAGTAGTTTGGTAAATCTATTCATGAAAGGATATAGTGGACACTTTCTAGAATTGTGTGTTGTTTGGAGATGCTGTATAAGGTCCCTATTCGTGCAATGTTTATATCAGTCACACTGGTCATGTTCGGTTACCCCTTTGGATGTAATGCACTCGATTGATTGTAAAGGTAAATGTCATGAAATCCTCTGAGAGTCTCTATTTTTTTGGGAGAATGTCTCCCTTGGAAAAACATAGAAATATTCCATTTTAGAGGAAGGTGATTATAGTTGTTCATTACTTCTATTGTTTCTCACTCGAAGTGACAAGGAGTGACATGTGTGCATACTCTAAGACCTAGTTTCAGTGAAATATTGAGTTAAGGTAAAGTGATTTTTGGAATTTTTATACCCTCACAATCGTATAAGGGATTTCATTGTAGTTGTTTGTGGAACTTAAAGTAGAATTATCATTATGGGGGTTTCCAAATCCTAACTACAAGGTCGAAGATGCTTCAACAATTTAAGCTCTAACTATATGTCTAAGAGTGAATTTGGCTCATAGTCAAGGGAAATCCTCAGGTTGATTATACCATTATACAATGTCTTATCCTTAGTATGAAAATTATGATGATTTTAAACCTCTGGTGTCATCATCTTACTTCTGTTGTTCCCATTCAGTGGAAATTGGTTGAGGGCCTTGAACCATTGTCATCACCTAATGTTATTCCCTCCCCCATTGGTCTCCATTTATTAATTTGAGAATGGTTGGAAATTTGGCTATATAGGATGATCACACATTTTTTGGACATTTAGTAGTAACCATGTTCTAGGAATCCATGCAAAATGTTTGATCTGCACATTTAGGGCAGGGTTTCCCAAAATGTACGCACTTCCCATATCATTAAATTTTTTTGGGCCATTTTATACCAACCTATAGTGGTCAGTTAATATGGTTGGTTTTATCATGGGGAAACCCACTATGATTCTCATATACATTACTTTGTAAATTTTGAATTGAATTCTACCCTTTGTACTATAGAGTCTGTTCAGGCCTCCCTTTTTAGTGTCCTGATTCTGTCTCGGAAAAATATAGGTTGTCTCTTATGGTGGGGAGCCTATTTCTGTCCCCCATACCAATAACTCCAATTTAACCATTGTCTTGGATTGGTAGTAGATAGACTCATTCGAAACTAACAATTTACCAACATCTTCTTTGAGTAAATGTTGGGATTGGAGAACACCCAATGGTTTAGTTAAAGTAAGTTAAATGTAATCTTGTTCAAGTTGTTCTTCATTTAAGTGAATTGATTGAGTCATGTTGGGATAGTGTTTGAGGAGTTTTCTTTTGGGATAATGTATGAATGTGATTTATCATTTCAGTAATGGGGAGTAAGTTTTTGTTGTGTGAGTAATCCTTCATTAATTTATCAATGGAGGTATTTTGGCCTTTTGAGCCGAAGCTTGGAAAAGAAGTACATCCTGGTTTATTGGTAGGGTTTGGTTTTTTCTATTTGTCCATATTGTGGCATCTAAGGATGGAAAGTTTTCATGGTGGGGAGAATTGTCACAAAGATGAATTATTTTAAAGGAAAATTTCATTTAATTTCCACTCATTCTATCTTTTTGTTGTTTCTCCAGATTTTATTGAGGAATCGGTTAGTTTTAATGAATTGGGACAAACCGTGAGCCCAATTCCAGATTTAAAAGTAACTATTGATTATTTTATAACTCCTTAATTTTTCGAAATTTTTCATCAATTCTAATTCTTACTAGGCCTTATAGGACCTAAAAACACCACCATATTAATTTGGACCATTTAGGAATCAATAATCATGATGGATTTGGGTTTTTATTTCAAGGATTGGGGCTGCCCGAAAGCCCATTTCTGACATTAAAAATATTTTTCAATTCTTTAATATCTCTTTCTATTTTTACATTTTTTTAGTGATTCAAACTCTAACCAGATCCCAATTACCAACGGTGCGTGTCCATGTTCTACATCCCCTCTTTGGAGCTAAGTTTCATCGCAAATTAGGCTGAAACGTCTCTGAATTTCTCAAATCTCACATATTTGAATAGATAAATTGATTATTCCATAACTCCTTCATTTCACACTATTTCTCCCACATTATAATTCTTACATGATCTATTTTCCCTTGATAGAATCTCCCATGAATTTTTGGCTATTTTTAAATTTAGATACTGGTGAATTTTGGGTGAAGTTTTAAATATTTCTTTCAAGGTAAGTGATTCCTTCTAGGTTTCTTCATTTTCCCTTAGGGTTTCCTCCCTCATTCATTATGTTCTAAAATGTACAGATGATAGAATTAGACCTAGGGTATTGTTTGGGTACTTGTTTTCAAATATTGTGGTCTAGGGCTGGATTTATCTTCCTTGTGATTTAGTGGTGGTGCGGTTGATGTGTCATACCATGTTTCGAGGCATTCAACACTTTCAGTAGGTGATTCCAAGGTTAACCATTCCTTTATGAGTTAGTTTTCATAATTTACTGGTTTTTTGTGTTCCCCATATGTTGTGTGTGGTAAGAAAAACATTTTCGTGAGGGATTTTGTTAAGAATTTAATTTTATAAATGCATTTTTGTTTATGTTGTGAAATTTTAGAATGTAACACATGTTGTACCATTTGAGGTAGTTTTATAAAATATGAAATTGATTTATTAGATGATGAAAAAGGCTGAAAAATATATTTTTCTAATGAATTAGTGTAATGTGGGCCTTAGGAGGGCGTTTTTTTAGTAGTTTTGGTGTCTAGAACTTTATTATACTTTTTGAGAGCATATTATTAAAATTGGTGTCTTTATTTGTTTATTTCATGGTATTATTCAAGGTTATTTTATCACAATTGAATGTGGTTTTATAAATGTCTCAATCACTTCAGATTATTATTTTTTAGTCTTTTGGTGTGGTTTTGTCCTTGAAATATGGTTTTTAAATGGGTTTTATGTGAAAATATTGGGTAAACTCTTTGGAATTTTTTTATGAATGATTTGAATGATTTAATGATTTATGTATGTGGTGAAACCATTTTGGAAAACTGTTTTGGAGTGAGTATATTTTTAAATTATACATTTTTAATGTGAAAGGGGTTGTTTTTTGATGCATTCAATCTTGAATTGTTTTTATAAAAATGTTTAACGGATCTATTAATGTTTTTAAGACATGTGAAAGTGGTGTGGGGTGTTTTGTGTGACTGTGATGTGAAAAATGGATTTTGGTTATAAAAAGGGTATTATGTCACATGTGAGTGGGCTGTTATGTGAGTTGTAATATCTTTAATTGGTCTTATAAAATTTTTTAATGGATTTTTGGAAGTGTAAATGAGATATTAAAAGTGTTGTGGGCTATTTTGGTGTCAGTCAGATTTCTTAATCAGTTTTAATGTAAAGTGGACTTTTGTGACTTATGTGGTATACATGGTGGATTTTTGGTGAATTAGTGATGGGGAAATGATATTTTCAAATTAATAGTATATTTTGTGACTTGTTGAATTTGTTTGAGCACAAGTGGAAATCCCAGGTATCTAGGTGGGTGGACGTATACTAGTATGCTTGTGAATCTGTGGGGTTTGGCCTCAGTTTCACATAGCAAGATTGAGGCTTATAACTCTAAATAAACTATGATGATGATAACTAGGGACCACTAGGTAATTGGTGTGATTTATGCTTGTGTCTAGTTCATGAGAACAAAAAAATTGATTGTTACTCTCATCCAGATGTGTGGTACCTGAGACCCATAGCAAACTAGTGCCTAGGGGTTATTTATTATTTCTTGTGCTCATTAGATCCTTTATAATCACTGTCAGCATATGATATATTTTTATATAACATTAAGTATCATTTTAATTTATTTTAGAAGTGTTTATTCTTTAAATTATCCCACTTGAAATAATTCTTTTAGTTGCATCTTTTAGAAATTTTAAATAGATATTACATGTTTTGGAAAAAATAAATGATTTTCATCTATGAATGTTTAAAGCATGGAATATCACGGTGGTTATATCCTACATTGATTGGGATCACACCCTTCTTACACCATTAGGTGTAAGTAGACTTGGTTATTTTGTTGTTGTAGGTTTCTTTACAACTTTTATGCCAACAGTTCGGGTTTTTACCGGTCGTTAGTGATGTGGTGTTTTGGAGATGGCTTGAGGGAGGTGGTTGTTTCAATGTGGAGGTTCTTGGGATGTCATTATTTAGTTTTTTAATCTTTTAATCTTCTTTAAACATAGTTGGGACTTATGTAATTCAGTTCAAAAATTTATCAACAGACTAGTTTAGTTGAAAAATCCTGATTTGTTTTATTGAGTTTGTTTCTTGTTTAATGTTTATAAACTCTATTAAAACATTCTCAAACATCATTTTATGAAAACCAGGCACATGTGCCTGCCTGTGGGTATCGATAATGCCCTTAGGTCCTTGTCATGGGCTGGGTCGGGTGCTGGTTTTGATGGCGACCAGATTCGGATCGTGGCAATAGATATTTTGTAAGGGTAAAATTTTGAGATATCATTAAATAATACTAAGTGGGAAAAAGATAATCAAAAGTGTTTGAACACATGATCATAATTTATAGAGATAATACGAAATCATCCATTATTAAAAAAAGGTGATTCTTGAAAGAAGGATTTAACCAAATATAATACATATTCATAATAATGAATCTAAAATAATTGGACATGAAGTATAACATGATCATATTACAAGGGAATTCATAAAAATCATAATGATATGAAATCATTTCATTGTGAACATATATAAACACCATGAGGTCAACTAATCATATTAAGAATATATAATAATTTCCCCACATTAAATTATGGTTGTAAAACTAGTTCAACACATAAAATTTTTAATATTTCGTCATATGAATTGGTTCATGCTGAATATTGTGAAAATGAAATTAGGTTCACGTGTGACATAGTTATATCAAGAGATATAATTATCTACCCATTACAATGTAGGGATAAATAACCATGGACCCACAAATCACATAACTACAACCATACATAGGTGTGTGATAATAGAAACAAATAATTCATAATTTTATCATAGCATAACCAATGATAAATAAATTGGTTTCAAAATGATTTTGTAATAAAATAATTTACTTATTGGAATGTAATGAGTTTCATATAATCAACCTTAATATGTCAACATCATAATTTATATAGAGAAGGAAATCTGATGTTATCATTATATTATATCCTCACGGAATCATAATGTCCTCAAATTTTATTTACACTGATAAAAAATTTTAAAATAGTATTTGATGAATTTTGGAAAATAAGAAAAATATTATTTTTTTTATATCATTAAAAAAACAAACAATAAGAAAATATTGAAAAAAATGTTTTCTAGAAAAAAAACCATGTATACATTTAAAATAATATTAAGAAAAAATAATAGTTTTGGTGGTGGGATAATTATTCCATTTTGTATAAACTAAAGGTGAACAATCTTTTCACACTTTTGAAAAAAAAATCAAAAGTGAGGAATATATAAAACATTTCAAAAGATTACCCTTGATAATTTATAATGAAAATAATATTTTGTTAAAATAATATTTCCCTAGAATTTATGTAAAGATAAAAGCATCCATAAATATTTTTTTACAAATACGGGTATGGAATTAAACATTAATCAACCAAAGAGGATATAAGGATGATTTTTCATTAAAAATACTTTCATGGAAATTTTAAGTAAAAAACAAAAGAAATGATACTAATACATGAACATTATTAGAATAAATAAAGGATTAAAAAATATATTGGGTTCATAGGATGAATTTTAAATAATTTAATTCAATATCAATTTATCATAGATAATCCTGAAATGAAATGAGATTGTAACATAAACCATTACCTCAAATCTTATCTAACTTCATACACGTTAGAACCTCATATATATTAAAATTAAATTTATTATAAATATATTAAATAAACATATTCATATAAATATTTAAATATATTATTCCATTATAATTTCAAATTACACTTTTATTATAAATTTCTTCATTAAAACTAAAATTCTGGTGAAAATTGATTTGTTTATTATGGAAGTTTCGGTTCGACGATTCTGGAACATGCACGTTTCACTTAATTTATTTATATAAAGAATATTATTTATTTTATTAGTATAATAATTATTCATTATATAAAAATTAATAACTATTTATAAAATTAGGTGATGAAAAGTTAATTACATCGCAACATGGAGATAATAGTCCATATATACACAGTTGTAATTTTTTAAATTTTTAATGTATTAAAAATAGGAAAATAATATTTTAAAATTATATAATAATAATAATAATATCATACATATCATATATATATATATATATTCATCAATTATATCCATATTACCAACCATGTTAATGTGAAATTAAAAAAGAATCACATCACTTTAGAGTAGTGGCAGTCCACATGTATGCATGATAGACATTGTTATTTTCCAGAATATGGAAAAAATATAGATAATGGGGATTAAAATAGCATAAAAAGATAATAGTATAGTATATATATCAATTAAATCATCTGTATATAGTTTTATAGAATTTAGAGGAGGTGTAGAAATAACTAAACATGAAAAGGATTCTTAAGAACATATACATATTCATCAGGTATTCTCATTTGAAATGACCTTAAGTATTCTTGGATGGGTCTTTTTTAAAGATAATAACCGCATATAACTAGATAACAATTTTGGTATAGTATTTGGGTAGATCATGGTTCAGTTAAGGGGCATAAGTGTTGTAGAGAATAGTGGATATGAAGATCCCTTTTATAATAGAGGGGAGTGGAAGACTTCTAATGACTTAGAATATAAAAATAAAATAAATTCAATCACATGATAAGGTGGATAAAAAATTTACCAGTTTCATATATCGATTTTATTAATATTTAAATTAATTAATATGGTATTATTTAGGTTTTTTATTTTATCGTTTATCACATTTTTTAACCCCTAATTAAATAATAACATTTACTAATGTAGTAATTTTATAAATAGGTTTCCATTCATAATTAAAAAAATTAAAATTTGAATAATTAGTAAATATATAAATTATGATTAAAAATATATAACAAAATTTCTAGATTCAATTTTTATATGTTGTAAAAATTCATTTTAAAATATGTATGAAATATTCAACAGGACCTGTTTTTAGAATAATACATTTTTAAGATGAAAATATAATTTATTTTTATTCATTTAATACTGAATAACATTATATGAATGTTAATATATATTAATGAGTACATAATTAGGAAATTATAATAATATTATTCACTAATACCGACTAATTATATTTTTTATGATAAAATACATTTTTCTCAATAAAAACAGGTTTCTCAAGAAAACATATATCTTTCTCCCTTAAAAATAATTTATATTTATTTTAAACCAATTATTATTAATGTTTTATTTATAATTTTTTTAAAACAAAATTTAATAAAATCATACCATATTAAAAATTGTTTTATTAATAATGAGTTATCATGACCTTCCTATTTTATATTATTGATATTCATTAGAATCTACAGAATTCTTACTTAACTATGATTTATTTATGAAAATAATATAGACACCATATAAGATATTAACTCGGAAATATCTGAGTGTATATTTTATGAGTATTCTATGTTATGAATAATATTAAAAACGTTTTCTTATAATAAAATTAACCATAAATAATGGAACATTATTTTTATTAGTTATTCCAAATAGATTGTGGGATGTTGAATTTATAATCCTACTGCAAAAAAAATTATTTGTGTCCTGACATGATTTTTTTATTTATTAGGTGAAAATAGATTTAGTATTCAGTGGGGGGAAATTTTTACATGGATAATTTCATGTCCAAAAAGGAAATTTTCCTCATATGGTGGTTGATTTAGATCCACAAAGAGTTACAGAAGTAGAAAAATCTAATGTAATATAAGAATGTAAATGGAATGGTAGGAATTATCTGGTTCCCTAGAGATATATATTTATTGTATAATATGATGATTATGTAATTTTTATAGGTGATGGAAAAACTAATTATTAAGTGGATATTGAATGTTATGATTATGATATATGGTTAAAATACATGGAATATAAAACAAACTTCCTAAATTCTGATCAAGTTTTGATATTGGTGGATGCACCTAAATGGGTGGGACCCATACTATTCAAGTGGGTTATCCATAAGAAATAATAGCATAAATATAATCAACTTATTTATATATAATTTCATCAAGAGATAACAAATATATGTACTTTCCAAAAAAGTAAATATATAGGAAATAAAACATATAATAAAACTATTAAATATAAACACCTGATAAACTCAAGTATATTAAATATTATCCTTGATCAATCTCAAAATACATTGCTCACCACTACCATTAAGAATCACCATACTCTATAATATATCGCCTAGAATAACTAGAAGTCAACTCAGAACTAGAGACTATATCTCCACATATTCCTTGTCTATATTTAAACCTATGAACCATCCACAGGGAGACAACCTGTGTGGAAATACTACATGGGTAGTGGTGAGTATGAACATAACTATTGTATGTCCATAAAATATACAACATAAAAAACAATAAGTTAGATAAACTCATGGAATGAGTGGTGACCAAATTGAAAACAAAGTGGAAAACCATAAAAGAAGTTATTTCAAATTTCTCGGGGCATGAGAGTAGGAATATGAAAAATAAGGGAAAATAATTTTTTTTTCTACAGAAAAAAATCTCATAGATTCATGAAATGTGTCAATAATCATATATCTGACTTTCAATAGTCACACCACATGAAAAAAAGGAAAAAACAGAAGTGTATAAATTTTTTGAATTTAATATATATGTGTATTTCCTATCATGAACGAAACCCTGTAGGGTATTTATGATTAATAAATATCGATGAAGCCCATTATGTTTAGCCACTTTACCTACTACATTGCCCGTATAAAACATGATGGGGACCCATATCATCATAATATCATGATTATCAAACAATGAAGAATTAAAACCTAGGGCTCCTCTATAATATAACATCAATATATCCTCTAAAAAACCTATGTCACTAATCAATGTAACCTCTCTATAGGGATTATAGGTGACGTGTGCCTCGATGTTTGATACACAATAGTCATGGGGATTCTGACCTTGGTGGTGTATCTGCCTCCTACATGAGCTCTTTTACAAGATGATATTTACTCTATAGATAGAGAAATAACATCCCAAGTGAGTATGAGGGGATATTTAAAATATATCTATGAGTTGGGGGACCAAAACATTACATAACCATGCCTCATTGAGGATGAAGACCACAAAACAACTTGGAAGATCACTCATGACAGTCATCATTTTTAAAATTTAGGAAAATCATAAAAAAATTCATATCTCACCTAAAAAAGACCTCAGAGGCCGAATAAATCATTACATTTGAATATACATGAAAAATACTTAGAATTGGTTATTCATTTGTTAAAAAAATTCATCGAATGAAAAATACTCATTTCATCATTTCCTGGATAAGGATCAATATTTTATGGGACCGTGGCTCGAGCTACAAGGAATAATTATATGTTTTCAATTGAACATGAAATGATTATACCAATTTAAAGTTTTAGATGTCAAATAGAGATCATCGATTTGAAATATTGGTAAAATGATAAAACTTATTCATGATTTAGTAATAATAATAATAATATTATTATTATTATTATAAATCTCAAATAATTTATGCAACGGTGTATTCCAAATAGACATTTTAAATTCTACATCCCCTCTTCCCATAATCCATATATCTCTCTCCAGATATCTTTTAATAGGTTAAATTTTAATTTATTATTTATGTGATTTTCTCTTGTTCAATTCTCTTACCCCTCTCATGCAGGTTTATTCACCAATCCACATATGTGAAGGGATTCATATTCTCAAATTACCACAACAATAACATCGTAGTGACCACGTAACTACCACACACCATGATACCCTGTCTTTGATGAGGAAATTAAACCTCCTCTTTCTCAACAAGAACCATTTCCATTGTGCACCATCTCCACTATGAGGATATAAAATCCAATCATCATAAACCCATTTCCTCTTATTGTATGTTGTTTTGGATCTTCAATCCCTTAAAATATTACTCCCTCTATAGGCAGACACCATTCATTTTAACGGTTTTCAATCCCTTCTTCATCCCCACCAGCTTTTGTAGGTATCTATCCCTTCTTCGGTCCATCGATGATATATAAAATAAATTACAAGGTTCTGTATATTTTTTCATACTTTATCTTAAATATAGATATATTCTACATTGTGTTATGAAGTATGATATACAAAATAAATCATTATTTATAATTTATATTCATTATGTATTTTTATTAATATAATTTGGAGTTAATAATTCTCTTGTTATCTACGTGCATTCAATGAATATTTTCTTTAGATATTACCTTGTTCCGTTTTTGGTAGTATTTATTAATTATATTCAAATATATTCCAAAAATAATAAAATTCATGAAGAACAGTTGAAACATTTGTTCAAGACCCAAAAGAAGGTGAATTTCAATGATTAATTTACCAAGTGTGACTTTTTTCATAATAATGGTTCATTCATAATTCATATAATCTCATGTTAGGGTATATCAGTGGATACTTAAAAGATTAAAGTTATTGATCAATGGTATAACTGAACATAGTAAATGTGATACTTAGTTTAATTGGGTTGGTTGGATATTAACAATTCAATTTGAGATATTTCTCATGAATATCTAATATAATAACAAAATTGACTCAAAAGGGGGACCTGTTCTAGTAGATAGATGAGTAAGAAGATAATTTCAAAGAACTAACGTGATAATTAGTTTTCATTACTATAATCTCACTACCGTACAATTAAATAGGGTTTATATACATAAAATGTGATACATAAAATACTTTTTTGGGATGTTTTCTCATGCATAATGAGATGGTGATATAATATTCATCTCGATGATTAAAAATCCATTGTAGAAATTAACTGAATCATGATTTAGATATTGAAATTGTAATTTTATCATTGAAGATATTGAGGAATTATCTATATGATTAATTCTATGATAGATATACTGATAATAAAATATTCATGTATATATTTATATTTAACGAGTTTAATATGAGCTAGAGATGATAGAAGGAGATGATCACATATTATAATTTCTCATTACATTACCACCATGGGATGGTGACCTAGGTGGATGATGCTCTAAATCAGAATACCATGATATTTTATCCATGATGAGGATTTAATGTGAACCAATATTTATGTATTTTTATAAAATAGATATTTAATTCATGAGGAAATAAGATACATCATATCTCATTCAAGTGTGTGTCCAACCATCCATCCATAAAAGGATTGAGATGGCGTAGAAGGAAAATGTGGATTTATAGATGAAAATGAGAAGTATTGTTGAGTTCAAAAATTATCCTGATTGAATGATAAGGTTTTTAAACTGATTATATTTGTAATTGATATAACACTTGATGAATTATATGTTAGATCGATCTCATAACTCTTCATTATCTTTTCATCTTAGAGGTTTGAAAATGTATAGAGATCTGAAACAACACCTATGGGGGGATTACGTGAAAGTGGATACAAAACCAATATAAATAAAAGATGAAGGGGACCAAATACATAATTTAACCATTTTTCTGGGATAATACTGTAACACCCCAATATTTTATGATAAATTTACCTTTAATGAAATTAAATTTCATTGATATCATTCTTTATACGCAACCCCACTTCTAAATGAGTTGTGATGTATTACACCTTTATAACCTAGATTTTTTCTAGTTATAATATATTTACCAAAATTATACATGTATGTTTTTTTAATTAGTTAATATTTATTTACTATTTCATAATATATAAGAATACAATTTTTAGTAATGTGATTTTAGGCTTTAAAAATAATTTTTCTTCAAAAATGGGTTATATTTCATTTTGTGGAAGAATATTATCATTAATTTCAAATAATTTAATAAATTGTTTTTTATAAAAATTTAAATCATTTTTTATATAATAAAATATAATTAATCATAGGGTGAATTATGCCACTTCGGTGGTGGTCTGGTGGTGAATGTGGGTGGCACATTCACGTTGTTCTTTGGGAGGTTCATGGTTCGAATCCTGGGAGTCCACTTGCGGGGTGAACCACTCCCCTAGGATCCACCCACCTTACCAGGTCTTCCAGTATCATTTGGGCCGGCAAAATGAGTCACATCCCAATCACTGATGGATCGCTTGATGGACCATCACTGCCGGACAGTCACACTCCGGGACGCTCTGCCATCTCGGCTGGAAACGACTCATTCCCGGGTGGGGCTCTCTCTGGAGTGATCCTTTCATGGGTAGGGGGGTTCCCATGTGTGTAGGATCAGGAAAGTCCACACAGAGGAATTCCATTTTTAAGAGAAAAAATCATAGGGTGATTTGTTGGGAATTTTATGATAAATGTTATTTATCGGTTAGTTGATAAAATAATGATTTTTGAGAAATAAATTTTTTTCATTTATAGTATTTTCAAAGCCCAATTATTTTTATTGTTTTTAAAATATAATTAGATTATTTTTATAAAAAATAATTCAATTTATACATTTTGGATCAATTTTATACACGGTCTTCATATAATAATACTTTTATCCATAAAAAGTCTTTTTTTAGAAATAATTAATTTTTTTGATTTTTATAGGTTTATTTTAAAATTAATTTTTACCATATATAGTATTTAAATAATTTCATATCAATTATATATATTTTATAATGATAATAATTATTATTTAATATTTTCAAATTATTTCTTCTGGATAATTAATAGTAAAATAAGGAAAAATATTTTACCATAAATATGGTTAAAATATGTTTACTGAGGGTATAAAATAATGGGATTAGGGTTTAAATTTCCCTAAAACAATTATAAATCATTTTTAGAGGAATATTTTTTTCCTATATCCTATTAAATTTTTAATGTTTCAATTTGTTGTCTATTTTTTTACTATTACATTAATATCTCTAAATATTTGGAAAAAATCTCATTATTTCCCTCAACACTTATAAATGGACACCCTACCTCTCTCAAATTTAAACCACATTGAATAATATTTCTATATTAAACCTTAAAATTATCTTCTTAACATCCATATCTTTGAATTTAGGTTATTTTCTTCATAAAATTCTTTTTTCAGGGGTCTGTTTAGAATGGATTTAAAGGATGATTATCGAATATGACATAATAACTTTTACTGACTATTCTAAACTTTTTACTTCAGGAAAGTCCTATAAATAAAATAGACCAATAAAAAAATAATAACTAAAAATTAATAAATATAATTATATGTTATTATTATTATGGTAAAACCATTTTTAGTCTCTTTTCTAACCTATGGAAAATGGAAACATCAAATCTCTATACACACAGCTTATTGTCTCAATGTAATGGTGTAATTCCTATTTTGATAAAAATTTTAGTTTAATGGTTAAAAAATGGAACTAATAGGTATAAATAATATTTAAGAAATAATTTTGATCCTATGAATATATTATATAATTTAACTTCTTACCCTTCCACCAGTTTAAAAAACTATAACATCGCTCATCCATACAAGTGGACTACCACCATCGAGATGTGATGTGATTCATATTTTATGTATATATTTCATGTACGATTATATATATATATATTTTATATAATAATAAATATTTTATATATTTTGGAACCATGATCATGATATAAGGATTGAAACTACCTTTCAAAATATGCATCCAAACAGAGACCATTATCACTCATAAATGATAATTTTAATAATGAAATATTGATAAAAGGGTTTTAAATTTGTTTAAGTGGATCATATATGATATTAAAAATCTATATATTGTGTGTTATAGAATTATAATAAATCTTAATTTATTATAATGGAGGTTTAAATAACTTAAAAAGAAATATCCACATGGCATTAGGGTTTATTTCAAATTCTCATCATTATTCGGTGTAGTTTATGTTTAATTATACATTGGGATAATTATATAATATTTATATAATAAACCCAGCCTATTTTCTTATAATATTGTTTATTTATAAATTACATGTTTTCCTCTCAATTTTCAATATTTATTTACCGAATATACGTAATGAATATTTTGATGAAAAACAAACTTTGTTTTATATTCCGTCAAGAATATTTGACATCAATGTACCTACATTACTTTACGATTTATCAATATTTTTTTATATTATATAATGACTTATTAAATTTATCCTTACAAATATTTAACATTTTAAAATTGTTTTAAAAGTAATATTCATATCATTTTTCAGAATGAGGTACATCTGAATTTTTTTAGAATTAAAAAGGAATATTTATATTAACATACACATAATGATTTTAATTTTATATTGTCGTGGCCACTAAATTATTTGAATCTTAAATTTAAATTTTCTTAGTTTCATTACAAGGTAATGTTTTCCCAAATATTTTGTAAGTATTTATTTCTTGAATATGTGATTCAAAAAGATAAATTTTATATTCCTCAATAAATATTTTAATGATATTTTTAATGTATTTTATTTTTTTCAACATCATTTGATTAATTTTATTTTTTTATGAGGATATAATCTCATGATACCAGAATCAGTATTTCATTGGATAGTTTATGATCAGTTTGACTGGGGATTTAATTCCCATTTTATTTTAGCTCTTCCAAAAAGGACAATTATTTATTATTAAAGAATGTTAATTATGTTTTATTATTAATTCATATGATGAATAAATTAGACATGTTAATTGAAGGGTGGGGCTTGTAATTATTTATCCCTTCAATGAATCTATAGGTATAATAAGAAAAAATAGGTTGTTTATTTGGTTGAGTGCACACTCAGGTTTGTAAGATGACTTGGAATGATACCATGATGGTAAGATTAAGATACATAGTACTATACATTCCCTTATTATGAAATAAGCTACATATTTCCAATTGATTAATTTTATAGTTATTATATTTTGTGATATGATTCATGACCATGTGATTTTTTATATTTCCTTAGCTGTCCATTATTTCTTCCTACCATATTAGACATTCTTTAATTAAATTATATTGTATATATTATCCTAATGTGCATCTGAGATAACCCATTTATTATGTTTCCTTTCCACATGATATTAGGATTTTTACTATCAACAATATTAATAGATATTCTAGATAGAATAATGAAATTCTAAGATAAAATACTATATATTATTCTATGTTATCAAATGTAATGATATAATCACGACTGTATCTAATATACCAAGACTACTAACCTATTTGTTACTTTAGTATGTGATTTGATTTATCATGTCAAAATTTAATAAAGAGACCATCAAATCATTCCTATTAGGTTTGGGGTATTCATATATACTAAGCACAATATCATGATGTAGATCACAAAAGAACCCTTTCATCAGTACTATACATCTAAATCATAAAAAATAACTATCTTTCTTGAAATTGTGGTCAACATTGAAAAATATAAATGATATAATAATAATTTAATTAAAACAACATTCAGATGAATAATATGCATTTTACCATATCATAGGTTAAAAAATTCATTGAACGAGACCAATGTACTTCATTATTTCAGTTTATATGTATATTATAATCCATAATTTGATGTTTCATTACTCTAACCTCATCACAACTCACTATTTTTTGGAAAAAAATAGGTTCGATGACTAATCATCCATTTTTGTACGGGGTGAAAAAATAAATGATAAATGATCGTGGTAGAATATATAGAAAATGAATAATGAAATATATATTATATATCAATTATTCATCCATATTCCAATGGTTTTACACATTTATAAAAATTATATATTTAAATATTCTAACCTATATATCTCATTCCATAGCTATTTCAAATTTAATAACCAATGTTTGACCGATTTCAATTAGGATTTGAGAAGGTAATTATAATACAATGTAAATTGTATGAATTATTACATAAATAATGGAGACTTATTTCCTAATTCTATAATGGGATCATGAATAATGAATTTGCAAAAAAATAAAAAGTAAATTACGTTACGATTGATCAATAATTAAGAACACATTTGTAGAGGGTGATATCGACAATTATGAGGAAAAAATACATTGAAGTGCCTTTTTCTATGATACATTGTACAATCCTCAAAGAATATCATCTCCCTCCTCCTCATCTCCATATAGAAAATGATTTAATAAGTTTCTAACCATAGAGATAAACATAAAAGGATATTTCTAAAGAAAGGACAGGGGGCCTTCCATAAAATCACAAATTAATTCACCCAATTAGGATGGAAAACACTCAAGGTTCCAAGCTTGAAAAAAAATTTATACATTTCTTGGGGTAATACAATTTTATGAATATCTCCCCTATAGTTAATTTCACATTTTTGGAACCATTTATGATATATATTTGATTTATCACAATTACACAAGCATGGGAAAAAATTAAAATTTTCACTTGATATATCTTCATCTTGACCCATACATGCCAGGAAATCCATGATGATTCAACCTGAGTGTAAACACCACACCATCAAATCAACAAAATTTTTGGATAATATATATTTTTATTTTATATGTAACATTAATAATTTTACACAATAATGGTCCCATGGCTCAAAAAAATATAGTTATCTCCCATATAAGAAAAAATAGGGTCCTTAAATACTCCATACAATAATACTATTTTAACCCTAAAGAGGAAATTAATGGAGTAAATAACCAATAAAAACAATTTAATATCATGTGGAAATTAATACTCCATCATGGGAACATCCTTCTTTTTTTCGGGAATATCTTTAAGAGAGATCAGTATACCACTAGACAAGAATGTAACACCCTTCTCAAAAACAATTTCATTGAATCTTGATTATCTCAATAGAGACCATGATATATCAAACATTCGGTCAAAGTAAGTATTTCTTTTATTAAACCACACATTACCATTCCTCATTTGAATGTTGTTGAATAACAAGGAACTAAATAAATAAAAAATCAATGTTATTTAAAAATGAGCCATCAATAATATTTTCACTAGTGGTACCATTCTTTTCCCCAACATTATATATAATTCTAGATGTTTTTTCTATAGGATTAATCCTTACATGTAACATGCAATAATGAATTCATCCTAAAATTACTCACATACACCCGAAGGGTTGTAATGTAGTAAGATCTTATTTTCTGATGTTAGATCCCATATCATGTTGATAATATTAGGGATAGACTCCTATGACTGTGTGTAATTATGAAATTGTTATATAGGCCCCTTCCCCAACCTCAATATTATAATAATTCCTAAATATGAATCTATATATCAAAAATGTTTACATCTTCTACCTATGATTGTGTTGTATTGTTTAATTATTAATCCAGATTTCAACTGATGATCTCATTATGAACAATACGAACCTTATTAAACTTTTTAGTTCCAAATTATGACCCATTGGATGGCCCAATAATCCATATTACAATGTGGGTAGTTCTGGCCATTCAAATGACCTATCTCAATCAGTTCTAGGTCATATGATAACACATAACAACTTGAATGATCACAAACCATAACCTCCTGAGATAAATTATTTCTCCACTACATAACTATATTTTCTATTTGATGGGTATACCCATAACGAGTCTAATGGTTATACTATAATTATAGTATAACTACACCAATGTGATCTCCGTTTAGGGTATCTTTCTCTTTAATCATTATGGACTCTATGGAAAACCACTATCTACCTAAGGAAGTGGGGGGGCATGCTCCCCTCCTTTAAGAACACCCTTGAGGTCTATTTCATGAAAAATAATTATTGTCATCGACTATAAGGTTGAAATTACCACTGTCATTTTCTCTCTCACAATTTAGTAGTGTGGATCCACTACTATATATCAATGGTGAGAAATGGATCCCACTTTTCCCTAGATATGATATCTCTAAAACCCAATACTCATGATTTTCTTATATTATCTAGAAATAGATCCATCCACTAGATGTGTCATCCACTACACCACTACTCCACCATTTAGAACTCATTAAAACCTTTTAATTTGTCTCTTAAACCTTTAATGCATAAGGATTAACTCATAAATCTTCCATCTAGTATGATTGTCAATGAAAAGATGACACGAGCATGATATGACCTTATTTAGATACATTTTTTCTATGTCTCATTCGAGTTATCTTGATGAATTTTTATATCTACATTGGATCTATAAGGTGAATACACATTATTTTATGATTCTATGCTAGAATTTTAATTCATGAATAATTATAAGGAAATCATGTTTTGATGGATCTTAATAGATGAAATGATAATTTTTTCTCAATTTGAGGAATTTTTTATATCAAATATTTTTATTGGGTTTAAAAAAATTTATTTTATTTATGAAATATTTTAAATCATTAGTTTCTTAATTTGATAATTCTGTTACCCATAGTTTTAATTAACTATTTTTTGTGGAATATATTTTTATACATTTTTTAAAAAAATAATAATTAATTATCTAAGAAATTGAGGATGTGTTTTTATTTTGAAATCATTATATTTCATGGACATAAATTTACATGGTATTATTTTATAGGTATAGAAGTCTCATATTTTAGAATGACATATATTTTTAAGACATGTTATCCATCAAAATATGATAATTAATATAAATGTTTCATTATAAAATAATTTAAATTGAACCCGTAAAAGATTTTAATTGTGAAAGAATATCAAAATAATCATACGAAAATTATTGCAGTCCCATGTACGATATTTTTCTAGTGAATATAAGATAATATATGATATATTGTAAGTTATTTTTTCATCCATAAACCAGATGTGTTAGATAAAAAAATTAAAACGAAAACTCAAAAACTTTACGAAGGATCTGTCAAACATGATGATGAATTGATATAAGGAGAATATCCTTCTATTGGAGACTAAACTGGAGCTTGAAAATGAACACTAAATTCAATATTAGTTGTAGTAGCTAAAAAAACTAATTTACATGGTGTGATATGAATACCTCACAACTAAATTGATGAAACCGGAATGGGATGACAAAAAATATAATGACCTGGTTTGGTTTAGTAGCGACGAACGTCGTCTAAAATAATGAGGTATTTGATTCCAAACACCATTTCACAATTGAGTATAAATCACACCAACTAAGGCATTGTTAGGAATAAGTTCAATTGAATAAGCTCATCAATGTGTCCCTGATATTATTTTAATGAGAATGTAGAACTCAGTGTAAATATGAACTCTTAATAAACCCAAATATTCACTACTCAACTAAATATTGATCTAGATTAATGTGCCATTGGGTTTTCCATTAATCCAATACGTGCCTATCTATGAGTGAAGATCATAATCATGGATATCCTTTATTCTATCCATGATATTTATTCTCTAAAAGAGATGATTGTGCCACCCATGACATGATATTCAGGAATATATTCCAAATAATGAATTGAAGTTGATAAATTGTGATCTAGTTGTTCTCTATTTTCATTTAAAAATCAATGAAGATGATGGGGGACTCTATTGTCTCCAACTCTATGTTTTGGTATTTAATTATTTTTCATGTTAGTTATTTTAAATAAAATTATTAATGATGTTTCGGTCAGTCAATTATGTAGTTTCACAAATAGGATATAGTCTTCCAGATTATGTTTCATTAGTTCGGAGAAGATGTATCCTTTATGTGTTGTTTATAAATGATATGCTATTTATGGGTCTTAAAAAGTAAAATTAGTAATCTAAGTGTTTTTTTGTGATGTACAATATATATAATGCTAATTCTCGAAAATAAATTGAGTATTTATTAAAACTTGTTTTTTAAAGAGCATGAGTTATGTCAAGATGCAATTTCATTATTTTTTCTTGCTCAATGGGAACATGAAACATGTCTGACATGGTGAAAATAAATTGTTAAGGTATAAATTGATAGTTTTTAAGAGAATATAAATTCTAGTAAAAGTTGAATGTATTGTTGAATGGGATTTATTATGTAAAAATGATAGTAAAAAAAGGAAAAAGAAAAGGAATAACATTACTGATGACCAAATTGTGAATGCAATAAATTAATTTGGTGATCAAGAAAAAATAAATTAGAATCTCGAAGATAAGAGAGGGCCATTAATAATAAATTTTGATGAAAATTTATGATAATCGGAAAGATTCTATGAGATGTATTTTTGGTTTTTCAACATAGATGAATAGAGATAGTGAGAGTGACTCAAGCTCTGAAGAGAATATTGTCCTTCATCTCCTCTTAGGTTGTTTTTTATATCTATTTTTAGATTCATTTCTGGAACATATTTTTGTAAATTTAATATGTGTAATAAATTTATATTTGGGGAAAATATTAAATGAATTAAAATATTTTCTCAAATTATTGTTCGGTTTTAATAGTTGATCATTATTGATCTTCCTTGACTATTACACCACACTCTTCTTTTCTCCTCTATAATGATGTATTTTAAAATAAAATAAGATTTTTAATTTTTTTATGTTAAAAATAAGTTTTTACCTCATCAGGATTGAAAATTTAGGAGAGTTATACAAGAAATTATATGTGTATTATCTTTATATTAGTGATTTATTTCCAATCCTCATGAGCATAATTTCAATCTACTCCATGTACCAATGGGTGAAGAGTAGCATATTATTTAACCATTGTAACATTAGTAGAATTATTTAAAATAAAAAAAAATTATGTTATATTTTATCCATTATGAAATATAATTTCCTTCATTTTTGGTAGAAATATCATACCCTTAGAGTGATCAATGAGAAAGTTTGATTATAAAGTGATATTGTGGTGTCTCAAACTTCTTTTTACATAGATTTCAAGAACTTATATGGTTGATTGTAATGTAAGATATTGGATCGTATAATAAATTTAGATAGTCTAGTTTTTCCTTAATCAATCATATATTCAATATTTCCTACATCATTACCATATTTTCATTTCATTTTGAATTTAATAATTGACATACTCTACTTCCACTACATTCTATCATCATATTTACATTACAGTCACATTATTTGTTTCTATGCTTCTGTGTTTTTTTCTTTTTTTTCTGCACAATGTACCCTTTTTATGGTTTCAAAAAATTTACCATAGTGATAGAATTTAATATGTTTAAAAATAGATATATTTTATTTATTCAAATGAAAATGACTATAAAATTTTAGAAACATTTTTAGGAGAGGAATGTGTGGTGAATAATAAAACAAATAAAAACAACAACAAAACTAATTAAAAAATCATGATTCCAAAATTAACTTATACATTCTATATCTTATTATTTTGAAATAGTTATTATTTATTTAAATTCAAATAATGTCTTTTAAATCATAACATAATTATATTATTTCTATAATTGAATGAAATTATAGTTCCATGAAAAATAATAAAATCTGTAATAATGAATTAAGAAATTTAAAGAGATAAAAATGTAAATAAAATTCATGTTCAAAATAAAATTCGAAGCCAAAATATATATAGTTATAGACTTAATTATTTTCAAATTACACTATGTTAAAAAATACCAATATTTTATATAGTTATACCATAGATATAAGAACTAAGATTTGCAATAACCATACCTCTCTATGTCACACACATTTAATGGATAACCCAATGAGGATTTTTTTGAGTTGATTGGGGAATTTAATATAATAGATATAAAATATTCACTCATGGGATATGTGAGGAGGATATTAGGTTAAGGGTGTTTCCCTTTTATTTATTGAAATAACTAGGAAATTGTTTTTGAATTTAGATGATTTTGTTTTGAAACATGGGAAAAACTTTTCAACATGTTTGTTATTATTTTTTATCCTAATTGCACCACAAAATTAGTGAGGAAAAATCATTTGAATTTCCTAATATGAGGGATAATTATTTTAGGAAACATGGTATGGGTTAAAATAACTACATAGTTAATTCCCCAACGACCAAAATTCTACTCATCTAATGATTGAAATTTTTTGTAATTTTCCCACACCATACAATCAAAATATTTTCAATCAGTTTAATAGAGGTGATTTATTTGAGATGACATTTGGGTAGCTCAAACATGATTTTGACAAAGTAAATCCAAATTTATATCAAAAGTTCTCTAGGAAGAGAAAATTTCATTGGAGTGACACAAAACATCTGGTTTTTGTTTTTTCAAATGAAAACTCACTTAGGTAGAAATGTAATCATATGGGATGTTTGGAAATAAATACAAATATTGTAATAATATGTATATCATTTATTAGTAAGTTGTGAGGTCTAAAAGTTTCAAATATAGATATAGAAAAATTGAAATAATGACCCATTTTTTGAATCAATTTAATACCAGATATAAGAATCACAAAAATCTATTTTAAATAGAACAAGGGGTTATCAATCTACCTAATGATTCCCAATGGTTCCCAAACCAATCAAGAATTCATTTTAAAAAGATATAACGTCGTATTATAATTATAATTTAGAATAATATTCAGTTATACTTTCATAAAGTTAGATTTTCAATAGTCTAATATAGACAACCTTTATATTAAATGATGAAAACATTATGGACCCATTAGTTTTGTGGGGTAGGAAATGATTCTAAACACAATTAAACCAAATACAATAGTAATTTTAATGGAATTGAAAAATATAAGTGGCCTAGAAACAAAAAAAAAAGTAAGGAAGTAGCCTTGTAAAACTAATATAAGAGATTTTACTAAACTTAAAAATAAAAATCTCAAAAATTGTAAATTTGAATAATTGGACTCTAATGTTCAAAATAAAAGAAATGTTATATCATAACTAGAAAACTATGCGAATATATTTAATATAAAACATTAATTAATTAAGGATGGTAATAATAAATTTATTCTTTTGGATATGGAGAAAAATCAACCTATTTTGTGTTGTGGTTAGTGTCTCATTCCCTTCCCCAAAATGTCAAAATAAAGAATGATAAACCTAAAAATTTTAAATACCTTGAAATTTTTATGAATTTCAACTTCAAAATGAAATTTATTATAGTATTAAATAAATTATACCACATTTAAAATCTATAAAATGTTTTTGTGATAATAATAGAGAATGATAATAATTTCCCTCTTTTATTGTATGTAAGGTATATAGTTTTCTCATACTGAAGATGTTACCTCCAAAATTGAATGAAACTAGATGATTTTTAATAACATGTATAAAAGAATAATGTGGGGATATAAGTTTATTTTCTGACATGGATGATTGTATAAACTTGATTCCCGTATTATCATTTAAAAAATTATTTTCATAGGGGAAAATATTATATATCATTTCACATCAATTGGCTGACAGGTCAACCACTTATCCCATTCAAAGGGTAGATAGAATTTTAGATTAGTTGGGGAAGATCATGTTTTCTTTGTAATACCTTTTTTTATAAATTGAGGGTTACTCTATAGTTACTAACATTTTAGGCTTACACATCTTAGCTATAGTTGTGGATGTTATATATGTTTCAATGGGTAAAATTACTATCTTTGTTGTGGATGATGTATAATAGTATCATTTATATGAGAAATCCATACATGATGTTGTTTGAAAAAAAATTATGTTTTTTGATATGTTTGTAGAGCTATGTTAATGATGTAATTTCATAATCCATGCGATGAATTAACTCATCATTATGTAAATAAACACTTTTGAGCATGTTGTATTGAATTTGAATCCACACTTCATCCAGATCATCTATGTAGGATTTTTCGAAGTCATTAAAAAACTATTAAAATAACCCATGATATTGTAGATCATAATTAATGTTACTAGTTTGAGATTATCACTCAACTTTCTTATTCAGATCCACCTTTTTTAGGATGTACCCTCACTAGAACCCAATATAGATTCATATTCCTTAATAATACATTATTGAATCCTATAAGCCTGTTTATGAATTTTATTCATATGAGATTCAGTGTATGGGTGTCTTTTAAGATGCATAAAATTGTCTTTTGAATTATAATTTTATAAAACAAGATACTATAAAATTGGAATAGATTTTACTTATTGAAAATTTCTTACCTATCATGATTGATGATAAGGTCTTAATTTCCCTTTTGTATTTGAAAAGATCAAATTATTTTGGTCATTCTTGGCCTCTAAAAAAAATATAGTATAAGATTTTTTATATTTTTGTGGGATTCTTTTCAGTTGTTTTATGTACAATATTTTAAAAAAAACATTGATTCGATTTCAGTAGTTCTTGAACCTATTTTTTGAATCCTTTGTACCTTATGTGGGGGGGAAATATTGAGAATTATGTTGACCCTTTTATTGATTTTATGTCTATAGTATTCAATTTATTCTTTTCTTTTCGATTATGTGGGAAAAATAATAGTAGTAGGAAGCAACATCATTTATTTTGTTAATGTATTTCATAATGTATTTTATAGATTTTGGTTTTCTAGATGTGCTAAAAAGAAAATAATGAATTATTTACACCCAAAAATTATGTTGAATTCGTCAATATAAAATTTCTTCCAAATGATCATGGTTAGAAATTTTAGGGAATGAGTTTGGATAGAGACACTATGTTTGACTTTTCATGGGATAAAACCCATGGACATTGAAATTTTTTATTATGGTTTTATTTTTTATAAGGTGTAAACTTAGGTTAGTCCGACAATTCCATTTTTTTACAATAAAAAATAATTTTTATTTTATTTCTAACCCTTCATGAGTTTTATGAAATATAATTCTTTTTTTTGAAAGACAACTGAAATTTACATAAGTCGTGAGTTGACTAGGATACTTAACTATAGTATATCAACCGCACAGAAAATTCATTGATAATAAGATCATTAGATGAACCATGGTGAATATATGGTAAGGGAATCAATACTTCATAATTCAAAAAGTTAATGAAAACATTGAAAACCAATCAACCCTCACGATCATAATTTATTCAATGGAATTGATTCAAAAAAAAGAATCGTGAACAAACCACACACATATAGAAACATAGATGATTTATAACCAACTCATAAATAGACCAAAAAAGAAATCTATTTACTATGTTGTTATATGAATGAAATCACGAGTCTGTTAGAAATATCAATATATGATGGAGTACCGACATGATCATTTCCTATTTACCTCATGTTGAAAGAAGAAACCATATGTGAAATATGGAATTTTGAAATAGAAATGAATCAAATACAAGAGTATATGTAGGGGTTTTGGATAATACATTCAATTTTCAATGAATTGGATTGAATATATGTGTATGATCATCGATGAGACGTTCAACTCATTGACCATAAGATAAAATTATTGATTATGAAACCTATCAAGGATTATAACAAGAATTATCACGATGTATTGAGGTAACTATGGATGAAAACATGGAAAAAATAGAGTAACCAAACCTAAAATAATTATTTTTAGTATTTGAAATATTATAAAAATACTTTTATTTTTATAATTAAATAAATGAAAAAATAATCTAATGAGTTTGTACATCATGATGAATTAAGAGGATTATAAATTATAATTTATTAATGGATTATTTCAATGAAATATTCTACCTTTTAAAGGATTAATATGTGTGTCAAAAATTATTTAAGAAATAAAATTACATAGAGACATTAATATTTTTTACAAAAAAATGAGAAATATATACTATATTTTGAATATCTATGATACACTTTTCTCATGTATACATCAATCAAACAAAATAAGATGCATGTTTATACTCACATGTCATTTATATAAAAAAAATCTTTAATCGAAAAGATGAGAACTAATTGCAAAATATTAGAACTAAAATTTAAAATCTATTTAATTTTTTAACCTATCAAGATTTTTTTTCAACACTTTTTGAGATGTGTGTGATTTAAAATATATATATTTCATCCAATAGCTCTGTCACTAAAATGAAATCATTAAGAAACACTCTCTCTCTCTCTCATTTATTTATCTTTACTCCCAAGCATGATTTTGGTAGAGGCTTTGTATCATAGACAACCTACACTCTGTTAGTTATCTTTTATTCTACCACACAGAAAAATGGAATATAGACATAATATTCTACATATCCTTGTGTGGAATTTTTTTATAACCCCATATAGGTTGCGGATATGTTTGTTATATTAATATAATACTTGGTAGTGAGTGATTTCGATGTTTATAGGACATTGTCTTATCCTCAGACTGAACCTATTGAATTTATTCTATAACATTTTTTCCCTTATTTGTTTTACCAATTTTTAAAACGAATCATTATTTTCTTCATAACTCAAATGAAAAAAATTACTCTGATAGGTAACAATAATGTTATTTTATACATTTTTTGATATAAGTAAAACTATTTCAAATGTTAATAGAGTATTATACATGTTTTAATATAATTGGTTTCAAAAATTTATGAAGAATTTTGAAAGACAAAATTATATAATTTTACTGATTTATTTAACTTGTAATTTTTAATAAATTGGGGAATTTAGATTTAAATTGTTTCAAATATAAAAATAATTAAAAACTCTATTAACCGTTTCTTCAGAAGTCCAATTGGTCCATCTTTTGGAATCATGCGTCCTTAAATTTTTTTTATTATACCCTAGTTTTTCAAAAAGATCAAAATAATTATTTTTTCAAAATTTATATCATTATGGATACAAGTCAATAGGAAATAATTTCCAACAAATAGACTATTTATTTTAATGGGACATATTATACTTTGTGTATGATCAAACTGAAAATTAAAATATATAGTATGGGATTTGATATTGGAAATGTAATCGGGAACAAATATTAAAAAACAAATTTAATAAACCAGAATTTATAAATTCTAATAAGGTCTATTATTTCTATAACTAAAATTAAATGAATTTATTATAATGATATTTATGAGAGGAAGATTTTAGGATAATATATTATTAATCTATTACATTCGAAATCTAGGAACAACATGTTATTTCTCAGAATGAACCATCAAATGATAAATCATTTTTTATGATTGATTATACCTTCAAATATGATATAATTAAGATGAAAATGATGAAAATATTTTTTATGTCTTTGGATAAATAATATTTTCAACACAATTCATGCAATTAAGAAGAAAGTCGATGATAAATATCATGTTATGTGACTTCTGTGATGCTTTACTAGTAGTTGGAGAGAAACAATTGTTCCTATCAGTGGATCCTATGAAGTAAGTAAACTACTAAAAATATATTATTACAATAATGGATAATGAGGAATTTCTCAAGGTGAAAAAATAGTAATATGATTAACCTAAGATAAAGTCAGTATAATTTAAAACATATGACTGAAAGCTAAAAGATAAAATTAATGATAACCATTCTAGTGAAGAAAAATCACATTAGGTTGGTAATATGAAAATGTACCACCCATCCAAGAGATTCAAATCATTTTATAAGAATAAAAAATTAGTGAATATATCAAATTATATAAAAAATTATGACAAAAAATGAAATTTGAAGAAGGATAGTTAATCGGGTGAAGTGACCTGTTACGAATTAAAAATATTAGGACATATCATGTATGAATGTATAATTTTGATACATAAGAATGTATATGAGGATAAAGTTAAGAGTTATAATAAGGATATGAATTCCACGTGGAGTACCAATGGTAACATATCAATCGAATATGATTTATGAAAAGATGATAATAATGATTCTGCTAACATGTGTTTCATGAAAAACGTATATGAGGTATCATATAATTTTTGGTCTATATTGTTCATATTTCAAATCTATATGATAATGAACAAATATGATTAAAATATGATTATTTAAGATTTATTTGACTATTATAATATAATATAGCATACATTAAATAAATTAAAATATAAATATAATATTTTAAAGAAGTAATATGGCATATATATGCATCTTAAATTAGACATTTCTATATAAAAATACATGAATGATCAAGATTTAAAAAAATAAAATAAACCCAAAAAGTATAATGATAAAATTAAAAAATTATCTATATTTAATTAAAATTGATATAAATATTTTAACAAGAATGATTGGTTTATAAAACACATCAATGTATACTCTTGTTAATGGTTAATATACTTGAAAAAGAAATCATTGTATGAATAAATATATTCCCATATAAAACTCTACCAACTCTGTAAACATTTTATATTCATGAGGACTAATAATTATTGATTTCATAATTTTTTATATTTTGATTATTTTATACATATTAAACATATTTGGATTCCTAAATCTTTTATCACTAGCATTTGTAGGCCCAATAACCTGTGGGTAGAGAAATCATTTATGGTTTAATTTTGATGTTTAAAAGTTTCTTAAATAATTCCACTAAGAACCTGTGTTATCTATGTAGTATATATTCTAGACACATGTCTTTCCTATACTAAATAATTAATAACACTGTCAAGGAATATGGTGGACATGTCACTTTTGGTACCAATACAAATGGAAACGTAATTGGACTTTCTGAAATTTGTAATTCTATCATTGTTTTGATTTCTAACGAAATATTTATAGCTGGTATAAAATATCATATTCCTAGAATATCACAATTATGTAATGATTTTCATTATTCCATGTTTGAAAATGATTCTTGAAAATTTTATAATTCCAATCATCCATTGGTTTTTACTATTTTTCATAATGGAAATGATTATGTTGTTTATTTTAATGTTTAACTTTCTCAAAATATTTCTTTTTTAAGATCCATTAATAAACCATCATAGCATTGGAATTGGAGGCTTTGAATCGACAGCCTTCAATATCATTGGATATTAACTTGAAAAGGATTATTCAAATATCTTACTACATTAGAATCCCCAAAAGATAAAGTTTGTATCCCATGTCAGATGGGAATGAAAAATAATATATCATTCAAACCAATGAAATATGTTTCAACTTATAAACCCATAGAGTTGGTTTACATGGAATATTTTCGAAACTATAGAGGTTATAATTTCAATTATATGAACTATGCTTATGTTATAGTGAAAGAGTACTATAGATAAAACTGGGTATTATTTCTACATCACAAAAGTGAATCTTATTTATATTTTTCCATATTTTAAAAATATGTATATAATCGTACTGGACAAATAATTAAGTCATTAATAAGGGATCATGGTTATGATATTTAAAAATGATACATTAAATCAGTATTCTCACAATATGGACACAATCAAAAATTTCCTTCTCCTAGGACTCCAAAGTATAATAATTTTGTAGGAAAAAAATAGAACTCCTCAAGAAATTTCATGGACTACGCATAATGATCTTGTAATTTCATGGCCGATATAAATATATAAAGCTTAGTTGGACTGGTTTGTCTCATGGAATCTTGTATACCTCCTCACATTATAAATGGTACTGACTAGTTGTGTGGGGTTAAAGAGAGTACATTAGGGTGACTATATCCTCTTGATCTGTAATAAATACATAAGAATAACAAATAATTGAAAATAGTAGAATAAAACCATAATTTAAAGGAAGGTAATTACAATTGAAAATAAATACTAAATTAAGAAATATTCATGCATGAACATGCAATAATATATTATGTTAGATATACAACAAGTCATACATAAACATGAATAAAGAAATGAATAGAAGAACAAATTTTATCTCTAAGAGAATCATGATCATCGAATTAGTCCTATGTTCTTAATAACCAATGTATATGAGTATTATCATATAAAATATTACATGGTCTAGAACATGTAAACATAAATGAAATCAAGTCGAACTTAGGTTCCCCAAGGACAGCTATCCAAACATACATACTTCAACCTTAGACTGAAATATCTCTGAACATGTTTTACCATGCTTATAAGTATTAATATATATGTTTGTTTATATATATATATACATATATTATATATTATATTTATAAAAAATATATAGACATATATAGATAGATATATATTATTATGAAGCACTAGAGGTGTAAATCATGTGTCCTTTCATAATCATATGAGGTTTCTATTTTGATTAAGGTTATCTTGTTGAATATTATCCATAGAAAAATAGGGTATTATTTTCCCATGTTTCATTAATAATATGGTAAATGATGTAAAATTTTCATGTATAAAAAGGACAATAAGTTTTTTTCTAACATCCTAATCATGGGGTTGTGAGATGTCATTTCTTGTAACCTATTTTATGTGAACCGCCATGTAGAATGTCCTACACCAAGGGGGTTTGAAATTCCATATCTACAACCATAAAAAGGATCCTCTATAATAATCCCACATAAGGTACTCCCATTTTCCCTATGATCACTTATTCGAGGCATTCTATAAAGTGGATCCTTTGATAGATCAAGGAATAGTGTACTGTCATTATCATATTTCTTTTCATATTACTACATTCCATGAGGTCATATATGCCATTTTCCATTAAAAACTATACAATTAAGAGAAATCATCTATAATAAATAATAATTTCATGGATTTAACCCATCCGATAACATAATTAAATAATCTGTAAATAGTCATTCCTTTTACAGTAGACAAAACAACACACCTCATATATGGTTTTGTTGTAAAATAACGATGAGGGATACAATCCATATCACCATACATTTAACTATGAAATTAACCATTAAATTTATAAAAAATATATATTCATAATAAACAAATTTTCCAGTAAATAATTCATCTAGAAGCATTCCATTAATTAGATTACAATTTTATTCAATTGATACGATTTAGTGATTCAAAACATCTAGCAAAAATTAATCAATCAAGGACCGATCAGTTTATCTAAATAACATTTTTAATGAATTTTTAAATATAACATGAAATTTAGTGAACAAAACTAATGGGTGGTTTTAATTGAGTTCAATGACCTCCAATCATGAAAAATGTTGTCTATGGGTATCAACTCCATGGTCCAAATAATTCAATTTAATGATTTTCAAAAAAATTGACCAATGCATAGAAATTTGACAAACTGAAATAATAGTGTATATTATAAGAAAGAGATGCATTAGGGGAATGAGACTATACCACCTTCCTCATTCATATAATTATCCAATCATCCATAATTGTGATTTAATTTTACCTAGAATGAATGAAATTGAAAGAATGACCAAACACCCTGAAAATAGGGAAAATTAAATCGCACAATGATCACATCAAAAATGAGAAGACAAACTGAAAAATGAGTTGTAAGGTGTCATTTAATTATTTATGGATAACCAATGTGATTAATTTATTTATTGTGATATCAAACAAGTAAGATCCACCATGGAATGTGCAGAAGAATGAGGTGCATCCATAGAGGACAGACTAGGAGAATGAAGGGGGAATAAGATTAAAAAAATTAAAGAGGAAGGGTAAAATAATCATTTTTTTCATTTTTAAGAGACATATCATTTAGATACACATTCTGGAAAACCGTTTTCCATCTATTCAGAGTTAAACTTTTTAGGGTCACCCCCTCGCATGGCAATGTTCATGTTTTAACAAATTTTGTGAAAGCCATGTGATTCCAACAAAAAAAATCTACAAAAAAATATCACAGTCATGATTCCTATAGAACATGGTTAAATGAACTCCGTGGAACCCTATAAACCCCTAAAACTGAAAAAATAGTTTCTTGAATATGTCTTCATAGTTTCACCAAACTATGCCCCAATTAAAATATGTCACACAGTAAGGGATGCACAATTAGTACTCATTGTGTTCCATATGTTTGGTCGTGTCTGTTTCTCCAGAAGCTATTTTTTAGATCATCACACTATTTAAAATCAAAAAAACACCTTATCAACATATCTATGCATAAAACCCATTTAAAATTAAAAAAAAATTAAGAGTTTCATCGCTCAAAATTATGTTCTAATGCTCAATTTAGATGTTGTAATATCCACCAATGGAAATTTACAATTCCACTTGGAATTTTCGACCCATTCAAAACACAGGATGTTATAATATGAAAAAATGATAACATATCATAAATTAATAAGCATTTTTAAGAAAATTAAACATCATATGGATAATTTTGGTCCATAATTTATGGTTAAGGTGACTTGATTTGTATCTGACACCTAACACACCTGTTATATCTACATTAAAAAATATGTTACATAATTTATTAAAACATGATCAAATGATCATATAAAATGTTAAAATATGAATATCATTATTACCCAGTACAGGATAACCTGAGAAATAATCATTTCACCATTTATTTTATAATATAACCAATTTTGATCCTTGACACTCTCATCATCTTAATTACTTATAAAAACATGGACCAAGAATTTCAATAATTCATCCTACATGATTCTGAACCTGAAAGACCTATTTGAACTAGAGTAATATTCTCTGTATCCGTATTTATATTGAATAATTCCAACCAACAAATATTAACTGGTCATGTTGCATTTTCTTTGAAAATCCCATGCAGACTCCTAAACTATACGCATCTTCTCCAATAACATTCCATCTGTGGTTCCTCACCTGAACAAAATCATCTATATAATAAAAAATAGTAGAACCATCTATGAAATAATATTTTTATGTTTCTCAACATAAAATAATAATGTTTCATTTAAAAACGATATCCTATTATCTCCCCCAAAACATACCGAGATTTTTTTGATCATGCTCACTGATATCTGAAACCAACCATTAGAAAAATTCCCTATAAAAACATATCCTTCTCAAAAACATTATCATGAAACATAGAATGTACCAAAAAACGCTTAATATATTATATGTTGATAGATATATGCTATTCTAGTCCAAATTCCTATACATGTACATCATCCAATTATGCATTTATTTTGTAACTAGAATTTACTTAGAAAATCAATCATTCAAGGTTCCATTTATATAATGGAATATGAGTTAAAAATTAATTTCCAACACATATAATCATTCTTCCATTATCGTTATCCCATTAGTGTATCCCACTATTTACTGATGTCCCACTCCCCACCATATAAGTGTCCTATTCATTTCCCAAAAAAATATAACTCTCTCACCACAACCTATACCATGGCCCTTATAACTGGTATGGATTATAAGCCACTCATCTCAAAAAATATTGTAAATTCTTTTGAAAACTAATTAATAATTTCTAAGAACATTTACTCTGAGAACGTAGAATTACAACTCATAATTTGGGTCAATACCCATATATGTTAACAGTTTACTCTGCACTATTAGGCTCTCTTTTAAACCACTCCAGGATTGTATTCCAACGGTGTTCTTTCCTCAACCACTAAAATCTATTTGGTAATAAAGATCAATTTATATAATATTCTATCAATGGAGTTTGAGTATGGTAACAAAAGAGTGTCTTTGGTTAACCACAGACTTGGAGTACATTGATATTTTTCCAATGAGAATGTGTATATCCCTCTAATCCATGATCAAATCAACTAAGGTTATATCTTATATTATCAACCCCAGATACCATGTCTCATAATGATGTATGACATGGTCTTGCAATGGGTCAATCATCTCAAATCACATGGTTATATTTAAATTATCCCTTTTATAGGGAATTTAATTTAATTTTCCCCAAATATCTCATTTACCATGCCCATATGTGTTACTTAATGACAACCACCGATCCTTAGTGCACACCATCATGTTCAATGATGTTAAACATTTAAATATTTATCATGTGATAATTTAGAGAACTAACTTATCATTAAATGTGGTTTTATTGTCTTATACCTCAATATTTGAGACCCGAATCACTCTCTAGAAGGTATTCCACAAAATAATGTTAGGTTATCTGTGTTATGTGTAATGTCAATTACATACATGCTAGAAGCACCCCTGGATATTCTCATAGAAACATTTCACCTAAATGCTCCATTATTTATGAAACATCTACCTACTCAATAAATATTATTAAAAAATAATTTAATTTATTGTGAACCAACTTCTTCAACTAGGATAGTTACACAAATAATCATTCCCATTGAAGCTAATTTCAATTTCCATGTTACCTATGTTCTTATATAAGCCATGGCTATAATATAAAATCCGACCACATTCCAGGAATCAATCTAGACACAAGAATAAACATAATATCATTTCATTTAACAATAAATTAAACCCCAGAACAATTACCGTTATGGGTTTCCCTTGATTAAATGAACTTATTCAACCCACTAGTTTCCTTTTTAAAAACTAAGGGAATCTTGGCCTCCATCTAGGTTTATTGGTCAATCTCAAAATATTTCCACTATATATAAACCCATATCCCTATGGTTCCTCACATGTGAATCATATTACCTTTAATAAAATTTATTATAATGTTTATATTTTAATTAAAATAACAAATTTAAAAGTGGATAAATGGAAATATGTAAAAAAAATGTCGACCTAAAATCGTTAGAACCTATCTACAAAGGCCTAATTGAAACACTAGAAAACATTACACCACCAGGACCTAATCCTCACTAAGCATTAAAATAAGGGAGTGATCACTCAAAGGTTATAGTAATAGCTTCAGGGATAAATTGATGAAACCCAATCTATTTCCATATATAGTAATACCTCCTTGGGGTTCAACTCTCTAGATAACAGCTGATCTACCAAAAAGAGTAGTTTTAGTTTGTCAATTTTTACTAAAGAAAACTTCTACCCAAAAAAACTCATTTTTAACTACCTTATAATGTTTAGATGTGATTTTATTTCTAAGGGAACTACCTACAACACTCTAACACCTACTTATATCATTGGGGTACTACTTTTAAACTAGAGTCACACTAAAAAAATCACTAGGATTTACTAACTATCATTTTATTTCAATGTACCAATGTGTAAAAATATAACTCAAACCAATGGGAAATTATTACATTTCCACTAAAATCATATATCAAGGAAAACTGGAGCTAATGCATTCATGAGGGAGAAAACTGACTAACTGAAAATTAACTTTTTTATTAAGAATCACTTTTAATGAAAAAGTAAAAAACTAATGAAAATTACATACAAAAATCACACTCATACATTCCATTAGAAATATCATGCTCCCTCTCAGAGTTGAGATATGAATCCTTAGGTAGGAGACTTGATTAGAGGAAAATGGAGTGAGTGTGCATCATACCCATCCTTCCTGCCACTTTTAGCCTATAGAAGTCCTTCGATGAAACACCAATGTTAAATAACTGTCCTGATTGTCTATGAATTTTTGTCTTTTCATTCGGCTGAGTGTTGTTTCCAATGACATCAAGATATTTATGAGAAACCACATGTGCATCTGATTCATCATGATCCCATATGAGGGACAAAACTAAAAAATCCAAATTCTTGTTTTCAGTTTATGGAATTTAGTTGTTGATTATTTATCAGAATATTTATTTCTTTATACATATAAGGGATATTACTTTATAATTTTAAGGGAAACTATATTAATCTCTTTATCTAGATAATTCCCTACATAATAATAGGCATGTGTCTAATAATTTCCTTTAAAACATTTATTCTCAATTAATTTAACCACAATATATTAAAATTAAATTAATTAAAAAATAAATAAATTCCATGATATAGAGAAAAAAATAATTTATGTTATAATTGGAATTTTAATTAATAAAGTCCTCAAAGTAATAATTTTCCAATGCATTTGAAAGTTATTTATACACTAAAGGTAATTAGTTCTTTAATATTCCACCACATATTTATATGTCACACATCTAAGTGGAAACTGACAATTAAAAGAAACATGACACATAGAATGACTATACTTCTATGGGTTCAGGAAATAAATCATAAATCATGTTGTTTCTTTTCAGGATTTGGAATCGTCCTTTTGGGTTTATTCCTACAAAAAATTCCCCAACTGAACTACATAGTTCTAGTTGTGCAATTTGGGATTTTTTCAAAAAGTTGGTCACGTGCAAGTAATAGAGGTTCTATCTATCATAATGGATAAAATTTTATATGTTAATTTTAATTTAACATATTTCATGGTTACGTTAGATTAATTATAATTCCCATGTTATAATGTTTCATTCATTTATAAGTTAAAATTATAATTCATGTAGCTAAAACCTAGTTTTTACCTTTAGTGATCAAATTTATCAAGTTCAAGTATAATATTTCTATTTAATGTGTTACCCTTACCAATTACTAGAGGATCATAAACTTTATAAATTATAGGGGTAGCCTACTTAATCTGAACAAAAAATGTTTCATCCTATGAAACTAATGGTTCATGGATGAAACTTGTCATTATTGGTTTATTATGGTGCACCATCATGCTATATGCAAAAAGAAAATTTGGTTTTATGTAGATTCTTTAATAACATATTATTTAATATTAATTATGACAGGGAAACTACCACACAAAATATAATGCGAGTAGACATGGAAATGTACCTTAAAAGAAAAGAACGGACATACTAATGGTAAAAATCACTTGGGAATATTATATAGGAAATTATTTCATACATCACCTATGTGGGTATATGAATAATCATGATGATAAATCATAAAAACATGGCATATAAATGATCATGAATCCATAAATAAACAATGAAATATATATGGAATGGAATGGTCATGGAATGTGAATATTTACATGCCTATAATGATGAATTTAATAACACATCCTTTAAGCACTTAACTGAGGGTAATTCTCAGAAAATAGTATTTAGCATAAATTGCATCATCAACTAAAGGTGAAATAATAATAAACTTTAATAACAACACATTGAACAATAGTACTATACATAGAAACCAGATCTTCTAAACATGTGTGGGTTGGACGGACAAAGAAACAAGGATTCTGTCAAGTGCTAACACATTCCTAGTCTCCACTATATCGTACCAATGTGGTAAGACAAAATGGAATATATCCTTGATAACAAATTGTACAATCCCATCCAGGATCACTCAATAAACAATACATAGATCGGTCAGTCACATAGCCTCAACCACGCCTTCCCATATGCCTTAGGCTTCCAACCTATAGTGAGGGTTTAAGTGTAGTACATTATGGATACAATAACCTATAGATCAGTAATAAATACCATATAAGATTAATTAAATTAAAATAACATAATTAAATAAAAAATAAATGGAATATAGTAACAACTAACAATCAATAATAAATGAATAATTAATAGTGTATGACCATGCTACAATATATATCAGTAGATAGACATCAGGTAATAAATAAAACCTCAGAAAACAATAAAAAAATTCTCAATTCAGTCTCCATGAGAACCCCACAAACCATCTCATTCATATTCTCCAATGTTCCCGTCTACATGAGTATTCATACATAACATAATCCCTAGTCTTGGACCCGCAACCCTGATGTATGTTCAAGAAAAAAATGGTTTCCCAAATAGGATTGGAAAAATAATCAACATCCCACCACCAATAGTTTCAAATGAAATCTAGCCCATGAATATAAAAAAGAGTTGTGTGTAGGTATTAAAATATGTAAATATTTGTAGTAAATGTTATGGGAATCAATTTGAATTTAGGTTCCTTAGAAAAAACTATCCAACCATACCTACTTCGGCCTTAGAGAAAAATGAAAATGGACATGTTTAAACATGAGTATGTGTATATATTTATATATAACTTCTTATGTATATATATGTATATTTTTTAAGTATACTTCATGTAGAAACATATATATTTATATACACACGCACAGATACATAGTACTATCTAAGACTAAAGGTGTAAATGAGTCATCCATGATTAATCATAAGATATCATATTTTTATTTAGTTTCTCTGTGATCATATGTTTCATTGAATAATTTTGGATTTCATTCACAGGTATCCTGAAAAATAATGAATTTTGTGTCCGATTATCATGTATAAAAAAGAGGAGGTTCATGACCAACCTCCTAATTGAAGGGGTATTGAATTTTTCTTCCCACACCGGAAGTGACGTGAATATATGTGTCATATATCCTCAACCAATGGGTCATGAAACACTATTTCAACAACCCTAAAAAAGGTCACATTATAATTATATTGTTTATTGTAGTCCCATATTCCCTATGAGATTTTATCCAAGGTGTTCCGTAAATGGGATCCTGATATCTCTCATGGAACAATGTACCGTCGTGATTATAATTCATTTCATACTATAACAATAATCATTGTGGCCATACATTCTATTATCAATTAAAAACAATAATATTATTCTAGTTTATGGATTACAAACAAGATGGTCATGGGAAACACCCATTCCATTACTAAATTCAATTAGCATTAAATTATAATCAATTATTTATTAGAAAAAACACTACACCATAAAGGTGTGTTTATTATAAAATAAATAATTGTGTATGTATAACATGTCATATGGAAGTGTAGTATATGTTAATGAAATGAAGTCATACTTCGGTTATTCAAGAACACTTGGACAACCTTGCTTAACTTGAACCAAGACTAAAATATCTCTAAAACAATTTCACCATGATTATATGTAGATATATACACAATTATATATATATATATATTATATATATTTAGAATCATATATATATGTATGCATACGTAGAACTAACTAGTACTTCAGGAGTAACTAAAGAATCTATGAGTAATTATAAGAGATCATATTTTGATTAAGGGTCACCATGGGAAAATGTATCACTGAATAATGTGGTATTCAACACCCTTTAATCATGAATATTAATGGATTCCATGTCCAATTATCTGGTATAAATTGGATAATGGTAATTCCAACCATCTTAATTGAGGTGTGTGGAACATCCTTTCTAGGAACCCATGTGACATGAATCACCATGTCCAATATCCATAACAATGGGGTTTTAAACAACATGTCAAAATTCTGATATTATTCCCCTCTGTAAACATCTATTATAAAATAATCTCACTTTCCCTATGATCACATATCCAATGTGTTTGATAAAGGGGTACCCCACATCGCACAAGGCATAGTGTACCTTTATGATCATAATTCATTTCACATTGTAACAACAAGACATACGGTCATACATTTCTTTATTAATTAAAAAGTGTACAATTTGTCCAATTAATATAAAATAAATAATAATTCCATGGTGATCACCCATGACATAACAGATTCAATTATATATATATATGCATCCATTTTTCATTAAATAAAACATTACACATCTATGTTGGTATTATTTTAAAATTTCGATGATGGATACAATCCATATCAATGTCAGTTTAAATATGAAATTATCCATTTCATTTATAAACAAATTAATTTCATGAGAAACACTCATGGTATGAAGTAATTAATCCAGACGCACTTTGTTAAATATTTTCCAATTTAATTTAACTAATAATATTGAAAAATTCTCAATATCCAGCAGTAAGTAAACTATCATGGAATGAGAGGTTTTCATAAACCATTTAGATTATTAATTCATTTATAAATATATCAATACAATTAAATTACACATATAGTGTGAGGTTAAAGATGATTTTAATTTCCTATAATAAGGAAAAATGTGTCTAGGGTATTTTGTTCATAGTCCTAAAAATTAAATTTAAGTCCCTTCTTAATTTAAGAGTTAGGCACTTAATGTTCAAAATATGAAAAAATGAAATATATTAAAATGAATAAAATAATTGTGTTAGATTAAATATACCACCAACCACATTCTTATGACGGTACACATGTCCAAAATCAAGAATTTATTTGATGCAAAATGAATGAAAATGAAAGCATTTTCAAACATCCTAAATTTATGGAAAATGGGCTCCCATGCCGACCACATAAATATATGGATGAAAAATTAATAAAAGTGGTGTGAGGATTTGTCAAATTTTATTTTGATAACCAACGTGATAAATGGTGTACAATTCAGGGATCAAATGAGAAATATTTACAATGGGAAGAGTAGAATCATGGTGTGTATGTGTGGGGGACCTCCTTATAAAATTATGGAATAAAAAGGGGAAAACAATTAAATATGGTATGGGAGAAGAATAATTTTCCAATTTTTCAGAGACATGCAATTTTTATATCTCTTCTCCAACCATAAGGTTATAAAATCAAAAGTATAACCCCCTCACGTATCCAAGTGTGGGATTTGACAATATTTGTTCATTTTTGGCCAACCCACAGTAGGTTTTTATAAGAAACATGGATGGTTATACATCCTTGAGAAAATGGTTTGACAAATAATGTCAACCCTCTATACCCTAACACTTGGACAATAAAGATCCTTTAGATTAATGAATGGTTTAATTAATATCTATCCTTATAAAAATAAGAATTATAGTTTCATCCATGCAGAGAGTACTAACTTTACACCAAATATGCACCCCAATATGTTTATCCCAAAACTAATTTTTTGGAGGTTGACACTATTAAAATATTGATAATAACTGAAGACACCACACATGACTTTAAACTTATCTTAAAATAAATTTTAATAGTCTATATATTGGAATTAGTTTCCAAGGAAAATTATTTAATTTATCCAATAAACAAACTAAAATGATCATTTCCACTTGGAAATTTTTTACATGTTCTAAAAACAAAAAATTGTAGAATATTTCCATCAAGTTTACTTTTAGGCAGCTGATGTGAATATCTATTTCTATATTATTTAAAGAATTCTCATTAGAACAATTTAAAATAATTCCCCCTATTATTTATTGAATGGGATAAAACTAATGGTTAACTACAAACAAGTTATTGGATGTATGTTCATTATACTCAACATTATGTATAATTTAGAAAAAATTTCATCCAAAAGTTATGTAGGAATATTCTGTGGTCATTCGACATCCACTAAATCAAAAAGTTTAATCAATAAATGAAATAAAATTATACAAGAATTTTTACATGTAAAAATTGATAAAACGTATCCATGTGAGCCAAATACTTATTTATAATCTCTTAAGGATGATAATTCAAATTATGACATCAATACCTCAACCAAACCTATTGATTGTTCAATGAATCCTTCTTTTGAAAATTCACCTTGTTATGAGGATCTGTTTGAATCTAAATATGGAAATGAAGTTCGAAATACTATTATCCCAATATCCATTATGACTCATTGATACTATTTATCTTTTGGTGTAGTTGGATATCTAGAGAGAGTAAATTAAACGATAGAATCTCTTAGATACTAGGTTGAAAAGCATTCCTTCTTATATTATCTATATCCTAAGATCATCAAAGAAAATATAAAGGAAGAAATTTTGGTAATGGATATGCAAGAAGTATTGAATCATTTGGAGAGATATATAGTCTGGGATGTTATTGAAAAAAATTAGTACATTATAACCATTATAACTAAGTTGGTGTTTGGAATAATGATGACGATTATTAATGATAATTATAAATATTGAATTTTTAGTTTCACAAGGGTATAGTTAGGAGGTGGTTATTAACTATGAGGAAACCTTTGACCTAGTAGAAACACTTGGATCTATTATGATACTTTTTTCTTAAAAGTAACAACAAAAATTTAAAATTATATCATATTTTTTTCAAGAGTGCATTCCTAAACTAATTTTTAATTAATGATGTTTTTTAAAACAACCCTCTAGATTTCAAAACCCTTATTTTCCAAACCAGATTTTAAAATTCACATTAATCATTTTGTGGGTTCAAATTTTCTCATCGGACTTTGTAAGATAATATCATCACTTTTCTTATTTGAAATAGTTTTAAAAAGTTATAGTTGATCCTACATTATTTATTAAAAAAATTAATTTTGTATTAGTATATTAAATTTATTTTTTTGATATTATTTTTGGATCATACAAAATATATGTGCGTACAAAATTCTCAAAAATGGTGAAAGTTAATTAGAAATTACATTAAGGGGATAGCTAAAATATTTTCTTACTTTTAATATATTTGAAGATAAATAAGAAATATGTTTATAAAAATGGTATAATGATAAATTTATTTTAAAATGTTTTGTATTAGATAATATAAAAAGGTGTGATACTCCAATGTGTACCACCTATAAATGAGATCATGATGATACTAGAAAACCATTTTTTTCAAACCAGTTATAGTGTTATTATTGGTAGTTTACATCACTTAACTACTATATAAAAATTTATTATGTTTAGTGTGTCCATGTGTATACATGTTCATGAAAATTCCAAATAATCACATTTAATTATGATGAAAATATATTTTAAATACCTAAAACATACTACTAATTTATGATTGTACTATTATATAAGGAATTATATTAATCTGATTAGTTATTCAGATACTACATTTAGTGGTTATAAGTTATATAGAAAATGATCTTCTGAAACATGTTATATTTTGGGAATGTCTCTAGTTTCATGGTATAGTATGAGAGAGAAAAATTTTCATTATATTCAATTGAATATAAAAAATAGATATATGCAGTTATTATGCTCAAATTATACATTTGAAACACATGTTACTATACTATGGATATCAATTTTGCAATGTTCCTATAAATTTTGTTAATAAAAGTGATAATAAAATTTATAAAAACCAAATATCTAATTCTTGGAAAATACACATTGATATACGACATAACTATTTGAGTGATAGTTTTAAAAATGGAGATATCACTCTAGAATTCATTAGAACTAGAAATTAACTTACATACATTTTTAAAAATACATAAAATAATGAGAGATAGAATTATATAAAATGTGAATTATAAAACAACCAACTATTTGTATACATTAACATTACATATTTTTTTTGAAATACATAAAATTTCATACTCTAGACACTCAAAGACTATACTATTCTACTTCCTTTGAAAATATGGAATCATTAACATTAGAATATAAATGACCTTCATTATCTCCTACTGGGATCTTCTTTAATAGATCCCTTCTTTGACACATCAATGATAATAGATATCATCATAATATGGGGAAAGGACATATAAAAAGGGTGAGATCATATTATTAGAATGCGTAAACAAGGGATATATGTACGAATAATCATGAGCATAAGGGAATTAGAATATGAAATTGAATATAGATGATCATACCCTGCATATCAATGATCATAAACATGAATCATGGCATAAATATTGGTAGTTAATAAGACATGTATCATAAGGACATAAATAACATCATCCCTGAAATCATAACATAGGAATAAAATGTTGAAATGTGGTAGACACATAAGAATATATAATGATTTCTATAACAGTCAAAGCATCACTACCAAGGTCATCATAATCGACAATATCCATTACTTAACTGTTTTCAAACCATGTTATAGCCTTGTACTACTGAATCAAGTTCAATCCTTGTTCTAGACTTATAATACTGAACTGAGTTTATTTCTTATTCCAAACTTATATTATTTAACTAATTTCATTTCTCATTCTAGTCATGATTATATCATAAGGTATAAATATTTAAAAAATTTATTGGACGGATATATAGGTCCCAATCCTCTAATAAAGAAATCATACATACATGTGCCACAAATTCATAAACAATCATATCAAAACCCATGAAATACAATTGGTGTCATAAACATGTATTCACATAATAACCTATGGAAAAAGACATGTTTCATTATTATTTAAATAATTCATAACTCGTGAAAAGACGTGTGTTTCAAACGAATATCACCTACGGAAGAGAAGCATGTGTCATAAGCATCATTCCATCAAAACCTAAACCATTAAACAATGAATATGAGTGAAACCTTAAGTTCCATAGGATCAAATAACTATGGGGAATGGTGGGGGGAGGTTGAATCTATTTTTCACTTTTTATATGTATCAATACATTTTAAAACATAACCCCTGCAACCTGTTAATATTTATTTTCATATCATGTTTATGTAAATAATCATGAATGGGAATCAAGGTAATCATGTAAAGGAGACTAAATTTACAAGGCTCCACCTTAGTCTGAGAACATATATCATTATCATAGCCCCTCTTCTGGGTATGTAGAAATACACTATATTGAAAAAGTGAATACAAATTTTGCCAAATCCCAATAGACACTATCTATCTCTCGATAATAATTCTTATTATAACTCCCATTAGTTTAAAATATTTTATTATAAAAAAAACAATGCTGGATATAATAATAAAGACATTGTTGAAACTGGACATCAAATGCTTAGTCTAAATCCTTAGTCTGATTTGGTTTGATCTGATTTCTCAATCCAATGAGTCCAGATCAGATTCTTTTAATACGATGGACTCAATACAATTAACTCATTCTCAATACACAAAACTCAAAATATGAACAAATTATCACAAATATTTTCCTCTATTTGACCAACTTCATATGATTTTCTCAATCTTATCAACTCAATACAAACTTTTCAATATCATTGAATCAATACTATCTTCTCAATAAGATCGTCTTCCATTAGATACATACACATTCAAATATCTCATCCACCTCTTGAGATCTTTGGACGATATTGATTTGTACATTGGAATTCATCAATGCTCCTATTTTCCCTCAAACGTGGAATTACCAAGTAAATAATGATCTGAAAAAGTACTTATATGTGACTCAAAAAAAAGTGTGAAATAAGAAAAAATTCCCCACTTCCTCAAATTTAAAAATCTCTAATGACCATTTAATTTAATGTTCAACTATTAGTTCTTAAATCCTCCAGGTATTTATATAATATTGATGAAAAATTGAATCCCATGTTTTACCTCTTCAACTCATCATAATACTATTAGAATTTTCTTTTAGAGTCGTCTTCGTAATTTAATCATTGAAATTTGGTTTCCTTATCATCTCATTAGAATTTTTGTTTCGTCATAATCTCATTATAGTTTTAATTTACATATCAACTCATTATGATGGATTTCTCATTATGATTGAAATAACAATACGAGGAAAATTTCATTATGATGAAAATCCCATTATGATGGATTTTTCTGGTACAATGGAATTCATGTTAAGAAGGAAATTTCCCATTCTGATGAAAATATCATTATGATGGAATTATTTACTCTAAAATTTTTAATATACTCAAACCATTACACCATTTAATCAAAATATTTTCCATGAATTTTTTCATGATTTGACAGAATATATTGGTAAAAAACATTTCCTAATTTTGTTTAGATTGTATTAAAACATTCAAACTCCCTAAATCACAATATTCCTTCAAAAGTCTTATGCAATATTACAACTTCATTAGTATACTACTTTAGTCATTCCCTAATTACTATAGAGGGAAACTTCTAGCAAGAAACAATTTATTCCTCTTATTATTTTTTATATAATGATCTAAATTTGATGAATGTTTATCTGATTATTTCCACAACATTCATAATTATTATGGAAGATCATTACAATGGGCTGGATCTGATTCCTAGATAACAAAAACATTTTATTGGTGGGTGTGATTATCTTAAGGTGGGGGGTGAATTGAGTACCCAATTGAAATTTCAATCTTCAATGGATGATTTGAAATCCCATAAATATTCAAAAATATAATATATTATGAAAAACAATTATATGATATATATATATTAATAGTTCAAAATTTTTTTCTTAAGAATGATTAGGACTCCAATTAATAATATATATAGTATTATGGAAACTAGTGAAATCGTTTTTCTTTATTAAATTACTATATGAAAACAAATTACGATAAACTATTAAATTATAAAAAATTTCTTATTGTTAAAATAATTATATATTTTACTGAGAAAACATTGTAAACGAAAATTAAAAATCCACATTGTTAAAATGAATACAATGGGTTCAGTCTCTAGTCCATAATTAAACCTCTCCACATGGCAATCACTTTCCACAAGGAATTTTATACATAATAACTAAATGATCCTCAACCAAGATTAATTTTAAAGTGGATAACATTTTTCATGTCACACTCGTCCACTTCCACATTAATTCATGGGATTAAAGATAAACATGCCATTAGGGCACCTCTATCACTATAATATTTTGAGGAAAATAAAATAATGTTTGTGAAGATATCTTATATCTTACAGTTTAGCTCTGGAGAGAGTTTGAGTACATATAACAGAGTATATCACACACATGTAATACAATAATAATTGTAACAATAAATCTATGATTATATGGTTTATAGATTCTTGGAATGCAGCAATGAAACTTTTTAATCTTGATTTAATTCACTAATAAGGCTTCAGTTGATAATTCATTCAATATTTAGAAAAAAATAATGTTATTAACTCTTATTTTATAAATGTAATAATGTAGTGAATGAGATGATGTGGTTCCACTTACTCATATAGATTTCATCTAATGTCAACTCTTGTGAATTTAAATAGTTTTACCTTAATATGTTTGGTACTTTAGGATTATCTACTATTTCATTCATGTGTTGTTCTATCTTTTACACTTATCAATGATGTAGTGTACTATTATTTTTATCAAACATACTAGTATTGATAATATCAAGATCTACTTCCATGTACTCTTCATTCTGAAATTATCTATGTATTACATTTAAAGAACATTCATTAAAATAGTAAATCTACTTAACATCATAAAATATATCCATTAGAATGATATAATTCAAAAAAAATAAGTAATGTCATATAAAATGTGATAGCGTCTTAAACTCTATAAGTGTTTTGTGTTCTAGCGGTGTCTCATATTGTAGTGGTATGATAGAAATGGTGTAATATTTATTGTATGTTTATGTAGAGGTATGTTTTTCTAGAGGTGTGACATTGGCGATGAATTAGAAATAGAAAAACTTCTAGAATGTTGGAAGGATGACAGTGGCAGTGTCACACCTAACCGTGTATGGTTCTTTAGTGTGTGCTCTAATGGTTTCTTATACTTTGTAATATTAATAGTTTCAGTGGTACGAGTTTGACAGAATGACATTGATAGTTTCTCATCTGGTGGTATATCATTCATTTTCCTTTTTCTTCTTCTTGGAAACACGACCTCATGGTGGTGTGTAGATCAATGGTGTCTCAAACATTTTATGTTCTTCATTCTAGAGCTATGACAGTGTGGTAGTATTTTGTCTTGGAGGTATTTTGTACAAGATAATTTTTTAAATATGGTTTTTTCATGACTAATGGCGTGTCATAATTATATATTTATCATATTTTATCAAAATACATATTGATTACATGTACACATGAGAGTCATTATTAGTGTTAATTACATGATATTTGGAACATCAAAACTATGAGGTCAACAATAACCTCCTTCTTATGATAAAAAATCGTGGGAGGAAATGAATTTTTAAAAAGTAAAAACATGTAATACCTAATTTATATAGATTGTATCATATATACAATAATAATATATTACCAAGATGGAAATATGTAAAGAAGATATTATTAAATATAATCATTATTTAATCCATGCATATTATCCCCCTTTTGGGATTATAAAAAAAGTAAAGTATGTAAGAAAAATAAATTAAGAGGTAGATAACCATAATATAGTCAAAATATTATGTATAATACAATATGTAGATGGATGAAAAAAGATATTACAAAACAGATCCCATCAAGGACTTACACGTCTAATCCAACAAAATTGAAAAAATCAAGGGTTAGTATAAGGATCAAATGGTTCATTATATTTAGCTGGGGCTTGCTTTGTGTCATGATATAAGGTATCCATATCATCCTTAGGTAGAAGAGAAGGGACATGCGAATAATTTCTATAAATAGATCAAGGATGGCCTTACAAAATCACAACATTGCCTGAGATTTCGAAGAGACTTAGAATGGGAAATTATAACAGGCTGAAGTAATGTAGGTAAAGGTGAAAAATGATTGGTGACCATGGAATAATGGTATTTTGGACGAGTTGAAGGGTACATTGGTCTATCAGTGACCATATTTTTTAATTGTTGGGGACAAAGCCTCATTTTATTATTAAATAAAAGAAATGACGTCTTTTAATTGGGTAAAGGGAGACCCATTACATAGCATGAAGGTACAGTGGGAATGTATCCTATTACATAGCCTGTAGGTCCAAATTTTTGTCCCAAGGCCCATTCTGTGAATTGTAACTTGGATGCTACAGTATCCCCACTACTACAGTGCTCTGCCGCTGCTACAGTGTCCTACCGCCACTACAGTACCTAAGCCTAATGGGTTTTGAACCACCATTTATCATGTTGGATTATGGGGTGCTTTCACTTAGCCAAATCCCAACTAACAAAAAAGTATGAACATGAAAATATTTCTTCATGAGACTGATAAAACCCATAATAATCTATCAGTGAGTCTTGAAGAGGTGGAAAGAATAGAAAAGGCATCTAGAGCTACAAATGCATAATGCTGAACTTGGAAATAAGATTTCATGAGATTGATAAAATCAATAATAATATATCCATCCTTCTCCATAACCTTATTGAAGACATATTTATTATCTATGATGCCTATAAGAGCATGAGTGACTTCCTCGATTTTCCTAACATTCACTTTGAATTCTTGAGTCACTAGTGAATATCTCAAATTCTCAACCATGTATTTAAAATGGGAATCCATTGCATGTGTGGAATAGATTCTTGAGAGATGGTACTTGATATACTTTTTAATAGTCTCTATATCGACATTTATATCCTAAGAAAAATTTTGATTCATCATTTATTCATGATTAGTTCCCAATTCATATTTCCTTAAAATTTCTAAACAAATTATAGTTTCCCGATAGAGGGACCATTGGGGGAAGCTTCAAATTCATCTCTTACAAAAAAATATATGATATTAACATCAACCATTAGAGGTGTAATAGCATAAAAATGTATCTAAGGAGGTATTCCAATGAATATTTTTAATACTATCCAAAAAAGCTCAAAACATATATTTTATTTCCTCAATAATACAATTTATAAATTTCAACTCATTTTCAATGTTTTTATTTTCAATTTACCCTACCTGAATGTGATGCATAGTTTTTTTTTGGATATGTATTATAACAAAATGAAATAAATTCATTGAATATAAATCACTATGATTTGTTAAAATATAGGTTTGATATTATACAAACTTTTGGAAATCAACCCGCAACCTTTCACGAAAATCATTTAAGTCATCTTGAGTGACAACATCCAAGAGAAAAACTGGTAGAGAAGGAGAATATTCATGAATAGGTGGTCGCATAGAACTAAACATCCCAAGATGTAATCTAATATAAATATGGCCTATCAATAAGAATTTAGGATAAAATTCTATAATGACATTATGTTAATCACCCCTTGGTGGGATTCTTGAAACATTATATAATTTATTCAACTACTCGTCCAAAGGATCAATCCCTCTATTATAAAAAGAAACTATGGAAGTAGGCACCACATGTGAATTATGAATTTAAGCATCTTGATTACATAAATTATATGAACTCTTATATGCCCCAGTTTTTACAGCATTAGTAGTTTTGGCATCTATTTTTGAATCAGCAATGGGAATATCTTGTTTCTCAACATCCTTATATGCATCAATATTAGTGGAATAACCTTACACATTTTCTTGAAAATGGTACTTATGAAAGTCAACCAAATGTACATTCCCAAACTCTTACACTATTATCTCCTTTTTATATTACTTTACATTATGTAATTAAAAAACATCAATAACTATCAACTTCTCAGCCACAACAGAATTGGAAAATTCTTGACTATTGGAAACTAAACTAGCCTCACTAATATTACTACATTGATTCTCAAGAAAAATCATCAATTATGGGGAATTCCCCACTCAATAAATGAATCTATTATCTCAGAAGGCACTTCAACATCTTCTTTCATGATTCCCCCACTATCATTATCCGATTTATAGTAACTTTCATCATCTTTATCCACTCTTTCTTAACCATAATTTTCTTTTTTTCATCTTCCTCATCATCATCACCATCTTTAGTTGACATTGAAATTTTTTATTGATCTTCTCTAGAGACCTCAATATCATTATGCTTAATTTTTAAGAAATTTTCTCTTTTTACATACCCTCTAAGTAGTCTTGGTTATCTACATGTGATAGGAGAATCTTTGGGAGATAGATTGGGATCACTCCCTTCATCAATAGATTGTTCACTTTCTTCATCAGTGATAACCTATTATTTTTATTCACAAAATTAGATCCCAACCTCATCAAGATTCAAAAAATGATAAATTTCATCATTAGGTCTCTTAGGATGACCATCTATATATAAATCTACAATCAAATTTTCACAAACCCCAACCCACTCTCTCTTTTATGGATTACATATTATCTTAATTCACAAAAATGTTGATCATGTTTTATTGAAACTACCAAAGTCAATGACCAACTTGTTATCATCATGAAATATTACATTGGTCCTAAACATTTCACAAATCAAATTTGGGGAGATCAACGTATTAGATCTATATGATTATTTTTCAATATCCCATATATTAATAATTAGATATATACAATGATTAATCTTATGTCCTTATATCATTATGTATATATGATACGCATCTTGGTATCTCAACGTAGAAAAACCTACCATCCCTGGAGAAAGCATATGCTTCAAAAATTATAAATGAATCCAATAGTACCCTTCATTCCTATGAGAAATAATTTTTTTTGGTTAAACCATATCCTATTAACAAGGCAAGGTCTTCATTGTAAATGAAAATGTCACTAGGTTCAGGAATGATCCCTTTACAGTCAACAAGTTAACCATAATGAGTTACTTTTAAAAAAATATCCCTATTTCATAAAAACCAACAAATAACAAGATCTCTTACACAACTCTTCAGCGAATATTCCCCAACGTGATTTAATTCTAACTTCACATGCTGATTGAACTAATGTACCGGTTTTGGGAAAAAGGCTTTTAATTTGATAAGAACTATTCCAAGAAACATTTCTTTTGGATAACCCTGAGTAGTAGAGACATAATCGATAGTATCCACTTCAAATATATTAAATTTTATACAGTAACAAATCTATTAGAAAGCTCGTTGAGAACTAGAGAATATAGAGAAAATGGTGGTTCACATAATTATAAAATAGAACAATTTAGAAAAGGTCTAGAATCAATGTCATGATAGTCAATTATATCCTAACCAAGGTTTTGAAAAATAATGGTATTAAAATCAATAGTATGACAACTAATGGTAAAAAAACCAATGGTATTACAACAAATGGGATGAAAACCACCATTATTTAAACTAATGGTATGTTAACCAATAATATGAAAACAAATGGTATGATAACCAATGGCGAGACAACCAATAGCATGACAACCAATGGAAAATATATTAGAAAATTATCATTCCAAATTTATGATTGATATAATTCAATATCATTGAGTTTAATTTATTGAGGAATATATAATCTAGATAATTCTTAGTACCAATAAATTAAATAGTGATATATCATTATTCAAAACGATCTCTCAAAAAATGATGTATTATATCAATATGTTTTATTCTAGAATAAGAAACAATAATTTTATATTTTTCTATCACACTTGTATTATCATATTTTGTAGGTACCCATTTTAATTTATATCCATAATATAGTATATTTTGTTTCATTTTCAAAAAAAAATCACAATAGCTTCATACAATAATGTATTCAGCTTCAGTAGAAGTTAATGATATCATATTTCTCTTTTTTACTACACTATAAAACTATATACTTTCCCACAAAGTGACACATTCTATATGTTATTTTTCTATCTAACTTACATCAACTGAAATCATAATCATTGTAACTCACTAAATTAAATTATTTTCCTAGAGGAAAAACAATCCTAAATTAGAAAAATCTAATATCCAATAAAAAAATTATGTTCCCCCATTAAACTCTTTTCACATTCATCTTACATTATTTCTGAAAAACCATTACAAAAATAATTTTTTTGAGGATCCATATATATTATAATAAACATTTATTTGTACTAATAATGCATCATTCAAAATTAAGTTCCAAAACATGGGTAGGATCAATAATTCCTTTTGAAAAAACTTTTGATATCATAAAATTGAAAATCCTATCATTCCATGCTCCAATATCACTTTTAAAATATATAAATATTTAGTTAATTTACTAAATTCATTAGGAAAATGGGTATTTTGAAAAAAATGGTGTTGTTATATTAAAAATCATCAACAATAAAAACTTTTTAGAATACACTTTACATCTATTTTCTAATTTTCTAATTCTAGATGAGGTGCATAGGAAAGAATGATTTTTCTAAAGTCATGTCCGACTACTGATGGAATGGTTTCTTCATTTTCAATTATTCTTTCTTGAATGTAAACATATGTAACTATTGTTGAATTATCTATAAGTATATTACCTGACTCATCAATCTTATTCCTAAACTACCAATATCATCTAATAGTCAATGTTTCCTTGGGTCTATCTACACTTTCCTACACTTTGTTTCATTCAAATTGATTCCACTCTTCTTACATTACAATTACCCAAAATTATTCATTAATTTTTTAATTGATGTTCTTATGTTAATGGTTAGACAATAATGTTTCATGTTCAACCTAATTAAGAAAAAATACTCTAGTTTTGGTTCCTCTCTCTTGATCTCCTTCAAAAGAATCTAATAGATGATTTATGATATTTCTAATACTTCTGGAGAAGTTAGGACTAGTTTCTTTTATATTTTTATTTATAAGTTCTAGAAATTATTTAGAACTAGATGAATATTATAATTTTTTTTCAAATAAATATAATGGTTGTAAATTTATCTTCAGATAAGATATGTAATCCTCATGGTTGTATAAAGAGTTATTAGTCTCATATTTATTAGTTTCATCAAATGTAACATGGTTTGATTCGTCCAACGTCTTTGTCTTCTTACTGTACACTCTATATGTTTTACTAGAAACTGAGTGATGAAGAAAAATTACTTCATCAATCTTGGATGAAAAATTTTCAAGATTATCCATGGTGTTAAGAATAGAGACTTTGCAACCAAAAATCCAATGTAATTAAACAAATGATTCTTTTTATTACATAAACCATATGATTTCTTTTCAATAATAGGTCTTGTAAAAACTCTACTTAAGATATAATAATCTATATTGACAACTTCTTATAGAAAAATAAATAAATAAGTCATAATCATTTTCTATAGTTGAGGATGTCTCTTGTAAGGTAAAATTTCTACATTAAAAAGCTCCATTCTGCTGAGGATTCCGAGGAGTATAGTAATTATGAGTGAAACAATTTTTTAATAAAAAATATTCTAAATTATGATTTTTGAACTCGGGGCCATGGTCACTTCTTAAAGTTTTAATCCAATTTCCATAATGATTTTCTACAGAAAAAACATAAATGATAAAAGAAGAGCATACATAACTTTATGCACTATAATATATACCCATGTATAACTAGAATTTTCATCTCTATGAACATATTCATTGTGCATCACAATAACACTAGAAACTATAAATTTTCTAATAAAATATTTGTGATCCAACTCAAGAGTTTGAGAAGTTGACACATCATTTTTTATTATAAAAAAACATTATGTTGTCTCCCTTTTTAGATAGGGGTTACATAAATTATCAGCTGTGAACAAATGATTGTGCATATCCCTAACTATCCCTTTTCCATTATGATTTATATGGGAGTTAATGATGCATTGGACTAGTCTATTATGCCAAAAGAAAAAATTCCATTTAAAAACAATAAAGCATGAAAAATTATGAGAAACTAATGAATTTAAGTCAAAAAAAAAACATTACCATCTTTATAGTTTGTAATGATTAAATTACTTATAATTAAAACCATTATAAGAATAATTCTAAATCTTGACATGGGAACCATTATCACAAAACTGATAAATACTAAGCAGATTTTATTATAAACCATCATCATATAAATCATTGGAAATTAATACTGATTTTCTATTACCAATCTATACTAATATTATTATTTTTCCATTTACATTATCACCAGTGTGGAAATGGACACCATCAACCATAATAATACTATTACAGTAGGAATATTCACATGTCATATGTCTTGAACAACCACTATCCTATTACCATAGATATATACTCATGATCATGAAGACATTTTCCTCTAAAATACGTTATAAATATAAAATGATTTTTCTTCCCAAATATGTTTATCTCTAGAAATATTCGTAATAAATTCGTGGGGAACCCATATATTTCTCAAGGGTTTTCTGTAAATATATTTCATAGACATATAATTAGGAAATTTTTTGATCCTTTTGAAATGTGTTTGGAAGTAGAGTTTTTATGTCTCTATTTATGAATAATTTATTTATATGTATTCTCCTCTTTCATATTTCATATCCTATTAAAGTAACTTATTTGGGGGAAAGGAACAATCCCAAGATTTGTGTCAATGTGTCTTTACCATTTGTAAACATTTTATGGTCATTCATAACATTCTCATTTGAATGTATATGTTCATAGTATTCATTGTGCAGTGGATTATTATTCCCACTTTCTATAGATATCTCAGAATTAGAGTTTATAGTTAGAGGATTCTATATTTTAAAAACATTGTATTTATCTTTTATCTAATTAATGGTGTCTTCCAAAATATTTAATTATTCAAATAATTATTCATTTTTTATATTTTTATCATCCTAATTTTCATTATCAGACTGATCATATTGATTAGACTCATGCATAGGCAGAATATCAGAAATAGTGGGTAAAAGAGATACCTCACTAGCATTAGTCATAAATCACATTTTTTAACTGTTTTGTTTTTCCTCAGGTGAAGAATTTTAGTCACTTGAACTATATTCATATTCCCCTGACATTCCGTTAATGTACATTTAACACCATATGTACATGTACTTTTAATTATTTTTTAATATTATTTTAAGAAAGTAGGATTTTATGAGGTGTTTCCTTTTGAATCCATAGTAGTAAATTCCTTTGAATCATCATCATTTTTCTTCCAATTAACATTTTCATCATATTTTCATTTATAGATTGGTTATTTCGTAAACATTTACTTCTTGGGTAACTTTTTAAATATTTTGGATTGGTGAGCCAGTTAATCATAATTATTAGATGATGATTCAATATCACTAGAATAAATTTATTTTACCTTTTATTTTTTTCCTTCTTCTCTCTAGAGGAAGTATCCATGAAATTTACTGAATTTATCATAGGCTCCACATCCTCCTCATGATTTACTTTGATTTATTATTCTAACATCATATACATACCTATATGTTCATTGACTATTATTTTTCTCATATCATAAGATTCTTTGATTGACTCTAAAGTTCCTTCCCATATTTTAGGTAAACATATCATCAATCTCATTATCTAGTCAACGTCAGTTAAATCTTTCCCAAAAAGATCATGGTATTGAAAATATAATTAATCCTCATCTTCATATAAAAGTTAGTCTCATCAGGCATCATTTAAAAATTATCTAATTTAATAGATTATGTGTTAAGATTAATTTCATTAACATTATTACACACTTATTATAAGATAACTGGAGTTTCCCAAATCAAAAAAATCGGTTTAACATTCATAGATTATGTTAAACTCTTCATCACCTAAGGAAATATATAAGTCATTAATGATATTTCAATTATTATTTTATGAAGACTTAGTTTCACCAAAAAAGTATTTAAATCTGTAATATGAATTTTTAGACTCATCTAATATGGAAGACCAAAAATCATAACCCATAATATGAATATTCATTTTCATTTGTATTTTCCATTGGGCATTATTAGTCCCATTGATGAAAAGAGGCATGTTAGTAGAAAAACCATCATAACGATTATCCATACTGAAATACATAAAGCTATAAATATATATATATATAACATAAAATTTAGATCTAATAGTAATTTTAATGTCCTTAACGCTCATTTAAAATAAATGTTATCATGTAATTCCAAAAATGTTGTATCTCCTCTCATATAAAATATATGTCAAAGTGTTTATATTAAGTAGGGTGAATTGAGTTCCCAATGAAAATTTCTATCTAAATTGGATTATTTAGATTTAATGAAAACTTCAAAAGTAAACCATCTTCTCAAATTATTTAGTATGATATATATCCATATCATTCTAAATATTTATCTTATGTTTGATTTTGTCTCATATGAATACTATATATAATATTACTGAATTTTTTGAAATAAAATATCATGATTACTGTACTATGTGAACACAATTTAAGAAAAACTATCAATGTATAAATTTTTCATAGAGTTAAAATAGTTTTAATTTTTAATGTGAAAAAATATAAAAAACACATAGTGGATAAATACATAGAAGATGTTAAGTATCATGTCGAGACTCAGTCATTTGCATTTAGTGATCACCCATCACCAAGAAGTTTGTATAAAATAAATAGATTGTTCACATCCTAGATCTAGTTTTACAATAGATAACACTATCTAGGTCAAACATGAATACTTCCATAGATTCTCATGAGAATAAATATAAACATTCCACATAAGGACCTTTAATTATCTTACCTGTGGAGAAAACAAAAAAGATTTTTTTTTGAGATGATATCTAGTAACATTCAATTTCGCTTAGGAGATAGTGTGCATACATAAAATATAGTATAGGAAACACTTCTCAAATGTAATAAAATAGGAACATAGACATGAAATAAAGGATTATTGGGTTTAGATAATCTCGGTATGTTGCAATGAAACTTATAACTCATGATTTGATTCATCAATAAGGCTGGATTCGAGTTTTTTTATATCATTAGAAAAATAGAGTATCACAAACTATTATTTTATAACTGGAATATATCACTGAATGAGATGATGTGATTTTTCTTCCACATTTACATTTCACAAAAAGATAGCACTCTTTATTTTCAATAGGTTTATCTTGATAATTTTTGTACTTAGGTATTATCTACTATTTATTTCATGTTTTATTCTATCGTGTCCACTTATCAATGATTAAATGTGTTGTTCATTTTTTCCACAATAGTACCAAGGTGAATATCCATAGTTTCTTCATTATAATCCACATTCTAAAATAATTTATATCTGAAATTTAAGGCACATAAATTTAAATAGTAAATAACATTAAAATCAATAAATAAATATGTTATAATGATATAATTCAAATAAAATGAATAATGAAATATAAACAGTGATGGTGTCGTCAACTCTTGTGGAGTCTTGTGTTCTAACAATGTCTCATTTTTTGGAGGCATGACACTAATGGTATGATATTGAAGTTATGTCTCTATAGAAGCATGTTGTTCTATAGGTGAGACACTAGTGGTGACTTAATTGTAGATTAATTTCAAGAAAGATAGTGGTATGACATTGGATATGTCCCAATTAATCATGTATGGTCGGATGGTGTATACTCTAATGGTGTCTCACACATAGTAAAAAATTCATTGTCAGCGATATGTGTCAGAAGGCATGATATTGATGGTGTCTTATCTAGCGGTATCTCATCAATTTCCATTTTTTCATTCTGAACGCATGACATCATGGTGGTTTTTTGATCAATAGTGTCTCATACGTTGTCATTTCCTTATTCCAGTGGTATGATAGTCTAATTGTGTGAAGAATGAGTGGTATCTAATACACGGATATGTTTTTAACTAGCATTGTGTCCTAGAAAACCGTTTCTTGTGCATACATATTTATCACATATTCTCATAATATATACTTCTTATAGGTAAACATAAAATTCATTAGTAGTTTTAAAAACATGAATTTTGTATCATTAAATCCTGTAGGAGAACAAATTATTATTCAAAAAGTTGGTTTTTCAATAAATTCAAACATTGTTTACATAAAACAAAAATATTATTCAATCATACCGCTTATATTTTTTTACTACCCTTTTTTACAAATTTTCTACCATTCAGAATTTATTCACTGGTAACATCTACAAACAACTAATGTTCTTTTGAATTTTATCAAAACATAGAATTTCATAAAAAAGTGTTTCCCAACACCACACCAATGGATAATGTAATTTTATTTAAATAAATTCATCCATCATGGGTAGGGAAATTTTTTGGTCATATAATAATAAAACCCCCTCACATTCATCTTTTCCTCTCACTTTTCTTATTTTTTCCCCTATTTTATGAAAATCACAGCTTCTTTTTCATTAATGAAATATAATTAAAAACATATTACAAAGTAAAATATAGTTACTTTGTCTCCCCCATTATCAAGATAATCCAAATAATGGTGTGGGGACATCCTTATGAGGTTTAGGAATACATAAGATTATGTAAAAAATGAAGTTGATGACTTCATTTCGCAAACCATTATTTTGGATATTTCAGTTATGATGATATCTGAAATCTGATACATTGTTGAAATATATTCCACAAAAATATCTCCCTCCAAAACATTATATTTTATAATGTGAAACTTTTTATCAATATTCACCGTTATTGAATTTTGGATAGATTTCCGATAAAGATCAATTTCACTATGAATATCACAATTTATCTTCAACAGTTTTGAAATGATTAGTTTGAAATCTTCCAGCTAATCTCTCATCTATAACATTTGAGTACAGTATTCATTAGCTACAACATATTCAGATTCTTCTATGATAAATTTAATGAACTTTGTTTCTTACTATGATAACTCACAAAACATTCCCCATAGAAAAATGATCATCCAAAGGTTTATTTTCTATTATATTCTAAATTTTTTTTCTGATTTTCACTTTTTCCATATTCATATTTACTTGGAATTGTGCTCACTAAAATGGGATTTGAAGATTCATTGGATTATTCAATCCCAAACATCATTGAAAATTCCGTTTAATAATTTTTTGAGATAATAAAATGTATTTTTTTCATTTGATTAACCTATAAGTGTAGGAAGAATGTTAATTCATCCATCTACGAAATTTCAAAATTCATTATCATTTACTTAAAAAACTCATTACAAACTTTTTCATACATGCCCAAAAAAATATATCATTAATATTAAAAATTAAAATTATAATTATGAATTCAAAATCATTCACATATATGTGTATATTGAATTTTCTTTTTGGAATGTTAAATATTATGGAAAAATTTTCAAGATTAGAATACCATTCATGTAGAGAAATTGTTGGCCCATAAAATTATTTCTTAAATGTTAAGAAATTTTTCTAGTCCATATCAATAAGAAAACTATAAGGCTATAAAATGTAAACTTTATATTCAATCTCACTATTTGTGAATTGTGAATTAACAAACATCTGATAAAAAATGTCACTATAATGAGCATCCACTATAAAAAAACATTCAAATAATTTGTATACCTATAATAGGGGAAAATATTTCCTCAATATCCACCCCTTCCACCTATACATATACTTTAAAATATTCATTTTTCTTTAAACATCTCCATGATCAATCAATTTATTCCAATAAACTCACATATTTCTAATAAAATTTTTATTTACAAGTCAAGGACCAGGTTCCTAGGATTAATACTTCTCAAAATGATCCAACTCTTCATTCATACAATCCACACATTCAATGTGTTTAATAGCTTATAAAATTTATTTTGGTTCATATTTTAATATAAATGATGTATATTTTCAAATATCAACTTCACCCTTGTCTGAAGCGAAGCCTTCTGATTCCCAATAATGTTTTCGGATTGAACCTATTTTTGTAAGGTATGAAATTTCAATGTTTCTTTCCCAAATAATGATTCCTCACCACACGATTCTTTTGAATCTTGATAAGATGGATTTTAATTACATTCATCATTTTTGGAATTCTTATGATTATCCTCATCATCATTATAAAAAACGTTTTTAATGAAATTTTATTTTCAATTATCATAACATTATATGAGTTTATGAACATTTGAAAACATTTATTCCAACATTTTTATCTTCTTTAATTTTTTGAAAACACAATAAATGTTTCTTATTAATATTTCTCATCAATTATTCAAAAATCATAATTTTTTATTTTGAGTGAACATGAAATTCAAAAACCATTGAAAATTTTAAATGAAGTTTTTTTGTTCTACCACAATTCAGAAAGTGTCCTGATATTTTCTAATCATAGAAAGAATCTATTTTGAAAAATAACATCATTACTAACATCTTTTCTCTAATAGTATTTTTAATATATGTATTCTATTAAAATAATTCTTCTTAATTCCACTAAATATCTATTATTTCATTCTGATACTCATTATTTGTTTGTGGAGTATAGGGATCATTATAAATGATGTTTAATACCATGATTTTCTAGATAAGTTTGATATGTATTATTTTTTAATTCATTACCATTATATTTTTTCATTGTTTATATTGAAAACCCCATTTACTTCTTGAAATCTTCATTAATTAATTTTAACATTTCAATAGCCTATAACTTGTGCTTCATAAACATGATTTTTTAATCTAAGTTAAATTATCAAAAAAGTGATAAAGTATAAATATCCTTTGGTTTATTAATATATCATCATTAAAACATAAATTGGAATAAATAAGACCAAGTGTCCTGGTAGATTGTATCTTAACTCTTTTATGGAATGTTTTTATCTTCACTTTTTCACAAGTTACACAAACATCTTTTATTTTATTTTCATTTCTAGAACAGTTTAAATTATAGATTATTTTGAGAAAAAATCATTATTTTCTATCTGAATTTCTGAGGACATTGGTTCCACAATTTTTCAACATCTTCTACACACATATAACATGACTTATTGAATTATCCTATATGGAATAGATTCTCATTGGTTCTTTCTCATATTAAAATGAAGTTTCCATAATTCACACTTTTGATGATACATTAATAGTTTATTAAAGCAACTTTTTCTCCATCATACATTTTTTTCTTACACTATTTATGTTATGTATTAGCCAATCGATTAAAAAATCATTTAATTTTAAATTTTCTACTTCAATATCAGTTGTTATCATTCCCTTAATTTTTATGGAACTATTATTTCCAAAGGTAACTTCTCCTCCATCACGAATTTCAACTTGCTTCAATATTTTTTATCTCCAACAATATGTGAATAGAAATAAATCTCATGTATACATGGCATGTTCTTTTTAATTGCTTTCAATGATGTTTCAATAATAAAATATATTTCCTTAACATTATTCATTTCTTGTTTCTTTCAATTTACATCATAAGAAAATTCTTCTCTCAGGAGTGTTACACATTTGTTGACATGATGAACAGATTAATCACATTGTCCACAAACTTCTTCAAAACATTCAAATTGATCTATAATTTGAATGTCTCTAAAATCTTGAGAATTCACTTGTCAATTACCTATATGCTTGGAAAGTTACTTATTCATTCTCCACCATTTCCTACAGCATTCTTAAATCTTCATCTTTGTAGAGATAAGTAGTGACAAAATATTAATATAATGTTCCCATATATTCCACAACACCAGTAATAGCCATCAATAATAGATTTTCTATTTATGAAATATCTTTCTTTGTATAAACATTATTATTACAAGAATTTTCTTTTAAACCTAACATTCATAGGATGTGGGACACCATTTCTTTTGATTATGTTTTCTATTATTTAAGATATGATCGTCCTATCACATCCTTTTCCAACTAAATATTTCCCAATAATTTTCTAAGAACATGAATTCTTAAAAAAAGTTATATAAAACATTATTTTTGGTAATAGAATATTTACCATAATTCTTTTAATAATCATTTTGAGCATTTTAAAAAGTCTCACTTTTTAATTGTTATTATTTGTGTAATTCTTTATTCAACTCCCTCAATGTATTTCAGGACTAAATAATTTTTAGCATTAAATTTTTAACGTATCTATCCTTAGATTCTATCTTTTTACTACGATCAGAAACCATCATTCCTTTTTCATCAATTCTATGTTTTTAACATAAAATATCCAAAATTTATTCATCATCTTTCTTGATGAAAATTTTTCCTCCATATACAACTTCATAAAAATAATTCTTTATTACTCTAATTTTATTCCTTAGTGTCTTGTTTTTATCAAGACATGAAATATGTTCCATTATGTTCTGATACTCTCTATAATATCTTTAACCACCTTCTTCAAACATTGAAGAATCATTTTTTCAGATCTATTTCAATAAACAATCTGAATTTTTCATATCCTTCATCTTTAGAAAAGTTTATTTTAGTTGAGTATGATTAAAATTTCATACTCAACATAATTTTTTTCATGTAAAATTCTTCTTGTATCTATTGGATGACATTTATTATTTATTATTTCTTCAAGTTCTTATATCAAATATTTCCATAAGAATCATCTTGATATTCCACAACATTATTCTTAGCTAAAATCCTAGAAATGTGTCTAATTCAACCGAATTGGAAAAAAAATAGAGGTTGTTTATATTCATACATTCCTCTTCCTCGATGTTATTTCTTGGATATAAGAGAATTGATTTTTTTTCATTAAACCCATAAACATATTTATCTTTGAAGTTATAAGGATCAACATCTTCTACAACTTATAATTTAAAATTTCCCATAGTTTTAAAATTCATTATATCATTAACCGTTTTTATAATAATAATAGATTTCCTCATTTCATAATAAAAAATAATGATATAAAATTAATCAAGTGACAAATAATAATTATCCTAGAAAGAGTAAATTTTAGAATCAAACCTATCCAGATGGTTTCTTATAATTTTTTTCACAATTATAGAATCTACAAAGACAACTGTAAATCCTCTATTGTTGAAAAATAATAATTTACAAGATTATTAATGTCTTTTTACATACTATTCCAAAAAAAATTCGTTGCTTCATGGACTTTTTTATTTCCTTTGAAAAAACATCTGAGCTTGACCAACATATTGTTTTGATGTATTATGACCCATCAGCTTCTAGTAAACATTTCAAATATGGACTAGAAAATAATATTTCTACCCTTTCTATAAAATTATCTATTCCTCGTATTGGAAAACCATATAGGAGAATCTCTCCCCATATGTGAAAAAAGAGTTGCAGCATGAAAAAATTCCAAGAAAATAGATTGAAGATAAGGAATCATCCAATTTTTCATTCATAATATTTTCAATATAAAATTAAAGAATTACTCTACAACTAATTGAATTTATATTATCAATGATAAGGATTCAATAAGGGATTCTCTTCTCGGATACCAATTCATGTTCCAATGGATCAAATAACAACTGATATAGGGGGATGGAATCATTTGTTACCTTTTCATATATTTCAATACTTTTCCAATTTTAACCCCAACAACATCTTTTGATTTATATCCTTGTCATCTTTTAGTAAATACTCAATCATTAAAAAGTAAGAATGAACATAAATAACATGAGATTGATGGGTTCATTCTCAGTGTGAGAACCTACATCCTTTCCATTTCAACTCTCATGGGTCTAGGTAAATACACTATTATGACGAAGTGAGTACAACTTGTGATAACTATTATTAGACACCATATATCTCCCAATAAGAATGCTTATAGTGACTCCCATCAATTTACAATGTTTTTATAAAAAAATTTACCCTAAGAAAATTAATAAATACTTAGTTGATACTACTCCCCAAATACACAGTCTGAATCCAATATGTAGTTTAGGTGTCTAAGATTTTCTCAATCTGATGAGTCTTGATATAATTTTCATAATATGATGGACTTAATATATGGAACTAATTCTGAATCTCCAAAACTCAAATTCTGATCAAATTCTCAAAAATAAATTTCTCACTCTGATTGACTCGATATGATCTTCTCAATGTAATTGACTCAATATGATATTCTCAACATGACCAAATCAATACGATCTTCTCATTACGATCTTAATCAGTCATGTATACAAACATTTAGTTTTCTGGTCCATCTTATGAGATTTTTTTAGGACAATGAAATTAAATTGTTTTTTATTCAGTATCCATATTTTCTTCTTGCACGAGAGTAACCAATCAATGAATTATCTGAGAAATTATTAATATGTTATTTGAAAAAACCAATTTGAGAATCCTAAAACCATATCATCATATTTGGAGTAAAAAAATCTTTGAAGATCTATGGAATTTGAACATCCACATTGACTTCCTCAAACAAATATGGATTTCTCTTAGATTTATGAAAAATTTAATTTTATGTTTTACCTCTACAAATCTAGATAATACTCCAAGAATATTATTTTTGAATCTTCTTCATAATTATAACATTACGATTCTATTTCCTTTTAAACTCATTATGATTTTTGTTTCCCTTTATTATCATACAATGTATGTATCCACATCATATTATTACCATGGATTTCCCATTATGATGGACATATAATTATGATTGAATTGTAATTATGGTGAAAATCCCATTATCATGAATTTTCACATTATATTGTAACTCTCATTATAAGTGAATTTCCCATTGCAATTAAAATTCCATTAAAATTGAATTCCTCACTCTTAAAATTTTATTTTCCTCAAACCTTTCCAATATTTCTTCAAAAGAATTTATCATGAATGTTTTCATTATGTGAGATAACATCTTGATCAACAATGAATTATATTTTATTATAATGTATTACAAATTTATTACTCCTAACATCCCAATATTCATTCAAAACACTTTAGAAAAAAATACATCTTCTTCACTCAACAACATCTTTCATTCATTGAATACGATAAAGTAAAAATTCCACACCCAAAAATTTAGGTGTTCTATTATTTTGTATGAGATAATATGAATACAATGTAGATAGATCTGATTCTTTCAAAAACATTCAACTTCTTACAAAAGCACATTACAATGGACTGGATTTGATTCTTGTATAAAAAAAATTATTATAAAAAATTATTTTTGTTAAAAAATATAAATCTTTATAAAAAACACCCCAATGGTTCTTCATATCCATTGGATAATTTTCTATAATTTCAGGAGTAACATTAACTGATGTCATCTTATATGGAAAATAACATGGATCTATATTTTGAAAAAAATTCATGAGTAAAATATCATTTCTTCTTTGAAAAAAGTATCTTCAAAACATGATAACCAATTGAAAATCATTTTAATGACAATAAATATGGATGTATATAATGTAATATTGTTAATCCTTTTCGAAAAAATTTTCTATGAAAACATATAAAGAGATATTGAAGACTTTATGATGACCATTTTCCTTTTAATTATATAAAAAGATCTTAAAAATATTTTGAAACCCATTTCATTTAAAATACATTGCATTCTTATAAATAACGCTTGAAATAATATGGAGAAAAAATTCCATGAAAACATATAAAAGAATCTTGAAAATATTATAAAAACTATTTTCATTGAAAAATTAAAAAGTAAACATTAAAACATATTGAAAACGATTTTTCTTTATAAAAATTATAAAATATTTATAATAACCATTTAAAAAATACTTTCTTAAAAAATAAACTAAAAATAGATAAAGGAATCCTGAAAATGTTTATAAAATAATATGTTTGAAAATTATTTTAAAAAAAATTATTAAAACAAATCCTTTTAAACATGAACCTGAAAATTCACAAAAATTACAGTGGGTAATCTGTACATGTCGTTTAATATATGAAGATCATTCATTTTGAATTGTAAAAGGTTAGAAAATGCATTAGTTACAAATTGTAAAGAAGATTAATTTGAATGTATTGGTAAAAGAAAAAATATTAAAATATTTCTTTTAAATATTATAGGATAATAGTAAAATATTCCTAGAAATCCAATTTAGAAAAACTGGTTTTGACGAAATACAAATTTCAGACCGAATACATGCTAATTTTTTTCCTAAAAAAATTATTAAATATATTATGTAAAAAATAGTAGAAAAATTATAAAAATACATTAATATATCATAAATAACCATTGGAGAATAAAATTACTGAATGATTCTGATATATGGATTATAATATTTCATCAATGGAATGGTAATCACAATCAATCCAGAAAAGCGATGAGAAAACTTTAATAAACTATTATCACTTAGTAACATTAAACCATACTCCTCATTGAGAAAAATAATATTACATTATGTTTAAAATATCATGAAAAGATGGTGATTAATGACATAATATGTCAAATTTATTATTAACACATCATATAAAAATATAGGTGCTTAATATGGGATGCGTCTCAAAAAGGTAAATTGATAGAAAATAGTCTTTTCCTTTTGGAAACTCTTGAAACAAAAACCCAATGAAATGAAGATCATATAATGGATATTTAATTACCCATAAATTTAATAATAATCCTCATACTATACATTCATGTGTAGTATATACACAATGCAAAATGATAGAGTGTTGAACATGGCTTCTATATCATGAAAATAAAAAGGGGTCACAAATCCCATTAACTTATATCTTGTACCTCATCGTACTCATTCAAAGAACCTATATGATAAATATAAAGTTACTATAAAACATATAAATAATAATATCATTATATGTATCACCTTATATGGTTTCAATATAACCTTATATTACCCTCTTCATAACAATCCTAAATTATGTTTACACATCAGGTAATATTCGCTTTGTTCTTCACATGTTTCTTAATTTGATATATATTATTTCCTTATTATTATATCAGGAATGAAAGAATTTACACAATGATATAAATACAATTTATATTCAGTATATTTGTATAATAATAATCTATATAATGCAGATGTATGAAATTAATACATCTTTCCTTGATACTGTATGCTATACGTACGCATAAATGTTGTTTCTCTTTTTGTTGTCATATTGAATGAAGAAAGGTAAATGAAATATGTTTATATATATAGGTATATATATATCATTATTATAATATTATTAAAATATCATATATATCACATATATTATATATATCATAAAATTTCACTAAACCCATTACTAATATATTCAATATACTATGTGAATGAATGACATCTCATTCAAGGGTGGTCGTACACAATTCCTCAAATGAAATAATTTTATTTAAAAAAAATGAATATATAAATATATTTATTATAAAAGGATTAAATAAGATTAAATAAATAATAAATAATAAATATAATAGATATAAGCATTTTTCCATCATAATTCTAACCATGAAAGACGGTAAAAAACGAACAATCATCGTTTTATGAGGCGGTAGTTCACCGTACTCATGAACAAAATTTTTATATCCCATTAGATGGAGGTGTGTGTATGATTAGGTTGAAAAAATAGCATATAAAAATACTAGAATATTTAATATACTCGTTTTTTATTAAATAATGTAATAAAAAGACTGGATGAGTGGAGAATGAAAATATATGAAAGGATCTGGAGAGAAGATGTTACCTCTAAATTACGTAAATACTTTCAGTTTGTGCAAAAAAGAATCCTGGGATTTATTTATACAAAATGAGAGTCTAATAGTAGTAAGGGATGGATTTTGGTTATTTTACTTTGAATATCATGGCCGAACATAAGTGTTTTTGGATGATTTATGAAACGGTAGAGGTGGTGGAATTTTATATGGAAGGGAAACACACACTTTGCACTTTACTAAAAAAATTATGTGTGCCAAAAAGTTTACCTACAAAAATTCATAAAAACTAATCAATTTAATGGATGTTTCATGGCCTAATAATTTCCACTATATGGATATTGTACAATTGTATCGGTCATTTCGGGTCCTAAATGTATGTTTTAGTACTTTTTTATTTACAATTTTCTCTTAATCGTTGTTATTAATTTCAATCGCATTCATAGATTGTTTTTGGGAAACAAATATGTTGAACATATTAGAAATTATTAATTATGAAGATTAAAAATATTGAATCCAATTTTTTATGATTCTAATATATTAATTATATGAAATAAATTTAAAAATAATAATATTGATGGGATGACATTGTGGATTTTTAAAGTAAAAACTTCTTAATGTTTACAAACTTTCTAGTCCCAATTTCAATATGAAATTGATTCAAATGAACTATGTTGGATTAATTTGTAAAATTATTATATAATTAATATTTAAAAACATTTTAAAATATAATTTACCCTAATAAAAAAATTAGATTAAAAATAAGTTCTTAATTAAAATTAATTATTTTTAACTAATCATTATAAATTAAATCCTACGAAAAAAATATCATAAAAATATCATATACTCATTTTTTTGTTTCTAATTCATAGTAGATGTTTATATTGACCAATTAAATCCATAAATTCTCCAATGAGTGGATTTAAATTGTAGTTTCAATTAAAAGGGTGTAAAAATACCATTATAAAAATACAGGTTTTTATGAATAATATAGAGTCTATTATTTTCACATTTCAATAAAATCTATTAGAAGATTTAAAAAAAATGAATATATATCAAATAAATTTAATTAATATCATTCACAATTGGTAATTGATTTAACTTATTAGTATAAATTGACATTTTCACATAATAATTTAATTTTATAAAAAAATCCCTTAATATTAATTTGGATTATTTTTTTCTAATTAATATGTAACCAATTAATTGCACATTATATATTAACAAGTATGTTAATCATATAATATAAAATTTAATGGCCTTGCTAAATCATTTAAATAAAAATAATTAATAATAATTTATTGTTTGATAAAACTCAATTTTTATTGTAACAAAATTCAACCAAGAAATTTAGTATTGCGTGTAACATAGGACAACCATGTGGTTTCATGCAGAGAATGCTAAAATTTATGTTCTTTTTAGTGCACAATTAATTTTTTTTTGAATGTAATGCAGTCCAGATAATGTAATTTAATATTAAATAATCTAATTTTACTGTTTTGTGATATGAATAATATTAAAACAACTAAATTAATTTGAAATAAAATTAATTTAAAAAATCTCGATTTGTTACATTCAACCCCCCTTAAAATTAATATCACCCTCAAAATTCAGCTAGGTTATAAAAGGATTAATAATTGAATATTATTCTCATAGAAAAACACATCATAAAACTGAATCCTAAAACAACTATTATAAATGGAAATTTGGAAACATAATGGTTACCTAAAGAAACATATAACTAGGGTTCCAAATATGAGAACATAGGTGGAATGTGAAAAAAAGGACTTAGAGGAAATGTATAAATATTTAAAGGGAGTGATTGGGCTCATAAATCACAAAGATATGAATGATTAATGAATGGTTCATGGACTGATATTCAAAAAAAATTGATGTTTTAAAAGGAAACCATTTCAAGAAAAATTATGGTATTTGGACAAAACACTTATTTTATTATTATCATGTATTTGAGTACGGACCAAGAATGTAAGGAAATATTCATGATTTATATGTGTCAATAAAAAAATTCATTTTTTGTGCTTTTATCATTATCTAATTCATAAATTACATCAAGAAATGGTTGTATAAAAAATAATCTTGATTTCTAAAGCACTAAAATACAATTTTTCATATCATACAAACTACAAAAAATGATAATTATTACTATTAATCTATAATTATTTTAAAAATTAATATTGTTAATACGTTAATATCTAAAAATAAAAATAAACATTATTGTTTCTTCATAAATAATTATTCATAAATTATAATTATACATTAAACTGGATGTCATGTAGGAAAATGGAAGGTGAAAATCCCTAATTGTCTTTAGTCTAGGGTTCAAGACCTACAACCTTGTCAAACTTGATTGGTTTTTACTCGACATACATGATTTCATTTTCTAATACCATAGTAATATAATTTCAAAAATAAGTATGGTGTACATACTTGAAATATATTTAATAACTAAATATCCTTTTATCAAGGGTTTTCAATACAATCTCAATAGTTAAATACATTATCCAAATTATAACTTGAATGTGTCATTAATTTTTAACCATATAACCAATATGAATGAAAAAAATCTAAAATATTATAAAAAAAGTCACAAAATCAAATTAACAGTGATCCCAAAAATATAAAAAATTATCTCTGGTTGTCGCAATCCAAACATGTGAATACCATCATCATATATTCCCATGAAACATTGTAATAACCTAAATAATAATGAACACTTCTTGAAAAAATTAATGATTAATTACTCTATATATTAATATATATACTCCATTAATCCATGAAATTTAATGCATTATCCATGATAGTATAAAATACATATAAAAAAGTCTTGAATTAGTTCTAAGGTAATCAGTACCATCTAATTTACATAAATCCAACATATATTTATCAAAAAAACATTATTGTAACATAATGACCATATTGAGGATTATATTTTTGTAAATCGTTTATTTTTCGTGGAGACCGCCTTTCCATTAAATCACATTTCTATAATATTTAATCTATTCAATGTATTCTTGTAAATAATTTGTGATAACTCATTAAATGGTAAAACCATATATATTTCACCATCCATAATTCATGAATCGAAATACTTAAAAATGTTGATTACTTCATCCTTTATCTATTAACAAGGCAATCTCATTCTATTAAATAATACAACTTCCCATTCAAAAACCACATGTAGTCTCGTTACCCTAAGCAATTTAACCATTGCATGCACCACCCTACTAATTCTCTTCAGGAACATTCTTTTTGAGACATTTAGTTGCATAATGACTATTTCTTCCACAAATAAACAACATATCCTTCGATGATGTCATAGGGAGGCCAATATTATCACCCATTTTATAAACCAAACTATTAATTTTTCACTTTAAGTCACTTTCTTTGTATCATTCATTTCCATATAAAAAATTCTTCTTTTTTCCTTTATGTCAGTCAATTAGGTGATTATTTCCATATTATAAAGACAAACTAAACCTATTCATCATTCTTCTATGGTCCTCATTACCTGATATCTCAGTGAAATCCTTACATATTTTTTGTGGTGTGTTCGAGAGTTAGTTAGGGTACATGTTTAAAATCATGTTCTATGATAAGTTATTAGGAATGATAATAATTTCTTTTAATCCATTGATCATCCCACATGACCTCTCATCAGAAAACCATCCATCACATTTGACGTTAATCTAATCCCATCAAGTTCCCTCCAATGACTAAAAATTGAAGCATAGTGTGTGTATTACCTTTAATAGAAGAAAACCACATATTCATGAAAATAATTACGTATAGGTTGTCTAAATCATGATTACATCCTTAATCTATGACCCCTATTATTTTCCAATGTTCTTCATAGACAACATATATTTAAATACTTCGTGATGGTTCATAATGACTTTGTTAATTCCAAATGAATTTCTCCTAGGAGTGTCAAACTATGTGTACACCAAGACCAATTGTCATGTATTAGATTACCCCAATTTAGGCCTAGAACAATAATGTCCCTATCTTTTCCTACATTAACAGAAAATAAAGTTTGATGAATACTAAAAATATTATATTAACAAACACCCAATGATTGTACTAGTCTACTTCCTTTGGAATCATGGAAGCAAAAAAACTGGTACATAAATGAGCAACATCATATCCCACTAGGTTCTTCTATACAAGAACACTTCTTAGACACATCAAACATGATAGGTGTTCTCATAACTGGGGGATAGAAACATAAAAAGGGGTGATCTCAAATTCTCATTAAGGGTAAATAAGGGATTTACTTTTTCATATTAATTAGCATTAGTGTATTAGAACATGATCATGAAAACAGAAGATCATAACATGCATATCTAATATAATAATCAAGAATTATGGCTTAAAGCTTGGTAGTTCATAAGAATTGAATCATAAAGAAATAAATAACATAAGACATAAATGTATTACATTTGAATAAAACGTGGAATTGTGACAGATGGAAATGAGTATATAATTATTTCTATAGTTGTTATGGAATCACTTCTAACTACATTGTAGTAGAAAAATTCTATTACTGAACAAGGTTTACACCTTGTTCCATCCCTGTATTACTAAACCGAGTTCACGCCTCATTCCAGTCCTATAAAATTGAACCAAAATTATTTCTATTTAGATCCCTGTAATACTTAACCATGTTAGTTTATCATTCCATCCATTCATTCCACATAAGATACAAATCTTTTACCAATGAATTAGAAAGAGATATAGGTCCTAACAATCATATAATTAAATCATACAAATATGTGCCACTAATACATAAACAATTATATCATAACCCATTAAATGAAATTGGAATCATAAACATGTACTCTTTAATTAAACTATGGAAAAATACATGTTTCATTAACATTTGATACATTCATAACCATTCAAAGGATGTGGTATTTAAAAGAAAATAACATGTTTAAGAGAAATATGCATCATAAAAATCATTAAATCAAAAAATAAATCATTCAAGAAATAGTATGAATTGAACCTCGGGATAACATCTTAGAATATCATGAGTAATATCAATATGACGTCATATTAGTTGGAAAATAACATATAAATATATTTTTGAAACATTTATTGAATAAAATAACATTTATTATTTGATAAAAGGCACTTTAAAACATAAAAACCATTTGAAAAAAATATCATGCAAATAAAATTTAAGGATTATTATAAAATATTTAAATTCCTTTTGGAAACCATTTTCCTTGAAAACATATAATGAGAGCTTGAAAATATTTTGAAAACCACTTTCCAGGAAAACATATAAAATGTGCTTGAAAATGTTGTAAAAACTATTTAATTGAAAATTTATTTTAATATTATAAATATGGGATAATATAATTGTAAAAATATTTTTCCTTGAAAACATATAAAATAATTTTGAAGACATTTATAAACAAATATCATTGAAAACTTATAAAGGTAGATTAAAATAATTTTGAAACGCATTTTTCGTAATATAATAAAAATGAATCCTAAAATCCAATTTAAAAATAATTTATTGGAAAATTAATTTGAAAACATATAAATAAATCATAAAAACGTTTTTAAAACCATTTAATTGAAAATTATTTTTAAAAAAATCATAAAAATTAACCATTTAATCATTAAAAGTATGCATCAATGATACAATAGAGAGTAAATTCTTACATGTTATACAAGGTAAGAAAAACATTCCTGCTTCATGGTAAACGATCAGAAATATGCATTCATAAAAAATTGAGAATAAGAGTAATTTGAAAACATTTGAAAACGGAAAATAATGAAAAATAATATTTTAAATATTATAGTATAATATACAATATTATTGGGAACCCTTTTTATAAAACATGTTTTTCATAGAACATAAATTTCTAACTTAAGAGATAGTAAAGTCATATTTCTTTTAAAAATCGTTCATAATAATCTTATGTACCAACAAGTGTAAAAATGGTACCAATATAGATATATCCTGAATAAAGCTATTATAATAAAATTCATGAATTTTAATGATAGATGATTATATGATTTCAAAAAAGGAAGCATAATCATAAACAATCTCTATAGGTGATTAGATTATTTCAATAAACTATCATCACATAGAACCGTTGAATCATACTATCTATATAAGGAATTGAAATTACATAAATCTTATAATATAGTTAAATTAATAATATTCATGATAAAACATTCCAATAAAAATATGTGCATCTCAAATAAAAAATATAGATGCATAACGTGGAATGTATCTAAATGAAGGTAAATTGAAGAACAACATTATTCCCAATTTGGTAACTTTTGAAACATAAATTTTATGAAATGAGTATCATATATTAGATATATAATTACCCATTAATTTAAATTGTAATAATCATATTATACATTCATATGAAGCATATTCCACATGAAAAATAGAAGAGTGGGGGACCCAGCATGTATTTCTTGGAAATAAAAATTTGGCAGAAACCCCTTACCTTCTTCCTTGAATCTTGTTTTACTCATTCATGCACAATGTATAATAAATATAAATTTATTATAGATCTTTTAGAGAAAAATCATGAGAGAAGATGTTTCCACTTATTCCGGTTACTCCTTTTCTTTTTCCCAAAAGCATCCCTGGATTTCATTAAGAACAAGGGGAGGATCCTATGATTAATATAGGTAATTTTTTTATTTGTAATGGGAATATTTCGTCTGTTCCAAGGTTTTTGAGATTTGTGACGAAGAGGGATCATTGGTATCCTTCTACAAGGAAGGGAAATGAAAAACTTGTAATTTTTTTAAACATACTAGTTTCAACCACATAACTAACTATAAAAAGGCATACCAAACCAAAAAAATATATTATTAAAGGTTAATGGATTAATATTTCTTAGAACATAGGGTTTCTACATTTTTTATGACATTTGGTAATTAAATTTATAGTTTGTTAATTTTTTAACCTAATTTTTGTCTTAAACATTGTAATTACTTTTAATCATTATCCCTAGTTTTTTTATAAAAAAATTATTACCTTATTAGAAATTATAAATTATAATGATTATAAATATGGAATCTATTTTTATAAATGTTAATCATAGAATTAGAAAAAAATAACGAAAAAAATAATATCGATGATGGGATGACACTGAATGTTTTTAAATGAAAAATGTCTAAAGATTTTCTATGATTTTAGACTAAATTTCCAAGTAAAATTGATTCCAATGAAAATTGTTGTGTTAATATAAAATATTATTATATTATTAAACAATACAACCAATTTAAAATATTGTTTAACCTTATAAATTAACTAGATGAAAAATGAATTCTGAATAAAAATTCAATATTTTTCTCTATTCATTAAAAAATATAATCATAATGAAAAATAAAAAACAACCATAGATACTATAAGGCCCCAGAATTAAACCTTACTTAATCTTGAGTTATTACAAGATTACACATTAAGGATCTTTTCGGGTTTAGAGTTTTAGAGAATTAGATCATAAAACTTGCATTACATTCCACATATAAACAAAGTGGTTACATAAAGATAGTATTCTTCATTCCCATCAATGGAAACACATTTAAAATAAAACATGGATTATTTCTAAACAATTCCTTGACACTATCATCATATCATGTACCTTTCCCTTGACCTGTGAAAAACATTTAAAAAAACTTGGGATGAGCATAAAAAGATCAGTAAGGGATATAAAAATATGGAAAGGAAACACGGGTACATATATACATAAGAATAAAATCATAATTTACCCATAAAACATATGCACTTTAACATACCTCATCAAATCATGAATAAATAATAGAAATCATAAGACATAAAGGTAACTTGAGGCATTCATAACATCCTTACGTAGGGAGTAACCCTCTTGGTTATGTTTGGAATACCCATCACAGTATATTCCCTAAATCTCTTCGGAAAAACCTTAACTTTTCACTCCTTCGCGTTACCCAATGCATTGGAGAGCTATATCAGGCTCACTCACCCATAGTTTATCACGGAACCACCCATCTTCATAATAATGCCCAAGAACCTCAACATAATCGTATCACATAAAACATGCATAAAGGCAACATAACATTTCCACCTTTCAATCACAAGATATCAATACGAAAAATTGTTATAAAAACATTATGAAAACCATTTTCAATACCAAAATAAATGAAAATTAAAACATGGTATTTATTTTTCTTTTAAAAAAAAGATATGGCTTGTAGAGGAAGCAGAAACTCAAATAACAATCACGGCGGCGGAGAAGTCATTGTCGCCGTATACGTACGACAAAAACATTCCCTTTTGTCGTTTTGTAAAACGCTTCATATAAAAAATATTCCTTTTGGATAAACGTAAAATTCAAAGGGGTTTATACACCATATAAAAGAAAGTTGTGTATAAAATAAAATATGCCTCAATAAAAGAAGATTGAGATGAAGTCCCATACCTCGGGTCCGACTTGACTCGGTCGTTCTTTAGTCTCATGAATAATAAACTTGAGTGAATTTTCATTTGTTTAAGAACCTTTTCTAAGTTCATTATTCCATTTATATCACTTATTGGCTTGTCATGAACACTATGTAATTATTTAAGTTAATAACGGTCGTTTTAATGATCATTGGTACTTGAGTCAGAAATAAACCCTTTATAATTACATGTTTTTCATGTAACCATTATATCCATAATTATAATCATTATGTATATATCATATATATCCAGTATATATATGCATTTATAATATTACTTAATCATTTAGAGGTAAGAAATGAAATACACCGATCATGGAGACGGTAAGCTGTACGTACGCATGAACGCTACTTTCATTTCTATTTCCTATTTTATAGAATGGAATCATAATTATATAAAGGTATATTTTAATTCTAGTATAATATCATACATAATATCATAGTTCCATACTTTATACGTCCCACATATGGTATTTAACGAATCAAATCACTTTGAGGGGGCGGTAGTCCGCACTTCCTTAAATGTAGATATCACGTTTACCCATAATGGAAACCATAAAGGTATGACAAAAAAGAAAAAAACAGAAGCTTAAGGAAAACATAAACATATTATATATCATATATAAATATAGTGACATCTTAATGGCCACCTTTGAAGGTGTTAAAAGAATGTTGAAGGTGTTAACCATTAGATGTAGGTATGTGTAAGTGTAGCTCGAATCCATATTATAACAACATCCTAGTATATTGAGTATATTGGAGTTGTTACAAAAGAAAAGAATAAAAATAGTTTAGGGGGTTGGAGAAGGAAAATAAAACAAAAGGACTCAAAAGAAGACATTACCTTAAAATCGGGTAACTCCCTTTGGTTTGAGCTCAAAGGCTTCCTTGGGAAGACTTCTGCCAAAATTGAGGCTTCAAGGAGTAAGAGAGGGAAGTGGAGAGACATAATGAGCAGGGTTTGGCCGAGCCAAAGGCTTTGGGAGTGTTGGTAAGGAGGTAGAGGTGGGGGCCTTTTATAAGAGGAGAGGAGGGGCACTCTTGGAATGTAAAGAAAAGTCACTTTATTTTAAAATGGTATTCGGATTTAAGAGGTCCCACATTGATATAATTCGAGGATAAGGTGATAAGGGTTCCAAATCCACTCATCCAATAGGTTTTGGACATGTGTAGGTCTTAGATATTACATTATCTTTTAATTTTATTTAAATCGTTAAATAATGAGGTCATCGCTGCATCATCATGATGACATAAATAATTTAATTTATTTAATGTCTAAAAATTATAAAACAAATACTATGATTTAGGAAATACATTTATATTTCTAATTAATATTTATAGTCAAAAATCTGACTTGTATAACCCCATATAAAAATTGTTTTAGTAACATTACTCATGTTTGTGTCATTTTTTCTTTAACATTAAATAAAAAGTTATTTATGTCATTTCCCATCCAAAGTGGCTCCATGGGGTCCCCAAGTTGACCCATGTCTTGTCTTGGTCGTCCATGACACATCCAATGAGGGTATGACATGTTTCAAGCTCATCTCATACTATTAAAACATTATTTTTACCTTAAACTACACTAATTACCACTAATCGCGATTAATAACTTAATAAGTTACTATTCACCAAAAAATTATTTTAATCCCATTGAACCACATTTTACTTATTAATAACAAACATGTATGTCGGATTTTTTTAAATTCAAAACACAATGATGGAAAAATTTTATTTAAACGGAAAAATCAGTTTTTATAAGTACCACTTAGTGGTTTCACTATTCATCAAAAATTGAAGTTTTTCAGAAAATTACCAAAAATCCACCCTAAGCTATATTTGATATTCCGAATTCAAAAATGATGTCTATTTTACAAAATTCAAATCATATATGTTACATTAATTAATTTAATAATTAATTCCTGTTGTCATGACAAATAGCGGGTTTTTTTGAAACAATATCTATGAAAAGTTTGGCATTAGTTTATGACCAATTCCAAAGTGAAATTAATTCTAATGACCACCATTGGATTAAATGGTAAAATTATATTCAGATTACACTTTAAGACAAATTAAAAATATAATCTAACCATATAATTAAATTAAATGAAAAAGCAGTTTTGATGTAAAATGCTGTATTTTTCACTATTCATTAAAAATGAACATTGTCCGAAAAATACCAAAAATTTATCCAATGTAAAATTCAATGTCCCAATATTAATGAATATGTTTATTTTGACAAATATAGATTATAACATTTTTAAAATATTGATTTAAAAAGGGTTTTCCATCAAAAGGAAGTAAAACAATCTTTTAAGAATATTAGTGTATTCCATGCTTAAGATTGGATTTATTTTCATTTTAAGCCTCTAAAAAACTATATAATGCATTAATAGACATAGATAAAACAATATCTATTATTCATTACTTACTTGGGATGTTACATCCTTCCCCCCTTTAGAAAATTGCGTCCCCGCAATTTATTTACTTATCAAATAAATGGGGGTACTTATCCCTCATTGCATTTTCAGATTCTCATGTTGCCTCTTCCATCATGTGGTTTTTACACAAAACCTTTACCTGCTTAATCACCTTATTCCGTAACACTTGCTCCCTTTGGTCAAGAATCTGGACCGGTTGTTCCTCATAAGATAGGTTCTCTTCCAGCTGAACTACCTCTGGACTCAAAACATGAGATGGATCTGGCATATACTTTCTCAACATCGAAACGTGAAAAACATTGTGTACCTGAGATAAACTCGGAGCTAAAGCCACCCAGTTTGCAACTGATCCAACTCTCTCCAGAATTTCATATGGTCCAATAAACCTTGGACTCAGCTTTCCTTTCTTACCAAATCTCATCACACTTTTCCAAGGAGAAACCTTGAGAAAAACATGATCACCTACCTCGAAAGATAGATCCTTCCTCCGGTTATCCGCATAACTCTTCTGCCTGCTCTGAGCTATTCTCATGTGCTTCTGAATCAGCTGAACTTTTTCTGCCATCTCTTCTACCAATTCTGGTCCCATCAACTTCCTTTCACCCACTTCATCCCAGAAAGCTGAAGTTCGACACCGCTTCCCATATAATGCCTGAAATTGTGCCATCTGTATACTGGAATGAAAACTGTTATTATATGAAAATTCAACCAAAGAAAGATGTTGGTCCCAAATTCCTCTGATAATCCATAGAGCAAGAACGTAGCATATCCTCCAATGTCTGAATTGTTCATTCTGACTGCCCATCTGATTAAGGATGAAAAGCTGTACTAAAATTTAATTCAGTACCCAATGACTTCTGAAGGCCTTTCCAAAAGTTAGAAGTGAACCTGGGATCACGATCAGATACAATAGAGAGAGGAAATCCATGTAACCTGACTATCTCTTTAAGATACAAACGAGAAAGTTGATCTAGGGAAAAAGTATCTCGTATAGCAAGGAAATGAACAGATTTGGTCAAGCGATCAACAATAACCCAGATTGCATTATTACCTCGAGATTTCTTCGGTAATCCCACAACAAAGTCCATGGATATATTCTCCCATTTCCACTCTGGCACTGGTAAAGGCTGAAGCATCCCTTCGGTAAATGTCGCTCTGCTTTAACCTATTGAGAAGTCAAACACTTCACAGTAAAATCAGCAATATCTCTTTTCATTCCATCCCACTAGTAATACTCCCACAGATCTCTATACATCTTAGTACAGCCAGGATGAACTGAAAGCGGAGAACTATGAGCTTCACATAACAACTCTCTCTTAAACTGTGAATCACAAGGCACACACAATCTCTTCCCAAATCACAAAACGCAATCATTATCAATGTTGAATTCAGGCAACTTACCTTTCTGAACTAGCTCTACATTTTTCTGCAACTCACTGTCTTACTTATGTGCTTTCTTGATTCTATCTGATAGATATGATCTCACTGATACCTGAAACAAAACAGAAGACCTTCCTGCACCCAAAACTTCTATGCAAAAGTTCATCAAATCCTTAACCAAAGGATCACGTTCCAAACGCAACATTGCTAATGAAGCATTACTTTTTCGACTCAAAGCATCAGCCACTTTATTTTCTTTTCCCGGATGGTAATGAATTGTACAATCATAATACTTGATTAATTCTAGCCATCTCCTTTGTCTCATGTTAAATTCTTTCTAAGTGAATATATACTTTAAACTTTTGTGATCGGTATATATTTCACACTTTACTCCACACAAATGATGCCTCCAAATTTTTAAAGCAAAAAAAAACAGCAGCTAATTCCAAATCATGTGTAGGGTAATTTACCTCATGAGTTTTCAACTGTCGTGAAGCATAAGCAATTACCTGATCATTCTGCATTAGGACGCAACCAAGTCCTTTCAATGAAGCATCACTGTATATAACAAACTCACCATTCCTGGAAGGTAGTGCCAAAACTGGATCATTCACCAATCTTCTATTCAATTCCTGAAAACAATCATCACATTCTTTTGTCCAGATAAACTTAACACCCTTCCGAGTTAGCTTAGTCATTGGACTAGATAACCGTGAAAAATTTCTAACAAACCTTTGGTAATAGCCTGCCAAACCAAGGAAGCTACGAATCTCAGTTACATTTGTGGGTCTTGGCCAGTCTTCCACAACTTTTGTTTTTGCAGGATCAACAGTTATCCCATCTTTAGAAACAATGTGACCAAGGAAAGAAATTTGTTGCAACCAAAACTCACACTTTCTGAATTTCCCATACAATTTATTTTCTTTTAAGGTTTGCAAGATAACCCTTAAATGTCTTTCATGCTTTTCTTTACTTTTAGAAAACACCAAAATATCATCAATAAAAATCACCACAAACTTATCCAAGAACTCATGGAAAATTCTATTCATTAAGTCCATGAATACAGCAGGCGCATTGGTTAGCCCAAAAGGCATTACTACAAATTCATAGTGGCCATATCTTGTATGGAACGTGGTCTTCGGAACATCTTCTTCCTTTACCTTCAACAGATGGTACCCCGATCTCAAGTCAATCTTTGAAAAATACTGAGCTCCCTGGAGCTGATCAAACAAACCATCGATATGAGGCAAAGGATATTTGTTCTTAATAGTGATATTATTCAAGGCTCTATAATCAATGTAAAGTCTCATTGAACCATCTTTATTTTTAACAAACAAGACAGGAGAACCCCATGGTGATGTGCTAGGTCGAATGAAACCTTTCTCTAATAAATCTTGCAATTTATCCTTCAACTCTAAAAGTTCAATTTGAGCCATTCGATAAGGGGGTTTTGAAATTGGCTTAGCATCAGGAACTAATTCAACGGTAAATTCAACTTCCCGATATGGTATTATTTCAGGCAACTCATCAGGAAAAACATCAGGATACTCATTTACCACTGGCACATCATTAATCTAAACAGTTCCTTTATTTTCAACAATGTGTGCAAGGTAACATTCATTTCCATCTTTTACAAGTTTCTCGGCCTCTTGATAAGTTATCAATAGTAAGGGTTCATTCTTGTACACAAACTGAAATACTTTCTGAAAAGAAACTTCTTTAGCTCTACAGTCAATCTTAGCATGGTAAATAGAGAGCCAATCCATACTAAGGAGAACATCAAACTCTACTAGAGGTAGAACAATAAGGTTTGAAAGTAGGTTCTTTCCACAGATAAGGATAGGAAGATTCTTATAAATTCTTTTTGCCTCAACATTCCCCCCAGGTGTTTTTACCAAAAGTTCAGGAGTCATTTCTTGAGAGGGTATTCCCATTTTACTAGAAAAGGTTTCAGAGATGAAAGAATGTGTAGACCCCGAATCAAACAACACACTGGCATAATCTGAAAAAACAAACAATGTACCTGATACAACTTCATTTGATGGCCCGACATCTACTGAAGTAGTTTCAAAGGATTTCATCCCCCCTTTCTGCTTGTAGTCTAACTACTTCCCATCACTGAAGCTCTTTGTCAGACACTCGTTTGCATAGTGACCCATCTCATTGCACTTATAACATTTCACTAACTGTAAATCAAATTTGGTCTTACCTTCACCTTGAGCCTTTTTAGTGCAATCACGAGCCTTGTGTCCCATCTTACAACATCGGTAGCACTTTACAGAATTCAGAAGACATTCCCCAACATGCCTTTTGCCACATTTATCAGAAACTGGAAACTTAGTTTTCTTACCATCAGACTTTTTTGAAGAATTCTTACCTTTCTCCTGCCACCTCGGTCTCTTCTTCTGTTGGTTGTTATAGAACACTTGATCATAGGCAAACTCCATTTCCTCCTTCTCAGCACATCGAACAAGATTTTCATAACTTTTAAACTCACGAGAAGCTAATGCCCTTCGATATTTTGGCTTTAATCCTGAGTAAAAACGATTGATTTTACTATCAAGGTCTCGGATAAAATTTGGAGCATACCTTGCCAATCGAGTGAACCTTTCTTCATAGGTAGCCACTGAGTCTTCCTCTTGCCTCAATTCCAAGAATTGATTTTCCATCCTAAGTCGAACAGCCTTAGGAAAATACTTCTCAAGAAACATACCTTTGAATTCATCCCATTCAATAGCATCAATCTCATCGGCGTCCCTGATATTTTTAACCATAGACCACCACTGATCTGCCTCACCCTCTAAAAGGTAAATAGCAAGACTAACCTTTTGATTTTATGAACACCCAGGACATCAAAAATCTTCTTCAGTGCTTTAATCCAACCTTCAGCTAGCACAGGGTCAGATGATCCTCTGAATGATGGGGGATGTTGCCTCATGAAATGTTCCACCACTGACATGTTCCTCTGCGGTTGATCTGGATGATCTCGTGTATGGATACCACCGCCATTTATAGCTTGAGTAAACTACACCATTACTGCAACAAACTGTTCAGTTCTAATTCCGACCATCTCAGGATGCTGATTCGGAAGGTTATTTCCTTCTGTATGCCTTCCTAGCACTGCTTCCCTGTTTCCTCTACGGAAAACCATTCTTAACAAACATGTCTTAGATGAAGCAACATGGTAATCTTCAAATTCTATATCATTTAAAAAAAAATGGATAATCATTTAACAGAATTCTAACTCCTAAAGTTATCTAAACCGACCTCTGATACCAACTATAAGGCCCCAGCCTTAAACCTTACTTAATCTTGAGTTATTACAAGATTACACATTGAGGATCTTTTTAGGTTTACAGTTTTAGAGAATTAGATCATAAAACTTGTATTACATTCCACATATAAACAAAGTGGTTACATAAAGATAGTATCCTTCATTCCCATCAATGGGAACACATTTAAAATAAAACATGGATTATTTCTTGACACTTCCTTGACACTATCATCATATCATGTACTGTTCCCTTGACCTGTGAAAAACATTTCAAAAAACTTTGGATGAGTATAAAAAGCTCAGTAAGGGATATAAAAATATAGAAAGGAAACATGGGTACATATATACATAAGAATGAAATCATACATTACCCATAAAACATATGCACTTTAACATACCTCATCAAATCATGAATAAATCATAGAAATCATAATACATAAATGTAACTTGAGGCATTCATAACATCCTTATGTAGGGAGTAACCCTCTTGGTTACGTTTGGAATAACCATCACAGAATATTCCCTAAATCTCTTCGGAGAAACCTTAACGTTTCACTCCTTCGCGTTACCCAATGAATTGGAGAGCTATATCGGGCTCACCCACCCTCAGTTTATCACGGAACCACCCGTCTTCATAATAATGCCCAGGAACCTCAACATAATCGTATCACATAAAACATGCATAAAGGAAACATAAGATTTCCACCTTTCAAACACAAGATATAAATACAACACATTGATAAAAAAACTTTATGAAAACCATTTTCAATACCAAAATTAAAGAAAATTAAAACATGGTATTTATTTTTCTTTTAAAAAGAAGGTATGGCTTGTAGAGGAAGCCAAAACTCAAATAATGGTCATGGTGGTGGAGAATTCATTGTCGCCGCATATGTACGAAAAAAACATTCCTTTTTGTCGTTTTTTAAAATGCTTCATATAAAAAAGATTCCTTTTGGATAAACGTAAAATTCAAAGGGGTTTATACACCATATAAAAGAAATTTGTGTATAAAATAAAATATGCCTCAATGAAAGGATATTGAGACAAAGTCCCATACCTCGGGTCCGAATTGACTCGGTCATTCTTTAATCTCTTGAATAATAAACTTGAGTTAATTTCCACTTTTTTAAGAACCTTTTTCAAGTTCATTATTTATTTTATATCACTTATTGCCATGTCATGAACACTATGTAATTATTTAAGTTAATAACGGTCCTTTTAATGATCATTGGTACTTGAGTCAAAAATAAACCCTTTATAATTACATGTTGTTCATGTATCCATTATATCCAGAATTATAATCATTATGTATATAGCATATATATCCAGTATATACATGCATTTATAAACTTACTTAATCATTTAGAGGTAAGAAATGAAATGCACCGTTCATGGAGACGGTAAGCCGTACGTACGCATGAACGCTACTTTCATTTCTATTTCGTATTTTATAGAATGGAATCATAATGATATAAAGGTATATTATAATTCCAGTATAATATCATACATAATATCATAGTTCCATACATTATACGTCCCACATATGGTATTTAACGAATCAAATCACTTTGAGGGGGCGGTAGTCCGCACTTCCTTAAATGAAGATATCGCGTTTACCCATAATGGAAACCATAAAGGTATGACCAAAAAGAAAAAAACAGAAGCTTAAGGAAAACATAAACATATTATATATCATATATAAATATAGTGACATCTTAATGGCCACCTTTGAAGGTGTTAAAAGAATGTTGAACAATCATCGTTTTGGGAGGCATAAATTCACCATCCACTGAAACAGTATGTTCGTTAACCATTAGATGTAGGTGTGTGTAAGTGTAGCTCGAATCCATATTATAACAACATCCTAGTATATTCAGGATACTGGAGTTGTTACAAAAGAAAAGAATAAAAATATTTTAGGGGGTTGGAGAATCAAAATAAAACAAAAGGACTCAAAAAAAGACATTACCTTAAAATCGGGTAACTCCCTTTGGTTTGAGATCAAAGGCTTCCTTGGGAATACTTATGCCCAAAGTGAGGTTTCAAGGAGTAAGAGAGGGAAGTGGAGAGGCAAAATTAGCAGGGTTTGGCCGAGCCAAATGCTTTGGGAGTGTGGGTAAGGAGGTAGAGGTGGGGGCCTTTTATAAGAGGAGAGGAGGGGCACTCTTGGAAAGTAAAGAAAAGTCACTTTATTTTAAAATGGTATTCGGATTTAAGAGGTCCCACATTGATATAATTCGAGGATAATTTGATAAGGGTTCTAAATACACTCATACAATAGGTTTTGGACATGTTTAGGTCTTAGATATTACATTATCTTTCCATTTTATTGAAATCGTTAAATAATAAGGTCATCGTTGCATCATCATGATGTCATACATAATTTAGTTTATTTATGTCTAAAAATTATAAAACAAAATACAATGATGTAGGAAATACTTTTATCTTTCTAATGAATATTTATTTTCAAAAATCTGACTTTTATAACCCAATATAAAAATTGTTTTAGTAACATAACTCATGTTTGTGTCATTTTTACTTTAACATTAAATAAAAAGTTATTTATGTCATTTCCCAACCAATGTGGCTCCATGGGGTCCCCAAGTTGACCCATGGATTTTCTTGGTGGGACATGACACATACAATGAGGGTAGGACTTGTTTAAATCTCATCTCATACTATTAAAATATTATTTTTACCTTAAACTACACTAATTACCACTAATCGCGATTAAGAACTTAATAAGTTACTATTCACCAAAAAATTATTTTAATCCCATTGAACCACATTTTACTTCTTAATGACAACCATGTATGTCGGATTTTTTGAAATTCAAAACACAATGATGACAAAATTTCATTTAAACTGAAAAATCAGTTTTTATAAGTACCACTTAGTGGTTTCACTATTCATCAAAAATTGAAGTTTTTCAGAAAATTACCAAAAACTCACCCTAAGATATATTTGATGTTCAGAATTCAAAAATGATGTATATTTTACAAAATTAAAATCATATATGTTACATTAATTAATTTAATAATTAAATCTCGTTGTCATGACAAATAGCGGGTTTTTTTGAAACAATATCTATGAAAAGTTTGGCATTAGTTTATGACCAATTCCAAAGTGAAATTAATCCTAATGACCAAAATTGGATTAAGTGGTAAAATTATATTCATATTACACTTTAAGACCAATTAAAAATATAATATAACCATATAATTAAATTAAATGAAAAAGAAGTTTTGATGTAAAATTCAGTATTTTTCACTATTCATTAAAAAATGAACATTGTCAGAAAAATACCAAAAATTTATCCAATGTAAAATTCAACATCCCAATCATAATGAATATGTTTATTTTGACAAATATATATTATAAAATTTTCAAAATATTTATTTAAAAAGGGTTTTCCATCAAAAGGCAGTAAAATAATCTTTTAAGAATATTAGTGTATTCCATGCTTAAGATTGGATTTATTTTCATTTTAAGCCTCTAAAACACTATATAATTCATTAATAGACATAGATAAAAATATCTATTATTCATTAATTACTTGGGATGTTACAGATACTTCGTATGTTTCTCCATAAAAATTGATGTAAATTTTATCCATTTTAATATAATGTTCCTAAATTTGAATTTAGAATGGGTTCTCTATTAAAAGGGTGTAAAACTACCTTTATTAAAATATAGTTTTTTAAGGATAAAATTGGGTTACTCTTTATCTTATATCAATCAAATCAATTGAATCATTATCAAACTTTTTTTTAATATATAAAATATAAATTTAATTAATATCATTCACTAATAGTAATTAAATTAACTTATTGATAAAAAGATTATTTGTTAGATTAAAATCCACTTTTATAAAATCATTCTTTTATATTATATTTTGTATCTATATTTTTTCTAATTAATATGTTAAAAATGAGTTCAACTATATATATTCACAATTTAGTTAATATAATAATCGTCAATTTAATGTAAATCAAATATCCCATTAAAGAATGATATTTTAATAATGAATTATTGTTCTGTAAAATGTGGTCTTACATGATACACAAGACAATGAGAAACGTATGTCATGTGGGTAATTTAATCTATCCTTTATGTTTTGTATAGTGAAAGATAAAATTTATTTTGCATGTAGTGAATGATATACATGATGCTTCGTGAAATTGAATCCATACATAGTGATTTAATATAAAATAAACTATTTTCAATGTTTGGTGAAATTAAATACATCAAAATGAATAAAATAATACAAAAACTAATAATTCAAATAAAATATATGTTACAACTTATGTATTATTAATTATGTTTAAAATTTTCTATGATATAATTTCAAAACTATTCTATTTAATATTGTTATGAATGAAAATAATTTCCCCTTTTGTCAAATAGTATTTTAATTATATCATTTTAAAAATAATAACATGTGGATTTGGATATATATTAAGGATTGATTCATTTATTAATCATCTGTTAATGATTACAAATTCCCTAAATGAATTAAATATAGAATCAAAAATCAAATCGTTGTGCCTATTTCTAACCTGAAGACAAAAATATTTCAAACCTTTTTCCTCAAACAAATAATTACAGAATTCCCAACTTCTAGAGTTCATAATATCTATCAAATAGTTGAAATGAAGATATATTTTGGAGAAGATTCACCTAAATCATCCCAAAGAGTTAAATCTAGCTCAATAAAATCTAGAAATGATGAGAATCTGCATCTTATTTCACATTATGTCATACAAGAAATGTAATTAGATACTCTATGCCATAAAATGAGTCGATCATTGTTTGGGAGATATATTATTTTTCAGAACTAGATGAGTTTGTTCATGGATTTGACCCTCCGCTTTTATCTATGAATGGTAGAAGTTTTTTACCTCAACATATTTTTCAAAGATAGGTAAAAAAATAATATAATTATAAGTTTTGTTGATTGTCAGTAGTGTGAGTTCACATCAAAATTTTGGTAAAATTAGTTTATAGTTCTTCATATTAGAGAATATAGTGACTATAAAATTCTATACCCAATGAACCATCACCATTTTGATATTTGTAATGTGCTAGAAGATGTATTGGATAATGAAACTTATCTAAGACTGAATTAAAATGTGCTAAGTAAAGAGTTTAGGTTGTTGTTAAATTTCATACAACACATGATTTTCCCTGGGAAGGGAGTCCTTAGATCTATAAGGTATCAAGACATATAATTTCTAAATCTAATGGTTCATGATTTTTAGATATGTTTTTTTATTTTATTAATGTTCAAAATGGCAGAGTTAGCCAAATTTTCTCTATGATTAGACACCCTTCTATACCCAATGTATATTTTGGTCATAACTACTCTATATATTCCATTACCATCTAATTTAGCACATCCCCCCATTCATCCCTTTATTGAGGACCATATAAGATGGTGGATTCGGGAGTAAATTTATAAAATCCTTGGTAGTTTAAAGTATATCATAAATCAACTGTAATTAAACGTTTCTACTCATGGAGAAATGTAGTATCATTTTTGTAATGCCAAATATATCATGAAATTCCAAGAAAATGTGTACTAATGGGTGAAATAATTTACTGTATGAGAAAGATAAATGGAAAGGTTTACCTTTAAAATCCTTTTCTACAATTGACTATAGATTTTAAAATACAGCCTCTATCATCTTCATTGAAATTAATTATGTATAATTTTTTGAACATGAACCCTTAGGTCAATCAATTCACGTAATATAGTGATGAGTTCCTTTATATTATAGGTAATGGAAAACATGATTTAATTTTATTAAAAATTAATATATAACCTTATAAGTATATTAAAAATACCATAATTTTGGCACCTCCTATGATGAATATCTCTAGATTTTCTACATCAGTTTCAACATTAGTTCTTATAGTATCCTAATTTATGCCAGAAAACATGTTTTAAAAAGGTATTATGCAATAAAAGACCTGTTTAGAGAAAATACATGACACAAATGCTCAAATATCCAACAATGGGATTGTGTTCATGAATATAAAAACCATCAAAAATGTGAAGAAGCTCGTGATGTTTGTCAGGCCCCACAGAAGTTGAGGCAGTATCTCCTATACCATAAATATTTTTTGGGGGAACTCGTGGTGCTATAAAAACCATCACGAAACATATTGAAAAGGGGTTATATTTTAGGAAATGGAATCCTAAATCTATTAAACACATATATATACTTCCCCCCATCCAAATTTTTGTGGGCGTGAACCCTAAATTCCAATAAAAGCCTCAAAATTCCTAAAACTCTGACATTCATGAGAAAAATACAATATAGATTCTCAGTGATAAAAATATTTCATAAAAAACCTCCCATTGATTTATAAATTCTTTAAACCATTGTATAAATGAGTTTTTAAAAGTTAAATGGCCTTTTAATTAAAAAATATATATTTATAGCTCTTGGGGGTATATTAGATAATTATCCTTTCTAAAATATACATAATTGGAACCAAGATGTTATTCGGAGTTAGTCACACCTGATTTATCAAATTATACACCTTCAGAAGACCCCCACCCTTCAAGAAATCCTAGACCATCGTTAAAATACAACCTTATTGCAATCTATCAACAAATTCTATTCAATGTACCACCTTTAAGAAAACACTATTTCCAAAAAGTATCACTTGTAGAAATTTAGAATTTAATGTTTATGTATTGATATTTGTTTTCTAGATTTTCACAAATAGTATGCATGGGATATTTTTTGGATTCTATTATACTAAAAATAGTAGTATAATTTTTTTAATATTCTTTTCAACATAGTTTTTATTAGAAACAATGACAAAAAATTCTCCCATATTATTTATGGCGTTGTTTTTTATGAAATCTAATTCCATAAATACAAAAACAATTTGGCGTCTGTCTTTTAAAAATTTGATGAGAAATTATTATCCTCCAGAACTTTTAACATCATTTTGTTTACTAAAAAGAGTTTCAGCATTTTTTTTTTGAAATGAAATGCAATATAAGTATAAAAATATTTATTTTCAGGGTCGATTTTTTGAGAAAACTTATCCCAAAATAGTTAAATAAAACGATATTGAGAGACCCTCATTTTTTTGGATATATGATTCGCAACTCACTATTTATCCCTCTCTACTCGTGACGACACTGAGGTCCATTTTGTGATCTCTAAAAAACCATTTTTTTCAGTTTTCTCAAGTTTTTCAAGATTTGATGACACTATTCTTGATTCTATACTCTTATTTCATCATCTACGAGTTATTTGTTCTTCAAATACCTATTTTCATTAACATTCAATCGGGTTTGGTTTTATTGATTTATCATTATTTTTTGTTTTTACAAACATTTTGGTTTAGATATTGTAGTATTAACTCTTCAATTCATTCAAAGGACAAATGATTGGAATAGGGTTCCATTTTTTTGTTCAACTCTCAATGTTGTATGTTTTTTTATATTTTGGATATGAAGTATTTATCCCTTAATTATGTTTTTTGATTTATTTAATTTATGATTTTATGTAGTGAGTTATGATTCGATTTTTATTTTGATTCTATTATATAAATATCAGTGGGATAATTATCTCTGAAGGGGTAGTTCGATATTTTGATTTTTGGTATAGATTATTTCTATAGAGTGCGATGATGAATGGAAGTCTGATTCCTTATATGAATACGTATATATTTGAACCATTTTGAGGGTTTCATGGCATGTGACCTTCCATGTGATATAATATATGGGAGCATTGATCTTTATCCAAAAATAGTGGAATATATGAGATATGATTATAAGTTAGGATGGAGAGCTTACTACCCATGGAATGAAATGTTGTGAATGAGGGATACCAAATAGGGGGTTAACTAAGACTATTAAGTTCCTTTATTGATTAGAATCATGAATATATTATTTATGTTATGATATTTCTTTATTTTAGGTACTATAAATTATGTGGTATTGAAAAAAATCTACCTTTGGAATTTGTGATGTATAGAAATTTAGGTGATTTTGTAATGAAATTTGATATTTTTGGAATTATTAGTAGGATGCTGCATCATTTAAATTTTTGATATTGTTTCAGTTCCATGATGATAATGTAGAATAAAATTATCATTTCAGTATAATTTTCATATAGTAAGTGAACATACAGTGGCCCTTTAAAATGGTGAGATGTTGGGATTGATGAAAATTGAAAAAAAAATGTTCTTTTAGTTAGATGTGATTGGCATGTAGTGGGGAATGTTTAGTTATTGTTGGGGGTGTGTTTTGAAATAGAAAAATAGTTTTATTATATGAGTGTTTGGAATAAATAATAAAATTTTCAATCATTATTCAGTTACATTTTTGAAAAATGATTTTAATTGTTTTTGAAACAAAATGGAATGTTTTTAAATTCCCTTATCAAATTAAAATTTTAAATTAATGTGAAAAGATTTTAAAAATATCGGAATTTTTTAAGGAACATTAATTTTTTGGAAATGAGTTTTGATTCTTATGGAATGTGGTGATTTTTAAACCAAAAGTATGAAATTTTTGTAATGTTTTTTTCATCAATCCATGAAAATATAACATATTCATATTTTTTATATATTTAAATGTTTATATGTTTTATTATATTCACCAATTATGATATGATATCAGGTATTGAATGGATAGTAATTGGATTCTTTTATGAAGAACTACTAGTGAATATGAAAATGGAGTTGATAAATTTGTAGAATTTACTAAACGAAATATTTGAAACATTTATTTGATTTTCTATCCATGTGTGAAGTGTATGAATACGGGAAATTTCAACTCAATAGAAATCAAGGATCATTGCATTTGTTTTGTTTTTATCCATAATTATATACGTTGGATATGGAAAAGTGAAATAACTTATAATTCAACATCCAATGTTGATAAAAAAATTCATAATGAGGTAGAGGATTGTATTGAAGAATTAATTCACGATTTATGTGTTCAATCCATAAAAAACTACAATTGATGAACAGTTGTATAGAGATTATAAGAAACCATTACACCCCGGTTGTAGTAAATATACAGTGTTATCAGCAGTTTTAAAATTAGTAAACTTAAATGAAAAAAATGGGTGGAGTGATAAAAGTTTCTCCAACATTCTTATTCATTTAAAAGTGCTAAATTTAGAAGGAAATGAGATTCCAGATTCCATGTATGAGGAGAATAAAATATTATACCCAATGGGATTGCGGTATATAAAGATACATGTTTTCCCCAATGAATGATTAATGTATAGGAATGAATAGGAAAATATATCATGTTGTCCTACATGTGGGACGTCAAGAAATAATATAAATGGGAAGGTGAGATCATATTCCTTATCTGGTACTATAATCTGACGTCATGAAAAATAAATTTTGTACTTTCTAAAGACATCATCCAAAATTTTTTGGCATTCAATTCTGATAATTCAACTGTGATTCACTCTTAAGTAATAGAATCCAAACTCCTGAAAAATTAATTTTTCACCATACTATAATTCCTCATGTGAATCATCTATATTCAAATTCAATGGATATAAAATTTTATGATGGAATTCAGATGTGCTCATATCTGATGTTAACATACGTCACCATACCGATTCACCACATTGGAAGAGTTTTTATAAAAAATCGTGATTTTGGCAGTGAAGTAAGAAATATCATAATGGGATTGCAAACTGATGGAATGAATCCATATCAGAGTCTTAGTAGCCAACATAATTCATGGCCTGTTTTTCATGTAGTTTAGTTCTTTTCCACAAATCTATGTTGAAAAAAATTTGTTATGATGAGTTTGATTATTTCTGGACCAAAACAATTGGGGAATGATATTGATGTGTATCTTTCACCATTGGTTGATGATTTGAAACTACTATGGGAGTCTTTTGTTAAATTTTATTTATGAAGACAAGAATGTGTATTTTATTTTACATCCAATTGTTATTTTAACTATAACGGAATTTTCTTCATATGGAAACATATCTAGATATAGTGTTATGGGACATAAAGCATGTCCAATTTGTGAAGAACATACTTCATATTATCAATTGGAGAATTGAATAATGATAGTGTACAGGGTAAAAAATATTTTTTTTGAATTTATCATCCTTATCGTAGATTAAAAAAATAATTTTACAGTTTACAAGAAAACAACCCACCCACCCCCCCCCCCCCTCAGTGATTGTCAGGTAATTAATATTACGACAAAGTAAAAAATATTTATCCGACATTTGGAATGAAAATAAGTAATGGTTTTCAACATTTTTTCGGGAAGAAGCAGTTTATTTTTTTCAAACTACCTTATTTGAGGTTTTTATAGATATAACATAACATCGATGTTATTTATGTTTAGAAAAACATATGTGATAGTTTTATTGGATCTTTGTTAGAAATAAAAGGAATGTCCAAAGATCGTTTTAATGCTAGATTGGAATTGATATTAATGAGAATACGTCTAGATTTATCTCCAACTATTAATGTAAACATAACATATTTACCTATGACATGTCACACATTATGCAAGATTGAAAATGTCAATATTTTTCAGTGTCTTCATGGTAATAAATTACCCATTAGATTTTCATAAAATTTGATTAATTTAGATTCATTTAAGTATTTTGAATTAATATGTATGAAATATCATGATTTCCATGTATTTTTGAAAAAACTTCTTCTAGTATTAGTTCATTGTATATTGCTGATAGCTGTCAGAGAGTAATTATTTAAAATCCATGTTTAGCAATGTCATTTATCCATATTTTTTAATTTGTTGGTGAATAAATCATCTCTTTTACATTTTCAACTAGAAATGTATTTCCCAACTATGATTTTTTATATAATGATTCATCTCCAGATTCATTTGGTTCATCAATTAAGAATATGTGGGATTGTTTATTTACAATGGATATATCCTTTTTAAATATATATGAAAATTTTGTATGGATATGTTATAAATCCTTATCAACTAGAGGCCTCCACTATTCCAAAATATTTATCAAAATAGGTGAATGAGTTCTTTACTGATTATTTGTACGAAGTGGAGCACATTGGTCACCCTATATCTCGACATATGACAGTTGATAATGAAGGGTGATGGATTTAAGCCTTAAAGGTAATGTTCATTCGATGTAATGATGTGATACAAACACATTTATACATTTTGAATAACACATATGAGGTTCTATCATATATATCATGACATATTTCTCCATTAAAGTTACGATATTATAAAATAAACGAAAAGTGGATGTTGATTGAGAATAAGAAGAAATTTATTTCAGGGATTAAATATAATTTCACCATAGATATATCTACATCAGATACATTAAAGTAGTTATTAATGGGACAATCTATTAATGTGATCAGAAGGTTTATTTTTAAAAGTAATGGATACACATTTTACAAAAAAAATACTGATGAAAATAGTTCCTTTTTGAATAGTTTTGTGATGGTCTTCAATGAAGCAATGAATTTTTGATGTTCCAGAGATAAAAACCTAGTTTATCTATAAAATAAATATTTTGGAGTTATTGAATATATTTAGGTAATTGGTTATATTTAATTTCATGTCATAGTTTTTATGCATAACTGGTTTAATAGTAATATTGGTGTGAAACGTGATGATTATCCATTTAAACTAGTTGATTTGAAAATATTTATTCACAACGAGGAACATTTTATCATAGAGAGACATGAAAAGTAGTTTTTTTATGTCATTGGTTCTTAAAATTATTATTGGTCTGTTATTCTGAAGGGATACGATATGATTTCGCTGATAAGGATGATGTTGATGATGTCATTGAATCACCTTAGTTGTATTAATCTATTAGTCAATTTTCATAAGATTGCAATGAGTATAAGCTTGACATAGTGCCTGAATTAGTTAATGATAATGATGAAGGTATATTGGAAAGCACTAAATAAGTCTCCTAATTTTTTTGGTAAATATTTATGTTTTTTCTTTTTTTGAAACATACAAATTCATGCCTCTTTTTTTACATACCTATTTTTGTCTTCATAATTTATAAATGTTATGTTTTATAATGATATACAAGTACACATTTTTTTCATTACACTTACTTATAGTAATTTCATATGCATATAGAGAGGGGTAGTTACCGAGGTATATCTATTTTTCCATGTTATTAAATATTCAATAACATATTTATTTAATGGAAGAAAACTGTTAATTTACAACTTTTTTTAGGACTACTGATTCATCCTCATTATAGGATTCATATCCGGTTACTTTAGAGAAATAAATTTCTAAAGTTGGTAAACATGGTATTGCATGTTTATCAAAACAGTCACTTTCTCATGATGATGAGAGATTACATATCTATTTTGATGATAATAATATTTATACTGGCTCAAATTCAGTTCAATTTATATCATATATATCAATGATGAGATGTTGGAGGATTATTATTTTATATCCTAATAGGATGTCCATGGAAAAGACGGAGAAACATTAGCTTTGGGTGGTTGTGATGGTAAAATGTCTTAATTTATTTCTTTTATATCATTTTTTGACTATTGAATATTTTAAATTATATATTCAAATTTTTCAATTATAGATGACATTCAATTTTGAGGAAACACAAAATTAAGAAAAGACAGCTCTCAATATAGGCAGCTCGATGGAGAGACTTTAAATCAAAACTAACAAAAAATTATGTTTTTGGAAATATATGGTTTGAAACACCATGAATTTTGTATAAGTTTATAGATGAAGAATCATGGATGATATTTGTTGATATTCTTCCTGATGGAAACTTTCTGGTATGATAATTATTTTATATGGAAAAATTTATTATATTCTTTTCTAATAACTTATTAGTATATTTTTATATAACAGACCTCAAGGGGATCTCATCAAAAGATCCATGTGATAAATGTACATCCTCATACAATATCATGTAATGGGTATCCTTATTTGGAGTCGAAAATGATTGAAGAAAAATTTGAAGCATTAACTGCTCGATCAAGAAGTGGTTTGGAAGATGTCAGGTTTGGTTCTCCACCTCCTCCCACACACTACGAAAAATGGAAACGAGCATGAAGAAATTAAATTTAAATATATCATATAGAGGAAGATAAGAATTTAGATGATATAATTTAAGTAAATATTATTCATTTTCATCAATTTTTCTATTTAATAAATTATAAATACTAATTTAACTTTTTCAATTTTCATTACACGGTAATCTTCAAGAGCAACAGACGTGTGGATCCTTTATTCCTATGGTTAGGATGGACATACTAGTCAACACATTGGAAAAGTAGAAACATGTAGGTCGGGTTAGAGGATACCAGGAGGGTGTCAATATTCATAATTTTTATGGTCATAGAAATAAATCATGAGACCTAGAAATAGAATCCATAAAACCCAAGATGAAAGATATGAAACAGTCTATCAGTGATCAAATTAAAGAAACTATTCAGAAGGATTTGTTAGAACACTTTTCAAGACAGATATAGTATGAAAAACATTCCCATGTATATTATTTATTTGTCCTTAATTATTTATTTTTTAAATTTAAAATAATAAAATAACTTTTTTCATTTTATGCCTTCCAAGCCTGCTCAGCTCGAAAACCCTTCCCCATCAATCTACATTGATCATCCACCTCCTAAATCAGACAAAACCGTATATTGTTTATTTTTCATCAATATTTCTATTTTATAAGTTATAAACAATCATATAAGTTTTCAATTTTTCAGCCAACCCAGCATGCTTAGTCGGACTACCTTGCCCCATCTTCCTACTTCGATCCTCCACCTCCTTGATCGGACCAAAACATATATTATTAATTTTCTATCAATTTTTATATTTTATAAATTATAAACTATTATATAATTTTTTCATTTTTCAGCCTTCTTAGTCAGCTCACTTGGACTACCCAGCCCCATCGGTCTACTTTGATCTTCCACCTCCTCGCTCAAACCAAACTGTATATTGTGAGTTGTTCCCTAGAGATCCTCATAAACATATTTTTTCATTGGGACTCATTAATTTTTTGGTGTATTCATTACATCACCAGCCTATACAGATGGGTTGGCATAGACAATCAGTACATGATATAATAGATCCTACTTCTCTACTACCATTTCATAATAAGGATATCACCATAGTTGTAGATTAACATGGTAATTTTTTAATTTATCAAATTTGTATTTTTCATTATATATCAAATATGGTTTCTGTTTTTTTAAATATTAATTAAAAATTATTCAAAATTACATATAATATTTTCAAACATTTAACCTATATTGGATTATCTAAAAGAAAATAAAACAGCACAAATGAAAGAAAAGTTTTAGGAAAATCGACTGTAAATTCTTCTGATATTTCTTATGGGATATAATGATTATCTAAGGATTATCATTCATTGTAAATTATATATGAGTATTGGATGATGGCCAATATATTTTTATGAGAATATCAATTAAGATGACTCAGAGAAAATATCATGCATTTATTTGATTTTGAAGAGCTTAGGCAGAATGTTGTGTAGTTTTTTTTCAATGCATGTAAATTGACATTAGAATTTTTATTTCATTAATAAAATACATTTTTACATTATCTAATATTATTTTATTCAAAAATTAGATATCTACACATTCTTCTTCTACAAAATGAATGAACATGCATTTATGGTTTAATAGATCCAGAATTCATTTCCTTGGAAGTGAAACATGTTCTAAATCCTGATAGAGTATCATATATATGTGAGAGATTATCAAAATAGAAATTGAGTGTTGTAATTTTCCATTTCATAATAAGTAATGATAGAAACATAATTATAAACTAATGATCATTATAATGTCATTAATTGTTAAATTTTGTGTTGCTGGGGGAATTGGATGTTAGGCATATTTTTTCCAAGTGAATGATCCTTATATTGGTTTTTCCCTGTATTAGTGAATGGTTATAAAAGATATTCCACCTTATTTGACAAGTAGCTTTTTTTATATGATCGTTATGATTAATTATCCTTATTTGGACATGAATTATTATTTAATATAAATGAAAATGATGTTTAAGTAAAAATAATTAACCAAGAACACATGTTGATAAAGAAACCAAATGCAATCCAATATGTGGATGTAGAGGTAACTAGTTTTTAAATTATATTTTATTGTCATTTTTATATATATATATTTGTTTTTATTATCAAGTTAATGTTTTATAACTATAGTGTCTTCATAAAATAAAACATTTTGAATGAGTTTATTATATTCTACGATTCATGTGCAAGGTAATCACAACTGGGAAAACTACTGAATATGATAATGTTGCTTATATTAAATTTTTTCATATTTCCTGCCATATTATTCATTTTTTTAATCTCATATAATTCCATTCTATTGTAGGAATTAAATTATAACCAGTATTATTCTGAAACAGATCTTTCTCATATTCATTCTATTTTTTTGAACAAATTGTTTTATCTTATTATGATTTTTTTTATTTATATTTCAATTTTTATGAATGATATTACATATCTATTCAAAAAACTAACTCTTTTGATATAATATGTGATTGAACATACATATAATCAAATGAATTATTCAACAATAACCAACAATGTGCATGTTATAAATTTCAGGTACGTTAATTTTAATTCTAATTTATAACAAAAATGCGTTGATATTTTTTTGAAATAATATATAAAACAATGTTTGTTATATATTTTTAGTCAATGGTAAATACATTATGATTGTTTTATATATTTTTTTTATAGGGGTTTTGATTAATTGGGAAGAGTAACATTGTAAATATTCTAATAAAATTGTTTAAATTTAGGGTCCAGTATTTTAAAAAACTTCTGCTGCAAATGTTTAAAAATTATCAATCTTTTGGCATCAGTTTTTTATAGAAACAAATGATAAATCAGACCTGGAGAGGGTTTTCTGCATCATTTGGTTGAAAAACAACACTAAAAATCATCATATGAAAGATTTTCATCATGGTATTCAATATCAAAACCATTAACGATAATCATTTTGTTCATTAGTTATAAGAAAACGGATTCCAAAAATTATATTTTTTTACATCGCCTTTATAAACATCGGATAAAAACAATGAAAAAACAAAACAAAAAAACTGATGTTAAATATAGTTTTATCACTAATTTTTAGTCATTAGTGTCCCGGTACTCATCCAAACATGGTTCATCAGCACCTTGATCTTCTGTTTGGCTGGTATCACCAACCCTTTTTTGTGGCCCCTTTTCTTAAATCATATCCTAGATCATTATCTAGAATATTTTCATAATAATTGTCACCCAAATTCCTCTTAAACCTAACAATAGGAAACCTAATAAATAAAACCATCATTTTCTACTTCACCATGGTAGTGTTCATTCTATACAGCTCCCATAATTTCCTGATAAGTATACATGTAATCCATTAATATAGAATCGTCAATGGAATTATCTTCCCTTTGCCTATTATAATACATATTTTTGGAATCTTCCTTCCAACCTATAAATGGCATCCTTACTTATAGTCTCTAGTTATATCTGATTCACATGATATAAAATTTTTATGCCCAATTTTTTAGTTGTATGACGTTATACATCATGACAATATCCTCATCACATTATGTAAATCTATAGCATTACACTAATTTATGAACATAGGATTCCACATGTATGATCATACTAGGATGGAAACATGTTCCCCATCATGGGTTTATCCTATACCATCGAGTTACTCATGTGTGTAAGTCCCACACCATCCTTCCCTACAATGGGGTTATCCTCATGCTTTTGGTAGCCTCCATTCATAAACTATTATAACCTAGTTTTATTTTATACATGTATTCCTTTTTTCATTCATTCATAGTTTAATTTCCTATATATGGTGAAATATGATTTCCCTTTGATATTTTAGAGGTATCAGGGGTGTTGGGCTGGACTGAAGCCCGGAACCCATGTTTTGTGTGGAATAAGGAGTTTATACAATTAGGGAAAACCATGTGGGTAAGGACACATGACCCTAGGGCCAAGTCTACTATTTTTACAGGTTTTAATAGTGGGGACATACATAGTTTGTATAGGGATTGTAAACCATGTTAGTAAATTGTGTTGATGCACCTTGGACAGTAGGATGTCATCCATGATTAGTGCATAGTTCACTAAACTATACCCCTAAACCATTTGAACAAAGATGTGTTAAAATTTTTATAATTAATATATAAATTAAAAATATAATTTAACGCTTAATTTAGGTTTCATGAATGAAAATCAAGTGGAAAACCCTGAAAAATATGTCATTTGAACCAAATATAGGATTTGAGATATCTTCTCTGTCCGAACTCCAATTCAAGAATGGTTCATCTCCTTTGATATGTAATGATGAGGTCTTAATTTATTTTTTTCATTCATGATTCAAATAGATATTTTCCACGCTACAAGGTTTTAGCTTCATATGATCGAATTTATCATTTATTGTCCATTTTTAATATTTCATCTAATCTGGTTTGAATCAGGACATTATATTGGATGAGCTTTCTAGCCCAGACATACGGTAGGTGGTCTTGTGCCTTTTTATAAATGTTTAGCTGTATATATATATGTTTTTACCACACACCAATTTATTAGGCTTTTCATTAATATGAAACAGAACATTATTATTTCTGATAATGATTTTAATGTAATTTATTACGTTTATTAATGCTTTTTATATGTTTAGTTCATCGAATTGGAACAACACTTTCGGGTCTGTAGTCCTTAATAGTGACCCTTGGTTGACAAATAGTGTTGAAGTCCTTTTTAACCCATAGTCGTGGGATGTATTTTCTAAAATGGGATATCCATAAAATTTATTTATTTTTTTAATTGAATTGTAAATTAAATTAGTTACGGGAATGGGAAGGATAACTTTCCCCTTTACCCATGTATTCCACAGCATGTCTAAGCATTCATGATCTTTTTACATGACCATGTGAGTTAAGTTTAGGGTATCCCATGAATTATTTAAAATGGATTTAATTTTATTACTTTTTGATATTCCCTTGTGAGTTAAATGATAACAAATCCATGTGATAACATGATATGATTGTTAGGCATGTTATATAAAAATTTATGTGTGTGTATTTGAATAAACCTCATATTGAATATGCATTCATGAAAAATTTAAAGGCGAATCATTTTATTGTTTTCCATAGAATCAGTCACCTTTTGATGTGAGATGTAATTGGATTTCATTGGTTTTTGAAATTTCCATGCTAAATGTCATGTTAACATGGAATTGAATTATTGAAATTTTTAATATAAATGGGTGAATCATAGATCCAAATGAAGGGATACATGAATGGACAAATTTGACTATTGAATTGTATTCCTTATGTGAATAGTTGATCTATTTTTGGGATTACATGGATGGAAAGGAAGTTATGATCCTATTAATGCCATGGGAGAATCATGGATCCAGTTGTGGGATTCCATTGATGGACTCAATGTTCGGAACCTATTAGTTCCTTGGGTTAATCATGGATCCAACAGACTAATTCCATGGACAAACTCAATGGTCTAAACCTTGATATATATGTTGAGTGAATCGTCCATAAAATTGGGGGATCTTATGGATGGAATCAAAGGCTATTGAATATTATTGAGTGATACATGGATCCAAATGAGGGACTCCATAGACAAAATCAATGGGAATTTACTATTATTACCATGGGTGATACCCAGGGTCTTGTTGAAGACCACTGAGGATGGAATTAGTTTTCATGGACTTTATACCTCACCTAAATTGATAACGGGTTCCTAAGGGATTCTCTAGGGACATGAAATTATGGTGTTGGTTCCCATTACACAAGGATCAATACATGAATTCCAACATTGAAATGTCATGGAAGGGAACATGTTATAAATTTAATATTTAGTGAAATTACTTATGATATGTCTTCCAAGACAAATACAAATCTTTGCTTCAGCTTTGATTTGTGTTGTTCTCATTGCCTTATGATGCATCTGTTGTGATTCCTATTTAATGGGGGATATTGGGCATGGGCAAGGTATTGTGACTTGTAAAATCCCATGTAAATTAACTATGAAATGGTTTCGATTAATGTAATGGATATTAAATGAGTACATTCGCATAATGGACATTTACATTATCATTCTCATTCTTTACTGATTTCTTCATTACTCATTATCTATCATATATATATTCACTGATTATTGGATACGAAACATGGGATGTGGTCTATTGGAATTTTATGTCAAAATTTATTTGGGTCACCTTTTAGGGACCCAAATAGATTATATTATTGCAGGTTTTTATAGGGGAAAGCACCCTAATATCAAAACATGTAATGCTTCTTGGGAGTATGAGGGCATAGGACCATGCTAAGGCTTGCGATGCTCCATGGATTCTTTTGGAATTTTATTAATTTTAGGAAATTTTTTGTATATATATTTTGTGTACATATTTTAACTTTTTTAATAGAAACATATGAAATTTATCATATTCTTTTATGTGATATATCTTCTAGATTTGGTTATACTATCATTCATTAACTGTTTATTTCTGTTGTATGGTTTACTACTTCCATTATTGAATTTTCATTGATTTTATACAGTGGTTAACTCTACTAATGAGGTAATTTTCTTCCCACTAAAAGACATAGTCCCTCACTACAAGTCGGTATCGATAGGTGTTTTGGGAGATGTACTTGAGGCTATGTGTCCAATCATGCATAAAGCACTTTTGAGTAGCATTAAGAACCGAGATGCAGCAAAGTGGTATCAGAGCAATATTTTTTTGTTTTCATTACTATTTAGAGAGGAAAAATGGATATTATGGAATAAGAATTTGTTAATGAGTTGTTCTTGGGGGTAGCTAACCAACATAATATAAAACACCAAATTGACTCAAATTGAATTGTTGTTTTCTGGATTTTGAATATTTTAATTGATTTGATTCCACTATTGAGAGTTTCCCTTCATTTATGATGTTATTGAGGATATGAATTTTTCTATTTATTTTTCTCAACATGAATATATGAGGTGATACCATATCATGCGTTTTATATCCACCAACTAGATTTCAGATGCCATGTAGTTTGCCATGCTATTTACGACACAATACTGATTGCATGCTCTTGTGGTAAGTGTTATGATATATAAGCCTATTATTGTATTAGGTTTATTGAGATATATTATGGTGTGAAACATATTGACCCCATTATTGGTTCCCTAATGATTATTGGCTCTCTCATATCATAATGTGGAAGATTGTGGTTCAACCTTATATATGAAAGTGTGTCATGATGTGAAATAGGTTGATGCTAATATTTGTTCCCTAGGGAGTATGGGACCCAAGGAATCGGAATTTGGAATTTCATTATTTAATATAAAAATACAAAATTAATTTTAATTGAAATTGATTATTCTATAAAACATGAAAAAATAGTACAAAAGTAGTGGGATTTTGGTAGTTTCTTTTGATTATGTTTGATCTATACATTTCACATGATTGGCTCATAGAGAAGCTAGAGGGGTATGATCTTATAATGGATGTATATTACATATAAAGCTTAAATCCCAATTATATTAAGTAGAAAAATTTTTATATATCAATATACCATTGTTATATTATAATATCATATAATGTTTTAACGTTAATGTGAATTGGATGAGAATACTCTGAGCCAATTTTGAATCTATGACGTGTATGGGTTCTTCATTAATTTGGGAATAGAAACCATATTAAATTTAATGTAATAATATATTCTTTAATGGATATTAATTTTAATCCAATTAAAATTTTATTTTAAATGATCTTGATAACTTTTAAAATAAAAAGTGTACCCTAGTATATCATTGGGGGATTGTTCTTTATATGATGAAAACATATGGATGTCTATAACATCACTAATGAAAAAATGTTTTTGGGTTGATTTACAGTGAACATATGATGGTGAACAGGACCCTTGTAGGTCACCTTATATTTTAAAATGAGATATTTTGAAACTTTTCAAAGTTATGGAAGGATTCTAATCAATGATCAATTTTAGAAAAAGAATTTTGTCAAAATTTTCATGCCTTTTCTATTGGAATTTTAGTTAAGTCAGGTAACATGTGATTTACTTTTATAATCAGTACCCAATTCATAGTTTTAATATTTTAAATGATTAACGATGAAATGAAAATCAATGTAATGGATTTGAAAATTTATCCTCTTGTGAATTACTTCTTTTAATCCCTCATGTAAGGGTTCATTGTGTTTCTTTATTAATTTCTATGGAAGAAAGACATGGGGGTTTTCCATAAGCCGTATCCTTTTCAGAATGGTTGAAAATAATATATAGTTGAGCCTGATGACTACTTTTTGGAATAAACATGGGATATGGTTAATAGTTGTTCTATCTTATAGGCTAGTATGTGGAAGGTAGAACCCATAATGATTAAATTCCTTGCTAAATGTTTTCAGTTTCTAACATTTCTTGTCGTTAGGCATCTGTTTTCCCTAGTATGAATCATATACTTTTTATGAATCCATTATTTGTATGGGTGTCTGTTGTGTCATTTACCCTTTTTTACTACCATGGACATTGAGTGTTGCTCATTTTCATCAGCTTAGACAATCCTAGTGCATAGTCATTTACATAGTAGGTCTCATGATTCTCTTCTCTTCTGTAGAGATGTACGAAATGTTAGGTCATCATCTAAGATAATGTATGTATGGGGAAATTTTACTCTGGGTTTAATATATCATATAGACCACTTTATAATCATATAATTAGATTAGTGGTAAGCACCCCATAATACTACATGGAAAATGGGGGTTCAAAACCCATGGGCGCAGGATACTGTAGCAGTATTGTAGTGGTACTGTAGTAGTGGTGGCACTGTTCATCAGCGGGTACTGTAGCGGCGGCAGGGCACTGTAGCGGTGGCAGGGCACTATAGCGGCGACGATACTGTGTGGTACTATAGCATCGGGTTTCTATTCACAAAATGTGAATTAGCCTTAGAATTTGGGCCTACGAGCTATATAATGGGCTACAAGCCCACTGGGCCTTCGGGATATGTAATGGGTTTCCCTCTACCCAGTTAAAAGAGGACTTTGCTTTGATTTAATAATAAAAAATGAGGCTTCGGCCACAACATTTTAAAAAAAATATAATTAGGAAGGTTAGGATATGCATATTATCTAAGTGTTTTCATATTTTTGGAACCTCTTATGGGTATGATTTTAAGTACGCAGAACCTATTGTGTTGTGTAATGATGTAATGAACTGGTTTGGTTCGGTGAAATCATTGATCCATAGAGTTACTATGTATGTAATAAGGTCATCTCTTATTTATATTGATCAAGGATTTGATGAAATAATGTTCAAACTAAGGCTTTGATTGATCTACAAGTGGATGAAGTGTTTTGACATGATGATTAGTTTGATTTTGTATATCTTTTATAATGTTATGATTCCTGTTAGCATGGATTAGAGAATAACAAAATGTAAATTTATTATTAATATGACCTAGTGTTCTTAATATTGGCCGGTCTATCATTTATCCTGATGATTCAGATACTCTTAATGTGGGGGGTGTCGCATCTGTTTTTTGTGTAGGTGTTACTACTTTATTCGCATCATTAAACTATTTGTGTATGTCAATGAATATAAGTCTAGTGAAACATCATGGGTATTTAATGAGCTTTAGTGGTAAATATTGAACATTCAAGGTATATCTTGATAGGTTACGGAATAATGGTTTAGTTAATAGTGATGTGTTGGTATGTGATGTTGATATTCATTTATAAAGTTGGGGTAGTGGTTCAACAGTTCTCATTTTAGTTTTATTATTCTATTTGAAACCGTTGAGATCCTATTATTGTACTATTCTTAGATATATGATCATTCCCATTATCTTGGCAAAATCTTTGATTCACATAGATAGTGTCAGTATTACTCTATGCTAATGTTATAGAATCTGTTGGGATTGATAAGTGGAACTTGTATGTGTTTCATGTTGGATGCTTGGTTTTTATATCAGATCATGGTTGGTCTTGAGTGGTACAAGGGATCCTGTTTAGGAACACCTTGGATATATTCTTGGACACCTTCTTCTTCCTTAGACGCGACGGCCAATTGGATGTCGCTCTGCGCTCTATCAATGATCTTATGTGGGTGTCTTGGCTTGTACCAACCTGTCACTTATGTAATGGGGTGTGGAATACCTTGGGATATTTCTATGAAATCCAATTAGTTTAATTTCTGTTTATCCCAGACTTGTTGTTAGGCTCATATTTTATGATTTAATTGATAATTTTTTTCTTGTGGGTTAGATCTGGGTTATGAATTTTTTCATCTTGCGGGACAAAATTTAAATGAAAAATGGATGGTTTTAACTTGAAACATCATTAAGAGTCTGATATAGGTATCAATGAATGATATATTTTGGAATGTGTGGTGCCTTGGGTGATTTGATTGTGTTTCAGTTGTAATACAATACTCATATAATATGGGTGTTTTTAAGATAAATCAACCAAAGGTGTCCTCAATAATTATTGTTCATGTACCTCATGTATGGCCTAAAGGATCTGATTTGAACATGCCACCAGTTTACAGCAGCTGTGGTGTAATTTTATGTGGTTTATTTTGAGGAAATATTTTGTGAACGGTTTTGGTTTATTCTATCAAGATTTGACCATTTCATTTAGCAAGGTCTCAATTATGACCTTAGTTTTTATTGGGTTCTCTCATTTAATGGAAATCACACCGGTAGCATTGCTATATTGATTAAGGGCGTGATTTATATGAATTTCTATTGGTGTAGGTGTTAGGGTAATGATTTTGTATGGTTTGTTTTTTAAAGGTTCATGAAGGATTCTCATTTTCTGTCAATCAAGGAAACTTTTTGTGTGGTTGAGAATTGGATTTTTTTTATATCTATATGATAGTATGACTTCATGAGGTTCCACACACTATCATTTCATATACGGACATCTGGGTTACTTCCAAAAAATATGAAGGAATATAGGGTGTTTTGGGTACCCATGTGCCTCTGATTATAGGATACAACCCCTAAAAAGATATTCAGTCATAGAAAATGGTTTTGATACTAGAGGACATGTTGAGATCATATGTCAAAAAATTTGGGGGCTCTTTTTAGAGGCATATTCCACTTGTTGAATTCGCCTACACCTATATCTTTCATGATACTATTCATATGGAACCATATTAATTTTTTTACATTAGACCATGACAATATCCCCAATGATGGTTGGAGGTATGAGAGGAAGCTATGCAGGGACCATGTCTAGTTCCAAATACCACGAAAAAAGTGCACTTGATTCATGAATTGATAGCTACTACACAGTCACTTCAAAAAAACACAATACTATCCCTGAAGATATCCTATAGAGTCTGAGGCTAGGGATCCAGTATTGATGTGTGTTTCACCATGGTTGGGATACAAGTTGATTAAGAGAGATTGTCAGATATTTCTGAGATTTGTTGGGTCATTCGAGACTCTGGATAGAGTCGGGCGAGTAGACTATCAGTTGTAGTTTCTTCAGAGGTCATCGTTTATGCATGAGGTCATCCATGTTTCTCACCTACGATGTCACTATTAAGACATTTCACATTATATTCACCCATAGGAGGTTTAGTTATAGGTATAATATTAATTGGAATAGAACCCTATTCAAATTTTGGATTTTAACACGAATATTATATGAGTTTGTTTCATTCCTTTTATATGAGTTCTATAGAAGCACGACTTGGTGTAGGATGAGACCAGGGAGGGAGATGTTGATTTATTTTCATAGGGGATAGATTTTTTCATGTATCTTGCTTCACCACCCATCGATGGGTAATGTTGGGATGAATTTCATTATTGGGTGATGTTTGGAATTACATGGTTCTTATTTGAGGTAATGATTCCATGTATTTTATCAATTCTCAGGTTAATTTCATAAATATGGCCTAATCTGAATGCATGATGAGGCCATAGAGGTCTTATGGGTGTTTAGTGTAACACCCCAAGATTTTATGAGAATTATTAATTTCAATTTCTTTGATGTCTTTTGTTGTACACTACACCAAGATTATCATACGCTATACACAACACCGTATTTTCTTTTAGTATACTCAACACTATTCTTGGCTTGGGTTACACGCAAGAGCAACCTTCCTTGATAGCTTGTGTTGTATGCAATACTGAGTTTCACAAAACAACAATATGTTATTAAAATATTATATAAACTAGCCATTATGAATAGTAATAACCACTTTTTTAAATTTTAGAAATTTTATCATTCAAAATGGATTTCATTTTTGGATTCAGAATGTCGAAATTATCCTAGCGTTATTTTTTGGTATTTTTCTGAAAACATTCAATTTTTGATGAACATTGAAAACACTCAGTTATTGGTTAAAACCAAATTTTTATTTAAATAATCATTTATTTTATTTAAATTTATTTTAGGTCAAAATATATACATAATACACATATATTTTCAATTCAATTCATTAGATTCATTTTATAATAATTTTAGATATATAAAACATTTATTGAACTTTTTACCGTCTTTTACCCACCCCCTAATGGTATTTACAAATTTACATAAAACATAATTTTACCACTTCTATGAAATGAAATTGAAAAATTCGAGGGACACGGTTGATATTAGTAAGTAAAATTTGGTTCAATGAGATTAAAATAATTTTGGGGAATAATAACTTTTAAATTTTATTTTCCACGGTTAAAAGTAAAGAGGGTATTTATGGGTAAAAATGATATTATTATTACCCTAAAAAATGTCCTAATTATATTTTATAAGTTTATTTTGATCAGAAACAACATTGGGAATAAAATATTATCCTTTAGGTTCACTTGGATTATATTACGACATTTATTATTATTTTATTTAAAGAATAGTTAAAATAGTTAAAACCAGTGTTTAATAAATTCAACATTTTTAATATAGGGTTATACATAAGATAAATTCGACTATAAATATTTATTATAAAGATAAAACTATTTCTTACATAAAGGTATTTTATTTAAATTTTTTATACATTATATAATTTAATTTATTTGTGACGCAATGATGATTCAATAATTACCTTATTAATGAAATATTAACCTAATTGATATTACAAATACACAAATTAATGTAATTTGATACTTTATATGAATTACACAAATTTTATAGGTTTATATAACATATTAGGGTTGGTTAGATGAATTTTTATCGACATAATAATGCCGTTATGAATTTAAATAAAATAAAATACCAAATTGTGCAAAAATTGACAAAAAAGAGATTTTAAAATAAATATTATATTATTAATTTTTTTACTGGTCCTAAAAATATAAGGATCATCTAGAAGAAATATATAATAATATATATGATATTAATTAACCAATTGGGTTTCTATTGGTAGATTATAGTATGTTTATTAACCATATAGTGTAATAATACAAGAAGACAAATAAAGAGTTAAATTATTTAACTTAGAGTTAAATCTAAATGATATGGTTAAAATGGTAGCCTAAACTTGTCTAAACCCTATTTGATGAAAGTATTTAGACCCATACTTACCTTATACTCGATATAAGTTTCTTTGGAGCAATTATAAACTGAATATGAATTTATTATAAAATAATAATTTATGTTTTTTCTAAGGTGCCCCTCACCCCTCTTTTAAAAGGGAACTCCCCCTTCTCTCTAATTCACACCTCCAAAGCCATTTTTATCGGCCAAATCCTACCCAAATACCCTCTAAACTGTCCTCCCTTCATCCTAGAGGCATTAATTTAGTCATAAAGCCAACCTATGGGGCCCTTTTTATCAAATCAAAAGGAAGAACTCAAAGAAGAGGTAAATATCGCACCACCTATTTCAAGTTCCTTCATTCTTCCACTTCCTCATTCGTTGTTGTTTCCAATATAAAATAATAACTCTAGTATCTACTATATACTGGGATTTTTTTATAAATATTTTACAACCATATTAGTTATTCTATCTATTCTATGAATGAAAAAGTCACCACACGTGTGTACGTTCGGCTTATTGTCTCCATGTCGTTGTGTAGTTTGTTATTAAAACATTTCATTATTTGGATGGCTATAATAATGAGTATAAATGATGTAAATAATAAATATAACATTTTTAAGATTTTATATATATTATAAACCATCTAATTATATACTATTTTAATATCAAAAGAATTATATTGTCGCTCGTGCGTATGTACGGACTACCGTCTCCCCAAATGCGATGAGATTCATTTTCCATGATTATCCATTCATGTATGATTATAAAGTATATATAATAATTAATAATGAAATATATTACAATATAATGATACTGTATTTATGTATATATATCTATCATTTACTTAATTCCATTCAATTCAATAAGGAAATGAAAACAGCATTCATGCGTACGTACGACCTACCGTCTGCATGAATAGAGTATTTCATTCGGTTTATCGATCTATCATATATATTTATATGCGGAATATATATTATATATAAATATTTTTTTACATTCCAGAATTATTGAAATCAGGATATAAGTAATAATATCAAGAACAACATGTCGAAACACATACGACAAATGAAATGATTTTTACCCAAAACGCTGCTTTAACATGGAATTTACAAAAGAACGGATAATATAAAGTCATAAGTGGATCATATATGATATAATAAATATTATTATGATTATTTTATACGTTAATAATATGTTTAAACACACAATAAAGGAGTCTTGGACACATACGGAAGAAATTAGACAGAAGGTAAGGGATAATTTTTCAAATCTCATTTTTATCCGAGATTGCATATACGTAAGTATTTATTGGGGTTATATATTTCATCCATGTCCATAAAAATGTTTTTCATAAAGTGTTTAATATTCTTCCATGTATGTTTAAAGTCATTTTTACCCCATTTTTGACTTTTACATTGTTTTATGGACGAAATATTTCTTTTTTTACCATACGACGAACTTTTTGACTTTTCCGGCAAAAGTACGAGGAGAATGTTTTTTTAACTAATACTGGATGAATGGATTTTTACGATTTCATAATGCCTAATATTCATGTATAATACTATACAAGATTCCATTATTATTTTCAACGAAATCATTTTTTTAACAGTGAATGGCTTTTTGTGAAAATAAAATTATTTTGAAGAAGAAAAGATATTTTCCTCAAAAAATCATTTCAAGTGTTTTTTCGAAACTATTTTCCATATAAGATGACATTATTTAGTATGATTGTGTTTCAAGTTTAATGTCTCTATTATTTACATGGTTTTATTCTTCTTATGATGAAATTATATCCCTTTGTTTTATATGGATTACGTTGTGATGGATGATTTTTATGAAACACATATTATTTTTTGGGTTAAGAATAATGATTATTTTGTGGCACACAAAAGAATGATTTCATTATGAGATGGGTGGGACCTATATATCCCTCCAATTAATTGGGTAAATATTTATACCACATGAGATATACATGGCTGGAATGGAATGTGAATCTAGTTTAGTAATATAGGGCTGGAACGGCAAGTAAACCGAGTTCAGTAATGGACTTGTACACTATGATAGAATTGGTAGCAAATCCTTGGATACTATGGAAATAATAACATGTGGTTAATGGTTGCCACAATTGCATGTTTTATTACCATGCTATTTTATCATGATTAATGGTCCTTTATGATATAGTCCTTACGTACTGCCATGATTTATTTCACCACTCATGATTTTGATAACGAAACATTTTGTTCATGTTTTTAAGTTCAATTGTATATGTTTTGTATTATTTTATCCATGCTTACCATTACTGAGAATTTTTTCTCACCATTTAAATGTTTTCATTTCCCTAAGATATAAATAAAGGTTTTAGATAAGAAAACGAAAGGGAAATATCTTTATGGGGGATGTTGAAGATCTTTCACCATGATTATAATATTATGTTTCAAGTTTCCAAATACACTAAACTATTAGGGTCCTTGGGTGTCTATTTTTATTTTGTATTATGTATTCTAAAAAAGTAATATAATTTCCATGTACGTCAAGCTTGGGTCTCTACAGTTGGAATCAGAGAAAATATTTAGTTAACCATTGGAAACATGGATTTGAAAACATTAATGAGATCCCTAGAGATATTTCTAAGGTATGTCTAGAGATGTCCCTAAGTTTAATTATATGTATTTGTTATAGTCCTAGAATTATGGTAATAATCATAGAATTAAACCTAAGATGTTAGATATTGAAGGTACTACCCTTTTATTATGTTCTTTTCCTAGCATGATTTTTGCCTCTCACACTATTTTTTTGGGTTTTAGAAAATGGCTGGAAACAAGAAGATTCAAGATAATGTAGGATCTGATAGACAATGGAATGATATTCTTCATAAGAAACAAAATGAAACGGGATTTGGAAGTCCAAACTTCATTATTATTCCTAATCGAAAATCTCATAATATTATCAATAATCTCAACTTTGGTAAGTTTACTAAATCATCAAATAAGAGAAAGATGGAATTTCATGATTATCATAGAGGAAATAAAGTTCAATTTCCATCATGTAAATCATGTGGTATGAGGAATCTGGGAGAATGTTTCAAAGGAACTGGAAGATGAATTGGGTGTGGAAAATAAGGACACAAAGCTAGTAATTACAAAGGAAATGGTTCAGTTAACACCATGGACAAGAATAATGGTTTTACTAAGACATAAACAATGTTAAAATGTTATAAATGTGGAATGTACGGGTATTATGAAAACCAATTACCTAAGCTAACGTTTCTTGAAGTGAATCATCTTCGTCGTATGGGTAGTATTTATGTTGATCATGATGAAGAGACTACAAATGATATGTGAGATGAAAAAATTGTTGATGCTCGGTCAATGGTATAAAAAAGTAGTGTAATGATTTATGTTTATCAAGAGTTATATTGTATAGGTAATGGTACTATGGAATAAAGACAAATGTAAGGTTTGTTACACTATTTTTTCCAAATTTAATTGAATGTATATGTTGAATGGTACCAGTAACCATGAAAGGTTATTCATATTTTTTAGAATGAAGATGATATATGCATAATGAAGGGATACAGATAAAATGATAGTATTAAAAAGATCATGACTGATGGAAGGAAAAATTGATATCATGGTTTGAGTATATAGAATTTTAGGAATTTTTAGTATACGGAAAGAGTATCTTTTGACAACATTCATGTTTTCAATAATGTTCAATGGGTATTCATTTTTCAAGAGAATACAAGATTAAGGTACTCACATGTTTGGAATGAGAACAACAGGATATATCATATGATATATGGGCGATAAATGATGGTATTCGCATGCTTGGTTAATGATATTTCTAGTAATAATTTTATTTATACTATGAGCTTGGATAGAAGTATTTTGGAAAATACTAAAGATTTGAAATGGATTATGTTGGAAATAACATAATATTGTTTAAGGATAGAACCTTTTTTCAATATTATTTCTTGATTGTTATAATAGTGTAGTTTTAGAAAAAGGAAAACCAGCAGGATGGGAGACAACCCGTCATGTCGGACAAGGATGCTGGAATCAATCCCACAACCGAAGTGTGATAGGGCTTTATCACTTACCTCTGGCCTACATGATGTCTTTTTTTAGTAGAAAGTAGTTTTATTTTATTAAGTCATATGATAGATGACATATAAGTCCATTTTTCGAATCATATACGATTAACATCACCATAGATTGACTTATGTATATTTGATAACATTTGCTAACCTTTTGTTTGAGATAGATGGAATGACCCATAATTCTATCACATGATATGATAACACTTCACGAATGAAAAATTCAAATTTATTTCTTTAATATATGAAGTATAAATTGTTCATGGAATGAACAAAAGTGAAATTGTACCAAAATCAAGTAAGTATTTCTTCTAATTCAAAATTTTCAACTTTAGGGAAATGATATTGAAAACCAAAATTTTTGTCCTTGTACCCTCATATCTGAGGAATCAGATGGTACCTTAGATCATCACAAATTTATGGCTTTGTGATTATTGGCCTTTTCAAAGACATGTTCTCTACCACTCTCTATCAGAACTTGATGGTTAGATTTCTCTTCCATATCCATATTTTCACCTATATTATGCTATGTGGAAACCCAGTGATGAGTTACTTTGGGTATCTGTTATTTTTCTAATGTTATTTTTAAAAATGATGTTTTATTATTCCTTTTTACGATGTAGGTTTCTATGAAAGAAACATTCATGTAGAAAAACATTTATAACCCTAATGAATTTTGAGGGAGAAATTCATTTTAAGGTGGGTAGAATGTAACACCCCGAGATTTAATGATAATTATTCTTTTTAATTTCATTGATGTCTTTTGATTTAAGCTAGACAGAGATTATCTTGCGCTATACGCAACACCGTATTATATTGTAGTATATGAAACACGATTATTGTCTTGAATTACATGAAAGATCAATCTATCTCAATAGCTTGTGTTGTACACAATACCGAGTTTCACTAAACAACGATATGTTATTAAAATATTATATAAACTAGCCATTATGAATAGTAATGCCCACTTTTTGAAATATTATAAATTTTATCCTTCAAAATGGTCTTCATTTTTGGATTCGGAATATCTAAATTATCCTTGGGTGAATTTTTTGTATTTTTCAAAAAACATTAAATTTTTTATGAATAGTGAAAATACTCAGTTACTGGTTAAAACCGAATTTTTATTTAAATAATAATTTATTTTATTTATATTTATTTTAGCACAAAATAGATACATAAAACCTATATAAGTTCAATGTAATTCATTCGAGTAATTTTATAATAATTTTAGATATATAAATATTTTGTTGAACTTTTTACCGTCTTTTACCCACCTCCTTGGTGTATTTGCAAATTTACATAAAACGTAATTTTACCACTTTTGTAAGTTGAATTTCAAAAATTTGAGAGACACTGTTGATATCAGTATGTAAAATGTGATTCAATGAGATGAAAATAATTTTTGGTGAATAGTAACATTTAACATTTATTTACCACGGTTAAAAGTAAATAGGACAATTAAGGGTAAAAATGATATTATTATTTTACCCTAAAACATGTACCAATTCTATTGGATAAGTGAAGTTAGACCAAAACAACATTAGGAATAAAATATTACCCTTAATGTCCACTTGTATTAGATTAGGACGTTTATTATTATTTTATTTAAAGAAGAGTTAAAATAGTTATAATCAAAGATTAATAACTAATACATTTTTAATATAGGGTTATACATACGATAAATTGGACTATAAATATTCAATGGAAAGATAAAATTATTTCATGCATAATGGATTTTTATATATATTTTTTAAACATTAAATAATTTAATTTATTTATGACACAATGATGATGCAGTAATTATCTTATTAATGAAATATTAACGTAATAGATATTATAAATTCCCAAATAAATGAAATTTGAGACTTTATATTAATTAAACTAATTTTATAGGTTAATATATCATATTAGGGTTGTTTAGATTAATATTCTCTAAGTAATAATGGTTTTATGAAATTAGAGAAAACGAAATACCAAATAGTGCCAAAATTGACATAAAAGAGTTCTTAAAACAAATATTATATTATAAATTGATAAAATGGTATTAAAAAATTTAGGTTCGTCCAAAATACTTATATAATAATATATATTTCATTAATGAACCAATTGGGGTTCTATTGGTAGTTTATAGTATGTTAGTTAACCATATAGTGTAAAAATACAAGCAGACACGGTAAGAGTTAAATTATTTAACTTAGAGTTAAATCCAAATGATAAAGAAAAAATGGTAACCTAAACATGTATAAAACCTATTGGTTTAGAGGATTTAGACACATCCCTACCATATACTTTGAATAAGTCACTTTGGATCCATTATAAATTGAGAATTAATTTATTATAAAATAATATTTTATGCTTTTCCTAAGGTGCCCCTCACCCTTCTTAGAAAAGGGTACTCACCCTTCTCTCTAATTAACACCTCCAAAGACATTTGTCTCGGCCAAACCCTGCTCAAATACCCCCTAATATATCCTACCTTCATCCTAGAGTCCATAATTTAGTCAGAAATCCTACCTAAGGTGCATTTTTTATCAAATCAAAATGAAGAACCTGAAGAAGAGGTAAATATCTCACCATCTATTTCAAGTTCCTCCCTTCCTCCACTTCCTCCTTCTTTGTTGTTTCAATCATAAAATAAGTACTCCAGTATATTATATATAATATTATGTTATTATAAAAATTTTACAATGATATTAGTTATTTTATCCATCCTATGAATGAGAAAATCACCACATGTGCGTACGTACGGCTTACTGTCTCCACATCGTGGTGTAGTTTGTTATTCAAACATTTCATCATTTGTATGGGTATAATAATGATTATAAATGATATAAATAATAAATATAACATTATTTTGATTCTTTATATATTATATACCATCCTATTATATACTATTTTTATATCAAAATAATGATATTGTCGCTCGTGCGTACGTACGGACTATCGTCTCCACGAACGTGATGAGATTAATTTTCCCTAATTAACCATTCAAGTATGGTTATAATGAATATATAATAAATAATCATGAAATATATTACATAATAATTATATTTTATTTATGTACATATATGTTTCATTTACTTAATTCCATTCAATTCAATAAGGAATCAAAAACAGTGATCATGCGTACGTACGTCCTACCGTCTCCATGAACAATGTATTTCATTCCGTTTATCGATCTATCATATATATTTATATGATGAATATATATTATATGTAAATAATGTTTTACATTATGGAATTATGTAAATCGGGATATAAGTAATAATATAAAGAACAAGAAGTCGAAACACGTACGATAAGTGAAACGATTTTTACCCAAAATGATGCTTTAACAAGAAATTTACAAAAAAACAGGTAATATAATGTCATAAGTGAATTAGATATGATATAATAAATATTATTATGGTTATGTCAAAATTTAATCATATCTTTTAACCCACTATAAACGAGTCTCGGACACATTCAAATGAAATTGGACATAAGGTAAGGGATAATTTTTCAAATCTCATTTTTATCTGAGATTGCTTACACGTATGTATTTACTGGGGTTGTATTTTTCATCGATGTCCTAAAAAATGATTTTCATAAAGTGTTTAATATTATTCCAGGTATTTTAAAATTAATTTTACTCTTATTATACTTTTACATTATTTTATGGAAGGAATCTTTCTTTTTTTTACCATACGAGGAACTTTTTGACTTTTCTGGAAAAAGTACTAGTAGAATGTTTTTTACCATAAACGACATGAACGGGTTTTTACGATTTCGTAACACCTAATTTTCATGATGCTTCCTATATAATATTTCAGGATTATTTTCAATAGAATATTTTTTATTAAACAGGGAATGGAATTTTGTGAAAAGAAAATGATATTGAAGAAGAAAGGATATTTTCCTCAAGAATTCATTTCAACTGTTTTGTCAAAACAATTTTCCATCTAATATGGAATTATTTAGTATGATTATGTTTCAAGTTTAATTCCTCTATTATTTACATGTTTTGAATCTTATTATGATTAAATGATATCCATTTGTTTTATATGGATTATGTTATGATGGATGATGTTTATAAAACCCATATTATTCTTTGGGTTATGACGAATGATTATTTTATGGCACACGAAAGAATAATTTCATTATGATATGGGTGGAAACTATATCTCACTCCAATTAATTGGGTAAATTTTTATAACTCATTAGATAGACATGGAATGAATGGAAACAGAATCTGGTTCAGTAATACAGGGCTATAACGGAATGTAAACCCAGTTCAGTAATGGACATTGTCCACTATGATGGTCTTGGCAGCAATGCCTTGGCTACTATTGAAATCATCACATGTTCTTAATGGTTGCCATAATTACATGTTTTATTCCCATACTATTTTACCATTATTAATGTTCATTTATGATTTATGCCTTACGTACTACCATGATTTGTTTCACTACTTAAGATTTTTATGTTTAAACATTATGTTAATGTTTTTAAGTTCAAATGTATATGTTTTGTTTCATTTCCTACATGCTTACCCTTACTGAGCATTTGAGCTCACCCTTTATATGTTTTAATTTCCCCATGATATAAAGAAAGGTTTTAGGTAAGAAATCAAAAGGGTAAGATCTTTATGGGATATGTTGATGATCTTTCACCATGATTAGAAGATTGTGTTCCGAGTTTCAAAAGACACTATACTATTATGGTCCTTGAGTGTTGGTTTTTTTGTATTAAGTATTATGAAAAAGTAATATAATTTTCATGTACGTCAAGTGTGGGTATCTACATTTAGGGAGGTTATTTATCCCAATAACCATGTTTTCCATGAAAAAGGGAATCATCACAATTTGTGAAAACCATACGGGTAGGTCCACACGGTCGTCCTGCCTTGGCATTAGTTTTTGAAAACATTGATAGGGGATCGTCACATGTTTTTTAAAACCTATATGTAAACTATGTGGTTTCCCCTTGGCCTACATAAATCCATGAATGATTAACACATCATTCACCTAAACTATGTGACCCATGTTGGGTTGTAATTTTTATACTTTTTTATTAAAATATAAATCTTATATAAAAACTAATTTAGGTTTCTATCAGTGCACATCAAGGGGAACACCAAAAAAAAATATCTATTAAGCCTAAATTAGGATTTAATAATTAATCATCCCCTGAACTCAGATTCAAGAAGGTTCATATCCTTGGATCTGTAATGTTACGACCATAATTCCATTTTATTCGTTCTCAATTATTGTAGTAATCAGCTTCCCTATTGGGTTTTAGGTTCATATTCCATATTTTTTCCATCATTATTACATCTTCACATTTCTCTTAATTTGGGTAAAATCTGAAGCAAATTTTCGAAGAACTATCTATCATGGACCGAAGGTAGGTGGTCGTTTCTATTTCTATTAAATTCAAGTTGTTTATATATGCGCTATACCACATGGCCATTTTCTGGGCATCGAATTGAAATAAAATTGAACTCTATTATTGATAGTCATGTTTTTGGATATATAATAGGCTTGATAATTCCTTTTATAATATGAATTCCTTGAATTTGGACCACCCATTTGTGAGTGTTGTTCTTGAGACTAACCAGGGTTATGATTTTAGCCTTTCATGCATTTTTTCCCCTAGATTGGAAAATATCACTTGTGAATTGGGATATAAGTCAAATTAATTATTAGATTTATAAATTGAATCATAAATGAAATGAATTAAGGGTATGGTATGGATTACTTTCCCCTTGTACATTGCATTCCATTGCTTTTCTAAGCATGCATTCTTTGTTTTTTCCTTCCTCATGTGACATAAGTAAAGGTTAATCTATAAAATGCTTCAACTGGAATGAATAGGATTAAATGATTATTTTTTCCATATGAGTTAAATAATAAATAATCCATATAATATATTTATTGTCTTGTTAAGCTTGATATATTATCAATGGTAATATATGTATTTGAATGTACCTCATATTTAAAATTCCCATGTGAGAAATTGAAAGGTCAATCCTTTTGATGTTGGCCAAGGCATGAATCAACTTTTAAGTTGAGATGTATTTGTATATATTTTTTTGAAAATGTCATGAAAAATATAAGTTTTATATGGTGTTGAATTTACAAAATTCATTATTGAAATGGGTGAATAATGGATCTAAATGAATGATTCGATGGGTAGACTCATTGGAATAATGATTTTCATTCCTTGGGTGAGTTATTGATCTAATTGAGAGATTATATGCAAATAATAAATGCCATAAACCAATTAATTCCTTCAATGAATCATGAATCTCATTTTTAGATTCCATAGACAAACTAAATGGAACGAACAAGTTTGTCATGACCCGCCTTCACCAAAAGGATGGAAGGGTCAAAAGATTGCCAGGCCCTTCCTTCATTAAGTTGAAGGAGAGATAATGACCCCAGAGACCCACCTTCAATAGGTCCAGGAGTGGTGACTAGCACCAAGGTTATAGAAATTTCTCACAAATGGAAGGCATTACACCTTTTTGTTTTATAAGATAGAGAGATGAGATGATTAAACTCAACAACACCGAGGTAAAATAAAAGTAAAATTAAAAGAAACCATTCCCACATGCATGTTCCAAAAGTAAAGCCACAAAGTAAAAAAAAGTGACTACAAAGGTAAGTACCAAAGAGGAAAAGAAACAACTGAAACTTCCCAAAAGGTCCGAGCTAGTATGGTCATGCATGTTCCCCGAAGTCTTCCTGGAAACCTGAAAGCATTTTTATATACGTAGGGTGAGCATACATGTACACTCAGTAGGGAAAACGAAAGACTCTCATGCACAAGTGGGGGAACGTACTGAAATCCCGTGAGAAAAAGGAGTAAACAAAACACGTATCAAGGTAAACTATCCACCCCAGGCCTCACCAAGGCACACTCCCCAAATAACGCAAGTCAAGTAATATATATATTAAGGGAACATCGATGTTTGGGTAACCCGCGCCACTTTCCCACTGGTTATTGAGACATCCTACGCATTGGATCAATCCTGCCATTCTCACCGCAGTCCCACTACCACACCCGCCCGCACACACCTGGGCCACAACCACACGCAGCCCCACTGCTGAAATCCTGCCTGCACACACCTAGGCCACAACTGTCACACGTAACCATGCCTAAAAACACCTAGGCCATGACAACCACCACCACGCCCGAAGACACCTGGGCCAGAACATCCACTGCCATGCCCGAAGACACCTTGGCCTCATCCCGAAGACGCTTGGGAAACCACCTGCCGCACACACCTGGCCCACTGTCACTCTGCCCCGCCCGAAGGTTCTTGGGCTAATAATGGACCTTAGGCCATCACAGCCTGCCCGAAGATATTTGACTATCCGGGAAAGGTAGTATAAAATGAGCTAATAACTAGCCACTAAGAACAATGTTGGGAAAAACACCCCCCCATGAAATGGGGGTGTTCGGCACTAAGTGCTCAACTTGGGTGGGGCGCGAATAAGAAACACAAATCTACAAGTATAGATACAGGTAACAAGCACTCACCCAATGCTCAGGTTTTTATAACCAACCTACAGAACACAACACCACTACGTCCGAGTCACAAGTCATGACTCTCGCCAACAAAACCCATATGTCCCATTCTTGTTTCAAGTTCAATGAAAATGTTTAATTAAGTTTAAGAACTACTGGGAAACTAGTAAGCATAGACACAAGTCCAGGAAAGTAAACAATCAAGCATCAACCATAACGCCCATACCCGGTTCTCAACAACAGAGGATCCCACCCCAATTCATGATATAAACAAATACCCACCCGGTCTTAAAACTCACAACCACTGAATCCATACCAACAGGGGATCCCATCCCCAATTTCACAAAACCACATAGAGTATATAGACAGGGGATCCCATCCCCTCCCACATCTCCAGCAATTGGCCCATAAAAGAAAACAACCAACTACCACCACCAACACAAGTCAGGGCCATGTCGGTATTTTCAGATTTAAACGACTTAACACACTCCATGATTTCAATTTTTCTTTGTTTTAACTAGGGTTATCACAAAAGGATTGATCCTGGTGCCTCAATTTATTTGGCCGGATATATGTGGTTAACCAATTTACTTTTCACAGCAGGAGTTTACAACCACAAAAAAACCATTTAAAACATCACCAGGGGTTCATTAGTGCACAAACAACGACCACCAATGGCCTCGATTTTCAGAAGACATAAGCCAGCATGACTCAATAAGATGATCATAATATAATAAACATCAACAATCACAGCCCCCCCCCCCCACCCCTTCTTTCTTTATAGAATCAAGTTCATTATCTTCATTTAGGTCTGGTTTGTCTAATTCTACAGAACAGAAGCATGCCCACCCCGCATGATACACAAAAGAGAGAGGCAAAGGAGAAATTCCCTACTTATTGATAGATGATCAACGTTTAGGCCGGGGGTGCGGAACATTACGGATAACGATGTGGCGCACCCGATGCACCAGAACCTATTTGTGAAAAGCCGTGATCGACGAAAGGAGAAACCACAGCTAACCCTTATTTTATAAGATTCGCGGACGGTTGAGGTGAGAACGCGAAACCGCGTAAGGTGTGGGGGTTGTAGGTTGATCACGCAGCTCCACTCATCATTAAAGGTGGTCGGGTGGTTTAAACTGACTCATTAATTGATTAAGTATTTAATTAAAACTATTCTGCGCATTACGGGTCTTGAAAACACGCTCAAATAGGTCAAAATAAGGTCTAAATCTCTATTTGTGCAAAAGGGAGCGCTATTGGAAATAACCCGCGGGGTAGGCCAGAGCCACCGGTAGCTGAGAGCTACCAGTGGGTGCAACGACCGGTAGTTGAGCTACCGGTAGGCTGCAGCGACCGGTAGGCCAAGCTACCGGTAGGCTGTAGCCACCGGTAGGCCGAGCTACCGGTGGGCTCCAGCTACTGGTAGGCCGAGCTACCGGTAGGCTGCAGCTACAGGTAGGCTGAGCTACCAGTAGGCTGCAGCTACCGGTAGGACGAGCTACCGGTAGATAGAGCTACTGGTAGGCTGCAGCCACCGGTAGACCAATATACCAGTAGGCCTGCTACCGGTAGGCCTACACCATCGTGATTCCCAGACCCGAAAACCCAAAACGAGATTTTCACAAAGTAATGGACCCCAAAAACCCAGGCCATTACATCAGATATCTCTTAAATGATTCTTGTCCTCAAGAATCAAAAAAAACAGGAAGGGAAGAGAGGGTCTGAACAACCACCTCAAAATATACCTCTTAGGAGCGAACCCATGCTAACTAAAACATTTCCCCGCCAAGAACCAAGCAACATACCATGCCATACTGCCTGGGAATGAGGGTTGGGGAGTCTCATTCCCCATGTCAAGATATTATCCGCTTTGGACGGCACTGAATCACCCGCACGGGTTTAATCGCATCCACCATAATGTGTCTTGATTAGGGGTCGGGTTCCCTCCTCCTCCATAGCCAGGGCTTTTCACACAAAAATAGAGGAATGAAAACCAGTACATTTCATATCCAAAAAGGACAAAATGTTCTACCACAACAGGTACAACAAGGAACAAACTCAAAACAACTCTGGTTACTGGGTACGCATATGTGCTTCCTTCTCCCACGTACTCTCCTCAAGCCCACCATGTCTCCACAACACACGAACCAAGGGGATGGTTCGCCCACGAAGCACCTTCTCCTTGCAATCCTCGATCATCACTAGTCTCTCCACAAAGGTCACGTCATCCTCGATGTCCAGCTCACCCAAATCAAGGAAGTGTGAATCATTGTGCAGATACCGACGGAGCTAGGACACATGGAAGACACCATGTATCCTCAGTAGCGGCTGTGGAAACGCTAGCTGGTAAGCCACTTCACTGACCCGCCGTAATACTTCGAAGGGTCTGATGAACCTGGGGGAAAGCTTACTCCCCTTGCCGAACCTCCACTGCCCACGCTGAGGGGAGACCTTCAAGAACACGTGGTCCCCAACCTCAAACTCCAAGGGCCTCCTCCTAGTATCAGCATACGACTTATGTCGGTCCTGGGCCGCCTTCATCCTTTCCCGTGTGAGCTGAACCTTCTCTGTTGTGTTCTGCACCACCTCTGGGCCAAGGATTCCTGACACTCCTACATCGGCCCAACACACAGGTGAACGGCATGGCCTCCCGTAAAAGGCTTCAAACAGGTCCATACCGATGGTAGAGTGATAGCTATTATTGTAAGCGAACTCTACCAGGGGCAAGTGTCGCACCCATGATCCTCCTGAGTCTAGAACACATGCCCGTAACATATCCTCCAAGGTCTGGATGGTGCGCTCTGTTTGTTCATCTTTCTGGGGATGGAAAGCAATGCTAAGGCGTAACTAGGTTCCAAACACATGCTTCAATCCACTCCAGACTCGCGAGGTAAACCATGCATCCCTATCCGAGACTATAGACCTCGGAACTCCATGCAACCGCACCACCTCATCCACGTACTTTCGTGCCAAAGCGTCCACAGTACTTGACTCCCTGATCGCCAGAAAGTGAGCCGATTTCGTCAACCTGTCCACTACCACCCAGATGGCATCGTATCCCCCTTGGGCTTTGGGTATTCCCGTGACGAAATCCATCGAGATGTCATCCCACTTCCACTCGGGGACATCTAGGGACTGCAGTAGGCCGCCCGGAACTCGGTGTTCAGCCTTCACTTGCTGACACACTCAGAACTTGGCCACAAAATCTGCCACCATTCTCTTAACTCTGGGCCACCAGAACTACCTCTTCAGTCCCTAGTACATCTTGGAAACTCCTAGGTGTACCGCCAGGGGTGAGTTGTGGAACTCACTGAGAACCTTGTCATGCATCACTCCCGGAACAAACAACCTTTCCTGGAAAAGCATCCGGTTCTGACAATCCTCTATCCATCCTTCCTTAGCATTGCCCTAGTCAACTCGGTCACGCATCACTTCGCACTCCGGGTCTCCCCACTGAGACTCCTCCACTTGTCGAAACAGAGATTACTGCACTATCAACTGATATAGGCAGCCTCTACCGCTATCCATCTTCGCATCCAGGTGTAAGGTAGCCAACTCCTCCATTGCCTTCCAGGCATCCGCCGACTCTCAGACCACATCCTTTTGTGTCTTCCTACTCAAGGAATCAGCCACTACATTGCCCTTTCCCTCAGTATAAAAGATCTCAAAGTCGTAATCCTAGAGGAACTCCACCCATCTCCACTGTCGTAAGTTTATGTCCCACTGGGAGAAGATATACCTCAAGATTTTGTGATCCGTGAAGACCACAAAGTGTTCCCCGATGAGGTAGTGCCGCCATAACTTTAGTGAAAAAACGACCGCTGCAAGCTCCAGTTCATGGGTGGTGTAATTATGCTCATGGGGGCGTAGCTTCTTGGACCCATAAGAGATCACCCCTTTTCTCTGCATCAGCACACATCCTAGTCCCTATCCCGAAGCATCACAAAACACCTCATAGGCCCCCCCTTCTTCTGGTAATCTCAGAACTGGGGAACTAACCAACTTCTCTTTCATATAGCTGAAGGATGACTTGCAATGCTCACTCCACACGAAAACCAGGTCTTTCTTGGTCAGCGTTGTCAAAGGGGCCGCAACTCGGTAGAAGTTGGGTACGAACCTCCGATAGTAACATGCCAGCCCAAGGAAACTACAGACCTCTACCACATTCTTGGGTCCTACCCAAGAAACAACCGCCTCAACTTTTGATAGGTCCACTGCTACCCCCTGCTCGGACACCACGTGCCCGAGGAGGTGTACTTATCGTGTCCAGATCTTTCATTTCGACAACTTCCCATAGATATGGTGTTGTCGGAGGACCTCCAAAACTTTCCTCAGGTGCTCTGCGTAGTCCTCTTCTGACCTCGAATAGATCAGGATATCGTCGATGAACACAACCACGAACCGATCCATGTACTCCCGGAAGATGGAGTTCATATGCCCCATGAACACAGTCAGGGCATTCGTAACACAGAAGGGTGTGACTACAAACTCGAAGTGTCCATACCTGCACCTGAAGTCCATCTTTGGGATGTCACTCTCCTTCACTCTTAACTGGTGGTACCCAGACCGCAGGTCGATCTTCAAGAACCATCCTGCCCCTTTCAGCTGGTCGAAAATATCGTCTATCCTCGTAAGAGGGTAGCTATTCTTGATCGTCACCAGATTCAGCCTCCTGTAGTCTATGCACAACCTGAGACAACCATCTACCTTCTATGCGAACAAGACTGGGGCACCCCATGGTGATGCACTCGGGCAAACATAACCCCTCTTCATCAGATCGTCAATCTGGATCCGCAACTCCCGTAGCTCTGAAGGCGCCATCCGGTAAGGAGAAATAGAGATTGGTCGAGCGCCGGGCTGGAGGTCTATCCCAAACTCGATATCACGCTGAGGGGGTAGAGTCGTCACCTCCTCATGGAATACGTCCATAAACTCACAGACGATCTCTGTAACTTCCACTATTTCAGCATCTACTGATTCCACTGTCAGCTCGGTCAATAAGGAGAGGAGTGGTTCCTCTCGCCTGTTTCCCTTCGGACTACTCCGCTCGCCGGTGAAGGTAACACGTCGGCCGTCCAAGTCCGAGAACACCACCCTTCTTTGGAAACAGTCAATGATGGCACAAACATAGAAAAGCCATTCGATGCCTAGGAGGACATCGTGTGGATAAATCTGTAGCAAAAGAAGATCCCTAACCGACTGATGTGGCCCTATCATCAGTCTACATCCCCGACAAACAAACAACAAGTTGGTCTGACCCCCGACTAGTGTGCTCAATACCAGGGGCACTGGATGTCTCTCTGCATTTAACCCAAGGCACGGGCTAGACTGGGTGCAACAAAGGAGTGCGAAGCTCGGGTATCGAACAAGGCATAAGCAAGACTGCTAAACAGACTGATCATACCTCAAACAACCTCTGGCCCTGCTGGAACTGCTGCCTCTACGGCATGAAACTATCCACGCCCAGCTCCTCTGCCCCTCGGCTACTGGCCACCTCCCCGACCACGCCCCAGTCGAGGTCCCTGAGGAGAACCCTGAGGTCGGCCGCCTCCTCTTACATCTGCCCTCGGAGGAGCGGGAGCTCGCTGTCCCTGCTACTGCTACTGGAAAGATCTGGCTGGAATCTGCTGCTGGGGCGGGTGATGGGGCTGTCCACTACCACCGTACTACACCCGGTCCGGGCACTGACTCTGGAGATGTCCAAGGCTCCCACAGATGAAGCATCGTGGTCCCAGGCCCGAAGGAAATGGGAGAGGGTCGGGGGATCGAAAATGAAACTGATGCGGTCTGCTCCCTGCTGGTCGGAACCTGGAGGGTCCTGACGCTGGAGGCCTGGTGCTGACGGCCTTTCCCATCGATGGTCCCAGCTGGATCCCCTCTCGTGACACTCCTCCTAGAGGATGCATCATCTCCACCACTTCAGCCTTTTTATGGACCTCCTAGTACGTTGTCAGGGTGAAGGGGGTAACAGCATACTGAAGGGAGGGTTGGAGCGCCTCCTCTAAACGTCTTGCCCGAGACTCCTCGTCAGGAAAGAGTTCCAAAGAAAAACGTAGGAGGTCCTTGAACTTGATCCCTAGCTCCCTCACGGACATACTCCCCTGCTGGAGGGAGAGTAGTTCTTGCCTCTTTCCTGCCTTCATTGTCGAGGAGAGGAATTCTGCCAGGAACTCCCTCTTGAAATCCGCCCAAGCCACCTCATAATCTCTCCTCGCCCCAGGTAAAGTGTCCACCACTGACGCGCCACTCCCCACATCTAGCTGACGACCAGTGGAACCCAGTACTCGGTCGGGGCCCGAATCAGGCCGAAAGCTATAACTAGCTCCTCTATCCAGCCTTTCGTCTTCATGTCAGAGGTGCTGCCCTCATACTTCTCGAGGGCCTGTCGATGGAAGGCATGAAGAGTCTTCTGCCATTGGTCATCCTCTTCCTCTCGATCAGCTCTCTGCCGATCGGCTAAAGTATTCTTCGGGGCCTCAATCGCCTGTACCACACGTGGTCACCTTCTAGATTCCATAGCTTCAAGGTAAACAAGGAATGCCTAAGCCCAAGTATTGCAGAATATTGTTCTTAAAACTTCTTAAAATTTTAATTTACTCTTAATTCCCAAGACATCCTAGGAACACAAGAACACAAGTCATTAGGATGCATGTACCTTTCCTAGGGTCTCTACCCTGCAATCAGTGTGGCCTCACTTGGTCGTTCGGTAGGTCTAGTGTCCTTGCATCGGATCACGGGGGCCCTAAAATCCCGTGTCCTAGCCGGTCTTCCCTGGCCTGATTCACGCGCCATGGTCACCCAACACTGTTGCCTTACCATCCCATTCAATCCTCACTTTTCCTAACTCCAGACTCCATCCTATCTCTCAACCATCACCTCTGATACCATTCTGTCACAACCCGCCTTCACCAAAAGGAGGGAAGTGTCAGATGATTGTCAGGCCCTTCCTTCTTTATATTGAAGGAGAGATAATAACCACTGAGACCCGCCTTCAATAGGTCCCGGAGTGGCGACTAGCACCAAGGGTATAGAAATTTCTCACAAATGGAAGGCATTACCCCTTTTTGTTTTATAAGACTGAGAGATGAGATGATGAAACTCCACAACACCAAGGTAAAAGAAAAGTAAAACCAAAATAAACCATTCCCACATGCATGTTCCAAAAGTAAAGCCACAATGTAAAAAAAGTGACTACAAAGGTAAGTACCAAAGAAGAAAAGCAACAACTGCAACTGCCCAAAAGGTCCGAGCTAGTATGGTCCTGCGTGATCCCCGAAGTCCTCCTGGAAACCTGGAAGCAGTATTATATATGTAGGGTGAGCATACATGTACACTCAGAAGGGAAAACCAAAGACTCTCATGCACAAGTGGGGGAACGTACTAAAGTTCCATGAGAAAAATGAGTAAACCAAACACCTATCAAGGTAAACTATCCCCCCTAGGCCTCACCAAGGCACACTCCCCAAATAACGCAAGTCAACTAATATATATATTAAGAGCACATCTAGGTTTGGGTACCCCGCGCCACTTTCCTACTAGTTATTGAGACATCCTAAGCATCGTACCAATCCCGCCATTCACACCGCAGTCCCACTGCCACACCCGCCCGTACACACCTGGGCCACAACCACACGCAGTCCCACTGCTGAAATCCTGCGCGCACACACCTAGGCCACAACTGTCACACGTAACCACGCCTGAAAACACCTAGGCCATAACAACCACCACCACACCCGAAGACACCTGGGCCAGAAGATCCACTGCCACGCCCGAAGACACCTGGGCCTCATCTCGAAGACGCTTGGGAAACCACCTGCCACACACACCTGGCCATCCGTCACACTGCCCCGCCCGAATGATCTTGGGATAATAATGGACCTCAGGCTATCACAGCCTGCCCGAAGATACTTGGACTATCCGGGAAAGGGAGCAGAAAAGGAGCTAATAACCAGCCACTAAGAATAGTGTTGGGAAAAACACCCCCCCCCCATGAAATGGTGGTGATCGGCACTAAGTGCTCATCTTTGGTGGGGCGCGAATAAGAAACACAAAGATACAAGTATAGATATAGGTAACAAGAACTCACCCAAAGCTCAGGTTTTTCTAACCAGCCTAAAGAACACAACACCACTGCGTCCGAGTCACAAGTCACGACACTCGCCAACAAAACCCATCTATCCCATTCTTGTTTCGAGTTCAATGAAAATGTTTAATTATGTTTAAGCACTACTGGGAAACTAGTAAGCATAAACACAATTCCAGGAAAGTAAACAATCAAGCAACAACCATAACTCCCATACCTGGTTCTCAACAATAGAGGATCCCACCCCAATTCGTGATATAAACAAGTACCCAGGAGGTCTTAAAACTCACATCCACCGAATCCATACCAACAGGGGATCCCATCCCCAATTTCACAAAACCATCGAGAGTATAAAGATAGGGGATCCCATCCCCTCCCACATCTCCAGAAATCAGCCCATAAAATAAAACAACCAACTACCACCACCAACACAAGTCAGGGCCGTGCCGGTATTTTCAGATTTAAACGACTTAACACACTCCATGATTTCAATTTTCGTGTGTTTTAACCGGGGTTATCACAGAAGGATTGATCCTGGTGCCTCAATTTATTTGGCCGGATATACGTGTTTAACCAATTTACTTTTCACAGCAGGAGTTTACAACCACAAAAAAAGCCATTTAAAACATCACCAGGCGTTCATTAGTGCACAAACAATGACCACCAATGGCCTCAATTTTTAGAAGACATAAGCCAGCATGACTCAACAAGATGGTCATAATATAAACAACATCAACGATCACATACCCCCCTTATTTCTTTATATAATCCAGTTCATTATCTTCATTTAGGTCTGGTTTGTCCAATTCTATAGAACAGAAGCACACCCACCCCACATGATACACAAAAGAGAGAGGCGAAGGAGAAATTCCCTACTTGTTGATAGATGATTGACGTTTTGCTCGGGGGCATGGAACATTACGGATAACGATGTGGCACGCCCGATGAACCAGAACCTGTTTGTGAAAAGCCGCGATCGAAAAAAGGAGAAACCACGAATAACACTTATTTTATAAGATCCACAGACGATTGAGGTGAGAACGCGAAACTGCGTAAGGCGCGGGGGTCGTGGTTTGATCACGCGGCTCCACTCATCATTAAAGGGGGTCGGGTGGTTTAAACTGACTCATTAATTGATTAAGTATTTAATTAAAACTATTATGCGCGCTACTGGTCTTTAAAACACACTCAAACAGGTCAAAATAGGGTTTAAATCCCTATTTGCGCAAAAGGGAGCGCTACGGCAAATAACACGCGGGGTAGGACAGAGCCATCGGTAGCTGAGCTACCTGTAGGCTACATCGATCAGTAGGCCGAGCTACCGGTAGGTTGCAGCTACCGGTAGGCCGAGCTACCGGTGGGCTACATCTACCGGTAGGCCGAGCTACCCGTAGGCTACAGCTACCGGTAGGTCGAGCTACCGGTGGGCTGCAGCTACCGGTTGGACAAGCTCACGGTAGACAGAGCTACCAGTAGATGCATCTACCAATCGACCGAGCTACCGGTAGGCCGAGCTACCGGTGGGCTGCAGCTACCGGTAGGCCGAGCTACCAGTGGGATGCAACTACTTGTAGGTCGAGCTACTGGTAGGCTGCAGCTACCAGTAGGCAGAGCTACCGGTAGACAGAGCTACCGGTAGCTGCAGCTACCGGTAGACCGAGCTACCGGTAGACAGAGCTACAGGTAGGCTGCGGCCACCGGTAGACTGAGCTACCGGTAGGCCTGCTACCGGTAGGATAAGGCTACCAGTAGGCCTACACCACCGTGATTCCCAGTCTCAAAAACCCAAAACGCGATTTTCACAAAGTAATGGACCCCAAAAACCCAGGACATTACAAAGTTAATGCCTTGGGTTAATCGTTGATCTAGTAGAAGGACTCTAGGGATAGACCCAATGGTCTAATCCACGATTTATATTCCAAGTGAATCATGGATCCAATGGACCAGTTTCATGGATTTCATCAAAGGGAATTGATTATTATTATTTTGAGTGATAAATAGAACCAAATGAGGGATTCCATGGATTGAATCATTGAGTCTTAATTTATATGTCAAGTGATACATGGATCCAAAGGTAGTATTCAATAGAAAGACTTAAATGAAATTGACTATCAATTCCATGGTGATAATCGTTCTCCTATAGTGGACCCCCATACGGAAACTCAGGTGGGAGAGACATTATAACTCATCTAGAGTGATACTGGTTTCCCGAGAAGTTCTCCATGGATGGGCTTATCGGGTGATGGTTCTGATTTCACATGGAGAAATACATAAATTACAACATTTGAAAGTGATGGATAGAATCCGGTTCTAAATTGATTATTAAATGACATGAATGATGAAATGTTTTCCAATACAGAACATGATATTGGATTCAGTCTTGACTTCTATCATTTACATGGCCATATAAATAATATATTGTGCTTCTAGTTATATAAGGGATGTTGGTCTTGATATTGATCTAAAGACTTGTAAAATCCAATATAAATAACCTTTTGAATTATATTTATTAAAATAATGGTTATTAAATAAGTACCTACACATAAAGAATGTTTAATTTTGAGGTCTCGATGTTTACTCCTTTACTCATTGCACACTGTCTATCATATATATTCACTGACTATTGGGAAAAGGCCTTTGGTGTTTGCCTACTGGGATTTTATCTCACACCCTATTTGGGTTACCTTTATTAGACATAAAGAGATTATATGATTGAAGGGGTCGATAGGGGAAACTCCCTAACATAGGTAATTGCGATTATACTTTGGATGGGTTGGGCATGGGACCAGGTTGAGTCTTGTGATGCTACAAGGATTATTTTAACCTTTTTTGTAACTGTTGGACATGAATTTCATATATCTGATGTTTACGTAATTTAGATATTTTTTAAGAAACATGTTACATGCATCATCATCATGACTATGATATGACTTAAGGATCTGTTAATACATTCAGTCATCCATTGTTTATTTATATTGTGTGGTATACATCTTCCAATATTGAACAGTTATTGATTTTTTTGTGTTACAGTCTTCTGATGAGGGAATAGACTCCCCACAAATATACATAGGACATTTTAACTAGTCTACAACCAATTTCATTTGAGGAGATGTGACGTATAAGATGTGGATAACCGGGTATGGAGAACATTTATGTTGTATCCAGATCCCGAACTCTACATAACCCCTACCCTATCCCTTTTCATCTCTTCTTCTATGATGTGAGAATCCTTACAAAATTATGTTAAACTACATAGATAGGTCCCATCACATGGAAAACTGTGCCATAGAAATATGAGGGTTTTTATCCTAGTCTCATTATAGGGTGTGTAGGAAACCACCATGTGGTTCAGTCCATATATCTCACCAAAGATGGGATTCCTCCCGGAGGATATATCCCAACACACCAATATTTCCATCAAATATTCATTTATTTCCCATATAATGGGGGAACTCCAATCTGTTATCATATTCCTCACAAGAACACACTAGAATCCACTAACATATTCCCAAAATATGTTAATCTTATGACCAACATATCCCAACAATATGTTAATACTATGAATAAAAATCCTCATAACATGTTAAAAATGTGAGAAACATGCCCCCAACATGTTAAACTGATGTTCATCTTGTACCCAACAGACATTAAACATATGACCTACCGATCCACACAAGATTTTTAACCTATGAAATGCATATACCCACAAGATGTTAAACCTATGACTTACCTATCCCCATAAGATGTTAAAATTGTGACCAACATACCCAAGAAAGTTGTTAAACTAGTGACCTGGTATAGCATCTCTACAACATATAATAAAAATGGGATACCCAGGATAAAAAGATGCAATTGTGTCATTCCCCTAGAATCAACTACCATGTGTCCTACATGGGATACATTTGGTCTTGTGCTTAATATTCCTCTCACAATATATTCCAAGGGATTCAAGTAGTAAGATGTTATTTATTCCCAACACCCCAAACATCCAAAAATATTATAGCATTCCCAGATTTCCATCTACTCTAAACACAAAATGATGTCCTGTTTATATAGAAGCACCCAAATTAACTAGTATCGACTTCATGATGGAACAAGGAAATAGTTTCCAAAACATGACTAAAATATTTGATGAAGTCCCAGAATATCCAACAATCTCTAATGAGGAATTCATGATAGGAAGAAATGATATCCCATCATACTATTTTGCTCATGGATATAACACCACCAACCATAGTGGAAGAGGCTGGCCTCATTTCGGATGTGGGAATGTGGGTAAGTGAAATATCACAACATGGATATTAGATCCTAAATATGGAAATAATTGAAAAATAAAAATGGGGAACCTGACATGAAATTACAGTGTGAAATTATTATCATTAAATAGTGAGTATATTAGAAATTCTAGGCACAATTCGATTTGAGAATCATTTTATACAAATATCTAGTATCAGACCACAACTAAACAAATGGTGGGTCTAATATTGAACACCTATCAAATAATTTGGGTAAATTGGAGTATGTTGGTTATCCATGTCTGAGACATCATCAACATTGATCTTCCCTCAACCATGGAGAATAATGAATAACTACGAGAATATCGGGCATCACATTTGTGGTTCATTTACAGATCTATGGTTTTAAATATTTAAATAGTACTCAGAAAAAAATGATCACTTGAAATCCCACCACCAATAGGTGTGGCATATGGAGGGACTAACAATGTAGAAATATCACACCACCATACTCTAGCCACCATGGTTGCCTCTTCCAAGACTACTGGGAACCCTCACCCCATATCCCCTTCTAAACTGATCCAAATAAGTGATATTAATTCACTTGATTCTCATTGTTAACAAATATGTATATTCTTAACCCTGTATATGTCCTTGGTATGATCTAGATTCCATGACACCATTCTAGCACTACAACCCATTAGGGCCTCACTAGGGGAACTTCCCCCCAGCCAAATAATGATAATGAACTATTTAGGGAGCCTATCCCTGAAATTATAGGATAGTTTCCTCTCTTATGAAAATTAAGTAAGGGAAATAAAAGTTTCTCCCAAAATAAAACTATATGGTATCCTCTTAGGATGGATTCTACTCAACCATGGTGGCCATGCCAGTTGGCCCCATATGCCAAAGAGAAGGTTTTTCTCACAAATTCTCCACTAACCTTGGTTCTGAACACCTAGCACAAGAGTCGAGGGGGATGACATGATCCCTACCTATTAATATAATCATTCCTCATCACAATTGCCCCCATACACCTATAAAAAATATTATTATACCCTTTTCTACCACCGCATAGGACCATGTCATTTCCCACAAAGGATCGAGACCTCATCCACATCACATGTGAGTTGGGATGACTCTCCTAGTCATTGGATCCAATAAAAAACCATCCTAGGACATCTCGTGATATATAATTCGACCAAAAAGGTCATATCCATTCGAAATATAGGCTCTTTAGCAGATGATCCTTCCCAGATCATTACTAAAAACAACCACTGAAGTGGAAATTATATTGTCACAGACCAATGCTTGTGAGGAAGGAATCCTAGAGTTTCTCTTCCACTTGCACTATGTGATCTTTTTCACCCTCCATGATTGGTCTACGGAAAATACATGTCACATTCAATATCTTGAACTCTAATATGATAGATGATTCACTGATGAGTAATTCACCTACACTATCTGAGCTAGGGGAAGAGAACCACTAGCTAACCCTAATGATCCTTGAAGTCAAGGTCCATAAAATCCCCAAATACATCCCTAGTTACATATAGGTGGATGTTGTTTGGCTTCCTTAAAAGTAAAAATAGAGTGACCATCTTTAATTTCATAAGATTCTCTCTTCTCAACCTCCACAGAAGAAGTTTAAGAGACATTACGGTCTGTATTGATTCCCCCATATGACAATGAAGACTCTATTGATCCCCATATAGATATTACCACTCTATCTCTTGAGGAGGATGTGACAATCCCACCCTACATGAACATGGAATTCAAGATGGTACCACCTCTAAAAGGAATTCCAATTTCCATGGGATGTTTTTTCATTGTGACACCATACTTGTCAAAAAGTCAGCAGAAAATAAATTCTATGTCACTGTCACATCGAGATTCCGGGATACTGCCAATTGGGGTTCGAGATGACCAGGATCAAGATCATACATAAGGTAATTAATAAGGGGACTTTTTCCGTATCCAAGATGTCTATTAGCTAGTTGTTTCATATTGGTAACCTGTAACACTATATTTCATCATCCAAGAGTCTTTTACTAAAACCACACGACATGATCCGAACCAAAAAATTACGGAATGCTCAACCACCTTCAGGACTGCCAGCTAATTTACCTATGAAGATAAGAACATCATGATTTCATCCACCAAATGTTCATGATGGTTGAAATCACATCACTCTTACTATCTCACCACTCCAAATCATATGGTCACCACCAAAAATTTTTGCAGACCTACGTCAGGATCCTTACTAGACTCTAGTTATTCTTGGAGGATCCATCTCAACGTGTAAAGATCAGATAATAGGGGTTGTATATTGACTTCCATTTCATTTATATCCCATAGTAACTGCATGATCTTTAGTTTATCCCAATCACTGATGGTGAAAGATCTTCTCTGAACACCATTAAATGGAGCGTTACCAAAATTGTACCTATGGATGATTTGAGAAATCATACCTTTAACATGGGGAATTATAGGGAGTACCCACCCCACGGTTTGGCACAATTCCATGAAAATCCATCGATAGGTACTCACACTCAACAGTAGAGACTGGAACATGGTAATAAGAGTTCACCCATTGAGATATTTCCACCCACATACCGACATCTCAAAAAATAAAATGGACATATGATGCTTGTCTCTCTATTAGAGATCACATCAAAAACTATGATCTTTTCCATGATAGATTATTTGGAAGGTCAATGTATACAAAAGGATTTTGTCTCTACATAACATTGAACATCACTAAGGCCATTAAAATGTCATGATATACACCATCTATCCTCTATTTGACCACCCAGTCCTCTTTGGCAAGGAACCCAAATTTTTACTAGGAGTTCAATAATATGTGATCTATGTAGAATTTGGGGTATATAAAAAATATATGATTTAAGATTCACCCACTACACATTAGTAGTTCAACTACCTACCCAATGATCGAGGTCAATCTTCCTCCCAAAACAAAGAAATGGTCAAAGAATTAGTGACCACTAACCCTAATCAAGACGACGAGATTGCGCCCCTCAAAACCCACCTTGTGTATTTGGAAAGGTTACAAGTGTCAATTCAACCTATTGTAAAGTCATATCATGCATGGGTAGACCATATTTTCCCAATTACATTATTTAAAAATCCAAGATTTACATTATTTATCCTATAAGTTCATCTATTAAATCATCAACCCACTTCACCTCATGGTGCATCCTAAAGTTAGGGACATTAGAGTAACTGGAAGCTGTTAAGATCCTTTATTCATGCAGACTCTTGAGGGACCAACATCAATTTGGTACTTCCAAAAAACCAATGATCTATTACTAGTTGGGAGGATCTATGTAGGATGTTACATTAGTAGTTTAGCTCAACCATGAATAATACTAGGATCGTGGACCACACTATGTTAATTAATAGGGATATTTAGTGACTTACATACATCATTTCCCAATAAGAAGGGGTTCACATACTCTATTCATGCACATTTTTAATAATACAATCTATTAATAGTGTGTGTGGTTAATGTAAAATATAGGTTTTTCCCTACTATCATATCCCAAAATTACCTATGCGTATTTCATGAATACGATAAAACCCCCCAGTGTCATGAATAATACCTATAGTGGACCATGAAAAGGAATTCCCATTTCCATATCCAATTTCTATGTGATGTCCTATGAAATAATAGAGACCACTGCTGTGCACATAGAGGTTAACATGAGATTTCTCCTACATGTCCCATTATAAAATAAAACTCAGCATGTTCCACCACATCAAGTGAATACTCACCAAGTGTAGCCTTTCCAAGTACAAAATTGTTAATTATAGCATCAATGAGAAAATATTTCCCCAAACCCTTATCAGTGCTAGGAACATTGTATTATTTTCACCAACATAAATGATAAGAAATACTCATTCAAGGAAGCACAGTTCTCAGGGTACATTAAATATGCCCAATAAATGAGATTCAGAAACTTCTATAGTGAAAGAGATCCCAGGAGGTGAGACTCACAAATTGTGAGAATCACTGTTCAAAACAATGGATTCTTATAAATACCATAATTGAATGCTTCAACTTCCAAGATTGACTCTAGGAACGAGTGAACTATATCCTAGTAAAATTGTGACACATCACATCAGAAGGAATACATGTCTCCAAAGACCATAATAGTTACATAAAATACAACAGTTAATGGAAATAGTTCTGTGTCCAAAGAATGAAGAAGTATAATGATTGGTTGTCTTGCAATAAAGTAACTTGCACAAATGTTTTTATTCATTCCCTCTTGAGTAGACCATAAAATCCTACGATTATATAATATTCCAATATCTTTTCAATATGAATATATTTTATATCCTTCAATGTCATGTATGAATAGGAATTATAATTTAAAATGAAAATAGTGTCTCCCACCTACTCCAAAATTGGCTTGCACTATATGTGGCTTTGTATCACTCGAATTAAGAGGGACCCAAAAAACCCATCTAGTACTGAATAATTTTATTGAATAAGAATAAGGATACACATAGATTTATATTTTCAAATAAATATATCCCTTAATATATTCATGTGACGAGGAAGGAAATTCGGCCACCTTAGGCCCCTAAATATGACATTGTTGAAGGAGAGGTAGGGGATGCAGTGCCAGAAAGAATGTCCAAGTCTATGTTTTGGACCAAACTATTCTAGATAGTGAAACTAGAAAGATTGGCTCATGTAGAGATCAATAAGTACAGACCCCATTCAACACTATTGGTTACCAATCCATGGGATACTTTATTGGTTGACTATGTGACTCTTTCATGGACGCACAATTATTAGTTATGCCCAACCAAGGTTTGGCCTCATTCATCTGGTTCCTAGGTGTCATATATTCCACAAATGACTAAAAATCCAATTGATGATTGTGGATAGTAAAATTTTGGCCCCAACACTACATCCAAAAGTTCCTACTACAGTTCATTTCAAATAGTTCCCCATGGTAGGAGAAAACATGCCCCTTTAATGGAAATATGACGTGTTGAAATTCCTTGTTGGTACAACAGTGAGGCTCTCAATACTCGATGTTCTATTCCTATAAAAGGATATATGTGAGGCCCTTATCGAATACATGAAAAGTCCCCTTCAGTTGAAGACTAAGGTAGATGATGCTGAGGAATATCCTGAAGTGGTTCCTGAGAAGAAAATATGTCAAGCAATAATTTTCTTATATAACAATGTAGAGGGTGCTACCATTCATGGAAATATATGAAAATTATATATTACAATCGAGTTAAGTGGTTTATAAATATTCCCCTACAAAGTAGATATTTGATCCAATTTCAATATCATATTGACCCTTATATTACATAAATTGGGGCTTATAGAAGTAGAGATAAGTCCCTCCAACATGAAAATTCAAGGGTCTGATAAGATTAAGAAGAAGTGGAATGGAATGATTTGGATGAATACATTAATCATTTTATTAGTGGAAAGAACTTAATTTATGTTCGTCTCGATTAATTCTAATTACAATGTCCTTTTGGGATGTTCTTGAAATAATATTCAATCATTAGTTCCATCATCATACCTTGATTGCTTCAAATAGTCTCTTGATGGTCCTATATGAGTAATTTAGGGTGATGTGTTCCTCTAAAACTCTTACAAATCACACAATCAAGATGTCGAGTTCTAAAAAAGGGAGTGAAAAGAAATCCAAATTTAAATGGTTAAGAAAATTAATTCCCCCAAAAAATTAACATCCATAATAAAATACACTTGGTCAGACTTGAAAGACAGCTTCATCCTCCAAATCCACTTGTAGGGACAATTAACCGCATACTTGGGGACCACATTAATTATCCTCAAGAATAAATATTTCTCATATGATACTATATAATCATACATTATAAAAACTAAGAAACCACCATATTTACATACTCTTGAAAAGTATTGAGGGATCCACACTATGGCCTATGATCCACATCATGGACACATATTTCAAAATTAATGTTTAACTCAGTTGAAGTCGACCGGACATTAGTGATTTATAATTAAAAGTGGGCCTCACAATCATAACCCAAGTGGAATGGCCATAATAGTTTTCTTCAACACATTTTTTCCAAAATAAGAACCCCTCACTATGGATCCAACTTCTACAAGATATGAAAGTTGTGTTATCCATGGGTCCTCTGATCGTAGAGAGTCACCTACTTCCATCGACCCCATATATTACATGGTGGAGGGGATATAAATTAATACTACCTTACATTTAAGAGGTTTTCACATCCACCACTAATGAGTTCAGAAAGGTGAACCTAAGCACTATAGAAGATCAAATGATGACACTGACTAGTGCATTTATGTCACTATATGAGAAATAAAAGTATTTGGACATTCTAAAATAGAAATGTAGTGTATTCTACTAGATCTAAAAATAGTTGTTAGTCCATTACCCAGGGGTATGTTTTTATCATCTTGGCCTCTCAGTGTTCTTTGATGAGTTTAAAAAACCTCTTAAAAATATTCACCCCTCCCATGGTGCAATTTGTGATCCCATATATGACATTATTATAAAGAAAAAGTTAATCAAAGAAGTTTAGTACCCCAAGTGGCTAGTGAAAATTATCCTTTTCAAGGATAATAATTAGAATATCAGGGTCTATATAAAATTAAAATACCTAAAATTCCATTTTTTGAAGGGTGATTTTCTCCTACCCGTTACAGAGATATTGATCAGTGGTATGAAACGTTTCCAAGCCCACTCTTTCACAGATAGAAATTTTGGTTATAATCAGATAAGGATGGATCATTAGGGTAAGAAATAATCTACCTTTATGAAACCCCATAGTAAATAATTCTTCCGATTGTATTAAAGAATTATCAATCTACATACAATTTTTCCTAGAACCATATATTCAATCCACTACTAGGTATTCTACTAGAATGTTATATGGAAGAATTTTTGGTCAATTCACACAAATAATAGGACCATATCAAAAAAAATTAGAATTTTTTTATGTTACTACACTAATATCAATAGATTATTAATCTTTTGAAGTGTTCATTTGGGGTTATATCTAGAAAATATCTTGACTTCATCATCAGATATAGATGCATCGATATTAATTTTTAGAAAAGAAAGGATATCAACTGAATTCATCTTCCAAAAAACATTCTGATGTTATGATTCCTCTAAGGAATCATAGAATATAAATGCTGATATATTAGAAATATGTTTGGAATTTGTAAGACTATCATGAGGCTCATGACGAAAGGCATCATTTACCACTAGGATGAAGAATTCCAAACTTCCTCTTAGGATATTATGAAATATCATCTATATAATTTGTTTCTAATGAAACCCATCTTATGAAATCATCCTATCCAATATGCGACCAAACTGGAATAGTCTATTTGATCCCATTTAGACTATTAGAAGTATAAGGGAATAAGAAATAGACTATATTATCTCAATCGTATTCTCCTCAACATAGATTCCAGATATCCCACATCTAGAAGAGTTGTATCCCACTGATTTTTGTAGTGTAGAATTTACGAGATATCTTACAATGTTATGAGATATAGATTGTTTCTGGTTTTGACATGTTGAAGGAAATACTAACTACCCCAAAATAACAAGATGATTAGTTCACCCTATAGTAGCCCACAATTAGTTTGTTATTTAATTTTTCCCAAAAAAAATCAATCCAATTCCAAGCATTGGCTGGATTCTTGGGTTCACATACGACCCTAGATGACCATCACATAGATATTTATTTCCTAGATGAAGAAATTGTCTCAATAATTTAGGCTTTACCAATTTGGTAGATTAATATCAATGGTGCCTCCTGGATTCTTATTTGTAGAAGTATCAATGACTCTACACATTAAAAAATAGTTCTAGGGATTTCTTCATCACTCAAACACATACCATCATCCCTTAATCATCATTTTTTCGAAGGATGTACCAAAAAATAGGTACAGAATTAGGCCATCCTTATTAGTGTCATTTTGGAAATCAAAATTAATGGTGCCACTTATATGGGAATAGAGACTCTAACCTAATCATCAATAAAATTAATGGTCAACATATCATCATAAAATAAGAGTTATTCCCCATGAATAATTTACATCTCAGATAATGTCCCAATTCCCTTCCCATCTAAAAGTTAATCATGTTACATGATTAAAGAAAGGACAAGGTGATTTTTTTTAGGCCTGTTCATATCTCTAGAAGATCCTGGTCGAGTTGATTTTTCTATTCTTGTGGCAGATTTGAAGTTCATTTCCCCCACCACTTCAGATGATGGTAACCAAAAATTATATCAGCTAGACACTGGTACTTTTACATTAGGCCCCTCAAATTCTCCCATGATCAATTAAATAATTGATTAAATTATTCCCTTAATTGAGTATTTATATCATTAAATTCTCACACTAAGAAGAGTTGACCATGAGAATATTTTTCAGCATGAATTGAATTTCACCCTCTAGAGTGACCCTAGAGCTGGGAAGACTCTCTATAGGAGTTTAATTAATGGGGTAGTTTTCTATTTCATCCATGAGAAGAAGAAACCTCAAGTCATACAAGAGGTACATATAGGATCATGTGGATCCCATTAGGTAGGATTGAATCTCTTTCTCAAAATTTGTAAGTTGAGTTGCTTTTACCAATTAATGTACATGATTGTATTGAGTTCTCCCTGAGTTGGAATTCATTTTTTATCCATGATAACTTCATGGATTAAAACAAATGATTCTAGATAGTAACTAATATTATTGGCCCTTTTTAGTTTGAGGACACAATGTTGTGGGTCCCTGCTCACTAGTGATATGTTGGAAGTTCATGTTTGTTCTATGTGAAAGAAACATCTTCTCAATGATTGATGAATAATTTCCTCTCAATGAATTCCAAACTCATACTATCATCTACATCATGAACTCCTACATTATTCATCTATTAAGGGTTCATAACACAATTCGCACAAATAATCAAACTAACATTTGTGATGTCGAGTTGAATAAATTGTATTCCAATTAAAATATTCATTTTAAATAAACTTCCCACTATCATGAGTAGTATAATGAAAGGTTGAGCCATTCAAAATAACCCCATGTAACCTTTTATAGAATAAGGTGGGCTAGAAAAAGGATTTGGGCTCATAAACTCCCTACTTCCTTTTGGGCCAATTAGATGAAAACTCAATGTTCCATCAAGGTGACCCCATATTCCAAATAATACAGATATGGGGAAGTTTTACCTATATATGTTTATCCATTATCACTCTTAATAGTCATTTATGGCTAGTAGATTCCAGAAATAAAACCAAAAGACTGTCTAGATTTGTTAGAAGCCGTCAAGGAAATCAATCTCTTGCCACTGCCTAACATGGAGAGGTGCCAAAACTAGGTAGTATGAGAATTAAATAAGAAGGATCATCTCTGTTAATTCCTTCATGATGACATGGTAATAGATCATAGGACACTAATGATACCCAGTGTGAAACCGCCTATGTTGGAACCCAAATGGGAAGGACCATAAATAATCCATAAGTTCTACTACAATGGTACATACTCATAAATCACTATATATGGGGAGAATATCACACCTCCAACCAATGACATGTTCATCATGAAGAAAATCTCTTGAGTTCCATTTACTTTGAACATTATTACCATAAAATATAAATATCCATATTCTAAGCTATGTAACATTGAACTACAAAAAAACATTCCCTCAACACATGACTTTCAAATGTAGCTTTTCCCTATGAAAAAAACAAAAATGCATCATATAAAAAATGTATGATGACAAAAAACAATGTCCTCATAACATGATGTTAATCTGTAGCCTAACCCTATGCAGTTAATATAGGATGCCTAATTTGAAAATGTGAGATGACCAAAACCACCATTCTCGGCACATGATGTAAGATACATCCTTATACTGCTATTTTATAAATGTGGGATATCTCATATGATAAATATAAGATGGTTCATCATCCAATACAGATATATATTCACCCATTAGGAAATTATTTCCAACCATAACACAATCTAGAACTATGTGTGGATGGATTCTCATTCTCATGGGATACACAGTGACACCCAAAAATATATACTATATTCAATACCACTACAAAATCATTTCAGGTACATTCAACCCTTAGAATTTAGTTTAATAATTACCCTCCTATAAGATCATATAGTGTGTCTAATCCCAGGTTGTAGTTGTCCCAGGAACCATTTTCCTTGAAGAATTCTCCACTTCCACTTTCTCATGTTTCACTTCCATTGATTTGTATCATGATCATTATGCCAATAAAAAAATGTCCCATTTCTGGAAATGGTTCCTTGCCAAACTGGCTCACCTTCCATCCTATGAACACTCCATGAAGGAACATCCATAATATCTTATAGTTTTCATGTTTTGAACAAGGTAAATGTTGGGTCCCACACATGTATGTACCCCACTGACCAACATGGATGTGGAACCTATGATACAAACATGGTCAATAGTTGTCCCCACTCATAGGTCACCCCTTTCTTTAGTCTAGAGTTTAAAATTCATGATTTACCCCTCTCTCTATCTTCCATTTCACTAGTAAGAAATATCTCACCCTGTTTTATATCCTCAAATATGCCCGCATATGAAGACTAATTTAGCCTCATAGAAACTTCCCCAAATCATCTCCATTCCCCCTATTATGCTCTATCATGCAATAATGAGAACATCATGCCACTTTTTGTTTGTCTCATGAGAATCCCATAAATGGAGCACCATAATTTTTGGTTTAGACTCTATGACCATAAACTAGGATTCCTATATCAATAATCATGACCTTATACTATGTGTAGGTTTTCTTTTGGATGATTGATGTTGTTCTAGTCTTACTTCACCCTTAATTAACATTGGTGTATCTCCCCTTCATTCCATTCACACTCCATTGTGTCATGCACCCCAAGTTCCATGTCAAATGACCATGACCTTTGTAAATTATGTCTCAGGGATATTTTTTGCAACACAAATTCCCCTTGTCACTCTGTTCAAGCTCGGTTTTGTTCCCTTATGTACCACATAAAAAGCCCCAAAACACATATTACCCCCCACCTTGGTCCTTGAATTATGAACTTTGAAAATGTTAATCTTAAACCCATTGGTCCCTAATTATAATATGATTTTCCCAAATTCTATTTCTTAGATGAAAAAATGCCCCCTACTCTCACCCCATCCTTCCTCGGGTTGATTTTCTCTTTTCAATGCCGGACTCCCACCATTTCATATCCAAGAACTATGTGTGGAATGATTCCAAACCTATAGGATATGTAGTGATTCCTATAACATGATTATTTAGGTTCAATAGAATATGTTACCCCAGTTAATTTAATCTTCATTAATAATCGACCACTCTAGTCAAAGACCAACTATTAGCCTTTGTAGTTATTAGTATGGTGAAAGGACTATTTATCCTACCATTCATGATGGGTTTCAACCCCCTCAAATCATCCAAACATCTATGTGATATACCAACTTGGTCCTAGATATATGACTATAAACATGAAACCCCAGTCAAATAGGCATGAATAAAACTATCCTAGGTATGGGGCATAAATTCCCAGTTGATTGGAAGTGTATAGGTTAAATATAAGTCGGAGTCGTACTCTCACCCACCAAGTCACACTTATGAATTTTCAGAAAAAATAATGGAATAAACAGATATTTAAATATCCTTTGAGACACATTTTTAGCACATAAAATATAGGTCATGCTTTCTAGACCCCATCGATTTAGGAATGTGCAATAGTTTAATCTTATCTCCCTTTTCTTAATGAGCTCCTCTATTAGGATTCATCCATTTTGATTCATTTTAATGCAACCCAAGACCGAAACCCAGTGGGATTTATTCATTCTGGTTAACATGTCTTGGTTATAATATGAAAAATTGTTCTATGAATGAACTAATAGTATGAAATAAAATTATGTGATGCATCATCCTCAATATAAAGAGGCAAAATATGTTTTAAATATAATTTCCACAAGTTGTTAAACTGCATGCCCTCCATTCCAATAGATTTATAAAAAACTGCAAAGAATGTCTTCCCCTTTTCATGAATATAGTTTCATAATTTGATTCCAATCACATACCACACTATTCATTTTACATGATAGTCACAAGAAATCCAAGGGGTCATTCCCCGTTTATGATTATTCAGGCCTTCATTAAGACTGATATACCCACCTGATGTGCTAAAAAATGTATTGGTATAATCCCGATATTTCTGAAATCTATTCAAAAATTCCCCCATCTCACCCCACACTATGTTTTTCAATTAATCTTGATTATCTCAATATTACATGTTTGAATATGGCCCCCTATGGAAAATGGTGTCTCGCTACGTTGGATTCCCTACCATATTAGGAATATTCTCCAATGGAATTCTGATGAAATTTTGATAGAACCCATGTTTTGAATATAATCAAAATCCAACAATTATTTTTTTTACAAATACTTGAAAATATTATTTGGATAATATGTTTTTTATTTGTCTACAAATCAAACTCTTACATCCTATATCACCCCTATGTGAACCAGATATGTGGTGTCTTTGTTCACATTCCTCATCTTTCTCCATTGCATTAATAAAATTAAATTCACCAAGAATTACTCCATTAATGAGCTTAAACATGATGAGAGAGTATTTGGGATGTGCATATTACACCTCTACAACCATATAATTCCTAGTCAGGATACTCCTGATGGCTCATTAAATATTTAGACACAGATTTCTCAGTACCAATACAAAACTTTCATATAAGTGATAAATATAATGTTTTTTCTATATTTCCCACCCCGGTCATGGATCATGTTGGATTATGGATTATTTATTTGTTTTATATTTAATGTAATCAAGATGTATCAAAAAACAGAAATGTACACATGTGGATAATTATAGAAAACAACTTCAATGATTGAGGAGGGTTATCCATTAGTTGGATCATCTCTATTATATCAACTAATGGAATGCCCCATATAATTATAAATAAGAAAATGATTAATCTAACATGGAAGACCATTTTTGGGTAGACACTTTGATATGTTTCTTCTCAACCATACCATCCACTTGCTTGTCTGTAGTAGGATAAACATCATTAGTCCAATCTCACACCTGGTCCTAATCTAATCAGAACTCAATATCCATAGATGGTCCCATAATATCCTTAACCTTATTATCCTATAACTATACCTTTATTTTGTCAGTAATATCTACTTTATAATTTTTTATCATACATATTGATATATATACCCCTCCAAACTAGAAATATCCACCTCAACCCCATGGAGAGCATTGGTCCCAAAAGACTTCTCCTCATACAATTCCATGTGAAGCTCCATGCATTCCACCCATATCTATTCAGCATGAATGTCTCAAGACATATTAGGGGGAAATTTTAATCTAAATAATCATTCTATATTCTCACAAGACAATGTTGAAGGTACCCCATCTCAATTATCTCATTAGTTCCTAGAGTGCGAGTGATAAATTTAGCACACTCATCTATCCTCTATAATGAATAATCTGGTTCTCCTCCTCCATTTTACATATAGAGACCTCAAATTATTTAATTGGAACAAGATTATTTTCATCCACAGTCGCCAAAAAATCTATTTCATGGTATTCCACAAGTTTTTTCTCAGAAAAGATAGGGTCTAGATCTATGGGAATGTTTCCTTCATTAGACTCCCTGAAAAATACTTCAGCCACAACCTCTTAAAGAGCTAGTGTGGTTGGACTGACCACCACATACTCTTAAACCATCTATGTTGGTGTATTAATTTCAAATACCTATATTGGGTATGTGGATTTATAATACCCCTCCTATAATACCTCTATGGTTATCCTATCAACCAGAGCATCCCCATCTAGCACAGCTAAGGGAACAACCTCAAACACCATCATCAAGTCCACAGTTTTAATCATCATCTCTTGTAACACCTCCAAAATAGATGTAATTATCTTGTTCTCTTCAACCACCACCACGAAGGGCATAACCAATGTCACCCCCGTAGATTCCCTGGAATAGGTCATCCTGGATCAATTTGAAGCGCAATAATGTTAGGAATTCTCTCTAATAGCTATGAACCCAACATGGTTTTCACTACCATTTAAGGTACAAGGTTATCTGAGAGGAACGTATGGGAGGAAAATAAAAAAGTAGATGAATATAAAACCAAAAAGAGTTATAATGATGGAAAAACAAAATAAAATTCACAAGGATCCTATACCACAATCCCCCCATAGGCACCACCTAAATAATAGAGTTTTTTTCACATGTGACTACAATATTGGAAGGAGGCCTTGTATCTACCCCTTTAAGAATCGGTGACCAATCGTGATCCACTATAAGTTCATCAAGATCTTCAATGTCCTTATTGAACTCTGATTTTTAACATGTATAAAGGAGTTTTATAGTTGTACCAGATGTTTAGAAGATGGTAATGGTATAAAAAACTACAAAATTTACAACATAAACTGTGGGATAACCCCCATAAAGGGAGACCATGTAGGAATCACTCCACCCGGATTCCACAAAAAATTATTATTCATTAATAATTATACTACTATATAATTGATCTATAGAAAGATACAGAGATTAAAAAATTAACAATATAACCTTCAATCTGCTGGTAAGGGGATACACTATGATATGATAGTAAACCAGGTCTTCTAGATCTATAATATTACACATCACCATGAATATATGAGAATAGAAGCCTTTCATCACATGAACATCCCCAAGAAGGATATTACCCACATCATTAAGGTACATCCATATCTCATGGATATTTTTGATATGTTTAGAGACTCCCTAAATATTCTAGGATTTAGGAAAAACCATGTGATGAGGGATATTGTGGCGGTGTAGCTTTTTCCCCTGAGCCTGGACTTGTTCCCATGTGATTCCTCTAGAGGGTCCTCCTCACTCATGATTATATTTTCATATAATATGTGGTCATAGTTCTACCCACCATAGTGGTTCTATAAGACTAATATCCAGTACACTCCCCACTACCCTAGATCTTACACCAAGTTGCACCCCTCCGTCCACAGCATGCCCCTATCCCCGTTTCTATTTGGACTTTTCCCTGAAACGTACTTGATTTTTTATCTTCCTCGTCATATATTCGGGGTACCCACATTGTATTCTCAATTCAAACTCCTGGAAAAGGTATTTACATGGCATTAAATTGTGTCATCTCATTCCTCACACTTCTATCATCCTACATGAACATCTTCAAAAAAATTTAAAAAAATGGTATCTTCGAGGAGATAACCCCATGTGTACCATCGTACAAGGTCACTGATGGAAATATTAATACCTCGAGATCCAATACTAGGTGTACATTTCAAAAATTACCCTGAAATCCGCCATATCCACTATCACCCTTCCTCAAAATGCTAGAACATAAGATCATTACTCCAATGTCCCTACACCTTCATCTGTAATCATCCACTTTCCAGGGGCATAGGTGTAAACTGAAGCATTCTACTAGCATGATCCTTTATAGAATGAAACCTATATACATTTTTAGAGGCCAAATATTGTTGATGTTGAGCATTAAAATCGGAAACATGGTATATAAGGGGGAATATTATTTCTGCACTCATATATCTCCATGTGGGTGGTGACCCATACATTCAAGAAATAGACAACCCACACACACATATAGGGGTCTTATTCTAACTGATGTGGTGTGAAATCTTCTATTTCTTCACGATCATTTGTAAATTTAGGATGATGCATTTCCCTATTTTTAGTGTCTCCATGATGATTAGGGTACACAACTACACCCCCATGTGATAATCATGGACTATCTTTATCCACCAATATGTATGATCCAAAATTAATCCCACAAGTCTAAATGTGGGGTACTCAGGTGTGAAACAATAATCCCACATGTGACATTGGGTTTAATCTAAAGTTATCTATAATGGGTTCTCATTAAATCTTCTATATGACATGATAAATTGGTGTGGCCTCCCGGGAAGCTTTCCCATATGCTCGTTAAGAAAATAACCAAACAGATTCTTGATATAGATGTCCTTTATCCAAATATTTTCCTCACACTACCCTTACACATTACACATAATATCCCTTTCTATAGATGGAATCTTCTATTATTCCTCCAAAATATAATTTGATGGGTGGAATTTGTTATAAATTCCTTTTTATGTGTGGATCCACAAAATCTGATTGAGATCTCAATGACACACACCCACTTCCCCATAGTGTAGGTAGAATATGTTAGTTCTAGGTAAGAACATGCTCAAAATCACTATCATTATGTTCATGTTGTAGTATACATGATAATAAATGTCTACATAACTTCATATACACACACCCTCTTTAAATCCAACTTAATCTCATGAAAGGACTTTCATACCCAGTATGTGAAGGAAGACTCGTCTATAAAGTTGTTTCCCAAGTATAAATACCACTCCACAATCCATCCTTGGAGACTTTATGATAGATATGCCTTTCGTATAGCCTCATATTGATGTAGGGGTATCTCCTCATCCAGTTCCTCCCCATTGACATTGTTTAATGGGATACATAGTGAGTGGTTGGTGATCGATGCGTGGTCATTCACCATGTTCCCCTAGTAACTTTGTGCCATTAGAACAATCTAGGTGAGCATAAAAACTACTAAACAATCACATATATATTGGCATTGAGGATAGAAAAATCATTTTGAATCCCAAATAAATATACTAAATTATATTTACAAATTTGATACTCCTTTTGTTCCTCCATAAAATGTATTTTGAGTTTTTCATAATATGAAACACTTTGTAATCTCTACCTGATTATAATGATCATCACCATTTAAGTTTATCTAACCATAGAATCCTCCTCAGATTATGTATAATTTCTCCAAGATGAAATTGTTTTCTAGAAATATTATCATGAAGGTTGAGTCGCAAAGAATGAGTCAAAAAACTTTATAGGTTCACAAAATTCTATTAACAAAGGATCATTTTGTAGAACAGTCAATGTTTCTCGAGTTGTAAGGATCGATACCATATATCACAGGCATTGTTATATACATTCATAAAAAGAGGCAATGGTATAAATTTTTTTAAAAAATATTATGATTCCTACTTGTTAGGACAAATAGGGGCCTATATACCCTGAGAGGGGGGGTGAATCAGGGTATGGATATTCTTTTTCAAAGTTCTTCCTACCCCACTATATCTTGACCTCTTTATTACAAGGGTCACTTTGTTTGATCTTGTGTGTAAACTATGATCACTTCTTTACTTATTTATCTAATGATGATGCTTTGAATGCAATGCAGGGAAGAAAATAGGTAGACATAGAGATTTTTACTTGGTTCACCCTCACTGGGCTACGTCTAAGGAGAATACGCCGACAAGTTTCCGGTCGTACCAAATTCCACTAATCTTCACTAGATGTGGATACAATGTTCGGGCTAGATCACTTCTATGCCCAGGATCACTACCTTTACAATGTTTAGGGTCAGCTCACTACTTTCCCAAGGGTCACTCCCTATTTCTCTCTCTATGTCTCACTACCGGTGGAGAGGATCACCTTCTTCCTCTTCCTTTGGTCACTGCTTCGGAAAGGATCCACTCACAGTTTATATACTTGTAGGTATCTTCATTTGCATGAAGGAATGCATCTTCCTCTGTAAGTAAATGATCTGTTGAAGCCCAATTTTTACCCATAGATGAATCACTCTTTTCGCCGAAGGTATTAGGAAAACTTCCAGCTTCCACGTAGCACAAAAATCACTGCTGGAAATAAACCTTACATGGCGCGCAAGTCAATCTGGGCGCACAAGTATAGGCGTGCTAGTCACAACGGGCCACATGTCCTCCTCATAAACTTGCGCGACTCAAGATTCCTCAACTCCAAACATGAGAAACACACTTCCTTTTATACCCAAACCAACATTGGAACACAACTTCCAACCGGCGCGCAGCTTCTCACACTGGTGCGCAACTCCTCAAACTGGCGCGCAACTCCACCTGCGCGACCACACACCACCTGCATGACCACCACACCTACGCGACATGAGCTCTGATTTCTCAAAGTGTTAAACTCCGGTGGATAATGAATAGGGTTGTTCCAGTATTTATAGGCAAATTGACCACCCTGCGTGATGTCGCGAATGTCACCTGCGCAGCCCAGTCTCGGCGCGCAAGTCTTCTATCCTCCTGGAAACTTGTGAGACCAACTCCCAAACTTGCACGAACTTGTTTCCTTTTCCATATTTTGAACTTCTAATCTTGAAAAACATATGATGAGCAAGTTTCCTATACTCCAAGTCCTCGGTGCACAAGTCCCTTTGGCAAAAAAACATTTCTTCATTTGTCGATTTTCAGGCCCAAAAATTTGGCAAACACTGGAAAACGGCGCCACCTTGTATCTGTTATTTTTTTACCACCTCCAGATCGTCCATTCCATTATCGAATTTCTTGAATCAAACATGGATCGCTGACCTTAGCTCTTGATCTCGACATTCCATCATGAAATCCTCTTTGTCAACAAATTTGTATTTCATGGTTTTCTTTGTCAACAATCACATCCCTGATGCCCACTTTGTCAACAAAGACAATCACCTAAAAAATGCTTCAATGATGCCTTGAGGGATTTTTTCCCAACACTACTGATACCCCCATCCCTATTTATAGGCACAAGGTAATGCAGATTTTCATTAAAAAGGATCACATTTTTCAAATTTTTAGTGCTTTCCCCTCAGAATCCAACCATCATCTCCCACATCAGCTCCCATTCTAAGGGGGGAATTTATTAACACTAAAAAAATGGTCAATGAGAGATATCGAAGAAGGAATGGATTGTTCCAAGTTAATTCATCCCAAAACTACTCAGAATATATCTAATTGTCTCTATTCACAAATCTCAAAACCATCATATATTGGTAGATGCTTTCCAAGGATTCTATGACACTATGGAATTTGATGTAGTAAAATTCACATATAATAAGTTTACTAATGGAACTCCACATCCTATTTAAACCAAGTGAAATGAATTTATATGAAGTTATTATTCATTAAACAGGATTCTATATCTTCATATAGAATTTAAATACACCCCTCCTTCTAAATTTTTAGGAGAAGCGACCTTTGGACTTTTAATAAAGAATTTGATTTCATAAAACATTGAATTTCATTATAATAAGACATGATGGATTACTAGAGGTTGAAATATTACATTAAACAATATCCCTTTGAATATTGAGATCCTAAAATATTGTTTGAGATGCATTTTGTGATGGACTTTAGCTGTCACATTAGATGAAATACCTTTACTGATATTGGAATTTCTCAAGATAATTACCCTTCAAGAAACTAAACACTTGGGAATCAATACATTAAATTGAGGTAGGGAAACGCTGTTTTAGGAAAGATATACCTTCACAATACCTCCACCGTTTTCCAAGTACATAACATTCATGAACCCAAAACCATCGTGAAACCCATCCAATAGGACTTTTCATGGTGTCATCCTTTAGAAAACCCCCTTTCACAAATGTTGAGTTCAGAATGTCCTTGTACTCATCCTAAACTAGTTCATATAAATTTCAATCATTCGTGAGACTAGTATCACCAACCCTTGTTCCTGGACCCTTTACATCATGCATGGCCTTGACCATTACCTTGCCTCTTGATCATAATAATTGGAACCCTAATTCCAATTTCACTTAAGCACACAAACAATAACATTGAAACACCATTTATACAATTCACCAAGGTATTTTTCACACCATGAACCACCTAGAGGTTCCGAATCCATATATATGTAAGTCTAGAATATGGAATCATTAATGTTAATAGCATTCCTTTCTCGTTAATAAGACCTAATGTTAGATCATCCCATCCTGTATAGAAATTTTTTACCTGGGTATATGTCTAAACAATGTCTGAGTCTCATTACAAAAAACTACGTAGACCAACGTCATGTTCAAAATGAAATTAATCAAAATGATAACTTCTTATATACATGACATAAAACTGCAATCCTAATATCTATGATGAACATAGGATTCCACATGTATGGTTATCAAAAGATGAAACCTCCTTCACCACCATCAGATGAACTTCTTACATTGGTAAGCTCGCATTTGTAAGCCCCATGACATTCCTCCCCACCATGGTGTGATCCTCCTACTTTGGGTGGCCTCCATGCTAAATCCCCAAAATGTCCCTTATTATTTCACCTTTAATGAACTGAGTGTCCTTACCACGTGAAATTAAACTGCATGGACCATTCCAATCACTTGACCTTAAACTATGCAATCAAATTACATATGTTGTGATCCCTCCCTCTCAATATGGTATTTAGGACAATTCTATGATAATGAAATCTCAAAAAATGTTGGATGCCTCTTTGAGGTTCAATCCTGTCACCCCAACACTCCCATCAAATCTATAAATCATCCCTATAAAAGTTGGAAACTAAAAAGTTAAATAATATTCCTTATAGTAACATAATAAAATCCACCAACATATCCTTTAAAATTTTAATCATATTACCAACAAGTCCCCAAAAGACATTAAACTTGTGAAAAAAAACTATACACACAAGAAATTAACATTATGGTCAACATTTCCCCATAAGATGTTAATATTTTCATTAACTTGTCCTCAAAAGACATTAAATTATACCCTAGGACTAACCTATCCCCAAATGATGTTAAAAGTTTTACTCGATCCAATTACTCTACCAAATATAATAAACATGAGATGCTTAGGGTATAAATCCTCAGATTCCTTTTTCCCTTGGATTCAACAACCCTGTTGCTAACATAGGATTCCATGAGTTTTATGCCTAAGATGCCTGAAACAAGAGATTCCATAAAATTTATATTAGATGAATTTATAGAATCCCTACACACCCAATATCCATGAATTCTCAACCATTACCACTGTTATTATCTAATACAATCACAAGATTATACTATGTTAGGTAAATATCTATGTAATTAAACAAAATCCACCTTGAGATGTGTTGGGAATGAGTTTCATCAACACAACTCAAATATTTGAGGGAGACATGAATGGTAAAAAAGATTCAAGCTGGAAACAATTGATGGAGGAACTTGTATCCCACAATCTTCTTTTGATTAAAGAGCATACACCACCATCCATTGTGGAAATGGACATCGACATTTAGAAACTATTAATATGGGGAATATATGGAAGAAGTTTGATATGTGTGGACCCACCTCTAGAAAGTATTGGAAAACAATCTTCTACCAAATCTTCTTACTCTCTTGATACACCTCTAACCAAAAAATTTTGTCTTCCTATTTCCCAATATCTTGGACTGATCATAAAAATATCTATGTCTATAACCATTCCTTGAGATCCTATTACTCTAAGGCACCCTCTTACTTCATTTCTTATTGTTCGAAAAGTGAAGGACCACTTTTACCCATCTACCCATACATTTCTTAAAGATTCTGTTTTTTATTATACTCTGATATGGTATCTTTTATTAATTATAGGAATAATTAATGAATAATCTATCTTCTCTTATTTAATGAGACATTATTCTTTTCATTTAATGTGATTTATTTTCTATTTATGGAATATATACATAATCACCCCTTTTGAAAATATAAAATGGGGAGTAAAATATATGTCATAAAATAAGGGGGACTAAATTATTTCAAGTGAGTTAAATATGGAATTTTAATAAACTAGGAATGATTATATATTTTAACCAATTTCTTATATACAGAAGATTATAATATTTAATGATTGATCTTTAAATTTTTATGGGTATTAATCAAATGATTTTTTATCATCAAAATTGGATTTTTTGGGCTTATTAAATCAATTAATTATTTTAGTAACCACAAATCATCATAATGATAATTTTAAATGTTCTTATTTTTTATTAAAGATAATAATATTTATGAAAATAGAAATTTTCTTAAGACATTAATTTCCCATAATTATTGGATAGATGAATCAGCCACTGGGAAAATGAATAGACTCCATGATCATCAGATCGAACATGGTGGATATATGGAAAAGTACTCATGAAACCATAAGACAAACTGAGAAGATGCACGTTGAATATCAAGGGACCACCAAAATCAAGATTTTTTCTATGGATTTTATTTAATGCAATACTATTGGAATGACCAAGTTCCCATTGGTTCATCTTTTTATTATTTATCTCCATGTATTGGATCATCCACACAATCAATATATCAACATTAAATCCATATAGATGAAATTATTTGTCTATCAGAAATCATGTCAAGTGATGGGTCAACAACATAATAATTCCCAATAAATTATATATTGATATAATTGATTTTATGTGATATGTGGAAATATAAAACAGGAAAAAATATTCTACAAGACTGTATGAATTGATTGTGGTCAGTAGTCTAAATTTGATAAAGTATTAGATCGGGCATAGGTTTAATTTGGTCGAACATAAGTTCACCTAATCAATTGAAATTTCAAATAATTGATTGTAAAACATATATAGGAATCTAAAAAATGGTCAAAAATTATTTAAGTGGTCATGGATGATAATATAGAAAAACATAGAGAAACTATACATAATGTAATATTTATATTATTAAATATATTAACTTAACTAATTTTCTATTTAGAATTGAATTACTATTAGAATAATTTAAATATTATGAATTTCAGGCTGAAGTAAGTCGATCATTAATGATGAATTCTATTTGGATCTTTTCATATAAATATACTAATTTTAAAAATTTAATATGTGTGTTGTAAAAGAAATGTGGAATACAATGGTTTAGATACATCTATATTTTTTTATGAAAAAAAACATATGTTCTGATTTTAACATCTATGACACACCGTTATTTTCTAAACATCAATGAATCAATATTGAGCACCTTATATTCTTCATGAATCATTTACAAATAGAAATAAAACATGGATAAAAGAATATCTACATAATGATCAATAGAATTATTTGTCATACTGCATTGAATTCTTTCAATTCACTTGCTCTATTTTTATAACTTTGGAGTAGTGCGCCCTTTAAATTATCAATATTTTAAAAAAAAATTACTATATTAAACATTATAGTTAATGAAACGCTCTCTGACATTTACATACATGTACTCCCATGAAGAACTATTTAAGTGGTTGTGTTATATGGAATACATATATGTAGATGTTTATCTTCTATTCTCCCATGTAGAAATATGGAAGAGGATTCTTATAGACATGAAATCCAAGTTCACTATTTTGTAAACCTTGATCTAGGTTTTTGATAATTTAATTAGATTACTAAATTGATTGGATGTGGGTAATTTTCATTTGTAGTAGAATATGACTCGGCTTCATACAGAACCAATTGAATTTATTCAACTATGTATTTTTCAAAAAAATTGTATTTTTTTAAAGTCATAATATGTTTTCAAAACTAAAATGTAAGACACTAATATTAGAGTTAAATTTAATATTTCTTCTATATATGGTGTTTGAAAAAATTAAAAGTGGTTGAGAAGTTATAAGTTTGTTTATCTTATTTTAACATAGTTTCAATCAAACATCTAATAAATTTTTTTGATGATCAAATTATATTCTTCTACTCATTTAGTTAAATTAGTATTTTTACAAAATTGGGGGATTTATATTAAAATAATTTTTTTAACCTAAATTTAATCATAGTGTAAATACACTGAACCCATAGTGAATTTTTCAATACTAAAGAAATTAATTTACCATGATTTTATTTTGTTAATCCCCTTAATTTATCTGAAGATGTTGTTTTGACTAGGATTTTCATTTCAAATCCTCTCTAATTAATATATCTTATTTTGTGGTTGTTAATTGTCATTTCTAATTAATTTTTTTGTACCTTTATATTTTTTAAAAATAGAGGCCATTAAGAGCTACACATGTCCGGATGAAGATTGAATTTTTCATTTAAGCATCATGGACTCAACGAATCTACTATTAGTGGAGAAAATATTTCAATCATTGCTTTCTATTTTCAATTCAGTAGTTTTTTTGATTTCTTAATGTTACCAAGGGAGTTCATTTATGTCTATCAGTTTTGTTTTTACTATTTTGAACATTGTTTATGGTCTGAAATCATGTATGGGGGGATTATTAGAAAATATTAATAGAAAGGGTGTTATTCCTTTTAATTATATGTTATTAGTATTTTTTAATCCGTATCATAAAATCATGTCCAAATAAATTTACAATAATTTTAATTTCCTTATAAATTTTAAATATATTTATTTTTTATAGAAAAATTATTTTATCTTCTTGTTTTTTATACCTACATTGAAAATCATTGAATCTTAAAATAAATATAAAACTTGTAAATGTGAAAAGTTATTTTGGACGTGATGAAAATTGTGGAAACATTATATTTTTAGTACCTTGTAACCCCTTTAACATATTTGTGAGTTCATATAATTCAAATCCATTTGAACATAAAATTCTTAATTAATTATTCCTCCTTGAAAAGGCAATATTAGGGAAAATATTGAGATTTATGTTTCCGGGAGGGTTACTTATTGTTATAAACTGTATTTAAATTTATTTACACAAAAAAATTTAATAAATAGTTTTTAAAATTGATTATTTTTCAGGCATTTATTTTCTTAATCAGTAGATATAAATATTTATGAATATTAAGAACTACTTTTCTATTTTATTTGGGATAATATTTTCTATTTTCCTATATATTAGAATAAGTAAATCATTTTTATTTTCCCTCTCAAAAAAAATCTTAAGGTAAAAAAATTTGAGTATGTCTTCTAATAATCACTAACATTGAACTTTTAACATTTAATTAACTCATGTAATATATATCCAAATTATAAATTAAATATAAATTTTATTCCATGATAAACTCTTCAATCCTTATTTTTAAAACCAGTAAATGAGTAAATGTTTAATTATTTATTATTATTATTCTCTCCAATCAATTTCATTTTATCTTTTTATTCTATATTGCATTGTGTGTGTTTATTCACTTAGAGGTAAAGAGATGTTAGTAATTTTAGTTGGATATAAATTAATGTATTTATTTATTTTAAAAAAATTCCGATTATTTTTTTAATAAAAGAAACAAATATTCAATAAAACCATTCAATTAAAAAGATAAATCATTTTTTTTTTATTTTATAGAGTACATAGTTGAAATATATTCTTTTGAGAATAAATTTTTTACAAAACATTGATTTTTCATACATGATATTAATTTTTTTAGCAAAGTTTGTTGAATCATTTTCTTAAATACATGAAATAAATTAAGTGTGTTGAAATGTTATTAGACCTCATGTTTTTCTAGGTTTATGTTTGGGTAGAAATTTCAATTTTTAGTTTTAAATACTCTTGAGGGGTAAAATGTAATTTTTTCCTAGAAAATGATCTTGGATAAATTATCTGACCAGTCTATTGGACCATCAATAGGATGTATACCCAACGATAATATTTTGGTTGAATTCTACTTTTATCAAATTTTAATTAAATACTGAATATTTAATTAATTAATTATTAATTTCTTCATGCATGTTCATTTTCTGATATCATTGAAATGGAGAATTATTTTAGGATTTTCATCTTTGTGGATGATTTTTTAATATGAGGTTTTCTTAACAGATGTGTAAACTCATTTTGGATTCCATGAAATGAGGTGATCATTTTAATGTGTATTTTAAATTAAATAAAAAATAATATTTTTATATTACTCCCCTAGCCACATTTCCATCATATAAATGATAAGTTATGGAATGGATTTACTTACTCTGTTGAATAACTATGTGTTAGATGAGGAGGAGGCATCTCCAAACTCCATTATTATCTATGATCAAGATCATATTTAAACAATGAGTCTTCTAGGAATGGATTTAGAACCGATGATTTTTCATCTTCACCATGAGGTATGATCGTTTTATATTTTAATATTGGATCCATTTAATATAATTTTTTCAAATTTTCTACGCCCTATATGAGTTTTCTAGGACCCTGTGTAGGTTGATTTCTCGCTATTTTGGGATAAAATTTATTTTGAGAGGATCGTAGGGATTCCTATTCAAAAACCATGATCACGCAATATGTATTTTCAAGAACACATTCCATGTATTAATATAGTTTATGGATGATAATGATTTTGGGACTAAATTCCATGTACTCAGATTACATGTTCTATAATGGGGAATGGCCAAATGGTCGGGTATGTGGGTAGACAGTCTAAGTGAGAGGGACATGACTGTGTAGTAGTACAGGACCAGGCCCTAGTTGTTTCCTGATGTTTTTAGACATTAAAGAAGGTTATAGTGGGTGAATTACCATTAAGTATGTTTGTTATAGATTCAATGGATCACTATCCAATTATGAACTACATTAACATCATAACTAGTGAGCAATTTCCATAAAATATTGGAATTGAAATCTCTTAACATACATAGGATCTATTTCACATTAAATTTATAATTTCTTTAATTAGACAACAAAAAAGGTTACCTCATAATATGATATTTCTTTGATAAATAATTTTTACATCAAAAACACTTTCTATATTACCGTTATTTAATAGGGAGGACCCAATGTAGATCCCCTATAGGGTAACACATAGTTAATTGATATTTGAATAATAATGGTGGAACATTGGGTGCTAGCACAGTGGATAGTTCATCTTTTTTTCTCCATCTTGATCACATTTTGATAATTCATGCTTGGAGAATTCTCACTTCTTATTTTATACTATGATAGAATGAGGGATGGGGGATGGGGGATTATATAGAGAAATTTTCTGTGAATAGTGATTCTCAAATCTCAATTAAACCTAAAAAGTAGACAAAGAATTCTATTTTTAGAGTTTAGAATTAGGTGAAAACATTATTTATTTCCACAGTTTCAGTTCAATAAAATAATAAATATTATCTAAATCCATTCTAATTATTATAATTATTTTATTATGTGGGTTATCTTACATGATTATAAATATTATTTTACTACCATGAAAACTAATATTTATCTCCAAACATGATATTCGTCCACTTGTCCTCCATGAAATTTATCGAATACAAAAATAAATATTTGTTAAATGTTTATTCATAGATAAATATTCTATTCTAAATCTGGAAATAAAATATGTTTCTACTTTTTAAAAAAATAAAATAGATATATTAGTCACAGTCTTAAGAACAAATATTTATTAATTATTCATGTAATTAAAGAAATTATAAATTAATGACAAATATATTTATTTATTTCATTATGGATAATGGTGATTAGAAAATTCTGAATAAAATTTCTCTTTCGTATTCAGAATTTTGTTTATTCCAATAATTTAATTTAAATATAATTCAATTGAGACCAACAGAAACACATTCGTTGTGGCCCTCTATATACAAAAATGATCATTATTCAACCCATAATATCTGTATTTAGATATGAATTCACATTATTGTATTTCAAATAATATTTTAGGTTTAGTGTTTTTTATAATTAGGTCTTAACTCATACATAATAGACCCATACAATATATGTTGGATACATACACTTCATATCCATTTTCTCTATAAGGCAAAAATTTTCCAAATAAACATGATTTCTTTTCATGGGAAATCGTTAATAATTTTAAATCTGAGTCATATTAATTCCATATAATCATTAAACACTATAAAAATTTAAATGTGGTATTAGGAAAAAAATATCAGTAAGGGATATAAAAAATATTTATATAACTGTTTTTTCATTTTAAAATCCTCAGAACACAAAAATAGATTTCCTTTAACAAAAATATACCATGAGGTCAATAAAAATTTAATAACACATTAAAAAATATTTATTACATAATGTTTCATATATAACTCTTTATAAAAATACATAAACACAAAATCATAATCACGAGGGTTTATTAGGAAACATGTTTCAAAAGAAAAATGTTTTCCTAAAAAAATACCTTACTACCCTAATAGGAAATAATACTTCCTTTAAAAATATCATTAACATTCCATTTAAAATAAAATCATTTCAATGAAAAATAATTTTCATTCATAGATATTTTGTTTACATTCTTTGAGAAATTGTCATAATTTAACCCCTAAAATAACAATTGCAATAGCCCTTACAATTGGAATAACTATATGGTCGACATCCAATATAATTATCTAAATGAAAATTATTATTATCTAGTGAATTGGGGAGTTATAATTGACTCTCCTGATCATAAAAAATTCCCAAATATCATAAATTGTATCAAAAATAGAATCATTCATTTCCATCATCAAAATCAAAAAATATCCTTTTAAACCCATAAGTAAAACATTTTTGGTTATTGGTATATACCATTCCTTTAAAACCAAATTATAAAAAAATAAAATTTGATGATAAAAGAAATAAAGAGACTTATATAGGATATACCATTAATATAATAATATCTCATTAAAATAATAATATCTCATTATTTTGGATATACTAATTGTATACCATTTTTGGTTATTGGTATATACCTCTCCCACACACACGAACTATGGTTTAATTTCTCATTTGATGGAATAAAGAGACATATATGGGATATAACATTAATATAATAATATCTCATTAAATTGGATATACTAATTTATTATATATAACATTTTTAAGAATATTTTAATGAATAGGAGGAATAAATAAAATAATAACATTCGGTTAAAAGCTATGCGGCTTCATCGGGAACCTCCTTCTCATTAATCCATAAGCCCTATATGGTTTGTATTATCCCTTAAAAATACCTATATAATGTGGGTATTTATTCTAGGGATATAGTTTTCTTTGGAATGGGAGAAAAAAATGTATTTGGAAGTGTGAAGATAAAGGATAACATGTTCCCTTTTATAAGAGAGGGGTGGGACAATCAGAGAATTATTTAAAGTATACAATTAATGTAAAATTATTTTAAAGTAAAAAGGGATCCAAATTGTTATATTTTATATATGGAACTATAATTAGTAAATAAATTTTCATAAAATAAAAAATATACTAGTTTTGGTGATTTTTTTCCTTATTATTTTTTTTGACCGTCCATTAACCCTTTTGATGATTATCTTGATAACAATGTTTTTTACTTATAATGGGTCATGATAGCTACTATAAATGGAACATTTTACCATAAATGGATTATGGATGATATTTTTTAACCATATCCAAATTCATTCGTTGAATATATTACTTTTATAATTATTAAATCATTTAATAAAATATTTTTAATATAATATATCCTTAATGTCATTTTTAGAACTATTCATTTAATTAGACTTTGAAAACAACCAGATTGAAAAGAAATTATAATATAATCCTTTAACAATTATTTTACATGCTATATATATTTTCAAAAATCAACTAATTCAATAATTATTTCCAATTATATTACAATTAATATTTTATAATCTTTTATTTTATTTTTTAAATAATTTAACTTATACTAATTTGACATTGTGTAATTATTTATGGTAATTATTTCATCAAATAAATTATAAATAATTCACCATGATAAAAATATATATTTATAATGTTCATTTAAAACCAAAAAAAAATATTTTTCCCTATCATAATATTTTATTGATATCAAAAGAAAGAAAGTGCAATTTTTTACTTTATCTTTTACTTAAAATTTATTAACCACGAAGTAACAGAAATATGGTACCATGTTGATATATTTTAAAAACATGAATGGAAATTGATGAAAATAATTTATCTAATATGATAAATTCAAGTATTAGTGTCATTTCCCTATCCTTATTATTTTATTTTTAACTTTAATTACAAGATTTACCCTAACAGTCGTGACAATTATTCACTAAAGTTACTATTGTAAATGAAAAAAATGAATAATAGAGAGATATTTACCAAATTGGGAACCCCTTATTTATATGGAATCCATTTTCCATGTTTTATGTTCTACAAGTAGAAGTTAAAAACATAAAATTATTCAAATAAAACTTGATGTAAAATGATTTCTATGGAAAATTACTTTTAAATATAATAATATTAATATACCATATTCATGTCAAAAATTCACTAAAAAAATAATTATAATATTCAAAATAAAAATAATCTATTTATCTTTTGAAAAAATCATAAATATAATTTTACATTGTAAATACATGAAAATATAAATTTTTTTTGAAATAAAAATCAGTATTTCTTATTATCGATCAAAAAATAAATTTTTTAAAAACAAATCCCATAATTTCACCTTATGATAATATTCATAACCTTATTTCTAATGGAATTTAAATTTGTCAAATTAAAATACAATATTTTAAGAATAAATATTATAAATAAAACTATATAAATCATGTAAACCCGGTTTCATTATAAATATTTATTTTTTACATTCAAATGAAAAATTACGTATTATTTTTACAATGAATAGAAATCAATAAAATTTAATTAATGAATACTAATAGCACATGAAATTTATTTTTAACATTACCCAGTTTGTTACATTATTCCCCATTTTAGAAATTTCTTCAAAAAACCTATTAATTTCTTTTATAAGTCTTGATATCTTTGCAAAATAGTATTTTAATATTACCATGTTTCTTCTTCAACCACATGGTTTCCAAAACAGCCTTAATATGATGAATTTTATTATTATGAAAAACTAACTCAAAATGGTAAAGATTAAATATTATTTATTTATCATAATCAAGGTTTTCTTCCAACAGAACCACTTTAGGGCTCAAAATGAATTTGAAATATAATTTTATAAAATTCTAATAGGTAAAACATAATTCACCTAGGATAAACTCGGATCCAATACAACTCAATAAAAACATGTACAAATTACTCAAAGACTATATAAGATATAATAAAAAATAGACTTAAATTTTATTTGTTAACAATACACATATCACTTTTCGAATGATATACATTATGAAAATCATAATCACATACCTCAAAATAAAAATCATTCTTTTAGTTATTCACTTAAATTTTCTGACTATTTTGATCTTCTCTCATATATTTTTGAATCATCTTCACCTTCTTACAAATTTATTCTACCAATTATAGTGCACAAGTATTCCTTTCGCCTAATTCATCCCAACAAGAAGAAATATAATAGCACATTACATATAAATAGTTATACGGTGTCATTTTTATACTATATTGAAAATTTATATTACAATAATACTTAGCTAATATAATTTTTTGATCCCAATATCCCTAATAATCTAATGAAAAAGAATGAATCATATCTTCAATGGAAAAAATCATTCTATTAAAATTTATACCATATTAAGAATTAAATTTTTAACTAAAATTTAATTTAGGAACAAATGACTATTGAAAGGCCATCAAAAAAATAAATTTGAACATTGGATCATGGTCATGTACATTAGAGAGAGGAACTCTATGTAACCTGACTATAACTATGAGCTAAAATTGAAAAAGTTGATCTAAATATATTGTATCTAGAATGGGATGGAAATTTTAAGACTAATTTAATTGATCAATAATTACCCAAATCATAATACGACCATGAGATGTCTGTGGCATTCTCACCATGAAATCTATGGATATATGTTCCAATTGCCACTCCGAAATTAGAAAAGGCTAAAGAGTCCCCATTAGAAATTTTCATTCTATATTAACCTATTGAAAAGTTAAACATTTCATAATAATTTTATCAATTTAACTTTTCATTATATCCCACCAAAAATAATCATGAACGAATCTATACAACATAGTTTTTCCTAAATAAATAGAAAGTTTGAAACTATGAGCTTCACACAACTACTCTTTCTTAAACATGGAATCATAAGTCACACATAATATTTTTTCAAATCAAATAACACATTGTTCATTAAATTTAAAATTTTAAAACATAGACTTTTAAATACATTATACCTTTTCCTATAAATCATGAACCTCATTCTATTTTCTTTTAATTCTTTATAACAGAGATGATTATACTCACGCCTAAGACAAAAAATAATTAGTTCCTACATTAACAATTTCAACTCCAAAGATCATCAAATATATAGCCTGAGGGTTCAGTTTTAAATTTCACATGGTTAATGTTTCATTATGTTTCTGAATCAAAGAATCAACTACTTTATTTTCATTTACTAAATGGTAATGAATCATGAATAATCCTTAATTAATTATGGGAATATTCTCCACCTCATGTTGAACTCTTTCTCAGAGAATATAAAAATATAACATTATTTATTAGTTTATATCTCACAGATTACTTAATATAAATGATGAGTCAAAATATTTAAAGAAAATCCCATAAAAGCTATTTCTATATCATTTTTAGGATAATTTGTCTCATTATGATTCATTTAGGATAAATCATATGTTATTACATGATCATTCTCCATTATAAATAAACTAATCCCTTTCAATGATGCATTTTTATATAAAATATATTCACCATTTCTAATGGTTAGGGAAAACATGATTATTCACAAGTACCATTTTTAGTTCCTTAAAATAATCATCTGATAATTATTTTCAATTGAATTTAACTCATTTTATAGTTATCATTACTAAAAGTCTAGATAATCAAATAAATTTTTCAAAAAACCACTAATATATTGAAAATATGAATCTCAATAATTTTTTTAGTATTCTACATTTTTAAATATATTTTTTTTATATAGATAATTTTTTTAACATATTTTGGAACAATATGCCTGTGGAAAGAAATTTTATATAACCTAAATTCACACATAGAAATTGGTTGATAATTTTTTTTATTTTATCTATTGAAAAAAAATCCATGTATTACATTCATTATCCTCACATCTTTTATAATATGCCAATATATCATTAATAAACACAACTTAAGACTTATCTCATGACATATGGAAAGCATTGTTCATAATATCTCTAATTACAAATAGTTTATTAGACAACCCAAAGAAAATTACTACATTCTCATAATTTATAAATAAACAATTATTAATTTATTTTGAAATAACATTCATATTTACCAAAGAATACTGGTATCATTTCTTTAGATAAATATATAAAAAAATTTGATCTCCCTCAATCTAATCAATAAAATCATTGATGTGAGGAATCATGATACTAATTATTAATTGTTATGTTATTTAAGGAATTATAACCAATGAAAATCCTCATTGAACCATATTTATTTGTAATATATATTATTTTATTATCACATGGTGACATGTAAGACTGAATAAAACAATTAGATATAAAAAAACAACTAATTTTCTGTTTCCAAAAGTTCTACGTAATCAATTCGATAAGGAGTTTTATAAGAGGCGTACCATCAAGAACTAATTAAATAGAAAAATCATTTTTATGATTACAAGTAACACTGGTATAATCATTAATAATTTCATACACATATTGATTTAATATTTGGAAATAAATATACTAGTAATTTTATTTATTTTTAATAAGATAAGATATATAACATTCACCTACATCTATTACCAACTTCTCATCTTCTTGGTATATTGTAAAAGTTATGAAATCATTGAATAAAAACTTTTTGGCACTACAATAAATCATTAAATGGTAAAATTAAATTCAATCTATAAAAAAAATAATAAATTACTCAATTATGAGTAGATTAATAATATTTACAAGAAATAACACACCACTATTAAAAATATGTTTATTATTATAAATAATTATTGATTTAATATTTCTTCCTCGAGTTTTCATCAAAATGTTTATTTTATTGTCAGGAGGTGGTATTCCCATTTTACATGAAAATTTCATAGGCATGAAGAATGTGAAGATCAATATTCAAATGGGGCGTGGAAATAATTCAAATAAATAAGTATCATGGCTGTAACCACTTCCTTAGAAGTACAAACATCATCTATTTTAGTAAAAATTAATTATTCACAGCTTTTTTTGATTTTTATGGGTTTCACCATGAGTGACTAACATATGACATATGTTAACAAAATTCTTTAACTCCTAATAATTAAATAATCTAAAAATATTCTTTTCATTATTTATCTGATCATTTTCCACATAGTAAAAAAGCCATGTGTCCAAAATTTTAACATTAAAAAGACTTTCCCAATTTTTTTATGAAATTATCCCATATTATTTTTACCACACTTATTAAATGATAAGAACATGATTTTCTTATATTCTGATTTCATTATTGGTTGTTTCCCTATTTCCTACAATCTGGACATTTTTTCGTATGACATGGAATATATGATTAGCATAGAAATCCATTTATACTCTCTCAAAACATACAACATGTTTCTTATAATTTTTGAATTAATAGGAATATAAATACATTATATATCATGGAATTAATACTATGTAAAATATAATTATGTTTACTATCAAGATCTTGATTGAAATTTTGTGTATACCATACCTGCTAGGTAATGTTTATTACATACAAAGGCACTGATTATTTCTTCTTCTATCAAAATTCTATAATTTTTTTTTCAACCTGTGTAAAGAATCCATAAGAAAATAATTATTAAGGAAAATATTTTTAATCTCATCCCATTCTAGGGTATCATTCTATTATATTTCATTGAAATTCTTAACCATTAACTACCACAAGTCATCTTTACCATCAAAATTATAAATATAAGATATATTTCATATTTATCTGAGATTCCCATGAGTTCAAATATTATCTCTAAGGTGTTAATACATACCTTAGCTTCAACAAGTTCATAATACCCACTAAATGATGGAGGGTGTTGTTTCATGAAATGGTTCACTATAGATATGTTATTTTATGGTGAATCTGTAAACTCTATCTCATAAATTCCACCACTAATTATATTATATGTCATATAGTCACTTATAGGAATAAAAAATCTATTCAAATTCCAACAAATCCATGTAGATAATTTTGAGATATGTTATCCAATTTATTCCTTCATACATTAGAATCCCTATTTACAATAGGGAAACCCATTCAGAAAAAATGTATTTTATATAAAGAAACAAGGTAATATTAAAATTATTAGTCATGAAAACCATAAATTACAATCTCTTAAGGGAATTAATTTCATTATCTTAATCACTAAAATTATCGATACCAGCATCTGATACTAATAATAAGGACATGAACCTTATTCAACCCAAAATTTCATTTTTTTTATAATAATTCACATTCTTTTATTTCAAGTATCTTTTTTGGTTTATAGTTATAGTGAATTTGGTCATAACATTTACATTTCAAACCCATATAATACTTGTTGATAACTTCCTCTTACCATCAATTTTTCCACAATATAATACTTTTAAAAAGATATTTGATTTCATTTCATGGAAAATATTTACAAATTTAAAATAGAATAATTATTCGTTCTTATAAATTGTTAAACCATTTCAGAAAAATTATAATGTGGGATGAGAACGAAAATATCTGTAGGGGATATTAAAAAATTGAAACAAAATAGTCTATTTTAAAACCATGCGATCATAGAATTTTTTTCCCTTCAATATAAATTGAATTTAAGATCAATAATCATTTACTTACACGTGAAATTTAATATACAACCAAAAGTTTTTCATAAAATAGATTATAAGAAGAAATAAATGAAAAATCATAACCACAAAAATTTCGTAGAATACGTGCAAACACATGAAAAAAAATTATTAAAAAAATATCATTTTATTTTATAGTGGAATAATACATCCATTAAAAATATTATTACCTTGCCTTTGAAATAAATTTATTTCCATTAAAACTCCTTATCAATAGTAGAAATGTAATGACAGTTCCTTGGGACATCATATTCATAGTGCCATTAAAAAACATATAACTGGAATAACCATATGGTCGATATCTAATATGTTTATCAGAAGAATATAATCTTTACCCAATACATTATAGATCAATATATGTATCACCAAATCATAAAAAATGTCCAAGGACCCTAAATTTTATAAAACACAGAAAATATTGAATTCCTGTCATCGAACTCCAAAAAAAATATCATTTAAATCACATAAGTAAAACATTTACAGTTTTTGATAAATCTCATTCCTATAAAATAGAATTTTCAAAACTACAATTACCAAAACAAAAGGATGAACACATTTTTATTCGGAAATATGTGAAGCTTATATTATAATCCATAAAATAAAATAATTTTTATAGTAGTGGGAAAATATTTTTATTCTATATATGCTAAAATATAACATTAATTTTATCTATTGTAAAGAAAGTTAAAACAGCCAATTAAAAGATTCATTTTGAAAAAAATTAAAATAAATAGGTATAAATTTCCCTTTACAATTCATTTATTTCCATATAAATTATCATATAAATTTGTTTTAATAACATTTACAAAGATAAAATATATTTTTAAAATAAAATTTTAAAATGTGTGTTTTATAATAAAGTGTCCTTTACCTTGATTCTGAATCATTATGTGAATTGTATATATTACTAAATAATAAAATTATGTTAATTATTTAATTTATTAATAACATTTTAATGTTTATTATTCCCATTATTTTATTTATTATAATCACAGAGATGGTATGTTGTATATATCCACGAATAACATTTCCATTTTTCAAAAATCATGTTGGAAAGATTGAAAGTATTAATTTATATTACTGTAATTTTTATTATAACATAAATACGATAATTCTTAAAAAATACACTTATATATACAATCAATGAGTTTTGGTCATTAAAACTTAAATCACATCATGTCATAGAGGTGGTATTCTACACATAAGCCAGAACATCCTTATCATTTTAAATGGATGGAATCATATTAAAATATATGATATATTATCTTTAAATAATAATAAATATTTAATTAATATTATATATATACATTAAATAAATATTATAATCATTCATGAGAAACTTTCATGTAAAATGAATTACATCCATTCATGAGGAGACAGTCTGTCGTACATGGAAACGATGATTTTGTTTCCCATTTAACAGAAGAAATAAATAGATATTTGATATGAAATTAATAAATTATCATATCATTATGTGTTAGATACTTTTGTAATTATATATTCACGATTGAATATTTTTATATATAATTTGAAGAATAAATAAAACTAAATCGTTCGATCATTATCTATATAACTTCTTCAGACAACCTCCTTTACATTACACATTATGCCCAATATGGTCCGTATTATTCCCCAAAATATAAACCTAAATTACGGTAAGGAATTTTTGGAATTGATTTTAGAAGGTATTTTTTTAACTAAAAGGGTCTTGATGTGTGAAGAAAACACAATAGGAGGTCCCATTTGATAATAGATTAGAGTGGAACACATGGAATTACATACATTATTAAATTAATATAAATGAATTCAATAAGAAAAATGGATCCAAATTGATATATTTTCAGAATAATATTATTATTAGTGTAAATATTGTAATCAAATATATATTTTACTAGTTTATGTGATAATTTTACTAATATTTATTAATTCTAATCCTCTATTAACCCATATGACGATTATAATAATAACATGGTCTTTTACTTCTTAGGGGACAATATAGTTACTATTAAAATCTAATTTTACCATAAATGGAACATGGATTATATTTTCATAAATATAACAATAATATTATATAATATTATATATTTTTTAATCATTAATCATTTAATAAAATGTTATTTATTTAAAAATATCGTTAATGTTTTTTTTCAAAATATTAAAATAATTTGACATTGAAAAAAGGAAAGAAAATGAATTTTGATATAATACTTTTAAAGTTTTTTTAAATTGTATATTTTTATAAAAAACACTTGGGGAATAAAAATTCATTCCAATAATATGAATTTTAAAATTTTTTGTCATTTACTTTATTTTTCTATTAATTTAATAAATATCGAGTTGGTGTTGCATAAGAATTTAACGTAATTATTTATAACTACAAATTATAAATTATTTAAGATGATAAATATAATAATTTGAATTTAAAATATCTATTTGTAACTAAACACAATTTTTTTATCCTTTTCAAAATATATTATAGATATTAAAATCTCGAAATATACATATTTTACTCTATCATTTACTTAAAAACTATAAAGGTCCAAATCATTGAAATATGTTAAAAAGATTCCATATTTTGGAATCATGTATTTAAGAGAATGAACCTCACTCATTAAATTATATAACAGAATTTTTTAGGGTCACTTTTTGTCTTTATAATATTATTTTAAACCATAATAACATGATTGACCCTTACTTAGATGACAAATATTTAATACAGTACAATTAATAATCACCAAAAATAAAAGGGACCTATTTATCCAAACTAGGCCTGAAAATTAAAAATATTGATTAAATTTCTAAATATGCAGTTTCTATAAATAGAAGAATTATTTTAAAAGTAAACCCTCAAAATGTTATGGAACAGAGTTCTTCAAAAAAAATGACTTTTATGTTTGAAAATATTTTCATACCAAATTAATGTTTATAAATAATTTTCAATAACATAATTGGAATTGGTTTAATAAATATATATTAGAAATTTTTTTTAAACTAATATAAAATATAACTATTCTATCTAAATACATGAAAATAAAAAATAATTTTTATCAAAAATGAAAATTTTTAACAATTCATCGAATAATAAAATTTTCATAAAAATACAAAAATCTCACCTTAAGATTATGGTTAAATGAATATATAAAAATTTATGTTTATTTTATCAAATTGAATTTCTATAATTCATAAATAAATAATTTAAGAAATCCATATAATGTAATTAAACCAATTTTAGTTAAAAATAATGCCTTCTCCTTTTGACTTTAAAATTAAAAATATTATTATAAATAATATAACAATATAAAATATAACTAATCAATGATAAAGTGAAATTAAATTTATAATTAAAATTACCTAGTTTGTATAACTCTATTATTATATATCATTTTTATTAGGAAGTCTTCCCAAATGTTGAATATTACTATCTAGGAATGGGTTAAGAAACACCTGAGAAAGAAGTTAATGACTCCACAAGAACAACCAATATAATGTGATAAATATGTGATATAATACATTTGTAACTATATATCATTACGAAGGTTTCACAATAGTGTCACAAACCTCTATGCTTGACACGTCATTATTTAATAATATTAAATAAACTCTTCGTTTCAGTAGGGCCATGAATACTAATTTTATGGTTCCATTTCAATCAATGGTTCAATAAATAAGATTAAAATAATATTTATGGGAGGAATACTTAAATGAATTACAATTTAAAAATATTTTATTCATGAAACACAAAACATAACCAAGTTTTGATGGATATATGAGGTGTTGGTTTTTTTCATTGTATCAAAGTACATTTTGAAAATAATTAAAAATAATCAGAAAGTATAAGTCCATTAGTCACACATGAAAATAGAAATATTTTATGGAACAAAAATATGTGAAATTATTATACGTTTGTATATTCTCATATTATCCCATCATGAAGATTAAAAACTGTGAATTTCATGATAACAAGCCTCATCTTCTTATGATTACTCAAACCCAACAGTCAACATTCTATGTGTCCCATCATAATATTTTTTGAAATCCTTAAACTATATTTACGAATTCCATGATGAAATTTTAGTGTTCTCATCATAATGGTTAACATCTACAACCTTATCATCTTGAGATATACTCTAGGGAATTATTACATTAAATTCATCTTGAAAAATGAAAAATATATAATAATAAGTTTTACTAGTATTAAAATAATCAAATATAAATGTAATCTTATGTAAAAAAGAGATGTTTCTAGAAAAAAACGTTAATAGACTCCCACATTTACTACATCCAACTACTTGATAATTTCATTCTATTAGACCTAAAATCACGTTCATGTTTCTTGTGAGTTGGGGATTTACTCAAGGGGTCTTCCATATTGTCATTTGTGGGGACTCTACACAATGAAACATAACCAATTTGATTAAAATACATCAACATATAAAACCTATGAATTATGTCATTCATCCACAGATCTGGCCTTAGATCCTTTGTAATAGCCACCACTACATTATTATCATAATAGAGTGTATGGGATCTTGTCTCTTTGGTACCACATCGAAATCATAGACTAATAGGTCTATAAAAACTAGTAATTTATCTACCTTAGAAATCATAATGAACACATACATTGTTGTATAATCTTGGACCATAACATAATTTGTTCTCTTCCTTCTCACTGAACCTCCACTGATTTTAAAATTATATCTATTCTTCTGTTTCAGTTCATCTTTATCGATTTTTTGAATAATAATATGCATATCCACTTATTATTATCACCTCATCCACTCCATTAACTATGAAAATATTCATGGTACACCTCATATACGTAAGTATATCCTTATACTCAATCCAATAGTTGTCACCTTGATCATCTTGATGTCTTCAAAGAACACTTATGGTGTAAGCATCATATACACTAGTCTATACCATATCATACATGACGGACCTAATCACCTAAATGTATTAAGTCCATTTAAACATTTATCATTCATCATATGTATTATGGAACATTTTATTGGAAATATGAATGTCATATGGCATTGGAAATAATTTTCTCATGGAAATTTCTATTCTAATTCTCTTTCATATCATTTCATAATGTGCACCATGACTTAGACCGTTGAGAATCTTGGATCTATCATACTGAATCATGATCCCAAGAATATATACTTGTTCACCTATATCCTTTATGAATAAATATTTCTTTATCCAGTCCCTAATAGACCGCAACACTATTATCTCATTTTCAATAAGTAGTATTTCATTAATATAATATATGAGGAAAATGAACAAACTTCAACTAAAATAATTATTAACATGTTAGTCACACTATTTATTTATTAAAAAAATTATATAATTTCTTCATCATAATAAATGTTCCACAAAATGGACACTTTATTTATTCTAGAAACTCTTATTCAAATTTTACATACCTTTTAGCATACTTTGTAATCTAAAACCCCTTTAGATTGTTTCAAATATAAATTTTCCTAACCGAACCTATTAAAGAAGGCTATTTAGACATAAAATTTTAAATCCTCGTATTCAAGGAATATTTTAGTGGGAGTTATAATTATAATGGATTTCTACATAAAATGGTGAAAATATTTTATCATTGTCTATGCCTTTATGTTTTTTGAACAGTTTTGAAACTAGTTGTACCGTATAAGTACATATTTAACCACCCATGTCAATTTTCTTCAAGAATACTCATTAACAACCAATATTATTTTCTTTCTCTAGATGATCTACCAGATTCTATATATTTTCATAGCACATGGAATCCATTTCATAATTTATAGATTTATTCCACAAGTAACATCAGTTCCACTCATTGCTTCCTTATATGTTGTAGGATAATTTTTATCTTCTAATAATGATCCACTATACTCAATGACTATAAAACCATAACATTCAGGATATCTAACCTCCCTTTTACTCCTATATAGTACTTATGTCTCCATAATATCTCCTTTCATGGGATATTCTAGAATTTTTTTCATGTTTGAAATATTGTATACCATAATCCTAGACAGCTTCAAAATAAATCTCTCTCTGAATAACTCTTTTATAGATGTTCTCCCTCTAATAAAATATGTAATTGTTATAAACTGTTACATTTTTTTGAGGGTATTTATAAGTAATATCCAGTTTTATCATTACAGTATCATATAAAGGTACAATTTGTGCCTATGAATAAATGATTTTTGTGTAAAGAAGTATTAATAAATGCTTTAAATCTCCACACATGTATGTATGACAACATTAGATTCATTAACCTATATTATTTTTATGGAATACCATCTTCCACATTACCTTGACACTATTTTAGTATTTCTGATACTCTCTATAATAAATATCCACAATGGATAATGGACAACCATCCTGACTTCTCATTTATCACATAATGTCTAACATGGTGTGGTTCCCCATTTCACTCACATAATTATACTAAATCATATAAGGAGGATTATGTTAGGATATGATCAAAAAATTCCATTAATAATTAATGAAGTCTTGACGAAGATATTCTCTTACACAGTCTGAGTGTATTTTCTAAATATTCTTACCAAGATTGTTCTTAACATCACTCTTGTATTATTTTAATTATTCAAAAAAATTATACTTATACCACATCAAGTTATAATACTAATATCTAATAAAATTATTAGTAGAAGTTATGAAGTATGAGTACACGGCCTTTTCATCAATTTCAAATGGTCTAGAAACATTAGTAATAACACATTAAATAATATCATTTTTCCCATTTACATTTTTATATAATAGGGAATTTTTCATTTTCCCTTGTAAAAATGCATGACATAACCCCAGTTGTTTTAGTTTAAAATTCTCCAAAAACCCATCTTGGTGTAATCTAGTAAATCGATTCTCATTTACATGACTTATATCTTCAGTGATTCAAAGATTTGGTATGGTATGAGTCATGTTAGTTAACCTCACAATCATTTTTCAATATTTTTCATAAGTAATACACCACATAATGACCTATATTTAACTATTACATAACATAAAATAGGCTTTCATTGAAAAGAAAAAAATAATTATTTAAAAATTTGAAAATAAATCCATCTCTATAAAGTATGGTTACATAAATATTTTTTTTGGTAAATAAAGCCACAATATAAAAATATTTTAAAACCAAGATCATTCATGTTGGGAGTGTAATGTTTTAGTCCCCAATCTTATTGGAAGAAAGTCAATATCTATGGTTTTAATATGGATATACCTCCCCTCATTGAATATTATGTAATCTACTAGGTTCATATATTTTACTACATATATTCGCATCGATTGAAATATATAATACCTAATTGGTATAAATATACATATTACAGTCGATAACAAGTTAAAATGTGGATTAACCATGATTCTTTTCCTATGTGCATGTTTTTTTATCCAGTGGCCCTTTATTCCACATGAAAATAAAATAAAATAATGTTACTCTTCTTACCCCTTTATCCATATCTTCATGGAAGGGTGTTTTGAAAAAATATTAGTCATTGAAATCTTTAAATACTCTATCCTTTTATTCACTATTAGGATGGACGGTTTTTCATGCTTCATGTCCTTTTCAAATAGGAAATGTAATATAAAAATATTTAGGACATACTTATAAAAGTAGTTAATTTAATATAATTCAAGAAAATCCCTAAATATGTGATGAAATAATGAGATCAATATTAATTAATTTAGGTACTTTAAAACCTAGAACTTTTAGACAAACATCATATCCATTGAGATTAACTGCATGAGGCCCATCTGTCACACGTACTCAAAGATTACTTAAAAATATCACTATAGATATATCAAACCATTATGGTATAGATATATCCTGATATAAAACACACATATATTAGATAATTCTATAATAATCTCTGTCTTTATGTGGATTACTATGTTCATTATACGTGGATAAAACCATTGAACATTTAATGTCACCTTGGTGTTTTTCATAGATAGGAAACTCCTCATTTTATACCTTCATAGACTCTAGATAAGAATGTGATGATTCTAGTATGGAATATTTTTCTTCGTGGAATGACATTACACATAGGCATATAATCCATTCCTGTAAGTTACTACCAGTAAGGAGATGTAAATTCTCCCAAATTGATCATAGTGATAATATCCTAAATGAAAATGATTTTATAATACAATTATAAAAGTGAAGACTATTAGTACCTCATTTAATTAAAATTTATATGAGATATAATGAATTAAATATTATTAATCATATCAATTTTATATAATGTCCTAATAACCCTCACCACTGGACATGGAATTTAGAGTTTCTCAGACGTTCAAGTGGTAGGAATCCTTATGCCCCTTCCCATATCCATATTCGGGAATTGGTTAATTTCACAAATTAATTTATGTATGATGTTATTTTCCAACTATGGGCTTTCAATTACATGTTCCATTGAGTAGAATCTCCAATAAAAAAACCCTTACTTGGATTTCCTTACCCCTTTCTTCCAAGTTACATCAATTCTATCGATGGATAATTCTCTTCATGTAAATTTGTTTTCACAAGCCAAAAAATTCATAATAATTCCATTATTAATGTATGTTTCCCAATGAGGGTTTGGTAAAACACGTGGTTTTATTTTTTCATTCTTAATAAATTAATTGAAGGCTTAGTCGTACTTAATATTATATTGAGTTATTTTATTTGTTAAGCTTAAAATTTTTATTGTTTTATTTTTTACATGACTTCTTAATATTATATGGTTTTTAATTGAGTGATTAAAAATTTTCAATAAAAAAAATTATGCATAACCCATTTTTTTAATATCCATATTTTTATATTAGTATATTTATTTATATGATCACAGTCTTCATCCAAATAATAAATAATTTATAAGATATAAATAAATATTTAATCTGGTCATGATATTATCTGAGGGTTGACTTGTTGAATAGATAATAAATAATCACATGACCCAATGAGAAAACTATTAACACCCGTGTGGGAACTAGTTGCAAAAATGTTTCTATCCATCTATATAACACTTAGGTTGGTTTCATCTCAATTCTATCATCATCCTCCTCCAAACTGATTGAGATACTCATTTTTTACATATCTTTATAAATAATATTTAGGAGAGGGGTTACAAAGGATTGGTTAAGAGGAATTACATAAAAACCCATGGACACATAGGAACTATATAAGAAAAGAGGAAGGATACTTATAGTAAATAAAAAATAATTTAATAATTAATAATTTTAAAACCCTATAATAAAAATAAATTATATTAAATGAACTAGTATAAAGGTATGGTAAAACCTCCTGAATTTTTATACACATGAAACAAATATGAAAAAGTAAACTATCTATAATTCATATCAATTATTTCATTATTATTATGATAAAAATACTTATATGAAATAATTAATTAATTTTATTCTTCTTATTAACCATATAATGTCTCATGGATACACTAATTTTGACATAATTCATGGAAAACAAAATGACGTAACCTATAAATATATATAGTTAAAATAAATTAATTGAGTATTTACTAATTCATCCAAACCATTATTACATAGTAATACACACCTAGTTCCAACAATATAATTATGTTTTAATGTTGTAAGTAATTATCTAAATGTAATTAAATTCTATCCATTATTAAGATACCACATTTCATATACTTACGAGTCACATTCGATGTTCATTAATTGTCAGGTATATGGGATAAAAAGGTGGGTTTTTGGCTTTTATCTCGAGTATAATACACTACTTGTACTAAACAATTTCATTTCATGTGTTTTACTAACTATGTGTCTGTGTAAACCACCAATTGATTTGTTGTGTTCTTTGGACTCTCAACCACATGATGTGTAATCCCATGACACCCCATTTATATGTGTTTCAAACTGATTGACTCTTCATGTTCTTCAGATGGGTAAATTAATGAGTTACACACACTATACATTGGCTACATGCCATGTGGTTCATTAATTATGAGGGAAATCACTCTCACAATGTTATAAACCATATATTTGACCATAGAGTTTCCATGAATTCCACGGCTACACTATGTAGGCAACATGATGATTAAACATATTAAACATCATTTATTATAAAAAATTAAGTTTCAGATCAAACTAGACTACACATGGATTGAAATTAATGACCCTCATGTAATAACTGTTCAATTTTCTATATATCACAAGGCATGTCATGGTGCACTGATCTTGGGTAAATAATGTGTAGTATGAATACAAATTGTGTAACCCAATCTGTCATCTATACACTATATCCCATCCTTGTCATATATTCTATCATACATCATCTATAATTGGGCCATAATAAAACTTGAATCCAGAATTAAGAATATTAAAATGTTTAATGAATGGTAATTATATAGAAAACTAAATAATGAATAATCTGCAAATGAAATATCAAAACACAATTCAGAATAATCAATCAATAAATATGTTAATAATTATAAATTTAAAAAAGACCACTGAAATATGAATTGAAGGATATAGATACATTGAAAGTTCCAGGTGGGGGAATAACCATTAAGGAATCTTACTAATTTGATAGATTATTCAAAAATTGCGAATGAATTGAGATACATGACTATTGAATTTTTCAATCGAATATAGACATTGAAATATCAAAACTAATAGAGTATCATTTTCACATTATACTTATAATTACATTAATTATATCTAATGACAGATTACCTAGTCTTAATATCTATCTTTAGTTATGATTTTGACCTTCCAAAACCATTTTTGGATTATCATAATGGTGTATGAAGGTATTTAATTAGATCCTCTCTATAGGTGATCCCCACATATTGCTTTAATCTCTGGACAACAACAATGGAGCATTCTGTGCTAGCATAGTGGAGGAATCGTATTGTGTTGTTTATCTTGGTTACATATACATAATTCAATACGAAATGATTTTCTATTTTTCATCTCATTCATGAGAGAATGAGAGAAGGAGGAATATAGAGATGAATAAATTTTTGGAAATGGTTCTAAATTAAAAATTAAACCTCTACAATAATCATAATTTCACAATTTCCCTTAGATAACATAATAAAAATTATCAACCCCCATTCCAAATAATCATATTAATAATAAAATTTGATGGTGTTATCTATTTAAAATAATGATAAATATTATTTTCTCACCCTGTAAAAAAATATTATTAATTAACATGATCTTGGTGTTCTCATCATCCACATCATTTATCGAATACAGAAATAAATATTTAATAAATATTTTTTTAACTAAATATTTTACTCACATTACAATGAAAAATATTTATGTAATATTTCATAAAATATATTATATTCACATTGCGTCAAATAAATATAAATAATTTATTCAGATAATTAATAAATTATTTATTAATTAATTATTAATTATTAATTAACTTATGAATATTATATAATAATAAGTGATGAATTAAGTTATTCCTCGTTCCTATGAATAAAATTTATGCCAAAAATAAATTTTTTATAGAATTTACTTGATATTGATATAAACACTTACTATCTGACCAAATAAGATTATTTATCATTCTAATTTGGTGATATTACCTAATATCCAAGTTTATTTTCTAGAAACAAGATAGGGTAACCAAGAGAAAGATGTTAATGTTTCAATGTCAAAAAACCAGACAAGAATTCTTACTATGTAATAAAATCTATATGTCAAAATATCTTATCAAGTAAGTTTCAAATTCGTTTCAGCAACCTATGTGCTTGAAACATATTTATTTTAATATATGAAATAAAATAGTCATTATACCATGGCCATTGAATTTAATGTGGTTTTTCCTTTTCAATAAAATTATTGATATATCAACTTCCCTTCATATGGAAGGTCTAAATCTTTGCTCAACTTATTAATTAATAAAATATCATCCATGATACACCCAATGTAACCTACATCTAATGACAATATGGTATCATGGTTTTGGCCTATCCATAATACTAAATGGGTCTTGAAAATAGTTGATAATAATATTAGGGTATTTAGACCAATACACATTCTAGAATATAGGAATATATGATGCCACTTAATATTGGATAACTATTACATGTGATTTTATTATCTTAATAAAGAATCTTATAGAATAACAATTGTGATCTTCCTAATAATATTTCTCATATTATTTTGAGTAATCACCCATTAAAATCAATATTCTATGGGTCCCATCATAGTATATTATACAATCGTCAAACTATATTTAATAATATCATCATGGAATTTATTGGTTCTCATCATAATAAGAAACTGCTATGACCTGATTGAAATGATAGATACACTCGAATTTTTTTAAATTAAATTTATGTAAAAAAATGAAAAATATATAAAAATATGTTTTATCAATATTCAAATCACTATATATACATATAATCTAAAGAAAAAATAAGTAGTTTCTTAAACAAAAACATCAACAAGACATATCCTTATACTAGTATATGGCCATATCCACAGTGTTCCCTAACTCAAAAGTTGTATAAGATAAAACCTTAGGTGTACCCAATATGTGTAAAACTATATGTACAGGGTGTAGGATTTGGAGTACACATCATTTAATCTAAGTACATTCTATTTACTCCTCTTTTATTTCATTATTTGAGGGGTTTGGATGATTTTTTACACAAATCTATAATTGTAAGAGGGATTATTCCATTCACTTAGAATTATCATATAGAATACCTTGGTGGATCCCTTATGGTCATTTGAGGGATTTCAATAAAGGGTTCGGTTTGAGATATCTATGATGGAGAGGTTCATCCTCTAGAAAATAGAACAAGAGTTCTCTTTAAATAGCCATGTGATGATACCTAGATGAGGGTTGTTACCATATTTGGATTTAATGGAATATGACATTCATGATCATCATTTTATGTGCATGGGATAATCCCGCATTACTAGGACTTGGATACAAATCAATGGGCTGGATAGTTTGGGTGTTCAGGCCAACCTAGAGTGACTTGGAGATGAGGTGATCTTGAGGCCATTTATCTTAGGATATTTTTTCTTTTGACATGTGAGGCAATGAGGTGTTATATATTGGATTTTTTGATTTGATACCCTAAGAGATGGTTGTTGGATAAGGTGACTAGTTTGTGGCTAAGGATCCCAAGAAGGGTACCTCTACTAAATTTCATACCTAGATGATTGCAAGAGGGATGCGTCCACATGAATATTGATTACCAAGATCCTAGGAGGAATAAAATAACAAATGTGTCAAACTAGAGGATCAAAGTGGATTCATGCCCATCACTACTGGAAAAACTACATATACCCACGGTTCAAAATGATGGGCATATCCCCCAAAACCGTGGGTATAACCTATACCCACAGTTTTGGGAACCATGGGGCTGAGTGGCGTTGGTATAGAGGTCTTAATCTATCCCCACGGTTTGACAAACCGTGGGTATATTTTTTTCCACGCTGGAGAATTGTTCTTTCCACGGTTATTGAACTGTACGTAAAAATACAGGAAAAATGTGGTTGTTGGGTTTTGAACCCACGCCCACCCGCGAACTGACGAAGTATTCCACCATTCTTCGACACTTCAGCGAGCACATTTATATTATTATATATCTATATTTGTAAATATCTATTAATATATGACGGTATTACGAAAAAAAGCTAATCGGACTCGAACCCGCGTTCACCGCAGCCGACTTCCAACCCTTAACCAACTAAGCTAACTCACTTATGACTATATATATATATGTATTCACAGTAATATATTAATCCCCGTCACTTTATTTAAAAAACAAAGATAGTGAGATTCGACACCTCAACCAATCCAATAATCAAGAAACGCATGACCAACCAAGCTGTAGAAATATTCTGCATATGAATTTATATCAAACTAAATATATTATTTCAAACAGTGGGTATAGGTTTTCCCACCATTCTTTTTTGTTTTCCCGCGCATTTGTTTTTTCCGCCAAAGTTATCCCCACGGTTTTAAAAAATCGTGAGTATAGGCCTTCGAAAAAAATTATTTATCCCCACAGTTTTTCAAAAACCATGGGGATAGAGGATGAAATAAACACATATACCCATGGTTTTACAAAACCGTGGGTATAGGCCTTCAAAAAAAAACTCTATCCCCACGGTTTTAGCAAAACCGTGGGTATAGGTTCCCACACTATACATATACCCACGATTCACTTAAACCGTGGGTATAGGTCTATTTTCCAGTAGTGCATAGAATGAACCATAGTGGGTGTGTATGGATATGTGTGATAATGATTGTGGGTATCACTTTTGAACCCAAACCAATGTGTAATCCTTATGGGGATGAGGTGATGGTGAATGTTGTGGGTTTTTTGTATATCCCTTTTTATGTGTTAAATTTATTAAATTATGATGGATATTTGATTAAAATCTCAAGGATGATATGATACGGTTGTGTCTACCCTGATTTGGAGTGAGTTATATGTTTGGGAAACCATGATTTGGAGGTGGGTAAATGGATGAGATTATATATTTTTGAGATTGGATTATATGGGAGATTCTAACTGTTAATATCTCAATATATAGTGGTGTATTAAATGTTTTTGGATCTCTGATTCCATTTTTTGATCTACTATGGATTTCGAGCTCAGTTGTTAGGATAGTTGTGTGTTACATCCCCTTATTCATAAGGATAATGTATGAATCTTCCATTTATTTAGAGATAAAATGCTAGGAAAGAAATGAGTCACATCCCTAGGGTCAGGAGGGAACACCCCAATCTTCCATGGTATGTTTCACTTTGAATAATGCAATAGCTTGCATTATACGCAACTTTGAGATTCTAACACACCGCGATAAATAAAACTACCCATTATGAACAGTAATACCCACTTTTTCAAATTTTATAAATTTTATTTTTCAAAATAGACTTCATTTTTGAATTCTGAATATCGAAATCATCTTAGGAGGAATTTTTGGTCTTTTTCAAAAAACATTCAATTTTTGATGAATAGTGAAAACACTGCGTTATTGGTTAAAATAGACTTTTTATTTAAATAATAATTTATTTTATTTAAATTTATTTTAGGTCAAAATAGATACATTATACCTATATATGTTCAATGTAATTCATTGGATTCATTTTATAATAAGCATAGATATATAAAAATTTTATTGAACTTTTTACGGTCTTTTTCCCAACTCCTATGAGCATTTTCAAATTTGCAGAAAACATAATTTTACTGCTTCTATGAGTTTAATTTCAAAAATCATAGAGACACAGATGATAGCAGAAAGTAAAAATTTGTTCAATAAGATGAAAATAATTTTTGGTGAGGAGTAACTATTTACTTTTTTCCACAGTTAAAAGTAAATAAGGAAATTAAGGGTAAAAATGATATCACAATTACCCTAAAACGTGTCTTATTTCTATTTAATAAGTTTAATTCAACCAAAAAACATCCTTAGGAATAAAATATGGTCACCTTTGGTCGACTTGGATTAGATTAGGAAATTTATTATTATTTTATGTAAAGAAGAGTTAAATTCAATGTTTAATAACTAAACCGATTTTAATATAGGGTTACCAATAATATTAATTAAACTATAAATATTTATTTGAAATTAAAAAACTATTTAATAAATAATGGTATTTTATTTATAATTTTAGACATTACATAAGTTAATTTATTTGTGACACAATGTTGATGCAGTAATTACATTATTAATGAAATATTAAAATAATTGATATTATAAATATAAAAAAAATGTAAATTGAGATTTTTGATGAATTAAACTAATTTTATAGGTTTATATAACATTTTAGGGTTAGTTAAATAATTTTTTTTCGATGTTATAATGTTTTTATGGCTTTCAAAAAAATAAAATAGTAAAAATTGTAAAAATTGAAATAATTGAGTTTTTAAAACAAATATTACATTATTAATTGATATAATATTCATAAGAATTTATGTTTCGGCCAAATTATTTAGATAATTTTATATATTAATAATGAACCACATGGGGTTCACTTTTCTTGTTATAGAATGTCTATTAACCATATAATATAAAAATACATAGAGGCATGGTAAATGTCAAACTATTTATGTAAGAGTTAAATCTAAAAGATAAGGTTAATATAATGACGTAAACCTATCTAAAACATATTGGATGAATCTTTTTTGACACATACCTACCTTAGACCTTAAATAATTCATTTTGGAGCCATTATAAGTAGAAAATGATTTAATTATAAAATAATATTTCAAGCTTTTCCTAAAGTGTCCCTCACATCTCTTATAAAAGGACGCTTCCCCTTCTCTTAATTTCACACTTAAAAAGCCTTTTGGCTCAGCCAAACCCTTCCAACATATCCTACCAACATTTCTAAATTCTTCCTAGAGGCCTTCCTTTGGTCATAAATCCATCCTAAGGATCCCTTTAGATGAAATCAAAAAGAAGAACCCGAAGAAGAGGTAAATATTTAATCACATATTTCAAGTTCTTTTATTCATCCACTTCCCCTTTCTTTGTTGTTTCCTTTCTAAAATAATAAATCCATTATATTTTATATAATTTTCTGTTATTATAAAAATGTTACAACCATATTCATTATTCTATCCATCCTATAAATGACAATGTCACCATACGTGCTTACGTATGGATTACCATCTCCTCGTCGTGGTGAAGTTTGTTATTCGAACACTTCATTATTTGGATTGGTATAATAATGACTATAACTAATTCAAATAATAAATATAACATGTTAATTATTAGTTATATATGATATACCATCCAATTACATACGATTTTTCTATCAATATAATGATATTTATTCTCATACATATGTACGGATTACCGTCTCCATGAACGTGATGAGATTCATTCCCCATCGTAATCATTCAAGAATAATTTTAACTTTATGATTAAAAATAAGGTTTATGAACATAATATAATTATTTATATGAATCAAATTCATCCTATCCATAACAAACATGGCTAACTTAACCAATCATATGATGGAAAATGAATCAATTAACACCTGAAATGGTAATACAACTAAAATATTATTATCAAATCATTATTATAAGATCATATATGATATCATATTTATGTATATAGTTCTTGTACAATTTAATATAAATGTTTTAAATATTATAAATGAGGTTAAAATACCATCAACAATGAAAAAGTACAATGTAAGGGTTAATTCCACAATCTCTTTATTATCCAAGACTGTTTTTATGTAAGTATCAAATGGGACGTCATTATCATACACATCAGTGTCTTCTTAAAAATTTATTTCAAAACTTTTTCACTATTTTCTACAAAATGGGTTAAAGTAATTTATACCCTTATTTTACCATATATGTATTAAAAGGAATCTTTCCGCGATTTTCCAAACAACGTACTTTATACCATTTTCGACTAAATTTAGTTAAGAATGTCTTTTTTTTACTTGTACGGCGAGTGTGGCTATTTTCTGTCATTATAACATCGTCGAAGAATCCCATAAAATCTTATAGTAACATTTTCAATATAAATGTTTTCTTTTATAATTATATGACTTTTAAATTATTCCAAAATAGAATGATATATTTCTCTCAAAAAGTGTTGATTTCAACTTTGTCAACATCCTTTGATGGATTTTAAACATGTTTGATGTTTATTTATTATGATTCAAATATTAAATATTATATTTCAATTTTTGTGATATATTTTACTATAGATGGTTTATTTTTATACAATTAATGTTTTAGAGATAAATTATTCACATTTCATATGCTTGTTTTAATACGAATGTTTACGTTATGTTTAATACTTTTCATATGAAGAATGCATTAGAATTAGTAAGAGACAGGTGGATCCCACTATAGCTCCTAGATGCATCATGAGGTCTCATGAAACAAACTAGTGTCTTGGAACAAGGCCTTGAAAAAATCTTCTTTGTACTCTTGGCACAAGGCCTTGAATGTGGTTACGAAGTCTGGTATTATGCATTCCATCACTATGAAAGTGGCTTATGATATTGCAAGTGGTTATTTTACTAGTAAAATATCCATGTGAATAAGTAAATAGAATTATTTGATTTTTTCTTTTCCATATTAATCTGAATTTTAATTTTAAAATGATTTTATTTTAGTCTTATACATTGCCTTTAATATTTATGCTTATTTACGAAAGTGTCCTCTATATTGTTATCTTTTCTGAGAATCTGAAGTCAAACACTTATATGTTTTATTTTTCCCAGAATGTGAATAAGTATTTTATAATTGACCTACAGGGATAGTCTAAGGATATAAGTTTCTTCAAAATGGGAAAAAATGTTGTTGATGTTTTTATTTAATGATGTAATGTAAAACTTGTGAATGTATCTAGAACTTCCAAGGCTACTAAACTGATCGGTCTTTCGGGACATGATTCCTTATATCATGCCAATTTTATGTAATAATTCACTAACTCTGGGTAACTGGGGTTGAGGCATTACATTTTGAATCATAGAAAGGTTAGTATAAACCATGGAATCTAGATTTACAAAAACTCTAATTAGAGATCATTACCCTAAGATAGACATTGATGATTAGTAAGGAAAACTTCCTAGAATTTTGGTACTGTAGAAAGTTTTTGAGTTTTCCAAGATTTACATCCTTGTTTGGATACGAGCATGTAGTGGTGGCTCTATCACAGATATACCTAGGGGTAAAACATGAAAACGCCACTTTGATCTAGACTCAAAGGGGAACCGGTGCACAACAACGGGCCTTGCGACACTCTTGGTTATGACACTCCCAGGGGAAATGCTATGGATAATTCTCATTTTCATTACAATCAATTATGGAGGGTTTATGAGTATAAACTTCCTCAAAGAATTTTTTTTATGATTATGGATTATATCCATAAACTGTTTAATTTATGTTAACTGTTTTACATGTTTGAAATTACATATTGTGATTCATAAACTAATCTAGTGTATTCTATTTGTATAGAAATGATCCCTAGTGGAAGGAATGGAAATCGTATCAATGAACGTAATCTATGCATGGATTTCCATCCTACTGAAGAAAATTATAGTGGATCTGGTGATGCAATTGGTGCTGATCAGCATATCACCAAACATGTACAACTTAAATAGGTTATGAATAATAACCCTACCCATAGGGAGAACCCTGATCAACAAAGTGGAGTATCAATGTTATACTTCTTCATGAGGAAACAATCACCAGTATTTAATGGGGGTATAAATCTTTTAGTAGTATAGAAATAGATATGTTCCTTAGATAAAACATTTCATGCTTTGGAAAGTAGCGAATGGGAAAAAAGATGTCATGGCAGTTTATCACCTCACGAGAGATGCATATAAATGGTGGTCATTGATTAAAAACCCAGAGGAAGATGATGTGGTATCAAATATGTAATGGTGGGAGTATAAAAAAAATTTCGTTGAAAAATACATTCTTCTTGACCATCGAGCTGATATGGAAAGGCAATTTTTTATTCTGAGATAAAGGAGGATGACAATGTCGCAAAATATGAGGCTAACATTACAAGGATGCCAAGTCATGCTGTAGATTTTATACATAACCTAAGGAGTAAGACTGATCATTTATTTAATGGGTTAAAACTATTACTCTAGGGATAATTAGTCTCAAACTCCTTATTATCATACAAAGATATTTGTCTCATGTTCTATCAAGACAGAAAACATATTCTCTATGTCTTACGACTTTAAAGAAAAGCAGGAGAAGAAGTGATCTTTTGAACACTCTAGAAATGGAAATAAGGGGAAGAAGAGAAATGTTGAATATCCATCCTATGGTAAATATGGGAAGAAACACCCTGGTACTTTCCTGAAGGGAATGTGAGTCAGTTACATGTGTGGGGAAAAAGGCCACCAAGATCGTGATTGTAAAGGAAAGAAAAAGGATTTTGAATGCTTCAATTGTAGAGAAAAGGGGAATTATGAAAATGAATGTCCAAATCACCAAGGTAACATACCTCCAAAAAGGAAAATGGGGAAAGTACAAGAGTATGTGATCACTAATTCTTGGGTTGAAGATTCGAAAGATGTGGTGGTAGGTAATTTAATGGTTTCCCCAAGTTTAGCCACTGCATTATTAGATTCTAGATCATCGCATTGTTGCATATCTTCCATGATTTCTATGAAAATTAGATTTTTTCAATTTGACATAACAATGGAGTTTTCAATCAAAACACCTAAGGGAAGTATCATTGAAACAATGTTTTGTGAATCAGTTCCCGTTAGGGAATATAGGTTTTTTTATCTGTCGAACTCATCGTCATACCCATGATTGAATTTGATATAATCCTTAGAATGTATTGGATTTTGGACCATGAAGTGAAAATTTATTGTAAGAAGAATGAGGTTACAATTTTCAATGATGATAAGTATTACCTTATATTTAGATTAGAAATGTCACCATCTGATTCTTATCAAGATCCATCCCCATTAGCTCAACTAAATTCAATTATTGGGGAAGAAGAGATTGAATTAATTATGGATGAGGAAAAGAATGTTCGAATAGAGGACATACCTATTGTCCAAGAAAATGTTGATGTGATTCCAGAGGATTTACATAGACATTCTCCAGAACAAGAAATTGAGTTTTCCATTGATTTAATTCCTTATTCAAGGCCCATCTCGAAGACCCCTTATATAATGGCCACTATGGAATTAGTGGAACTAAAGAAAAAACTAGAGTAATTGATTAATACTGGATTTATCCACCCTAGTGTTTCTCCATGGGAAGCCCATATCCTTTTTGTTAAGAAGATAGCTGGATCTATGTGGTTGTTCATTGAGTACAGAGATATCAATGCTATAAAAATAATAAACAAGTACCCTCTTCCTCACATTGGGGACATATTCCACCAACATCATGGACCTCAATACTTTTCAAAATTGATCTTCGATCTTGATATCCTCAGTTTTGTGTGAGGAGGGATGGAAATATGAAAACAGCATTTCGAACTAGGTACGAGCATTACGAGTTTACAGTAATGCCTTTTGGGATGACGAATGCACCCTCTATTTACATGGATCTATTGAACATAGTTCACATGGAATACCTTGATAACTTTGTAGTGGTATTTATTGATGATATCTTGGTATAATCAAAAAGCTATGAAGATAAATAAAATCACTTCCGTATTATCCTAAAGACTCTTAGAAGAAAATAATTATATGGGATGTTTAGCATGTGTGAATTCTAGCTTCAAGGGATTAATATTCATGTCCATGATGTCTCTAAGGATGGAATATTTGTTGATCCTTCTATGAAAAAGGACATCCAAGAATGCCCAACACCAACGAGTATAACTGAGGTTCATAGTTTTATTGGATTAGCAGGTTATTATCGGTGTTTTCTCCAGAATTTTGCCTGATTGGCTAACCCATTATCCAAGCTCACATGTAAAGGGGTTCAATTTGTTTGGAAAAAATTTTGTGAAAAATTTCTTCAAGAAATAAAGAGAATGTTATTTAATGGCCCTATCTTTACTCTACCATCGGGGAACGATGGGTTTGTTATTTATAGTGATGCTTAAAAGAAGTACTTGGTTGTGTCTTTATGCAGAATGATAGATTTATTGACTATTCATCACGAGAACTAAAAATTCATGAGAAAAACTATACCACTCATGTTCTTGAGTTTTCAGCTGTAATATTTTCTTTGAAGATATGGAGACACTATCTCTATCATAAAGAATGTGACATTTATACTGATCCCAATAGTTTGAATTATATTTTCTAACAAAAAGAACTCATCATGAGGCAAATGAGATGGCTTGAACTACTCATTAATTATGATTGAACTATACACTACCACCCAGAGAAGGAAACTAAGGTAGAAGATACATTGAGTAGAAAGTATCATGGAGTTTTTATCAAGATGAGAGTTGAAAAGGATCCTATTTTTGGGGATCTAGTAAATATGGATATGGGAATAACTATGGAAGTTGAATCAGTAGTTATTTTTCAAATGGTTGACAAACTATCTTTAAAAGAAATGATAAAATGTTTTCAGACTAATGATGAGTAATTTCAAAAAAATTAAAGCTGTGAATGATTGGAGGATTATCGATTTCTTATAGAAAGATGTAATTTTGAAATTTGGGAAGAGACTTTGTGTTCCCGATATACCTAATCTAAAAGGGGAATTTTTGGATGATTCTCATAGCTCCAGTTTCTCTATGTACCATGGTAGCACTGACAAGTATAGCGATTTGAATGAACATTTTTTTTGGGACAACAAGAAGAGATAGATTGCTGATATTCTTTCAGGACGTAGGGTTTTTCAACAAGTGATTTCTGGAAGGAAACGACCCGGAGGAGTCATGCAACCTCTTCCCATACCTGAGTCAAAATGAGATAATATTACACTGGACTTTGTGATGGTTCCACCAAAGACTCCTAGAAATAATGATGCAATATGGGTCATTGTTGATCATCTAACCAAGTCGGCACATTTTATTTCTATAAGAGAAGATTTACCACTTAAACGTATGGGAAGACTATATATTAATGAAGTTATTAGAATTCATGGAGTACCCCAATAAATTGTTTCTGATCGTGATCCCCATTTTACATTAAAATTCTGGAAAGGACATAAAAAATCCTTGGATACTGAACATCGTTTCAGTACTTACTACCACCCTCAATCCAAAGGACAATCATAACATACTATTAAAACATTAGAATACATGTAGATATCTTTATCACATGACTTTAATGGTAAGTGGGATCGATATTTACCTCTGGTAGAATTATCCTATAATAATAGCTTCCATTCAAGTTTTTAGATGGCACCATATGAAGTGTTATATGGAAGGAGACGTCGCACACCAACTTGTTAGGATGATGTTGGTGAAAGAAAACTCGTAGGCTCATAACATGTTGGGGAAACAATGGAAAAAGTGAAGATTAACCAAACCCACATCAATGCAGCTCAATGTAGACAGAAGATTTATGTCGATAATTGAAGGTAGGATTTCAAATTTCTGGTTGGGGATTATGTATTCTTGAAGATATCTCCACAGAATCGAGTTATAGGATTTGGAAATAAGGGTAAATTAATTCCAAGGAACATCAGACCTTTCGAAATTCTAAAATTAATTGGAGTTGTAGCTTACCATTTGGAAATGTCGCCAAGTCTCTCCATAGTTCATGATGTGTTCCACAAATAACTGTTGAGAAAATACATGTCTGACCCAATAATGTACTCACCTATGAAGAAATTGAACATGAACCTGATCTGTCATATTATGAAGATATTTTCAAGATTCTTAATACAAGAGAACTTGTGACGGAAAACCGGACGACTTGTCTGTTAAAAGTTCTATTGAGAAACCATAAGATGGAAGAGGCAACGTCGGAACCTGAGGAACTTATGATGAAGAACCAAAAGAATCATTTTACGTAGTAATATTCTAGAAATTTCATGGATAAAATTAATTTAATGAGGGAATAATGTAACACCCCATGCTTCCACGGTACGTTTCCCTTTGAATAATGCAATAGCATGCATTGCATGCAACTTTGAGATTCTAACACACCGTGACCAATCAAACTAGTCGTTATGAATAGTAATACCAAATTTTTTAAATTTTATAAATATATTTCTTCAAAATGAACTTCATTTTTGAATTTGAAATATCAGAGTTAGCTTCGGGTGAGTTTTTAGTGTTTTTCAGAAAACATTCAATTTTTGATGAATAGTGAAAAACACTATGTTATTGGTTAAAACAAAATTTTTTAAAATAATAATTTTTTTTATTTAAATTTATTTTAGGTAAAAATAGATATATAATACCTATATATGTTCAATGTAATTCATTGGATTCATTTTATAATAATCTTAGATATATAAAAAGTTTATTGAACTTTTTACCATATTTTACCCTCCTCTGATGAGCATTTCCAAATTTTCATACAACTTAATTTTACCGCATATGTGTGTTTAATTTAAAAAATCTAAGATACATAGTTAATATCAGTATGAAAAATGTGGTTCTGTGAGATGAAAATAATGTTTGGTGAATAGTAGTTTTTTACATTTATTTACCACGGTTAAAAGTAAATAGGGTAACTACGGGTAAAAATTATATAATAATTACCTTAACACATGTCCTAGTTCTATTGGATTTGTTTAGTTCTAAAAAAACATATCAATAAATTATGATCCCCTTTGGTTCACTAGGATTATATTAGGACTTTTATTATTATTATTTTTAAAGAAGAGTTAAAAGAGTTAAATTAAATGTTTAATAACTAAACCACTTTTAATTTTGGGTAAAACCCAATATAAATTCAACTATCAATATTCATCTGAAAGATAAAAAGATTTCCTACATTATTTTATTTTATTTAAAAAAATTAGACATTATATAATTTAATTTATTTATGACACAATGATGATGAATTAATTACCTTATTAATGACATATAAAAATAATTGATATTATAAATATCCAAATAAAAGTAAATTTTGACTTCTGATGATTTCCACAAATTTTCATGGTAAATATGACATGTAAGGTCTGGTTAAATAAATTTTATTCTAAGTGATAAGGTTTTTATGGCATTCAAAAAATTAAAATACTAAATAGTGTCAAACTTGACATAATTGGGGTTTTTAAATAAATATTACATTATTAATTGATATCATATTCATAAAAATATAAGGTTTGGAAAAAGTACATAGATAAATTTATATATATTAATATTGATCCACACTGGGTTCTCTTGTCTTGTTATAGTTTATTTATTAATTATATAATATAAAAATATAAAGAGACATGGTAAATGTCAAACTATTTAACTAAGAGTTAAATCTAAAAGACAAGGTTAATATGATGACCTAAACTTGTCTCAAACATATTGGATGATAGGTTTTGGACCCATACCCCCATTATCCTTTAAATAATTCATTTTTGAGCCACTTTAATCATAAAATGATTTTATTACAAAATAATACTTCAAGATTTTCCTAAAGTGACCCTCACCTCTCTTATAAAAGGGAAATTAACATTCTCTTAATTTCATACATCCAAATCCTTTTATAACAGCCATCCCATGCCCAAATATCCTCCCAACATTCCTCCTTTCATTCTAAAGGCCTTCCTTTGTTCACAAAGCAAACCTAAGGAGCCCTTTTGATCAAATCGGAAGGAAGAACCCGGAGAAGAGGTAAATATTTCATCACCTCTTTCAAGTTCATTTATTCTTCCGCTTCCTCTATCTTTGTTGTTTCAATTATAAAATAAAAACTGATGCTATTATAATAATGGTACAATGTTATTAAATATTCTATCGATCCTAGAAATGACAATGTCTCCATACATGCGTACGTATGGATTACCGTCTCCACGTCGTGGTGTAGTTTGTTATTCAAACACTTGATTATTTGGATGGGTATATTAATGAGTATATCTGATGTAAATAATAAATATAACAAGTTTATGATTCTTTATATATGATATAACATCCAATTACATACTATTTCATCATCAATATAATAATATTGTCGCTCGTGCATGTGTACAGATAATCTTCTCCACAAATGTGATGAGATTCATTCCCCATCGTAATCATTCAAGAATTATTTTCATTTTATGATCAAAAATAATTTTTATGAACACAATATCATTTTTTATATGAATAAAATACATACTATCCATACCAAACATGGCTTACATGACCAAGCATATAAAGGAAAACGAATATGTTAACACTCGAAATGATGATACTGCTAAAATATTATTAACAATGGAATATTATAAGATCATATATGAAATAATATTAATGTATATAGTTATTTTATAATTTAAAAACAACTTTCCTACTATTATATAGGAGGTTAACATTCCATAGACTATGGTAAAGTACATGGTAAGGGTTAATTTCACAATCTCGTTATTATCCGAGGTAGTTTTTACGTAAGTATCTACTAGGACCTCTTTATCATCCACATCTGTGTTTTCATAAAAATGTATTTCAAAACATTTTTACTATTTACTATACAATGTGTTAATGTCTTTTATACCCTTATTTGACCTTATATGTTTTGAAAGAAATCCTTCTGTCATTTTCCAAACAATGTACTGTATGACCTTTTTGACAAAATTAATGTAAGAATGTCTTTTTTTTACATATACTCTGGGTGCAGCTATTTTCCACCGTTATAACATTGTCGATGATTCCCAAACAAGTTTATAGAAATATTTTTAAAATAAATTTTTTTCTTTTATAATTTTATGACTTTTAAATTATTTCAAAATTGAATAAGGTATTTCTCTCAAAAAGTTTTGTTTTCATCTATGTCAACATGATTTGATGGATTTTAAACATGTTTGAAGATGATTAATTTTGACACAAAGCTTCCATATTGTTTTTATGGTTTTGTGATATATTTTACTATGGATGTGTTATTGTTATACCATTCATGGTTTATGGATAATGTATTGAAACTTCATATGCTAGTTTTAATATGAATGTTTATATTATGTTTAAACCTTTTCATATGAGGAATGCATTGGACATAGTAAGTGACGGGTGGAGCCCACTATAGCTCCTCGATGCATCGGTATGTCTCTTGAGACAAACTAGTGTCTTGGTATAGGGCCTTGACAAAATTGTATTTGTAGTCTTGGAATACGGTCTTTACTATGTGGTTATAATGTCGGGCATTATGCATTCCATCATTGTGAAAGTGGTTATTGATATTGAATGTGATTATTTGACTAGTTTATTATCCATGTGAATAAGTAAATGTAATTATTTGATTTTATATTTTCCATATTATACTGAATTTTTATTTTAAAATGCATTTGTTTTAGTCTTATAATTTTCCATTAATTTTTATGTTTATTTATGAACATTTCTTCTATATTATTATCCTTACTTAGAGTCGGAGTTCACCCCTTTCTATGTTTTATTTATTCTAGGATGTGAATAAGTATTTTATGGATGACCTGCAGGGATAGGCTAAGGATAAAAGTTTGGTCAAAATGATAAAATATTTTGTTGATGTTTTTATTTCATGATGTAATGTAAAACTTATGAATATATCTAGTACTTCCAAGGTTACTAAACTGATCGGTCTATTAGAACATGATTACTTGTATCATGCCAATGTTATGTAATAATGCACCAAATATGGGTAACTGGGGTCGGGTAATTACAATGTGGATATTTTTTATAGCTACCATGGATTTGGATATTAGATTTTAGGACTATCATGGGTTACATCCTTACATTTATGAAGATATTGTTTATAGAGGCCATGGATTTGGTGATAAAATGTTTGGACTATAATAAGTAATGTCCCAAAAATTCATGGGGATATTTTGTGTAACTACCTTGGATTAAGATCATAGATGTTGGGACTATCAAAGGATGGGTACATAGAGTTATAAGGATCAGTTGGTGCTTCCATAAATTTACCTCTTGCGTATTACATAAGATGTATGGTTAACACAGCGTGCTCAGATACACCCTAGGGCTAGCTGAAGATGGTTGGGTTGATTAGGGTCAATGAACTAAGGATCAATGTTAGTTTTTTATATAATTTATTTTAGTTATATATTAGACATGATGAGAATATTTCCGGATCATGAACTAATGAGAATAGGTTATAAGTTCATCATTGGTGTGGCCTACTAATATTCATTTCTCACCCTTTTCACATGAACATTGGTGAGTTTGCAGACCTTATGTATACATTTATGTTAATTAATGTTTTAAGATATATAGGGAAGAGGTAAAGGGTTTCGTTATAGAGAAGATCTACTTGTGCAGAGTCTCTAGATCACGAGGTAGTGTCTCGAAAGTATTAGTGACTGGGATTTATGAATGGCTTGGATTTGTTAGTAGAGACACATAATTTTATTATTTATTTCATTTATTTATTTCTATATATGTTATCATCCCACTATGAAATCCATAATTTCTTATAAAACATGAATGTTTGGGGAGTTATAAACCACTTAATTGTATAACATTATTTTTTTTCAATTTTTTACATACAATGATCTGTATTATGTTGATTATTTTATTTTTTATTAAAAATTTTGATATATGAGTATAGACTCTTCATAGTACCCAAAAAAACCCTTGTTCTATTCATTGCACTCCATTTTATGAGGAGGTAAACCTAAAGAATTTTGGAAAACTAATTCAATGCACCAGTTTTGTGGAATCTATAACGAGACCTTAAAAAATAGTATCATAGCATTTTCTTCATTTGACGTGAAATTTATGACATGTTAGCGATGATAAGTATGGATTTGTTAGATCCTCTGAATTATATTGGTCTTATGAATCATTTAACCCATAACTAGTATGAAAAAAATTTCACCAAGGATGAAATTGAATTTCTTGATATGTGATGCTATGGTTCGTATGATTTTCACCTTGCGTGACACAAATGACCTTTGAGATTTATGATTTCTATTGGATGTATAGATCTTGGTCATGGGAAAGTGACAAATTTTGGGTTTTGAGAATAGGCTGTAGAGTTAAGAGGCATCTCATGATTCAATATTGAGCACATATGATTTGTGTGACATGAATATTTTCTATTTTCTCATTGGCAAGAGGGTTGATTATCTAAAGTGTCTTGAACTACACTTATGGAATTTTCTCACATAAGTACTTCATGGATTTCTACTAAACTAGGATAATATTAATATATATTACCTTTTTATGGATGTTCATGTGGATCTACTGCAAGATTCATAGGATGATGATGATAGGTTCCCTCTGTGTATAGGAATTGGAGTGATCTTAGAAGGTCAATATAGGGATTTAATTCCTTATTGGGAAACCCCTCATGGCTTGTGGAAATATCAGTTAGGTTAATAAATGTGTTTGTAAAAACCTCTATGGTTTTTCCGTTATAACATTGAAAGGAATTTATTATATGGTATAGTGGTTATGTTACGCTTTAAATAGAACATCTTGGATGATACCATTTCTTATGGAATGGTTCAATCATCAAATTGAGGTCATGATTCATGAGGGAGGAATCCCATAAGTATATCCTAAAATTTAATTAGTTCCTTAGTGGGATACTATTTTTTTCAATGGGAATCATGGGTGTTGTGGGATGTGTAAGACCTCTTAGTGGGTAGCTGACTTATGTGGTTATGTGTAGTGTTGAGATGGGTACAATGATGATTGTCCTGTGATTTGTTACCTTCTATTAGAACTGACTATGAGTATTTTTGGGAGACCTGGAGACCTTGATATGTAACTCATGATTACCAAATTGGAGTTTTATATGATCATGGGAAACCTATGAGATGTATTAGCATAGTATTGTGGGTTCCATTGAGGTAGGAAACATAAGTGCATTCTTAGGATTGAGATTGAGGAACAGGAGGTGCCATCAAGGCTATGATGTCTTCAAGGTGATTCCTTAGGATGTGGGGGATTAATCACCATGAGTTCTAGTACATCAGAATTTCTAGAACATGATGTTCCTTAGTAACATGGGGAGATTCCAGCGGAATGATTTTTAGACAGACTGACCTTGTTTTTGAGACATGTTTTTAGAACACAGGTGAGAATATGGATGGATGTTCATGGCATGAAATGGTATTATATGGAATCCAATCACATTATTATATTTATCATGAGATATATTCCAAATTTTGAAGTTTAGTGTAGATGTTTCTCCATCTTGTTGTAACTAACATGTGTGAGGATAATATTCTGTGGTTTGGGTGCGTTGGCCTAGGTTCATCGTGTGTGGCTCATGCGAGTGCAAGAGCCCATGAGAGGTTCTTTATAGATCAATCATCTTTAAGAAGGATAGTGTTTTTCTTGTGTATAGTTTTTGGATAAATCTTAGTTCTGTAAAGACTCGTGTGAACCGGTTATGTCAAATTCTTGTTAGACCATATTTGGGTCTGTCGTTTTATTTGTGTCTTGAGTAATCCTAGGTGGTGCAGTCATGGTGGACTTATTGATTTCTTCATTTATGGAATGGTATATGAAAAAAGTAATGGTGGGGAGTACCCAATACATCATCAGAGGATGTGATCTTAATTTTAGTAGGTTTTTAGCACAATAATTGACATTCTAAATGATCTGAGAATTGGAAGATAATGTTTTATTTTAATACTCTATTGTGGGTGATTTACCAAATATAGCAATTATGGTCAGTAATGGATGTTGAATGGTCCATGGAGTTTGGAGTTCATTTTAGAGGATAATATGATGATAAAATAATAGTGGGCACTATTTGATCAGGCACATTTGAATTTTTCTCATTTTGGTAGAGTTGTGGATGTTGTGGGATCAGTCGGTGGATGGTTAGGATAATTTTGGTTGTGTAGATACTCATGGTGAATGTATAAAAACTTATTGTCTAACATTTCTTCTAGAGGAAGTGATGTTTTATGGTGGGGAAATGGAAATACCCCATATTTTTATAGGTTGTCAAAATAATAATAAATTTGAATTTTTTGTTTTGGATACTCATGATGGGTAAAATGGTCATTTTACCAAATAATAGGATGTAACATAATTTTTTAACCACTTTTTTGGTCCATTAATGTGGGTTTAATCCTTGGATAACCATTTAGTATAATTATAAGTTATTGGAATTTTTGGCCAAATATTTTTCACACCTTATTTTTAGGATATATTTGAAATAGAGGATTAGATTTAGATTTCATATTCCTGGTTAAGTATAATCTAGGGGGTTTTCATAGGCGGGGTGTAAACCCACATTTGGTTGTGAGACTTGGTGTAACTATTTAAATTTGTATTTAAACATTATTTTATTTTATTTTATTTTATTATACCCCCACCCCCCCCCCCCCCCACTTTCATTCTTACAACGAATTATAGGGGGTGGATTCCCCTCACAAGATGAACGAACATATATGAGGAGGAGGAATCTCCATAGTCTATCTTTGGTGGAGATACATATAGGATCGAGGTGCAGTAACATTCAGAGGAAGATTTAGACCAAAAGAATTGATTATTTTTTACCTTGAGGTCATAATTTTTCACATTTTAAGATATATATCCTTTTAAATATGTGTATTTAAGTTTTCTATGCATTCTCTACATTATTGGGGAAACCATGTTGAAAATTTGTATATATCTTGATCTAAATGGGGGATTAAAGAATATTAAAGGGTTTCCCCTTCGGAAAACCATATCCCTTGACATGTTGTCTCAAGAACACATGTTGTGTGTTTTTATTATTTGAGAAAGATTATGTTTTGGGGACTATATGTCATGTACTTGGGGTTCACATCATGTAGTGGGACATGGTCATGTGTCTATGTAGTTGTTCAGACAACCCACGTGAGGGGGGCATGGTCATGTAATAGTACACAACCATACCATGAGTCTTCCATAGCCATGTTGAGTATACAGTAAGACCCCAAGTGTTCATTGGACATGTAGTAATACATGTGTATACCCTATGAGTACTTGAACCATGTAGAATATTTTGGATTACACATCATGTACTTGGGGTACAAACCATGCACCACTCCCTTTTTACCCAATTAAGGTTGTTGGGTGTTTCTACTACCCATTTCCAAATATTTTCAAAGTAGGGGTCTATTTTTCGTATTTTTTTATATAGAACATGATGGTGGAATCCTTGGGGTGATTTTAAGAATTTTAAAATGTGATCGAGGGTGAGAGGACTATAATGTAGAGGTTCTTCCTCCAATAAATGGTATCATATTTCTCTTTATATAGTCATGGTATGAGACCCAAATGAGGATCATGAGAATCATGGAAGGCCATGGAATATGATCTCCAAGGTCATTTTTTTAGTTTGTGGGATATTCCCGGATTAGAAGGACTAGTGTGTTACTTGACAAGATGGATAGGTTAGGTGTTCGGTCCAACCTAGAGTGACATAGAACGATAATGGGATTGAGTCCATATTTCATGTGAAGATTTCCCTTTTAACCTATTCTGTAGTGATATTTTATAAATTGGGGTGTGTGATGCTTTACCTTGAGATATGGGATTTGGCCCAAAAGACTAGTCTATGACCAAGGATCCTAAGAGTTATTTCTCCATATAAGTAAGGACTCATGGGGGCCAAGTAGGTTCCAATTGATATACATACCCTAAGTGGGTGTGTATGGATATGTGTAGTGATGGTTTTTGGTGTCACTTTACAACCTAGATAGATGTGTAAGACCGATGATATTGAGGTGATGGTCACTGGATTTGGATTTTAATCATCCAATTATTATTTTTATTTATGTTGTAATATGATTTGTAACATGGGGATTGATGTGATGTTGTTTTTGATATCATGATTTAGAGTCAAGAATATGTTTATTCTTCTTTGATATGGATATAGGTTTATGGATAGGTGTCCATGAATTGAATCATTATACGAGTGGGATTTTCCATGGATTATGGGATCATCAAATGGTAGGGAATTCCAAATATTTGGATCCTATATTAAACTATTGGAGCATCAGTTGATTTGGTTCTTGGATTTTAGCACTGTAAGTGGTTACCTCCTGAGATTCATATGTGTATTTTTTGGAACTTCCATGTATTTAGAGCATAGATGTTTGGACATTCATGGGTTATGATTTTAGAATCATGAGGATATTGTTTGGATATCCAATGGATTTGGATCCTTAATGATATTATTGTAGTGGTTTATGCACCAAAATTTATGATGAGACAGTTTAGAGATTCCATGTATTGGGCACTCCGATGTTATATTTGTCACCAGTTACGTCTCTAAAATGCGAGGATATAGTTAGGCATTTCCTTAGATAAGGAGTATGGATGTTTGAACTATCATGGGATGATCCCCTTAAGTCATGAGGATTAGTTGAGGATGACATATATTTGGAGCATGTATATTACTTTGGAGGCATTTTACTTGAAATGTGACCCAAGACACCCCAATATTGGATGATGAATGTATGGTCGATCTGGTTCATGACACTTAGGATCAAGGGTGGTTTTATTTTTTATTTAATTTTACATATCTCTATACTAGGTTAGGAATATCTCATGAGAACACTATTATGATAGTAGGTTATAGGTTCATCATTATTGATGGAATTTTGCGATTCATTTCTCAGCACATATATGTGCACCACGATGTGCAGCATATTATATGCCTACTTTCACGTTGATCATATATGAATGATATATTAGATGGAGGCCTAGGGGTATATGGTCAAGTTGAGTTGCTCATGTGGAGTCCCTAAATCAGAGTGGGGATTCTCAAATGTATTGGTAGTTGGTATTGACATATGGCTCGGTGTTTCCAATAGATATCGGTACTTTTATTTGTTATATATTTATTTATTACCTTGTATGTACTCGACTTAGTGGGAGATTAATTTTTGTTTTAATGGAATAATTTTTCTGGTCTGTATGAATAATTTTATATTAATATAACATGTTTACAATATTTACTATAATACCAACCCTAATGTGTATAATATTTTGTTATATTTTATGTTACTAGGAACTCAAATATTAGGGTAGTGACTCTTCATTAAACCACATATAACCTCCTCTACTAGTCTACCTGATCAGGTATATGATGAGGTGAATCAAAGGCCTTGTAGTGATCCATTACAAGGAAGCATTGTAGTGGACTCCAAACTATGTCATTACAAATTTGATGCACCCATTTTCAGATATATTTTTTCTACAAGTTATTTGTGTTTTTTTGTTGATTTTTTCTAAATAAGATTCTAAAGGTGAATAAATTATAACCATTTATTTGGTATCAAAATTATATTTCAATGAATATTCTTATTTAAACTATCTGTTCTTATAGATTAATTGATAAAATTTTATTTGTTGTTAATTGTTTATATTTTTAAGATAAATTTTTTTAATTTTTTTGAACAATTAAAATTTATACACGAAATATATTATTGATTTGGTTTTTAGATTTTTTTTTTGTTCCAATATAATAATTGAACTTATATTTGTGGAAGTGATTTTAATATTTTTTTGATATAAAATATATCATGAACTAATTATCTGATTATATAATTTTATTATTTTTAAGTAATTCTATTTCATTAGAATCACTACCAGTGTTCATCTCTTTAACAACATGGAAAAAGGGATTTGAAAACACTACCAAATTATTTATATCCTCAGCACTATTAAGAAGGGATTTATTAATTCCTTCATTACAACCGATGAAATAACTACTACTTTATTGGGATTTTTGAATAACAGAACACTGCTAAATATACACATGTATGAAAGTAAATTATTTAATTCAAATAAGTTTTACATTAAATAGACAAAAAAGAACGATTATATACATTTAGAAGAATTTTTTGTATAGTTACATTTTCAATTACTATCCATAGTCATTTAAAAACAACAATCATTCATCATCTTTACCACTTGCCACCCCTCTCAAATAATCCAAACATGGAATAAATTTCTGAATGAACCACCCCAACAAATGAAAATGAATCTACTTATATGAGAAAAAAATTATTATGCTAGTAATATTATAAATAAGTTACATAGAACAAAATAAGAAAGAAAAAAATAAAAAAAAATTACAATTTCAAATATAATGACACACTTAGAGACATACTAATAACACTACGCATTATATTGAGGTGGGGTTGATTCGTATACATGAAAAATGACTTCTGGGAATTATTTATAATGTATTGGAACAATATTAATATGTTTTCTCTTTTTCGAGTATCTTACATTTATATTTTTACTAAATATTCATTTTAAATTGAAAACATGCACATTCAAATATACCAATCATATCTTGTTTTGGATTTATGTGAAACTAATTTTTACACATCAAAATTACATTTCAATTGTTTTAATAAATTATAAACAAAACACTATCACATTTTCTTAGTATTCAGTGTGTTAAAAATGTTTTGAACTTAAATTCCAATTTTAAATGAATAATGGACACATTGAGATATATCGGGCACACAATTCTCGAGACTGAGGTAAGGCTAATTCTCACTTGTAAAAAAATACATATGGATTGTTTTCGTAAAGAATCAAAATAGTTTGAATTTTTTATTGGTTTTGATTATGTCACTTATTCTCTTTTCTAAAATGTAAATTTATAATAAAAAGGAAACTCATGGAGTAAAACCGATCACACCATATGCCAGATTGAGTTTTTGTTTATTCCACCTTTTTAAAATTAACATATGGATTTTTTCATAAAGCATCAAAAAAATGAATCAATTTTTTATGTTTTGGGAATGTTTATTTTTTTACAAAAATTAATGAAAATTTTAAATAAAAATACATACTTGGAAACATTCCAGACACAACATGTATATGATTGATGTGTGGTTGATTATTTCACATCACAATGTCTTTTGGATTGTTTTCCTAATGTTTCAATGAAATAAGAATGTTTTTTATTAGTTTTTAATATTTCACTTTTCATTTTACTAAAATTAAATTTCAATTTTAAATAAAAAGAATAACTTTGAGTCATGCTAGTTACACTATTCGTCAGATTTAGGTTTATTAGAATCCTACACATCAAAAATAACATATGGATCATTTACCTGATATATAAAATAATAAAAAAGTGTTTTATATGGTATAAAAATAATTTGAAAGTATTTTATCCATTTTTTAGTATGTTAGTTGTCATTAATAGTAAAATTATTGACAATTTTAAATAAGAAGACACACTTGGAGTAATACCGGAAACATTGGGTGCTGAATTGAGAGGTAATTGATTATTACACAAAAAAATGACTTATTTTAATGTTTTCATAAAGTATTAATATAATTTGATTGTGTTTTCTTGATTTTGAGTATCTAACTTTTTTAAAAAAAAATCATCTCAAACTAAAAAAACATTGAGTCATACTAGTCAAATATTGTTTTAGTTTCACATGTGATTGATTCTGACACATAAAAATAACTTATGAAACATTAAACTAAATTATAAATAAAATAAGATATCTTTTTATTAGTATACAGTTACTGCCACTCTTTTTGAAATGAAATTTCAATTTTAAACTAATAACTTACAATATGAGCCATATTGGTCACCTCATGAATCATACTGAGGTGCGGTTGATTTCTACTTATCGAAAATGAATTATGGCCCACTTTCCTAAACTATAAAAAATATATGAATGTGTTTTCTACGTTTTTGAGTATTCCACTAGTTTTATTTAATAAAATTAATGTAATTTTTTTAATAAAAAGACACACTTGGAGTCATACCAGTCCCACCGTACGTCAAATTGATGTGTAGAAAATTTTGACATGTCATAAACAACATATATATTATTTTTCAAAATTATAAAAATAATATGAATGGGATTGCACGATTTTCAGAATGGAAATTGACATTTTAATTATAATCTGTGTCAATTTTATATAAAAAGTAAAATATTGCATCATACCAGTCACACCATGCATCAGACAGAGGTTCGGGTGATTCCTACATATAAAAAGGATATATGGATAATATAAGTCTCAAAATAATATAAATGTTTCCCTCTGTTTTGATCTTGTCAGATAAGTTTTTTTACAAATATTGTTGTTAATTTTAAATAAAAAGACACACTCTGGGTCATTCTAGTCAAAAAGAATTTCTGATTGAGGTGAAGCTAATTCTTACACATAAAAAATTACATATGGAATAGTTTTGTAATTTATTAAAAAATATGATTGTGTTTTATGAGATTGGGGTATGTAATGAGAGTTTTGAACTAAAATGTGTATAATAAATTAAAAACGTATAGTTTTAGTCATACCACGAACACTTTTAATTGGATTGACATAAGTATGATTGAGTTTGTGATGTGTTATTTTCTTTCAACTATCAGCACCATTCTGAAAAAGAGATAACAATTCACTTTGGATTGAAAAGAAAACCACATGCTTCCTGAAGAGGCTCACCCAAAAGAGACATGTTTACTCATTTTTGTCCTATTTATAAATGTTAAAATTAATATATGAGTTCTAAAATATTCCTTATGTATAATAAAATAATTATAATATTAGTAATACTATAAAAACATTTATCATAAATATGATACAATATGTTTACTAAATTTCAATTCTAAATTGAAACCACACATTGTGAGTAATGCTTGGTACATCATGTATCACATTGAGGTATATTTCATTACAATGTGTATTTTTATCATTAAATTAATGATCAATGTACAAGAGTGAATCATAATTTTTGATGAATTTAACATTTCATGATCTCTTTAGAAATTAAAAAATTATAAATAGATAAAAATTATGGGGAAATTCTATAATGAATATTTGAAAAATGATGATAATGTAAACTAAATATGTAGTATGAAGTCATATATTCATGATATATTTGTACATTATAACATCAGGTGAGCTTCCTAGTCATTTCTATATATATCTATTTCAACCTTTTAATACAAGGAATTCCAACATTCATGGGAGTACTGAAAAATAATAATAAATAAGGGCTTAATAAATATTTTAAATAAAATTGTAATTATATTCAAAAATACCTCTTAAAGGTTTCATGTTTTTTTAAGGTATATAATATCTTGTATAAATTTTAAAACATTATAAGTGAAATATTTTCCATTTTTTGGAAATTGGGGAAACATTGAGAAAAATATTTAATTCCTTTTTATTTGTGTTTTTATAATGAAATATTATCATATTTACCCTAATACATATCCACTTGTAGAGGTCGATAAGATCCTTAAATACATGGAATATATAGAATCCCGGACTTTTCAAACATTAATATTACAACATTTCAAATATAAACAACATAATATTATTACACATAGAGGATCCAAAGGATTACTATCTTGGGAAAACTAGGACCACATATAACAAATAAAACATCTAGCATAAACATTTATTTAATTTTTTCTTATCTAGATTTTTATTGGAACTTGTACTCTCCTTAGTACATGTAGCTACATGAGGATATATGTCAAAAGAGAGGAGCTAGAATCCCAATAAGAGGATAGATATGAATAATATAGCATGGGGTGAGCATAATCATGACATAGAAAAAAGTTCATGAATCATGAGTGAAGAATAAATAAAAGACTTGAAATGTGGTAATGCATAAAAATGAAACATCATTTCATAGTGGTTAACATACAAATATACTTGTGAACCAAGCTAGAATCTTGTTCACACATCATTTCAAATTTACTCATGAGATTCATCACTTTACCCAATGCATAGGAGCTTTGTATAATTCCGGGCGCACCCGTCAGATTTAGACATTCATATTGGGCTATATAATTCCGGGCGCACCCGTCACATCATAACATTATAATTTATCATGAAAGACACAATGAAAATTTAACATAGATTCGCATAACTAACCCATGAAATGTAATGGGTTTCATCTCATAATAATACATTAAAAATCTTTGGGTTCCCAAGATAAAGAGGGAACAACATACTTGATATAAGAACCCTCAACCATGAATGAGAGGTAAAAGATGAGTTCTTAAAAGATGTGTTCATTTGGAAAACATTAGGATTTACATAAACATTATTAGAAAACATTTATATCCCATAAAAGGAATGAAAATGATGAAAAAATGATCTTTAACGTTTGACCATATCAAAAATGGAGTGAAAGAGGTAAAACCCGGAGGAAGAAAATTAGGTTTGAGATTTCCCCTTACCTTGTATCTGAATGCTTCCTTCTCTTTAATGTCCAGTATAATGAAATTATATTAGTTAATTAGAAATTAATAACCTTGTGTACATTAATATGGTTCACTATGGTTTCATTAATTGAATTTATGTGCCTTTGGATGAGTTATATATTTTGAAAACATTATTTGTGAATGTTTGTTTTTATGTTTTTCTGGAGTGGTTCACATGTATTCTTAAATTAAAGTTTAGGTAGAGAATGGGTAAACATCCAGAACTGATATTACATGTTATTAATGATGTTACAGGAGTTTGGATGATATTATAATGAATCAAATTAGATCCATGTGGATGAATCATTTGATAATAATTAAATGATGATTATTTGGGTTAATTTGTGCGATTTTCGATCATATTGTACTTGATTTATTTTATTACATAGAAATATGATCATAAGTTAGTTACAGATCATTAAATATGAGATAATAAATATAAAATTTTCTGGTTCAACCATAAAAATTGTTTCATGACTAGATCTAAAGGTAGAAATGGAAGAAGAAAGCATGTCGTTCTTGAAGGTGAAAAATTAACACCTCACGAACAACGTTATCTTTAATAAAATAAAAGGAAGAAGGAAAGGGGGTTGGATGATATAATATCACATTAGAATCATAAAATAACAGTATATGTATAATACTAGAGTTACAATACAATTCAGATGAATATAGGTTGGGAGAGATCAAGAAATGAACTTGAACTTGAAAGGAAATTAATAGAGAAGAGGGAGATAAATTGCCTCTTGAATCCTTCTCTTGAGAACCTCCTTAAGGGAATATTCTTGGTCTTCAGATGAGACCAGTAGATCTTTATATGGGGGGGATTTAGGGAAGGTTTTTGGGCAGAGTTTAGAGAAGGCTTGGAGCTTGAGAGGTTTGTGGAACTGAGGGTGTGAAGGGTGGCTTTTATAGAGGAGGGGAGAGGGGTTTCTTTAATATAAAATTCATTAGTTTATTAATTTTCTGAACACAAGGAATAGTGAGTCTTGAATGAGCAGGAATAGTAATTTTATAATGTAATCCAGAACCAATTGGGCTTACATTAGCAGAGCATCATCGATGACTCAATTAATCCATTATTTTGCATTTATTGTAAATTATCAGATTCTACTATTCATCCAAAATTCAAGTATCTCAGAAAAATCACAAAAATTTACCCCAACCATTTTCCAACATGTAGAATCCAAAAAATGAAGTCCAATTTTCAAAAACAATTTTCTAAATATTATTAATTTAATATTTCATTAAAATCATAATTCACTTAAAAACATTTTTTAAGATTAAAACTGCTTTTATAGTGCTTTCAAAAATTACGTAGGGACTTATAAAATTATCTAAAAACTATAAGACATTGATTCAATAATTTATGAATACATTTTAGGGAAACAAATATTCTTTTAAATTAATTAATTAATTATAATTAATTATTTATGACTTACAAAATTCCAAAACCTTTATTATGGTCAAATTGTCACTTTCTAAATTATATTTTTTCTAGGACATCGGTTCTTCACCATCTACCATTACCTCACATTCAAAAATTTCAATATTTTATTCCAATGGATGGGTAGCCTTGAAATGTGCCTATGTTTGATGTACCTCTACACTGGTAGAATCAATAAGTCTATAAACATGTTGTTTTTCATTATTGGGAGCATCGTCACTTGTAGAAGATATTATATTCATAAGTTGTTTAACATTTAATTTATATAACCCAAATGTAGAAGTAAACAATTAATAATGTTAGGTCACACCATGTATTTTACAAAAATATATATATCCTTATTATTGAACATTTTTTTTAATGGTTGAAGGTATTTGACTCCTCTATCAGGTACCAAATCCCTTTATTTGTGGACTCTTCTGACATAAAAGTCATTGTCTATATTAGGACCACTGTGAAGTGTTTTCCATATCCCAATGAAAGGGTCATCCTTAGTTGAATTTTTTATATTGTTTCAGTTGCTTTGGTCAATAACAAAATAACATAACTCTTTTGGTTTTCAGGATCTAGAACACAATATAATTTCACCATCAGTGATTCCATTATAAACGGATCATCTTTGTACCCTACTTTACCGAAATCCATTTGCATGCATCCAAATTCATATATTTTAACAGTAACCATGTAATTAACCCACTTACCTTGAAAAAAGACACTCTTTAATGTTCTATAATCCAACATCCATATTTTATAATGATATCAAAATAAGACATAATCACATAAATTGGAATTTTTTTTCCTTTATACAAGACACATGCACTACTTCAGCCATAATTGTAACTCCACAATTTTGTGTGGTACTGCTTTCATCACATTCATTTGTATAGAACATATATCCATTAATTATCTAACCATTATTATATAATACTGGGACTCCTAGACTTATGCATATCCATCAATGTCCTTCCAAAATGGAATTCATATTTTCATCTCAAACCTTAAAAAATATAGTCTCGAACCCATCCTTTATATTACTGATTATGTTTATTTGATATCCAAATTTCTAATATTGATGGATTCAAATGCCTAATAATATATTTTTTGGTTTCTACATATATTGAAATATCTAAATTATTATGAAAATTCTAAAGGTCTTCATACTCCTGATCTATAATATTGAGTGTGACAAGATCTATTCCAGAAATTCCTTCACCCACAAGTCGCCTATTGTGATGATATTTTCATAGACCAATGCTTTCAACATGAGATACATTGTCTATATAGAATTCAATGGCTTTATAAATAACATTTCACCCCATAATACAAACCTTTGACCAAATTCAAATTTTTTATACACTTCAAATATCTTCATATTCCATTCAATGAGGGACATCCATCTCTAATGTGTAGGACCACATAATTCAATATCTCTTACCATGTAAACCATTATATCTTTGAATTTTTATGAGAAGAAAATTTCCAATTCACATAATTTTCTAGGGATTTCCATTTCAATAGATCAAAATATAACTGGTTATATCACTTTTTTACATATTGATTTGAAAAAGAAATGTATATTTGTAATGTATGTCATACATACTTAGGAAAATTAAATTTAAATCTACAATAATTAGAAAATTAATCAAAACAAGTAAACAATGTGATTACAAAACCTATAACTTTAAATATTTCATTGATATGATATTCAAGATATTTTATGAATATCCATTTGGAACCTTTACATCACTCATGAAGATAAAAAATAATACCTATCCTACCAAGAAAAAGTGTAAGATGTTGGAAGGAGAAAATGATCTATTTCACCCTTCACTGGTGCCAAATCATCTCGTATTACCATGTCAATTAAGTCCAACCTATCATTACCTAGATCCTTTTTTTCTGGGATCATTTAGATATGTGGAAATGAAACTATCACATATATATTCTTCATCATGCATGACATCAAGGAAATGTCAAACTTAAAGCAAATTCAAATATGGTAATAAAAAATTATATCTATTAAAAACATGTTCTCTAATATTCTCAGATAAATTTTGGGTACAAGTAATGCAAATTTCTTTTAATTTCTCAAATTTTTTATCACATGTTAGTAAAGATAGTGTTGTACATTCTTGTAAACTCCCCTAGAATGATGTCTTCCATGATTTGTACATATATTTTTAGGGTAGAAATATATGATGTCCTATAAAACAGTCTTCAATGAATATTTCAAACTTATTTTCGGTGTAGCTTGTTAATAAATGGGACACCATTATGTTATTTTAATGTTGTATCCTCAAAAATTTCCATTTTATGGAAAGTCAATTTTCATCCCATACAATAGGGCTCTCAATTTGAAATTTTAATTTATGTAATAATCTTATAACATAACACCTGAATCAAACAATAATCTCAAATCATCGTTCAATGGATCCAAATAAACATCAATATCATAACCCGGTTGTCTGGTCCAAATATAATCATAGATAATAAAATGAATTTTCATTTCATAAACAACCATGGTCAAATGTTATAATTTATCAACATTACAATACATTTATTGTCATTTCATCCATGAAAACCAGATTGATTCACTCCCTCTATAGATAACACAAGATGGAGTTTTCTTAGGTCATTTCCAAATTTAGGATACTCATGATCAATTATAATCCACCGAGGAGTGTCTTCCAAGTGTTAAAGTCTCCTATATTTATTTCTTGAATCTTTGTGTCTCTCCAATTACCATACAGTCTTGTCACGTACATATTTGAACCTAAAACTTATAATTATTGGAAATTACTATAATTATTTAATAATAGAATATTCATATTTATTGAATTGACAATCACCACATTTATACATTCTTTACGTGTGTCTCACGGCGTATGATGGAGTTGTGGGGGAGAAACGTGCACTACCTAATGGTTGATTTGAGAAGATTGGGTTCAGCTTAATCACTTATATCGGGTGCACCGTTTTTGCCTCAAAAATCCCAACGGTTCCATATCCATCAATACGTGGAACTACTTTCCAAAGGTAGGAATTTGCTGGGTGGTTTGACCAGCGATGCTTAAGAACTCACATTGGTCGAGAGGATGGGAAGTCAGGCTCATCGAACCCTTTTGGGGGGAAATATTGTCAGTTCTGAGACTCTCTTATAGATTTATGGCATATTAATATGTTCGCTATTCTTTGGTTGATACCCAAGAATTGTATCCACGGATTACTCCTGGTTGGCAATGATCAGCTGGATGCAGGGGGTTCAGAATCATTTATGCCCGAGGTTTACCATCCCCCATTGGATTAATGACCCCAAGGAATCTGGAACCATTAAGATGGCACTGGTTTAAAACCTTGTAACCAGGAACTCTGGAGTTTATTCTCCTACAGGGGGGATAGATAAATAATTGAGCATTTGGATTGAACTCGTGTTACGGGCCTCCTACATGTCCCCACGAGAGGAATCAGAATTCACGTAGTTCAGTTTGTTTTGGGGATTACTCTCTAGACATCCCGGGGTTTGTGCGGTAAACCGATGTGAATTTGGTCAGATCGACTGGGTGTTGGGCTTGAACCTCGGGGAGGACTCCTAAGTACCCTTCCTAGGAGACATGGATCAATGTATGAATAGTTCGAATGGGATTGTCAGAGAACCGACGTGAATGTGGACCTGGGGGTCCGATGGTGATCGAGCTTGAAACTCTTGGAGCCTATCGACGTATCCTTGTGGTGGCGAATCAAAGTCTACGTAGTTTTGATGGGGATGGTGATTATGATCTAAGGAAGCCTGGGAGAAGATGTCACGTTCGATGCTTACTCTAATCCCACGTGAGTCATGATTGGTGTGAAAAACAAAGGGCAGCAGGGACCAGATGATCACGTCGTGAAAGGTGCGTCCGTGGGATGTTCGATGGGGATTACACATGGGGTCGGCCTAGAGAAATGGAGATTGGGACTTACTCTAGGATGGAGGCCCGAAATTTATTCCTCATGTCTGGCCATGAGGGCATCCCAACTCACTAGTGGGTTTAGATTTTCACCTATGTGCAAGTGCACAAGAGGGATAATGATAAGGGGCATTGGAATTAGTATGAACAAAGGGATATGAAAAGTGTGAATAAAATTCCCTCCATTCAGAACACAATAAGGGTGGCGTGGTGATGGAGGATAACTGTTGACCGTGTTAGAAACACAGCATCCATATCACATTAGCCTGAAATAGGAACAAACAAACGAGGGCCGACTGCTGACCGTGTTCAAAACATAGGACCTGATTCGAAATGTTGTGCAATGTCTTCTGGGAGTTGGCCAAGAATGGTAGGTGAGCCGATGTGGCATGGGAATAGGACATTAGGGGATCCCTTTAGACATTGAAGTAGATGAATATCTGAATGAAGGATACACAAATCATGGGGTGGAATGATGGATTGTTTGAACATATTCCAACGCTCTTGAAATTACACCACTGTGATCAGGGTATTAGTCATCTTATGCTTGGAGCATAAGACATCTCTTGTCTGGAGCAAGAGGCATCCCATGTTTGGATCATAGGGAGCACTACAGTTTATAGTCATGTAGAGAGGGATATTTACATATAGTTTATCATCATATGGATAGGATGGGGGCCATACAGTTTAACGTCATGTTGTCAGGACGAGGGTCATACAGTTTAACGTCATGTGGTCAGGACGACTAGGTAGGAGATACCTAGCAATAGTTTGTGTGGGACTTACGCAAGGATGTCCCTTTCTGGATGAACCTAGAAAAAGGGTGTCCACTGATGAGATGGCCACATAGGATATGTCCGCGAAGGAAATGGCCACAAAGGGCGTCTGTAATGGGTCTGGTGCCCATCCTACATCGCGCCCGCGGAGGGGTTCCCGCCTCCATTTCGTGAACGACGCTAGTCTACGGAGTGGGTGGCCACGAATGAGATGGTCGTGGAGGAGATGGCTGTGGAGGGACTATCCACGAAGGAAATGGCCGCATGTTTTTCCCAGTTTGGTTTCTCCTCTTTATAGAAGAGTGCATCCGCGGATGATATGGGGTTTGCGGATGGTTGTGGAACTCTACCGCTAGGAGCGATTTATCTAGCGTCTCCCCATGGGTTTTCACCCATCCCTACTCCCCTTTTATATGGAACCCCTCAATGACTATTTATAGTGTCATGAAGAGGATGTATCGACGGACACACGACACTTTTTGCAGAAGCTCATGAAGGAATCCCCACCTGTGAATGACTCGATCAACCTGGGATTTTTGGAACCGAGATATGTGGAATTGCTCTCTGGTCGTGCACCAATCCTCCTTTATTGCATGAGTGACGAGGTTCACAGCTTCATATGGATTCCGCCTCCATTTCGATAATGACGTCGTACGCGGCCTGGGCCAAGTGACGCGGTTCTCGGCGACGGACCGGCCTGACGTCTGTCCTGCTTCGCACCTGCAGAGGGTCCCTGCCTCTGCTCCCCGAACTACAGCGGTCTGCAGAATTGTGGTTCACCGAACCGGCCGTGTACTATTGCTGGGAGCTGGTACGCGGACCGGTTTGGTCCTTTCCCATGTCTTGGGGTAATTTTATTTCCCCCTTGAAGAAATTTTAGGACCCTACAAAGTGATTTTTGGTACTTGATAAATAGTATAAAATCATTTCCACATGAATTCAATCCTTCATAGATCATACCCATTTAATATAGTGTTCATTTATAATCATATGTTCATATTGGATGAAAATTATCTTCTTCGAGAATAACATTAAAAAGAGAAATTATTTTAGTGATATTGGTCTCACTCCATCCATTTATATATTTTAAATTATACAGCTTCAATATGGCTTATAATTCCTTATATTTAGTATAAAAATCATATAATGGAGTCATTTCACAACTTTTTAACTTCTAAAATCATTTTTCAAAATAATGAAGTTCATCATTAATAATCATTTTAATTTCATAAATACAATATTCATCATCATTCACACCAATAATCACATCATCGATATTTTATTCTTCATATTCCGTACTTTTAATCATATCAGATGATCAATAAAACTTAGTGATATTCTAGTCACTAGGTGAATTAAATTTATTCTATGTGTTGAGTCCATCATTTATAACATTAGTCAATTCAATGATATATCAAGTGTTCTTCTAACTCATATAGACTATGTAATCCCCAATAATAATATTATAAACATAGATAATGTATTTTATAGTGTTCATACACAAGATATTTGAAAAACATGGTAAAAACTTTCAACCCAAAAGCATAATATATATTCATATGATTGGAACCCATAATTTTTTGATATATATTCAGTTGATTTTCTTCGATAATATTAATATTTGAAAAAATAGAAAAATACCGAAAAATGGCCTTTTAGATATTTGGATCCCAACATTTCAAAGTTTTCAAAACATTCAATATGCATTAAAGGAAATGGGTGATTAAATTTATGAAAATAAGAACCCGATTGGTGGTAGTTGTTATCTTCTAAATTCAACCAAAAATTATCATTGATATCATATGTGGTATGACTAATACTCATGTTAGTTCATGCAACATAAGATCATGTATTGAATAGATGACATATGATTCTTTGAAAAAATTGAAAAAATAAATCTTCAAGCGAATAAGAAAATGAGGTCTAAAATGTACTCCTTATATCTAAATTTTCATAGGATGGGGAGTTAGAGAAGAACCAATAAAAATTTCATTGTTTTCATTATAAAGATAAAAAATGTATCACCGGCCTTCTTATCACTACATGGTGCTCCTTGATTGGTGTGACCATGATAAGTCTTAGTTGGATGGTCTTATATACACTAATGCAGAGATAGTCATTACAATTTCAACATTAGATGATAGCCTTCAATTAATATATGAAAAGGAAATATCTTTCTGTCTAAAGCATTAATTTTATTCACACAAAGATTCATGTGATACCACAGTTGTGGGAGTGGGGTCATGATGCATATCATATAGGATGGATGAAGTTACTGAAATTCTTTTTCAATGGTATAATTATCAATATATATTTTCTAAGATGTGATATTTTTTGTATCTATGAGGCCTCTCAAATTTAATATGAACATATAGATATAGATACCATCATATTTTCTTACACATGTTTTCATATATAAATATAGATACAACTCATATAGTTTCATTTATAAATATATATACCAAAGGAGATTTGGAATTAAAATTAAAAACATAAAACATAAAAAAATTTACTAATAAATTTTTAATTAATTTTATTATGAAATAATGGTTGTTATACTACGGGTAGTGGATTTATCCATTTTCAGCCAAATTATATAGTCTTTATCAATAGGGTTAAACATTAATTCACTTCTTTATTGTGGTATATTTTTGTTCCTGAGGACTGATTTTTCAGACTGGTATCATGTATATGATTTAGTGTGTGGGAGGAAAGTATAAATATCTCACCAATAAAGATTAAAATATACTGGGGTTATTCATTGTTACCTAAATTTGAATTTTTTTTAGTTGATTTTTATATGAAGATTGTGTTTCCAACCTATTATGCTGTTTAAATAATTAATATAGTGATCTATCTATGAATATTTTTTAATATTTCCATCATATCACTTTTCAATTTACATTAATTTTTTATTTTATATCTATTTCACGTCATGTATCTCATTATATATTTTTATAAATAATGATTAAACCATATTAAAAAAATGAATTATAATTTATTGATTCTTTTTTTTACATGTATTAGAGCCTCAAAACCTTATATGTTACCCAATATCCCTCCCTCCAGTGTCGTTTCTTTCAGAATCCCCTTTTTCTCTCTTATACATTTCATAATTTTTTTCATAAAGATATCTTATAATTTATTTGAATATTTTATTATTTATTTCTGATGAAAATTTTCATGCATCCTTACCCAAACAATCTTGTACATACAACCTTTTCCCGTTAATATTTTATTTAAATCATTATTAATATACCTAATTTTAACCCTTTTTTGATATATTATCCATGTTTGAGAAGACCATGGGATCCATACAACATTTTTTGGATGATCATTTCTGTTTAAAATAATTTTGGAATCATCTACATTCTAGATTTTTCTGTTTCACTATCATTGCCTTCTATGAAATTTTATCGTCACAAATTAACATTTTAAAAAAATTACTAAAATGATATATAATATTCTCTGGATTGAAATATTATTTTAGAATGAATAAATAATTGGGGTGTGGATTAAAATAAGATCAATATATTTGATTAATTATCTCATTTATATTTTTTCTTTAGTTTATTATTTTTTTTAAAATTTATCATGATATTTTTGTTGATATTCATCTCTATAAATAGATTTTCAACAATATTAAAGTGGCATGATTTCATAGATTAATATTTTAAAATATTATTAATGTTGGATTTGATATTTTTGTTGTATACTATTGTGAATGTTTCATCGTATGTGGGGTATTATTGAGGTAATAGAATTCAAAAAATAGTCTTAGTGTCTTGATCATCACAACTGTGTTTATCATCATTTTTATAGTTTTCTAATGAATAAGTGTTATTATGTTATTCTAAAACAATGTTTCATACTAGTAAAATAATTTCATTCATGAAACTCTCTTGTTTAATTTTTTAAAACATAACTAAATTTATGAATGCTTAAAAAATATCAATAAAATGGAAAAATTATTTTCTGTTTAAATTATAAAAAAAACGCTATAGTTTCATTTAAAAAATTAGTTCTAAATATGTAAAAAAAATTCGATCATAAAAAATTTATTCAAAATATTTTTTTGAAAAGTGGTAACTATTTTTTTCTAAAAAACATTTTTTCATGAAGAAAATAATAATTTAAAACATGTTTGTTTCTATAATTTTTTTCCATGGCTGAGAAATCATTGAAAAAGATACTATGAAAATATTTACAAAAAATAAACAATTTTTTAAATGATGTAACAAGTTTGGTTAACTCGTATTAAATAATTACATTCTTCTTAATATAAAACATATATATGTAAAAGAAATAAAAAAACTATATACATTGACTGATTCTATTCAAGAATTCAATCGTAATTTTTTTTACAAATAGGAAACAACTATAAAATATTTTATAAACAAATTACTTTATGCATTTTTTGAGAAATTTTAATTCTTAAGATATTATAGTCAATAATAGTGTTAACTAAATATCTACAACAACCTTTGTTGTATAATCACGTTTTTTATCTAAATGATTTGAAAAATATAAATATAATTAATAAAACGAATTAAAAAAATATTTTAAAATAAATTAAAAAATTATATATGAAATAATATAAAAAAAATTTATATCTAATAAAATAATAAAAAATTTATCTAATTGAAAAATTACATCTCCGAAAACCAGTATACATTTTCAAAATGATATATAACAAGTGAATAGAGATCTAAGATTCATAGAATCTAAAATAAAATATATTTATTTAAATAATTGTTTGAAAAAAGCATCAATAAATTTTGATACTGCATGTGAAATGAGAAAAAACTATTTGAAATGATGTTTTTTCATCAAAAAGATTAGAAACAACTATACAAGATAAATAAAAAATGAAAAATTAGAATGAAGAACCAAGGAAGAAAAATGATATAGAGGAGAAATGCATTGACCTTGGAAAATCTCATGCACATTGTAAGAAGATTTGTAGGAGAAAAAATTTTACGAGGAAATAATATCATACGATAGATCTTGAGAGGAATGATTCATTAGTGAATAATGATATATGTAAGATTCCACAAGGGTTGGGTTCCATGATGGAGCGATGTCATCAGTAAGGAGCAACGGTAGCGAGTGACAGTAGGGATAGTAGAGGTGGTAGTAGTATGGTTCTGCAAAAGCATGAATGCACGAGTGGAGGTGGTAGTGTATTATATTTCTTTTTAAAAGATCATGTAAGGTTTTTGAAATCTGTTTCCAAAAAGGGCTAATTAAGAATAGATTTATCAGCACTAAAATAGAATGTTTGGATAAAATTACTCTTTATCCAAAAATTTTAAACGTTAATAAATATATTGTTTTATCAGTGCTAAAAAGGGATGATAAAATGATTCTTTATAAAAGTTATATAATACATATCTGAATTTTACATTATATATATATAATTATTATAATATAGATCATATTTACACATATATATTTATATATATTTATAATTATTACTACAAATAAATATATATATGAACATTTTTATATAATTATAAATATTTATATAATATGTAAATATATTTATATATATTTATTAAAATTTTACTGTATATAATTATAATTATAATAAATAATTATTATTTAAACATATTTATTATACTTTTATAATTATTTAAATATTATATAATTATATATAATTCTAATTATAAATAAATATTTTTATAAATATTTTTATATAAATATAAATATATTTATATAATTATATATATATATTCATATATAAATATTTATAATTATAAAACTAAAAAACTATTTATTATTTAGATATATTTATTATAATTTTATAATTATTTAAATATGTTTTTTATTTGTTTAAAGATATTTATTATTTAAATATATTTATTTTTTAAATATATTTATTATTATGATATATTTATTATAATTTTATTATTATTCAAATATATGTGTATATTTATAATACTATACATTCTTTTTTGGAAACATTATATATATTTGAATTATTAGAAAAATATTTTAATATATCATATTTATATCTATTATAAACATGTGTTTTTTAATAAATATATATAAATAAACTTGTTTTATTATTAATATGATAATTATATATCTATATTAATAACACTTTTTAGTAAATGTTATTTCATCTCTAAGAATATTATTAATAATGATCCACCTTTATCGCCAAAAACTAAATTCTGATAAAGGGAACATCTTTATCAGTGTTTTTTGTGTTGATAAAATTTTCCTTTATCTGTAATTTTAGCTATCATTGATAAAAATATCCCTTTTATCAACTTTTTTGTTTAATTTTGATAAAACATTTGTTGATTTAGCTATGTAGTAGTTCATGAAAAAACCCTGTTTCGTTTTGTAGGCAACACTTAACTTGATTGATTGTATCTATAATAGAAGTTTTCGAGATATTTAAGATAATTAAAATCATTTTTCCTCATAAAATAATTACTGTTAGTTCCAAAAATGGGCATAGTCATGCAGTAACGCCTTTAAGGGATCTCATGGGAGGTCTCAGGTTCGAGTATCCTTGAATAAATGTAGGTGTGATAGATTTTGTTTTTTTCTTTGTATCCATACCCTAGAATCAGTGAAATAAGATAATAAGTGTAATCCCCATAATGGATTTTAAGAATTTATGATAATTGGAAGTATAGTAATATAAATATTTGGAATTCTATGTAGTTAAAATTTTAGGTTATCCAATAATATAGTCCCTGGTAGCCTGTAGGATATTTTTTCTATCATCACCCTAAAGAGATGGAGACTAAAATAAAAATAGAATCCCAGTATCTATAGAATAATTATAAAAGGATGAAGTTGAATTGAAATAGGTACAACAACATTTAATCAGAGACTGATGTAGAGCTTGAGGGTAAGCATATTGTTGAGCTTGGTTTTAAAAGATAGAAAAGTTGTATTAATAGTGAGAGCCATCTATTTGGATTTGAAGTCCATGAAACTGAAACTAGGCAATCTAAAATATGATGATACTATAATGATAAGTGGGGATGAACACCATATGATAAATAGATGGAGATAATTCCAAACATTTCTTCACCTTGGTGTCTGAACTATTTCATTCCAAACATTTGGAGGAATAAATGAATTAGAATGAGGTAATCACTGAGTCACTCAACTCAAGTAAAACTGAGCATGAAATTGAAATCATTGCCAACCCAAAGCTTCCGTAATCAACTAAGAGAAACTCCAATTAGGGTAAAATGGAGGAAAAATTACCCTAAAATAAAGTATATATAGATCAATGATCTCTAATTAGTTCCATATTCTACACTAAACTTCCAAAATTAGATTTCACAACAATAGTGGTGAATCAAATATGGTGATTCTCTATAAAAAAACTATTTTTACATAGGCTTGAATATGATTTTTTACTCCATTTTATTTTTTTACTCTATTTTAACATGGGGGAAATGGTATAATCACATAGCATGAGCCATGTATCAAGAGAGATGAATATGAATCCCTAATGATGCTTTCTATAATTTCATTTCAGAACCTCATTATGAATCCTTTAGTCGAGATGGGATCTATGTTATTTGAACGAGGTGGATACCCCACATAATAAATGAGCCACAACATATGATTGTAAATGGAGAATAAACATTGATATTTTTTGGGGTTTTCATTGTTTTCATGTTTTAATCATCAAAGGTGACAAGGTCCTCAATTCTCCCCACTGATATGGCTTTTGTATTGATGAAGTGTTCATGTTGGTTGTTTTACCAAATTTCTCAAATATGTTTATGACATGTTTTCCACCTCTAATTTTATTGGTGATAAAGGGAAACCATTTAGAGTAATAATAAAGGCGTCCATGTATCAGTGTTACAACTATGGCTAGTGAAGGTTGTGTAACTGTAGTGTGTTGTTAGAATTAAAACACACTCCATCACCGAATACTTATAACAACAATAAATAAATGATATGTAAAATTAATAATATAATTTAAATAAAAATTATATCATAAAAAAGTAAAATATTTTAGAAATTTTAAACAATATTTTGTACAATTAAATTATCAAGTAAAATATAAAAAAATTAATAAAATCAATGGTTTAATTGTATATGACACCCACCCACCCCCCCCCCCACCTCAAAAAGCCTTTTCATGGTATCGGTTGACAAAAAAACCACCCCCAAATCAAGAAAAATAATCAATCCATATAATATAATAATTCATATATAGTAAATACTCAAAATATGTAAATTAAAAATTAATATAAAACAATACTCCAATAAAATATAAATTTTAAACTGATAACAAACACTATGTGTCATAACATACACACCGTGTATTGGATTGAGGCATGGATGATTCCTACACATAAAAAATGAATTATGGATCACTATTACAATGTATCAAAACAATCTAATTTCATTTTCTATATTTTGAGTATGTCACTTGGCATTTTTTCTAAAGTGCCAATTTTAATTAAAAAGACACATTTGGAGTCATAAAAGTCACACTATGAATCACATTGAGGTGTAGCTGAGTCCAATTGGTCACAACTGACATATGGATTTTTTTTCAAATTTATCAAAACAATATGAATTCTATTGATTATCTTCAAGAAGTTCAGTTGTATATTTTACGAAAATTCCATTTTGAATGAAAAACAATCACTTTGAATTATATCAGTCAAATCATGTGTCAGTTTGATGTGTGACTAAATTCTATATATCACAAATGGGATATGAATCAATGACCTATCATATCAAAAAATTTCCAATAAAATTTTCTCAGTTTTTAGTGGGTGACATAAGCTTTAAACATAAATGGAAATGTTTAACTGATAACAATCACTTTGAGTCATATCTGGCACACCTTATATCAGATTGAGGTATAACTGATTACAACATGTCAAAAATGAATTATTCATCTTTTTCATAGATTATAAAAAAAATCCAAAGGAATTTTCACAATTCTGATTATGTCATTTTTATTTTTTTATTAACATTTAATTTTTTAAATAAAAGGACACACTTCGAGTTATAATGGTCACACCGTACTTCGGAATTATGGGAATCATATTCCTACATGTCAATAATAAATTTTGAATCCTTTTCATATAGTATCAAAAAAGTAAAAATACATTTTTTTAGATTTGATTAGGTCTCTTGGTTCGTAATAAAATTATATTTTAAAATAAAAGCACTCACATTGAGACATACATGTAACACCATGTGCTCGTTTGTGGTGAGACTGAATCCAACTCATAAAAAATGACTTATGAATAGTTTTACCAAACTTTCAAGACAATATGGGAATGAATTATTGGTTTTTAGGGATCAATACATGTTTTGAACTAAAAAACTATTTTAAAATGATATTAGATAATTTAAGTCGTACCGGTCACACGAAGCATCAAATTGACATGCAGCTAATTTTGTCAAACCAAAAAAATACTTATTAATTGTTTTCATAAATTATCAAAACTATATAAATTGGTTTTCTCAATTTAAGGTTTTTCACATTCACTTTTTAGTAAAAGTCGATTTTATAAAAAAAGGCACACTTAGAGTCACACCACAAATGTCTTCATTCATATTGATGTGATGATGATTCCTATAGGTAAAAAATTACATATTTTTAATTTTCCTAATTTATAAAACAATAAAAATGAATTTGATCTATTTTTCATATGGAAATTCTATTTTTATTACTAAAATGATATTTTAATCTAATAAATATACATTCAGTTTTATTTGTCACATCGTGAGTTGGTTTGATGTCAGACAGATTACTACAAATAAAAAATGGATTATAAATATTTTTTCTAAATTATAAAAAAAATTCATTTTGTTTTTCATGGTCTTCATGGATTATTTTTGTTTTGAGCTAAAATATTAATGTTAAACTGATAGTGGACTCATTGTGTCATTCCATGAAAACCATGTATTTTATTGGGTTGAGATTTTTTAATATTTTTCAAATATGACATATGGTCCCGTTTTACTAAATTATAAAAATAATAAGAATTTTTTTTCTATGTTTTTATTTTGACACATATATTTTTTACTAAAATTTCAATTTTAATTATAAAAACACATGGAGTTGTATCGTTTAGATCATGCATCAGATTGTGGTGTGTCTATTTCCTAAATGTCTAAAATGACTTAAGGATAATTTTACTAAAGTATCAAAACAATCAAAATATATTTTATCAGTTTTGAGTTTGTCACTGATATTTTTTATGAATGTTTCATTTTAAACTGAAAACATGTTGTTTGAGTTATATTAGTCACATTTTATGTTGGTTTCAAATGAGAAATATTTTTTTAGAGATAATGTCAATGAAATATTGTTTAATAATTCATTCTTTTCAGTCAACTATTTCAAAATCCTTTGGTAGATGCATCCATATGATTTATGTTTTGTTTCTGGCAGCATGGGGTTTTCTATTCTATTGGAAAGAAAAATATTCTCTATTTTTAGTATTTTTTGAGACAAATAATGTAATGTATGAGTTCAAAAAATATCTATTAAAAAAATAAACATTACCTAAAAATGATAAAAAATTTACTTTAAAATAGTAGATAAAATGAAGCAAAAATTAACTAAATAAGAAATTAGAATTCACCTTTCATAATGTTTGTAAATATGAACTCATACATTTTATCTACTATTTAAAAGTAAATTTTTTATCATTTTTAGGTAATGTTTATTTTTTTAATAGATATTTTTTGAACTCATACATTACATTATTTGTCTCAAAAAATACTAAAAATAGAGAATATTTTTGCTTCATTTTATCTCAGTTGTATCCTCAATGTCAAATATCTCATGAGGATGAGTATATTTGAATAAACCACACCATGTCAAGAAAAATAATCCCCTCGTATAAGAAAACGATTCTTATGTTATTAAAATTATAAATAAATATGTTAAACATAATTATGAAACAAAGATAATAAAATTCCAACATTAAAAGAAAACAACACTATTTTTATCATATTGGTTACACCATGCATCAGATTATGGTGAGGCTAAATCATACGCCTAAAATGACATATGGAATTCTTTTAAAGTGTTAAAAAAATCTAAATGTGTTTTCTCGGATTTGACAATGTCACTTATCTTTTTTATTAAAATGTCAATTTTATATTAAAAGAAACACCTATGGTCATACTAGTCTTATCATCTATCATATTGAGGGGTGTCTGATTCCTAGACATCAAAAAAAAATTATGGATCGTTATCCAGAAGTATAAAAATAGTCCTAATGTGCTTGATTGGTTTTGAGTATGTGGATTTTATTTTATTACAAAATAGTCATTCTCAACTAAAAACAAACACTTTTAGTCATATCTGTCACATCATTTTCCAGTTTGATATGAAACAATTTCTACATATAAAAAATGACTTATGAATTATTATTCGAAATTATAAAGTTAATCTTAACATGTTTTCTCATTTTCCAGTGAATGATGTACATTTTGATCTAAAATGTAAATTATAAATTGATAGTAGACACTTTGAGTCATATGATTCACACGATGAATATGATAAAGTTCTGGATAATTCTTACACATAAAAAAATGAATGATGGATCATTTTACTAATGTATCAATATAATATTAATGTGTTTTCTCAGTTTGGATTATACCACTCATGTTTATTACTAAAATGTTAATTTTTAATAAAAAAGACTCACATGGAGTCATACTAGTCACATCATGTGGTAGATTGTGGTATAAATGATTCCTACTTGTCAAAAATGATTCATGGAACATTTTTATAAAATATAAAAATAATCCAAATGTATTTGATCAATTTTGAGTGTGCAAATTGTTTTTCTACAAAAAATGTCAATTTTAATGGAAAACAGGCACTTTGATTCATATATGTCACATCATGTGTTGGTTTGACATAAGAATAATTCCTACATGTAAAAATAATCTAGGAATTGTTTTACAGAATTATAAAGAATATTATATAATGTTTTATTATTTTTCACTGAGTGACACATATGTGAACATAAATGTCAATTTTCAAACTAATAACGGAAACCTAAATTCGTATCAGGTAAATTGTGTATTAAATGGATTTGTGGATGATTCGTACATGTAGAAATGAGTTATGATTCATTTTTATAAAGTATAAAAATACTACAAATTAATTTTCTTGATTTTCAGTATGTAAGTTGAATTTTTTTACTTTAATATCAATTTCAAATAAAAAACCACACATTGAGTCATATCAGTTGCATTGTGCGTCAAATTGAGGTGAAGAAGATTATAATATGTCAAATATGACTTATGGATCATTTTCCTAATGTATCAAAACATTCTAAATGATTTTTCATGGTTTTGAGTTTTTCACTTTTCTTTTTTAATGAAATTACATTTTAAACTGAAAATACATACATTGAGTCATATTGGTCACATCTTCTATTAGATTCTAGTGAGACTGATATATACACATAAAAATTTATTATGAATATATTCCCAAAATTTTCAAGATAGTAATGGTTTATTTTCATAGTTTTCATTGACTGACACATGCATTGAACTAAAATGTCAATTTTATTCAACTTAAAGCCTATTTGAGTCACATCAGGCACAATGTGTATTAGATTGACGTGCGACTAATTTCTACAGGTCAAAGATGACTTATTGATAATTGTAATAATGTAGAAATATATTTAAAATTAATTTTCTCAATTTTATGTATGTCAATCAACATTTTTAATAAAATGAATTTATAAAATCGAAGACACACTTTGAGTCATGTTGGTCACACCGTGCATCATATTGTGGTGGGGATTATTCTTACAACTCACAAAAGACTTATGAGTAATTTTTATAAATTATAAAAAAAATCTAAATTATTTTTATCAATATTTATTATATGATTCATTTTTTAACATATAATGGAAATTATATAAGAAAACCATACAGTTCAAGTCATACCGAGAACACTATGTTTCTGATTGATGTGAGGATGATTGAGAAATGGATGATTACTACACCATTCATGATTGTTTACATGAAATATATTTTGGGAAGTCCTAATTTTCAATCAACTATTTCAAAATCACATGGTAGAATCATATTTATGATCTAATTCTCATTTCAAGAAACATTTGGTTTTCTCTTACATCTAAAAGGAATGTTTTATCTCATTTTTGGTGTATTATACATAATTAAAATCAATGTATGACTTCCTAAAAGATATGTGATAAAAAATAAAAAAAATATTAGATAAAAATAAAATGAAAATTAACTTAAAAATAATTGATAAATTGATGGCGAAATTAACAAAATAGGTAGTGCAAATTTACATTTTTTTAATGTTTCAATACATGCTTGTCCAATATACCTATTTCAATTATTTCAATTAGAACCTCGATTTCTAATCACACATTTCCATGAGAACTTCAAAAAAACCACCCCATTATGAGAAAAATAATCCACCTATATATGAAAAAAAATTATGTTTGGGATGCTATAATGAGACAAGGTAAACATAAATATGAAACAATACAGTAATAAAATGTCAATTTTTATCTAAAACTACACAATTTGAGTCATACCGGAAACTCCATGAGTTATATTGAGGTTAGGGTTACTCCTATGTATAAAAAGGACTTATAAATCATTTTCCTAAATTATAAAAATAATAAAAGTTCATTTTCTCAGTTTTGAGTACATCACTTGTCTTTTTTTATGAGAATGTTAATTTTAAATAAAAAATACAACTTTTGAGTTGTACTAATCACAGACTATATCATATTGAGATTACAGAAATTGATATATGTCAAAAATGAATTATAGGCCACTATCCAAAAATATCAAAACAACTATAATGTGCTAGAACAGTTTTAAGTATGATAATTTTATTTTTAAAGTAAGTGTAATTTTAAAATGGAAACACACACTTTGAATAATATATGTAATATTTTGAGTTTTTATGAGATATGGACTACTAAGCATAAAATATTAATTATTAAATAATAAACTACTCTATTAAGGCAACTTGAATGTCTTTGATCGATTTATAGTGAGTGATACATGTTTTGAACTAAAATGTAAAATATAGACTGATAATGGACACTTTGAGTCATAACAGTCTTACCATGTGTTGGATTGTGGTACAAAAGATTCTTATATGGAAAAAATGACTTATTGATAATTTTTATAAAGTACCAAAATAATCTAAATTTGTTTGTTCATTTCTGAGTATTCCTCTAGTATTTTATAAAAAAAATTATTTTTTAATAAAAAAACACACTTAGATTCATATTTTTCACACTACGAATTATATTGAGGTAATTCTAATTCATATAAGTCAGAAAGGATTTGTTGACATATTAAAAAAGTTTCAAAATAATCCAAATGTGTTTTCCCAGATTCTATTGTGTTTGTTTTGTCTTTTACTAAAATGTCATTTTAAACTGCAAACATGAACTTTGGGTCATACCCATTACATTGTATAATATTTTAAAATGATACTGATTCCTACATGTCAAAAATGAATTATGAATCATTTTCTTAAATTATCAAGACAATCAAAACTCATTATCTCCATTTTCAATGAGGGATAAATTTTTTGAACTAATTTGTCAACTTTAAACTCAAAACAGACACTATGGGTCATACTAGGAATACTGTGTATCATATTGAGGCGAGGATGATTATTTAATGTCAAAAATGAATAATTTATTATTATTATAAAGTATCAAAACAATCCTAATGAATTTTCTCTACTTTTTACTATGTGATTTTCTCTTTCAATTAAAATGTAAATATTTAACTAAAAACACACACTTGGAGTCATATCTGACACACTGTGTCTCATATTTAGGTGTGTTTGATTCGTAAATTTTAATAATAAGTTATTGATTTTTTTGAAGGTATTAGATATACTAATAAGTGAATTATCTAACAAAATAGCAAAATTGATTTGAGAATAAACTAAATACGTATTAGACATTTGCCTTTTCAGGATTTATATTTTCTTCAAACACATGGTATGATGTATATTCATTTATAACTAAATAGATTTCACATATTGAATATTGGGACTATTAAAAGTCATTTTACTACTACAAAAATATAAATAAAAATTGATTAATTATTATTTTAAATTAAATATTTATTATCATTGAATGTAATTCTTTAGGTATTCTAGTTTGATTATAGAATATGATATCTTAAATAAATTTTAAAACATAATTAAAAAACTCTATTCCATTGGTTTGTTTCAAAAACATCATAAACATTGACAAAAAAAGTAATTTTTTGATATCTATTTTTATAGTAAAATCAGATTATAAATACACTACTACATTTCCACATGTAGAATTTAATTGGACCATGGAATTCATGGACTTACCTCATGCCATGAGTCTGATAAAATTTAAACACCACACAATTATATCAAAAAAGTCATTAAAACATAATATAAAGTGTATTACTTGTTGTTTATTTATAATACATTGCATAAAATATATTATAAATTGAAAAATGGCATCACATGTGGTTGGGTTTTTTGGTATCCATAAATTGAAACTAGAAAAATGTTCTTCAGTGTATCCAAATTTACTATATTGAGTAACCAATACTTCTTAAAAAAGTAATACATATTGAAATGAATGAAAATATATATTACATGATTATATTATATATTTTTACACTTAAATAATGAGTATTTAATTGATTCTCTCATATGTATGTTTTCATTCATACCATTTGGTCAGTCTATCCTCTATTATATCAATTTTATTTTGTTATAATTTGAATTCATGTGTAGATGTGATGTTATTTATAATGAGTCCAAATATACATTGGTATATTTTCCCCATAAAATTTTATTCACATCTAGGAATTTGGGTTTTCCCTACTCTTTTATAAAAACGGTTCAACAGAACAGTTGGTATAGGGGTCATATACCAATGGTTTTAAGAAACCATTGGGAAATCTACAAAATTTTATCCCTTTACCAAAATTTTTTAAAAAACGTTTGTGAAGTCCATATTTTCCCAATGGTGTTTAAAAACCATTTGGAAAAGCCCCCCCCCCCCCCCATGTAGAAAAACATGCCTCCATTACACAGAAGCAGATAACTCTGCATTTCCCCCAGTTTCCAGAAGCCCTCGTGCAGGTGAACACTAACCCGATGTCTTTCATCCGATCGACTAAAACTTCCCCATCCATGTTAGACTCCTTCAACCACTTCCCAACTATAGACACAGAATCCCTAATTTAGGTAATTGGCATGGTTGGTGTGTGGTCTACCAATCTCTATGAGCTAAAATGGTGAGTTGAGGTATCTTATGAATTTCTAGTGTTGCTCATCCTTACTATGAGTTGGTTATAAGGGTATCCTTCTATTCTCAACCATTCTCCATTTATTTCACTATCTAGAAATTTCACATCATTAATCCCTCTTTTCTAGGAATTTTGGAAAGTTTTATGATTCACACTATTTGATATTGAATCAATGAAAAATACTTGATTGGTAAATGTCTATGATTATATAGATGATGGTTTCTAATCTATCCCTTACAAGTATAAATATTTTGTGTTATTTCAGATTTTTAGTATCATTGGTATACATTATTATAAATCTCACATTTAAAAATAAATTTTTTTCTATACATTATAAAATTAATCCTCTTTACGATCCATGAAAACCCTATTATTGTAGAAGACAAACACTATCCACCCATGGGGTGTGCTGGACTTGGGAAACTAATTGGGTAAAGAAATTTATGACCATAGGGGTTCCACGAATGAGTTATTGAACATGATTGAATGATATGGGATGCCTATAACACATAATGGGACCTGAGGCATGTGCCTCTTTTATGAGACCTAATGAAAATGAATTTAAACAAATTTTAATTTAATTTTTTAGTACTTGTTATTTGATTAATGATTTTTAATTCTATGAAGAAACCAACCAATGATTCATTTTAAAATCATAGCTTTTAATTCCATTTGGAAACCTCCTAGGATTAATGATGATTTAGTTTAGAAAACCATGGGTAAATCTACCTTTTATTCATAGTGATTGTGATTTTGGATGCCTTGGGGAAGTCCCCCTTGGATTCTAAACTAGAGGCCTCTCGCTTTATAGAGGATAGAAACTCATTCCTCCCTATAAATCCATTTGAAGACAATCAATTTTTTAGTTCTACACTCCAAATCTGTAAGGATTAACATAGTTTTAAGGTTTTGCATCAATTATTCTTTGCTTCTGTTTAGATTTGACCGAAACCAGGTGGTGAGGTGTGTGGAATGACATACCCAATAAGTATAGTTTGATTTTTTTTTTATTTTCTTTTTACAATTCACGTGTCATGATTATATGAATCAATAATATTTTAAGTCTTCACTTCCACTCCTTATATGTAGTTAGTGAATCATATCGACTAATGGAGGTGCAAGTGAGATGTATCACCACAGAAAGATGGTAAATGGTTGGTTTAGTCATATTATCTCGAGGTGGGTAATGTATATAAGGATAATCCATGTGAAGGGATTGGGGACGGTTGGGGCAGTGGGGTTAGTGGTTTTCCTTTTTTTAGTGGGGTGATATGGTACATTTTATGGAATTTAGATTAGGTGTCATGAAATGTGTTAAAATTTCACAATATTTCCATTTTTAGCCTTAATAACTTATTTAAAATATTATCTTTACATATTCAGCATCTTTCATGAAATGCCTTCAATTTATAATTTCCTGAAAAATGTTATATCTGGTCTATGGTGTTTTCTTGAATGTGATAAATGAAAAAATTACAAAACACATATCACCCCAAATTTATTCACACAAAACTTAATTAGTATATCTTTTCATTGTTTTAATTTTTCACTATGTCAACTAGAAACATCTTCCATTATAATTTACGTAAATATATTTTGTATTAAACATCAATATTTTTGAATTGCTTATGAAAAAATGCTGGATAAAATATGGATGTATGAAATTGATCGGATCGTAAGCGATTTTCAAAACAATTTGGAGAGAATGAAATCTCAAATTGATGATGATCAAAAATAAAGGATTAGACTGGATATTTTTTTAGATGATCGGTTTACGTTTATTTATCATTATGAGAAAGAAAGGATTTAGACTTAGGAAGACATTGATATGAGGAAAAATGATGCCTCTATTGAAAATTAAGATATTTTCATGGGTAAAAAATTGAATGATGGTACCTCGACTCCAGTATATCGACAATGCGATAAAATGAAAAGGCTAGAATTTTTAATTCAATAGATTCATGGGAAAACTATGTATGGGATTTCTAATATAGAAATCAATTGCATTATTACCTTATTTAAGGATTTACTTTCAGATGATGTATATATTCCCTAAAACCATTATATGGCATTGAAGTTAGTTGAAGGACGTGGATTTTCAAGAAAAAAAAATCATGCTTTCCCGAAAGATTATAGTTTTTTCTAAGAGGAAATCACTCAATGAAATGATTGTATGAAATGTGGCACATCCCACTAGAAGTCAAAATCTGATGAAACACCATCCTGCATGCCACAGAAAGTAATGTGGCACTTTACATTGATCCCTAGACTCTAGAATCTTTTTATGTTTGATGAAATATCAATAAAAATGAGATGGAATTATACCGAGAGATAGAAGACTAATGATGAGTTGGTTCACCCTGTAGATGGATTCACATGGCATAGATTTGATGCTCGATATCCTGATTTTGTAGCTGACATGCGTAATGTGAGGCTGGGTCTTTCATGTGATGATTTTAATCCGCATGGGTAGATTCTTACATCACATAGCACATGGGAAGATTTTATACACATTTATAATCTTCCCCCATGGTTGTGTATGAAAAAACCTTTCCCTTTCATGAGTATACTCATATCTGGCCCCTCTGATCTAGGCATTGATATTCACATATACATGAATCCTTTAATAAAATATTTTAAACTTATTTGGGATGTGTCTGTGCGCATATGTGATGCATATTCTAAAGACAGATTTCAAATGCATGATGCGCTTATGTGGACGATCAATGATTTTCCGGATTTTTCAACGATTTCGGGATAGAGAGCGAAGGGAAAACTGTCATGTACTATTTTTATGAAGAATACATGATCTAGAAGACCGAAACATCACTATAGTTTATATTTTATGGGAAAAATATTTGATAATACCATAAAGACCGATGGTCCACCTCAGCGTATATCTGTAACTGATGTGCTTAATGAATTGAAAGATTTCAGTTTTTCATTCGGGAAGGGTAAAATGAAATCTGGAAAGAGGAAGAAGTTTCCACTGAAACCTGTTATAATTGATGGAAGAAGAGTATCTTTTTTTATTTTCCATATTGGTCAAACTATTTGATACGTCATTTCTTAGATGTAATGAACATTGAAAATAATATTTTTGAAATGTTTCTTTTTGATATATCTAAATGTTAATGGAAAGGAAAAAAGATGATTTACGATCTCGACGTAACTTAATGGATTGGGGAATCAGAACTGAATTGCATCATGTGTGTATCAGTGAAAATAAATGGCAAGTTCCATGTGCTTCTTATGTCATGACAGCTATAGAAAAAAATTCTGGAAGTATTAGAGAATATTAGAGTTCTTGATGGTTATTCAAGAAACATATATAAACGGCTCTATAGAAGAGAGTTGAAGCTAAACTCATTGAAGACTCATGATTATCAAGTCCTTTGGCATGAGTTGATTCCAATTGAAATCCATCATGTTTTGTCAAATAATGTAAGAGTAACTATTATTCAGTTGTTCCCTTTTTTTAGAGACCTTTTTGCTAAGAATTTGACCATGTCCTTCTGGAAAACAATGTTGACAGATACCCCATTAGTTTTGTGTGAGTTAGAGAAAATACATCCTTTATCATTTTTCACATGAATGTTGCATCTAATTGTCCATATTCACAATTAAATACTTCTTGGAGGACCTGTTTCTTTTCATTGGATGTATCCAACTGAATGAAATATGTACACATTAAAGTATTATTTCTGAAACATGAATCATCCCGAAGATTCTATCATGAATGGTTACATGGAATAAGAACGTATGGATTTTTTCTCAATGTTTTTGTCTAATACTTATAAAAGAATGAAAAGGCCAATGAGAAATGAATAAGAACAATATGAGAAAATTGAACCCAGTTTTCCATCACTTCCTCATACAGGTGAAATTCCTGGATCATATACATTGAAGACATTAAGGCATGAAGAGTGGGAGATGTCACATCGCACATTTTTGTTCAACTGCGATTTTTTCGATGACTACATTATGTAACTAATTTTAATATGTATATATTATATATATATCTGTTAAACTCTTCAAATTTTTTAATCTACAGGGAACATAAAACAATGATAAATAAAAAATCATCGTTCGTTATCTTTGAGATGGTAGGATACTTTTCATTGCAAAGAGTTTTCTACCTGATTAAAATTGAAGGTAAAAATATTACTATTAAAAATAATTAAATCAATATTTAATTAAGTTTAATATTCATTTATATTATAGGTATTGATTTCTCCTGCTGAATCAGTCTCTAAGGACATAAGAGTTTTAACTTTTTGTCCTAATAACATGGTTCATGACTGAATCAATTATTATCAATGGGTATAAATTTATTGTCACTGAATGAGAAAATAACATGATAACACAACATTATAGTGTTATGGTTACTACCAAAATAGATATTTATGAAAATACATCAGATAGTAGACAGCGATTTCAAAATTTGGGTTATTATAGAATCATTGAAAAAATAATAATATTGGATTATTACTGTCTTGGACGAGTCACAATGATGAAATGCCATTGGTTTGATTCTATGAATTGATAGAGAAAATTTATTGATGATTGTGGATTTAGATTAATTAATATGACTCGCACTCTTGTTACCGATTAACCAAAGGTATTGGCATCCATGGATAAATATGTTTATTATGTCAATGACCAACTTTGTCTTGAATTTGGTGCCATAGTTGAAGTAATTCCAAGACATATTTTTGATGATGGTGATGATGGAATTGAAACTTTACCTACTACCATTAGTAACAATCCATTTATTTCTTTTGATGACCATAATAACTCAATTGTCAGAGATGATTTTGAACCTGAAGTTCGGGTGGAAAATATATAGAATCATCCATCAATGTTCTCAATTCATTTGTTTTACCTCGAGTTGGGTTGTTACAGTTGGTACTATTCAAATTGATTTAATATTTATTACAAATATGTTGTATCGGACATGACCGTTATGTAAATTTTCAATGATTATTGGTTGGGATTTTTATTTTAATTCATTGTTCTAATTTGGAGTTGATTTGTATTTAAACCTACGAAACCAACATTTCTATCTTGATGAACATTTCAATGCTTAAACAGTGATTTGTATAAAATTTGTAAGACTCTGAGACCACTCTTTGACATTTTTCTATGTAATGAACATTATGGTTTGTATTCTTCTGCAAAACATGTATGGAAACCTACATCATCTACCTGAGCTAAGGAAACTAAATTTTTCCTTAATTTTGACAACTACATTACCACTTATGAATCCTGTAGAATAAATGTTCCATGATTTTAATAGACTGATGACACCTAGTAAATAATCATCCTACTAAAAATTAAATATATATATTAAAACATGTATGATTTATTGACTTCATTATATATTTGTTGAAGCTCACCTAAAACTATGAATCATTAAATTATCCATGAATCCCCATATTCCCTCTCCTTTATTTTTTTTGGTTACAAATTAGTCATCCTTCTCTATTTACATCCATATTAGTTTTCAAATGCAAGAAATTAACCCAATTAAAGAGAGGAGACAATAATTGATTATGTACAATAATCACTTAGTGATTGAGCTGGGTATTTCACCACTAGTTCCTGCATGAGTATATTATTTCAAATAAATATATTTAAATAATATTAATGTCATGTGACTAATATTTTTTAAATTTTATTTCATGATCCATCTATTAGGTGATAGTTATTTGATGAGCATCATAGTAGTGGTCCCAGTACTCGAGGTGTTCGTACGAGGGGGGTGGTACATGATCAAGATGATCTGGTCGGCATACTCAATTAGACCCTACCCATCCCACTAACATACCATCCATCCCACATTCTGATCCTAGTGTCCCATTAGGGAAACATGGGATATTTAGGCCTCTCATGTTTTCACCACCCTTTACATCTACGCCTCTTGACCCATCTGTACCATATTCGAAGATGATTCCCACTCCCCATTTAGCATTTGGTCATCCATCCCTGTCATCTTCTTTTACATCTACTTAGTTAACTTCGGGCTTTTATATTCCATCTTCTTTGACTCCTGCTCCACTGGAGTCTATCTCTGCGGAGCATAAATTGGGACCCACTTCATCTATATAGGGTGTTCCTTCAGTTTCTGTAGATCCAGCGGCACCCATTTATTAGACTACCGCAGTTATACTTATACGAACCTAACAAATTTTTTTGCCATTATGTATTTTTATTATAACATTTACTAATAAAATACATGTTTTCCTTTCATAATTGATACATCTACTTTTAGGAGGCGGGGGCGGGGGCGTACACTCATGTGTGCAGTGTGGAGCTGCCGCACACAATTGATGGTGGAGTACAATAAATATAGTGATATGATTGAAAAATCATGGAAGCAATGTTGGAGTTTTTTGGAGATGCTTGCCAAATACTCCGACATCATTCCTGTCAGCCCGCACTCATAGAGATAGCTGCCAAATGAAGCAAAGGATAAAGCCTGGGAAAATATATGGTTAAAAAATATATTTTATTTAATTAAATATATTAATTTTTGTATTTATATGAATTAATATTTTGGTGTTAAGTGTGGTTTAATTTCCCCGATGGTGACGGTGCATAGCCAGCTTGTCTAAAGGATTATGGAAAGATTTAGAGAGTGTATAAGCATGAGATGTACATTGGCTAGCATGCTAGAGTGGGTACATAGTTAGAGGTGTTCCATGTCGTGGATTATTTTCCATTAGAACAGTACCAACAGATTATTACCCATTGGATGACTAGCCAATTTACTGTATTAATCAAATTAGAGGTATTTAAATGAAAATTATCATGATTTTCGTTAATACTAATTATTGAATTTTTTTAGGATGCATCTGGAAGAAATAAACAAACATTGATTCTATGAAATACATCCACACAATGGGTTGTACTATGATGCCATATCATGAGAGACAACATGTATGACAATTTATAATCTTTCTTTATGACTTTCACTTTCTGTTACTTCCTCCATAATTTATTCGATTTCTAATGTTTTATATAATTATAGTTATAAAATTACTATTTTCTTGGTATTCTATTTTTAATTATGGTTTCCTACATAAAATTTCATTTTAGAGGCATAAATTGAATATAGAAGGATGTGTGCCTCAACCAAAACTGTTTGATCGAGTAGAAAGAAGAATGATGGAAGTGCGGTTAATGAACTGACACAGCAGCATATAGTATGTTTTACATTATAGATTTAAAATTTTAATCTCTATTTTGTAACATAATAATTTATTTATATTTTTAATAGGATTCTTTAGAGGCCCTTGATGCCTAGTAATTGGGCAATTTTGGGCCAAACGATCACTTACATCAGGTGTTGGGAGATGAGCACCCTGATAGAGTACGCTGCCGACCTGGGAAGAGTGTAGTTTTTACGAGGTATTTCCCATCCTCATGTATGAGTTTTAGTGCCACTGAGTTATAGCAGGTTACGGCATAGGTAGAACCAGCTGAAAAAAGGGCCACAAAGATGGCCGAACAATATGCTTGGGAAAACACTACATTTTTGAAACAGATGGATGTTTTACATCCAACACTTCCACCGGAGGCCATCAATGCTTGTGATGAATGTATGTCATCGATGCATTCTATATATGGTGCACTAGGTGGAAGTTCTAGTGGTGGTCAAGATGATGGAGAGGAGGAGGCCGAGGTAGAGGAGGATGGTGATGAGGAGGGAGAGTCTTCATACGAGGGCGAGGATGAGGGTAGGGACGATGATGGGGACGTCGATGAGGATGAGGGTGATGGTATTAATGATGGTGATGATAGTTATAGTGATGAGGTAAATATTGATCCATTATATTTTTTATTGATATTATTGACCATTCATGTTTATTTATTTGTTGTGCCTGTATATATGTGTTATTAGGTAGGTCACATTTTTTTATTTTTTATTTATAAACGATAATACTTTACTTGATGATTTGATGTGACTGATTCACCCTTCCCATAGACAGACCCCCACCCCCTAGCCACCCACCGCCTTGGACAATCCGTACCCCCTGGACAGCCCCGCCACCCCCGTGGACAGCCTTCCAACCCCCCTAGATAGCCCCCCACCCTTTGTTCATGGGTTGTCCAGTTGTGGGTGTTGATTTGAACATTTATAAAACATTGTTGGTTCCATAATATATTTTTTTCCATAAATGAAAACATAAATTTAATTATTGGTAGGAAATGAGATTCTAAAAGATTAAAATTATTATTTGTATATTATTAATGTTTTGTTTTTAAAAAGAATGGATGTTGTGAAATCCCCCTTTTTAATGAAATTGTATTTTTTTAGTGGAATTTATAAAATTGGTGGTCTAATAAGAAGTTGATATAATGAAATTATTTTTTTATCCATGAAATAATTTTCATTGAAAATATGTAAATACCATACCATGAACCTAGGATAGCCCTCCAGACAGCCCCCACCCTCCTCCCTGGACCTCGAACAGCCCCTCGTACGTCCCACAGACAGCCCCCATGGACCCCGAACACCCCAAACCCTCCTCCTTGGACCTCAGATAGCCACCGAACAGCCTCCCCAACCTTTTTCTTGGATCCCAGACAGCCCCTCTGATATCCCCCCAGACACCCCCCCCCCCCAACCCTCCTCCCTGGACCACAAACAACCCACAGATAGCCCCCCCAACCTCCTCCCTAGACACTAGACAGCCCCCCGAACAGCCCAACACCCTCCTCCCTAGACCAAGGATAGCCCCCACATTCCTGGTCCCTGGAAAGCCCCACCCCTAACCTCCTCTCTAGACCTCAGACATCCCCCTACCCTCCTCCCTGGACCCCGAACTTCCCCCCTCCCCTCTCTCTGAACATATGGGTTTTTTAGTGCTATTCAATGTGTTTTTTGTGGTGTTTAAAGTATGTTTTTATATGTTTTTGTGTGGTTTTTTATGCTTCTATATGTAGTGAGGTGTATTCATTATATTATGTAGTGTGTTATACAATGTGTCTGTTTTTTGTGCGCTTTTTATGTTTGTTTTCTATGTAGGTGTATGCAGTGTATTATGCAGGCTAGGTAGTTTTTATGTGTCTGTTTTTTATGCAAGGCTGTTATTATGTGTCTGTTTTTTATGTAGGTGTATCTTGACGTTGTTTTCAGTGTTTTTTGTGTTTGGGAACTCCCTGGATGTCCTCCCTCCTTCCTGGACCCTGGACAGCCACCCCCCTCCTCCCTGGACCCTGGACAACCTCCCCCCCCCCCACCCACTTATCTGGACATCATACAACCCCCAGGACAGACCCCCACCCTCCACCCTGGACCCCAGAAATCCCCCCAACCTAACACCCCAACATTGGGTGAGTGGTGATTCGACATATATTAAACATCACGACAATTCCCAAAAGTCTAAGGACAACCTACCTTGATTCCGAAGAAAATCACACTCTTAATTCTGCATCTCGGATCCAAATCTAATCTCTCTTCATGATTCACTGAAAATCCCAAAGGAAAAGAGGGTTTTAGAGATTCAAAAGAAGATGAGAGAAGATTGAAAACCCTAATCTAAAAGGGGAAGCAAGGATGGGATTAGACTCACCCGGATCTTCAATCCACACTTGACGGCACTCAGAACACCCAAAGATTGAAGGTGATCTACCATTAAGAGCTCTTGGGAGCCTTGGATTGTGTTGATACATTAGCACAAGGATCCAACTATCATTTGTGACATTTACGAGTCAACCCGCCTCAATTTGAGTCACGTTGTGGTCGGTACCACACAAAGTGTCGCACTTTTATTTGAAATGGATAGCATTTTAAGTGAAAACAACAACTTTCATTATGAAAACCGACCAAATGCATTCGGATTCTATTGATACTTTAGGAAAATGATCCATGGGTCATTTTTAATGTGTACGAGTCAACACCGTCTCAATATGAGGCATGGTGTGGCCGCTACCACTCAAACTGTCTCACTTTGATTTGAAATAGACATGAATTTAATTGAAAACAACAACCTGCACACAGAAATCCAACAAAACGCTTTCTGATTGTATTGATACTTCAGAAAAACGATCCATGTGTCATTTCTCATGTGTATGAGTGAACCCCAGCTCAATCTGAGGCACGATGTGGCCGGTATAACTCAAAGTGTCTATCTTTTGTTTAAAATGGACACTGTTTTATGTAAAAACAATTGACATATGGAAAACCGACCAGACATATTCTGATTGTGTTGATACTTTGGCCCAATGATCCATGGGTTATTTGTGATCTGTACGAGTCAAAACCGCCTCAATCTAAGGCATGGTGTGGTCGGTACCACTCAAAGTGTCTCACCATTATTTGAAATGGACAACATTTTAAGTGAAAACGACAACTACATATGGAAAATAGACTAAACACTTTCTTATTATGTTGATACTTTAGAAAAAATTATCCCCTAGTCATATGTGATGTGTACGAGTAAACCCTGCCTCAATCTGAGGCATAGTGTGGCCAGTATCCCTCGAAGTGTCTTTCTTTTGTTTAAATTGGAACCCTTTTAAGTAAAAAATAGGCATATGGAAAACAAACCAAACATATTCGAATTATGTTGATACTATATCACAAGGATCCATGGATACTTTTTGATGTATAGGAGTCAAACCTACCGTAATTTCAGTCACGGTGTGGCCGGTACCACTCAATGTGTCTCACTTTTATTTGAAATGGACAACATTTTAAGTGAAAACAACAACTAGAATACGGAAAACTGAACAAACTCAATCAGATTCTATTTATACATTAGGAAAAATATCAATGGGTCATTTCTGACATATACAATTGAACCCCGCCTCAATCTGAGGCATTGTGTGGCTGGTATCACTCAAAGTTTCTTTCTATTTTTTAAAATGGACACTATTTTAATTAAAAACAATTGGCATATGGAAAACCGACCAAAAATAATAGGATTGTATTGATGCATTATCACATGGATACTTGGGTCATTTTCAACCTGTACGAGTCAACCCCACCTCAATCCGAGGCATGGTGTGGATGGTATCACTTGAAGTTTCTATCTTTTTTTAAAATGGACATCATTTTAAGTAAAAACAACCGGCATATGGAAAACTAACCAAAGGTATTCGGATTGTGTTTCTACATTATCACATGGATCCATGGGTCATTTTTGACATGTAATAGTCAACCGAACCTCAATCTGAGGCACGGTGTGGTCGGTACAACTCAATGTTTCTAAATTTTAATTAAAATGGAAAACAATTTAAGTGAAAACAAAAACAGACATATGGAAAACTGACCAAACACATTCAGAATGTGTTTATACTTCCGGAAAATGATTCCTGGATCATATGTGACAAGTACGAGTCAACCCTGCCTCAATCTGAGGCAAGGTGTGGCCGATATCACTTGAATTTTTATTATTTTGTTTAAAATGGACATCATTTTAAGTAAAAACATCTAGCATCTAAAAAACCAATGGAACATATTCTAATTGTGTTGATACATTAGAACAAGGATCCATGGGTCATTTGTGACGTGTACGAGTCACCCCCACATCAATCCGAAGCGCGTTGTGGCTGGTACCACTCAAAGTGTCTCTTTTATTTGAAATGGACAACTTTTTAATTGAAAACAACAACCGGAATACAGAAAACCAACCAAACACATTCAAATTCAATTGGTACATTGGGACAATGATCCATGGGTCATCTATGACGTGTAAAAGTAACCCCCGCCTCAATCTGCAGCATGGTGTGGCCGGTACAACTAAAACTATCTCACGTGTATTTGAAATGGACTGGATTTTAAGTGAAAACAACAACTTGCGTACAAAAAACCAACCAAATGCTTTTAGATTGTATGGATACTTCCAAAAAATGATCCATGAGTCATTTTTGATATTTTAGATTCAACCCCGGCTCAATATAAGGAACGGTGTGGCCGGTATCACTCTATGTGTCTCTCTTTTGTTTAAAATGGACATCATTTTATGTAAAAAAAATGGGCATATGGAAAACCAACCAAACATATTTGGAATGTGTTGATACTTTAGCACAACGATCCATGGGTTCTTTGTGACATGTACATGTCAACCCCGCCTCAATCTGAGGAACAGTGTGGCTGGTACCAATCAAAGTGTCTCACTTTTATTTGAAATGGACAACATTTTAAGTGAAAACATCAACTGATATACGGAAAACAGACCAAACGCATTCAGATTTTGTTGATACTTTAGGAAAACGATACATGGGTCATATGTAACGTGTACGAGTCCACTATGCATCGATATGAGGCACGGTGTGGATGGTATCACTATATGTGTCTGCCTTTTGATTAAAATGGGCATCATTTTAAGTAAAAATAACTGGCATATAGAAAACCAACCAAACATATTCGAATTGTGTTTATACATTAGCACAAGGATTTATGGTCCATCCTCACACAATCCAATTCTCATGTGAGGAAATCCAACACCAATTCTAAAACACATGACATTTAACACGCCAAGGACAAATACATTTGTAACACCCCGACCCCAGTTACCTAGAGTCAGTGAATTATTTCAATAAATTGGCATGATTACAGGGAATAATGTCCTGAAGGAACGATCATTTTATTTTGTCATGGAAAAAAGATAACATACATGAACTTTACATTACATTATAAAATAAAAAACAACTAAAACATTGCCTCCATTGACAAGATTCAAATCTCTTAAACTATCCCTACAGGTCAGTCATAATATACTTCATCGCATCCTAGGAAAAATAAAACACAGAAAGGGGTATGCTCAGATGCTCAGTACGGGTAAATCATATAGTATAAAATTTTCTAAATAAACATATACATTTAAGGAAATGTATATGACTAAAACAAAATACTTTTAATAAAAAAACGTCAACATAATGTGGCAATGATAAATCAAACAATTCCATTTACTTATTCACATGGATATTCTACTAGTCGAATAATCACATGTAATGTCAATATCCAATTTCATAATGGTGGAATACATAATACCAGACTTTATAACCACTTAGTCAAGGCCATGTGCCATGACTAGAAATAAGATTTCATCAAAACCATGTTCCAAGACACTAGTTTGTCTCATGAGACCTACCGATGCATCGAGAAGCTATAGCGGGCTCCACCCGTCACTTACTAAGTCAAATGAATTCCTCATATGAAAAGTTTTAAACATAACATAAAAATTCATATTAAAACTAGCATAAGAAATGTAAACAATTTATCCATAAACCATTAATGGTATAAAAATAACACATCCATAGTCAAACATATCACAGAACCTTCAATACAATGTGGATGATTTGTATAATAAATCAACGTTTATCAAAAATAATATCCTATAAAGGATTTGACATAGTTGAAAATGATCAGTAAAAATCCTTAAGAGAAATACCCATTTTTCATGAAATCATTTAAAAGTCATGTAAATAAATTCATTTAAAAGATAGTTTTAAATAAAAGAGCCTCGTACAACTTTGAAACTTTTTAAAGGAATTAACATTTTAAAACATTAATGTCGATATAAATAAATGCATAAAACCATTTTTATAACATGGACATTAATAATAAAGGATTAGAAGAAAAAATCATTAAAACATTTAAAATGATGTTTTAGTAAAAATTCTATTAAACATTATCCCTTTAAAAACACTTTTATGATACACGGACATGTATAATAAATATTTCCAAGTAGATACATACGTTAAAACAACAATGGATAATAAAGAGATTGTGAAATTTACCATTACCTTGCACTTTCCTTCGGTCAAGGGTATGTTTAACCTCCTGTATAATGACCATAGTATGTTATTAAATTATTCCATAACCATATTCATATTTTTTTTATTATACATGATTCATTTATGACTTTATAATCCCCAATTAATAATGATTTCTATGTTAAATTAATATTTCGGGTAATAATCGCTTTATTTATTGTACGTGTTTTAACATTTTATTTTTGATCATATCATTTAGATAATAGTTAAAATAACTCCAGAATACAAACATTTATTTATATGTCATATATATTTAGATTATATATATTTATAATAGATAGATATATTAAATGGGAGGCACCGTTTATGGAGACGGTAGGTCGTACGTACACATAAACGTTGTTTCCGATTTCACATCGTATTGAATGGAAGTGAATAAGCTATATATAAGTATATACATATATATATAAATAGATATCCTGTAGAATTATTATGTCACATATTACATACTTATTAATAAAATATATTTTTATAATTATCGTTGAATGTTGAACGTGGAAATTAATCTCATCGTGTCGTGGAGACGGTAATATGTACGTACGCACGGGTGACAATATCATTATATTGATAGTGAAATAATATTTAATTGGATGGTACATTATATATAAATAAAAATTAACATGTTATTTTTATTATTTACAATATTTATACTCATTATTATACTCATCCAAAAAATGAAGTGTTTGAATTATAAACTACACCACGACGTGGAGACAGTAAGCTGTATGTAAACACGTGTGGTGAATTTTTCATTATAGGATCGATAGAATAATGAATATGGTTGTACCGTATTTATAATAACATCACATTATATAGAAGGTAATTTATTTATTATTTTATTATGGAAACAACAAAGAAAGAGGAAGTGGAAGAAGAAAAGAACTTGAAAGAGGCTGGTGAAATTATTACCTCTTCTTCGGGTGTTTCCTTTTGACATGATCAAAAGAGCTCCTTTGGTTGGATTTACATTCAGAGTAAGGTCTCTAGGTTGAAGGGAATATATTTTATAAGTTATTTGGGTAGGGGTGGTTGACCCAAATGGTTATGGAGGTGTGAAATTAAGAGAAGGGGAAGTGCCCTTTTACAATGGGGTGAGGGTGATATTTGGAAAGGATTTAAATATTAATTTATTATACAATCATATTCAGTTTATAATAGCTCCAAATGAACTTATTTGGAGATTTAGGTGTTTATGGGTATATATCCTATCAAAAAATATGTTTTTGAGATATTTAGGTTACCATTTAACCCTATATTTTAGATTTAAGTCTTAGTTAAATAGTTTAATTTTTACCGTCTCTTCTTGTATTCTTACAAAATATGGTTAACATACATACTCTAAACATCCAATAGAACCTCAAGTGGTTCATTAATGAAATATATAATATTATTTTAGACCTTTGGACGAACCTTAGATTTTGTGGATTGTTATATCAACCAATAATATAGTATTTCTTTTAAAAACTAAATTATGTCAAATTTGACAGTATTTGTTATTTGGTTTTTTGGAAAGTCATCACAATGTGATTACTAAGAACCAAATACATTGAATCAATAATAACATGTCATATTAACCTATAAAATTTGTGGATGGCATCAAAAAATTCAAATTTTATATATTTTAATATTTAAAACATCATTTATTTTATTCTTTTATTAATAAGGAAAATACTGCATCATTATTGTGTCAAAAAATATATATTTATTTTATGTCTAAAAACAATGAATAAAATATAATCATGTATTAAATATTTTCATATTTTAAATGAATATTTATAGTCTATGTGATCAATTATATATCCCTATATAAATTTTTTTTACTAAAAGATGCATTCTTTTGTTATTGTTGCCTATACATTAGATTAATTAACATAAAATATCATTATCACTCCCAAGTGGCTCTATTGTAACAACCTGAGATTTTATGATAAGTAATATTTTAAATTTATTTGATGTCTTGTGTTTTATGTTACACCAAGATTATCTTGAGCTATACACAACACCGTATTTTCTTTCAGTATACACAACACTATACTTGTATCGGTTTACACACAATTTCAAGTTCGTTTGATAGATGGTTTTCTACGCAACATTTAGTGTATATATATATACATATATTCAATTTATAAATGAAATATGTTTGGATTATATTATACACAACAACAAAGAAATATTTCACTACATGCAACCCTGACATGGCTTTCATTACACGCAATCACGACCTTCCACGATAGCGTTTGGTTTACTCAATACCGAGTTTCACTAAACAACGATATGTTATTAAAATATTATATAAATTAACCGTTATGAATAGTAATACCTAATTTTTAAAATTTTATAAATTTTATCTTTCAAAATGGAAATCAATTTTGGATTCAGATTATCAAAATTGGCCTAGGGTGAATTTATGGTATTTTTCTGAAAACTTTCAATTTTTGATGAATATTGAAAACACTGGGTTACTATTTAAAAACCGACTTTTTATTTAAATAATAATTTATTTTATTAAAATTTAATTTAGGTCAAAATAGATACATAATACCTATATAAGTTCAATGTAATCCATTGGTGTAATTTTATATTAATATAGATACATAAAAATTTTATTGAACTTTTTACCGTCTTTTACCCACCTCCTAGGAGCATTTGCAATTGTACATAAAACTTAATTTTCCAACTTTTGTGAGTTGAATATCGAAAATACATAAGGAACGGTAAATATCCAAGAGTAAAATTTGGTTCAATAAGATAAAAATATTTTTTGGTGAATAATAACTTTTTACTTTTATTTACCACAGTAAAAAGTAAATATGGTAATTAAGGGTAAAAATGATATTATTATTACCCTAACACATGTCCTAATTCTATTGGATAAGTATAATTATGATAAAATCAACCTTAGGAATAAAATATTACCCTTTATGTCTACTTGGATTATATTAGGACACTTATTATTATTTTATTTAAAGAAGAGTTAAAAGAGTCAAAATCAAAGTTTAATTACTAAAACATTATTAATATAGGGTTATACATAAGATAAATTAGAATATAAATATTCATTAGAAAGATAAAATAATTTCCTACATAATTTTAGTTTATTTAAAAAATTTATACATTAAATAATTTAATTTATTTATGAAACAATGATGATGCAGTAATAAACTTATCAATGAAATATTAACATATTTGATATTTTAAAAACCCAAATAAATGTAATTTCAAACTTATTATGAATTAAAATAATTTTATAGGTTAATATTACATGTTAGTATTGATTTAATTATCTTTTTTTTTACTAATAATTCTCTTACTATTTTCAAAAAAATCAATTACCAAATAGTGTCAAAATTGAAAACAATTAGTTTTTAAAACAATTATTATATTATTAATTGTTATTATATTCTAAAAAATCTAAGGATCTACAAAATGACTTAGATAAGGATATATATATTAATAATGAACAACTTGGGGTTCTTTTGACTTGTTATGGTATGTTTATTAACCATATAGTGTAAGAAAACAAGAAGACACGGTAAAAGTTAAATTATTTAACTTAGAGTTAAATCTAAATGAGAAGTTTAAAATATAACCTAAACTTGTCTAAAACATATTAGTTGAGAGTATTTAGACCCATACCCACTTTATATTCTAACTAAGTCACTTTTGATCCATTATAAACCGAATATGACTTTATTATAAAATAGCATTTTATGCTTTTCCAAAAGTGCCCCTCTCCTCCCTTATAAAAGGGCACATCCTCCCTCTTCTATTCACACAATTTTGATCCTTCAATCTTGGAAAAACCCTGACCATTTCAATTCTAAACTTACCTAGAAACATTATAGAGGTTCTGGTCTCCTAAAAATTCCAACTCTAGTGCCTTAAGAGTATACTTAAAAGTGGTGTGTCAAATAAGAGGTAATCTCTTCTACCGATTCTTTCAAGTTTCTTTCTTCTTAAACTTCTTCTTCTTTAGTTGTTTCATTATAAAGTAATAACATAAGTATCAATAATAAACTTATATTTTATTATAAATATGAAACAACCCCATTTTAAATTCTATCCATCCTATGGAAAACGAAATCACCGCGTGTGCGTACGTACGGAATACCGTCTCCACGTCGTGGTGTAATCTGTTTTTCCACCACCACCTTACTTGGATGGGTATAATGGTGTAACTAATAACTATATATGGTTATTATAAAATCATAATGAATCTGAGATATTATATCACCCACTCAAATTCCATTCAATAATAATGTGAACTATATCATCGCTCATGAGTACGTACGGATTACAATCTCCATGACGCGATGAGATTCATTCTTCATGTCAACCTTTCAAGAATGACTACAAAGTATATATAATGAATAATAATGAAATATATGACATAATTAATCTACTATATTTTTGTATATATATATATATATTTCATCTACTTACATCCATTCAAGTCAATAAGGAAAGGAAAACAGCGTTCATGCGTACGTACGGCCTACCGTCTCCATGAACGGTGTATTTCATTTCATTAATCTATCTATTATATATATATATATACTGAATATATATGATATATATATCATGATTTACATTCTGGAAGTATGTAAATCAGGTTATAAGTAATTATAATATCAAGAACAACAATTCCAAACACGTACTATAAATAAAACTATTTTACCCAAAACGCTGCTTTGACATGGAATTTTCAAAAGAACTGGTAATATAAAGACATTAGTGAACCATATATGATATCATAAAAATTAATATGATTCTGTAATAAGTAAATGACATTATTTAAATCATTATACAAGAGTTTTAGATACTTACAAAGCATATCGGACTTAGGGTAATGGATAATTTTGCAAATCTCATTTTTATCTGAGATTCCTTATACGTAAGTATTTACTGGGGTTATATTTTTCATCCATGTCCATAAAAATGTCTTCATAAAGTGTTCAATATTGTTACATGTTTTTTTCATGTCATTTTTACGCCTCTTTGACTTTTACTTTGTGTTATGGAATGAATCTTTCTTTTGATTACCATACGTGGTACTTTTTGACTTTTCCTTTAAAAGTACGAGGAGAATGTTTTTTTTACTTATATGGCATGAAAAAATTTTACGGTTTTATAACACCTTATTTTCATGAATATTACTCTACAAGATTTAAAGACTATTTTCAACATGACCATTTTATTTTAAAATTGAATGGCATTTTGTGAAAATAAAATGATTTTGAAAAAGAAAGGATTATTCCTCAAGAATTCATCTCATGTGATTTATCAAAACCATTTTCCATCTAAGATGACATTATTTCATATGTGTATGTCTCAGAGTATAATGTCTCTATGATTTACATAGTTTCACTTTTCTTATGATGTAATTATATCCATTTGTTTTATATGGATTATGTTATAATGGGATGATGTTTATGGAACCCATTTTATTCTTTGGGTTATGATGAATGATTTATGTTTATGTTGTGGAACACGTAATAATGATTTCATAATGAGATGGGTGGGACCTATATATCCCTCAAATGCATTGGGTAAAGATTTATATCTCATGAGATAGACATGCGTAGATCGTCAAGTTAATCTGGTTCAGTGATACAGGACTCGAACAAGGAGTGAACACGATTTAGTAATGGACATTTTCCACTAAGATGGTCTTGGCAGCAATGTCTTGGCTACTATGGAAATCATAACATGTTCTTAATGGATGCCAAAATTACATGTTTTATTCCCAATCTATTTTATCATGATTGATGATCCATTTTGATCTATTCCTTACGTACTGCCATGTTTTATGTCACAACTCATGATTTTTATGTTTAAACATTATGGTCATGTTTTTAAGATCAAATGTATTTGTTTTGTTTTGTTTTCTACATGCTTACCCTTATTGAGCATTTAGGCTCACCCTCTATATGATTTATTTTCCCCAGGTTAAAAAGAAAGGTTTTAGGTAAGAACACAAAAGGGGAAGATCATTATGGGAGATATTGAAGTTCTTTCACCATGATTAGAAGATTATGTTCTGTGTTTCCAAAGACACTAAACTATTACGGTCCTTTGGGGTCTGTTTTTGTTATGTATTAGGTATTCCAATAATGTAATGTAATGTCCATGTACGTCAAGCCTGGGTCTATACAGTTGGTATTAGAGGAAAGGTTTAGTTACCCTTTGGAAACTAGTATGCGAAAACATTAGTGAGATCCCTATAGATATTTGTATAGTTTGTCTAAAGATGTCCCTAAGGAAATTCTAAGTATAGGTTATAGTCTTAGAATTACAGAAAAGATAATATAATTAATCCTAAGATGTATGATATTGAAGGTAATCCCCCTTTATTACGGTGTTTTCCCTATCATGATTTTTTTTCTCACACATTTCTTTTTGGGTTTTAAACGATGGATGGAACCCGAAGGAACCGTGTTGATCAATTTCATGGACAATGCAATGATTTTCCTCCTGAACAAACCAATGTCATGGGAGATGGAGTGAAAAATCTTATTGGTATACTTACACAAGCTATGAATCATTCTGGACTTCTGAATGACCAGAGAAGGGAACAATATTCTATTGAGTCCTTCATGAGGCAACGTCCATATTCTTTCAGTGGGTCTTCTAATCCACTTTTTGTTGAATAGTGGATCAGTACCATTGAAAAGATATTTTCCAAACTTCGCTATTCAGAACATGAAAAATTCATTCTGGCTGTTTATCGCTTAGAAGGTGAAGCAGACCGGTTGTGGACTCTAATTAAGAATACAAGGTCCCAAGATGAAATTGAATCAATGGAATGGGGAGAGCTAAATAACTTATTTTTCAATGCGTATTTCCCTCGTATTTTATGAACAAATATGGAAAAGTAGTTCCTTGAGCTTAAGAACAAGGATGATGAATATGTTGGTTTATACGAAGCGAATTTTACAAGGCATGAAAGGTATACATCTAGCTTTATCATCCAACCTGAAAGTAAAGTTGATCGATTATTCAGTGGCTTAAAAACATGTATTCGAAGGGAATTAGATATAAGATACATTATTAGCTATGAAACAATTATGCGTTGTGATATCAAGGTAGAAATGGAAGTTGGGGACAAATATCCATCTCATGGTTTTGACAAGAAATGAAAGATGGAGTTCATGGAAAAATCTCACAACAATGGTGAAAAAAAGATGAATGTTTCTTTATGCTCAAAGTGTAAAAATAAGCTTGGTGGATATTGTCTAAAAGGTACTAGAAAATGTTTCAAGTGTGCAAAAGAAGGTCATCGAGCATCTGAGTGCCGATGTAATGTGAAAAGGGTTTCGAATGACGTGAATGGAGAAAAGACAATAGAGAACGCTCCACCAACACTTCAATGCTTCATGTGCAAGGAAATGGGGCATTATGCTAATCCATGACCTATTCCAAGGGTTAATGTTGATCGACGTGAGCAACCATTAAGGAAAATGACAAAGGGAAGTCACATGAGATCACTATTTGTGATTTTGATTATGACAATGATGTTGTGGAATGATAAAGTGTTTATGTAATGGGATTTCAAGATAGTATCATGGAATCTCATTTATTGTATCATGGACTTTTAGAATATCTATGTATTGGTTTGCAAAAATAATATGGTATAGGTAACCATGAAAATTGATTGAAATATTTTTAGAAAGAAGATGATATGTGCATAATGAACGGATAATGAGAAAATGAAATGAGCTCATGACTGATATAAGGACAAAGTTATATCATGGGTAGAGTGTGTAAAAAATTTTCGATTTTTTTATGTTGAGAGAGTTAAAGTTTGACAACATTCATGTTTTCACAAAGTTTTTATGCTAATAATACATGATTAATGTATATTCACACGTTTTGAATGTGATCAATAAGATATATCTTATGATATGTGCGTGATAAATGATGGTATTCACATGCTTGTTATATAACCTCTCTGGTAATATTTTTCAATATTATATGAGATTGGACAGAAGTATTTTGTATAAGACTAAATATTGGAATGGATTATGTTGGACATAATTTTGTATTGTTTAAGGATAGAACTTTTTTTGATATTATAGATGGGATGCTCTAATAATGTGGTTTTAGAAAAAGGACAACCTGAAGGATGGGCGACAACCCATCGCGTCGGACAAGGCTGTGGGAATCGAACCCACAACCAAAGTGTGACGTGCCTTTATCCCCTACCTGTGGCCTGTAGGGAGTCCCTGGTTAGTAAAAACTACTTTTATTTTATTGATCAGTATGATAGATGAAGTATAAGTCCATTTTTTGAATCATATATGATTAATCTCACAATTGATGGACTTATGTATTCTTAAAAACTTATGCTAACCTTTTTCTGATAGAAATAGATGGGATTACATAACATTCTTTCACATGATCTGATAACACTTCATGAATGACAAATTCAACTTCATTTCTTCAAATAGAGATGAAGTGAAAATTGTTCATGGAATGACCAATGATGATATTACACTGAAATCATGTAAGTATTTCTCCTTATGTAAAAATTTGTCAATGTTAGTGAAATGATCTTGAAAACCAAAAATGTAGTCCCAGTACCCTCATATATGATGAATCCGATGGAACCTTAGTTCATCCCAAATTTATGGATTTGTGATTGTTATATTTTTCATAGTCATGTTCTCTACCACTCTATATCAGAACATGACAGTTAGATTTCTCTCCCATATCCATATTTTCACCCATATTCTCATATCTGGAAACCCAAGGATAAGATAATTTGGGTAACCATTACGTGTCATACATTAGTTTTTAAAATTATGTTTTAGTATTCCTTTTTATGATGTGGGTTTTATGAAAGAGACTTTCAAGTAGTAAACGGTTTATAACCCCGACGAATTTCAAGGGAGAAATTAATTTTAAAAGGGGTAGAATATAACACCCCGAGATTTTATGAGAAGTAACATTTTAAATTTATTTTATTTCTTGTATTTTATGCTACACCAAGTTTATCTTGCGCTATACACAACACCGTATTAGCTTGTAGTATACGCAACACTATTCTTGGATCATGTTACACTCAATTCCAAGTTCGTTTAATAGAAGTTATTCTACCCAAAATCGAGTGTATATATATATATATTCAATGTATAAATGAAATATGGTTTGATTCTATTATAAACAACAACAACGGAATCTTGCACTACACGCAACCCGGAATTGGCTTGCATTATACGCAATCACGACCTTCCACGAAAGAATGTGTTGTACTCAATACCGAGTTTCACTAAACAACGATATGTTATTAAAATATTATATAAACTACCAGTTATGAATAGTAATACCCACTTTTTGAAATCTTATCAATTTTATCATTCCAAATGGACTTCATTTTTGGATTCAGAATATTGAGATTAGCATAGGGTGAATTTTTGGTATTTTTATGAAAACTTTCAATTTTTGATGAATAGTGAAAACACTGGGTTAATATTTAAAACCCGACTTTTTATTTAAATAATACTTTATTTTATTTAAATTTATTTTAGGTTAAAATAGATACATAATAGCTATATAAGTTCAATGTAATCAATTGGAGTAATTTTATAATAATTTAGATACATAAAAATTTTATTAAACTTTTTACCGTCTTTTACCCACCTCCTAATAGCATTTTCAATTGTACATAAAACATAATTTTACCACTTCTATGAGTTGAATTTAGAAAATCCGAGCGACAAGGTTAATATCAAGGAGTAAAATTTGGTTCAATAAGAAAAAAATAATTTTGGGGGAATAATAACTTTTTTATTTTATTTACCACGGTTAAAAGTAAATATGGTAATTAAGTGTAAAAATGATATTATTATTACCCTAACACATGTCCTAATTCTTTTGGATAAGTGTAATTCGACCAAAAACATCATTAGGAATAAAATAATACACTTTAGGTCCACATGGATTTGATTAGGACACTTATTATTATTTTATTTAAAGAAGAGTTAAAAGAGTTCAAATCAATGTTCAATAACTAAATCATTTTTAATATAGGGTTATATATAAGATAAATTCTACTATAAATATTAATTAGAAATCTCAAAAAAGTTCCTACATAATGGTATTTTATTTATAATTATTACACATAAAATAATTTAATTTATTTACGAGACAATGATGATGGAGTAATTACCTTATTAATGAAATATTAACATAATTGATATTATAAATACATAAATAAATGCAATTTGAGACTTTTTATGAATTAAACTAATTTTATTGGTTAATATGAAATGATATTATTTATCTTATTTAATTTTTTCGAACTAATAATTCTGTTACAATTTTAACAAAAATCAATTACCAAATAGTTTCAAACTTGACATAAAATAGTTTTTTAAAAATATATTATATTATTAATTTTTATTATATTCCTAAAAATCTAATGTTAGGACAAATTACATAGATAAGGATATATATATATTTTAATAATTAACCCCTTGGGGTTAGTTTGTCTTGTTATGGTAATTTTATTAACCATTTCGTGTAATAAAACAAGAAGACATGGTAAAAGTTAAATTATTTGACTTAGAGTTAAATCTAGATTATAAGGATAAAAGATTAACCTAAACTTGTCTAAAACCAATTGGTTGAGATTATTTCTACCCATAACCACTATATCATTGAAATAAGTCACTTTGGAGCCATTATAAACCGAATATGACTTTATTATAAAATAATATTTTATGCTTTTTCAAAAGTGCCCCTCTCCTCCCTTATAAAATGGGACCTCATCCCTCTTCACTTCACACAATTTGGAGCCTTCATGCTCGGCCAAACACTGCACATTTCCCTTATAAACTTCCCTAGAAACATTATAGTGATTTATGTCTCCTAAAAATGCTAAATCTAGTGCTTTTAGTGGAAGCTTAAAAGAGGTGTGTTGAAGAAGAGGTAATCTCTTCTACCGATTCTTTCAAATTTATTTCTTCTTCAACTTCTTCTTCTTGAGTTGTTTCATTATAAATTAATAACATCAGAATCAATAATATAATGATATGTTATATTAATATAAAAAAACCCCATTTCACCTTCTATCAATCCTATGGAAAATGAAATCACCACATTGGTGTATGTGCGGAATACCGTCTCTACGCCATGGTGTAATCTGTTTTTCCACCACCACCTTACTTGGATGGGTATAATGGTGTAAAGAATAACTATATATGGTTATTATAAAATCATTATTATTCTAAGATATTATATCATCCACTCCGATTCCATTCAATATTTATGGAAAAGATATCATCGCTCGTGCGTACGTACGGATAACCGTCTCCACGACGCGATGAGATTCATTATCCATGTTAACCATTCCAGAATGATTATAAAGTATATATAATGAATGATAGTGAAATATATGAAATAATTAAGCTACTGGATTTATGTATATATATATATATATATATATATATATATCATCGACTTACTTCAATTTATGTCAATAAGGATAGGAAAATTGTGTTCATGGATATGTACGGCCTACCGTCTCCATGAACGGTGTATTTCATTTCATTCATCTATATTATATATATATAAAGAATATATAAGATATATATATATCATTATTTAAATTCTATAAGTAATTAAATCAAGATATAATTAATAATAATATCAAGAATAACTAGTCCAAACACGTACAACAAATACAACGATTTTACCCAAAACGATGCTTTAACATGGAATTTACAAAATAACAGTTAATATAAAGTCATAAGTTAACCATATATGATATCATAACAATGAATATGATTCTTTAATAAGTAAATAAAATTATTTAAATCATTATACAGGAGGTTTGGATACGTACAAAGCATATCGGACCTAAGGTAAGGGATAATTTTTCAAATCTCATTTTTATCTGAGATTGCTTATACGTAAGTATTTAATGGGGTTATATTTTTCATCCATGTACATGAAAATGTTTTCATAAAGTGTTTAATATTATTACCTGTATTTTTCAAGTCATTTTTACCTTTCTTTGACTTTTACTTTGTGTTATGTAATGAATCTTGCTTTTTTTACCATACGTGGTACTTTTACACTTTTCTGTTTAAAGTACGAGGAGAATGTTTTTCAGGACTGTTTTAAACAAAACCCTTTTCTTTTAAAATTTTATGGACTTTTTTGAAAAGAAAATTATTTTGAAAAAGAAAAGATATTTTCCTCAATGATTCATCTCAAGTGTTTTATCAAAACCATTTACCATCTAAGATGAAATTATTTCATATGTGTAGGTCTCGAAGTATAATATCTCTATGATTTACATGGTTTCAATTTTCTTATGATGAAATGATATCCATTTGATTTAGATGGATTATGTTATGATGGGATGATGTTTATGGAACCCATTTAATTATTTGGGTTATGATGAATGATTTATGTTTATGTTGTGGAACACGTAAGAATGATTTTATTATGAGATTTGTGGGACTTATATCTCCCTCCAGTGCATTGGGTAATGATTTATATCTCATGAGATAGATGTGGATGCAAAGACAAGTTAATCCGGTTTAGTGATACATGACTGGAATGAGGAGTGAACTCGATTCAGTAATGTACTTTTTCCACTAAGATGGTCTTGGCAGCAATGCCTTGGATACTATGGAAATCATAACATGTGCATAAGGGATTCCACAATTACATGTTTTAATCCAATGATATTTTATCATGATTGATGTTCCATTTTGATCTATTCCTTTCGTACTTCCATGTTTTATGTCACAACTCAAGATTTTGATGTTTAAACATTATGGTCATGTTTTTAAGTTCAAAATTATATGGTTTTCTTTATTTTCTACATGCATACCCTTACTGATCATTTGAGCTCACCCTTTATATGTTTTTTTCCCCAAGATATAAAGAAAGATTTTAGGTAACAACAAAAAAGTGGAAGATCATTGTGGGAGATGTTGAAGATCTTTCACTATGATTAGAAGGTTATGTTCCATGTTTCCAAAGACACTAAACTATTACGGTCCTTTGGTTTCTATTTTTGTTATGTATTATGTATTATGAAAAAGTAATGTAATGTCCATGTACGTCAAGCTTGGGTCTCTACAGTTGGTATAAGAGGAAAGGTTAAGTTATCCTTTGGAAATTAGGATGTGAAAACATTAGTGAGATCCCTATAGAAATTTATATTGTTTGTCTAAAGATGTCCCTAAGGTTAAGTATAAGAATAGGTTATAGTCTTATAATTACAGTAATGATATTATAATTAAACCTAAGATGTTAGATATTGATGTTACTCCCCCATTTATTTTGTTTTTTTCCCTAGCATGATTTTTGGCTCTCCCACTATTCTGTTTGGGTTTCAGAGGATGGATGGAACCTGAAGGAACCGTGTTGATCAATATAATGGACAATGCAATGATTGTCCTCCTGAAACACCAATGGTATGGGATATGGAGTGAAAAATATTATTGCTATACTTACACAAGCTATGAATCATTCTGGACTTCCGAATGACCAGAGAAGGGAACAATATTATATTGAGTCCTTCATGAGGCAACGTCCACCTTCTTTTAGTGGGTCTTCTAATCCACTTGTTGTTGAACAATGGATCAGTACAATTGAAAAGATATTTTCCATACATCAGTGTTCAGAAAATGAAATAGTTATTATGGCTATTTACCACTTAGAAGGTGAAGTAGACTAGTGTTGGACTCTAATTAAGAATACAAGGCCCCAAGATGAAATTGAATCAATGGAATGGGATGACTTCAAGAACTTGTTTTTCCATAAGTACTTCCCTCTTATTTTATGAACAAAGATGGAAAAGGAGTTCCTTGAGCTTAAGAAAAAGTATGTTGAATCCGTTGGTTTATATGAAGAGAATTTTATAAGGCATGGAAGGTATGCATCTGGCTTTACCATCCCACCTAAAAGTAAAGCTGATCGATTATCTAGTGGCTTAAAACCAAGTCTTTGAAGGGAATTATCTATAAGATACTTCAATATCTATGAAGAAATTGTTCCTTGTGCTATCAAGGTAGAAATGGATGTAGGTGTTACATATCCATCTCATAGTTTTGACAAGAAATGAAAGATGGAGTTCAAGGAAAAATCTCAGAATAATGGTGAAAAAAATATGAATGTTTCTTTATGCTCAAAGTGTGGAAAGAAGCATGGTGGAGATTGTCTAAAAGGTACTATAAAATGGTTCAAGTTTGGAAAATAATGTCATTGATTAGCTGAGTGCCAAAGTAAAGGGAAAAAGGTTTCAAATTGCATGAATGGAGAAAATACTATAGAGAACGCTCCACCAACACTTCAATGCTTCATGTGCAAGGAAATGGGGCATTATGCAAATCAATTCCCTAATCCAAGGGTTAATGATGATTGACATGAGCAAGATCTTATGGTTAAGGACAAAGGGAAGTCACATGAAATCACTATTTGTGATTTCGAGTATGAAAATGATGTTGTGGAATGATTAAGTGTTTATGTAATGGCATTTACAAATAGTATCATGGAATCTCATTTATGGTATCATGGAATTTTAGAATATCTATGTATTGGTTTTCAAAAATTATATGGTACCGGTAACCATGAAAAGTGGTTGAAATATTTTTTTTGAAAGAAGATGATATGCGCATAATTAAGGGATAAAGAGAAAATGAAATGTGCTCATGACAGATATAAGGACAAAGTTATATCATGGTTTGAGTTTGTAGAAATTTTGGGATTTTGTTATGTCGAGAGAGTTAACTTTTGGCAAAATACATGTTTTCACTAAGGTTCTATGATAAGAATACATGATTAAGGTATTCACAAGTCTCGAATGTGATCAAAAAGATATATCTTATGATATATGGGGGATAAATGATGGTATTCACATGCTTTTTTATGACCTCTCTGGTAATCTTTTTCACTATAATATGATATTGGATAGAAGTATTTTGGATAAGCCTAAATATTGGAATGGATTATGTTGGACATAAGGTTGTATTGTTTAAGGATAGAACTTTTTTGATATTATTGATGGGATGTTATAATAATATAGTTTTAAGGACAACCTGCAGGATGGGCGAAAAACCGTCTTGTCGGACAAGGCTATGGGAATCGAATGCACATCCAGAGTGAAACATGCCTTCATCGCCTACATCTGGACTACAGAAAGTCCCTAGTCAGTAGAAACTATTTTTATTTTATTAATCTATTTGATAGATGAAGTATATGTCCATTTTTGGAATCATATATGATTAATCTCACAATAGATGGACTTATGTATTTTTAAAAATGTATGCTAACCTTTTTGTGATAGAAATATATGGGATGACTTATCATTCTATCGCATGATCTGGTAACACTTCAGGAATTACAAATTCAACTTCATTTATTTAAATAGAGATGATGTGGAAATTGATCCTAGAATGACCAATGATGATATTACACTGAAATAAATTAATTATTTATCCTTATGTAAAAATTCATCAATGTTAGGGAAATGATCTTGAAAACCAAAAATGTTGTCCTAGTACTCTCATATCTGATGAATCAGATGGTGCCTTAGGTCTTCACAAATTTATGGCTTTGTGATTATTGGATATTTTATAGCCATGTTATCTACCACACTCTATCAGAACATGAAGGTTAGATTTCTCTTCTATATCCATATTTTCACCTTTGTTCTCCTTTGTGGAAAACCAAGGATAAGTTAATTTGGGTAACGGTTACATTTCATACATTAGTTTTTAAAATTATTTTTTAGTATTCCATTTTATGATGTAGGTTTTTATGAAATAAACTTTCAAGTAGTAAACGATTTATAACCCTGATGAATTTCAAGGGAGAAATTCATTTTAAAGGGGTATAATGTAACACCCATAGATTTTATGAGAAGTAATCTTTTAAATTTATTTGATGTCTTTTGTTGTATTCTACACCATGATTATCTTGCGCTATACACAACACCGTATTAGCTTGTAGTATACGCAACACTATTCTTGGATCATGTTACACACAATTCCATGTTCATTTGATAGAAGTTATTCTACCCAAAATTGAGTGTATATATATATATTCAATGTATAAATGAAATATGGTTGGATTCTATTATACAAAACAAAAAAAGAATCTTGAACTACACGCAACCCTGAATTGGCGTGCATTATACGCAATCACGTCCTTCCACGATAGCGTGTTTTGTACTCAATACCGAGTTTCATTAAACAACGATATGTTATTAAAATATTATATAAATTACCTGTTATGAATAGTAATACCCACTTTTTGAAATATTATCAATTTTATCATTCGAAATGGACTTCATTTTTGGATTCAGAATATTGAAATTAGCATAGGGCGAATTTTTGGTATTTTTCTGAATACTTTCAATTTTTGATGAATAGTGAAAACACTAGGTTAATATTTAAAAACCAAATTTTTATTTAAATAATAATTTATTTTATTTAAATTTATTTTCGGTCAAAATAGATACATAATACCTATATAAGTTCAATGTAATCAATTGGAGTAATTTTATAATCATATAGATACATAAAAATTTTATTGAACATTTTACCGTCTTTTACCCACCTCCTATGAGCATTTACAATTGTACATAAAAATTATTTTTACAACTTCTGTGAGTTGAATTTTGAAAATCCGAGAGACACGGTTAATATCAAGGAGTAAAATTGTAACACCCCAAGATTTCATAGTGTGTTATTTCTACAAAATAATTCAATAACCTGCACTACACGCAACACCGAGTTCAATCACACCATGACTTACAAAAAAAAAGCCATTCAAAATAGGTTATGAATAGTATTATCTAAATTTTAAACTTTATATAATCCTTATAATTTTAGAATCCATATTATGAGTTTCTTAGATATAATGCAAGAACAAATTCATTTTCAGTAATTGCACTTTTACCAAATTTTAATAGTGAACCCTTTTTAGATACTATATTTTAAACTTTTTGACTAAATGGGGACATCAAAAATTTAAAATGAAACATCCCAAGCTTCCACGGTACGCTAGCGTGTGTTGTACGCAACACCGAGTTCTAACACACCGTAACCAATCAAACTAGCTGTTATGAATAGTAATACCTACTTTTTGAAGTAATATATATTTTATATTTTAAAATGGACTTCATTTTTGGATTCGGAATATCAAATTTAGCCTAAGGTGAAATTTTGGTACTTTTCGGATAACTTTCATATTTTGATGAATAGTGAAAATTACTAAATTTTAATTAAAAACAACTTTTTTAATCAAAATAATTAATAGTGATAAATTATGAATTTGAGTGGTTTTAAAGTATATTTAGAATATATTTTTACCATTTAATATAATGTTGGTCATTGGACATAATTTTACAATTAAACCAAACATAAACAAGTGTCAATCTTTTGATAGTTATTATCTCTTAAAAACACGCTTTTTGTTTTGACAGCGGGAATTAATTTTAAATTAATTTCTGCCACTTCTGTGTTTTGAATTTAGAAAAATGGATTCCATATTTGGAATCAGGATGTTCAAATTGTGTAAATAGGTAACTTTTATTTTTAGACATTTTGAATAATTACTGCGGTAAATATTTTATTTACCATGGTTAAAGGGTAAATCCGGTAAATAAGGGTTAAAAAATAATATTATAATAATACAAAATTACCCTAAAACGTGTCCTAACCTTATTGGTGGACACATACCCGACCATGGGCATCCTTGGGTCAATTTGGGGACCCCTTGGAGCCACTTGTATGTGGTAGGGACACATTATATTAATAAAGTTAAAATAAAAATAAAAATGGCATAAGCTTACATCTTTTAGAAGAACAATTTTTACATAGGGTTATACATGTTGTATGTTCGATTATAAATATTAATTAGAAAGCTAAAAAGATTTCCTACATAATGATGTTTTATTTATAATTTTTAGACATTAAATAATTTATTTTATTTATGACACAATGATGATGCAGTAATTAATAAAATAGTAAAAAATTAACATAATTGATATTATAAATACCCAAATAAATATAATATGAAACTTTTAATGAATTACACTAATTTTCTAGGATAATATGATATATTAGGATTGATTTAATTGACTTTGTTCGAAGTAATCAATCTGTTATGATTTTCACAAAAATCAACTATTGAATAGTGTCAAAATTGACATAAAAGAGTTCTTAAAACAAATATTATATTATTAATTGATATTAAATTCCTAAAAATCTAAGGTTCGGACAAGAGACTTATATTATGATAGGTTAATCATTAATGGACCACTTGGGGGTCGCTTGGATGTATATAGTAAGTTTATTAACCATATTATATAAAAATACAAAGAGACATTGTAAAAGTGAAACTAATTAACTTAGAGTTAATACTTAAAGATAAGGTTAATATAAGTACCCAAACCTGTCTAAATTCTATTGGATGAGTTGTTTTCGACCTATCCACACCTCATCCTTTGAATAGTAAACTTTGGAGCCTTTGGAAACCGAATATGAATTTATTATAAATTAATATTTCTAGCTTTTCCAAAAGTGCCCCTCACCCCTCTTATAAAAGGGCACTCCTCCTTCTCTTTTCCTCACACCTCTCAAGCCACTTGGCTCGTCCAAACTCTACCCAACTAAGCTCCCCAAATCCCTCTCCTCCTCCTTGAAGCTTCCCCTTAGGCAGAAAGCATTTCAAGAAGTCCTTTGGTTCCAACCAAAGTGAGTTGCCTAGATTAAAGGTAACGATTTCCCTTAAATTATTTTCATTTATTTTGCTTCTCCAACCCCCAAACTCTTTTTATTTCCTTTCTTTTGTAACAACACCAGTATCCACAATATACTAGGATGTTGTTATAAGAAGGATTCAAACTACACATACACACAACTCCATCTAATGGATGATGAACATAATGTTTCTGTGGATGGCAAACTAACGCCTCACGAAATGATGATTGTTCAAATACATCTTACCGCCTCTCATGGTGGCCATTATGATGGAACTGTAATTAAATATGAGATTAATGATATATATTTTATATATAAGCTTCTGTAATTCCATTTTATTTCATACCATTATTCGTTTCATGTTGTATATACATACGATAATTTCATTTGAGGAAGTGCGGACTACCGCCCCCTTAAAATGATATGACTCGTTCATACCACACATGGAACGTATAAAGGATGGTGTTAATGAACTTAAGTAACATATATAAAATATTATATTATACTGGAATAGTAATATACCTATGTATCATTTGGATTCAATTCTTTTAAAATAAAAATTAAATGGAAGTAACGTTCGTGCGTACGTACGAACTACCGTCTCCACGAACGCGGTGAGATCCATCCTCCATCATATCCATTCAAGTCTTATTCTCATTTTAGGGTTAAAAATAATGTTAATATCATTCTGATTATGAATAAGATTTAATCTATCCATTACAAACATGTCTTACGTAACCAAACATTTAAGAAGAACGAATCCATTATCACCTGAAACGACGATAATACTAAGATATTATTAATAAAGCAATGTTAAAAGATCATATATGATATCATATTAATATATATGATTCTTGTATAATTTAATAACAATTATTTCACCATTATACAGGAGGTTAACCTACCCCAACAAAGGAAAAGTACAAGGTAAGGGTTATTTCACAATCTCTTCATTATCCGAGGTTGTATTATACGTAATAATCTAATGGGATCTCTTTATCATCCACATCCATGTTTCTTCGAAATGTATTTCAAAACATTTTTACTATTTACAAGAATATGGGTTAAAGTCATTTATACCCTTGTTTGACTTTTTATAAGAGGTTTATATAGGAATCTTTCCGTCGTTTTCAAAACAAGGTCCTTTTTAACCTTTTCGACAGAATTGAGGTAAGAATGTTTTTTTTATACGGCGGGTGCGGTTACTTTCCGCCGTTATAAAATCGTCGAAGCTTTCCTTACAAGCTTATAAGAATATTTTCAAAGAAAATGTTTTATTTTATATGGATCTTAAATGATTTCAAAATAAAAGGAGATACTTCTTTTAAAAGAATTTTGATTTCATCTATGACAACATCCTTTGATGGATTTTAAGATTATTTGAAGTTGATTTATTATAATACAAAACTTCTATATTGTATTGAAGGTTTTGTGATATGTTTGAATGTGGACGTGCTATTTTATACCATTCATAGTTTATGGTGAAACTATTGACATTTCGTATGCTAGTTTTAACCCGAATGTTTATGTTATATTTCAAACTTTTCTTCAGATGAATGTGCTAAACAAGTATGTTCCGGGTTGGGGACCGGTAAAAGTAAGCCCTCCAGGTTGGGGACTGGTAAAAGTAAGCCCTCCAGGTTAGGGACTGGTAAAAGTAAGCCCTCCGGGTTGGTGTCCGGTTATTAGAGGCACTCTGGGTTGGTGTCCGGTTATTAGAGGCACTCCGGGTTGGTGTCCGGTTATTAGAGGCACTCCGGGTTGGGTTCCGGTTAGAAGTAACCCCTAGGTCTTGGGATGAGGCCTAGACAATGAAATTAACATTTGACATTATGCATTCCAACATTATGAAAGTGGTTATTGATATTGCATGTGATTATTCGATTAGTAGAATATCCATGTGAATAAGTAAATGGCATTATTTCATTTTACTTTTGCCATACTATGTTGAAGTTCAATTTTTAAAGGCTTTTGTTTTAGTAATTCATTGCCTTAAATGTTTATGATTATTTTGAATGTTCCGCTATATTGTTATCCTTACTGGGCATTTGAGCTCACCCCTTTTCTATGTTTTATTTTTCCCAGGTAGTGAAGAAGTAAATTATGAATGACTTGCGGGGATATTATGAGGGGTTAATAGTGTGGATATGAAGACTTTGTTGTTGTAGTAGTTTTTCACTTTGAAATGTAATGTAAAACTTTATGATTATATCTAGTGTTTCCAAGGCTACTAAACCAATCGGTCTTTCGGGATTTGATCTTTCTTGTGATCATGCCAATGTTACGAAGTAATGCACCGACTCTGGGTAGCTGGGGTCGGGGCGTTACAAAAATGTGGGTCAATAAGATAAAAAAAAAATTTGGTGAATGGAAACATTTTACTTTTATTTACCACGGTTAAAATTAAATTGGGGAATTAAGGGTAAAAATGATATTATTATTACCCTAACACATGTCCTAATTATATTGGATAAGTTTAATTCAACCAAAAAAACATTAGGAATAAAATATTACCCTTTAGGTCCACTTGGATTAGATTTGGACACTTATTATTATTTTATTTAAAGAAGTGTTAAAAGAGTTAAAATCAAAGTTTAATAACTAAAAAATTTTAATATAGTGTTATACATAAGATAAATTAGACTATAAATATTCATTAGAAATATAAAAAAATTTATACATATTGGTATTTTGTTTATAATTTTTAGACATTTAATAATTTAATTTATTTATGACACAATGATGATGCAGCAATTACCTTATTAATGATTTATTAACATAATTGATATTATAAATACACAAATAAATGTAATTTGAGACTTTTTATGAATTAAACTAATTTTATTGGTTAATATGACATGTTATTATTGATTTAATTATCTTTTTTAGAACTAATCATGCTGTTATTATTTTCACAAAAATCAATTACCAAATAGTGTCAAAATTGACATAAATTTGATTTTAAAACAAATATTATATTCCTAAAAATCTAAGGTTCGGCCAAATGACATAGATACGGATAAATATATTAATAACGAACCACTTGGGGTTCATTTGGATTGTTATGGTATGTTAATTGACCATATATTGTAAGCAAAAAAGATGACATGGTAAAAGTTATATTATTTAACTAAGAGTTAAATCTAAATGATAAGGATAAAATAGTAACCTAAACATATCTAAAACGTATTGGTTGAGATAATTTCAACTCCTCCCAACTATATATTCGAAATAAGTCACTTTGGAGCTATTATAAACCGAATATGACTTTATTATAAAATAAGATTTTAAGTTTTTCCTAAAGTGCCCCTATCCTCCCTTATAAAAGGGAACCTCCTCCCTCTTCACTTCACACAATTTTGAGCCTCCAAACTCAGACAACCCCTGACCATTTCCATTCTAAACTTCCCTAGAAAAATTATAGAGGTTCTGGTATCCTCAAAAGACCAACTATAGTTCCTTAATAGGATGCTTAAAAGAGGTGCGTCGAATAAGAGGTAATATCTTCTACCGATTCATTCAAGTTTATTTATTCTTCAACTTTTTCTTCTTTAGTTGTTTCATTATAAAGTAATAAAATATGTATCAATAATATACTGATAGGTTATATAAATATGAAACCACCCCATTTCACCTTCTAACCATCCTACAGAAAATGAAATCACCGCGTGTGCGTAGGTACGGAATACCGTTACATTGTGGAGTAATTTGTTTTTCCACCACCACCTTACATGGATGGGCATATTGGGGTAAAGAATAACTATATATGGTTATTATAACATAATACTGATTATAAGATATTATATCATCCACTCCAATTCCATTCAAAAATTATGGGAATGATATAATCGCTCGTGCGTACGTACGGATTACCGACTCCACGACGCGATCAGATTCATTCTCTATGTTAACCATTCAAGAATGATTATAAAGTATATATAATGAATGATAATGAAATATATGACATAATAAAGCTACTGGATTAATTTATATATATATATATATATCATCAACTTATTTTCATTCATGTCAATAAGGAAAGGAAAACAGCGTTCATGTGTACGTACGGCCTACCGTCTCCATGAACGGTGTATTTCATTTCATTCATATATCTATTATATATATATATACTGAATATATATGATATATATATCATGATTTACATTCTATAAGTAATTAAATCATGATATAAGTAATAACAATATCAATAACAACAAGTATAAACATGTACGATAAATAAAATGATTTTACCCAAAATGCTACTTTAACATGGAATTTACAAAAGACAGAGTAATATAAAGTCATAAGTGAACCATATGTGATATCATAACAATGAATATGATTCTTTAATAAGTAAATTATCTTATTTAAATCATTATACTAGAGGTTTGGATATGTACGAAGCATATCAGACCTAAGGTAAGGGATAATTTTGCATATCTCATTTTTATCTGAGATTGCTTATACGTAAGTATTTATTGGGTTCATATTTTTCATCCATGTCCATGAAAATGCTTTCATAAAGTGTTTAATATTATTACATTTCTGTTTAAATTAATTTTTACCCCTCTTTGAATTTTTACTTTATTTTATGGAAGGAGTATTTCATTTGTTTACCATATGTGGTACTTTTTGACTTTTCTATTAAAAGTACAACAAGAATGTTTTTTTACTTATACGGAATGAAATGATTTTTACGGTTTTATAACACCTTATTCTTATAAAGCTTACTCTACAAGATTTCAGGACTATTTTCAACAAAACCCTTTTCTTTTAAAATTGCATGGCATTTTGTGAAAAGAAAATGATTTTGAAAAAAAAGGAAATTTTCCTCAAGAATTCATCTCAAGTGTTTTATCAAAACCATTTTCCATCTAAGATCACATTATTTCATATTTGTATTCTTAAAAGTATAATGTATCTATGATTCACATGGTTTCAATTTTCTTATGATTAAATGATATCCATTTGTTTTATATGGATTATGTTATGATGGGATGATGTTTATGAACCCATTTTATTCTTTGGGTTATGGTGAATGATTTATGTTTATGTTGTGGAATACATAATAATGGTTTCATTATGTGATGGGTGGGACCTATATCTCCCTCCAATGCATTGGGTAAGGATTTATATCTCATAAGATAGACCTGTCTTGAATGGAAAGTTAAATTGGTTATGTGATACAGGACTGGAACGAGGAGTGAACTCGATTCAGAAAGGGACTTTTTCCACTAAGATGGTCTTGGCAGCAATTCCTTGGCTACTATGGAAATCATAACATGTTCTTAATGGATTCCACAATTACATGTTTTATTCCCATGTTATTTTATCATGGTTGATTTTCCATTTTGATCTATGCATTACGCACTGCCATGTTTTATGTCACAGCTCAAAATTTTGATGTTTAAACATTATAGTCATGTTTTTATGTACAAATTTATATAGTTTGTTTTATTTTCTCCATGCATACCCTTAATGAGAATTTGAGCTCACCTATATATGTTTTCTTTTCCACAATATATAATGAAATATTTTAGGTAAGAAGACAAAATGGGAGGATCGTTTTTGGAAATGTTGAAGATCTTTCACCATTATTAGAATATTATGTTCCAAGTTTCCAAAGACACTAAACTATTACGGTCCTTTGGTGTCTATTTTTGTAATGTATTATGTATTCCACAAAAGTAATGTAATTTCCATGTACGTCAATATTGGGTCTCTGCATCAATGGAGTCCTAAAATCAACCCAAGGATGCCTGTAGTTGGAAATGTATCATCCAATAGGGTTAGGACATGTGTTAGGGTAATTTAATATTATTTTAATATAATTTCATTACCCATATTTATCGGATTTACCCATTAACCATGGTAAATAAAATATTTACCTAAATAATTATTCATAATGTTTAAAAATAAAAGTTACATATTTACGCAATTTAGACATCCTATTCCAAAAATGGAATCCATTTTTCGAAATTCAAACACAAAAGTGGCAGAAATTATTTTAAAATTAATTCTCGTTATCCAAACAATAAGTGTGTTTTTAAGAAATAATAACTATCAAATGATTGGCACTTGTTTATGTCCAATATAAATGAGAAACTACATCTAAAGACCTAAATTACATTAAATGATAAAAATATAATCTAATTATACTTAAAAATCATCCAAATGTATAATTTAACACTATAAATTATTTCAATTAAAAAAAATATTTTTAATTAAAATTTAGTATTTTTTCACTATTCAATAAAATATAAAAATTTTGCGAAAAGTAAAAAAAATTTATCCAAACTAAATTTCATTCTCACTCCTATAAAGATGAATCTAATTTTAGTAAATTGAATATATTAAGGTGTCAAATATTTGATTTAAAAAGGGTTCTCCATTAAAAGTCATAAAATTTCATTTCTTGAAAAATACCTCTTTTATCTTAAAAATTGAAAATTTTTATATTATGTCTATTATACATAGAAGATTAATGTTAAAATTATATAGGAAATATAAAATTTAAAATGTGGTCAATACAATTCATAAACTGTTATTTGAATTGCTAGTTTGGAAAGTTGTGGTGCACTCGAACTCGGGGTTGCGTGTAGCACATGTTATTAAAATAGTTTGATAAGATAACATACTAGGAAATCACGGGGTGTTACATTTTCCCATAATTCAATAAATTTCATCCTCGAAATTTCAAATTGTTTTTTAAAATAAAATTTTAATATAGAAAAATACCTATGTAGAAAACCCACATAGGAAATTGGGTAAATAAAATTTTGTCTTAATAAGTGGGAAAGGGAAATGAAAATGTTGCCACCAAATTATGATATCGATTAAGAAAACATTGGTGGAAATTAAGGGCACATAATTAGAGAAAAAACATAAATATTTATACTGGATGATTGAGGTCATCAATAAAAAACAATTTTAATGTTGATGGTCTCAAAGCCAGCAATCTTTGATGATTTAAAATATAATTGGTTCAAAAAAAACATAAGGTTTTAGGATAACACATTTTTATTTTAAGATCCCTCCCCTAAAGATTAAGAATTAATTTATTCATATAATAAAAGAAAAAAATATAATTGACATGTAGAGTTTTATCCTACTACTAATTTTTACCACAAACACATATTTCACTCTAAAAGATAATAGAATTCATTAATATTCTATTTATCCTAATATTATAGGGTTACAAAAATAATGAATTTATAATTAAATTGTTAGAATATTTCAAAAAACTACATTATAAAAACTTGGACATCATTATTTCCAATGGTAGGTGATCCACCCTTCTCGCACTTTGGTTGCAGGTTCAAGTCTCATGGACTTGTCGGACGTGATGGGTTGTCACTTGACCTCCAGGTTGTAATTTTAATATCAATCCAAAAATAGTATTAAGAAATTATTTAACCTTAATAATAGTATCCAATATAAAAATTAATCCATTCCAATATTTATAATTACCCAAAATACTTCTGTCCAAATTCACAATCCAAAATTTATATGGAAGGTAAACATAATGAATATTATTTTTTCCATGTAATAACATGTGAATACCTTCATCATGTATTCTTTTAAAACACAGTAACTCCTTGAATTACCATAAAACCATATTTATTACATTCGAGCTCCCTTATTCTTTATTGAATACTAGATATACTCCTTATAGCTAAAAATGTTGTAAACTTCAAAAATTATGGAATAAACAAACCATTAATCAGTTCTAAGGATGTCAATAATATAAAATATAATTTATCAAAATCAATAATATCTTATTTAGAAATCAATACCTCAGTATTAGGACCATATTAAAGTTTTATCTTTCCTTAAACCATGTATTTTCCAAAAAAATTAACCTTTTATTGAGTCACTTTTCATGGTACCACACAATCTCAATTCTTTAAATGAATAGTACTCTAGTACAATCCTTATATACTCCACAATTATTATAACCAGTACATCATCTATACAATACTCAAATGACATAATTCTTTAATATCAACATAAGAACACTAGTCCTTACTCTTCGTCTGTGGTAATATCATAACATGATTATTATCCAACTACATCATCTATGGTATACTCTGATTATTTAGACATTGATTCACGTATTGTCCCAAATCCTTGTAGATGAATTACTGTACATTTGAAACCATTTTATTACCCTTGAAATCATGTACTTGGTGTCCTTTGTTGCCACACTTATAAAAAACTCACATTCCCTTCAAGAATTTACCATGGTAATTATTTCTACAATTATCACATATGGGAAAATACTTCCTTCCATTATTCCCTTTATTTTCATTCTCTATACCATCCTTTTCTTCTATGGCATTCCATCAAATCCATAAGACTAAATTAATTCTTTACTTATCTTATTAACACATGATACTATTTTATCATATGATGATAATACATGTAAAACCAGTTCCTTTTTAATTTTCTGCTTAATACCATGAAAGATGTGATCCTTCTTAATATTTCGATCATGCGTATTGCTGGAATTCTCATTCCTTCAACTAGGATCCATTTCTGAACAATAGCGTACACTAGGATAGTTTTTGAATCGAAATTCATAATTACAAACTTGTAAAATACCTAACGTAAATTGAAAAGATTATGCATATAATCTATAATCAAAAAATGTTTTCATTGAGGAAGTACTTACTCCAAAATCCTTCATAATTGTGTATAATGAAAATGTGAATTGTCCTAAGAATATCCCCTGGGAGTGTTATAACCAAGAGTGCAGCAAGGAACGTTGTTGTGTACCAGGATACCCTGAGTCAAACCTGAAAATCCTTTTCAGAGTTTTCATTCCTAGGTACATTTGTGCAAGACCCGCCACTACCTGCTTATATCCAGACATGGATGTACTATTTGGAAAATATATAGAATCTCTACATTACCAATATTATAGAAAGTTCAATTAAATTAATTCTCAAATTCTATATTAGGGTAATGTTCTCAAATCAGAGTTTATCTAAATCTATATCCAAGGTTGTTGGTAATCTTCCTCTGATACCAACTGTAATGCCCCGACCCCAGTTAACCTAAGTAGGTGCATTATTTTAAAACATTGACATGATTACAAGGAATCAAGTCCCCAAGGAATGATCAGTTTAGTAGTCTTGGAAAATAGATTGTATACATGAACATTACATTAATTTATAAAATAAAAAACAACAACAATATTGCCTCCATAGAACACATTCATATCCCGTAGACTATCCCTGTAGTTCAGTCATAATATACATCTCCGCATCTAGGGAAAAATAAAACATAGAAAGGGGTGAGATCAGATGGTCAGAAAAGGTAAATAATATAGCATAAACCTTCATAACTAAACATAAACATTTAAGGCAATGTATAAGACTAAAACAAAAAACATTTAAACTTAAACATCAACATAATATGGTGAAGATAAATCAAATAATTCCATTTACTTATTCACATGGATATTATAATAGTAGAATACTTACATGTAATATCATTATCAAATTTTATAATGTTGGAATGCATAATGTCAGACTTCATAACCACATAGTCAAGGCCTTGTTCCAAGACTACAATGAATATTTCATAAGGGCCTTGTGCCAAGACACTAGTTTGTCTCATGATTCCTACCGATTTATCGTGGAGCAATAGCGATCTCCACCCTTCCCTTACTAAGTCCCAACACATTCCTCATATGAAAAGGTTTAAACATAACCTAAAAAATCATATTCAAAATAGAATAAAAAATGTCAATAATTTATCTATAATCCATTAATGGTATAATAATAACACATACATGGTCAATCATATCACAGAACCTTCAATATAATATGGATGATTTGTATAATTAAGCAACCTTCATCAAAAATAATATATCATAATGGATGTTGTCATAGTTGAAAATGATCAGTAAAAATCCTTGAGAGAAATATCCCTTTTTCATGAAATCATATAAAAGTAATATAAAGGAAGTCATTTAGAAAATATTTTTTAATCAAAGTGTCACATACAACATTTAATCCTTTTAAAGGAATTAAAATTTTAAAACACTCATGTACATATAAATAAATTCTTAAAACCATTTTGAAAAAATGGACATTAATGACATTGTTTTAGAAAAATAAATCATTAAAACATTTAAAATTATGTTTTAGTAAAAATCACATTAAAAATAATCTCTTTTAAAATACTTTTATGATACATGGACGTGGATAATAAATATTTCCCCGTAGATACTTACGTAAAAACAACCACAGATAATAAATAGACTGTGAAATTAACCCTTACCTAGCACATTCCATTGGTTGAGGGTATGTTTAACCTCATGTATAATGACCATAGTATGTTATTAAATTATACCATATCCATATTCAAATTTATTATATCATTCATGATTAATTTATGACATTATAATACCCATTTAATAAAAAATTCAATGTTAAATTAACATTTCAGTTAATAATCGCTTTCTTTATCATACGTGTTTTAAATTGTTATTTTTGATCATATCATTTACATAAGGATTTAAATAATTCCAGAATATAAATATTTATTTATATATCATATATATTTAGAATATAAATATTGATAATAGATTGATATATGAAATGGGAGTCACCGTTTATGGAGATGGTAGACCGTAAGTACGTATAAACGTTGTTTCCGTTTTCACATTGTATCGAACAGACGTAAGTGAAAAAGATATATATAAGTATATATATAAATATATCCAATATCATTATTATGTCATATATTACATATTTATTAATAATATATATTTGTATAATCATTGTTGAATAGAGAACTTGGTAATGAATCTCATCGCGTCGTGGAGATGGTAATCCGTATGTACGCATAAGCGACAATATCATTATATTGCTATTGAAATAATCTATAATTGGATGGTATATCATATATAAATTATAATTAAAATTTTATATTTTTTATTTAAATCTGTTATACTCATTTTATACTCATCCAAATAAAGAAATGTTTTAATAACAAACTACACCACGAAGTGGAGACGGTAAGCCATACGTACGCACGTATGGTGACATTGTCATTATAGGATGGATAGAATAATGAATATGGTTTTAACATATTTATAATTACATAATATTATATATAAGGTACTGGATTTATTATTTTATTATGGAAACAACAATGAAAGAGGAAGTGGAAGAAGAAAATAACTTGTAAGAGGGTGGTGAAATTATTACCACCTCTTCAGGTGTTTCCTTTTGATTTGAACAAAATAGCTCATTAGGTTGGATTTCATAACAATGTATGGTATCTAGGTTGAAGGTAATATAGTTTATAAGGTATTCGGGCAGGGGATGGCCGAGCCAAATGGCTTTGGAGGTGTAAAATTAATAGAAGGGGAAGTGCCCTTTTACTAGGGGGTGACCTTCACTTTTTAGAAATGATTAAAATATTAATTTAATATACTATAATATTCGGTTTATAATGGATCCAAATGAATTTATTTAGATCCTTAGGTGGTAATGGGTCTAATTTAGTTCAACCAATATGTTTTATAGAATTTTAGGTAACCATTTTAACCTTATCTTTTAGATTTAACTCTTAGTTTAATAGATTATTTTTTTCTGCGTCTTCTTTTATTCTAACATTATATGGTTAATAAACATATTTTAATCTTACAAGAGAACCAATGGGGGTTCATTAATGACATATATAATATTAATTAAATCCTTTGGATGAACCTTATATTTTTTGGAATGTTATATCAACCAACAATATAGTATTTGTCTTAAAAACTAATTTATGTCAATTTTTATACTATTTAGTATTTTGTTTTTGTGAAAGTCATCACAACTTAATTACTTCGAGAAAAATACATATAAACATTACTAAAAAGACATATTAGTATAGAATTTTTTTTATGTCATAAAAATGTTAAAATTATATTTATTTTAATATTTTAAATATCATTTATTTGATTCTTTTATTAATAAAGAAAATACTACATCATTATTGTGTCCTAAATAAATATATTTAGTTTATGTCTAAAAATTATAAATAAAATATCATCATGTAGGGAATTTTTTAGATTTAAAATGAATATTTATAGTCAATGATTTCAATTATATAACCCCATATAAGAATGTTTTACTAAAAGATACATGCTCTTGTTATTTTTTTTCTTTACTCTAGATTAATTAATATAAAATGTTATTATCACCCAGAAGTAGCTCCTTGGGGTCCTAAAATCGACCCAAGGATGCCTATAGTCATAAATGTATCAGAAAATTAGGTTAGTAGACGTGTTACATTAATTTAATATTATTTGAATATTATTTCATTACCCATATTTACCGGATTTACCCTTTAACCATGGTAAATAAAATATTTACCGAATGAATTATTCCTAATGTCAAAAAATAAATGGTACCTATTTACACAATTTGAAACTCCTAATTCCAAATATGGAATCTATTTTTCCAAATTCCAAACATATAAGTGGTAGAAATTAATTTAAAATTAATTTCCGTTGTCAAAACAAAAGGCGTATTTTTAAGAAATAATAACTATCAAAAGATTGACATTTTTTTATGTCCAATTTAAATGTGAAATTACATCAAATGACCTAAATAACATGAAATTATAAAAATATCATCTATTTATACTTAAAATCCATTCAAATTTATAATTTAACATAATAAATTATTTCTATTTAAAATGATGTTTTTAATTAAAATTTAGTATTTTTTCACTATTCAACAAAATATGAATGTTATCAGAAAACGACCCAAAATTCATCCAAACTAAATTATTATGTATCTATTCTAAATATGAATTCAATTTCACTAAATTTAATGTATAATAGTTTCAAATATTGTATTTAAAAATGAATCTCCATTAAAAGGAATAAAACTTCATTTTTTCAGAAATACCTCTTTTAACATAAAAATTGGAATTTTCATATACTATGTCTAAAAAACACAAAAGATGAATGTTAAAATTATATAGGATATATAAAATTTAAAATTTGGTTAATAATATTAATAGAATCATTTTTTAATGGCTAGTTTGGTGAGTTGTGGTGCGCTCAAACTCGGTGTTGCGTGAAGCCCAAGTTATTGAAATACTTTGATGAGATAACATACTATTAAATCTTGGGTTGTTACAACATTCCCTATGTCACAAAATCTCATTTCATCAGGACCATTATCATCAGCATCACTAATTTCAAAGTCACCCGCCCCAAACCATGGGACATTATATTTGTGCTTGGTTGATGTCATTTATCTATTTCTTTATTTTGGGGTTATTAGCTTCTAATTTTTGAATTCAATCGTGTATGTGTTATACAAAATTCAATTTTTTATGTATTATTAATTATGTATAACACAAATAATTACATATTCGGTTTTTTATTTATTGTATTCATAATTTATAATTAAATTATATATGTATTAAATTCAGTATTCAATTATGAATTGAATTCCGGAATGCACATGTGATTGTCATCTCAATTCTAAATTGAATTCTTAATCAAAAATGTGTGTTTATAATTACCCTATGAATTATGTTTTAATTTTGTATATGTATAGTTGAAGGGTTAATTATGTGTAAAATATATTTGAATTAATTGTTTATGTGTATGAGTTATTGTTGGTTGTTGCAGGTAATTGGAGTTGAGAAGCTGGAAATGCAAAAAAGGGCAGACTGCTAATTGAAATCACAGAGCAGCACAAAGTAGCAAGATGCTGCTTGAATTGCATAGTAAATCCTAGTACAATGGTTCAAAACCATTGTAATATGTATGGTAATGTGTTTTATACCAACGGTTCTAGGAGAAACATTTGTAAAAACACTTTCCCAACGGTTTAAAAACCATTGGGATATAGGTGAAATGTTTAGATATACCAACATTTTGTGTAAAACATTTGAAAAAATATTTACAAAACTATACTCCAACAGTTTGAAACCATTAGAATAGTATGTTTACTAATGGTTTCAAACCATTGGTGAAAAGTTATCCCAATAGTTTGAAATAACCATTGTTATAATGTATATTTCCTAATATATACCAACGGTTTTCCAGAAACCGTTGGCATATTTTTTTCCCTAAGGCTTACTTCCCTATGATTTAGAAAACCATTTGTATATATTATACCCACGGTTATCCATCCTTTACTAATGGTTTGGAACCATTGGTTAATGGTTCAATTCCAGTAGTGATTGATATATATTTCTATAAAAATATGAATAGTATTCAATAATAATTAACAATGTAGATTAGCTATTGGATATGGAAATCAAAAAATCACACACCATGTATACATTTAATAATAATACACCTTTTTCATTCATGAATGAGTATTTAATTAACATTATCAAGAAAAATATAGTCTATAATACCACTCCGTACATATTTTCTTCATAATAAATTGTATTCATTGCACCATTTTCTAAATTTGTATCTCTATGAACGTTTAATGTTAGTAAATTTTAAGGATGAATGGTTGGGGTAATGGTAATTTTTTAATACCTTTTTTATTTTTTGGTGGATCCATTTGATCATTTTGAATCAACATTATATTTCACAGCATTACATTTTCTATTTATAATAACAATCATCTGTTCAGAATTTTTTTCATTAATTATGAATAGATTTTCAAGAAGGAAAATAGTAAATGAATACCTCCATGTCTACATCTTTTTTACATGATCTATCAACAATTTTATATGTGCTTCAATATCATTACTGTCCATATTAATATCAAAATCACAAAGTGGAATTGATTGCTAAGGGTTTAGATCATGAGCTATGTTAATACCCACTTTCAATTGACCCATTTCATGTTTTCAATTGTGTATATTTGCTTATTGGATATTGAACATGATATCCCTCACAATATGGATATGGGTATGAGTATATAGAAATAAATCATAATCATTTCCACCCTATTTATTATTAGTATAAAATAGGTTGTATTGTCTTCCTAATTCAAATTTCACAAAATAATGTATGAGAATATTGATTATATATTCTATCATAACTCATTTAGGTAGAATATCTCACAATAAAGTTAAGGGGGTTCATGTAGTTCTTGTTCTTAAATTTTTTCTTATGTTTGATTATTTACCATAAAAATTATACTAAATATAATTTATAATAAATATTATCTACTAGACAAAAAAATCATTATTTGAACACATCCAATTTATTATCATTACCCCCTACTCAATTTTTTTCTCAAAATATGTTTCGGATAACACCCAAAAATCAACACCTCTAACGTGGACACACTCTTATGACTACTTCAATACAATTGATAGTAGCTATTCATCTATTATATCCGATGATTATTCTTTTGTGTAATTCAGATAAACAATATAGAAAAATTATCAATAATTGCTATGTAGTACCCATTTAAAAAATAATTAATTTTTATTATGTGATAGTTACACATTATTATAAGTCTTTTGGGTATTTTCATCTATTAGTATCCCTTCATTATTTACAAGTTCGACATTATAGAGCACATGATTTTGGATAGAAGTGTCTTTCGATTTAGGTTCAACATTATTCATATAAACATAGGACATAGTTTTGTAATTATTTCATGTCACATAAAATTATTTTGGTAGATTTAAAATATGTAACATTTATTTCAAGTGAAGCATACCTCTTCCTTGCATTATAGTAGGGGTACATTAATTTTACTACCCATTCTTTATTTTTAACACACGGTTGATATTTGATAAATTAATTTTTTTAATATAATTTATAAATATATTTACTTTCAAGAAATGTATTACCTATAACAATGTACCTAAATGTATGTATCCTCATGGTGACCAATAAACACAACCCATGGTTATTGGTTTACCAGGATTGTATACATTTTTGGTGTGTGAGGTTTTATTTTTTTCTTCAAAATTTATCAGTTGTACATTATAAGAATTTTTTAATGGCCTTTGGGATCCATTCCAGTTAGTATTAATATAAATTTAATTTCAGATTAATATATAATAAATACTCTCTGTATGGTATAATGAAGAGTAACCCAATGTTTCATTATTACTATTTTGTAAAATAATGAAATTATATCACAATGTTACCCTAATAAATTTCCTAATCAATGTTTTAAGTGTGGAAATAACATTGTTAAACCAATCTACATCCATCATCAAATGCGTGGGAGTAGTGAGCTCATTGTAACTGTTGAATATTTCCTTTTGGGGTTAAAAGGCCGGCCACATGCATTCCATACAAGCTCGAATTTGATTCATTTGTTTCTAAACCTAATAGTTTTTTATAACACCATCACACTACAACAATCATGTTTTTTAGGACACTTGTATATCGTAGTCTATAATTTCAATAGATTCAACAGCCTCAATATATTGTTCCTGAAGATTTGTGTCATCGATACATGCATAAGGTTGTTTTCCTCTATATTGGGTGCACTAACATGTTGAGAGGCCTATAATTACTAATGATTTGTAGCCTTGACATATAAAAATCATTATTTGAATAAGAGGTTGAAAATATAACTTATGTTTCTTAAATACATAAGTAAAGGTATAATAAAATGAGGAAATTAAATTTCTATTAGGGAAAAAAGTATATCCTGATTACTGAACTCTATTTTTTATCTATATAGTGATTTAACCCCTCTATATGGTATCCAAATACAATTATTATGGTCTCATATGACATTAAATACCCCATCTACGTTGGGACCTCTGTTAAAATATTATGAGGTCCCAATAAAATGGAAATCCTCAGTTGAAATGGCATATGACACTTCATTGGTTTTGATCGATAACAGAACAATTGAACACTTTTGATTTTAATAATTCGTAACATAAAATACATGTACTTCTTATGATTCCATCATTTTTTTCCTTATACCCTTATTTACTAAAATCCACATTCACATATCCCAATTCTTCTATTTTAAAAATACTCATATTTTCAAACCAAATGCACTGAAAATTTGACACTTGGAATGTTGTATAATCTAGTTCCACTTTTTTCATCATATGAAAAATTATTACATATTCACATAAACTGGATTTCGTTCCTTTGTACTAGAAACATGAATCTATTCCTAAACATGTGTAACTCCACTATTTTTCACGGTACTACATTTATCTTGTTCATTTGTATAGAAAGTATAGATATTAATTACATAACCATTATAAGATAATACATGCCAATATGTTCCTCTGACTATCCTTCGAAGTCCTTATAAAATTGAATCACAATCTTTGAGGAACACATTAAAAATATTGTCTCAAACCCATCTTATTAAATGATGATTATGATTAATTGATAACAAAACAGCATCCCTTGAGGGACTCATATTCCTACAATTTTATTTTTGTGTTTAATAATATGTGTAATCCTATGAACTATTATGAAATATATAAACGTGGTCTTTCTCCCAATCCGTAATAGTGATTGTGAAATAAATTATTCTAAAAATTCATTCACCCATTAGTCACTCAATGTGAGTATGTATTATTAAAAGAATTGTATCCACACTAGATAGGCAATCAATGTATAATTCAATGGATTCCTTAATAATATATAACTAAAAAATACAACCTCCTAGTTGAATTTTATTTTCGACATACCCATTAAAATATTTATATAACATTCAATGGGGGTGCAACTATTTCTAAGGAAAAAGTCCACTTTTTTTAATCTCTATAACCATGTTAACCATCAAGTGGTCCATCATATCAAAAAACATATGTTGGAAGATTATATCCAATTAAAATAATATTATAAAAATATATTTTTCCATTGTTTGTAATTTCACCAAGACTATAACCTTAATGAATATAGTTTTGAAAAATAAACAGATATTTTTTAATGTATGATAGAAAATCGTGGGGAAAATACAATGTAAAGATACATCAATTAGATCTTGCATCAAAACATATTTTTCCTCTGATTTCAAAACCATTATCATTTAATTAGATATTGACCCGATATTTTTAATATTCAATGAATACCCATATGGAACCATTAAATCATTCAGTAGGTCAAAAAAATTATTTATCTCTTTCCTAGAAAGAGTGTAAGCATCTGAAAATAGGAAATTCAATTTTCACCAATTATTAGAACAAGCTCTTCTTGTATTCCCATTTCAATAACATCTAACATAGCCTTAATTTCATCCTTTACAAACTTGGGTGCATTTACTAACATTCAAATAACACTATCAGATAAATATTTCTTCAACATTCATGTTATCACTAAAATTCCTATTGTACAAAAAATTCCCGTATAGTAATTCAAAAAAAACTAATCTCTTTTTCTAACATTTTTTATAAGGATTTTTGAAAATGTTCTTCCAAAAAAAAATTTCCATTCATTTTACTTTCTAAAAAATTGATAACCTATTAGTGGGGGAAATGATTTCTGTTATTATAAACACGGATTTAATGATGTCATCCAAGAATGATATTTATGTATCTGAGGTAGAAATATGTGATTTCCATGAAACACTATCTACGATTTACATTTTAACATAATTAACAGTGTTTCATTTTCATAAATGGTAAACCCTTTAGTTCATTTAATGCCACATCCCGAGGAATTTCAATAAGTATGGAATGAATTTATCAACCTATACAACATGACTGTTAACGTGAAATCATCATTTTTGTTTGAATCATACAATGTAACACCAAAATCCCACAATAATTTCAAATCTAAAAATCAATGGGTCCTAATAAATATTAATATCACTACCCGAGATTTGTTGTCCTGATATAGTCATAGATATCATAATGTATTTTTATCATTCGTAACCAATGTGGAAATTTATAATTTAACAACATAAACATACATGTACTATTTGATCTAATTTGAAACTGAAAATGAATCACTCCATATATTGATAGAAAAAGACAATGGTTTATCAGATCTTTTGTAATTCAAGATACTCATTGTCAATTCACATCCACTAAGGAGGGTTCGATATTTGATGTTTTTTACTATATTTATTTATTGTATGTTTGTGCCTTGTAAATTTTATTGTAGTCTACTCATTTAAATATTGGCACCTAAACCATAGAATGATTGTACATTACCAAACAACATTGATAGGACCAGATTCATATTTCGTATATTGAGAAGCACCAAAATTTTTGAATTTTAAGTGTTTTTTGGTCTTCTTGAGAAAATATATAATAATTTATATAAGAATGTATTCTTTTAGAGATAAATACCATTAAACATAGAATTATTTTAGCATCATATGATCATGAAGGTTGCTCATGATATCCTGGGACTATATCTTTCAAGATATAATGTTGATCCACCAAACTATAATCAATCAATCAATTTCAATCATTTAAATTATACATCTTTAATATGGATGAAAATGATGTGTATTTTGTACAACCAGAATACAATGGTTTCTTTGCAAAAATCTTGTACATATCAATAACTTTTGGAAAATAATGAAGTTCATATTCAATGGTCAATTTCATTTCCATAATAAGACATTATTTAAAGTTCACAACTTTAACCACATCCTCGATATGGTATTCATCATTTTCCGCACATGTAATAATATTATATGTTCCATAAATTGCAGTCTTATCCTATTCAATAGCGACATTCAATTTTCCAAATGTTTAGTCCACAATCTATAATTTCAGTCTATTCCATGACAGATAAACTGTTCTTCCAAATATTTTGGACAATGTAGTCATGAATAACAACAACATTACTATAGAAAAATGATTTGTGAAGGTTTATATTCATGATCTCTTGAAAACATGATAATATCATTCAACACATCCTCATCCTATTTTGTTTTATGATTAGAATCCAACAATTTTTTATTTATATCTATCTTATTTGATTCAATAATATTAATATTTATCAAACTAAATAATGAATAAAATACATTAAATAAAAAATTTCCATCTTATAATTAAAATAATAATATAAGTAATTATTTTAATGGTTAGGATTTTGATGACATAAATTGGTTTATTAATGGTAATGATTTTATTAATTAGGGTTGTCATTATTCATTCTTATATTGTAGAAACCTAATATACCATCCTTCTAACAAGATTGTAACCCAAGAGAGACTACTCCACTACCAGAACCCAACATAGAGGTGATCACATATGTTCTCAAATACAAAGCCTCAAAACCTGTAATCTATATCAATAATAAATTTATATTTTTCTAAATAAATTACAATTGTTCATATTTAAAATTATCAAGACCAGTATTGGGAACAATATACCTTCAATTTTTTTTCTAAAATGAAGAAAATATTAATAGCTAGTACTCTAGTGGTCACTGAAAATAAAATACAATAGATAATGACATGTTTTCAAAAGACATTGTGGTTTTAATTCTTTGGAGTCAATGGGATACATGGAAGGAAATTAAAATAATTATATGATTTAAATCAATGATATCATCTGGGATACATTGAACATGGAGTGAATTACCTGTTGTTCACAAAAAAACACATCCAACTTATCATTTTCATTCAATACCTTACGTGATATGTTGGTGGTGTTCTTATGGTGAACAAATAAGAGATCCATTCAATTAGAGGGCTAAATGATAATGTATGGGTGAACATTAATTCAAAGGTTAGGGTGACAGTGAACAAACAATTGATCATGGAAAAATATATGTTTTTGGAACATGGGAACACGAACGATACATAGAACTTGGAGCCGATTACCAATAGTGCAACGAAAAATCACCACCTACTTATAATTTTATGTGACCACATTACCTAATACATAGGCATTGTTTTTGGTTCACAGTTAGGAGCTAAAAATCATTGGAGTGATATTTTGTAAATAAAAAGAAATGATTGAAAATTCTCTCTATTTTGTTTGGTGACAATTTTTAAAATAAAATAAAAGATTTTTTTTGGAAATATAACATAGATAACAATTATTAAAAATATTTTTTTCCAATAAAAAATAATCTAAAACAAAACAAATTATAATTTTAAATAGTATCTAAAATTTCCAAATAAATACATAAATATATATTATAAATATATATTTTTATTTCAGAAAAATATATTTATATTAATATAAATAAATATATTTACAAATATCAATACCAATATAAATATATATTTTTATTTATCTATTTATAACCATATTTATTTAAATATAATTATGTAAATATGCATTCATAAATATATATATTTAGAATATTAATTTAGAATAAAAAAAATATAGATATTTCTTTAATATATTAAATATTCATTTAAAAATATAATTATATATTTTATGTTTTTATTATTTATAAAATACTTTGATCAATGTATTAATTTATAAAAAATCAAAATTATTTATATACACATATTATTTATAATCAAGGTTAATTATACTCAAATAACCAAAAAAATTATATACACAAAATCATAATTATAATGACAAGGTAATCAAAATTATTTACAAATTAATTATTTAAATTATTAATTCAAAATAATTAATTCAAGAAAATTAATATTATTATTTAATAAATATTAATTCAAAGCGATTAATTCAAAATTAATATTAATAAATATTTATTTATTCAAAAATATTAATTCAAAATAATTATTGATTCAAAATTATTGATACATTATTAGATCAAGATAATCAAAAAAATTATAATCAAAACTATAGATAATTAAAATTATTTATAGATTATTTATAATTATTTATATACATTACTCTAGATGGAGAACATCTGAATATCCCAAAAATAAATATATAAGAAAAATCATGTAGTTTTAACTCTACCAAATAGATATAATCATGACCTACATCTCTATATCTAATTAATGGTTGAACATAAGAAATAATTATGAGACATCGAACAGGAACAAAGAAAAAGAGACTAGAATCTAGATTCATTAGAACGCCAACTGTTAGCGAACCAAAAACAAGACCAAGATGGGATCTAGATTGAGGGATATTAGAATTGAATGATGGATTCAACAGGGAACCATAGCCATATAAAAAACCCAAGTAGAATTGAACGCCACCTCTGTTATACCCCAAACAAACCCAAATTACATTGGAAGGTCCATAACTAGGGTGAGACAATGCAGGTTAGAAATACTTGAAAACAAATAATCATGAATGAAGCCCCTGCCTCATGAAAATAAAGATCTAAAACGAGGTTGGTTCGTGTCTTTCCAAGTGAAGATCTAAAACAAGGAAATAGAGTGAGGAGGTAAATATCTTATTGGAAGAAGACCGTTTTTAAAGAATAGAAAATATAATCACATACCATAAATCATGAGAGGATGGATTCATCAAGAATTTTTAGGAATAATGGTTATGAGGTTTATGTATCAAAAAATATTGAATGTACGAGGGAGGAGGTCTCTATTAGGGTTCTATTTAAATGATTGGATAATGATTTTGTTAGCGATTTCAAAGAAGCACTAATAAAGAGTAGTTTTGTAAATGATAAAATAGTAAGTGTTGATAAAACCTATCTTTATCATCACTAATATTCTAGAACTCATAAAGATAGGTTTTATCCTCAATTTTTAGCACTGATAAAACACCCCATTTATTAGTGTCAAAAATCACTGATAAATATCCAATTTTAAAAATATTATCATTATAATTACTAAATTTAAATTTATATATTTCTGAATAAATATATAAATAAATACACTTATTTATTTATAAATATTATTATAAATAAATATACTTATTTTTTAAATATTGTCTTGTAATTTTATAATTATTTATATATATTTATATATTTATTTATAATTATAATTACTAATAAATATATTTAAAAATTTTTGTACATAATTAGAAACATGTAGATATAATTATACATATTTATATAACTATATTTAATAATTAATATATTATTATATACAATAATAAATATAATATATATAATTATATAAATTTTATTATTATTATATATATAATTATAATTATAAATAATTACATATATTTATTCAATTATATATATTAATATATTTTTATATATTTGTATGGCTATATAGATATATATTAATATATAATATAAATATTATTATTTAAGTATTTTTATAACAATTTTATAATTATTTAAATATATATATATATTTATAATTATAAATATTAAAATATATATTTTAAAAAATATATAATTATAAATATTTTTATAAATATATAATTTTCTATATTAATTTATATTAATGTATAATTATATAATTATATAATTATATAATTATATAATTATATAATTATATAATTATATATATTAATATGTAAATGAATATAAATATATACACAATAAATATATTTATTAATTAAATATATTTGTTATATCTTTTGACTATTTAAATAGATAAATAATTATTTATAATTATAATTTTAAATATGTATATTTAAAAAGTACTTACATTTAATTATGATATTATATATATATATATAGTAATATATTAATATATATTATTAGAAATATAACAGACATATATATTTTAATTTAATAATTGGTTAAATATATATATTTATTTATTTATTTGTTGTTATAATTATAAATAAATTTATTACAAAATAATTTATATATAAATATAAATATAATTGTATCATGATATATGTAAATATATATATTTATATATATATATAATATAACTATAAATATAAGTATTATTTAAATATTTTTTTTAATAATATAATTATTTAATGAAGAAGGTTTGACCGTGGGTTAAAAACCCATCACCCAAAAAATTTATTAAGAAAAGTAAAATGTAAAACGATAGGATGCAAAAAACACACAGATGTGTCATCAAAATATAATGTACAAGACCTTCCACCAAGATTTCATAATCCACTATAAACCAAAAGAGACAAGAATTAACTCCTACCATGACCTTGAGGGTGGCGCCTTCTCCTCCATTTGGGAGTTACCCAATTAACACTAAGGTATTCGAGACACTTATAGTTCCACTCTTTAGCTATAGTTTCTGCTTGCTCAATCATATAATCTTTGATTTGTTGCACGTCCTTGTCCATAAGTGGAGGCTTTTCAACATCAACATGGATAAAGGCCATTGGTTTCTCATAATTAGATGTTTCTTCCAATAGATCACTCTACCCCATGAAAACTGATTCATTTAATGACCCCATCTCCAGAACCACATTGATAATTTCCTTATGAAGAACCAAGTGCTCAAACTCCTTGACATGGAACTATTTATGATCAACTAGTTTTGAAATATCAAATGTAGGTGTAGGAAGAGTCTCATCCTTACCATACTTTTCATTACTAGAATAGTGATATGGACTCCCTGCTTCACAAGCACTCTAATAGTCTTCATGCATCCTTTAAATATTAATGAATAAGATCGTTTATTTTGAACACTGGATCTCTAAAAACACTCCAGATAATGATGAAAAACTCTAAATTATTAATATAATATAATATGGAAAAGAAAAGACTAATTCCAATCAGGTTATCACCCTTGTACAGTTTTGTGGCAGCATTATTTTTTTCAAATTAATGATGTAGTGATATCCTTCATAGGATGAGAAGAAAAATCAACTGAAAGTCTTGTAGAATTATCACATTCCAAAACACTAATACATTCCATTATAGCATTAGATAGGTAGGTGGAAAACATCTCAAATTCCCATCAATGAATTTTTTTAAAGAGATCCTCTAACATCATTCTGTGTCTTCCATGATTTAACCCAAATGGTGGATTTCCCCTTTTGGTAACTATAATATAGATACAAATCTTCATTTTCATTTGAAAAAATGACAATCATTCTTCGAATCATATGGAAACTACTCATCTTGATAAAGGCATGGGAGGTTTATCCTCTTGAAAAGTCAATTAGCTCTGTTTGACCTAGCCCATGAGTGCCAACAATAATGTAACTATACAATATTTTTCATTGATTTCTTTTTCCAAATCAAATTTTTTTATACTCTATTACACACAACTAAACCATATATATATTATAATTATTAATAAATTAGTCACAAAAATGGAAATATATGGATTACTACAATTCATTAGAATTATTTCCCTCACGACCGATACTAATGATATAAAACCAAAGATTAGTAAACAAATCAATATTTTATGAAATGAAAATAAAACCTTTATGGGATATTGTAGTGGTATTTGAGTTAAACAAACAAGTGATATTTATATAGTGTAAAGGGAAATGTGCCAATATGGATTTGACTATTATATGTTTGTTGGTCAAATGGTACTATTAGTAAACACATTCATTATAAAATATGATCGTAGAGAACTATATGCATTGGAATTAATTATATTTTTATAATTTGTTTTTATATATAGTAATTATGAAAATGAATGTTAATTAATAAAGTAGGAGAGATGAAATCAATCAAAAGAGTCATTCCTTATGGAGGAAATTTTTCTAAACTTGAAATGGATGTAGTGTCACTAGGGTTTTCCCTTTACCAATCCCGAGTTGATATTCATCAAGTGAATCTATAATGAAATTTCATAAGGTAGAAGTTCATGTCAGTGTAAATTAAAACTCTGGCATTGTTAGCTGATTCACCCCATGAATCTATCACAATCACACACCTTAACATTATGATATGTGTGGGAGGTATATGTGGTTAAGTTTCTATGCCTTAGTAAAAAATGTATAATTACTTTATAAAAATTAAATTTTTATTCCACAAATTTAATTTTCATAATATTTTTGCTTAACTAAATATATGTTTATACGAGACTAATTTGATAAATTTATTTTTTGGACTGAAGTTTTAATTTATAGAAGGGATATAAAATTGTATAAAAAACTATGGAATTATATATAGTATTTATTTTAACATAATCCTATATTAAAAAAAATATTATTTAAATATAAATTAACAGATAATTTTATTATTTCATATGATGTTTTTAAGTGTTATAAATGTGACTCTCTCGCGGAACCCACTATTTTTTTTAATTAATACGTTTTACAATTCTTAAAAGTAAAAATATCATATTTAGATAATTATTCTGATAAAATAAACATCATTTTTTAAATCACCACGTCAAAATTTGGTTAGGGTGAATTTATGAGAATTTTCAACAAATACATTAATTTTCTATGAATTGTAAAAAAAATTGCTTGCGGTTTTCGGTATATTTAATGACTTCATAATAATTTTATAATTGTTAAATAATTAATTAACCACAATCCAAGACCTCAAATATGTTATTTTACTCATATCAAGTATTTGAATATATTTTAATCAATTTACAAACCTATAAGTGACATTCCAATATCTAAAGTGGAAACATTATCATTAATGAAAGTAATTTATGGATATAATTTTCCTAGACAAAATAAGTAAGGAAATTTATTTTCGGTTAAGTTAGACTAAAATAACATAAAATTTTTCCAAATTATATAAAAACATTATCAAAAACCATCAGCAAACCATTTGTTTTTCTTTTTCCACAACATAGATTTAAATGGACTATATTTAAAAATTATTAAAAATGTTACAAACTTTTTATATAAATACCTACACATTCGTCCATTTAAATTCACTCCCAATCCATCCACTACATATTTTTGTAGGGTTTCCTCAAAAAACGAGTCCCACTAACGTGTCACCAAGCCCCCAATGATACATTCCACATGATATTGGAATAAATATTCAAGGTAATGGAATTATCCTTCTTTTAACTTCCATTATAGGACCACTTTTTGTATATATCATATAATTGTTACAACTACTCGCATTTATTACACTTTTGATCATACTGTCATAGAAAAATTATGTTTTATCAATGGAAAAACCTTTTTTCCTTAATTTTACACTTTTTTAAATCCAAATTTTATACCCATCATGCTGTTTAATTTACTTCTAAAATTTACCTTTTTTGTTGAGAAATTATCTTTTTTTAATACCCAAACTTCTGTTTTTTTGAATGGGTATTCATTTAGATTAAAAATGAATTTTTATTCTAGTATTTACATATATTAAACAAAAATTTCATTTTATGGGATTAAAATTATGAAATTATCATGTCATTAATCTTTTTTATGACAAGATTTTGTAATGAAATCCATTATTTATTCTCCATGGGTTATTAATTAAATGATTTATTATTATCTATGTGGATCACATGAAATTAATACATAAAAATGGTGAGTCTAAATTGGACGTCAATGCATTGGTTAATTAATTTAATCATAGATATGATATGTTTAATGATATTTTAGTGAATAACCTTGGTAATTTCCATTTAAGACACCTTGGTGAAAAAACCAAGTGATATGCTTATAAATGTCTCAATTTAATGTTTTAGCCACATTTACATGTAATGATTCATGTTCTTTTTATTACAATATGCCTCATGTTCCCTTTGTCAATCCATAATGATATTCCTTATGTTATTATTAATACTTATCATGATCCCATATAAAATGTTTCCCTATATAAATCCCTTACTAGGCCTCATGGTCACCCATTTCCTTTTATACATGTCCCTAAGATAAGAGTTTTTCTAAATTTTCATAGGATAACCCATTATGATGTTTTTCAAGTGTATTAGATGATTATTTTTGTTTTTATGTAATATTTTCCCAATTTACATGAAATTAAACCTTAAAAATCTTCTGTCTTGTAACATATAATTAAAATTTAATGAAATAAAATTGTGAGATTCCATAGTTAGTATCAAATGGTGGTTTAGTTATTTGTCATAAATAGGAATATAAATCCATAGAACAGACCCTAAGAATTATTTTAGATATTAGAAAAAATCATGATATTTTTGTGAATTATTATGTAAATGGTTCCTAAGAAAAGAACCTTCAAATTGGTCACAAACATGTTTTTGTGGGTATTTAACAGTTGTATCTATGGTAAAAAACAAAAAATCGTATTGAGATAGACTCAATTGATAACTTCTTCATGAAAATGGACCTATATGTACTCCAGTTTTGACAATCTCAGGGGATATGTTTTGTTAATCACAAGATTATAAGGATCCACTATGAATGATATAAAGAAAATGTAATTGTTTTTATATGATATTAATAAAAATTTTATGCGTGTTTTCGTATAAAATAAAATATACATATAATTATAAAATTACTAAAAGTAACATGTTTCTCACATAGGATTTATTATTTTATAAAAATAAAGGGAAATAGGAGGAACTATGTAAATGATGATTGCATCAAGTGATGTACTAACGGTGTTCCCATAAATGTTAGAAGAGAAAACATTATTAGGATGATAAATCGAATAAAATTATTTATGGGTATTATATTAAATAATGTTGAGAAAGAAGATCCACATGGAGGAAAAAACATTCCTTTGAGTCAATTATGTGACAACGAACACCCTATTTTCTTAAATATATAATCTCATTGATTTCTGAACAATAGATAATCTCTATAAAAATTATTTTTTATACTTTTTTGTTTAGAATAAGAGAGGGTCACCATGTTCATATACCACTAGAAATATAAGATGATCAGTTGTGGAAAATGATTAAAAACATTAATTCATGAAGGGAGATTGATGTTATGGAGTGGAAAGTGTTTAGGGGAATATGTTTCGATAAATATTTCACCTATATTATGTGAACTAAAATGGATATGTAATTCCAATAACAGAACATGAATCAAAATTAATTTGTTGGAATATATGATATGATATATAAAATACATTCTTGATACAATTTGATATTTATTATGGATCATAATGAAAAGGTTGATAGATTATCTGGTGGAATCATACCACATTTCTAGAGGAATCTTGGATAATATGACTATAAAATTGATTATATATTCTGAGGATTTATATAAAAAATTAATTGGATTTTTAAGAGATTTTGTGATGGCATGGATCAAATTAATATAAGATATTAATGGAGTAAAACTTAGGGTGGAACAATTATGGTGGAAGAGGACAAAAAAATGAAACTTCCCATATGAAAAAATGTTTAAGGAATCATTTGAGGATCTAAATTCATTAAAGTAGAATTTTCCTAAAAAGGAGGAAGATATGGACACATAACAAAGAACTATCATAGTGATTTGAATCCTCAAATTGTCAACACTAACTATAATGGGAATATATTGAGGTCCCACCTGTAAGATCAATGATTTATGTGTGGAAAACTATTCCACATTTCCAATCAATGTACAAATCATAAGATAATTTAGGGAACCACCATAATCCTTTACACATTCTAAGGGAGAATGGTTTCGAATTTCGTAACATAATGGCTGATGTGGGGACTCCATATGATATACTAGAAGGTACACTCATTGTTCCCTTAATGCTAGAAAGTACATTTTCTGATTCTAGTTCTAAGCATTCCTTTTGTCCCACCATGTTTTCATCGATTTTAGAACCAATTCCTGAGCCTCTAGATGTAAATTTATCAGTCAAGACTCCAATAGGGATTATCTAAGATTCAATAGATAATAGAAACTCTAATAATTAATTTTTTCAAAACAATCTTATCACAAATATAGATTTTTTCCAATTCTAAAATTTGACACTATACTAGGGATATACAGGATCTCAATGTACAATGATCGGATCAACTAATGAAATAAGTAAATATAAGTAGTCCAGAATACTCAACCCATGGTTATTTTTAAATGGGGGATATCCTTGACAAAAATTTATCTTGAAGAACCTCTCTTATCCTTCTTTATGAAGATGAACTATGAATAGGAATAAGTATATGAATGTATAATAATGGAAAATGTCCCCATCATTCTGGAATACATTGATTTATTTCATGACATGTTATCTATACCTCACAAAGAAAGAGATGTAGAGTTCTCTACTGAACTCATATCCAAAACCATGCTAATATCAAATACCCTATATAGATTGTAAAATATGGATATAGAGGAATTAAATAAAAAAAATCAATATATTTTTGGGAAGGGATTTATCAAAATAAGTGTGTATAATTGTGGAGAACATGTAATCTTTAAGAAGGATAAGGTTTGATAAATTTTATTATTCACTGATTATAGAGAACATTACATTATCACATTAAAGAACAAGTACCCTCTCCCAAGATTCGAAGAATTATTTGACCAGTTTGTATGGATCAATTCTAATCCAAGAGTGACCAATTATCTGGTTTCATCAATTTAGGGTGAACAAATATGATATTATAATATAGAATCCTAAACAAAATAGGGTGTAACAACCCAATCTTCCACGGTACGTTTCCCTTTGAGTAATGTAGTATCTCACGTTGTATGCAACTTGGAGTTTTAACACACCACGACCAATCAAACTAGCTGTTATGAATAGTAATACCCATTTTTTGAAATTTTATAAATTTAATTTTTCAAAATTGACTTCAATTTTTAATTCAGAATATCAAAAATAGCTAAGGGTGAATATTCGGTATTTTTCTGAAAACATTCAATTTTTTGACCAATAGTGAAAAACAGCATGTTAATATTTAAAATTGAATTTTTGTATTTGTAATTAGTTATTTAATTTTAATTTATTTTTAGTAAAAATATATAGATAATACCTATAAATTTTCAATGTAATTCATTAGATTAATTTAATAATATGTTTGGATATATAAAATTCTATTGAACTTTTTACCATCTTTTACCCACCTTCTAGGATAATTTTCAAATTTTCATAAAACATAATTTTTTAACATTTCAGTGATTTTAATTTCAAAAATCTGAGAGACATGGTTGAAATCAGTAATAAAAATGTGGTTTAATAAGATGAAAATAATTTTTGGTAAATAGTAATTGTTGACTTTTATTTACCACTGTTAAAAGTAAATAGGTTAATCAAGGAAAAAATTATATTATATTTACCCTAACACATTTTCTAATTCTATTGGATAAGTGTTATTAGACCAAAAAAACTTAGTAATAAAATGTTATCCCTTTTGATCCACTTGGATTAGATTAAGACATTTATTATTATTTTATTTAAAGAAGAGTTAAAATAGTTAAATTCATGTTTAATAACTAAACTATTTTTTAGATCATGTTACAAACTATATAAATTACACTATAAATATTAATTAGAAATCTAAAATGATTAACTATATATTTCTATTTTATTTATAATTATTATACTTTATATAATTTATTTTATTTATGACACAATGATGATGCATTAATTACCTTAATAATGAAATATTTAAATAATTGATATTATAAATATCCAAATATATGTTAATTGAGACTTCTGATTAATTACACCAACTTTATATGTTAATATTAAATGTAAGGGTTTATCAAATTAATTTTATTCTCAGTGATAATGTCTTTACTATTTCAAAAAAATTAAATACTAAATAGTGTCGAAATTGACATAACAGCTATTTTTAAAACAAATACTACATTATAAATTGATATAATATTTCAAAAAATCTATGCTTCGGCCAAAATAAAAAGATATAGTTATATATATATAAATAATTAAACACCTTTAGTTCTATGGTCTTGTTATAGTATGTTTATTAACAATGTAATAAAAAAATACAAAGAGACACGGTAAATGTCAAATGATTTAAGTAATAGTTAAATCAAAATTATGAGGTTAATATAGTCACATAAACCTATCTTAAACCTGTTGTCTGATATTTTCTCTACACATCCATGCCTCATCCTCAAAATAAATCATTTTGGATCCATTAGAAACTGAAAATGATTTTATTAGAAAATAATATTTCACCGTTTTCTTAAAGTGACCCTCACCTCTCTTATAAAAGGGTACTTCTCCTTATCTCAATTACACTCCTCCAAATCCATTTGGATAGGCCAAAACCTGCCCAAATACCCATTAAACTATCCTCCCTTAAATATAGAGGCCTTACTTTGATCATAAATCCTTTCTATGGAGCCTTTTTGATCAACTCAAAAGGAAACACCTGAAGAAGAGGTAATAATTTCACCACCCTCTATCATGTTCTATTATTTTTCCACTTCCTGTTTCTTTGTTGTATCCATACAAAAATAATAACTGCAGTAGCTTATACATAGTTTGATGAAATTATAAATATGGTACAACCATATTTTTTATTCTATCAATCCTACAATCAACAAAGTCAACATATGTACATACGTACGACTTACCATCTCCACGTCGTGGTGTAGTTTGTTATTCAAACACTTCCTTTTTTTGGATTGGTATAATAATGAGTACAAATAATGTAAATAATAAATATAACATTTTAATGATTATTTATGTATAATATAACATCCAATTACATACTATTTCACCATCAATATAATCATATTATCACTTGTGCATACGTACGAATTACCGTCTCCACGAACGCGATGAGATTCATTCCCCATCATAATCAATGAAGAAAAATTTTCATTTTATGATTAAAAAATGCTTATTAACATAATATAATTCTTTATATGAATCAAATACATCCTATCCATAACAAACATAGCTTACATAATCAATCATATAATGGAAAACAAATCAGTTAGCAACTGAAACAATGATACAGCAGAAATATTATTAACAAAGAAATATTATAGAATTATATATGATATCATATTTCTGTATACAGTTCATGTATAATTTAATAAAAATGTTTTAATAATTATAATAGATTTTAACATATTGTTGACTAATGAAATGTACAAGGTAAGTATTAATTCTACAATGTCTTTACATACCCGAGGTTGTTAATAAAAAATTATCTACTGGGAACTCTTTCTCTTCCACATCTGTGTTTTCTAAAAAATGTAATTCAAAACAATTTTACTATTTACTAGACTATTCGTTAAAGTCATTTATACCCTTATTTTACCACATATGTTTTGAGAGGAATCATTCCATATTTTCTTCAAACAAGGTACATTATGACCTTCTCGAAAAAATTAAGGTAAGAATTTCTTTTTTTAACTTATACAGTTGGTGCTGCAATTTTACGCCATTATAATGTCGTCGAAGATTCCCATACAATCTTTAAAAAATATTTAAAAAATAAATGTTTTATTATATAATTATATGAATTTGAAATATTCTAAAAATATAAATAGATATTTTTGAATAAAAGGTTTTGATTACATCTATTTCAAAATCCTTTGATGGATTTTAAGTTTATTTGATGTTGATTTATTATGATGAAAACCTTTCATATTGTATTGTAGATTTTGTGATATGTTAGACTATGGATGTGTTATTTTTACACCATTCATGGTTTATGGATAAAGTGTTGACATTTCTTATTCTAGTTTTAATATGAATATTTATGTTATGTTTAAACCATTTCATATGAGGAATTAATTTGACATAGTAAGTGAGGGGTAGAGCCTACTATAGCTCCATGATGCATTGGTATGTCTCAAGAGAAAAACTAGTGTCTTCGAACAAGACCTTGAAAAAATCTTATTTGTAGTCTTGGAACAAGGCCTTTACTGTGTGGTTATGAAGTCTGGAATTATGCATTCCAACATTATGAAATTGGCTATTGATATTACATGGGATTATTCAACAAGTAGAATATCCATGTGAATAAGTAAATGGAATTATTTGATTTCAATTTTCCATATTATGATGATGTTTATGTTTAAAAATCTTGTGTTTTAGTCATATACATTGCCTTAAATATTTATGCTTATTTGTGAATGTTTCCGCTATATTGTTATCCATACTAAGCATCTAAGCTCACCCCTTTCATTGTTTTATATTTACCAGAATGTGAAGAAGTATATTATGACTGACCTGTAGGGAGAGTCTAAGGGATGAATGTGGTCAATGCAGACAATGTTGCTGTTTTTTTCATTTTATAATGTAATGTAACGTTCATGTATATAATATATTTTCCAATATAGCTAAACTGATCTATCCTTCAGGACATGATTCCTTGTAATAATTTATCTGCTAGGACCACTTTATTATTAACAATTAAATATTATAGGATCATATATGATATCATATATATATATAATTCTTGTAAAATTTAATAAAAATGTTTTATCTTTTGTCCAGGAAGTTAACATTCAATCTATTAAGGAAAAGTAAAAGGTAGGGGTTAATTCTACAGTCTCTTTACTTATCCGAGGTTTTTAATACATAAGTATCTTGTGGGACCTCTTTATATTCTACATCGGTGTTTTCTTAAATATGTAATTAAAAACATTTTTACTATTTACTAGAATATGGGTTAAATTCATTTATACGCTTATTTGTCTAAATATGTTTTGAAAGGAATCTTTCCATCGTTTTTACAAACAAGGTACTTTATGACCTTCTAGAAAAAATTAAGGTAAGAATGTCACTTTTTAACTTATATGATGGGTGCTGATATGTCTTGCTATTATGACATCGTGGAATCTTCCCATAAAATCTTATAAAAATATTTCCAAAATAGATGTTTTGTTTTATAATTATATGACTTTTAAATGATTTAAAAATAGAAAGATATATTTCTTTTCAAAAAGTTTTTATTTCATCTAATTCAACATCCTTTGATGGATTTTATGTTTGTTTGAAGTTGATTTTTGAAGTTACAAATCTACCATATTGTATCAAACATTTTTTGATACGTTTGAATGTGGATGTGTAATTTTTACACCATTCATTATTTACGCATAATGAATTGACATTTTGTACGCTAGTATTAATAGGAATTTTTATATTAAGATTAAACCTTTTCTTATAAGGAATGCATTGGACTTAGTAGGTGACAGGTGGAGCCCGCTATAGCTCTTCGATGCATCGGTATGTCTCGTGAGACAAAATAGTGTCCTGGCACAAGGCCTCGGCAAAATATTATTTCTAGTCACAGAACAAGGCCTTGACTATGTGGTTAGGATGTCTAGCATTATGCATTCCCAAATTATGAAATTGGCTATTGATATTACATGTGATTATTCGACCAGTAGAATATCAATGTGAATAAGTAAATGGAATTATTAGATTTATCTTTGCTTTATTATGATGAATTTTAAGTTTAAAATGCTTGTGTTTTAGTCTTATACATTTCCTTAAATGTTAATTCTTAATTTCGATTTTTTCCACTATATTGGTATCCTTACTGAGCTTCTGAGTTCACCCCTTTCTATGTTTTATTTTTCCCAGGATTCGAAAAAGTATATTATGACAGACCTGTAGGGATAGTCTAAGGGATGAATGTGTTAAATGGAGAAAATGTAGTCATTTTTTCCATTTTATAATTTAATGTAATACTTATGAATGTATCTAGTATATTCAAGGCTACTAAAATGATATGTCTTTTGGGATTTTGATTTCTTATGATCATGAAAATTTTATTTAATAATGCACTGACTATAGGTAACTGGGGTTGGGGCGTTACATCTGGGAATTATGATTTTATTTTTATTCTATTCGGCATGACTAATGCTACTAATATGTTTATGGATTTGATTAATACTTTCATTAAGGACTATGAAGAAAAATTTAGCATACTTTTATTAAAGATATTTTGATATATTCCATAATGCATGAAGAGAATAAGGATTATCTATGTGTAATATTGAATACTCTTAAGACGAATATGGTATTTGGAAAATATTACAAACGTAATGTTTGTTACAAAAAGTTTCTTTCATGTGGATCATTTTTACCAATTATGGAATTTTATTTTACCCTACCAATACAATGGCTATATAGAATTGGCCTTATCCCACAACAGTGAATAATATTTGTAGTTTACTTTGTTTAGAATGATATTATATGAGGTTTGTGAAAAAAATCATGCCTTTATAATCCAATAACAATGTCATCTCAAAATTTTGTTAAGTTCATCAGGATAATGGTGTGTGAATAATATTTCGATAAACAAAATAAGAGACTTGTTATTGCCCCTTTATAAACTCTACCCTCAATCAGAGAAGGATTATTTATTTTTAGTGATGCATATATGAAAGGTATTAGGGAATCCACATGGAAAATGTTATGGTGGTTTCTTATGATTCTCAGAATTAAATGCCTCATGAGTATAATTTTCAAACACATGACCTGAATCTAGTTGAGGTTATTTTTTCTCTGATGATATGGTGGAACTATATTTGTGGGGATAAATGTGATATATATAGATAACTCCAATGTATCGTGTATATATTAACATAGAAGGAATTAAACATGACATGAAGGAGACTATTGGAAATTTTTAATGACTCTGACTATTTAATTCAACATCACCCCTATTGTTAATACAAATCCATTGATTAATTAAATAGAGATGACCATATTATGATAGAAATAATGAGGAAACAAGGAGATCCATTTTTCATGGTCCTAGTTTCTTTGGACATGAGAATCATGAGGAAAGGGACTACATAAATCTTATCCCAAATGAACTCTCATGTATAAGTACTAGATAATATCAAGAAATATCAATTATAAATCATTTTTTATAAAAGAAGATAGTGGATGTGAGTAATTGGAAGATTCACGAGTTCAAATATTCATCAGGAAGGTGTTCCGAAATTTCTTACAAGGATATGTGTTCCATCTATTATGTACATTAAGAATGAAATGATTGATGGATACCATATCTACACATTCAATATACATCTTGGAAGTGCTAAAATATATAGGGACATTTGTGAGCATTATTGGTGGGATAATTTGAAAATTTATATTTTTGAATATACTACAAGGTTTTTAGTGTTTCAACAAGTAATGGTAGAGAAAAAACATCCTAAATGGCTATTTCAACCACTAAACATACTAACATTGGAGTGGGATAATATCACTATGGACGTCATAATTGTTGTCCCAAATACGTCTAAAGGGAAAAAATGAAAAATAGGTTATAGTGGACCGACTCATGATGATGTCCCATTTTATCATTATTTGGGATGATTTCTCTCTTGAACAACATGACAATATATACATAATGTAAGTGATTTAGATACATGGAATTCTAATTTATATCATTTATGATCATGATACAAGGTTCAAATATATGTTTTGGAGAAGTATTCTACATGATATGAATAATTAATTGAATTTTAGTATGACTTATTACTCGCAATCTAAGGGACAATCAGAAGGGAATGTTTAGACACTCAAGGACATGTTGGGAACGTTATCAATGTAATTTAAAGGTGTATGGGATCAACACATCTCATTACGTGAGTTATCATACCACAACAAATTAGAATTTACTATTCAATTGGAACCAAATGAAGCTCTATTTGGGAAGAAATGTAAAACTCCTACATGTTGGGATAAAGCTGCTGAGAGAATGATACTTCGGCCCTGATCTTATGCAAGAGATGACAGAAATGGTTCATTCGATCTAGAAACATATAAAAACATTCTCAAATTAGATATAAAATATGTTCTCATAATGATCCAAGATAATTAGAGTTTTATATTGGATATGATGTTTTCATTCAGATATCACAATGGAAAAGATTCACGTGGTTTGTAAATAATGGGAAGCATAGCCCTTGGGACAAGGACCCTATGAAATCAATTATCTCGTAAGAGTACTGTCCATTAATCCCTCACATGTCATGATTCCATAGGTGTTATGACTAGAACATGAAACCACATATGAGGTGCATCTGGTAATAATATTGGAATATAGAGATAAGGTTTGACACAATAAGGCTACAAAAATTATCAAAGTGTTTTGGAGGAACCATAACTATGAATAAGAAATATGATAATTAGTTGATTCAATGAGATAAAAGTACCCAAACCAATTATCAAATGAGATAATGAGTTGAAATTTCCTAGATGAAATTGGTTATAGGGGGAAGAATGTAATGTCTGGATATTTTTTTAAATGATATTTTTTCTTGATATAATTGTGTGTTCTATTATATTATACAAAACAAAACCCAATCTATTTAATAATGATCAATAAATTAATCACCAAAATGGGAAAATATGGATCTCTCCAATAAAGTATAATCCTTTCTATAATGACTAACACTGCAATAGAAAAACATTATTTTAACAAGCCAATAAAAATCTTATGAAATAGAAGTATAAATTTAGGGAGAGATTGTAGTGAATTATAACAGAAACAATGACGTGTTATTTATAGTGTATAAAGAAAAATATGACAATTAGGATTTCAATGTTATATTAATGTTGATCAAATATGACCATATATCAATATAACCATTGGAAATTTTGATTCTTAGGAACGTTAACCATTGTTAATAGTTAATACATTATAATTGGTGTTTATATGTAGTAATTAAAAGGTATAATTAATTCATAAATGAGATGCGATGACCTCATCTAGTAGAGTCATTCCATAATGAAGCCCCTTTGTCCAAACCGTAGATGAAGGTAAAATCACTAGGGTTTTCCCTTGACCATTCCGAATATTCTGTTTAAAAACAGAAGCTAGATGAAAATTTCTAATGGGAAAAGTTCAAGTTAGTGAAAATTACCACTCGGGCAATGTTAGCTAATCCACCCTATGATTATATCATTATCATACACCTTAACCATATGTTGAATTCATAAAATATCAGGGGTTACATATATAAGACCCAATTAATAATTAGTATTAATAAATTTTTTATTTTATTAATTCCATTTTAAGAATAGTTTGGCATAATAATATATATATGTTTAATCGAGAAAAATTTTATAAATTGAATTTTCAAACACAAATTTTACTTTTCAAAAAGAATATAAATTTTTTAATAATCTAAGGTATCTCAATAATTTTTATTTTAATGAAAATTTAAATTAAAAACACTCTTATTGAAATATAAATGATTAAATAATTTTAATATTTCCAAGGAAATTTTTAACTGTTGGAAATATGAGGGTTCCTAACAACCCACAATTTTTTTAAAATAAGGAAATTAATATTTAAATGTAAAAATTATCATATTTAGATAATTATAATGTAAAAATAAAAATAAATTTATCAATATACACATTTCAATTCGGATAGGGTGAATTTGTGATGATTTCCTAAAATAAATTATTTTTCTCTGAATAATAAAAATACAGTTTGAGGTTTCGGTATGTTTAATGACATTATAATTATGTTATTATAATTAAATAATTTATTATCCTTAATACATGACATAAAATATTTTATTTTTTTAATATAATGAATTTTAATAGATTGTAATCATTCTCCAAACCTATAAGTGACTCTCTAAAGTATAAAATGGGATCTTTGACTTTAAAAACATTACTTTGTGGAAGAATTTCATTTCTATGTCAAAAGAACTCATAAAAATGATTTCAAATTATGGTGGATTAAAATAACATTTTTTTTTAAATATTCAAAACCTTGGGAAACCCAAAGGGCATGAAATTAGTTTTTCATTTTACACAACCTTTATTTTTGAGGCATATATATTGATATTATTAAGGAAATCATAAACCTTTAGTATATATACCTACCTATTTTTCCATTTACATTCACTCCTAATCCCTCTAACCCGAATTGCTTGTGATTTCTAACCCCAAAGAGCCCCCAATAGTTTTACTAAGTATCCCAACATTACATTCCTCAAAAATTATTTGTAACTCTTCAGGGTAAATGGAATTTTCCTTCTTTTCACTTCAATAAAATAACATATTTTTTTCATATGTCATATAATTATTGTTATTACTCTCTTTTATTATAGTTTTTATTATTACCTTACTTCCATATTATTTTTTATCAATGGTATAATATTTTACCATATCATTTTATACTTTTCTAAAACAATGTTTTATACCCATCCTGCTACAGAATTTACTTCTCAAATTTCTTTATTTTACATGAGAAATAATATTTCTTTTTTATTTGTATACCCAAACCTCTTTTATTTTCAATTACATTTCATCTGTATTTAAATTAATATTTTTATTAAGGGATTTGTATATTCGAAACCCACATTTCCTTTCATGTGTTAAAATAACATAATGATCATGACTTTTAGATCTTTTTTATTCCATGATTTTTTCAAAAAAACCAGTATTTACTCACAATGGGTTGTTAATGAAATGATTTATTATGATATATGTGGATAACATGAAGTTAATACGTATCCATGGTGTGATGTGATAGAGATTCATTTCATTGGGTACATAATTTAATCTCTGGAGATGACATCTATTAAGATACATTGGTGAATAACCTTGGTAATTTAAATTTATAACACAAACCATGGTGATACAATTTTGTAGGTCTCATTTAAATGTTTTATCCAAATTTCCGTATTATGATTAGTTTTATTTTTATTATAATATTCTTTTTGTTTTATTTATAATTACATAATTATATTTCCCATGTTCTTGTTGATATTTCTCATCATCAAATGTAAACTATTTCCCTAACTCATTCACTTATTGGGCCCCATGATCAGCATTTAACTTTTATCAACATCCCCATGGTATGGGTGATTTTATTTGTACTTATGAATATCATGTGAAGAATAATTTCCAGTATATTACAATAATTTTTTATGATTTCATGTTTTATGATTCTTATTTCCTAGAAAGAAACCCAACATTGATCCTCAGTTACGTTCCATGTAATGAATTGTTTGTGTAATAAATAGGCAGGATGCCATAAATAAAATCTTTATCGAGAAATAAAATAGTTACACTTTAATTTTCATGGAATCCCTTAACACGTGCCTCCAACATTGTGTCATTAAGAGACACAACCTTAACCACTAATGGAACTGCGACTAAAACAGAACATGGCATAGTTCTACAAACCACATCTGCAATTGATACATTAGAATAGACTTAAAGAGCCCCATCATCACACGTTGTCTTATAAGAGGATAGAAAATAACTCCTTACAAGGTCATAATTAATTACTTAAACATATGATTTATCATTCTTCCTCCCATCCATAGGCGTTTCATGCCTTTCAATAGAACATATCCTCTCATTTAACATTCAAAGTTTTAACATAATATCTTCAACACAATGCCCATATTTTATAGAGTTTAATCATCTTAGGCCCCTATAACAGTTATTAATTATATGTAAAATACACAAACAATTGAAATATATATTAGTAATGTGCTCATATTCAATTGAATTCTCAAATTAAAATTTTCCAATGAAAAAATATATAATTCAAACAATGTTAAACTAGGATCAAACTAAACCAATATTCAATCGTAATTTCCATACCCTGTCACCTTCATCTCTGTATGAAACACAGTTAGAGTACCAACTTCTAAGAACACGTCCGATGAAATAAATGGCTTCCAAATGATCCAATACAACCCTTTTATCCTAATATGAGATTGTTTCTTAGCCTAAAATAGGTCAAACCAAGGATCTGAATCCTGATATCTAAGGACCCATTGCTAGAGATTAATAGTGATTCTACACTATTGCCTTACATCCATCTCTGTATAATAAAATATTAAATGAAATAACCTAATCCAATTGGAAAATTTTTCCACCTATAAAATCCCTAAACATGAATCATCCATTTCCTCATATCATCATGTTTTCTTAAATCATTCTTCGATTGTAGAGTAAGCCTCATGATGATGGACGAACTGTAGGATTCTATCTTCTTATTAATGAATTTATGGATTACTTCCTCGAAAGCCAGAGAAACATTCTTTGAGATGTGATTACTAAGGATTTTTGAATCTCCATTAAGACAAAAAAATATAAATCCTAAGAGTCCATCCCCCCTCACACAACATTATCATCCTCTGAAAAAACACCAGATATGATGGTTCCATAAATAAAGAGACATAATTTCCTTTCAAATACCAATATTTATCCAACAGAGGCACAGAAACATTAAATATATAATTATATATTTATAATTATATATAATTTAAATTATAATAAGTATATTTATTATTTTATGTATATAATATAATTTTAAAATTATTTAAATATATACATTTTTATTAATATTTTTAAATATTTACAAAATTATCATAAATATCTGTTAATAAGAAAATAATTATATAATTAAAAATATAATAAAAATAATAATTATTTAAATATATTTATTATAATGTTATTGTTATTAAGATATATATATATTTATAATTTTATGAATATTTTTTTTATCATAATTTATATGTATAATTTTATAATTAACTATTTAAGTTCATTCCACACATACTCATGTATACATGTTATATATATATGTACAACATAGGTACATTTGTATATATAAATAGACAAATTCATACATTCGTACTTGTACAATATCTACATATACACATACACAAAACACCCACACAAAAACAACAAAATACATACACATATATGCACATAAACATCAATATAATTAAATAAGTTCAAATATCACATATTAACAACACATCATTTATTTTTTTTAATTGTTTGACTTATTAAAATATATATCAATAAATCATATTTATATAATCTATATACATTCATTTCGTAATTATTTATCATAAATAAACCGTAGGTTTTGAATAGAAATATGATAATTTGACATAAATTTCTCATATCGTTCATTATTAGTATTTATCATCACTATGAAATGTGTTGGTAAAGATGAACTATTATCAAGGATAAAAATCATTGATAATGGGTGTAAATTTATTATTACATTATTTAGTTCTGGTAAATGATACCTTTATTAGTGCTTTTAGCTGGCACTAATAAAGGTTACCCTCTTATCAACACTTTTTGTTTGGTGTAAATAAAACCCAATGTAGGCTAAAGTGAAATCTGTGGTAGTGTATATTTTTAATGTTGATTGTGGAAAATAGACAGAGGCTTTTCTGAAGATATTTGAGTTCATGGGAGAGGGATTTAATTAAAATTTAAGCATGCTGAGCCTTCTTCCTCAATGAAAATTATTCAAGTGTCTTAGGTGTTGGAAAAATAATGAAGTATAATTTGGTCGTTAGAAGGATATTTCAATTACCAATACCACCACTATTGATCAGGCCTTTAAAGGTGATATAAAATGGAATTATCGATGTAAAAAATGCACTAAAATATAAGAAATTATAAATGAACTAACTTATATTAACATTTTTTATAGTACTGAAAATGTGGGCCTTTATTTATGCTTTCTTTTAGCACTAATAACGGTCATTCATGTACTACAAAGCTACAAAAAACCTATAACAATAAGCAAAATCATAAACCAAACTGATACAAATATATATATATATATAATTATATTGAAAAAATATAACATTCCACTACCATTTTATTTCAAAATTTTCATACAAAATATTTACATAAATGTGATATTTACAGTTAATAAAAAAATTACAGTCAATATAAAAAATCATAACTTCTATAGTAGTCTTTATCCAATGGTGAACCACAATGGAAATGTTTTTCAATTCAATAATTCCAATGTTGATTTTAATGAGAATAAATATCAATAATAGTAAAATATAAATTTTAATATTATATAATGTATATATGATTAATTATATTGGAATTACTCTATATATTAATGATATTATTAGTTATTAATTCATCAGATTGATGTGAAGTCAATTAATACGTGTCTTGAAATGAATTAGGGATCATTTTCCAAATGTTTGAAAACAATGTGAGCTTGTTTTTTGATTTTTGGTTATGTTGTTGTAATTTTAAACTAAAATGATATTTTTATCTAAAACTCACACTTTAAGTCATACCCTCCACATCGTGTGTCCGATTAATGAATTATCAATATATATTTGTCACAAATTAATTATTGATAATTTTCCAAATATAATAAAACAATCTATTTTCATTTTTATGGTATTTTTTATATGATACGTTTTAAACTAAAATAGAATTATTGTATTGAAAATATGTACTTCAAGACGTATTGACCACATATTGCATTAGGTTGACAGGTGGTTTATTATAATATGTTAAAAATTAATTATTTATCATTATTATAAATTTGGATGATAATCCAAAACAATTTTTGTAATACCCTTGATATTCCATGAAAGTATTTGAATATTAAATGATATTTTTTTGAGACCAGGCTCTGAGACCCCATGTAATTCTGAGGCCCAGAGGGGCTAGAGCATATTATTAAACATTTTATGGTTTTTAAAACAAACGTGAAAGAGTGTTTTTCAAACTCTTAAATTAGTGTCCACATCAAATATTTGAGGGAAACATTGAACTCAGAGCATCAGGATTTGCTTAGAAAGGTCCAAACATTTGATAGTGTAGGTGAACAGTCGAAAGTAGATTTTAGCGGTAAATAAAATAATTGAGTGATGATTATTTTATTTAAAAATCCTTATAAGTCCTAAATGGTAACTAGGATCATAAATATGAGACTACCATTGAGCTAATTACGACATGCTTCCATTAGGTGGAGGCTAACCTGAATCGGAACAGGTCGAGGGTGAATGTTGAATTTTTATCATTTTAGAAGAAAAATAAAATAACATAAAAGGTTATTTTATTTATTATTCTTCATCATTGAGTAGTGGAATTTCATGACTATGGTGCAGTGATGAGGTGATGAGGAATATCATTAATTAACCACATTAATGAGTCAGTGTAATGATGCTGCAATGAAGTGTCACAAAAATGATGATTATAGTTTCATCCATTAATAGTATAACAAGAAATTCCAAATTTTTGGCACAATCCTGGGATTTCACTAAGGCCTGGGTGGGTGGAAAAAATTAATGGTGAACACATATTCTTTCACCCTTTGATATATATCTAGAAACAGTGGGATACAGATCAAGGATGGAGAACAGAGTCCTGCAATCTTGTTCTTCCTCAACCATCAATTATATCCAATGTAGGGGTTTAAATTCTATGTGAATGTTTTCCCCCATTCTACCCTATATTTTAAGAACATGGATCAACTATTTAAAAAGTTGATATGCATATATATTTTCTTCATGGTGTTGAGAAAATGGATATCTGGGTTGAAAATGGTATTAAAATCATAGTTATTTATTTATTTGTATCATGTTTATGCATACAAGAATAATTTCGAGCCGACTCGAACAATGGTTGGTTTGATCCCATTGGGATTTCATGTGTTATTTGTTACTATACTCTAGAATCGACAGAAAGAAGACTATGAGGCTGTATCAGGGATGGCAGTGACCTGAAATATTTAGGGGCATAGGTGGTTTGAGAATAAGACAATTAGAGTGGACCCGGTGGCCCATGGAAGACATCGCTCGAGTGATGGCACTGATGGTGGTTACTGTGGTTAGGAGGTAGCATGCCTCGATGGTAGGGAAGGGCTGATGGATGCTACGACTGTCTGGGGCCATAGAAAAAATGTGGCAGGAAGTCCCTCCCGGACCACATGTGGGCAGGAAGCAGGAGGCCTTTTGCCGGCCGTGTGGCAGCGCGCCCCGAATGCCTTAGGCATTTGGGCTGGAAGCAAGTATTCCCACCTTTGTGGGCCAAGATAACAGAGAGGATTAGGACACTAGCAGACTTGGGCTGTGAACAAAACTAGCTAGCCATAGTGGGCCGGGCCGGATGAAACCAGGTCTCCAAGTGACCCGGCAGGCTGGACCCACTCACGAACCGGGCGGGGTCCAGCAAGGCCTAATTGGCATGGCCCAATGGCTAGGTTAGACTGATTCTTCCTAGACCAAACCTGGCCGGGTCAGGTCAGCCGAGCCGAATTTTCCCACACTAGACCCTCAGGTTGGTTTAGATGGGCCAGCCTGACCGGGTAAGACTGGACATGAATTTAACCGTCCCCTGTTTACAAAAAAGCCAATATCTTTCAGGCCGGATGTTCGATTGATGTGACATACAAGGAGTTGTGACCCATGTGATACAACGGTCCTTTTTGAATACTCTATGTGAGATTCTGTGACATTTTAGATATGAAAAATTGAATCAGGAGTGCATTCTTCAAGAATTAAGTGCACTGGAGAGCGAGAATACTACGACTGGTTGTGAATTGATGTCTATGATGGGTGTACCTCAGTGGTTCAACAGATGATTGTACCTTACTTTTTTTGTAGATGAGAATACCTTAGTGGTTCAGAAAAAGAGAATACCATAGTGGTTTTGTAGATGATTATACCTTAGTGGTCACGTATTTTATCGTACCCTAGTGGTTCAGCAAATGAGCTAACCATAGTGGTTCAGAATATGAGGGTACCTCAGTGGTTCAGAAAACAAGAATACCTGAGTGGAATAATAGCTGAGCACACATCAGAAGGTCAGTAGACGAGCATACCAATTTTGATTAGTAGAAGAGCATGACTAAATGTTTCAACACATGAGAGTACCATAATGGTTTATTAGACGAGCAGACCTAAGTGGTCCAGTAGCCGAGAAGACCTCATAGGATAATTAGGTATTATCCCCTTAGCTGTAAAAGATGATTCAGCTTTACAATTGATAAATCATAACTTTTATGCATTAATTTGCACCTGGTGTGATATTTCTTTGCATTTCAGTCTTACTGTGTGATCTGGTTGAGTTATCTTGTTGTGTTGTCTCACATTGTTGTATTTCTTTTACGGTTTGGAGTCCGCACTGATTATTGTGTTACTAACCCCTATATGGCCTTCAACTTCACATTTCATGTCTTGTTTAGGCAATCGATGCTTCTACAGAGACCTTAGAGATCTGGGACCAGGTGGTTCCTAGTGATATGGGATGGACATGGCATACTTCTACGTCTGTAGACAACTACCCTCAACCAACCCCTTCAAAAAGTGTTTGAGCAGACAGACCATGGAAGCTGCACATTCCTTTGTGGTTTTGGGATTTTATTCTCGCCCCTTTTTATATTTCCATTTGTATTGTACGTTCATTTGTTATCATAGTGACTATTGTGGTTTACGTGGTTTTTACATTTTCCATAGTTTGAGCTTTTTCCGTGTGTATAGGTTTAATGGAAAATGTCTTCCCTTTAGTGGATATTCCATTTTTTCTTATCACCAGCCCCTGGACTATGAAAGGTAGGATTGAGGTAGTCCTGAAACATTCTCTGGGGGATGGTTCATGACCATTTTTTTTGTTTTTGGATAGTTAAACATGTTCTTGACTAAAATTATACATTTATATTGAAAACATTTACAATGAGTCAAATAGGCCACAACTTGCATCAGATTGATTTGTGGTCAATTCCTAAAATTAAAAAATGAATTATGGATTATTTTATTATTTTTTGAAAACAATAAAAACTAATTTGACTAGTTTTGTCAATGTGATGAGAATTTTAAACCAAAATGGAACTTTTTATTTAAAACACACACTTGGGGTCTTACTGGCTACATTTTCTATCAGATTTACGTGCCGTAAATTCCTACAAGTCACAAAATGAATTATGGAGAATTCTATTAATGTTTGGATGAAATACTTGAATATGTTCTAATATTTGACTAATGACTATTGTTTGAAACTAAAATGAAAAATTTGTATTAAAGACACGCACATAGAGTCATAATAGTCAGATAGTGTATCATATGGATGTGCTGTCAATTCGTACATGTCATAGATAAATTGTGGATTTTTTCCAATGTTTTGAAAATAACAGAAGATCATTTTCTCAATTGTTTCCATTTAAGGCATGATTGAAACTAAAATGACACATTTATAGTGAAAACGCTCAATTCGATTCATTCCAACAACATTATGTGTCAAATTTATGTGTTATTTATTCCTAAAAATAAAAATAGAATTATGGATCATTGTTTGAATGTTGTAGAACAATCCAATCTATTTTCATCTTTAGTTTCTATCTGGTGCACATTTAAACTAAAATGACACCTTTATATTTAAAACATGCACTTCAAGACATATAGTCCATAACGTGTGTCAGATTGATGTGTGTTCAATTTATTCACATAATAAAGGAATTATGGATCAATTTAATAATTTTTAAATGTAATCTATGATCATTTACTATATTTTGGATATGAAATATTCATTTTTACCTATAAGGGATCATCTATATTGAAAACCCAAACATCAAGACAATCCTAACAGCATTTATATAGGACTGATATTTATAAATTCCTAAAAATAAAAAAATGAATTATGGATTATTTTACTAATGTTTGAAAACAATCCTACCTAGTTTTGTTAGTTTGGTTATGTAACACATTTCAAACTAAAATGATCCTTTATATTGGAAAGGTATATTCAAGTAATACCCAATACATCATCTACTTAATTGATGTGATTTCAATCCCTACACATCACAAATTAATTATATATTTTTATCCAAATTTAAAAAAAAAAAGATCATTTTCTTTGTTTGGAAATGTGGCATGAGTTTTAAACTTAAATGAAAACTATATTTATAAAACACTAACGTTGAGTAATACATGTCAAATCATGTGTTATATTGATGTGAATTCAAATCCTAGATGTCAAAAATAACTTATGGATCATTTTTCCAAAAATTATCAAATAATTATCAATTTTTTTGACAATATTTCAGTATGTGAAATGGAGTTTTAATTAGATAGTCAATTTTATACTGAAAACATGCATTTCTAGTCATAACAGTCACAACATGAATTTTATTAATGTGTGGTATATTTATAAACATAAAAAATGAATCATATGTCACATTTTATTGTTTGAAAATAATATGAGCTCATTTTATAAGTTTTTTCTATATGACAACTATTTTAAACCAAAATTGCACTTAAATATTGAAACCATGAACATCGACTAATATTGGTCAAATCATGTGTCATAATTATGTGTGGGAACTTCTTATATGAAAAAAAAAGATTTATGGATCATTTTCTAATTGTCTGAAAACTATAAGAGAAAATTATCTTAAATTTTGGTAGAAGTGTACATTTTAAACTAAAATGAAAAATTCATATTGAAAACATACACATTGACTCATCACAAACAAATCATGTTTCAGATTGAAAAGTTTTCAATTCCTACATATCAAAAATAAATTATGTATCATATTCCTAGAGCTTGAAAATAAACCATGCACATTTTCTTAGTTTTAGATATATGATGATTATTTTAAATTAAAATTTAAAATTTATTTTGAAGACAAAAAATGAAAATGGTGAGATAATGGGCATGGAATTATGTTCCAATGAAATTAGTAATAACTATGTATATTTTTACATATAATGAAACTTGACACATTTCTCTATCTCTCCAATCTCAATTTCAACCTTGATGTCTAGTCCCTCGGGAGTACGATACGCTTCAGACATATTACAAGATCTTTGAGAATTCGCAGAGTGCATCCCAACATTATTCATATCCGTGAGAAAAATTTGATGAAAAATTATATTCATTAGTATAATAACTTATCGCATAAAAAATGAATATATACTAATATATCTTGTAATATATTACAAAAATAATAGGTAATCACCTAAATTTGAAATTGGGAATCATTATGACTCCATGGTCTCTACTCAGTCATCTCTAACAAAATTACTACTTTTGATTACATATATGATTTTAAATATTGGTATTGTTGAGAAAATAAAGAAAATAAAATTATTAATAAAATTTATATTACCTTTAGAAATCAAAACTTTCGGGATTCTAGTCTCTTGATGGTATATGGGATCTTTCATAAATTTAAAATGTAATATCCACATTCTGTGTCAATGTTTTTCATTGGACATCATAGAAACATTGACTAAAATAATTAAATTATTTAGAAATATGTTTTTATAGTTAAATCATAATATATATAGACCTAAATATATTTTAATTTTCAATAAATCCATAGTCTTCTTATATTCTTCCACCGAACTAATACCATGATTTATCCTATATTTACATATTTTCCTTTCATAATATTTTTTCATTAAAACACAAACTGATACATAAAATTGAAATTTTATTTGTAAAATGTTGAATTTAGATCATAAAAAATTCACAATATGCATCAAGTGTGGTGGATTTGATGGAAATCTATACATTGGATGTGAAAAATAAACATTTGGGGTATCCAAATTGATTGTGATCAGAATCTAGTGCTTCCTAAAAAATAAAAACAAAAAATTATTGAAAAAAATTATATAATTATATAATATTGTTTTATACTTTCATTTTAGGCATCAATATATGGTCATTGTTTGTTATTCTTATCTAAAATTTACTACATAGAGATTTTATTTTCATTTCAATTTCTTCCAATACTAATGAATGTTTTTCTGTAGAAATAATACAGATATAAATGATTCCAAATCATTCTTCTTAGGTTGTTAGCTTTTTATATACTAATATATACACCTATATGATATATTAATAGTTGTTATCTATAATGAACCTCATAGATATATTTTTATAAAAGGATTATGAAATGTGCCTCATGTACATATTCACAATTAAGACTCCCAACCATTGAAATATATTAATATCATTTATACACTATATACTTACAACATTTGTAATTAAATCTATAAATATTTCTTATTTATATTTAATTTATCACATATATCAGATTTTTAATGTTATATCTCCAGGAACATAAAATATTTGTATACAGGGCAGTGGAAATTGGGAGGAGAATCCACTCTGGGATGGTCCTTTTCATTTGATTGATGATTCACTTGATTTTTTTATTTGAACACCCATTTCCCCATCTTTTTATCCTTATGTAATACTATACCTCTTTTGAGAACTATTTTAATCAATGGTTAATGGTTTTTTATTTTAAAAAAATTATCAAGGATTACCTCACACATTTTTATAATATTATATGTCCATGATACTAAATTTATCATAGATGTATTACTTGTAGTAAGATCCATTTCACTAAATGGAACATACATCTCAGTGCACCCTGAACCTCATAATATAGCCAAGAATGGGATTTGATAGATATAAAAAACAAAAAAAACATCACCTTGTAGAATTTTAATAATACAAATTTATCATAAGTTGTTTGATTCAAATATTAGAGAAATAGTAATGAAACAGTGATTATCTCTGGTAAAGATTTTTTTTTACAGAAATGGATATCCTCAAATCTATTGGGGTCAATTATCTCTTTAGGTACTGATCCTTGAACACTGTCAATTTACCACAATCCTTTCAAATAAATTAGTAGACCAAAATAGACTAGATAATAATATCTTTCAAATAATCTATTTGTGTTTTAATTCCATTGATAATCTCATATTAATCTTCATACCAATTTTTATAATCAATATATGTTATAGGGGACACTCCAAAAAAGGATCCTCTAATGCGGACATATTGTTCTGGCCGCTTCAAATCTACAGAAGGTTATTTTTTGAAGGAAAAGTCAATTCATATTCTTGCATAAAAAATATAAGAAAAAAATTAATATAAATAAATATTTTTATGTAATAGTGTTATAAACCATGAAGAATAAATCTTATTTCAGACATATATATGAATCCCATACTACTTATGTGTTTTCATCTACTAGTTTACCCTCTTTATTTCCATGGTAATCCTTCTATAACACATGACATGGGATGGATGTTGATTTTTATTTTGATTCATCAATCTACATATAAATTATGAAAAATATTTTTTTCATCTCATATAAATATTTTACTATAGATTAAAAGTATATATCATTATCTTTTCCAGTGATGCGTACCACATCATTACTTTATGGTTGGGGTACATTAAATTTTTGTCACATTGTTTTTTTATCACACCGTTAATGATTCATAAATAATAATTTTGAATCAATGTAGATAAAATTAGTAATATAAAATAAAATATTTCAACTACATTGCACCTGAAATGGTTTCTCCTCACGGTGATTATTGAATGTTTTCCATGTATCATATTTTATAAAGTTTGGATATGTAACTGGTGGTTGTTGGTTTACATTACACTCATAATCCCTAAGATTATGATCTATAATAAGTGTATAGAATCCTCAATGATCATTTACAGTGAACATTAGGACATATTTATTACAGATAGCATCTAAAATGAAAGAACTCTATAGTGTTAATGAAAATAAAATAAACATTTCATTATATAATTTTTAGTGAAATATATAATGTATATTGTAAAATTACCTTAATATATTCAAATTTATTTTCCATCCTTATAGGCATGAAATGGGGCCATATATATATATATATAAACAAATTGGCAAATGAATTCTCATTGTATGCCCAACGAAACTAATGATAATTAAATTGATGGGGTCAACAAGTTGGGAATATTGATTCCATCAAAAATCAAATTTTCTACATTATCTTGTTGACTTAATAATTTATTTAAGTGCAGTGATTATACATATTTCTTTTTTCCATCAAAATGTTTTTGATCCCCCAGTAATTCAAAAATTTCCCAAATCAATCTTGTTTTCTTCATCAGGATTGGTAAAATAATTAAGTGTATAGGACATTATCAGAATGAGTAGTCAAAAAATAATTTAGATTACATAAATTTAGTACAGAACACAGAATATAATGAGTTAAAGAAGAGTATATTAAGGACCATTAATAAATCTCACTGGATAGTCTCCCTATTTTTTATATAATTGTTAAAGGTATTTGGATCTTATATTGAGTATCAAAATCCACTCTTTATGGTCCCCTCTAACATTCAATGAATTTTCAATATTGGTTCCATTGTGAAATAATTGTGATCTCCCAATGAAAGGGTAATCATGAATTGAATTATCTTCTGACCCTGCACTTGTTTTAGTTATAACAAAGAAAATTTAACAATTATTGTTTTCTTGATCTGAGAAATAAAATAACTACACTTCTTGTGATTCCATTATAACCAACTCATCATTATACCCTTCCACAGTGAAATTCACCTCCATGAAGCACATTCCATTGACTTTGGCTACACTCCTAATGTAAACCTATTTGATATAAAATATCAACACTTGAAATGTCAAATTATATAACTCATATATAAATTCGATGATACCAAAATATGATATATTCAAATAATTTATATTTTTATCCTCATATCTAGATACATGCAATTATTTCTCCATATGAATAACCCCATAGTTTTTCATTATAATTTATTTATCTTTTTTCCTTTGTATAGAATGTATAATAGTAAAATTAAAAAACATTTAAGAAATAACATAAAAATTATGTCCCCAGTCTAGTTATCGATGTAATTTATTAATAAAAATCAAATTTCCAGATAATCCATTATATGTATGATCTCAGAACCATCCTAAAAAACATTTATTATGGGTATTTTATATTAATCATGCATCCCTTGATAAATTATAATGTGTAATAATTACGATCTATGATCCAATTTATGGAGAAACCTCTACACTCTTTTATAAATTTAAATGGCCTGATTTCTCCCACTCTTCTATATTAATTGTAGCAACATCTATTTTATAAATCGCTTCCCTCAATAGGCCTCCACTATGATGAGACTTTGGGAGATATATACTATAAGTACCTAGCCTTAAACATTACTTAATCTTCAGTTACTTCAAGAATACACATTGAGGATATTTTCATGATTAGAGTTTCAGAGAATTAGATCATAAAACATGCATTACATTCCACATTTAAACAAAGTGGTTACATAAAAGATAGTACTCATTTTTTCAATCAACAGAATCATATTAAAAATAAAACATGGATTATTTCTTGACACTTCCTTGACACTATCATCACATCATGTACCTTTCCCTTGACCTGTGAAAAACATTTCAAAAACATGGGATGAGCATAAAAAGATCAGTAAGAGATATAAAAGTACGAAATGAAAACATTAGTCCATGCATGGAATCATACCGTACTCATAAAACATAATCACATACCTCATAAAATCATTAATAAATCATAGAAATCATAAGACATAAAGGTAACTTGAAGCATTCATAACATTCTTACGTAGGGAGTAACCCTCATGGTTACGTTTTGAATACCCATCACAGTATATTCACTAAATCTATTCGTAGAAACCTTTATGTTTAACTCCTTAGCATTAACCAATGCATTTTATAGCTATATTGGGCTCACCTACCCTTAGTTTATCATGGACCAACCCGTCTTCATAACAATTCCCAAGAACCATAACATAATCGTATCACATAAAACATGCATAAAGGAAACATAACAGTTCCACTTTTCAATCACAAGATATCAATACAAAACATTGATATAAAAACATTATGAAAACCATTTTCAATACCAAAATTAATGAAAAGTAAAACATGGTATTTATTTTTCATTCAAAAAAAGTTATGGCTTATAGGGGAAGCTGAAACTCAAATAATGGTCACGGTGGCGGAGAAGTCATTGTCACCGCATACGTACGAAAAAAAACATTCCCTTTTGTCATTTAGTAAATGCTTCATATAAAAAGATTCATTTTTAATAAATGTAAAAGTCAAATGGGTTTATACATCTTATAAATGAAAGTTGTGTATAAAACAAAATATGCCTCAATGAAAGGAGATTGAGACGATGTCCCTTACCTCATGTCCGACGTGACTCGATTGCTCTTTAATATCCTGAATAATAAACTAAAGTTAATTTCTACTTTCTTAAGAACATTTTTCAATTTTATTATTCCTTTTATATAACTTATTTCCATGTTATAAATGTTATGTAATCATTTAATTTAATAACTTTCGTTTTGTCAATATTTGGTACTTATGTCAAAAATGGACTTCTTACAATTACATGTTGTTTATGTGGTCAAAGGTTCATTATATCCAGAATAATATTCATGATTTGGATATCATATATTTCATATATATCCATAATATACATGTATTTATAATACTACATAACATTTAGAGGTAAGAAATGAAATGCACCGTTCATGGAGACGGTAAGCCGTACGTACGCATGAGGGCTACTTTCATTTCTATTTTGTATTTAATGGAGTGAAATCATAATGATATAAGGGTATATTATAATTCCAGTATAACATAATATATAATAACATTAACTACATCCTTCATACATCCCACATATGGCATTAACGAATCAAATCACTTTGAGGGGGTGGTAGTCCGCATTTCCTAAAATGAAATTATCGTGTTTGACCACAATGGAAACCATAAAGGTATGCCACAAATGAAAAATACAGAAGAATAAGGAAAACATAAAAATAATATATATCATATATAAATATAGTGACATCTTAATGGCCACCATGAAAGGTGTTAAAATAATATTGAACAATCATCGTTTCGTGAGGAAGAAATTTGTCATCCACAGAAACATTATGTTCATTAACCATTAGACGAATGTGTGTGTAAGTGTAGCTCTAATACTTCACATAACAACATCCTAGTATATTTAATATACTGTTTTTGTTACAAAATAAATTAATAGAAAGATTTTAGGGGGGTGTAGAATCAAAATAAAACATAAGAACACAATATAAGACACTACCTTTAAATCAGGTAACTCTTTCTGATTTGAGCTTAAAGGATTCCTTGGAAAGACATCTGCCAAAAGTGAGGCTTCTAGTAGTAATAGAGGGATGTGGAGAGACAAAATTATCAAGGGTTGTCTGAGCCAAAGGCTTGAGAGGTGTGGGTAAGGTGGTAGAGTTGGGGGCCTTTTATAAGAGGAGAGGAGGGGCACTCTTGGAAAGTTATGAAAGGTTACTTCATTATAAAATGATTTTCGGATTTTAAAGGTCCCAAAATTGTATATTTTGAGGATGAGGTGATAAGAGTTCTAAATCCACCCATACAATAGGTTTTTGACAAGTTTAGGTCTCATATTTGACATTAACTTTTCATTTTATTTAAATCGTTAAATAATGAGGTAATTGCTGCATCATCATGGTGTCATAAATAATTTAATTTATTTAATGTCTAAAAATTATAAAAAAATATCATTATGTAGGAAATATTTTTTAGATTTATAATGAATATTTATAGTCAAAATTATGACTTGTATAACCCCATGTAAAAATTGTTTTAGTAAAACAACACATGTTTGTGACATTTTCATTTTAACATTAAAAAAAAGTTATTAATGTCATTGTCCTACCAAAGTGGCTCCATGGGATCCCCAAGATGACCCATGGAATGTATTGGTCGTCCATGACACATAAAATAATGTTAGGACATGTCTCAAGGTCATTTCATATTTTTGAAACATTATTTTTACCTTAAATTACACTAATTACCTCTAATCGCGATAAAAAACTTAAAAGTTACTATTCAACAAAAAATTATTTTAATCCCATTGCACCACATTTTCAGTCTTAATGACAACCATGTATATCAGATTTTTTAAATTAAAAACAAAGAGGTGGTAAAATTTCATTTAAACGAAAAATCAGTTTTTTAAGTACCACTTAGTGGTTTCACTATTCATTAAAATTTGAAGTTTTTCAGAAAAATACAAAAACATCACCCTAATCTATATTTGATATTACGTATTCAAAAATTATATCTATTTTAAAAAATTAAAATCATATATGTTAAATTATTTAATTTAATAATTAATTCCCACTCTCAGAACAAATAGCGTGTTTTTATGAAATAATATATATCAAAAGATTGACACTAGTTTAAGTCCAATTTCAATGTGAAATTAATTCCAACGACCACTATTAGATTAAATGGTAAATATATATTCTAATTTCATTTTAAAACCAATTCAAAAGATAATATAATCATATAAATAAATTAGATTAAAAAGTGGTTTTGAATTAAAATACAACATTTTTCACTATTCATTAAAAAATGAACTTTATCGGAAAAATACCAAAAATTTACACAAAGTAAATTTTGATGTCCCGATTCTAAAGAAGAATTTTATTTGGTCCAAAATAATGTATAATAGTGACCAAAACTATATTTAAAGAGGGTTCTCCACCAAAAGGCGATAGTTCGACCTTTTTGTGAAAATTAGAGAATCTATGCCTAAAATTGAATTCTTTTCGTATTTTAAGCCTTTATCCTTTATTGGATAAATGTAAAAACATTTAACAAACATATATAATCATATTTTAGTTATTTCTACTCATTATCGCCAATACAATGGCTATGTGTTAACTACCATTTAAAATAATACTATTTTATTTCTAGTGTTCAACGTAAGATTTCAAAGAAACTCTTTGTTGCATATCAGATAGGCTATCGAACATAGAAACCCCTTTAAAGTAAAATTAATATTTAATTCGTAAATATTAATAAATATGAAAATGTTTTATTTTTTATTTACCTGGGATGTTACATCCTTCCCCCCTTTTGGGAATTGCGTCCTCGCAATTTTATTCACTTATCAAAATAAGTGGGGGTACTTATCCCTCATAGAATTTTCCGATTCCCATGTTGCCTCTTCACTCATGTGGTTTTTCCACAAAATATTTACTTGATGAATCACCTTATTCCGCAACACTTGCTCCCTATAGTCAAAAATCATGACCGGTTGTTCCTCATAAGAGAGATTCTCTTCCAACTGAACTACCTCTAGGCTCAAAACTTGAGATGGATCTGGCATATACTTTCTCAACATAGAAACATGAAAAACATTGTGTACTTGAGATAAAATCAGAGATAAAGCCACTCGGTAAGCAACTGATCCAACTTTCTCCAGAATTTCATATTGTCCAATGAACCTTAGACTCACCTTTCCTTTCTTACTAAATCGCATCACACTTTTGCATGGTTAAACTTTGAGGAAAATATGATCACCTACCTTGAAAGATAAATCCTTCCTCCAGTTATCTGCATAACTCTTTTGCCTGCTCTGTGCTGTTCTCATGTGTTTCTGAATCAACTGAACTTTTTCTGCCATCTCTTCTACCAATTCTTGTCCCATCAGATTCCTTTCACCCACTTCATCCAAAAAATATGGAGTTCGACACCGTTTACCATATAATGCCTCAAATGGAGCCATCTGTATACTGGAATGAAAACTGTTATTATAAGAAAACTCAACCAAAGAAAGATTTTGGTCCTAACTTCCCTGATAATCTATCGAACCATCACGTAGTATATCCTCCAATGTCTGAATCTTTCTTTCTGACTTCCCATCTGATTGAGGATGAAATGTTGTACTAAAATTTAATTTAGTACCCAACGACTTCTGAAGGCCTTTCCAAAAGTTAGAAGTAAACCTAGGATCACGATCAGATACAATGGAGATAGGAACTCCATGTAACCTGAATATCTCTTTAAGATACAAACGGGAAAGTTGATCTAGGGAAAATTATCTCTTATAGAAAGGAAATGAGAAGATTTAGTCAAGTGATCAATAATAACCCAGATTACATTATTACCTTGAGGTGCCTTTGGCAATCCCATAATGAAGTCCATGGATATATTCTCCCATTTACCCCCTGGTACTGGTAAAGGTTGAAGCATCCATTTCGGTAACTGCCGCTCTGCTTTTACTGGTTGATAGGTCAAACACTTCACAGTAAAATCAGCAATATCCCTTTTCATTCCATCCCACCAGTAATACTCCTGAAGATCACTATACACCTTAGTACTACCTGGATGAACTGAAAACGGAGAACTATGAGCTTCACATAATAAATCTCTCTTCAACGGTGAATCACAAGGCACAGACAATCTCTTCACAAATCTCAAAACACAATCATTATCAATGTTGAATTCAGGCAACTTGCCCTTCTGAACCAGCTCTACCTTTTTCTGCAACTCACTGTCTTGCTTCTATGCTTGCTTAATTCTATCTGATAGAGATGATCTCACTGACACCTGAAACAAAACAGAAGAAATTCCTGCACCAACAACTTATATACCAAAGTTCATCAAATCCTTAACCAAAGGATCACGTTCCAAACGCAACATTGTTAATCAAGCATTACTTTTTCGACTCAAAGCATCAGCCACTTTATTTGCTTTTCCCGGATGGTAATGAATTGTACAATCATAATCCTTTATTAATTCTAGCCATCTCCTCTGTCTCATGTTTAATCCTTTCTGAGTGAATATATACTTTAAAATTTTGTGATTGTTATATATTTCACACTTTACTCCATACAAATGATGCCTCTAAATTTTTAAAGCGAAACAAACAGCAGCTAATTCCAAATCATGTGTAGGGTAATTTACCTCATGAGTTTTCAACTATCATAAAGAATAAGTAATTACCTGATCATTCTGCATTAGGACACAACCAAGTCCTTTCAATGAAGCATCATTGTAGATAACAAACTCACCCTTCCTGGAAGGTAGTGCCAAAACTGGTGCATTTACCAATCTTCTTTTTAGTTCCTGAAAACAATCATCACATTATTTTGTCCAGATAAACTTAACACCCTTCCAAGTTAGCTTAGTCATTGGACTAGATAACCGTGAAAAAAATTTAACAATCCTTCGGTAATAGCCTGCCAAACCAAGGAAGCTACGAATCTCAGTTACATTTGTGGGTTTTGGCCATTCTTCAACAACCATTGTTTTTATAGGATCAACAGTTATCCCATCTCTAGAAACAATGTGACCAAGGAATGAATTTTTTTGCAACCAAAACACACACTTGCTGAATTTACCATACAATTTCTTTTCTTTTAAGGTTTTCAAAATAACCCTTAAATTTGCTCCGTGCACCTCTTTACTTTTAGAAAACACCAAAATATCAATAATGAAAACAACCAAAAACATAACCAAGAACTCATGGAAAATTCTATTCATAAGGTCCATGAATACAACGGGTACATTGGTTATTCCAAAAGGCATTACTACAAATTCATAATGGCCATATCTTGTTCGAAACACGGTCTTTGGAATATCTGCTTCCTTTACCTTCAACTGATGGTACCCCGATCTCAGGTCAATCTTTGAAAAAAACTGAGCTCCCTCAATCTGATCAAAAAAATCATCGATATGACGCAAAGGATATTTTTTCTTAACAGTGATATTATTAAAGGCTCTATAATCAATGCAAAGTCTCATAGAACCATCTTTCTTTTTAACAAATAAAACAGGATCACCCCATGGTGATGTGCTAGGTCGAATGAAACCATTATCTAATAAATCTTGCAATTGCTCCTTCAACTCTAAAAGTTCAGTTTGAGCCATTCGATAAGGGGGTTTTGAAATGGGATTAGCATCCGGAACTAAGTCAATAGTAAATTCGACTTCTCAATCTTGTATCATTCCATGCAACTCATCAAGAAAAACATTAGGATACTCATTTACCACTGGCACATCAGTAATCTAAACAGTTCCCTTGTTTTCAACGATATGTTCAAGGTAACATTCATTTCCATATTTTACAAGTTTCTTGGCCTCTTGATATGTTATCAACAGTAAGGGTTCATTCTTGTACACAAACTGAAATTAATTCTGAAAAGAAACTTATTTAGCTCTACTATCAATCTTAGCATGGTAAATAGAGATCCAATCCATACCCAGGATAACATCGATCTCTACTAGAGGTAAAACAATAAGGTTTTCAAGTAGGTTATTTCCACGGAAATGATAGAAAGATTCTTATAAATTCTTTTTGCCTCAACATTTCCCCGGGGTGTTTTTACCACAATTTCAGGAGTCATTTCTTGAGATGTTATTCCCATTTTACTAGAAAAGTTTTCAGAGATGAAAGAATGTGTAGACACCGAATCAATCAACACACTGGCATAATCTCAAAAAACAAACAAAGTTCCTGATACAACTTCATTTGATGGCCCGACATCTATTGAAGTAGTCGCAAAAGATTTCACCACCCCTTTCTTATTTTATTCTAACTGCTTCCCATCACTCAAGCTCTTTGTTGGACACTCATTTGCATAGTGACCCATCTAATTTCACTTAAATCATTTCACTAACTCTAAATAAAATTTGGTCTTACCATCACCCTGATATTTTTCAGTGTAATCAAGAGCCTTATGTCCCATCTTACCGCATCGGTAGCACTTTACATAATTCATAAGACATTCACCATCTTACCTTTTTCCACATTTATCACAAACTGGAAACTTAGTTTTCTTATTGTCAGACCTTTTTGAAGAATGCTTTCCTTTCTCCTGCCACCTAGGTCTCTTCTTCTTCTAGTTGTTATAGAACTCTTGATCATCGTAAAACTCGATTTCCACCTTCTCAGCACATCGAACAAGATTTTCATAACTCTTGAACTCGCGAGAAGCTAAATCCCTTCAATATTTTGGCTTTAATACTAAGTATAAATGATTGATTTTACTATCAAGGTATCAGATAAAATTTGGAGCATACCTTGCCATCGAGTGAACCTTTCTTCATAGGCAGCCACTGAGTCTTCCTCTTGCCTCAATTCCAGGAATTTTTTTTCTATCCTAAGTCGAACAGCCTTAGGAAAATACTTCTCAAGAGACGTACCTTTGAATTCATCCCAGTTGAGAGCATCAATCTCCTCAGCGTCCTTGATATTTTTAACCATCGACCACCACTGATCTGCTTCACCCTCCAAACGGTAAATAGCAAGACAAACCTTTTGATTGTCTGAACAACCCATGACATCGAAAATCTTCTCCAGTTATTTAATCCACTCTTCAGCTAGCACAGGGGCAGATGATCCCCTGAGTGATGGGGGATGTTGCCTCCTGAAATGTTCCACCACTGACATGTTCCTCTACGGTTAATCTGGCTGATCTCGTGCATGGATACCACCACCATTTAACGCTTGAGTCAACTGCACTATTACAGCAACAAACTATTTAGTTCCAATTATGACCATCTCAGGATGCTGATTCGGAAGGTCATTTCATTCTGTATGCCTTCCTAGCACTGCTTCCTTTTTTCCTCTGCAGAAAACCATTCTGAACAAACATATGTTAGATGAATCAACATGGTAATTCTTCAAAAGCTATATCATTTCAATTTGACCATAAAAAAATATTTTTGGATAATCATTTAATAGAATTCTAACTTCTAAATTTATCTAAACTGACCTCTGATACCAACTATAAGGCCCCAACCTTAAACATTACTTAATCTTGAGTTACTTCAAGAATAGACGTTGAGGATCTTTTCAGGTTTAGAGTTTTAGGGAATTATATCATAAAACATGCATTACATTCCACATTTAAAAAAAGTGGTTACATAAAATATAGTACTCAATTTTCCAATCAACGGAATCATATTTAAAATAAAACATGGATTCTTTATTGACACTTCCTTGACACTATCATCACATCATGTACCATTCCATTGAACTGTAAAAAACATTTCAAAAACATGGGATGAGCATAAAAAGCTCCGTAAGGGATATAAAAGAACGAAATGAAAACATTAGTCCATGCATGGAATCATACTTTACTCATAAAACATAATCACATACCTCATCAAATCATGAATAAATCATAGAAATCATAAGACATAAAGGTAACATGAGGCATTCATAACATTCTTACGTAGGGAGTAACCCTCATGGTTACGTTTGGAATACCTATCAGAGTATATTCCCTAAATATCTTCGTAGAAACCTTAAATTTTAACTCCTTCACATTACCCAATGCATTGGAGAGCTATATGGGGCTCACCCACCATTAGTTTATCACGGAATCCCCCGTCTTCATAACAATGCCCAAGAACCATAATATAATCGTATCACATAAAACATGCATAAAGGAAACATAACATTTACACTATTCAATCACAAGATATCAGTACAACACGTTGATATAAAAACATTATGAAAACCATTTTCAATAGCAAAATAAAATAAAAGTAAAACATGGTATTTTTGTTTCATTCAAAAAAAGTTATGGCTTGTAGAGGAAGCTGAAACTCAAATAATGGTCATGGCGGTGGAGAAGTCGTTGTCGCTGCATACGTACGACAAAAAAACATTCCCTTTTGTCATTTAGTAAACTCTTTTTATAAAAAGATTCCTTTTTAGTAAACATAAAAGTCAAAGGGGTTTATACACCGTATAAAATAAAGTTGTGTATAAAACAAAATATGCCTCAATGAAAGGAGATTGAGATGATGTCCCTTACCTCGTGTCTGACGTGACTCGATTGCTCTTTAATCTCCTGAATAATAAACTATAGTTAATATTTACTTGCTTAAGAACCTTTTTCAAGTTTATTATTCCTTTTATATAACTTATTTCTATGTTATAAACGTTATGTAATCATTTAATTTAATAAAGTTCGTTCTGTCGATATTTGGTACTTAAGAGAAAAATGGACTTCTTACAATTACATGTTGTTTATGTGGTAAAAAGTTCATTTTATACAGAATGATATTCATGATTTTGATATCATATATTTCATATATATCCAGCATATACATGTATTTATAATAGTACATAACATTTAGAGGTAAGAAATGAAATGCACCGTTCTTGGAGATGGTAAGCCGTACGTACGCATGAGCACAACTTTAATTTCAATTTCATATTTAATGGAGTGAAATCATAATGATATAATTGTATATTATAATTCTAGTATAAAATCATATATAATAACATTAACTCCATCATTTATATATCCCACATATGGCATTAACGAATCAAATCACTTTGAGGGGGTGGTAGTCCACACTTCCTAAAATGAAATTATCATGTTTACCCACAATGGAAACCATAATGGTATGCCACAAATGAAAAATAGAGAAGAATAAGGAAAACATAAACATAATATATATCATATATAAATAGAGTGGAATCTTAATGGACACCATGAAAGGTGTTAAAATAATATTGAACAATCATCGTTTCATGAGGCAGAAATTCACCATCCATAGAAACATTATGTTATTTAACCATTACACGAAGGTGTGTGTAAGTGTATCTCAAATAAATCACATAAAAACATCATATTATATTTTATATACTGGTTTTGTTACAAAATAAATGAATATAAATATTTTATGGGGTTGGAGAAGCAAAATAAAACATAAGAACACAAGAGAGGACACTACCTTTAAATCTGGTAACTCTTTTTTATTTGAGCTCAAAGGCTTCCTTGGAAAGAATTCTGCCCAAAGTGAGGATTATAGAATTAATATAGGGATGTGGAGAGAAACAATGGGCAGGGGTTTTCCGAGACAAAGGTTTGAGAGGTGTGGGTAAGGTGGTAGAGGTGGGGGCCTTTTATAATAAGAGAGGAGGGGCACTCTTGGAAAGTTATAAAAGGATACTTTATTGTAAAATGATTTTCGGATTTTTAAGGTCTAAAAATTATATATTTCGAGGATAAGGTGATTAGAGTTAGAAATCCACCCATCCAATAGGTTTTTGACAAGTTTAGGGCTTAGAATTTACATTATCTTTTCATTTTATTTAAATCGTTAAATAATGAGGTAATCGTCGCATCATCATGGTGTCATAAATAATTTAATTTATTTAATGTCTAAAAATTATAAAAAAAATATCATTATGTAGGAAATATTTTTATCTTTCAAATGAAGAATTATAGTAAAAAATATTACTTGTATAACCCCATGTAAAAATTGTTTTAGTAAAACAACACATGTTTGTGACATTTTCATTTTAACATTAAATAAAAAGTTATTAATGTCATTTTCCTACCAAAGTGGCTCCATGGGGTCCCCAAGATGACCCATGGAGTTTCTTGGTCGGCCCTGACATATCCAGTAAGGGTAGGACATTTTTCAAGGTCATTTCATATTATTAAAACATTATTTTTTCCTTAAATTGCACTAATTACCTCTAATCGCGATTAAAAACTTAAAAGTTACTATTCACAAAAAAAAATATTTTAATCCCATTGAACCACATTATACATAATAATGACAACCATGTATATAGGATTTCTTAAATTCAAAACACAGTGGTGGTAAATTTTCATTTATATGAAAAATCAGTTTTTTAAGTACCACTTAGTGGTTTCACTATTCATTAAAAATTGAAGTTTTTCAGAAAAATACAAAAAATTAACCCTAATATATATTTGGTATTTCTAATTCAAAAATGATGTCTATTTTACAAAATTTAATTCATTTAAGTTACATTATTTAATTTAATAATTAATTCCTGTTATCAGAACAAATAGCGTGTTTTATGAAATAATATATATTAAAAGATTGACACTAGTTTAAGTCCAATTTCAAAGTGAAATTAATTCCAATGACCACTATTGGATTAAATGGTAAAAATATATTCTAATTTCACTTTAAAAACTATTAAAAAGATAATATAATAATATAAATAAATTAGATTAAAAAGAGGTTTTGAATTAAAATACAACATTTTTCACAATTCATTAAGAAATGAACTTTATCGGAAAAATACCAAAAATTTACGCAAAGTAAATTTTGATGTCCCGATTCTAAAGAAGAATTTTATTTGGTCCAATAGAATTTTTAAGAGTGAACAAAACTATATTTAAAGAGGGTTCTCCATCAAAAGGCGATAGTTTGACCTTTTAGTGAATATTAGAGTATCTATGCCTAAAATTGAATTCTTTTCATATTTTAAGCCTTTATCCTTTATTGAATAAATGTAAAAACATTTAACAAACATATATAATCACATTTTAGTTATTTATATTCATTCTCGCCAATACAATGGCTACGTGTTAACTTCCATTTAAAAGAATATTATTTTATTACTAGTGTGCAACGTAAGATTTCAAAGAAACTCTTTGTTGCGTATCGGGTACGCGTTCGAACATAGCAACCCCTTTAAAGTAAAATTAATACTTAAATAGTAAATATTAATAAATATTAAAATGTTTTATTATTTATTTACCTGGGATGTTACATTATACTATCAAAATATTATAGGTAGTTCGTACAAAAATTAAAATATTCATCAACAATATATCACTCTAAAATAGACCATTATGGCCGACTATGATTCATGATGTACCCTTTAGAAATACTTATATATCATTCAGTGGGGTTAATCAATATTTAATGAACAAGACCACATTGGGGAACCTCTCTGTTAATGTGAAATGTCAAGGGGACCACTATATCGAAGACTGGTGGTGAAAAGAACATCTAAAATTTAAATAATATGACTGAAATCTACTTATTCATAATTTGAAACATCTATGAGTCCATTAAATTACTAAACATGGATCTGAAAAGGGAAAATATTCTTGTAAATGTATGTCATACATTTTTATTCATAATGCAACATATTGTGATGAACATCAAATAATTCATCAAAACATGACTTTTTGGGGATTTTAGATCCTCATACATTAAATTAGTCATTAACATGAAATTATTTATATTTTATTAATAACACTGTAGAACATATTAACCATTAAAGAAATTTAATATTCTCAATTTTTATAATTAGGATAGAGTGTAATCTACGGGATGATGAAAATTATTCCTTTTACCCTTTAAAGGTTCCATCTATTCCCTTATCCCCATGTTAAGAATTTCAATCCTATCCTTGAGGTCATGTTTTTTTCATGAACATTTTGTAATGTGCCAATAAAATACCTTTTTTAATATGCATTAAATCAAAAAAATTGAAAACTTACACTGATTTCTAATATTAAAATTCAATAAAAATTGTAATCTTTTTCCATCCTGATTTCAGAATGTTTTTTGAAAAACAGATTATCAAATATATATTCAATATATTTAAGTTTTTGTTACATTTGACCACACATTCTTTGAGATGGTGTTTTACAATATTCATTATTCCCATTTAATGATGTCATCCCTGATTGATATTTATGTCATCGGGGTAAAGATTCATTATTTTTTAAAAACATAGTCTTTAGTGAATGTTATAATCTATTATAGAGTGTTCATTCATCACAAATGTGACACCCCAACGTAATTTTGATTATATAGCATGAAACAATTCCATAATAATGAAAGTAATTTAACATCTCATACATCAAGACACTCTATGTGAATTGTTCCCTTCTTTGAGCAAAATAAAATTTTACACCTATACACTACATCAATTTCAGATCTAAAATTAGTGTATCCAAAGAGAAAGCAATATCACTATAAAATTTGTTTTACACATATATATATTAATATATATAACATAATGTATTTAAAATTCATGTATAATCCTAGAAAAAAGCTATAATTTGCGAACATAAATATGATTTTACTCTGAGTACTAATAATTATACCAGAATGATTTATTCCATCTATAGAAAATGTAAGATAGAGAATACTTGACTCATTTTAGAATTCTAGATACTCATAATCAATTTTCATCCAATAAAGATTTTCTATGGGGTGATGTTGTTTCCCCTCTTCCATTACTTTATATGTGTTCCATGTCCATTTTCTAGAGGGTTCATATAATCTATATAAGCATATAATCCATAGAATTATAGAAATGTTACATAAAAAATTTATTAAACTTGATTCATCTTTCATGTATTAATTTTCACCAAATTTAGGGAATTTTATTTGTGATTCATGGTCCTTACATAACAATTTGGGATAATTTGAACAAGAATGTATATTTTTAGAGATCTTTTCCATTGAATATAGCATTCATTTAGAATCATATATTCGATAAGGAATCTCATTTTAATTTTGTATCATATCATTTAGTTTACCATGTAATTTTGTAATGCTTGGGCCTCTCCATCCACAACATGATTTGAAATTATATTATTTCAATAATGTTTAAAATGTTCTATATTTAGTACAACTAGTATACAGAGATCTCATAGCATAACTATTTAACCTCTAATTTTTTTTGAAAAATCATGATGGTCATATTCAATTTCTATTTTAATTTATTCCATATGATCACAATCATCATTTACATAGTTATTCATATCAAATGATCCATAAATCTTTGTATCCTTTGATTTAGTATGTACATACAGTTTCTCACTAGGATTATACAAACATTTATATCTCTGGTCTTTTCCATGAATAGTAAAATATTCTTCCAACTCCTTCAGACTAATTTGTCTTAAATAAAAACAAGATAAACATGGATAAAGGATTTGAGATGGGTTATATACATGTTCCATAACAAACATGATGAACTCAATAAATCCATTTTATTCTATTTGGTCATAAGATTATCACCCATCCATATTTTATTCATATCCATCAATTTATGTTCAGAAAACATTAATTTTGTAAAAAAAATGATATACAGAATATTATTCAGAATCAAATGAGTAGGTAATAGATACTTATAATCAGAGTAACCCATGATATGAATGTTATTGGTGATTATTCATAACAAATTATAATTTTATATAAGGATGACATGAAAATAAACAAACAATGGTAAAAATGTCGTTGTTGGTCTAGTTTCTCATTTTTATGTTTTCTGAGACTAAAACATGGTAATTATATGATAATTTATGTAACGTTTCATTGTGGGAGTCTAATAAGAGGGGGGATTTTATGTTTATCCATTTCATCACATGGTTAATGTGGGTCGGTTTGTCTATCAGTGAGGTGTTTCTTGGGGCCCAAAGTTTATAATATTTATCATATGTTGGAACAATCAACATTATGAAAATGTGAAAAAATGGCCTAGTGGGATCAGTAGATAGCCTCATCTCAAACCAATTATTGATGTTTAATCCCATCAATCTGGGATCACCTAAAAAAACTCAACCTCAATAGAACCAACATATAGAATCATATTTGAAAAAAGGCCAATGTGGAAACTCATATTGGGGATTAAATAATGAAAAAATGGATATGTTTGTTTTCAATGGGGTCAATAGGTGGAAGAAATACTATGGGTGAAAATTTATAGAACTGGGGAACTAAAAATGAAATTTAAAGTGATTTATCCTACTCAATAATGATACAAAACATTCTATTGTGTATTCTTACTTTGTTATCAATATTAAAATAATTTTTTTAACGGAACATGATGTTATCAGTTTGTATTGAAACATAACATCATATATGTTCTTTTTAGTGTTAATATTAAAATGATTAGGGTTATTTTTTCTATTATTGTAATGAAATGTGTATAATTTTTTGATTTTAATTCATGATTTTATGAAGGAAACATGAAAATTTTCTATTTGTTCTTTATATTTGATGTTCGATCCAACCCATTGATGTAAAATTTCCATAGTATGTGGAAGGAGTGAGAATGATCGAGTGACTAAAACTTATCTGTGGAAAAATTTAACACAAGATTAATTCTAAGATATCTCATATGATTCGATATACATGATCTAGAAAATTTTGGTTGAAATTGAAATCATATGAGACATTTTTCTACTAAAAAAATATTAGTCACCAAAACATGAAATCAAAATAAAAAATTAAGGCTAAGAAGAATCAAATTGATTTTAAGACTATTCAGTTTGTCTATGAACCAGATGATAGTCCCACATGGTGAGAATGTTGTCACAACTGAATGATGTTTTGTGTGATGTTTGTGCAATATTAGGTATCCATGAGGGAGGTGACACACATCTAATATAGTATCACTAGGATAAATACAGTTGTCAAAGATAACAAATTATTTCAACTAAAGTTATACATTTATTATGAAAAGTTTGTATATTAATATAAATGAATTTTTATGAAGTTAAAAAAATAATAATAATAAAATTTTCACAAATGGTATTCTAAAAAATTCATAAAAAATTAGATCTCCAACTTTTTTTTGGGATGTAATATTTTAGAAAAATACATAAATTGGAAAATAATACCATATATATTTTATGAAATTAATTGAAAATATATTTAAAAAAAATCTCCATCTTACTTCAAGGTATAGTCTATATAAATTGATAAAATTACAGTTTAAAAATATTTTCTACAATGGTCTATAGTATAATACGAAAATATATTAACCAATATACATTAAATTTGTGTGATAAATTTAATTGATGGAATCATTTACAAACCTCAATAACATTATATATTTTCTGTTATGATTTTGTAAAACATTTTGATAAAAATATAAATAGTTATAGTACATAGTAACATTGTAAAGAAACTAAAATAATTGTCTAGTTTTTAGGTGAATTCATGCCAGGCAATGGATTGAGGATGTAGGGTATGGGGGGATTGTAGTGAAAGGGTATAAATATACATACCTATGAGAATGGTAGGTATAGTCAGGTCGAGAAAAAATAAACATGAGGGAGATTGAGAGGGTGAAGTAATAGTGGCTTGAGGAGAGGGGGAATGGGTGAGGAATTAAGGAGGTGAATCGATGTAAAATAAGATCACACACACCGTTGAAATCCTTTGGTAAAATTAAAAACACCTAAATAAGATCTGAAAATGTTGAAATAATGAATGATCATTAATAGTGTATCACAATTCACATATCATTGGTTTTAAATGTGTTGATTTGTCTGGGGAGTTTGATTAAGAGTGACAGCGGAGTTCCATTTCCACGAGAGGATGAATGGAATTAGCGATGAGTCCTTGGTCTGGGTTCTATTTAAAATATCAAAATATTGTTATCATTGAACATTAAAAAATATCCATGAAGACCAATATTAATAATTACTAAAATAAAATGCACTGATAAAACCAATCGTTATAAGCACTACCTTTTAGCACATATAATGATAGGTCTTTAATAGCATTTATTATTTATTAAATAATAAAACACATATTTATCAACAATATTGGGAAATTAATATTAAAAACTATATAAAATAAATTAGAAAATATTAAATGAATATATACTAAAAAAATATTAAAAAATATTAAAATTAATTAACATTATTATTGAATTGATAATCTTAAATGCACGAATTTCATAAATAAGAGATATTTAATAAATATAAATGAATAAACATCAAAAATATTAAAAAAACAAATGAGTTCAATTAATTTTCTAAATTATTAAAAACATTCAACAATTAATATATTTTAAAATAAAATAAATAAATATTATATTTGTACCAAAAAATCGTATTAAAAATGTAGATGTTAATGCATAAACAAGTAAAAATAAATACGAAAAATGATAAAATTTAAAAAAAATACTAAATAAATAAATATTAAAACTGATTAATTATAATGAAATGTTAAAAATTAGTAACACTATTTGTGAATTAATAATAATAAATAATATTATGTTAAAAAAATGTTAAAAAGTGAATGTTATTAACTAAAAAATCATTAGATTGCAAAAAATTAAAGAAGTGAACAAGTGTTATTAATTATATTAATTATTAAAAAAGGTATTATGCTAAAATTAAATGAATAGATATTAATTATCAAACGTACAACCATATTAAAAATTAAATTTTAATGAATAAAAATGTATAAATATATATTAAAAATTTGATACAATTATAAAAAATATAAAAGCAAAAAATTAAAATTAAAAAATTAAAAAGATTATAAAAAATATATATTATTAGTCAATAAATAATATTCAAAATGAATAAATTTTAAAAATATTAAAATATAATAAAGTGAATATATTAATTAAAAATAAAAAATTAAATAAAATTGGCCAATTAGAAATGTAATATATACTAAATATATTAACTCAATAAATATAATTCAAAAAATAATACAGAAAAATTAATAAATTTTAGAAAAATTGTGTGTGTGTGTGGTCTATATCAAAATCAATAAATTACATATATGTTTGTGTGCAATTAATGTATCATGAATTTGATATATCTTAAATTGAAAAAAAATGGAAATTAACTAAACATCCATTACTAAATACTTTTCATAAATACTAGTAATTAATATAATTTTTTAATTACAAACCATTATCACTAATTATATGACTTATTGAATTTAAATATACATATTTTGTATTTATAAATAAAATTTAATTAAATAATATATATATATTGATATATATGTATATATTTGTGTGAATGTATTCATATTTTAAATATATTTAACATAATGATGAAAAATTATGTATAAAAAACATAAAAAATGAATAAACTACAAAAATATGAAACATATAAATATATATCATCTATAAATTATAATAAAATTTTAAAAATGCATAAAATTATTAATGAATAAATAATATTAAATTTATTGATGTTAAACATGAATAAAATTTAATTAAAATATGATTAAATATGAAAAATAATAAAAAATGATTAATTGATTAATTATATAAATTTTAAAAAAATAAAATTGATTATAAGATGAAATGGAAATGAATATATATTAGTTAAAAATGTAAAATTTGTAATCAAAAAATTATATTTTAACCAATAAATACAAAAATATTAATAATGAATGTAATTAAAAAAATGTCAAACTAATAAAAAATGAAAATGAAAAAATTACGAAAAATAGAAAAATCTATTAAAGAAATAATTCTTCATAAGAATTAATAAATTTAATATATATATATACACATTAATCATCAATAGTAATAAGTAGTATATATTAAATAAAATGTAGATAATAAATAAAATATAATAACTAAAAACATTTCATATTAAATGTCAAATGTTAAATACAACTAAATAAAAACAAAATATGATATTATTAACAATTTATATTATCTGGGTATGCTTTGTTTCTATGAAATTGAATCAATTTAATATATGTATATATGTTAAATTAATGTGAGATAAATTTTTTTGTAAAACATTTAGTCATTTTTTAATAAAAATTAAATATTTATTTTTTGATATATATGAAAATTTGAAAATAATGACACTTAAAAAATAATGTCTCTTAATATTAAATATTTTATTATTTATTTCTTATTATTTTTCATTTAATCAATAAACTATTTGTCACTAAATATATGACATTCGAATTTATAAGACTTATAATACATATTCCATATAATATATATAATATTTAAGAAAATTATATGTATATATATATTATTTTATATGAAATTTTTATCAAAATATCTTATATATCATGTGAAAAATATTTTAGTCATATATAAATAACATTTAATAAAATATGTAAAATTTTTTACAATATTAATATTTTATATATTGATATATTATTTTTAGTGATATATATTTTTCAATGGACAATACCCTTTATCAGTGCTAAATAAAAGCCCTGATTAAGGGTGGATTTATCAACAATAGAAAAAAATAACTAATAAAGGCTAGTCATTATTATTGCATTAATCGATCACTGATGAAGGCTAATAATAATTATTTTGAGTTTAGTAGAAGTGTACAAGTGGTATAGTTTATTTAAGAGTTTTTTTAACTGAAATGAACAAGTATAAAAGGTTACAGAAAATGAAGACACTCAATGATGAACAGATTATGAAATTATAAGAGAATATCTATGAGATAGAAAAAATTAGTGAGCTTCCCAAAGTAGGGGAGATTCGTTGATTGAATTTTTATTATTATCAATGATGTGAGATGGAATAAGAGTAAAGGGGAAGCACTCAAGTATGTTATTCATATCCAACTAGAGATGGAGACGGTGGATCGAGTTAGGTGGATAATATAGTTCTTTTCCTTCTCATGTCTCCTTTTTATCTATTTTTAGATGCATTTCATGAATAATTTTGTTACTGTTAGAATGTGTAACATATTATTCTTAGGGAAAAATGATTAAATGAATTTAAATTATTTCTCAAGTCCATGGTCTATTTTAATCATTGAATTCTATTTATCTTCCTTCTCCATTTCTCTACCATCTTCTTTTCATATATATCAAATTATGTATTTATAGATGAAATTAGTGTTATAATTAATTTTATAGTTTAAAATCAGTTCATGTATCATTGATATTGAAAAATAAAGTGAGTTTAATTACAAATTCAATGCTTGTTTTCCTTCATTCACTGAATTCATCTTACAATCCTTAGAAGAAACATTTATTTGCAACTACATGTACAAAAGACTAATGAGTAGTGCATTCTTCTTCCTTTTTGACTTCAACATAATTACATAACAATAAATGGTTGAAGTTATGTTTTCTCTATGTTGGATTATCCTTTAACAATATTTGTGTATAAATATTATTCATTCAGAAATATCATTGGGAAAGGATGATCATCAAGAGTAGCAGCGCAGGTACTGTAGCAGTACTATTCACAGAATGGGCTTCGGGCTAAAAAAATGGGCTTATAGGCCATGTAATGGGATAAAATGCCCATTGGGCCTTTGGGTTATGTAATGGGTCTCCCTCTACCTAGTTAAAGTGGTGTTTTCATTGCATTAATAATAATTGAGGATTCATCCCTAACCATTAAAAAAAGGATGATCATCAAGAAAAAATATGATTTTCAACCTTATATCTTCTGATCCTTCTTGAACATGTTTTTTTTATTAAATGAAAATAGTTTTGATTTTAATAATTAATTTTGTGTCCCCCTAATTTCATTTCCTTTATCACTTCACCATTGATTTATTGGACGTCTAACATATTCCATCATAATATTACATAAAATTTTACATTCATTGTTTTTTTTGTTTCTTACCCTTTTATGGTCTTCACACAATAGATTTATCTATGTTTCTATAAAAAATACAATAGTTATAGTATTTCATAGTTTTTATAAATAAATAAATTTTATGTATGTCATTGATCACACCTATTAATGTTATACCCCAGTCAATAACTGATAACTCTTGTCCATAGATATCCCATATACGAGTCGTCGCAAATATATTACTATTTTCATTTCACAAGGAATTAGTATAAAAAATTGGTCATGATTGCTTATAGAGGATCATTTTGTCACCCACCTCATCTTTGTCTCACACCACCCAGTCCCTCACAAACCTACCCTATTAATAGCCATCATGATTTATAGTAAGGATGTACTTGATTTCATCACCATATCCATTAAATAGATCTATAAAATTGATCCAATCTACCTTTATTTTGTTGTATGGATAAAATATTCCAAAAAATTGAGTGCAACTCTATCATGAATTTCAAATATTCCATTGAAATCTAGGGTGACGTCAACACAGATGGTGGTTCATGATGGAATGACAATAGGTCATAGTGTCTCCCACCATAGACTATTACTAAACCACTAAGCATGATCAATTAACCCATAAATGTACCACAGAGAAACCTCCTTAATACATTAAACCTCTATGTGTATTCAAGCACAATTTTTCCACATAACAGAGATCCAAATGTCCTTGTGTAATTCTACATCCAAAAAATAGATCAACCTCCAACCATTGAAGTAAATTCCCTTCATAATTTTAAAAAAAATCATGAAATCCATTAATGGATCACAGTTTGAAATATGGATCTCAATCAAGGATGAAAATCTGGTTAATAATAGTATTATATAGAAGTCTAAAATGTTAGTTTTAGACAATAGAAAAACCTCTTTCACCATATGAGAAGAATCTCCTCACAATCCCATAAGGCCTTTCTTGGTATAATGGTTATAGCATCTCCAACCCATGCATATTCTCTTATAATTATAAAAAAACAACCATTCGATATATTGAATATATTATACTAATCATGAGGTTGAGGAAACTACCTAAAGTAATAGGGATTTTGTATCTATCAACCAATTCATATAAATACCACATCATCACTGACATATCGGTTTAAAGAGGAAAAACCATGGGTATGGTCTCTCCAAGACCCTACCACTATGTGAAAGCTAGATATAATCATGTAGAACACTCTATTATAATGGATGAACCAATAATGATTTATAATTTCATGATGATATTGGATATAAATGAAATTAAAGATCATGTCTAGCCACTATATAATGCATGTATTAACTCTCTTATACAATACAATCACGTTTCAGATCTCTAGGATGACTATCTGGTGATTAGAGACTCATTTAAAGCATACATCAAGAACCACACCTAAAATGGTCTCCCGATCTAGATAACCAACCTCCATACCCTTTAACAAATATTACCTAAATCCCCAAAACATTCCTTACATGGAAACCAAATCACAACTCCACCCCAAGAAAAAATCTACCCTAGTAGCACTCGGACATGACCAAACCCACTAGGGACCTGCTCGGGAAATTGGTAATCCCTGATGTCACCCCAAGGCTACCTCTAATAGTATAGGGAATGTTGACTGTAACTAATTAAGAATATCTCACAATATGGGATGTCTTATCCTATATTAACCTATGGTAGATACTTATCTCCAATGCACAGGATAAACCCAAAATATTATCAATATATATTTAATAAAATGACCATTTTATTATTCCTAGAATATAAAAAATTAGTAGTATTTCCCATGATATATATATAAGAGAAATAGAATGTCCCAAAAGCCTCTAAAACATAGTGCACTAAATGACTCCCCCAGATTGAATGTACTCCCGAATCATTATCTAACAATATAGGTAACCACCGTCATCATGAATCACCTTACTCTATTATTTATCACCAAGAATCACTAGGAATTAACTATAAACAAGACACAAAATCTCAATGTATTCCATACCCATCTAAAAAACAATTCATCTTCTATAGGGAGATGGAATTTGTGGGAACTAGACCCATGCATGAGTGATTATAAATACATAACAAGATTCTCCAAAAAAAGAATAGAAAAAAAATCATCCTAACTCAAGATATGACTAGTGACTATAATGAAGGAATAGATTAAAACCATACACCTTGTTAGATCAAATTTTCTAATATATGACTGTGAAAATATGAAAAGGAAGGATAAAATAGATATTACCGAAAATAATCATTCTTTTGGATATAAGAAATTACCAAATCACAACCACACAAAACGATGATATTCATACCACTATAGTAAATATGGAATCTAGGAATATTTTAGAATCCATAAATCATAATGGTCATAGCTAGATATACACATCGTCTTGAAGGAAACCCGATGGGGTGTTAAGGATTCATAGGTCATGATGAATCCCTAGAGTTAAACCTCTCTATTTACTAACTCATTATTAGAAAACATTAAGGGATTCCTAATAATATTCTAGGGAACCATATTAGATAAGGGATAACTACACCCTTTATTCCATCAACAATATTCCATTTATCTGGCATTAGAACTACTAAATTTATGAATCCACATATCCTCTCTAGGATAAAGGTGACTAACCTACACATCATCGATGGAGAAACAATGTTCAAGTGGTTACCAATAATGGTAAGGAACATTATCATGTCATAGATCATAGATGAGAGGTTTCTGATAGTGTAATAGTCTCCTAGGTGTATAGGGGGGGATACAAACCTTATCTGTGTAACGAAATTACATGACCCACACCCAAACATTACCATTATGATGAGAATATATATACCCTCATATAACTATAAAGATAAAAATAAAATACATATGTGATCTTATAGATATAAATCATGAAAAATCTATATGTTTCCCCGAAAAAATAACAAACTACCAAATGGGTAACACTTTTTGGATCTATGTCTAAACATAGTCAGGTCAAATTATTCATTTTGTAAAAACCCTAATACATGTATTCTAGAGTGAATTTTATTTTTCTTATAATGGAATTAATATAAGAGATAACCTCATCAATGATTTACCAGTTTAGCATTCTTGAAGAACTTGATACATGTTTTGTTTCCTTGTTACAACGGAAAATAAAAATAGAACAAAATAGTTGGATATAAATAACCTCACTAAATCATATTTAAATATTTAGTATTCATGATTGGAGAATGTATAATAAATAAGATGGAGAGATAAAATGGATAATAATGGTTATATATATTAGAAAAATTAATCAATAATAATTAAAGAATAATTCATTTCTCATAGTCAAAATGATATGGTTATTAACTAAATAACACATTCCATCAATAAACTGAGATTGAAAATGCTTCCATATATTTATTCATAGTCGAAATTCTAGTTATAATGATAAAATAATTCAGAATAATGGATATTGTTAATTATTATTCATCACGTTTCTTGCACATAAACCATCATTACATAATTAGGTTTTATGTATTTGGTTAAATACCCATCTAATTCATTTTTGGAAACAAGAATGAATGGTTTGTATCCAACAATTTTGTCTCACGATAAATTTAGATGCATCATGGTGGTATAAATTAAGGATCTTTGAAGTTGTACTTTTTTGGAGAATATAATAAATATAATGTGACAATGTATGAGTATACAATAATTTGGAAGTGTATAGTCAAGAAATAAGGCTTATGGTTATTCAAATTTGTGAAGTGATGTGCTTCCTTTTATAATTTAGGAGAGTGGAAAAAAGGAATTATTTAAAATATTAATATATAATAAGGATAAAATATGGACAGTGTCATAAAAAGGGACTAAAAAGTTAGATGAGATTACATTTTGGACAGAATAGTAACATATTTTTCCTTGTTCAAGATTTTTGTTATTTTTAAATGATTTCATTAAATTTTATGTTCCTCAAAAATAGTTTTTTCAAATTAAAGACTATAAATAAATTAGACTTTAAAGACATCAAAAAAATGTTTAGCATTCAAGACATAAATTAATATTATATTATAAAAAATCATATTAATATATATATTTCATTAATTATGTTAGAAACCTAAATTTATTTTTATTTTAATATTTTTAAAATCAATTATATCATTTATTCATTAATTAAATAATTTCTAGATCGACGGTGTGCAACGGATTAAGGTAAATGTTTATTACCTAAAAACAAAAATCAATTTTCAATAAGAATATAAATTTATTATATTTCAAATTAATTATTATGATCTAAAAAACTTCTATAAAAACCATATATTATAGTATTATAATACTTCGAAAGTATATTATGAACAACATCACTTATTTTTATATAAAATTTCATAAGTGGTGTTAATCATATCCATGTGGATATAAATGTTCATTAATTATATCTTTTTACAACAATTTCTAATATACAAATAGAAGATAAGATTTATCCATGTTTTTTGTTGAATTACTGATTCTTATAATTGTAATTAAAATAATTTAATTGATTTTTGATTTTTCATGGACAAGAACTACATCAACATTGCATAAGAATTAATGTATATTATTTCATATATGAAAATAAAAATAAATTTACATCTTTAAAATTTACTTTTTAGGTTAAATATATTCATTTATATTCATTCATTAAGTATAATTACTAATATCTATGTGAAGATAGCTTCATTAATTTTTTAATTTTTATTTTGATATCTTGTGCAAGCATTGCACATGGATTTTAATAAGGTTAGTAATTTACAAATATAAAATGAAAAAATATCCAAAAACATAAATTAATGATAATAATTAATAAAAAAGTATTCAATATAATTTTTACCCCTCAATTATTATCTATAAGGAAAAAAATTCGACTTTTCCAATGTTTCGTAGGTACTACATCGACAATGACAATTATTTTTATACATATCATTAAATAAATTACAACATTAATGTTATGAATTTTATTTGTAAAATAATTTAATTATAATATAAAAATTTAGTCATGAAATATTTTTAATAAATTTAATATCATAATTATATATTTTTGACATCACAAAAGATACCATATTATAAAAAACTATATTTTTTAATAATCACAATAAATTAAACTATTTTATAAAATTCCATAAAAATTACCCTAAACATTTAAAAAAACTATATTTTAAAAATTTAATCCATTTTAAAAAAAATAATCTCCAAATATGAGAAAATGAATTTTTTTTAAATCAATTATTTAAAAAAATGATGATTTTATTATTATATGTGATTTTACAATGCTGCAAAAATTTAATTATGGTCTCATAAAATTATCTTATAATTATAATACAAAAAAATATTAATTCAGGACTGTATTTTATGAAAATAATTTTCTTTTAAAATTAATAAATTTATTATAAAATTATAAATATGTATTTAAGTTTCACAAAAAATACAAACACATAATTTAACATTTTCCAAAGATGTATTTACTAATTTCATGATATAAATATATCATATTACCATTTATTAGGTACATAATTTTTATTTAAACAATTATTTGTTAGTTTATTTTTCTAACGGCCACATTACAATTCCTAATGGTCAAATTTCTGTTCGAACAGTCATGGTCATATTTATAAGTATATCACAGTTTGTTTAAAAGATATGCTATTGAATAAATTGACTTGATTTAAGGAACACATAAAGTAAAATTTTTGGGTGTTACATTCTACCCTTATTCAATAAATTACTTCTCCACAATTTTGAAAATTCACTTGAAAAAAACTAGAGGTTGATACGTGTAAATTGTTTTACGTGATACCCAAATCAAAAATTGGGTTAATAATGTATTCTCTTAATAATATGGAAAATGGTATTAAAAGGTCTACAAAAAATTATCCATCTGAGTTCAATAACATTAGAGGTAAGTGAAAATATAGACATGGAATAAAATCTTACTATAAATCTATAATGGAGAGTGACATTGTACATGGTCATTGAAAGTATTACCATCACAAAGCTGTAAATATGATTTAAATTAAAAGACCATTTATTTCTTAGAAAAAAAAGTAAATGGATAACGATTTTTCCAAAATAATTTTCTTACAGTTGAGGTATTCATTTACTATACAAATAACCATGTACTATATTTTATTCTATATGAATAATATCATCCATTTGTTGTGATTCGATCAATTGTCACTTAATTTCATATAGATGGAGATGGATATTCAATGCTAATTTTTATTAATGATGCACTTTTAATGCATCATAATGAAATTAAGTAATTCTTTTGGCCACTGAATGCTTATTGAAATAGAAATTGCTATCACCTATTATCCAATATAACAAATTAGATTTTAACCACATATAATAATTTCATTAATCTATTTCATAAGTTTGTAATATTTTTACTCGTCCATAATTCGTCTATCCTAACAAAAAGGCCAAACACTTAGTAGGATGATCACTAAATTTACAGAATAAACTTAAAATTATATTTACACAAATAATTTATCTTTTATTTTCACATAACAAATATATTATTACCTTGATCTCATTTAAAATTTTATGAAACAATCATTCGTCATAGAGTAAAATATCTGGTTTTTGAATATATTCCTTAAATTTAAACATATAATAATTCCATCATAACATATAACATCATATCACTAACGAAATTCATGGTCACTAATATTATCTCATAAACATATATTTATTATTATCTCACTAATGAGAACATATTTAGTGTTATATTTAACAAATCATGAATTTTAAATAGAAAAACCTCTCTTGATTAATGTAGATATTCATCACAAGCTTCCAATTACATAGTGAAGAAGTATTACAGTAAAATCCTTGTATATACCCTAATTTTTGTATCCAGATTATTATTGATAAATACTCATAATTCATCAATTTGAAAGTATTAAATTAATCATTCCTCTTTGTTTTTGGTAGTAAAATAATTTTTACCATGATCTGTTATCCCCTTTTGGGGTATATTCCATTGACTTGGAGACATTGATATTCATAGTGTCCCACCTCCTTGAAATTTAATCATTGTATATGGGAAACATTTTCCATACCATATCAATTAGAAGAATAGTGTCCTTTCTCTACACACATGTATAAAAGTATCATTCCTTTCGAAAAAGAACCAGGGTGTTTTTTTCCACAGTTATCACATACAAGAAAATACTTCTTTCTCTTATTTACTTTTTCCAATGTTTTCCTAGATTTAATATTATTCTCATGATTCCCCACTAAATCCATAATATTTATAGAATTCATTCTTTTCTAATTTGAACATGATACTATTTCCTTATATGATAATAATTTTTGTCAAACTTGTTCCCTTGCAAAGATAGGTATATGACCATAAATGATTTGATCCTCTTTACTCTTTGAATTATGTTCATTCCTAAGGTTCTCATTCCTTTTTTGATCTTGCATTTATAAAATAAGACATACACTAGATTATATCATACCATTATGAAACATAATGTATAATACCAAAACTAATGAAATAATTAATATAAATTAAACAATCTATGTGTATCTAATCTCATAAAAATGTATCGTTTTGTATGTTCACCTATATTAATCATCAAAGTCTATCTTTGGATTATGTTCCTTAATCAAGAATTTCCAAAATCAATACCCCAAGGTTTCTACCAAATTCACTCTGATACTTATTGTAACAACACAACCCCCCGTTTTGCATATTTGGTGGTATTTTTATTATAATGGAATAGTTACAAGAGATCACATCACCAAAGATCGATTAGTTTAGTAGTTTTCAGGAAATATATACATTCATAGTTCTCTTATTACATTAGAAAATAATCAATGAACAAAAAATAGGAAAATTAATTTCCTTTCTGAAATAAATTTAAATATTTCATCTTCATTACCATGGAAAGGAAAAAAAGTAAAAGGGTAAACTCAAATTCCTAGTAAGGGATAAAAATAGTGCAAATATGAATTATTAATAATTGAATCATTATCAATTATTCATGGTCAATATTTGATGGTTAATAACTGAAAAACACATTTCATCAACAAAATTATATTGAAAATTCATCCATATATTTTTTATAGTGAAAGTCCAATGGCTAATGATAAATAAATTTTTAATGAATAAAGTGATTATGTATATAGAGAAATTTATTTACCATATTAACCATTATACCATTATGATGTCTTATGTATTTGGGAAAACACAAATATGATTATGTTTGAAAATAATCAAGATGGGTTTGTCACCAAATATTTTGTCTCATGAGACTTACCAATGCATCAAGGGGATATAATGTTTGGCCCCACACATCACGGCATGCCCATATAATTCATCATATATAGATTTTGTTCTAGAATAATATGACATAACCAAATATTTTTATTCATTATTAAACAAAAAATTATCAATATATTTCAACATTCAATGTAAAAACTAAATGTAAAAATGGTATAGAACAAATATAATAATCATATCAATTATACAATAAAATATTAATATTTAAAAGGAAGAATTATATTAAATGAAAAATTATCTCAAAGGTTTAGTATATAAACCACAAAAAATATATTAGTTTCACAATATCATGTAAGTCTAAATGAAATTGGAAATGAGATGAAGTCCCTCACCTTTTGTCAAAATGTGTTCTTATCTTAAACATAATATCATGAACAATTGAATTGGATTAATTTATAATTTAATTCACAACATGATAAAATTTAATTTGATTTAGAAAAATCATATTATGTTCATTTATTGCCTTTTTATGAGTTATAGAGTTTAATTTCATCATTTTGGATTGTTTGTTTTCTTGGTTTTGATGAACGGTTCAGTTGCATAAATGTATGAAAGTTCATGTAAAAAAGGATGATTCTACAGAATTTTAATTACATGTTATAAATGAATTAATATAGTCTTAAATGATCTTAGATATAATTTGGATATATTATATTATGATTATTCATTATATAAAACATTTCTGAAAATGTTTTTACTTTTTTGGAGGATTTACGACCTTCCTGAACATATATCATTTTATTTAATATCATGGGTATATAGTTATTCCAAAAATATATATAACATTAAATATTAATAATAAAATAATTTTTCATGATATTAATGTTTTTATTACTAGCCCAGATGGTGGTAAATGGAAAATGAAAACACATTATTCATGATGGTGGAGATTTGACACATCCTAGATGATATTTTCATTTTTAGAAGAAAAAAAAGAATGTGATTCTGGGTTTGGTGATATATATCATTAACATAATAAAAATATAGTTTAAATTAGATTTTGGGATTATTATTAATTTCTTGACAGAGGTGGTAGGGATAATAATAGAAAATAAATTCAATGAAAATTTATAGAACAAAAGGGGATTTTAGCTCTTAAATCCTTTTTCCTTAAGAATGTTATTATGGATCTTGGATGTGGTATTTTTGAGAGACCAAAATGACTATAATGTGGAAATGGATGATGTGAGGATAATTTGGAAGAGTATAATCTATAAATATTGAAGATAGTGATAAATTTTTTTCAAGGGATTATTCTCCTTGTATAGTTGATTTGAGGGGAAACATAGGAATTGTGTAAAATATTTAAAATTTGATAAGGCTAAAGTAGGTTAATATTCTTATAAAAGACCTAAAAAGATAAAGTAGAATATATTTTAGCAATTATATTATCATATTTGAGGTTATTATGTATTTCTATGATTTTTAAATAAATTAAATAAATATTATATTACTAAAAAATATTTTTTGTCCACTTAAACACAATTCATTATTAATACATTAAACGAATAAAAGAAGTTTCAAATAATATTTATTTTATTAAATACTAGACATAACATATTCATCTATATAATTTTTTAATTAACATAAAAATCCTAATTGATATTGATTTTGTTATTTTCAATAACATTTATTTTATTTATTTAATAACTAAATAATTAATGTATCATCGTTTTGGAAGAAATTAAGGTAAATAATTATTCTCAATAGATAAAAATAAATTTCCATGAATAATATAACTTTATTATCATTAAAATGACAAATTATGTTAAACATGAATTTCTATAAAACCAAATATTAATGTATTATACTAATTAAAAACTATAGTGTGAACAACATGACTTACTTCTAAATAAAATATTTTAATGGGTCTTCATGATATAAATATTTCTATAAATGCTTATTAATTCAAACCTTGGAAAACCATTTTCAATATATTAGCAAAACAAAATATTTATGCATTTTTATGTGTTGTTTATTGGTTTTTATAATTTTAATTATAATCATTTTTTAATTTTTTTTCCCGCACATGAACTACACCAGCATTGCCTAAGAATTAAGGATAATTATTTCATATATAAAAATAAATAAAATAATTAAAATTAATATATTAGATTCAACATAATCATTTAGATTCATTCATGAATTATAATTACTCAAATACATATCAAGATAACATCATTAGTTTGTTACTTTCATTCTTCCTGCCTTGAATAATCATTTCACCAACATTTAGATAAGGTTCATGTTATATAAATAATAAATAATAAAATATTGAAAACAAATTAAAATTAAAACTACCAAAAATTTTAGGAAAATATTTTTTATCATTGAATTATTATCTATATGGAAAATATTTGACTTTTATAATGTTGTGTCAGCACTATGTCGTCACTGACAATGATTCTTATACTTATCCAGAAATAAATTACACCTTACATGTTATGAATAATTTTTGAACAATATTTAGATTATAATTTCATAATTTTATAATGAAATATTTTTAATTAATTTTTCATCAAAATTATATATTTGTAATATCACAATATATACAATTTTTAAATATATATATATATATATCAGTATTAAAATTAAATAACTATTTAAGAAAAATTTAATAAATTAACCCTCAAAATATTATATATGTAGATTTAAAAAGTGGTATCTATTTTATGAAAATTATTATCTAATTATGATAAATTTATTTCATAGAAATTCATCATTTATTAAAAACAAAAAATGATTTTAGTGTTATAATCGATTTTACGACACATTCAAAAACATAATTATTATATCATAAAAATATATTATAATTATAATACATGAAAATATGAATTCATGAATATATTTTATGAAAATTAAGTTCCTTTATAATTATGAAATTAATTATAATACAATAAATATTCAATTTGTTTAAATAAATACCAACACTTAATTATTCATTTTCTTAATATTTGTTTACTTATTACAATTTATAAATATATATAATTCTCATTTATGATATAACTAATTTTTTATACTTTCTTATGTGAGGTTATTATTGTAATGGCCACAATACTATTCCTAACAGGAACATTTTTCTTTTAATGGTAATTTTAATATTTAATAGTATATCTCGGATTGCTTACGCTATAATACAGTGAATAAATTGAATTGATTTCAAGACACACATTCCATAAAATATTAAGGTGTTACACATTTATTGAAAATTTTAATAAAATTAAAAAAATCACATTCATAATATCGTGGATAGAAAATGTAATTTTATGGGACCCAAGGACAACGTCATGGTCCAGATTTATATGTCACATATCAATCTTGAATAGTTTATGGCATTGTTTAATTTCTTGGGCTTCAAACTGATCATCAATCAGACATCTCAATAATAATTTATAACTGACCCCTCTCATATTGCTTTCTTCTCCAATCACCGTAATAGCATGAATCCATCTACCCCAATCACTACATGAATAGAAGCCTGGAACACATCACACCACTTACCATTGTGTAGAATTAACATCAATGAGGCACCTCCACCTCCTCTTTCTCATTGATATGCATTTTCATCATGCACTATATCCATCATGAGGTGCTCACCTCCCCTATTCCTATGACACAACCATCTATCCCCACACATATACTTCCCAAGGATCTCCTACTATCATCCTCCCATCCCAATAATATAAGGACTCGACCATAAACACTTCATAATTTTGAGTTAAATTAATAATTCTCATTAAGGATCTGTTCAGGTTTAGAGTTTTAGATAATTAGGCCATATATATTACATTACATCTCAAATATTAAAAATTAGAAACTTCTACTCAGTTTCCAATTTTTTCATGAAATAAAAACTCTTAAAAAGATACATGTCTACTTCCAGGTTTTAGACAGCATGGCTTTTCCGTGATCCCATCCATGACCCTATTCATCTTTAAGTCCTATGTAAAATATTTCAAAAACATGGGATGAGCATTAAAAGGACATTAAGGGTTATAAAAAAGGAAGGAAAACATTATCCCATCAATAAATTCAAATCAATGAAACCAATACTTTTCAATCATAAAAAACCATATGAAATCCTAAGATTTAGGAATGACACCTAGAAATCATAAATCATAAAGGTAACTTATTGAATTCATATAATACATACATTGTAGTTATCAAAACTACATATGGATTCACATTTGGAATACCCATCACAGTATATTTTCTAAATCTTTCAGTAGAAACATTAACATTTACCTCCTTCAGGTTACCCAATGCATTATAGAGCTATCTCAGGCTCACTTGCCCTAAGTTCATCACAGAACCACCAATATATGTAAACAATTTCCAAGAACCATAAAATATTCATAACTTCTAAAACAAGAAGAAAGGAAATATAACATTTACACATTGTAATCACAACATATCATTTCAAGATATAGAAAAAATCAATGTTTATCAAACCATTTAAAAAACTATTTCAAACATTTAATAAAGGGATTCTTTAATCAATGTGTCCCATACCACATTGGAACTTTTAAATAAATTATCATTGGAAAAAAATTAATATCCATAAAAATAAATCCTTAAAACCATTTTTGAAAAATTGACATTAATGATAAATATTTAGAAGAATAAATAATTAAATCATTTAAAATAATATTTTAGTTAAAGAGTTTTTAACAAAATGAGAGTCACTTGAATAAATATAATTGAGGAATAACATTGAATGAAAACTTTATAATATTATGAGAATAAATATATTCATGATATAATATTCCAAAGGACTATATATGAACCATATATGGGTGAATTTGTGCTTGACCACAATGAAGTCTCAATGGAAAGGTAAATTGAGACGAAATCCCTTATAAAATCTATAACCATAGATTTAGGAAAATAATGTGTGAAAAATATAAATACCCTCAATATGATTGGATATTCAGTGTAAATAAATCATAGTAAATTTTAACATTTTCTTTTTAAGAGAAAACCAATAACTTGGATGTTTAACTAAATGAATGGAAATTGAGTTAAAATTACTCTTATCAAGATCATATGGACGACTTGAGAATTTATCAGTGGAGTGATTGTGTGTATAAAAATTATATCCACACAATGTGGAGTGTAAATTACAACATAAATAAATAAATAGTGATTGCACACAAAATCATATCATGACATAATTGTGAATTAAAAGATTAACCCAAGGATTTGAAATTGGGTTATAAGGTTTCCTTACCGATTTGGTAACTTACGTAACATACAAACCATGAAAGAAGGATAATTAAATGAATATGTAAATATCCATAAATTTATTTATATTAAACAATGAATAAAATTATGGGTAGTACATATACCACACAAAATTCAAGAGTGGAAAATATAGCCTGAATCTCATGGGAATAAAAAGTGAGATGAAAATACCTTAACACATTGTAATCAATTAGGTCGTAGGACCAAAATTTAATAACCACCAAATTATAAAATGAATATCATGAATATAAAGAGAATAATTATAATATATATCAAATGTCAGTACACAATACACCACATTCAATAAATTTGTAGTGAACAATGGAAATCACACGGAATTGAAAGTGAGAAAAGAAACCTCTTACCTCATGTTTGACTTGACTTGTTTGTTGCTTGTTCTTCCTAAATAATAAACATAAGTTAATTATTAATTTATTAAGAACCATTTTTAAAGTCTAAAATTCCTTTTATATCACTTATTACATTGTTAAAAACATTATGTTATCATTTATTTTTATAATGGTTGTTTTGTCGGTATTTGGTAGTTGAGTCAAAAATAGACCCCAAATAATTATAAATTTTCCATGTGGTCAAGATTCCATTATCATCATAATTATATTAATGATTTAGATATCATTTATATAATATATATCCAGTATATATATGTATTAATAAAAGTACATAACATTTGAAAATAAGATATGAAATGCACTATTCATGGAGATGGTAGGTCGTAAGTACGTATGAACGCTACTTTCATTTCTATTTCATATTTTAATAAAATGAAAACATAATGATACATAGTTAAATTATATTTCCTGTATAATATCATATATAATTTTCATAACTCCATCCTTTATATGTCCCATTTATGGTATGAATGAGTCAAATCACTTTGAGGGGGCGGTAGTCCGCATTTCCTCAAATGGAATTATTGCGATTACTCATAATATAAACCATAAACGTATAATATAAATTAAAAATACAGAAGAATAAAGAAAAAATATACATTGTATATATAATATATAAATATATTTCAATTATAATTTCCACCATAAGTGGCAGTAGGAGATAATTGAACAATCATTGTTTCGTGAGGTGTTAGATTTCCATCAACAGAAACAGCATGTTCAATAACAATTAGATGGAGGTGTGTGTAAGTGTAGTTCAAATGAACCTCATAAAAACATCCTAGTATATTGAGGATACTGGTGTTTTAATAAAATAAAGTAATTAAAATAGTATATCAGGTCGGAGAAGTAAAATACAAAAAATAACTTAAGAGAAGACATTACCTTTAAATCGGGTAACTCACTTTTGTTTTAACCAATAGGGTTTCTTGAAGTGACTTCTGCCTAAGGTAATGATTCTTGGAGGAATATAGGGATGTAGGGATATTAATTGGGTAGAGGTTAGAAGAGTCAAGGGGCTTGATAAGTGTGAGTAATGGGTTAGAATTGGGGTCTTTTATAAAGTGAGGATGGTCTCTTTAGGAATTTGTGAAAATATTATATTATTATTTAATTATTTTCGGTTTCGAAATGTTCAAAACATATTAAAGTCAAAGATAAGATGACTCATGGTCGAAATAAAATCATAAAATAACAATTGGATAGGTTTTGGATAATACTTTAATTTTTATATTCTTATTTATTTAAATCATTTATTAATGAGTTAAACACTACATCATTAATGTTTCATAAATAATTTAATTTATATGATATCTAAAAATTATACAAAAATACATGATTTAGGAAATTCATTTATATTTACAAATAATATTTATAGTCTAAATTATAACTTATATAACCCAATGTAAAAATTGATTTAAAAAAATATATTTTTAGATCATTTTTGTCTTTACATTAAATAAATTAATATAAAGTGTCATAATCACTCTTATGCGGCTCCATGGGGTCATAAAATCGACCCAAGGATGCCTGTGGTCGAGAATTTATTAACTAATAGGATTATGACTCATGATACCATAATTGTATTTTATTATAATAATATTTTTTACCCTTATTTACCATATTTAACCTTTAACCATGGTAAATACAATTTTTACTAAAATAATATTCATATTGTCTTAAAATAAAATTTACCTATTTACAAAATTTTCATCTATTTATTCCAAAGATTGAATCAATTTTTACAAATTCAAAACATATAAGTTGAATAAATTAACTTAAAATGAATTCCCGATTTCAAAAAAAAAACTTGTTTTAAAAAAAATAACTACAAAAAGATTGACACTTATTTTTGTCCAATTTGAAATTGAAGTTACTTCCAATGACCAAAATTGTATTAAATTATAAAAACATAATCTAATTGCACTTTAAAACCCTTTAAAAAGATAATATACCCATATAAATAAATTAGTTAAAAAGGAATTTTTGAATTAAAATATAGTATTTTTCACTGTTCATCAGAAAATGAATTTTATCAGAAAAATACAAAAACATTACCCAAAGTGAATTTTGATGTCATGGTTCTAAATAAGAAATTTATTTTGTCAAATAAAACATAAAAATGTGGTAAAACTATATTTAAATAGGTTTCTCCATCAAAAGGAGGTAAATCAACCTTTTAAAGTCATTTATGCTTAAAATGACATTCATTCACATTTCAATCCTCTAACATTTATTGGATCAATGTAAAAACATTTTATAAACATTTATAATAATATTGTAGTTAGATCTATTCATTCCTTCAAGTATAACAGCTAGGCGTTTACTATCATTTAAAATAATAATATTATATTATTATTATGCAACGTAAGATTTCAAAGAAACATGTTGTTGCATATCGGGTACGCCATTGAACATAGCAACCCCTTTAAATTAATGTTAATATTTAATTCACAAAATATTAATAAAAATGATAATGTATTATTTCTTCATTTACATGGGATGTTACATCCTTCCCCCCTTTTGGGAATTGCGTCCTCAATATTTTAAAATGATGCTAGAAAAAATCATTGAAAGTCCCATATCGGAAAAAGAGTCAATAAATCTATCACCTTAAAATAAAGGAAGAGAAGTAAAAAAGGTCACCCAAGACAAACAAATACTAGTATTACATGAAAACATGCATATTGAGGAGAAAATATCCTTCATTTTCTAATGGAGAGTGATAGAAAACAATATTTGGAGAAAGCTAACCACTATAAAATCACATAATTGTAATGGGATAAACAGTCTTCGATTCCCATGTATGAAATGTTAACAGACAATGTTTTTATATTATGTAACATTTCATTGAGTAATTTATTTATGATCTTAACTAAAAACATGAAGAAACATACTAACTTGTCAAGTATACTTTCATACTTTACTAAATTTCTAAAACTAACGAATATTTTCTCTAAACGATGAGTATTCAAACTGACTTGGTCACATTAAAAGTTCTAGAATAAACTTATAGAGAATCACATAATCCACAAAATATGAACTGTATATTTCCCATGTCTTGAGACATCATCCAAAACCAAAATTGTTAGTAGATGATCAGATAATAACCCAAAAGTATAATCTTTTAAAAAAAGAAAAACTATTATTAATCCCGAAAATTTGTCAAACAATACCCAATGTTTAACGAAGACCATTCTATACAAAACTTTCCTTAAAATACTTCCATGTAATCCGAACTAATATTGGAACCCAGAATTCAAAAGGATTTGATCACATAGTTTTCCACAAAAATCATAACATTTATCTCCAAAAACATGGACTACTCTTAAAGTCTCATACTTATTTGTAATTATCCTAAGCGCATATTCTCTATGATAAGTTAATAATTTCCATAGATAACACAATATCAACATATTCTTGATTCATTAAATCATATAACTAAAAAAATTAATCATAATAACTAGGGACTTCACGTAGTGTAGTGGTAGGTGATAAATCCCAGTCGCACTTTGGTTGTGGGTTCGATCCCCGCAGCTTTGTCTGATGCGACGGGTTGTCACACGGTCTGCATGTAAGGAATAATACATAGATTTCATTGGTCATTTTCAGTTTCCTCATCATCAATTAGATTGAAATTAGGTAATGGTAAACATATATTTTAATGATCATGGTTATCACATTATCTAACCATGTTTGTAGTTTATTAGTTTGTAGAATGACCATGAACACCTCATTTAAAACATTCAATTGATCCCTCAGAAAGAACTTCTTTCCATTTACTAGATTCAACTGGATGCTTCCTTTTCTCATGGCAGGTTCTTGCTTTATGACCTTCACTACCACATCTATAGCATCTTCACGTCCCTTTGAAAAAATTTCTTATGTGTTTCTTTCCACATACTTGACATGTTGGTTTTTGAACATACATATCTTTATGATTATTAGCTGAACAACTGTAGGGATTTTTTTCTCACATATATGATTTCATATAAAAATAACCAAGGTTATGGTTTTCAAACATGACTCTATATAGTTTATTGATAATAACAACAAGAGTTCTCATTGCAGCTCCCATTTCATTTAGTTGCTCCTTCATAAAAATGTTACAGTTTTATTCACATGAACTGTTACTTTTCTGCCTACCAGATCCAGCCATTTACTAAAACCAAAATGGATAGTTTGATTATATCAGTAAAATCACCATATAATATGTTATGAGGAGGGTAAATACAAAGATATATTTATTCATGTGATCTTAGACTCATTCACTTTTTCTAAAATAACTATGTCTCTTTCTAAAATCCTAACCATTATGGTAATGTCACTTATGCTTAAAAACACCATAACCTCTACAGTTATTTAAACCGACCTATAATACCATCTTTAAGGACCCAGCCTTAAACATTACATAATCTTGAATTAAATGAATAATTCACATTGAGGATCTTTTCATGTTCAGTGTTTTAAATAATTAGTCAATAACTATTAAATTACATCTCAAAAATTACAAAGTAGACAGTTCTACTCAGTTTCAAATATTTTCACAAAATAAAAACTCTAAAAAAGAAACATGTCTACTTCCATGTTTAAGACAGCATGACTTTTCCTTGATCTTATCCTTGATCATATTCATCTTTAATTCCTGTGGAAAATATTTAAAAAACATGGAATGAGCATAAAAAGCTCAGTAAGGGTTATAAAATATATAAGGAAAATAATATCCCATCAATAAATACAAATTAATGAAACCAATACTTTTCAGTAATAGCATACCTTACAAAATCATATGATTTTTGAATAACACAAAGAAATCAAAAAACATAAAGGTAACTTACGGAATTCATAACGTAATTACATTGTAGCTATCACAGATACATGGAGAGTCACATTTGGAGTACCCATCACAGTATATTCCTTAAATCTCTTGGTAAAAACATTAACTTTTACCTCCATCATGTTACCCATTTCATTGGAGAGATATCTCGGGCTCACCCTACCTAGGTTTATCACAGAACCACCCATATATATAAACAATCCCCAAGAACCATAACATATTAATAACACTTAAACCCTGAATAAATGAAATATATAATTTCCACATTCCAATCACAATATATCATTTCATGATATAGACAGAATCAATGATTTATCAACCCATTTAAAAAACCATTATAAAATTTAATAATGAGATTTTTTAATCAATGTGGATCATAACACATTGAAATGTTTAAATAAATTATCAGTTGAAAACATTTATTTCCATATAAATAAATCCTTAAAACCAATTATAAAACATCGACATTAATGATAAAAATATAGAAGAATAAATCATTAAAACATTTAAAATTATATTTTAGTTAAAGTGTTTTTAACAAAATGAGAGATGATTGAAAAAAATGAGGAATAACAGTGAATTAGAACTTTATAATATCCTGATAATAAAGAGATTCATGATATAATATTCCCAAGGAAAGTATATTCACCATATATGAGTGAATTGGTGCACAACAACAATGAAGTCTCAATTGAAATGTAAATTCAGATGAAATCCCTTATAAAAACTATATCCTTAGATTACGAATAATAATGTGGGAAATATATAAATACACTCAATAGAATTAGATATTCAGTGTAAATCAATAATAGGACATTCAAAAATGTTCTTTTTAAGACAAAACTAATGACATGGATGTTTAACTCAATGAATGGAAATTAAGTTAAAATTACTCTTATCAAGTTCATATTGATGACTTGAGAATTTATCAATGGATTTATTATGTGTATCAAAAGTATATCCAAAAAAGGGGAATATAAATTTAAACATAAATTAATAAATAGTCATTCCACACATAATCATAGCATGACATAACTAAGAATTAGAAGATTAACCCATGGAATGGAAAATTTTGTTAAAAGGTTCCCTTCCCGATATGGTAACATAAGAATCGTAAAACCCATGAAAGAAAGTTAATTAAATGAATATGTAAATACACATAAATTTATGTATATTAAACAAATAATACAATCATGGGTAGTACATATACCAAAAAATAGTAAATAGTGGAAAATATAGCATGAATCTCACGGGAATAAAAAGATAGATGAAAATCCCTTACCACATTGTAATCAATCGAGTCCTATGACCAAAAGTTAATAACCACCAAATTATTAATATAATTACATGAATATAAAGATATTAATGATAATATATATCAAATTTGAGTACACAATACAACACAATCGATAAATTAGTAGTGAAAAATGGAAATCCTAGGGAATTAAAAGTTATATAGGAAACCTCGTACCTCTTGTCTGACTTAACTTATATGCTCCTTGTTCTTCCTGAATAATAAACATAAGTTAATTTATACTTGATTATGGAAAAAATTTCATGTTTATTATTCCTTTTATATCTCTTATTACCATGTTATAAACCTTATGTAATCATTTATGTTAATAATGGTTGTTTTGTCGATATTTGGTACTTGAGTCATAAATGAATAGCTTATAATTACATGTTGTCCATGTGGTCAAGATTCCATTATCTCCATAATTATATTCATGATTTAGATATCATGTATATCATATATACTCTATATATATATGTATTTATAACAGTACATAACATATGGAGATAAGAAATGAAATGCACCGTTCGTAGAGATGGTAAGTCGTACGTACGCATGAATGCTACTTTAATTTCTATTTCATATTTTAATTGAATGAAAACATAATGATACATAGTTATATTATAATTACTATATAATATCATATATAATTTCAATAACTCCATATTTTATAATACCCATGTATGGAACGGACGAGTCATATCACATTGAGGGGGTGGTAGTCCGCACTTCCTCAAATGAAATTATCGTGTTTACTCATAATGGAAACCATAAAGGTATGCTATAAATTAAAAATATATACGCATAAATAAAACATAAACATACTATTTATAATATATAAATATAGTTCCATCATAATTTCCTATTGGTCCCAAACTTATGAATGAGTTGTATTTATTGTCAAAGAATGTCAAGGGAGAATGAACTTGTATTTTTTGTCAATGAGTGTCAATGAAGATGGAGCTCTTTTAAACTGAAACTGATGGAGAAAGAAGATGATGAGGTGTTTTTTGGAATTAATAGTACAAAAGGGAAAAGGGCATGAAGTATAGGCATTCGGTTTTTGTGATTCTATGGAGGCCATGCACATATTTCAATTGCCCATGTACTTCAAAGGATAATATTTTGTCCTATACAAAAACAATGTGTAAACCGACTAGCCAAATGGCGACCTCAACCCTTATAATATGTGATACACTAGGTAAACCATGCCTTGTGGAGGCCAGCGTAGCTAGAAATGAGAATTGGGTCGTTTATAAGCTCGCAGTGCATGCACGATGATCAACCCATGTGCAAGATGCATAGTGGGCGCAAATAGCATGCTTGCAGCTCGCATAGGGTGGGCGCAGAAGCGTGCCCACAGAGAACTGGTTTGGGGTGCCACCAGAGGGGGGAGAGGAGAATTACAAATTATTTTAAGGATGATCTTATTAATAAACCAAGATAATACCGTGGCGTGTTTCAATGTGGGACGCGTTTTCAAAACGCGGAGGAAATCCTGGTTGCCCATCTAATATAGTGAGAGATCTCGACCACACGCCTCATCCTCTGCCCTGTATAATAATCTTGAACCTCCATCACATCCACGCCATGTTGTGAAGCAGGAGTGTAAAGACTGGGAAATTTCAAGGAAATTTTTTTCTTAAATTTTTTTAGTTTTACGAGTCCGCAGTTTCTGACGGCACTGGATTCCGAGGCCCGGTGTGCCATGAATCAAATTCTGATGTTTTGTTCGGGTATGTTCAGTAAACATACGTGCGGGTATTTCTATCTTTTGAACTGGTGCTCGGAATTCAAATACGAGGACACTGATGAACTCTCAGTGTCAGTATTCGCTTAAGGATACATTTACCATAGTGGTGTTTGGTTGAGAGTTGAAGTTATAATTTGGGGATTCATAATAAATTAAATAAAAATTTTTTGTTACACAATTTTATTTTTAAGTGGTGGTTATATCCTCCAAAGGGAGGCTGGAGGTGGGGTCCACACCCCAAATTACCTCCCTTGGGAGGTTAAAACTAAGGGTGGGGCCCACATGAGTTTAGACTCTTCAACTCCCCTTAAAACCCCCCATTAATCCCCTTTAACTTTTGAACATCCCTCTTGATGTGGCAACTCTACCTTTAATTAAATTGGAGCCACTTCATCTCCTCCCTTCCATTTAATGAGCCATATAATCTATTAAATTAATAAGATGTAAATTAATGAATTCAAATCACATTGAATTCATTAAGATATACTTTTAATAGGTGTGTTATTTTTATTTGAGTTTGGTATGACATTTTACCTTTGGAAAAAAAGTGTTCTTCCATAAAGAACATCTCCGACAAAGAGCGTGAAGAACATCTCCAACGATGCTTCCTCTTCAGACGCACCCAGACTTCAATGAAATCGACATCCGTCTTCCACAACATCTTCTTTAGCGGCTCATCGACGTGAAAAGTACCTTGAATCGAGGTAGGGGGATTTGTAGAATTTTAAGTGAATAAAATTATATCTCGTTCTTGTTAAATTCTTTAGATTGTCTTCGGCCTTTTGTTACTGCCTAACGCATAAGGCGCAGGCCGAAAGAACATGGCTCGAAGACCCTCCTTTGATTCGTGATTATTTTGGCAACGACAACTGGAGGTGGTGGCGACCGAAAGTGGCAGTCGTGCACCTGCCGCATGGAGTAAACCGCGGCCCATATCTGCGGGATGCTCGACGGACGAACCGAACCGGCCGGCCGTAGTCGGCCGGGCTGGAGGACCGCGGCGCCTCCTTAGTGCCATGCTGCGTAAGACTATGGACCGATGTGTGGGCCACATTTCTGGATTTAACGGCCATCTACGGCCGGCCGTGTAGAAGACGGCGGCGCCGTTTGGCGCCGCGCTGCGGAGGAACTGCGACCTACGCTGGGCAGGCTGCTTCCGCGGATGAACCGGTCGGCCGCCTACTGGTCGGGCCGACGGAAACCACAACACCCACAGGTGCCGTGTACGGAGGAACTACGGCCCGCAACCACAGTCCGCTCGCACTGGACAGAACTGGCCAGCTTAGTTAGGCCGGGCAATAAGGAGTGGTGGCGCCGCTCGGTGCTGCCGGGCGAACAGAACTGGCCCGCAACCGTGGGTCGGATCCACGGGTGGGTCGCGCCCCACCAGGCCGGGCCGACCCCCTAACTGGGTCAGACCCACCGAGCCAAGTCCCTAGGTGTTATGCGCTTCATTGGGCTGGGCCGACCGCCATTCGGGTCGGACCCACCGAACCGGCTAGGGCCGACCCACCAGCCCATTGGGCTTGACGGGTCGGGCCCGTTTCACTTAGACGTGAATAACTTCTAGACCACGCGTCTGATCGACGCGTTGTCTGGGACACTGGGATCCTTGCGACGAGACGGTCCTTTTATGATATTCTAAGTGAGTTTTATAAAACATTGTAAAATGGTCGGGTTTGGAACGAGCGTAATTCTAATTAGGCCCTTGGAATGGATATGCAAATAACTCTCAGACCGGGTGTCCGATTGACGCACCGTCTGTCGTGTTGGGTTCCTTTTGATGAGACAAGACTTTGGGAAACATTAAATCTAGACTTCATTATATTTTATTTATAGAACCCTTTGCTCAAGGAGCGGACCCTCCTAGAATCAAGCGTGCTATTTACGGGAACCCTAGAGCTTGATGCGACTGTGATGACTACTATACTGGGATCCTCCATGGGTTCAACATTAATGACTGCTATACTAAGATCCTCCGTGGGTTAGAAATTGATGATTAATGTTCTTGTATCCTGTGTGGGACCAATAGTTTTGTCTTTTGTTTTTGTATCCTATGGGGGTCCGACAGAGTAGCTAGTCTTGTATCCTGTGTGGGTCCGACAGCATAGCTGGTCTAGTATCCTATGTGGGTACGATAGCTTAGATGAATCAGTGACTATATCTGATCATCTCTATCACAATAAAAGAGATTTATACCTATGTGATATGATCCATGACTTTCAATCATATCATCGATGTGATAGACATTACTTACTGTGTGGATTGGGTTGTGCTTCAGCTTGAGAGATGGAGCCGAAGTTAGATTGATAACTTAGGTATATGTATGGGAATATACCTAAGTAGGGTTGGTTGATACTTTTTGGTAGTATCTTTCATTTTTTGGTTTATCCTTCATGGTTTCTGGGAGACCTTTGGGGTCTCGAGGTCCCTACTGAGTATCGCTATACTCACCCCTGCACGGGAAATGCCCGCACTTCGTTGTGTTGGTTGCAGATGACGGACAACATTGATCATGGAAGAGTGTTGTGAAGCTGGACGATACTTGGAGGTGAACCACTTATAAAGATGTACATGGAGTGGACGGACGAACCTGAGGTGCTGAGGAGGCCATTTGTACCCACCCATCAGGTGGGATTATCAGAGGGCGGCACAATAGTTGCTGTTTACTTTTTTGTAGTTGTACTTTACTGTTGGGCTAGTATTTCTAGCCCCTTTCCTTTCATCACTTACCTTTGTATCGGTTTTATATAGTGATTATTCTCAGTTGTTGCCTCTACTGCTTATGTTCAGACTGTGTGTGTGTTACAAGTTAAAATTCAATGCCTTCCCTTTTTATTAGGTTTACACCTTTGGTGCTAGTCTCCAGCCCCTGGCCTATCGAAGGCGGGCTTGGGGTAGTCCCGGCACGGGCCCCGAGGACGGGTCGTGACAAATTGGTATCAGAGGAGTCGGTTCTACCACAAAACATAGACTCTAATTCTTTTAACGGAAATAGTGTTAAGTGTTTTGGGTGTGGTTATCAGTTTAATGAAATCGGTGTTGGTGCGGTGGACAATGTATCTATACACTAGGACTCTAACTTCTGATTACCGACTTAGTGCACGAAAACACTGATTGCAAGTGTGTTTGCTTTGAAAAAGTTTTCTTTGTGATTACTTTGTGTCAGCTCACAAGGTATACAATTTTAACCGTGGTGCACCTAATCCTTTTCAGGATGGCCCCACGAAGGTAGCTAGCTAGGGTTCCGAGTTACATACGATATGGTAGCCCACCGACGGAAAAGGCCATTGTGCATGGCCCCAACACAGCGGAGGCACCAGCGGTATCACTACCCCCAGGGCCACTGATACCTACAGATCTAGCAGTAGAGAGTGCACGCCGCCTGAGTGTGTTGCACAAGCTCCAATTCCAGAGGGTGCCTTGGTTCCGTGGAGATATGGACCCACATGCAGCTAAGGATTGGATGGAAGCTATCGTGAGATTTTTCATATTGGTAGAGACACCATCTGACCTTATGGTTACCCTTTCCATGAGTCTCTTGCACATAGTAGTAGGTAGGTGGTGGAGCTTGATGCTCCAAGTGCATGATGATGCATCATTTCTCTTGACAGACTTCGAGAGTCTCTTTTGTTCGGAGTTTGTTCCAGCCACCCTTCATGCGGGGATGATTCAAGAGTTACTTCTTCTGTAGCAGGGCAGCATGATAGTAGCTCAGTATTCAGCGAGGTTCACCGACTTCTCACTCTACACCACGGATATGGTACGTGACCTGTTCTGCAAGTCCCAGACCTTTGAGAAGGGACTCAGGCACGAGATCAGGTTTTCGACGATTCCCCTCAGCATCCTGACGCAGGCGGGGGTGCTAGAGTGATCCCTTCTAGTGGAGAGTTTTCTCACTGAGCAGTCACCAGCGGCGAGACCCACTGCAGGATGACATGTGTTGGAGTCTTCTGTAGCTGGAAATATACATTTGACGTAGAGGTCCAAGCAGACCAGGCCGTCAGGTGGGTGACATCAGGATACAGGTTCAGTTGTGCGGGGCAGACGAAATAGAGCCAGACTTACGAGGAGCAGGCAGTACTATGCATCCGGAGGGTAGGTCCACATGGATCATGACTGCCTAACCTACCATGAAGATGAGAATAATATAGTAGAATGACCTCCCAGAAAGATGTAGAGGATTGACCTTGGTGGTCCGTTAGGAGAAGGCGGACGAGGCCGAGGAGCTGGCCGAGCAGCGGGTGGTGGAAGATGTTTCAAGGCACTACCACCAACACCACCAGGAGGTCTAACCCAACCACAGGGAGCTGGCAGACAGAGGTGGTCTCATCTTTAGGTAGTCGAGGCCTATGACCACGATGCACTTGAGATGATTCGAGGTACTATCTGTGTCTACTCCACCCTTGCTGCAGAACTTATAGACACAGGTGTGAGCCATTCTTTTATTGCCACTTCCCTTTTTCAGAGCTCAGAGATTCTGAAGGAGCTCTTGGCTCGATCTTTATGGCTAGATACTCCTACGGGAGCAGACTCGACAATTACGCACTGGTTCCAGAAATGTGAGCTTACTCTAGGAGGCGAGAGCTTTGGCCAAGATCTTCTTGTAGCAGCGTCGAGGCCTTATTCTGTCATCTTTAGTATGGACTGGTTATCCACAATTCATGCTCAAATTGACTGAATTAGGCGCAAAGTGTAGTTTATCCACATGGATGGGACCAGGTTCACCTTCATTGTTGATAATGGATCCTTAGTAGCGTAGGATGGACTTACGCAGAGGAGGGGGAAGCTGATCACACATCAGTTGGATAGTCCCATCCTTGGAGCGTTTGATGTGTGGAGTCCGAGTTTTCCTATTGTGGTGGATCATTATGAAGATGTTTTCCCTGACGGCATTCTAGGATTACCTCCTCACAGAGAGGTATAATTCTACATTGACATGTACCCCACGAAAGCACTGTTATCTACTCCAGAAAATTGGATGGCCGTCGCCGAGCTTCGTGAGCTGCGAGTACAGCTAGAGGACTTGCAGGGAAATAGATTTATCTGACCTAGTGTTTCACCCTAGGAATCACAAATTTTTTCACCAAGAAGGCAGATGGGAGCTTGTGATTGTGTGTCGACTACCGTCTCCTGAATCAGGTGACCGTGAATAACAAGTACACATTCCCGAGGATTGACGACCTCTACGATCTACTCAAAGGAGCACGATGGTTCTAGAAGATAAACCTCAGGTGAGGCTATCACCAGCTTGGAGTTTGAGACAAGGATATGCAGAAGACGACATTCAAGTGTCGGTATGGACACTATGAGTTCTTGGTTATTCCCTTTGGCATAAAAAATGCTCCAACAAAGTTCATGTGTCTCATGAACAGGATCTTCAAGCCCTACCATGATCAATTTGAAATATTCTTCATCAAAGACATACTAATTTACTTGACAACATAGGAGGAGCATGCCTACCATTTGTAGGTATTACAGGACACACACCGAGAGAACCATCTTTATGGTGATCTCTATAAGTGCAAGTTCTGGATTTGAGAGGTTCACTTCTTGGGAAATGTCATCTTGGAGGCTGGGGTAGTAGTGGATCCAGCGATGATCGAGGCAATACTTGTTTGGGAGCCACCCTGGAGTGTGATAGATGTTCAGAGTTTTTTAGATCTGGATGGGTATTATTGGAGATTTGTGCCAGACTTCTCCAGATTTGCAGCACTTCTTTCCTCATTGAAGAATAAGGGGAAACCCTTCGTGTGGGCAGAGAGATGCCATCAGAGCTTTCAAGAGCTTAGGAAGAGATTTACCAGTGCGTCCATCATGAGGCTACCAGAGGAGGGAATTGGATACGTAGTTTACTATGACACATCAGGGAACAGACTCGGGTGTGTCCTGATGTAGGAGCGAGTAGTGAATGCCTACATTTCATGATAGTTGAGATAGCACGAGAAGAACTATGCTACCCATGACCTGGAGTTAGCAGCATTGGTTTTCTCCTTGAAGATGTGGCGGCACTATCTGATTGCAAGCGTTTTATAGTATACTCTAACCACCAGAGTCTCAGGTACATCTTCTCGCAGAAGTACCTGAACCTAAGATAACGACAATGGCTCGAGTTCCTCCAGAACTATGACTTCTATATTGTCTATACTCCTAGGAATGGGAATGTTTTAGTAGATGCTATTAGCAAGAGATCGGGCATTCAGCAACTAGGAGAGGTGACCGAACATCTAGCCACGTTGAAGATACCCTTTTATGGATAGAGATGGAGCAGACTTTCTTCAGTCTCTCACAGTCACTCCTCCACTTCTTCAATGAGTCAGGGAGGCACAGTGAGGGGACATTGACTGTGAGATGCGACGTGCTCAGATACCCTCAGAGCAGGCACCTGATGGGTTTTCTGAAGGTAGAGATCATGTCATCCTCTTCAGAGGACGTACCATGGTACCCATTTCATTACAGGAGGAGGTGTTGAGGGAGTTTTACACTTCACCTTTAGTGGTACATCCCAGAGGGGGAAGATGTATTAGGACCTCAGAAAACAGCATTGGTGGTCGGGTATGAAGAAGGTGGTAGAAGATTTTGTTTCACGATGCCTCAATTTTCAGCAGGTGAAGGTGGAGCACCAGGTACCAACAAGCATGGTACGACCCTTAGAGGTCCTAGAGTGGATGTGGGATGGGATATCCATGGATTTCATGATGGGACATCCACGTACATCTAGAGGACACGACTCTATCTGGGTGATCATAGACCGACTCACCATGTCGGACCACTTCCTACCGATTAGAGAGGAAGGCTCAGTGGAGAGCTTTGGACGTCTCTACATTCGGGAGATCATACAGCTTCATGGTGTTCCATCGACTATCATCTCTGATCGAGAAGCTCATTTCACTTCCCATCTATGGAAGGTGTTATAGGAGGCTTTTGGGACGCAGCTTCGCTTAAGCACCACCTTTCATCCTCAAACAGATGGTTAGGCTAAGAGGACCATTTAGACTCTCAAGGACATGCTCTATGTATGTTTCCTTGACTTTGGTTATAGTTGGGAGGATCACTTACCCTTGGTAGAGTTTTCGTACAATAACAGCTACCACTCCAAAATCGGGATGGCCCCTTACGAGGAATTGTACGGCCGACCATTCAGGTCACCTCTGTGCTGGACTGACCCAAGGGAGTCAGCACTTGTAGGACTAGAGATGGTTTAGGCTATGATGGAGAAGGTTCAGATCATCCAGGAGTGGATGAAGACTGCACAAAGCAGACAGAAGTCCTATGCTGATAGGAGATGGAGACCACTATATTTCAAGGATGGTGACCACGTCTTCCTATGGGTCTCACCTCGACGAGGTCTGCAGAGATTTGGTCGAGGCGACAATTTTCCTCCTCGATTCATCGGACCTTTCCAGGTCCTCAGCAGAGTAGGTGAGGTTGCTTACCGCCTGGCCCTTCCACCTCAGTTTCACTGGGTGCACGACGTCTTCCACGTATCTCATCTGCGGAGATACGTGCACGACCCGTCCCACATCATCGACTATGGGGAGTTTAAAATCGATGACGGGGTGACATTCATGGAGGTCCCAGTGGAGATTGTGGATCAACAGGAGTGGGTCTGGCATGGACAGTCGATTCCTCTAGTGCGCGTTTTCTGGCAGCACGGGAACCTCCAGAAGAGCACATGGGAGCGGAAGGCTCATATGCGTGCTCAGTACCCCCATTTGTTTCCCTAGTGTGTGTTGTAGCTTTACGGGGATGTAAATCCCTGAGGAGGGGGTAATGTAAAGACCCTGAAATTTCAAGGAAATTTTTTTCTTAAATTCTTTGGAACTATACGAGTCCTCAGTTTCTGATTCTAAAGTTTTTTTCGGGTACGTTCAATAAACGTACGTGTGATTATTTCTATCTTTTGAACCCGTGCGCGGAATTGAAATCTGAGGACACATATGAACTTGCAGTGTCGGTATTCTATTAAGAAGACCTTTACCACAATTGAGTTTGGTCGAGAGTTGAAGTTATAATTTGGGGATTCTTAATAATATAAATAAAATTGTTGTGTTACAAAATTTTATTTTTATGTGGTGGTTATTTCCTCGAAAGGGATGTTGGAGTTGAGGCCCACACCCCACATAACCTCCCTTGGGAGGATATAACTATGGTTGGGGCCCACATGATTTTAGACTCTTCGACTCCACTTGAAACACCCCCTCAATCCTCGTTAACTTTTGAACTTCCCTCTTGATGTGCCAACTCTCCCTTTATTTAAATTGGAGCCTCTTCATCTCCTCCCTTCCATTTAATGAGCCAACCCCTCTATTAAATTAATTGAATATAACTTAATGAATTCAAATCACATTGAATTCATTAAGATATCCTTTTAATAGGTGTGTAATTTTTATTTGAGATTGGATGGATATTTTACCTTTGGAAAGAAAGTGTTCTTCCACGAAGAACATCTCCAACAAAGAACGCGATGAACTTATCCAACAACGCTTCCTCTTTGGATGCACGCCGACGTCAATGAAATCGACATCCGTCTTTCGCAACACCATCTTCTGCGGCTCATCAATGTGCAACATACGTTGAATAAATGTAGGGGGATTTGTATAATTTTAAGTGAATAGAATTATATCTCATTCTGGTTTAATGCTTTTGATTGTCTTCGGCCTTTTGTTATCGCCTAATGTGGACGACGCGGGCCGAACGAACATGGCCCGATGACCCTCTATTGGTTTGTGATAATTTTTTCAACGGAGACCGGAGGTGGTGGCAACCAGAGACAGGGGTGAGAGGAAGCGGCGGTCGTGCACCAACCACGTGGAGGAATGCGCACCCCACATCCGCGGGACGCTCAGTGGAAGAACAGAACTGGCCGGCAATAGTCGGCCGAGCTAGAGGACCGCAGCGCCTCCTTGGAATCGCGCTGCGAGAAGATGGTGGCCCACTATGCGGTCCCCCTTGCTGGAGGAACCGACCGACTACATCCGGTTGGGTAGAAGACTACGGCACCGTTTGGCGCCGCACTGCGGAAGAACCACGGCCCGCGTTGGGCGGGCCGCTTCGGCTGGTAAACCGGTTGGCCGCCTTCCATCCATGCCGAAGGATACCGCGGCACCCTTTGGTGTCGCGTGCGGAGGAACCGCGACCCGAAACCGTGGGCCGCTCGTGCCGAACAAAACCGGTCATCTTCAGCCGACCGGGCAGCAAGGAGGGGCGGCGCCACTCGGCACCACCGGGCGAACCGAAATGGCCCCCAACTGTGGGTCGGGTCCGCGAGTGGGCCGCGAACCACCAAGTCGGGCCGAACCCCTAACTGGGTCAAACCCAATGGTTCGGGTCCCTAGGTGGGTCGTGCTCCACTGGGCCAGGCCGACCCTCGGCCGGGTCGGACCCACCGAACCGGGTTGGGCCGACCCGCCAGCCCACTAGGCTTGACGGGCTGGGCCTGTTTCACTTAAACAGGAATAACTTCTCGAACGTGCGTTCGATCGACGCTCCGTCTGCAGAACAGGGATCCTTGTGACGATTTGGTCCTTTTACGATACTCTAAGTGATTTTAGGAAAACTTCGGAAAATGGCCTGGTTTGGAATGAGCGTAATTCCAACCAGGCCCCTAGAACGGAAATGCTAATAGCTCTCAGACCAGGTGTCCGATTGACACACCATCTATAGAGTTGGGTTCCTTTTGATTAGACGGAACTTCAGGATACATCAACTCTATACTTCGTGATAGTTGATGTATCAACCCCTTTGATCGAGGAGCAGACCCTCCCGAAATCGAGTGTGCTGTGTGCGGAAACCTTAGGGCTTGTTGTGACTACGACGACTACTGTACTGGGGTCCTCCATGGGTTCGACAGCGATGACTACTATACTAGGATCCTCTATGGGTTCGATAGTGATGAATACCGTTCTTCTATCCTGTGTGGGTCCGACAGGTTTGACTTCTGTTCTTGTATCCGGCATGGGTCCGATAGAGTAGATGGTCATGTATCCTATGTGGGACCGACATCTTAGCTGGTCTAGTATCCTGTTTGGGTCTGATAGCTTAGATTTATTAATGACTACATATGATCATCTCTATCTCTATACAAGAGATGTATACAAGTGTGATCTAAGTCTTTACTTTAAATCATTATCATCGATGTGATTGATTTTACTTCCTGTGTGGATTGGGTTGTGGTTGACCTCGAGAGTTAGAGCCGAACTGAGATTGATTACTTAGGTATATGTATGGGAATATACCTAAGTAGGGTTGGTTGATACTTCATGGTTGTAACTTTCCTTTTGTGGTTTATCCTTCGTGGTTTCTGGGAGACCTTTGGGGTCTCGGGGTCCCTACTGAGTATCGTTATACTCACCCCTGCACGGGAAATTCCCGCACATCATTGAGTTGGTTATAGGTGTCGGACAACACAGATCGAGGCAGAGTGTTGTGGATCTGGAGAGTACCCGGAGGTGGACCACATAGCGAGTCGTACATGGAGCGGACGGATGGACCTGAGGTGCTAAAGAGGCCATTTGTACCCACCCATTAGGTGGTATTCCTAGAGGACAACATAGTAGTTATTGTTTACATTTATGCAGTTGTACTTTACTGTTGGGCTTGTATTTCCTTCCCCTTTACTTTCAGCACATACCTTTGTATCAGTTTTACTGAGTGATTATTTTTAGTTGTTGCCTCTACTGATTGTGTTCAGACTGTGTGTGTTACAGGTTAAAAGGCAATTCCTTCCTTTTTTATCGGGTTTACGCCTTTGGTTCTAGTCTTGAGCCCCTGTCCTATGGAAGGTGGGCATGGGGTAGTCATGGAAAGGGCCCCGAGGACCGGTCGTGACAGTGAGAGCCATCCGATGATCTGCAGCTGGTCGCCTTCAACCTTCGGCTGCCTCTAAGTGCCATCTGCGATACAGGAGCTCCGACCAATGTCTATCTCACAGCTCCGACCACCATTCATGCTCATTACGATCTCATTGAGATTTCATGGAAAAAACAAATACATAGCATGTAGTTTCACATGCATGCACGAGCCAAACCGAAGATTTGAAAATTGTCGAGGAAAACAAAGTTGTCGAGGCCACGTGGATTCGAGTATGAATCATAAACGAGGATTCATGTGAAATTCGTGCATTCGATCTTGACTCCATGAACGAATATAGGATTCCATGATGAATAAAAAACTCCCATGGATCACAGAATATCTTTGATGCAAATTTGAATGGTTTAAAAATATTAAAAGAGAAGATCTCAGGCATTCAAAGCCCCGATCATCAGGGATATTCACACAGGATTTGAATTCGGACAAGACACTTCCCTCACCTATAAAAGGAAGAGACCGAGGAAGAGAGTGTTGCCTCCCGCATTCTCAAGTGTCTCTTTTTGAAAAATAGAGCACTTCTATTTTGAAGTGCTGTGCAGAAGAGAAGCCATTTCTCCTTTGGCCCTAGACAAGTGATGAGCACTCTCTAAGTGTCTTGTGAGGAAGAAGAGATCAACGAACCATTCTGATTGCATGAAATAAGTGACCTGCACCCACTGTGCGAAGGGATCCACCAAATGTGCGACCAGTTTACCCAAAACACTCGTCGCGTCATGTGGTTGTAGTTCCGCTGGTACAAAACTGGTGCGTGTGCACTCTTGTTGTACACTGCGAAGAAATAACCCTAAACCCATCTATATTTTGTGAAGAAACTCACATAAAGTGCTATAGGAGATCTGTGGAGCCATCTGCGCACACAAGGAAGACACCCCCAAGGTTTTCTCGATACATCCTATTGGTTTGAAGGGTTTTCTGTTTGAAGGATTATTTAGAAGAAGAAGGCCATCATATACATGCACGCACGCTTGAGCATGGTTTGAAGGTAGCTTGATGCCTCGAGTGGTTCGTTGATCAAAGGGACTCACAGATGAAATGGTTTCACCCCCTCGAGTGTTTAGAAACATATATACACACCCGAGCTAAGTGCTAAGAAAAGAAGAATAAAAAAAGGAAAGAAGATGACGTGTGTATGCTTAAAGAACTTACACCCATTGGAGTTTTCACATAAGAAAAGAAGAAGATAACTGCACATGCACCTTTTCATGCACATGCACATGTGATGACATTAAAATGAGAACCTAGACCGTAGGTGAACATGTTGAAAGAAGAAAAATATAAGTATTTATAATTACTAAAAACATGATCTCATGCATACCAGAAGAATTGATTCTGACGATTCCATGAGAGCTAGGCTTCATCGATTGTTCAATCACAAAGGTGGTGGTGATTTTGGCCAACAACAAGAAGTTCTAGTGCATTTTTTCATTGCACTAATGGAGAATTTGGAACCGAAAAGAGAATCAACTGTGAATCGCGGTGCAAGCAAAGTTTCATGCTGATACAAGAGACAAAAAATGTCAAGCCAATCTATTGAAGAGACCTTCAAGTCTATAAACTCAGTTGGGACTCTATCCAAGGTAGTGAGGTAGGTGGAGTCAATGGAAGTTATCTTAGGGAAGTAGTGAGCTATACCTAAACCATTGTAAAGCCAGTGTTCCTAGGACAGAGTGATTGTGCCCGAACATTTGTAATCCACAACCACTGAAGATTAGTGGATTTAGGTACGACCAACAACTTGTCGGTGTATGCTCCATGGACTGGCCCTTAGTGGTGAACCATGTAAAAAGTGTTTTGGTGTCCTTCTCTGAATGTTTCAATTACTACACATATCAATCATACAAGATTAAACAACTTCATCCAATGTGGGAATAAGATCCAATAAAGAGGAGAAAATGTTGACACCCTGATTCACCCCTCCCCCCTCAGGGTGACCTAGGGAACTTCAATTGGTATCAGAGGGAGGTTACCAATTGTTGGATATTCTTCATTAATTCTATTCAGAAGATGATTTTATTTTCATTCATAAAGTCAATAATGAATAGAATTCTTGATGAAGATTTAGAGAATAAATCTATATCCACTTAGACTTTGACAAAAAGGAAAATGAAAGGGAAGAATTAGATGAAGAAATCCCTCGAAGAGGACTCTTCCAGAGGAAAGGATGACACCCCTATTTCAAGATTTCGGGAAAAATTGAAAACATATTTTCACGATATTCCAGAAGAAAGTGTTTCTATTATTTGTATCCCATTCCAATCTATGTAGGTTGAGATCACTCGAATGGAAAGGGAAGCTGAAAATATGGAAAAGGGATTGAAAAGAAAAGTTCTGGAATGTATGAATCTATCTAAACAACTTAAGGCCCTTGAATAAAAAGATGAAGTCATCAAAACTCTTGAATAAAAGATCCATGCACCAAACAGTGAGTTGAAGAAGAGCACTGAATTCAAGAGTTCATATTTGTAATAATCTTCTAAGAAATTCAAAGAACATGACTCATTGTTACAAAACAAAGTAAATATTCATGAATATGAGGTTCAAATAGTGAAGAAGGCTTGTGAATAAAGGATGACTATGATTGAAGACCATAAAGTCATCCTGAATATGAAATGTCTTGAATTGGAAGCACAGTAGACTAATTTTGAGAAGACAGATATCGAGAATTCACAGAATAAGGAAGTAGTTTTTGTTGGTACTCAATGCTCATTGGGGGATTATACTGTCAATTGAAATCTAAAATGTGATAAAAATATCATGACATCACTCATTGACCTATCACAAGCATCTACGAAAGTGAAGGTAAAATCCATACAAACTTGTACTGTTGTTTCTAAAAATGTTTTTACAAAAAGTACAGGTTCAATAAAAAGTCCCAAACAAGTATGGATGAGGAAAGTGGATTTCAATAGGAAGAAGTTGAAAGTTCCCTCCCCAAATAAAGTACAACATATCAACAACGAGACTCAACATCCTTATAAAAAATAGAGAAAAAAATCAAGGTTTTTTGGGCAATGATAGTGTTGTAACAGATTTGGGCATTGTGCACTGGATTGTTGGTACAATCCCTTAAATGAAAAAGCACAGAGAAAGCCCATATCAAGGTGGAGAAAGCCAGAGAAGAATAAGCGACATCCAAAAATCTAGAATAAATTTTTTACTACAAAATGATTTGGAATTCTTGTCAAAATTTGCGATATATGAAATTGGATTGGTCACAAGAATGGTGCATGCCTATGTCAATAGATATCCAGAGCTGATAAGAACAGAAGACCACACAAGACAGCTAAGAAAGAAGAAGATTCCTTGAGAGGAAATCAGGAAAATTTTGTGAATTCAAATTCTTCCATGAATAATAAAATAAAGAAGTGTAAAGATGCCTTGGATTATAAATCCAAGAAGTAAAAGGGTAGAGAATCCAAAAGGGATATCTCTCAAGAGAAGCCATGTGGAAGGCCCAATCTTTAAAACTCTATTCCTAATGATATGCTAGTCATATGGCCTGAAGATTTGGAAAAATGAGATAGACTAAAGAAACTCAATCCAAGGCTATTTCAAGGGGAAAAAATAAGATTCCACATGATGAAGGAAACCCATTTATTGAATAAGTTATGTGTGAGAGATGCAAGAATCCTGGTCACATGGAAAAAGGTTGTATAACCCTATTACCAGAGCATGAAGTGGTCCTAAGGAGGAGTAATGTTGCATCATAAATAAAGGCCGGTAAGAAGAAAGATTCTCCACACAAAGCAGAAGATAATTTGAAGAGATCCATGCTGCCACAACAGAAACTAGGAGAGAATCGCAGATGTGCAAGTATGAAGACCAGATGAGATGGAACAACTTGGTTGAGAAAAAGATCTCAACTGTGGTGTTCACATTAATGAAACAAGGAGGATCCATCTTATTCCCTATACTTTTTGTCCATTGATGTTTCTAATGCAGGGGTTAGAAGGTGAATCATGTTCTTAGAGGGAGAACGTGAGAAGTGTTGCCTTGAGAGGAAGACACATGAAGAATCTCCTAGAGTCACTATCTCAATCAGTATTAACCGCTGTTGGTATAAATTTCCTATACTCTGAAGACTGTCTGAGGATCATGTCATGGGAAAAGAAGTTTCAGGATGTTTTATTTTCACACCATCTTTCCTAGAATAAATGCTGAAAACCCTTGAAGAAAAGTATATGAGTTTTCATCTCATTAGGTATCATGATCAGTGAATAATGGGCAGCTCTGTTGTCTAAATCAAATCCTCTTGTTTTATACACTGACCACGGCTCAAGTAGACTTAGAGTTAAATGATAGATGACACATTTATCAAGTATGTATTGATACCATCTTCTCCATGAACTTTTTATTTCAAGTCAATAAGGGGGAGAGAAAATAAGTGAAGGTGAAAGAGAAAGGGAGGAAGATATTCACATATTTTACATTGACACATTCATTTGAGAAAGAACATTGAGTACTGAAAACAAACACAAAGGGGGAAATTTTTTGACCCAAACTAATGAATGAGTTGTATTTATTGTCAAAGAGTGTCAATGAAGAAGGAGATTGTATTTGTTGGCAATGAGTGTCAATGAAGAAGGAGATTGTATTTGTTGGCAATGAGTGTCAATGAAGAAGGAGCTCTTCAAAACCAAAACTAATGGAGATAGAAGATGATGAGGTGTTCTTTGGAATTAATATTTCAAAAGGAAAAAGGGAATGAAGGAGCGGAATAATGGGATTGTGATTCTAAAGAGGCCATGCACATATTTCATATGGCCATATACTTCAAAAGATAATGTTTTGGCCTATACAAAAAATATGTGCCAACCCACTGGCCAACCGACGACCTCAACACTTAGAATATGCGAGACACTAGGTCAACCGCTCCTTTTGGAGGCCAACATAGATAGCCATGAGAATCAGGCCATGTATAAGCCTGCAGTGCAGGTACGATGATCAACTCGTGCACAGTATGCATAGTGGGTGCAAAGAGCGCGCCCGTAGGAGGCATAGGGTGGGCGCAGAAGCGCGCTCGCAGAGAACTGGTGCGGGGCGGCACTGGAGGGGGGAGAGGAGAATTCGGAGCTATTATCCGGATGATCTTATTGATAATCAAAGAGAAAACTGTGGCGCATTTCGATGTGGGAAGAGTGTTTAAAACACGGAGGAAATCCTGGCCACCCATCTAATCTCACGAGAGATATCGACCGCACGCCTCATCTCTAGCCCTGTGTAATAATCTTGACCCTCCATCGCATCTACGCCATGTCACGAAGCATGAGAGCCGTCAGATGATCTGCATCTGGTCGTCTTCAACCTCCAGCCACCTCCAAGCACCATCCGCGATACAGGATCTCCAACAAATGTCAATCTCATACCTCCGGCCACCATTCAAGATCATTCAGAGCTCATTGAGATTGCATGGAGAAACTGAATACATAGCATGCAGTTTCACTTTCATGCACAAGCCAAAACGATGTTTTGAAGATTTCCAAGGAAAAAGGAGTTTCCATGGCCATGTGGATTCGATTATGAACTTTAAACGATGATCCATGTGAAATTAGTTCACTCAATCTTGACTCCATGCCCAGAGATAGGAGTCCACGATGAATAGGAAACACCCGTGGATCACGGAATATCTTTGACGCAATGTTGAGTGGTTTAAAAATATTAAAAGTTAAGATATCAGGCAATCAATGCCCCGATATTTAGGGAACTTCACACGGGATTTGAACGCAGACAAGATACATCCTTCTACAATAAAAGGAATAGATCGAGGAAAAAGTGAGCTATACCTCCCTCACTCCCGAGTGTCTCTTTTTGAAAAATAGTGCACTTTTATTTCGAAGCGTTTCGCTGTAGAGAAGCCACTGCTCTATCGGCCTAAGACAAGTGAATATCACTCTCTATGTGTCTTGCGAGGAAGAAGAGATCAATGAACTATTCTGGTTGCATGAAATAAGTGACCCGCACCCACTGTGCGAAGGGATCCACCAAGTGTGCGACCAGTTTACCCAAAACCCTCACCACGTCATGTGGTTATAGTATCCCTAGTACACAACTGGTGCGTGTGCACTCTTATTGTACTCTGCGAAGACATAACCATGAAACCATATTTTTACTATGAAGAAATGCACATACAACGCTAAAGGAGATCCGTGGAGCCGTCTTCCCACACAAGGAAGACACCCCCAAGGTTTGCACGATACATCCTACTGGTTTGAAGGGGTTTCTGTCTGAAGGATTATTTCTGAAGAATACGGTCATCATATTCAATTGTGCATTCATGATCATGGTTTGAAAGAAGCTCGAGGCCTCGAGTGGTACGTTGATTAAAGGGACACACACATAAAAGGGTTACACCCCCTTGGGTGTTGAAGAAACATATAAACAAACTTGAGCTAAGTGCTAAGAAAAGAAGAATAAGAAAATTAAAGAAGAGGACACGTGTATTCTTAATGAACATACACCCATTGGGGTTATCACATAAGAAATGAACAAGAGAATTGTTCTTGCACCTTTTCATGCACATGCACATGTGATGAGATTAAATGGAGAACCTAGTTAGTAGGTGCATGTGTGAAAAGAAGAAAAAGAGTAGTGTTTCTAATTTCTACATGCATGATATCATGCATACCAGGAGAATTGATTCCGACAATTCCATGTGATCTAAGCTTCATCGTTTGATCAATCACATAGTTGGTTGTGATTTTGGCCAACAAGAAAAAGTTCTAGTGCATTCAGTCATTGCACTAGAATAGAATTTGGAACCAAAAAGAGCATCAACTCTGAACCGCGATGCAAGAAAAGTCACATGATGAAACAGGAGAAAAAGAATGTCAATCCAATCTATTTAAGAGACCATCATGTCTATTAACTGATTTGGACTCTATCCAAGGCAATAAGCCAGGGGGAGTCAACAGAAGTGATCCGAGGGAAGTAGTGATCTATCCCTGAACCATTGTATAAGCAGTGTGCTTGGGACAGAGTGACTGTGCCAGAACATTTTTTATCCACAGCCAGTGAATATTTGTGGAGTAAGGTACGACCGACAACTTGTCGACGTATTCTCCTTGGAATGGCCCTTAGTGGTGAACCATGTAAAAAGTGTTGTGGTGTCATTCTGTGAATATTTCAATAACTACACATATCCATCATACAGGCTTGAACAAGTTCCTACCAATGTGGGAACAAGATCCAATAAAGAGGAGAAAAATTTGACACCCCGATTCACCCCCCTCTCAGGGTGACCTAGGACCCTTTAATTGGTATCAGATGGTGGTTACCGTTTTTTGGATATTCTTCAGTAATTCTATTCATAAGAGGATTTGAGATTATTTCCTAAATTCAACCATGAAGATAAGTCTTCATGAATATTCAGAGAAAAAATATATATCCACCATGACTTTGACAAATAGGAAAAATAAAGTGAAGAAGAAGATGAAGAAATCCCTCGAAGAGGACTCTTCCAGAGGAAAGGATGACACCCCTTTTTCAAGATTTCCAGAAGAATTCAAAACATATCTGCATGATATTCTTGAAGAAAGGGTTTCTATTAATTGTATCCTATTCCAATATATGTAGGTTGAGATGACTCGATCAGAAAGGGATGTTGACAATATGGGAAAGGGATTGGAATGAAAAGTTCTGGAATGTATGAAGCTCTCCAAACAATTTAAGGCCCTTGATGAAAAAGATGAAGTCAAAAAAAACTCTGGATGAAAAGATCCATGCACATGAAAGTGAATTGAAGAAGAGAACTGATGTCAAGAGTTCATATTTGGATGAAACATCCAAGAAATTCAAAGAACTTGACTAATTGTTACAAAACAAAGTAAAGATGCATGAAGATGAGGCTGAAAGAGTATAGAAGGCTTGTGATGAAAAGATGACTATGATTGAAGATCATAAATTCATCCACAATATGAAATGTCTAGAATTGGAAGCATAGTTGACCAATCTTGAGAAAACAGATATCGAGACTTCATATAATAAGGAAATAGTAGTTGTTGGTACTCAATGATCATTGGAGGGTTATATTGTCAAAATAACTCCAACATGTGATAAAAAGAACATGACATCACTCATTGACCTAAAACAAGCATATGAAAAAGTGAAGGTACCATCCATACAAATTTGTACTATTATTTCTAGAAATGTTTTTACAAAAAGTGCAGGTTGGATAAAAAATCCCAATAAAGTACGGATGAGGAAAGGGGATCTGAAGTAGAATAAGCTGAAGGTTCACTCCCCAAAGAATGTAAAATGTATCAAGAAGGAGACTCAACAACCATATAAAAAGATAGAAAAAAATCATGGTTTGTTGCTCGATTCTGGTGTTGTAACAGATATGGGCATTGTGTGTTGGATTGTCGATACAATCCCATAAATGAAAAAGCACAAAGAAAGCCCATATCAAGGGGGAGAAATCCAGAGAAGAAGAAGCAACATCCACAAATCCAGAAGCATTTTTTTAGTACAAACATATTTGGAATTCTTGACAACATTTGCGATATATGCAATGGGATTAGTCACAAGAATGGTGCATGCCTATGTTAACATATATCCAGAGCTACTAAGAACAGATGACCACACAAGCTAGATAATAAAGAAGAAGATTCCTTGAGAGGAAATCAGGAAAATTTTGTGAATTCAAATTCTTCCAAGAAGATTCAAAGAGAAAATTATAAGGATGCCTTGGATTCTAAAGCCACGAAGTCAAAGGGTGGAGCCTCCAAAAGGGACGTCTCTCAGAAGAATCCATGTGGAAGGCCGAATCATGATAACTCTATTCTTAATGACATGCTAGTTATCTGGCTTGATGATTTGGAAAGAATGAGAAAGACTGAAGAAACTCAATCCAAGGCTAGTACAAGGGGGAAAAAGATTCCACAAGATGAAGGCAACTCATTTATTGAAAACGTTATGTGTGAGATAAGCAAGAAGCCTGGTTACATTGCAAAAGGTTGTCTATCCCTATTACCAGAACAAGAAGCGGTCTTAAGGAGGAGTAATGTTGCATCATCAATAAAGGATTGTTTTAAGGAAGATTCTCCACACAAAGAAGAAGATAATGTGAAGAGATCCATGCTGCCACAAGAAAAACCAGGAGAGAATCCCTGATGTGAAAGTATGAAGACCAGGTCAGATGGATCAAATTGGTTGAGAAAAACATATCAACCTTGATGTTCACATTAATAATGAAAGGAGGATCCACCTTATTCCCTAGACTTGTTTTCCATTGATGTTTCTAATGCATGGGATTGAAGGTGAAGCATGTTTTCTGAGGGAGAACTTGAGAAGTGTTCCCTTGAGAGGAAGACACATAAAGAAGCTGCCAGAGTCACTATCTCAATCAGTATCAATACCAGTTGGTATAAAATTCCTATACTCTGAAGACTATCTGAGGATCATGTCATTGGAAAAGGAGTTTCATGATGTTTTATTTTCACACCATCTATCCTGGAATAAAAGTTGAAAACCCTTTAAGACAAGTATATGAGTTCTCGTCTCATGAGGTATCATGATCAGTGAATAATGGACAGCTCTGTTGTCTAAATCAAATCCTCTTGTTTTCTACACCGAGAATAGCTCAATTAGACTTAGAGTGAAATGATAGATAACACATTGCTAATGTATGGACTGATATTGTCTTCTCCCTGAACATTGAATTTCTTTTCAATAAGGATGAGAGAAAATAAGTGAAGGTGAAAGAGAAAGGGAGGAAAAGATTCACATATTTTACATTGATACACTCATTTGAGAAGGAAATTTGAGTATTGACAACAAACTCAAAGGGGGAGATTTTTGGACCCAAACTTATGAATGAGTTGTATTTATTGTCAAAGATTGTCAATGAAGAAGGAGCTAGTAATTGTTCTCAATGAGTGTCAATGAAGAAGGAGTTCTCCTGAACCGAAACTAATGGATAAAGAAGATGATGAGGTGTTATTTGGAATTAATAGTCCAAAAGGAAAACGGGCATGAAGTAACGACATGAGGGGTTTGTGATTCTAAGGAGGCCATGAACATATTTCATATGGCCATGTACTTCAATGGATTATTTTTTTTCCTATAAAAAAATATGTTCCAACCCACTAGCTATCCGGAAACCTCAACACTTAGCATATGCGAGACACTAGGTCAACCGCACCTTGAGGAGGCCAGTGCAGCTAGTCGTGAGAAGTGGGCCGTTTATAAGCCTGAAATGCGCACACGATGATCAACCCATGCACATGATGCTTAGTGCGTGCAAAGATCGCACTCGTTGGATTCATAGGGTGGGCGCAGAAGCGCGCCCGTAGGGAATTGGTGCGGGGCAGCACTGGAGGGGGGAGAGGAGAATTCTGAGCTATTTTCAGGAGGAGCTTATTGGTAAACCTAGAAAAACCCGTGGCACGTTTTGATGTGGGACGTGTTTTTAAAATGCATAGAAAATCCTAGCCACCCATATAATCTCGTGAGGGATATCAACCGCACGCCTCATCCCATGCCCTGTGTAATAATATTGTCCCTCCATCGCATCTGCACTGTGTCACGAAGTGTGAGAGCCATCTGATTATCCACAGCTGGTCATCTTCAACATCTGGCCACCTCCAAGCACCAACTGCGATACACGAGCTCCGGAAAATGTCGATCCCATACCTCTAGCCACCGTTCAATCTCATTCTAAGTTCATTGATATTTCATGGAGAAACTGAATACATATCATGCAGTTTCAATTTCATGCATGAGAAAAACCAAAGTTTTGAAGATTTCCGAGGCAAACGGAGTTGCCGAGGCCATGTGGATTCGAGTATGAATCATAAAAGAAGATCAGTGTGAAATTTGTGCACTCGATCTTGACTCCATGCATGAAGATATGAGTCCTTGATGAATAGTAAACACATGTGGATCACGACATATCTTTGAGGCAAAGTTGAATGGTTTAAAAAAATTAAAAGAAAAGATCCCGGGAATTAAAATCATTGATCACCAAGGATCTTCACATGGGATTTTAACGTGGAAAAGATACTTCCCTAGTCTATAAAATTAAGAGACCGAGGAATAAGAGAGTGATGCCTCCCGCATTCTCAAGTGTCTTTTTTTGAAAAACAGAGCACTTCTATTTTGAATCGTTGCGCGGAAGAGAAGTCGCTGCTTTGTTGGCCATAGAAACGTGATTAGCACTCTCTAAGTGTCGTGCGAGGAAGAAGAGATCAACGAACCATTATGGTTGCACGAAATAAGTGACCCGCATCCACTGTGTGAAGTGATCCACCAAGAATGTGGCTGGTTTACCGAAAACCCTTCCCACGTCTTGTGGTTGTAGTTATACTGGTACACAACTAGTGTGTGTGCACTCTTGTTGTACTCTGTGAAGACAAAACCATGAACCCATATTTTTTCTATGAGGAAACGCACATACAGTGCTAAAGGAGATCCGGGAGCCTCCTACCCACACAAGGAAGACACCAACATGGTTTTTTCAATACATCTTACTGGTTAGAAGGGGTTTCTGTTTGAAGTATTGTTTGGAAGAAGAAGGTCATCATATACATGAATGCACACATGAGCATGGTTTAATGGAATCTTAGGCCTCAATTGGTTCGTTGATCAAATGGACTCTCACATGAAAGGGTTTCACCCCCTTGGGTGATGAAGAAACATATAAACACACCCGAGCTATGTGCAAAGAAAAGAAGAATAAGAAAAGGAAAGAAGAGGACGTGTGTATACTTAATGAACTTATGCCCATTGGGGTTTTCTCTTAAGAAAATATGAATAGAATTGTGAATTCACCTTTTCATGCACATGCACACGTGATGAAATTAAAAGGAGAACCTAGACAGTAGGTGCACGTGTGAAAAGAAGAAAAAGAGAAGTGTTTATAATTGCTACATGCATGATCTCATGCATACAGGGAGAATTGATTCTGACGATGCCATGTGATCTAAGCTTGATCGATTGATCAATCACATAGGTGGTTGTGATTTTTGCCAACAAGAATACATTCTACTGCATTTAGTCATTGCACTAAAGGAGATGTTGGAACCAAAAAGAACATCAACTCTGAACCGCTGTGCAAGAAAAGTCACATGGTGAAATAGGAGACAAAGAATGTCAATTCAATCTATTAAAGAGACTTTTAATTCTATAAACTGAGTTGGTAGTCTATCCAAGGTAGTGATCTAGGGGGAGTCAACAGATGTAATCCGGGGGAAGCAGTGAGCTATCCCTGAACCATTGTAAAGGCAGTGTTCCTGGGACAAAGTGACTGTTCTCAAACATTTGTAATTCAAATACATTGAATATTAGTGGATTTAGGTTCGACTGACAACTTGTTAGAATATTCTCCTTGTACAAGACCTTAGTGGTGAACCAAGTAAAAATTGTTGTGGTGTCCTTCTTTGAATGTTTCAATTACTACACATATCCATCATACAAGCTTAAACAAGTTCCTACCAATGTAGGAACAAGATCCAATAAAGAGGAGAAAAATTTGACACCATGATTCACCCCCCTCTCAGGGTGACCTAGGGTCCTTCATGGCCAACATAATAGGTAGTAGGAGATAATTGAACAATCAATGTTTTGTGAGGCATTAGATTGTCATCCACAAAAATAGTATGTTTTTTACCCATTAGATGGATGTCTATGTAGGTGTAGTTCAAATACTCCTCATAATAACATACTAGTATATTAAGGATACCGGTGTTGTTATAAAATAATGGAATAAAAATACTTTAACGGGTTGGAGAAGTAAAATAAATCAAAAGAACTTAAGATAAGATGTTACCTTTAAATCGGGTAACTCCCTTTGGTTTGAACCAAAAGGGTTTCTTGAAGTGCCTTCTGCATAAGGTAAGGCTTCTAGAAGAAATATAGGGATGTCGGGAGCTTAATTGGAAATATTTTGGATGATCCAAGGGGCTTGATAAGTGTGAGTAATGGGATATAAATGAGAGCTATTTATAAGTGTGATGAAGGGCTCTTTAGAAATGTGTGAAATATTATTTTATTATATAATGATGTTTCGTTTCAGAAGATCCAAAACTAATTAATGTCAAATATATGATGACTCATGTTCGAAGTAAAATCATCCAATAATAATTGGATAGGTTTTTTCTTATATTTCAATCTTTATAATCTTATTTATTTAAATCATTTATTAATGAGGTAAACAATGCATCGTTATTGTGTCATAAATAATTTAATTTATATGATGTCTAAAAACTATAAAAAAATAACATGATGTAGAAATCTTTTTATATTTCCAAATAAAATTTATAGTCGAATATATAACTTATATTTCACCATGTAATAATTTATTTACTAAAAGATATACGTTTATGTCATTTTTTCCTTTACTTTAAATAAATTAATATAATGTTTCATTATCACTCTAATGTGGCTCCATGGGGTCCCCAAATCGACCCAAGGATGCCTATTGTCGATCATGTATTAACCAAAAGGATTAGGACACATGATAGTGTAATTTTAAATTCTTATAATAATATTTTGATACACTTTTTACCATATTTACCCTTTAACCATGGTAAATAAATTTTTTACTGAAGTAAATATTCATATTGCCAAAATTTAAATGTTAATTATTTACACAATTTATACCTCCTAATTCCAAATATGGAATCCATTTTTACCAATTCAAAACACAGAAGTGGCATAACATAATTCCTGTTGTCAATACAAAAAGATTTTTTTTATGAAATAATAACTATCAAACGAATGACACTTATTTATGTCCATTTTCAAGGTGAAGTTACATCCAATGACCAAAATTGGATTAAATTGTAAAAACATAATCTAATTACCCTTTAAAACTAATACAAAATATAATATAACCATATAAATAAAGTAGATTAAATAATATTTTTGTATTAAAATACATTATTTTTCACTTTTCATCAAAAAGTGAATTTTATCTGAAAAAACCAAAATTTTACACAAAGTGAATTTTGATATCTAGATTCTAAATAATAATTTCATTTTTTCAAACAGAACATATAAAATTGACAGTGACTATATTTAAAGAGGGTTCTCCATAAAAAGGCGGTAAATCAACCTTTTAAAGTAAATTATGCTTAAAATGAGATTCATTCAAATTTTACGAATCGAAATTTTATTGGATCAATGTAAAAAAATTTAATAAACATGTATAATCATATTGTAGATAGTTTTGTTCATTCCCTCCAATACAATGGCTAGGTGTTAACTCTAATTTAAAATAATAATATTATAATATTATTGTGCAATGTAAGATTTCAAAGAAACATGTTGTTGTGTATCTGGTACGCCATCAAACATAGCAACCCCTTTAAAGTAAAATTAATATTTATTTCAAAAAATATTAATTAAAATGAAAATTTATTATTTATTTATTTACCCAGGATGTTACAAATAAGACCCCTTTTCACCATGGTTATCCAATGCTTCCTCTACAGGACCAGTCATTGATGGTGGCTAGTCCTCCCCCACTAGTCACCACATCATGAAACTATTTTGTGTCCTTAGTCTTATCATCCACCACTATGGCCACATATGAAAGGAGTTAACAGATAAATGATATAAGGTGAGTGAAAAGAGAGAGATAATATAGTTAGAATAAAGATAAATGTAATCATTCTCTACTTTTCTTCAACCATCAAAAGATTTCACACATTCAAAAAAAGTTTTGATCTAACAGTTCTAACATTGATATCTAAAATAATAGGGGTTTATAATTCAATAACACATGTTTCGATGATTAAAAAGAGTATTTTAGAATATAATGTAAATAATAACTAAATAATCATACTTCGAACGTGATTAAAGGAGATTGATTCCACAATTCTATCATAGGATAATCGAGAATAACATAATATGAAATAACAAAGTTCTTCATTGGGTTAGGTTTGATCAATAATGAATAAAATAGTCATGTGAAGTGACACCAATGATAATTATGATGAATTCCATTGATGGATCCCACTCTATGATCCATTTTTTACTCAACCAAGAATAACATCACTCTCCATCTCCTCTCTCTAGGGTTCTTAATGAAAAATGTGGATAACCTAAGAGTGACCTATAATATGATATTTAGATAGAATGGATCTATGGTTTTACATAAAATCACTAATCAATTAATTAAATCAAATAGTCTAATTAATTAATCCACTTAAAATGGAAAACATCGAAGGGTATTAATGAGAACTATAGGTATATAATCCATAGATTGAATCCAGTAATCTAGATATTTCCGTTGTCTCAGAATTGATATCCTAATATCCCTTTATATTAAATATTGAATTTACCATTATTATGCTTGACTAGGGAATTTTTTTTAATATTTTTGTTATATTTTTATCAAGAATCCACTACACCTAAAATTGCATGATGACTAAACTTGGGGGTAATCACCAAATCTCAAAATAAATAGATCCATCAGATAATTTTTCAAAGTTTTTCATCTATTAAAATTTTCCATTATACCCTCAAAAATTTCTCGAGACATAGAAACCCAAAATAGATATGATTGTCTATAGGAAAAAAACATAGGTCTCCACATCCTACCCATATAAAAACCTTTTAATCTTCAAAAAGGAATCAACATAAATGGATAAATAATAAAACTAATATATCACATGCAGAAAACAGTACATTAAGGAATATACTTCATTCTGATTTAGGGTTGCAGCCCTAAGTAAGCTCAGTACATTATCATCCACTAAGGGAACATCCTTCTCATAACCAATTCCATTATCTCTATTTCATTTTGAGAAAGGGAATAATTTAAAATTAATTTAGATAAGATATCCATTCCTATAATAAATTCCCAGAACCTTTCCTCACCGAAAGGTCTTCCCATTGTATGTAATGAAATAAAACCATAAAACATTGACAACTATCTAAATATGACCGATCAATAAGGTTATCGATGGTGGCTGCTATGCACTCAACACACTTAATGATAATTCTAGGAGTTTTCTCTATCATTGCATCCCATCCATGCTACACCCAACACAGAGTGCTTTACCAAATTCTTCACTATCATTGAAAGGGTTACAAAGAATAATTATCCCATGGAAAAATGTTAGTTTCACCATCATCTCCATTCTATAAGTCTTGGTCACCCATGTTTCTATCTTGTTATGAAAATATTATATATTCATATTCTATAACCTTAGAGAAAACATGAATCATCTATCCATGTACGTATGGATACCAGGTAGTGAAAGCAGGGCAATGGAGCAGACTATCAGAACGCTCATCTTGGTGTCTATCTGCTGGGTTATTTGGGAGGCAAGAAACCAGGTTCAGCTAGGGAATAGAAGGTCTTTGGTGTCTATCCATGTCCAGTTGAAGTCACTCATTGTCGAGCTTGCATCTCTTTTCAAAGGAATGATAACTTCAGAGACAGTGTGCAACCTTCTCAATCAACCCCTCATTCAGCATAGAGGAAGAGGAAGATGGGTGAGGTGGCTACCACCGAACCAGGGTTTGAAGCTGAATATTGATGGATCCTGCATGGAGGGGGTCATGAGGGGTGGTGGGATGCTCATGGATTGTTGGGGATCGGTCCTACTGGCTTTTAGTGCCTTTTGCGGTCCAGGGGACTCACTGGGTGCATAAGTCCAGGCGCTTGCATCTAGGTTGGTGGTGTGTAGGCGGAGAGGAATACATGTGGCAGAGGTGGAATCTGATTCTCAGTTTCTTGTGAAGATGTTACAGGGAGGTCACTGCATTCTGTGGGATTTGAGTTATCTCATTCATAGATGCAAGGCGGAGACTAATCATGGAAGGGCCATTCATCACGGTTGGAGGGAATCTAACTTTGCGGCAGATGTTCTAGCCCGCTTGGGTAGACAGGAAGAGCCTCTTGTAATTTTTGGAAGTTTGAACTCCCTCCCCATTGAGTGCTTTACTATAGTGCAGGGATACTCCCTTGGACTCCACCACTTTTGACCTCCTTGAAGGGAGGCCCCTTGTTTTATTGTTCTATTCTGAATAATAATAAAAAGTAAATTGCAGGATGGTCTTTTCCATTTCTTTAATGTGTCTCTAAAAGAAAATCAGGAACAACACCAACCTCATCAAATAGTTTATCATCAAAAAATTTCTAATCGGGTGGCACGCTCCACCTCAATTCAAAGTTGAAATTTTTTACCATTTAAATGACCCTGATCTATAAACTCTAAACCCCACTATAACACCAAAAAAACTAGGGAAATAAAAATCCACAACCTACCAAGGTAACCTATTCATATACTATATAATATTTGTTCCCATGTGATGGTCCATAATGAATCCATTGGGCATATATCACATAGTGTAGCACACAACCAATGTGGTCTCTAATCAAGATACCAATATCAATAATCACTATGATTACCAGTGAAGCCCACTATCCTCATGTGGATGTTTGGGTCATACTCTTCATGTAAAAAAACCCCTTCATGTCCATTTCATGAATACACTAGTTACACTGTACTACGGAGTAAACATTACCACTACAGACCTTTCGTACACAATGTTGTTGTGTGGTAACACTATTACAGGTCAATGCTAAGAAATGCATTCATCTTCAAGCAAAAAATTCACTTTTTGAATCTATCTTTTCTTGTTCCCATCTATAATCTAATCATAGAGTACTCCACTAGCTGTATCAAGCACCATACAAATAATTCACCACTGTGATCCCACCAAATTCTATAATTGAGTCTCAAGAATCAACAATGGAAATGATTATTCTCATTTCTATTGCATATTTTACATGGTTCCCTGAAAAGGAGAAATTATCTACAAATTGATCTACAGATTATGATTATTTGTAATACATATCTCATATTCTCTTCATCTGATATTTATGTACTCCATCACTCCATACTAAACATGCATTAACAAAAGTTAATGATTTGGTAGAGAGGATTGATATGTCCACCACCTCCACTAACTCGTTCACCACTCAGTCCCTAAGTAACCAACCCTCATGATAACTAGTAGGGTTTATAAAAAAGTTGGTCTTGATTTTATAGAAATCTAAATTGTGGAGATATTTCCATGGAATATATTTATATGTCTCCAGGTGAATAGCTAATGTGTTCCCACAACTATAGTGCATCTATATCTATAATTCTGAAAATACAAACTATATTTCAGGTGGATTCAACATATGTGGTGTAACATGTCGGTACAACCACATCCAATAATCACCTTCTCTAGTGTTTCCAACCAAATAATTGATATCGATCAATTTTACACAACATAAATTCGTAGAAAACAGCATCCAGAGACCATGGGACTCTATGTATCTTCAAACATTGTAACACCACTCAGTGGAGGGTCTAACATCCTTGACTAATACATCATCCCAACAAGATCTCATGCTCTATTCAAGATAGAATAGTATCACCATGAGTGCAATAGAAATAATCCACCCATTATCTAATCATGGTTCCATATAGGAAGACCAATAAATAATTGATGTATGGTTAGTGATAGTCTAATCTATATGGAAATAAAAGAATCTTGGAATTCATCCAAACTATGTTTCATAAGAATCAGAATCTCATCACAAATACATGAGGTATTTTTCATTTGAATTACTAATTTATCTGTAGCCAATAGGTAGTCTCATCCGACTTTCTGAAATCAAACATTTAATCTATAAGAATGACTATACTTATCATAAGGGGATAGAAACTTCCTCGAATCCTAAGGAAATTGAATCTCTCACATGACTCTTAGAAGTAACACCTCATAGCTAATTTATTAGTAGTGAGAGGCCTAACTAGATTCATGATCTTTTAATTAACTAACTACCACACTAAATTTGGTCATTGGTGTATATCACCCTATAAAAGATAAGATGAACCCATAGGGATAGAGCATATCTAAGAGATTATGCTCAAGAAGGGAATGAAAGATCATGGTTGGAAACTATAAGATACATGTTCCGACATAGTTATACCCCACAGTGATGTTTCCCATGTATGGTTATACCATTATGTGATTAGATTCCTAGAGAAACAATAGATTAATTGTTGAAAAAATAATGGTCTCCCTATTCTAATAACCAAACTCAAGAATCTATTAACATCATTTACCTAAATTACAAAACCATTCCTCACATGACTAAAAAAATTTAACATTATCCATTCGATAAAAGATCTATAATACAACTCTGACATGACCTTAATCGCTGAGGTCCCACCAGGGCCAAGGATAACCCCAGAGTTTCACCACATGTCTTCCTTTAATTAATTTGGGTAAAGTGATTATCTTCAAGTAAAAATATACGACAACGAGGAATACTATAGTATATATCAACTTGAAATAGATACATATCTCTAATACAAAATATAATCCCAAAATAACAACAAGATATATGTATTCAATTGAACTATTTATAATTCAAGCAAGATGAAACCAACACAAGAAGAACCTGAAAAGTAAATACAAGGGATACCAAACATCACATAAGTCTCTAAAAAGAAATGGACAATGAATCTTATATAAACTGAATTTACTACCAGATCATCCTCTAACCCCAACACTCACTACTACCAACAATACACACCATGATCATTAATCCATACCTAATAATCACCAGGTGTTAACTTCGGAAAAGACATACCATCTCCACATATAATCTTACCATCACTGGATATAACATTTTTACATACTGAAAACATTTTTGAAAAATTTCCATGTATTTGTGAGTACTAAAACACCATGTATGATTCCAAAAAACAACAATAGATACCAAAGAAAAAAGTTAGCTCATCTTCTGGTATGATTTGTCACAGGGAGAAAGAAAAATAAAAAAACTATATATGTTGTAAAATCACATATACACATACCTGAGGGTAACTAGATAACAAATATAGAAGGATAAACTCAATATTATATAAATTAAAAACAATTAAGGATTCATGAACAGTCCTAAAAATCAATTCTATAACCATGGATTGACATTCTATATGACCAAACACAGAATCTTCAAATCCTAAAGATTCCAAAAATCCTAAAGTCAATATCCGACTATATATTCCAACTTATGACATTATATATGGAGTTTCAAGAATTATTATGTCTTAAATAGTCTGACACTATTTATCCTCTCCATCTACCATAATTCTATCAAAAAATATTAAATGAAGAAAACATAGCGTTAAAGCCTGCTCATCATACGAGGGACTATGTCACCCATTAGTACATTAATACCATATCATTCATACATAATTATATGTAACACAATTATTAATCCATATAACCTCTCTAAAATAGATATAAAGGACTTATGATTCACTAATGTAGACAAAACTAATGAGGGGATTCCATCCCTAGTGGAGGAGTCACATCTAGAAAAATATCTTAGATAAGGGGATACTAACTCCCGATATAGTGGACCCATGTCCTATTAGTGTATAGGGGGATACCAAACACATATATATAAATAAGGGGGATTCCTAAGAACTGACATCACCATGACACTAAGGTATTCTAGCCTAAATATTTTTCATAATATTATGTTATACCCCTATCATCAGTCCTACAGGAATAAATCATAAAAACTAGTTATCTTGGCTAAAAAAAAGTCAGATGACCAAATGGATCACATCATTACAATATATATATAAAAAAATCAAGATAGGGTATTCATTTATTGATAAATATAATCAAATGGAAAATATTCATTACATTATATTATAGATTTGAAATATTATTTGATGACACCTGAGGCTCAAAGATTGAGACAGAATCAAATATCACATATTGTACTTGAAATGTTCATCCCAATTTCATGTTTATGATGCCACAGAAATATCATGATCCAATATTCAATGAAAAAATAATAACCTTATTAAATCATAAAAAATAGCTATATTGCCTAAAAACAAATTCAGATGACCAAATGGATCACATCATTACAATCTATGTGAAAAAAAATCAACATAGGTTATTAATTTATTGATAAACTTAATTAAATGTAAAATATTCATTTCATTATATTATATATTCGAAATATTATTTGATGACACATGAGGTTCAAGGCATGGGACAAAATCGAATATCACATATTGGTCTTGAAATGTTCATCTCAATGTCTAGTTTATGATGCCACAGACATATCATGATCCAACATTCAACAAAAAAACAAAATAACCTAATTAATTTTTAATTATAAATAAAATGTTTGTGTGTGAGTTGGTGAGCCAGCCCACAATATCATGCTTCACTAAAAAAATTAATGTACAACAAAAAAGGTAATATATGGCCTAAAAAGGGAAAAAACACCCACAACATGTACCAAATGATATATTAGTACCATTCCCATTAGGACCAAACTTAGTTTGATATTGACCTTTATATTTTGGATGATTCAATATCTACCATAACATAATGAATTATGGCAGCATGAGATATTACTTTGATAATGATTAGATGAGTCATATGGAATGACACAACTCTTATATTTCTAATAAATATCCCAATGTCTCATCTTTATTTCAGATCAGTACTCTGATTCTATATTTTTCTGAAATGGCTTCTAGACTATGAGTATGTCCCAAAATCCAACTACATGCGGTTAAATTTAGGTAAAAGTAGCTTCAAGGTGAAGAAAAAATGATGATATTATTTCCTCCAGAATTTTCTAGGGGAACCTTTCCCCCCTTATAATCATCAAGAAGAGTTTTAATATTTTTTACATATATTCTCCACACTCCATGATCAATTACATTCCAAAAATATCATAATATGAACTCATAATATCCTAGAATTAACATGTAAAATAACATAAATCCTTTTCCTTACCATTTATGCAATTTCCCTTTCATGAGAACTCTATGAACTCTTAGATTTCTGCCTTCCTTCATCTATTTAGGGGTCCTCCAAGATCTATCTTGATCATCAGTCACATCATGAACTCAATAAATATTTGAAACCAAATAAATTTCCTCAGGAATTGGATCATCCTCTATAGGTTTGTTCACAATATCGGAATCATCATGTGAGGGATTCTCCCAATAACAATCAACCACATGAAAATCATCCCTAGCAGCAGAATCCCTATAGTAATCCCACCAGCATCCCCACCTAGTAGAGAATCAGCCATATCACAAGTCACACCAGGTTCAGAGTCTAAACACCCATATTCAATATCCCTCTGCAGTATCCTATTCTACTCAGACATTCCTAGATCAACAGTATTATCTTTTTCTTGCACTATACAATTCTTGGAGCCATTGAAATTTAAAGCATATTCCATAAGAATATCCATGTAGGATGATTTCACCATCATGATATCAACATAATTATTTCCACCATTAATGATGTGATTCCAAGGGCCATGTAGGTTTCAAGATACTCTAGTCCCCTCTAAACCTACCTATCACTTGGATGGTTTTTTTCCTAAGGACCATGCACCACTCATTGTTGGAATTATGAACCCTGAGCTGTTTACCATCACCATACCCAAAAATCATTGTTGGAAAAGTGAACTTATACTATTAAAATTTATGGAAATTATTTTTATAGTTATAACACTTTAAACCCCTGTAACAACATTCCTTAACATGTCTAATACAGTTTAAATTGAATCAAAATTCATGATCATGTTCATACTAAATAGATATTTCAAACATAAATTCATAAGAAGTCAAATATATAGTTTCAATAAGTGGAGATCAGATATTTAACTCAACAAGTATTTAGGAATGGATTGAAAATATTGAAAGATAAGTCTCTTAATCTATCTGGATAGGAGTTCCAATAATGGATGAAAAATACCAAAAAATATTGTGACTAAAAAAACAAGTCCAGACCCATAACATTAATCTAAGCATGAGTTTTTTGAATTCCTTACGTGAGTCAGATCAAACCAAGGAACCTCTTCTTGAAAATTTATGGTACTTGGATTAAGGGAAATGTAACCAAAGATACAGGATTTCAATTTTAGCTCATGTGAAGGGAAATGTATTGATGATGTCTAAAAAATTATTTTGAACCCACATACATTAGTTATTATATGTGGTCAGAAGAATAATCACTATTGATATAATTGAATCCATAATAATAAGCAACTTAATAAAATAATCCAAAAACACCCCTCTCCTCCACTGTAAATCCATACCCTCACCACAGTTATACTCACACCTTCTCAACCATAAATCGTGTTTATATTCATAAAAATTACCCAATGAAACCTCTTACTAATGTATTATTATTTTTTTCTCACCAAATTTTAAATACCGTGTTCTTTAATTTGGTTCTCAAGGAGATGCTGCACAGGAGATCAAATCGTCTTTTATTTTCTTATAAATTATAATAATTTATTTTTTTTAATATCATTTCCTTAACATCTCTATCCAATACTGAATTATAACTAACTTATATTATATATACTATTATTGTTTTATTTTATTTTTATATCCATCATCAAACCCCTTATCCTATCCATTTTGTTCAAAAAATGAAAGCATCGAACCCGATATTTCCTTTTACAGCCATTATGGATGAAAAGTTTTAATTTTCTGTTACGACCTCCAAGGCCTATAATAAAACCATTAGTATGGTTAAATGATATTTTATTATATATATAGTAAATAATTTAATTTTATACAACCAATATATAATCACGATATTATATAAATTAATAAAAGTTCATGATGGTCGTGAAAATCGCCGAAATAATTAAAATAATTTTCAATAACATTTTATATAATGAATCATTCTGAAACCATATAACCAAATGATATTTAGGATTATTTAAACATATGGATATTTATTAATAAATTTTTTATATTATTTAATAATTTCCCCATTTTACATTTACTTACATACTTTTATACAGGCGAACTGATCTTGAAAACAACGAAAATTAACACTCCAGGAATAACAAAATTGAATCTTTTTTTCTCATTAAAAAATTCAAACATGAAATTAAAAAAATTATGATAAATCAAATACATGTATAATACGTTATTAATTAATTAACTACTATATTTAATTTTATTATATATGATATTTAGTTCAAGTGTAGAACGCTTTCTGATGTATGGTATGAGATTTATTGACTCAATTTTTATTAATTAGTTTAAACTATGTTTTGAAAATAATATGTGCGAAATGTAATCTTATTATTTTATACTATATTTACACATTTAGGTTTTCAATTTTCATTTATCACACATAATTATTTCATTGATTTATCCTTACACCAATAACATGATATTTGTCTTCGGTTTCTCATCTCACTTTTATTTCCCTAACATGTTCCATATTCACCACTTATTCCTTGTGTGTGGTGTATGTATAATTACCATATCTATTTATGATCATTATTAATTGAACATTTCATAAAATATTTATATTTCTTGTTAAAAGGATAGAATTATTTTCTTATCTTTATTATATTGTATTCATATGGTTTTTATTTTGAATGATATTTCAAATGGGGAAATATTAATAAATATGTATCCTCTTCTCAAAAAATATATTTGGATGAGTAATAATTTTCAAAAATTAAATATATTATTAGATGTATAAAAAATTATTTTGAATAGAAATATGGATAGGTCCTAGTTATAGATAGCCCCAAGATGTATCGACATGTGTCATGAGGAAAATCAGTTGGCGACAAACACTTTTCATTTGTTTCAAAGAAGAATCAGACGGGTTTATACCCACATAATTAAACCATATTATAAAAGGTCATTATGGTAGTGGATCATGTTATAGATACATTACATCCAAAAAATTAATCATTTTCTATATTTAGCACTTAGTTATTACATTCCATAGGATCCTCACTATAAAAAATTCTATGGTTTCATTTTCATTCTTAGTTTAATGATGGTATGTTTTTTTAAATTATTTTCTTTGACCAAATTTTTATTCCATATTGAATTATACTCACTTATTATTCATTCTTTTAACCCATACTTATCATTTTATATCACCAATTTAATTTGTCTCCTTATCTGGTTTATGAAGATGTAATACTTTAATAAGTTTCAAAGAGGTAGTTTATTTTTCCATTATTATATTCTATGATTAATTATCAATGTAACTAGGGAAACATGTATGTATCTAGTTCTTCAATAATATTAAACAAATCAATATATGGTGGTGTTATATCTGGAATATATTACATTATAATGAAATAACCACTGACTATAGGCTACTGGGGTTGGGGATGTAACAGTTGGTATCAGAGAAGGTATAATAGAAACAGTGGGAACCATATTTTAACTAAATAAGATAATTATAATAGTTCTTTATTGTGAATTTTTGGCTTAATACTCTTGATTATTATTAGATAAATTAGTTTCTTCCATTATTTAGTGATGTAGACTAGTGGATGAAATGGAATCAATACCCTTAGAAAATGTAGGAACTTCCCCACAATGTAATTCAACATAGTTAGTGTAAGATCTGACCAGGTCATGATTATATTTGGATAGATTATTCATGTTGTGAAAAAAACCACACTACACCTATATAAGATCAATTAATGCATTAGATGCCCCAATATTTTAGTGGGGATACTGATCCATTTGTAGATGACTAGTTGATCTTGTCCCTTTAATAGATATTTCAGGCAATATGATGCAATGAAAATGAAAAGGATATACTTGTAATAAATTATATCAAGGGATATTTCCATGATTACGTGTTCAACACAACATAAGTAGAAGTACACAATGATGTGGTGAGAAGTACATTAATCCCATCTTCAAAATTTTGATATTTTTTATTTGATTCTGGATCATCGCACTCTTTTATATCTACCCAATTTTACAAGAAAATAAGACATCTACCTATGGATTTAATAATGAATTTTCATTCCCAAACACGTAAGGGATGTCTCATTTCAAAACTCATGTACCAGTCAGTCACCTTTATGACACATAAATTTTCATTATTTTCTAACCTTATCCTCATACTTATGATTTATTTACATAATATTCATATATAAGGTTAAAATTAAATGTTCTGGTTATGTTATTCAAAGAATATGTGAGAAATGAGTTCATATTTTTTTATAATTTATTTACATGTTAGTTTTTGGGATTTAAATTTGGCTTACATAATTATTTCATTGATTTATCCTCATTTAAATGATATGATCTTTGTAAGTGGTATCTCATCTCACTTTTATTTATGTGAGATATTACTTGTTCTCCAATTATTCCTTTTTTCACGGTTTATGTATGAAAATAATTTGTATTTATGATCACTAATTATTTAATAATTCATTAAAAATAAAAAAATTTCTATCATGTATATCCTTATTGACATATCCCTATACAGTTTATACATAATGAGTTTATTTTAAATGTTGTTTTAACTAGGGAAATATTGAGGACTATGTAACCTGTACTCAATACAGATATTTTGATAATTAATATTTTTCATAAATTAAATATATTATTTTATATATTATGAATGGTTTTTAAATTCATACATGGGTGGGTTATGGTTATAGATAGCCCCTTCATGCATCGAGTGGTATCAAGAGATCAAACAGTTGGCGAAAACCACTTACTATTTGATTACAAGTACAATCAAATAGGTCTATACTGACAAATTTAAAATATATTGTGAAAGGTAATTCTGTATTTTTTTATGATCTAAATACATGAAATCCAATAGTTTATCATTCTCATCATACAGTATTCAAAAATTTCATTCCATGATATTTCCACTGTGAAAAAAATATATGGGTGAATTTTCAAACTCCGTTTTCTGATCGAATGTGTTTTTTGGTTTTTTACCTTTCCATAATTAATATTCTTTATTGAATTTTATACACTTATTATTGATTCATGTAACCCTTACTGAGAATTTTTTCCCACCCTTTTTTATCTTCCTATGTTTATGAAGAAGAAGTATTTGAATAAGTGTCAAGGAAGCATTTTATTTTCATTTGTTATGTCCTATGATTAATTAACAATGTAATATGGGAACCACGTATGTATCTAACTATACAATTTTACTAAATTGATCAATCCTTGGTGATGTGATATCTTTAATCTATGTCATTGTAATAAAATAAAAATTTAATCTGGGCTAATGGCGTCGGGCATGTTATAATAATCCATTCAAGATAACATTAATATATCTCCAAAAACCATTATACTTAGTTATGATCATCAGTTAGGGACAAATAAAATTTTTTACATTTGAGGGGATATTTTCATTTGACCATTCATGTAAAATAAATTACAGCATACATGAATAAATTAAAAATAGAGATTTTCATTTTTATAATTTACATGTCATGTTTATAATAATTAAAACCAATATATTATAGATATATAACTTGAGCCTCATGTTATTATTGTAGTAATTAATGAAATTTATGAACATTACATTTATATGAGATTTCCCTCACATCCTTATGTGACCACCTGACAAAATACTTCCACAAATCACTTACTAAGTGACTTTTAAAAATAAAGGATGAATAATAATGAGTGTTTGGAATCATATTACATAAATTAAAATATTTTAACTTATATTAAAAATCATTAATTTAATAATAAAAAATGTTATAATGTTATATTATTCTATCTAATTATTACTTATTATATGTATATCATCATCATCCATGAATCCTTTTCCATAAAAAATATATCTTGAAATATTTTTTAATAAATGAGACAATTTCAATCATCACATTAACAACACATCCAAATATATTTTAGGATAAAGTGATATTAAATTTTTTAGGGTAACTAATGTAACTATTTAAATATTCTTTTACCTACATTCCATAAATTATTTTAGGAAAAATTGATAATACATTATTATGAAAACTAATTTAATAGTTAAAACTTTTCATTACCATTATACACTATCCTATTTTATGATATAAATATTATAATTTTGATTAACTAGTATAATATTTTGTTAAATAGTTATTATGACATGTTATGGTAACTAAATGTAACTATTTCTAAATTATTACAATTATATTCTACACTATATAGGATATCAAGTGAATTGAAATTCCTCAGACAATCTAATATAACTATTTACATTTTTATTATTTTCATATACTAAATGTTACTTTAAGATATAAATTCAAATTCACATACTATAACTAAATATAAATATTTATATATATTTTTTATCACATATCCTAAATTTTTTTTTGGATATTTAGTAAAGAATTAATATTATCTTAGACTGGTATAATCCTTTTGTTAAAATTAATATTTAACATCTCATAATAACTTAATGTAACAATTTTCTTTTTTATTTTTTTTCACTTAGCCTAACTCTTTATGATATTTAGTGAAGCATCAACACAACTCTTATTGACACAATCATTTTTTTGAATATCTAAATTATCTAAGTTTGTTCATTCTCTCACAATCGTATTAGATATCATATTCTCTTCATAATATTCTTATACAAATCATCAAAATCTAATTTCTATTTTATTAAATAACATTTATTTATTTTTACAGGAAATGATAAAAAATATACTATTGTTTCAATATCAAATATGGTGTTCTATGTTTTTTGTTCATTTTTAATTGAATGGAATGCATTATTAAAACAGACCACCAATGGCTTCTAGGATCACCTCCCCAAATAATGAACAAAAATTTGGATAAATGATTTTATACTGGATAAAAATTTATCAAAATATTCTTCTCAAAATATTTCACGGAATCTAATTAATCGTAAACCATGTGTACATATTTTATAATATAACAAAAACACTTTTTTATTTAACATCATATTATCATATAATATAAGTGAGATAAAGATAAACCATTTTTAATTATATTCATTTGAGATTAATAAAATATTTTACAATCAAATTCTCAATGTATTAAATATTTACATCGTCTCATGAATATAACCTACATGATTGACCAATTATTCCTTTGAGTATAAAATAATGTATTTTTACAAAAAAGTTTAAAATATTAATTTGGTATTAAATACCATTCCAGAATCATAGATTTAATTTCCATAATGTCCTTACATAATATGGACATTCCATGAAGTTTCACAAACACTATCAGGTGCATGAGTCATGTTAAATTATTTTAATTCATTTCTGAATTGACAAAGGTTTCAATGATCTTTATTTGATTCTTGAAGAAATATTTTTTGTTGTTTTCAAAATAATTTTCTTCTTTTTATTTATATTCATACCCAATTTGACACTATATATAACTAGGATATATGCATCAAATACTGAGTTCATCCATTCTCAATATTTAAAGAATATCATATAACACTTTTTTATTGAATTAAAAAATATTTTCATAACATTTCAATAAATTACAAAAGGATAAATTTCCAAATAAGATAAATCAATTTTAGTATCCCCTTTAAATCAGGTTATATAATTAAACTAATAATAAACCATATATAAAAACATCCATCTCATTTCATTTAAAATACCATTATTTATAATATTTTTCCATGATCTAAATGAGATAAAATCAACATATTTTGATGAGTTTATCCAAGCATAGTACATTGATGTTATCAATGTAGCTACTTTTTTTCTCTATTACATGAATGAAAACAACCTGATATAATTCTTTCTTAATATATGAACTTATATATATTTACCAAAAATTGTAAAATAGACATCTAAAATCATATACCTTTCAAAATATTATAATGGTGTTATATAGAAAATAAAACATTAAAGAAAACATTAGTCCCCCCAAGACATTAATATATTAATCCGTAATGAATTTAATTTTATGTACTAAATAATATTGATTATGTGATACTATAATCATTGATGTACCCAATCATATAGAGTATATGAGTGGAGACTACATTTCCTTTAGTCTTTTTCCATATAATATTTTTGAAACCATAATAGAACCATTCCATGATGACATAATCATCTAGACTCACTTGTCGAACAGTTTCAACAATTAATTACTCTAGGATGACCTATTCTAACACATTTAATATTTTTCATGAACAAGAACATTTCGTAAAGTAATAGTATGATGAGTTTTTTACTTTATGTTTCTCTATTAATAGATTAATATAATGTATAGTTTTATGATGGAGACACATTAATCTACAAAATAACTTTTTATCATATTTAAATTATGTCTTGTATCTATTAATTAAGTATTGTTAATCATAGTTCTCCCTCTAAAAATGATAACCCCACAGATCATATCCATTTAGTTATACAACATCAATATTTCACTATGAAATGATTCTGCTATGTTATTTATCTTACCGCTTAGTTATTTATGTTGGGACTCATCCTGGTCATAATATTTGTAAAACTTTTATAATAGTGTAGAGAAGACTCGATCCAAATCTATATTATAGATTCACTCAAATCTATTCCTCTAGTAAGAAAATCATATCAGAGTCTCCTGGATAGTTTCATCCAAATAAAATTCCATGAATGGGTTTGAATAGGTCAATCTAAGGGAACACATCTATGGATGACCAACTAAAGGATGTTCCAATTTAACCCATTACTTTTTCAACTTAAATTGGATAATTTGTGGGAACCCATCTATGGCATGACCTAACTTGTTGGATGATCAAGTGTTGACAATTGATTCTCGAAAGAAATATAAAACTTAGTATTTGAGGGGTTTTTATTTTCCAGTATCACCAATTTAATATACATGATATTCATATTAAATTCATGAATAATACAACATATTTAATCATTATATTATAATGTATTATTCTATTTCTATGTATGCGTACATCTAATAATTTATTATTGGAAATAACTATTCCAAATACCAAATTAATGTCTTCACACCACACTAATGTATATCTCATTACACAAACCACAAGTTTTTTTTAATCACCCAAAAAAATAATTCATGTGTTTTCAAGCATATCCAAATGCATCGAATGCATATGGTACGTCATCACATAATATAAATGCATAATGTTATATGATATTTAAAAACTCCACATGATAAAGCATGTAGTGACAAATATACCACCCCATTCACATTCCTAGAAAAAAAGCCTCTAGGAAAGTTGGTTGTCCACCCTCAAGTCCCTCTACCATGGTAAACATTATTATAGATATAATTCAATTCATGAAATCTATTACACAAAATATACACAAACTATTCCCAATAGCTACTCTCAATATCATAACTAAAATAACAAACTTAGGTAAACGTAGATGAAATCTAAATTTTATGATATCAAACCTATAATGATATAAAAAACTCTATCGTAAAATAAATCCATAAAATTAATTTTTCAATAAACTCATTCATAATATAACCTTTTTAAAAATATGGATAACGTTGTGAATAACCTTTAAATAAATTGAGATTTCAAATATTATTACACGAGATAAATATTTATGAATAATTTCTTAAAAAAGGACACTTATAAATCATTTTATAATTTCATATTTAACATTTTTGGAATTCCATAATACTGAATTTAAACTATTTGTATTCATACCAATGTGAATTCTATCATATTTATCATAACATGGAATTTTATTTTTAAATATATAATATTAAATGAATTATTAAATATTTAAAATTAAATTTATATTATGTAAACCATTTAAATAATCTATGTATCATAAAATTAATTATTACATAATCCTTGATCATGTGAATTATCAAAACACCTTTTGATATGGCTTAAATAACATCCAATTAAATCCCTATTAATTTAGAAAATCTCAAATTAATTATTTACGAAATGAACAAGAGTATTAATGAAACTTAATAAATAAAAACTTTATTTATTTTTCAAAGTATGTGACATTTAGGAAGTATTCATAAATTAATTATTTTGATAAAATTATTAAAAAATAACAATTATATAAAAATATTATATTCCTTTAAATAGGAACCCTATTACATTTAAAACAAATTGAATTTATATGATATTTCATGAATTTAATACATTTTATTTTATAATACCTAATATATAAACATTTTTATATATTTTAAATATCGTATATATTGTTATATATAAACACATTATAAATCACATTTTCTGATCTATAAAGAACCCATTTATTTCTATAACCTAAACAATGGAATTCAAATTTTAAAAGGGTTTTTTATAAAATATATATCAATTAAACATTAAAATTTTATAGATAATTATTTAATATATCATATTTATAAATTTCTACAGATATATCAAAATACATTTTATATTATTTATCAACAATTTATAAATAGTATAATTCAATTAAAAAATTAATTCACATGATTAAAATAAATACTTTATATATTTTCATCAGCATTACAAATATATATGTTCTTTTCATACTTAGACTTTAGAAATATCATTTTATAATGAAAACATGTTTTCATAAAATTATATATAAATTGATTTGTCAAATAATAATTTGATCTGATACCACTGATGGGTGGAAGAATCTACATTCATCATATGAACTTTTAAAACTAGAAATCCAAATGAACCTATTAACAGACTCCATTCCCCAAACTCTTTGGGAATGAAACTCTCTGATTCATAATGGAGCTCCTTGGTGGAGTGTCAATCATTGTCATTGTTTATGTGTTAAAGCTTCTAGAAATCAACTAACCCTTTAGCTTTTCCTTTGATACCACTGATGGATTTATTATGATCATTATAAAATTATATACAGTGGAAGATAAAAAAATAATAGGATGATATATATTTAACAATAATCATGTAAATAAATCTATAAAACAACGTACTTGAAAAATGTAATCTGCAACAGTCATCTTCATACTAAGTGAAGAAGAATGCCTGATAATGATCATGAAGAAATTAAAAAAAGCACCATAACTCTGAGGGGGGAACATCAGTCAATGAATCTTTGATCATATCTTGAGGATACAGGAATATTTTCGGGTTTCTACCTCCTTCCTACGATATTATTAACAACAGTGCATGAGGAACATTGAAATGCGAGTCTTTCTCACAATTGGGGTTTTAAATAGAAGGGATCACATCCCTTTATATATCCTTCCAGGATGTGTTTCATTAAATAAAAATGATTTGGAAGTATTTATGTATTCATATATATTTATAACAATTTATATTACTTTATTATATAATATTAAATTAATATTCATGAAACTTAATCGATTTATTACATATTGATAATGAAAACTTTTATGAGATATATATTTTTTATAGTATTGTATGTTTTTAATACATGGATAACATTATTTTAATATAAATCTGATTATTAAATATTCACACATATATACTATATTATATTGAATATATGTATTAGTGCATATTGATCAAATCTTCCTTCGGATCCAACCTATACATCATGTTGTGTACTCAACCCGAGGTCTATTATATTTTGGGCATTGTAACAAGATGCTAATATCATCCGAGTGAGATTAATTGGATTAATATCAATTATATATTTATGTATTAAATAATTATGATATGTTCCTAGTAAATAGTTGTTATAATGAGATCATTATAAGAGGTTACAATTGTAACACCATGATATTTTATGTTATATTACTCTGGAAAAAAATTTGTACTAGCTTAAGATATAAAAAATCCCATGTCTAAATTAATTGAAATTTATTAAAAAATCTTAACATATAAATTATAGTGGTGGTAAAATATATTACTTGTTAATTATGAAAAAAAATATTATTTACAATAAATTAATTGGTTATCAATTGAATTGAAATAAAAATAAAATCATTTAAAAGTAAAAGATATGTTTCTTCTAAAAAACAATTTCTATGCACAAAATGTGTCTTTATCATAATAAATTAAATTAATATCAATTTATGAATGATTTTAATGAAATTTATATATTATATATTCAATAAAAGTTTTTAAAATTCACCTAATTTTTTTCTATACATCTGATAAGTATATATTATATGTTTTTTGGTTGAAAATTTATTTTCCTGAAAAACATTTCATCGCATTTTACACCCTTATATTAAACTGAATTTCTAAAAAATGTAGATATTTTATAATTATTTATAAATTAAATATATGAAATTATGTTATTTATATTTGTTAAATAGGTCCCCTTTATTTTTTTGTAGATCAAAATATTAGCCATAATAATGTTTTTCACCCTGATAAATTATAACAGGTAAAATTAGGTTTAAACTTTTAGATAAGGATTTCAAATTTCCCAAAAAAATTACTATATATGATTGGAACAATATTTTTCAGCTAGTTCTATCCACGTATACAATATATGGTAACATTGTGTCATATTTATTTTATTATGACCTTTATGTTAATTTAAAAAAATTATAAATAAAACATTTTACTCTCTTGACATTAATATCAATAAATTTATTACATAAGGATAAAAAAGAAGATATGTTTAGTTCTAAATAAATATTTTAAATATAAATTAACTTTATTTAATATTAATTTATTTGTAATTTTGATTATTGAAAAATTACCTTAACTAATTATGCAATTCTGGAGTAGTATTATTTCAGTTAGTAAAAAAATAAAATTAATTATTATAAAGAAAATTAAAGTAATACAATTTGACCTAGGTATTGTTTTCCATGAGTTTCATATATTAATATAACATATTAGAGTTGGGTTAATGTTTTACATTAAAATTCGATTACCGTCTTGCTCGAATTAAAGTAAAATTAAATAAATAGTCTTAAAATGAATTTAATGATATTTTATAAAAATTATGTATTTTTTAAATTATTTAAATTAACAAAAAAATTAAATAGGACAATTTTTATAATTTATAGTCTAATATTTCTACCATTTTCCATTTATGAACCACTTTTTACCTTATAAAGAAAATTATAACCCTTTAATAATGAAAATGGTGACACTGTGGTAAAGGTTAATATTGGTTAACCAAGGGGTTGATAAAAAATATTTAGTTTAAAATGACCCCAAAACGTATATAGATTTAAGTTTTTTCTAAATTTTTAAAAATTTCAATGAATAGTATTCTGTTATATTTTAATCTTTTTAGAAAATCCATGATTGATCCCCCCTCACTTATAAAAGGGCACACATTCTTCTCCCTTATTTTCACCATTTGATTTTTATAGCTTAAACTGTACATACCATTATACATTTTTATATTCTTCCATCACATCCTAGATAATTTTTTATTTCCAAAAGGATATCCTTACATGTTTTATGTCATGATAAAACATAGAGTTCTCGACTAAGAGGTATAGAACTTAACTTGAATTTTTTAATTTTTTTCTAAAACAAATTATAAATCCATGTTATCAACTATAAAATAATGAATTCATTATCTTCAATATATTAAATTATTATTATTATTATGGAACAACCATTATCAACATTCTATATATCCTACAGAAAGGGAAAACATTTCTCATGAAAATGTTTTACATACTCTATACAAGTAGAGATATAATTTATTGTTCATCCCCACTTTACTTAGATAGTTATAATGATATATTTAATAAATAAATTATTATTATTATATAATTTCTATTTATTATTGACATTTCATTAATTTTATCCATTAAACAATGGACTCATTTTTCATGCGTAGGTATGACCTACCATCTACATGAATGTTTTAATTCATTTTTATATTTATATCATTTATAAATGAATATAAATATATATATTTAGTATATATGATATTTATATTGGGTTTAAAATTCAATATATTATGGAACCATGATAAGAATATAAAGACTGAGATTGTAGAACAAAAACACACATGAAAAATGAAGCATTTATCCCCAAAAATACTAATTTTAATAAAGAATTGTTAATGAATGGGTGATAATATATGTTATTAAAATCATTATTGGAATGATATATATGTGTATGGTTTTATAATACATGTATAATAAAAATATATTTATTATGTTGTGGTTTTTAATGCATATAATGAAATGTGATACTTAAGTTAAGGTTTATATATTACAATATCATTGTTTATCAGGATTGATTGTGATTAAGATCTGACGATGAAATATTCTGGTCTACCTCTCTATAAACTCATAAATGTTTTTATCCTGTGATTATTTCTATAGGGTAAATGTTTTGTTTTATTTTTTTCTATTTAATTTCTCGATATAATAAAATAATATTTTTAATGACAAATGACATTATTTATCTCTTTGATCTAGAATATTGTTTTCTTTTATAACCTTAATTTGTAATTATATTTTCAAAATGATTTTAATATTATACTTTTATTTTGAAAATATCTTTTTTCCCATTATTTTATTTTTGTTATGGAATATTCTTAGTATTTTCCTAATTATATTCATTTATACCATTTTGAAAGAAGTATGAACACAATGTTTCATTTTAACATATACGATAGAAAAATAATTTCAGGCCTTCACAAACACTATATTATTTGATTATTAATTAATAATTTTCCATGGTTATTTTTAATGAAAATATTTTACTGAATATTCAATAGATTTTTGGATTTTAAATATGTTATTTGAATTTGAAAATGTTTTTTTAAAGAAATGATCTATGTGATATTTGATAAGAATATTTCATCTAAGATGAAGTCATTTGATGTTACAAGATACTTACTAATGATATGATCAATGGATAATATCCTAATTATTTCTCTGGATAATTTACGATCATGTTTTGAGGATGTTTATAAAACCTATTTATTTTCAACAAGTTATGATATGATGAATTGATGAAATGTTTATGAAACCTATTTTTTTTAAATACCTATGCCCAAACGAAATGTTTATGAAACCCATTTATTTTTAACGAATAATATATGATGAATGTTTTGTATTCTTATGAAAAACATCTATATTATTTATATTATGTAATTGGGTGGCCTTAGAATTATATAAACCTCCAATTCATTAGGTGAAGATTAATATATCATTAGAAAAAAAGATTGGAATGGGGAGTGAACCCAGTTTAGTAATGAAACCTTTCCACTTTGATAATATTGAGAGTGAACCATTACTAATATGAGGAAATGTGGATTTAACCTAATATGTTATAATACTCATTATAGTGACCCTATAATTCTAACAAAATAATTTTCCATGCTTTTGTGTATTCCAAAAATAATTATCTTATTCAAATGTTATGATATCATGGCTCTTGTTATTTTATACATTTATGATTCATGTCTTATGAAAATAATATATTAATTCTATGAATCATGATTTTGTTCTATTATATTATGTGTATAGTTCTCAAATGTAATGATTATTTTTTCATACCCTTTTATTCTTTTTATTTCTATATGATCATTGATATATCCATTTTCACCATTAATGATCATCTAAGAACACCATTTATTTTATTTCTTATCCCGATGATATTGTCGATGTTTTTAGTTTTGATTTATATAAGAAGTGTGTAGGTTGTGAATAATTATGTGGGACTTGTTGTAAGTCTTGTGTGGAAAAGTTGTTCATGTATCCAAGTTTCCAAATGCACAATCCCTATAATATTGTGGTGTTTATTGTTATTTTATGTAATCAATATTGTTCAATGAAGATATAAATTCTATGAATGAAATTTATGGGTCACTATAGTTGGTATTAGAAAATATTTTATTTACCAATGGAAATAGGGATGACAAATCATTAGTGATAACTGTTAGTAAAATACTATCTGTAGGAAGATAGCCTAATTTATGTTAAATAAATGATAGTGGGTTTCCTTTAAAATCATACCAATCTAGATAAAACTAGTGGATGTGGTTTTGCAATAGTTGAATCTTGGTACAATAACCTCAAAAAAGAGTTAGCTGAGTATATCTTCATCATCAATCTAGTGCATAGTGAGGGTTTCATTGTTGTGCATCTATTTTGATAATCCAAAATTATATACTTCTATTAATTAACATTTTCATTAAAAATCAATGTAAAAGGATTGAATTGATAATGATCATGGATAAACAAGGATAATCCTAGGGTGTAATATGTTTAAATTAAGGATTAATTATTTAGATATCATTTAAATGAGTTTTCATTATTGATCACTCTTGTCAAAGATTCCTAATGGTCATGCTAGCCATTTTATTTTACTAATGTATTAGAGAAAAAATTTTAATGTTGTGGTGGATACATGTATGCTAGAATATTTAAGTACACATTTTGAGCATTGTTTTTTGAATGGTTACGAATCGCAAAAACTATCAATGAATTTCAATTAATGTCCTCAATAATTCTATGCTCAGTTAGCATTTAAAACCCCTAATGGTATGATGCTGGATTCTCAAGAATATAATTATTCTTTGATTAAATATTGTTGGAATTTCACACATTCAAATGTTTTTAGTATCCCTGTATTTGAATTTATTTTTATATTGGGAATATATATTCATTATTTATATAAACCTCATATAAATTGTTGAGGAATGTGATTCACATATGATATTTCATAGAAAATTATGTTAATTTATTACTAATATTATAATTATGAACATATAATGGAAATTACATATATTATATTAGTATTGATTCATATTTAAAAGGTGGTTTTATTTTATATTACTGGGGAGAAAAACAACAGTAATGAAATTCCTATTGTATGAGAGTTTGTTGTTGTTTTTCTAGAATATTTATGGAGTATTACACCAAATAATTAATTTGGTTTTTTAATAAGGCTCATATAATTTTATACACCTATTTAGAAGAATCCATATCAAATGGACCTAATTTAGTAGAAGAAACTGTAGAAGAAGCTCCAAGAGAATATTGAAAAGTGATTCTTTTTAACAAATGTGACACCTTGGGGTGTACGTATTATTTTTTATCATTGAAGATGGATTGATATGAATTTTAATTTATTAGAATAAAATTAACAACATCACAATCATTAATAGGAATCATCTATACCTTATTGAGGTTTTGTTAAATCAATTATGGGGATCTCAAACTTTTTCTATTCTTGACATTTGATCTCGATATTTTGAGTAAAGGGTCAAAAGTAAAGACATGATAATGACAGATATAACACCTTAAAATGATAAAAGGTTAAATTTCCAAATGTCATGACTCTTATAAATATGTTGAAAATTCAATTTATTGAGCCTACATGATTAAAAATCTATAGTTAATAATTATTTCCCGATGTTGTGATTAATATGGGTGACCTTTTGGGATGTTTCCCCGAGTGTGTGTAAGTGAGGAAAAAGAACACTAGAAAGAATATATATAGGACTTGGGGGAAAACCATTAGTTTGATGACTTGTTCATGCATGTGGGTGGTTCTTAGAGAGTGGAACATGTTTGTATGGGGAAACTGCTGTCTAGTACCCTACAACCATGTTAAGGATACGTGTATATACAATCACTGGGTCACAGTTATTATATTGGTATTAGAGGATAAACCCATCCTTATTTGTAGTGGAACTTCTTAGGTTTATATGTAGGATCCAAAACATGTAGGATGTTCTCTAAAGGGGTGTGCTAGTGAATGTAGCACCCCTTAATGATAAATGGATAAATGACTAAATTATATGACTAATGTAAACTATGTGATCCTTTATTTTAGGGGCCTATGTAATAATAAATCCACAATTATGCATGATTGGCATGAAGTAGTGATTAAAATGGGTGACCTTATTTGATGTTTCCCAAGGTGAGTACAAGTGAGGATATATCAAACAACAATGAACGTGTGTTGGTATGTTAGGGAATTCATTAGCCTAATTACCCATTCAGGAATGTGGGAGGGTCCCATGGAGTGGAAAATTTGTCTCTGTAGAAAGAGGTGGTTCTTGGAATGTCAATACCTTACATCCATGTTAAGGCATGTGGAAATGTGTCTATGGGGAACTAATTAAACCTAATAATCCAGGAACTGACAACCATGTTATGGTGGGGAGTTTATTCTTTCAGTGGGGACCTATAGTTACATTTTTGAAACATATGAATTAAACCACTATGTCTGATCCATTGTACCACATTACCTTATGAGTGACTCCTAGTACTCCAAAAATAGCTGACTAGTACTAAGGGTATCGATTAGAACCATGGGGAGACTATATGCTCCAACTAAGTGAACAAAAAAATGAATAATGAATATAATAAATAATCATTTTATATTTAATTTTTGGAGCCTACATGACCAGATCTCTATAATCAAGAATAGTGGTATAGATTAGTGATTATGATTGGGTATCTTCTCAGAATTTTCTTAGGATCATGAAGGTGAGGACGAAGCAAACTAGAAAGAACATGTGTTGTTATATGGTAATATTCATTTGTCAAATGACCCCTTTTTTCACATGGGTGTGCCCCATTGAGGGGACCACATGTCTACATGGAAACTATTGGTACCTAGTTGGTTTGGACATGATATTCATGTTAAAGTTGGGGAAAATGTGTATGTGGTCTAATTGGTGGTACCTGGTAGGCCATGACCAAATGACCATGTTAAGGTGGTGTGTTTATGTGGTTAGTGGGTCCATGTTGTTACAATTTGGTAACATCATAACAAGACCCACTAATTAAAATGTATAGTTTCACAAGACATTAGATACGCCTCCTTGTTTTTCAATGGTTGCTGACATGTAGTGAGGGTCTCTAATATAACTATGGGGAGACTATACCCTCTAACAGAATGAAAACAAGAAATTAATTACCAATATAGTTTAAAATAAAATAACATTTATTTTTGGTATTCTAACTGATAACAAGTCCATAGTAAAGAATTAATGGAATGGATTAGCTGTTAGGATGAGTGAACTTCTCGGATGTTTCTCAGGGTGTGTTTTAGTGAGGAAAAAGATAACTGGAATGAAGAGTTGTTGTCCTTTAGGGACCATGATTAGTCTTATGACTCTATTGGGCATGTGGGTTGGCCCCACGATATCTAACATGTGTTGGTGAGGAAATGGGTATTACTTAGAGGACCAGGACCCTGACACCATATAATGGAATGGGACCACATGTCTTTGGGAAAACTGTAGGAACTTGGTTGGAAAAGAACATATGGTCATGTTAAGGGGGGGTTTATACTATCAACACAACAATGTTGTCATATTTTTTTATTTTCTAAACCCTAACCACTAATTCCAATCAAAATCTCCAAATTACATCCGGTGTACCTCCCTATATTCCATAAAAAAACTGACTAACTATAATGTTATAAATTGAGTGCATTGAGAGATTGTAACCTCCACCAGAGTTCACATAAAAAAATAAATAACCAATATAATAAATAATCTGAGTACATTAACTTTTAGAGCCTATTTGATAAGAAATCAATAGTTAAGTGTGCATGAAATTGATTAGTGATCATGATAGGTGACCATATGGGAAGATTCTTAGGGTGTGTGAATGTGAGGAAAATACACGCTAGAAATAACATATAAGAGCGTATTGGGATATTCATTAGTCGGATGAACCATTCAGACATGTGGGTGGGCCCAAAATGGGTACCTCATGTTTGTAAGGAAACAGGTGGTTCCTATAGGGTTAGGACATAATGACCATGTCAAAGAAGGGGAAAAAAGGTATGTGAGGAAACATGTGGTATCTGGAAGGCCATGACTCAATATCCATGTAATGGTGGGGGTGTCTATGCTGTCAGTGAGGTCATGTTGTTACATATATGTAACATTTTTACTCAAACCATTGAGTTTGAGATGGAGTTTAACAAGACCATAGGCATGCATCCCCATATTCTAGAGGATTCAAAATAAAAAAATAGGGTCTCCATTGGATCCATAGGGATACAATACCCTCCACAATAGTTAAAATAAGAAAGAAATAACCAATATAATGAAGATATAGAGTACGTGTCTAAACTAATTTAGATGGGTGACATTATAATATGTTTCATATAGTGTGTGTGAGTGAGGAAAAATAACAGTAGAAATAAAATATACTGGATTATGGGTACAATAATTAGTCCAATTACTTTTGGATACATGAAGTTTCAATTTTTGGGTCATATAATCTCATACGAAGGTATATCTGTTGATCCATCAAAGGGAACATTATTGAACATTTGACAAGACCAACCACTATGTCAAAAATCCATATTTTTTATGACAATCATTAATAATATCATATATTTGGGGATAATGTATCATGGATTTTATATACATTATCAAAGATAACACATAAGGGAGTTATGTTCCTTTAAATAGATGAATATGAATAAAATTTCATGATACAAAAGAATAGGTTAGTTAATGCACCTATACTTAAACTACCCAATAGTTTAGATGGGGTTATAATCTATATTGATGCATTGATTAAGGGACATGGATGGGTCCTCATGAAGAATGATATTGTTATATATTATTCCTCACACCAATTGAAAATTCATGATAAAAGTTACCCAACTCATGGTTTTGAGTTAGCTGTAGTAATTTTTGTATGAAATATATTGAGAAATTAGTTTTGTGGATAAATATGTGATATATATATTAATAAAAAATTTAAAGTATATATTTACTCAAAAAGAGTTAAATATTCACTAGAAAAATGGTTGGGAAGATTAAATATTATGACTTCTCAATACATTCCCACCCTGGGAAGGATAACATTGTGTTTGATGCATTGTTTAAAAAGGATCTTGATATCATATCTAATATGATGATTATAAAAGATTTAATATTAATTTATTTTAAAAAGATGAATATAGAAAAACTGAATGAAGTGGAGTAATCTAATCCTTCTAAAATTTGTGTTCAACCATCAATACAAGTGCAGATTAAAGAGGCATAGAAGGAAGACAACGATCGTGAGAAGAAAGTGAGAAATGTTCTAAATTATAACTATCATTATTATGGAATTATAAGGGTCAAAAACCCATGTATGTATTTTTTCGATAGAATATTTTAAGAAGTATAGATTGGATAAAGATCATATATTATCATTCATTCATGATGTATGTATCTGTATAGAGATCTGAAATACTATTTATAGTTGGATAACATAAAGAGATATATTATATAGTATGTATATCTCTTCTTGGTGTGTTTGTATGTTAATGATGATAGACAGAAGTACAAGTTCATTTGAAAACAATTACACATATTAGAATGGAAATGGTAAAACATCATGATAGATTTTGTCATAAGACACCATAAAAAGTCCACATTAAATAATTATATTTTGGTTGTATTCGATAACCTTCCCAAGTCAACTCACATCATTTATATGAGATAATATTTCAATATTGACCATCTTTATATAATATGCATTATGGAAGTTGTAAGGTTTCATGGAGTACCACATTCTAATATATCTTATCGAGATTAAACTTTTACCCAATTATTCTACAGATGTCATAAAATGGATTTATATAATGGTTTGAGTTTCAAAAGTAATTATCATCCTCAAATATATAGTCAGACTAAAGGATCTAGTAAAACCCTAGATGATATGATAAGGAGTTTTTCCATGTATTTCAATGGTGGTTAGGGTCAACACCATCCACTAGTCATGTTCTATTACAACAATATCATTCACTTGATCATTCAGATGGATCCATATGAATCTATCTATGGAAATAAGTGTGTAACTAAAATTTTCACTGATAATGAAAAAGAAATAAATATTTTAGGAAATTATGTAAATGAATAAATTGTATAGAATGTTAGACATGTTCAGTGGTATTTCAAGGAATATCATATTTGATATAAAATTTATACAGAAACTAATAGGTGAAATCTAGAATTAAAATCCCATGATAAAGAAATTATTTGAATTTGTCTATTTAACAAGGTAATGGGATTCAGAAAGAAGTGAAATATGATTCGTTGATATATTTATCCCTTCTAGATTCTTGATCGAGTTGGAATGGTAGTTTATTGTTTGGATCTTCTATAACTCCTCCCTTAAGTTGATGATGTGTTCTATGTACCTCTCATAATGTAGTTAATACCTAATCCATCACATGTACTGAACTCATATTTTTTACAATAATAGCATGATATATCTAATGAATGATAAAATATAGAAATGTTGTATCATAGAGATAACGTTCCATGGAACAAGTTTCCCTACCTGGTAGAAGATCACTAAAGGAATTAGAAAATCAAACAAGCTAGTTGGGAATCTAAAGATGTGTCAAAATAGATATATACTTCTTTTTCTATATTACATTTATGAAATTACGAGGTTCAGTTTTACTTTACTTTTGTTAGGATTTAACATTATGATATTTTATGATAAATTTTTCTTTAAATAAAATTTTATTGATATCTATTGATAATTGCAACCCTGAGTCTAAATGAAGAATAATATTAGAAAATATTATAAACTATCCATTGAATTTGAATGTATAAATAAAAATAACAAAATTATGACAATTTTTTATTTAAAATAAATTAATTGGCTGTCAGTTTATTAATACTAAGAAAAAATCATTTAAAACTATTTTTTTTTTCAAAAAACCTTTTTTATGTGAATAATGTATTTTATTTTAAAAAATAATATTTAATCACTACTGGTGAATAATATTAATTAAATTTATATATTATATATTCAATCAACTATTTCAAAATTCATGTGATTTTTTATTGAAATGATATAATAATATATATACAATTTTATGGTTAAAAATGTATTTAAAAAATTATTTTCATCATATTTTGTAAAAAAAATTAAAATATATATATATATATATAACTTGAATATATAATATTGTATTCCATATTTGAATTTAAGAGAATAATATTTTCAAAATACTTCCCTTTTATTTTTTCGTTGTTAACAGGTAACATAGTAAAAGAAATTTCCCTGAAAAGGGTTAAATAAGAAGAATAGTTCTAAAATTGGGGGATAAGGCTATAGAATTTTTAAAAAAATTATTCATTTATTTTATGAAATTATTTCATCCATTTCCATCCAACTAACTAATATATGTCCCCTTCGTGACATTTTTCTTTTATAATTACCCTTACATTAATTTATGAAATGAATAAATAGTAAAAGTCTCTCTCTTGACATTAATAAAATTAATATTTCTATACAAGGATAAAAAGAGTATAAGTTAAGTTATAAATGTTTATTGAAAATATTAATTCATTTTTTTCGTAAAAAATTATTTATAAATTATAATAATTGAATAATTATCTTAAATTATTACTTAATACTGACACAAATTTTATTCAATTAATAGAAAAATAAAATAAATGATTTTATAAATATTAAAAGTAATAAAATTTAGGTGAATAATTATTTTAAATGAATTTTATTTTTTAATATAACATAATAGAGTTGTTTTAAATATTTACATTCAAATTCTAATGTTGTCTTGTTTTCTTTAAGGTCAAATTAAATGAATTGTTTCATAAATGACATTAATGATATTTTATGAAGATAAAATATTATCAAATTATTCATAAATAATAAAAATACTCAAATAAGAATGGTTGAATAATATATGGTCCAAAATTTCATCACATTTCCATTAATGATCTAATTATCTTCTAATATGTTAAATTTTAACCTCTTAATATTGAAAAAGTCATTATCGTGGTTATGGATAACATTTGTTAACTAAGGGGTTAATTGAAATGATAATGATTAAAATTTCACAAAAACATATCTAAATATAACTGGTTGATTATATTTATACCTTATACTATATTTAGTCAAATATATATCTATTTTAAATCATTCTTATTGTGAATGGACCAATTATATTTTGATCTTTTTTGTAATTCTAAGAGTTCCCCTCACCTCACTTATCAAGGCCACGTCTTCTCATCTCTTACTCACACATTTTGAGACATCAAGATAAAAAAATACATACCGTAATACCTTCTTGTATTTCTTTATCACAATATGTGGTTTCTAGTATTAAAAAATTATCATCCATTTAAAGACTAATTTGTAATCCAAATGAGGGTTCTCAATGAAGAGGTATACCTCTTAATCGAGAATTTTAAATTTTATTTCTTCTTCACCATATTTTAAATCCATGGAATAATATAAAAAATAAAAACATTTATCTCATATATATACTGAATTATTATAATGATTATGTCACACTCATTATCTATCTTATTTTCTTCATACTCTAAGTGAAATTATCACTTGTGCAGATGTATGGCTTGTCATTTCCACCATGTGGTAAATTTCATTTTTCATCACCACATTACATTGATACTTATAATGATAGATTTAATAAATATATATTTTGTTAATAATATTATTATCATTATGGAATAGTGAATTATTATTTACCATTCCTTCATTTCATCCATCGAAAATTTGGTAACAATGTTCATTCGTATTTAGGACCCACCACCTCCATTACCTGTGTAATTCATTTTTCGATGTCTAAAATTTATAGATGAATATAAATATATTAAATGAATATAAATTATATAAATATTATTTTTTAAATTATATATATTACCTAAACATGATCAATGAATAAATAAAAATAATTTCAAACCAAAACATGCATGAAAAATGAAGCTATTGTCACCCAGAAAAATGTTTTTAATAAATAATTGTTAATAAAAATGATATAATATATTATAAAATATTCATATATGTTATGGTATATATTATTAGTATTATTTAGTAAATTTATAACAAATAAATATTTATTATACATGAGTTTCAAATGCGCATGAAGAAAAACAAGACTTGAGGTAAGGGTTTTACATTACAATCTCATTGTTTATCAAGATTGTTCAGGATTAAGTTATGATGATGAAATATTATAGCATACCAATATAGAAACCCAATATTTTTATTATATTATTACTATTTATAGAAATTGTATATTTTAGTTTCATTTTACACTTTAATAGTACACAATATACCAAACAAATATTTTTAAAGAAACCCAACTTTACTTCTCACTTTAGTCGAAAATCTATTTTCTTCCAAATCCACATGTTAGAAAACTATTTTCGTTAATGTTTTCAGTATTATTAAATTATTATTTACAATATTTTTTCTCTATTATTTAATTTTTAAATAATTATTTAAAATGGATCTTCTAATCATTTTATGAATTTGGTACGTTATGAATTGTTTAAAAAAGTATGAATGAAATTTTGTCCTTTAACTAATATAATATGAATAGAGTTTACCACTATCATGAGAATGAATTTATTTGAAGATACCTTTATATGTTTTCAAGTAAATTTTACATTTAATTTAATTATTTAATAATCATGAAATTTTTATATTTTAAATATGTAATTTCTTATTTTAAAGAGTATTTCCAAAATAAATGTTCCAAGTTGTCTTTTAATGGAATTTTTATTCTAAGATAACATCTTTAAATTTGCCTAATATTTAATGGGGTTATTATCCAATGACATCATCCTTATTATTTATCTTTATATTTTATAATTATTATGATAATATTTTTATCAATTCTATTACTTTTCTATAGGTTATTCTTTGAGAAATTAATTATGTTCTTATGAAACCAATTTCATTTCCACGGGTATGACATGATGTAATGTTCATAGAACCAATTTATTTTTCATGTGATATGATATGATAAATGTTTTATGATTTTTTGGAACATATATGTATTATTTTTATTAGGTTATATAGGGTCTCAAGTTTATTTAACCATTTTATTCATTTGTTAATGATTGATATCACATGAGATAAATAGGAGTATAATAGGGAGTGAGATAATTCACTAAGGTAATATGTCCATTATGATAGTCTTGAGAGTGAACCATGATTATTACATTAAAATGAGTATTTAATAAAATTCACTATTATATTATTTTTAATAATCCTTTTCTTCAATGGATATGATTTTCTATACTTATTTTTATTCCAAAAATCTATGTGTTACGATAATGTTACACTCTCATGGATAAATTTATTTTATTCCTTCTTAATTAATGTCATATAAACTAAAAATAATTATTATATCTCCCAAAATTATGATATATGATATGAAGGTTATAATTTTAAAATGTTAATATCATGTTTTCATACCATTATTCTCATGTTACGATTATGTGTTCATTGATTTCTCCAAGGTTTACCCATACATATCATTTGAGATTACAATTTATTATATTTCCATTTTATAGGATATGAATTATAAAATTTATGTATGATATCATTAATAAGGGTTATGGTGGTTACGAAGTAAATGAGAGATGGTGTATATCTTATATGAACTTGTTATTCATGTATCCATGTTTCCAATGGCACTAGAACCATACAATTACGGAATGAAACATTAGGTAATATATAAAATATTCATCTATTAATATTCGATATCAATTTATGAAAGTTATGGGTCATATAACTAATTCTATTTTCCAATCCATCGATAAAGAAATGATATCCCAATCTAGTTTTATTTTTTTCGTAAATGTGGGAGTTATCAGTTGGAAGATTTAAAAATAAGTCCCTATATTAGACTCGATTGTAGAGTTATAGTAAATAACTACATCAGATGGTGGGAAGTATAATTTTTGGATTAATATGTTCATGTTTTAACATAATATGGTCTGTATCATTGAGGGGGAAATAAAGAATTACTATGACATTAATTGATCTATTTCTCTGGCCAATGAATCACAGTCTTATCAAAGTGGCAAAATCAACCATCAAAAGTATTCTCACGTTAACGTGATTATTTAGAGGGGTTATGTTATTTTTTTATTGAGTAGATACAGAGGATATTGTAGCATGTAAATTATAAAACAATTATTATAGAAAAATCATGCGGTTCAAGTTGAATATCTTGGTATAGTATACGTGAGATATAATATATTATTGTTATGAAATGTATTCGGATTTTATAATAAGTTAAATCTTATTTTATCTTTAATTAATGTTTGTTTTACTTAAATTACATTAACTGTGGAATTATAATTATCCCCCTCTATGTAAGAATTTGAGTTTTCCCTAATTGATGACCATCACAGAGTGTAATGTGTTGTGATGATATGTTAATATTAGTATGATTATAATCATATACTCATTAAAAATTGTTTAATATGATATTTAAAGAAGTGGATCATGAAATTGCATATCAAGACATATATTTAGAATGTCCCCTAAAGTATATGATATCAAAAATTATTGGTAAAAAATATATATTCTATGAGAACAATTGAAAAAACAACATCGGTTATGAGAAAATTCAATGAAAAATACCACCAAGACACACATTAATGCCTAATTCCCCAATATTGAGTGATTTTTGATGCTCGAGGAGCTCCCAACCATGAAGAACATATCTAGCCATGTGAAGGGTTGACACTATCCTCTATGAGTCTGACACAGATTCGTGACCACCTGAAGGGTTGACGGTGTGATTTGGGAGACCGAATGTGCCTCACCAGTTCACAATGCCCAAAAATTACTTTGGGAGCCTCTTACCATGTTTATAAGACCCCCCAACTATAAATATCATCCTTATAAAGATCATTTTTATGGTAACAATAACCTTTTAGAATTTTAATTTCTCCCAATTCATGAAGTTCTTGAGCATCATGAACCATAATAAATGGATAATAAATGGTAATGGGGTTTAAAAACCCGCATTTCATTTTTTATTGACATCCTCTTCCCATTTTGGAAATTTGTTTCATGAACAACTATTACCTTTGTAAAGTAATATGTTAGTTAGTGAGGAAGATGGAGGAGAAACATGTTGTATCAAAAGAAAATCATGAATATGATTAATATGGACCGCTTCCAGTAGGATATCATGATCTTCTTCATGTTGATACTTAAATGTCCCCTAATCAGAATGATTATGTTAGACACAAAGAGATGTTTCATTTTTGGGTTTTTAAACGTCCTGTTTTGACCCCCTCTCCTTTCTAATGTACCAGATCCAAATAAGAACTTCATGGATGTAGTTAAGTTGTATAGAAGTTTTAGGTATTTTTATTTCCCCCAGCAGGTAGGGTTACCAGTAAGGGAAGAGATGCTTATGTATCGGCTGATCAGACCACAATTGAGGAGCATGTAAATCATTGAAAATTTCAAATAATTGATCATTCCTAGATTCTGAAAGGTGAAATGATCTAGAAATTCAACACACTCACTCAAATAATAGAGGATATTGTGGTATTTGATTATTATAATTTTACATTTGTGGAACGTGGATATTACCACATTTTTTTTCATCTGATGATCATTAGTAGAGAAAATGGAGTCTCAGTTCCTTATGCATGAAAGTTTTATTTCTTTGTATTCATGAATGGGATCAAAATTTTATCCTTTATAATGATAGAGAAACACATGCTCATGTAGTCATATGATTTCATAAACTTGACTGGAATTTATGTCATATAATAATGTTATGGTATATTGCTTCATCGGTTGGAAATCTGATATTAATAGTTTAGACAACTAATAATCCTTGGATTGGCCACTATTAAAGAATCATTATTGAATCCAAAATGGACTCTGCACTTATTAAAGAGTATTTTTTATAAAAATGGATGGAAATAAATATTTAGAAATTCAGTATGAATAGAAGCCCAAATTCTGCCTCAATTTTCATTTCATTGGGTATATGAACATTGATTCCAACCTGATTAAATTTTCTATGTTCTTTAAGATAAAAGGATGTGAATATGGAATCTGTATGAAGAAGGGAATTAATGAAAAATCAGGACCTTCTGTTGATGTCCCCATTGATAATGATATTAAAGATTAAGAATTCCCTAACCCAGACACTATCTCATCCAATGATAGTGTCTCTGAGTCACCAATACAGGCTCTTGATCTTGCAATTGAACATTCAAAGACCAATGATTCTTCAAACTCATGGTCTATTGAAATTTCAAATAGTATTGTGGATAGCAGGATTACTCAAACCAGTGTAGGTACTACTCTGGGTGATTTTCAGCCTGATCTACAAGATTCTGAGGTCCTTGGTGTTGATAATTCTCATCATTCATTACATCCTCATTATAAAGGGAATCAAATTTTCCTACACCCCCTTGATAAGGATGATCAAAGTGACCAAGAATAACCTTCAATGGTTCAATATGAAGGTATAAGGATGTTGTTGCAAATAAAAAATTGACACTTATCTGCAACCTGATGATGCAGTGGGATCCTACATTAATGTACTAGTGTATAAAGCTGCAATGAAAAATCTCATTTTGGCTTCAAAAGAGCTGGTCCAGTTCTTGAACAAATTTACACATCTATGTGGTTATTTCAAGTCTGAGTGCATGAAAGAAACACCTAATAAATAGAGGTATCACTACATAACATATATAAAATTCATGTCTGATTCCTTTCCAGACATTAAATCACATGTAGCCTTAGTTGCAGTACAATATGTAGTGGGAATGGAGATTAACATGATATTTGGGAATAAGAATAAGTTATTAAGAAATAAAAACCCATATCGGCCACATACCATGTCCTAGTCTCTTCTTTTATGATGTTATTTTATTTGAATTTCCAAGGGCATGGGTATTCTCCCACAACCTCAACCCTTAGGAATTTCGCTATGACCTAAAATCATCTTCTTATTGGTCTATCTAGACAAATAATGGAATTTAAAAAGTAGAAAACCTTTAAATGGTCTCCCCTTGGATTTTCCATTATCTCTTATCATTCCCCTCATAATTCTATAGTGTCACGTTAGGTCTTTAAAAATGAGATCATCTCCATGCATTATTACATTGACGATGAACAGTCTATTACTATCTCGATTGGGTTGAATGGATATAATCTTTATTTCCCTTTTTAATACTGTGAATCGATATATAAGAATATGACCCCTCTGGGAATATCTAAATGGACTATAAGTGAATATGAGATTGAGTTGAGTGATTATTACTAACTTCAATTCAGTGATACGACCTAAGGAAAAGAGAAGAATAAAATTTACCTAGTTGGATGCTCTTGAGTTATCATCCAATAATGAAAATTTTAATTTGACTTATGTTCCAATAATTGGATATGATTACACATGGTGAAGGTACACCCTTAATTCGAAAAAATACAACAAACATGATAGGTTCTTTATTCACATGGATGAGAGAAACCAAGCTATTGCAAGGTCTGGTATCACCCACCCAAAAATTCATTTTGATAATAATACCCTCTTAATGGATATTTCTGTGAATAATTTGATATTGTCCCCAATATCATTTAGATTTAACAATTCTTGGGTAGATATACTTGGATGTAGAAAATTAATTGTTGAATCATGGGATATCTCTTTTACTGGTTGTCTGTTACAAATTTTGTCAATGAAAATAATGTCGGTTGTGTCAGGAAAAAGGGAGTGGAGAAAACAAATCAGTCTTCATCCTTGACATTAATATTATGAATGATAATGATAATTTGTTTCAATATCAAAGGCTTAATCTGAATCAATATGTGGTTTAAAGGGATGTGATGAATGCTCCCACCAAGTTTAATGAGTTATTGGCTTAAAAAATTATTTCTTCAAATCAATATAATGTAATCTTGTTGAAAAAATGAGACAGGATTTCGAGATTTTTCTCATTTCATGCATATAGGGAGAAAGATCAAATGAGAGTTCACATCCCTCCATATTAATCATGTTCTATATAATTTAATAAATGAGATATCCAATGCTACTTGTAGCTACATTAAAATTCTTTATATTGATTAATGGGATGATAAAATCCAAAAAACGCACATCAACTTATCTACTATAGTTTATGACTCTCAAAACAATATGATTACTCATGCGCCATGTGATGATGAAATCAGAATAGGTGACATATCTCTGAATTCAGATATTTTACGGGGCCATATGGGTTCCTAAACAAATATTTCATGTTCTATTGGTACATTATGCATACAATTATTGTTAATTTGGTAATAGTTTTTTATCATTCATCTATTCAAATTGGAGTTAATGAAAATTTCATTTCATTAATTTCAAACAAGGAGAATGTTATTAAAAAATGTAGTTTAGACATGTTCCCATTGGTAACACCATTCCAAAGGTGGTCATTAAAATTATAGAAAGGTGTTTGGGATAATTTGAAATGTATTTATTACTCCCAACCAATTTGGGTTCATACCTTGAAGAATAATTCAAAACTAATTGTATATGGCCACTGAGTGTGTAAATATTATGAGAAGGAAAGTAAAGGATAGAACATGGACCTCAATATTGATATTTATCGGGCCTCTAAAATTATAAAATGAAAAATCATTTTTTCTATTAAAAGAATGAATGAGTTCTCCAATTGATTCAAAAATTTGAATAATAGTATTCATAAGATATCCATGCTCTATGTTCTTGTAAATGGGTATCCTAGATGTTTCCTTATGTTCACTAGAGGGGTGAGATACCGATATCCATTATATGGAATTATTTTCTCCATGGTGTGGATTACCCAAGAAAATTATTTTAAGATCTTGTTTGCAGTAGTTTATATCTAAAAATGAAGGCTGGAAGATCACTCTTTTCACCTTCGCATCTTTTTTATGCAGATGAATACCTTCTATTTTGGAATGAATATAGAGTAACAATTTTATATATTAAACATATCTTCCATCACTATGAATAATTTTTTGGTCATGATATTAGTTGGGAAGAAATCCTCTATTATCATTGGGAAGGGGTTTCAAAATCCTTGAAAAAATGAGTGACCATGAAGCTTGGTGTCAAGAGAGGAGTTATACCACTTACATACCATGGAGTACCTTTTTCGGGGTAAAAATAAGAAGTATTACTTAGAAAACATCTACTTAATAATTAAAAATCATTTTGAAACATGGATATGTAATTACACGTCTTCGGTAGAGATAATTGTCCTTTTCAATTCTATTTTCACTTCCATGTGTGTTTATTACTTCTCATTAAATAGATGGCCTCGAACTATTTTGAAGGAGCACCAACTTTTTATTCAAAACATCAGTAGGACTTCCTTTACTGATGAGAAGAATATAATCGTAGTTTTTTGGAATTATTGTATCAAACATATTGACATTGTAAGTATGGGGGTCAAGGATTGGAGGATATTTAATGAGACCCTTATTTAAAAACTCACTTGGAGTTTTTTTTTATATCCAATGATCTCTTGCTAGAATTTTTATTAGAAAATTTGGGAATAAAATTCCCAATGGATATTCTCATTAGACCCCATCCACAATTTGGACCTCTATCAGGTAAGATTATGGTGATCTACTACAGTCCTCAAAATATATGGTATGTTGGGGTCCTCCCTTAACTATGTGAGGACTATTTGGTTATTAAATGAAATGGGTGATGAGTAGGAAATTCAACATTCAATGAAGGATTTATCCATCACTAAAATCTAGTGTAATGGTTGTGCTTACGGGTTTCTCCTAGATCACTTCAATATGGAGAAAGATAGATATATATACATAGATACTGACACTCTCATATATAATCCTGTTTTCCATGGAACTTTTAGCACAAAGGAGTATTACAGATACATGTTTAGGTATCTACAATGACTCATTGGATTTTATCTTACAAAAACACATTTATTTTCCCTTCTGAATTTATAATTCAATGGACAGTATAAAAAATATGTTTCACATGCATTGGCTACTACAACATACAGGGATCAACATATGCTCTTTTTTTTACATTTTCCTTACTATGGATGAATCACTGGATCATTTTTTTTTGTCCTGCAATTTTTCATATAGGTTATGGAACTATATGAAGGATATATTTGGTTACATGATGGATTTAAGATTATTGAAAAAATTAATGTACTCCTTTCATGCTATAGGTTATTGTGACCGAGTTCAAAATCTCATATTGTATGTTGTGGCCACGATTTTTGCTTTTATTTGGGGGGATCAGAATTCCTATGCCTTTAAGAATCTATCTTTCACAATGATTGATATAATCAATGACATGCACCATGGTGTCCTTACTATAGTGAAAATCCATAATGGTTCTATGAAAAATTAATTTTATAAGTTATTGATTCTAAGATATCATGGAATTACTGTTAGGTGAGAAAATCCAATGATGGATAATTTCGTAATATGGATACCACCAATTCCTCATTGGATGAAAATCAATGTTGATGGGGAAACATCAGGTCCACTAGGACCCTCAGGTCGTAGTGGTTTCTTTTGCACTCATAGGGTCATCATTAGGGGATGATTCTACAACATTAATGGGAATTCATAGCTGACTAATGTTGAGCTATGGGCTTTGATCAAGGCGATTAGGTATGCAGTCTATCATGGATGGAGGTTTATATGGATGGAATCTGATTCAACTAAGGCCTTTGGAATTCTTCGATGTCGCTCATAAAAAGTTCCATGGAAGATACATCTAGAAATGATTGATTATATTAGGCATGTGGATAACCTTTGTATTATTGTGACATGCCTCTGTAGGAAGAAAATGGTGTTGTTGATTCCCACTCTAAGAGAGAAATTGAGGAGGCCAACTGGATGTGGTCCTTTGTGACACCGATATTTTTTATTGAGTTGGGTGAGGTGGATTTATGCGGTTATGTGTTCACTCACCTCTGTAAAACCCCCTTGTAACCCTTATATTGTTTCCTTTATTTTTAATAAAATCATTTAGGAGAAGGCATGCATGAATCCTTTGACATCGGATTAATACGAACCTCAATGGTACTTGAGGCTTTGTGAAGAACTCCTTTCCTAAAAAAGGAAATCATCTCGAGTTAGGGTCACCCTATTTTTTGAATCCTTCTCCCTTGTGATGATCATATCCTACATGAATAACATGAGCTTATTGAAGAACCTGATCTTCAGAAATCACCACTCAGTGATGCCCAAATCATCATGAAACAATTATCTCGGATCCATCCATGCCGCATCACATCAATGGACACCACATTGATAAGGTTGATTTCCTAGGGCCCCCAAAACCATCCAAGATTGGTTAATATACACATAAAGTCCCTATTTGATCCATAGAACCTATTAATATTGACCACTCCACTTCAAGTATTGTATGAGAGTCCCACATAAGTATTTATTTTCAAAATTATTATTCTAAAACCTTCTATTTCTCAGTATATGCACTCTAAATTAGATATCTTGTTAGACCACTACTCCACCCCATTATATCCCTAAATTTCTAAATCGATTTCCCTCACAATGTTTCATGATCATATGTTATGTAAGCCTATGGGGTAAGGAGTGGGTTCCCCATATCCAGACTACATGACATAAAACTATACAGTACTAACATACTCAACACATGATGCTAAACTATGACCATAACCTATGTTATAGACCTAGGATTCCTCATGAAATACCATTATGGTATTCCATGTTCATCCCTGTCGTTGATAAGTCCTCTCGCATAAGGTATCATTCTCACATAATCGCTAAATTGTCTCTAATTCTCATGCCCTATATGTTTGGAATGTTTTTTTGGTGATTCCTCTTATTTCTCACATTGATCATGACTCTTTTGGGATTAGAGGTTAGTAGTGACCATGACCTACAAACTCCAACCATAGGGGGATCCCTCCTAGAGTAATCCTTAGTCTCAACCTTCTAATGAGTCGATTATATATCTATTCCTAGACCATAAAAATTCCATGGGTGGATTACATGTGTAATCCTCAACATCATGTCCCATACAATGGGTCTCATACTCATATGTACGCCCCAAACATTCTGATCTAGGTGGGATTTGATTACCAAATAATTGGGATACATAGGAAGCCTACATGGGGCCCAAACATAGCACTCTTCCACTCCATCCACATATATCCAGATTTCCTTCAGCCACCACATCCTAGTAAGATCACGACACTCACATAGGAGACCAAATCTCCTAAATGTCCCCTAAGAAACTCAATGTGTAATTCCCACACCAAATCTATGAAATACAAACCCTCTTACGAAGGGTAGAATCCATGTCTAATCCTGAAACAATCCCTCACTAACAATCCATTCTCTATGAAAGTTTTATTACCCCATAACATTAAAATTCACTGACTCATCAGATTACACGAACTAAAACTATAGCACCGAACTATCTGGGTTTTGATACATGTCTTCTAAACAGGGTACATAGGATATATATATGGGGGTAAACATGAACCAATGGTAAACCAATGTGCCACCTCCTAGTGGTGTGCCTATTTGATTCCCCTCCAAGGGTGTCTAGATAAACCTTAGTGGTGTGTCATCTTCCCTCTTAGGGATCCACGTTCTTTATCCACCTTCATGTGGTGTATTGACCAGTAAACTTTTTCTATAGATGATGTTAAACGCATTCTCCTGATCTATCTCTATAATATTTCCCAATATGTCTCCTCATGAAATTAGACTTCTGAACCCAACTTTCTACCTCATAATAAACATCATATGTTTGAGATGAATTATTTTATAGATATGTTACATTGATGTTAGAAACCTCATGTCCGACATGTGAATCCATTGGTTATACACCAAATATTCCTCCATGGGATTCCCTCATTTAAGGAAGAATACATGCTTATAATGTTCCAAGCATCCAGTCATGTCAGCAATTCCCAACACGACTAGTATCCTAACTGGCAGTTTCTTCCCTATTAGAACCCATTGGAATGTCCAAAAAAAAGCAACGTAATTAACTGGCCTCCACAATTAGATGGTATTAGTAATGAGTTCCACTAACATAACTTAACTCTATGAGGTAGTCCCAAACTATGGGACATGTTCAAAGGTGGAATCTACTGAATGCGATACTGAAATCCCATCATCATGTTTCTATTAAGGATTAGACCTCTCCATTAAAAGTTATTAAAGCATACCACCTTTGGAAATTTGTAATGTAGGGAAATAGAAGATGAGGTTTCATTGTGAGTCAAAGGATGTCGATGACACACCCCAATTAAAGTGTAGGAGACATAACTATTTTACCTGACATTAATCTTTTCACATTAAACCATGGTGATTAGTATTTTTGTTTATTAGATCAAGGATTAGTGTTCGATGTGAAAAGCTTTTCATAAATATTGGGAATAGTATCATTTGAGACATTAGCTAATTTTCAAGTCACCAGATCTATATACTCAGTGATAGGACCCACTATGAAAACAGTGGTACCGATATAGAACTCACCATAAATTGATGTAATTAAATGTTGGAAATTATGGTCTATGAAAACATTAGAAAAAATCACTTTGTCCAATCATGTAATACTAGAAGACCCTAGAGAATTGGGAATTTCTTTTCTTATATCTGTACTGACAATTATGCCCTAATTCATTAAAGGACCAAATAAATTAAAAACTACTTTCCAAACACTGATAATTGTAGGGGAAGGAGAAATGTTACAGAGAATATCGCACATAAAGAAACATCTTTCATGACCTCTTTCATGAAACCAACTATTGGGTGAATGCATCCCATCTCACCCCACAAAATCATCCATAATAGAGTGATGGGAACCCTCATATACCGATAATATTTAGAGGGATTCATTCCCACGAGTTATGTGGATCACCGTGATTTGGAGGATTCATCGACTCACTAAAACCGCCGAACCCAAGGGACACGTAGCGAGTCACTTCTCCCTAATACAAAAGAAATCAACTTTAGAAGCCTCACCCATGAGTAGTGATATGATGCACTCCCCTAAAGAGATAATGTGGGGGGTGACTGATTCACCACGACCACAAATACTGCCCGAGATCCTTTAATGTGTGCTCCCACCAGGCCTCGTCAAGGCCATCAGTGACCATTCATTAAGACTAAATAACATGTTGAAAATAAACCTACTATGTCGATCCTGGTATGGACCACCTAATTCCTACATTAGGAACAAGATCTTGATAACAAATGATAACGGGAATCATCTTTCATACCTATAGTGGATCCTTCCATCACCGACTCATCTCGCTACATCCCAACAACCAATAATCTATGGTCAATCTCTAACTAATTGGGATTTAGACCACATCCACCCCACATGTCGGCTGGGTAGACACTATCAATCATTTTTAGCAGTATTAGTCATTACGTGACTTCTTATAATGATAATATTCAATATAAGGTCACTAAATGTTCTATAGACAACCAAAAATATGGTCACCCACACTCCCCAATCTATATGGAGGGCCTCCAAATGTTCCCAAAATCAATCATAGTGGAGGACATCCCAACATTATCTATAACCAGTATGGAGAAACTCCCTATGAAAGTGCCACCAGTCAACATAGAGGCCCTCCTAGTGTTGCAACCCATCAGTAGGGAGGTCCTTCTCAAATTATTCCCAACCCAATTTAAGGTCCTCCCCACTCCTGCATCAACCAAAATAGCAGTCATCCCCATTTCATCAGCAGTCAGTGTGGAGGTTCTCCTCATGCCACATCCAAAAAGAGTTGATGTCCTCCCCACTACAATAGTAGTCAATGTACAGGTCCTACCACTCCTATAAAATCTTAAATAAATATACTCCTCATATTCCAACTAATCAAAGAAACCTTCTTCCTTGTTCAAACACCCATCATCATGTAGGCCCTCCCCGTGACAAAAATATTCCAGGCCATATAGAACTATTGCGAGGAGGATCTACGAACTTTCACCGCTAAAGAAAAAATTCAAGGAATCACCAAGTCATCGTCATTAACTTGTAATTATCATATTCTAAGGAAGAATTTGATTTAGTGAGGGAATATTCACCCTATTAATTAGCATCAATGTCTGGGGTAGGAACCCAATAGGTGAAGTTCATCATCCTATAAGGTGAGATTCACAAAATCCCAAAATACCTCCACACATACATGTTGGTGGAGGAAGATTTGATTACCTTATATGGGATAATAGTTAAATCATCCCTATTCTCACTATTTTTACTCTAAACATATACCTGATACCATGTAGAGTTATTCTTGATTTAAATAGATTATGAGTATCCATTTGGGTAATAAATGAGCTCTGATGCCTTCACATGTGAGGAAATGGTAAGAATTCTATCCTATAGGGATTTGATAATGTGGTTGGTATCACCCTTGAGGGATGACCTAGCATGTAGAGACCATACAACTCATATTGAAAATCCTCTAACAGCCAACCAGCTACCGCACCGATCCACATTAGTACCACTACCAATCATCTGGAAAACACTAATCAAATCATGGGAAAACCAATAGAAGGGACCCACTTTTGATAAATAAATACAATTGGATACCTTGGATGGTGGATAGTAATTAGTTTTAATCTAGCCGGATGTAGTTTCAAACATCTCTATCAAATATTCCCTCTGTTGGGCGTTGATTTCACACATCCACCAATCATTATGGATGATGTATTTTTCACATATGTAACCATCAATTGGTATACCTAGGAAGCCAGGATCACTTTGACGACATTGATCTGCATGGCCACATAGTTGAGTTGTAACCACTCCCAGTGGATCAATACCATACATCACCCTAAATTCACTAGACCCTCCAAAATAGATGTATCAAGAGCTTCACATATCTCCAGAAAATCATGGAAGATGCTTCCTTGAATGTGTAGACCTGGGGATGGGGATAGTATACTTCTCCCCACTCCAGCCATATCCTGCATCATCCAGACCTACATATTGATATTGAGGATATTAATCCATTAATTTTTAATGTGTATATTGTTCTTCCTGATATTTATAAGGATAGAGGGACTGATGATGAGTTTTGAAAAGGAAAATCAATCCATACGGAAGCACATAATCATTTGGAATCTTATACAGGTGTACCTACCTCCCAAGAAAGGGAAAAATCATTCTCAAAGATTCTCCTACATCATTTCCAACATTTTTAAATTCCAATAGGATAATGGGAAATCTAGAGGACTATAATCCATATAATTTTGGGGAGAAGGTAGAGGTCGATCCAACGACTGCTACCTTACTCTAGCGGGTTGCAGATCAGAAGATGATTATCCATGAGCTCATGTATGAGAACATCCCATATTATAGAGGTCCTCAGTAGGACCCTATTACACCTCAATTGGGATAGTAAGGAATACCAATAGTCCTCCTCATCAATTTTCACCCAATATAGCTACGTAATACTTCATATCCTAAAAGAGTAGAGAGCGGAGTGTATGGAATGATATGATGATATGGGTAATCACTATCACCCAAGAAGTGTGATAATATTCATTGGGGATTGGATCAAGCCACTCCACAAGATTCTCAATGAGTTACTAAAAATTATTACAATGTTGATGGTTTTTTCAATGCACTAGTGGTCAGTGATCCTCGTCAAGAAAAGAACCCCACCATGATGAGATAATCTCCATCACTACTCACCTTGATGCACTTGAGAGAATATAGGCGAAAATCCAACCTAATTGAATGTTTTATCTAGGATGGGTGGATTACATGAGAGCATCCCAATATTTGGGGAACCATTTTTTCTTCCATTTCAATGGGATGGGAGATTCACTGAAACATGTTTCCCACTTCTTCTTAGGGTGTGGAACCGTGTTGGGAAGTAAAAATAAATAGGAGGCCTCCAAGATCTAATGTTTCATTCGAACATTGGAAAGTCCTGCATTCATATGTTACAACCAATTACCCATTGGGTAGATTGCTTCTTGGTAAGTCCTTTGAAGGAATTTTCACTATCATTTCAGATCCACCACACACAAGACAAGAATTGAAGAACTATTCACATGAAAGAAACTAATCAATGTGAATTCCATTGAATTTGGTACCTAGTTGAAGGGACTCCTGTATTAACTCGATATACCTCTATCCAAATATAATTTTTTTTGACGATTTTTGTTGCAAATTTCATGACTAAACATGTCCCAACCATCACCATTCAGAACATCCCAGACAGTTTTGGAATTTTATTGACTACGATCACCAATTTGTAGATGTCTTGTAGTAAACCAAGTAGACAAGTTCATTACCTCTCCCAACTCCATCAAGAATATACACCATGTAAGAGACCACAACCATTGTATAGGTAGAAGACCCCAATATAGTAGATCTGTTTCTAGTTGAACCCTACCATGAACATATTAATTGGGTGCCATAGCCTTATCAAGATCATCCTCTTCTAGTGAAGAATTGGAATCATCATACTCATCAAGTACAGTTTCCTACACAAGAGAATGCGGATCGGAACCCTCATCAGAGCTAGTATCCCATAGTTCCATTCTCAAATAGGAAAAACTGTATATACTCTTTTAAGGATAGATAGGATCCCAGTTATTTCCATAGTTTTATAGAACATGGGATTTTGAATCTTCCTAAGTGAATGAATCCCCATGAACATGAGATCACCAATATCCATAACCACTACCCATATCAGAAAATCCTTGTACAGTCTATTTGAAAAGTTCTACATGTTCAATGATTGGCTTCCATACCATGTGGATAATGGTTTTGGTCAAAATGTTAAATTTCTCGATAGAAGTGTCACACTACTCCACTGAGTTTGATCGTGGTAGTGAAGGTTCTTAAGAATATTAATTTTTTCTAACTACATGAATTTGAATTATGAATACTGGTTTTCATATAGAGTAATCTTTCACACCCATGTTGTTATCCATACATCCTTAGGCTAGATCCATCCCCCTGAAGTCTCCACATCTTCACTAAAAAATGCTTATACATAAACCTCACATCCTTCTTCATATCAGGAGATTAGGTGTTGACGGAATAGTGGAATTAAAAGTCCCTCACATGCGAAGAATAATCCCACTACCCACATTAATTTCATGCCTTAATAAATTAGTATTACACCCATGGTCCTCCTAGTGTTGTAAAATTCTTCTGATGATTCATATAAGTATACCACTATAAAAACCATCGAGTTAGGGGAACACTTCATGGTTCTCAGTGACGAAGAGTATCACGAATTTTCTTCGAGGGACTTTGGTCAATTTCAATGAAGAATAGGTTGATTAAATTAATACCACTTGAATGATGATGATATTTCTCTAGGATATGACATGCTTGCTAACAAAATCAAACAATAGATGTTGTACAATTCTCATCAAACACTATCCTCCTAACCCACTTTATCATACATTCAACCAAAAATAACCATGATAATTGACTAGAAAGATCAGTCATAGTCGCATCATGATCCATCGTGTCCAGCTACTATTATTCCATCGTCAGTCGATAGTCCTCCAGTAGTGGTTCTGGGCGACTTATCTAACGAACAATCAGATATTTCCAACACTAGCGAGAATCCAAATATTCTTTTAGTGGTGCATGTCTTTCTCCTTCTAAAGAGAAAACTACTACTAGTATAAATTAGTTTCTAAAATGTATGAAAAATGTGTTGAATCACAAATCTATCCTTCCTACAATTATCTCAATCCATGAGTCCCCCCACTTATCGAAATAAATGCATAAGTCTATCACATAGGCCATTAAAAACACCCTCCTGTTTTAAGTGGAGGTAGAGGTCGTAGATACATTCTATGCTAAAGAGGTCATAAAAGATGAATTAAAAGACAAAATTAATTTCTCTAGAGAAGATGACAGATCTCTTTTACATGGTATCATCCTCCCGGTGTACATCACATCCCAGTTCAACTGAATGTAATTCTGTCTCTTGTAGTTAGACATAGGTCCCAATACCAATATCATCCTAAATAATACACTCCACAATGTGGAACTAACTAAATCGGACATGAAAACTTCTATCCCAAAAATTTGGTGTTATTAGAGGAGTGAGAAGAGTTAATGTGTCAAAATCTATTTGATGACCCATTTCAGTGTCTTGATTGAAAATGTTTAATTCATGGTTATCTTGTAGAATACTACCTAAAATACCTTGATGGATAGGCCCTGACCCTATCTATATATATAAATCGACTCTTCATATCACAAATTTCTGAAGTACTCCCTCTATGGTTGAGTATTAATTTTTCTGGGTGATGCATCTCACATAGACCCTTGTAAATTCCACTATCTACATGATTGATATTACCATAGAATGGATATTAAAATTCATACCAGTGTGGATATGACCAACACAATCACAATTGTCCCATGGATAGATTTGGATGATGCTATCAACCTTTCGAATCACCATCTTAAGGTGATGATCAAAGACCATGGATTTTGTTTCTTCATTTATGAAATGAATGGGTGAAATGTCCCAATGTATAAGAAACATTGTATTATTACCTTGTATTTATATAAAGGGTAGGCCTCGGTGATACCAGAATCCCAAGTCTCTATAACATATCAAGATATTTTCCCCACGACTTCCTCAATATTTTATACATGCATGTTTTAATGGGTAGGGTTGAACCCACAAAAGACAACCCACCACAATTGCTTTGACATAAAGCATAGACCTCATGTTTTATGTCCTGATGGTATTAGTATGATAGTCCCTATCAGCAATGTCTCAACGTAGTAATATTCCCACAATGGGTGTTCCATGTATTCCCATGCAGGTGCTAGTGTTCCCCTAGATTCCATCATCCCGGATGAACCATATCCTCCCACAGATTCTTCTCTCTTAGTAAATAAAGTGGATTTAGAAGACAGACCTCCTAAATTTTATGATGGCATCTCCACCACTATTGAGGAGATGATTCATGTGAAACATGGTACCAAGGTAGTTATGAATCCAAAATTGATTAGTGAATCCATTCATATACAGAACCAACAAGATTATATGGATTTGTGAATGAAAAATCGCCATTTTTTCAACAAGATATGAATAGATTGATAGAATGGACCCTTATCCCACTATCCACCATCTTGGTCTCTATTGATTCTTCATGTGTTCCAGAACCCTACAAAAAAATTTAACCATTCTCATTGTTCAATGGTCAATGTTTATGCTAATAATATTATTATTGAAAACATTTTCAAGGATGTTTAGTACCCCCAGAGGTTCACCAATATCATCCCAGTCATGAAAAGGAATAGGAAGATCAATGTATATATAATATTCTGGGATCTCAACCATCATTAACTAAAGGATGCTTTTCCCCTCATAGTGTTGGAGAAATTTCCCAATTACATAGCTCAGTTCCAGGATATTTTCTTTGTGGATGGATTCTCCAGGTACAATTAGATTCAGATGAACCTAATGGATGAAGATTCTACTAAATTCATAAAACCTTAAGGGATCATCTTATATCAGGTAATTATCTTTTTTATGAAGAACTTAAGGGCCAAAAATCAGCGAGCCATGCACCAAATATTTTACCTGATCCTAAGGATATTAGTTAAATTCTATGTAGATAATTATGTGGTTGAATCCCATTAGCATCAGGACCATCTTAGTGATATTTAAAAAGATTTTGGCTCCCTATACTCCAGATATTTGAAGATGAACCCCATAAAGTGTGTCTTATAGGTGACCAATGGAATTATTATTTGTTTTTTCATCAGATAAATAAGTATGGAGATCGACCCATGTTAGATGAAGACCATTATCAAAATTTCTCCTCTGATCAACCTCTCAGAGGTCTTAAGCCTCCAAGGCCACTTAGATTACATATATATATTAATAACGAATATTGATTGAAAGTTAAAGACATTTTCGAGGATAAAGAAGAATGGTACCATCTATTAGTGGGATGAACATGGCCTAATTTAATTTGAGGAAATAAAAATGCATCTACTCCATCCTTTAATTTAGATTAAAACCATCTTTGGGAAGATTCTTGTCATTTCTATGACTACCATGGATTGATCCCTCACTGACCCACTCACCCATAGTAAAAAATTATGGTAGAGGGAACAATTTATACTATCGAAGTCACATGATCCTCAAAATAGAGGCTATATACTCTTCTATCGAGAAGAAATTCTAGGTACATGTATTCATAGTGGATAAGTAATGACACATCATTAATCATTAAAAGTAAATACAATGTCCTTTGTATATTCACTAAAGTATGTCCTAAATCACCTAATGTTGATATAATGGATAGTGTATTGGTCTATCATCCTTCAGAATTTCGACGACTTGTTTACTGCAAAGAAAACTGGTGAGAGTCAAGCACTAGTAGCCTATTGGGCCGCCAATCCAGCCCCAAAATAGCTTCCTCTGGATGTCAATTTCCATGAAAAGGACATCCTTTCGATGGAAAAGAATATTCCATGCTTGAAAAATCATTTTCATGGTGCCTCCAAGACCACAATTGGTTGATAGATCCTTGATCCCAGGCTTAAAATAGTAGGCAGGGGGATCATCATCATCACTCCAACACAATTCGTCCTCCCATACTTGTTCTTGTTCACATAATGTTGCACCAAATAAAAGGAAGTGTATTCAGATCGCATTATTATTATCGATATAACTCTGTATATTTATTTTCCACTCTTACACATGAAGGAATATTCTATGTTAGTCATCAATAAAATCAATGGTGACTATATCATCAGGAAACCAGCACTCATTCCATTACTAGACTGCACCATCCAACTAACAGACTAGTTACCTTGTCTATTAGAGGTTAATCATATTCCCCAATCGCGAAATGGTCAAGCAAACACATTGGATAGTTTATCGATGTCTCTGACCAAGCTTGATTAGGATAACCAATTTATACATGTGTCACATTAGTGGTTCATCTATCTCGTCATTTTAGGAGATGATGGAATCCCAAAGGGGAAATGCCCGACTGTTGGTGCCTCCACATCAGGGCCTCCAGATACCCCATAGTAAAAAAAGATTAATATTGGAAAACTCCATTCATATTGTATTTCCATTATAGTGTCCTACTACTAGAAAATTCTATATGTTAGAAAATATGTCAACATGTCGCACAATCTACTATTTCAAGTGTGATTGTCCTTGGGAAGACAGTCAATATGTGTGTGTGTGATGGGATGCAATTATATTGTATAAAAGAAGATGAGTTTTCTCATTTCATGCATGAATTTCATACTGATTCCTATGGTTCTCATCAGGTAGGAGTGAAGTTGTCCAACCAGGTTCAAAGGATGGGCTACTTCAAGCCCACCATGGTCCATGACTACATAGATTATTCCATGAGTTGTCACACATGTCAAATTCATGAAAACTATATGCATAGACTGCCAGATCCCCCCTCATAGAATAATTAATTCTTGGACATCTTCAGTTAGGGAAATCAATGATGTTGGACCATATCTTCCAGCTACATCTTGGTACTGGGGGCTTATTCTTATGATGAATTTTTTTTTCTCTGAGTGGGTAGAAGAGACCACTCTTAAAGAATTTAGTTCCCGATTAGTTTTAGAATTATTGTGCTCCCACATCATCCATTGATATATAATTCTTTAGGAAATTTTCCCCATAAACAGCACCAAATTCTGAGCTGTAGTGATGAAGAAGTTGTACACTATGTACTACATCTAGTACCATTATACTTCTCACTATCGTTCCTAAGTAAATGGAATGATTAGTGAAATAAAAAAGCATATCTAACATTCTGTTGAAGATGGTGGTTTAGGATATAAGGATTTTTTTTTGGAAAAATCTCCCCAAAAACACTTTGGGATTATCATATGATCACTCGAAATTCAACCCAATTGACTCAATATTCAATGGTGTTGGTAACATAATTAGTCAAACCGATCTATATTTAGTTTCAAATACTCTAAACACCATTTTATGAACAAAATAAACTAGAAATAATGGAATAAGCCTATATAGAAGAGTTGGTATCCCGGGAAGAGAACATTCTCCATGAAATGCTTATTCTAGAGAGGAAAAAGAATATGATAGTCTGAGAATTCAAAATGAATGTTTGCCTATCCTCCATCCTTCAAGGTGACATGGTATTGGATCTTAGAAATCTAATGATACCTAACCCCAGGACACCATTATTTGATCCAAAATGGGAAGGACCATGCATCATTTATAAGGTCTATCCCAATGGTTCATGCTCTAATATTTCCATGGGTGGATATCACATCACTACCCCCCATACAAATCCATATTACTCAATAAGTACATCACATAAAGAACCATAGTGTGAGTTTTACGACTTAAAACTACATATCACCAATGTACAATGAACACGAATTTAAACTGGGAACCTGGTCCAAGATTTAAGACCTTATAGTAATAGCCATACTATGGTTCATGCTCTACGACCTTAAACATAAAGTTAAAATCTGAACAAAATGAATTTAAACTATGTGAAGTTGTTCTATGGTAGTGAATTGTATGATGCAGGCCCCCTTGCACATCATTCAGTTCGGGTTATATCTTCTTCAATATGGAAATTCCTATAAAAATTCTCCCCCTTGTTCTAGTTGAATTATGTTAAACTATGTTACACTTATCATCCTAGTTTCATGAAGATAAACTGTATAGGAACTATTTTCATTACCACACAAGATTAAGCTACGTGGACTGATATTATTACACTACCTTAAAATAGGTCATTAACATCCTAGAATCATGATGTTAAATAGCATAACAAACAACGTCTTAGTTTCGAGAAGATAAAGTACATAGTGATTGTCAACCGAGATGTATGTTGATAAAAATTAAAACACTATAAAATTAAAGTCTGAGAGGATGTTCCCTCGCCTTCAGTAATCTACTATGATGTATTTAAGAACTAGGTACAGCTTGATTCATGTACACATACTATACATATCACCTCCTTAATTTTATATCCAGATCTAGCCTCGCCAAGGAAATAAATTCCCCATCCATGAGTACATGTAAAACCAATGGAGGTAGAATTCCATCATAAACTACATACAACTTGATTAATAACCTCTCATGTTATAGGGTGACTATCATAATTATCATCTTCATGGCCAACCACGGGTTCATAAACCCACCAACCCCTTGGATTCAATTATAGTTCAAGCACGATGAAATTAAATTGTGTGAAAGACTCCTTCTAAATGTGTGTGAGGTGTGTCAAGAAACTTTTCCTCATTCACAATGGGTTGGTTATGTCATTGTGTTATGCATATATCTTATATGGTGCTAACCCCATGGTTTGAGCATCAGAACATTAATATGATAACAAACCAATGGTCCCTGCAATAAGATTTTAAATTGTTCTCAGTGGTCAAACTCTGAGACCATAAACTAAAATCCCAAGTCCTAAAATAGGGACATTAAACTACATGAAGGAATCCCACATGTAAGTTTTTATGAGACATTGGCCTCAATTATTATTTACATCATGTTACTCCCATTATGCCACATTTATCACACTTTTTTGAGATGATCCAATCACTTTAGACTCGATTTTCTCAAGGACGTGTCATGAAGAATTAGGCCTCCTTGGCCATAATTCACAAAATTGCACAAAACATACCCATTTTGGACATTCCCCCTTTATTATCTGAACTCTATGAAAAAAACTAAAAGTAAACATCCTTAATGTTAGATGTAAAACTGTGATCCTATATTGAATAGTCTTGAGATACCTCATAATAATTATTAGATGCATTAGTTTAATCATTAGAGGGTATTTCCACCACTAGTGTGGGTATTTCACCACACTCTGTTTGAGAACTATGTGTGGCTTGTTTCCTATCATCATGAGATACGTAGAAACACCAAAAAAATTCTATGGGCTTAGTGACAAATATATCAACCTTTCATCCCATATTCCCTGATTATGGTCTATGAAATAAAACATTAAACTGTACATAGTCCATTTCATGATTTCTTTATCTTACATGATCATCTTTTTCTCTATTGATGGTGTCTTATAAATCTCATGTACAAACACATATTCCATAGAAATTTCCCTTTTTTGGTCTATACTTCATGAATTTAAACTGATCTCCCCTTCAGTATAGGTCGTGTGACCCTAATTATTTTTTATTTTGTCTTAGGTTTATGACCCTAAACTATTTTCCTTCCTTATAATCTGATTAGTATTAATTTAAACTAAATTGAAACATTTCCATAATTCGTGATTTTAAACTATGAATCCTCCCCATTTAAATCCATGATACTTCATGTTTCCTCACTAGAGATGAATCGTCTCTTCCATCATCAGCCTCTTACCATGATGTGTTCTATAAATCCATGTGTAATGATTCCAATTTTTATGGGATATGTAGTGACACTCATACTTCTCATCTTTAGGCTCAGTCGTAGGTTCAATACCAATACAAAAATGTTATAGTCCACCCAATGTGAACTTAAACTATTCGTGGAACCATGATTTGAATCCCACATTCCAATAATCCACATGACCACATAGAGTATTTCATGGTTTAGATTCCCATAATCATTAAAATCTAGATGGACCCAAGAATGGTGATAGTCCCATTCCATTTTTTGGATCACCTCATGTTTTGAGCCAACACCCTAATGGATTCCTGGTAAAAAACATTAGATCCTATGTTTTCAAACACAGTCAACAATCAATCATGAGTTTTTCAAACTCATTCCTAAATGGTGTAGTGTAATTTCTTGTGTTTGGGAGAATATCATTAGTCGATAACAACCAATCGGTCATCACAAATTGGGATCATAGACATATCATCTTACTTCATTTACATAACCCTATATCATAGTGGAATTCCTATACCTTTTGTTCAACCAATAATCTATTCATCCATATTTCTGTAAATCCATTTTATAGTTCCTCATTTCCCATATTAAGTGTTTATCATGCAGTCTTAAGAGTTCTAGTAGTGTATGTACCGATATAGTCAATCTTCACAAAGGATTCCTATGGTAAAAACTCTTCAATGCTAAACCTGGGGTTCATGATCAAGCATCATGAAATTAAATTGTATATGGCTTATCTCACCATAGATGTGTATTGTAGAGTTTGGGAATCCATGGCCTCTATTCACATTAGTGTTTTCACTCTATCACATTATGAAAGTCCGTTTGGGATGTTAAACACATCATCTGAGCACTACAACATTAAAATAGAAGTCAATGTCCAAGCATCAAGACATTAAACTACATGTAGAACCACATAGGATTTTCTAGTGTAGTGGTGGACCTTTATGGTCTCCATTATCATAGTATTTTTCAACTCACCATGCCACACATTTCCATTTGAAGCATTCTGAGGTCTAAACTCTATTAACCTGAACTAAGAGGCTTTTTCCATTGATCATGACATTAAACTATTTTCCTTGGTCCAATCCATAAGACCGTAAAATATTTGTAGTGTACTGACCCCATGAAATATAGAATCAGAGTAATGTGTTTTTTAATCTCTTTTACATTCACTTATCATAGTGACTATACTATTTTCCAATGGATGTAGGTCATTCTTCTGAAACTAGTAATTCATGTATGCACTTACATGTTCTCTTTTATTCGTAAATTATGTGTATATGGATGATTTTATGGGGTCATTAGGTTTTAAACATCTTAGTTCTGGAACATTGAGTCATGGGGTTGTGAATAATTTGTGATGTTATGCATTAAGATAGACTTTCTTCTGAATTTTTTTGTGAGGGTTCTTCATGTTCATCTCCCAACACATACTACTCTATAACATCTATTTGTATAACATTAAATAATAAAAAATGTGTGTGGTATAAATTCGGGTCTACCATTCTACTTAATGAAGAAAATATTTTTTTTCCATTATATAGAAATGAATGAATCTAATCCAAAAACTCTTGGTATGATTTCTTATATTATTGTACTTGTGTAGATCAAGGCTCTTGGGAGGCATATAAATTAATTTTAAGGTAATTGATCACTTCACTATATGATAGAAACCTTTATTTTTGGTTATAATCTAGACTTATTGCCTAAATATAGTTTTGGTAATAATTCATAAGAGGGTAAACATGGTGATCAATTATAGAGGAATTATATAAAATGGATTGATCTCATCGTAGTTCTGTTGGATATCATGATTATATTATAATGTAATTAGTTCTAAATTATTTTAATGATGGTTAATAAAAATGAGTTTTTATATCATCTAAAATGTCATCATCATCCTTTTCTATGTTCCCTCAAAGAAACATTACACTGCTTCATCAAAGGTACTCATCCTATTTTATTACCCTGTGGATTTCATTTTCCCCATAGGTATACTCTGTAATATTATGAATCAAAGTAGAAATAATGATATTGATACGTTACCCTTATCTATGTTATATTAGATCAATGGTAACAACACATCAATTTGGGATCGTAGTTCTAGTCATTACCTTTTCCACATTTGTTTAAACTATCTCTCTATACCATTTGGAAAATATCATTTTCCAATAGTGATTCAACAATAACTACATCATCATCAGAATCACATTTTTATGAGCCTAAATTCCTATTTTTATGGAATTTATTAATATGTATCCCTGAGGCTTCAACACAATATAAATATGTATAAAATAATAGTTTCAATGATTTTTAGAGTTTTCATAAATATAATTTTTTTAATTCAATAAATTATTTTTGGGTTTTAATTTTTGAAAATATGGAAATAGAAAATAAAAGTGTATAATTTTTTTTTTTGAAAACATCATAATTATTTTCATAAAGTCTTGAGGAATCAAGAATTTTTAAGTTGGAGGAAAAAATTCATACAATAGCTGAGTATATTTTATCATGGTGGTCACATTTTTTGGAAAAAAATTATGGAATCCAAGATGGATGACTCTAGTTCTGTGCAATAAATTATTTGACAATGATATTATATAACATGAATATATTACTTTTAATTGTATAATTTTTTATGTGAAGATGATTTTAAATTTTCCATGTCAAAAATATAATATGAAAGGACTATATTCATGGTAAGGAAGTCATTTATTACTGTCAATTGAAAATGGAATAGAAACAAATGAATACATCATATATAAATGTAATATTGAAGATTTTATAGATTTTATGGATATTTTCCATGATTTAAAGGAGGAAAGCATATATTAATAAATTACATAGTAAAATCATTGTTTTATGTAATACATAATTGAATTTGGTATTATCTGTTTTTTAATATTGGGGAATGATATTATGATAGGTCATGATACTAGAATATTTATGATAATATCAATTTTTTATTGGTTATAAACAATGTTCTAGGTTTTTCTAAATAACATATTTTTTGGAGAAAATTATATAAATAATTCCTTATGAAATATAAAATATAAATACCCACAACAAATTTTTAGATGTTGATAATAACTCCCAATCCTCAAAATAAATGCATTACCATTAAACAAACCATGGAACCTATAAAGAAATACATTAAATAATACCAACCAAGGACCTAACGATACATCCACTATGATGGAAGTGAAATATAAAGGCATAAATTTCAATCAAGTGTCATTGTATAGGGATTAAAACATTATTAAACCCTAAAATATTTCCCAAACCATCAATTTTCCCATTAGGACCATCCCATAAAATAATGTGATGAAAACAAACCACTATCAAGGAAAATATAAAAGAAAAAATGAAACAACCTTGTATAAGAACCACTTATCTCCTAGTAAACAACAATATTTAAAATCATACACCTAGGAGATGTTTCCCAACACTATGATTAGTGAGTAGATCATGGACCATGTTAACTTCCAGTACTTATGCACCTAAGTGATCCTTAACCCCAACCAAATCTCTATAAATCACAATAGAAAATCACATTGAGTCCCTAATAAATAAGAAATGGAATCTATCTTCATCATTGAAATCCCCATTGACATCAACAAAAATGATCGCACATGAACCCAAGTAGAAATACAATTAATAACACATAAAAAATAAAATTGAATGAAAAAAAAAATAAATCAAAAAGTATAACCATAACAACATGATATTCAAAACCCTAAAAATAATATCATATGGACCAAAACAGTCACAATTCTTTAATACAAGCCTCTGATATTTTTTAATAAATCAGATTTAAATGGGACCTCTAAAAAAATTAATACATCTAAAAATAATACCCATCTAAGGAATGAAATGAGAAGATTAAGACTCTATATAAACTCTAATAATCCCAAGAAAATACATTAACCCAAACAATCCATAATTTTGAAAGAATATGAAAAGAGAAAAAACATCCTCACCATCTGATATAGAAATTCAACGAATAGTAAATTAATAAAATATAGAAAAGATCAATATTCCAAAACAAATAATAAAAAAACCTATATGTTAAAAAGAATGGGGGGTTTATTTCTACGTTATTTAAAAATCATGATCTAAAATAATTTTTGGTTAAGGGATGGAACCATTTTAATGACTGACAAAAATGAAAGGAAGACCCACCAAAACATCTTCCCATTATTGATACACAAGGAACCCTAAAACAATATCATCTATAAATTGCAATAGAGATAATTTAAAAATTAAAAAAATAATCATAATGAACAACTAAATATGCCCCTTATAATCTACAATAAGTTATCAAACATAAAGGGGTACAATGTTTTATTAAAAATCATAATTAAAAACCCTTATCATAAACTCAATGAGTTACTCCATTTCAACTATAAATAACTAAATAAAAGATGTTTAGACATTAATAGATACAAAAATATGAGTTGCATGGTGTGTAGTCATCAAGAGGAGAATCACTACCAATGATAATAAGTGGCCCTTATGAGGGACACCCACCATATATAGATCTATTATAACCAACCATGAACTATAAACATCAAGAATCATTAAATAAAAAACACCATTAAAATTTATATATTCCAGGAGAAAAGACTAATATAGATTTGGAAGAGGGAATGGTCTCTGTGAACTCCAGTTTTTGACGTGACCTCAGTCCCTACACCACACTAGTATTTCTTATCTATATAAGAATATAAAAATAATTAAATAGAAAAAATAATGATAAAGTAGGAATGGTAGTAATATATTTCTAATTATATGGTTTTACTATATAAACCTTTTCATTGTGCATGAAATTAGAAAATATTTTATAGTATTTATATTCAAAACTAGTTATTTATATGTCATTAAAAGAATGATAGATAAGTACCTTAATGGTTTGATTTTTCATATACTTTTAATATTAATTTGAATAATATTAAATAAATATTAACAAGTGGTGAATATGTAATATAGGAAGAACAAAAGGGTGATAAATTTTAATATATGAATTGATTGATTATCGATGAATAATTTGGAGAAATAATTTTCTAAGTGACACATTACCAAAAAATTAGATATATTTGGTATTCATAATCATAATATTCTAATGAATTGAATGAGAATAAATGGTTATTTAAGAATATAATTCTGGATATTCATGTTACACTTACAAAAAAAGGTGTAATAGTTATTTATGATTCTTTTAGTGAGATTAAACTATACATATATAATTTTAGTTTTTCATATCTTTTAAAGAGATAAGCAAGTTTCAAGAGTGGGAGGGTTTCAACCAATAGAGATATTGAGTACACACTATAATATGAAAAAAAGAAGTGTGATTCAAGATTTTGGTACATATTCATAATATAATTGTGTGTTCCTTTGTATTATCCCACTATGAGTTGGGAAAAAAATAAAAAATCATGCACAACTCATTTCATTAATGCATAAAGAATGACATAAATGAGTTCCAAATAACTAAAGAAACAACATAATTAAAATGGAATGATATTATTAACATTAAAAGAATCATATATACCCCTTAATAGACTAATTTATCTAGTTTTTCTAGAAACTTATATAATAAAAACGTTTTCTAGCCCAAAAAATTGCCTCTCTTAAGTGGATATTTAAAATATCATTAACCATAAAATATTTTGATCTTTTATGGACATAATTTTAAATTATGGAATAATTAGATATAATAATATTTTTTATCATATAGAATCGATGTATAAAACATTTTTATACATTGTATTTCTATCAACATGGAATTTTATTCCACCATGGATATGGATCATGATGATATATATATATTGAATATAAATTAATCATTTCTCTAGGGAGATCATTGTTTAAAAAAATTACATGAGGTAAATTTCATGAAATTCCTAAAATTCCATGTGAGGTATTTTTCATAATACATCCAATGTTAATTAAAGGGTGAATGTTCACAAGTTTAATGTTCATTGGAATAAATAAAAAGGAATTTGGAAGAACATAAGAAATTTCATGATGGATTATTGAACCATGTGATCTTGATTGGGAATATATATATGGACTTTGTAATATTCTTGAGTAAAACTGTATAGTGAATAATATAATATGAAATTATCTTTTTCATTTCAATTTAATGTAATTATTGATTGAGAAATGGGATCCCATGATAGTATCCTTATATTATTTACAACACATATTCATCGCATATGACCTAATGGTATATGAGTTTTATCCTAGTGAAATTTATATTTTAAGGGAGATGTTGTTCAATGATATGGAGAAACATACTAGAAAGGAAACACAAAATGCAATGTTGTTCGATGAATTCTTGTTTTTCATTTATTAAATTATCAAAAGGATAAGTTGAAATTAATAATATTGAGGTTTCATTTATCCCAATAAATAATCATATTTATAAATATATAAAATAATTTTCCATTACAATAAATCTAAAATGGAATGAAATAGTTTATATTTTAGGTCGAACCTATAACAAAGAGTGATACAATGCATGAAACCTCAATTTTAATTCTGAGATGATTGATCATAGGGATTAAAATAAAACTAAAATAATTTGAATAAAATTTATATTTTTAAAGTGTATTGAGTATTTATATATATATATATATATATTGATGTTTATATGTTAATTGAGACTATGATATTGTTAATGAATAATATTATTTTATTTTACAATTATATCTATGTAATCCTATGGTCACGTATATAATCAATAATTTTTAAATTAAATTATTCATATGATGAACTACATTGATTTTTATATAAATTAGGTGATTAAAAACCATATTTAATCATAGACTCTCAAAATTAATCCAATTTTATGAAAAATTAAGGTTACTAGTTTATGAATGAAATATAATTCATCTTTCAATTGATATTTATCATTCTTAATGGAAGAAGATAAGGTTTATAAGAATCAATAAAATAGTAACCCCAATAAGGATCACTCATAAAAACAAAAAATAATATTCCCAACAATGATTCATTAATAAAATTCATAATGTATCTGCCACATCATTGTTTCATATGAAACAAAGGATAGAACCATGTTATAAATGAAAGATAGAATGAAAATTCAAATGTTTGATTTCTCAACACAACCATCATACTCTTCGAACACCCATAATAATTTTCTTATCATGATATTGATGTGTAAATTTTTGTATAATATTTTTATAGATAAATAATATATATATATATTTATATATATCATATTTTATTAAATTTATTTTACATACAAAACCCTCAAAATAATCTATAAAATGTATTCTATTATTCCAAATATCTCCTAAAAATTTCATCAAATTATCCACAGATTCTAGTGATATAAAACATTCAAAATGGGCCAAGACATGCTAAGAAATATTTAAGGTGAATTAAGATTATTATAGACACATATAGTGGTGAGTAGAGGAAACCAAACACTTCTCAAGATAATGTAAAACATTTAGAGTAACATAAAATATCCTAATAACACATCGTAATACACGTTTTGATTTTAAAGTTATTTTAATGTCATCCAAATGGCCTCCAATCACTTTGAAATATCTCTAAGGGTCACCTAATATAATCCATGACCTAAATTAAATATAATAAACTCATTCATGTTATTCAAAAATTCTACAAAATCTCTTTAATTTTTTAAAATTAAAAATTATTTATTTTAATATATTCATGACTACGACGTAATATGTTTAAACAAATTATAGTACAACAATATATTTTATGTGAGTTGAAAGTCACATAAAAAATGATTATTTCTTATATTTTTAATTATAGTTTTATATCATATCTCTTAACACCATTATAAAATTATAGGTATAGAGGTGTGCAGAAGATAATGGTGGGTTGGGGATTTAGATGTTTTTTTCCACTGATCGATGTTACGACGTCACTATCGATGAATTATATCCAAAATAAAGGCACAAGTATTTTATAATGATGAATTTTATAGGAAAAATAATAAATAAAGGTTACCATTTTTTATACCAATCCAAGCTCAAAATCTGATGGTTTCTAGTGATCGGTTCTTGAAGGATCTGAAGCCGAATCTCTATAGGTTTTCCAAACAAGATTTGAATGTTTGTAGGGCTGTTGATTATCAAATTATAGGATATAGTGTAGAAATACAACAATTCCTTTGACATCATGATGATCACAGCTGTAATGATCCATCGATCCTTGATGTTGAACATTGAACAGAGCATTGGATCTATAGATTCTCTCTTTAGGAATTGGTATAGATGAAAGAGTATCATTCAAATTCAAAGGATAAATAGTTCATATCATGAGATATCTCTCCTCTTTATATATCATAGTTTTATATATCCAGAAATTTTACCACAACCCCCATATATTTATTACCTTCTAAATAATAAATAAACGATGTTTTATGACTGACTAATTGGGTCATCAACATCATTCATATTTGTATCAATTTCTTGTTATATAAGAAATATATTACATGATAAAATCCAACTATTAATTTTAATTTTTATTACCCAAAACATATTAATGGATCATTAATATTAATATAGTATTAATTTGGTAAATATGTTCAATATATTTAATTTAATTATATTCAATAATTTTAAAAAATTAAAAACCAATTATTATAAAATCGAATAAGATGAATTTATTTATTTCAATGTGATTGTATATTCACAGATATACCTAGACCCCAATGGAAAGTCCCACATACTTGAATGGAGGGGCCCACCATGGCCTACAATCCTATTCATCATAATTGGAAAAGGTTTTGAACATGTTATATGTGTGAACCTCTATGACCATATCTTGATAGTAGAAAATAATATTCAGATACCATATGCAGAGTCCATCATTATACCAATGACCCTAAAGAGATAATCAATAGTCATGGCAATAACAACCTCCTAAAAAACACACTATGTGTAATTTAATATATTTGTCTTGTGATTACTAATTATGATAGATTCATACTTATGTATTCATCCTTTATTTATTGTTTTCTATCATTACTAGTTTGACATATCTTCTTCTACCATGGTCATGTATTTATTGATGGTGCTTCCCTTTTGATCTACTAGGCCATAGATATCTCTTCAAATCATAAAATTAAAATTATATTTTAACCATTCATCCAATTTCATACCACTAAATATGCAAATAGAATAATCTAACTCACCATTTTTCAATGTCATGGTTTTTACCATTCATCAAAGTATGTGATCAAATGGTACACATTGATAGCAATAAAAAGACAGGATAGCTGTAAACATGTTCATAGATAAGAGTAACAAATGGTAACTAAAACATGTGGTGTTCCTACCGATGGATCAATCCCCATGACATCATCAACTCGAGATCCCCAAGTATGAACTTCATGTGAATATGGATTAATTAATATCATACCACAACACAAACTCATCAGACATCATCTATTACCATTCTCAACAATGTATCTACCCATAGAAAAAAAATTATGATTAATTTCATGGTATCTCAATGTTATCAGTATATCTTATGATCTCTTATAACCTTTTTATATAATAAATAATACCAGAACATTTCCACATAAATAGTGGATTCCAAAATATCTACTCTTCCATAGTAGGAGTTTAATATGCATAAAACATTATATACTTGTTATGGTAATTGAAAAGTACTGATAAATTGGTTTGGAACCCACATTAAAAACACTACCACCTATACTAGATCCTACTGGATAACTATCTATATTAACACTCCGAATATAAAATTGTGTTTATATAGAGTTATGGATTTATCCATCTAGCCTACCATGTATCTATTTCATGGATATTATTCTATCATTGACTTCACCTCCTTGAGTAAGACTCTATAAGAGCTGATATACCCAAGTATATTCATTTCTAAACTATCAGAACATGATTCATGGCCAATATTAATAATTGAATGGTCATAATAATAATTTTTTACATACTATATTTGATTCCAAGAACTAGAAAAAAATGTTTTTCATTATACATAGCTTCTTTATCTACCTCATTATCTATAACGCACTCTGTATTTTTAGATAAGGCAACCACTAGGACGAATGATATTTTCATTATAGTTACCTTAAACACTCTATGATATTAGATTATATAGATCCATTAGAGGATTAGTTTATGTCCCCTTATAACTAGTATACCTTCTTCTCCATCTATAGAATACATATATCTTAATCTTTCTCAAGTAAAATGGGATTATTCAAACAAGTTCTTGAGTAGTTATCCTTGATAATAATGATATTTTTCCACTGTAATGAATATAATTAAAATTAATATATTGAAAATAAAATGGAATATGTGATAGATCCAATGTAGATTCTTATGGAATTATAATCACCTATTTAATCTCTAATTATTCCCATTCATGTTTTATTGAGGAATTTTTTTCATACGACATTGTTAATAATCTCTCTCAATTTTTTCCATCTTGTATTTTTTTAATAAATAATCTGTACATGATCTATTAAATAGGTCTAAGAAACCATTAAATATAACACAAAAGATCATGTCCAATAAAATTTTGGTATCTAATTTAAGTAAATCTCTAGACATTTACTTTAATTATATTATTAACAAACTATAATACTAGTAATTGTTTTAAATATGTTTTATAACATATATTACATTGAAAACTGTGGAACTCCCACGAAACTCTTGTATATTCTTGTGAAAATTTATTGCTAATGAATATTCTATGATCTTGTTTCTTACTTAAAAACTAAACTAGATTTCATTATCTTGAACCACTTATTGGAATTATATGATGTCTTCATCCCTTTTTTGGTTGTGTTGTATTGACACATTCCAGGATTATGGGTCTTGACTTTGAATTCTCAATAAAATTATTATATAAATTGTCTATGACATGTAGAATTATAAGGTATTTAGGCATAATGAGTTGGTGTTACCAATAGAGTATTATTAGTACCATTCTCATACAGCCCATGCATAGTCTCACTTGAATTGCCAATGAATTATTAAAAAATAATATTCCCATGTACTTTGATATATGGAATAAATTATTTATTTGTCACTGATCATGGAAATATTATCCCATTTAAATTTATTACATACATTTAAGATATATTATTACCTAAAAAATAATATATCACTATACATGGTGAATATAAAAATAATAACATGTTTTTGTCCTTACTATACATTATGTCTCCCTAGAAAATTCCTCATCAACATCTATTTAAAACCATGTTCCTATGCCAACTATTTTGGTATCTTCATCATTAACTAAATTGAAGACAATATTTCTACCACTGTCTCAAATAGAGAAGTGATTCATTTTACAAAAATATATTCCACTTCATCATTATAATTTTTTTATCATAGGGATCTATATAATTTTTGGGGAATCCTTTTAGATAATTAAATTAGATGATCACTTTATTTTCTTTCACACATGTTTGTTTATATACTTTTCAAACACATTACATCAAAAAATATGTTCTAATGACATAATGTATTTATATCATACCATAACTCATATGATATCCATTGAAAGTTATAGTTTTAATATAGTTATCAGATAACTCTGTTATTTATGATGCATCTATTGAAAAATAATGCAAGCATATTTGATGCATATTATATTTAACCTTGATTCTCATTTTACTCACACAATGAATTTAATGCGTATAAGGAAATGTGCATTTATTAATCACTCCACACTAAATTTAATTAATAAATATTAACATCCAAGTATTATCATCAATACTTCTTATTTTAATAATCTATTTTATATGGATAATGTAATGTGTGTTTAGGACTTACTTCACTCTATATTATAATGATCGATGAATTCTTGGTCAAGTTATTATTTGTAATGTGTGTATAAGACATACTTCACTATACATTTCTACCCTTATTTTTATACCCTAGAAAGGATTTAGCCTTTGAGATAATAGATCCTTGAGATTTTCCTTAGATATTAAGTACATTAAGAAGATAATTTAACACTCATATTTCCATTATATGGTATTCACCTTCTTCACTGGAGTATTATAATCATGTTGATTGTTCAATCATTCATTTGATTTATGATAGTGGTATTTAATGTGTAATACACATATGGGATCATTATAAAATAGTTCCCAAGTCAATTAATGGTTATAGATTCAATTTCTCAACATCAATAGTCCTCACACTCTATATTTAGAATTATCTAATAGAAAATTGAAATATGATATATGATATAAAATTTATTAATCATTATTAGAAAATCTGATTGATGAAAAGTGAATAAATTTCATATCCATTTATCTAATTTTTGTTCTATCATATAATTTTTAATTATAATAGTTTTCTTTATGTGTTTTTTTGTTTTATTAGTTTATAATATATAATGATACCAAATATTATGAAGAATGTTATTATCACATTCAGTAATCCCTAATTGATTTAATTATATGATTAAAATCCACACCAAATCCATTTTTTGGAAATTATTAAAATATATCTTCACTAACTCAAAATATTGAATACATTAAATAAAGGTATAATTGATTATCATGCCATATATATTCTTTTAAATTTAAATATTTCCTAATTTCCTTGTATAAAATATTATTCTCATCACTTAATAATTGGTAGGACACACTACATTTTAAATTCGTACAAAATTTTCATTATAGATTATATTTAAATAGAAAAGTCGTAGATAACCGAACCTTTTTTTTTTTTTTTTAGGAAGATACTATATAATTTAAAACAATATGAAGATAAATAAATAGTTTTAATCCATATAAGAAGTAAATATGATGCTTAACAATTTAAAAAATTTCTGGAAGGTGATAAAGTAGTCACTTGTTTAAAGTTATACCAGAATCCACTTAATTGTTTAGAAATATATAGAGGGAACTATATAATTTTATGTCACACAATAAGGTTATTGGGTGAACTATAGTGTATAGTCATATAGATACATAATAAATATTTCAAACATATATAGTAAGTAACATTTCAGTTTAGAATCCAATAATGGGAACTCTATAACATTAATCCATGAATGTTGGAAATATGGTTCTCAATAGTTTCAAATTATTCAAGAAGAAAATAGGGTTCACCCTAGTTTAAATTTATATAGTTAATTTCATTCTTTTTTAGAGTTATCTGAGAGAAACTTTATAGTTTTAATTTATATGAAAAATTGGTATTATTATTTTTAGTTTGAAGTCATATAGTTAGGAACACTATATTTTTAATCCATATAGAGGATACTCTATAATCTTATATCATGTGAGGAAGTGACTAAAAAGCTTAAATCCCAAAATAAATTAATTCTATATTTTTATTTCATATGAAGGTAACTCAATTATTTTAAAAAATATAAGAAATGAATAATGTGATTTGTTACTTCAATTTATATGGAAATTTGATAAGGTTATTCATACATTAAATTTATATTAGAAGGTGATGAGGTGGTATTTATTTTAAATTTTCATATGAAGATGATAGTGTATTCTATATTTTTTAGTTGTAGTAAAAAGTTATTCATAGTTTAAATACAAAGGGTGTAATAAATAGTTAAATATATACAAGAAGTTTTTGATGTGATTAGTAGAATCTAGTTGTATGGGAGGATGATAATGTTTTATATAGTTGAAATTCATATGTGATAGTTATGAGGTCCTCCATAGATTAAAGTCACATTGGAATTGGATATAGTACTCTATAGTTTAAATTCATATGTAAAGGTTCTCTATAGTTTATACTTGAATAGAGGTAAATTTTTAGTTTTAATTGATATAGTAACTTAATGATATTTCTCAAGGTTAAAAAATATGTAGGAACATGAATAGGTTCTCAATAGTTTTAATATATATGATTAGGCAATGAGGCCATAATTTTTCTAAAAGAGAATAATTTTATTGATTTTTGGATTAAACCATCAATGAGGAAACCAATATATCATAATTAATGGGAATCCACATAGTTATACTTTAAGGGAATTTTTTATTACATTAATACATTTAAATTGACCATGAATCCTTACCTTGAAAAGATATCCATAATGTTTAAATATATACAATTATTGTACAACACAAACACATGAAAGCAAACACAATAATATAAATCCATCCTAAAATTTTATTGACACCCATGCATGAAAGTGTGTAGTTGAGTTTAAATTCCGGAAAGAAAGATATAACATCAACTTGTGAAACAATGAAATATTTTATAAATATATAAAAAATCGGTATATCATATATTATAATGTTTTAAATAATGGATTATGCACCGTGTGATTTAATGTCTAGTAGAAATGATTATCTTCATTGAAAATTAACAACATTCATGAATGATAATATTCCATATATTTTATAAATTTTAATTAATTATGTTAATACATATAATTTTTAGACTTCCAATGATTAAATTTTGAATCAAGATTCTATTGAATATTATAACTATGATTAAATTTTCATAGAGACAACCTAAGTACTGTAATATTTTTATGTTAGTACACTATGGTTTTGAGTAGGATGTTTTTAATACTTATTATTGGGACCTGTACATTAATGGAAGAGTTTCGTGAGCTTATAGAGGGGTATATAGGAAAATCATTTTTTAGGTAACCATTAATTCTAAAAATCTACACTATTGGATTCATGTTATATTTTAATCAGGATGGAAAAGTTTCATGTTATGGCTTACATGGAAGAGAATGTAGATTATTTATTGGGTTGAAAACTTCTATAAGGTATTGAGATTTTGATGGGTGTGTGAGGATAAATAATTTAAAAATCAATTTTATATTGAGGATTTAAATCCACATTATCACTATTTTAATGTTTGGACATGTGAGAAGTTATCTATAGAATAAGTCTTTGTTAAGGAATTGTGTGGTGCCAATGTATGTATCTGTTTTCAAGTCATTTTTATAAATAAATTGTCTATGTGAGTTTATATTTACCTTTCTACTTGTATAAATATTTTTTCAATTCAAATTTTATTATTCTTGATCTATACACATTCATCCAATTATTCAATCCTCATTCAACTTAAGGTATTTATATTTCTTTTTCTGTTAGTTTAGACAATTAGGATATGCATGACTCGAGGTGGGGATATATGAGAGATTAGGGGTTATATGGTTGTGTAGGATAGAATTATAAATAATGAACTTCCCATGTAAAAAATTATTCCAAACATTACTTAATATTTTTTATATATTATTTTACTTTTTTTTCAATGTAAACTTTACAATTTTAAGAATAAGTGTGATGGAAATCTAATTGACCTTATACATACTGATGTTTATTGATAAATTTTTTAAAAAGGTACTAAATGAGAAGGATTTTGAATTTATAATATTAGTGATTACATTAGAATGGATTTTTTTATACCGATAAACTTGAATTGAAATCTGATAGATTGTATCAAAATATATAAGTGTTTTAATAAAGATAAATCAATAACTATGAAAACATTGAGATTAGATAATGGTATTATATTCTCCTTATTTGAGATGGTAATCTGTCTAGAAAAAAAACTATAATTAAACATGATGTTTCATATGTTTGAACTCTATAAAAAATATACATTTGGAAAGAAGTAATTGAATAGTTAACACTATATAAAATATAGTACTAATTAGAAGTATAATTTTAGATAATTACTAGAATTAAATTGTATATGTATATTTCTATATTAATACTATATCTTCACTCATTCTAAGATAACATATTACACCTTTTGAAAAATTATTTCATCAAAATTTTATTTTTATCTACACATTACTATACCTAGAAAAAATGGTGAAGGATCGTCTCGATGGACAAGAGAATAGAGTGACCTCAATCAGAAACTACCAATTCTAACAGATGAAAACAACTATATATAGTAACAATAAAATATGTTTATAAAATGGTTATGTGAGGTTGAGATAGGTAAAAATATAAGGGTAATAAATATAAAATGATTGTTTATGGAATAATTTATATATATTTTATGATATTATGGTAATTTTATTTGGGTAACTATGAAAATAAAATCACTTATTCTTAAAAATATGTGATTGAGTAAAATTTACAATCATAATAATTTTATAAACATTAACTTCTAATAATTCCATATGTTAATGATTTTATTTTGACGTTTTCCAATTCAAGAATATATTTTAACAATGAAAAATAAAATTATCGACTTATTTATCAAAAACAAACATTCATTTAATCATGACATGATAATATTCATTGTTCTAACATGTGTTTTAGGAAATATTCTTAGAAAATATATTTTATGAAAGTATATTCATTATAATTATCAAATTTTTTAATTTTTAAAAATTACTTTTTTTAATCATGAAACTAATTATAGAATAGTGGTGATCTAATTAAAAAATTGTTTATAAAAATTAATTTTAAGAAATATGATCACAAACATTTCCTTCACCTAAAACGTAATTAGCCGATTTTCATTTTAAATTAAGGATAAAAGTAATTTTTTCATTAAGGTAAAAAATTATGATCATTAAAATGTTTATAAAGACAATAAAATTCCCAAGAGAGTTCATATATCACTCTCTTAGTAGATTTTTCTCATCACTTAATATGCTACTCCTGATGAGTCAAAAATTGTCGTGTTATGTGTTTCAGATCTTTATGAAATACTTTTTTAGGTGTGCTTTCCAATTATTTAATATCATACCTATCCAACATTTTTTCACCACTATAAATTCATTTTAATAGAATTAAAGAGTTCCTAGATTTTCTAAAATTATCCCCCATCAAAAAGATACTAGTTTTTTACAAGTTTTATATTTAATGATACATCATATCAATTTCTAGGTATATGTATAAAAAAGTTCATGATTTTATTATCCTAATAAATTATAAGAAAAATGGAAAATTATTGAAGTATTATTCAAATATAACCATTTATATTCCCTCATATATTATCAAATAAATTTTAAATAGTTGACTACTTGAAACATCATCAAATACAGGCTCAGCCTATACTTACTCGATTTCAGAATCATCCACAACCAACTTCAAGTGTATCTCGAATACATAAGCTTAGCTTAATTCTATTGTTCCTCAATTATCCTCAACACACATCGACTTATGGATCCTAAGTTCAAATGAATAAACAACTAAGTTCTTCTATAATCTGTTGTAATTGTAGTCCGACTAAAAATTTTATTAAATATTTTCTATATAGTAATCCCTGGTCAATATGAAAAAAACACACTGCCTAAATTCTCTTCATTAGTAACTATTCATATGAATGTATTAATTGATTCAGATAAATAATAGAACTTAACTTCATATAATATTAATTAAAATATTCTAGAGCATAAAATAAGTGTTTTAAACCTCTTTGATAATCCTAGTGTTTTTTTCCATCTTTCTACATGCTCGAGCTTCCTAAATTCTATATGCATCCTCTCAATCCCTACATATACTCTATTGATAAGTGGAATCATTATACCATTATAAAAATCTTTCATCTATAATGTTTCATTAATTTTCTTATGAAGATGAGATCAGTGCTTTCAAATATGCAGTCAAGTATTCCATTCAATTCGAATGATCTTCGTTATGGATTGAATCAGATTATCAATTGGTGGTGAACTCTATCAAAGCACGATCCAGAAATGGGATGTGGAAAATTCTCCCATATTTGATAGCATGTCTAAATCTGGCATGCCATCTCCAAATCTCTATATCTCATGTCTACAGGGAAGCGAACCAGGATGCTAACGCCCTTTCAAAGTGGGCACATGTAGAGTGGAGCACCATGTGGTCTTTCAGGCTGCCTGACATCTGTTTTAGTTTGGTGGACGATGATATGTGAGGTTTTGTATGTTCACGATCTTGTAATACCTTTGGTAATGACTGACTATCAGCACTTTTTTCATATTTAATAATTTTGGGGCCAAGCTGCTTGGTCCCTGTATTTTCCTGCTATAATGTTTCATGAATTAATCGAAATATCAAAGAATTATTTTTTCAATATTAATTAATGGAAACTGATGTTTCATTGATCATTGTGTATTATTGAAAATAATATTCCTATAAATTAAATTTGTAAACAATTTCAAAACAAGTGAAGGGAAAATTTTGATTCAGGCATCTGGATTTGTTCAACATTTTCAATTAAGTGTCTCTGAACATACCTCTACCAACTTATCAAGAGGACATAGTTTAAACAATCTATTCATCTTCATAGAACATCCTCTCTAATTTACCATTAAGGAGACATTAATTTACAATTATAATCGATCTATATATAATTTATAGGGAAAATGAAGCAATATATGCCAGCACTTGTAGCCATTAATCCTGCTTTTGTTAGATATCCAAGTATAACAACATTAAACTTAGTGCCTTAGTCAACTACTAACTCAATAGTGAATCACATAAACATCATCAGGCTTGGAAATCATTATTGACCATCTTAATAAAATTGTTGGGAATCTACGAAAATATCAAACTGGCTCATTCTATTTCCAATCATATTAGTTTAGTAGATTTAAAACATAACATTTAATTCCAATAATATTTATTTCATTCTTCCCTAAGGACTTTTGATATCTATTCTCACATGATCCTAATGATTTTTCTTCTGTTTTAAAGGGGTTAATCATATTATTATTCTATTTAAATTTTTATTCCTCTTAAATTATTCTTACACACTAGGATTTTAAACATTTGTTTTCTACCATAAATAAATCATATCCATTAGTGTTCCAATTATTCTTTTGTGTTACTTATAAATTCCTTATGCAGTCATAGTTTACCCAAGTTTATTCATACATATTAGAAGTAGAGCCTATTAAATACTATGTTTCAACACCTGAAGAATCTGAGAGTAACACATGAAAAAATATGAACAATATATAATATTAAAATGTATTCATGAAAATAAATATCATAAAAATAAGTTACCAAATATGTAATATTAAAAATTTCTCAGAAAAATATATAATATTATATATAATTCAATTTATATCATGTAATATTTAGTATTCACTAAAATAATAATTCTAATGAAAATTTAAACAACTAAAAAAAATTTTACAATAACTAAAAAATAACTATCAAAATATAAAATTTATTTAGATATTTAATTCCCCAATAAAACCCAGTTTAAAACACATAAAATAAATCCATTATTATTCAAAAAAATTTGATCATATTGAATCCGTGTAACATTATACATTAAATCAGATAAAAAAAGTTCAAACATTTAAATAAAGAAAAATAATTTTTCGAATAGAATAAAAACATCCATAAAAATTCAAAGAATATCATTTTTCCACAAATCATGGTCATAAAATAAGACCATAAGAGTTCTATAACATTTTTAGAATAAAGAAACTAGAAATTAAATAAAAATAATGTTGTAATCATGTATAAAATAATGACTCATAAAAATACCCCACACATTTTCCATTACTTGTCATTAAGAAAATACTTTACAATACTCACTAAAGAGTCGGGTAATCTAGATAAAGAATAATTATATTTCACACAACTATATATTTTTAAAATTATTTTTTCTCCCTAATTTCTCATTAGTAAAAAAATACTATTTCCCCTTTAAAATTCGAAGATTTATTAAAAATATGGTATTTAGTTCTGTAGTGTATGATAAAATTTAATTATATTTTGAGTAATTGAACCAAATATAATCATACATTATAGTTTACTGATAAATTTACCTTTTTTATCCATGTTGAATCAGAACACAACTCAATAAATAACCCATAATTAAAAAATAAGTAATATTTCATTAATACCACAATATCTTGATATATGAGTGAGTTTAATACAGAAATGGCCTCTTAGTGTAATTAAAAGAAAACCATCAATCTATATCAAACACACATATCTCAACCATAGATTAAAATCTAATTTATACATAACAATATTAGATAATTTAAATGTTCAACTCTAATCAAGAATCTAAAATTCAAATTAATATGTAATATATACTCCCAAATTTTCATCAAAAATGTTTTTTCAAGATATATATATTAAATATGATACCATATAAAATCAATATGTAAAATATAAAAGTATCCACCTAAAAGTGAGTGAATTGTTTTTTAAAAGTATGAAAATTTTCACTAACTGAGCATGAAAAACAATTTTATAGAATAATCAAGAAACAAAATTGTGAAAATTATGGAAACAAAATCATACAATAATAGACACTTACAGCACACCTAAAACATAAAATTTTCTTCAATAATTAACTATAAGTGGAATAAATAATAAATAGTCAAGGTTTAAAAATATTGTTCTTTCATTTGTCCAAAACATTTATAAGGGATATTATACTGCTCAAAATTAGTAACAGGTTTACCCCCACTAGACAACCATAAATTGTATTAAAAACATGTAATTATATTTTCTACTTACAATAATATAAAATTTATAGTTAACATCAAATTGTTAAAAGATATAATTGTGTTATAAAAGATAAATTTTATAAAAAAATTAGTTATGAAAAAAATTATTATGTAATGGAATTATTATGGAATAGAAATAAAGATAACGAGGGTAGAAACAATCCAAAATTTCCAAATTATTTTTTCTTAGAAACTACACATTCAATATATGTCTCAATAATTTTATATATTAAAGTGGTTGGAAATATTTTAAAGTAATTAAAAGGGAAAAATATATTATAAAATAGAAAGATTCCCAACTTTAGACAAAACATTAATCTTTTATGTTCACCCAACAAAACTCGACTTATTTTATTATAAAAAATATTCATACATATTCCATTATATATCCTATATAAATTGGACTAATCATAAATTTGATACAAATTTTTAATGAAAAAAATTTATGAATTGAAAAAATAAAAAATGGGAAGCGAATGAAGAAGGATCTATCAGGAAACTTCAGCTATATTATAAAAACATTTTTATTTTTTCACCAAAGGTTCAAAAACTCAAAATAACGATATAAAATTTAATGCCAAGAGTTTTTCTCAATTTTATTATGAAAAAAAATAAAATAAAAGATTTAATAGTGGGGTCATAAATTTGATTTCTATTCCCATTATAGAAACACTTTAAGTTTAATTTGTTCTTAACATAAGTAAGGATGAGCATATTGGTTGACAATAATAAGTAATAAAAACATATCCAAGCATTCTACATTAATGTATCCTGCAACATTATAGTGAAAAATATTCACTAGAGACCGGGAGATATATATTATAATTTACTCATATTTATAAATAATAAATTAAATAAAAACTATTATAATTTATTTCTCCCATAAATTATTCAGTTTAAAGTCTCTATTTAGATTTAGCTGATTCAGTTTTCAAGTGAAAACACAACAACTAGTCCATCATGATACCTATAAATTTAGTTTTTAATACTATATCTGTTAATTAAATATATATTTTCTCCAATATAATAATATTTATAGCACTATTAAGAATATCGTTATATTAAAAAGACTATACCATTTAAAATTAATCATTTAAATAAAAAAAAATTTAGCCTCTAGATAAAAAGTAAAACCTTTTGTCTAACCATAAAATTTATATATTAAATGATGTAATCATGAAAATATTGTGTACCTTCCCTTCAGATCCTATAATTCAGATATTATTCTCACTTAATACCATCAAATTAATGTATCTCTAACAATATCATCTCACCAAAAGATATAAGGTCATAGTTATAAGCTATCACAACCTAACAATGATTATATGTGTAATTTTATATGTACAAGGGAATTTTTCATATAGAGAACCCTGTAAGGAGAAATCCTAATGTTCATATTTAATGAAATTATATAATACCAAAATTTTTCATAAATGTTTAGTGGCCAGTCCTTTCTTGAATTTCCCTTAGTTATATTTGAAATCTATAGTAATCCTTTGATGGGTTTTTTATCATTTCTACTTGATTGTGGATGATTTATGGTTCCTTCTTTAGGAGAGTGACTATATTTATCAACAAAATATTTTAATTTATAATTCTTAATGCAACTGTTATAGTTTATGATAAATGAATTAATTTTACTAAATCTTGATATTATGTTCAATTTAATGAATTAAACCAAATATATATGGTTGCCTATCAGAAAAATATATTATTTTTGTCTTCTCTGAGGAATTTACCACAATCTCTAAAAAAAATTTAACTCCCATGAATACATGGGAATGGTCACATGACATCCTAACCCCAAACATAAAATTTTTAAACCACAAAAACTCTTTTTTAGTCAACTCTTTCATCCTTCTAAAATTGTTTATTCATTGACATTTAATATCATGAACCACAATACTTCTAGCATTCTAGAATAGAGTTATCCAATAGAATCTATAATGTAACAATTTTTGGGTTCTCCTATCCCCCAATGATTACCTCCCCACGTGGAAAAGTGACAAATCTCAAGAATAGAAACCATATCCTCCTCATGCACACATCTACACAAAATATCATCATCAGATTTCTTATATAACAAGGGATAATGCAGAAAATAGTAAACAAGATATTTAATGAATTTATTCACCAAATATTTGGTTAGAACACTAGACATGACCCTTAAAAAAGCATGAAAAAAAATACAAACCATGAAAGATTATTTTTTAACTAGGAATAATTATTCATCTATAAGAGATGAATTTATCACTTTTTGGTTATTATTCATTATACTTGAAAACCAATAATAATTATTTTTAACTGTGATTTTATCCCATTGTTCCCTTTTTTTACATTAAACAACATATGTAATTGTATCCCAATAATGGGTTTAGTAATGGACCCTTTCATAGGAAAAAATATATTTTTCGGCAATATTACCAATGAATAAAATTACTATAAAACCAGTAAAATATTTCAAAAATATTTCTAGATAAAACAAAAAAAATCCAATAGCTATTAATAGTTGTGATGTAATTAATTTTAGCCTTATCTAGAATCATGATTACATATTCCTCTATATAAAAATTTCACTCTTTCTGATGACCATAAAAAACCCATACAATATTGAATCTAGCTTCAAAAATGACATTAAAAGGAATTTTCCAATCTGGAGAAGTAATAATTGGTGATGAAGTTAATTTTTTCCTTGGTAAAATTTATGAATTAAAGTAAAATATTATCAACCATAAAATGTGTGTCATTAAACAATAGTGAATTTAACTTCTTTTTTTATTGTTAAAACACCTTTTGGGAAATGATGGTAGAAGATAACATGCCTTGGGAAACACCTATGTACCATGATATTGTTAGGTGGGAGAAACTCTTAAATTACCTATACTTTAAAAGTGTCTACCAAAATCCCTTTACTAGAAAACTTTTAATTAATCTAAATTCCCCCAGTAATGTAAATTAAAAAGTTCCACAATTTATGAAATGGTTTTTCTTGAAATGATTTAAAAACTGTGATCAAATTATGTATGCATCTCAAAAAAAAATTCCTTATAAATGAAAAATAAACATTGGGCACCTCAATAACACTCTCAATCAAATTTAAAAATATAACTATCATACATATTTTAAATTTCTTAAGAGGATCACGTAATCCCAATGGAATCCATTGGTAGTTAAATGTTACAAAATGACAAGTGGATGTTGTATATTATTAATCCTCAAAAGAAATTAGATTCAAAATATAACAATAAATCTTTACGAATGATATAATACTCTTTATCAGACTAACTATCCTCAGTTTATTATGATAATGGAATGAGAAAATGATCTATAATAGTATAAAACATCATCTTCATGTTATCTAAAAAACCCTCTATTTGGCCACATTCCATGTCAAAATCAGCTCACCTTTCGCATTGGTAATGGCTATTAAACCCCTATTTTTGTAATAACATGAACTTGAATAACTCAATGGATGTTAGATATTGGGTAAAGGATTATATTATCTAACAAATTTATAACCTCATCTTTATAAACCTATTTCATTATTTGGATTTAATTTTCATTGCCTATAAATAGTGGGTTTCTTCTCAAACTCCATTTAAATCATATGTATAAAAAATAATAATTATTCACCTTTATATCAACAATGGTATATGTAGTAAATGTGTAGAAATCTCTCAGGAAACCAAACAAATATCTCCTATTATCTAACTTGTAACTAATAATAAATGATGGATGGAAGTGTGGAATAACACCAAAATATGAATATTTTATGTGAGTATGAAATGGTTAATGGTTTTTTTTAGTTGTTTTTGAAAATTTTGGAATACTTTTAGGATTACTTGGCACATGGTATTCCACATAATTCTTAAAAAATAATTTATAGATTAAAAAAACTCTTCGTCACTTTTATTGTAACAATTTATGACATTAAAATGTTAGTTTCCTTTTAAAAAATATTTCATTAAATAACATGTTTCATATGCATTGATGAACAAAAACAAATCACGATACTTTTTATTATGATAAGATTTTAAGTATTAAATCTGACCGTTATAATGTAACAATTGATTTTTAGTTGTATATATAAGTAACCAAATTTTGAAATATATATAGAAAAGGAGAAGAAATGAAAGAACTAGTATAAGTATCCCAATGCGGTTCATTTTTCTACTTTTAAAAAGAAGGTATTTCCGCAAGGTTTTTCCTAAGATCAAATCCAAGATGAAATTAAACATGTATGACATGATTGAATTTGCCTACTAAAGAAGTTAATATTCATGGAAATCACTAATAATTACATTCTAGATGAATCACCACCCTTAACTCCCGCAAAATATTATCTTAACCTTTCGTCTTAGGAGGAGTTCTTTATGGGATTTTTAAGTATAATTTAGGATGAAATAAACATGTAAATAGTAATGTAATAAATTTTAAATTATTAAATGTGTTTTATACATTTGCACTTTCCATAAAATTTACAAAATAATAACTGGTTTATTTAATAAAAATAAATTTATTAAATTTTATTAATTCATAGGAAAAAAATATTTAATCATAAATACTTACGAATAAATCATTTTAGATCTATTTTTTGAAGAAATTTATTTTTAAAAATATATATTATTTTTTATTAATAATCATAATTGATCACTTTTAAGGTATTATTTTAAATTTTATAATGAGAAACAAAATATAAAAAATCATTTAAAATTATTAATTATTTTGATATAAGATCAATAACACAAAATTAATATCAATGAAAAGCTTTTTATAAACAAAATTTGTTTCCATATAAAATATGTTTTAATTTAACAGTTTAATCTTACATATTTAAAAATTATTTTGAAAAAATGGTTTTATTATTTGGAGTTTATAATATTAAATTTAGATTTGTGTTATTTTTTTGGATTTTTATAAGAACATTGATACTTGGGAGAATATTAAAAATACTAATTCAACAAATACCATAAATATTTTGACATCATGATGAAATTAATGTGGTTTAAAATTTTATTAACACTTTTTGTTAAAAAAATATTTATTTAATAAGTAATATTATATAATTTATAATATTAATTTTATTTTAGAATGTAATGTCTGAAATTTTGGAACATAAGTTATATTTTTTCTATAAATGTTTTTTTATATATTATACATTTTTTCTTTTAGAATCAATTTTTATCACTTTTATAAATTTAATATTATAAAATGGATTTAATATTTTTAATAGTAATATACAAATAATGTAATAATGGAATTTTATTAGAGAAAAAAATAAGTTACCGAGGTAGAAAAATGTGTTTCCACAAAATAAGTAAATTATTATAAAAATTGAAATTAAATGGATAAGTACTAAAATATCTCAATGAGTATCCTTTATTTGTGTGGATTAAAGGCTTCTCAATCAACACTTCCCCTAATCTCTATTATTTATCAATATTGTATCCAATTTCCATTGAAAGTGACATGAATTGAATTTAATGTAATGAATATTTATAAAAATGTTAACCCTATCACATATAAAATGATCCCTTCAAGACCCCACTTAACGTTGTATTAAAATCCTATTATCTAAGCCAAACCCCATTAAACTGTAACATCTCATGATTTTGTAAAATATCTTCATTAAAATTTATATTAATTATTTTATAGTTTGAGATACATGAAATGAATTTTCTATATATTTATTTATATACGAAACCATGTTTATTTTTCATTTCATATAACACCATGTTTTATTGATAAATTTTGTTACATATAAGGCTGAATCTTATCAGAAAATATTATTTTATTGATATTATTATTTAATATAGATGTTATAGATTGACCTATATATTAATAGGTGAGATTAATAATACATATATTATGTTTACAAATGTTTATAAATTTTTTATACATTTTTCCAATAGAATTTATAGGAATAAGATTTTCATAAATTAGGTTTTACGCTTAAAAACAATATTTCTCTAAAAAACATTTTTACCGCCTTTTAATGGTATAATTATTTATAAACAAAATTTTGAGTCTTTTATCAATTTAATTAGACCAAATAAGAATATTTTATTTGAAATACCAATATAATAATTTACTTTGGGTGAATTTTGGATATTTTTCTGAGAAGTTTAATATTTTAATGAATAGTGAAAACACTGCATTTTAATTGAAAAATTTAGTTTCATCAAATATATATATATATATATATAGTTAAATTAAATATAAAATTGGATTTAAATAATTACTATTTAAATTAAAAATAAATAAATCTATTTTAGTTCAATGTATTTAATATCCTAATAAATTTTATATAAAAACATTTCAATATTTTGAATATTTATCCATAAAAACTCTTTCTTGCACAAAATCTGCACGATTAATTTTAAATAAATTTTGGAAAATTATATGAATTTAATAGAGAAAATGGAATAAATATTTGAAATCATTATGAAATTTGTGTTCTAATAAAATAAAATTAATTTTTTTTACCAAAATGACGAGTTAAAGTAGTTGAAATTAATTAAAGTGGTCAAGATAAGAACGTGATTACTTAATAATTAAATCTCGCATATATGGTGTATCAATGTCCCAAAAATTGTTGAATATCCATTTTATGGACATATTTAGACCCTCAACACCATAAGATTTAATTTTATGATTTATCATGTTATTATTCACTAAAAATGACTTATATAATATGTTATGTATAGAGAAGGAAAAAATGTACCATTATCCCTTTAACAATTATAATGAATTATAGTAGGGAATAAGTTAGATATGTTTGGTAATAAATATTTTTTTTAATAAAAATAAATTTATATTATCATAAATTTATATTTTATTTTTATAGATTATATAATTACCTTAAATTCTTAAGAAACGCCAACACATTGATTATTTAGATGATAATTAAATAAAATAAATGATTTTTTATTAAATGATTTAAATTAATAAAAATAATATATTCTTCCTTGTTATTTTTATGTATTTTTAAATATAAAATATGGTCCACTAGTTGGCACATTTATATATCATAAAGAACATATTGACCTTGAAATAGTAATAAAAATTGTTAGCATAGTTTGTGTTAAAGAAGTGTTTTTACGCATTACATGTCCTTTTTCATAAAAATAATTTCCAAAACATATGGTTTTATTATTTTATAAATTAGCTTTAATATTTTATAATCAGTGAGTATAAATATTATAATAAGTATCACTTTAATTTAGTATTAATGGATGAATTACATAGGCTTGAAAAAAATATACTTAAATGAAAACCCAAAATGAATCCAATAAAGGAATCATAAAACTAATGAAAAAATAATAAATATAATTTTTTTGTGAGTTTTGATCAATCATAATTCCCATTTATGCATTTAGTTTTCATTTATTAACCAAATTAGGTAAAGTATACCTCCCAATATATTTATCCCTTTTATATTTATAAGAATTTCATCCCCCACCCCTCTACTATAAAAATGCACTCACCCTCCCCACTTCATCGCACCTACATACCCTTTACCTCATCAAAAACCTACCCAAATAATATCCAAACATCCCTAATCTCATCCTATAAGCCCAAATTTTTTAATAAATCAAACCAAGTAATCCATTTGGGGTAAACCAAAAGGAGTTACCTTAAAATAAGTTCACATTCATCAAAGATCACTTTAATTTTATTTAATTATAAAAATATTATATTATTATAAGTGAATGATTATATAAAAACCAAAGTAGCATAAATATTCATATATAAGTTATGTTAATTTTTCAAGATATTTTTAAAAAACATACTTCAAATGGGTAACTAAAATATCATTCATAAGTATGGTGAACTGTTATCTAATGAAACTATCTTGTTCGTTTTTCATTTAAAACCTCTCTTGGTTGGAAATTGTAATGTAGATAATATTTATATATGATATATATTATATTTGTTTCATAATAATTCCTTACTTCTCATATAACAAAAAATATCATTCATTCCATTTTGTTGAAATCTGATAACGTTGTTTGTGGATGTCTTGAGTACCGCCTCCTCAAAGTGTTGTGACATGTTCACACATTACATATAATGTATTAATGATGGCTTAAATAAAAAATATGTGATTTAAATTACATATATATATTATATTAAAGAAATAATTACCACTATGTAAATATAATATATCATTTTCATTAACAATTTCCCACAAACTGAAAAAGTTATAATGTTGTACGTGGACTTGTGGATTATAGCCTCCTCTACATGATGTGATTCCTATTAAATCACAAAAATTTTATATATGTGTCTATAGGATTAAATAAAATAGTATTTATTATACAATTATAATTGTATAATGATATATTTCACTTACCTTATTTCCATAAGGATCATCTAAAAATGGAGATTTTTCTCTTGCGTACGTATGGCCTACCGTCCCCATGATTGTAATATTGGTTCATTTTTCCTAACTATATTTCAGGAATGGTTTTAAAAATTATAAATAATGTATAAATACTCTAATAATGATATTATTATTCTTTATATTTTTATTTAATTGCCTATTTGACTATTTGTCCAACTAAATTCGTTTTTGACACATAAACCCAATAGGTTCAAAACACCCTATGTAAACATAATTGTTTAATTAGTTTTATATTACATTGTAATAATAAAATTAAAGTTGATAAGAAACTTGAAATTTTTTTGATGTGAGTAATTAATTAAAATTTTTTATTATTCATGACTATAAAGACACACATGAAAAATCCAACACATGGTAAGGGATTTCATCTCAATCTCCTTCATTGAGACATTTCCTGATGATATGCATATTTGTTATTTTATAAGTGTGAATACAATATCTTTTAACATCTGTATCTATATTATATCAATTATCATGCTATTTAATATTTTATTAAATGATAATAATTCATGGGGATTATGATTTTAACATTTAAAGTGGGATGCGACACTTTGAATGTTTTAATATTAACATTTTCAAATATTTTATCCATGTGAATAATCTATATATTATTTTAATTATTAATTTATATTATTATAAAAGGATTAGATAGGAAATATAATAAATAATTTTATTTAGAATAAAAATCATTCAAAATTTTATCTCTTTATGTTTCTTAAGAGTATCATTTTGATTAAAAACAAATGAAATGACTTATTATTAATGTATGATGATAATAAAATTTCATATCATCATAAAGAATATTTTATTTATATATTTAATTGAAAAGATATTTTTTTTAATGAATTTGAAAACATATTTCATTTTACTAGGATAATTTTATTGAGAATGGGTCTTCAAATAAAAAGTCGATTGGGTATGGAAAATTGATTCTTAAAATAAAAGGGTATTTTTATCTGACTGTGTTTTCATATAGATTTAAAAATAATTTTTTATGTGATTTATGATGATATTTTTTTACAGCTATTATGTTACATGAGATTTATATAAAATATCTAATCCTAATAAATCTTATCCAAATGGTTAATCCCCATTATATCTTCTGGGTGATCTTGATACAATTTATACGAAGGTTTGAGCCCTATTATAGCTAGTGATAAATGGGTGGGCACAATATAGTTTCTATGAAGGGTTATGCCCCATTATAACTCATGGGTGAGATATATATATCTTACATGAATGGTGATACCTATTTTAGATATCTAATGCATTGGGTAATTATAATGTTAGATGTTTTCATTGTGGTTATTACAATTAAAAGTGTTTTGAAATAGTTTAATGTATTTTATGCTCTAAGTCACATAAAAGAGTTTTAATTTCATGATATGGGTTTTTATTTTAGTTTTTTGGACAAAATGTGTGTTTTATTTTAATGTGAAAATGTTTAATTTCTAATTCTTAATTAAACTTTAAGATAAAGGTAAACATTATATAAATTTTTATGTTCTTTATGAAATAGTATTTTCTTTTATTTTTATATCCCTCACAGATATTTTATGCCTATAATATGGTTTAAAAATGTTTTAATAGGGTTTAATAGTTAGTAAATGAATGTTAGAAGTCATTTTGGGCGTTGTTATGATTTTCCATGAAAATAATCCTATCATTATATTAAAATTTTTATATTAGGGAAAATTGATTCAAAAAGAATTTTTCCACCATGTATTTTACGGTTTTGATATGTATGAGTTATGTACTAATTCTAGAAATATACAAAACTGAAAATATCCACAATGTGAGAGAAAGTAAAGTTAATTACTTAACTAGTGATTATGTAATAATTAATGATGGATCCTTATAAAAACCCCCCTCTTGAAATTATTTTCTATATTATAGTGGTATTTTCCAAACCAAATGACTAATCTTTGAAGGATCAATGAGTTTTCATGATGAGTAATACAAGACCAACTAATCACTCATTTTTTATTTCTATTCCTTTAATTATTGTCATATATCCTAAAAAATTATTATAACTATAAAAACATAATGAAATTATAATTATTAGTATACAATAATTTTATTTGATTTCTGGAATAACCATTTTCTACCATTCTTCAATCTATTAAAAATTGAAAATGTCACCTGGGTTATGTGTAGACTAAAATGTATATAAATTATGTAATTAATTTTTTAGAACAATCATAAATTTCTGATAATAAAAATATATTTTAAAATATATATTTTATATTAAATATTAAAACAATTTCTTGATATTATTTGAAATAATTTCAGAAAAATAATTATCATTTTAATGTAATCTGATGATATCATTATATTTCTATGAAAAAACACATCAGTGATTTCATTCATTCAAGACATGCCTGTAATTTCAATAATATGTACATGGGGAAGCATATAATATTGAAACATTTTAGTTTTAATAAATTTTTAAATATTTTAGTGATGAACAAGTTATCAAAAATGGTGTTCCACATCGTAATAACCAAACATGTATGGACAACAAAAATTACTATCATCTAATGATGAAAATAATAACTAAATATCTAATTAATGTGAAATGAAATTTTATAATTAAAATAATAAATTTCCATATATATAAATAAGGTTATAAAACTACTTATTAGTATCTTTATGATTATTATACACGAGGTTATATAGATTTTGTGGAAGATTGTAGTAAAAGGTAACTGTTTTCTTCAAAATCTCTTTTTTGATTTGAGATTTTTATGACTAAGTCTTGTTCTATAGAGATTATAATATATTTACCAATATAACCAACTATATATTATTCTACTATTTTTTAGTTGTTTTTAATCATACCCTAAATTCTTATTTCTTTTTTTTCTAGTAATTTACTCAAAGGGATTTTTATAAGAGAAACAGACCATACCTCTTCTTTTCAATTGAGAATCAGTTTACTCTAAGTCCATATTGTATATATTTATTATGGATGTTGTTATATATAATTATATTACTTAATAATTTATTTTTCTATGAAAATAACTTTTATTACAAAAGGAATCATATTTTATAATTTTTGACATATCATTTTCAATTAACATAATCCATTTTAACAAAATGTAAAAGTAATGTTTTTTTAAAACATTTCACATTGTAATATATTTTCATGTCATCTTCATTAGTGCTCATTAATAATCATATATTATATATTTCTATTATATTCAAAATAAATATATATTTCTTTTATTAAAAATCATTTCCTCTAAAGATATAAAAAATATAAAGGGTATTTCTTCTTCTTTCACTATGTTAATTTTATTTCTTATATAAAATTGGATTTCATATTTGTAAACATAATTTAATTATTCATTTTATTCAATTTAAATATTCTCTAATAATACATCCTCATTATTTATTTGGATGGATTATGATTATTTTTTATGTATTTTCTCAATAAACCAATTTCTTTTTAATAGGATAATCATGTTATTATAAATTTTGAGTGTTTTAAAGTTCTTATGGAACACATATATATTTTTATCATTTAGTAATTTTTAGTCCCTATATATCCCCCAAATTAATTGTGTAAATCCTTATATCTCATGATATTTAATATTTCTTGGAATATGTAGTGAACCCATTCCCTTATATAACGTTTTTCATTATGTTTCTATGAATCAAAGGTTTTCCCAATCCCCTATGGGAATCTATCCACTATGTGACGATTGTCCTAGAAATAATCCTTAACATTTAAAATTATTTTCTGTTCTTATGTATGATCCAAACTTCTAATCCAGATTCTTAATCATATATTATGTTCTTCATTTTTCATGATTATCGACTCATGTTATCACACACTAAATGTTATTGCCTTTTTCATAAATCATTATTCCAAGAATCATGTCTTATGATATATATATGTTTTATTTCGAATGACTATATAGTGTTATTATATTTGACTTTATTATATTTCAATATCTATAAGTTCATCTAATGCTCACATAAAATCATTGATTTATGACTTTTATTTTTACCCTTGCTGAGCATATTTTCTCTCCCCTTTATATTTTTAATTCCCCAATTAGGAATGATGGTATTATATATGATGTATCAAATAGGTTATGATGTGAGTTGACTTATTTTGGGATATGTTGATTTTTTTAAATAAGTTGTTTATGTATCTTATCTCCAAATATAATAGAAATTCTAATCTTAGTGTTTTGATATTATTTATGAGATATAATGTTTAAGGACATAAAATATTTTAAAATATATATGATTTGATCTTAGGTCATATCACATGGAACCAAATCCATTTTTTCATTAATTTTTTTATGTACAAGACTAGGGGTGAGAGTGTGGATCACCTGAGTTGGAATCATAGTGGGATTTGTTATTATGGAGATTAATACTAGATAACTTATTTAAAAACCATGGCGATAAGCCTAAATATAGAAAACAAATAATAAATGTTTTATAAAGTGTAGATTGTATGGTTTTCTACAAATCAAATATCTATATAAATATGTAAATATGAGAATATATTCTGGAACATATATACCTACGGGTAATAATTATGAAAAATATTTGTTACATATTAACTCTATCTTTACACGATAAAAATCATGTGGGGATAATTAAATAGATGATTTATTTACTCTTTGTGGTGATGATTTTGTAAACTCACATGCTATTTACATCCAATTACGAATTATTTGAACACATTTTTACGGTTTGGATAGAGAACCTATAGAAAAATATTTCATTCAGAACCATTATATAAAAATATATATTTATGTTAAGGTATATTTTTCATTTATCAATAATTACATTTAAAATTAGAAGTTTTATTTATTGTTTTGTGTATTTTCATCCTGAATAATAAATTACTTTATTAAATGGTTTAAATAGGGGGACCAAATTTTACAATGGGTGATATGAAAAATGAATTTTGTTTCCAAATAAATAACCAAATAGGATTGGATCTAGAGTACAAAATCTCATAGAAATTCTGACCCAACTAATTAATATAACTAATAGTAATGTGGGCCTTTTTTAGATTCCAAATGAACTAAGTAATGATCAACTTGTGATCGAGTCATTCTTGTAGAAACATCAAAAATATTTTAATGGGTCTTCTAACCCACTAAAAAAGGATCCACAAGTCTATGATATAAAGAAGATATTTTCTATTATTTAGAGATAAAACCATGATAATGTTTAATTATTTGTATATTATATAGATAATGAGGATAAAAAAATGGTATAACCACTTTAATAAATTTGCACAAAAGGAAAAACATTACTCTCAATGGTGATAGGAGTTCATGAAAATACCCTTCAAAAAATATTGTTGAACTATTTTCATGAAAATGTAGGGATAATTCATAGATCTAAAAAATAGATAATGAATCCAATAGAACTTATGAGGATACCTTTTTTATACTTTCATGGTATGCATATACTATTATTACAATAAATTATATAAATACCAACTAGTTTGTTGGTGGCCTAAAATAAATTCGTCAAAAGGAATTATCTTTAAGAGACTTCAATAGTAATGAGGAAATTATTTGATGTGCACATAAAGAGGAAATGGAAACTATAGATTCTTATAATCCATATAGATTTTGATAAAACAAAAGGAAAATAGAGTATCATGAATTATTCAATGAGAAATCTTACTAAGGGGAAAAATAATAAAATTACATGTAAAAATTATTGGAGGTAGAGCCATGGAAATATCATGAAAGGGAATGTATGGTCCATTATATATTTTAATATTGGAATTAAATCTCATGATTATCGAAGGTAGAAAAAGGTCTAGCAAATACATTGACTGATAGTAAGGTAATGAATAATTATCACATATACATCTATGCATAAAATTAATAGAGTTTGGGAATTATTAAAATAAATGCCCCAATCTATGTATTAATAAGGAAAATATGCTTCAACAACCTCCTAAACCAAGGGAAGAAAGAGGATATTATGAAATCACTACCATTAATGTGGACCATTAAAACATAGCTGTTAAAGGTACATTTATTCTCTAATTATATATTTTAATATATTATTTTATTTTATTTCACATCAATTATTCATATCATGAAATTTTTAAAAAAATCTCCATTCACTACATCAAAACATTGATATATAATTATTAGTGAAACACATTTTGGTCTGATTATTTCATCCAAAGTATAAAAAATTTCTTATATCAAAGTTTTTTAATGATAATTAGTAAATATATAGTTATCTTTCCAATGATAAAATTTAATGTGATATTGGGAATGGATTATATGTCCCTTCAAATATATCATATCAATTTTCAGTAAATTGAGAACTCATTTCGTATCTAAAATCATCTAATAATAAAATATCATTTCATGAAAGATTATGAGATACCTTTGGAATAATATTCTATAATAAGGGTCTTAATACTAAATAATTTGGAACTCATGGCACAAATGGATTGGGAAGAACTCAAAATTATAGACATACCAATTTTTTAGAGTGTATTGATTTATTTCTCAAAGAATATATTGTTTTTTCCCAGAATGTGAGGTATAGTTTTTAATTAAACTCATACAATGACACATTCAAAAATCAAATATCATCATAGAATGGACCTCATTGATTTGTAAAATTTAAAGAATAAACCTTATGGGAATATGGATATAGTATTTTTATTCCCAAGTGCTTCACCATGGGTTTCTCTAGTACTCTATGAGAATAAGAAGGGTGGAACAATGTATCATTTCATTAATTATAGTGATCTTAGTAATACAATGATCATTAAAAAGTATCTGCTAACTCGTATTGATGATTTTTTTGATCAACTTAGAAGATCTCAAAACATTTTAGATGTACATGTTTGATCATGATACCATAAATTAAGGTTAAAGAGATAAGATATACCCAAGACAACTTAAAACCAATATGGTCACTAAGAATTCATTTTAATGCATTTATGAATTATAAATTCCCTTTAAATTATCATTGACTTGATGAATATAGTCTTTAGATACAATCATAAAAAATTCATGGAATCAATTATTAATGATATTTTCATATATTCTATGATAAATGAGGCACATCAATAGAATTTTAGGATTATGATTGATACCTTTTTAAATGTTAAACTATTTCCATGTTTAGTTAGTGGGAATGTTTTCTAAATAATATCATTATTAGTTCATGTAATCACGAGTAAGGGTATATATATCGATCCTTAAAATATGAAGGTAATTGAAGAATATCAATAAATAAGCACTTTTATAAAGATTAATATTTTTCATTTCATAGGTATATACCATCAATACTCTAAGAAAATTTTCCTAAAATTTTAAAATACAGTAAATTAACATGAAAGTGTGAAAAGTTACTATTGAAGGACGAATATAAATAATTCTTTGAGGATATTAAGAAGAGGTTTTTCACAACCCCTATACTCACATTACACTATAGTGGATAAGGAATTTATTTTTTTGTGGTGAAGGGAGAAATAACTTTGTATGTTTTATGATACAAAATGAATAAGAAATTTACTATAACTCATGCTATTTGAAGGCCCAAGATAAATATTATTCCACACATGTTATGGAGCAGGTGAAACTTTTATTTTCATTAATTATTTTGGTTTGTTTCCACTAAGTTGAAAAATTATATATATATATATATATATATATATATATATATCGATAATAAAGGAATACTGTATATATTAATATAGAGGGAGTTGAACATTCAACATTGTTGATGGTTAGAGTTACTCAAAGATTATAATTTCGCAACACATTACCATCATTGAAAGAAAAACAGGGCGGAAAATATTCTTGGTGGAAGGGATCATTCTTCCTAATCCTTGTTTTATATTTAATGATAGATAATATTCCTATATACTTAAATTATTTATATGAAAAAAATGGAAGGGATGAAATCCAAAATTTCCAAAATATTTTCTCAACCATGCATCTATTTGAAGATCATGTTGGTTTAAAAAACTTATACGAAGTTATAAAAAGGGTAAGAAGTATTTTAGAGTTCATTTTTTAAAATTTATGGCTTCTAATATTAGATAAATGAGTATGTTTCCTATAAAAAATTATACTAATTGAGTTTTTATATGATAAATCTATAACATAATTATGCATCTGTCTTGTAAGAACAAAGATATATATAGATATTAAGAAAACAAATTCTATGAAAACATGATAAGGGGGATTGAAGAGTATATATCCAAATTCATGTTTTTTCAACAAGCTATGGAGAAAAATAGAAACTCTAATTCGATGACCAAATCATTACATATACTAGTGTATAAATATGAAAAAAATTCATTGATAGTATTTCTTATCTTAATCGTACTTTTAATATAAATAATTCCATATGGGTAGTGGTGAATAGAAATATATAGTCAGCACACATCATTACAATTCATGATTATTTTTCACTTTATTAACATAAAAATATAAAAAAAATGGATTTATTAAAATTTTATAGAGTAAAAAATTCAATTATATCTGATCAAGATCCAATGTCCTCATTAAATGTTTGGAGAAGTCACTAATAATAACTATAGAAGGAGAAGATCTTTAACAAAAGTTATTATCTAGCAATTTATGGTCAATCTTAAAGGGCCGTTGAAAACCTAGATGATATGTTGAGATCTTTATAAATGGAATGAATAGGTAGTTGGGATAAATATCATCCTATAGTTTATCTATCATATAATAATAATTTCCACGATAGTTTCCAAATGTCTCCAAATGAATATCTATATGGAAAGATATTCATAACTCAAACATTCAGGGAGAATGTTATATAATGGAAGTTTTTAATACATGACAATTTCAAGGAGATTATGTAGAAATTTCACACTATTATGTTACATATTAAATCCGCACAAAGTTTATAGAATATTTTTAATGATAATTATCAATGATATTTAGTGATTGAGGTGGGTGGTAAATTTTTTACTTCAAATATGTCATTGGAAGATAGTTAGGAGAATTGAAATTAAGGGAATGGTTAACCCAAGAAGAACCATTACATTAAAGATTATTGATCTTATTGGAATTTGAACTTATCACTTACTTATTCCACCACACCTATCTCGGGTACATGATGTGTTCAACATATCACTTTTTGGGAAGTATATAATAGATCCATCAAATGTACTGAGCATGGAAGATGTGAAACTATTAAATGACCCCTCATATAAATAAAACCCTGTGGAGATTTTACAATGAATAGATAAGTTTTTGATGAACAAGACCACTAACAAATTCAATGTTAGTGGAAAAATCATAATTTTGATGATGTTATTTTGTAACTCGAGGATGTGATGCGACAAAAGTACCAAAACATTATTCAATTAGAGTATTAAAATTTTTAGGATGAAATTATTTTAATGGGTTAAAATATTAAATCCAATTATTTTACTATATATCATCCATTTTAAATGAAATTATCAATGAATAACTTTATTCACATGCAACATTAATAAAAAATTAACCTCAATACATTTTATTATGATAAAATCCCAAGAATAAAATATGATTATTTTAATGTAGTAATTAATTTTGTGGGGATAAATTTAAGTAAAAATATAATTAAATCTACTTAGAAAGTGGAATAAATGTAAACTATTAGTAAATTTTGTTCTCGATAGTATCATTTATCCATGATTGGAAATGAGTTAGTTCCAGTAGGGTTTATGTAAGAACTCATATCTTATTTTCATGTATGTTTTTATCTTATCCAGTGTTTTAGAGGAAAAGAGAAGTTTTTGGAAATTTTTGAAGTACAATCCGTGTACTTATATGTATAGGTCGTGTACTCTTTTGCCGCATGTAGTCGTGTGATGGTCGTGTAACGATTGAGCACACAACCGTTTTGGGTGACTTTGAGACTACCTTATGTAGGGGCCTAATAAGGTGAGTACACACCCTGTAATTCAAAAGTACACATCGTGTTCTTTTTTTCATTAAACATATTGGGGTCGCGTCTGACAAATAGAACACACCACTTCTCAACCTAGTTCATCCGAGAGAATCCGTAAGACACAGATATTTTTCGAGCCCCTGATCAAGTGTCTGTTCTCTGAATCTAGCTTTGTCAGTTTTTTTGGAATCATATTGAGGAGTTTTCTCTTCTTCATGAGCACCTTATTCTGTTTCCTTCTCTCTAATTAGATATTTTTGGTTGAAAATTTTATACATATTTGTAGATATTCGGCATTCGTGGGAGATTCAAGGATAGAGGATCAAGTATAATGGTCCTAAAACACCAAGGTAGGGGGTTTGTGCCTTTCTGTAGTTTGTCTTTGAGTTATATGTTAAAAAGTTTCCAATAACCTTGAACATGGTACTGTGTGTTTATATTTTTAGCCATAATGTTTGCCTTCCATGCCTTAGTTGATTAGATAGAGGATATATGTTGTGAAAAGGTTTATTTTTCCATGTTATGGTGGGTTTTCCCATGTTTTCTTGTTTTTTCCATTTGGTATACTTTTTCCTGTTATGCTACTTCTTGTATTCCATGCCTAGTATTGTTATGATAGAGTGTTTTATATAACATTATGTCATGCTGTTGATTGTTTAGTCAAGTAGTTCTTGAGGTTTACGTTGGCTCCCATGTATTATTGTGCGCATTTTACTTACATAGGGCCGTGATAACATGGTGTAGTGGACTCTAGGTAGAATGGACATGATGGTTTTTCCAGAGGGTCTGTTTTTACTGTTATGATGTGAGACCATAGGGGGAATTGACATAAGTTATTCCTCAGAGTGTTTTTAGTTCCTCGACATGGGCCACAACGGGAATGAGACATAAGTGCTTCCCCAGAGTGCCTTTTAGTTACCGATACGAGACAATAGGAGGAATTGATGGTGAGTGCTTCTTCAGGGAGTCTATGCTAAAGATGAACCATAGGGGTTAGACTATGGGTACTTCCCAAAGGGTTGCTATGTTTTCTATGTAGGACCAGAGGGGATTAGGCTGTGAGTACATTCTAGAGGGTTACTTATTTGTGATTATCTTCTTACTTGATATGTGGGGTCTGAATTCTTTGAAACTATATGAATGTTTATTGTTTAGTATTTCCTTTTTTATTGCTTATTTTACTTATTTCCTACCATATATATTCACTGACTATAGGAACAGATCTGTTAGTGGTTTCCTACTAGGATTTAATCTCACATCATGTTCAGGTCATGCTTTTGGGCCCAAACAGATTATATTTTTGAAGGTATAGATAAGGGAAAGTTCCCGTCTACATCAGGTACATGAATGCATTGGAGCTGGAGAGAATGGGACCAAGATGAGTCTTGCGATGCAGAGGAGATTATTACTATTTTCCATTATACTTTGGTTTAGTATTTTGTTTCATAATTTTGACGTGTTTGGATTTTTTCCTAGACATATGTATCATGCATCATTATTTATGTGCTCCATCTCTTAGTACATTTTGTCTTCCGTTGTTTACTTTTGTAGGCCATTATTACTGCTTCCGCTATTGTTATCTATTTCTCTTCAACTCTGCTACTCTGCCAATGAGGGAATAGTTTCCACACTATCACACCCAAGGCCCTCACTGCTAGTCAGCAGCCTCTGGCATTAGGGGAAATGCGCTTGAGGCCATGTGACCAACCGGGTACGAGGGGCCTCTAGGCTACTTCCAGAATGGGGATGTTACAAATTGGTATCAAAGAAATTCTTTTCTTTTTGACTTGCTATTTGGAGCCTACATCTAGGGATAAGAAGGAATATGTACTTGGTAATATGTTGTACCCAAGATTAGCTAACACGTGTATAGGGAAAATCTAATCTACCTCGTATTGCAATTTTTCTTGTTTTTCAGTATTACAGTTGATTTTATTTTCACGATTGGGTGATTCATAGGTATTGTGTTGTTATCATTAATATTATTAAGGTTCTATTTCAGTTGCAACCCGATGAGATGAGGGCATTCCATCTCATGCATCATATAGGCATTTGCTATAAATCGCATGCCATTCTATTTAGGATGCATTAGCAGATGCATGTTGTTGTGATAGATGTTGTGTTAGATATTCATGTTGTTGTGATATATAGCTTGAAAAATACCTATTGTATGATAGGGTATTAATTTGGTGTATGGTTTTGTTTGAATGAACCCCAAACTTTGGTATTGAGGTGTTATTGGACCTCATGGATCAGAATTTTGTGGATCATTAATCTGTTATTCTTGTATATGACATGTATAAGTTTCCATGATTTGATTTACAGGGAGTATGGGCCATCACAGATTGGAATTTGGCACTTATATGTTCATTTTGGTGTTTTTATGGGATCTAGAGTTTTTTCTGAGGCTTACTGTCTGGAAAAACCAAAAATATACACCATGTAGTGATGAATACATGCCATGTGGTCTTCTGTTCGGGAAGAAACTCTCTTTCTTATGTACATTCCATGTACTCTGTGTACACGCTATGTAGTCTATAACCATGTCATTGGTTGTGTGGGAAGATACTCGGGGTTGGGAAAAATCTTTGTGGGACACACTGTGTATCGGAAGTACACGTTGTGTGTTTAGATCTTATGTCATCTGATGTTACTAATGACATGGATGGATAATGATTAGTTCACAGATGTTCTGTCAGTCTTGAACACGCTGTGTAGTGTAACCCTTCAATCTATCCGTGTAACGAACCTCACAGGTTGGTGAAATATTTTAGTACACGCCAAGTCTTATTGGAACATGTTGTGTAGAATAATCCGTCTAACTAGCAGTGTAACTAACAACACAGGTCAGTGAAATTTTCCTAGTACACACCGTGTCTAGCAAAAACTTGTCATGTAGTCTTTTTCTAAGAGAACTGTGAGGCTTAGCCATGTAAGGGAACTCAGTAAGGGGAAGAGGATTCAAGTACATGATGTGTGTTAGGAAAACATGTCGTGTATGGGGTGTTACACAACGTGTGTTGGAAAAAGTACATGCCCATGTGAAGGATTAAGGGAACACGCCATGTAGTCATTATACACGTGGTGTATCTTGGTTCTGAAAAGAAACTTGAATGCTTTCTTTCTCTTCTTCCCTTACAACACTTTAATGTTTTTTCCATCTTAATCTAGATCTAAGGTGTGTGACCTTACAGATTCATTCCACCGAGACATGATTTGGTTTTCTGCCAGTTATAGGGCAGCGATCAGACACAAGATATGGTTTATCAAAGACTTCCAATTGATCCTCCAGTTGTTCCATCTTTGGCACCAGCTATTATTCCAAACAATGGTGCTGATGCACAGTTCTAAGAGGAATTTATGTGGTTCATGCAGACCTTCTATGGTGTACCAATTTTTTCCTTGTCCATAGTAGAGCTGACGCGGGTCTTTCAGAAGCAGATTCCTATAACTTTTACTATGGAATAATAACCTCAGTCTATATATTCATGGTTAGAAGCAATTCTTTATATCCTCGAGCATTAGGAGACGCCTCCAGAGATGAGGGTCAAGCTCACTATATACATGCTTCGGGACTCTGCCAAGAGATGGTGGGATGTGATCTCACAGGCCGGACATCAGCATGTTATGTCAGGGGGGTGTTCCATTATGCTTTTTATGATTACTTCTATCTGAAATCCTTGAGGTATAATCTATCCTAAGAGTTCCTAATATAATAATATGGTACTCTTTCAGTTATGGAGTATTCATCTCGCTTCACAGAGGTGCAATGCTTCACACCTATTCCTAGAGGTGATGAGTTATTCTTAGCAAGGAAGTTTGAGGATGGTATGAGGCATGATATCCGATCGTATGTGAACATTTTTAGGATTACTTCCATCACTTCTATTATCAAACAGGTGCCAATCACATAGCGCAATTTGAGGGATTCTGGAGTTGTGAGCTAGGGCGGTTCAACATCCGGAGTTAGTATCCCTCCTACGGATAGCAGGAAGCGCCATCGGGGGTCTTCATGCAGTGATCAAAAGAGGCGATACAATTCTTCTGGTATCCAGGTGGTGTGCTACTAGTAAGGGAAAAGCGGGAATATGAGGCCACATTTCCCAAGAGACCCAGTGGAGTGCCGATCTTGTAGAAATATGGGCCATCTTCATCATTTTCGTCAGATATTCTCACCATCAGCTGGTGATAGGTGTTCTTCTATGAATCCTTGTACATGTGAAGCACCACCAGTTTCTCATCAGTCTAGGAACTAGAGTTCTTTCATACGTTTAGGCTGAGGTGGAGGTCAATACCATGGTTTTCAATCACCAGGATTTCAGTGACAAAATGGTGGATCGGCTTAGAGTGATCAGGTAGGGTCATAGTGTTGTGATGCATGTCAGACTTTTGTAGTGGAGCAGACCCGAAAATTACAGGATCCTGAACCCTCTATAGTTCGAGGTATGATTATAGTTTCCCCAGTTTTAGTTTCAACTCTTTTCAATACAGGGGCTTCCCATAACTTTATAACAGTTGTTGTTGTTGAGAGCCTTGAGCTCAGTATCATTTCTTCTGCTGATATCATGACCATAGACACTCCGTTTGGGGATAGAACGGTTGGTGTACATCAGTTCATGAAGTGTCCTCTTGTGGTTGGTGGGTGTCACTTATTTTAGGCTCCTTATGTCTTAGAGATGACAGGGGATGATTTCATTCTCAGAATGGATTGGTTAGTTCCCTTCGAGGCTGTTGTCGACTGTTATCATTGTAGGATGAGTTTCACATCATCGGAAGGAATATCGTTTCCTTATAAGGTGGAATGGGATGTATATGAGAGAAGAGCGGGACCCGAGCATCAGGGTTTGGGGGAGTAACATCCTAGATAGCTAGTCTATATATAATGACCAGGGGACTTCATAAATATACTTTTCTCCAGTGGTGGATCATTTTAGAGATGACATTATAGATGAATTTTTAGGTTTGCCTCCAGAGCGAGAGGTAGACTTTTCTATTGATATCATGCATGGAGTATCACCAGTGATCATTCTTCTTTATAGGATGGCTACACTAGAGTTATAGGGGCTCAAGTGGCAGTTGGTGGAGTTGCGGGAAAAGGGTTTCATCCAAACCAGAACTTCTCCTTGGGGTTCACCTGTCCTGTTTGCAAAGAAGGCGGACGATACCCTCTGAATTTGTGTGGATTATCGGAAGTTGAACCATTTGATAGTAAAGAACCGATATCTCATGATGAGTATTGATGATATATTTGATCATCTTCAAGTAGCCTGGTTGTTCTTGAAGATTGAATTGAGAACGAGTTATCATCAGTTGTGCATTATACCATATGTTGTACCTTGTACAGCTTTTTAGAGAAGGTATTGTCTATAAAATTATGTGATTATGTCATTATTTCTCCCAAATGTGCCTGAATTTTCCATGGCACTGATGAACTGAGTGTTCCATCCATTCTTGGATTTCTTCATCGTGGTCTTCGTGGAAGAAATCTTCGTGTACTCTCACACTCCACACAACCATGCTACCCATCTTGATATCATTCTGAGTACACTGAGAGGGCATCTGTTATATGATATGCTCTCAAAATTCCTCTTTTGGATAGACGATATTCACTTCTTGGGTCCTGTTATCTCAGAGAAAGTAGTATCAGTGGACCTAGATAAAGTGAGAGCAGTAGATTCCTTAGGGAATCCAAAGAACGACTTTGAGGTAAAATGATTTCTATGGATGGATGGATTCTATGTGAATTTAATATAGGACTTCTCATGCTTAGCAGAACCACTGAAATTTATAAATAAGAAGGGTGCAAGATTCTTGTGGTCAGATTCTTATGAGTCATCCATTCAGGAGCTGAAAGGGAGGTTAACTTCAACATCGATACTAGTTTTTTCATATCTAGGAAAGATCTACACTATTTACTATCATACATCAGGTATCGGGATGGGAGTGGTGCTTATGGAGGGAGAAGGAGTCATCGAGTTCGGGTCTTGACAGTTGAGGTCACTTGAGAGGAATTACTAGACGCACGATCCTGAATTGGATGCAGTTGATCATGCCTTACACTGTTGGAGACATTATCATTTGGGAGAGCATTTTGTGGTTTTCACCGACCACAGAAGTCTATAATATATCTTCACTCAACGTGACTTGAATTTGAGGCAGCGAAGGTGGGTTGATTACCTTCAGTCCTTTGACATTTAGCTTGCCAACACGCCTTAGAAGGGAAACACAGTGGCTGATGCTTGGAGTAGGAGGACTTAGGTACTGGTTGTTCACGAGTTGAGCAGTGAGTGGCAGCTTATGGCTCTATTCTCTGGGATATATTTGGAGGTACACGATAGAAAGGGGTAGAATTTTCTTTCTTCAGTAGTAGTTACCACTTATCATCTTCACAAAGTGCGAATGAGGCTTCTATCAGATTCAGAAGGCCTGGTTTTATGGGAACATGTGTCCAAAGAGGACCATATTCTTAGATGGACAATAGGAGTGGATGAGATCTTGTGTTTTCATGGAAATGTGTGGTTTCCAGCAGACATACATGAGGAGTTGGTGGAAGACTTACATTCCTCAGTTTCGACAGTTCATCCTGGCATCACTAAGATGTATCGTGATCTACAATGTCAGTATTGGTGGCCAAGTATGAAAAGAGATGTTGTTGGTTTTGTCATAAGGTGTTCCACCAGTCAGCAGGTAAAGGAAAATCATCAACGACCTGCGGCGCTTTGGCAGAAGTTACCCATTTCCATGTGGAAGTATAATTATGTCGTGATGGATTTCGTGATAGGATTACTGAGGTTTCCTCAAGGTAATTATGTAGTTTGGGTTTTCATAGATAGACTCATGAAGGATGATCAATTCTTTCCAATGAATGAGACCTTTAGTGTTGATGATTCAGGAAGGTTGTACATCTGAGAGATTGTATGTTTACATGGAGTTCCACATTCCATTATATCAGACAGGGATGCACGTTTTACTTCTCGGGTCTGGTAAGGATAATAGAAGGTTTTGGGTACACAGGTACTTCTGAGTACAGAGTACCATCCCCAGACAGATGGTCAGCCTGAGTGTACAGTTCAGGTGCTACAGGACATGCTTCCAGCATGTATCCATGATTTTAGAGGTTCATGGGAGAAGCACATACCTCTTGTGGAGTTTACCTACAATAATATTTTTCAACCAAATATTCAAATGGCACCTTATGAGAATTTGTACGATATGCCTTACCGATCACCATTATGTTGGCTGGAGGCAGGAGGGGCAGTTGTGCTTGGACCTTGTCTTGTCAATTAGACCATAGAGAAGATAGAGTAGATTTGGAAGAGGATGACTACTACACAGTTTTGACAGATGTATTATACAAATCATTGGAGACAACCTCTATAGTTTGAGGTCAGAGATCAGGTTTTATTCTATGGCACACCGTGGTTGGGGCACGAGGGGATTAGGAGACAGGGTAAGCTTTTTCCTAGGTACGTCAGGCCATTTGAGTTTTGGAGAGGGTTGGTCCAGTTGCATATTGGTTGTAGTTAACTCAGAGGTATCGGGCTATGCACGACATCATTCATGTTTCTCATCTTCGACGTTACTTCTTAGACCCATCTCATGTTTTCAACCCGAGGAGGTTGAGTTAGTAGTGGATTCCTCATTCAAGAAGCATCCTATTCAGATTTTTGATCAAAGTTTGAATGCTCATTGTGGGTGGTCTGTTTATCTGGTATAACAGCTATAGCATCACGGGCAAGTACAGGATGAGACCAAGGAGAGGGAGGCTAATGTATGATCGTAGTGGCCAAAGCTATTGGAGGAGTCTTCTTCAACACTGCCTTGCTTGGGAAATTCAGGGACCAATATCTTTAAGGGGGGAAATTTTTATGAACCCGGATCTTCTTTTTAGGAATTTTTTTCTCTTCTCTTGTGTTTTTTAGGAAAATAGGATTTTCTGTAATTTTTTTAAGTACACGCTCTGTACTAATATGTACTTTCCATGTACTCGTTTTTCATATGTTGTTGTGTGTTGGCTGTGTAACGGTCGATCACACAGCTGTGTGTGGTAACCTGGTGACTGCCTTATGTGGGGTCTGTATAAGGAGAGTACATGCCATGTAATTCAAATGTACATGTCATGTACTTTGGTTTTTTTTCATTAAATGTACTACGTTTGCATCTGACGAATAGAACACATCTCTTATCAACCAAGTTTTTCTGAGAGCAACTATAATACGTGGATATTCGTTGACCCCCCAATAGAGTGTCTGTTCTCTGAATCGTACTTTGTCAGTTTCTTTGGAATCGCATCGGTGAGTTTTCTCTTCTTCTTGAACACATTCTTCTATTTCCTTTTCTCTCATGAGATATTTTGGGTTGAAAATTTTAGTCATTTTTCTAGATCATCGGTGTTATAGGGAGATTCAAGGCTCTAGGTTCAAGTATAATGATCCTATAACTCTGATATAAGAGGTTTGTTCTATTCCGTTGTTAGTCTTTGAGTTATATGAGAAAATGTGCCCAATACCCTTGAACGGGGTATTGCGTGTTTTTTTATCTCTAATGTTTTCTTTCTATGCCTTGGATGATTGGATAGAGGTTATATGTTGTGAATAGGGTTTAGTTTTCCATGATACGGAGGCTTTTCCCATGTTTTCTTATTTTGGCTATTTGGTCTAGTTTTTCTAGTTAGGCCATTGTTTGTTTTCCATGCCTAGTATTGTTAGGATGGAATGCTATATCTGACATGTTTTTATGATATAGATTGTTTCTCCAAGTAGTTCTTGAGGTTTACATTAGGTTCCTTGTATTGTTATGCTTGTTTGACTTACACAGGGCCGTAAGAACATGGTGTAGTGGACCATAGGGAGAATGGACGTGAGGGATTCTCTAGAGGGTCTATTTTGGATGTTATGATGTGAGACCGTTGGTTGAATTGACATAAGTGATTCCTCAGAGGGTCTATAGTTCGAAGACACGGGCCATAGGGGGAATGTGATGTATGTTCTTCCCCAAATCGCCTTTTAGTTTATGATATTAGACTATAGGGGAAATTAATGGTGAGTTCTTCCTTAGAGACTTTGTGTTAAAGCTGAACAAGAGGGGTTAGACTATGCATACATCCCAAAGGGATGCTTTTGTTTTCTTGGTAGGACCTGAGGGGATTAGGCTGTGAGAACATCCCAGAGAGTTATCTATTTTTGATTATATGCATACTTGGTATGTGGTGTTTGAATTCTTTGAAACTATAAGAAGGATTACTATAGAGTACTTCTTTGTTTACTTCTTCTTTTGTTTATTGCCTGCCATATATATTCACTGACTATTAGGCATCAATATTTTGGTGGTTTCCGACTGGGATTTATTCACACAGTCAATTTGGGTCACGCTTTTTGGACAAAAAAGATTATATTTTTGCAGGTATAGATAAGGGAAAGCATCATTCTACTTTAGGTACATTAATTCTTTAGACCTGGAGAGCATGTGACCAAGCTAAGTCTTGCGATGCAGAGTAGTTGTTTACTATTTTATTTCGTACATTGGTTTAGTACTATATTTCATCATTGTGATGTGTTTGGATGCTTTCCTAGACATATGTATCATGCATCATTATATATGTGCACCAGCTCTTATTACTTTTAGTCTTCCGCTATTTACTATTGAATGCCATTATTACTGCATCTGCTATTGTTATCTGTTTCTCTTCCACTGTGTTACTTTACCAATGAGGGAATAGATTACCCACTATCACACCCAAGGCCCTCGCTGCTAGTAGGAAGCCTTGCTCATTAGGGTAAATGTGCTTGAGGCCATGTAACCAACCAGGTACGAGGTGCCTGTGGGCGGCTTCTGGAACCGGGACGTTACAGTTTACATTAGTTATGTCACAATTTGAACTTCAACTAGTGTGACTTGAGCGAAATATTCAGCATGAGATGTTCAAGATCATGTAAATATTTATGATATCCATTCAAGAATGATCACAACCCATGAATTCTAACATTTATTATCTTACCCATAGGTCTTATACCGAGGTATTATAATTATTTGTGAATTTAACTTATATGTATAAAAACATGTAATTATTTATAAATTAAATTTTATCTTATTATATGAATTTTATACATTTTCATTCATATACCTTTTTTTACTAATAATTTTTTTTATTTTAAACAAATTTATTTTTGAAATTCAAGTAATTGTTATTAAATAATTAATCTATATTAAATAATTATGAATAAAATCATGTAGCATATATTTATTGATTAAATATATTCTTTAATATGTTAATTATTTTTACCTTGTTAATATAAATTGATCACTTTTAAAGTATTATTTTAAAATTTGAAAAGATAAATTAAATATAAAATACTCATTTAAATTATAAATTAATATGTAATGACTCTAAAAAAATTAATAATTTTTAATGATCATTTATTTATAAATGTATTTTCATTTTAACATAAATTTTCATTTTCATTAAAATATTTTTTTCGTATATTTATAAAATTATTTTGATAAAAAAATTCAATTTTTTATTTGGAATTTAGATGTTACCTTAGTGTGAATTTTTAATATTTTCAAAAATTGTTGATTTTTTAGTTAATATTTAAAAAATAATGTTTTTACATGTATAATAAATGTGATGAAATTATTAATGTATAAACTCTAATATTTTTTTAAAAAATAGAAATACTTAGAATTATATTTCTTAGTGTCTATGTGTCGATATATTTAAAATATTAAATTTAATATATCAGGTGTACATAATTTTTTAGAAAAAATGAATTATCTCCCAAAAAGTGTCTTAGATGAGAAAACAGAGAGCTCTATTAAATCTCGACAATGGGTTTTACCATAGTCATTCCATAACTCTTGTCAGTGTCTGGTGTTTCGATGGAGTTAATTAATGCTAGATTAAATGAATTAAATGAATTTATTAATTTATTTTCCATTTAATTGAATATCCCTAACAAAAGTACTTTATAAACTATTATGGGGGGAATTTACTAGGTTTAGAAATTTACTCTATATTGAATGAGAAGATATATATATATATATTTGGGGGATAGTGTGTTGGTGGGTGATCTCAGGACCAAGGATCAACAACAAATGAACATGGAGTTTCATGGATTTAATGGTGAACATGGTGGATTTCATCAATGACATCAACACATATTTTTTTTCTACCAATGATTCATCCAAACACAGGGTTAGTCATATATTTTCTTAGTATAATTCCTCACACTTGATTGATGAGAATAAAATTAATTAATTCATTTAAAATTTATTTGTGGATAATTCACATAAAATTGATCATTGGATATTTTCTCTTCCTGAAACTCTAAATGTGAGATGTATTCTATTATTTGAAGTGTTTATTTTATTTATTTGTCTTTACTCTATATTTAATCAATTATATCCAAATGAAAAACTTCTTTTTATAAAGTTTTCTTTGTGTTTCGTTCCTATATCCCATTATTCTTCAATCTTCCTCATATATATTTTGATTAGCAAGTGATTTGATCGTACCTGGGTAACTGATAATTGTCAAATTATTCTTTGGTAAAAATGATAACTATTCTGGGTCCAATTTTTAGTTTGTAGATGTGATAGAGATGTGGTAGTGATAGTGGTAATATAAAAGAGTATTGGTATATTTAAATTTAATTTGTTGTATCGAGAGTGTGGCTCAGGTGGGAAGATGATGGTATTCAAATATGAGTATTAGTGATAATCGATTCAAGAGGTAGGATATGTGGTCTCTAAAGGGTTACAAGGTCAGGTGTTTTCTAATAAAGTAAATTTCTAAACTCATGGAACCGACCATGATACATTCTTTGTCAAACTAGATCTAATTGTTAAAGTTGAGAATCTTGATGTAACTGAAGGTGATGATGGTGTGAGTGAATATGTGTGAAATGGATGGATTTTCATGGAAATTTTTTGATTCATAATGTGTACCTCAAAATAACACCCATGATATTGAACACCATGTATAGTGGATAAGGATTACATAGTGAGTTAAATATCACATTCCATATGGAAAACCCACATGTTGTATGACCCATATCGAGCCAGCTCGTTGTGTATAGGGAGTACACAGCTAAGAGGATATGTGACCCCATATTCCACCTATGATAGGGAACACCCTATGTACATTGGAAAGTGAATGATCTTTGGAAGGTAACACAATCCGACTGTTGTTTTGACCTGTGCACACTGTTTATTGTAACAACACATCGTGTATCAAGGGAGGCACATACCATGTGAGAAAGAAGGACATGGTCTCTTCCAGACTCAATGTGATACATCATATACCCCATAATACATTTTTCTCACTTCTTATATGGATGGTAAGATCCCTTTTTCTTCACAGTCTAGTTGTGGTATGAGATTATGAAAATTATCTTGAAGTATATCATTTTGAATGAATTCCTTCACGACTTCTCTATGATGGTATATTGTGGTATCCCATATTATGCATATAATGTGAAATACCATCTATAGATTAGTTTTTTAGATAATCATGCATGCTTTCATAAGTCCCACGGTGTGATCCTCTATAATTCTTCCCCATGTTAGGTCAGGTATCCCATTTTCAATATCCAGGGAGTGTCATACCCTTCCAAGAGGGAAAGTCCAATTAGGATTAGGCATCCCCAATTGGCCCAGGAATAATCCCATGTCAATTTATTAGAATATATTGTCTATTAGTGAGGTGTAGTCTGATCAAGTGAGTATCTTAGATGAGCCATCATAATTCTTATTTTCTACTTCATGGAAACAATAGATTTGTATTTCCTATTGATTGAGTTCCACCAGTAAAGAGAGACCCAATGTGTGAGTTATACCAAATTAATGATTCCATGGATCCTCAATCAGAATCCTAGGAATGTAGTGAGGACTTTACCTCGCCATGATACAAGGATTATTCCTTTGAAAATATCATGGTAATCTTATTTATTCCTTGGATTTTTTATTTGTAGATGACCTCCTCTTTGATGATTTGTTTTTTAGTGATTTTGAGGTATTCTATGGGGTATTCATATAAACACTCTGTCATATGCTCTATCAGTTCATGTGGTGTATTGTGAAGAAAACAAGCCTCTTAATAGAGTCCCAGGAGTACTTTTAGTTTGTGGGGCATAGTTGTCCTAGATGAATTGTTGTGTGTTCTATGAGTTTTCATCTTGGTAAAATTTCATTTTTTCTTGATGGATGGAAACGTTTGTAGTTTTTATAGCCGTATATTAGGTTAATTTTTTACCTATTATATTTATCTAATATTTTAATATTTGTTTTGTGAATTTATATTATCACTTGTTTATCATTTCTATATTATACTAATTTTTGGAGATGTGTGTGTGTGTGTGTGTAAGATCTATATCCTAAGGCCTCTCATGAATGTGAGATACCTACAAGGGGATATTTTCCATCCAAAATCTTATTGGAGAATGTATTGTGGTGTCATTGTTGGCTAACTTCTAGCTAGGAGGGCTTTGATGATTCGATTCATGATAGATTCGGATTAGATTACTTCATCTTGAAATCAGATTTTTGTGATAGTAGTTTTTATGTTTTATTTGGGAACAAGGGAAACAGTATTAAAGTGTCTCATGTTTAGTATTCAGGCTAGTGAACCCTGTGATGATACTATATTTACATTTTCATTTCCAAGACTTGGATAACAAACATATTGAATTATCACATATTTGAACTGTTCTTAGCAGAAACTAATGTACACATATCATATAGTAATGGGTTGTGATTTCCATTACCATTTTGAGTTAGATCCCTATATATACTCTGTTGACCATACTTTATCATGGTTATCATAGGATATAACCACAATGATTTCCAACTAGGATTTTATAGTTGGATCATCATTAAAATATACTTTTCATTAAGCCTTCAGTGTATATACGTATGGAGAAAGTGGTTCCTCTCTGGGGATAGCGAGTGACGGATTCACAAATTGAGTAGAATTCCAAACCACCTCCATCCGTATATGTGGATTCTCTCCTTCTGGTTGAGAAGTAGTTGGTTCCAGTAGTACCAAAATATTATTCACCAACATTATGTGAACTCTACATGTTTTAGAGATACAGATTATCTGGGTTTTTTGGTAAGATATAACCAATCCTCTTGTAGTATATGACTAGATTGAGTCTATGGTGTGATTGTTTCACTGGGATAAGGACCTTCTTGATGGTATCCCTAGTGTAGATCCTTATATAAGGTGACTTAAGGAAATGGTGGACCATTTTTCTAGGGATTTGTTTTGTGGATTCAGACAATTAAATAAGTGGGATACTTCCCTAAACAATAAATTTTCTCTTATGACATTATTTAAATCCATGTGGGTGAATTAGTACCACCTAAAGTGGATAATATCGAGGGGTGGTGGATTAATTCCTTGTTTTGTACACTTCATATAATTTTATATGTCCTAATGAATTGTAGAAAACCTTATCATAGAGAACAAGTGTGTGAGGGGAATAATATTTTTAGGGTGTTGTGACAGATAACCTAGAGGCATCAACCACTCCTCCCTTTTCATATACCTTGATTCAGACCTAGAGTTTTGGGTAGAGACATTATCTCGAAACTTGTTCTTATAGACTCATATTGAGTTTGTTATGATGATCATACATTTCTTCTAGTAGTCTTAATTGAATCATAGAGGTGAGATTTATGTATGATCTCTTCATAGTGTCGATGAGGGTATAAAATATTTTCATTAACATAGAATGGTTTTCTGTTATCTATGATTTTCATTACTATTTAGAATTATATATTTGTTGTATCTATGTTTGTGTTAAACAATATTACATCCTTTTTGAGAAGGAATATTAGGTAGAGAGGAATGAGATGATATTATGGAAGATACAATCATGTTCTTAAAATTTAAATAGTATAACCCTTTGAGTAGCATATGATATGGGATTTCTATTTCAAATGGTGGTGTAGTAATATGAGGCATAATTTCATGATGGTGTTTGTAACACCCCGATATTTTATGAAAAATATTCTTTTAATTTCATTAATGTCTTGTGTTGTATTCTACACCAAGATTACCTTGTGCTATACGCAACACCGTATTAGTTTGCAGTATACGCAACACTATTCTTGGATCGTGTTACACACAATTTTGATAATAGTTATTCTATGCAACATTGAGTATATATATATATATTCAATGTATAAATGAAATATGGTTGGATTCTGTAATACGAAACAACGAAGGATTCTTTCACAACACGCAACCCTGACTTGGCTTGCATTACACGCAATCGCGACCTTCCTCGATAGCGTGTGTTGTACGCAATACTGGGTTTTAATAAACAACAATATATTATTATAATATTGTCATGAACTAGCCTTTATGAATAGTGTTAACTAAATTTTTAATTTTATAACATTATTATTCATCTTACACATTTATAGAAGATGGTACAAGAACAAAATAAATTTTTCGGGTAAAATAAGTATTTTTCAAAAAATGCAGTTTTGTCGCCATTTGATGGTGCACCCACTTTAAATCTAGTTTTTGACATGTTTATAAGTTCAATTTGACAATATAAAATTCTTCTTTTTAATCAGGATATAAAAATTTACATTAGATAACGTTTTTATATTTTTCCGATAACTTTCATATTTTAATGAATAGTAAAAACACGCTATATTTTAATTAAAAACAACTTTTTTCATCGTAATATCTTATGTGGTTAAATTATAATATTGAATGGTTTTAAAGTATAAATATAATATATTTTTACCATTTAATATAATGTATGACATTAGCATTTATTTTACCTTGAATTCGTAGGTTAAATCAATTCAATCTTTTGCAATGTTTTAAAGAAAACCCATTTTCTTTCGACAACGGGATTAATTTTAATTTAATTTCTGCAACTTTTGTGTATTGAATTTGGAAAAATGGATTCCATATTTGGAATCAGTGGATCCAAATTATGTTAATAAGCTACTTTTTATTTTTGGGAATTATGAATAGTAACTACGGTAAATTTTATTTACCATAGTTAAAGGTAAATCGGGTAATTAAGGGTAAATATAATATTTTAAAATTACCCTAAAAATTGTCAAAATCCTATTGGATGACTAAAAGTCGATCCATATCACCTAATGGTTGTATTAGATTCATTTAATTAAATTTTTTCAATGAAAATAATTTTATTATTATTAAAACCAAAGAATGTGACAACATGTCACTTTCATAAATCTTATAAGTATAATAATTTTAATCTAGTGATAAACTTCATGAAACTTCGAACATGAATAGTATCCAGAAATATAATACAATTATATACATCATAGGAATTTATTTAGAATTTTTTGGGATTAAATAATTATCATTTATTATGACACAAAGATGATGCAGTAATTGTCTTATTAATGAAATATTGACATAATTGATGTTATAAATGCCCAAATAAATGTAATTTGAGACTTTTTATGACTTACACTAATTTTCTAGGTTAATATGACATGTTATTGTTTATTTAATTAACTTGGTTCGAACTTATCATTCTGTTATGAATTTCATAAAAATCATGTACCAAATAGTGTCAAAATTGACATAAATTAGTTTTTAAAACAAATATTATATTATTTATTGTTATTTTATTCCTAAAAATCAAGGTTTGACCAAATGACTTAGATAAGATTATATATATTAATAATAAACAACTTGGGGTTCTTTTGGACTGATATAGTAAGTTTATTAACCATATAGTGTAAGAAAACAAAAAGACACGGTAAAAGTTAAATTATTTAACTTAGAGTTAAATCTAATTGATAAAGTTAAAATAATAACCTAAACTTGTCTAAATCCTATTGTATGAGAGTATTTCGACCCATACACACCTTATCCTAGAAATAAATAAATTTGGAGCTATTTAAAACCGAACTTGACTTTATAATAAAATAATATTTTTGGTTATTCCAAAGGTGCCCCTCTCCTCCCTTATAAAAGGGAACCTCCTCCCTCTCTTCCTCACACAACTTTGAGCCTTCAAGCTCGGACAACCCCTGAAACATTATCCTCTCCACTTCCCTAGAAACATCCTAGAGGTTCTGGTCTTCCTCAAAGACCAATTTTAGTTCCCTAAGAGGAGGTCTCAAAGAGGCGCTTCAAAGAAGAGGTAATTTCCGTTACCGATTCTTTCACCTTTATTTCTTCTTCCACTTCTTCTTCTTAGGTTGTTTCATTATGAAGTAATAACATCAGTATCACTCATATACTGATATGTTATTATAAGTATGAAACAACCCTATTTCACCATCTATCCATCCTACGGAAAAAGAAATCACCGCACGTGCGTACGTACGGAATACCGTCTCCACGCCGTGGTGTAATCTATTTTCCACCACCACCTTACATGGATGGGTATAATGGTGTAAAGAATAACTATACATAGTTATTATAAAATCATATTGATTCTTATATATTGTATCATCCACTCCAATTCAATTCAATAATTATGGAAATGATATCATCGCTCGTGCGTACGTACGGACTACCGTCTCCACGACGCGATGAGATTCATTCTCCATGTTAACCATTTAAGAATGATTATAAAGTATATATAAGCAATAATAATGAAATATATGACATTATAAATCTAATGGACTTATGTGTATATATATGTATGTCATCTACTTAATTCCACTCAATTCAATAACGAAAAGAAAACAGCGTTCATGCGTACGTACGGCCTACCGTCTCCATGAACGGTGTATTTCTTTCCATTTATCGATCCATTATATATATGTATATTCTGAATATGTATTATATATAAATCATGTTTTATATTCTATAATTAATTAATAATGATCTAAGTAGTCATATGAATAATTAAAAGTTAAAACACGAATGACAAATGAGACGATTTTTCCCAAAACGCTACTTTAACTTGAATTTACAAAAGAACGGGTAATATAAAGTCATAAGTGAACCATATATGATATAATAACAATGAATATGATTCTGTAATAAGTCAATGACATTATTTAAATCATTATACAGGAGGTTCGGACACTTACGAAGAAAATCGGACCTAAGGTAAGGGAAATATCACAATCTCATTTTTATCCGAGATTGTTTATACTTTGGCATTTACTGGGGTGTATTTTATCATCCACATACATGTTTCCTCAATATTTAATATTATTTCCAAGCATGAACAATTGTTTAAATCCAATTTTACCCTTCGGTGAGTTTTTTGTAAAAGATATGAAAGGAATCTTTTGTCGTTTTTCGTACGAGGTACTTTTTGACTTTTCCGACAAAAGTACAAAGAATGTTTTTTTAACTTATACGGCATGAATGGATTTTTAAAACATTATTTAAAAGAAGCTTACTTTACAAGTTTTCAAGTTTATTTTTAATCAACTTCTTTTAGTTTATAATTGTACGACATGTTAAGAAAGGAAAAGTGTATTTGAAGCAGAAAGGATATTTTTCTCAAGAATAGAGTTCAAGTGTTTTATCAAAATTATTTTCCATCTAAGATAATAAAGGGTTATGTTTCTATCCCTATTATTACATGGATTTGATTATTTTGTGATGGAAATATTTTTATGAATTCCTTTATCCTATATGAATTGTTTTATGATGTCACGATGTTTAATATTCCCATTTTTATTATAAGGGTTATGCTATGTTGTATGGTTTATGATTTTGTGGCACACATAAGAATGGTATAATTATGAGATGGGTGGGACCCATATCTCCCTCCAATGCATTGGGTAAAGATTTTATATCTCATGAGATAGACATGTCTGGAATGGTAGGTTATACCGGTTCAGTGAAACAGGACTGAAACGAGGGTGACTCGGTTTAGAAAGGGACTTTGTCCACTAAGATAGTCTTGGCAATGAGTCTTGACTAACAAGAAATGATTCTCTATGATTATGTGTGCATGCCAAAAAGTTTAATGTTTTAAGTTATGATTATTTTGATTACATTTCACTACCATGAGTTATCCCAGGTTATGAAATTATGATCTCTTTTACAGGTTAAGATTTCCAAAAGATATGTGCTTATGTATATGATGTGATTGATATTTCTTTTGTTTACCCTTACTGAGCATTTGAGCTCACCCTTTTATGTTTTCTTTTCCCCAGGATATAAATAAAGGTTTTAGGTATAAAAAACGGAAGATATTTATGGGAGATGTTGAAGATCTTTCACCAGGATTAGAAGATTATATTCCGAGTTTCCAAAGACACTAAACTATTATGATCCTTGTGTTTGTGTTTTTGTTATGTACTAAGTATTCCACAAAAGTAATGTAATGTCCATGTACGTCAAGCTTCGGGTCTCTACAGTTGGTATCAGAGGAAAGGTTTAGTCATCCTTTGGAAACTAGGATGCGAGAACTTTAGTGAGGTCCCTAGAGATATTTCTAAGGTATGTCTAGGGATGTCTCTAAGGTTAAGTATACATATAAGTTATAGTCCTAGAATTGCACTAACGATCTTAGAATTTAACCTAAGATGTTAGATATTGAGGGTACTCCCCCTTTATTATGTTGTTTTCCCTAGCATGATTTTTTCCTCTCACACTACTCTTTTTGGGTTTTAGACGATGGCTGGAACCCGAAGGAACCGTGTTGATCAATGCAATGGACAATGAAATGATTTTCCTCCTGAACAAACAAATGTTATGGGAGATGGAGTGCAAAATCTTATTGCTATACTTACACAAGCTATGAATCATTCTGGACTTCCAAATGAGCAGATAAGGGAACAATATTCTATTGAGTCCTTCATGAGGCAACGTTCACCTTCTTTCAGTGGGACTTCCGATCCACTTGTTGCTGAACAATGGATCAGTACCACTGAAAAGATATTTTCAGTTCTTCAATGTTCTGAACATGATAAAGTCATCTTAGCAGTATATCGTTTGGAAGGTGAAGCTGATAAATGGTGGAATCTTATCAAGAATACGAGGCCAAGAGATGAAATTGAGTCCATGGAATGGGACGAGTTCAAGAACTTGTTTTTCAGTAAGTACTTCCCTCGTATTCTTCGAAAAAAGATGGAAAAGGAGTTTCTTGAGATAAAGCAGAAGGATGATGAATCTGTTGGTATATACGAAGAAAATTTTACAAGACTTTTAAGGTATGCATCTGGCATTATCATCCAACCTGAAAGTAAAGTTGATCGATTTTTCAGTGGCTTAAAACCAAGTCTTCGAAGGGCATTAGCTATAAGAGACTTCAGTAGCTATGAAGAAATTGTGTGTTGTGCTATCAAGGTAGAAATGGAAGTTGGTTTTACATATCCATCTCATGGTTTTGACAAGAAACGAAAGATGGAGTTCAAGGAGAAATCTCAGAATAATGGTGAAAAGAAGATGAATGTTTCCTTATGCACAAAGTGTGGAAAGAAGCATGGTGGAGATTGTCTTAAAGGGACTAGAAAATGTTTGAAGTGTGGAAAATAAGGTCATCGAGTAGCTGAGTGTCGAAGTAATGGAAAAAGGGTTTCTAATGATGTGAATAAAGCAAACACTGCAGAGAACGCACCACCAACACTTCAATGCTTCAAGTGCAAGGAAATGGGGCATTATGCTAATAAATGCCCTAATCCAAGGGTTAGTGATGATCGACATGAGCAACCGCTTAAGGCAAAGGACAAAGGGAATTCACATGCGATCACCATTGGCGATGTTGAATATGATAACGATGTGGTGGAATGATTAAGTGTTTATGTAATGGGATTCCAAAATAATTTTGTATCATAAAGTATTGGAATATTTATGTATTGGTCTAATGTGGTATTCAAAGTGATTGAGATATTTTTTGGAAATAAGATGATATGCGCATAATGAAGGGAAAACGAGAAAACAAAATGTTTAACAGTATTCATGAGCTCATGATTGATATAAGGACTAAGTGATATCATGGTTTTGAGTATATAGAATTTTGAGGATTTTGGTATGTGGAAAGTGTTAACTTTTAACTGCATTCAAGTTTTCACTATGGTTCAATGGGTATTCATTTTTTCAATAGAATACATGATTAAGGTATTCACATGATTGGAATTTTACCAACAAGATATATCTTATGATATATGGGGGATAAATGATGGCATTCACGTGATTGTTCTGTGACATTTCAAGTAATCATTTTCTTTATACTATGAGCTTGGACCGAAGTATTTTAGATAAGCCTAAAGATTAGAATGGATTATGTTGGACATAAGTTAGGATAAACCGTTTTTTTGATATTATTGATGGGATGTTATAGTAATATAGCTTTACAAAAAGGACAACCTGCAGGACGGGCGACAGCCCATTGCATCGGACAAGGCTGTGGGAATCAAACCCACAACCGAAGTGCGACTGGCCTTTATCGCCTACCACTGGCCTACAAGAAGTCTCTGTTTAGTAGAAACTAGTTTTATTATATTAAGCATAATGATATATGAAGTATAATTCCATTTTAGGAACCATATATGATTAATCTCACTATAGAATGACTTATGTATATTTAATAACTTTTGCTAACCTTTTGTTTGAGACAGATGGAATGACCCGTCATTCTATCACATGATCTGCTAACACTTCACGAATAACAAATTCAACTTCATTTATTTAAGAGATGAAGTGGAAATTGTTCAAGGCACGAACAACAGTGAGATTGTACCAAAATAAAGTAAGTATTTATTCTAATTCAAATTCTTCAACTTTAGGGAAACGATCTTGAAAACCAAAAATGTTGTCCTAGTGCTCTTATATCTGATTAATCAGATGGTACCTTAGATCGTCACAAATTTATGGATTTGTGATTGTTGGATTTTCCATAGCCATGTTCTCTACCACTCTCCATCAGAACATGATGGTTAGATTTCTCTTTCATATCCATATTTTAACCTATGTGGAAACCCAGTGATTAGTTTACTTGGGTAACCGTTATGTTTCATACTTTTGTTTTTTAAAGATTCGTTTTGGTATTCCTTTTTACGATGTGGGTTTCTATTAAAGAAACTTTCGAATAGTAAACCATTTATAGCCCCAACGAATTTCGAGGGAGAAATTCATTTTAAGGGAGGTAGAATGTAACACCCCAAGATTTTATGAAAAATATTATTTTAATTTCATTAATTTCTTGTGTTGTATTCTACACCAAGATTACCTTGTGCTATATGCAACACCATATTAGTTTGCAGTATACGCAACACTATTCTTGGATCGTGTTACACACAATTTTGATAATAGTTATTCTACGCAACATTGAGTATATATATATATATATTCAATGTAATAATGAAATATGGTTGGATTCTGTTATAGGAAACAATGAAGGATTCTTTCACAACACGCAACCCTGACTTGGCTTGCATTACACGCAATCGCGACCTTCCTCGATAGCGTGTGTTGTACGCAATACTGGGTTTTAATAAACAACGATATATTATTATAATATTGTCGTGAACTAGCCGTTATGAATATTGTTAACTAAATTTTGAATTTTATAACATTATTATTCATCTTACACATTTCTAGAACATGGTACAAGAACAAAATAAATTTTTCGGGTAAAATAAGTATTTTTCAAAAAATGCAGTTTTGCCTCCTTTTGATGGCGCACCTACTTTAAATCTAGTTTTTGACATGTTTATAAGTTCAATTTGACAAAATAAAATTCTTCTTTTGAATCAGGATATAGAAATTTACATTAGATAAAGTTTAGATATTTTTCCGATAACTTTCATATTTTAATGAATAGTAAAAACACGCTATATTTTAATTAAAAAAAACTTTTTTCATCGTAATATCTTATGTGGTTAAATTATAAAATTGAATGGTTTTAAAGTATAAATAGAATATATTTTTACCATTTAATATAATGTATGACATTAGCATTTATTTTACCTTGAATTTGTAGGTTAAATCAATTCAATCTTTTGCAATGTTTTAAAGAAAACCCGTTTTATTTCGACAATGGGATTAATTTTAATTTAATTTCTGCAAATTTTGTGTATTGAATTTGGAAAAATGGATTCCATATTTGGAATCAGTGGATCCAAATTATGTTAATAAGATACTTTTTATTTTTGGGAATTATGAATAGTAACTACGGTAAATTTTCTTTACCATAGTTAAAGGTAAATCGGGTAATTAAGGGTAAATATAATATTTTAAAATTACCCTAAAAAATTTCAAAATCCTATTGGATGACTAAAAGTAGACCCATATCACCTAAGGGTTGGATTAGATTCATTTAATGAAATTTTTTCAATGAAAATAATTTAATTATTATTAAAACCAAAGAATGTGACAACATGTCACTTTCTTAAATCTTATAAGTATAATAATTTTAATCTAGTGATAATCTTCATGAAACTTCGAACATAAATAGTCTCCAGAACTCTAATACAATTATATACATCATAGGAATTTATTTAGAATTTTTAGGGATTAAATAAGTATCATTTATTATGACACAAAGATGATGCAGTAATTGTCTTATTAATGAAATATTGACATAATTGATGTTATAAATACCCAAATAAATGTAATTTGAGACATTTTATGACTTACACTAATTTTATAGGTTACTATGACATTGTATTGTTGATTTAAGTAACTTGGTTAGAACTTTTCATTCTGTTATTAATTTCATAAAAATCATGTACCAAATAGTGTCAAAATTGACATAAATTAGTTTTTAAAACAAATATTATATTATTTATTTTTATTTTATTCCTAAAAATCAAGGTTCAGCCAAATGACTTAGATAAGATTATATATATTAATAATAAACAACTTGGGGTTCTTTTGGCTTGATATAGTAAGTTTATTAACCATATAGTGTAAGAAAACAAAAAGACACGGTAAAAGTTAAATTATTTAACTTAGAGTTAAATCTAATTGATAAGGTTAAAATAATAACCTAAACTTGTCTAAATACTATTGTATGAGAGTATTTCGACCCATAACCACCTTATCCTCTAAATAAATCAATTTGGAGCTATTTAAAACCGAACTTGACTTTATAATAAAATAATATTTTTAGTTATTCCAAAGGTGCCCCTCTCCTCCCTTATAAAAGGGCACCTCCTCCCTCTCTTCCTCACACAACATTGAGCCTTCAAGCTTGGACAACCCCTGCAAAATTCTCCTATACACTTCCCTAGAAACATCCTAGAGGATCTGTTCTTCCTAAAAGACCAATTTTAGTGCCCTAAGAGGAGGTCTCAAAGAGGCGCTTCAAAGAAGAGGTAATTTCCGTTACCGATTCTTTCACCTTTATTTCTTCTTCCACTTCATCTTCTTAGGTTGTTTCATTATGAAGTAATAACATCAGTATCACTCATATACGGATATTTTATTATAAGTGTGAAACAACCCTATTTCACCATCTATCCATCCTACGGAAAAAGAAATCACCGCGCATGCGTACGTACGGAATACCGTCTCCACGCCGTGGTGTAATCTATTTTCCACCACCACCTTACATGGATGGGTATAATGGTGTAAAGAATAACTCTACATAGTTATTAGAAAATAATATTGATTCTGATATATTATATCATCCACTCCAATTAAATTCAATAATTATAGAAATGATATCATCGCTCGTGCGTACGTATGGACTACCGTCTCCACGACGCGATGAGATTCATTCTCCATGTTAACCATTTAAGAATGATTATAAAGTATATATAAGCAATAATATTGAAATATATGACATTATAAAGCTACTGTACTTATGTGTATATATATGTATGTCATCTACTTAATTCCACTCTATTCAATAACGAAAAGAAAACAGCGTTCATGCGTACGTACGGCCTACCGTCTCCATGAACGGTGTATTTCTTTCCATTTATCGATCCATTATATATATGTATATTATGAATATATATTATATATAAATCATGTTTTATATTCTATAATTAAGTAATAATGATCTAAGTAATCATATGAATAATTAAAAGTTAAAACACGAACGACAAATGAGACGATTTTACCCAAAACGTTATGTTAACAAGAATTTACAAAAGAACGGGTAATATAAAGTCATAAGTGAACCATATATGATATAATAACAATGAATATGATTCTGTAATAAGTCAATGACATTATTTAAATCATTATACAGGAGGTTCGGACACTTACGAAGCAAATCGTACCTAAGGTAAGGGAAATATCACAATCTCATTTTCATCCGAGATTGTTCATACTTTGGCATTTACTGGGGTGTATTTTATCATCCACATCCATGTTTCCTCAATATTTAATATTATTTCCAAGAATAAACAATTTTTTAAATCCAATTTTACCCTTCGATGAGTTTTTAGTAAAATATATGAAAGGAATCTTTTGTCGTTTTTCGTACGAGGTACTTTTTGACTTTTCCGACAAAAGTACGAAGAATGTATTTTTTTAACTTATACGACATGAATGGATTTTTAAAACATTATTTCAAAGAAGATTCCTTTACAATTTTTCAAGTTTATTTTTAATCAACTTCTTTTAGTTTATAATTGTATGACATGTTAAGAAAGGAAAAGTGTATTTGAAGCAGAAAGGATATTTTCCTCAATAATGGAGTTCAAGTGTTTTATCAAAATTATTTTCCATCTAAGATAATAAAGGGTTATGTTTCTATCCCTATTATTACATGGATTTGATTGTGTTGTGATGGAAATATTTTTATAAATTCCTTTATCCTATATGAATTGTTTTATGATGTCAAGATGTTTAAGATTCCCATTTTTATTACAAGGGTTATGTTATGATGTATGGTTTATGATTTTGTGGCACACATAAGAATGGTATCATTATGAGATGGGTGGGACCCATATCTCCATCCAATGCATTGGGTAAAGATTTTATATCTCATGAGATAGACATGGCTGGAATGGTAGGTTATACTGGTTCAGTGAAACAGGACTGAAACGAGGGTGACTCGGTTCAGAAAGGGACTTTGTCCACTAAGATAGTCTTGGAAATGAGTCTTGACTAACAAGAAATGATTCTCTATGATTTTGTGTGCATTCCACAATGTATAATGTTTTAAGTTATGATTATTGTGATTACATTTCACTGCCATGAGTTATCCCAGGTTATGCAATTATGATCTCTTTTACAGGTTAAGATTTCCAAAAGTTATGTGCTTATGTATATGATGTGATTGATATTTCTTTTGTTTACCTTTACTGAGCATTTGAGCTGACCCTTTTATGTTTTCTTTTCCCCAGGATATAATGAAAGGTTTTAGGTATAAAAAAAAGGAAGTTCTTTATGGGAGATGTTGATGATCTTTCACCAGGATTAGAAGATTATATTCCGAGTTTCCAAACACACTAAACTATTACGATCCTTGTGTGTGTGTTTTTGTTATGTACTAAGTATTCCGCAAAAGTAATGTAATTTCCATGTACGTCAAGATTCGGGTCTCTACAGTGTTTCTGTCTTACCTCTCCATCAAAAGACATTATTATGAATATACATTCACCCAAGGACATCTCGATATATATTGATGTATGTCAAATTCCCCAGAGAACTATTAGTGACAAAGGTATGGATAGAGGATCTATAGAAGAAGGTCTTGTTAGACCATATATGTTCTCTGGGCATCCCCATGGTTATTTTTAAATATGTCTAATGAGATCAAAATTTTATGCATCAATTAACATTAGATAGAAAAAGTGAGTTTCAAGGAGTGTCCACCTCCATGATTTTATGACTTCTTCAACCAGTGGTTTGTGATGAAGTGGCTCTCTATGTTTGACCTTAGGATGGGTTATCACCTGTTATGAGTCTAAGAGGAGGATCTTCCAAATGCGGATTCATTAATCCACTATTATTACATTGATTTTTTTGTGATTTAATTTGGTGTGATGAATGTTTTGATACTATTCATAGAATTCATAAACTATGTCTTTTATCAAATCTTAGACTAGTTTGTGGTGGTCTTCTTAGTTGAGATCCTCATGAACTAATAACTAGGGGAAGAGAATGTGAGATATTTGAGGATTTTCATGTATACATTTAGGGGAAACCATCTTTTTGTGTAGTTCTTAAACGATCAGTTCATGATTTGAGAGGTCTACATCTTGTGATATTTCATCTTTGAAGTGGGAGTAGTAGTATATCTAAAAATGATTGAGGTGGTTCTATCATGGGATGCATCAAATAAAATGACCAAGGTTAATATGTTCCTTTTGGAGGTAGGATTTTATAATATATTTTTTCTAAACACCTCTAGGACTGTGACACCTTTGATAAATTTGAAATTTATGGGGTATCCTATCATATGGAAAAATAAGTTTCAAAAGGATTTCCAGGAGTTGTAATACTGCTGGAAAAGCACACAAATCTTTATAATTCTAAAGGATAGTGTAGAGTATGGGCTTTATTAAATTACCTCAAGAGATAGGATTGGATGTGTTCTCATGTTGAGGTAGTATGAGATTTCTTATAAGTCTATGAAACTGAGACCTTATGGGATGAATTACACAACCTAGGAATTATGTATCAGAGATGTAGTTTTCACCCATAAGTCATTTTGAAACTATCATTAGAGACATATTTCATCACTATACAAACTCATGGTGGAATTTTGAAGGTGTAGATTACTCCATTAATTTACCATGTATTGATGATGGTGATGGTCATGTTGTTATATTATTTTTTTTATGGAGTTTTTTAATTTCACCTTAATGATATGTATATGAGTGGAAAATATGTACTAGGACCTTAAAAATAAGTTTTTTTTTCAATTAATAGTGTTTTTTGTACTATGTTTAACTCTCGATGCCTCACATACTAACAGGTGGTGGTCGGGGATTCCGGTGGGAACTTGAATTTTGATGGTGACTCTATATATTTTATGATTAGAATTCCATGAATAGAAAGAGTTCATGATTCAATCTAGGTGATCATAGACTCACTCACCATGTATTCCCACTTATTAGAATTCTAAGAGAAGATATTTTTATAGATCTTGGGATGCCTATGTATGTAGGAGATAGTATCTCTTCATAAATTTTCCTAAATATTCATTTCAAATAATGATTCTCACTTCACCTCATGATTACAGATTGGATTATATGATTCATTGAGACTTAATTAAAGATGATCATTAAATTCCACCCCCATGAATATGACCCGATAGAGTATATTATTCACATTTTGGAGGAAATGATTCAAGCTAGCATGTTGGATTTTAACCATAGAGGATATGTTTGTCTACCCTTGCTAGATTATCATATTAATATAATTACAGTTCTACAAAAATTATGTCAAATTTGGAGGACATTAATGGGAGAACACATGTTGCTGCTATACTAGTTGTAGTAAGGGGCGATAATGCTCATGAGTCTAGATTTGGTGATTCCATTGATAGGTAGGGTTTGGGATGTACATGAGTGGATTTAGACTTTCTAGAGCCATTATATGTCCCCTGAGGACAAACTATAGACGAATTTGGATTTTGATGAGGGTGGCCATGTTTTTCAGAAGGTATTACATTAGATATAATTATAGATATTTGGTTTGTGGGATAATATATATCCTTGTCTTGAAGGCCCTTTTCTGGTTACTATATAAGGTTATTGAGGGGGAGACAACTAATCCTTACCACCCTAGTTATTGCATGTTCTTGGTGTTTTCCACATGTTTCATCTTTGGAGATATGTTCACATCATTTCATAAGTAATTGACTAAGGTGATCTATACAATGAGGGTAGATCTATCCTCTCATAGTTCTTGGTGACCATCAGTGATAGGCATGAGAAGATCCATTGTGGGTTAGTGAGTCCCTTGGTGTGTGTATGATGGTATAACAGAAACCTCCATCAGAGTTTGGGTGTGTGATAGAACCAGATGAAATCTTTGTACCCTCACCAATATGAGTATGGTTTTTCCTTTTTAGATGGATATCATTGACGGTTTTGAGACTATAGAAACTCTAAAATTTATATTCTAAACTTTTGAATATTTTTTATGTTAGGAACAGGAACAACATAGAGGTATGGGTACCTAGAAGAATTTTTTAATTTTAATGAAAATATAAAATATATTATATCACATAGATATGTTTTTTCAAATATAATGGATTAAATTATAAATGGTGTCTCATATGAAAACATTGATACAATAATTAAATAAATATTGCTAGTTTTACCTAAATAATAAAATCAGTCTTATTAGTGTTGGATGTAATGATATAGTTTAGTCATCGGTGGGTTAAATTATTTTATTAGTGTAATTGTCATATAATTTACAAAAATTTACAAATTTCCTTTATAAACACATCCTTAGATATTTACTTAGGTTTATCCACAAATAACCTAAACAGAATGAGATTACAAGGAGAGGGAGAAAGAGACTTTTTGGGGGTGCTTTTTTTGGTGATATCAGGACCTAGGATCAACAATGAATGAACATTTAGTTTTTTGGTTCCAATAATGATCATAGTGGATTTCGTCAATGAAATTATTGTATTTTTTTCCCATGCATCAATCCAATATCTTAGTAGGGAATTTGATTTTTTGATTTAATTCCCTATTCTTGATTATTAATATGAACATTAATTCTGGAATCATTCCTGTTGAATTGATCATTGATTTTTTTTCTATTCATAGGATTATAAATTTTATATTTATTATATTTTGTGATTTTTGGTTAGTTTTATTATTTTTTTTCCTTTTATTTATAACAATTATGGTTAAATTAAATTGACCTTCACTCCAAGATCGCTTTTTGTTTCTTCCCCTCCCCCACTCATCATTTTTTATCACTAATATTCTAACTGGCTAATGATTCGATGACACATGGGTGACCAACAATTATACAATCATTTTTTTGTAATTAATTGTGGTTATAGGTCCAAATTAGGGATTGAGGATGTTATAGAGGTATGGAGGGAACAATTGGAATTCTAAAAAGGTTTTAGGAATGTTTATTTCACATTCTTAATTGAGTGGGTATCACTAGTGGGATGATTATGATGATCCGATTTTGGTATAAGTTATGGTCACTCGCGAACCGAACCATAAAGGGTCATTGAGATGGGGACATTGAGTATTTCCCAATAAAACTAAATTATGTCATTTGGAAGCCGAATGTAATTTGGGCTTCGTTATCCCAAATCTAGAATTTATATCCCATAATCATGATATAATAAAATATAATTATGACATGGGTTAAGATTCATGAACATGATAGAGTTTCTTAGATATGCTATGATACACAATGTGTACTTTGGAATAACAAATTGCTTGCATACCCCAATATATGGTGGCTTGTGTTTACATGGTGAGATAAAAATCATAATCCATATGGAGGAACAATGTTCCATGTGACACAAAGACTACTAACTCATTATATATAGTGAATGCATTCCTAGGAGGCATTGTGACCACAAATTCAGTGTGTGATGGTGTATACCCTGTGTACTTTGGAAAGTGCATGAGCTTGTGTAGGTGGAGCATACTGAGTGCGAGCCTGACCTATACATTGTGTTTGTAATAATAACACACCTTTTATCTAGTGTATTATATACCATGTGTTGTGGAAGGAGAATGGTATTGATAAAATTAGTGATACTCAGCATTTCCCCATGGGACATGCTATGTACAAATTATAGAATACATTAGAGCCATTATTCTTCTTAGTCCAGCTGCATTACAAGATTGGGGGAGTACCTTATAACCATAACATTATGAGTGTGTTACATCAACATATCCCTAGGAAGGTACAATAAGGTATATCTTCATGTTCGTAGGATGATTTATCCACTCTATGAGTTAGTTATAGATAGATTTAGTTATCACTCCACAAGGCCCAGCGTTTGATCCTATGTCCTTATTTCATAAATATTGTTCATGTATTCGAATTATGAAAAATAGGGTTTTTGATCCACTTCATTGTTTTTTATTCCAGATATAGTTAATATCCTTAATATGCCTTAAGGGTGATCCCCTATCTTTGTATCAATATTTGTTGTCTTTTAGTGAGGTGTACTATGATTATGTGAGTATCTCAAATGATCCTTATTTGTTCCTACATGATTCTTCATGGAATGTATTGAATATAATTTCTTCCTAGATGAGAGAATTTAGTAAATCGATTATTCTTGAGTGATTAATCTAATATGAATGATACTTTTGAGACATGAGGAGAGTCATAGGCTGATAGTGAGGATGTGACCTCACCCTGAGACTTGGAGTCTTACATTGTAAATATTTGGGGTACCCTGTTTATTCCCTATATATGGGATATATATTTGACTACAACATTGATGTTTAAATATTGGAAACAGCCCCATTTTATTAGTATTTTGGAATATTTTTTAGTTTTTTTCTATTCTTGTATCTGGACCTTTTGCTTTCGTTGTACCCTTTTCCATATTCCAACTTGAGATTAATTGATATGAATGCATTTATAGTATCTGTTGTTTATCCTTTATGCATTATACTAGTTTTTAGAGATGTATGAATGGGTAAAATTACATTATGATAAATCCTCCCATGTATGTGATATTTCTACTTGGTAAAATTCACTTTCCCTGATCCTATTGAAAGTGGGCATGGGGTGTCATTCTCAACTTACCACCATCCATGTAGGTCCTGGTGGGTTGTGTCATTATAATCACTATATAAAAGTGAATTTAAAATTTATAAAATATTTTTCACTACCAAATTTGTATTTAAAAATTAAAATTATAAATTGACTGATGAAAATTTTAATTTAGAATTTTTTTTACATTTTTGAATATAAATTTTATTTTTTCAAAAAACATTTTATTTCATTATTAATTTTTTATTTATGGATTTATGTTTATAAATTGTAAAAATTTAATAATAAAAATTGTTTTTCATATGTTGAATAATTATATTAAAATTATGTTAAATGTTAAATTTTATTTTTAGTCATAATAATAAGTTACTGAATTAAAAATATGAGTTACTAATATAAAAGTAAATTATAGTAAAAAAGTAAAATTGAGGGGAATGGACAAAAGTATCTCAGGACATTTCTATTTTTTGTTTATGTAGGGTGTTTTGAATGAGGAATGACCCATTTGATATCATTTGCTACTATTTTATTCACTTTTCTTGTAAATTGATTTGCCTTTAATATAATGTAGTAGTATTTAAAATAATTCCACCCCTCTAAATTATAAAAGGATCCCTTCACCAGCCCTATTATGCTCATATATAAAGCATTTTTTATAAACTAAAAATACTAAAATAACATCCTAAATATTTTTAACATTTTAATGATGTTTTTTTACCCATATAAAAATCACAAAATACAGAAGGAGTTGCCCTGAGGTGCAAGGTATGAAATCTGAAATCACACCTTTTTATTCTAATTCAATTACATATTCTACCATATCCTAAAAATTGAGTCTAAAAATAATAAAAAAATTAAATAATTGTCATTAGTACTATCAAATTTTATTATTTTTATGAAATCACCATTTTCTAGATTTCATTCATCCATTGAAAAAATAAAAATTTCGATGGTGTTATGCATGGACTACCACATCCATGAATGATATATTTCATTTTTCATTACCCCATTACATGGATAGTTATAAAAATATATTTTATTAATATATAATATATTTATTGTTAATATAATTCAAAAATATGGTTATGAAAATATGAAAAAAAATAATGATCTTTATAAAGTATTTTTTCATATCCATAAATTACCTAAAATAAGCACATCATAGATTCCATTCCCGAAAACCATTACCATAATTTTAATCAAATGAACATGTAGATGAATAAATCTTTCAAAATAATGATTGAAATAAATTTTATTATTTAGGGATTATGGAATTTTTATCAAATAAATGGATCATACATCTAAAATACGAAAACATATACGAACAATCAAATTCAATAATGTTTGATAACGAAAATAAAAATTAACTAGATAATGAATGTATACTTATTTATTATAATTAACTAATAAAAAACGTAATATTCATGAAAAAGTTTCTAAAATATGTTATTATTACTATTATGAAATTTAAATTTCCACATTTTTTTAAAAAAATATCAAAAGAAATAAAAAATAAAGTGTATTTCTTCTTCTTTCTTCAAGTAAATTTTATTATTCTTATAAAAGTGTTTTTCATATTTTGCAACATACATTAACGTTTCATATGATTCAATGGGAATATTTTTTAATGATACGAAAACAATAATTTATATAGGTGTGTTGTGGTTATGTTTTATGTATGTTTTCATGAACCCCATATCTTTTTCATAGTTTAATATATGTGTGTTGAATTTGTAATGATTTAAAGTTCTTATGGAACACATGTGTATGGTTTATCATTATGTAAAGTGTTAAACATATATATCCCTCCATTTGAATGGTAATCTGTTTTATTGAATGATATATTATATTACATATAATGCGGTGAACCCAATCCCATATGGACCATTGTCAACTATGGTTCTGGGAATAAGTAGTGAAACTAATCCACTTTGGAAATTTATCCACTATTCAAGGATGATATGGGAAATGATAATTCTAATAATAATATTTTTTATGATTATTTATGTGACACTTCTATATTACACAATCTTTTGTCTATGATAAATTTTTTTGAGCTCAGGACTCTCTACCCATGCAATAATATTCTTATTACAGATGTTTTATGTTATATATAAAGACATATTCCATGAATCATGTTTTATGAAATATGATTTGTTGGTCCTGATTATAATATTTTGTTTCATTCACCTTGATTATGTTCCTATTCCCATATACTCATTATATTCCCTCTTACAATCTTATGTTGACTAATTTTATGTTTACCCTTAATGTACATCTAATATTACATATTCTTTTTTTTCCATTCCTTAGGTTATTAAGAAGATTATAATGTTTTAGGTGTTAAATATGGTGTCATGTGAGAAGAAATTTTGTGGGAGATATTGAAAATGTTTTAAAAAATATTTTTGAATGTATTTAGATACAAAACACTATAAACTTTTAGTTATTAGTGTTGTGAAATTATTTGTGAGATCTAATGTTTAAAATCAATATTTATTATGAAATATATGTTGGTTCAGTTTTGGTAATCACACATGGTATAAAATCATGATTATAAAGAATGTGTTTTAAACATTATACATAAGAGTGAGTTTTTGGGGAATCTAAGTTTTCCAAACTAGATAGCCTCTCAAACCCATATTCCATATATAGTTTCAATATATGTTCCTCAAAATAAATTCTCATGATATTCCTAAAATTATACTTCATAATTTTCTAAGGGTTCCTCCCCCTTTAAAATATAAATTTAAAACAAATATCTAAAATGTGTGGGTTTATTATAAATTTGTTCATTGATTCTAAATAATTATTTAATCATGTTTATCAAAATATTCGGCTAGTTTAAACATTTAAAATTTTTAGTAGTTTTATTCTGTTGTTTGGATCTTTTCCATTTTATAAAATCTTAATATCCTATTTCTTTCACCAAAATAAAATATTAACATAATTTTAGACACATATATATTATCCCAACTATTTTATATGAAATTAATAATGAGATTGATATGGAAATCATTATCAGAATATATGTCATTGATATGAAAACAAACCAAAAAATCATACTTACACCAATCAACAGGCTGTCAACACTCCCAATTGTGTTAATAATAAACTGTTCAACATTTTATAAAGGATTATTTGTTGGTTTAAAATTTTTAATAGTTTTTTAAATGAAAATGGAATGAAATTTATACCCACACCCATATCACATAATAAATTAAAGAGGACATAATTTCATAATGTGGAAGGGAAGAAAAAGGTATATGGATCTTAAAGTTTGGGGGGAATTGTCATTTTAAGGATAAAAATGACCTCCTATATTAATCTTATTATGGAAAACATATGAAAATATATTTTTATTAGAAAATAAATTCCATTTATTTTCAATATGATGGAATTTGAACCAATGATTTGATGAATAGAATATTCACATGATGATTCCTAAAAAAATTAAGAGACATGGAAATTCTAGGTTCAGTTTTAATTTTTTATTCTTTAAGGAAATGAAATGGGTGGGAAATGTTTTTTAAAAACAAGGTAATTCACTAAAAATTGTCCTCTCCTTTATATTTTACTTTTTTCTTCTCTAATTTAAAATATTTTTCATTTTTAGGGGGAATGATAGTGTTAAGTTCACTTTCAAGACTATTGTTTACATTTTTTGCCTAATTTTTATCCAATTTGTAATTTCCAGATTATTCATGGATTCAAATTTATACTTCCCTATGTTCTGCCATAACATTTTCTTGAGTTTTCATCACTATCCTAGTTATTATAACCACTTTATTTTCAATTAGTTTTATTTAAAGTGTACTTGAAATCATACCCTTGTATCAAAAAGTCAAGTTAATGGCCACTATACCCATTTAAAAACCTAAATATTGAATTATTGAATATATATTATCCTTGTATGAATCCCTTTAAACTTTTATTAATATCATTAATCTTGTTATGAATCCATTTTTTCTAAAAAAATTGTACCATCCCTTCCAAAAAAAATTTGAGAACTAGTAGGAACAACATTATTTTTACATTTAAAATGATTTCTATTATAATTTTATTAAATAAGGTTATAGGGTTGTAATATTACACTATGTTCATTCCAATACACATTTTTGTTGTTCCTATAACCAAGGATATAATTTTTCAAAAATAGTTTAATATTTCCCTCTAATCTAGTAACATAATGAGAAAATTTTGATTAATATGTGTATTTCACCAGCATATAAAAGTTTGAAAATAAGTTTTCATTATTTCAATATCTCACACATTGAAACAATTGTTATTTTTGTGATAAATTTATATTTTTATTGGAAACTAGATTTTTTACACTGTAGTGCATTTTTTGAAATGAAATATTGAATAAATTTTTTGATTTCAGGATGTTTCATTCTTCTATCATGTCCTAAATAATAGATTACCTCATTTACATGACCTTTAATCCTCCTAGAATATTTTTTAAAAATTAAGTTCAATAGTTTTGTAAATATTTCTCAATTACATATTTATTTAGTCTGTGTAATTCCCTATATAAAATTTGCCTAAAATATTTTGAAAAGAAGAAAAACCCCCATATAATGTGTCCATAATGAAAAGTAAAGGAACAGAGTATTTATAAATTTATAAATAAATTCCATAATCATATCCCAATATTTATAAAATTACTATCACTCATGTTTATATAAAATTATGATCTTATTTATATGGTCATTAGTAAGCCTATTTACATGAAGAATTGTGATAAATGAAGTATAATGTTGTTCCCATGTGTAATATATATTCTCATCATGATAGATAAACCATTTAATACCATTTACATATAAGAGAAAGAGGTAAACCATAATATTTTTCCTATACTCACCCAATCCATGAAGTGGTAACTATTTTATCACAAATTAAAAGTTTCTAACAAAAGATAAGGAGTTCTTATTATAAACAACCTTAAAGTATGGTATTGGTGAAAAATAATACCATTTAAACTCATGGTTTTTTATTCTTTCGGACCACCAAACACAAGATAGATTTATTGAAATAACAAGTTTTTAATACTCAAATATTCCTATCATCACAATGATTACATATCAAATATTTTTTTGATTATATGTTCATCGTTTTTAGAAAATATCTCATAAAAAATTTTATTTTAGTTTTATTTTTTTATTTTGATAAATATAAAAAATTATAAATTTATGGAATAAGGGAATTATGGTTTTTTATTTTCTTCTAGAGTACACACACTCAATAAGTACAATATTTCATTAGTATATAATGCATTATAGAAACAAATAACAATTTTTTAAAAAAACATTTACAATGGAATTTGGATGAAAAATACATATATTAGTTCACTAAATCACCACAAAATAAACAAATAATTTTCAATAAAATGGATTCTATAATTATCAACACATTAAATTTAATTTAATATTTATTATTCTTCATTAAGAAAAAATTTTAGTAGTAATAATTAAAAAAATATAAATTTTTATGGGAAACATGTCTCTTACCCCATAAATGATTCCAAATTTTTAACCATCATCATAATCAATGACGACCAAAAATATTATTTCTACTAAAAATCTACTCAAACTAGTATATCAATGAATTACCACCACTATTGGGATTGAAATATAGTGTTTAAAAAGAAACTTACAAATTCTAAAAAAATAAAAAAACCATAAGTAGTAACATAGAAAACAAATTATAAAACCATGATATGAAACTGAAATATAGATAAATAGATTAAATAGAAAATTTAAAAGTGTAAAAAAGAAAACTAAACAATTTATAAAAACATTTATAACAAATTTATGCTCTTGAAGGAATTTTTATTCTATTATCTGCAAAACATATTTCTTCATTATTGATAATATTTGATTGAATTGAATTTTCTAACAAAAAAAATTTGGAAAAAAATATTTCATTATGTTACCCTATTAATGATTTCATTATAACATTTTTCAATTCAATAATTAAATTTAACAATGTAAAACAAAGGCATATATTTTTATATCAAAATAAAATTATTTTCCAATCTTGACAAGATCCTCTTCAATGATCTAAATTCCTTTTATAAAAATTGTTTAAAAGAAAAATATTATTTATCAAAGTTAATTCATGATTAATAAAAACTATAATTGATTCTTGAAAATTGTAAAATTATATTTATACTAGAAAAAATTATATAATATTTGTGATACCATTATAAAAAAATTGTAAGAATTATTTCTATGAAATATAATCACAATAATAAATTTATTAAAAAATATAAATGACCATTATTTGTATGCATCTCATAAAAACGATATTCTCATCATTTGGGTGGAAATCCCCATAAAAAGGAATAGTTTATAAGGGTAATATCCTTATCTATCAAGTTAATTACCCTCTCCTCATATCATCATCTCATCTCTTGATCATTAGCTTTCTTTGAGTCTAAAACCATCTTCTTGTGTTTCTAAAATCAGTCCCGAATTTCTTTTTTTAAATCCATTAAATTTTTTTATTTCAAATAAGAATTTTTATGGATTAGTGGTAACCTTTACAACCTTAACCGTAGTTGAAAATTACCCATAATTTAAAATAGTTCTAAAATAAATCCAAATCCTAGAAAAAACATATTATAATTTTAATAAGTGAAAACACGTGAAGGTCTATCTTTGTTGTAATTATCTTACCCCCATTCCAATCCATTGTTAATATTTTAGAAAATAAACCAATTTTGGTACAGTGGATACTATATAAAAACGAAATCACCACATTGTAAAATACCATAAATACAATAGCTGGACACCTGAACAAAAATTAAAAATTCCAAAATGAGTCCATGATAAAAGATGATTAAAATAGATCGATGATGGAATCTTGATGATATTCATCGATCCAAATTCCTTAGGAATATATCTTATCTATTATCTAAACATAATTCATCATCACCACCATACCAATAGGAAACAAAAAAAATCTTGATTATAACCTGAAAAATCACTACAAAAAAATGTAATACATCTAGAGGAACATAAAAACTTAAATTAACCTAATACAATAGACCTATGGAAAACCAGAATTATAAAGAACAAAATTCATCACTATAATCGAGTTATCATATCACACACATGGGTGGACATTCCCTAATGTACCTACACACACACATACAAACATATCTACAATCCAATATAAAGAATAAATGGATAACAAAATTTCATTTAAATTCTTTCATAAGAACTATCCCACATAAGAGTATATCAAGAAGTAAAAAAATAATAAATAGATATATATAAGCTCCCAAATGATAAAAAATATGGAATAGGGTAAAAAATATGGTATTATATCAAGATGGAAATTCTTAGAACCTTATTTTCCCTATTTAGAATAACTAAGCTTCACCTACTCCTTGTCATTCTAGAAATCTATCAAAAGGCCTACCATCATCACAAGATATGAAATGTATGGGAATATCCAACACATGGTTTAGTATAAACATAACCATTAGGAAACCCTGAATTCACAAAAACAATGCTACAATGAGGGCATCAATTATATAACACAAATCAATGGGAATAAACAAGAAGTCCAACATATTATAAATGTAACAATCTTGGTCACAAGGTGAGGTAACATACACACTTATACCCTTAAATTATACTAGATTATCTAAGGTAACATCCATCTTATATAACTCACTCATTGGGTATCATTATATTGATAGAACATATCTAAGAGGACACACTCAATATTTTTTTCCATGAAAGAGATTATTAGATAAATGATGTATCATATGTGATACTCACTCAATTGGTATACACCTCACTGGAAGATAGAATATGTCAATAAATAGATATAGTTGATGCCAAGTGATTTTAGGGGATATATATCCCTAACCACATCAATATACTAGGAAGTGGATCTCTTTCCTTGGTTTTTTGATACCAGATAATTAGCCCAAACTTGGGAAGATTAATAGTAGATTACACTACAGTCCACAAATAATTAAACCAACCTCTATTTAGATCTAACCCATAGAGGGGATCACTCTTCAAATTATGAATATATGATACCTCACTATACCCTAATAATGAATCAACATGAAAAAACCACCATAATGGAACAGATCGAGGTAACTCACCCAATCTCATTATATATTTGGAATAATAATAACAATAGATTTGACCTTGCTTTAAAATAGTATTTTTTGTGTCACAGGGGGTACACTATGTTTTTCACTATGTCTTTCTGTATCTGTGTCATTCCATCTAATGGGTAATGTACAATCAATGATACACAATGTTTTTCACTGAAATACAGTGTTTAGAGGTTGTTTATCACTCACTATGATCCATATTCCAAACATCATTCAATTTCCAAAGTACATGAGGTGTTCCTCATCACACATGGTGTATGGGTTCACATGGACTACTGGGAATGTACTCCCTGTACACACTAAACTAGATGGACAGTGTTCACATGTCCACATGAATTGTGATATTTATCTAACCATGTAAACCATATCTACTACACAGAGGAGTATACCTAATGTGTTTTCTTCCCAACTGCATGTCTTGTATGTCATACATTCATAGAACCTCTATTATGTTCATGTGTCCCCACCCTTTCTATAGTTGGTTCTACTATAACCATGATCCACAACCATAATTCTTGTAGTTGTTTTACTGGGAAATAATTTTGGTCCGTTAATGTTTTCCGATCACCCTTTGGTCAAAAAACACAATTCCTCACCATCTGGAAACACCCTCACAACCCTTGTTTTGAATGATCCTTGAACTTCTCCATTACTAGCCCATAGTCATCATTGGTGGATAGATTCTAACCACATGCTCCTCAAAAAATTTACATCACTTCACTTTCAGAGATAACATCTCAATACAACTCACAGATCCACCATCACATAAAAATCGTTAGATTTCTATCATCACTATAACGTCTATATTTTATATCCAAATCCCTAAATTGAACCCATAACCATGAAACATAGTTTAAAATAATGAATGACTAATAATCGGTACTCTTGGAATTTTTGAATGATTTTACAATCAAAACATCCTTGATGAACATTGAAAATTGATGGAGAACGTCATGAAACACAAAATCGATAATCAAGAAATGGTCTCGTTCATTTTTTCCATCATCCTCAGAATCTAAAGAAAGTGGTATATTATCCAATAAATTAATTTAATGGTGAATAAATCCATAATTTATAAATCTAGAATGTGTAAAAAATTTCAGTTAAAACAATAAATAGTTATCCACAAAATAATTTATAATTAATTAATATACATAGATGTCAACAATCATGGATGTTGAAGTATTCCAGAAAATAAAATTCCATGCATTGAGTTAGATCAATTAATGTTGAAGAATGATTGTGTATCATTTTCATTGGATATATTTAATAACTTCATCGATGATGAAAAATAATTCATTACTCAGATTTATCAAAGATTCCATAATCGTCAACTAACACAATTGAATTGGGAGTTCTCTATCTACATCTTTTCAAAACTATTGGTTTATAAAGGAAACCATAAGAAATTTTCCCTAGAGGGGGTAAAATAGAAGAGTTTAAGGGTTTGGAAAATATATGACAATTAAATAATTAAATTTATTTTATTCATTTATCATCCTCCCATATTAATAAAATGTATCAAAGCATTCGACATTGGAATGACTTATGTGGATCCTATGGTAAAATGAACTATCATGATTTAATGGAGAACTCATCTTTCATACCTAAAAAAACCATTCATGATTTATTCCATTATTTTTGAATAATTATGTATACAGGATATATTATTTTAAAAAAATAGTAAATCAACACCAAGGATCTATGTTCCCCAGAATATCATGTCCACTCGGTGCCTTACTAAAATATATTATTATTTTAAATATTCCAATGTGTCGAAAAAAATGGACTCATTACATTCTCCTCGCCTTTATAGATTATCATTTCCAAAGAAAAAACCTACTCAAACACGTTCGGATACTATTCTATTGTCTATTTCTCTATCTCCCATGGGCTCTCCAAGAGAATCTAATGCTATAAAAATAAATGTATCCATTGAAACCACATTCCCATGAAGGCTATTCTCCTATAAACACTTCATTGTCACTAGGTACACTGAGATTATATCTCTATCATCAATTTACATCTCACTCAATCGATAACCTATGATGAGTCTGGAATGTATCTCCTCAGCTACAATATATGCAAAACATCAAGCACCTGGTCTGAACACACTGGTAAGGAAATGTAGTTTACTCCCTCACCATCCATTTAATCTAACTGAAGATGTCCTTATACTCTCATTGATATACTACCTCCTAGTACAGGTATCCATAATCCCCATCAAGGTGAGAACTCTCAAAAGACATTCCCTCCCCATAGAACTCCAAAAACATCCATCATCAGTTTGCATAAGAATTTTAATAGCATGGATAAGTCCACATCCACTCCTAGATGATCTACACCATACCTACCATTTCACTCACTAAATCATGGATCACAATTACTACCTCCCCTACCTCCAACCATCACAAAAATGAAAATTAAATACTCCCAAACTGGGCCTCAAATTATGCCAAACCAATGGTGGAGTTATAACTATTTTTAAATGCAACTCCAACAAGGGAAGATGATCCTTCGAGCTATAGTGAAAACCTATGTAAAACAAAATCATGTTCTCTAGAACATTAATTTCCTACTCTATATTGTGGTGAAATGCATTGATCCATTACAATTGAGTATCAAAGCTCCCTGTAATCCTCTTTAAAACGATGAATTGATGTGAGAATTGTGATGTGAAATTATCAATGAGGAAAATCCATGATTCCAGAATATTTACTACGTGAACATGTGTCACAATCCCTCCATTGAACGTGACTATTGGATGTCTAGGATGTGATCTTACATAGTGAGTGATTCTATGATCACATAGAGATCATTGAGACCTCTCTCTAGTCATTGAAGTCGCATCATGAAAACCATTCAAACAACATTGCACGTCAACCTCCATCCAAACCCCCAATCTTTCACAAGTTGGTAGGTGAGTCATCGATAGATGAACTCACAAAAAACATATATTTATTCATGTACTTAAAAACTATTATCAGAGGTCCTGGTATATTGTTTCCACTCTAATACGTAAAACATTAGGGAACTAAGAAACTCCGTCAACACGACTTATGCAACATGACTAGAAGTATAATGGATCCTCATAAAGGTGATGGTGTTCTCTACACATTCATAATATCCATTAAGTTCATTCTCGATGGATATACATTAATGAAAAATATCTCTTGAGATAGTGTCACCTGGACTTCTATGGATAAACTAGTGCATCAATAACTAATCCATGGGATGAAAATTTATACACATGGGGTCTCAACTACTGGAACGTATAAGAAATCATTATCTTCCCCTAAATTATAACACATCCAAGCCCATTTATGTAGTAAATATAAAACACTACGTAATCATAAACCCCCTCTTGAAGTCTTTTGATGGAGATGCTCATCCACAAAAGATGTAACTCCTGGAAATCTAGCTACGAATTATCTCTCTATAGATAAGTATATTACATTAGGGTCAAATCTAACAAAGGCTCCAACATCCTGGTGTATTTTGGCCCAAATTTTAAATAAAATACTACAAGACCAAGGTACCCGTATATGTTATTGAAACTATTGGACAGATTCCAAGATAAAACCCCCTCAATCATTTTTGGGTCTACATATACTCAGGTTTTTGAGAGGACATGTCATAGGATGTGGACTTATGGAATCCATAACTGAATATTTGAGTGATTATGTAATGATGGAACTATCGTAGTATGTAAATTACTATCCTCGAATTTCCCACGTTCTCCACCTATGATATCTAATTCAACATTATTTCATCCACGAAAAATTCTAGAAACTTTTTTATTAAGGTCTAAGGATCTTGTTCATGAGTCCAAAGAACACTACTAGGGAAACTACCATGCCAAATGGGATCTCTAGGAACTCAAGAAACTATAGTTGTACTCAAACATCGCCTTTATTATTTCCTCATTTTGAGCATGGAGATGGTTATAATTTTCCCTAAGGAAAAACCTTGAGAATCACATCACCCTAAACCATTGGTTAAAGAGGTCATTGATTAATGTATGTGTATACCCATTCATTACAATCACCATGTCCATGCATCAATAATCCACTTATAATTTCATTCTTATATATACCTCCATGGAAAAAAAATTGCAGCTACCTAGGAGAACACATTGGATCTAAAGAATCCTTTCCTCTATAAATACTTCAATTTCACCTTCATCTCTCACAAGTTTTTGGGGTCGTCCAATATGATGGCATGGATATCATGTCATACATGGGTGCAGGCCTATATAGATGTTGACCTTTCAGTAGAGGGGTAAGACTGACACATACTCAAGAAATACACCCTCATGTTTCTCCACCAACATAAGAAAATGAAATATCATAGAATACGATCCTCCAAGGGTCATACTAGCCAAAGGAAAGGATATATCATGTATCCTTCTCTATAGATGCTCATCCTACCTTACCTAAGATCATTTCTCTATAATGATGGAATCATTAATCCCACAAACTAAAGTAAACATATAACCTCATTGGTGATAGTTAAACTATGAATGTATTGTAGGTAATCAGTTATTACGAAGGAAATCATCATTCATCTGAATCACCCCCACATAAATATTCCATGAGAATATCTCTCCACTTTGAGTTACTTCATGCTATTAGAATATTTGTGTGAGTGTTGAATCTTTTTTAGTAAGATCCTCTGATCACAAGGGTGAAGCTAAAAGGCTCTTCAATAATATCTATGCAACAAAAAATTGATACATTTAGGAAAATATAGATTGTGATTATTTATTAAAACTGTAGTGAATGAACAAAAGACACATGGTGTACCTTGAAACGCACTTAGATCCTCTTGGTAACAATCCCCTCTATTTGGAAGCTATTCATCACTGTTTCCTACCTTTTATCTATAACTAGGGATCGCATTGACACCTTAGTCAAAAATTTCCTAAAAATGAAATCAAGGAACCCAACCACCATTCCATGATACTCCCCATTTTGGGTTGCACTAACTCAACCACATGTATTGATGAATATCACAAGAGAATTTCTCCGGGTTGGGGAAGCATCCCACTTATTTTCATATATGAAGTTCCATCAAACAACACCATTTAAATTGGATAAAAGTTCCCTATTTCATCTTAGATAAGACATCATACTTGGGACACCATCAAGAATTTTCGTAACTAGGGGAAATAATCACACTAAAAAATCAATAAAGTCATATAGCATCGGGGTAGGGGGTCTATCATAGAATGAATCCTAGGTGGTCTCTATCTCTAATATTATCAATGAAAAATAATCAATGTTGTTTCATATATATGTACTTCCTAGTCCATCTACATATCAACCTAATGAAAAGATTCCACATAAAACATCAAAGTTTGGTCCGCATGCAGGTAAATGGGTTGAGAAACTTCTTGTTATCCACCTACAGGAACTGCCTCCTACACAAGTCCCTAAACCGATGTCTCACTATTAAACATATTATAATCATGACACTGTAATGTGATCATAGATATATTCCATCAAGGAGGCATCCAATAATATCAAAGAGACGTCATGATCAAAGGATAACAACTAGGAAGACGACTCAAGATTAAAATTTAAACCAAATATCATTCATATATGATTCATGTGTCATTTATTTATCTACAACTAGTTTCTAGATGATCCATGTCAACAAAAAGGTTATCCGAGTCTCACAGAATGGTTACGTCGGCTACAATACCATCACTGGGTTCCCTAGCATGAGATCCAAACTAAAGACAATTTAACATTATTTCCATAGTTTTTAATCCAAAACTCACAACAATGATATTTACCGACTATAGTCCTAAGATGACCTAATTTGATACCAATATATCATGACATGACCCACTGGGGACTACCTGGATACAGATAAGCTGATAATGATGGACCAAAACCACCTCCAAAAGGCCATTGGCAAGCAAATAGTATCGAGTAGGCATAGCACACACATGGGATTCCTTATCCTAAATTACTTATACACACACATACATTCATACTCCAGTATAAAGTTGAAAATATAATAAAATAATATTTTAAATTAATGCACAAAAATTTTTTCACATTAGAGTACATCCAAAAGTAAAAAAAGAGAAAATGGATAAAAAAAACTTCCACCACAAATGCAAAGAAGTCAAACTTTCTAAAAGAATGGGGTTTTTTCATGATTTAAACTCCCATAACAATTCATGTCCTATATATAACTACTCAACTCCACTTGCCCTAAGTTACTAATGAGAAACCATTAAAAGTCCTGCCATCTACATAAAACATGACATGTTAAGACAGATCCAATGTAGGGGTGAGTAGAAACATGCCTAGTAAGATAGCCCAAAGTCCCCTAACATAATTCTTTATTTAGGTAGTTATCTCTCTAACACAAATCCAATGGAATAAAAAATATAACATTTACATGATCAAAGGAAGAATCCAATCTTCAAGGTGTGGTCACACACCCATTGCTATCTAGGGTTTAAATTTGTGTCTCCAAGGTAACATTGATTTGAGATAAATCACTCATCAGGTCTCGTTATACTCATAGAACATATATGAGAGATTACAATCATTAGGTCTTGCAATGAAGAAGCACATAGGAACTAATATGGATCATCATAGATACTCACTTGATCAAACAATTTCCCACCAAAAAACATATATCAATACAAAGATAGAGGATCATGCTCATAGAATATGGGGGATACCTAACCCTAATGCGATTATTCAACTAGAAAGGGGATCGCATGACTTGGATAATGGAAACTAGATACATAACCAAACCTGGGGAAGGATAATAAAATATCACACCCAAGGAAACCAGGAGTGATAGTTGCCACAATCCATAACTAACAAATGGAGCAGATCACTCATCTTATCCTCAAGAAAGTATACCTAATTATTCCCTTTTAGGGGTGAACCAAGTAAACACACTGACACTGACACAATTCAAGGGAACTCACAAAAATTGCTTACCATAACTATAATGAAAATTAAAATGGCTCTAAACATCCTTAAAGGGGTAAATTTTGTGTCATATATCGTGCATGGTGAATATCACAAGGTATTTAATTACCCATGTCCTTCCACATCACACAACATGTGCCTACAGAGATACATGACATGTAAATATGAAAAATGAAATGTAGAAGTTGGTCTAACACTCGGTATGTGATTTCATCCCAAGTCCATGAATTTTCCAAAGTACACGGGGTTTCCCCCCTCACACATGGTGTGGGGGGGGGGGAAGGAATATTAGGTGTATACTTCATGTACAAGATAAACTAGATGGATTAGGTTTACAATACATGAGGGTAATTGACACGACATGTGATATTTCAGTCACCACATAACCTAACCTTCACATGGTGGGATTTATATAGCATGTGTTCTTCTGAGGTACACATAGTGTATATTGTATTTTTATAGAAAATCCAAAATAATTATGCGACATCGATCATGCTTCCATTTCCAAAACATCTTATATAATTCACAATTGTAACACCTAGATTCATATTGGCTAGGAACACATCGTCATCGATATTCATATTTCATCCACCCCTTGGTTGAAAATTCCATTCATCGTCATCTCCGAGAACCTGGATGACCCTAGTTATAAAATCTCTGTTAACCTCTCTGTCAATGGATTATTAACAACATCGGTTGACAAATTCAATCCACCAATATCTCGTAATTTCTTAACATCATACCTCTATAGATACTCACATAATCAATATTTTATATCACCCATCACCAAAACCATCATCAAATTCCTTTTTCCACTACAATTCCTTTAATATATCTCCAAATCCTAAAATGAAAATAGTAACCAGGATCCATTATTCAAAATATTGAATTTATAATGATCCATACCATGAGTATTATCAAATCATAATCTAATAAAAAACCCATGTAATACTATCAATCAATTTGGGAGAATGGAATGAAACAAAAAAGTGATGATAAAAAAAAATTCATCTTCATTTTATCCATCGTTTTTATAATCTAAAGGATAGGGTGGATTCACATATAAAAATAATAATTAAAAAATAAATCATAAATTCCTAAATATAATAAGGGAAAAAAAATTCCATCCATCATAAATTATCTATTAATTAATTTAGATTGAATTAATTCATGGTCATCTCAATATTCATGAATTGAAAAATGAACCAAAAACTAAATTTCCATAACATATGTTAGATCAATCTCTAATGAAGAAATATTTTTCATTTTGGTCATTGGTGTGATTAAAGAACTCCATTTATGATAAAAAACCAAATAATACACTGATCATTGGTCTATGATTACATGATCACATGCAAACATACTCACCACCAGAGTTATCCCTTACATCTTCTCTATCGTATATGGTTATTCATATTACCCCAAACAATTATCCATGAAGGGGATAAATAAAGTACATTTTAGGGTTTGGGAATTAATAAAATTAAATTATTATATCAATTTAATTCATTTAACCAAACCATGACTTCACCCTATAAATGTTTCTGAAACCAACATGACTTATGTTGCACATTTCATAAAACGCACTTTCCAAATTTAATGATGGTCTCTGTTTTCCCATCTATGAAACCATCGAAGATTTATTCCATTATTTCTAATAACATATACACGCGGGATATATTATATTTAAAATTATTTTATTATATCAAAATCAAGGATCCAAATTCCCTGGAATCCTACAATGAATATGTACCTCACATCAAAATTAATATTTCAAATATTTTAAATTGTTTAAAAGAATCTTTGCTCTCATTACATTGAGAGACACCAAACTAGATAATTTACCTCTATAATAGTATTATATTTTTCTTTCTCATTATGATTTATATTTATAATTTATTCATGTGTTTTGACCTATGAATTTTTTGGGATGAGTTATAGGTGTTCTATGTTTGGTTTTATTGATTTTTATGGTACTTATTAAAGGTTCGCTGTTAAAGCTTATTTTCCACACACCATGTTGATTCTTTAGGAATCCATGATGAATAAGGTAGGGGAACCTGAGTTAGGGCTAGGCTTATGTCTATGGTTTATCAGACCATAAATCTGCACCTTACAATTGATACAACATGTTCTAATGACCAAATGAATGGTTGGAAGAATGTTTGAAAAACATTGCACACAAACCATGATGGTGCCCATGAAAGGATCTAATCCTTATACGAATGGAACATGGTGTGCTAAACTATATGACAAAACAAATTTCACGTGTTTTTATGATCATTAAATCCACTTTAATGGCTATTAGTCTCGTATTTTGACATGTCCTTCTTCCAAAATGTATCCCTCTAGTTCTTATAGACTCTAAAACCATCGCTTTTTGTTTCCCTCTTGATCTATGCTCAAATATAGTGGATCCAAGAGTCATGATTATTAGGAAGTAAGGTATGTGATCCAAAAACTCTTCTCTTTAGGGATTCTCCTTGACCAACCATTTTTTCCAAGAGGCCCATCATGGATTCAATTTTTCATTGCATTATCTATAGACTCTCATTCCATATAATGTAGAATTTCTTGAATTATTTCTAGAACATTAGAGGATCTAGTAGGTTAGTGGAACCAACTCTAATTAATCATTATTCTAGAATTATTAACAGATCCCAAGGGGCACGTTGGTGTCAACCCTCTTCTATTGGATTAGAATATTATTGAATCTCATTATAGAACATTGATGTGTTTGAGTTTGAATTGGTTATATGTAATATTGGTGTGTGTGCAGAATTATTTTACATAATGGGTGTGATTTAGATTTCCCTTCTCAACAAGATTCATATTTCCTCATCAATGATATTGATGTAGTTAATACCATACCATTTAGGTAACTTGTAAACTCTTATTTCCAGGAAATGATGTTTAAATTGGAATTGATTTATTGAACATGCTTGACAGAGATCTTATGTGTTTGTTTGTGTATCCATGACACCTATATATGATGGTTGGTTCCATGAGTGTGTTATTGTAGCATGTTACCATGGTTGATATTCTTCATATGTTGTTGTATGTTTCTACTAATTTATGATGATGACATGATACATTCATCCATTATATTCTCTACCCTATTGTGTTTAATTAACATGTCCTTGTGAGGTATAGTTTTGTTACTCAAAACAAGAAGATTATCATAGTATGGTTATCCCTTATAGGGGGAGTTCCCATGACATGAAATGATGGTGATGATGGACTTGAACATAGTGTATGGGAATGAAGACCATGAGGCCAGACCCATGGTTGTGGCATTAGGGGTATGATGACCTTGTGTCCTATCCCAAGGAATATATACTATATGATTTCCCTAAGGCCCAACTTATAACCGATACAGGGTTTGATGGTCTTGATGCTCGAACTGTGATAGAGGAAGGATGTGATGAGCTTCTGGTAGGATCTATATTGATACCTAGTGACTGTGAGGAGATCTATTTACTAGTTGTGTGGCTATATCTAGATAACACCCATCATCCTTTTTAATTATACTTTTAGCATGGAGTTGAGGAATGTATGACCATGTCTCATGACATCTAGGTTTGAACATAATCCCTTGGAATAATACATTTTATGATTTATTTCACAATTATTTTTATCATGGAATGGACATGTTATAGTAGTGAACAGAGGTTAAGGCTACATAGATAGTGTCCTACTGGGATTAATTACACACAACCTACACAGACTTATCGATGAATATGAATATTTAATAGTTAGGGATCTACGTAACAGTGAGGGAGATTTGGTAGACATTTGAGTTGTGGATCATGGATGTAGTTTCTATACTGGGAAATAACCTGGTGTATTAAACAATGTTTATTTTTCTACTTTAAACTTATATACTCTATTTTCGAAACAGATTGAGACATTGGATTTTTTATATGTTTAACTTGGGTGACCATTTCTGTTAAATTATGTTTTCCTTATCTTTATCCATAATAAAATGGGTTCATTATCTTATTTATGTCTATGTTTTATGGACATGATTAATAGCGGTATATTCTCCCAACTGCACCTTAGACCCTCACCGCTAGTCAATGGCCTCTTTCATTCACATAGGAGTGTATGTGGTATTATGGAATCTACACGCATGGGTGTATCAGGAAAACCTAGGTTGAGGCAATAAAAATGGAATCAATGATAAGTTTCCTTTATTTTTATTATTGGATATTATGGTATATGATAAAAATAGGTATTATATGTGGAACTCAGGTAGGGTAGTTACTATATTCCTAGTCATATCATGTATAATAGACCTCAAGATTACCAGTGATGGAAATGTTGTTACAATTTTATTGTATTTGGGTATTTTCATGCATTATGTGTATGAATATAAGAACAAAATTTATATTTATCCCTATTGTGTGATTCATGATAGTTATTTAATTAAATTCCTTGATTTCTTTTATCTTTTCAAGTAATAATTTTTTCTACTTTAACAGATATATCCAAATTATTTGTGTTGTGATATAACTATGTATGTATTAGATAATGGATCTGGAGCATGTTCTTGGGTTTTTTATAATTATTGTTTTGAATAACACTTAGGAACAGGGTAATATGCCTCATATTTAGGTTGAAATAGGAGGTTAGTACACTATGTGTGGGTATCTACTAGGATATGTATTTGGATAGAAATCCACCAAGTGTACCTTTTAAGATGTTACGTTGTTTTGGTTAGAATGTGGTTGTGGGTGCTCTAATAATTCATTTAGAATATAAAAAAATCCTTCATGATGCCTAAATTATCTCTTTATAGACGATAGGTCATTTCCATCATGGAATGTATTGGATGATTTAGCTAATTATATTAGCGTATATTCTCTAGTGGTTCAGGCATTGGTTCTACTCTAGCCATGAATTATTTGGATTTTACCTGACCATAGAGGTGGATTGAAATGGTCCATGGTTGAATATTCCCATGACATCTATATCCTTCATATTATAGTATTTTAGGGAACTAGAGGACCACATTATATTGTAGAAATAAAATACTTTATTGATATAATTTTTTATTTGGTTGAGACACTATATGTTTTCAGGGTCAATCTTGCAGTATTTATACATCTGGAACCTTCTATTAAATGGTGGTTTTTCATGGGAAAAGCTAGTAGAAATGAAGGTATTTATTGGGATTAATTCAATAAATTGTCTTTTAAGTAATTATATCCTAGATCACTAATTCTAAATCATTCCTAATAACTTATGGTGCTCCCATAGGGATCTGTGATTATATTTACAAACTCCCCTTTTTCACAGAACTACTTTTTTTATCTCCTCTCTTGTATGGAAACAAGGAACAAAAGGGAGGGAATATTAAGATCAGACTTCATCCTCACATTATAATGTATATTGAGTGTCCTTACCTAATTAAATACCCATAGGTTCTACATAAGGAAGTAAATATTGAGAAGGACTTGGAGGAGGATCACATGGTTTGTCTTATTCCATCCTTTAGTAATCTGGTGGTTGAATGTATCGATTTAGTATTGAGTTTCTCTTATAGTATTAGAAAGGGGATAAATGAGGTCATGTGACGTGGTAGGGGAAAAGTATTTGAAAATAGTTTAGATTATTTATCCCCTTCACGGGGAGTTACACAGTGTTTCAATTATTGGAAGGCCATATATTACTGCATGTACTTCCCAACACATTAGAGATGGTGTTGGAAGTGTGGAAATAAAGGGAATCTCTTGTAGTTATTCTCCAGATATTTGATGTTAGGTTCCTATAAGGGAATAGTATTGAAATTATATATGAACTAGGGACCCAAATGGTGTCCTCATTATCTGGATCTTACAACCTAGAATAAATATACTCATGTAATTCGTGCACCTTATGTTTAGTGATATACATATGATTCAGGTCATGTGAATATAAAGGGCATGTTTTATTGGTTGTAGAGAGGTACCATCAATCATTTGAGGTATTTCCTTGATTAACTCTTCCCTTTATACCACTATTTTCAATATTTTTTCTTCTCATTATTTTATATCCACCTAAATTTTTACTTGTCTCAATATATTGGTTATGTTTCCTTCAATGTTTCTTTCTCTCAACAAACCCTTAGGGAAGAATTTAGATCATCCCTAAAGATGTCTAGAGTTTCCTATAGTTGTTCATGGATATGGAATTTTTTGTGAATTCCTGATACATTAGAAGACTAAATATTATTTCTTCTAAGGAATGCATTGTTGACCATCTTTTATGCACCCATAAACTCCTATAGGAGGTGGGTATCCTTTATTTCTCCTAAGGGGGGAAATTTTGTGATGATCAGTGAGTGGGATGTTGATTTTAGTAGAGTGGGACTATATTTGAGATATATTGGTTCTATAATAATATAATTAGTTGGATTAAAATTCAAAATATAACAAAATATTAGGTATTCCTTCTCTCGATATGTTGATATCTATCAAGATTTATTTCAAGATGACTTCTCAGGTTATCTTCCTGAATAAATAGTATAGTTTGAGATATAACTCTTGCCATGAGAATAGACTATATATATCCTTTATTATCGTATATAACCAAAAGACTTAAGAGAGTTCAATATTCATTATGAGGTCTTATATACAAAGGGTTTCATCCGACTAACCATGCCTCTAACATAGTATACCATTGTGTTTTCTAGGAAGGGGTGATATTATATGGCCTTGTGGGGAATAAAGGAATATGAATTAGGTGATGGTGAAGAACTATTATTCTTAGGATTTGTGATCTATTTAATCAATTATGGGGAGATAAAGAGTTCTCCAAGATTGATCATCATTTAGGATATCATCATTTTCCGGTCAGATATGATGATATTAAAAATATAGTTTCTATGAGTATATATTTCTTATATGAGTGCCTCATCATGTATTTGGGTTTGAATTATTCACCAATAATGTTCGTGGATTTCATGAACCAGAACATCCACCTATATCACAAATATTTCATCATGGACTTTATTAATGGCATCCTTATATAATCATAGACTTCATAGTTACATGGAAGAAACCTTGAGATTTTTTTGAGTACAATCTATGTTCATAAAAATTATTAAATTCATTCTAACTATGACTTCATGAATTTATATGTAATTTTTCTAGTTCATTTGGTACTTGAGTTGTGAATTTCAGTATACCTAAGAAAGGTGGAAGCAAGGATGTCTTGGTTTCACCCTTGGAATGTTTTTTAGATTTAGAGTTGTATATTTATAGTAGGATACAACCGATGGTTATTTTAGGTTTTCAATCACTAGTAATATTTTATGATTGGGATTACCAAGAAGGGTTGATGGTTGAATTGATAGATTTGTGTGAGAAGTCCCTTCTTGAGTTGTAGAGGATATTGATGACAAAACCAGTTTTGATTCTTCTATATCCCAAATACACATTGTAATGTGATGACATGGGTGTTGGGTTTAGATTTTTGATAATAAAAAAGTTTATTATGTACCATGTCCTATGTGAACCAATGAGAAGAACTACCCAACACATGACATAGAGTTTCTAAATATAGTCCATGATTTGATGTATTGTAGATGTTATCTATTTGGTGAGAGGTTATTTATTTACATAGATCCCAAGTTCTTGTGATTTATATTCTCTCCACAAGATCTCAATTTGAGCCATAGGTATTGGGAAGATTTATTAATGAAATTTTCTTCCAGGTGGATCATACACCAATGAAATTTACTATCATTTCAAATTTTCTTAACTATAAAACACACGATATATGAGAGTTAGAGAGAAGCCTCTAAAGGAGTAATAGAATATGATAGGTTTGATGACTTAATGGATAGTGGACACATTGGAGGATCATGTATCATTTACATTTTTTCCATTATTGATCACAAAATATATGATGGACTTGGTTAAATATATGAAAGAGTCATATCCTGATGTATGGTGATATAGAAATGATCAGCAGGAGATGATTTTCCATTTGGTTGGTCCATATATGAAAAAAATGTGATTTATGTTCATTTGAAAGTAGTTTTTTAAAATTCCATAATGGAATAGATGATAATATGCTCTAATAATTTTAATTGTTAAGTGCTCAAAATGTCCAAAAAGATTTACCATGATATCTGATGTCAGATCTGGTGGCCATATATAAAGACAGACATCAATAGTATTGTTTACAATGGCAAAACTAACAAAGGGTAAATGTTGATCATCAACATAATGGTGGTTTTATTTATCCACTTGTCATGCTAGTGTGGATGTGAGATAACATGTTGATGTAATTCATGATTGGGATACCACAAACCTCATCGATTCATGATGTTGTTTGGGAGATATTTGATTAGCTGATGATTGTTTCCCATTTATTGTTGACCATTGAGACTCACATTGAATATTAGATAAGTGTGGTATATGTACAATAGATTTTACACCTACACAAAGATCCCTAGAGTATTTTTTTGATAGAAACATATGTTTCATATCACAGTTTTTTTAGGGAATGTAGAAGGACTTGTGTAATTAGATGAAATAGAGTTCAATGTATCATATATAGACAAAAGGACAATCAGATAGAATGGTTAATATATTAGAGTATACACTATTAAAATGAATCCATGATTTTGGTGGTATATAGGATTTCCATATATACTTGATTTAATTCTCATACCATAATATCTTTAAAGATTATAGTGAGATGGAACATTTTATATTGACATGAGGTAGGTGAGTTAATTGTTGTGTGTAAGAACATGTTATAAGATACCTTTGAGAAAGTGAAGCCAATCAGGAATGTTTCACCACCTCTAATAGTAGGTAGTGATCATATGATTATCATAGGTGAAAACCATGTTGTTAGTTTTTGGTGAATGATTTTTCTACAATGTGACTCATTTACAAGGGTATCAAATTTATCATATGTAGATAAAGATAGAAATAAGATTCAATGGAAATTTCATGATTTTTGATCATAGCCAAATTATTTATTATCGTACATCCCTTACCCCTGATACTAAGGTATACATGATCTTTTTCATGTGTCTGAACTTTGGAGGTGCACATAAAATCATACCCATGTGATAAATTATGATGATGTTGACTTAGAGCCTAAAATATCAAATGTAGAATTCTTAGTTAAAATTATATATTGGAGTGAGAAGTTATTGTGGGGGAATACTTGACCACTTTTTGAGATCCTATGGTAGTATACAAGGATTCATGATGAATATTGGGAATTAAAGGATGAAATATATGAGCAATAGTCTAATTTATTTTAAAATTTTCATAGAGAAACATCATGAGAATGAGAATTATTTTGTTGCGAGATTGTAATGAAATCATATTTTTAATTTGTGTTATATGGTAAATTCATCCTTTATTTGTGTTATTGTGATATATAAATAAGTTGGTTTGAGTTTGGGGGGTTTTTATTTTGTTGCAAAGAGTTTTAGATCCCTCTTTAAAGGTTCATGGTTAAAGAAAAATATGTCAAAGACTTATTGAATTCTATAGGAAAACATGAAGCATGTGGACAAGGAACTTGGGTTGGTGTATTTTAAGGGTTCTTGTTTTATCAAATATTATAGCCTAGCCATAAAAAATATGAAACATTTTCTAGTATACAAAATCATAAAAGGCTCATGATTTGAAAAACCATGTGAAAAAACATTGCATGTACCTAAGAGTGGTAGTATGAATTTCATGGTCGCCACATTTTATGGAAAACTCTATCAAAAAACCATGTGTATGTGAATTTATGATCATAAATCCAATTAATGTTCATTAATTTCACATTTCGACTCGTTATTATTCCTAAATGTATCCCTCTCAAACCGAGAGACCTGAAAACCATCTATAAACATTTTTACCCCATGTGGAAAATCTAATTATATTGATGATTAAGAATTATAGTATGTGATGGATGAACCTCTATTTTTTTGTTTTCCAAAAGATCTACCCTTCTTCTTATGAGATGAAACATAGATATGACTTGTCATTTTCATATCTATGGATTTTCATTTCATCTATTAATGAATTAAATTAAATTTTTCTTAAGTGTTGGTGAATCGAAGAAATTGAAAATGACTCCTTTGATAAATATTTATTTTAGTATCATTTTTTGGATCTTGAGAGGTACATTTTTGTAAACCAGTTAATATTGGCTAATAATATTAAATAATATCGTTCTAAAACCATCTTGTTTTTGAGTTGGTATTGGTTTTATGGACTATTGTTGTGAGTGTATTATTGAATAAGATATTAGGTGTGATTCGAGTATCAATTCTAGATGGGATTCATTGATTTCCATCAAAGATATTATGATAGGATGTTATTGACCATTTAAGGCCCTTATATACTCTTATTCCATTGATATGATTCTTGTGTTGGCATCAAATTTTTTAACATGATTAATAGTTATCACATGTTTTTTGTTTCTATATCTGATACCAATATATGATGATTGATTCCATGAGTATACTATGTTAACTAGTTAACATGTTTTATGTTGATAACATGTTGTTGTATGTTGCTACTGATTTCTTGGGATGATCTATTATGTTCTGACATTATATGATCTTCCCTATTATATGTAATTACCATGCCCATGGGAGTTATATCTTTTATAATCAAAATATATGGATCATCATGATATGTTTATACCATATAGGGGGGTGAACATGATAACTAGAGATGATAATTCTAGACCTGAACACAATGTAGGGGTAAGAAAACCTTAAGGCCAGACCAATTGTAGTGGTATTAGGGGTATGAAAACATTGTGGCATAAAATGTGGAATATATAGGATATAATAACCCTTAAATATGACCAATGACCAAGAATGGGTTTGATATTCTTTAGGTCTGACCTATGATGGAGGCTATATGTGATAACTTTGGGGCTTGATACAACCTAATTCCTTGGTACTAGCAAGAGAAATGGTAACCATCCTTGTGGATAACTATAACTCACACTGAACACCCTTTTCTATTATCGTTATGGAATAGATAGGAGTTAGGTATAGTAGTTAATAATGATGTTTTATACTCAATGATTTTATGATAGATTTTACTTTAATAAATTTTTATTTATTTTATATTTTTTTCCTGTACAGTAAAATTAAATTAACTACGATATATTATATAAATATTATTATTTTATGTGGTAGTTATCTTCTAGATGTTAGATATTTTGATATGAATAATATGAAATAATTTATGAAAAACTATTGTTTACACATTCATAAAATTTATTAATTGGTAATAAATTGTATATATATGAAAATAAAAGAACAAGAAGGTAAAAGAAGACATTTTTCAAAAAAAAATCTTTATGTAAATAATGTATTTTTATCAAAATTAATTAAATTAATATCATTTTATCAATGATTATGACGAATTTTTTTGATAATATATTCAAAAAATATATTTAAACTGTTATCTAAATGTTATTTCATTGTAATGAATGATGGTGAACATTGTTTTATACATACAAATGAATATTTCTAAAAACAATTTTTATTGAATTTTCACAATTATTTTATAATCAATTTAGAAAAATTATATGAATTTAATCTTCTAAAATGTATTCAATATATTAAATAATCATATTTTATATTATTTAATATATTCAATGAAATATTTTTTCATAATGAGTAGTAAAACCAGTAAAATTTTGCTACCCTAGTTAAGGTTAAAATTGGTTTACCTAGGGGTGGGGGTTAACCAAATTGATTAGGTTTCAAATATCACAAAACACTTTATTTAATTTTATTGGTTGATTTTTTTTCTACCTTATATTTACTATATTTTAATATTTGGAATTTTTTCCCATGAATGGAGGAAGAAATTGTGGTTATTTAATATTTTTCAAAATTTGATGTGTTTCATCTATCACCCTTATAAAAGTATACCACATCCTATATATTCCTAATAAGTCATGAGCCTTCAAGATCAACCAATCCTAGAACTAATCACTTAATGAAATCTCTTATAATATTATAGATATTTTATTTTTATTATAATATAATCCTTTGAAGGATTAAGGTGTAATCTAAAAGTGTTTTTTTCAATGAATATGTACAACTCTTAATCATTTACATTCAACATTATTTCATATACTAAATCCTCTAAGTCTATGGTATCCATTATAAAATAATATTTTTAGTTTAATTATTAAAATTAATATTTATTTTGATGATCAATCAACTATATCCACCTCATTTCTATCAAATTAGAAATAAATTAATCATTGATGCACAAATATGGATTACTACCTCAGCATAACTATATGATTCGATTTCTATAACCATCATTCAAGTTTGGTTTTTATGATATATTTAATTTTTCTAAATTATAATTATGATTCAGTTAATTTTTTGTAATTTTAATACCTTATCTACATTCTAAACATTCGATTTTTTAAATGATAATGACTCTCCTACGTAGGTGAGGACTACCACCTCAACGTAGTAATGTGTTTATTTTATCAACACCACATTGTCTAAATAATTATAAAATTATATGTGATGAATAAATATGATACTTATTTCATTTTTTATACTCTCTATATAATGATTCCATGACAAAGGTTCATGTTAGATAATCCTATAACATAATCATGCATGCAAGATGTACCAGTTTTCACTCGAATGTTCTCTTTAATGAAGAAAATTTTAGTAAAAATATTATTGGAAATTATAAAAGAATTAATGATAGAAATTTATGTATGAATTTGGTTATATAATATATTTATAATATATTTATATTATTATAAATTAGTACTAAATGTGTATAAAGTAAGATAAAACTTGGGTGTAAGTGGTTCATCTTATAATCTCATCTATTTTTTGGAATTTTATGCAAAATTTACATTATGGGAATTATAAATATTTCATCATTTAACCTCTATATTATTTCATATACTCTGGTTATTGAATAAATTATTAGGAAATAACACCATTTTCCACACATTGGTACTTAAAAAGATTGAGAAATTATTTTTAAGGAATATCTAAACTTATTTTCCCTTTCATAAACAATAATTTTCCACCATATTGATTTTTTTGAAATGGTTTTATAAATGTCAGTACCCAGAAATGAAGTGCTCTAAAATTTAAATTTTACTACTTTTTACATTATTTACAAAGGTTTAAACAATAATTTATTTAAAGAAACGTTTTTTCAGAACATTTCATTTTTGACTTTTTTCAAAGGTGTGAAAGGAATGTATTATTTTAGTTTATATGAAATGAATATATTTTCCAATAATTATTAAAGTAATTTTCATTGAATCATAATTTAATTGTTTCAATTATTATTTTAAAAAATGACATTCTAAATATCCTATGAATTTTTAGATAAAATTTTATAAAAGGAAAATTATATTTTCTCATGTTTTCAATGAAAGTATTGAATTATATTTTAAAAGTATTTTTAATTTTTAAAAAATCCTTTAATAATTTTTATTCTTAATTGGGGATATGATATTATTATTCCATAAATATTCCTCTCTCAGGATTGATTATGATGAGTATTATATAAGGATAACTCTATGAAGCCTATATATTTCCAATGGGTTAATTAATTTATGATAAAACATTTATGATCCCATTTATTTTCTATAGGTTATGATATGATGAAATGATGAACTTTTTTGATACATATTTCCTTTGAATGGGTTCTTATATAATGATATGATGAATGTTTTTTACCTGGTGGAACACATATGTATTGTCTTAATTATGTGATGGGTGGTTCTAAAATTATATTACCCACTAATGAATTAGGTAGTGATAGATATCTTAAGATATAATAATTACTAGAATGTGGAGTAAACCAAATTTATTATGATACTATATCCACTATGATAGAATTAGGAGTGAACATTGATCCTGGTAATTGTGGAATGGGCACTAAAAAAAACTGGGTTTAGCGGCGGTTTTGTGGCGGCAGTTCACAAAACCGCCGCTAAACGTTTTCAGTGAAAGGTTTCGCGGTGGTTTTTAATAAACCGCCGCAAAACATTATTTTATTTCAAAAACCACAACCCTTTCCCCTACCCCTACCGCGGTTCCCCCACAAACCCTCGCCCCTCTTCCCCGATCCCCCCTCTTCCCCGATCCCCCCCCCCCCCCCCGGCCCCGGCGACACCCGCGCCCCCTGCGCCCTCCGGCGACCCCCGCACCCCCCACGCCCTTCAGCGAACCCCGCACCCTCCCAGCGCCCCCCTCAACCCCCAGCGACCCCCGCTCCCTGCGCTCCCCCCATGCCCCTCGTGCCCCCCGCGCCCTCCGGCGACCCCTGCACCCCACGCGGCCTCCGGCGACCCCCGCACCCCCTCATGCCCCCCACGCCCTCCAGCAAACCCCACACCCCCCCTGCTCCCCCCTCGACCACCAGCGACCCCCGCGCCCTGCGCGCCCCCACGCCCCCCGTGCCCCCCGCGCCATCCGGCAACCCCCGCACCCCCTACGGCCTTTGGCGACCCCTTCACCCCCCGGCGCCCCCCGCGACCACCTTCTATTTTGGTAATTTTTAGTTATTTCTTGGTTCTTTGATTCGAATCATGAATTTGTTACACAATGTGAATCTACTGCAGGGTAGATACTATGAGTTTGGTTTAGAGCTTGAAGAATTATAAGTCATAAATCATTTTCAAGTTTTTAATGGGTTGATTAGGATTAATTCAAACTAAGGATACTTTTTGGGTATTTTTATAAATCGTGGAATTCACACCATGAAAGGGGTTCATGACATTAATTATTTAGAACCAATGGTTTTTATCATGATTTACATATTACCCCTCTTCCATTCAATGTGAAGACCTCCCTCATAAATCCTAGAAATATTTTAGATAATATTGGGTATCTTCCTCTACCAGAGTTCTTTTCTTGGAGAATTTGTTCACTAGTGTGGTGGGTTGTCTTCCGTTGGGTACGTGTAATATCATTCACTCTCTTTATCATTTATGTTCTTGGTTTGGTAGTGTTGTGTGATATGGTTTCGATGGTTTCATAAATAATATGTGTTATCAATCAATCCATTGTGGTTTTCCCTCATTCCTTTTCTATTTGAGGAATATCTGCTTGTTTCCAATTTATGTTGTCGAAGGATCTTAGGTTCCTTATGTTTATAAGGTAGGTGTATCTATACAAGCGGTTCTAAATTAAAATTTCCTTATATAATAATTAATTTATTTGGCTTGTTTCATGAAATTGATGGATTTAAATGGATTTTATGGAAAATATACATGTTTTTAAAGAGGTCTTTCTTCAAAAATGGTTTTTCTCACAAAAAGTGGTTGACTAAATTCTTTATGGTTTGGCCTATTTAGATTGAATTTTTTATACTAATGGATATTTATCTTTATTTTTTATTTTAATTTGGTTTCATAACATTATTCTCTAAAACAAGATACTACTTTCATGTCTCTTTATTACACATCTCCATGTATAAGACCCTCTTGGGAGACTTTCCTAGTTTTCCCTAGTCGGTTCTTTATAAATTAATATCAAAAGGAATATTGAGCCTGGAATGTTACGACACTTCCTAGTTTTGGTTTAGTTTCATTGGTAGACTAGATTTAGTAGCACTAGAATTTAGTTAATATATGTGGGGTGGTGCCTAGACATCTCACCTCCATGTATGAATTCAAGTTACTATGGGTGGTTAGTTATTTTTGAAAATATTGTCACTTGGTCTTTGTTGTTGATTGAATAAACTAGATTTGGTGTCTATTTAAAAAAAACTATTCCTTTATTATGTTTTATATTTCATTAATAAAATTCATAAATTCATAAAATTATTATTATTTTAAATCATTAATATGGATTATGGAAGTTGTTCTATGATTTAGGAATTTTCTCATGACTAAAGGGGTTTTCATCTTGTATTTGTTAGACGATTCCTATCACGAACCGAATCTGGTCACCGCCAAAACCGGCACCAAACCCAGCCCATGACATGAACCGAAGGGCGTTCCCTATCCCCACGGGCTGGCACAAGTTCCCGGGTATCATTAATATAGGTTTGGGAATGATTTACCCGAGTATGAAAGCATAAAACATTAAAAACAATCCATAATATAAATCTGAAATTTTTGAGCCAAACAAGACTTAAGTGAAAACCAAAACTGAGTACATTGGTTTAAAGATTATACAAGTGGTCCAAATAAAAATTAATTATATCATTAAGACAGCCCCAAGGAATCCACACGACCAGGGGTCATCGCCCCCAAGCTATCTCCACAACTCCGCACCAAGAATGGGAACTAACACCATGAACCGCCATCACCCTTAGCCTTTCCTTTACCTGAATCAAACATAACCAAGACTACTTACACCCAAGGGGTGTAAGTAGGGTGTGATTCTAAGCCCAGTAGGATACCACCCAATTATTCCAATGAGTAAGAAATACAATGTGAAAAAGCAAGCAGTTTTGAAACGCAAGGAAAAGTAGTGTTCAAATTTCAAGAAATGAAACCTCTAATTGAAAATAGTTTTCAATACAAAATTTTTAGAATACTAACACATTAAAATAGAAATGTTAGATACTGTAATTTACTTCCAAACACACCCTAAGACATGGGTAGATACTAAAAATCCAATGAGCAACAACATTGGGAACACCCCTAAGCACTAGGTTGTCTTGGGCCCTATGTACCTCGTACCTCGGTGTAAAGTAACCATAGAAAAATCCTTTCTCGTGCACGAGCCACTAGTAGGGAACACACCCATAACCTAGTGGTCCCCAATAATAATCCACATAGTTTAGTTAGAGTTGTCGTTATCCAAATGCTAAGTGAAACAGGGACAAAACTCATCCGGTCCACTAGCCGTACTAGTACAAATCCGCCCCACCTAGGTACCCGGGCTTCGCCTTTTGTGATCAATCAATTTCAGCATGCAACATAAATAAATTTTCATATAAAACACCATTACTGGTCAATCACAACCAATACAGTAGCTATCACATTTTATACCACTTAAAACACGCAACAAAACACTTAGATTTTTCATAAAACAATTCCTCAAAATCTCGTAGTGTTTCGGACACAAAACACCTTATAAACCTCACTTGCATACTATGTGCACATATTTAAGTTTCCAAAACATAAAGGAGATCCCACTACATTTCAGTTAAAACACAAAATCATTTTTAGGGCAACCCTATATAGTTCAAGAAACGACATCATTGCAAAGTCTCCATTTTTACACAACACAACTCTTAGAATTTCATGTGGTTCACAAACACCATTAAAACCAGATTTTTCAGCAACAAACACAAGGTACAATCATTAAAAACAGTATTTTTATCCCTATTATAATTCAATAAAATCAACTAGTTACTTATAGGGTAGCCCCAATTAAACTAATAATACATTTCTATGAAAAACCCCCAATTTCACATGAAATTGGCCTTTAGGATTCATTTTAAATACAAACACCACTAAAACTATATTTTTCAGAAATAATAAAATTTAATAAGCATGAAAATACCATAAAAACAGTATCCAATTCACAAAGATTTCATACACAATGGAATCACCTACCAAAACCAAGGAAACCCTTGAATCCTTTGTGCGAAAACTCAAACGCACCACCGCCGCACCTCAAGAAAGCTAAACCAGACCTAAAACCAGCATTTCAGACCATAAAACACAATATAAAACCTTAAATTTTAAACCCTACTTCCTGGACATTAGTAACCACAATTATAATGGAAGAAACCCTAACTAAATTGGATGTAACCCTAAACAAATTGAAAGAAGAAAGGAGGAGAACAACTTACTTAAAATATCTTGTAGAAATCACCCCCCAAAATACCAGTATCTGATTTCACAAATACTCAAACCTTCAAGGTCGGTTCTAACAAGAATATGTAGATCATTTAGGAATTTGAATGTGGGAAAAAGAGTAAGAATCGAAGGAGTTATGAAGTAAACAAATTACCTTTATAAATCTGCCCGAAATTTGAGTTCTTAAGAACTTTCGACCTAAACCGCGATGCAAAGGAGCTGAAACGAGTGTGGGAGGATATTGGACGGGCGTCTGGGTTCAAGGGGCATGTTTGGGGCTTGGAATCACCAAAAACCACTTAAAAATGAATAAGTTATTAACTAATCAAATTTTATTTTTAAAACTGGAATTGGGCTTTCGGGCAGGCCCAATCCCTTAAATAAAAACCCATATACACCTTGGTTATGGATTTCCAAAGGCTCCAAATTTTAATTTTGGTGTTAATATATTAGGGGAGGACATTTAGGAGTTGGAATGAGTGAAAAATATTAAAAAATGAATAAGTTATAAAAGAAACAAAATTTATTTTTAAATCTGGAATTGGGCTCACGGTTTGGCCCAATTCATGAAAACTCACCTATTCTCCATAAAAACTTTGGAAACCCCCCAAAACAAAGAATTAATGGAAATTAAAATAAAAATACATTTAAAATAAGCTATGTATGTGACAATTCTCCCCACCATAAAACCTTTCCGCCCCGGAAAGTCACAGTAAGGCCAAAGCAACAACTAAACCCAATTGAGAAACCAAGTGGTACTCTCTTGCCAGGTTTCACCCCCAAAGGCCATAAAACCTCCAGTGATCAATGAAGGAAGGAATACTCTCACAAACCTGACTTACACCACTTTCCTGAACGAATAAATCATATTCAAGCTTTATCCCAAATGAAAACTCCTCTAACACAATCTGAACAACACTCAATCAATTTACCCAAATAAACGACAACATCGAAGATGGTTACACTTTCCCGACTATAACTAAACCATTGGTCACTCTCCAATATCAATTTTTACCAAAGAAAGATGTAGGTAGTTAGATATCTCCAAATGATAATACCTACTTCCCATACAAAACCAAGGAAAAATATGAGTTACTCGTATGAAGAGACACAAATGGGCTCCCCACCATAAGAGACAACTTAAATTTTTTTTTTCCGAGACAGAATCAAGACACTAATAGGGGGAGGCCCAAACAGACTCCCTAGTACAAGGGGTATACATAAATTAGAAATTTACAAAATAATATACATGATACCCACAGTGGGTCTTCTCACCACAAGAACCAACCATCCTAACTGACCAGCATGGGCCGACACAAAAAGACCCAATTTTTTTTTTAAGATTTGGAAAGGGTGCAGGGTCAGTCCGCACGGTTTGGGAAACCATGCACTAACTATGCTGATCATTATTTGAACGTGGCTTCCTAGCACACTGACACTACTAATCATGCACAAAATGTGTGCTCAAACTTTCTAGCCAAATTTCCAACCATTCTTCAATGACTCAATGGAAACCAACGTGGGAGGGAAAAACATTAGGCGATGACATGGGTACAAGTCCCTCTACCTATTTCCACCGAACGAGAGCAACAGAAGGAAGATGATGAAACCATAGGTTTAAACTGTTCCTATCTTTCATACTGAGGATAAGACTTTGTACAAGTGTTTAAACGACACTGGTGTTTCCCCTGACTACGAGCCTGCTTCTCTCCGGGACCTATGGCTGGAGCTCAAAATATTGAAGCATCTTCGGCCACGCAGTTAGGCTGTTGAAACCCCTATGTGGAACTTCTTCTTTCGGTGCCACAAACAACTACACTGCATACCCTGATGGGTTTATCAAGACATAACACACTCCATAACCCACTTTACCAAAACCAAACATTTCATTTAAACAAGGGATCAGAAGATGCACACACATCGCACCTTGTTTCTTTGGGTGAGAAACAATAGAAGGGAAAGACACGTATAAACACCTTCCTCTAAGATAGAGGATTTGATGTTTTTCCCAAGGGAGACACAATCCCAACATAACATAGAACCTTAAAGGATTGTGTGACCTTCACCTTTATGGTCAAAAGAGCACACAACATCACAATGCGTCACCGAACATGACCCTGACGATTGATAGAGACAATACATGGAACGGGACCATATTCAAAGTCCCTAAACAACAGATAAGTCCAAAAAGTGGACACAATATCATATCATGACCTAAATCTCAAAATTGGTTGTTTAATAATAACTCTTTCTTCAAAGAAACTATAAAGAACCTAGAGGCCCTCTTAGACACCATCAAGACACTCATCTGTACTAACAACGAAAGAACACTCCCACCTTTGGTGAATCAGGAAACTTAAGAAACTAAGGTCTCTTTCAACCTTCCCCAAGCACTATCCCACTACAAGAGGATCCACAAATTAGCGAAATGAATGGGTGTAGACTCAATAAAAGAAATGTTCGATAAAATATTATTTATATTGATCAACTGGAGGATTTTCCAATGGCGAAACAAAACGGGTTGCACTTTAGTTGTGCATTAACCCTTAATGGGGGCGTACCTTATCCAATGAGAGAACCCAAGGACCCAACCAAGCTGGTCCATTGGTCAAAACATGCCACAAACCAGATCCAAACACATTGAGGGAACCACCGTAAAGGCATCCCAAATTTTTTTTTTCAAAAGAGACCACTAATCGTCCCTACAACACAGCTTACCGACCAAACACAAACCCAAAACACAGTTCAAACAGAAGGGGTTCTTGAACTCAAAACCTCCCACAACATCAACATTTTTAAAAACCCATAATACAAACCATACCAAACTATTCATCAAGACATCATGTTTTTCTTTAAAACCAATTCTTTGAAAACAAACGGTTTAGCAGTAAGCATATCCACCAATGGTACCCCATGGGCCTCACACATGCATGTTTTTGTGCCACATTGGGCACCCTCCTCATATCCATCCCAGCACTCATCCAGTCGTTCCATAAACCATCCATCATCCCATATAACCCCATGCATGTGGTCACTAATGGAAATACGAAAGGGTAAAACAAAACTTCCTTCCACTTTTCAAAAACAAAATGGTCAACCAACCCAACCTTTTTCTCAAAACTGCTAACAATGAGATCGAAATCCCAATTCACATCTTACAAAACATTTCATAAGGACACAACCATTTTGAAAAGAACTCACTTTTAAGTTATTCACATCAATTTAGAAACATATCATCCCATTAAAACACACTCTAATTGTTTAGAAAACTCTATTGGAAACGCTTTAAAAAAACAAATTCAATATAGTTCCTGTTTCAAAGAGGTGTAAGCGCACCATTTTACATTTCAAAACAATTCTGAAAATTCAGTTCCACCATTTCATAAACCAAACCATTCCCTCTTTATTTGAAAATCATTTCATAAAAACGTTACGCTTCTTAAAACCAAGTCACCTTAAAACCAAAGTGCTAAGATTTCAAAACTAAAGCACAAAACAATGCAAGAGGAAACTAGTTTCGGTGGGTGACTTGGACATATGTTTGGCAGCCATATTCCAATCACTTCGCCATCACAGAGAGTATTCTAGGGAAATATCCATGGCTCCACATGGCTTGTCAGGCCCTGCGAGCTCACTGAGATTATTCTCCCAACTCTCTTTTCATTTCCCATAGTCATCATTAAACCAGGAAAACCAAAGCACTCAAATAAATCCATACTTACCATGGTGACTTGAATCCCTTCATGAGGTGTGCTGGCCAGGCACACTACCCATGACTGAAATTTCAAGTCCCAAAAATCCTAGCTCCAGACTATGCTGACTCTTCCCCAAATAACATGACCCAAGGAGTGAACCTCCTCTGATACCATTTTATCACGAACTGAATCTGGTCACCGCCAAAACCGGCACCAAACCCAGCCCGTGACATGACCCGAAGGGCGTTCCCTATCCCCATGGGCTGGCACAAGTGCCCGGGTATCATTAATATAGGTTTGGGAACGATTTACCCGAGTATGAAAGCATAAAACATTAAAAAAATCCATAATATAAATCTGAATTTTTTGAGCCAAACAAGACTTAAGTGAAAACCAAAATTGAGTACATTGGTTTAAATATTATACAAGTGGTCCAAATAAAAATTAATTATAGCATTAAGACAACCCCAAGGACTCCACACGACTAGGGGTCATCGCCCCCAAGCTATCTCCACAACTCCACACCAAGAATGGGAACTAACACCATGAACCGCCATCACCCTTAGACTTTCCTTTACCTGAATCAAACATAACCAAGACTACATACAACCAAGGGGTGTAAGTAGGGTGTGAGCCTAAGCCCAGTAGGATACCACCCAATGATTCCAAAGAGTAAGAAATACAATGTGAAAAAGCAAGCAGTTTTCAAACGCAAGGAAAAGTAGTGTTCAAATTTCAAGAAATGAAACCTCTAATTGAAAATAGTTTTCAATCCAAAATTTTTAGAATACTAACACATTAAAATAGAAATGATAGATACTGTAATTTACTTCCAAACACACCCTAAGACATGGGTAGATACTACAAATCCAATGAGCAACAACATTGGGAACACCCCTAGGCACTAGGTTGTCTTGGGCCCTATGTACCTCGTACCTCGGTGTAAAGTAACCATAGCAAAATCCTTTCTCGTGCACGAGCCACTAGTAGGGAACACACCCATAACCTAGTGGTCCCCAATAATAATCCAAATAGTTTAGTTAGAGTTTTTGTTATCCAAATTCTAAGTGAAACAGGGACAAAACCCATCCGGTCCACTAGCCGTACTAGTACAAATCCGCCCCACCTAGGTACCCGGGCTTCCCCTTTTGTGCTCAATCAATTTCAGCATGAAACATAAATAAATTTTCATATAAAACACCATTACTGGTCAATCACAACCAATACAGTAGCTATCACATTTTATACCACTTAAAACACGCAACAAAACACTTAGATTTTTCATAAAACAATTCCTCAAAATCTCGTAGTGTTTCGGACACAAAACACCTTATAAACCTCACTTGCATACTATGTGCACATATTTAAGTTTCCAAAACATAAAGGATATCCCACTACATTTCAGTTAAAACACAAAATCATTTTTAGGGCAACCCTATATAGTTCAAGAAACGACATCATTGCAAAGTCTCCAATTTTACACAACACAACTCTTAGAATTTCATGTGGTTCACAAACACCATTAAAACCAGATTTTTCATCAACAAACACAAGGGACAATCATTAAAAACAGTATTTTTATCCGTATTATACTTCAATAAAATCAACTAGTTACTTATAGGGTAGCCCCAATTAAACTAATAATACATTTCTATGAAAAACCCCCAATTTCACATGAAATTGGCCTTTAGGATTCATTTTAAATACAAACACCACTAAAACTATATTTTTCAGAAATAATAAAATTTAATAAGCATGAAAATACCATAAAAACAGTATCCAATTCACAAAGATTTCATACACAATGGAATCACCTACCAAAACCAAGGAAACCCTTGAATCCTTTGTGCGAAAACTCAAACGCACCACCGCCGCACCTAAAGAAAGCTAAACCAGACCTAAAACCAGCATTTTAGACCATAAAACACAATATAAAACCTTAAATTTTAAACCCTACTTCCTGGACATTAGGAACCACAATTATAATGGAAGAAACCCTAACTAAATTGGATGTAACCCTAAACAAATTGAAAGAAGAAAGGAGGAGAACAACTTACTTAAAATATCTTGTAGAAATCACCCCCCAAAATACCAGTATCTGATTTCACAAATACTCAAACCTTCAAGGTCGGTTCTAACAAGAATAGGTAGATCATTTAGGAATTTGAATGGGGGAAAAAGAGTAAGAATCGAAGGAGTTATGAAGGAAACAAATTACCTTTATAATTCTGCCCGAAATTTGAGTTCTTAAGAACTTTCGACCTAAACCGCGATGCAAAGGAGCTGAAACGAGTGTGGGAGGATATTGGACGCGCGGCTGGGTTCAAGGGGCATGTTTGGGGCATGTAATCACCGAAAACTACTTAAAAATGAATAAGTTATTAACTAATCAAATTTTATTTTTAAAACTGGAATTGGGCTTTCGGGCAGGCCCAATCCCTTAAATAAAAACCCATATACACCTTGGTTATGGATTTCCAAAGGCTCCAAATTTTAAATTTGGTGTTAATATATTAGGGGAGGACATTTAGGAGTTGTAATGAGTGAAAAATATTAAAAAATGAATAAGTTATAAAAGAAACAAAATTTATTTTTAAATCTGGAATTGGGCTCACGGTTTGGCCCAATTCATGAAAACTCACCTATTCTCCATAAAAACTTTGGAAACCCCCCAAAACAAAGAATTAATGGAAATTAAAATAAAAATACATTTATAATAATCTATGTATGTGACAATTCCTACTATAAGAGGTCTTATGAATCTAAGTGATAGATTTGTGAGACGGGTTTAATAGGATAATCCCTTAGTGGTATCTTCTTTAGTGGAAGTTATAATATGCACTATTCATACTTTGGTTATGAAGGTATTAAAAACCCAGGAGGAGTAGTGGATCATGACTCATAATTTACTAACAAGAATCCACCTATCTTTCATGGTGATAACGGAATCTAGAAATATGAGAAGAGGATTGAGTAGATTGGTAGGAGATTTAAAATTATAAAGATTCCCAAGGAATCTAAGGGGTGGGGGTAAACATATATTCTTGATGGATTGGGAAGGAAATGGTGAGGCTCAGTTGTGCATGCTATATTTATGAGGATCTTACGTGGGAATCCTTCAAGAAAATATATAAACTATAGTTTTATCCTAAAATGTTACATGTGGAAAAGACCTGATACTTTCTAACATTATAAAAATGGGAATGTATTGTTATAGTGTATTCCACTAACTTTTCTAGGTTGGTGCATTTCAAAGTGGATATTATTACCAATGTTTACATGAAATATCTAAGGTTTGAGATTGTGCCAAGTGTCTCCTAAGAAACCTGAGTGTGACATGGATTTATATTTATAGTGACACTTAATTTTGATATACCTACACACTATTGTTTGTTTTATATTTGTGGATTAGATTATGCATTAGAAACCATTAGTGGTGGCCTACTTAATTTACCTCACACCATATTCAGTACATGGATTGGTACCCAGATAGTCTTCTTTGTCATAGGAAATATGACTTTGATATGGTTGGTTGTGTATGAAACCATTGAGAAACATCATTCCTCTTGGAGGACATCTAAGTTCAAGCCTAAACAATCACATAATGTCTTAGGTTTAAAATGCATTATGATCAGTTTCGATCACACATCAATGGGGTGTTGTTTGAGGCAACATAAATGTGTGATCGATAGTGCTATGATAAGTGTGTAACCCAATATTCTTATTGCTCCTCAATGAGGTGTTGACGTTGTCTCCTATGGACCAGACTTGTTCGGTTGGTCTGAAGTGGTAAATGTGATCAATGAATCATCTTTATTATATTATGCATACTTTATGATCAATGGTTCATCTTTATTATATTATGTTTCTATAATCTTACACTATCATATATTTTCTGTAGGCACATTGTGATATACATGGATAAAAGTTGGATCACATTACCGAGGAACACACCTCAATATGTTAAGGGTTTGAATGAGTTTTTAGATTTTGCAATTTCTAATCGATCCGTTGAAGGGAGAATAATATGTCCATGTCCTAAATGTAAATTTAGAACATGGTTGAAGAGAGATGAAGTTTATGAACATTTAATACTGAAGCAATTCCCTGATCAATATTTGTGTTGGATTTGGCATGGAGAATCAAACAATACAGAAAGATTGAGGACTGATGTTAATCCACAGAATGAGGTCCCAAGTTTGTCACCAATGGAAAATGAAATGCAAAACCTCATAAATGATGCATTCGGAACTACAAGACACCACTATGAGCATCAAAACATATCAGAACAACCAGAAGAGGGTGCTACAAATTGCAACGTTACAAGTGATGGTTTTTAGACTGTAACACAAGCAGATCAAGATTTTAACATATCATTGGATCCTCCTCTTGATTCTGTGGAGCCAAATGTAAGGGAAAACTTCAGTGAGGAAAATGCGTTTCATGATTTATTTGAAGATGGAAATCAAGAGTTGTATAGTGGGTGTTTGAAATTTTCAAAGCTTTCATTTCTGCTGAAGTTGTACTATATCAAATGCCTATTTGGAATTAAAAATAAGGCAATTTCCATGTTATTGGAATTGATTCGTGATGCATTTCCTGAAGCAAAAATCCCAGAATCATTTTATGAGATGAAAAAAGTTGTAAACAAGCTTGGTCTGAATTATACAAAAATACATGAGTGTCCCAATGATGGTATGCTTTACTGGGGAGAGGATTCAAGTAGACAGAATTGTAAGAAATGTTCTTCTTCTAGATGGAAGTCAAAAGGTGATGTTGGAAGTATGACTGAACATAATTTCATGGAGAAGAAGAAAAGGAACACACCTGCAAAAGTTTTGCGTTACTTTCCTTTGAAGCCTCGATTGAAAAGATTATTCAGGTCATCAAAAACCGCCGAACACATGAAGTTGCATTCTGTAGATAATAAAAATGATGGGTTAATGAGACATCCATGAGATTCCAAATCGTGGAAGACATTTGATTCATTACATCCAGATTTCTCAGCTGATCCTAGGAATGTTCGATTGGGATTGGTTGCCGATGGATTCAACCCATTTGGGACTTTGAGTACGAGTTATAGCATTTGGCCAGTTGTTTTGGTCCCTTATAATCTGCCTCTGTGGATGTGTATGCAACAAACATCTTTTATCATTTCGATGATTATTCATGGAAAACAAATGCCTGGAAATGATATTGATGTATACATGTAGCCTTTGATTGAAGAATTGCAGGAGTTATAGAGCAACGGTGTTGAGACATTTGATGTTTCTTCTAAAACAATGCTCAAAATGCATGCTGCTTTAATGTGGACCATTAGTGACTTCCCTGGGCTTGGGAATTTATCTGGTTGGAACACTTATATGGTTTTGGCTTGTCCCGTTTGTAACTTTGATTTCGATCCCAAACGGCTACCTCACAGTAGAAAATGGTGCTTCTTGTGCCATCGAAGATTTCTTGATGCATCTCATAGATTTCGGCTGAACAAATCAAAATTTAATGGTTCCATTGATCGTAGACCACCTCCAAAGTTGTTAACCGTTTCTGAAATATTGACACAGCTTGAAAATGTTAAAACAGAATTTGGGAAGATTCATCATTTGACTGATAGCGGAAAATGAGTGCGAAGTGCATCGTCAAGTGAAATCAGAACGCAACAATGGAAGAAAAAAAGTATATTCTTCAAACTTCCGTATTGGGAATTTAATTATTTGCGCCACAATCTTGATGTGATGCATATTGAGAAGAATGTATGTGATAATTTGATTTTCACATTACTTAATGAGCATGGAAAGTCGAAGGATCATCTCAATGCTCGCAAAGACTTACAAGTAATGAACATAAAACGTGATCTCTGGCCAGATGAGAATGAAAAGTATGCTCTGGCCATTTTTTCAATGAAAAATAGGGATAAAGATGCGTTCCTTCAAATTTTAAAGAATGTGAAGGTATCTTATGGGTATTTGAGTAACATCTCGAGGTGTGTTGATTTGAATAATCGTAAGTTATATTGATTGAAAAGTCACGATTCACATGTTTTGTTACAACAGTTACTACCATTGGCATTGCGTACATTATTACCTGAAAAAGTTACTACTGTTGTACTGCAATTCTGCACATTTTTCAGGCAATTATGTGAGAAAACTCTACATCCATTACAGCTTGACAACCTAAAGGAGAGGTTTGTATTGACCCTTTTTGCAATGGAGATGATCTTTCCTCCATCGTCTTTTACTGTCATGATGCATTTAACGGTGCATTTGGTTGATGAAGCTAAATTAGGAGGCCCTGTTCATTATCAATGGATGTATCCAATTGAGAGGTATTTTATTTATATGTTTCCAGTTAAGTAAACAATATTTGGAATTTAAATAAATGCATAATATTATTATTATTTTTCACAGATATCTTGGGCATTCGAAAGCATACGTGAGAAATAAAGCTCAACCAGAAGGCTCTATTGCTGAAGGCTATTTGGATGAGGAGTGTCTCACCTTTTGTTCTAGATATTTGGATGATATTGAGACAAGATTTAATCGAGTTGGACGTGTTGACGACACGTCAACTCAATCTCAAATGCATCAGAAATCAAAAATATTTCCTACTATTGGTCGATCAGTTAGGAGGACCTCATACGTGACACTGACATAATTAGAGTTATTACAGGCACATAGATATGTGATGCTGAATAGTGAAATTGCAGATCCATTTATTGAAGAGTTGAGGATACAAACAAAGAGACGAATGAGAGGCTAAACACAAAATGAAAAAGATATAACGAAAGCTGTGAATATAGAGCTGGTAGAATGGTTTGCACGACATGTAAGTTTATAAATATTCCAATAAATTCAAATATTAGTTTGACACATAAAATTTGAAAATCTATTAAATTATATTTTTATTCTTCAGATCATGAATACTGATACTCGAGCAGAATTTTCAGAAGATTTGAATTTTCTTGCTAGAGGTCCTATAAAACAAGTTAGAAAGTTCGATGCTTATAATGTGAATGGTTTTAGATTTCGTACAGTCAATCGAGAAGTGGGTTTGAAAACATAGAATAGTGGTATATTTACATTTGCTGAAGTGGAATACTATGGAATGTTGCATTATATTATTGAATTAAACTACCACGGGAATTTTTCTGTTGTTTTATTCAAATGCAAATGGGTCGATATTATCAGAGGTGTTAAAAGAGATTCCTTGCAATTTACTTCTGTAAACTTCTCCCGCTTGATGGATGTTGGTGATCGTGAACTGCATGATCCATATATCTTAGCATCACAGGAAAAAATGGTATATTATGTGAATGATGTTGTGGATGAAGGGTGGAGTGTAGTTACTCACGTAATACAAAGAGATTTGTATGATATGGGTGATGAAGTGGAAGATTTGACCTCTACAATTGAATTTCATCAACAACAGGAAGCAGAATTATTTTTCCATCATGATATTGAAAATATTAGTCTAGCAAGGATGGATGAAGTGGATGAAGCAATGGAGCAGGAAACTGACATGATTGAAGGGGAAAATGATTTTATGTACAATTATTTATTCATTCAGCAACCACTTGTTTCATTTCTATAGTCATTCATTATCATTGTTATATATATTTTGTTTGTTAGTACTGGGCATCTATTATCATTTTTAATTTTTTCTCTGCATAAATTTTTTGAAATATATATTCTGAACTTAATTTTATTTTATTAAATGACAGGAATGCCAAGGAATAAGCGGTACACCATTTCATCTACTTCTGCGACAGATGACGATCCGTCTGTCCCCACGGCATCTGAGGCAGCAGCTGCCTACATCCCTGCATCATCTCCCCCTGCACCATCTCTGACACCGTCAGTGGATGTCTCATTAGAGGATGAGTCATCGCCTCCCCCTACAGGATCCTCAGCAGTGGGGCAGCGACACGCCCCTTCCAGTTCATCACGGACATTCTGGAGGGTCACAGTCATAGGTACAAATTTTAATTAAATTAATTTATTGCATTTTGTTTATAGTAATTGTTTGCTAATTGCAGATGAAAAAAATTCAACTGTGGAAAAACACTTAAAAAGTTATGATGTTTGGAACATGAATGGCGAGAAGATAGTGGTGCCATTTGATTCTTATGGGGTCCCGACGGATGACGCCACAAGTTTACTTGGTCAGATTATAGGTCAGCTGGCAGCGGAGCCCATTTCCCTTCCTATTTCATATGATGATTGGAGGCATATGCCTCCAAACTGGAAAAATGAAGTTTTTGATTCTCAGATAAAGGTAATTTTATTACTTTATGGTTTAATTGAATGTCATGTTATTAATATATTCAAAATGAATTTCTGTATACAGATGTTCTTCCACTTTACCGTTGCTGATGTGATAGCACGGAAGTGGACATTGAAAAATCTTGGAAAAAAATGGAAAGATTTCAAATGGAGTTTGTGTTGTGATGTCAATGATACTTCATTGACCATGCAGCAGATGTATGAGAAGCTACCCAGTGGGGTATCGAAAGAATAGTGGAAAGTTTTTGTCGATAGCAATCGTGATGAGAAGCGGATGGTATTGAAATATATGTTATTATATTATCCTCATTTTACATTTATAAATGTAAATTAAGAGGAGATAGACATTGAAAACATTACTGTTAAATTTAATTTTATTTATTTCAGGATCTCTCAAGACAGAATGCATCAAACCGGGCAAAGCAAGTCATCCCGCACACTGCGGGCTCAAAAAGCTTTGCTAGAAGCCGAATGTCATTGGTAATCTTTTAATTAGTTTAAATATTTATAAGACAATATTATCTATTTAACATATTTAATTTTTGATTTATCTTTGTTTAATGCAGTCACAGAGTTTAGGGCATGAAGCATCCCGAACAAAACTGTGGCTGGATGTTCATAAAAAAACAGAGGGAAGTTTTGTTAATGAACCTGCCAGAGAAGTTGGGGTATGAAGTCAATTATTTATTATAATAACTTATTATCAGTTTTTATTGTGTTAATATATATTGATATTTGATTTATAGGTAAAAATTAAAGAAATATGGGATGTCAATCCTAGGAAATCCTACTCAGTCTCCTAGGATGACCTGATTGGTAAAGTCCTTGGGAAGGAGCATCCTGGTAGAGTGCGCGGGATGGGTTTGGGACCCGTACCATCTGAGGTCTTTGGCAGGCCATCAGGGATTTCAGCTACATCTACTCCTGGTTATAGTAATTTCATACCTGAAGATACTCAGAGGGATATGTCTTCTCTACGAAACACAGTTCACCAGCAGGGGGATCAGATATCTGCTTTGTAGAAAGAGTTGCTTGAAATACGTCAGCATATGAGTAGATATGCCCCCGGTGGTAGTGCATCGGCTAGTGGTGAGCAGGTAAATCACAAAAAAATCAAAATCATTTAGTTTTCACACTTTTGTTGGTTTTAAGTTTAATTATAATTATGCAACAATATTTAATTTTCAATATAATTTTCTTATAGGTGGCAGCAGGTAGTGGAGATAAAGGTGGAGAGGGTGACGATGCAGCATCATATGATTAGTAGTAGTGTTGTTCATGTGTAGAACAAGTATGAGAACGGTTGGTTTGTATATGTAACATGTATGGCACATAGTTGCCACCAAAAAATTTCATGTCCTAACATTTTCTTAATTTCTCATATTTCCTTCTATGCATTTTATTTATTTATGATGTTTTATTTTATGTCTTGATTTCTCGAGTGTGGTATACATCATTCCATTTAGGCCTATGTTTGAATTGGTACCACATCCAATGAGAATACCATATCTGTAACCCATATTCATACCATTTCTACTATATAGCAGCATTCGGGTAGCCCCATTGTGTAAGCTCGATTCATACCATAACTGATTCATAGATGTACCTAGGCAGTCCAACTGTGTAAGTCTCATTCATATCATTGTTGCTCCATAGCAGCACCTGGGTATCCTAGCTGTGTAAGCCCAATTCATACCATCACTATCAAGGCCCAATGAGCCACAACACATTACACAGGCATGAATAAATTCTATCACATACCAAATCCCCAAACATTCAATGGTATAAATACAACCAAAATAACAGAAGATAAAAATCTCACTAAAGGGCTTCCATAAATTCTAACACATCCTTAGGTCTACGCTAGGTTGGTCTACACATGCCCAACCTATATCCATAATCACAACCAAAGTATATCCCCTTAGAATAAAATCTCAAGAGGGAGGAACAGTCACCCCATGTAACACTCAACAAGGAAGAAGTTATTAGGTAACATATTGGTTTTATATATTCCAATTTTTACTAGATACTCCCTTTTTCAATCAATTTCCTTACTAAGTGGAAGATAAAGCACCTATATGATGGCCGAATATGTTTTAGTTTAGCATAGACATACCCCTATTGGATCCATATCCAATATGTATCACACTAAAAGGCCAATCCCATGACCATAAATGTCTAAGGCATGAAAGGTTAATGATAAAAGGCTCTGTCATGGCCTTAAAAATTTTACACCACTCAAATGGGTCAAGGAATACCAATTTGTTTTTAGTTTAAGGTTGATATAAAACAAGCGATGAGACCACATATCACATGTATCATAGAATAATGTATAAACCATAGGAAGAATGTTCAAGGACCATCTAATTGTAATAAAAAATGCATCAAAATATGTGTCATTTGGTATCCCAATGCACTAACCATCTTGAGAAACCTGGCGTCTCTGCAATTGAACAAACCCATACATTAGGAAAGCATCACATGAAACAACCATGGATTGATAATATCCCCATGACCAAATTCCCAATAGTCACATTACCTTCATCACTAAATCTCTCTATCTATGAGATCTATGAAAATCCAACAATTATTATAAACCACATGTTAACCAAGTAAAACTACACCTAATAACTACCCAAATCCCCACCTGAAAGGCTAATCGTAGACTATACAACCAACATACCAATTATGCTGATAAAGAACTCACGCTCTTACTGACATGGAAAGAGTGTATCTTGGAAGCCTCCCACAGTACCTAAATTTAACCGTTATCAGTATAACATAAATCTAAGCATGTATACACTCTATTAAAACACCTAATTTGCATCATTACAATAACATCCAAAAAATCATAGTTTAACTTAACTTATCCCCCAAATAACCATGTCAATTATTCATGTTAGACTTAACAAAACACAAGAACTACCCATGCTTTTACATTCACAATACCAAATACAATGATATTACTAACTGAATACCAAACCACAATCCACCTATATACCATCACTATAGAACAAAGTGTCTAAACTTACTTTCATTTATTTAATGAACTCATAGACCTAGGATAAGTCCTCTCTTGGATTACATACATACAAGAAAACCCTCATCAGGTGGAAATGAGAATCGTTATTTCACTTGATTAGAACACTCCAATCACCAATATCCCAAGATACATCTCAATATTACTAGTCTCTCTCAACCCTAGTTCACATGTCACATCCTATATAGGATACAACCCATGGAGAAGCATCTATGAACCCATATCAAATATCACGAGGAAAATCATAGGCCAATATACCCACTCGAGGGTTCTCATGCATATCACAAATCCCATACCCAATCCAACTATGAAATCTAGGTTACTAATCCTAACTAGAAATCGACACACCATACTTCCCCTGAAGGATAAAGATCACATACATGCACATATATATTAATGACATTATCTTATGATAATAACTATTGTGAAAAATCAATATCATTTGGTTTGGTTAAGTATAATTCCACCAATAAGGTATTTAGGAAAACATTAGATAAGTTGTTGTTGAAATTTTAAAAAACTCAAACCTATTTTCTTTAACGAAGTCAATAACAACTATATCATGATGCATCCCATCCAACCTGCAACATGATGACCATCTTGGGATGTATACATGAAACTCTTATCTCATATCCAATGACATAACTGAAATCCTCAATAGGAATCATGTATAACCTACAAGATCATAAACCATACTCTCTCAAGCACCATGCACGGTTAGCATGTTGTCCAACCTAAAACACACGCCAATTCACAAGTTACCCATTTTCTATAGTAGGCATTAACAACCAACCCAAAACACACAACAAACCATACCATAACATACATTCTATAACTACTCAAACATCCATATTTGGAACAAATTCTATACCCATATAAACATAATTTGTTCTATCCCATAACACAAATCCATTGTTAAAAAAACCCAACCCATATCACAATCCACCCATGGATGTTATATCGGCCAACATAGAGCATAACCAATTACATATCATTACACATCACCATGGTTAGAATGATCACATAAATTGTATCAAAATTCATAACCATTTATTATATAGAGTATTAGTATCCATATAATATAAATCAACCCTTCTTAAAACACATAAGAAATTAAAGAAGCTAAAAACACATATACATCTTGGGGGTCACATGGATTGGTTACTCACCAAATTGTGATACATACCTTTCCTTAGGTTGGAATCCATAACATACAACATTTTCTCATATCCTATTTTTCAATGAATACTACCATGTTATTTGTTTGTATGGTGTCTCCTGTTTAATATTCTGGTTTGATTTGTTTTTCAGGGAAGTGGTGTGGTAGGAGCGGAATTATTTTTTTTCCAGGTCAACATTTCGTGGCGGTTTTAACCGCCGCTAATGCCTTACTGGTCAGCATTTAGAGATGGTTATAACTGCCGCTAAATGTATTATGTTTAAATTTAGAGGCAATTTTCACCGCTACGACATAGGCGCATCAAATGCCAGAATATAGCGGCGGTTAAAACCGTCGCGAAAAAAAAAGTATCATCTACGCATAAAACCTCCGCGAAATGGACAAAAACCGCCGCGAAAAGAGGCATCTACGATGCTTTTCTTAAACTGCCGCGAAATAGTAAAAACTGCCGCTAATAGATTGCCGACGCCCAGTTTCACGGCAGTTTTTGTAAACCGCCGCCAAACCCTATATCGGCGGTTTAAACCGCCGCCAAATGAAAAAAAAAACCGCCGCTAGGGGCCGGTTTTGTTGTAGTGGTGGAGTGAGCCTAATCCAATATTATATCCTTGGAAATGATCCATGATCCATGAATTTATTTTCTCTGGTTATTTTTTTTCCACAAACTAATGTATTATTCTTCTGATATATTATCATGGATCATTATTTATTGTTGATGATTCCACATGCTTCCAACATATGTATTTTTTATTAAAAATACGTATTCCTTGATTTATGATTAATGATCTTTGACTGATTGGGTATGTTTTTTGTAAGTTATTATCATGTTCTCAAACTCCTGTGCTTGTCTTATATTAACTTATGATCATTGATTGATATATCATATGTCTACCAGTAATGATCATTTTAGATCACCCCTTCTTATGTTTCCTTTCCTATGTTCTAAAAAATGTTTTGATGTAGGCTATATATTAGAACAATACTATATGGGAAGATATTTCTTTGAGATGTCGATGATCATTCATGATATAAGATGATTTATATGTACAGTCCTCAGTGTCTCTAAAAAATTATTGTTTTGTGTGTGTGTTATTATGATATGTACTGAATATTAATTGAAAATGATGTAATATAGATGAATTAAATTATTGGGTCACCTCGTATGGTTTTAGATTAGGGAATAGTAAATATTTTGAGATTAGGGTTTAGGAATCCTTGTAAATAAATTTCGGGAAGTTACATATCGTATTTTCTCCAATTCTCAGATCTCCTTTTCCATATTAATTTCCTTTTTTTGCCCCTAATAATGTTTCATAATCAAGTAAAGTATATCTTGGGGTGTTGGGGGCTCATTTGGAGCCAGGATTGCTGAAATTTAATGAAAAAAATTAGGTTACATGATTAGTAGAAATAGTGAAGCCCATGTCATATGGTCTCCCTTTCCATTCGACATCAGAAAATTGGGAGCAGGTCTCTGTAATATTTCTATGAAACCAAATCAGGGATCCCACACATCAATAAAACTAGTATTAGAAATGATGAAGAAATATTTTCATGTGATTCGCATATTTATTCATACCGTGGTCCATGACCTTGTGGGGTACTCCTTAGAGAGGATCATGGGGCATGGTGGGTGCACAGTATAGCCAACCAAGCTGCCAAACCATGTTCCCATGCATGTGTGGGTGAAATTATCATGTTTAAATTATCAATACATAAAATTATATCTTATTTCTTACCATCATTACTCCAAAGGATGAAGCCCATCCTCATGCATGAGGCTCTCCTCCCTCAAGATCATAGTGATAGAGGAAAATCCTCTATCAGATATCCATTTCACTCACCATCAGATCCACATGAAATATCTTGGTTATCTTCCCAGTATTCTCTCTTATATTTCTATTTCCTCCTCAATTATATTTCTATATATCAGTGGATTATAATTTACCTCATTATCTGGGTATTTTATGGTTTCTCTAATATCTTCTGTTCTATATCAAAACAACGTTAGGAGATGTATAAGGGAACCATTGTGAGGTTAAGGTGTGTTTTCTTTGTTATTTCCCCTTATATAATTTTATATTATAATATGCTCTATTTTTTCATGATTTGTACCTTTCCAGCATCACATTTCGTTTTTAAATTAAATTAAATTTAAATCTTTACCTTTCTAATTGAAACTGATCTAGTGGTGAATCAACCCCCTTAGGTTGATATCCATGACTCATCCCACCCATTGGGTGTGTTCTTTGATATATTCCATTTTACTATTGTTTTAAATTATCTAAAAACCCCTTAAATTTTGATTCCTTTTAATTAATTCATTAATGAAATTAATTAATTTTAATTAATTGAATTACCCATGATATTAGTTCATGTTCTTTTTATTTACTAAATAAATTGATTGATTAATGGAAATTCATTTACCTACATATCTATTATGGTAAAAATTAATTTTTGAATTTTTTTCACCTATGTGATGAGGGTGATATAAGGGGTTCAGACTTAAAGGTCCCCTTGGACATTCTCAACAATTAGAATTTGTTAATTTTTTGTGAACATGTCGGGGGAGACACTAGTTATGACAAGGATGATATTGATTAGTGTTATTAATTTTCACCTAAATATGAGTGACAATGGTTACCTTGTGGAGACACTTTGGATGGGATATGTGGCACAATGGTGTACCATTCCCTAAGTGAGATTTGACCCCTTATGTGTTATTATAGGGTCATATATAGTGGTTATTTTTGTTTTCATCAGACTATGTCAGGAGAGACACCTCAGATAGCATTCAAGGTTTACCTTGAATGTAATCCCTTGGAATTGGACTTTTACCAATATCTTAGTGTGAAGCATGTAATTCTTCTAGATTTTCTATATAAAGGCTCAAGGTGACTCCCTATATTCATAAAATGATTTAAATTGAATTTAAAAGTAAGTGGTTTATTTAAATAAGAAGTGAAAAATATGGTTTTGGATACTTATTGGGATGTCTGAAATCCCCAATGAAAATATTGGGGACAATCTATATTCTTACACATAATTTTACTCACATTACCTTCATAGAATTTCATTGTTCAGACTCACTGATTAAAGCCAAAATTGGTAGAATTGTATGGGATTCATATTGGAACCCAATCCAATTATTTATTTATTCATCTATCTCTTGCATTTACTAATTCTAAAACACTGCTCAATTTAAAATTCATGAGATTATTTGAGATAGACACTATTGGTGGTGGCCTGCTTGTATTTTATCTTACACCCTACACTATCAACATTTGGTGCCCGAGTATTCTTTATGGTTTCATGAATAGATAAATGGAGACAACAATCATCATATGATTTATTTTTAGTTCTATGGTAGAGTATGTGGAAGAGGACCGAGCCTATGCTCTAGATACACGTTCTATAAATTTTTGGTATTTTTAGAATTTTGTCTACTTTTTGTTATATTAATGTAACCCCTATCCTCCATATACTTACCATTTTATAGTAATTTTAATAAAATCATCATCTTTGGTGTCTTTTTATTATTTATACATTTTTTTTGCTAATTTATGTTACATGATTTATTATTACTCTTCCACTTATATATATCTTTTGATACTACTTCAACTATTGTAGGATACTATTCTTTTAATATAGTGCCTGCTAATATTATTTGTTATTATATATATATATTTTTTTTTTGTTCTCCACTATAGTCATTGTGGTCATAGTCTCCCCACAGACACACTATATGCCCTAGCTGCTAGTCGGTAGCCTTGAATTTTAGGGAGGTACGCTTGAGGTATTGTGGAAAACATATTAGGTATCTAATAAGTTTATGTAGATGTTTTACACTACAATGTGGTATCGTAGCTAATTTCTTGTTATAATACTCTTTGGGTTTAGATATGGGGCTAGGACATTGAAATATGGTAATTAGAGTGTTCCTGGGAGTAGCTACCCCACTCACAAGGGAATCAAAAATTATTTAGGATGGTAAATGCTGTCATTTCTTACGTTGTTACTATTTCATGGATTTTACCATTGGTTGACACACTTATTTTGTGTTTTTATTTATTTTTATGTTGTTTATAAGGTTTTATAACCTTAGATAGATTATATTAGGGAACATCAAATTATGCATCATACTAGGAAAATTATGATTAATATTTCATGAATTAGGCCAAGAAATATTATATTTCTACGTTTATAGCATGTATTTCATGAGAATAATTATTTTTCCATATTTTTTATGCCTTGAGGTGTTTTTATTTTTATATACAAAATTTTTTCAAGTATCCTTACTAGATAGGGAAAATAAAATTGGATCTTAATGTGTCTACCTTAACCTAATATTGTTTTCTTTTAATGGTTAAATCATATTCCTTAAGAATCAAATAGTCGAACGTTGAGTCATGGACCATTGGTACTATGGGATTGAATATGTTTTGGTTAAGATAAATTGTACACCACATTTATATTTTTAAGGTGTGTGTTCACATATTAATTTGAAATGGAGATCCAAATTATTCATCCATTTAAAGAGATTGAAATAAATAAATTAATTAAAATGAATACAACCTTTAAAATTAATGGACACTTATATGTGTAATATGATAATGTACACATGAGATAACCTAGTAGTGGGAAGGAGGATGTTTCTCTAATGATAATTTTGTGTCCTTTTCTGATCACCTAAACATAGTTCTTATAGCAGACTAAGGGTTATAAAATGATTATACACATGAATTGTGGATTTACATTCCTTATTTATTTTCCTATATATTATAAGTAATATCTGAGGCTTGTACTAGGAAATTGTAGTTTTATTACACTAAGAAAATATCGTGGTTTACTCAAATGGAGTGGATATGGTCATGCTCTATAGGTGTTGGGCCGCAATCAACTCATGATACCTCCTATATTACCACCTGAGGAACCTCTTGTAGATCTTCCATTGGGTTATAATGATTAGTTCAGGTACAATTTCCTTTGGTATATGAAATTTGTACAGGGTTCTCTTTGACATTCCCCTACTATGGATGAGATAAAGAGGGGATTCTAGAGGAAATATCCTCCCCCTTAATTAGGGGATTAAAGATCATATAATAATAAATCATGGATCAGAAATACTATCTATTATTGATCATATCGAGATACCTATAGAGAAGAGGGTCCATCTCATGACCAATATGCTAAGTGACATCACCAAGAATTGGTTGGAAATTCTCATTTAGTCTATTTGACATCAGGGTATGGTCTAGGTAGATATTCAGATAGCCTTTTTTGACTACTTCTTTCTAAAGATCAAGATAATACAACATTCATAGGAAGTCATTCAAAATCTATAAGGTGCCATATCAGTGATGGAATACTAATCTCACTTCAAAAAATTACATCATTTCACATCTACCATGTATGGGGATGAGAATATTACTGTGAGTTGATTCATGCATGGGATTTCATATTTCATCCACCATAAGGTGGATGTATTTCCGTTGACCACCATTTTAGTAGTAGTAAACCATGCCCTCGTCACTTAACTGAACATGATGGAATCAGAATACCTGAAATTATGCATTTTAGAATTGAGGAAAAATAATTTTTTATCCAATGATATGGATGAATGCTTCAAGGTTACATGAGGGTGAAATACCATCCATCTGGAAAAAACAACAATAATGTGGTATGGCACCAATGTTGATGTCCATTCCCTATGAGTCCCCAGTGCATGAGGAACCTGATCAACTGTTGGGCTTACGGTAGGATGTGTTAACTCCATCATTTCTATTAATCATGTCATTTAGTTCATAGGAAGAAAGGTTATTCACTAAAACCACTATCATGTGGAGGATCAGTGACTCCTCAATAGGATGGAATCTGGTCTTATACAGGCCGTTCATGTTGAGCATGGGTTTCCTAGCCAAAAAGTCACACATTAGAGTTTCAGTATCACCAGAGTGGACCTACTTATACTACTCAGGCAGCATCAGAGGGTTGTGGTTTAGGAAATATCTATGTCATATATCCTACGAAAAAAGTAGAGATTCCAGGGCCATCTATAGTTAAATGTACTATTTTGGTATCCTCTACACATTTTTCCATCATTGTTTGATATAGTTTCATCTTAATCATTTGTATCTACTGAAACTATTGGATGCATGATCTTATTGAGAGATTAAAGAAGTGTATTTATGAATTTATAAAAACAGTTAGGATTTATAGATGATTGTATTTTACAATGTTAGGAGTTCCCCCATGAAACAGGTGGGCACCATTTTCTAAGGAGTGTCTCTTTCCCTGAGATGACTGGTTTCGATGTCATTCTCAGTATGGACTAGCTTGTGCCTTATGAAGCCATTGTGTATTGCAATCATTTTAATTTATATTTAACATTGCCTAAGTGAAACACCTAAATCCATAAGGGTGAATAAGTTATCTATTCAATCCGAGATGGACTTGATTGTACTAGGATATGTGGAGTAATATTCGTGATGGTGAGTCTCTTAATGAGAGATTAGGGAATAGAGCTTCTAGATTTACCTCCAGTTGTGGATTGTTTTTGGGAAATATTATTGGATAAATTCTATGTCTTACCTCCTAAGAGATATGTAGATTTCATCATTGAGCTACTATTATTTTTCGAACCAGTGGCCACTCCTCCTTATAGTATGCCACCTATAGAGCCTCATATACCCATGAAGAGGAAGGAAGATCTAAATGATATAGGTTATATCTGACCCAACACATCACAACAGGATACACCTATACTTTTTTCAAGAATTTGAAAGGTACCCTTAGATTTTACATGAATTACTACTAATAGAATAGGAATATGATAAATAAATGGTATCCACTTTATCATATAGATGATATCTTAGACCATATTTGAGGAGAAACAATTTTCTCCCATATCTATTTGAGTTTTGGAAAGCATAATGTGTGAGTAAGGCCATAAAAAATATCATGTGTACTGTTATAGAAGAGTTATAGAAATTTTATGTATTTGGTGATATTTTTTAGTCTATGAAACATAATATATGTCTTCATGGACTTAATGAAATGTGTTTTCCACCTATATCAATATTCCTTTATGGTGGTCTTTAAAGATGACAAATTAGTGTATTCGTGCACCATACATGATAATGAAAACTATCATGTGATCATTTTGAGTACACTGGTAGAGCACTAGATATATATGAAGCTCAGAAAACACCACTTTTGTATCAAAAAAAATTTCTACTTGGATCATATATAATCTGATTTAGGCATAACTATTGACCAGGAGAATGTGAGTATCTTGGATTCTAGGTAGAAGCCAAATAAATCATTCATAATATATTGCTTCTTAAGGATAGATGGATATTAAAAGACATTCATCCAATAGTTATCATTCCTAGAAGATAAAAATATGTTTTTTACAAACAAAGGTGTGAAATTTTATTGTACTCAAGCTTGTGAGAGAACATGTAATCATTTAAAGGGAATATTGAACTCGAAGTTAATCATGATTCTTCCTAAGCTTGGTAGAAGATATGGTTTATATTATGACTATTCAAGGATGGGTAAATCCATGCTCTAATGTAGGTTGATCGAGTCATGATATATGGGTCCTTCTAGTTTTTTCCCATAAGTGGAATAACCCTACCCATGGCCTTGATCTAGTAGTCTTGGTCCATGCCTTATGCGGCTGGAAGAATTATTTATTTGGTGAGTGGATCATCATTTAAAAATATCATAAAATTTTGAAATACATATCCACAAAGAGATACTTGAATATAAGGTATCATAGGTTGTTATAATACCTCCAACCGTTTGACATTGAGAATTCCTACACACCTAGAAATAAAAATGGTCTAGCTAATTACATGAGCCATAAGACTCTGACAAAAGCCATAAAAGATGCTAGGATTGAGTGGATGATGATGTATATGTTCTATATGTTTCATCTGTAGGTTCAGGAATAAAACAATCAGCTAGTTCTACCATCTCTTATAGTGACACCATCTCTACTGGAGTGGGTCTGGAAGAGGAAATTATTTAATTTTGAGGGAATTGTCTTAAGAGAGAGTGTTCCAAGTGAGAACCCACCACGACGTTGGTTAAATAATGGAAATGAGACCATACTCTTTTATCGATGTGTAAGGGTCCCTTGTGGTATATTGGAAGAGTTGATGAGGGAATCATATTCCACTATTGGAAAATTTTACCCTAGTCTCTCCAAGATGTACTGTGAAATAAATAGTCATTATTTGTGGATAGGTATGAAGAGGAAGATTATAGGTTTTATTACTCAATACACCATCTGTTAGCTGGTTAAGGTGGATTACTAGTGGCATGTTGTTTTTATATATCCTCTCTCCATTCCTAAGTGCAAATGTAATGACATCATCATGGATTTCATGAAAGTATTTTAGAGATCCCCTCAAGGCAGCGATGCATTATGGGTGACAATTTAATGATTCTCAAAGGCTGCACACATCGTACCAATCTTGAAGACCATATCTATTGATTATTTAGGAAATATTTATATCTAGGTGATTGTGTGACTTAATGGTGTGAATCATTCTACCATATATATACAAGACACACGCTTTACATTGCATTTTTTTGAATGGGTTGCAAGAGTCATTTGGTTCATAGTTTCTCTTGAGCAAATCATATCACTCTCAGATTGACGGGAAGTTCAAAAACATGATATAGGTGTTGGAAGATATGATTTAGGCTAGTATCCTTGAATAAAGAGGTTATTTGAAAACGCATATCCCTGTTATTGATTTTTTATACGACAACAACTTCTCGTAAAAAATTATATGGACCTATATGACACCCTTTATGGTAGTCTATATAGTCCTCCATTCTGCTGGTCAGAGGCTGGTTAGGTTTCTCTAAAGGTTCTTTATCTTGTTTAAGAGACATCAGAAAATGTCTAGATAATTCAGAAGCATATGGATATAGCTCACTTTGGGAATAAGTCTCATACCAATCTTCACCATCGACCACTGGAGTTTGAGGTGTTGCATAAGGTATTTCTCTATGTAACTCCTATATTGGGTCATATTTGAAAATAGTGACAACACAATTATGGCCTTGATATGTTAGGACTTTTTAGATAACGTATAGTGTTAAGATAGTGGACTATCAGTTGTCGTTACCTCAAAGGTACCATTCCATTCATAATTTATTCCACATATCACAACTTCTACAGTAGAATCTTTAACCATATCATTCATTTGACCTTGAGGATATTGAGCTAGAGGTGGAGACATTCTTCAAATATTAACTAATATATCTCATTAATTGAATCGTGAAGTTTCTCTTTGACTTATCAGTTCCTCTTGTATGAGATCTTTGGTAGTAGGAATTCATACAAGATGATACCTAAGAGGAAGAGGCCCGTGTGAGTGCACAATTCCCATAATATTTCATAGAAAATGTTTTTCCACCCCCGTAATTAGAAATCCAGGATTATTTTTCTTAAGGATGGTAGGTTGTAACATATATACTTTTTCCTATGGTTTGAACAATCTATTTTTGTTTTAATTAAATTTTTTGGCCCTGATAATGTTTCTAATGGGAGTCAAGGAGGTTTCATGGGTCTCTGAGGCTCATTTGGAGCCTAGATACCAAAAATTAAAAGAGAAAAACTGGGTCGCATGATTAGTATAAACAATGTATCCTCACCCAGACTATCTCTTTAATTGTTCCAGTTTATCCGGTTCGGAGTAGGGATCTTCTTGGATTCACTAAAATTTTGATGGGACCACTAAATTACCATGTGCCTTGTCTCGTACATGTTATAACTCTATTTTTCATGGTATACACATGCTTATCCAAACCATGTTCCTAGTCCATGAAATGTTCCCCTAGGGGTAGAAACTAGTGGACATCATGGAACACCATGTAGCCAAACCATGTTTCCATACATATGTAGGTGAAATTACCATTTACCCTCTTTAATATTTTATATTATTCCATTTTTTCTCCCAACATTTCTCTAGTGGTTGAACCCTCTTCCCCTTCATGAGGCACTCCTCCTTCTTAACCTAAGGATCAAAGAAACTCCTCCACCAATCTTCTATTTCACTCACCAACAAGACCATTGAAAATATTTGGGTAATATCCCCAATCCACTACCTTATATTTCATGTTCCTCTTAATCTCTATTATTTTATTTCAATGTAACCTTGTTTTCCCCATTTTGAGATCATTTGATGATTTATATGATATCTTCAATTCTAGCTTGAAATAAAGGATGGTACTAGATGAGGGAAGCACTAATAGGACAAGAAAGTTGGTGAATCTTATTTACTCTTATTTTATTTCACATTATAATATATGGTGTTTTTCTTTGAGATAGACCATTGTTGTGTTGCCTATATTTTTTTATTAAATTAAAATAGAAGAATAACCATGCCAACTCTGACTGAGCTAGTGGTTCATCATCCCACATGTGTTGATAACAATGAATCATTCCACCCATTGGGTTTTTTCCTTCATATATTCCAATTTAATATTGTTTTTTAAATTGGATAAACCCCTCATGAGGTGAGTTTTCTTATTTTTAACGCATTTTGGTAGTTAATTATGTTTAATTAATTTAATTACACATGATATTAGTCCATTTTTTATTCCTTATGGTATAAATGGATTTCCTAATAGATATTCATTGAAAAATATTATTATTATGATATAAATTCTTGTTTAAATTCTTTCACCTTGGTGTCAAGGGTGATACATTGGGTTCCAACTTAAGGACTCCATGGATAAGATCATCCTACATTAGTTATAATTTTTTAATGATTTGTAAACATGTTGGGGGGACTATCTATTACTTGGACCGGATCATGTAGAGCTGTTGATTTTTATATCCACACGAGTGACACATGATTTCTATGGGGAACCCCTTGTAAGGTCTTGATGGCACGATGATTATACCATGCGATGAGAGAGACTTGGGTCGCTTCCTGTGATACAAGGGATGGGCTTGATGGTTTGTTTTTAATATCATCACACCATGATTTGAGAGACACTTGGGATCTCATTCTTGGGTCACATTAGACAGACTCCCTTGGAATTGGTCTATTACTAAGCCCCTAGAGAGATACATGGAATTATTCTAGAATTTCCATGGATGGGCTCAGGGTGGCTCTATAATTATAAAGAGGTTTAAATTGTACTAAAAATTAAGTGGACAATTTTAAATAAGAAATGAAACTTTTGGTTTTTTAAACATAGGGACGTCTTCTATAAGCCCTATCACAAGTCTTTGTATAGTCCATCTTCTTTCACATTATTCCTCTCACATTACCTTCACTGAATTTCTTTGTTCCATCTCATCATATTAGGCTAAAGAAGGTATAATTGGATGGGTATCCTATTAAAACCATTTTTGGTTATTTAATTATTTATTTATTTCTATATTTTATTTATTAATTATGGTGCACTACTCATATTATATTTCATGAGATGGTTTGAGCTAGACATTTTATGTGGTGTCCTAATGAGATTTTATATCACACCATAATCGGGCTGCCTTTGGTACCTAATTAGAATTTATGGCTATTGGAATAGATAAATGAAAGTGTACAACTTTTTATGCATTATGACCAATTCTTTGATGGAGTATGGGGAAAATGAATGATCCTTTTCCCGATATTATAATTGTATTAGTTCATTAAATTTTTTGAATTTTTTATTGTATGTGGTCTATGCATGTGTCCCATGTTACCCACATAGTTAACTTTTTATAGTAATTACCATTAAAACATCATATTTTGAATTTATTTATTAATTTGATTCATATTATTTCTAATTTTTCTTACATGTTTCGTTTTTACTATTTTGATTCTCTCTATCTGTTGATACTACTTCTATTATGGCAGGTTACTGGTCTGGTCATATATTGTATTCTTCTCTTGTTTCTTATTTTATATATATATTTATGAAATCTAATCTAATCATTGTATAAATAGTCTCTAAATGGACACACCTTATTCCCTCACTACTAGTTAGAAACCCCATATGATTGGGGAGGTGTGGTTGATATCATGTGGTCACTGTCTCTGGGAATTTCCATGTGGCATATGGGGTGGGACTCTACAAGGGATAAGTCTAAGTATAGAATACCATACCAATACATTATAAAAGTAGATATTTTGTAGTTTTCCATGAATATATATACATATACATATACTGGAATGTTGATGCATTTGTAGTACAGAGGCACCTATTGGTAAAAACTCATAAAGGTGTGGATTTTGTAATAACTCATGCATAAATAATGCATGATGAGCGGGCCTTAGAATACAATTTATTCTAGAAACTATCGTGGGATATTCTTGGGTAAATTCACATAGTCATTATGAACCATTAAAAATATTTAAATAGATGATTACCATGAATGAATTAGGTTATCCCCCATGAATCATATATTAAAAATAATTTTTTAGGATTTAAGCATCCTATGAATGATTTTTTATAATTAGATGATTTCTCACAGTGACGTTTTATACTCACACTAACTATTTTGGTTTTAGTAACGTAATGAATATAAAATAATGATGTCAAAATGGTTTTAATTAAGATAAAATTTTTAATTATATTTTTTACATTATACATATAAATTCATTTCTATATTGAAAAGTATCTATGAATGATCATTCATATACTCAATGATTAAATTTTTAGTTAGTGGTAAAAACTCATAATAGTACAATTATCTCATCTCATGTATATAACACATATTAGTTAGAATTTTTTGGAAATCTACCTCTTAAAATTATTAGGATTCCCCTAGTTTAATCTTATGTGAACATAGGAATAGATCGACTCTATTTATTCAAAGAATAGTTAAGTTTCCAAGGAAGGTAATTCATGTTTGATATTCTAAATCAACTTATGATCGTCTTTGGGATAAATGATTAATATAAACATCTAGGGGATGTCAATTCTATTATTATTAATTATTACCTATTACTAAGGTATAGGTATCTCAAATAGATAAGGAGAATCATGACATTGAAGATATTCCTATTTTTTGGGATTATGCCAGATTATTTCCTAAATACTAACCTGGTGGTTACCCAAATTGTGATTTTGAGTTTTCAGTAGAACTCATTCATGATGATGAACATATTTAAAATAATATCTATAAAATATAGCCCAATTTTGTTATAGGAATTGAAGATGACACTTCAAGAGAATCTTGATAAGGGATTCATACACTATAGTGTGTCACAATGTGGTACAACAATTCTTCTTATTGAGAAGAAATATGGGCCAATGCATTTCTTCATTTATTATCTATAACTAAACAATATCTCTATAAAAAAGAATCATATAACATATATTTTGATTACTTATTTGATCAACTACATAGATCTCTTTACTTTTACAATATTGACATTAATTTTAGATATGATCATTTGAGTGTAAACAAGGTGGATATATCCAAAAAACCTTTTGTATGATTTAAGGTAATTGTGAATTTATATTGATTCCATTAAAACATACCAATTTACCCACTCTCCTTATAGATCTAATGAATAGAGTCTTTAGATGTTACCTTGACCACATTATGGTAGTCATTATTGATAATACTATTAGATATTCAATGATAAAGGACGGTCATAGAGATCATTTTAAAATTTTTATAATGTCCTTGAGGAAGGAGATATTGTATGACAATTTTACCAAGTGTTAATTTTGGATATATAGAGTCTCATTATTGGGGAATATAATCTCAAGTTTAGGTATATTGGTGCATCCTTAAAAAATGGAATTTATATAATAAGGACCTAAATTAACCATGAAATTATCAGTATATCATTTTCTTAGGTTGATATGATACTATTGAAACATTGTGAAATATTTCTTGTGGATATCGAAGCTAATAAAAATAATGACACGGAAGGGAACAAACTTACATGGGATATATGAATGTGAGGAAAATTTCAAGGTGCTGAAAATAAGGTTGGGTAGTGAACTTGTACTTACACTACCATACAATGGATAATGGTTTATAATATATAGTGATGAATCAATTTAGGAACTAGGATGTTTCCTCAGGTTGAAGGATTTGGTGACAGCTTTTTCCTCGCCCCTATTTAACATTAATATGAAAAATTACCCAACTCATGATTTATAGTTAAAAAACAATAATTTTTCCATGAATATATGGAGGAATTATGTTTATATTGAATGGTGTGATATATTTAATGATCATAAAATATTGAGGTATATATTCACATGGTAAAGAGTTGAATATATGCTATAGCAGATTGTCGGAGTTGATTAAGGATTATGATTTCTCAATACACTAACACCTAGAGAGGGATAACAAGTTGAATGATTCATTAATTCAAAAATTCCATGCTATATTGTCCATGATTAAAATCAAAAGGGGGATAATATTTATGGATTTATATTATATGTATTTTTATATCATGGGGAACAGGGAAAAGTCATATCTTTATCAAATGACTGTTCAACAATCCATCTATGTGTGGATTAAAGAGGAGCATTAAGAGGATGCGGAACTGTAGAATAAGATGATAATTTCTATTTATTTTAATCATGATTGTTATGGAATGATAAGGATTAGTAATCTAGTATGAGTCCCGTCAATACCATACATTAAAAAAAATTATTGGACGAAGCTCATTGATCATCATTCTCTATTCATCCTGGAATCAAAAATACTTATAGAGATATGGAAGATTATTTTTGGTGGGATAATATAATAATGGATATTTGAGAGTTTATACCATGATTATTGTTATGCCAGCAAGTTAAGGTTAAGAGACTGAAGTCAAATCAAATGTTATAACCATTAGCCAAACCAGTATGGAAATGGGAAAACATTACCATTCATTTTGTCTCCAAACTCTCAAAAACATATATAATGAATAATAATATTTGGTCTGTATTTGATAACCTTATAATGTCAATACACTTCATTATAATTATATTCCTGATCAGATTCCTAGGATTTACATTAAGGAAGTGGTAAGACTGTATAGACAACCACTCTAAATTTCAATGGAATATGATTTGAGGTTTACATAAATGTTTTGTAAAATTATCCAGTACAATCTTGATATAGAGTTAAGATTTAGTACTATATATAATGCTTATATAAATGGTTAATATAAGTGTAAAATTAAAAACATAATAGGTATTTCGAGGAAATATTCTATTGATTTTAGCTGTGGTTGGGATGAACATCATTCCATAGTAGAATTTTCCTACAATAATAGATTTCACATGATAATTCAAATGACATATTATAAAGGCTTATATGGTTTTATGTGCAGAATGAAACATTGAGTTGATGATTTTAGAGAATGAATATTTTCGATACGTAATCTAGCTGAAGAAATGGATGATAATTTTATAGTTATTCATTATTCAATCCGAGTTTCTATGAATCGGTGAAAACATTATGTTGACAGCCATCAGTGATATCAGGTGTTTGACGTCAATGAGGAGGAATTATTTTAAATTTTTCAATGGAATAAGGATATGATAATTGTAAATAAGGGAAAATTGAGCCTTAGATATTTTATTCCCTTGAAAATTTTTAATAGTATCAAGAAAGTTACTTCTCTCTTTCCACTTCCACAAAATCCCTCTCAAGTTCATGAAGTGTTACACATATCTATATTGAGGACGTATGTACTTGAACTTTACTATGTAATTAACTCATAGTTCATACTATAGGATAATTCTATATCTTATGAGAAATAACCATTGGATATTTGGGATAAAATATATAACATTTTGTGGAACAATACCACTCACTTGGTCCATGTTTTATGGAGAAAACATAAATTTGAGGAAGCTAAATAGAAGATGTGATGTGGTATAATTTTCACCAATTGTTTGTATCAATGTGATGGAAATTAAATGGAAAAATTCTTATTTGGGAGTACAATGTAACACGCTGATATTTTATGATATATTTCCTTTTAGTAAATTTTATTTCTTTGATAGCTTTCTTTGCATGAAAAACAAGGTTTAATCAAGACATACTATTAAAATGTTATTATTTAATTTGATGGTTATCATCAGTCATTGGATTAATGAATTTTCATAGTAATTTATAAATTATAAAAATATTCTTTTATAGATTAATAAAATTAATTCAATGTTTTTAATAGTTTGGAAATGAAAATCAAATCACTTGATGGTAAAATATGTGTTTTTTTAGGAAAATGCCTTTTTGTGAACAATCTATTTTCATCATAATACATTAAATTAAACTCTATTAATGAAATATTATCATGAAATTATTTGATAAAATATTAAATAGAATATTTTATCATTTATCATATTTTTTTTACATGAAGGTAGTAAAGTACACTTAGTTTTATGCAAAAAAAAATACCGTAATCTAAAAATGGTTTTTTTGCGTATTGCACGCGTATTTTAAAATGAAATTTATATAAAATTTGAAATTAAATATTTCAAAATGGTTAACATATTTATAAAATCATAATTATTATAATTTAATAATTTCAACATCATTTTTTTATAATTAGTAGTAACATCAACAAAAATGTGTTATCATGGTTAAGGTTAAAATGAGTTTCCCCAGGGTTGTTAACCAAAAAGAGAAAGATTAAAATATTAAGGATAATGTACATTAATATGATTATTTGGTTTTATTTGTACCTTATCCATCTTATCTTCTATTATTTATCAATTTGGAGCCACTTTTCATCAGTAAGACATTATTTTATTTTAATATTTTGAAAAATTTCAAGTTTGTTGTCTCCCTCCATTATAAATGGATACCACATATACCATATTATTAATAGTTCAATACAGTTATATATCATCCAATATCAAAACTAATACCTTCCTAACATCCATCCCCATATCCTTGAGTTACTAATATTATCATAATACCATCCTTTATGGGCTTATGATGTAATCCAAATGAGGTTTCTCCATGAAGAGGTATAACTCTTAACTGAGTAACGTTAATTTTTTTCATAATCTACCTCTTAAAAAAAGATGGTATTGATTATAAAATATTAACATTATTATATTCAGTATAATGACATTTTGTTATTATTTTATATCCACAATTTCACACATATATTCCATAATATTTTAAATGAAAGTATCGCATGGGCTTATGTGTGGACAACAACCATCATGTAGTGATATGATTCATTTTACTTCAAACAGATTCATGGTTGTTCAATATGATCGATTTAATATTTTTCAATTATAATATTCTCATAATTATAATTATCAAATTATAATACCTTTTCTACCTTTTTACATTCCAATTCACTGGAAAATAATAACATCATTCTTGCGTACGTGTGGACTACCACCTCCACATAGTGATGTGATTCAATTTTATCACCTCTCTATATGAATAAGGGTATGTGATGAATAAATATTATACTTATTTCATGATTAATACCTTGTATATTATGAAACCATTACAACAATTCATTTACAAGAACCATTGAATTGATACATGCATGGAATATAAACCAGTTTTCACCTGAATATTTGTTTTTATGATGAAATTGTTAATAAAAAGATAATAGAAAATTTTAAAGGAATGATTCATAGAAAAATATTTATGAATGTATTTATTTAATATACATATAATTTATATTTATTATATAGAATATATTAATGTGTATGAAGTAATAAGTAACATTAGGTAAGGGGTTTATGTTGAAATCTCATTTCTTTTTAGTATTTCATTTAATAAATTAACATGAGGGGAAATTATATTGAACATATCCGTTAAACCACATATATTACCTTCAACATTAATTATTCCGAGAATTATTATATATTAGTTCCATTTTCTTCACATAATTATGGAAAATTATCAGGACAAATTTAAATGAAATTTGACCTTATTTTCAATGTGTTCACTGAAATATTTATTATGAGTCCACACTCTTCAAAAAAATTATGAATGTTAATAAATATACTTGAAATTTTTTAACAAGGAACTTTCCCAATAACTAAATTTATTTACAAGTGATTAAAAAAGAATATTTTTAATGAATTTTTTTAATGTATCATTTTTTACATTTTACAATGGTGGGAAAGGAATGTTTTATTTTAATATAAATGAAATAATTTTATTTTCCTGCCATGATGAAAATTATTTCACATAGTGATTCATTTACAAGTTTCCTAGGTAATTTTCATAGAAATTTATTTTCTCAATATTGGAAGAATTTTTTCTTTAAAATTTATTAAAAGGAACAGAAATTTAATATTATTTTAAATAAAAGTTCAAATGATAATTTAATGTTATTTTTCATATATTTTAATATCCATTAAAAACTGTTATGATTCACTAGGGACATAATATTATGATACCACCCACTTTCATTCAATGTATGTCTTATTATTATGATGATTTACTGATTATTCTAGGAAAAATGTTCATTTGAAATGGGTTATTTATGTTATAATTAAATACTTATAAAAATTGATTCTTTTACATGGCGTTTTCTACAATTAAATGATGAAATATTTATGAAAAACATTTCCTTTCCATGGGTAATGATATGATGAAATGATGAATGTTTTATAATATTATGTCACACATATTCCTGGATTTAATTATGTGATGAGTGGGTATAGAAGAATACAAACCTCTATTTCATTGAGTTAATATTGATATATCATAAGATAATAAGGAATAGAATGCTAAGTAAACCTAGTGCATTAAGAGACTCTCTCTACTATGATAGTTTAGGGATTAAAATCTTACTAATCAAATTATTGAAGGTGGAGTGAATCCAATCCACTATGATAGCCTTGGAAATTATCCATGACTAAGGAAATTATTTTCAATGTTTATGTGTATTCCACAAACACATGTCTTATATTTATGATATTTTACCATGGATCATGATTGATTATTGTTGATTATACACACTTTTGACTTAGGTATTTCATTTTGAAAAAACCTTTTACATGATTTATAATTAATGGAATTTAAATGATTTGGAATGATTTTTTGTATGCTTTTATCATGTTATCATACCCTTATGCTTTTCATATTCTCAATTTTTATCATTGATATATATCTTCTATATATACTATTACTGATCATCAAAGCACACCCATTCTTAGGTTTCGTTTTGTTGGGTTATAAAGAATGGTTTTAAGTGGGGTATATCTAGAGAGTGTACTATGTGAGAAGATATATGTGGGATATGTTCAATATATTTCATGAAATAAGATTATTTATGTATACAGTCTCAAAATACTTTAAACATTTAGGGTTTGGGGTTTTATTTAAAGATACGTATTAAATATTAATCTAAATTGATGTAAAATAGATGTATGAAAAGCGTGGTTCACCTCATGGTAGATATGATCACTTGAAATATGATTTTGTATGCATGTTGTCACATTTATAATGATTTTATCAAAAACAAATTATACTTATGGAACATTTAAATGATGCATTAATGGTTTTTTAGTAGGTTTTATTACTCACACCATACTCTGGAATCAAGAAGTGCATGCAGAATTCATGGTTAGGGATTTCTATATGGGTAAGGGATATATGGAAGATAATTGATCACGGGATCATAACTATTTTTGTGATATCAATATGGACTTTAGATTATTCTGTACTGTTTCTTTATTTGTATGCTTATGCCCTTTATACTCTATTTAGATTTCCACATTGTGATCCCGGTTTATTTATATGTATGAAATGAGGTCCAATTTCTATTTCATTATGTTTAATTTATCTTTATATACAATACTCTGAGTTTTCTATCTTATTTCAGTATTTGGTTTTAGGATCTGATTACTATGGGTATAGACTCCCCTTGAAACCATACACCCCTTTCACTAGTCAATAACCTCTTGCATTTAGGTGGTACAAATGAGGTATTGTCTAATCTTCACTCAGGTTATGTTCAAGAAAACCTAGGATGGCATGTTACAAACATCAAACAGCCCAAATAAACACTACGAAAACAATTTCTATAATGTTATGAAACCCAATCCAAAAAAACATAAAATTTTATTTAGATATAGAAGACTAAACTTGATAATATAATCAAATTAGTTTTTAGAAAAAATTGAATATATAGGGTGTCACCATTACACTATCGACACACTTACTCTAAAGTGGGGACCACCACTACTCAAATCTATAGCACGAATAGAAAATTGATATAGAACATGAGACCCAGGACAAGAATAAAAAACCCACAGGATTCACCACCAAGAATTCCTCCAATGAAATTCAAAAACCACTATGATTAAAATTTTACCATACCAAGGATGGTTTTTTGTACATTGGTTCTATTAGTTGGAGGTGATGAAGGAAAATGAGGAAGTCAACTGAGAGTATGAACATTAAGACAACACCATGGTTACAGAAATTTTGAACTAGGAGTAAAAAAAATAGATATATGATAAAGAACTCAAGAATTATTCAAAAATATTTTCCCAAAATTCTAAAAGGTAACCTCATCACGTCAATAAATATCGACTTAATATGGATGGTTTAATTTATAAGGGTATAGTAGGAAGGCAACGGAAACCATTGATAATACCGTTGAGAAATACTATAATAACCTAATAAATCATTGAGGTAAACCCAAAAATAAAAAAAACAATATAAAGGATGGGTTACAAAACTATATTATTTTGTAAAAGGATGGTTGTTAGGACTGGAGAGAATAGGAAAATAAAAACTAGAGCACCAGAGCTTGGGGAAATGAGGGAAAGGAAAGAAGAAACCCCTATATCCTAAGGGGAGACAAAGACATTGGGGGAGTGATGTGTAATTTATATTGATACCTCATCTTGAAGGTAAACTTCACCATCATCAAGGACAAAATACTAAATCGTCTTACCACTACATAAATTTAAAATTGAAATTTCAAAACCAATCAGAAAAGAGAATTAAAGAGTTTATGTAATTTATAAATTTTGACACCATTATTTTTTTTTTAATATATCATATTTAATGCTCCATATTATAAAATTAATAGTATATGTACTAATTATTTTCAATTGTATCTTTTTTTATTATATTTTATGGACACATGGTAAGATTTTTTTAACATATATTTACATTGAGCCATTATGTTTCCTTTAAAAATTATTTATAACTATTGATTTTTAACCTCTAAAAACATTATAAATTACATATTCATCCTATACTAATCTTATTTCAAAATAAATATCAATAAAAACATAACTATAGTCAAAATCCAAGGGGTCAACTCAGTTCCATTTTACCTTGATTATCCTTGACACAATTTATATCATGGATCCTACATTTAAATAACTCAACATCTAAAATAATCCAGGAACTATTTTAATATCGAATCAGAAAGTAAAATATATCAAGTAATTTACATATAGTAATTACCTACTAAGTATTCGAAAAAATATACCATACAAGTCCCTCATATGTAACCAAATATATGAATGCACTGATAAATTCATATCAAACATTAAACTCGACATCAACAATTTCAATTCGTATACCCTAGATCCTAAACTCCAAATTTTAAATCATGACAATGATCGTAGATTAATTGATTAATTATTACATAAGATTGACCTTCCTTGGTTCAGTATTAAGCCACGTTATACATACATACACTCTTTTGATGAGTAGCCTCACCAGACCACTAGAAAAAAATATTAGATATAAAATCTCATTAATTAACTAAAAGGAAATAGGATTTATTCATTGAATATATTTTGTAGACATAAATGTTCCTTCAATATTAAATTATTATATAAAACTAGATCCAAAAAGATAAAAATAGAAAAAAAAACAATAGACATGAAATCTTGATTGAAATATTTGATTTTGGTTGATATTTGAAATCATGCATCCCCAAATAGAGATAATCAAATGTGTGCAAAGAACACAACAAGAACAATCTCTTTAAAAAAAATTAAATTATCCAATATTCAATAATAATCCATAATGGATCAAAAATTATGGTTTATCCATAACCTAGTTGAAAACCATTGAATCAATATTGGTATTCTCTTCTAGACTCTAATACTATAGCACTCACATATATATGTTTAATATCCTTCAATTGATTATTCTTAATCATCTTCATACTAGCCATCATTACCAACCACCTTGATCAACCTAAACAAGTCATCCTCAATTACAATGGATGAAATTAGGTGAATGAATGAAAATGACTATAATGAATCATTAGTGATCAAATAAATCAATTTAATAGAGTAAAACCTTAACATTTATTTCAATTAATCATGATTTTATTTAACCTCACAATCTTTTTATTCATATAATTATAGGTGCCTAAACTTTTCTTACACTCAATGATGGTTAATATCATATATAATAAATTTACTATTTCATTCCACCATGGTTATTCTTACTCACTATGAAATTAATCTTACATTTTATATTATATATGTTATGTATTAAATATAATTTGAGTTAATCAAACACATCAATTTGAAAATATTTATGAAATCTGGGTGAACACATATATATTATTGTGTATCAAGAGAAATTACAAGTAAAATTATGTAATATAAATTACAAAAAAAATTGAATAACACTTATGAGAGTTATGAAACTAAAAAATATTTATATTTTTATTGAAAATTTAATATATATTAAAAAATGTAAAAATAGGTAATATTATAAAATTCTCTATACAGTATGTGACATTAAAATAAATATCTAAATATCATGTAATATTAAAATTCATCAAAACTATATTTTTAATAAATATTTAAAATATGATTTTCCAATGAAAAAAAATTCTTATTCAAAATAATTCTTCAATTATGATATTCACATCCTCAATATAATACACTTTTAAACACCAAAAAAATGATAATTAATCCATAATAGATTATCATAATAAAGACAGGGTACTTTAATCCTTAACACAACAAAAACTGATATTTAATCTATTTGGATAATGAATAATAATTTCGATAATAAAAATAAATTTTCAATTGAAAAAATTCAAGAAATATCAATTTTTAAAAAATAATGATCAATAATAAATATATTAACAATTAAAACAAATGTTAAACTAAGAATCATGAGAAATAATATTAAATCTGTGTGGAAAAAATGAATAAAATAAAATCTCATAAATATACAATAAGTAATGAAAACAAATAAAAAACACTTAAATGTTCTTATAGAAAGTAATTCATCAAAAATAAGTAATATACTCAAGGAATATAGAGCTATATTATAAATGAAAGAATATTTTTGAGATATACAATAAATATAATCTCTTCTATGTATTTTAACAAAAGGATGAAAAATATTGACTAATTAAATATTATAAATGTTTTTGTACAATAATTTGAAAATAATTATATTAGGTTGCAGCTAAGAGAAATGTATCTTGGTGAATTTTATTATAAAAAAATTCAAAAATATTACTACACCCCTTGTAAATAATGTAACTCTAGTAGCATGGAGTTGGTGGTTTCTTTATTACACTAGTATATATGTAAGATATCGCAAGGTAAGGAACTGAATCGTTTAGTGGTCCTAGTAAAATAGAAACATAATGGAGTTTCATATTACATTTTAAAACATAAATTACATAATAGTAAAATTAGACATTCTGAATCTTTGAACTCATTCAATGAATTATTTTTCAAATCCTAGGTAAATGAAACAAAATAAGGGGGATCATAAATACTCATATAGGGATACATTAAATGTTTGATGTCATGATTCAATGTGTCAGAATCAATATGTAATGACAAATAATTATAAAAACATTCCATTTAATTAATAAATTGACTATCAATATTAGATAATTCCTAATCAATATGGAATGTTAAATAATTGGACAGACATGGTATTTAAGCAAAAACATGAGAAAAAAATACATCCATGGATAATGTCAATACAATAGTCTCATGGGTAAAATTAAATTAAATTTCAATTAATAAAATATCAAAACTTTAAATTCATGATATCAAATATCATGATATATATACCTTTTGGACAACACAGTAAGAAAATTTATAACTTTAGGTAAAAAACTGTTTAATTTGTCTAACATATATGTGTCAAGATATCGATTGATGCATCTAGGGGATATGTTATTCTATGCTCTATTGTTCACTACATGTACAAAGAATTCCTCATATATCGAATGGTTGATTTAATTCACGAAAAACATGCCTTAACAATATATATCTATTTCGAGAAAAAAATAGGGATCTAACAAGTTTTTTGTAGTCAAACAAATAAATTTTAACAAAAAACAATGTATCTATAGATGGATTACAGTTTGATAAATAATAATTTCCATGATATAAAGAATATGTATATTTAAGATAACTTTAATGTCTAGTGATCAAAATAAAATGATTCTTTAAATATAAATTTAATGATTATAAAATTAATCATGTCACAATCCGTCCCCCAGGGCCTAGCTCGTGACTACCCCAAGCCCACCTTCCGTAGGTCAGGGGTTGGTGAATTTCACCAGAAAGTCATATCCAAAAAAATGGAAGGCATTAATTTTAATCCTCTACACACCCAGACTAAGTACACGAAAAAAGAAAACCACAAAGTATAACTGCATATAGTAAAAGTGTGAACTAAAAGTAAAAAGGACCCGCATACAAACCCAACTGAAAAGAAAGTACATAAAAAAGTAAAAAATGTGTTCTAGAGGTCATCAATGAAAGATCCTACCTAAAGGGTAGGTACAGCTCTTTGCATGTCGTCTCTACCAATCATCACTTCAATCAATCCCCTCTGAGCACCATTTAGCTCTGGCTCCCCACGTCTCAGTCAAGCTATCAGTCATCTGCACAATACACCATAAGGTGTAGGAAAATCCCATGCAAGTATTAGTATAACAATATCTATTAGGGACCCCAAGACCCCCGATGGTCGCCTAGAATTGCACAAGAGAAAAACAAAAATCAAGATCTCAATCACAAATCATAAAGTAAAATACACATTACAAAAGGTATACAACATAAAGAACATGAATAAAGATGATTGTTCTTGAGATAGATCAATTTATTTGTTTTATAGGTTCTGCTCCTGATCCATGAAGGGTCTATATACTTCTTATCCACAAAGGGTCGTTCTATATCCGATAAACAGAGGGTCGCACTACTACTCATCCATAGAGGTTCGCACTATTGTCGCTCCACAGACGGTGTCTCTCATGTCGATCTACAAATGGTCTCTCTTCACTATCGATCCACGGAGGGTCACAGGGCTGCCAATCCATGGAGGGTTTCTCTCATGCCAATCCATGGAGGGTATCTCTCATTCTTATCCATAGAGGGTCTCTCTTCACTGTACATCTAGCCAGATGATTCCCGCACATGGTGTACTTGATTTTCATAGATTCTTATCCTCATAATATCATTCGTACCACAACCACCAAAAAGTCCCACAACGAAGTAACCCAATGTATCATCTTGTTGTAAGGTTTCAAAGATGTTATCCCATGAATTCATACTATCTCTTGGACGTAGAGGCGTCTCATTCTCTCTACTAATCCCTTCTCTCTACTAGGTTGAAAATGGGATGACATTTTGATTAGGTCAACGATCATCCAGATAGTGTCGTCGCCCCTGGACTTTCATGGTATCCCCATCATGAAGTGCATGCAGATACCATCCCACCTCTATCCTGGTACCTCTATTGGTTGATCCAAGCTTTTCAGAACCTAATTCTTAGCCTTCACTTGCTGACAAGTGAGGAACTATGAAACGAACAATACCACTTCCTTCTTCATCCTTGGCCACCAACACTGACGTCATAGGTCCTGATACATCTTCTCTACTCCAGGATGTAATGCCTAAGGTTATAGGTAGAACTCCCTCAACACATCTTCCAGAAATGTCACGCGTACCATGATGCATCCTCTAAAAATGATGACATGCTCCCCACATATGGAAAATATATCAGGAGCCTATAAAAAAGATATCTGAGTACGTCAGGCCTCATAGTCAATGTCCTCAAGCTGGGCCTTTAAAACTCGCAGAAGGAGTGGGGGAGTGACAGTCATGGAATGGAGGTAAGCTTCTCCATCACTATCCATTAAGGATATCTAAAATGATTCTAGATTCACTATTGCTTCACTCAACAACTGTAGACAAGTCCTTCTTCTGAGTGCTTCTACCACCACGTTTCCCTTTTTAGGAGTGTATAATATCTCAATGTCATTGTCCTGGAGGAACACCGAACATCACCATTGTCTTAGGTTTAGGTCCTTCTGTGAGAAGATATTCTAGAGACACTTAGGATCTAAGTAGACAATAAATTGTTCATCCATCAAGTAGTGTTGCCAAATCTTCAATGCAAATACCACTACTACTAACTATAGGTCATGGGTTGCGTAGTTCTACTCATGTTGCCTCAGCTATCATGATTCGTAGAAGATCATCGCTCGCTCATACATTAGGACACACCCTCCTCCGATCCCAGATGTATCGTAGTATACTATATACGCAACACCCACTTTTGGTAGTCTCATGACAGGGGCTCTTGTCAGTCTTCGCCTTAGTTCGCCAAAACTCTACTGGCATCTATCCATCCCAATGAATGGTTAACCCTTCATTGTCAAAGATGTCAAGGGTGTTCCTATAATGAAAATGTTCGGTACAAATATTCGGCAGTACCCATCCAATACCCTGAACCTCTAAAACTCAGTCACACTCCTGGATGGATTCCAAGAAAGAATTTCCCATATCTTTCCCAGATCTACTGCAACTCTATTTTTCAAGATAACATGTCCTGTAAATTGGACTTTTTTCCCAAACTATCAATTTGAGAGCTTTCAATATAACTGGTTCTCTCAGAGTGTATCCGGTACTATTTTCATTTGTGTGGCATTCTCCTACTTTGACACTAAGTTCACCAAGTTTTCATCAATGAATACCACCATGAAGTGATCGAGATAAGGTTGGAAGATCCTCTTCATGAGTCTCATGAACAATACTGGGGTGTTGGTCACACTAAAGGTCATCACCAAGAACTCATAGTGGTCATACAGTCATCTGAAGGCTTTCTTCATTACGTTCTTATCCCACACCTGATGCTGATGATAGCCTGATCTGAGGTCTATCTTTGAAAACCACCGAGCTCCATTAATCTGGTCAAAGATATCATCAATACTCGGTAGAGGATTGTTTTTTTTCATGGTCAACTGTTTCAGGTGCTGATAGTCCAAAAAAAGCCTCAAACTCCCATTTTCCTTCTTGGAAAACAAAATCAGGGCTTCCCATAGTGATACACTTGGTCTTACAAACCCCTACCTCTACAATTCCTCCAATTATACCCTCAACTCACGAATCTCCAAGGGAGACATCCGATATGATGGTGTAGATATCAGTGTCTTCCTGGGGTACAATTTGAGGTAGAATTATATATTTCTGCGAGGAGGTAGTGCCCAAAAATCTTCAGGGAAGACAACTACATAATGGTCCACCACTATAGGATAGCTCGGACTCCTCTCGACCATTACACTAAGGGTGAGGATATCCAAATGATGAGTGATCGGCTGAACCCTCTTATGATAAAGTCCATCATATTCTACAAAGGCTTCCTTCTCATAGGTGTAGGAAATTTTGGTCACATCCTCATAGACACACATGACTTTGCACTTAAAAAATTCTATCTGAGCATGGACTATGGATATTCGGTCCATACCCAAGATGATGTTGTAAGTCCTCGATGTTGCTACAAGTATATCCCAGCCTAAGCTCTTGCCTCATAAAGTAATGTCACACTACTGACACTAGTTCATAATCACTGATTCCTCTCATATAAGAGTCTCTAATCGAAAGGATCGATCCAACAGCTCCACTAGAATCTCTAAGCTCTAAATTAGAGCCATGGAAATGAAAGAGTAACTAGAAAATGTGTCTATAAGAACTGAAAATTGGGTGGAGAAAACACAGACTGTACGTCAAATCATCTTCTAAGCGCTATGTTCCTAAGCCTCTAACACCTAAATCAGAGGTCATCCTTGTCCACCTGCACCTTGAGGTCGGGCTGGACAACCTTGGTGTGGTGGCGGTAGTACCTCAAACCATTTTCCACCGCCTACTGCATAGCCTACTCTTATTCCACATCCACCACCCTATGAAAATCCTTACTCGAACCTCTTCTTCTACCTCGACAGTCCTTCGACCTTCTGCAGATCATCAGTATGGTGGGTTGGGAAATCGGAAGCCATGTGACCCTGCCAGCCGCACCTGTAGCACAGTCTGCTCCTCTACTGACCTCACCTACCTTGCGAGCTCCAAACCTACGACCCGACATCCTAGGGTATTCCTTCTGAATTTCTAGCTTGTTTGGGACTCTATTTCATCTTCCTACTGCCTACTCTAGATAACCAATCTGCCTGTTGTCCAATGGTTGCTCTCACCGCCAGTGCCTGCTCAACTAGGAAGATCTCCACCAATAGTGCTCACTATTGCACTCCAGCATGCGTTGGGATGTTGAGCGACATCATCGATTCTATAATATCACATTAGATTCCCTGATCAATGTTATATCCCCTAAAGAATGGGTCTCATACCATTTCAGTTGAGTAGTGAGAGAGGTCAGTGAATATCACCGATTACTGGGCCACTTTAAGGTTTCCCTACTGTAAGTGAAGTAGCTCTCGAATATGCACTAAGCGTAACGTTGCCGATATAAAATCTTCCATGAAGAGGATCTCAAAATCCAACCAAGAAAGAGTTATCTCCTCTAGATTCGGAAGCATCATGCTCCACCATCTCTCTCTTTTTTCCTAAAGAAGACTAAAAGATAGGATCACCATCTAGTCTGTTGTTGTTCATCCAAGTGGAAAACACATTCCACCACCTCTAGCTAGTCCTATACTGCCTACAGATCAGTCTCTCCTTGAAACCTCGAAGACCTCTATCTCTATAACTCGTACAATGTGCTCAGTCGGAATGAATGGTCTGTTAGTGGGACTAGTGGAAATAGTTTCCCTAAGGGTGGTGGTGTGGCTGGTGCACCACTAGAAGGTGATATCATCATAAGAGGTCCTTGCACAGACACCTCCTCAATCAGTGGGCCATCATTGTCATCTCTCACTCGAATCTAGGGTGTCAGTGTACACCACAACATCATGTATGAAACAGATTCACCATGGTCAATAATTTATAATTGGTGATCTTACACAAAAGATATCAAAACATTTTCAAAACATATGAAAATAGTGTTTTCATGTATCGGGTCGGAAATTATTACTCAGGGTCCTAGTGTATGGATACGTCAGCTACTGCACCAACACTAGAATCCCCAAATTGTAATTTGAACTCAGGACACTTAATACTATTACTCCATTAAAAACATATAGTCTTAGTTTTTCTGGTAGAACTGAACACCCTTTGATACCACTTTTTCACGCCTCATTCCCTATGTCTCGTGCCATCACTACCCCAATCTGGCCATTCATAGGCTGGGGGTTGGCAACTAACACAGGAAAGGTATATCCCAAAAAGGGAAGGCATTGGATTTAATCTTGTACAAACATATACTAAGTACTTGATAAAATAAAAAAAACAAAGTAGAACATCTAATAGTAAAATTGTGAATAGAAAGTAAATACAACCAGTATTCAATCCCAAATAAAAAGAAAGTACAAGAAAAGGGGTAATGTTTTCTGGAGTTCTTCCACCAAGGATCCAACCTGAAGGGTAGGTACCACTCGTCATCTATTATCACTGTCGCTCCTCACATCTATCAATGACCTCTATGAAATGTCTATCCCTGGCTCCCAAAGGATCATTCAAGCTTGATATTGTCTGAACAAGACACAACAAGGTGCGGAAATATCCCATGTAGGGGTGAGTATAACAATACCCAGAAGGGACCCTAAGACACTTGAAGGTATTCCAGACTTTCACAAGGAAAAACCAGAAAGAAAGATCTCAATGCAAAATAATAATGTTAAAGATAGCTCACACTAGGTATAAAAATTAGGGAACATGAATAAAGATGATTATTCTTGAGCCATTTAATTATATTCTACTGATAGGGTCTGTTGTTGACACACGATGGGTGGCTATACTACTGATCCACAAAGGGTCGCTCTATAACTGATCCACATAGGGTTGCACTATAACTGATCCACAGAGGGTCACACTATTTCTGCTCCATGAAGGGTCTCTATCATGGCGATCTACAAAGATTCACTCTTCACATTCAATCCAAGGAGGGTTTCACTACTTCCGATCCATGAGGGGTCACTCCCATGTCGATCCATGGAGGGTCGCTCTTCACAGTACAGTCAGCCCTAGGATTCCCACACATGGTGCTCTTGAGTTATGGAGATTCTTCTCCTCATAAAATTAGTCATATCTCAACCACCACTATGTCCCACTAAGATGTATCCTAATGGACCGTCTTTTCTCAAGGGTTCTAACATGATAGAGGATGCATCAGTTGGACACTTGGTCTGCATGTTATAAGAAAAAAAGGTAAATAGGGACCAATAGGATTCGAGTCTAATCCAGCCTGGCCATACTCCAACTTCTTTGAAAACCCAATTCGAGTATCTAAAAGGGACCTCTTCATTTCAAGGGTTCTATGTCCACAGCTGGCATATCGATCAGACACATGGTTTGCGAGATACTGAAGTGTTAGCGAAATAGGACCGGTCAGGTCTGGGTTTGGTAGTGGTCCGGCCTGGCTGACCCATAGGGCCTACATGTCCAGCTAGATTTGTAGGTCTGACTAGGCCGACGGTTCTAGCCCCCCTGGAAACCCCATTCTGTGTGATGTGGGCCGGTCGAGGAAAATTTAATGTTGGGCTTCAGCTTCATCCTAGTAGGTGACACTGTGGGCCACCGCATTGTCGTCTATACTGTCCACCTAGATCCATCCATTGGTGTCCAGAAAAGTGACCCGAGTGGGCTTCTCCTTCTCCAACATAGTACTGGTGCACCGTATCTCCACCCACTACACTCCGGCGGGCCACAGCTCCTACCACCGCATCGCCTGCAGGCACCGCCACCGTGCTGGTTGTTTTGCACCAGTGGTTTCTTCCGTAGGCTACCAGAGACTCTCTATTTGTCCATTTTCTTTCCCATCTACACATATAGGCCTCCCGGGTCTCCTGCATCACTATTAATCCCATGGAATCTCCTTTCTATCATGTTTCTTGGTTAGCCACGAAGAACGCAAAAAACCCAATAGAGGCGGACGACCTGGGACTTTTTTAGATTGGCCAGCACCCTCTGTGGTAGCATTTAAAAAAAGGGGTGGTATAATAATAATCATTGTTAATAATTATCCAAAAATTAAAACCCCATATCAACTACCTGCAATAAAAAATGAGAGGTGGATCAACCCATTAGACTGTTGATCTGCATTAGTTGTATTTTCCAAGAATAGGATGAGAGGAATCATAAAATACTTAGAAATCAATTTAATTCCCCTACCTAGATTCGGTGTAATATATTGAGATTGAAGGAAGGTATCCTCATTTGAATAGGTTCTTCGTCATTCATAGATCCCTAGTTGATTTTTCCAAAGATCATCACTCGATCACCATTCTTCGTTGGAGAGGAATTCTTTCAGCGTCACAACAGAGGCTTCCCCCACGGTTGTCAAATCTCTTTCCAACAGTTTGATTTAATAAAAATAAACCACTCACATTGGGTCCCTTAATCTGGTTCATTAGTGAACAATAATTAATGATCCATTCATCACATGAGAATTGTGGTTACACAATTATATTAACGGTACATTAGATGACCCTCATTTAATGATTGATGTTACACAACGGTCCCGCTAACCATCGCTCAATGGTTGAAGACGAAAAAAATAACTCAAAGAGTTATTTTATTATTTTTTTGAGAAGTCCAAAAAATTACTTTTTTCATCTGACCCTTTCCGGTCTAAGTTAATCTTTGCATAAGCAACTCCTAGTGCTGAAAATTCAAAGATTCCATTAGATTATAAATAGGAGCACTAGTTGAAAAAACAGAAATTCCAAATCACACGTTTACTAAATGTACCATCAAAAATGTTCAAAATTCAGTTATTGGATCTCCGAGCCTTGGAGTCAGATGCTATCAATTTTTTCAGTCTCATAAAAATTCCATATAATTAAAAAAATTACTGAATTTCATGGTCTTTACATTCTCCCCACCTTAGGGCTTTTCATCCCCAAGAGACACAACAAAAGCTACGGAAAAATGGGGGTACAGAGCACAGATCTAATCCTTCCACTCCCATGTTCTCTCCTGGAGGATCTTGTGCTACCATCAAACTTGCACCAGAGGGATCAACCATACATGAAGGGCCTACTCTTGTTGATCCTCAATCTCCACCGAGAACTCTTTAAATGTATCCCCATAATCAATGTCCAGCTCACCCCAGTCAATGACGTGCGACAGATAATGTATATTTCTACTCAGTTATGACATGTGGAAAACATTATGCACCCAATACATATGTGGGGGAAGATCTAGGTGGTAAGCCACCTCTCCAACTTTGCTGAGAATCTGTAAAGTTCAAATGAACCACAGAGATAGCTTGTTGCCCAAACCAAATCTTTGAAATCCTCATCGGGGAGAGAGACATAGTAAGACACGGTCTCCGTCTGTGAACTCCATGGGTCTCCTTCTCCTGTCGGCATAAGACTTATGCCTGCTCTATGCAGTCTTCATCCACTCCTGGATGACTTGCACCTCCTCAGTGGTAGCTCATACCAACTCTGGGCCCATAATTGTTGACTCCTCTGGGTCTGTCCAGTATAGAGGTGATCTGCATGGTCTCCCATACAAGGCCTCAAATGGTTCCATACTGAAGGCGTGGTTATGAAAGTTGTTGTATGAGAACTCCACCAATGAAAGGTGATCCTTCCAATTGAATCCAAAATAAAGGATGTAAACACAAAGCATGTCCTCAAGTGTTTCTATGGTATGCTCCATCTGACCGTCTGTCTGAGGATGAAAGGCAATTCTAAAGCGTACCTGATTCCCGAATTACTCTTCTAATCCCTTCTAAAACTGGGATGTTAAACAGCTATCATGGTCTGAAATGATTGTCGATGGTATCCCATTAAGCTGTATTATCTCCTGAATGTTGACGTGTCCCAATCCCTTTATTGATCCCTGCTCTCTGATGGGTATAAAAATGGATGACTTGGTGATTCAGTCAACTATCACCCAGATAGGGCCGTGGACCTTTGACTTACATGGTAAGCAAGTCACAAATTCCCTAGAGATACCATCCCACTTCCAATCTGGTACCTCTAGTGGTTGAGCGAAGCCTATTGGAACCTGATGCTCTTCCTTCACTTATTGACAAATTAGGCATCATGAAATGAACCTTGCCACTTCCTTCTTCATCTCTGTCCACCAGTACTAACGTTGAAGGTCCTGGTATATCTTCTCCACACCAGGATATACCAACAATGGGGATGATTGTAAATCCCTCCACTCCTCCCCATGAAACTACACTGGTAGTAGGATGAATCCTATAAAATGGATGACGTGTTCCCCACCTATCTAAAATACATCAAGGGCTTGTTCTAAGGATATATGAGTACATAGGGACTTGTAGTCCATGTCCCCAAGTTGTGCCTCTAGAACTCACTGATAGAGTGGGGGAGTGATGGTCATAGACTGGAGGTAAGCTTCTCCGTCACTATCCACGAAGGATATCTGTAGCGGGGCTAGCTGCTCTATCACCTCAATTAGATACTACAGACCAAGCCTCATTTTGAGTGCTTCTTCCACCATGTTTCCCTTCACAGGATTTTATACTATCTCAAATTAAGATTCATGGATTTAACACCCTAGGATTTCATAGTATGTTATCTCTTTAAATTAATTCAATAGCTTACACTACACGCAACACTGAGTTCGAGCACACCATGACTTATCAAACTAGCCGGTCAAAAAGTGGTTATGAATAGTATTAATAGAATTTTGATTTTCACATACTCTGTATAATTTTAGAATCAATATTATGTGTTTTTTTGACATAATATAAGAATAAATTCATTTTATTAGATAAAAGAAGTATTTTTAAAAAAATGCAATTTTACCACCTTTTAATGGCGATCCCTTTTTGAAACTAATATTTGACACTTATATATATTCAATATAATGAAATTAAATTCTTATTTAGAGGAATAACATAAAAAAAATTATTGGATAAATTTTTTCTACCTTTATGACAACTTTCATATTTTGATGAACAGTAAAAATAATAAATTTTAATTGAAAACAATTTTTTTTAATTAAATTAATTTGTAGTGTTAAATTTTGAATTTCAATGGTTATAAGTATAATTATATTATATTCTTATCTTTTAATAAAATGTTGTTCGTTATAAGTAATTTAACATTTATATTTGACATAAACACACGTCAATATTTTGATAGTCTTACTTTTTGAAAACCCGCTTTTTGTTTGGACAACAAGAATTAATTATAAATTAATTATTGAAAATTATATATTTTGAATTTTATAAAATTGAATTCATTTTTGAATTTGGAATATCAAAATTATCTTAGAGTGAAATTTTGGTATTTTCTTGAAAACATTCAATGTTTGATGAATAGTGAAAAACATTGTGTTATTGTTTAAAACGGACTTTTTATTTAAATAATTAATTATTTTATTTAAATTTATATTAAGTTAAAAAATATATATATATATAATACCTATATATTTTCAATGTAATTCATTGGAGTAATTTTATAATAAAATTTTATTCAAATTTTTAAAGCCTTCTACACATCTTCTTGACACATTTGCAAATTTGGTTAAAAAGTAAATTTACCACATCTAGGTATTGAATTTCAAAAATCAGAGAGAAAATTTTGACATTAGTATGTAAAATGTGGTTCAATAAGTTGGAAATAATTTTTGTTGAATAGTAAATTTTGAAATTTATTTACCACGGTTAAAAGTAAATAGGGTTATTAAAGGAAAAAATGATATTAAAATTACCCAAAAACATGTCCTAATTATATTAGATAAGTTTATTTATAACATAACCAACCATAGTAATAACATATTGTCGTTTGGGTCCACATGGATTAGATTATGACATTTATTATTATTTTATTTAATGAAAAGTTAAAATTGTTAAATTCAATGTTTAATAATAATGACATTTTTAATATAGGGTTATAAATTATAAAATTTATACTATAAATATTCATTAGAAAGATAAAATTATTTCATACATAATGGTATTTTATTTATAATTTTTAGAGAAAAAATATTTAATTTTATTTATGACACAATGATGATGCAGTAATTAATTTAACAATGAATGATTAAAATAAATGATATCATAAATATGAAAATAAGTGTAAATTGAGGCATTTTATGACATACACGAATTTCCTAGGTTAATATGACATTTTAGGGTTGATTAGATAAATTTTTTTGAAGTGATATAGTTTTTATAGATTTAACAAAAACAAAATACCGAATAGTGTCAAAATTGACAAAAATGCCTTTTTAAAACAAATACTATATTATTAATTGATATAATAATTCTATAAATCAATTTTTTGGCCAAAGTACATAGATAAAGATATATATATCAATAATTAACCACTTTGGTTTCTCTTGGATTTTGATATTAGGTTTATTAACCATTTATTATAATAATTCAAGAGGAAATGGTAAAATCTAAACTATTTAACAATGAGTCAAATATAAAATATCGGGTTAATATGGTGACATAAACATGCCTAAAACCTATTTTCTTAGATTATTTGGTCTCATCCCCACATTAACTTCGAAATAAATCAATTTGGAGCCATTAGATACCAAAAATGATTTTATAATAAAATAATATTTCAATCTCTTACTAAAGTGACCCTCACCTCTTTTATAAAAGTGTATTTCCCATTATCTTAAAATCACACCTAAAAATACATTTGGCTCAGCTAACCCCTTCCCAAACTCTTTCCAACTTCCCTAAATTCAACCTAGAGGTATTAACTTTAGCAGAAAGCAAATTATGGAGCCCTTTTCTTCAAATCAAAAGGAAACACCCAAAGAAGATATAATTGTTTTATCACCTCTTTCAAAGTTCATTTCTTCTTCCACTTTCTATTTCTCTTTTATTTCAATACCAAAATAATAACACTATTACCTCCTAAATACTTTATTGTTATTATAAATATGTTACAACCATACTCATTATTCTATCTATCCTATGAATGCTAATGTCACCATGCGTGCATACGTATAGCTTACCGTCTCCATGTCGTGGTGTAATTTGTTATTCAACACTTTGTTATTTAGAAGGATATAATGATGATAATATGTATATAAATAATGAAAATAACAAGATAATTTCTCATTAAAATTAATTTACCATCCAATTACAATCCTTTTAATCATTAAGTAAATGATATCGCCAATCGTGTGTATGTGCGGCTTACCATCGGCACGACGTGATGAGATTCATTTCCTGGTTCACCAAGCAATGATGATTATAAAAATATATTTTTTTGATAAGAATGTTATATATGACATTATAATTCTACTGGAAACATATATATATTTGTGTGTGTGTGTGTGTTCTTACATATATATTATTCAATTACTTCCGTTCAATACGATATGAAAACAGAAATAACATTTATGCATACGTACGACCTACCATCTCCATAAACATTGTTTTCCATTTCATTTATATTTCTATTATACATATTAATATTCAAAATAAATATTATATATAAATCATGTTTTATATTCTGGAATTATTTAAATCATTCTCTAAATGATAATATCAATAATAACAAGTTAAAACATGTATGACAAAGACAATTATTATTACCCAAAATGTTAATTTAACATGGAAATAATTATTAAATGGATAGTATAAAGTCATAAATTAATCATGTATGATATCATAAATATTAATATGGTTATTTTATAATTTAATAACATAATGTGGTCATTATACTAGTGGTTAAACATACCCTCTACCGAAGGAATGTACAAGGTAAGTGTTAATTCCTTAATCTCATTATTATCTTACATTGTTTAGGTGGATATATTTTCTAGGAAATTTTATTATCCATGTCCATGTTTTATAAAATACATTTCAAAATTATTTTTTAAGGTACTCTTTAACTAAAACATCATTTTAAATGTTTTAAATATTTATTCCAATAAATATTTATCATTAATGTTTATGTTTTTAAAATGGTTCTAAGGATTTATTTATATGGATTTGATTATTTTAAAATTTTAATTCATTTAAAATATTCAATTTGTTATTGGAAACTTTGATTCATAAACCTCTTTAAAGTTACTTCTTTTATAAATGTGTGGATTTTAAATGATCTCACAAAAAGGTTTATTTCTCCCAAAAACTTTTACAGATCATTTTGAACTATGTCAACATTATTTACTAGATATTATTCTTGATTAAGGTTGATTTATAATAATACAGTCATCCATATTGTATTGAATGACTTATGATATGTTTGACTGTGGTTGTGCTATTTTTATACCCTTCATGTTTTATGGTTGAAGTGTTGACATTTCATATGCTAGTTTTAATACGAATGATTATGTTATGTTTCTACATTTTCATATGAGGAATTCAGTGGACTTAGTATGTGACGAGTGCGGCCCACTATATCCCTTAGATGCATCAGTAGGTCTCATGTGACAAACTAGTGTAGTGGCACAAAGCCTTGACAAAAATTTTATTTTTAGTCTTGGTACGAGGCCATGATTATGTGGTATTGTTGTCAAGTGTTAGGCATTCCATCATTATGAAATTAACTATTGCATGTGATTATTCGTCTAGTAGAACATCCATATGCATTTTTATAATGTAATGTTTAGTTTATTTTCTCCATATTATATTCAATTTTATGTTTAAAATTCTGTTTTGTTATTACACATCTTGCCTTAAAAGTTTATAGCTTTCGCTAGATTATTTACCCTTACTAAGCATTTGAGCTCACCCCTTTCATATATTTTGTTTTACCAGGATTCAAAGGAGTGTTTTTGTATGATATGGTTAAGCCTGGTGAATAATGGAATTCTCAACAGATTGTTTATGTAGTTTTTTATGTTTGAATGTGTAACGTAACATTCATGTTTGTAATCTACTTTCCAAGAGAACTAAACAGATCGTTCCTTCGGGTCATGATTCCTTGTAATCAGGAAATTGTATTAAAATAATGCACTGGTTCTAGGATTCTCGGGTCGGGGTGTTGTAGTTGGTATCAGATGAAGTATAATACAAACCTTGAAAACTAGATTTAGAAAAACATTGATTATAGAACAATACCCTATGAAATAATTTGAGGATTAGTATAGAATAACATCCTATAATCTTCATAATGTAGACATTTTTTGTATTTTCCATGAAATACATCCCTGTCTATATACGAGAGGGTAGAGGGCGCTATGTCACAGATGTACCTAGGAGTTGAAACTCCCACAAGGAGTTTTGGGCATGACCCTGGGTATCCTGGTACATGATTAGAGGCCTTTCTTCAATATTGGTTATGACACACTTGGGGGATAAGCTTAAGATAATTCACATTTTCTTTACAATACATTATGAAATATTTTTGGAGTAAATACTTCCTCAAAGAAAACATTTTCTTTATGATTATATATTATTTTCCTAATCTTTTCTATTTACGTTATGTATGTTACAAATTTAAAATTATGCATTGTGATTCATAAACTAACCTAGTGTATGACATTGTTTAGAAATGGTGCCTTGAAGAAGGAATGAGAACTCCAACAATACACATGATCCAAAGAGTAATAAGGATCATATAATTCATGGAATTAAGCCTGTATTTAGAAGGTAAGTAGTCTCCTATGTATTCTCATCATATTTATAAATACTATCATGTGTTAATAAGAGAAGTAAATAATTCCTAGAGTCGAATCGATTTCATGGGAAGCAAGTGAATAAAAGGATGGTAGAGAGAATGATGGATAATGTGAAGAGCGGAATAAAGGATTTTCCCATATGTAATAACTATTGAAAGAATCACCTTGTTAAATGATTGAAAGTAATGGGAGTATTTTATAAGTGTAGAGAAAAAAGGACACCAAGTACATGATTTCAAGGGTATGAAAACGGTTTTAAATGAACAATGCTTCATCTGTATGGAGTTGGGACGCTATGTGAATCAATGCCCAAATCATCATAGTATGCCCCAAATGATTCTATTGGATAATAATAATATTATGATACTATCATAGATGAAGATGAATGACTTTTGTTCTTTTGTTGTTATTAAATAAATATTTCATTTTACTGTTGTATCAACGATGTACTAGTTATATGAATTATGGAATAAATAAGGATTACACTATAGAACTATTTCATTGAGGAATTGAAATTAAATGGTTCTATGAAAATTGAATCAATAGAAAGTTATACATTTTCAAAAATATATGGTTAAAGGAATTATAAACCTTAATATGGTTCTAATATATAGGTAGTGATTTTGGAATACGATATGAATGAATTGGATAAATTATATTTGATATTCTTGACTACTTTGGAACTGATTAATTGTGTGATTATTCTATTATTGTTGGAGTTTACAAATTATTTGATATATGGAGTATATCTAGTATTCTATAAGTAATAAGGGAGCATGAATTTAATCAATAAGGATTTATGGTAATTCATGGTGTTATCAGGTTTTAAAAGAATACATGATGAAGGTAATCACATGTTATTACGTGGGAAACAAATATCTTCATTGTGTTTATCTTCCGTATAAATTTTGGATTGTGAGTATGGACATAAGTATTTTGGATAAGTATAAGGGTTGGAATGGATTAGGTTTGATATTGGATTCTATAGTTATGCTTAAATAATTTCATCATATTATTTTTGTATTGTTGTAAATAAGGCAACTCAGATGTCAGGTGACAACCCACCACACCCGGCATGGCCGTGATACTTGGACCCTCATCTGAAGGGCGACAAGGGTACATTGCCTATCTTTGGCCTTCGTGATGTCATGGTTTGTATAATATAGTTCATTTTATAGTTTGACAAATGAATTATAAATTCAATGTTTTTGGAACCCTATACAATTAGGATAAATAGAATATTTTTGAATTCAATTATCTTTTGGAGTGAAAGATGAGTTTGTGGTAGAAGTTAGTTGAATGATGGAACTCAACTTGTGAAGTATTTTTTCCTCTTATTCTATGAATAAATTAATTCTTAAACTTTAGTGAAGGGATCTCAAAACCAAAAATATTTCATCCTAATACCTTATGTTTTGTTAAAGTGATGGTTTTTAAATCATCATAGATTTGTGGATTTGAGGCACTCAATATTTCATTTATTGCCCACTTGTTTGTGATTGATGACCTCGATGACTCTCGATAAATATTTATATTTTTCCACCAATTATGTGTCTCTAATTTCTACCAAATTTCTTATATTTTTTATCATAATTTGGTGGTGACTTTTTCATTTCACATTCCCACTTATTAAAACTAATTTTTATTAACCCTATTTCTGATGTGGGTTTTCCACAAAGGTAATTTCTATTATTAACCATTTATTTTAGAAGAAAAATTTCAAATTTCAACGAACCAATTTATTGAATGAGGGGTGAATGAAACACCCCAGGATTTCATAGTATGTTATCTCTTTAAAGTAATTCAATAGTTTGGGCTACACGTAACACCAAACTCGAGCGCACCACGACTTACCAAACTTGCCATTCAAAAAGAGTTTATGAATAGTATTAATAGGACTGTGATTTCTATATATTATCAATATAATTTTAGAATCCATATTATGTTTTTCTTAGGCATAATATAAGAAAATTTTCATTTTTTCTAATAAAAGAAGTAATTTTAAAAAAATGAAATTTTACCGCTATTTAATGGAGAACCCTTATTAAAACCAATATTTGACACTTTTATATATTCACTTTAATGAAATTAAAATATTATTTAGAAGTGGGACATAAAAATTTAGTTTGGATAAATTTTTTGCACCTTTCTGGTAACTTTCATATTTTGATGAATAGTGAAAAATACTAAATTTTAATTGAAAACAAATTTTTTAATTGAAATAATTTATAGTGTCAAATTATGAATTTTAATGATTTGAAAGTATATTCGGATTTTATTTTTCTCATTTAATATAGTTTAGGTCATTATAAGTAATTTCACATTTAAATTTCACAAAAACACACGTCAATCTTTTGATAGTTTTTACTTTTCAAAAACCCGCTTTTTTGTTTTAACAAAAGGATTTATTTTAAAATTAATTAATGTAAATTATATTTTTTAAAATTTTTAAAATTGAATTAATTTTGGAATTTGGAATATCAAAATTATCTTAGGGTGAATTTTGGGTATTTTGTTGAAAACATTTAATTTTTTATGAATATTGAGAAACACTGTGTTATTGGTTAAAACCGAATTTTTATTTTAATAATTATTTTTTAAAATTTATTTTAAGTAAAAATAGATATATATTACCTATATAAGTTCAAAGTAGTTCATTGAAGTCATTTTAAAATAAAATTATATGTTTCAAATTTTATTGAACTTTTTAATGTCTTTTACCCACCTTCTCGGCACATTTGTATGTTTGTATAAAACACAATTTTACCGCTTATGTGAATTGAATTTCACAAATCTGAGACACCCAGTTGAAATCTGTAAGTAAAATTTGGATCAATAAAATTAAAATAATTTTTGGGGAATAGTAACTTTTGATTTTTATTTACCACGTTTAAAATTAAATAGGGTAATTATACATAAAAATGATATTATATTTATATTAACACCTGGAATAATTCTATTAGATAATTTTATTTAGATAAAAAAACATCCTTAGGAATAAAATATGATCATTTATGGTCTACATGGATTAGACTAGGACCTTTATTCTTATTTTATTTAAATAAGAGTTAAAAGTGATAAATTCAAGGATTAATAACTAATCCATTTTTAATGTAGGCTTATATATAAGAAAAATATTACTATAAATATTCATTAGAAATATAAAAATATTTTATACATAATGGTATTTTATTTATAATTTTTAGAAATTAAATAATTAAAATTTTTATAACACAATGATGATGTAGTAATTACTTTATCAATGGAAGATTAAAATAATTCATATAATAAGTATAAAAATAAATTTAAAATGAATATTTTTATGGAATCGACGAATTTTAAATGTTTATATGACATTTTGGGATGATTTAAAAAAATTTGGAGTGATAAAGTTATTATTTTATCAAAAACAAAATAACAAATAGTGTCAAAATTGATATAAATGAGTATTTAAAACAAATAATATTTTATTAATTGTTATAATATTAATAATATATATGTATTGGAAAAATTAATTATATAAGGTTAGATATATCAATAATAAACCACATGGAATTCTCTTGTCTTTTTATTGTAAGTTTATTAACCATTTATTATAATAATACAAGCGGACATGGTAAAAGCTAAACTATTTAACTAAGAGATAAATCTCAATGATATGGTTAATATGGTGACATAAACTTGTCTAAAAACTATTTTTTTAAAGGATTTATACCCATACCCACATTAGTATCGAAATAAATCAATTTGGAGCCATTATAAATGGAAAATAATTTTATAATAAAATAATATTTCATACTTTTCCTAATGTGACCCTCACCTCTAATATAAAATGTTACTTCCCATTCTCTTAAAATCACACCTCCAAAGTCATTTGGCTCAGCCAACCCTTCCCCGAATCTCCTCCCAACTTCCCTCACTTTAACCTAGAGTCCTCCCCTTGAGCACAAAGCCATCTTATGGAGCCCTTTTGTTCAAATCAAAAGCAAACACACAAGAAGAGATAATTATTTTATCACATCTTCCAATGTTCTTTTCTTCTTCCACATTCACTTTATTTGTTATTTCCATACCTAAATAATATCTCCAGCACCTTTTACATACATTGATGTTATTATAAATATGGAACAACCAAACTCATTGTTCTATCCATCCTATTAATGATAATATCACCATGTGTGAGTATGTACGGCTTACTGTCTCCATGTCGTGGTGTAATTTGATATTCAACACTATGTTATTTGGATAGATATAATGATGAGTAATAAATATATAGATAATGAAAATAACCTCATAATTTCTAATTACAATTAATATACCATTCAATTCAACACCTTTTAATCATTAAGGAAACGATATCGTCGCTCGTGTGTATATACGGATTACCGTCTCCACAACGCAATGAGATTAATTTCTAGGTTCACCATTAAATGATGATTATAAAAATATATATTATTAATAATTATGTAATATAGGAAATTATAATCTTATTGGAAATATATATATATATATATATATATATCTTATTCACTTCCGTTCAATATGATATGAAAATGGAAACTTCGTTTACGCTTACATACAACCTACCGTCTCTATAAATGGTGTTTTCCATTTCATATATAATATGTTAAAACATGTACAATAAAGAAATCAATTATTACCTGAAATGTTAATTTAACATGGAAATCATTATTAAATTTGTATTATAAAGTCATAAATGAATCATGTATGATATAATAAATATGAATATGGTTCTGGTATAATTTAATAACATACTATTGTCACTATACAGGAGGTTAAACATACCCTAAACCAAAGGAAAGTGAATGGTAAATGATAATTCCTCAATCTAATTATTATTCGAGATTGTTTATGTGTATGTATTTTCTGGGACATATTTATTATCCATGTCCATGATTCATAAAAGAAATTTCAAAATGATTATTTTAAGGTACTATTTCACTAAAACATCATTTCAAATGTTTTAAATATTTATTCTTCTAGATCATTATCAATAATGTTCATGTGTTCAAAATAGTTTGAAGGATTTATTTATATGGGCATGATTATTTTAAAATGTTAATTCCTTTCAAAAGTTTTGAAGTGTTATGGGACACTTTGCTTAAAAAATATCTTTTAAATTACTTACTTTATAAATGTGTGTCTTTTAAATGATTTCACAAAAGGTATTTTTCTCTCAAAAAGTTTTACTGATCGTTTTAAACTATGTCAACATGCTTTAAAAGATATTATTCTTGGTTAAGGTTGATTAATTTTAATCCAATATTCCATATTTTATCAAATGAGTTATGATTTGTTTGAATGTGGATGTGCTATTTTTATACCCTTCATGGTTTATGGTTGAAGTAATGACATTTTGTATGATAGTTTTAATATGAATTTTATGTTATGTTTCAACATTTTCATATAAGGAATGCAGTGGACATTGTATGTGATGGGTGGGGCCCTCTATAGCCCCTCGATTCATCTGTAGGTCTCATGAGACAAACTATTGTCTTGGCACAAGGCCATGAAAAAAAATTGTTTTTAGTTTTTCCATGTGGCCTTGACTATATGGTAATGTTGTCCAGCTTTAGGCATTCCCTTGTTATGAAATTAATTATTACATTTGATTATATGACTAGTAGAATATCCATGTGCATGTTTATATGGCAATGTTTGATTTATTTTCTCCATATTATGTTCATGATTATGTTTAAAGGTTGTTGTTTTTATTACCCATCTTTCCTTAAATCTTTTAAGCTTCCGCCAAATTATTTACCCATACTAAGAAGCTAAGATCACCCCTTCCTTATATTTTGTTTTCCCAGGATTTGAAGTAGTGTCTTATGTTTGATATGAAGGGTTATGTTAGGGGAATAATGGTTTTCTCAATAGATTATTTATTTTGTGTTTTATGTTTCAATGTGTAATGTAAGTTTCATGTATATATATTCTATTTTCCAAAACTACTAAACTTATTAGTCCTTCGAGACGTGATTACTTGTAATCACGCCAATGTTTTAAAATAATGCATCGGCTTCGTGCTTCTGGGGTTGAGCCGTTACATTGGAAGAACCCTATCCATCATCGTAGTGTCAGGTTCAGGTCCTTCTATAGGAAGATATACTTGAGAGTCTTTTGATCGTAGTAGACAATAAACCATTCACCAATAAAGTAGTTCCTTCACATCTTCAACGCAAAGACCACAAATTCTAACTCCAGGTCATGGGTCGTGTATTAATACTCATTCTCTCCCAGCTATTGTGAGATGTAGGTGATCAATGCTCACTCTTCCATTTGGAAACACCCATGCCCGGTCCCTGATGCATCACTATAGACTACATACCCAACACCCTCTTCTAGTAGTCTCAAGACTGGGGCACTTTTCATTCTCCACCTCAACACCTTGAAACTATTCTGACATCTCTCCATTCAAATGAAGGGTTTTCCCTTCATTGTAAAAGTTCACAAGGGTTCTTCTACCCTAGAATAGTCAAGTACAAATCTCATGTAGTACCTAGCCAATCCCAGAAAACTCTGCACCTCGGTCACAATCCTTGGAGGCTCCCAAGAAAGCAACGCCTCTATCTTTACCGAATATACTGTAACTCCATCCCCCAAGATAACGTGTCCAATAAATTGGACTTCTCATATCCAGAACTGGAACTTCGAGAGATTTCCATATAAATGGTGATATTGGAGTGTATCCAGTACTATTCGTAGATGTGTGGCGTACTCCTCCTCTGAAGTTGAGTACACCATGATATCGTCAATAAACACCACCACAAAGCGATCGGGGTATGGCAGGAAGAGCCTATGCATGAGTCCCATTAACACTACTAGGGTGTTGGTTATGCCGAAAGGCATCACCATGAACTCATATTGTTCTTAAAGGCATCTGAAGTCTATCTTCAGTACGCCCTCATCCAGCACCCAATGTTGATGATAGCCTGATATGAGGTCTATCTTCCAAAACCACAGATCCCCCTTTAGATTATTGAAGATATAATCAATCCTCAGCAGAGGATACTTGTTTTCCACAGTCACCTAGTTCAGGCACTGATAGTCTACACAAAGCTTCAAACTTCCATATTCCTTCTGGGTGAATTAATTTGGGGCTACCCATGGTGAGAAACTGGGTATTACAAACCCCTTCATCTATATGTCCTCTAACTGCACCCTCAACTCATGAATCGTCATGGGAGCCATCCGATATGATGGTGTAGATATCGATGTCATCCCAGTGTACATGTCGATTTAGAGTTCTACCTCTCTTTGCGGAGGTAGTCTCCAAACATCTTTAGGGAAGACATCCTCATACTATTCCACCACAACTAAATTTCTTAGACATCTCTTGTCCACTACACCGAGGGTGAGGCTATCCAATTGATGAGTGATCTTCTGCACCCTCCTTTATGAAAGTGCATCCTATGTTGGAATGCTTTCGTTCTCACTAGTGAATGAAAACTTGGTCCCACCCTCACAAACACAGCACTCTTTTCACCTAAAATAGTCAATCTAATTATGGACTGTGGAGATACCTTCCTTAACCAAGATGACATTGTATGGCCTCAACGATGCTACTAGGAGATCCCAGCCAAAGCTCTCACCTCTTAAAGTAAGTTCACACTACCAGAACTAGTTCATAATTTTCAAATACTCTCTTGTTAGAGTATCTAATCATAAGGAGAAAGTCAACAGATCTATCATAATCACCAAGCACCAAATGAGAGTTGTGGAAAAGAAACATTGACTGGAACCTATGTCTATATTAACTACCACTAGGGTGGACTAGACAAAAATCGTACATCAAATCATCTCTGTAGAACTATGTTCATATGCCTCTTCTTGACCAGTAGGTCCTACCCAGTTCATGGGTCTTGCCCAGCCGTCGGGTCCGGCTCGTCGAGTGGGTCTGGCCTACCTGGAAAACCCGACCCGCACCGCATGGGCCGGTCGAGCCAAACCGGATGTTGGGCGTCCAGTTCCTCCCATTTGGTGGGGTCATGGATCACCACCTTGTCTTATGAAACATTGGGAAAGAGTAAACTGTTGGTGTCTAGCCGAGATGCCCTAGTGAGCCTCTCCATCTCACATGTGGCATTGGCGCGTAATGACTCCACTAGCCAAATTCTGACTGGTTACAGCTCCTGCTGATGCAGCACCTATGGCCACCTCCATCTCCATGCAGCTGGTGGCCATCGCAGGTTGTCAGCATCATTATAATAGTGGTTTCGTGCCGGTAGTTGCTTCTACAGGCCACCAGAGATGCTCTAGTGGTCCATTTTCATTCTCGTCTATGCCTATAGGCCTCCTAGGTCATTTAATTTTTTGAGAAAACCACATAATCTATTAGCCACCATATTTCATTGTCTCCCATGAATAACGCATGAAACCCTAGAGTTGGGGAGGGTCCGGTCCATGTTCGGATTGGAAATCACCCTCCACGTTATCATTTAATCAAAGGGGTGGTATAATAATAAATAAATTTCATAATAAGCCCAAAATTAAATCCCTACAGTAACAAGCCACCCAAAAAAACAAGACGTTGATCAAAATATTAGTTAGTTGATCTGCGTTCATTGTATTTTCCATTAATGGGATGAGAGGAATCATAAAACACTTCAAAATCGGTTTAATTCCCCTCCCTAGAATCAGTGTAATCCATTGCGGATGAAGGAAGGAATCTGTGTTCGAAGACGTTCATCGTCATTTGTTGATCCCTGTTTTGATTCCTCCAACAATAATCGCTCAATCACCATACTTTGTTAGAGATGAATTTCATTGGAATTCTGACTGAGGCTTCTCCTATAGTTGTCAAATCACTTGTCAACAGAATGATTAAATAAAAAGAAACCACTCACATTGCATTCATTAATGTGGTTCATTAATGAACTATTACTAATTATCCATTAATCCCATGAGTGTTATAGTTACACATTTAGAGGATCAATTCATTAAATGACCCTCATTTAATGACTGATGTCACATAGAATTCCTGCCAACCATCACACAATGGTGGAAGAAAAATAAAATAACTCAAAGATTTTTTTTATTATTTTTCGGAAAAGTCCAAAAAAATTTCTTTTTTTTCTGACACTTGTTGGTCAAAGTTATGCTTCACCTAAGAGAATCCAAACACTGTGAATTCAACAGTTCCCTCATATTTTTAATCTTATCAATGGTTTAAAATATAGAAATTCCAACTTTCACGTTTACTAAACATACCTTAAAAAGGTTAAAAATTCCGTTTCGGGCTATCCGTGCCTCAGAATCATGTGCTGTCATTTTCGTAGTCTCATAAAAAATCCATATAATTAAAAAAATTATATGTAATTTTTATGTCTTTACAAATTAATAAAGTGAATATAAACACTTTCTCTAGTCAAACTAATTATAAAAATTCCACGGAATGAATTATAATGATATCATTACGGTATATCACTAGTGGATTATAAGTAATGTAAATGGTTTTATCCATTTATGAAAAGAAAAAAATAAGACTATCATTTAACAATTCATTATAAATATATCCTTTTCAATATTTAAATCACTTTTAAAATGGATATATTTCTTGAAAATTAGGAATTTCATTTTATTTGTGAAAACAAATTTAAAATAAAAATTCCATTCCCAAAATAATATGTGTTTATGATAGATGGAATAATATATTAGTTCTAAGTATTTTAGAAAAATTTCCTTTCACATTTTTTATGAAAATTTAAAATTACATTATTGAAAATAAATAAGAATATTTCCTTTAAACATATTTGTAAATATTTCTATAAGTTTAAGAAAAATTATTTATTAAATAATCAGAGGTTATTAAAAATAATTTCACAAAACATTTTGAGGAAAATATTGATATAGATGAGAGATAAATTTTTACTATAAAGACAAAATAATGTTTCCTTTTCATAAAATAATCTTAATTATATTAATTAACAAATAATTTAAAATGGTAATATTATTTAAAATTTGATGAATAAATAGAGGAAAAAATTGATGGTATATTAGAAAATGATAAAACAATTTCCTTCAATGAAATTTCAATCATAAACAATCCTGGTTAAAATGAGATGGAAGCATAAACGTTAACCGTTGTGTTAACTTTTCTGTTATAAACCCCAATAGAGAAATATATTAAAATGAAACACTCGTTAAAATTAATATCAAAATATTCAATATATCAATTTTCAAAGGGTAAAAAGCTTCACCTTATAAAAATAAATAGTTTCATAATAACAAATGTGCCTCAATAGAGAGGAAATTGACAGAAATATCTTACCAACACAGCGACATTTACGTGAGGATTAATAAATTAATTTATTATGTGTATCATAAGTAAATCTATATATAACATGTGTAAATAAATTATACTCAAATCACCATAAAAAAACTATTTATGTTATCATATAAAATTAAGAACTAATATAACCCAATGAATATAAATTGAGTTATAACATTTATTACCACTTCGTAACATTCTTTTCAAATCTCATTAGATGGAATAATTCATATTGAATATTAAAATACAAATAAATATTATGGATTCATGCTATTTCAATTTTATAATATCATATATCAGCCTCTTATAACATATTACCAACCATTTATTAATAAAAATTCATTATTTATACTATTTGGGTGTTCATTTTATCGTGCATGTTGTGTCAATGAAGCTTTGGTTCTATAGTGTTGGATAAAAATCAATCATCTATAGAATGATATTGTAATGGACCTGACCAACATGTTCCAATACTTTTCCAAAATACGGCTCCACCGAAACGATGGCACAGGTCACGGTCGCACACCGGTCACGGTCGCACACCGGTCCTGGTCGCACACCGGTCATGGTGTCACCGTGACGTTCACCATGACGGTCGCACACCGGTCACAGTGGTAGCGTGAAGGTGGCACCGGTCAAGGTGGCACCGTAATTTTGACATCATGAAGGTGGAACCGTGAGGGTGACACAGTGACGGTGGCACCGTGAGGGTGGCACCGTGACGGTGGCACCGTGACAGTTGCACCGTGTCCTCACCTTCCATTTCCTAACATTTTCACTCTTGCAATATATCTTTTGACATACAGATGATTTAATGCCCTCTTTCAAGCCATTTAAATCCCATAAATAATATCTAAAATCCCACATGATTCAGGAAACCCGTAACATACCAAAACGTGTGGTTTTTCTCAGTGTCATGCCCTTCCCTGTACCTTCCAGATCTTCCCATGTTATGTGTTTCCTTGTGATTAAATAAAACTATTTAACGCATAGCCGTTATGACTACCCCTCTGAGCAGAATTGTTAAATGATAATTAATTCCATCATGTGTAACTGCCCAACCATGTGGGGAACCACGATCCAGCATTAAAGCCATTCAAATTTATATATCCCATAACAATGGGATCTCATCCTTATATCGCTCGTAATTCCTTTTTCTTCTTCCTCTTGTCTAGTCTCCTTTTATCCCTGGTGTGTTTGGACTTCCCCTTCCCGAGGCAAGTGGTGCGCCTGTGCCGAAGCCTTTCTGCTCACCCTTGGATTCCCCGACGTTCCTCCCCTACAAGTTATGTATACCTAGTTCTTGGCACGTGGAGAAGAACTTCGATCCTTAATCAACCAAGTTGGTTTTTTCATTTGTCCCCCCTTACTGTGTATTATGCGGGGTGGGTACGCTACTATTTCTATGGACTTGATGAAACCAACCCTTAATAAAGATAATCAACAGACTGTTAAAGAATGATGGGGTGCATTTGAAAATTCTATTGTACTCTTTTATATTGTTGTATGTTGTGAACTGTATGGGCATTTTCTCACTGAAAATCATGGCCATTGGTGGTCTTTTATTGTGCACTAATGAACCCTTGTCTTATGTGATGATTAAATAACTGTAACACAGAAATTGGTTAATCACCTAACCTTGGTTGGTTAAATGGATACCTAGTGAACATCAATCCTTGTTCCATCACCCCAGTTAACCAATAAAAAAAAGAACCTAAGGAACAATGTGCTTGAAACTGGAAGTTTCCCTACTCTATTTAGGTAGTAGGTGTGTTGTTCTGTTTGATACTTATGGGATTCTCTATTGTGGTACGGTTGTTGGTTCTAAATCTAAAGTTGTGTGGGGTTGTATCTCAAAGATTGGATTGGTTCCAGTACTTTGAGGGATCTCGCAGATCCCTTTGTTGTTGTGAATTTACAAGAGAGCCGGGTGTGAATGCTTAAATTGTTGTTTGGGTATTTCTCTTTCTCTAGCTTGTGGTTATGCCTTTCAGTTTCCCAGTAGTGAAAAATTTACTTAAATGGGATAAATTGAACATGAAAACAAGAATGGTCTCAATGGGAATTGTTTTCCGGGATGAGTGGTGACATGATTGTGGGATTTGTGTTTCTTATGAATAAATAGCAACAAAGTGTTTGTCTTGGGCTGGATTTGGGAACCCTAGGCTGGGATGAGTGCATAATATATATATATAATTGTAGATTTTATGAATCTTCTTTGCGTCCCACCCAAGTTGAGAACGTAGTTCCGAACACCACCATCTCACGGGGGAGGGTGTTTTCCCAACAATCCTATGAGTGGCTGGTTATTAGCTCCTTTTCTGCTCCCTTTCCCGAATAGTCCAAGACTCTTCAGGCAGGCTGTGACGGTATGAGGTCCATTATAGCCCAAGATTCTTTGGTCAGGGTAGTTGTGGTGGTTGGCCCAGGTGTGTGCGGGCAGGTTGTTTCCCAAGAGTCATTGAGATGAGGTCTAGGTGTTTGCGTGCGTGGCAGTAGTAGTTTTAGCCCAGGTGTTTGTGGTCATGGTTACAAGTGATTATTATGGTTGAGGTGTTTGCGGGCGGGATGCGTGATTGTGACCTAGGTGTGTGTGGTAAGGGTGTGGCAGTGGGACTATAGTGAGAATGGAGAGAGAGGTTTGATGCGTAGGATGTCTTCAATAACCAGTGGGAAGTTGGCGCGGGGTAACCAAATATCGATGTTCCATTACTATACATTATTTGACTTGCGTTATTTGAGGAGTTTTCCTAAGTGAGGCTTGGGTGGGTAGTTTCCTTGCTAGGTGTTTCGGTTATATCTTTTCTCATGGGTCATTAGAATTCCTCCCCACCTGTGCACGAGAGATTTTGGTTTTCCTTACTGAGTATACTTGTATGCTCACCCTACGTATATAAAATTGTTTTTAGGTTTCCAGGAGAACTTCAGGGATCGTGCATGGTCATACTAGTTCAGACGATGGGATAGTTGTTGTTATTGTTTTTCATTCTTTTGGTACTTATTTTGGGGGGTTTCTTTTACTTTTGTATCATTTACTTTTGGAACATGCATATGAGAATATTTTTTTTGGCTTTACCTATACTTCCACTTTTGGTGATGTTGAGATTTACTATCTTATCACCCAATCCTATTAAATAGAAAGGTTAATGACTTCCATCTTGTGTGTGATTCTATACAATTGGTGTTGGTGGCCACTACGGGGCCTATTGAAGGCGGGTCTCATGGTTCATTATCTCTCCATCAACTTGAAGAAGGAAGGCTCTGGCAACCTTTTGTCCCATCTCTCATGTTGGAGAATCCGGGTTGGGATAGAATGGTATTAGAGGTGAGGTTGAGAGATAGGATAGATTGTGGAGTTAGGCACAGTGAGGATTGCATTGCATGGTAGGGAAATAGTGTTGGGTGATCTTGGTGCGTGAAATAGGCCATGGGAGATCGGCTTGGACATGGGATTTTAGGGCCCCCCGTGATCCGATGCATGGAATCTGGGCCTACCAAACGACCAAGTGTGGCTGCACTGATTGCAGCGTAGAGACCCTAGGGAAGGTATATGCAACATAATGAATTGTTTTCTTTTGTTTCATGGGTAATGTTTTTTGATTTAAAATGAATAAAAAGTCTAATAAAATTTAAAAGAAATAGTCTACACTACTCGGGCTTAGGAATTCCTTGTTTACCTTATAGATATAGCACCTGGGAGACAACCACAAGTAGTGCATGTGATCGAAGACCAAGAGGTTGAATTAGTTGATCAACAGAGGGCTGAACAAGTGGAGGAGGATGATTAGTGGAAGAAGATTCTTTGTGTCGTTTAGCGATAGACCCTCAGAAAGTACGAGGGCAGCATCTCTGACGTGGAGACAGAGAGATGGCTAGGGGATCTAGTGATATCTTTTAGCTTGATCGGAGCTCCGACGGAATAATGGGTTCCTATGACTGTAATTCATATGCGGGGAGCAGTGACCCCGTGGTGGATGCTTTATCTTGGGGAGAAGAGGGAGGCTGAGTTTACCTGGGCTGACATCGAGAAGGAGTTCCTAGCTGAATTCCTCTATTCCACGATGAAGGATAAGAAGAGGCTGGAACTACTCTCCCTCCAACAGGGGAGTATTTCAGTAAGAGATTTGGGGATCAAGTTCTAGTATCTCCTTTGCTTTTCTCCCGACCTCTTTCGGGATGAGGAGTCTCGGGTGAGATGTTTGGGGGAGGCACTTCGAACTTCTCTCCAGTATGTCGTTACTCCCTTCACCCTACTGACGTACTTAGAGGTCAATAAGAAGGATTATGTAGTAGAGAATATTCACACGCTAAGAGGTGTATTATGAGAGGGAATCTAGTTGGGCTCGTTTAAGGGGAAGGTCGTCAGTAGTAGGCCTCCAGCATCTAGGCCCTCTAGGTTCTGGCCAGTAGAGAGCAGGCCCCAGCAGTTCCGGTTCTGATCTCCCGGTCCTCGCCCTTTCCTTTCAGGCCACGAACCAAGATGCATCATCTTTGGTAGCCATGGGAACCTTCATAATCAGTACCCGGACCAAGTACAATACAATGGGGGTGGTCAAGAGCAGCACATGCCCCAACCGCAGTAGTTTCCAGTGAGACCCTTTCAGTAGCAGCCACAGGGGCAGCGATCTCCTGCTCCTCTAAAGGCAGACGTCGCAAGAGGAGGTCGACCTCAGGGTGCTCCTCAGGAACCTCGACCAGGGCACGATTGGGGAGGCGGCCAACATCCGAGGGGTAGGGGAGATGGGCGTGGGAAGTTACACGCCGTGGAGGCAGAAACTCCAGCAGGGCCGGAAGTTGTTCGAGGTACAATCAGATTTTTTTTCTACTCTTGCATGTGCCTTGTTCGATACAGGAGATTCACACTCCTTTGTTACACCCAGTCTTGCCCATGCTTTGGGTTTCGATATTGAGAGGCTTCCGATGCCCCTGGCGCTAAGCATGCCAGTCGGGGGGTCTGATCGACATGTTTTATGTTTTCTGAGGGTGTAGACTGATGATAGGGCCACATCAGTATATCAGGGATCTTCTAATACTGCATATACAACCATATGATGTCATCATAGGAATTGACTGGCTGTTCTCTGTATGTGCCATCATTGACTACTTCTGAGGAAGGGTCGAGTTTTCAGATTTGGGTAGCCAATGTGTACCTTTCATCGGTGGGCGAGGTTACCTGAAAAGTAGTATGCGAGAGGATCCCCTCCTTTACTTGTTAGATGATCTATCAGTGCAGTTAGTGGATTCAGAAATGGTGGAAGTCCTAGGGATCATCAGTGGGTTTATGGATGTCTTCCCTGAAGCAGTGGCGACTCTACCCACTTGACGTGATATTAAGTTTAGGATATACTTGCAACCTGGTGCTCATCCGATTTCGATGGCTCCCTACTGGATGACACCTTCTATGTTGTGGGAGTTGCGGATTCTGGTTGATGATATGAGGAAGAAGGGTTTTTTTCGACCATGTGTGTCACCATGGGGTGCTCCAGTCTTGTTCGCAAAGAAGGCGAATGGTGGTATGAGGCTGTGCATATACTATAGGAGACTGAACTAGGTGACGGTCAAGAACAGATACCCCCTCCTGAGGATAGAAGATCTCTTTCACCAGCTAAGGGGAGCATATTGGTTCTCTATGATCGATCTGTGGTCTAGCTATCACCAGTTGAGGGTGAAGTAGGGAGAAATCTCAAATAGTGCCTTCAAATGTAGGTATGGACACTTTGAGTTTGTGGTCATGTCGTTCGGCGTTACGAATGCACCAGTTATGTTCATGGGACTCAAGAAATCCATCTTCTAAGAATACCTTGTTCATTTTGTATTCATGTTTATTGATGACATCCTGATCTACTGAAGATCAGAGGAGGATCACATTGAGCACCTGAAAACGGTTTTAGAGGTCCTCCAATAGCACCAAATCTATGGGAAGTTTTCCAAGTGCAAGTTTCGGATGCGATAAGTTCACTTCCTTGGGAACATGGTGACCGAGCAGCGAATAGCGGTGGACCCATCGAAGGTCAAGGCAGTTGTTTCATGGGAAGTGCCCAAGAATGTGGCAGAAGTTCATAGTTTCCTTGGACTGGCAGGCTACTATTGGAGGTTCGTGCCCAACTTCTGTCAAGGTTTAGCACCTTTGAGAGCCATGAACAAGAAGGACTAGGTTTTCATGTTGAATGGACATTGCGAGGTAGCCTTCGGCTATCTGAAGGAGAAGTTGGTAAGTTCCCCAGTGCTGAGGTTTCCAGAAAGAAGGGGTGACGTATGAGGTGTTATGTGATGCTTTCAGACAAGGACTCAGGATTGTGCTGTTGCAACGACAAGTGGTGATCTATTATGGGTCTAGATAGTTATTTCCTCATGAGCATAATTATGCCACCAACGATCTAGAGCTTGCGGTGGTCGTGTTCGCACTAATGATTTGGCGGCATTACCTCAATGGGGAGCGCTTGGTGGTCTTCACAGATCACAAAATCGTGAAGTATATATTCTCCCAGAGGGACCTGAACTTACCACAGTGAAGGTGGATGGTGTTCCTTCTGGACTACGACTTTGAGATTTCCTAGACCTCAGGAAATGGTAATGTGGTGGTTGATGCCTTGAGTAGGAACTTACAGAAGGATGCAGTTCAAGAATCGGAAGATTCCTGGAAGCTGGTGGAGGAGTTGGCATCCATACACCTGGATGTAAGGGAGGATGGTGGCAGAGGTTCTATGTTTCAGATTATAGTGCAGTCCTCTCTACTGCGGCAGGTGGAGGAGTCCTAATGGGGAGACTTAGAGAGTAAAGTAATGTGCGATCAGGCTAACCAAGGCAATGCTCTGGAAGGATTCTCGAAGGATGGTCAGAATCATATTCTTTTCTAAGGAAAGATGTTTTTTCCAGATGTGATGCGTGACAGGGTTCTTGGTGAGTTCAACAAATCACCCCTATTAGTGCACCCAGGAGCTTCAAAAATGTACAAGGGCTTGAGAGGTCAGTTTTGATGGCCCGGGGTAAAGCGGGCAGTGGTGGAGTTCGTGTCCAGGTTCCTAGCGTGTCATCCGGTACGGCTGAACACCATGTTTCAAGTGGTTTTTTGCAGCCTTTAGACATCCTCGAGTGGAAGTGGGATGACATCTCGATGGATTTTGTCACATGGATACCCAATGTTAAATGAGTCTGCGATGCTATTTGGGTAGTGGTGGACCGATTGACAAAATTGGCTCATTTTGTGGCAATCAAGGACTCAAGTGCAGTGGATGCCTTGGCACAGAGGTACATGGATGAGGTGGTGCGGTTGCATGGAGTTCTGAGGTCCATAGTCTCGGATAGGGATGCACGGTTTACCTCACGAGTCTGGAGGGAATTGGAGCATGCTTTCGGCACCCAGCAACGTCTTAACACTGTTTTCCATCCTCAGACATATGGAAAGATAGAGTGCACCATCCAGGCATTGGAGGATATGCTATGAGCTTGTATTCCGGACTCTAGGGGATCATGGGAACCACACTTTCCTCTAGTGTATTTTTCCTACAACAATAGCTATCACACTACCATTGGCATGGCTCCATTTGAAGCTTTGTATGGGAGGTCGTGTCACTCACCCGTGTGCTGGACAGAAGTTGGGGAGGCAGGTGTTCTTAGCCTGGAGGTGTTGTAGAGCACGATGGAGAAGGTTCAGGTTATATGGGAGAGGTTGAAGGTGGCCCAGGAATGGCCAAATACATATTCTGATAATAGGAGGAGGCCCTTGGAGTTCGAGGTCAGGGACCACATGTTCATGAATATCTCCCATTGACGTGGGAAACAGAGGATCGGTAGGGGGAGTAAGCTTTCTCCCAGGTTTTTCAGACCATTCGAAGTGCAGTGACGGATTAGTGAAGTGGCTTATCAGCTAGCGCTACCACCGCCACTGCTGAGACTGCACAATGTCTTCCATCTGTCTCAGATCCGATGATATCTACATGACGATTCACATGTCCTTGACTAGGTAAATATAGATATCAAGGAAAAAGTGACTTTTGTGGAAAGACCAGTGAGGATCGAGGATCGTGAGGAGAAGGTGCTTCGTGGATGGACCATTCCTTTGGTTCGTGTGTTGTGGAGGCATCGCGGGCTCGAGGAAAGTACCTGGGAATGGGAGACATAGATGTGAACCCATTACCCAGAGCTATTTCGTTTTTTTTTTCTATTTTGTTTATACATGATTGTGATGGAACGATTTACCTTGTTAACTATGGAACATGTGGTTTTCTTTATTCTGTGGATGTGTGTGAAGAGTCCTGACTATGGGGAGGGGAGGACCCGATCCCTAATCAAGATTCATTAAGGTGGATGCGATTAAACCCATGAGGGTGAGGTAGTTCCACCCAAAGTTGATAGTATCTTGACATGGAGGAAGAAACTCACTAACCCATATGACTGGAAAATTTGACCCTCGAGTGTTTCTTGGTTACTTGAGGAAGAGGTGTTCCTAGATGTCGATGAGGTTCACTCCTGAGAGGTATCTTTCGAGGTGGTTTTTTGGAACCTGTCTTTTATTTGGAACTAGTTTTGATTCTCAAGGGAGATAATAGTTTGAGAGGTATCTGATGTAATGGCTCGGACCCACCTAGTCTGTTACATTTCCAAAACACAGCTCCACCGAAATGATGGCACCTGTCACAGTCTCACACCATGCATGGTGGCACCGTAACGGTCGCACACTGGTCATGGTGGCACCGAGATGGTAGCACCATGATGGTCAACATAAGTCACGGTGGCACCATGACGGTGGCACAGTGAGGGTGGCACCGTGATGGTGGTACCGTTTCCTTACCTTCCAGTTCCCGACCATTCCACTCCCGCAACATATCTTCTGACATAAAAATGATTTAATGCCCTATTTCAATCCATTTAAATTCCATAAATAATATCTAAAATCCCACAAGAGTCGGGAAACCTATAACTTACCAAAACATGTGGTTTTTCCTTGGTGTCACGCCCTTCTCCATACCTTCCAGATCATCCCCTGTTACGCGTTTCCTTATTATTAAAGAAAATTGTTTAACGCATAGCCGTTATGACCACCCCTCTCAAGAGAATTGTTAAATGACAATTAATTCCATCGTGCGTAACTTCCCAACTGCGTGGGGAACCAAGATTGGACTTTAAAGCCATTAATATTTCCATATCCATTAACAGCGGGATCACATCCTTATATCGCGCAGAATTCCTTCTTATTCTTCCTCTTGGATGGTCTACTTTTCTTCCTGGTGCGTTTGGAGTTCCCCTTCCCGAGGCAAGTGGTGCACCTATGCCGGAGCCTTTCTACTCACCCTTGGAGTCCCTGATGTTCTTCCCCGGCAAGTCACTCATCCCCAGTTCTTGGCACGTGGAGAAGAACTTCGATCATTGATCAACCAAGTTGGGTTTTCCTTCGTCTCTCCTTAACGTATATCATACAAGGTGGGTACGCTACTGTTTCTGTGAAACTGGATGAAAACAACCCTTAAAAAAGATAATAAACAGACTGTTAAAGAATGATGGGGTGCATTTGAAAATTCTGCTATACACTTTTATATTGCTATATGTTGTGAACTGTATGGACATATGCTCACTGAAAATCTTGGTCGTTGGTGGTATTTTCTTGCGCACTAATGAACCATTGTCTTTTGTGATGATTAAATAACTGTAACATGGAAATTGGTTAATCACTTGAACTTGATTGGTTAAATTGATACCCAGTGAACATCAATCCTTGTGTGGTCTCCCCGATTAACCAACAGAAAGAAGAACCTAATGAATAATGTGATTGAACCCGAAAGATTCCCTACTCCGTTTAGGCAGTTGGTGTGTTGTTCTGTTTGACGCTAATAGGATTCTCTATTGTGGTACAGTTGTTGGTTGTGAATCCAAAGATGTGTGGGGTTGTATCTCGAGGCCTGGTTTGGTTCCAGTACTTCGAGGGATCTCACGGATCCCTTTGGTGTTGTGACTTTACAAGAGAGCTGGGTGTGAATGCTTAAATTGTTGTTTGGGTGTTTCTCTTTCTATGGAATGTGTTTATGCCTTTTAATTTCTCAGTAGTGTATAATTTACCTAAATGGGATCACATGAACATGAAATAATAATGGGCTCAATGGGGAATTGTTTTCCGGGATGGGTGGTGACATGGTTGTGGGTTCGGTGTTTCTTAAGAATGAATAGTAATGAGGTGTTTGTGTTAGGCTACTTTTGGGAATCCTAGGCTAGGATGAGTGCTTACTATATATATATAATTTTAGATTTTATGTTTCTTAATCGCATCCCACCCAAGTTGGGCACTTAGTGCCGAACAGCCCCATTTCATGGGGGAGGGTGTTTTTCCCAACACTCCTATGATTGGCTGGTTATTAGCTCCTTTTTCTCCCTTTCCTGAATATCCCAAGACTCTTCGGGCAGACTGTGATGCCCTGGGGTCTATTATAGACCAATATTCTTTGGGCAGGGTAGTTGTGGTGGTTGGCCCAGGTGTGCGCGGGCAGGTTGTTTTCCAAGATTCTTCGGGATGAGGCCGAGGTGTCTGCGGGCGCGGCAGTAGTTATTCTGGCCCAGGTTTTTGCGGGTGTGGTTACGCGTGGTTGTTATGTCCCAGGTGTTTGCGGGCAGGATGTGTGGTTGTGGCCCTGGTGTGTGTGGGCGTGGTGTGGCAGTGGGACTACAGTGAGAATGGTGGGAGAGGTTTGATGTGTAGGATGTCTTCAATAACTAGTGGGAAGGTGGCGTGGGGTACAAAAATATCGATGTGCTATTACTATACATTACATGACTTGCGTTATTTGGGGAGTGTGCCTTGGTAAGGCTTGGGTGGATAGTTTCCTTTATAGGTGTTTCAGTTATCTTTTTTCTCATGAGGAATTAGAATGCATCCCCACTTGTGCACGACAGCTTTTGGTTTTCCCTACTGAGTATACTTGTATGCTCACCCCACGTATATAAAAATGTTTTCAGGTCTCCAGGAAGAAATCAGGGATCGTACAGGGTCATACTAGTTCAGATGATGGGACAGTTGTTGTTGTAGTTATTCTTTCTTTTGGTACTTCTTTTTGGGGTTTTCTTTTACTTTTGTATCATTTACTTTTGGAACATGCATATGAGAATGGTTTGTTTTGCCTTTACCTGTACTTCCACTTTTTTTGTTTTTGGGATTTACTATCTTATCTCCCGATCCTATTAAATAAAAAGGGTAATTCCTTCCATCTTGTGTGTGATTCTATACCCTTGGTACTATTCGCCACTCCGGGACCTATTGAAGGCGGGTCTCGGAGGTCATTATCTCTACTTCAACTTGAAGAAGGAAGGGTCTGGAAACCTATTATCCCTTCTCTCATCTTGGTGAAGGTGGGTCGTGACAGATATTAATAGTATAACTATAATATTTCTCATTATATACCTTTTAGAACAATTCACAAATTTTGGACATGGGAAATGAAACACATCACATCATGGATATGGTAGCTGGTACATATGCACGAGCGATGATTACATTCCCTTAATGGCTGAATGAGTAAGAAAGTGGATAATATATTAAATTTAAATAAGTAATACGATGTAACATTTGTCATATATATTCAATATTCCCATCATTATGATTATTTAGTTGAGTTGTTGATTGAAAACAAATTACATCGCTTCACGAGATAGTAGTCCTATGTACTCATGGACGATGGATTTGATTCCCATTTTAAGTCATATTATATGGATAAATATTTTTAAATAAAAATAATAACATATACATATTTGGGATATACCATTTATATTATATGGTAATCTTTAATTTATAATTTAAGTTGAATATCTACTATTATAGAAACCTCATTTAGATCTCTTATTAAGAGCCACAAGATTGGTATTTCCTGAATAAAAGAACCAATATAAAGTGGATAATTATGTTTTAGATATCTTTTTGTAGGTTTTGGTTGAGATAAATGCATTGATACATGTAAATAATTGAAGGGATGGAGTTCCCTTCTATAATTGTGGTGAAGTAATATTTTTGTAAATAAACAAAACTATTCAATAATGGGAAGTGACTTTCACCCCATGTGACTCAAAAATTGGTAAATAATGGATTTTTGGGATGGTATGATATATCCACAAATTCTGAAAAATTATAAATGTATTAAACAAGTTATTACCTTATCATCTATGTTATCTTACTTTTACCATTTTAGTTTCCACTGTGATAATTAGGGTTTTAATTTACATTTGTAAACTATACTTTTAAGACTAAAAATAAATGATAATTATTAGAAAACTTGGACCTAATGGTTATAAATATTAAATATATTTTTTTCATTTAAAATTTATTGTTTGGTGAAAGTTAATTTAAATAAAATCCCATGTAATGCATTAACCCCCATTTTAACCATAACTGAGGAACATAATTTTTATTATCTATAGTATTCCTTAAAAATAAAATTAAAATATACTATATTACATAATATTAATTTTTTGGATTCCAAATATATAATCCATTTCATCAAATTCAATTTACATAATTGGTTTTATTTTATTTAAAAAATCTATAAAGGTCATGAAAAAATACGGTCCTTCAAAAAAAATTCCCTAATATAATCTTTTTTAATACAAAAATTCATCATAAAATTGGTTCCAATTAATTTAACTAAATTAATAAAAGTGTAATTTAACTAGTTTTAATTAAAAAAAATTAAAAAATTTGATATTTTAAAAATCATTAAATGAAAAGGCAGTTTTCAGTAAAAATATATATTTTTCAATATAGAAAAAGGTAATATTTTTAGGAAATTATCAAAAATACACTCATAGATAATTTTTAGTTGATTATTTAAAAATCATGTTAATTTTGTTAAATAAATTTTATAAAAGTTTTAATAAATAATTTAAAATAAGTGTGCAAAACATGATCAATCTATTTTTAAAAAAATATTATTTTAAACATAAAACTAGATTTTTTATTAACGCATTCTTAGAAAAATTATTAAATAAATGATTAATAATTTGACGGAATATATAATATATAATTATCCTCACTATAATTCACTAATATATTAATGACTCTAGAATTCGTAGACCTTTGAAAATGGTTATATTATTACATCGGTATAAAATTCAAGGAATCACACCCCAAATGACTGAATAGTTTTGTTTTTTAGTAAAGTAGAGACATACATGATTCAAATATTACATTTGAAAACACATATTGCAACATTTTGTTTCCAAGAATAAAATTATTCTCTCTTTAATATCCTTGGATAATAAACGTATTACGCTTCATGGATTTATAAGGAACAGAATCAACATAAGGGTGAGTTGAAATTCTCAGTGAAGGTTAAGTATATTTGAATCAATATAAGGGTGAGCTGGAATTCTCAGTGAAGGTTAAGTACATTTTAATCTATCATAAATCACTATGAATGTTCAACAGAGAAAGGTAAATAACTAAACACACATTCTATTTAAACATATTTGACTATAATTATAAGATAAGGAATAATAAAAATGGTGAGGTAATAAATTGATACACATTCCATTTAATCAATAACATGAGAAAAATATGATAGGAAAAAATAATGATCAATTAATTATATATAAATAATCACATTAGAATGAAACGTTCTATGGATATTCTTACTACTAAAATATTCAAATGGAGTATAAATAACTGAGTTCAAAATGATAGAATTTATACTTCCAGATATTTTAATTATACCATTGATGATTTGTTCCAAGAAATATAATATTTTTGAGTATTTATGAAAATTAATTTAAAATTTCTGATACATCATGCAAATACATATAGAAAATGTGTCTGGAATCAACAAAAAACCATATCTAGTTTGTCTTATGAGACCCAACAATGCAATGGGGGATATAGTAGACCATGAATATTAATTAATCAATCCAATTCATTTTTCATTTTAATTAATAATATAACTAAATCAATATTCCTAAACAAAATCAATAACTATCTATATCTTAAGAACTAGTCATACTAAATATGAATACATTACCTCATCAATTAAAAATAAAATATCCAATAAAATGTAGAGAATGGTATCATCAGATTACTTCCTCATGTAAAAATTCAAAAAATGATGTCATCATGCATGAATAAAATTAAAGATATTGTTAGAATATTTTGGAAGGAAAATACACTTATTTACATTGAAATTTTATTTTAAAAACTAAAATCATCAAATGTAATATATAAATAATATTCACTAAAATAATATTGAAATATTATAATATAATATTATAATAATTTAGGTTTCATGGTGGTGGAAAATTCCATTATTTTTGTTTGAGTTAAGACCCAATTCATTGACACTTTTCTATGAAATTTAAAAACGCACAACATTTTGAAAATGATATGAATATTCCTATTAAATATTTTTTGTAAAAAGTTATACAGGAGTAAAAATGAATTTTAAAAATCATTATAGAATAGTAAAAATGATTTTTTTAGTAAAACAACGGCATTTTAGAGTAATATTCCTCAGTTGATCCTTAAAAATAAATTGTCCAGAATAATTATCAGATTTTGAAATAAACCAATTCTAGTTGGTTTTTTTAATCACAAATACCATGAAATAAATAAATTCAAATGAAACATTGAATAACATGAATAAAAAGTTATTCATTATATAATATCTAAGGGGTACTATATACACTATAAAAAATTAATTAGTGGTGAATATGAAATATGTCTCACATAAGTGATAGTTAAAAGAGAATCCCTTTTGACTTTATAATCAGTTAAATTGTATTCCACATGCATGAATAAAAATTGAAAAATTATTAAATATCATGATAATAAATAAATAAATCATATTACATGTAAAATGGGGATTATATACACCTCATAAAATAATACTTGTGCATAACATCAAAATTTCCTCAATGAAAGAAAAAATTGAGACGAAGCCCCTTACCTTAGGTTCGATTACCATTGTGTGTATTTGATACTCTTGCACAATAAATATATATTAATTTTAAACATATTCCATAATAATAATCATATATATCATCAAATAATTTATTTAATTAAAATATTTTACCACCAATTTATTATCAATTCATTATTAAAATAATTTTTTTGGGTGGTAACTGCAAAGTTTTTCATGTATGTTTTAATTTGGATGTTCTCATATTTATAATATTTCCGTAGTTACATAATATTAAAGAGACTATTTATGGTTTAAATAACATATAAGTTAAATAAATATATGTATTTAGATTCAACTATAAATATAGAGATTTAATAAAGAATAACATCGTTCATGGAGACGGTACTTCATATGTACACATGAATGTTGTGGTCATTTTATGATGGATATAAATAAATAATTCTAAAGAATAATAAACCATTATATAATCTATAAAATGTTATATATATCATATATAATCATTATTTCTATATTAATAACCATATATGTAAAGTAGTGATGAAAACTTACACCGCTATGTAGAGATAGTATGTCATTTGTATGATTGATGATTTCATTTTTTATAGGATGAATAAAAGGCGGGATATGGTTGTATCATAATCATAATAACAGGTCATAATCAGTATGATATATGAATAAATAAATTATTGTGTAAAAAACATATGAATTGTTTATACAAGATTAAATAATCATGAAAGAGTTGGTAAAGATGGAATCCACTTCTTCAGAAGACTTCCTTTAGATTTCTTTTAAAGGGATATTGGGTTATCCTTTTAAGAAGAAAAAACCACTAGAGAATGCATAGGGATTTTTTAGGGAAATTTTATACTTAAAAAATATTTGGGTCCATTTTTTGTAAATAAGTGAAGCAAGTGGTGCTATTTTATAAATGAGTTTAGGGGCACTTTTGTAATTTCTCAAAATATTAAAATATAATAAGACTATTCGTGAGATAAATGTATCCAAAAGGAAAAAAATTAATTATTGATGAATTTATACAGCATAAATTCACCAATTTGGGATTATATAATATTATTATGATTTTAAAATAATTTAATAAAACATTATACTCATGAAAAATAATTATCCTCAATTTTGACAATACTTATTACATTGACTTTAATAATATTAATAAAAAATGATAAAATATAAAATAATATCTTAATAAATTTTTATTAATTCATATTCATATATAAAATTTTTTTCTCATACTAATTAATTAAAATTATATTAAATTTAAAATTTTCAATATCATTTATTTAATTTCTCCATTAATTGAATAATTACCCTAACAATGTTGTGTAAGAATTTAAGTTAATAATTTTTTCTGTAAAAATTAAAAATAAATTAACATGATGTAGCTAAATATTTTATATTTAAAAATTCCATTTATAGTCAAACATATACTCTGGATATCTCTGTATTAAAAATATTATATTTAATACAAACATTAATGTGACATCTTTGACTTTTCATTAAATAAAATATTAAAAAGGTCATAATATCATCCAAATGGCCATAAACATTCATATAACTAAACTTTGAATTTTTATTGATGAAAATTAGTGATAAAATAAAATTTTATCAAGTATTAGGTTCATTTTATTGTCCATGCATATTATTTTTAGCCTTTATTACCAGATTTACCTTTACAATGGTAATAAAAATTATTACTTTTATTATTCATGATAAAAAAATGGGAAATATATACTACATTTTTACCCACTAATTATAAATTTTAAAAAATATTTTAAAATTTAAAAACAAAAATATTTCATAATTTAATTTAAAATTTATTTGGAAAAACACCGTGGAAATAATTTTCATAAAAATGTATTTCTATGGAAAAAATTGTTCTAAAAAAGATTAGTTATAACTATGATTAAAATTTAATTAATTGTATAATATATATATAAATTGTAACTAATTTACATTTATATTAAATTTGAATAACTAATTTAATTTTCAATATAATGAAATTGATTGTTTTTAAAAATTTGTATTTTCACTATTCACTAGAGAATCAACCATTTCTGAAAAAGTTCCCAAAAAATAATCCTAAGATAGTTTTAATATGTTTACTTCAAAAAACACATGAATTTTTTTGAATGAATTTTATAAAAATGTTAAAATTTATTATATTTATTCTCTCATATAAAGGAATAAAAATAACTTTTTAAACATAACATATATTTGAATAATAAAATGACTCTACCAAAACTTATTTGTTTATTTACAATTGATAAATAAATTTTTCATTGAATATAATAATTATTTAAATTTTATTATATAGTCCTTCATATTCACACCTTCCAATTGGATGGCTATTTTATATTTGAAATTTTAATATAACACTATTTAATAGCATATCTCGATTCATTTAGTGTTGGTGATGCATGCACCATAAGTTATCAATTAAAATTTATATATTCTGCAATATTAGGATGTTATATTCTAACCACCTTCAATAAATTTCATAATCATAATTTTAATCTACACTTCAAATATTAAAGGATTCTATTGGAATATTCTTTTATAGAAATACGACTTCAGAAAAAAGGGACAATAAAACATCCACATGAAAAGAGATATAGGGAAGAAAAAGGGTCATCTAGGATTAAACATAATAGGTTTCTAGGAATCTAAATAGTGAGAAGTGGAAACGTGGATAAAGAAGATAAAAGTAAATCTAAAAGACTAATGGAATGTGATAGAGATCATGGTCATGAGAATGTTAAAAATCACAAAAACATAAATCTGTAATGGGTTTAAAAGCCACTTATTTCTTAGAATTAAATGTAAATAAATAAAATTTATCTTCCAAATTAGTTTTCCTATAGTTGTGGAATTCATTTAAATCATACTATAAAAAACAAGTTAAATGTAATTATTGAAAATTATATTTTCATCCTTTAATAAATTTTCACCACAAACTCATCATTTAATCTATATGAAGAATATGTATTTTTCTTCTCTTTAAGAACTAGAATCTACTTTTATGGATCCAAAAATACATAAATAAAATAAAATATATTCCCCATATCATAATTCATTTACCAAAACCAATATTATTAGTACAAGATAATATAATTTAAAAAAATAAAAAAAACCATCATGTGAAGAAATCTATAGTAATCTCCAAACATTCTGTAGTAATGCCCATTATTCAACACAAATCATTCAAAAAATAATTATCCTTAAAATTAATCATAAATTTTCTATCCTACTATTGAAGCCCAAAAATAATAAGTACTTTATAACATAGTCATCCAAGATAAATTTAATATTTATCTCTAAATATTTTCCTCGTCTAAACATCTAAGCCCCATGATATAGTAACCATTTTTATAGATAACTGGAATCATTATAATTCCACAATAAAATCATAAATTCCATTAAAAGTAAATTCAACCTTTATTCATCAATAAAATTCAATAACAATCTATTTACCTTAATCTTATGGGGTCCCAAAAATAGTGAGCGTCTTCTTAAATATTACAAATCTCATAACACCAAATCAATTTACAATCTCATGGTTATCTATAAGATAATGAATAATTTACTAAAATGAATATATCCTTTATCTATAATATCATTTAAATAATCAAAAAATATTACATACTAACATGTATGTCACATAGGATAACAGGAAGGGATAAAACCTTATCACCCCTCCATAGTAAGATCAAACCTCATATACTTTCGGGATGCAATCGGTTATCACTAGACTTTTTTATTATCCTTTTTATAAAAATATTTTAATATAATTCAGAAAAATTTGACCAAAATGAGATAAAAAACCTAAAAATAGCAATGATATATTTATAATTAAATAAATGTTCTATCAATAATGGTTAATTATCATTTAATAATATAAAAAATAAAATCAAAAATTATTATATTAAACTAAATGACCATATAATCCCTAAAGGTTTTCCTTAACTTCAAAAAATATCCAAATATATAAATTAATTATTCTATTAATATCTATTTAACTAAAACATATATAAAACCAATGGGTCTAATGTCCACAAATGTATCCCAAAATATTCTAAATCTTGATTCACTCCCATAACATGAATCCTCAAAAGTGTGTCTAAGAATTTAAATATATGATCAAAGTTAAATGCATAAACCCATGGTGTGGTCTATAACTCTTAACATAATTCATACATATATTCTTCCAAAATGAAAAATGAACCTCAGATATTCCATGATTTTTTTGACCATAGTAGCATTGGTGAAATAATTCTTCAACACATTGTTTTTCACATTTAATTTTAATCTTGTTTCTTCTGGTTCCCACCATTGACAACATCCAAAAATAAAAGCATAATCATAAAAATACAATAACCAGAGTGAGCTATCAAATATTAATTACATATGATTCAAAAAATATCAAAATCCTAAAACAATATTTTGAATCTATTAGTCTTTATGTTTAACCAATATTATTAATAGTCATTACCAAATATATATAATTTTATCAGTTACATAGGCTTATCCTCTAAGTCACCCATATGGTTATATTCCCTAGTTTAAATTTTTTAAATATAGTTCCAAAGGATTATACTATACTTTCTATAATACCAACGGTAAAGAGCCAAATTCTAATATCATGTTGCTAGTGGTCACATTATTACATTAGAATAATATAGAATGAATTACATCCTGAAGGTCTAAATTGTGTAGTAATCTTAGTAAATAAGATACATACTTGATCCGTATAGTACATTTTAAATAATAAAACATATTTTTTTCTCAAGAATGATAGTATTCCCTAAAAAATATCCTTATATTAAAATCATAGTACACTTCATGGAATCCTTGTGAAAGGAAACAAAATAGGTTGAGCTCAAATTCATAATAAGTGTTATTTACAAAATAAGTTATCATAAATCAATATGCCTAATAAAAATGAAAACATAAATAACTAAAAATACATTCCATTTTCAAAATTTTGAATATCAAAATAATAATAGTAATGTTCAATATGGAATGATAAATAACTAAGAGATGAGAAATTTAATTAACAACTTGATCATAATTTGGAAGGAATAAATGATGATCAATTCATTCCATACAAATAAACACATGATAATGAAACATAACAATGGATATTATAAATAATAATAATAACATGGAATATTAATAAATGATTTCATAATTATGGAAATAATAATTTCATACATCCAAAACATACAATCTAGTCTTCATTCCAAGACATCAAATATTTTCAAGGCTTCGTGAAGAGACATCAAATACCGGTGAAACATCATGCCAAAACACCTAATAAATGTGTAAGGATTCATCCAAAACAATGTCAATTTTTTCAAATGATAACTGATAATGCATCAATCAGATTTACAAACCCCCAACATTCACCTACTGAGTCCAATTAATTCCACAATTTAAAAAATGATACAAATGAATCCACATTCTTTAATAAAATCAATAGTTGTCCATATTTGAAGATCTAGTCATACTAAATATCAATTATATCCCAGTAAAAATGATCATAAACCATCAACATATATATGAAGAATTGTATCATTAGAGTACCTACTCGACATAATATTCATCAAATATGATTACATAGATATAAATAATTTAAAGATATTATTTTATTTATTTCAAGAGGAAAATATTCTTTTTAATTGGAAAATAAATTTTAAAATCTAAAGATTACACATATAATATTGAAATAATTTTATTCAAAAAGGAATTAATATACATGTAAATTCATAATCAAATCATTTATGTGTTGTGATGGGGGGAATCTATGTTAATTTTGTATAAGTTAAAAACCCAATCTTTTCACACATTTCTATGAAATGTCAAAAGGAACCTTGTTTTGAAAACGGTAGGAAGATTCCATTTATAAAAATTATAAAAAGTAAAACATGGGTAAAAATTAAATTAAGAACTAATTGAATAATATTAGAAATATTTTTTAAATTTTTTATAAAACATATTCATTTTTATGTAATATTTCTCAACTGAGTCTTAAAAATAAATAATCCCGAATAATGACGGGATTAGGAAATATACCACATGCATGATTAACACTTGTAAAATCCTTAAATATAATTATAATAAATAAATTCATGATATAATATGTAAAATGGTTGTTTTATACACCTCATAAATGAATATAGGTTCATAACATCAAAATATCCCTCAATGAAGGAAAATTGAGATGAAGTCACTTACCTCAAGTTCAGTTTACTTTTTACATGTCTGAAAATACAATATAATAGATATATATCTCTTATAAATATATTCCAGAACCACACCCATATATATCATGCCATATATTATTTACCTATAAAATTATATCACCCATTTATTATATATACATTGTTAAAATAACTATTTTGGGTGGTAACTACTTCATTTCTCATGTATGTTTTGATTTAGTAGTTTCGTTATTTATAATTTTATCATAGTTACATAATCTCAACAATATTATTTATCTTTTAATTATCATTTATGTTAAATATATATATATTTATATTCATCCATAAATATAGAGATAGAAAATTTAATTACTTTGTTCATGGAGATGGTATGTCATACAACCTCAAGAACATCGCTTTTATTTATTGATGGAAAGAAAAAAAGATTGGAAAATAATAATAAATATTTATAGAATATTTATTATTTTTTATATATCATTTATAGTAATTATATCTAAATTTAAAACAATCAAGGTAATGTGGTGATGAAAAACAAACTACACCGCTATGTGGAGACGATATATCATACATACACACGCAAGACGATTTTATTTTTTCCTAGGATGGATAAAAGGTGAATATTATTATCTCATACACATAATAAAATATAATTATATATATTAAACTATAGATATTAAATTATTATGGAAACATCCAATAACAAGAAATTAGAAGAAGATATAAATTTGAAAATGTTGGTAAAGACAATTACCTCTTCTTCATCAGACGTCCATTAGATATCCTAATAATGGATATATGGTTTGTATTTTGGAAGGAAAATAACCTCTATAACATGGATATTAATTTTTTAAATAGATAATAGAAGATTTTTTTTGAGTTGTATGGATAAATTAGTTGTATATAAGTGAAGGAACGGGTCCCCTTTTATACTTATGGTTAGGGGCACTTTTCCAAATGCCTAAAACTATTAAAATATAATAAAACTATTTTAGATAGAAATTCATAGAAAAGGAATATAAATTAATAGGATATAACTTCTCTCACTATAACATATCACATTTATGATGGTTTAAATGTTATTATTATTTTTAAAAAATTTAATAAAATATTATATTCCGTAAATATTATTATTGTCAATTTCAACACTATTCGTTAGTTTGAATTTAATAATATCAATAAAACAATGAGAAATCAATAAAACTATTATATTAAGTACCATGAATTTCATATTCCTATATAAAAATATGTTATAAACTTAATTAATTCAAATTATATTACATTTAATATTTTAAATATAATATACTTGATTTATACATTAATTGAATAATTAGTACATTTTCCTTTTGTTAGAATTTAGGGAAATTATTTAATCACTAAAAATATAAAATAAATTACCATGTTGTATATAAATTATATATATTTAAAAATAAAAATTATAAGCAAACATTTCTATTGTATGATCCCATTATAAAAATGTAATACTTATAAAATATGGATGCTCCATCTTTGAATTTTATTTAAATGAAATATTATATTGGTCATAATCTCATAAAAATGGCCATAAATATCCATACAACCAAACCTTTAATTATAATCGAAAAAAATCACAGATCGAATAAAATTTGGGTAAGTGATAAGGTCAATTAATAGTCTTTATCATGTTATTTTTACCCTTAATTACTTAAATTACCCTTTATTGGGGTAATAAAAAATACTACGGATATTCTTTTTTATGAAAATAATAAAAGGGACCTATTTTCTAAATATATTGCAACTAATTCATAATATTTAATCCTACATTCATTATTCAAAACTCATAAGTGTCATAATATAATTTAAATTTAAAAATAAAAAATTCAATGAAAAATAGTATTCTTAAGAATGTGTTTTTATTCTAAAAAATGTACATATAAAAAAATTAGTTATAAGGATAATTAGAATTTAATAAATTAGATTATATCTAACTAAATATTATGTATTTAATTTTCAATCAAATTTAAATTATTAATATACTTTTTAATATAAATAAATCTACATTTTCAATAAAATCAGTATTTTCACAATTCATTGGAAAATGAATATTTTCATAAAATATACCAAAACATAACCCTATTCTAATTTTAATATTATTATTTCAAGAATATTTTAATTTTATAAAATCAATTTCCTAAAATTTTGAAATAGTTATTATATTTTACATACAATAGAAAGTAATAAAAATCTCTTTTCGAAGAAAACAGATATTTTATAAATAAAACTAATTTACTAAAAATTATGTGTTTAATTATTAAGAATATATATATTTTTATTGAATATTAGATTAATATATATTTCATAATATATATTATAATATTCACACATTCCAATTTGATATCTATTTTATAATGATCGTGTTAAAATAAAAATATTTAATAGTATATTATTGTTTGTTTCAACTCGGTGTTATGTGAACCATAATCTATCAATTAAATTTTATATATTCTAAAGTATATGGATGTTATATATTGTGATTAATTTAATTAGTTAATATATAAACACAATGTGTGTATAAAAATATGTTTTCCAAAAATACATTTACTTCACTATTAAATGATATTTATTTTGATTCACCATAAATGGAGGAGTAATGAATTTATTTTACTCTTGTATACAATATATTATTATAAAATTTTATTTAGTCATATTCATATGTGAAAATTTAATGGGTTGGATATTAAATTCATATTTAAATAATATATTTCACAATTATTTTAAGTTTGATGTTATGTGCCGTATACCCAATCAAACACAATTATATTCTTTTAAAATCTCATGTTGATACATTATCCTCAACTTCAATAATTTATATCTTCAAAATTTGATCTTATGCTAAAAAAAGTGTTATCCATATGAAAATACCTTTGTTGAAATCCCACATCATAAAAAGGTTAAATATATATTCCTCATGATAACAGATAAAGGGAAGTACAATGGTCATTTAGAATAACACATAACTTGGATTCCAAGTTGGAATACGTTGTTTGGAAGAGAAAAAATAATGAAATGGAAGCAAAGTGTAAACAATTATAGAGTGTGATATAAATCATTTATAATAATAAAATTAATTATTGAGAGAAATTTTATGACCAAAACCCCATAAATCTATGAGGTGTGAACAGACCATTGACTCGATGGAAATGAATTTAAATGTATAAAATTTTTTATGATCCTTTTAAAAAATTTGGGGTATAATTTTACTATAATGATAGAGAACATCATAAAAATACTTACCCGATATATTTTTATTTCATAAGTACAATTTTATCCTTTAGTTGTGCGTCATTCAATTTATGCTTCATTTCTTAATCAAGGAAATGAATATAAAATTTGGATTTTTATACCTGAAGTGCTAAAATTGACATTTAATAGATCATGATATCAATAAAAGAGTTTCAAGTATTTATTTATTTCCCTATAAATTTACCAAAACCAAAGAGTTTCGAACTATTATCCATTATATTACATTAATCTCTAAAACCTCAATAGTAACACCCAAAATTCATCTTATTCCTTTTGATAAATTTGTATTGGTCTGGGATGGCTCAGACCTCTATTGTCCATTACTTTATCAAAATATCGTGTTTGGAGTTTTATTGGAGGAAACGATATCCCATTTCAAGTGATTTAAAAATTTATATTTTTTCCATCAATAGATCAACGTTGGTAGGTTAGCATCGATAGCTCATCATCAATCGCTCAACATCGGTAGGTTGGCATCGGTAGCTCACGTCAGAAGATCAGTGTCGTTAGCTTAGTATCAGTATGTCAGGGCATTAGTGACTCAGAGTGCCAATAGGTCATGGTGTCAGTGACTTAAGGAATCAGTAGGTCAGGGAATAGGTGACTCAAGGGGTTAATAGGTTAGGGTGTCGGTGACTCAGGGCCTCAATTGGTTAGGGGTCAGTGACTCTGGGCATTCGTAGGTTAGGTTGTTGATGACTCAAGGAGTCAGTAGATTAGGGCGTCAGTGACTCAAGGTGTCGGTAGGTCAGGGAATCAGTGTCTCAGGGAATCTGTTGTTGAGGTTGTTGATAGTTACGGGCATCGATAGGTCATCTTGTTGGTGACATAGGTGTCAGTGACTCTCCCATTTATGAGTTATTTTCCAGAATTTTCCAGATTTTCTATTTTTGTGTCTTTTTTATGTTACATAAGATAAATTCCATATTTAATGGTTTTTTGGGATATTTCAAATAGTATTGATCTTCAATAAACCTAAATATTTCTTTGACTTCTAAAACACATGGTCTAGGTCATGATCCAGCTTTAATGGCCTTTGAAACTATTTCCCCATATATTTAGGATCTGGCCTTTCTAAAGATGAATATTCCCTACAATTGAAACCCTCTAATTTTTATTGGTGCACTAAGAGCATTCCTCTATAGATGACTTACGTGCCTATATTATAACCCACGATTCAATTTTCCTTGGAGTCTCACGCTCACATGACACCCTATTTTGACACAATAGGATTTTTGGTCTGCTGTTGTTCAAAGTAGGGCTTTTCATTATTTATGTTTTATTTTTTTTATCATTCGGGGTGGTAGTGTAAAGACCCATAAATTTCAAGGAAATTTTTTTCTTAATTTTTTTTGGAATTTTACAAGAACGCAGTTTCTGACGGCACCTGATTCCGAGGACCGGTGTGCCCGGAATCATGTTCCGAAGTTTGGCTCGGGTACGTTCAGTGAACGAACGAGCGGGTTTTTCTAACATTTGAACCGGTGCTCGGAATCAAATTCTGAGGGCACCGATGGAATCACGGCACTGGTTTTTTCTTAGAAACGCCTCTTCCGGAGTTGCGTTTTCTCGGGTGTGGTTTTTAATTTTTTGGGCTTTAAGTTAAGAAATAAAATAATGTGGTAAAACAAACTTTATTTTATTTCACTTAAAGCCGCTTAAAGCCACTTAAAGCTGCTTAAGCAAAGTTAAAGTGGATAGGGTGAAATTCAAAATATCTTACCCTCTTGGTAGGATATTTGTGAGGTGGGGCCTGCACAAGCCCCACCGTTTCTTTTCCCCTAAGTAACGCACAGGCAACCCCCCTTTTAAATGAAATTCGACTGGGGCGTTTCCTTAAACTCTTAAATGCTCTTATTAATTGGGTGGTTTATTCGTTGAAATTAATTCTATGAATTAATTTTCTTCGTTTCATTACACATTTTCAATTTGTTGGCATGTTAATAAAATAAGGCCAACACACCTTCTTCTTGAATGTTGTGTTAAACCTTTGGAGAATCTCTAAAGATCTTCATCCTCCCTTCGAGAAAAACGTGAAGAACGTGAAGAACGTGAAGAACGCGAAGAACGCCGGCCTCCTATGAAAAGGGAAACGAAGAACACCGAGTCCTCGGAGATCGACGACGTGACGCCGAGTACTGCGACGCTGATGCTTCTTCTGCGACGATCCATCCCCGCGACAATCTTCGATCGGCATCTTGAGGTAGGGGATTGCGGTCCTTTTATTTCTTTGTGTGTTATAGCATCAAGATGGATTTAATTGTTGTAATTAAATCTGTATGTTCTTGACCTTCAGAGATCGTCGACGTGACGTCGTATTCTGCGATGACGCGACGCTCTTCCGCGACGCGACGATCATTCTCTACTGCGACGGTCATTTTCGCGACGAACTCGCGTCCGACGATGACAAAATTAGGGGTCGTTTCGAAAATGATTTTTACCTATGCTTGTTTTCCTCCGAGGCAAGAACGCGGACCAACCAATTAACAAGTTGGTCCGCGGATCTTTATTGCGGGACGTGGTTCATCAATTGATGGGATTTTATGGTGTTGTTTCAAACCGCTAACGCGGTGGGTGCGGACCAACAAACAAGTCCGAACCCACCGCCATTTGTTCTTGGTGTGTGGAACGGCTGACGATGACAAAACAGGTCACAGAGACGATTTTTTAATTCCGCAGGGAAGAACGGGACCCGGGAGGAGTTACGGTGCAGATGGAAATGGAATCGGACCACCGGAACAACTCCGGTGGCCCTCGGACTCCACCGGCGGCGCGGGTCGTCGGCGCGGCGGCACCGGCAGCCGGAGGCGGCGGCCGACCTGACCCGCGACCACGCGGGTCCGGCGAGACACGAGACGTGGCTTTTCTGTGTCCGCTGACCAAGCGCGGCCCCACGTGGGGCCGCGTCTCCTCTTTCCGCGGGGACAGCACGCCCCGCGGCTTCCCTTGCTCGGCCGCTCGGCCGAGCCGAGCCGAGCCGACCTGCCGGCCGGGTCGTGCCCAGGCCGGGCCGGGCTGCCCTGGTCGGGCCGGGTCGCGCCCAACCGGGTCGAACCCAGGTTGGGTTGACCCGGGTCGGGCCGACCCAGGGGGGTCGATCCGGGCCCAGACCCCCCGTTTCCGGACCTTTTCGGTCTTTTGCTCATAACATGAGCTACGGGCCTCCGAACGACGCGCCATCAGCGGTGATGTGATCCTTGGATCGAGACAGTCATTTTGGTATATCACACTCAAGGTTTTGGAATACTTTGGGTTCGGCCGAGTTGGTTCGTACACGAAACCAACCGGGCCCTCGGAGCGGAAACGCTCATATCTTGAGCTTCGGACGTCCGATTGACGTGCCGTCGACTTTGTTGAATTCCTCTAAGTGAGACGGATCTTTTGGCTTACTCCAACCGAGGTCTGGACGTAGGTGGAGTACGGTCGGGTTGGTTTTTCCATAAAAACCAACCGGGCCCCTGGAACGAAAAAGCCAATAACTCTCAGACCGGGCGTCCGATTGACGCTCCGTCTGTGACGTTGAGTTCCTGTTGGCGATACAGAACTTTTGGATACATCAAATCTGGACTATGTGTCAGTTGATGTATCAGCCTCTCGGCTCGTGGAGTGGACCCTCCCGAACGAGCTTGCTGTGTGTGGGAACCCTAGAGCTAGCTGCGACTTCTACTGTGACGACGACGACTGTGCAGAGATCCTCAGTGGATTCGATGGCAACGACTACAGAACTAAGCGATCCTTTGTGGGTCAGTGCTACCGATCCTGTGTGGGTCCGATCCGGTGTGGGTCAGCGCTCAGTGGTCCTGTCTGGGCCAGCGCCTACAGATCCTGTGTGGGTCTGATCCTGTGTGGGTCTTTGCGAGGGTTAGTTACCTATCGATCCTTTGTGGGTCAGATCCTTTGTGGGTCATTGAGGGGGTTAGTACCTATCTATCCTTTATGGGTCCGATGACTTAGATGGATCAGTGATCATCTCTATCGTCATTCGAAGAAGTATACCTGTGTGAGCTGAAACCCTGTTTTTCTTTCCTTTGTGGATTGTGTTGTGCTATCCTTTGTGGATTTACGTTTTGCTTTACTTTGAGGATTGTGTTGTGTTATCCTGTGTGGATTTACGTTTTTCTTTCTTGTGTGGACTGGGTTGTACTTGGGCTCGGATGTTGGATCCGAATGAGAATTGATGACTTAGGTATATGTATGGGCATATACCTAAGAAGTGTCGGATGTTACTTCGTGATTTTGTCTTTCCTTTGTGGATTATCCTTTGTGGATTCTGGGAGACCTTCGGGGGTCTCGGGGTCCCTACTGAGTAGCTTATACTCACCCCTGCATGGGCTATGCCCGCACTACGTTGTGTTGGTTGAAGATGACGGACAACAGTGATCGTGGTCGAGGTTGGCGGAGCAGGACGGTACCTGGAGGTGGACCACTGGACGGGGTGTACTCAGAGCGGACGGCTGGTCCGAGTAGCTGTGGAGGCTATCTGTACCCACCCTTCAGGTGGGACTTCCAGAGGAAGGCTCGACGCTGTGTCTTTTACTTTTCTGTTGTTGTTTTTCCCCTTTCAGTTGTACTTTACAGTTGGGCTTGTATTTCTGGCCCTCTTTACTTTTCTGCACTTACTGTTGTACCAGTTTTTACTTAGTGTTTACTTCTTCTGCTTGCTTACTCTGTGGTGATGGTTTAATTTAAAAAGGCAATGCCTTCCCTTTTTACCGGGATTTACGCCTTGGTGCTAGTCGCCAGCCCCTGGCCTATGGAAGGCGGGCTTGGGGTAGTCACAGCACGGGCCCTGAGGACGGGTCGTGACAAATTGGTATCAGAGGAGTTCGGTTCTACCGCAGACTCTGATCTTTCTTCTATGTGAAGCAATAGTGTTAAGTGTATTGGGTGTGGTTATCAGTCCAGGGAGTCCAGTGTTGGTGCGGCGGCCGATGTATCCGTACACTAGGACCCTGACTTCTAATTTCCGACTTAATGCACGAAAACATTGATTGCGTGTGTGTTTCAAGTTTTCTTTGTGATTACTTTGTGTCAGCTAACCAGGTATACTGTTCTGACTGTGGCTCACCTGTTTCCTTTTCAGGATGGCCCCATGACGGCAGCCATCTAGGTTTCTGAGAGTTGAGCGTGACGACAGCCCACCGAGCGATGAGGCCTCGGTGCAGGGCCCTTTGACACCTGAGGCACCGGCGGTACCTTTACCCACCGAGCCACCGATGCTTCCACCCCCAGCCGCTGACGATGCACGTCGCCTTAGTGCACTTCATGAGTTCCAGTGCCAGCGACCACCCAGGTTCCGCAGGGAGACGGACCCCTAGGCAGCCAAGGACTGGCTGGAGGTAGTGGTGCGAGTTTTTCGGTTAGTGGGGACACCAGAAGACCTCATGGTGATCCTCGCAGCGAGCCTACTGCACGTAGCAGTGGGCCGATGGTGGATCTTGATGCTCCAGGTGCACGATGAGGCATCTATCCTCTGGACAGACTTTGAGGGCTACTTCCGCTCAGAGTTCTTCCCGGCCACCCTCCGTGCGGTGCGCATCTAGGAGATTCTACAGCTATGGCAGGGCAGCTTGACGGTCACCCAGTACTCGGCGAGATTTACCGATCTCTCTCGATACTCGACCGACATGGTATGGGACCCATTCTTCCGGGCCCATACCTTTGATCAGGGATTGAGACACGAGATCAGGGCGTCGCTGATCTCCCTCAGCATTCTGACTCAGGCAGGAGTACTGGAGCGAGTCTTTTTGATCGAGAGCTTTCTTGCTGAGACTTCTCCAGCGGCGAGACCTACTGCGGGGCAGCACGTAGCAGAGTCTTCCACAGCAGGCAGTCAATGGATGACTCAGGGGTCCAGGCAGACCAGACCCTCACATAGACGGCCTCAGGACACTGGCTTAGCAGTGCGGGGCACACAGCACGAAGCCAGTCTTTCGAGAGGCAGGCAGTGCTACACATGTGGCAGACAGGGTCACATGGCTCGTGACTGTCCAAACCACCGTGCTGAGGAACAGCAGACGGTTGAGTGGCCACCCAGGAAGAGGCAGAGGGTCGACCGTGGTGGTCCGAAGGGAGGAGGCGGACGAGGCAGAGGAGCTGGCCAAGCAGCAGGTGGTGGGAGACGCTTTGAGGCTCTACCACCAACACCACCAGGAGGTCCACCTCGACCATAGGGAGCAGGCGGGAAGAGACAGGCACAACTCCAGGCAGTAGAGGCCTACTACCACGGCGCGCCTGAGATGATTCAAGGTACTATCTGTGTCTATTCCACCCTTGCTACAGTTCTTATAGACACAGGAGCGAGTCACTATTTCATAGTCGCTGCCCTTTTTCGGAGCTCGGAGATTCCGATAGAGCCGTTGGCTCGATCCTTATGGCTAGAGACTCCTATGGGAGCAGACTCGACGATTACGCACTGGTGCCCGCAGTGTGAGATTAATCTAGGAGGCGAGATCTTTGGCTGGGATCTTCTTGTAGCGGTGTCAAGTCCTTACGACGTCATCTTGGGCATGGATTGGTTATCTACAGTCCATGCACAGATTGACTGTATTAGGCGCAAGTTGTGATGTGTACGCACCGACGGGAGTAGGTTCACCTTCACCGGTGAGAAGGGAGCCTTCACAGCATAGGATGGACTCTCACAGAGGAGAGGGCATCCCATCACTCATCAGTTGTCTAGCCTCATCCTAGGAGCAGTTGACGTGTGGAGTCCTAGTTTTCCAACAGTGGTGGATCAGTATGTGGACGTCTTTCCCGACGACGTTCCAGGGCTACCTCCTTGCAGAGAGGTAGACTTTTATATTGACTTGTACCCCGGGACAACCACGATATTGACTCCAGCAAATTGGATGGCCCCCGCTGAGCTTCTAGAGCTACGAGTACAGCTGGAGGACTTGTAGGGCAAGGGATTCATCTGACCCAGTGTTTCACCCTGGGCTTCCCCGATATTGTTCTCCAAGAAGGCGGACGGGAGATTGCGACTATGTGTCGACTATCGTCGCCTGAACCAGGTGACAGTGAGGAACAAGTATCCGCTATCGAGGATTGATGACCTCTTCGATCAGCTCAAGGGAGCACGGTGGTTCTCGAAGATAGACCTCAGGTCAGACTATCATCAGCTCAGAGTTTGGGACGAGGACGTGCAGAAGACGGCCTTCAGATGTCGGTATGGCCACTATGAGTTCTTGGTTATTCCATTCGACGTAACCAACTCTCCAACAGTGTTCATGGGCCTCATGAATAGGATATTTCATCCATACCTCGATCGATTTGTCGTGGTCTTCATCGACGACATTTTTATATACTCGACGACTGAGGAGGAGCACGCCTACCACTTACGGGTTGTACTGGACACACTCCAAGAGAACCATCTTTATGGAAAACTCTCGAAGTGTCAGTTCTGGATACGCGAGGTCCACTTCTTGGGACACATCATCTCTGAGGCGGGAGTTGCAGTGGATCCTGCGAAGATTGAGGCAGTGCTATCTTGGGAGCCACCCAGGAGCGTGACGGAGGTGTGGAGTTTCTTGGGACTAGCTGGATACTATCGAATATTTGTGCCAGACTTCTCCAGAGTTCCGGCACCGCTCTCAGCTTTGACAAATAAGGGGAAACCCTTCGTGTGGTCAGATAGATGTCAGCAAAGCTTCCAGTAGTTGAGACAGAGATTGACCAGTGCACCTATCTTAAGGTTGCCTGAGGAGGGAGTAGGGTACGTAGACTACTGCGATGCATCAGGGACCGGACTCGGATGTGTCCTGATGCAGGAGCGGGCAGTGATCTCCTATGGATCACATCAGTTGAGGCCGAATGAGCAGAACTACGCTACCCATGACCTAGAGTTAGCAGTAGTGGTCTTCGCTCTGAAGACATGGCGACACTATCTGATGGGGGAGCACTTTACAGTCTTTTCTGAACATCAGAGTCTCAGATAAATCTTCTCTCAGATGGATCTGAATCTGAGACAGCGGCGATGGCTCGAGTTCCTCCAGGACTATGACTTTGAGATAGTCTATACTCCTGCGAAGGGGAATGTGGTAGCCGATACTCTCAGCAGTAGGACGGGCATTCAGCTACTTGAGGAGGTGACAGAGCAGCTAGCCTCTTTGCAGATATCCTTCGTGGATAGAGATGGAGCAGCCTTTCTCCAGTCTCTCACAGTCACTCCTCCACTACTGCAGCGGGTCAGAGAGGCACAGTGTGGGGACGCTGACTGTGAGATGTGGCGTGCACAGATATCCTCAGGACAGGCACTTGATGGTTTCTCCTTTAGAGTAGAGTATGACATCCTTTTCAGAGTACGTACCTTAGTACCAGTTGCTTTACGGGAGGAGGTGTTGAGAGAGTTTCACACTTCTCCTTTGGCGGTACATCCTGGAGTGGCGAAGATGTACCAGGATCTCAGACGACAGTACTGGTGGCCGGGCATGAAGAAGGTTGTGGCAGAGTTCGTTTCTCGATGCCTCACCTGCCAGCAGGTGAAGGCTGAGCACCAGGTACCAGCAGGCTTGGTACAGTCCTTAGAGGTCCGGGAGTGGAAGTGGGGCGGGATATCTATGGACTTCGTGATTGTACTTCCATGCACTTCCAGAGGTCATGACTCCATTTGGGTGATTTTCGACCGACTCACCAAGTCGGCTCACTTCTTACCCATCAGAGAGTAGGGCTCAGTGGAGAGCTTGGGGCATCTCTATGTTTAGGAGATTTTACGGCTTCACGGTGTGCCATCATCTATCGTCTCCGATCGAGATGCTCGCTTTACTTTCCAGCTTTGGAAGGGGTTGCAGGAGGCGTTCAGGACGCAGCTACGTCTGAGTACAGCCTTTCACCCTCAGACGGATGGTCAGACAGAGAGGACCATTCAGACTCTCGAGGACATGCTCCGTGCATGTGTCCTCAACTTTGGTCACAGCAGGGAGGACCACCTACCCTTGGTGTAGTTCGCGTACAACAACAGATACCACTCCACCATCGAGATGGCACCATACGAGGCGTTGTACGACAGACCTTGCAGATCTCCATTGTGCTGGACAGACCCTGGGGAGTCAGCACTTGTGGGACCAGAGATGGTCCGGGCCACGACAGAGAAGGTCCAGGTCATCTAGGAGCGTATGAGGACAGCTAAGAGCCGGCAGAAGTCTTATGCTGACAGGAGACGGAGGCCACTAGAGTTCGAGGATGGCGACCACGTCTTCTTGCGTGTCTCACCTCGACGTGGATTACAGAGATTTGGCTGAGGCGGAAAGTTGTCTCCAAGCTTCATCGGGCCATTCCAGGTCCTTGGCAGGATTGGCGAGGTGGCTTATCACCCGTCTCTACCACCTCAGTTGCACCGGGTGCACGACGTCTTCCACGTATCTCAGCTGAGGAGATACGTGCACGACCCGACGCACATCATTGACCATGGGGAGCTGGACGTCGATGATGGGGCGACTTTTTCTGAGATCCTAGTGGAGATCGAGGATCGACAAAAGTTGGTCCTACGTGGATGGTCGATTCCTCTAGTGCGCATCAGATGGCATCACGGGAACCTCCAGGAGAGCACTTGTGAGCGGGAGGCTCAGATGCATGCTCAGTACCCACATTTGTTTCCCTATCTTATGATGTATCTTTATGGGGATGTAAATCCATGAGGTGGGAGTGATTTAAAGAACCGTAAATTTCAAGGAAATATTTTTCTTAATTTTCTTTGGAATTTTACAAGAACGCAGTTTCTGACGGCACGTGATTCCGAGGCCCGGTGTGCCCGGAATCATGTTCTGAAGTTTGGCTTGGGTACGTTCAGTGAACGAACGAGCGGGTTTTTCTAACTTTTGAACCAGTGCTTGGAATCAAATTCTGAGGGCACCGATGGAATCGCAGCACCGGTTTTTTCTTATAAAACGCCTCTTTCGGAGTTGCGTTTTCTCGGGTGTGGTTTTTAATTTTTTGGGCTTTAAGTTAAGAAATAAAATAATATGCTACGGCAAACTTTATTTTATTTCACTTAAAGCCACTTAAAGACACTTAAAGCTACTTAAGATGATTTAAAGCGGATAGGGTGAAATTCAAAGTATCCTACCCTCTTGGTAGGTTATTTGTGAGGTGGGGCCCGCACGAACCCCACCGTTTCTTTTCCCCTAAGTAACGCACCTGCAACCCCCCTCTTAAATGAAAGTCAACTGGGGCGTTTCCTTAAACTCTTAAATGCTCCTATTAATTGGGCGGTTTATTCATTGAAATTAATTCTATGAATTAATTTTTTTTGTTTCTTAACACGTTTTCAATTTGTTGGCATGTTAATAAAATAAGTCCAACACACCTTCTTCTTGAATGTTGTGTTAAACCTTTGGAGAATCTCTAATGATCTTCATCCTCCTTCGCGAAGAACGCGAAGAACGCGAAGAACATGAAGAATGCGAAGAACGCGAAGAACGCCGGCCTCCGATGAAAAGGGCAACGAAGAACACCGAGCCCTCAGAGATCGACGACGCGACGCCGAGTACCGCGACGCCGAGTACCGCGACGCCGACGTTTCTTCCGCGATGATCCATCCCCGCGACAATCTTCAATCAGCATCTTGAGGTAGGGGATTGCGGTCCTTTTATTTCTTTGTGGGTTATAGCATCAACATGGATTTAATTGTTGTAATTAAATCTGTATGTTCTTGACCCTCGGAGATCGTCGACGCGACACCATATTCCGCGACGACGCGACGCTCTTCCACGACACGACGATCATCCTCTACTGCGATGGTCATTTCCGCGATGAACTCGCATCCGACGATGATAAAGGTAGGGGTCGTTTTGAAAATGATTTTTACCTATGCTTGTTTTCCTCTGAGGCAAGAATGCGGACCAACCAATTAACAAGTTGGTCCGCGGATCTTTATTGCAGGACGTGGTTCATCAATTGCTGGGATTTTATGGTGTTGTTTCAAACCGCTAACGCGGTGGGTGCGGACCAGCGAACAAGTCTGAACCCACCGCCCTTTGTTCTTGGTGTGTGGAACGGCAGACGACGACAAAATGGGTTGCAGAGACGATTTGTTAATTCCGCAGTGAAGAACGGGACCCAGGAGGAGTTACGGTGCAGACGGAAATGGAATCGGACCACCGGAGCAACTCCGGTGGCCCGCGGACTCCAGCGGCAGCACGGTGGCAGCGGCCGACCAGACCCGTGGCCGCGCGGGTCCGGCGAGACACGGGACGCGTCTTTGTCGCGTCTGCTGACCAAGTGTGGCCCCACGCAGGGCCACAGCTCCTCTTTCCGCGGGGACAGCACGCCCCACGGCTTCCCTTGCTCAGCCACTCGGCCGAGCCGACCCGACCCGACCCGCCGGCCGGGTCGCGCCCAGGCCGGGCCGGGTCGCGCCCCACCGGGTCGGACCCGGGTCGGGCAGGGTCGGTCCGGGCCCAGACCCCTCGTTTCCGGACCTTTTCGGTATTTTGCTCATAACCTGAGCTACGGCCCTCCGAACGACGCGCTCTCAGCGGCGATGTGATCCTCGGATCGAGACGGTCGTTTCGGTATATCACACTCAAGGTTTCGCAATACTTTGGGTTTGGCCGGGTTGGTTCGTACACGAAACCAACCGGGCCCTCGGAGCGGAAACGCTCATATCTTGAGCTTCGGACGTCCGATTGTCGTGTCGTCGACTTTGTTGAATTCCTATAAGTGAGACGGATCTTTTGGCTTACTCCGCCCGAGGTTTGGATGCAGGTGGAGTACGGTCGGGTTGGTTTTGCCTTAAAAACCAACCGGGCCCCTCGAACGAAAAATCCAATAACTCTCAGACCGGGCGTCTGATTGACGCGCCGTCTGCGACGTTGAGTTCCTGTTGGCGATACGGAACTTTTGGATACATCAACTCTGGACTATGTGTCAGTTGATGTATCAGCCTCTCGGCTCATGGAGCGGACCCTCCCGAACGAGCTTGTTGTGTGCGGGAACCCTAGAGCTGGCTGCGACTGCTACTGTGATGACGGCGACTGTGCAGAGATCCTCAGTGGATTCGACGGCGACGACTACAGCACTCAGCGATCCTTTGTGGGTCAGTGCTACCGATCCTGTGTGGGTCTGATCCTGTGTGGGTCAGCGCTCAGCGGTCCTGTGTGGGCCAGCGCCTACAGATCATGTGTGGGTCCGATCCTGTGTGAGTCTTTGCGGGGGTTAGTTACCTATCGATCATTTGTGGGTCAGATCCTTTGTGGGTCATTGTGGGGGGTAGTACCTATCGATCCTTTGTGGATCTGAAGACTTAGATGGATTAGTGATCATCTCTATCGTCATTCGAAAAAGTATACCTGTGTGAGCTGAAACCATGTTTTTCTTTCCTTTGTGGATTGTGTTGTGCTATCCTGTGTGGATTTACGTTTTTCTTTCCTTTGAGGATTGTGTTGTGCTATCCTGTGTGGATTTACGTTTTTCTTTCCTATGTGGAGTGGGTTGTACTTGGGCTCGGATGTTGGAGCCGAACGAAAATTGATGACTTAGATATATGTATGGGAATATACCTAAGCAGTTTCGGATGTTACTTCGTGATTTTATCTTTCCTTTGTGGATTATCCTTTGTGGATTCTGGGAGACCTTCGGGGGTCTAGGGGTCCCTACTGAGTAGCTTATACTCACCCCTGCACGGGCTATGCCCGCACTACGTTGTGTTGGTTGTAGACGATGGATAGCACTGATCGTGGTCGAGGTTGACGGAGCAGGACGGTACCTGGAGGTGGACCACTGGATGGGGTGTACTCGGAGCGGACGGCTGGTCCGAGGAGCTGTGGAGGCTATCTGTACCCACCCTTCAGGTGGGACATCCAGAGGACGGCTCGACGCTGCGGCTTTTACTTTTCAGTTTCTGTTTTTCCCCTTTCAGTTGTACTTTATAGTTGGGCTTGTATTTCCGGCCCCCTTTACTTTTCCGCACTTACTGTTGCACCAGTTTTTACTTAGTGTTTACTTCTTCCACTTGCTTACTCTGTGGTGCTTGTTTACTTTACAAAGGCAATGCCTTCCCTTTTTACCGGGATTTACGCCTTGGTGCTAGTCGCCAGCCCCTGGCCTATGGAAGGCGGGCTTAGGGTAGTCACGGCACGGGCCCCGAGGACGGGTCGTGACAGGTAGTACTAATGTCTCCTTATGAATAAGGATGAAAACAAAACAAATAAGATAATAAGAATAAATAAACTTGGTGTGGGAAAATGATGGTGATGATCGTTTTGTTTTATATGTTACCCTTGAACTATGTTTTGAATTCTATGGGTTGTGTTCTAAAAATCTTTTTCATTTTGAACACATGTATATTTTTGAATAACTAATATAAGAATTGGAATCAGGATAATTACGTATACATGGTTAAATAAAAGGATGTCTGAGGATCAAATTTGTTTTCTGATAACCCATATTTTATCAAGTTAAATTAAAGAACTATGCTGCTAAATCTGAAGAGCCATTGCCTTATTGGTGTGGTTTTGTGTTGTGTGTGGTTATGTTCTACCTTGTGTCTATATTGGTAGTTTGGTGTTATGGATAGGGGTGTTATTGTGTGTATGGGGTGTTAAAGGTGGTGTGATGGTATCATAGGCTGATAGATTGGTTGATTGTGAATGGATGGACTTGTTATGCAGTGGGACTACAACTGGGAAGCAGTTGTGTAGCGGGGCTACCAGAATGGGTTGTGTCAAGATCATTTTGATGGATATTCTAGGAATGGTGTTTTTATGTAGTGAGGATACTGAGTGGGTTTTTCATGAGGTGTGTTGGGGTTTTTCTTATTTATAGGAAGTAAAAGGCTTCATTATATTGAAGAATGATGGTGGAAGTGGTTGAATGGGTCTCTAGGAAAGGGGAGTGTGTAGTAGGACTTCAATTTTGTGGTTTTCTATAGTTATTTTGAATGTGGTTTTTTCTTGAAGAAAGGATTACATGGATAGTTTATTAGGGATGATTTTGAATATGGATGGTGATACCTTGTTTGGGAATTTCTATTAGAGTTTCTATGGACTTTGTGAAGTATGTGTGGGTTGTGATGTTACTCTTGGTGTGATGTATTTTTTAGTTGTAGAGGTAGGGATGGAAATAAAAAAAATAATGATCAAATAATGCGAAATAACATTTGTTTAAATGAATTGGGTGGGAGTATGTATCATGTTGGGTCTTGTTGTGAAGTGGTGATCTTTATCAAAATATAGAAGTGATCATCATTCATGATAGTACGTTCATGTAGAGGTGGAAGCAAGGGTAGTTTTTGTGGGTTGGTAATTTGTTTTGGAAACATAAAGGTTGCGCATATTTTTTGAATCCTATATGCATATACATGTTGTTCCTTGTGTTTCATATACACACCCCACCTGTACTCAACACTACATGCTGAACACCCCTAATGTTTTGGGGGAGGATGTATTTTCCAACATCCCAGTGGGAGGATGGATAGATGGGTACTAACATTACCCTTCACACTTTTCTAGGAAATCGTCACCCAAGACTCTTCAGGGAGGTTGTAATGTCATGAGGTTTAACACCAGATTAATGGTATTGGCTGTGTGATATGTGGTTTGTTTTACTAGTGTCTTCAGGATGTGGCTTTGGTTTTTTCGAGCAATATGTGTGGTGGTTGTAGCCCAGGTGTTTGTGGAAAGGATGTGATATGATTGAATCCTAGGTGTCTATAGGTGGGATGTGTGTGGTTTGGGGTCCAGATGTGTGTGGGTGTGTTGTGAAATTGGGGCTTGTGTATGTGTGGTAGTGCCTGAATGTTCGCCATTATGGATGGGTAGTTAACTAGTGGGATGTTATGTGGGGTACCAAAATTTTTATATGCATACTACTTTACATTACTGGAATTGTGTTATTTGGTGGGTGTTACTTGGTAAAGTTGGGGTGGATAGTATAAAATGTTAGGTTCTTTTGAGTTTCTATTTTTTTCTCACTTGAAAATTTGTATTTCCCTCGATATTTTGCAAGGGTGAATTTGGATTACCCCTACTGATTATAGTTTCATGATCACCATATATATATATATATATCTGTTTTCTGGTTTCCAAGGATATTTTTTGAACCATGATGGACCTTACACATCGAAAAATGTGGATGGCTATAGTGTCACTATTTAGTTTTATTTTGGTACTTACTTTGGAGTTTTCTATGTATTTATAGTTGTTATACTTTAAACATACATGTGGTATGGATTTTTGTTTCATTATATATTTGTATCATAGAGTTGTTTGAGGTTGATACATATTATCTACCCATAATGGTTACTATAAAAAGGGTAATTCCTCCCATTTTGTGTGATTTCTATACCCTTCGTGATGATCTCCACCTCAGGCCAATTGGAGCCCCGACTCAAGGGGTTGTTATCTCTCGTTCATCTTAATGAATAAACGTATCTACATCTGGATATCCCATCCCTAATCATAAAGAAGTCGGTTCGTGACAAAATGGAATCATAGGAAGGTGTTTAAGAGGTTGGATGGAGTTTTCAGTTCATAACAATAAGGACTTCTTAGGTTGGTAGGGAAACATTTTTAGGTTGTCATGGTGCGTGACGTTGGAAATGTAAGATTAGATAGGAAATTGGATTTTAGAGTCCCCGGTGATCTAATGCAAGGACTCTGTGCTAGTTTAACGATCAAGTGAGGCTACCCTAATTGTGGGGTAGAGACCCTAGGAAAATTACATTCATCATGATTACTTTGGTTCTTTTTTTGGGAATTTTCAGGAAATTAAATAACAAATTGAGTTAAAACGAATCCTAAATAAAATTCATAATATTTGGGCTTAGGGGTTCCTTATTTTCTATTCATAAATGGCTCATGGATGTTTACTGAGTGTGGTATTAGTAGTGGAGGGTCTGCAGGCTGACCCGATTGATAAATTTAGGGTCATTCTAGTGGAGGAGGAGGATCAGCGGTAGAAGATTCTTCGTGTTTTCAAGTGTCGAAATCTGGGAAAGTAAGAGGTTAATGTATTAGACATGGATATGGATAGTTGGCTCAAAGAGATTGTGATCAGCTTTAGCTTGATCTGGTATCCAATAGTGTACTGGGTTCCACAGGAATTAATCTAGATGGTGGGACCAGTGTGTCTGTGGTGGATGCTTTATCATGGGGAGAGGAAGGAGGTCAATGTTTTATGGGATGACATTGAGAAGGGGTTTGGTGCAGAATTCATTTCTTCCACGATTAAGGTTGAGAAGTGGCAGTAGCTTCTCTCAATGAAGTAGGGGGGGTATCTTAAGGAGGGAATTAGAGATCATGCTCAAGGTTATCCTATTTATTTCTCCAGATCTCTTTCTAGATGAGGATTCTTGGATGATTCACTTAGAGGATGCACTCTGTCCTCCTCTTCAGTATGCAGTTACTCCCTTCACCTGACCAAGGTACTTAGAGGTTCAGAAGAAGGATTAGGTAGTGGAAAATATGCCCCCATGATGAGGTCTACCGTGAGAGGGATGTCATCCATGTTATTCAAATGGGATGTCTGTTATGAGAAATTCATCGGAATCTGGTCCTTCTAGGATTTTTCCAATGGGGAGCCGGCCCTGATAGTTTCAGCTCTGACACTCTGGTCCACGCCCTTTTCCCACGGGCCAAGGGCCAAGGATTTTTTCCTGTGAAGGTCGTCGAAACCAATTGGGAGAGTTCTTTAGTCGAGATCAGTATAGTGGTGGTGGGAAGGTTCAGCGTCCGACTCAGTAAAATTTTCCAACCAGGCCTTTCCAATAATAGGGACAGTAGGACCATGCTACAATGAGGTTGGACAGTGCAAGAGGAGGCTGAGCTCAGGGTACTCCCCTAGAACCTCGATCATAGAATGGTTGGGGAGGCAGACGATAACTAAGGGGTAGTGGAACTAGGCATGGGGATATTCATACCATAGATGTAGCAGTTCCAACGGGTCCATAGATTGTTCAAGGTATGATCTATTTGTTTAGTAAACTTTCTTCTACCTTGTTTTATTTGGGAGCTTCTCACACCATCAATGCAACCAGTTTGGTCCATGCCCTGGGAATAGACATAGAGAGACTATCTTTTCCCTTGGTGTTTATTACACCCGTCGGAGGTCAAACTATCATCTTTCATGTTTTTCGATGATGTAAAGATAAGTTGGGGCCGCATCAGTCCTGTTGGGGTCTCTTTCTACTACAGATACTATTGTATGACATCATAATTAACATTGACTAGTTCTTTTTTTGTGCATGATATTATCAATTTCTTCTAAAAAGAGTCACGTTTTCATACATGGAAGGCTAGTGTGTAGCTTTCATTGGAGAGTGGAGTAGTCAGGTGGGAAGCCAGTGCGTGGAGCCTCATTTTTTCTTTTTAGATGATTTGTCTGTGGGATCAATGGATGCCAAGATCATGGAGGTTTTGGGAGTTTTTTGAGAGTTTTTGGATGGTTTTCCTTAAGGGGGTTGTGAGTCCACCCCCACGATGTGACATTGGGTTCGATATATACATACAACACAGTGATCATTTGATCTCAATGAATACTTATCAAAATGTGCATTCTATGTTTCAAGAGTTTAATATTCCAGTTCATGGCCTAATGAATAAGGGTCTAACCCAACATAGTGTGTCATTGTGGGGTGCTCTGATCATGTTTTTGAAGAAGGAACATGGTGGACTGAGGATATTAATAGACCAACAAAGAATAAATTTGGTAATGGTCAATAACATTTACCCTCTCTGGAAAATAGATAATCCTTTTGACCTATTGAGGGAAGCTGGTCGATTCTCTATGATTGATCTCTGGTATGGGTATCACCATCTAAGGTCGAATAATGGTGACATACCTAAGACTCATTTCATGTGCAGGTACGGGAACTATGACTTCATGGTTTTGTCATTCGGTGTTATAAATGCACCAGCTGTGTTTAGGGGGTTTATGAACTCCCTCTTTCATAAGTTCTTGGACTAGTTTTTCATCGTATTCATTCATGAAATCCTGATATACTCAATGTCATAGGAGGAGCATACCGAGAATCTTAGGGTTGTCCAAGAGGTCCTATAGAACAATCGAATCTTCGGAAAGCTTACAAAGTGAATGTTTTGGACATGAGAGTTCCCCTTAACTAAATATCTGGTGTCTCATCTAGGTGTACCAGTAGACCCATCAATGTTCTAGGTAGACTTTTCATTGGTATCACCCCAGAATGTTGTAGAAGTTCGCATTTTCCTTGATCTATCATGCTACTACAAGGGACCTGTACTATATTTCAATCATTTAGAAACTCCATTGACTATTCTGATTAGAAAAGGGAATGATTTTTTGTGTACCCAAATGTGATAGGAAGCATTCGGCTATCTGAATGGTAAGTTGGTCAGTGCTCCGTTACTCAGACTTCAAGAGGAAGGGGTGATGTTTGAGGTGTTTTGTGATGCTTATCATCTAGGCATGGGTTGTGTATTGATTTAGCAATGGGGATTGATATCCTATGGGTATAGGAAGTTTTCCCCCATTAATATAACTATGCCACCAATTATTTTGAACTATAAGTGTTCATTTTCTTACTAAAGATGTGGTGATATTACCTCACGTGGGAGCGCTTTCGGGTCTTCCCAGATCACAAGATCTTGAGGTACATCTTTTCTCAATGATATTTGAACATGTGACAGTAGATGTGTATGGATATTCACTAGGATTATTTTTTTTGATATCTTCTATACTTAGGAAACGCAAATGTTGTAGCCGATGCATTGAGGAAAAAATCGCAGAAGCATGTGTTTTGGGATTTGGTAAACGGTTGTTGGACGATGTAGGAGTTGGATTCATTAAACATAGATGAAGGAATGGATGGAGGAAGAGGTTGTATGTTATAAATGGAGGTAGATAAATTTATGTGGTATAAGGAAGAGGAGTCTTAGTGGGGAGACACAGAGGCAGCAATGATGTATGATCACATTAACAAGGGTTATGCTCTAGAGAGCAGATTGGAGGATGGTTAGGATTGTATTATATTATATTTGAAGTTGTTTGTTCTACTGGTAATGAATGACTATTATCTCCATTAGATACATAGATCAACCTTATAGTTACACCTTGAATTTTCCACGATCTACTCTGGCATGGGCGAATAGTTCTGGGGGCTCATGTTGAAGCGGGTCGTAGCGGATTTTGTGGCAATATGCCTGGTGTTCCAGTAAGTGAAGGTTGAGCACCATTTTACCGGTGGTTTGTTGCAACCCCTATATTTTTCCAAGTGGATATGGGATTAAATGTCTATGGGTTTCATCATACTATTACCTAGGGCATGGGGAGGATGTGATGTTATTTTGGTAGTAGTGGACCAGTTAACGAAATTGGCTCACTTCTTTGCGATCAAGGTGTAGAGAATAGTGGATGCCTTAGAATGAAGGTATCTGGGTAATTTGGGGTAGCTGCATGGAGTTATAAGATCCATCATTTCATCTCAAGATACACATTTTATTTCAAGAGTTCGGATGGGATTGAAGCACTCCTTTGGCACACAATTACACCTCAGTGCTTCTTACCTCCATTTGAATGATGGGATAACAAAGAGGAGCATCCATAAATTAGATGAAATGTTACGGGCATGTGTTCTAGAATTTAGTTGGTCTTGGGTGAGACATGTTTTCTTGGTATTGATTTCATACAATAATATCTATCACTATTCCATTGGCACAACTCCATTTAAAGATTTATACAAAAGATCATGTTTCTCACTCTTGTACTGGACGGAAGATGGGGAATTAACTATTCATGGTTTGGATGTCGTACTGAGTATGATAGAGAGGGTGAAGCTTGTCCATCAGAGGATTATGGAAGCAACAAACTAGTATAAGTTGTATTCCAATTGTAGGATAATGAACCTGGAGTTTGATTTTGGGGACCATATATTCATGATGGTTTCCTCTCATCATGGGCATAAGAGGTTTGATAGAGGGATTAAGAAGTCTCCCATTTCATGGGACCTTTAGAGGTGTTGGGACGAGTTGTAGAGGTGGAATATTAGCTATAATTTACACCATAGTTAGGGATGATCCACGATTTCATTTATGTCTCCCATCTTCATCAGTACCTTCATGATGAATCCCATTTCATTGATTTGGGAGAGTTGGATATCGAGGATGACACAACATTCATGGAGAAAACAATGGAGATCAAAGATCATTAGTATAATGTTCTGCATGGACATACAATTTTATTGGTTTGTGTATTATGGAGGCAAGGTGGCATGGAGGAGAGTACTTAGGAGTGAGAGATGCAGATGTGTGCCCAAAACCCAGAGCTGATTTGAGTTTTTCTCATATGATTTTCTTTGTGACGTAATTCTTGAACCTTGTTTCTTATGAGAATAGTTGTTTATTTTTATATGGAGTATGAAAATGTCCAAACATATGAAGGTGGAGGATTTGATCCATAATAAAGATGCATTAATGTGGATGCGATTAAACCACTGTGAGTGAGTTAGTTCCACCAAAATCGAATACTATCTTGACATGGGGGAATGAATTACCTGATTCATATGCTTGGGAAGTGTGAAATTTGGTGCCTGCATGGGATACCATTCAGTTTTTTGGATTGGAATGTCTCGAAGTATGTGTTCTTGGATGTTGAGGTTTCACTCCAATGAGGTGGTTTACCCTTGAGAGGTACCTTACGAGGTGGTTTACCATTTAGAGGTATCTTATGAGGTGTATTATCCTTGAGAGGTAACTTATGAGGTGGTTCATCCTTGAGATTTATTTTACAAGGTGCTTGTTCGGACCCCAATTTCTTATGGTTTGGGTTTTGAACTCTCAGAGGATAGAATCATTTGATAGGTATTTGATGTAATATCACATACCTCTATGGTCCATTACTTTGGAAAATCCAATGTTTGGGGTGTTATGGGAGGAAAAGGTATCTCCTTTCAAGAGTTTTCCATATTTATTGTTTTTCATTGGTATCTCATCATCGATAGGTTAGTGTTGTTAGATCATGTCGATAACTCAGTGTCACTAGGTAAGCATGAGTATCCCTCATTAATAGCTCAGCGATCGTAGATCATTGTGCCAGTGACTTTGAGCATCGATGACATGGGGCATTAGTAGGTCAGGGCATGAGTGACTTAGGGACTCTATCAGTCGGGACATTGGTGACTCAGGGAATCGGTACTTCTGGGCATCAGTGACTGAGGGTGTCGCTAGGTCAGGGCACCTTTGAGTTAGGGAGTCAATATGGAAGGGCGCCAATGACTCTAGGCATTGGTCGGTTAGGTTTTTAGTGACTCTATGTGTCCATAGGTCATAGTGTTGGATATTTAGGCCATTATTAGGTAGTCGCCTTAGTGACTTAGTCTTCGGTGACTCACATCGGTGACTCGCCAATCAATGATTCATTTTCCATCCTTTCCTTGTTTTTCTATTTCAGTGTCTTTTTATTAAATGTGTTAAATTCAATATTTGATGGGATTTTATGCCATTTAAAATGATATTTATCTTCAACAAATCAGAATATTCTTTTGATTCCTAAACCGTGTGGTATTTTTTCAGATCCGGCTTTAATGGACTTCGAAACCATTTCCCCATAGATTTACTATCTAAAAATTCTAAAGATGAATATTTTATTCCATTGAACACTTCCATTTTCTCTGGGTGTTCAGTGAGAATACCTTCCTAGGAAAGCTGTGCACCTGTGCTGTTTCCACCTATTCAGTTTTCCAAAGATTATCCTCCTTCCATGACCCCCTGTTTTATCTTAAGAAATATTTTTGGTCACTTGTTGTTCCAAGTAGAGTCTTTCATCCTCTCTCTTTTATTTGTGTATCATGTAGCATGGTTGTACTCATGTCTCCTTGTCAATACAGTTGAAAATTATTTCAAGAAGATAATTAGATGAAATTAATGAGGGGGTGGGAGCATATTGGTGATGATCATTTTATTTTATATGTTATCATTAATCCATTTTGTCAATAATATGGGGTGGGGTTTTTTGAAAATCATGGCCATTGGTGTTATCTGTTTCCACACCTGTATGTTTTTGAATCACTTTAGTAAAAATTGGAATCTATTTAATTACATATACTCAGTTAAATAAATGGATTCCCAATGTTCTAATATATTCTATGATAACTTATATTTTATCACGTGGTATTAAATTACATTTCTGCTAAATTTGAATAAACCTTGACTTTATGTTGTGGTTGTGTGATGTGTGTGGTTATGTTCAGCCTTATTACTTTTTTGGTAGTGTGGTGATGTTGATGGGGCTGTGATTGTTTTTATGTGGTGGTACGAATAGTGTGATGGTATCTCCGGATGATATATTAATTTTTTGTGGAATAGATGGACTTTTTATGTAGTTGGACTGCACCAGTGGAGTGTTTGGGTAGTGGGGATGCAATATTGGGTTGTGTCTTGTTCATTTTGATGGGTGTGTTGGGCATGGGTTTGTTATGAACCAAGCCTACCATCCAGGTTTTTCATTTGGTGTGTTGTGGGTTTTATTATTTAGAGGAAGGACAAGATGGAAGTATTTTGAAGAATGATCATGGATGTGGTTGAATGGGTGGCCAAGAAATGGGAGTGTGTAGTGGGACTGCAAGCTAGTTGTATTCTATTGTTCTCTTGAATGTTTATTTTCTGTAATTCGGGGTTGCTGGTGTTGGTTTAAGAAGGATTAATTTTAAGAAGGATGATGTTACCTTGCATGTTCATTTCTCTCGGAGATTCCAAGGACTTTGTGAAGTATGTGTGGGCTGTGATGTTACTCGTGGTGTGTTGTGTTTGTTTGTTTCCCAGGTACAGATAGAAATAAATAAATGAATGATTTGATAATGAAAGATGACAATTTTTTAAATGAATTTATGTGGGTATGTTTTGATTTTGGGCTTGCAGTGAAGCGGTGTTATTTTTCAACTTACAGAAGTGACCATAATTTGTGGTGGTGCATGCATATAGAGGTGGAAACATGGGTAGTTTGTATGGGCTAGTAGTTTTTTGGAAAAACCATAGGTTGGGATGAGTGTTTGGTGCCTATAAACATACACATTTTGTTACTTGTGTTTTATATATGCACCCCACCCATGTTGAGAACTACGTGATGAACACCCCCATTGTTATGGGTGAGGGTGTGTTTCCCAACATCTTGGTAGGAGGATGGATGGCTTGTTGATGACTTTACCTTGATCCATCTTCTATGCATTAATCGTCCATGAATATTTGGGCAGGCTATAATGGATTTAGGTTTAATACTAGATTTATGGTACTGGCTTTGTTAAAGGTTTTTTTGTTTCACATGTGTCGTTGAGAAGAGTCCCATTTGCTTTTGGATGGGACGTGTGGTGGTGGCTTCCTAGGTGTCTGTGGATAGTATGTGATGTGGTCGTCGACTAGGTTTTTTCCAGGGGGGATGTCTGTGTTTTGTGGCCCAGGATTGTGTGGGCGGGTTCTGATAGTGGGTCATGTGGATGAATGGTTTCTCCAAGACATTCGTCGTTAGGGATGAGAAGTTAACATCTGGGAAGTGGTGCATGGTATCGAAGTATCGATGTGCCTTCTACTTTACATTTATTTACTTGCATTGTTTGGTGAGAATTCCTTGGTGAGGTTAGGGTAGATAATATACCTTATTATGTTCTTTTTATTTTATTCTATTTTCTCACGGGGGAATCAGTATGCTTCTCCCACTTGTGCATGAGTGACTTTGATTTTTCCCTACTTAGTATATTTTTATTCTCACCCTACGTATATAATATTATATTCATGATTCTAAAGGTTTTATGTGATCAATTTTCAAACATAATAGCTAATGTATTGGAGTTGTTTGAGGTTGATAAATCTTATCTTTCAATATTGGTTACAATAAAACGGGTTACGCGTTCCATTTTTTTGTGATTTCTATATACTTGGTTTTGGGCGCCACTGAAGGGCCTATTGAAGGTGGGACTCGTGGGGGGTAATTATCTATCCATCATCTTGAGGAAGGAAGGTCTCGCAATCCAAATATACCTTCCCACATCTTAAAGAAGGTGATTTGTGACACTGTGAAATTGTTTAAGTATAAACAATATCGTACAAACCAGTATATCATGTCGAACATTGGAAGGCACCAAAACCTTTCCTCCCATCAGTTCTGAGTATAATCCATAGAAACTTTTTAGATTCCATGGGTTTTCACCCAATATATGAGTTGTACATTTTCTAAAACTATATTTCAATTACTCCAATTAAATTCACAAAATATGTTGACAATCTTAAAATTGACATTAATCATCAAACCACTTTTTCACATCAAAGTTTTTCTATAGAACATATTTTTTTCCATGAAATCAAAAAATATTTATTGACTATTATTACCTTGAAATAAGTTACCATAATATCCCTAAAGGATGTCAATGCCTTTAAACACTTATAGAGATCATTATTACTTAAATTGAACATCATGTTAAACCTATGGATTAAATATACCTCTAACTAAAGAAAAATCTCCCAATATATAATTAGTCACATAAAAAAACCCCAACATAAAACCTAAAAAGGTGTGTATAAGAGTTTAAACTTATGATCATCCTTAAACTTATAAAATCATGATGGTATTCATAATTTTTGTGTTAATCATAGACAAAGAGAAATATTATTCTATAAAAATTATCACAATCATTTAATTCTTCATAATTATTATAACTAAAATACCATCGATAAAAAATAATTACAAAATATAATTATATAATAGAAATAAAAAAATACTTAAACCCTTTTACATCAATATAGATACTTCCATGGTCTACAGTTAACCTTTAAAAGATTTCATTGAATCAAATAATTCTTATACTCTCCACATAAATAAAAATAATTATAAATGTATCTCTAGGATGATATTTTATTCACTCCATTGAACTCCCCAATTTTCATCAAGACTTAATTTCTTTATTCAGTTATTTTCCATAAATAAAACATTTAACTATTCATTTGAACATTATCCTGGTTTTCTCTTTCCATATTTATGATATGAATGAAATCAGAAATTCTTTACATTGTGGTCTCCACCACTTAATCTCTTAGAGGAATCTTGTAATCTCTTGGTTTGGGATTTAAAGAGTGGGTTAAGGTAGAGGTTTTCAATCATATATTGGGATAAATGATTAGTGATAATAATAATACCTTTCACAGTATACATCATCCAATTTATATACACATAATCACCTCATTGTCCAATATATTCAAGGTTAACAGAATTACTTCGCATCTATCCACTAACTAAAATAAAAAAATCATATTAGGATAAAGAATAATAATATTGAAAAACAATATAATCATTTATCAGATGTATAAATCGTGAAATATTATTTTCAATCTATAATACATTACCTGTAACATAGTCAATTCATTTTCATCATCAATTCAAATAGTTCCTGGTGGTTTGTAAAGAAAATGTGAATTTGCAGAAGCATATCCCCCAGAAGTATCAAACTTGATGTACATTAAGGATAATTTTCATGCACCATGTGGTTATCTAATAATATCACTATGAACCCATTTTAGTTTTATTACCCATAGGTAAAACTATACCATATAAACATCAACTTATAGTATCCAAAAAGGAATGGTAGTTACATTATTACATCAGCATAAGAAATAAGAGACCACCTATCAAAGGACCAAATAGTTTATAAGTCTTGGTAATCTAGATACATTATTTAGTTTCATATTACATTGGAAAACAAAATTTACAACATATTTAATGTAAATATGCTATCTCATTGAACTCATTTAATGAATACTTCTTCATATCGTGGGGAAAGGAAACAAAATAATGGTGAAATCAAATTTTTTTTAAGGGTTATATATAGTATAGGATATCATGAATCAAAAACACATAATTAATGTGTGTTTGTAAAAAAATAAACACATTTTAATTAACCCAAAAATTGACTATCACGATTAAATAACGAATAATGAATATGGAATGGAAAATAACAGAACACATTTTCCATTTCATCAATAACATCAATGCAAAATAAATCCCTGGATAATATCAATGAAATAATCACATATATAATAATAATATAATTCCTATTGATTTAAATTCAGAATATATTTTTTCATGATCTTAGGCATCATTATATATATATACCACCAATACCTTGTGCATTGATAGTTTAAAAATAATTGTTAAAACCCATTTAATTTGGTGAAATAATTTATCTCATGAGACTCATTGATGCATCAAGGGGATATATAATTTTAGTCCCTACCCAACACTACATTTCAAAATAATTCCTCATATATCAAATAATATAATTAATTAATTAAAAAAATACTATATCAACTAATATCCATTTTGAGTAAATAATACGAATAAAAGATGATTTACTCATTAAATAAAATAATATTCAAAAATAATATTATATGTAAAAATGATATGTGATTTTGGAAATAATATTATCCTTCATACAAGGAATATAAATATTTAAGAGAAATGTAAGGTCCAATTATCATAAGAAAGTTAAGGTTCCAAGAGAAATTTAATGATTAAAATATTATTTAAGAAATTAAATTTTAATAAATTATTTGTAAAAAATGATCATATCCCATATATATATAAAAAATATTGTATCCCTAAAACATATACCTAGTTGATTATAAGTAAAATATAGGGTTTTCACCATTGATGAATAGAAATACAATAATAATATCATTAAAACCCTATTTAAGAAAAAAATCAGTTCACATTAAAAATAAAATTTAAAAAATATAAATTTCTAGAATATTATTCTATCAATTTTCATTGAAAAAGATTTTTTAAACTTATAAATGAAGCTCCTAAATAATGATTTCTCGTGGTGACAAGAATAGTTCATCATTTCCGAGTACATTAAAATAAATATTCCACTCACATTTTTGTCAAAAAGTCCAAAAGTAACCTATTCAAAATATTATTATATTATTCAATTTAAAACATATTTATAAAATTAAAAAAAGTTTCAAAATGACATTAATAAATCATTTGGTAATATTAAAAATATTTTTTAATTCATTTTTATAAGAATATGGATATGAAGGAAAAAATAATTTTCACCACATAGAGAAATAAAGTATCCTTTTCTTGATTAAAAATATTGGTCAATAATTTTATATACCAAATAAAGGAAAACGGTATTATTAATTAAAAATATCATGAAATCCTAGAGAATATTAAAATTTAAGGGTTTTATTGGAAAATGGTAATGTAATTCCATACAATGGAAATTCAATCATAAAACATCCCAATTTAAATGATATTGAAGAATAAACTATAAACCCATTGGTGAATTAGTAATCATAACCCACACGAAATAAATAAAATCAAAGGAATAATTAAAAAGATTCCAGATATCAAATACAAAAGGTTAAGTATATGCACGACATAAAAATAAATAAGTTCATAATATCTAATATGTCCCAATCAAGAGGAAATTGTGAATAATTCTCTTACAAGGATAATACCATTGAAATGAGGATTGCTCAATTAATTTATTATGTGTACAAATATAAGTCCAAAAAACAATATAATGTAAAATATAATCAAGATACACTATACACTCATTCTTAGATTGTAAAATACATCGATGAGGTAATAAAACCCAATGAAAATAAATTGAGTTATGAAATTCTATATGATATGGTAAATATCAATTCAAATCCTATTCGATGAAATAATTCAAAATAAAATAGAAAATACCATTAAATATGACTAATTATTTATATTACATTTCAATGGGGTGTTATATACACTATATAAAATAAATTAGTACTAAAATATTAAAACATGTGTCAATGAAAGGAAATTGAGATGTAGTCCTTCTCATTACACTTCACATAAGATGAACATGCTTTAACCTCATAAAAATCATTTTAATATTAATATTAATTTATAAAATAGATTTATTTGTATTTACAATATCATATATGATCCTCTTATAACATATTGCCACCCAATTGATTATAATATTTCATTTTTGGCATCTTTTAGGTGTTAACTGCAAATTTTTTCCATAAAACTTTTGCCAAGAATGTTCTGGTTCTTATGAATATGATATAGATTCCTAATATCCATAATTATATTAATGTTATAAAAATATATTTTTTTTATTTTTATATATTTTTATAATCATTATTAAAATTTTGATAAGTGAAATGGATCACATTATTTTGTGGAGACGGTTGGTTTTATGCATGCAGGAGGGATGATATCATTCCCTTAGTGGGTGAAAGGGTAAGGAAGCGGATGATATATCATTTTTTGATAACGTTTATCAACTCATAATTATCTTATATATTCATTATTTACATCATTATGACTATACATGTTAGCCGGTGAATGGAATAAAATGACATTGACTTATGAAGTTTTATTCTGATATACACTAGAGGGATTGATTTATTACCCATTTGATAAAGAATGAGATCGATAAATATTATTATGTAAGAATAATAAAATCTTATTATATGGGATATATATTTTTTATTATATTTTATTTTTATTAATTAATTTATGTTGATAAAAGAAGAATTATAAATAACAATATTAGTGAAGACAATTACCTTATTAAGATAAACCCCCTTTGGATATCTTATAACGAACCCTAGGATTGGTATTTTGGGAATACCAGAAACTATAAAATTTGTATAGGGATTTTTGGGAGTGATTTTAGTAGGTATTATATGAGTTAAATATAAATGTAGGTTTTAATAAGTGATGGGAGGGGTTCCATTTTACAATGGTGGTGGTGTGACATTTCTATAAATACCAAAAATTATTCAATAATGGGAAGTCACTCTCACCCAATGTTCCTAAAAATTTAAAAAATAATAGAGTTTAGAAAAGTTAATTTCAATACACACATAAAAATACATGTTATTCCCTTATCATGTTAGGTTAGTTAATTTTACCATTTTAATTTTCTTCATGTTAATTGGTTTTTTATTTACCAAATAAATTTATCCTTTCAAAATAAAAATAAACACAACTTATTCAACACTTGGAAACCATTTATTTTAAATATTTAATTAAATTTTTCTAATAAATGTTCCATTTATGTGGAAAATAAATTTCAACAGAAGCTCATGTAATGCATAAAATGTCGTTTTTAAATTAACAGTCATAATTAATTTTTTCTGTCATTACTATACATTATGACTAAAAATAACATTGAAACTACTAAATAATATCAGTTTTTCAGATTACATATATGGAGTAAATTTTATATAATTAAATTCATAGAAGTGATATAAATTAATTAAAAATTAAAGCTATAAGCACTACAAATATTTTTTCCATTGACAATGATTTCTCAAATACAAAAAAAAATACACAGAAATTCAACATAATGAAGAATAAAATAACATTTACTAGATTAATAATAATATAATAGAACTAATTTTTCATCTAAAACAATTTGAAAACAAAATTGGACTTTATAATTGTTTTAAATATAATTTTTTTCTATAATAATTATTATTTCTCACTATTCATCAAAAAATTAATCTTATAAAAACATTTAATATTACTATATGATAATATTAAAATTACTATTTATAAAAATAAGGTCTTTTTTCAAAAATAATTATATATTGGTAAACATATATTTAATATAAGTTCACAAAATGTTAGGAAATCGTATTTTAGAAAAACAAATATCATGTTTTTTAGTATAAAATAAGATATATTTGTATCCCATGATTTGAAAAAAACTTTATGACTGATAAAAGGTGTGATTTACTATAAGATATATAAATTTACTTAAAATAAGTCACCAATATGGATTATGTTTTTTGTTAATAAATGTACACGTATATCACATAAGAACATTTTTTAAGAAAATCATTTATTTTACTTTAAAATGATTTTTATTTTCTTTTTTAATCAATTGATAACCACTCAATATATTTATAACATGTACAAACCCTATACTTTACATAATTTAGTTATTAATATTTATATCTTCCAATTTAACTATAAGGTTATAACAGACATATTTAAATAATTTATTTCACTAGTCATTTATGATCGGTGTTGTGTGTCATATATGAATTCATAGACAATGTAATTCTTTGAAAATATGTAGGTTTTAAATTATCTATGATGGATTGAATTTTTATTACATCGATATTTCATTTCATAAACAATATTTAACAATACAGATGATGATTTTAGGTTTATCGTCTTGTAAATAAGAACATAATACATAAAATATGAATAAACATCACATTATTCCAATACACTTGTTATACATATTCGTATGTTATTTCTAGGTTACTATTAATGAATATCATATCATAGTGACATGAATCAAATAAAGGGGTGAGAATATATCTCATCATGTGAATAAATAAAGGAAACACTTATCATATGAGCAAGAGGGGGATCAATAATGCATGATCATATGAATATGAGGAATATCATAATAGAAATAACATGAATAGTATAATGTAAATGTGACTAAAACATAAAAAATCGGTCATTCATTATCATATCAGAAAATTCCATTCCTAAGTTGTCATAAATTATAATTACCATGTTTAGTCACCCATGCATCGTAGGCATTTCATATCTAGAGATTAATTCTTTACCCAATTAATTTTAATGTTATCAAGGAGTGCACCCTATATATGAATTAAATAAAGTGATCTAAATTAAATTGATCTGAAATAATTTAAATGAAAATACATGGAAATAAATAAATGGTTTTATTTAAAAATAACTGTATACAATATTCTTAAACTTTAGAAAAAACATCATTTTCATACCATGATATGGGAATGTTGTTTTTATATACGTAAATATCATAATAAATTATATATTTATACATATAGGTGATTACCAAGCGGAGTTTCTTGGTTATTCTTAATATGATAATATTTTATGTATAAAATATATATTTCAACAAATGAATTTGGAGCAATACAGTATGCATCATGGCTTATAAAAATTTAAAAATTGGAGGGGATAAAGGAATCCCTTTGTTAGAAAATTATTTCGGAAGTAGAGGGAAGAAATAATTGACTGAATAAAAAAGAAATAAGGTGGACTGTTAGAATAATCATAATAATTATGTACTTGAAATAAAAAAGAGAGATGGAAAATACCCTTACAAAATTTCAGCAGCATAATAATATACATTGTGGCTTATGGAAATGGAATGATGCGAGAGAAATAAGGTTTCTAAATGATGATACACTATTTTAAAAGTATAAGTATAAATAAAATATAATGAATAAAAATAAAGAATATGGAATCTTATAAGATAGATAATATGGATGTACTTGAATGGAAAAAGAGAGGAGTAGTATTCCCTTGCTAAATTTCGGTAGCCTAACTTTACATAACATTGAATAAGAAAAAGGAATAATGGAACTGAATTGAGATATCCCACTGATAATGCACTACCTTAAATGTATAGTGAGGACAATAAATTAGTGATAATAATGAATCTTTAACATTAGGTAAACTAAAAAAATAGGAGTACATTAATAAAAAAGAGAAATATGAGAATTTCTCTTACTAAATTTACGAAGCATAACAATACGTACAACGGACTAATAAAAAGGAACAAAGATGGTAAATTTAGATATCCCAATGATAAGACACTACATGGAATTTCAAGGGAAGATAAAATAATTCCTAAAAATATTGACGGTTTGAAATTGAGTATACTCACAAAATAAGAGTACTTGACTAAAAACTAGGAAGATGAGAATCTCACTTACCTTAAAGAGTAGCTTCCTAAATCATGGATAGGGAAACAATTAGACCTTATATAAACCTTAGGAACACCTTGTAGGATGTTTAAATAATGTAAATCTGTATAACTACATTGATTTTTAATTTTGGGTTGAGAGGAGGGGTAAATGGTGGTATTTATACATGAGGGGTGGGTTTAAGTGATTAAATACCGGTTATTTTACAATACAATAAGATCACATATGAGTAAAATAAATCAAAACCATAATTATGAAAAATTTATGAGTGGAAGAGGGTTTTTTGTTGTTTTAGTCCTGCAAAAATAGGACCACACCTTATAGACAACCCCAATATAGTACAAAAATCAAAAATAATTTTTTTCGTTAAAATTTAATTTTTTTCCTTCTAAAATAAAATGTATAAAATCAATAACTAAAAAAATATTTTTAAATTCATTTTATATTTTTATTAAATTAAATTTTTCACAAATTTCAAATCATGGTGACAAAATAATGATGTCATAAAATCAAAGTAATTTTAAAAGTGATAATTTACACATTTTTGTTCGAAAATAACCTTTTTTAATAAAATTATCAAAAAAATGACCCTAATATTATTTTGATTTGATAAGTCCAAAAATGATGATTATTTAATAAAATTAATTCTCTATTTTTGTTAATTTCCATTTTAGAAAATCATTATTTTAATGGAAATTAATTATTGAATAGAAAAATCAATATTCAGAAAATAATAAAAATTACATAGAAATTTATTATAATATATTGTCATTTATAAATATTTTTATAAGTTAATTAGATGAAATAATATTTAATTTCATAGTTAGACATAAAAAATATTTTTATAATCTTTTTTATATTCTTAAAAAATAATACAATTTGATTTTATAATTAAATAACCCAAAAGATAAAAAAATACATCTACACAACCCAAATAATAATTACAAACTCTTTTATTTAATAAAGTTAATATTTTTTTATCAACTCTAGTAGTTTAAAAACATAAATATGGATGATAATTTTCCCTCTAAATTGAACAGCATACTCTCATAATTATTCACTACTTTTCTTAAAATGTTTCTTATAATCATTTGATAATATATATTATTATGCTAATACATATATTTAGTTTTACAATCTTTATAGTTGTGGTGATCCTCTTAGGGGGTTACATACCTATTGAGTTTTTTCGTTAATGTACTATTATTTAATGTGCATATCCCATTGATGTTCCTGGTTATAATAGTCCAAATATAGGTCTGATGTATGATGTTCTCTTGAAATAAATAGTCAATCTATTTTCTAATATTTCAAAACATAATAAATAGTAATAAGGAGAAAAGAGATCCACTAATAAAATGAGAACATTTTTCAATACGTTACATTCATCCCCTATAAAATAATTCCATCCTCAAAATATTAACTCTAATTATTGACTGATAATAGATGGGGGTACTTTTGACTCATTGTTTTCTCTGGTTACCATGTTTCTCTTCATATATATTTTTACCTTTTAGGAATCATATAGGAATAATTTTAATGTAAATAATAATCATATAATTTTATAATAACATTATTCTAGGATGATACAATTCATACTTAGCAATAGTTTCAATTTATCCATATAATATTCATAATGTTTTGTAAATGCTTTTGGGTAACCAAAGCATATTACCTCGGATTGGGAAAACCACGAGTTTAGTATGGCCTGTTGTCAAGCACCGGTTCTAGATCAAGTCTAAATGAATATAGGGTTTTTGGTTGTAACATTTACTTTTATCTCTGTAATATCCATATCCACAGGATCATATACAGACAAAGATTTAATTTCTCAAAAACAACATTATTAATACTTAACGAAAAACCAATCTGTTTTCTAAAATTTTATTGTTTTCTGTATGGTTATTACTAATGTTTTATAATATTACTTTACACTAATAACTAAACCATCATTTGATACCCTCTATAGAGACCCCCTTATATTATATAAATCATTAATTTTATGATACAATATTTAGCAATATGAAATATATTTTTTATTTAGTGTCCTAAAAATTAGAAAAAATACATGAAAAATACATAAACATGTCATTTTTATAATCCACTTAATATAAATATTCATAGGTTCCTCATAGTTTAAACTTACTGCATATTATATCATGGGGACATACTTCAATTAAATGGGTTAGCATAATTCCTAGAAATAGAATAAATAAAGGAAACACATACCATGTGAGAGAGGCATATAATAAGGCATCAACATTTGAATATGAAGAATATAATAATATAAATAACATGACTCATAAATTTAAATATATCTACAACATAAAAATAGAATATTCATAAGAAAATTCTCAATTTTTCTCCCCATGGTTTCGTAAATCATAATTACCTAGGTTATTCACGAAGGAATTGTAAGCTTTTCATCTGTAGATATTAATTCATTACATAATGAATTGTAGTGTTATTAGTGAATATGATTCATATTTATTAAATTATGTGAGCCACATTGAAAATAAGTTAAATCATTTCATCAATAACTCTTTCAAATAAATAACACATTTCATTTAAAAATCATTGCGTACAAAGTGATTAAAGTCTTGAACAGATCATTATTTTCAAACTATGATAATGAAATATTTTTTAGTATATTGAAATCCCAAAATCAATAATATATTTTTAAATATCTGTAAATACACCTGGAAGTGATTTGGGTATTCATAATATGATAATTTCTCATGTTGAAAAGTGAAATTTCCTGAAATTAATTCTACAACATGACAGTATACATTGTGGCTTATGAAAAAGGAAAAGCGGGAGGGAATAAAAGTTTAACATTATTATACAGCTATTTTGTAAGTATTGGTAAGGTAAAATTTTAATGAATAAATAGAAATAATGTGGACACTTATAATAAAAATAATAACACTGTACTTGAATGGAAAAGTAGAGGAAAATTTCCCTCTTATATTTGGAAGGATAAGAGTATATGTTGCAACTTATGAAAAGTGAATAACGGGAGGTAAATAAGGTCTCATATTGATGAAACCAAATTTGGAAAGTATATGTAAGAAAAGGAAGATAATTAATAAAATTAAATTACCTTGAATGTTAGAAGATATATAATACAGATTTAATTGAATGAAAAAGGAGAGGAGGAGGATTCCCTTACTAAATTTTAGCACCATAATGATACAAAGCATTGACTAAGATAAAGGAATAATATAATGGAATTTATATAAAAAATTTATATCAAACTACATGGAAATAATATTTCTTTTAAAAATTTGATGAAAATAATAAATCTTTTACATTATGTAAACTCACAAAATATGGGTACATGAATGAAAAATTGGAAGATGAGAATTTCCCTTCTTATATTTTTGTAGCATAATAGTATATAACATTGTTTAATAAAACAAAATAGTTGGAGGTAATTGAGATATTCAATTAATAAAAATTACCCATACAGTATAGAGAAGATAAAAAATTTGTGAAAATAATAAAATTTTGGCATTAATTAACTCAAAAAATATAAGTATTTGAATGAAAAATTGGAAGATGATAATTTCCCTTACCTTGAAGAGTTGATTCCCAAATCAATAATGGGGAATCCTTGAGACTTAGAATTATGATTATAAACATTTGGAAGTTTTTTATAGAGGATAATGTTGGAACCAAGGTTGTTCTTTGATGAAAAAGGTGCATCATTTGTGTTTATTTTCAATCCTCTCTTGGATGATAAAAAATATTGCAAGGAAAGGGATCATATAGTTCAAGACACAAGTAGTTTTGAATGTGATGTCATTTCCCAGTATTTTCAAAAAAATTGGGGTCTACAATTTGGGAAATGTCAAGCATTGTGAAAAGTAGTTTTTCTTGAAGGTCTTATGAAATTATGGAAAAGGAATTAGTTTCACAGAGATGGGATTCTTGAATTGTGTTTCATGATGACATGAATTTTTTGATAGTGTGCTCTATGGTTACGAGACTTGCTTCGTGAGTGGTGCTTTGTGACAAAGTGATGGGTTTTGATGGAGAGCTCTAAGGTTAAGACAATATTTGTGACGGATAATTTTCCATAGAGCTTTTAGAAGAGAGATATGCACCATGAAGACATTTGTTTCCGATCTAGATTTCACACATGAAGAAACCGAACTCTATGTTCAACTATTCTATTTGAGCTTGTGCTTCGCAAAGTGACTATTAATGTCATGAATGATTCCATTGCATCAAAGTCTAATGATATTTACGAAGATCGGGTGTTCTACATTGTCTTATTGAGCTTTGTGATGTACGTTCCTCTATGAGGTAGTGAGATTTTTCAATGAATTTTTGAGCACAGGAATCGACAGCTGAACAACCTGTAAAGAACTACACATATTGAGAGACGTATTCCCTAATAATACTGTAAACCGGTCATTCAAGCTACAGTGTATATTCAAAACCGAAAATGGATTTATATGGGTGATACCAAGACAAAATATGAATTATTGAATGTAATTAATCCCACTTTAAAATACATATTTGTTTTTGGAAGTAAATGATTCATCAGAAAAAACAATGAAATAATGGGATGTATAGTGACGCTTCAGATGAAGGAATTTTCATTGGATACACAATGAACAAAAAACCCTACAAGTGTTTCTACAAGCACTTGGGAAGTATTGTGGGAAGTAAATATGTTAATATCATTGAAGATAAAACTACAAATTCGTCGAGGATTTCATATATTGATGTGATACAAAATGAGGAAGAAATTGAACAAGGAGAAAATGCAAATACAAAAATATAAAAACGTCTACAAAACTCTCAGGAGCCACATCACGATGTTGAATTAGAATAATAATTTGAAGAGTGAACCATGGTTGGAGAGAATTTAGTTGAATCACAAAGGGTTAATCGACGAACATAAATTGATCAATCCAACATTAATAGGGATTGGAATGCACCCACAAAGATGATGAGAATAAAGAATAATATAGAATCTGCATTTCTATTTGTTGTGGAACCATCCTCATTTTAAAGAAGATAAAAATATTAATCATTGGTGAATGATAGGAATTAAGGGTTATATCAGAATGACAATAATCGAAAATGGGACCAAACCAATAGACCTGAATGTCCCAATATGATTAGTACAAAGTAGATCATCAAGAACAATTTTGGTGAGCATGAAAATTTAGTCAGAAACAAGGTGCGCTTGGGTAGTAAAGGATACTGAAAAATTATGGTGTTTATGTTGAAGAGAAGTTTTCTCTAGTATCAAGACTGGAGTCAATCTGGTTTTTTCTTGCCAGGGAAATCAAAATAGGTTATAAATTATATCAAATGGATGTCAGGAAAACATTCTTTAATCGATTTGTGAAAGAAGAAGTCTAAATTAAACAACATGTGGGGTTCATGCATAGTAATGATGAACTGAAGGTTTTCATGTTAAAGAAATCTCTCTATGTCCTGAAATAGGAACCACTAATGTGGTACTCTCGGTAGGACTTTTATCTGAGAATGGTTGAGTTTAAGAGAGTAGGAGTGGATCAAAATCTCTATGTGATGAATTCTCAATATTATCAGTTCATGGTATCGGTATATAGGGATGATATTATTTTCAGTGGAAGTAGGCAGAGACTAGTAGTTCAATTTTCAAATCACATGATATCATAATTTGAAATGTTCATTATTGGTGAACTCACATACTTTTTAGGGTTTCATGTGACTTAGATGATGGATTACACTTTCATTTGTCAGGAAAATTATGCCAAGGGTCTTATGAATAAATTCAATATGTGATATTCAAAACCAATGGTGACTCTAATTGCAGATGGAAAAAATCTTGGAAAGCATGAGGATGGGACGTCTGTGGATCCCATGTTGTGGAGGAGATTCATAAAAATTACATTGTACCTAAGATCCACACAACCAGATATTGTATTTTCAACATGATTAGCGGACCGATTTTAGAGTATTCCAAAATAGGAATATATTTTTTTAGTAAAAAAGAATCTTTATATATATTAATGGTACTCATAATTATGGGTTATACTTTTCTATAGGAAGAGATAGTGAAAATCAGAATTTTATGATACTGATTGGGCCATAGATGTAGTCGAAAGAAAGTCTACTAGTGGTGGAGCATTCTATTTAGGAATAAATATGTGGGCTGGTTGAGAAAGAAACTGGAAAGAACATCCCTTTGTACTACTAAATATGAATATATCTTCTTTATCGAGGCATGCACTCAGTTACTTTTGATTAAGCATCAACTTAATGGAATATGTGATAAGGTGAAATATCCAACCATTATTTACTATGATAACAAGAGAGAAATTGATGTTACGAAGAATCCTATTTAGAATTAATGTACGAAACGTATTGAAATAAGATATCACTTCATCAAGGAAAAGTTTTAAAATTTCGAGATAAAAATGGACCATATTGGAACATATGAGAAAGTGGCTGACATTATGACCAATCCACAATCATCTGTTGTGATTGAGATACATCAGTTGAACCTTGGTGTTCAACCTCTTCCTAGTTCATGAGGTGGCTACATGCCACCACCACCAATCACCAATTGTTTTAACTATGTTAATCAGTTTTAGGAACTGATGTAGGTTAATGGGGGAGATACAATACAGGGGCAGTATATTCTGAGCTCTAAAAATTTCAAATACTGGTCATTGGGATTATTTCCAATGGAGGATAAATTCAGAAAGTCAATGTGGAAATTTTGAGGTTGAAATGTTTTTTATTGATATAGGAGAATGAAATAGATAATTTCAAAGGATTAAATGTGAAGGTATAAATCTTTTTGGTGTCATGAGAAAGCTGTTATAGCTTTCATTAAAACACACCATAACCCGATTCATGTATTACATCTCATTTCCAACATCTATAATTTCTTAAGTAGACATAGATGGTTAGTTGAGTTGATTATTGCATAAAAGGTGTTTAAATTGGAAGGTCCCCTTTTGAATTTATCTAAATATTACCAAAAAACCCCAAGGGGGATATTTTTGGAACCAAGGCATTTTTGTGCTGAAAAGGTGCATGTTTTGTGTTTTTTTTTCAATCCCCTCAAGGATGATAAATAAGATTATAAAGAAAGGGTTCATATATTTCAAGATGTAATTAGATTTGAATGTGATGGAATTTCTTAGTGTTTTACAAATTTATGGTGTCCAAAATTTGAGGAATGGAAATCATTGCGAAAAGTGGTTTTTTTTATGGTCTCATGAAAATATTAAAGAGGAATGAGTTTTGTAGAGATGGGCTTCATGAAGTGTGTTTCATGAAGACATGAATATTTTTATGGTGTGCTCTGTGATTATGAAACTTTCATTGTGAGTGGTGCTTTTGGGCGGTGTGAAGGGTTTTGACAGAGAGCTCTAAGGTTACGATGAGCTTTGCCAAGGGGGACTTTCTGTAGAGCTATGAAGAGATAGAGATGTTCCATGAATTCATTTTTGTCTGATCCATATTTCATGCCTAAAGAAATAGAGCAGCGCAATAAACCATGGCTATTAATAAGAGGCCACCCCTCTTCTTTTCACATGATTTTGAGAGACAAAATCTGAGATCTCTTTGACTTTGCGAATCAAGGGGAGCTCTGCAAAGCAGGTTGTTCTTTGTGAGCTTCATCTTCACGAATAGATGTTTAATGTCTTGAATGATACCAATGCTTCTAATTCAAATGATATTCATAAATATGGGATATTCTATGTCGGCTCGTTGAGCTTCTAGAAGTAAGTTTCTCTACAAGGTAGTGAGCTTCTCGAAGGGTTTTCTTCTGGGAGGCAGTGTGCTTCGTGAAGTGTTGTACTCTACATAGGTGGGAGATTTGAGATGTGGTGTGATCTATGAAGGTTTGATATTTTAAAGGGGGATCTGTAAAGGGTTGTATTGAGTATCAGTGTTGAGTATTTAGGGCTTTCAGTGAGCATCTACTCTGGTCTTTCATGCAAGAAGTTTCTCATGATGGATTGAGACAAAGACACCAATGCGAATATGATGAAGCAACCTTCAAGTCAATAAACTGAGTTATACTTATCACATAGTAGTGAGCTAGGGGAGTTTACGGAAGTGTTACAAGGGAAGGGTGAGCCATCTCTAAACATTTATAAGGAAAATTCACCTGGAATAGAGTGTATGTGACCAAACTCTTGTACTCCAAAACTGGCGAAGCTTAGTGGAATTAGGTATGACAGACACACTGTCAGCATATACTCCTTGGACGTAGCCCTTTTGGAGAACCAAGTTAAATTGATGTGTCATCTCCTTGCTTTGATTTCACAAACATATTTAATATGAACTTACCAATGTTGGTATAAGTTCCATAACATTAAAATTAAAACGTTAACACCCCAATTTAACCCCTCCCCTATTAGGGTTTTCCGGGGACCTTCAATTGGAATCATTGGGTGGTTTTTGGTGTTTCATCTATATTATATTGTCATGGATAATTCATCCATTGTTGGGGGAGTCCCCCTCTTCTATGGAAGTAATTTTTTTAATTTTATGAATAGAATGCCATCTCATATATGTTCTCTTTTAATAGAGGTCCTATTTTCTACTGTGTGTTGAATACAAGTTACAAATCAAATAGGTATACCTATTATTGATGTAGAAAGGAATATTCTGGATGCAGATGATAAACCACATAATTTTTTAACCGAATTATTTTCTGATCAAATTTATCTATAGGTGATGTATTTTGATTTAGCAGTTCCCATGTGGGATAAATGTGAAAACATTTATGAAAGAGATAGAAAAGTGAAGGAGGTGAAACTATGAGTCCTGAACAATATGTCTCACGATCTGAAAATACTTCCTAATGAGAATTCATAATCCTTCAATATAATTAATTATGTGGTTGGAGAAATTCGAGGTCTAGGAAAAGAAATCAAAGACATTGATATTATATTGAAAATATTTATATAACTTCCACCCATATACAATACAATGGTATCATCCCTTAAGGAAAGGGATCTTTCCAAGAATTCTCTATATGATGTGATGAGCTGCCTAGTGTCATATAAAAGGAGATTCAGTCCAAAAAATTTCATGACATGAATGATCAAGCAAATGGAATTCAAATCCACGGGCAAATAGAAAATTTCAGAAGATATTAATGGTGAATGTGGTGAGAAAAAATAAATTATTTATCTCATTACCAAGAAGTTCCAGATGGGAATTGGGAAATTTAAAATATAATCTACCTCTACTTATTTTTGTTATGGATATGTTGGGCACATTGGCACTTTGTGCCCAAGAATGTTTGAAGTTGAAGAAAGAGAATTTGAACACATTAAGAAGCCTCAGAATTTTTTTTTCAAAAATAGTGACATCAAATCTAGAAATAAAGTATACAAGAAGATATTTGTTTGTGAAGAGGAAGATAGTGAAGATGAATTCTATGAAGAAGAACCAGAATTTCTAACTGGAAACCATAATTCCATGATGGCTACCATTGAAAAGTAAAAACCATCAACATATAAAGAAAGAGATAACCAATTTAAAATTTATGTGGATTCCAAGTTAAAACTTAAGGAATATTTTATTAATCTTGAGAATAAGTGTAAGAGATGCCCTGAGAAGAAATAAATGCTGGAAGAATCATCAAAATATATTGATTAGCTTGAAGTAGAAATTGAATGACTATAATAACTGGTGAATGTACAGTCATAAATCCTTGAAAGTGATGAAGATGTAGTGGAACTAAATGTCAGAATCTAAGAATAGGAAATGGTCATCAATTTCCTTACCTTGAGACTAGAGGAGATGTCCAAAACTATTGGGGGACTCAAAGAAGAAGTTGTTACACTTATAATTCTGCTAAAAATTTAATCAGGTTCAAAAGAAGAAAAGAAGAAAAGAAGAAAATACAATTTGGTAGGTTCTCGAATGATGAATTGTTAGAGAGAGAGAAATGAGGGTCTGATGGAGTTGAAAATATGTTTAGTGATCAATGACCCACACGAATGGGAAACAATTGAATCAGTTGTGTTGTCAAAACATCAAATGATGAGAATAAAGTGCACCAGAATAAAGAAAAGATGAAATATTATCATGTTTAAAAACCACTAGAATAATTAAAAAAGGGACCCTTAAATCAAAATGAATGGATAATATAAGAATATACATGAGATTATAGTAATGATAGGTAGTTTAAAATTTCTTCCAAGTAAGAATTCATGAGGACAAAAAGAAGTGATAATGCATTTCCTCTCATGAACTGACAGTTTTGTGGATATCTAGGTCATACTATGTCATATTGTGAATAGGCATGGAGATATCTAAATGGGGGAGTGTTAGGAGTTCATTATAGGAGAAAAAACTCATATCCTATTACTTAAAAAGGAACAATTTCAATGAGTATTGTTTTCGTTGTTCTAACTTTCACCATAAAGTTGTTTGTTGCAAGAAGAAGAGTGACTTGAACACCTCATACCAAATTCTGAGACAAGTCAAAGTTTCTCAACAAGATAGTGTTTCTCTTTCAAATATGTTTTCTCCTCTAGAAGAAAATTTTTACTATGAGGAACCCATGTACATAGGAGATTGAATTGTGAGGCCATCAGTATCCTACACTCAAATAATGTCTCAAGGAAATAATAGAAGAAAATTGAGAAATCCAACATTGCATAGGTGTCCATCTTAGATAAAAAAAGAAACAACACTTGGATTCTTGATAGTGTTTGTTCATCTCATATGACAGGTAATTCATACTTGTTAACAATTATCAAGAGGATGGTTGATGTAATAATACTATTTGGTAATGACGGTGCTCTGAAAATCAATGCAAATGGATGTAATGAACTAGATAATGGAGAGATAAAGAAAAATAAATTCCTCATGAGGATGGAATATATTATAATCTCCTCATCATGATTAAACTCTTTGACTTAGGACTTATAGTTAATTTTTATTAGAAAGTATTCAAAATCAAGGGAAAGATAGAAAATTATTTTATAAAAGGATGCAGAACCGAAGGCAACCTTTATCATGTTGATAGCAATGAAAAATATTTTCTACATGACTATTGAAGAATAAAATAACATGTGGCATCAAAGATTGGGGAACATCAATCAACTAGAAATGGAGATGATATCAAAAATAAATATTGTCATAGATATTCCCAACTTAAATCATGAATGTGAAAATTCTTGTGATGCCTACATTCGAGAGAAGCTGTTCTGTATTCCATATCATTAAAAGAAGAAAATGGCATCTCATCTTCTTAATCGCTTTCATATAGACATATTCGGACAAATAAATGTTGTCAGAACCCCAGGAGAAAGGTAATTTTTCCTTTTCATATATTATTACAGTATAATGGAATGTGTAATGGTTATACATAGGAAACAACAAGTGCTTGACTGCATGAAAACATATAATCGAATAACCTAGAATGATATTGGACAAACACTCATATTGATTCAATCTAACAATAGAGGGAAATACACATCCAATGAAATTTAAAATTACCAGGAGAAGCATGGGATAAAACCTTAGGTTACTGATGTGATAAATATACAACAAAATGGATTAGTTTAGGGTACTAATAGATATCTGAACAACATGGAAATAACTACGCTGATTGAGATTCTTATTCCCTAACATTACAGAAAAAAATTTGTTCAAGATTTAGTGTATATTCGAAATCAAATAGGGATTTATATGGGTGAGACTATTACACCATATGAATTGTGGCCTAGAAAGAAGTCCTCTTTGAAATAAATTCGTGTTTTTTGAAATTAAATGTTTCATTAGAAATAAAGAATAATATAAAGGGAAGTGTAGTGACAATGCAGATGAAGTAATTTTCCTTTGATACTCAATGAACAGAAAAGACTACATGTGTTTCAACAAGTTCTTGGGAAGGATTATGGAATGAAATTATGTTATGATCATTGAAGAGAAAACTGAAAATTCTTTGAGGAATTCTTACGCAGATGTGATAGAAGATGACAAAGATGTTGAATGTGGTGTAAATGAAAATACAGAAATATAGTAAGGTGTACAAAAATCTCATGTTCCACATCATGATGTTGACTCAGAAGAAGAATCCGAATAGGAAACCATGGTTGGAGAGAATTTGGTTGAATCTCAAATAGGGAATTGAAGAGTATAAATTGATCAATCCAACATTATTTGGGATTGGACTACACCCACACAGATGAGGAGAATGAGGAATAATACACGATATTCATTTATATCAGTTGTGGAAGCATCATCATTTGAATAATCTTTAAATGATGAATCATGGGTGAACACCATGAATGAAGAGTTTGATTAGATTGACAAGAATCAAACATGAGACCTTGTTAAAAGACCTGAAGGTCACAATTTGATTAGAATGAATAGGATCTTTACGAAAAACTTTGACAAACATGAAAATTTGGTCAGAAACAAGGCGCGCTTGGTTTGTAAAGGATACACAAAAGTTAAAGGCGTTGATATTGAGGATTAATTTTATCATTTAGAAATACTGGAGTCAATACGGTAATTTATTGCCAAGGAAATAAAAATAGGTTATAAATTTTATCAGATGGACGTCAAGATAGCATTCTAAAATGAGGGTTTTGGAAGAAGAAGTCTACATCAAACAACCCATGGGGTTCATGCTTTGCATTGAAGAACTAAAGTTTTTAAAATTAATGAAACCTATCTATTTATTGAAATAGGTACCATGTGTGTGGAAATCTCAAGTGGAATCTTATCTAATAAAGGTTGAGTTTAAAAAATGATGAGTGGATCATAATATCTATGTGAATAATTATAATGAGGATCAGTTCATGGTATTGGTATATTTAGAAAAATATTATTTTTAGTGGAAGTAGGTAGGGAACAGTGGAGGAATTTTATAATCACATGAAATCAGAATTCGAAATGTGCATGTTTGGTGAACTCATTTATTTTTAAGGGTATCATTTGATTCTGAAGAATAATTTCACCTCCATTTCTCAAGAAAAGTATGCAAGAGAGCTGTGGAAGAAATTTAATATGAAAGATTCCAAACCAATTTAGAATCTTATTATATTTTGAACAATGCTCAAAAATCATGAGGATGGGTCGTCTGTGGATCCCACACTGTATAGAAGAATCATAGGAAGAATATTATACCTAACTGAAAACATGACCAGATATTTTCATTGAAACATGATTAGAACCCCCCTTTCATTTTAATCCAAAGGAGGAACATATGGAATCAGTAAAAAGGATCATGAGTTATATTAAATGTACTCATAATTATGGGTTATACTTTTCTATAGGATGATATATTGAACTATCAACATTTTATAATGCTTCCTAGGATGGGCATGTAGGGGATATAAAGTCAACTAGTGGTGGAGAATTTTATATTGCGAAGAATTATGTTGCCTGGTTGAGAAAGAAATAAGAATGTACATTGCTTACTACTGCTAAAGATGCATATATCTCCAATACCAAGGTATACACTCAGTTAATTTGGATGAACCATTAACTCACTGACATAGGTAATGAGGTGAAACGACCAATGGTTATTTACTTTGATGACAAGAGTTAAATTGATCTTTTGAAGAATAATGTCCGTCATTATCATATGAAACATATTGAAATTAGATATAACTTCATCACGAAAAATGTTGAACAAGACGTAATCAAAATAGACCATGTGAGAACTGATGAGAATGTGGCTGACATTATGACCAATCCACTGATATCAATTATGTTTGAGAAACATCGATTGAACCTTGATGTTCAGACACCTCTATGTTCATGAGGAGGCTATAGGTCCCCAAATCCCAAATTTTTTTAACTATGTTAATTAGTTTGTGGAAGTGATAGAGGTTTATGGGGAAGCTACTATCCAATGGTAGTATATTCTGATCTCTACAATGTTAAAATACCAATCTTTGGGTTTATTTCCAAAGGGGGAGAAATGGAAAAATTCAATTTGAAAATTTAGAGGTTGAAAATTTTTTATGGTTTCCGAATTGTTTTAGGAGAATGAAATGGATAATTTCATAGGAGTAAATGTGAAGGGAGAAATATTTTCTGTGTCATGAAGAACTAGTTAGAGCTTTAATTTGAACACATGAGAACCTGTTTCTTGTTTTTCATATTTTTTCTTCATTGATCATTTATCACATAGACATATAGTGTTTGATGAGTGTATCATTACGTAGCAAGTGTTGATAATGGAGGGTGCTCTATTGAATATATCTGAATATTGCTAAAAAACTCAAAGGGAGAGATTATTGGAACCAAGGTATTTCATTGCCGAAAAAGGTTCATGGTTAGTATTTTTTGTCAATATTCTCATGGATAATATGGGAGATTTCAAGGAAGGGGATCATATAGTTCAAGTTGTAAGTCTTTGTGAAGGTGATTTTTTTCCTAGTTTTTGCCATATTTTTGGGGTCCAAAATTTTGTGAATGGAAAGCATTGTGAAAAGTGGTTTTTCTTGAAGGTCTCATGAAAAATATGGAAAAGTAATGAGTTTATCATAGATGGGATTGATGAAGAGTTTTTCATAAAGACATAAAGATTGTGATGGTGTGATCTGCAATTACGAGACTTGTTTTTCAAGTGGTGCTTCGCAAAGGAGTGAAGGGTTTTGACAAAGAGCTCTATGGTTATGACCAGATTTGCGAAGGGTTTCTTCCATAGATATTTTCAAAGAGAGAAATGTTCCACGAAGACATTTCTGGCCAATATTGATTTCACCATTAAAGAAACAGAGCTCTACATTCGACCGTGAATATAAATAAAAGGCCACCCCTCTTCATTTTCACACGACTTTGAGAGAGAAAATCCGGGATCACCTTGACTTTATGAAGCATGGGGTTTTCTATGATGAAATTTGTTATATGTGAGTTTGTTCTTCATGGAGATACTTTTAAAGTCTTTAGTGATTCCAATGCTTCAAAGTCATATGAGAATCATGAAGATGGGTTGTTTCGCATTAGCTTATTGAGCTTATCAAAGTTGGTTGCTCTACGAGGCAGTGAGCTTTGTGGAGGCTTTGATTTGTGGGGTAGTGAGCTTAGTGAATGGTTGTGCTCCATGAAGGTGTGTTATTTTCAATGTGGTGTGCCCTACGAAGGGTCGAGCTTTGAAATGGGGCTTTGTGAAGGGTTAAATTGAGTATCATTTTTGAGTAGTTATAGCTTTCTGTGAGCAACTACTCAGGTCGTTGATGCATGCAATGTCTCATACAGGACAGAGACAAAGACACCAATGCTTATCTATTGAATAAACCTTCATGTTGATATACTGAGTAATACTTCTCTCAAATTAGTGAGTTATGGGGAGTTTACGGAAGTGTTATGAGGGAAGCGGTGAACTATCCTAAAAATTTTGTAAGGGAAGTGTGCCTAGCACAGATTGAATGAGACCAAACTCTTGTACTCCACAACTGGTGAAGCTTAGTGGAATTAGGTACAGCCAGCAAACTGTCAGTGTATGCTCTTTGGATATAGCCCTTTGTGGTGAACTAGGAAAATGTGTTGTGTCATCTCCTTGCTTTTATTTAACTGACATATTTAATAGGTTCCTACCGACATCTGAACAAGATCCATAACATTAAAATGAAAAAGTAGACACCTTGACTCACCCCTCCCCTCTCGGGGTATTTTGGGTTCTTCAGTTAAATGGTAATAACTTCATGTATTTTGAATTTGTCATGGATAATATGGGGAAAGCGTAGTATTTGTACATGAGGAGGTAGGTTTTAAGTGATTACATATTGGTTTTCTATAATATAAGACAATCCCTTGTAATACTAATTAATTATAACCATATTTATATATTATTTAAGAGTAGTAGATTATTTTTGGATATGAAAAGACTCTAAAAACAAAACCAAACCTTCTATCCAACCCAATTAATGCACACAAATAAAATAAATCTCCATTAAAAATCAAATTTTTGGTTCCAAAGTGAAAGGTATAAATTTAAAAATTGAAAATAATAATTTTAAAATAATTCTCATACTTATTAAATGATATTATTGTTAAATAAATTATTTCATTAAATTATAAATGAAGATCACATAATAATGATTTTATAAAATCAGAGTGATTTCAAAAGTGAAAATTTAAACTATTTTCCTAAAAATATTTTTTTATAAAATTATCTTAAGATAAACCTAATCTATTTTTGATATCTCAATTAAAAAAAATGATGTTTATTTTAGGAAAATAAATTTTTAATTGTGATAATTTTAATTTAAAAAAAATTAATGAAAATAAATTTTTTAATATAAAAATCATTACTCTGACCATTAGGAAAAAAAATTGGGATTTATTAAAATATATTATCATTTAGGAATAATTTTAAACTATTATTACATTAATTAATATTTTATCTCATACTTAAACATAAAACATATTTTAATTTAATTTTTTTTTAGTCTTATATAGTTTGATTATATTATTAAATAATGTCAAAGATCAAAAATTCATCTACTTAAACAGAAAAATAATGAGAAAATATTTTAATGACTAATGGTTACAATTCTAATAAATTGTATTAGTTGAAAAAAACAAATTTTGATGATCATATTTCCCTATAAATATCATATCAAACTCACAACATTATTCATTACTTCACTTTTATTGTTTTTTACACATCCTTTGAAAATATCTATTATTCTTCTAATGGTCATTTAACTTTTTATCATCTATATTGAATGGGTGATATTCTTTGCAGATTTAATGCCATTGGAGTTTTTTTGTTGTGAATTTACAATTATTTAATGGGTATTTCCCATTATTTCTCCTTATTCTACAAGTCCAAATTTATACCTGATATATGAATTTATCCTGAAATAAGAATTTAATTTATTTTTTTATTGTAAAATATAATAAAAAATTATTGATGGATGAGAGATCCGTTAATAAAAGTATAATTTTTTTTGTTATTACATTCTTATCCCCTTAAATGATTTTTTTACTCGAAATTTTAACTCATATTTTTTATTTATAATAGATAATGGTAAATCTATGTCATTGTTTCCTCTCATTACCATGTTTATTTATATATTTATTGTTAGTTATTTTGAATATTATAATAAAAATTAAAATGGAAATATTAATATTAAATTTTTTAATTATCATGCATCTTAGATGATATACATAATTCATATGGAAAATTTTATATTATAATTATATGCATAATAATGATTCGTGCATGCTTGTGATTAGCTGAATCATAACTTAAGTAGTGTCAAAACAAGAGTGAATCATGGACCATTTTTATTCACTAGTCCCCAATAGAGTTAATATCAATGTTCTATTTTCTCGTGTTACCCTAATTTACATCTGTTACAAATCATCATCCTCGTGTTCTTATCTAGACATAGATATATTATCTCAGAAACCAATAAATTCTTACCAAAATTCCAGGTTGTTTTCCCTGCATTTAGATTTATATTTAGGGTTTTTACAAATGTTTTAAAATCTTAATTTCTATAAATAACATAACCATCCTTTGATATCAACTCTGGAGACCCACCTTTTTATTACATAATTCATTCATTTCATGATACAATATTCAACCATACGAAAGATCTTTAAAGTTTTATTGTTGTGTAAATAAGAACATAATACATGAAAAGGTCCTAAACATAACATTATTACAATAAATTTTATATACATATTCATAGGTTATTCCTATGTTATTGTTACTACATGTAATCTCATAGGGGATTCTATAAAATAAAGGGACAAGAATAAATCCTAGAAATTGAATTAATAAAAGAAATACTTATCATCTGAGAAAGAGTCATATCAATAAGGAACAATCTTATAAAAATAGGTCTTATAATAAGAAAAATAATCTGAATAATTATATGGAAATGTGACTACAACATAAAAATAGGACATTCATAATCATATCACCATGTCCATCCACAAGGTTTCAAAAATCATTATTACTAAGGTTATTCACCATGGAATCATAATAATAACCTATATAAAGATTAATTATTTACCCAATTCACTAGAGTGTTATTAGGGAACAAAATTCATATATATTAAATCATTTTATCCACATTGAATAAGAAGTAAATAATTCATCAATAACCCATGGAAATTAATAAGGGTTGTCATTTAAAAATCTATGTGTTCAATGTTATGAAAAAACATTCTTTTGAACCCATGTGCAGGGAATATGGTTTTAATATATGTAAATCCCTGAATCAATAATATATTTAAACATATCATTGAATATCCACGACTATTTTTTTGGTTATTCATAATATGATAATTTCTCATGTACAAAAGATAAATTTCAAGAAAAAATTTGAATGCAATATGATATACACTGTGGCATATGAAGGCAGAATAAAGAGAAGGAAATAAGGTATACAATTGTTAGAAAAATATTTTTCTAGTAGATGTAAGAAAAAAAATCATGAATAAAAAAATAAGATAGAAATTTTTAATACACATAAAAATTATGTCATTGAAAGAAAAAACGAGAAAGGGAAATTTCATTACTAAAATTCTACATCAAAAAAGTAAAAATTATGCTTATGGAAAGGGAATAATGGGAGGGATCTAAGGTATCCCATTGAAAAAACACTATTTCAGAAGTATAGGGAATAGAAAAATAAAAAGAATAAAATTTTAAAAAATAGTGAAACTTAAAATACATATGATAAGAACATAATTTAAGGAAATAGGAGAGGAGTATGATTCCATTACTAAATTTCAACAGCATAATGGTACATAACATTGACCAAGAAAAAGGTATAATTCAAGGGAATTGGTAAATCCCAATGATAAAAAACTACATGGAATGTAAATGGAAGATAAAAAACAATAGAATAATGATGATTTTACATTTATTAAACAAACAAAATAGGAATACTTGAGTTAAAAAGATGAGGATGAGAATTTTCCTTACTAAATTTTAGAAGCATAATGCTACACATCATCGACTAATAAAATGAAATAACATGAGGTAATTGTAATATAAAGTTGATAAAAATCAATTTTCAAGTATAGAGAAGTTAAAAAATTCATGAAAATAATGGATTTTTACAGTAATTACACTCAAACAATTGGAGTGCTTGAATGAAAAACATGAGGATGATAATTTCCCTTACCTTGAAGAGTTGCTTCCTAAATCATGTAGGGGGGAACCTAAAGACCTCTGAGACAAATTGGGAATAAATGGGAGGATTTTCATAGAGTGGTGATGGGCATAAATTATGGTATTTTAATTTGAAGTGGAGAGGATGGGGAATGAGTGGTATTTATAAATGAGAATGGGCCATTTTAGTGGATTAACTATTAGTTATGTTACAATATAATCCAACAACATGTGAGACAAATCAATTCTGACCATATTTATAGACTATTTAATATTGGTTGAGAGTTTTTAGATATTAATAACTTCCCAAAATCAAAAAACACATTATACCCATCCCAATTAATTCATACATATCAAAAATGATTTTTACCTTTAAAATCAAATTTTTTTGTTACAAAATAAGTGGTATAAATTTATATATTAAAACAAATATTTCTAAAATAATTTGTATACTTATTAAATTTTTTTTTTTAAAATAAATTTTTTTATATATTTTAAAATAATTAATAAATAATATTTATTTCATAAAATCATAGTGATTTATAATGCGTTAAGTTTCAATTTTTTGATAAATATTCTGTTTTTTCTGAAAATTTCAGAAAATCATAAGTTATTTTTGATAAAATCAGTTCATAAATGAATTTTTTCATCTAAAATATTTTCTAATTTGTAGAATTATTTTTTAGGAAAATAATTATTTTAATAAAATTTACTTATTAAATAGAAAAATCAATATTCCAACCATTTTAGAAATTATATTAGGATTTATTAGAATATATTATCATCTAGAAATAATTTTATAAGATAATTAGATCAAATAATTTTTAAAAAAACTTCAACTTAAAAAATATTTTAATTGAATTTGTTTTATTTTCATATAAAATAATATAGTTTGATTATATAATTAATTAATCTTGGTGATAAAAAATACATCAACATAACCAAAAAAATAATGATCACCTTTTTTTACTAGAGGAATTAATATTGATCAACATTATTAGTTTATAGTAATAAATTATGTTGATCTTATTATAATATAAATAGTCTTTCATACTCTCCTCATCACTCACAAATTCTATTATAATGGTTTACACACATCCTTTGATAATGCATGTTATTCTTCTAATTCTTATTTTTCTTTTTCTGATAATTATAGTAGGGGTGGTCTTAGTTGATGATGCCTATAGAGTATTTTTTAGTAAATGTACTATTATTTAATGTTTATATCCCATTTTTATTATTAGTTTTACTGGTAAAAATTTATACATGATTTATGGAGTTCTCATGAAATATAAATTTAATCTATTTTCTTCTATTGTAAAACATAAAAAAAAGTTATTGGGAGAAAATAGATCCATTAATATAATGAGAACATTTTTTGGGTTAGTAAATTATTCCCCGTTAAAATAATTTAATCCTCTAACTTTTAAATCATATTCATGATTGATAATAGATTAGGGTACTTCTATCTTATTTTTTCCTCTGGTTACCATGTTTCTATCCATATTTATTTTTTTACTTATAAAGAAATCCTAAAATACCAATTCTGAAGTAATTAAAAATCATAAAATTTTATAATATCATGCTTCTTTGATGATATACTTCATTCTTAATAAAAATTCTATATAAAATTTATATCCTTCATAATGATTTTTACACTTTTTTGATTAACCAATGAATTCCCCCAATAGTGTCCAACCAAGAGTGTAGCAAGGTACTTTGTTAGGAACCTGTTACCGATTGATTCTATCTCAATGTGGTGTTTATTTGTGTTACCCCATGGCGTATCTATTCCAGAGCCTCATTCACTTGTATATATCCAAACATGTATTTCATTTCTCGTAAACCACTTCGTTAATACTTAAAAAAATATTAGTATGTTTTCTAAATATTTATATTTATCCTTCAGTTATTTATTAATGTTTTATAATCATTTATTTATACATATTAATAAATAATAATTTTATACCAACTATGGAAACCCATATTTTTTTAGATAAATATTTCAATTCATGAAATAATATTTTACAATATAGAAGATCTTTTCAGGTTTAGTGTCTTGGAAATTAGAACATAGTACTTGAAGAAAATATAATCATAATATTATTTTAATCCACCTGCTATAAATCTTCATTAGCTCTTCCAAGGTTACACCTACAATATCTCATATCCTAGGTACATACATCTAACAAATGGGTGAGCATAAACCCCAATAAGGGAATAAAAAGGAACCACATAGAATTTGAGCAACAATATTATAAATAAGGTGTGATCATACAAATAATAGGCATGTGATAGTATAAAAAACAAGAATCATAACATGTAAATATTGTGAAAACATAATAATATTGCACTCATAATAATATCACCCAGGTTCATGCCCGAGGTGTCATAAATCATAATCACTGATGTTATTCCACAAGGCATCATAAACCTATCATCACTATGTACTAATTATTTATCCAATTAATTAGAGTGCAATAATAGAGAACCCTTGATAGGTCCTAAATTATTTAAGACACATTTAACATAAATGGAATCATTTCTTCAATGACTTGGGAATTAAATAATGTGTTTCATTTAAAAATCATTTCATAAAAATTTATCATTGTCTTGAATAATTAATCATTTTCAACCAATGATATTGAAATATTATTTTCATATATATAAATACTTGAAAAAATAATATAATTTTACACATGATTGAATATTATTGGGAGTGATTTTTTATTTAGAGTATGAGAATAACTCAAATGGGAAAAGAAATTTCAAGATATGAATTCAGCAACATGACTCTAAACTTCATGGCTTATGAAAATGGAATAATGAGTGGGAATAAAGGTATACCATTATTGTAAAACTATTTTTGAAGTAAAGGGTAGAATAAAATTGATTAATAAAAATAAATAATCATGATTTTTATAATACACATAATATGGTTGGACATGAAATAAACATGAGAGAAAGAGAATTCCCTTACTAAATTTCAACACCAATGTTGTGTACATTGTGGATTTTGGAAAGGGAATAATGGGTGTGAACTAAGGTATACCATTATAAAAACTCATCTGGTAAGTGTATGTATGAAAATTAAGAGAATGAATAAAAATAAATAATATGGGAAGTGATGGGACATATAATTTGGACATACTTAAATGAAAATAATAGTAGGATGATTCAATTACAAAATTTTGAGAGCATAATTATACATAAAATAGACCATAGAAAAGGTATAATGGGAGGGAATTGAGAAATACCATTTATAAAAAAAATCACATTTTAGGGAAGATAAAAATGAGTAAAAATAATGATTATTTTACATTATGTAAACTCAATAATTGGATTCCTTGAATGAAAAAGTGGAAGATGAGAATTTCCATAAATGAATTTTGGATGTATAATGGTACATAACACTGAATAAGAAAAAGGCATAATGGAATGGAATTAAGATGTCCCATTGATAAATAATTACTTGTAAATTATAGGTAAGATAAAAAATTCAATAAAATAATGAATCTTTGACAGTATCTAAACTCATAAAATAGGGGTAATTGATTGAAAAAGTGGAAGAAGAAAATTTTCCTTATCTTGAAGTTTTTCTTCCTAAATAGTGCAGTGGAAAGCTTAAGGCCCCAAAGAAAATGTGGAAAAGGGAGGATTTTTATAAAATCAAAATGGTAAAAAATTCATGGATTTTGAATTTGGAGTAGAGTGGAGGGGAAATGGGTGGAACTTATACACGAGGAGTAGTGAGTTTAAGTGATTACGTGTTGGGTATTTTTCAATAGAAGCCAACCATTTATGATACATCCATTTAAAACCATATTTATAGACTATTTAAGAGTGATAGATGTTTTTTGGATGTCAAATGGCTCCCAAAACAAAACCATACCTTCTATAAAACCCATTTAATCCAAATAAAATAAAAACAATTTTTATCTTTAATATTCAAATTATTTGTTCTGAAATGAAAGGTATAAATTACTAAATTAAAAAAAATATTTGTAAAATAATTTTCAGAATTATTAAATTATATTTATATTAAATAAAATGTTTCACTAATTTTGAAATCTCGATGACATAATAATGATGTCATAAAATCTCAGTGATTTCTAAAGCCGCGATTTTCACTTTTTCAATAATAAATACAATTTTTCCATAAATTTATAAAAAAATAGCCGAAAGCTAATATTTTATGTGATTAATCCAAAAATAAACATTATATAATCAAAATAATTATAATTTTATAACAATATTATTTTAAAAATAAATCATTATTTTAATGAAAATTTATTATTAAATAGAAAAATCAATATTCATACCATTATAAAAATTACTTTGGGATTCAGTAGAATATATTACCATTTAGAAATAATTTTATAAGGACATTAGATAAAATAATTTTTTTCCTAATCTGTCCAAATACAACATGTTTTAATAGAATTTGTTTTATTATATTAGAAAATAATACAGTTTTTTATACCATTAAATAATCCTTATGATAAAAAATGCATGTACTGAACCAAAAAAATAATGGCCCACTGTTTTATTGAGAGATGGAATTTATTTAAATCAAATGTTATAGTTGATAAACAAAAATTTTTGTGATCATATTTCTCTATAAATATATTTCCATACACTCAACAATACTCAATACATTTATTACAAAGGTTCTTACACATACTCAAATAATATATAATATTCTCCTAATGCTTATTTTCCTTTTTACAATATTTATGGAAGAGCTGATCTTCTTGGGGATTTCAAACCTATTTATTTTTTTAGTTAGGTCAATATTATTTAATTTGTATATCCAATTATTTTTTCTTATTTTACTAGTCCAAATTTATACATTATGTATGAGGATCTCATGAAATAAGAGTTTTTTCTATTTTATTCTTTTCTAAAACATAAAAAAATTTATTAGTACGTAAGAGAATCATTAATAAAAGTAGAAATTTTTTTGGGCCTTTACATTGTTCCACCTATAAAATAATTTCGTCCCCGAAATTTGAACTCATCATCTCAATTAATAATATATGATAGTACTTTTGTATCATTGTTTCCTATGGTTATCGTAATTCTCTTCATATTTATTATTTCATTTGGGGAATTGTATAATAATAACAATAAATGAAACTTAATCATAAAAATTTCTAATATCATGTTTCTAGGATTATATACTTAATTATTAATAAATGATTTATACTATATTTATATACTCAATAATGTGTTGTATATGCTTGTGATTAACCAATCCATATTACCAGGGGTGTCAAATTTGGAGTGAATCAAGGACCATTATCATGTATCAATTACTGATTGATTATAGATTGATGGAGAGTTTTTGGGTGTTAGCACTAGGTATATCTATGCCAGAGCCAAATACACTTGTTTGTATCTAGCCATTTGTTTGTTTTCTCAGAAACCACATACCTAATACTTACAATAATATCAGGATGTTTTCCCAGTATTTACACTTATCGTTAGTAATTTTATTAATGCGTAATATTCTTAATTTTTTGATGTAACTAAACCATCCTTTGATACTAACTGTGTATAACCATTTTTTTATTAAATACATATTTCATTTCATGCTGCAATATTTAAAAATAAATAAGATCTTTTTATGTTTTGTTTCATAGAAATTAGAAAATTAAATATGAAAAGAACATAAATATAACATTTTTCTTATCTATATTCTATAAAACATCATAGGTTCTTCTGTAACACACGAGATTTTAGGAGAAATATTTTTTTATGTATTATGTTATATAAAGGAATATTTCACTACACACAACACTATCTTGGCTTGTGTTACATGCAAGAGAAACCTTCCTCGATAGCTTGCATTGTATGCAACACCGAGTTTCACTAAACAACTATATGTTATTAAAATATTATATAAACTAGCCGTTATGAATAGTAATACCCATTTTTTGAAATTTTAACTTTCAAAATGGACTTCATTTTTGGATTCGGAATATCAAAATTAGCCTAGGGTGAATTATTGGTATTTTTCTAAAAACATTCAATTTTTGATGAATAGTGAAAACACTGGGTTACTATTTAAAAACCGACTTTTTATTTAAATAATTATTTATTTTACTTAAAATCATTTTAGGTCAAAAATGATAAATAATACCTATATAAGTTCAATGTAATTCATTGGAGTAAATTTATAATAATTTTAGATATATAAAAAATTGTATTGAACTTTTCACCATCTTTACCCACCTCCTAGGAGAATTTGAAAATTTACTTAAAACCTAATGTTACCGCTTCTGCGAGTGGAATTTCAAAAATCTGAGACACACAGTTAATATCAAGGAGTAAAATGTGGTTCAATAAGATAAAAATAATTTTTGATGAATAGTAACTTTTTACTTTTATTTACCACGGTTAAAAGTAAATAGGGTAATTAAGGGTAAAAATGATATTATTATTACCCTAACACATGTACAAATTCTATTGGATAAGTTTAATTTGACCCTGAACAACATTAGGAATAAAATATGACCATTTAGGTCCACTTGGATTAGATTAGGACAATTATTATTATTATTTTATTTAAAGAGGAGTTAAAAGAGTTAAAAACAAAGTTTATTAACTAATGCATTTTAATATAGGGTTATAAAAAAGATAAATTTGACTATAAATATTAATTAGAAATATAAAGATATTTCCTACATAATGGTATTTTATTTATAATTTTAGACATTAAATAATTTAATTTATTTATGACACAATGATGATGCAGTAATTACCTTATTAGTAAAATATTAACATAATTGATATTATAAATACCCAAATAAATGTAATTTGAGACTTTTTATAAATTAAACTAATTTTATAGGATAATATGAAATTTTATTATTTATTTATTTAACTTTTTTTGAACTAAAAAGTCTGTTATGATTTTCACAAAAATCAATTACCAAATAGTATCAAAATTGACTTAAAATAGTTTTTAAAACAAATATTATATTATTAATTGTTATTTTATTCCTAAAAATCTATGGTTCGGCCAAATGACTTAGATAAGGTTATATATATTAATAATGAACAACTTGGGGTTATTTTGGCTTGTTATAGTAAGTTTATTAACCATATAGTGTAAGAAAACAAGAAGACACGGTAAAAGTAAAATTATTTAACTTAGAGTTAAATATAAATGATAAGGTTAAAATAGTAACCTAAACTTGTCTAAAATCTATTGTATGAAAGTATTTCTACCCATCCCCAAATTATATTAGAAATAAATCAGTTTCGAGCTATTAAAAACCGAATATGACTTTATTATAAAATAATATTTTATGTTTTTTCTAAGGCGCCCCTCTCCTCCCTTATAAAAGGGCACCTCTTCCCTCTCCTTTTTACACAAAATCGAGCCTTAAAGCTCGTCCAAACCCTGAAATTTTCTCTTCTACCCTTCCCTAGTAATATTCTATAGTTCCTGGTCTTCATCAAAGACCAATTTTAGTGCCCTAAGAGGAATTTTCAAAGTGGCGTGTCGAATAAGAGGTAATATCTGTTACCGATTCCTTCAAATTTATTTCTTCTTCTACATACTCTTATTTAGTTGTTTCATTATGAAGTAATAACATAATTGTCACTCATATAATGATATGTTATTATAAATATGAAACAACCCTATTTCGCCTTCTATCCATCCTACGGAAAATGAAATCATCGTGTGTGCGTACGTACGGAATATCGTCTTCATGCCGTGGTGTAATCTGTTTTCCATCACCCCCTTAATTGGATGGGTATAATGGTGTAAATAATAACTATATATGATTATTGTAAAGTGATATTAATTGTTAAATAGTATACATACCCTCCAATACAATTCCACGATCATGGGAACGATATCATCGCTCGTGCGTACGTACGACCTACTGTCTCCACGATGTGATGCGACTCATTATACATGATCTTAATTGAATAATGATTATATAAATGAATTTAATGAATAATTATGATATATATTATACTAATAACATTCTGGAAATAAGGTATCTATAACCTAAAAAGAAGAATAAGAATTTCTTCACCAAAACACGCATAAGAACAAAAAGAAATAAACACCAGAATAACAAGTAGCAATGGAATATTACTAATAAGAAGCTAAGAATATGACCATATATGATATCATAACAATGAGTATGATTATGGAATAAGTCAATTACATTATTTAAATCGTTATACAGGAGGGTCGGACACTTATGAAGCAAATCAGACCTAAGGTAAGGGAAAATCTCTGAATCTCATTTTTATCCGAGATTGTTTATACTTCAAAATTTACTAGGGAATATATATCATCCACATACATGTTTCCTCAATATGTAATATTATTTCTATCCGAGTACAATTTTTTAAATCTAATATTACTCTTTGGTGAGTTTTTAGTAAAAGATATGAAAGGAATCTTTTGTCGTTTTTAGTACGAGGTACTTTTTGACTTTTCCGGCCAATGTACGAGAAGAATGTTTTTTTAACTTATATGGCCTGAATGGATTTTTATAACATTATTTACATGAAGCTTACTTTACAAGTTTTCAAGTTTATTTTTAATTAACTTCTTTTATTTTAAAATTTTATGACATGTTAATAAAGGAAAAATGTTTTTGAAGTAGAAATAATATTTTCCTCATGAATGGAGTTTAAGTGTTTTATAAAAATTATTTTCCATATAAGATAATATATAGTTCTATTTCTATACCTATTTTTAAATTGATTTGATTATGATGGAATTGTTTTTATGAATTCCTTTTATCTTATTTGATTTATGATGGTATGATGTTTAAGAATCCCATTTTTATTACATGGGTTATGCTATGATATATGATTTTTGATTTTGTGGCACACATAAGAATGGTATCATTATGAGATGGGTGGGACCTATATCTCCCTCCAATGCATTGGGTAAAGATTTATATCTCATGAGATAGACCTGGCTGGAATGTCAGGTTAATTCGGTTCAGTGATACAGGACTGAAATGAGGAGTGAACTCGGTTCAGAAATGGACTTTGTCTGCTAGGATAGTCTTGGTAATGAGTTTTGACTACTAAGAAATGATTCTCTATGATTATGTGTGTATTCCAAAAAGTTTCATGTTTTATGTTGTGATTATTGGGATTATATTTCACTACCATTATTTATCCCATGTTATGATATTATGATCTCTTTTGCAGGTTAAGATTTTAAAAATGTCATGTTCTTATGAATATGATATGATTGATATTTACTTTGTTTACCCTTACTGAGCATTTGAGCTCACCCTTTTGTATGTTTTGTTTTCCCCAGGTCAGGAAGAAGGGTATTAAGTAAGATATGCCAAAAGGGACTCTAGATATGATAAAATAAAATGGAGACAATGTAGATGATTTATGAACTAGTTGTTTATGTTTCCCAGTTTCTAAAGACATTATACCTATATGGTCCTTTCATGGTTTTGTTATATTTTGTAATAAGTGTGCTTCAATTATGAAGTAATAACAATGTATGTAAATTATGGGTCATTATAGTTGGTATCAGAGGAAAGGTATAGTCATCCTTTGGAAACTAGGATGTGAAAGCCTCGGTAAGAACCCTAAGGATAAGTCTAAGCATAGAACACAATATTTGTGTTTTAGAAATGTCCGTGAATAAACTATGATAAGACCTTAAGTGTAAAATTTTTATTCTTGATTATGTGGTTTTCCTATTATGATTAGTGTTTCTCATACTATGATTATTGGTTTTAGTCAATGGCTGGAACCTGAAGGAACCGTGTTAATAATGAATGTGACGGGAAATGCAATGATTGTCCCCCTGAGCAACCAAATGTCATGGGAGCTAGAATGAAAAATCTTGTAGCCATGCTCACACCACTTTCTCAAGATATAAATCATGCAGGACTTCCAAATGAGCAAAGGAAGGTGCAATATTATGTTTAATCCTTCATGAGGTAGTGTCCACCCTCATTCACCGGGTATACTAATCCATTAGTTGCTGAACAATGGATCAGTACTACTGAAAAGATATTTTCAGTTCTTCAATGTTCTGAACACGATAAGGTCATCTTAGCAGTATATCGTTTGGAAGGTGAAGCTGATCAATGGTGGAATCTTATCAAGAATACGAGACCAAGAGATGAAATTGAGTCCATGGAATGGGATGAGTTCAAGAACTTATTTTTCAATAAGTACTTCCCTCATATTCTTCAAACAAAGATGGAGAATGCGTTTCTTGAACTGAAGCAAACGGATGATGAATCTGTTGGTAAATACGAAGAAAATTTTACAAGACTCTCAAGGTACGCTTCTGGGATTATTATCCAACCTGAGAGTAAGATCGATCGATTCTTTAGTGGCATAAAACCATGTCTTTGATGGGAATTAGCCATAAGGGACTTCAATAGCTATGAGGAAATTGTTCGATGTTCTCTCAAGGTTGAGATGGAGATTGGAGTAACCCATCAGTCATATGCGTTTGATAAGAAGAGGAAAATGGAATTCAAAGGAAAATCTAAAGAGCACACTGAAAAGAAGATGATTTTACCCTTGTGCTCAATGTGTGGAAAGAAACATGGAGGGAGTATTCTTAAAGGGACAAGTAAATGTTTCAAATGTGGAAAATAAGGTCATCGGGCATTTGAAGGCCGCAATGATGGGAAGAAGATGTCTAGTGATGAGAACAAAGAAAAGGCTACACAGAGTGCACCTCCTACACTTCAATGTTACAAGTGCAAGGAAATGGGGCATTATGCTAATAAATGCTCTAATCTGAGGGTTGTTTATGATGATCGACGTCAAAAAACTCTTAAGGATAAAGACAACAGAAATTCACATGCAATTTCTATCAGCGATGTTGAGTACGATAACGAAGTGGTGAAAGGTACACTTACCACCCACTCTAAAGTAGAAAATGTTTTATTTGATTCTAGATCAACCCACTCTTTTATTTCGGGAGAATTTCGTAAGGTTATCACTGTATTACCTCAACAATTAGATGTTGAGTTAGCTGTGACAACCACTAATGGAACAACAGTCGCATATAAAGTTTACAATTCTTCTCCGATTGAAGTTTGTGGGAAAGTGCTTCCTACAAATCATGTGATTCTTCCTATAGTGGAATTTGATGTGATTCTTGGCATTGATTGACTTTCTTTATATGGAGCTCATATCAATTTCCAAAGAAGGGGAGTCACATTTCATATTCCAGAACAATCTATGATCGTCTATCGATGCAAGGAAGAACCAAAACTTCCAGTGGAAATTTCTTCCATATTATAGGTCTTGATTCCACTAAATGAAGGTTATATATCTCAAATGGTTGGTGAGAAACTCAAAATTAATAATATGACCATTGTACGAGAGTTTGATAATGTCTTTCTGGAGGAATTTTTGGGTCTTCCACCAAATTGTGAAGTTGAGTTTTCAATAGAACTCGTCCGGGTGCTTTTCCTATTTCAATGACACCTTAGAGAATGGCCCCAATTGAGTTGCAGGAATTGAAGAAGAAACTCCAAGGGAATCTTGATATGGGATTCATACGCTCTAGTGCGTCACCTTGGGGAGTACCTGTTCTGTTTGTTAAGAAGAAAGATGGATCAATGAGACTTTTCATTGATTATCGATAACTTAACAAGATAACTATCAAGAAGAAATATCCTCTCCCACACATTGATGATTTATTTTTCCAACTACACAGAGCTCCATACTTTTCCATGATTGATCTTCGTTCAGGGTATCATTAATTAAGGGTCAAAAGGGAGGATATACCAAATATGGCTTTCCTTACAAGGTATGGACACTATTAATTTATAGTGATTCCATTTGGTCTTACTAATACCCCTTCTATCTTCATGGATATGATGAATAGAGTATTTAGAGACTATCTTGATCAGTTTGTGGTAGTCTTTATAGATGATATTATTTTCTATTTAAAGATAAAGGAAGAACATGAAGATCACTTGAGAATTGTATTAAATCCTCTAAGTAAGGATAATATTTATGCCAAATTTACCAAGTGTGAATTTTCGCTTCAAAATTTTTCATTTTTGGGTCATATAATCTCAAAATAGGGGATATCTGTGGATCCAGCAAAAACATAGGTTATTGAAAGTTGGTTGAGACCAACAACAATAACTAAGATCCAAAGTTTTCTTGGTTTGACTACATATTATTGACGTTTTGTGAATGATTTTTCACGATTATCTAATCCACACACCAGGTTGACTCGAAAAGGAGTTAAGTTCGTTTGGACGGAGGAGTGTAAAGAGAATTTCAAGGAGTTAAAAAGAAGGTTATCTAGTGTACCTATGCTCACACTGCCTTGTAGTGGAGAAAGGTTTGTGATCTACAGTGATGAATCCATGAAGGGATTGGGGTGTGTTATCATGAAAAATGATATAGTGATAGATTATGTCTCACGAAAATTGAAAATTCAGGGGTAAAATTATCCAACTCATGATTTGGAGTTAGATGTGGTAATCATTGAATTATAGATTTGGAGGCATTATCATTATGGTGAAAGGTGTGATATTTATACTGATCATAAAAGTTTCAAGTATATTTTCACACAAACAGAGATGAATATGCGCCAAAGAAGATGGTTGGAGCTGATTAAGGATTACTACTGCTCAATTCATTATCACCCTGGGAAAGAAAACAAGGTGGCAGATGCATTAAGTTGACAAGACCATGCTAGCTTATCCATGATGAGGATCACAAAAGATCCAATATTAATGGATTTACAAAGGATGGATCTTGGAATAATAATGCAAGGGGGAAAATCTTATCTTTCTCAAATGAATGTTCAAACATCTATACATGTGAAGATTAAAGAGGCATAGAAAGAAGATGTAGAGTTATAAAAGAAGGTGACAAATGTTCCTGAATTCAACCATGATTTTGATGGGATAATATGGTTCAGGAATCGGGTTTGTGTTCCTCCCATCCCATAATTAAAGAAGGAGCTACTAGATAAGGCTCATAGTTATTCATTCTCTATTCATCCTGGAAGCACGAAGATGTATAGGGACCTAAAAGAGTAATTATGGTGGGATGACATGAAAAGAGATGTTGCTAAATATGTCTCTTGATGCTTGGTTTGTCAGCAAGTTAAAGCTGAGAGACAGAAGTCTAAGGGGATGTTACAACCATTACCCATACCAGAATGGAAATGGGAAAACATCACTATGGAATTTGTCACTAGACTTCCAAAAACATCCAACGGAAATAATGCTATCTGGGTTATAGTTGATCATCTTATGAAGTCATCACACTTCATTGCTATTAAAGAAAATTTCTCTCTGGATCAGCTTGCCAGGATATATGTGAAGGAAGTGGTAAGATTGCATGGAGTACCACATTCTATTATATATGATCGGGATCTGAGGTTTACCTCAATGTTTTGGAGAAGTCTTTAGAAAACTCTAGATACAGAGTTGAGTTTCAGCACTGCTTATCATCCTCAGACAGATGGTCAGTCTGAGAGAACAATTCAAACTCTAGAAGATATGTTAAGAGCTTACTCTATGGATTTCAAACGTGGTTGGGATCAACACCTAACTTTGTTGGAATTATATTATAATAATATCTTTCACTCCAGTATTCTGATGGATCCTTATGATGCTCTCTATGTAAATAAATGCAAAACTCCAACTTGCTGGGATGAGGTTGGGGAAAGAAAGCTATTAGGACTTGATCTTGTTGATGAGATGGCAGAAAAGGTCAGATCTATTCAACAACACATAAGAGCAGATCAGAGTCGATAAAACAGTTGTGCTGATAACCAAAGAAAAGACCTAGAGTTTGAAGTGGGTGATAAAGTTATCCTACGAATATCTCCTTGGAAGAGAGTAATGAGATTTGGAAAGAAGGGCAAGCTGAGCCCTAGGTATATTGGTCCTTTTGAAATACTGGATTGTGTTTGGAAGGTAGATTTCCAATTGGCGATTCCACTGAATCTCTCTCAATTTAATTATGTGTTCCATGTATCTCTCCTGAGAAAGTACACACCTGATCATTCAGATGTACTCAGCTCAGAAGTTGTACCATTGGAGCAAGATCTTTCTTATTAAGAACAACTGATAGAGATTCTGGATCGTAGTGAAAAAGTTCTACAGAACAAGAACACTCACTTGGTGAAAGTTTTATGGAGGAACCACCAATTAGAAGAAGCTAAATGGGAACTTGAGGATATTATGGGGAAATTTATCCTCATCTGTTGGTTACAAAGTGACGAATTTCGAGGGAAAAATTCATTTTAAGGGGGGTAGAATGTAACACCTGAGATTTTATGAGAAAAATTTTGTTTTTATGTATTATGTTATATAAAGGAATATTTTACTACACACAACACTATCTTGGCTTACGTTACAGGCAAGAGAAACCTTCCATGATAGCTTGCGTTGTACGCAATATCGAGTTTCACTAAACAACGATATGTTATTAAAATATTATATAAACTCGCCATTATGAATAGTAATAACCAATTTTTGAAATTTTATCTTTCAAAATGGACTTCATTTTTCGATTCGGAATATCGAAATTATCCTAGGGTGAATTTTTGGTATTTTTCTGAAAACTTTAAATTTTTATGAATAGTGAAAACACTGGGTTACTATTTAAAAACTGAATTTTTATTTAAATAATTATTTATTTTATTTAAATTAATCTTAGATCAAAATTTATAAATAATACCTATATAAGTTGAATGTAATTCATTGGAGTAATTTTATAATAATTTTAGATATATAAAAATTTTATTGAACTTTTCGCCATCTTTTACCCACCTCCTAGGAGAATTTGAAAATTTACATAAAACCTAATTTTACCACTTCTGTGAGTGGAATTTCGAAAATCCGAGAGACACGGTTAATATCAAGGAGTAAAATGTGGTTCAATAAGATAAAAATAATTTTTGGTGAATAGTAACTATTTACTTTTATTTACCACAATTAAAAGTAAATAGGGTAATTAAAGATAAAAATGATGTTTTTATTACCCTAACACAAGTCCTAATTCTATTGGATAAGTTTAATTCATCCAAGAACAACCTTAGGAATAAAATATGACCATTTGGGTCCACTTGGATTTGATTAGGACACTTATTATTATTATTTTATTTAAAGGAGAGTTAAAAGAGTTAAAAAGAAAGTTTAATAACTAAAAAATTTTAATATAGGGTTATACATAAGATAAATATGACAATAGATATTTAATAGAAATATAAAAATATTTCCTACATAATGGTATTTTATTTAAAATTTATAGACATTATATAATTTAATTTATTTAGGACACAATGATGATGCAGTAATTACCTTATTAGTGAAATATTAACATAATTGATATTATAAATACCCAAATAAATGTAATTTGAAACTTTTTATGAATTAAATTAATTTTATAGGTTAATATGACATTTTATTATTGATTTAATTAACTTTTTTCGAACTAATCATTCTCTTATGATTTTCACAAAAATCAATTACCAAATAGTGTCAAAATTGACATAAAATAGATTTTAAAACAAATATTATATTATTAATTGTTATTTTATTCCTAAAAATATATGGTTCGGCCAAATGACTTAGATAATGTTATATATATTAATAATGAACAACATGGGTTTCGTTTGGCTTGTTATAGTATGTTTATTAACCATATAATGTAAGAAAACAAGAAGACACGGTAAAAGTAAAATTATTTAACTTAGAGTTAAATCTAGATAATAAGGTTAAAATATTAACCAAAACTTGTCTAAAATCTATTGTTTGAAAGGATTTCAACCCATACCCACCTTATCTTCTAAATAAATCAGTTTTGAGCTATTAAAAACTGAATATTACTTTATTATAAAATAATATTTTATGTTTTTCCTAAGATTCCCCTCTCCTCCATTATAGAAGGGAACATCCTCCCTCTTCTCTTTACACAACATTGAGTCTTCATGCTCGGAAAACCCCATAAAATTTCTCTTCTCCACTTCCCTAGTAATATTCTAGAGGTCCTAGTCTTCTTCAAAGACCAATATTAGTGCCCTAAGAGGATGTTTCAAAGAGGCGTGTCAAAGAAGAGGTAATATCAGTTACCGATTCTTTCAAATTTATTTCTTCTTCTACTTCCTCTTAATTAGTTGTTTCATTATGAAGTAATAACATATGTATCACTCATATATTGATATGTTATTATAAATATGAAACAAACCTATTTCACCTTCTATTCATCCTATGGAAAATGAAATCACCGCACGTGCGTACGTACGGAATACCGTCTCCACGTCGTGGTGTAATCTATTTTCCATCACCACCTTACATGGATGGTTATAATGGTGTAAAGAATAACTATATATGATTATTTTAAAGTGATATTGATTCTGAAATAGTATACATACCCTCCAATACAATTCCACGATCATGGGAATGATATCATCGCTCGGGCATACGTACGACTTACCGTCTCCACGATGTGATGCAACTCGTTCTACATGATCTTCATTGAATAATGATTATATAAATGAGTTGAATGAATAAATATGATATATATTATACTAATACCATTCTGGAAATAATTTATCTATAACCTAAAAAGATGAAAAAGAATTTATTCGACAAAACACGCATAAGAACATAAAGCAATAAACACCCAAATAACAAGTTACAATGAAATATTACTAATAAGAAGCTAAGAATATGACCATATATGATAACATAAGAATGATTATGATTCTGGAATAAGTCAATGACATTATTTAAATCATTATACAGGTGTTTCGGACACATACGAAGAAAATCGGACCTAAGATAAGGGAAAATCTCGCAATCTCATTTTTATCCGAGACTGTTTATACTTTAAAATTTACTGGGGAATATTTATCATCCACATAAATGTTTCTTCAATATGTAATATTATTTCTATCCTCCTAAAATTGTTTAAATACAATATTATTCATTGATGAGTTTTTAGTAAAAGATATGGAAGGAATCTTTTGTCATTTTTAGTATGAGGTACTTTTTGACTTTTTCGGCCAAAGTACGAGAAGAATGTTTTTTTTAACTTATACGGCTTGAATAGATTTTTAGAAAATTATTTCCATGAAGCATCCTTTATAAGATTTCATGTTTATTTTTAATTAACTTATTTTAGTTTAAAATTTTATGACATTCTAAAAAAGGAAAAAAATTTGAAGTAGAAAGGATATTTTCTTCAAGAATAGAGTTCAAGTGTTTTATCAAAATTATTTTCGATCTAAGATAATATAGGGTTCTATTTCTATACATATTTATACATTGATTTGATTATGATGGAATTATTTTTATGAATACCTTTTATCTTATATTATTTATTATGGCATGGTGTTTAAGAATCACATTTTTATTACATGGGTTATGCTATGATATATGATTTATGATTTTGTGGCACACCTAAGAATGGTATCATAATGATATGGGTCGGACCTATATCTCCCTCCAATGCATTGGGTAAAGATTTCTATCTCATGAGATAGACATGGCTGGAATGGAAGGTTAATCCGGGTCAGTGATACACGACTGAAACGAGGAGTGAACTCGGTTCGGAAATGGACTTTGTCCGCTAGGATAGTCTTGGAAATGAGTATTGACTACTAAGAAATGATTCTCAATGATTATGTTTGTATGCCACAAAGTTTAATGTTTTATGTTATCATTATTGAGATTAAATTTCACTACCATGATTTATTCTATGTTATGATATTATGATCTCCTTTGCAGTTTAAAATTTTAAAAATGTTATGTTCTTATGAATATGATATGATTGATATTTACTTTGTTTACACTTACTGAGAATTTGAGCTCACCCTTTTGTATGTTTTATTTTCCCCAGGTTAGGAAGAAGGGTATTAATTAAGATATGCCAAAAGGGACTCTAGATATGATAAAATTAAAGGGAGATGGTGTAGATGATTTATGAACCAGTTGTTTATGTTTCCCAGTTTCTAAAGACACTATATCTATACTGTCCTTTCGTGGTTTTGTTATATGTTGTAATAAGTGTGCTTCAATTTTGAAGTAATTACAATTTATGTAAATTATGGGACGTTATATCTTCCCTGCTTACCGTTACTTTATCTCATATCCTAGGGACACACGTCAAAGAAAGGGTTCATCGTAAGCCCATCAAGGTAATAATTAATGGAAAAACATAATATGTGACCAAGAGGCATATCAATAAGGAATGATCATATGAATATGGTGCATATAATTATACAAAGACCATGAATTATAACATATAAATGTGTATAAAATATAAAAATAATACATTCATAAGAATATGACTAGGTTTGATTCCCAATGTATCAAAAAAGCATAATTACGGAGGTTATTCACCAAGGTAGAATAAGCATGTCATCTATAGAGATTGATTATTTACCCAATTAATTAGATCACTATGAGGGTGAACATTTCATATGTATTAAATCATGTGAGATTCACTGAACATAAATAAAATCATTTCATTAATAACCCATCAAAATAAATATCGGGTTTCATTTAAAAATCATTTCGTACCAAGTGTCAAAATTCTTGAAAAAAACATCATTTTAGCCCGTTATAATGGAATATGGTTTTCATATATGTAAATCCCGGAATCAATAAGGTATTATTACATATATTTGAATATATATTTTATTTATTTGGGTATGCATAATTTGGTAATTTCTCATGAAAAGTGTGAAATTTCAAGAAACTAATTCGGTAGCATTATGGTATGCATCGTGGCATATGAAAATAGAATAATCAGTGGGAATGAAACAATCCCATTGATAGAAAAATATTTTGGTAGTATATTGAAGAAATAAAATTATTGAATCAAAAAATGTTGGAAACATATAAGATAGATAATAAGTATGTAATTTAATGAAAAAGGAGAGAAGGTTAATTCCATTACTAAATTTCAGCAGCAAAACAATATACATTGTGGCTTATATAAACGGAATGATGGGAGGTAACTAAGTTATCTCATTGATAAAAAAATATTCTGCATGTAGAGGGAAGAAAAAAAGATAATAATAAAAATAAAGAAGTTTTACATCTATTATACATGTAATAAAATAATTATTCTAATGACAATGGAGAAGAAGATGATTCCCATAACAAATTTTAGTAGTATATTAGTACATAACATTGACAAATAAAAATAAATAATGGGAGAGAATTGAGATATCCCATTGATAATAAAATACCTATAAAGTATTGTGAAGACAAAAATGGATAAAAATAACGAATCTTTGACTTTATGTAAACTCATAAAACAGGATTACTTGAATGGAAAAGAGTAAGATGAAAATTTCCCTTAATAAATTCTTACAGTGTTATTGTACACGACATTGACTAATTAAAAGGAATAATGAGAGGGAATTTAGAAATCACATTAATGAGAAACTAATTGTATAGTATAGTTAAGATAAAAATTTCCTATTAATATTGAATATTTTACATTAAATAAACACAAGAAATATAAGTACATGAATGAAAAAGAGGAATATTAGAATTTTCATTATCATAAAGATTTTCTTCATTAATCATGGACTGGGAATCCTTATGTCCTTGGAGATACCTTGGGAATATGTTGGAGGATTTTTAGGGAGGGTAAATGGGAAAAATTGTCTCTTGATTTTGGATTGGATAGGAGGAGGAATGTGTGATATTTATACACGAAGAAGGGTGGGTTTACGTGATTTAATATTGGTTATTTTACAATATTATCCAACCAATTATGAGAAAAATCAATCGTAACCATATTTATGGAATATTTATGATTGGTATATGGTTTTTTATGTCAAATGATTCACAAAAAAACCTCTTATTCTTGTTTATTTTATTCTTCTCTTAGTCTTGGGTCTTTTGTATGTGGTTCGGGTTTCAGTCCTAATACAAATTTTTGGTTTTTGATGTTTTTAGGTATTCTTTCATGGTGGATCATGGTTATAAAATGTAGAAACCATGTGGTATGTAAATGAAACCATGTGGTAGTAGAAATTGTCGGCATAACCAACCACACTGCCACTTCCTACCAATCGGTCAAACCTAGGCAAGCACGTGGCTTCTACAAATGCAGGCAGAGGCATCTGTATGGTTACTGCATGGTTTGGAAAACCTTGCATAAAAACCATGTGGTTGTATCAGGTTATTATAAATCCTAACACTAAAATAACTATCCGTAATTTCAACTAAAACATAGTCTCCTCCTCTCTCATCTGACCTAGGCTCAACATGGGGTCCTAACAAACCCCTATCCCTTTCATCCCTTCATCCATGGAAGTCCATGAAGATTAAAAGGTTAGGTTTCGTAGATTTTTCGCCTTCTTCTCCCCTATTTCTCTTTCCCTCATGGTTTTTAGGGTTTTTCATTTTGGGTTTTCTAGTGGGCCAAAACCTAATGAGTAGTTTTTCTGCTTGGAATTTTTTTTATTTAGGGCATGCGTATCATCCTCACTGCCCTAATATTCCATTCACGAGAGGTGCGTTGTATCTGCATGTGGTTGAGGTATGTGTTTCCAAGAATTTTTTTTATTTAATCTACATTATTCTTATTTTCTTTTAATTAACCTATAAACATAGTTATCACCACCCTAATACTCTTGGTTTTATTATTATGTTGTTTTTTTGGTGAAATAAATTGTTAAAAATATCTTTTGAAGTGAACCTATAGTTATACCTATATTTAATTATGCCAAATTTTTTTGTTTAAATGTTAATTTTTTTTAATAGTGAATTTTATTATTATGCTTTGTTTTCATTATAATTTTTTTACTGAAATGGATGGGTTTTAATTCTAGATTTTATGTCAATCATCGAGAATTTTTTTTGTGAGTTGTATGTTTTTTGGGAAATTTCTATTTCTTTATAAAATGACCATTGGTACTTTTGGTATGAGGTGGAATTGATGAGATGTTTTTGAAAAGAGGTGATAGTTTTAAAAAAAATTGGGTCCTTTCATGGAATTGGGAAGGTTTCATTAGAAGATGGAACATCCAATAGTGCACCAAGTGCATATATGGATGTGAAATCAAACAAAAAGTGAACTCCAGAATAAATTAACCTTCAAGAACTCCACTTAACCCCATTTTCTAATATCCGAAGAATTGTTCCATGTTTTTCTAAAAATTAATATAATTGGTGCTTCTGGTATTTTAGATATGATTCCAAGTGTGTTCTTTCGAATTTGTTCTAGTTTTTATTAAAACATGTTTCATTATGTGGTTGAAAAGGTAACTCCTATTTGGAAAAAGCTTTAGAAGAATGGGGTTTCACATTATTAGAAGTGTATTTTTTAAATTTTTTTGTAAATTTATTTTGGTGTGTATAGTGTAAGGGCCCCATTTGGAGTTGTGTATTTAAAATAGATGTTTTCTCTTGAATGTGGAAAAGAATGTGGTTTGGAAAATGTGTGTTCCCAGTTGGTGAACTAATGCGTTTTAGGATGTGGTTTTAATGTGTATATGTTGTAGTGGCCTAGTTGGAACCTTGATGATGTGAAAAGTTTTGATATATATGTTTATATATGGGGAAACTTAATTGGAGGGATTTACCTTATTGGTAATTGTATATTGGTGTTTCTGTTTGCGGTAGGAAAGTGTGGTGATGTTAGGTAAGATGACTCACATATGGGTTGGCATCCTACTTACTCAGTTATACTACAACCATGGGTTCATGGGTGTCTTTTTTATGATCGAGTGACGGTATCTTACTAGCCCAACTAGACAGGTTGGTACCCTCGTAGATTTTTAGACAAGCTAGGAGGTTTGTTCCACTGGTGAGGCTAGGATAGAGCAGCCAGTTGGTTAATGACTTAGGGGATTCACCATATGCCAATATGTAGTTATGAACCAAGAACATACATGGGTATTCTAGGGATCTTTAGTATCACCCATGGTTATTATTAATATTTATTATTTTCATTCCATTCTACTTGTTTCAAGACTAAACTATTTATCTATTTGTTTTTAGCACAACCTGTATATTCCATTTTTGGATTTTAAAGTACTAAATGGAAACTCATTTGGGAAATGATAAGTGGCGTGCATTGGTTTTTAAACTGGGAAAATAGTGTTGTTTGACAAAATATGATAACCCTATTTTTATAAATGTATTTCAAACTACTATTAATGTATTGTTTATAGAAAGGAAACACATGGATTCTATGGTGGTTGCCTACTGATCTATATAACCCACACCCTACTTATACCACTCAGTGTCGGTAGGCCTGAACTGTTTTGTAGTTACTTCACTCATTCAGGTCCCTGGTTTATCTTCTAACTTATGGAGTATTTATTAAAGGAAAGTTTTCATTTTATGGTCCCAGGGAGATCATGGAACTGTGGTTTTTTTAGTTTTTTATTTATTTTTTGCTTGATAATTTTTATTTTGAATCTGGTTTACCTATTTATTTAATTATGATAAGTTTTCATTCTCCATATTATCAATTTATTTATATTTATATTGGTATTTTGGGCATATATTATTCCACATGGTTTAATTTTTCATTTATCTTCACTACTTGTTAGGACATGGGGATCAGGAATGCCCTTCGGGCTATATTACGGACAGGGTCAGGCACCGGGTCGGATGGTGACCTGGATTGGTTCATGAAAAAATGTAATAAAATGGAGTTTCTTACTTTTTGGGCTGACTAGTGGATGGATACTAGGACTATCGAGGCCTAAGAGGTAGGTTAGTAGTCGATGCATGATCACCACAACCCATGATGAAACATATGTTACCAGTGGTAGTCTGGGATTTGATTCCTTGTCCTTATTTTGGATTGAGTGATGACAATGGAGTCAAGACGGTGTTACTTCGTGATTTCACGAGTAGTGACCCATGTGAAGTCAGTGTATATGGTTCAATATTCTACTAGATGTTGATTCTTACATGTGGAATGTACCAATACCATGTCATTGGGTTAAGCATAACTATTAGTTCCTCATTCTGGAATATTGTTGCTAGCTTTGGTTCTCATTGGTTCTATTTGGTGTTAGTTTTTTTTTTGAAAATGAAAATGATCTTGAAATTTTAAGGCTTCTTCCTAATCACATTAAATTGGTAAAGAGGGTTTTAAAATTGAAAGAACATTGGTTTGAAAATTTGTTATTTTTTTGGAATTGGTATGAAAATGGATTGGGGTGAACCATGGTGTTATTTATGTATATTTTAACATATAGGGGCATGTGTGTCCAAAGAGAGTGTTGGCACATCTTGATGGAAATAGATAGACATGAATGTGATGGTTCATAGGATTCAATGGGTGATTTTTTGAAATTTAATGGCTTTTGAAATTTGGTTTCCCATTTAGGAGTATATTTTCTTTAGCGAAAAGTGGTTTTGTGTATTCAAAATATCATTGAAATAAGGATATTTTAAAAATGGATATGACATTATAAATAGAAATTTGGTTTGAAAAGGGGATATAGAATATGGAAATGAGGCCTTAGAAGAAGGTAGTTTTGATATTTAAATGGAAAATTTGACTTTTATAAATAAGTAAGATTAGGTGGTGTTTATAATTAATTCCCTTTTGAGATGGTGGTTATTGGCTCAAGGTGTTTCCTTTGGGTTTTCATTGGTTTTATCTTTGTTTCGGTTAGGTTTTTCATGTTTTCCAGTATGTTCCGCCCAAAAAGGTCACTCATGGTACTAAGGATTCATGCCCAGTACTTGAGTTTTCTTGGATGATTCCTATCTTTTTCAGTGTTAGATGTTAGTTAAGGGAAGTCGTAAGGATTGAAGAGGTAGAGTGTGTCGTTAGTGTGTTGAGAACTCTAGAGGCTATCAAGGCCTGTTCTATTTTTGAGTTGTTCGATAGTCTAGTTTTGGACATGTGGATGCTGCTTTTCCCATATTCATTGGAATATTGTGTGACATGGGAAATGTTTGTGGCCGCCTTTGTAAAAGGGTTCATACCTTAGGAAGTGATGTTGTGGATGGTATTAGAGTTTTTGGATGTTTGGTAGGGTAAACTGTTGGTAAAATTTTACATTGACCATGTTAAGGTGTTGGTTTCTATGTTGTAGTCCATAGTGGTTAGAAATAAATCACCTCTTGTTGTTTATATGGTTTCCTTATGTGGAAAGAAGTGTTAGCCTAAGGGATCTGTCCTTAAAGAGTCTTCTTATTTGGTTCTGGCATTTAGTTCATCAAAACACTTCCTAGTGTTCAACTAGTATGGTGGGTTTCATAATTCGAATTTGTCTTGTCATTTCCCCCTAAAGTCATGCTCTCATTGTAGTCCATCAGTTATCTAGGAGAATTCATGTTGCAAGTGTTTCTTGAAGAATGAGTTTTGTTTGGGGGATGCTCGGGCATAACTATATGGTATGAGATGATTTTATCCATCAGAACCCCAAACTCAGGTCTCAAGGTTAAGCTTTCACACATTCAGGAGTTGTTGAGGGTGTGTGGGACCTTAGCATGGTTCTTATTTTATGTGTTGGGATGGAAATGATTTATGTTTCATTTCTCTCGTTTCTCATGAGTGGTGGGTTCACCATCTCAATATAAAGGTGACATGGACTTGTTTTTTTGTGATGTAAATAGTTCAGTTCATTCAGATGTGGATTTTGTAGTCATTCACTTTCTTAGGGGATGTTTTCACCTCGCATGGTTTGGTTTCACTTTTGGTTACAATTATGCTTGTTTTAAAATGTATGTGTTTAGGAAGATTGATATTTAAAATGTTTTTGGGTATTTTTTTTTGGTTCGAATTTATTTTTATGTGTATTTTCTAGTGATGCGAATCTAATTCTGGTGGTTGTGTGGTTTCATTCATGTAAGGGGAACTGTATGGAGTTCATGGAGTTCCCAGCCTCATTGGGGGTGATTCTTGGTTAATGTGGAATTTTTTTTTGGTTCTCTCATCAAAGTACCATATTTAATCAAGTTCCCTCATAGGGGGTTTCTTTTTTGATTCTTGGAGGTGTTTTGGGGTTTTAATGCTCGTGATCTAGTGGAGTTCTTATGGTGTAGAGAGCCCTCTCTTGTTCTCACCTCAACCTTAGTCTTTCATTTCTTCAATAATAGGTCAAGTGTGACCTGTGGAGTGTATGTTGATGCTGAGATTCTTATTTTTCCTTCGAATTGTCTTAGCATGGACTCGATTTTGGTTAACTACCATCTTGGTGACTTTATGGATGATGAAAGTGTCTGTTTTGGGGATAATTGTCACACTTGTACCTCAAATTCCAATTGAATTTATTTTTATCCTAGTCTTGGTTCTTTTGGTAGAGTTTTGTATTTGAGTCTCGATCATAATTTTATTTTTGTGATGTTTTCAGGTAGTTTTTCAAGGTGGATCATGGTTATCACATGGTCAGTAGAAATTGTATGATAGGTGCAGTAAATCATGCTATAGTTGGAATCATCTGACATAACCTACCACATGGCCACTACAAGATCATGTGTCAAATCTCAGGTAATCTTGTGCCTTCTCCCAACAAAGGTAGAGGAATCCTCATGGTTAATGCATAGTTTGGATAACCATATGGCCAAACCATGAATTTTTTCTAGTTCATTAAATACCCGAACCCTATAATCCATTTCTCTCATTTTTAGTCCAAAACATGAGATCCTCCTCCCTCTTCTAACCTAGGCGTACTAGGTGGACCTCCCAAACCCCTCTCTCATTCTTCCCTTCCTAGATAGAAGTTCTTTTATGGTTCCAAGGTTATGTTTCTCAGTGTTATGGTCATTTTATCCCCTTGTTGTCTTTCCACCTGGTTTCAATGGTTTTTCATTGGGGTTTTCATGTTGGTCTAATCCTAATAACTAGGGTTTGTGATTGTTTTTTATTATTTTGTTTTAGGGAATAATGCTCTCCCTCAAGGGCCTAATATTTTATTTCAGAGAGTTGAATTTAATCTACATGTTTATGAGGTAGGTGTTTCCATCCATTTCCTTTCTAATTCACTCCATATGATTCTTGGGTGATTTTAATTAATATTTTAAACACGGTTCACCCCACTCTAATACTCTTGGTTAAATTATTTTAGTGTTTTCCTGGTGAAATGAATTGTTAAAAATAGATTTTGAAGTGATAAATTAGTTATGCCTATGTTGAATTATTCCAAACGTGTGTGGTTAAAAGGTAATTGGTATTCAATAGTGATTTTGGTATATTTTGTGATGTTTTCCCATATCATTACTGTTTTAAAATGGTTGGGTTATAATTTGGGGTTTTATGTGAAGCATAGTGATTTTTTTGTTTGAATTTACAGTTAATTGGGAAAGTTCTTTTTTGTTTTTCAAATGTTCACTTTTTACATTTGGAACTGGGTTGAAATGATGAGTTGGGTTTGAAAAGAAATTGATTGTTTTAAAAAAATCGATTCTTTCATGGAATTTTGAGGATGTCATTGTATGATGGCACATCAATGGGTGCACAAAGTGCACCTACGGTTGTGAAATCAAAGGAAAAGGGAACACGAGAAACAAATATCCTTCAAATACTCCAATTTTACCACTTTCAACATTCCCTAAAATGATTCAAGGTTTTTCTAAAAAATCAGTGAAGTAGTGGTTCTCGTCTTTTATAAATGATTTTCAGTTTGTTCATGGGTAGTTGTCTAGGATGAACTTGAAACGTGATTTCAGAAGTGGTTGAAAGATATAAGGCCCATTTGGATAATTCATAACAAAATGGGATTTCAATTTATTAGAAATGGATTTTGATTTTTTTGGTAATTTTTTTAGGATGTGGAGGGATTAAGGTCCTATTTGGTGTTGTGTATATAAAAGATATTTTTCATGTTCAATTTTGAAAATAATGTGGTTTTAAAAATGTGTGTGCCTAGTTGGTAGACTAATGTTTTTTATGAAATGGTTGGAATGTGTATGTGATGTACCAGCCTGGTTGGCAACTTGATGATGTCACAAGTTTGGATATATATATATATATGGCACCTCAAAAGGAGGGATTTACCTTAATGGTATATTTTATATTGGTTTATGTGGTTGGGGTAGGGATGTGTGGTGATGAAAGGTAAGATGAGTCACGCATGTGTTGGCGTCCAACTTAATCACTTTTAATACCACCATTGGTTTGTGGGTATCTTTTAGAAGATTGAATGACAGTTGCTTAACATCCCAATTAGACGGGTTGGTACCCTCCTGGAGTTGTAGATAGGCCAAGATGGTTATACAACTAGTGAATCTAGGTTAAAGCAGCTACATGGTTATTAACATAGGGGCATCACAGTTTGCTGGAAGGTGGTTCTGAACTAAGTACATCTAGGGGTCTTCTAGGAATGTTTAGTATCACCCAGGGTTATTATTTCTTGTTTACATTTTATATTACTATTTTTCTCTCCTATAAAATTTATCTATTTATTTTTAGTAGAACATTTGTATTCCTTGTTATGTATTTTAATGTACAGTGTAACATCCCAACCCAGGTGCCATGCTATGGTTCCCTGAGATAGTTCTCCACATGACTTCAACCATATATCCCCATATCCTAATGTTTGTCGACTAGAAGTGAGGATCTAGTAAGCCATTCCTAGGGAGCCTATACTCTCCTTTATCATAGTGAGATACCTTCAAAAATAAATAAACAATAGCAGAAGCATATATAAATAAAAAAATACTCATGTCACAAGATAAAAAAACAGGAAATACAATACTAAACTGAAAGGTAAAACATGATATTCCTATATAGGTTTCTACTGTCTATAATGAAACTGAAAATAAAGACAGTACGACTCCCCCAGAGGGTTCTGAACTATTTAATGTTCCCTCCTCTAAGTTCCATCCCCCAATCAGTCACCAATCTTAGTTCTTTTCCTGTATCTACTCCTGCAACAATATAATCTATTCAGGTACCGATCTGGAATACCAAATAGGGTGTGAGTATAACTCAGTATTCCAACAATAATGGTGTCTAAAACTATTCCATTGAAAACATAGTTCCTAATGTTCTATAAATAAATAAGTACTATTCAATAATAAATAGTTTATCACATTATCATTTATTCATATCTAACTACATTAACTCTAGGGTTCCCAATGATACCTATACCTCAATACTTACTTCAACTCGTATTGGAGCCCAATGTGTTCCCTAGTTAATACCATATCTTAATACCAGCTTATAGTTGAAGCTCCATGTATTCAATTGTTCAATGACATCTCAATACCTGATCTAACTCATGTCGGAGTTGAATATTCTTGTGTTAGGCCATAACTCGGAGTTCCATTATTTTACTTTGTTAACCTAACATTTAATAACCACATTCTGAAAGTTACGAGTTTTATAAACATAAGTAATACGACCATTCTACCATGCTTACTCCTCAATATAATGACCATGTTCCAATTCTATTTACTCATAAGTATAATGACCGTGTTACAGTTTATACTTATCAATTTAGAAGGACTAGGTTCACATTTTATTTACTCATAAGTATGATGAAAATGTTACCATTTTTAATTCTCATTTTAGAAGTACCTTGTTCCCATTATATATCTAAAAATACCTTATAAATTAATTATCAACCCCAATCCCATTACTAATTCAAAAATTAGTTAAACACATCCTGTAGTACCCCCTATTTCTGGTATGTAACCCTTACTTGATACTTTTCTTGGTTTTAAAAATTGTGGGTGACGTATGGGAGAATCGGGAGATCCTGGAGTGAAGTTTGAAGCAAAGTGGAAGGTGCATGGATGGCGCACGGTTTGTCAAACCATGCGCCCAAACCGTGCATGTCTGACTGAGGAGGTAGTGGATTCTGCACGGTCGGCGTACGGTTAACAGAAAATGTGTGATGAGGCCGTGCGTGAAGGATGGTCGAGGCAGAAACATATGGTTAGCACACATTTTGTCAAACCGTGTGGACTAACAGTGCGGTCACTTAATGTTAGATCCTAAAATTGTGGATCTAACTCGTTTTTCCTTTAATTTCCTTGTTTAAACCTCCTAAGTGGCCCTAACTCAGGATTACTCTCCCTTGAAAGTTGGAAGACTTCTCCCAAGTGTTCCGGAGGCGATCCGAAGGCTTCTCTTGGTGAATCGAAGATGGATTCTTGAGGTATGTGATTGTTCTTGATCGGTTTCATAGATCTACTTAGATATACTTCTCCTCTTCTCTCGTTTTCTTAGATCTATGCCCATTATTGGTGGATCTAAGGGTGTGGATGCCAAATATGACAAGCTTTGGTATTTCTTGTGTTAGGAGAAGAGATCTAAGGAGGGTATTTGGAGTTTGACCCGGTTATCTTGAGTGTTCTTTGTCTGTGGCTTGGTTTCACCCAATTTTTTGAGGTAGGTGGCTTCACTCTCAATTCCACTTTCTTAGAACATGAAGGCTTAGATTTTAAATTGATTTCATTGATTGAAATGGATTGTTATTGTCTATGAAAATATGGTTTAAACCTTTTTGAGTAAATGGTGATGGAAATTGGGTGTTTTTGGAAAGTGTTTGTTGAAGTGAATTTAAAATTATGATTTTAAATTGGTTGCGGTTTTGATGCATGAAAGAAATGGTTTTCAATAAAATGATTGATGTTTTATTGAAAGTTTTTTTAACACACTTGGTTTTGGTATGGATTGGCATGGGTTGTGGTGTGTGTTCATATTCATTGGGATGGATAAGGGCGAGAAGTACCCCCATCAAAAGGGACAGATAAGGATGTGAAGTACCCCCTTCAAGGTAGTCCACTAAGTGACGGCTTAGTGGAAGGATAACTCACCACTCGTGAGTATAGGGAGATCCATGTTGCATTCATGGTAGTTGTGTGGATTTGTGAAATAGAATGAATGTGCCAAAATGGAAAATGTGAATTTGATTGTAAACCTAGATTGGTTGCTTCTTTTTGAGAAATATGGTTTCGTTAGAAAATGGATTTGACATGGAACTTGTGATATTGTGAATTTTTTTGGAATTGTTTTATATAAACTGTTTTATATAAATGTGCTAACATGTTTTATCTTAGAGGCATGGGTTGGGAAGTCATTGGGGAAAACCTACTAAGTTTCATTACTCACCCCCTGCTTTGGAACGTTGGTGCTTTTGTAGATGTAATATACCGGGATGTTTGCAAAGGTAAAGTGTCCCACGTTTATAGCACCACTTCTTGACTCTTGGGCTGGTTCATGATGTTGGAGCTTATAGATTGTGGGGAATGGAGTTCGGTTGTTGTCTTGAAGTATTGTAGTTGTTTTTCTGTTTTTTACTCTATTTTGATTTGGTTTTGTATTCAGTTTTTGCACTTAGTTAGGTTTTTATGAAAATAATGGTTGAGATGTTTTCGTTTTAAATCATGAATCATATAGTGGTTTCTTGGATATATTTATCTAGTTTTCTCTGTTTGTTGGTTGTTTTCAGTTAAAGGGTAAATCATCCGATATTATTTTTGAAACCCTTCGGCATTTATTGCCAGCCTTTGGTGCCTTGGGGATATAGCTTAAGGTCATGTAATGACTCGTTGGGCTCTCAAGACAATGAGAATTGGTGGGTCATTATAAATGTTATCAGTCTGTTCCTTCCTTTGAGGTACAAATGGTACCAGCTTGTTGGGTCCTTGCCTAACAAGTGGTCATTGATGTTATTGGTCTTGGATTTGAAATTCCTTCTTCTCTATTCTGTGGGTGGTCATCTTAGACAGGAGTAGGATTGTCGAAACATGAAATGTATAGCATAAAAGGACGTAGCTAACCCGTTTATGCTGAACTTCAAGTTACTTGGGTGTTGGGTACATAAGTGTTTTTGATACACTTATAGAATGTTTAAAATCTCATTGTTATGGGTTTAGCCAATGAGATAAGCATGACATGCATTGTAGAGGAATGAATTCCCACTAGTACTGCATAAATCATTTTGAGAAATGGATTATGTTTTGATGAAGAAGCATGATTTCTAAAAAATTTAAGCATATTTTTAAATGAAATACTTTTAAAAGATAATGGTTTTTGTATTTTGAAAATAGATTGATTTTAAAAAGAAATAAATGATCTGTTTTAGAAATGGTTGGAAAATAATGTTGTGATAGTGATGTAATAGAAATTGAAATGCTAAGCCTTCAGTTGCTAAGAAGTGAGACTAACGACGTGCGTTGTTTGTATAGAAAATGGCACCTGTTAGGCGTCGTAGAAACCAAATGGAAGAAGATACAGAGACTGTGGTTGCACCTAAGCCATAGGTGAACCAGCAGCTAGTCCAAAGTATAGTTCAAGTATTCCAAGCGGTGGAAACGGGGACTCGGAGGGAAGATTCAAGTCATGTAGACCATTCTATCCAATTCTAAAAGCAGAATCCACCCATCATTTGGGGCGATTCTGAACCAGAAAAGGCAGAGGTGTGGCTAAGCAGGATGAATCGTATCTTCGATTTCATTGGCACACCAGTAGAGTTGAAAGTAAGGTTGGAAGTGTATATTTTGGAGGATCTTGCATGACAATGGTGGGAGCTAGTGGTCCAGGCTAAGGTGGATCAAGGCCTGGGATGGGAGGAATTTGAGGAATTGTTTAATAAACAATTCTATCCCCACATGCTCAAGATCCATAGGACAACTGACTTTTTCAGCCTGAAGTAGGAAAATCTCTCTGTCGTAGAGTATGCGGCTAAATTCATGAATTTAGTGCACATTGCACTGGAAGTTGCTGCAAGTGTGTCGCTGAAGGCACGCATTTTTGAATCAGGGTTGCGATATGAGATTCGTTGGAAGATAGCGGTGCTCTGTATTACGGTTTATATGGAAATGGTAAATAGAGCAACAGTAGGAGAAAGAGACATCTCAAGAGTTATAAGAGGAGGAAGTATGATGATACCCATGGGAACGGGTGGAAACTCTAATGTTGGGAACAAGCGGAAGAGGGACACCTACTTCCAAGGTGGGAGTGCAAATCAGAATCAGAAGGCTGGATCGGTGAATCTTCCTCCACGACCCATGATGAAGGCCAGGTGCTTTCAATGTGGCTCGGTTGATCACATGAAATGGGAATGTACAGCACCACCAAAATCATGTCATAATTTCAACAAGATGGGGCATCTTCATCGATATTTTCATAGTGCTCTGAGGTCGGGTGCACGTGACACTACCCAGGCGTCGCAAGCATCTTATGCTTCGACAGGGCGAGGACAGAAAAATCAGTCTCGCCAATAGAACAGAGCTTGTTATGGTGATTCCAGGAATACCATGACTCCTCAGGCAAGACAATCTCAACAAGGAAATAATGATCAAAGTGCAACGACAAAGCAATTTTATGGAGCAGAACAGGTGATTGTGGATGACCAGTCAGGACCATCTATGGTGAGAAGTACGATTATTTTTAATTCTACCCTCATGCAAGTGTTGTTCGATATTGGTGCATCGCATTCTTTTCTTGCTTCTTGTATTTATGATTTTCTAAACATAGAAGTTGAAATGATGCCTTCTGTGATAAAACTTCAATCACCTCTCGGTTAAAGAGAATGTAGAGCCTTCGTGCATAGAGCATGTTCTATAAGTGTTGATGGAGCAGAGCTGAAATGGGATTTCACCGTGCAAGATATGGATGTCTATGATATAATCCTGGGTATGTATTGGTTGACAAATTTTAGGTCTCACATCGACTATTATAGCAGAACAGTCAGTTTCACGACTGAGGATGGCGTCGAGCATCTATTTAGAGAAGAAAGATTGGTGAAGGCAGGTGCAACGGGCTTGTTGGAAAAATTAGTGGAAATGATCTCTTACCATATGGCTGTGTTAATCTTGGAATCAATGGACGAGATCGCGAATAATAGTTTTCAAGTAGTCGTGGATCAATTTCCTGATGTTTTTCCTGAAAAATTCTCGGGGTTAACACTTGTAAGAGAAGTAGAGTTTATGATTGATCTCCTTTTGGAGACCAGTATGATATCACTTCCATCTTATAGGATGAATCCAATGGTGTTAAAGGAATTAAAAGTGCAGTTAGAGGATCGGGAAAGAAAAGGCTTTATTTGGCCAAGTGTGTCTCTGTTGGCAGCAGCAGTTTTGTTTGTATAGAAAGCAGATAGAACTTTGAGGCTATGTGTGGATTATCATAAACTTAACCAAGTTACGATAAATAATATATATCCACTTCCAAGCATTGATGAACTATTTTATTAATTGAGGGGAGCTCAGTGGTTCTCCAATATCGACGTGCGGTCAGGATATTACTAGTTTCAAGTTCGGAAGGAGGATATTCCAAAGATAGTATTTAGAAGCATATATGGCCACTACGAATATGTAGTCATGCCTTTCGGTCTAACGAATGCACCAGTGGTCTTCATGGATTTGATGAATCAGATATTTCAACAATATCTAGATTCTTTTATTGTGGTGTTTGTATACGACATATTGGTGTAATAAATAACAAGGGCTGAGCATGAGCAACACTTGGTGATAGTGTTGGAAATCTTGAGACACAATCAGTTGTATGCCAAATTATCAAAGTGTGATTTTTGGATACAAGAGGTATGCTTTCTGGGCCATGTTGTTTCTGAGAAAGGTTTTTCAATGGATCCAGAAAAGATAGAAGTTGTTCTTTGTTGGCAACCCCAAATAATGCCTTTGAGATACGAATTTCTCTTGGTCTAGCTGGTTATTACCGATGCTTTGTGTGTGAATTCTCACGACTAGGTTCTACTATGACAGCATTGACAAAGAGAAACGGTACATTTCAATGGACTGAGGAATGTCAGAAATCTTTTCAAGAGTTGAAACTTCGCCATACATCAGCACCCATCTTGATATTGCCTGAATCAGGACAGGGGTATGTAGTGTATTGTCATGCTTCGGAAACAAGTTTGGGTTGTGTTCTCATGCAAGGAGACCATGTGGTTGCTTATGGATCAAGGTAGTTGAGAGTTCATGAGAAAAATTATCCAACACATGATTTGGAGTTAGCTGCAGTCATCTATGCTTTGAAAACATTGAGACACTATTTCTTTGGTGAGAAATTTACTGTGTTTACGGATCACAAAAGCTTGAAACACATTTTCTCACAATGGGATTTGAATCTGAGTCAGAGAATATGGATGGAGTATCTTAAAATGTTCAACATTGACTTAATGTATACACCGGTTAAGGGAAATTCAGTGGTCGATGCATTAATCAGGAGGTCGTATGCACAGTTGTAAAAGGAAGCTTCAGACGAATGGCAGTTGATGTCATTCTTAGCCGACATGCATGTGGAATGTGATGACCAAGGTGATTTTGCGGTTTTCTTTTCAGCTAAGATTTTTCCTGATTTGGAAAAAGTGGTCAAAGTGGGACAAACATCTGAGACAGAATGTCTGGTTATGGCTTCAAAACTCAATGGTGGGGAGACCATTGAGGGATGGAAGCTGGATGGGAGTTCATTTTTCTGTTTCAGAGATCGGATGGTTGTACCTATTGGGTGTCAGGAACAACTCCTTCATGCTTACCACCATTCAAGATGGGTTGTACACCTAGGTACACAGAAGATGTATAAGGCATTGAAGGCATAGTTTTGGTGGAGTGTCATGAAAAGGAAGGTGGCCGAGTTCGTCTCGTGATGCTTAAGTTGTCAGTAGGTTAAAGCATAGCATCAGTGACCAGCTTGTATGTTACAGTTTTTACCTATCCCAGTGTCGAAATAGGATAAGATAGAAATGGATTTTGTTACAGGTCTTCCCAGAATGGTCCGGAAACACGATGCCATCTGGGTGATGGTGGATTTTCTGACCAAGTCGGCCCATTTCATCCCTATTAGTGAAACTCATACGGTGGAAGATCTTTCAAAAATCTATATCTGGGAAGTGGTAAAGATACATGGTGTACTAGTTTCTATCATCTCATATAGAGATCCGAGGTTCATATCTTGTTTCGAGAAATCCTTACAAAAAGCACTTGGGGCTCAGTTGACTATGAGTACGGCATATCATCCTCAGACGTATGGGAAATCCGAGTGGACGATAAAGACATTGGAAGACTTTTTGCAGGCTTGTGTAATGGATTTTGGTGGTTCATGGGAAGATCATATACCCTTAATGGAGTTCTCATACAATAACACCTATCAAGCTTCGATATTCATGACTTCATTTGAAGAATTGTATGGGCGTCTGTGTCGTTCTCCACTAAGCTCGGTGGAAATGGGTGAAACATCACTAGTTGGGCCGAGCCTTTTCTACAAAACAACAGAGAAGATATAGTTGATTAGAAAGAGGATGGAGATGGCTCAATGTCATCAGAAATCTTATGCGGATCATCGCTGAAGACCGTTGTCATTTGCATTGAGTGATCATGTCTTTCTGAGAATCTATCTAAGGCCTGGACATCGTTGTTTTGGAAAGCAGGGCAAATTATCTCTTTGATATATTGGCCCTTTTGAGATACTGGAAAGGGTTGGAAAGGTGGAATATCGGTTGGCATTACCACCTCGGTTCAGTGCTATGCATATTGTGTTCCATGTATCTCATTTGAAAAAGAATCAGCCCGATCCAAACCATGTGATCCGATGGGATCACATTGACCTAGAGCTGGATGCTTTGTTGGTACATATTCCAATGAAGATTGTGGATAGGTAAGATAAACTCTTGCGTGGAAAAACAATTGGTCTAGTGCTGGTTTTATGGAAGCATGGTCAGATTCAGGAAGAAACTTGGGGATACGAGAAAGAAATGAAAGAGCAGTGGCCAAAACTCTTTTAGTCAAGCATTGGTTTTCTACTTTCTAGGGACGGAAAGACCAATGGTGGGGAGAATTTAGTACCCCTGATTTCTGGTATGTAACCCTTACTTGATACTTTTCTTGGTTTTAAAAGTTGTGGGTGACGTATAGGAGAATCGAGAGATCATGGAGTGAAGTTTGATGCAAAGGGGAAGGTGCACGGGTGACGCACGATTTGCCCAACCGTGTGGCCAAACCGTGTGTGTCTGACTCAGGAGGTAGTGGCTTCCGCACGGTCGGCGTACGGTTAAGAGAAACTGTGCGATGAGGTCGTGCATGAAGGATAGTCGAGGCAGAAGCTAATGCATGGTTAGCGCACAGTTTGTCAAACCGTGCGGACTAACCGTGCGGTCACTTAAAGTTAGATCCTAAAATTGTGGATCTAACTCGTTTTTCCTTTAATTTCCTTGTTTAAACCTCCTAAGCGGCCATAACTCGGGATTACTCTCCCTTGAAGGTTGTAAGACTTCTCCCAAGCGTTCCAGAGGCGACCTGAAGGCTTCTCTTGGCGAATCGAAGCCGGATTCTTAAGGAATGCGATCGTTCTTGATCGGTTTCATAGATCTACTTAGATCTACTTCTCCTCTTCTCTCGTTTTCTTAGATCAATGCCCATTATGGGTGGATATAAGGGTGTGGATTCCAAATATGATAAGATTTGGTCTTGGTTTTGTTAGGAGAAAAGATCTAAGGAGGGTGTTTGGAGTTTGACCCGGAGTTCTTGAGCGTTCTTCGTCCATGGCTTGGTTTCACCCAATTTGTTGAGGTAGGTGGCTTCACTCTTGATTATTATTTCTTAAAACATGAAGTCTTAGATTTTAAATTGATTTCCTTGATTGAAATTTATTGTTATTGGTTGTGAAAATATGGTTGAAACCTTTTTGAGTAATGGGTGATGGAAATTGGGTGTTTTTGGAAAGTGCTTGTTGAAGTGAGTTTAAAATTATTATTTTAAATTGGTTACAGTTTTGTTTCATGAAAGAAATGGTTTTCAATATAAGGTTTGATGTTTTATTGAATGATTTTAAACACGCTTGGTTTTGGTATGGATTGGTATGGGTTGTGGTGTGTGTTCATATGCATTGGGATGGATAAGGGCGAGAAGTACCCCCATCAAAAGGTTGGATGGATAAGGGCGAGAAGTACCCCCATAAAAAGGGATGTATAAGGATGTGAGGTACCCCCATCAGGGTATTACACTAAGTGATGGCTTAGTGGAAGGATAACTCACCACTCGTGAGTATAGGGTGGTCCAGGTAGCATGCATGGTAGTTGTGTGGATTTGTGAAATGGAATGAAGTGCCAAAATGGAAAATGTGAATTTGATTCTAAACCAAGATTGGTTGCTTCTTTTTGAGAAAGATGGTTTCTTTAGAAAATGTCTTTGACATGGAACTTGTGATATTGTGAATTGTTTTGGAATTTTTTTATATAAATTGTTTTATATAAATGTGCTAACATGTTTTATCCTAGAGGAATGGGTTGGGAAGTCATTGGGGAAAACCTACTGAGTTTCACTACTCACCCCCTGCTTTGGCAGGTTGGTTCTTCTGCAGATGTCATATACCAGGATGTTGGAAAAGGTAAAGTGCCCCACATTTATAGCACCACTTAGTGACTCTTGGGTTGGTTCGTGATGTTGCATCTTGGAGATTGTGGAGCATGGAGTTGGTTTGTCGTCTTGAAGTCTTGTAGTTGTCTTTCCACTATTTAATCTATTTTGATTTGGGGTTGTACACCATTGTTGAACTTAGATGGGTTTTTAGGAAAATAATGGTTGAGTTGTTTTGGTTTTAAATCATTAATCATATAGTGGTTTCTTGGATATGTTTATCTAGCTTGCTCTGTTTCTTGGTTGTTTTCAGTTATAGGGTAAATCATCCCCCATGTATTTTGAAACCCTTTGGCATTTATTGCTAGCATTTGGAGCCTTGGGGATGTCTCTTAAGGTCATGTAATGACTCGTTGAGCTCTCAAGACAATGAGAATTGGCGGGTCATTACACATCCATTCCATTAGTTTAATAGACAATTAACTAAGTGATTTACACAAAAAATTAATCCATAAATTAATTAATCAATATCACAATTCATATTCAAAAATTATTTTTTGCAATAGATTTTCTCATTCTAATATCAACTTCCCATATTTAATAACACAATTAATTAACTGGGTCATTTTATTAAAGGGACATAATTATTCCACAAATAATTATCTCAACATAACCATTTCAAAATAACATAATTAATACCCTGATAAATTATCTATATTACAACCCCAAAATCATATAATCAATTTTCCCAAATTAATTCTCTAATTAGGAATCCCCTTGGTCTCGTGATTAATTCCCCAATAAATCAACTATTGCAATAAGGCTTTGACAAGTAAATGGGTCAATCTAATAAACCCAAATCAAGGAAATAAATTACTAATGGATGATAGAAATTCTACAATTATTCATATACATATCAAATCCATGAATATGGGAACTATATTTAAACCACCCACCTCGATTTCTTAATAGATTTTTTCCCAACCTAAATCCCCAAAATCTGAGTAGCACAACAATGCTGATAAATGTTATGGATCTAAAACCCTAAACTAAAATAAGTATCAAATACCTTAAGATCTCATAAATATAGACCTATATGCACAATAATTGATCTATATCTCACCACATAGGTTCATATATAAGGAAATAGGGGATATGTTCCATGAATAGATCAACGAAGGAAAGAATAAATAATGGGAGAAGCATCGGGATGAAATCCACATACCGGGAGAAGAAATGATCTTCAATTCACAAATTTGATCACGAAGAACAGTGTTCATAAGGCCTTGATATCCCTCCAGGTTGATGGGAGAAAATTCTTTTACCCTTAGGAATGTAAAATCCCGAGTTACGGCCGCATAGGGGGTGAAACAAGTCATTAAATTTTGAAGACATGTGAGATCCACAATTTTTCGATCTCGCTATCGGCCCTCGCATGGTTTAGTCACATGATTAGAAAAACTGTGTACTAAACATTCATTAGACACTAATTCAAGGGAGATGTTCACATGGCCACCATCCTACCAAACTATGCTTTAACCATGTGAAATCTACTACCTCAAGGATCATAGATCACCCCGTTTCTCCTAGGCCACCGTACGGTTTGTACAAAGTGTGCTCCAACTGTGCAGAACATTTTTTCTCTAACATTTTATTAAACCTCACCCAAACACACCCCAATCCATATATTACATCAATGTAATGTAATTGGATACAAAAATTAGATGAAATCACATAGGAGATAACTCTAGAATGGTCAGGATCTTATAATCTCCCCACCTTATAACACTTTGTCCTCGAGTTGCGCCTCTAAGAATTTATTTGATTCCAAGACAAAAAGACTGGTACATTCATCCCTCATAACTACTTCCATTTCCCATGTTTCCTCCAATATACATCCATGTTTCCATGACATATAAACTATTGGCATAGTATTCCCCCCCCCCCCCAACACTTTCTCTCTACGATCCAACACATGTATCAGATGCTCCTCAAGGGAAACATCTATCTCAAGGTAGACCTCATCCACGTCGATCACAAGAGAAGGGTTGGGGTGATACTGCTAAAGTTTTGATACATGGAAAATTTCATTAATAACACTTTATCATTATGGAAGATCCAATTTGTACTCCACCATCCCGATTTATTCCACTATCGGAAAGGGTCAAACAAACTTTGGTGCTAATTTGGCCTACCTCTATATCCTATGGTGACCTAACCAAGGAAACACCCGAAGGAATGGATGATCACAATTTATAAACTCTAGGGGTCATCTTCATCTGTTAGAATACAAATTATGTCTACTCTGAGTCATAGCCATATGTTTCTGAATCATTTGTACTTGCTCGGATGTCTCCTGCATGAGACACGATCCGAAAAATTCTTACTCACCAGCCTCCATCCATAAAAGTGGTGATCTATGTGGCCTAGCATATATAGCCTCATATTGTGATGTTTGTATAGTTACATGAAAAATATTTTTATAGGAGAACTCCACAAAATCCAAGTTGTTTTCTAAGATCCACTGAAGTCAAGCACACATTCCCATATCATATCCTTGAGCATCTGTGTTTTATGATCTAACTACCCATCTATCTGTTGGTATAAATACATATGCAATAATACCTATGTGACATTCACTTTCTGTAGGACCTTCTAGAAGCATGAAGTAATGCATGGATCATGACCTGAAACTGTAGTTTGCGGAACTCTATGCAGATGGACTATCTCCCAAACATACATTCCTCTCAACAATTCTATTTTAAAGGATTCCCTTATAGGTAGATAATGTGATACCTTTATTAGTGGATCCAAAATGACCAAAATAGCATCATTATTTCAAAGCTTATATAGGATACCCACCACAATGTCCATGTTCATGTCATACCATTTCAATTATGGAATAGGCAATAGCTGTAGTAAATTGCCAGATCTTTTATGTTATGCCATCACATGATGAAAAGTGATGCATCTGGTCAGAAATCCTAATATATCATTTTTTAGGCCTAACCCTCAAATCTCTCATCATAGGTCGTGGTACATTTTGGTTACACCTATATGCACCACGCACTTTGATACATGATATTCCTGCATGATCTTTTTTCACACGCTTATTAGTACAACAACTTGATTACTCGCATAGATGATCTCCTCCTCGTCTATCAAACATTTGGAAGATGTACCCCACCTTCAATGCAATCCCTAAAGACTATGAACTATATATCCTTATACATTCAATCCTTGATCTATCCCAAAAGAATAGACTCTAGTGCAACTAAAAAAAGTTTCATCTACTCCCAACTCTCCTAAACTACAACTTGAATTTCAACCAGAAAGGTCATCATCTTTAACTCTTCATTTATTATAAAAAAATATGATTCTGAGTTTTCTTTTTGAAGTCATCAACCACACTATTTCCCTTTTCTGGCATATATTCCAGTTCAAAATGAAAAGGTGACATATAATAAACTCATCTGTACTGCTGAATATTCAAATCATGTTCTGAAAATATATACGTCATGATCTTATGATCTATATAAACTATAAACTTTTATCTCAAAATATAGTTTCACCAACACTTAAGATCATAAACTACTAATTCCAACTTGATGTCATGTAGAGGGTAGAACAATTTAAGATTCCTCAACTGGGGAGACCCATACACCACAACTCTATCTCTCGGTATCATTACAACTCCATGTCTGGTCACAGAAGCATCGTAATAAACTGTATACTCCTCACCTGACTCGGGTAGGATCAATATCAGTGTTGATTTCAAGTGATTATTAAACTTTGGAAAAGATCTCTCATAATCATATGACCATTAAAACTTTACTCCCTTTTTGGTCAATCCTGAATGTGGAACATCCTAACAGGAAGAGTTTTGGATGAATCTTCTATAATATCCACATAATCACAGAAAGATTTAGATTTCAAAAACATTCTTGGGATGATCCCATGAAACCACTACCTGAACCCTTTCTGGATCCACTATCACACCTCACTCTAAGATGTTGTTCCCCAAAAAGTTTACCTAATCAATCTAAAAATGACTATTATATTGCTTGGATTATAGCCTATGCACACTCAGTGTAATTAATGCGATTTCATAATGTTGGGAATGATCATCTTGAGTCTTGGACTCCACCAAGATTTCCTCCAAAAACACCACAAAAAATTATATAGATTTGTATGAAAGATTATGTTCATCATAGCCACAAACACTACTAGTGAATTTTTCAAACCAAATGGCATTATGAAAAACTCATAAAGTCCATAAATGCTTCTAAAAGGATTCCTGGTATATTAGAAGTACGCACTCTCAACTAATTATTCCTTGATCTCAAATTGATCCATGAGAACACACAAGCTCCCACCAATATGTCAAACAGACCATCGATACGTTGAAGAGGATATGGGTTTCAGACAATCATTTTGGTCAACATCTGGTAATCGACACATAATAATAATCTCCAACCATCCTTCTTGGTGAAAAAATAGGTGATCCCAAAGGCAACGTACTCGGATAGATAAATCTATTATACTACAACTCCTCTAATAGATTCTTAAGATCCTAGATCTCAGTTGATGTCATTCTATTTGGTGGAATAGATACTAGATCAACCCCCATCATGAGAGCAATAGTGAATTCCATATCTCTCTTAGGTAGTATCCTAGAGAAGTCTTTAGGAAATACATCCTAAAACAGCTTCACTGCTGGTGGTAGGATATCATACCTAACACCCCCATCATCCAAAAAAGACTAAAAACATGGGTTTTCTACTCTCCCAATTGCTGAGTAATTATCCATGCTCCACCTTCATGTATATCCCACTACCCACGTTGAATATGCCATCCACCCTTAGAAGATATAATCAAAACCCTTATATTCTAATAGTCGATTTGGGATCAGTATGTGACTAGCCAGTCTATGCCCATTATTAGGTTGAAGCCCGTCATATCAAAAAACTAGAGATCCCATAGGAAAAGATATTCTATGATCTCTAGTTAACACCCATTGTAATGAAAAATATCTTTAAATCATTATCCCAAAAGTGTATCTATAGTCATAACCACACTCACAAACCACACCACTAGGCTCAAACCATTGACATGTTTTGTAGATATGAAGGAATGAGAGGCGCCAGCCTCAAACAGTTAACTAGATGAGGTAGAATCTATGATAATATTACTTCTCACTATTGATGGTATGGTATTAATATCCATGAGTGTATGTTGTAAATCATGTAACTGTGAAGCCCCTCTTCCATGTGATACTGTCAGACTCCCCTGAGTAGCGCCACTCTGCGAATGTGGACGCCCCCTCCCAAAAGCACCACATTCACTACCTCTACCACCTCGGCCAATAGAACTCCAACCGCTAGCCCAATTTGGTGTATAATATCCTCTTCACATAATCTGAATCTTCGAATCTGCTCCATCAGTACCAGTCTATGGCTATAACCACTAGAATTCCTATAGATGTCTGACCTTACCACAAGATAAAAACTCTACTCATGGTAGTTAAGAGTGTCTACAATAGGGCCACGGGCTATATAACTGATGATAAATCCCCCCATTAAGGTCATTTCCAACCAAACCTCATATTTGTGTACTCTTCTTCCCACTGCCCTTGCTAAATATATCATAACTATGCTTCCTGCTCTCAAATTTCACACCTCTTAATCAACTAGTAACAACTACCTATCCAATATTGGAAGCCTCCATTAGGCTCCCTTAAACTATGACCCCCTAATCCACATCTTACGTAAAATTATTCAGCCTAATGATATTCACCTGGGACTTAATCTCACACTTAAGTACATATTGAAAATGTTTTTCTGTAACTTCCACATCTCTTGCTAACATTGAATCAAAACATTTCAGATCTTTGTAGTGTTCAGAATAGTCCATCACTGACATGCTAACCTATTTGAGATGCATGAAATCCTTAGATTTCCCTTTTCTTAATTTTTATAAATAAAAGTGTTCCAGGAACGTCACCAAGAAGACCTTTCATAACACACCATCTGTCAGTCCAGTTCCCTCTTGTATGTCCCACCACTGCATAGCAGATCCCCGTATCATATAAGTGGAAATATTGAACATCCTCCTAGCCGGAGTCTCCAAATGGTCATGTATTATCTATATGGACTCAACCCATAATTTTTCTACCTTAATTCCACCCTCTACATTAAATTTTATAGGGTACTAAACTAAAACTCCCTTATCAACATAGACATGCTTTTCAAAAACCACCCTAGGTATCTTTCCATGAATTTCATGAATCCAGAAAAGATTTCTCAAAACTCCTCCACTTCATCTTCATCTTTCATGATCGATTACTTATGTTACCTAACTAGAAATACATTCCTAGGCATGCCCCTCATTCATCCCCTCAAGAAGCGTCATGGAGGAATACTCTAAATAATGACAAACACACATCTGAGGTCTCATAACACAACCTTGTAACAATTACGTAAGAGGAAAAATAATCACAATATTCCTTTTCCCCCCTCATTTACTCATGTTCAAAACCACAACAATATCATTACCCTTAACCACCATACTCCTAGTTTTTGGTTGTCAAGGGAAACACACTATCAAAATCAAGTTTCTCATATAAAACCCCAATTATTATAATTTTTCATCATTTTACAATCACTACCAATTAATGTTAGGCACCATTTTATCATTATAATCTCACAAAAAAGAAAATATTTCATGTTAAACAATATACCAATAACCTGTTTCCCCATGCGTGCCTAAAATTTTGCATCTCATAATAACCATGAGTGTCTAGAATGATTCGTGCAGACACAAATCTCATTCCGTTTTGGGCCATGAATCGATATTAAAAAATTCATAGAAACAATAATCACATGACACCAAATTTGCATCACCCATGGGGAAATAATATTCAACTATAATAGAAAACAACAATAACAATAATCCCACCATGTGTACTTGGGTTTTCCCCCATACATGGGTTTCAATCTCCCATGAATGAGCTCCTTACCTTGCCCCGACTCTTCCTAGTCCCCTATATACCTTTCCCAAAATGGTAATATAAAAGGAGAAGAAATAAAACTAGACCTTTGATACCACATTTTGATGTCCCCAACCAGGTTCCATGCAATAGTACCACGATCTGGTTCACCACATGACCTCAAGCATGCCTCCTCATACGCTGGAGGTTGTTGCGTAGTAGTTAGGGTCTGGTAATTCAATAATGGGGAGACTATACCCTTATTTATCAAAGTTATATTCTAGTAAGAATAAATGAAAAATATCAAAAGCATATATAACCATAATAATACTCATGTCACAAGATAACGAAAAAGGAAATACAATACTCATCTAAAAGAGAAAACATGTCACGCAAATATAAGTGTTTAGTGTCTATAATGAAACTAAAAATAAAGACACTACAACTTCACAAGAGGGTTATGAACCATGTTCGGTTCCCTTCTCCAAGATCCATCCCCAATAATCCACCTATCCTAGGGAATTTACCCTTATACAGTCCTACAATAATATAATCTATTCGGGTACTGATCAAGCAGTCCGAATATTGTGTGAGTACAACTTAGTAGGCCACCACCAACGTTGTCTAAAACTATTCCAATCAAAATATAATGCATGCAGTTCTACAAGGAAATAATTAAAATGAAATAATAAATAGTTTTCACATTATAATTTATTCTTATCTAACTACATTAACTCTGGGGTTACTAAGGATACCCGTGCCTAAATACAAGCAACATCTAGTACTACAGCTCGATGTTTTCCCTAGGTAATACCATATCTTAATACCTACTTCTAGAAAAATCTTGAAGTATTCAAATGTTCTAGGATATCACAATACCTGATTCGACATTTGGTATAGTGGAACAATCTCATGTGAGGCCATAACTAGGAGTGCCATTAGTTTCCTTCTTTAACTTCGCATTTAAAAGACAAATCTCTAAAGTTACCAATATCACAATTGTATGTTAGATTACCATGTTACCATGATTAATCCTCTAAATTATTACCATTTTTCTATTCTACTTACTCATACATATAATGAACATGTTACCATGTATACATCGCAATATAGAATAACCATTTTCCCATTCACTTTACTCATATTTCTGATGACCATGTAACCATTTTTACATCTCAATTTAGAATGACCATGTTCCCATTATTTATCACATTATTAATTTTCTAATTAATCATCCACCCTAATCCAATTACAAATTCAACTATTAGTTAACCACATACATTATTGTAGTTAACTCAACAATTAACTATGTTATTTACACTGTTAATTAATTCATCAATTAATTAAAAAATAGCACAATTCATATTCAATAATTAAATTTCTATAATTAATTATCTCATTTTAATCTCAAAATTAAATTATCAATCCCACAATTAATTATCTAGATCATATTATCAAAGGAAGATAATTAATTCATAATTAATTATCTCAACTTAGCCATTTCAAAATCTCACAATTAATCCCCTTGATTAATTATCTAGATTAAAACCCCTACCACTATTAATAAATTTTCCCAAATTAATTATATAATAGGGCTGCCCATTAGGCTCATGACTAATTAACCAATAAATTACATATTTAAACATGGATTCGATAAATTAATTGGTAAATCTAATAAACCCAATTCAAGTAAATCACTTTATAGTGGATGCTAGAAATTATATAATCTTTCATATAAATGTCAAGTCCACAATTTTGGGAATTATATTTAAAACACCCACCTCAATTAATTGATGGATTTTTTCCCAATAGAAATCAAAAAAATCTGAGCATCATGACGACTTTGATAAATTTACGAATCTAAATCCCTAAACCAAAATCAAGACCAAGGACATCAAGATCTAATAAATTTAGATCTAGATCCACAATCCTAGATCTATATCTCACCTCATAGATTTATATCCAAGGAAACAGAGTATATATTCCATGAAAATATCAAGGAATGATTTACATAAAAATGGGGGAAGCATTAGGATGAAATCTAGTAACTGATAGTAGATAAGATCTTCAATTTGGGCTTTTGATCTAAAATAACAGTATTCATAAGGCCATAGAATCCCTCCGAGTCAATGGTAGAAACTCATTTAACCCATAGGAAAGTAAAATCCCTTGTTAGGGCCACATTGGAGGTGAAATAAGTCATTAAATGTTGAAAATGATTGAGATACACAATTTTAGGATATCATTATCGGCCTCGAACAGTTTAGTCACATGATTAGAAAAACTGAGTGCTAAATGTGAATTAGCCACTACTTCAAGGGGAACTTCACATGGATACCTCACAGGGCCAAATAAACTATGCTTTAAGAGTGCTGAAGTTAATGCCTCAAAGTTCAATGATAACACGGTTTCTCATAGGTTGTCGTGCGGTTTGTACAAATTGTACACCAATTGTGCCCAACCTATTTAATCCATGTTTTTTAGACATCACCCAAAAACACCCAAATCCATAACTCCCACAAAAGGTATTGAAGTAAAAAAAATTCATGAAATCGCAAATGGGATAACTCGATAAATTTTCAGGAACTAACATAAAGAATGGAAGACTGTTTTGGAAATGATATGTGTCATGTGTTTGATTTCAGACGGGTGAAATGGTTTTGTTAAACAAAATTTGAAAACCCTATTTCTATAAATTCATTTCAAACTAATGTTAATATAATTTTATAGTAAAGAAAACTCATATATTCTATAGTGGTTCCCTAATAAGATTTCTAGCTCACGCCCTACTTATTCAACTCAATGTCGGTAGGCCTGAGATATTCTGAAGGTCTTTACCCTCATTTAAGTCTTTGGTTTGTGTGCTTGCTGATAGAGCATGTTAGTAGAGGATGGTGGTGACCCTGGGGTCACATGGAGATTGTGGTATCATGGTTTTGTTTTCTGTTTTGTATTTAGTTTATGATTGATCGGTTGTAATTTGTTTTTGGGTTAGCTATTTATTTATTTATTTATGATCAATTGTTTTTTTTTCATTCTTATCAGTTTATTTAAATTGATTGTGGTATTTTGGGCATAAAAATTTCCATTGGATTAATGTTTTGATTCCCAAAACTAGTTTCTAGTATGTGGGGATTAGGAATTCCCTTGGGGCCATGTCACAGATCAGGTCAGGCATTGGTTCGGATTGTGAACCGGCATGGTTTGTGACAAAAGGCCTTTGAAAACAGCACCATACCTTCTAGAAAACCCAATTAATTTACACATTTCACGACCCTTCCCTCAGGGCCTGTACTATGACTACCCCAACACCACCTCCCAAAGGCCACGGCCTGGAAACTAGCATCGATGTCAATATCCCACTAGTGGGAGAAATTTTCCTAAGTACATGTATGGACACACACACACACAACCACATCCCAAATAGATAGAAAGAAAAACATACATGCCACTAAAAATAACTGAATTTGAAGGTATAACTAAAAGTAAATAGACCAGAATACAAACCCAACAAAGGACATCTGCAACATGAGAATGTACAAGATCAATGGAAATTCATCCACTGAAAACCCCACATGATGGGTAAGAATAGAGTAGCTACCGGAAGTCGTAAAAGAACGGAATGTTTTCCAGGTCTCATTAGGAACTGCCTAAACATGGGCCACCATGACCTCTACCTAGTAGTAATTTATCTGCACTAGACCCAACACATGTGTCCCAAGACTATGAATGGGTGAGTAAAAAATAATAAAAATGACCAAAAACCACAAAAAAAGACCACAAATAAATCCACAAAAAAAATATGTAGCAAGATCGTGAAGCATGATCACGATGCATGATAGATAACACAGGTATAATCTAAATTATGGAATGAAATACTATCATTCGTAAAAATGAACACCTTTAACTGTTCAGGTACTCATCCTAGATGAGTATCGTGGGTCTTCTCGGTTACATAGAGCCTCTAGGAGCTGATCCACCCAGGGTCGCTAGGAGCTAATCCACACAGGACCTACAGGAGCGGATCCACATAGTGTTGCTATGAGATAATCCATACATGGACATTAGGAGATGATCTGGATAGGGTATCTATGAGCTGATCCACTCAGGGTCTCTAGTCTTCAGGTCTCAGCTAGCAGTAGGATTCCCACGCAAAGCATGCTAGATTCTGGGATAATCTGCTCCTAAATCCAATCGTCTTATTTCAACATCCATTAAAGCCTCCTTAGATCATTAAAAAATTCCCACCTCATCGAGAGTGTTCCTTCTCCATAATATTCTCATCAATCGAATGCCCGGTTTGAGATATATTGGTATTTTAGTACACAGGTTCTGGTGGCATCTAGGACCGCTCTTTTGGGTTGGACAAACCTGACCAACCAAGCCTTGTGGATCCCTCATGAATCATCCTAGTTCAACTAACCCGGATCGACCCAGTTTGGGTCGGGGTCGTTCTAGTCATAATGGCCTATGGGACAGACCCATTGGGCCTTGCTAGACCCATCCTGGTTTGAGTATGGATCTAGCCTGCTGGTCATCTAGTGACCCATATTTAACATTCCCAGTACGCACTGGTAGGCCGATCATCATCAGCTTAGACTCTATGAGGGTGTCTAGTTCAATGCCCCAGAGCCCAGCCCATAAGGCGGGAAACTTCTGCTGCATCCGGCCGGCAGGAGTCGGTCGCCGTATCTAGTCCCTCACGATGTCACTAGACCGCGTGACAGTAGGGAGTCATGGATGGTTGGCCACATCCTATCCCCAAAAGCCATCGTCCTGAGTGTCAGCAGCTCCTATTGCACCATCGTGGCCAGAGCTGAACATGACTTTGTTAACCATGGTGGACCATCGTGGTGCACAACCACCCACTGCCAGAACCTTCCGCGGACCACCGGTTCCACTTCGGTGGTTCGATTCATGAAACATCTATGCTGACATTTTTCTAGGATCACCATCTTTATTTATATAGCCTTGAAACCCCTTTATTGTCATTTCAATAGTGCAACTATGAATAATCCACAAGAACGCACAAAGGCGGAGGAGCTCATTCCTTTTTTGTTTCTTCTTTCACCCTTCGCATTATAGTTTTTAAAACATGGGGAAATAGATTGAAGTTATAACAAATTCCATCCCAAATAACATGCCCCAATAAAAATACCCTCCCATAAAAAAATTTGATCCCCATATCAACATGTTCTTGGGTTGATCAGCATTCATTGTTTTACAAAGAAGAATATTTAAATCCCAATTACACAAGGTAAACCCCTACTTGTGATCGAGTTCATCACTAGGGGGATCTATAAAAAAGAATCCATATTCTATTCTTCAAAACCATTCACATTCATCATGCAGCTGTCTAGTTCTTCAATGTATGAAGTTTTTGTTATCGATTCATCGGAATTCTTCACTGGATATAAAAACCTTCGTCATCTGTCATAGAAATTCCACATCCTAATTATCCATCCTATTATATCATTAAAAGAGTAACTTGTCGTAGTGTTTCTATTAGGTTGTGTTGCTGAATTATTATGTTGTTTCATTAATGAAATAGTTATTTGTTTTTATTTTGTTAAGGAGTCTCAGTAAAGTGTTTTATCGCCACCTCATCATCGCACTGTAGTGCTAGCTTTCCATAGCTCAATAGTGAGGAAAAGAAAATAAAATAACTTTTTAATTTGTTTTATTTCCCTTCGAAAAGGTCCAAAAATTATCTTTTATGGGAAACCCTCACTAGTCAATGTTACATCCTTTATAAGAGAATACTAAAATTATGAGTTCAATGGGTCCCTCATATTTTTTATCCGAGCACTGATTTAAAAGTAAGAAAAACCCACTTGCTTGTTTCTTTAAATGAACTAAAAAATTTCAAAAAATTATCTTTCACCCTCGAACCACATCATTTGAGGTTAAGCTCCACCAAAGGGAAATATTCCCCCATAACCACAATGATACTCTCGAATTTTCAATCTGAGTTATTTTTTATGATTTATAATTATTTTAAAAACGAAATAACATTATTTAATTATTTTATTTACTTTTATTCCATTTTCTTGTTTTATCGTTTGAGGTTCATGCCGACTAAACTTAAGTTACATATAGGATAAATATGCTATCCTGAACGCAACGGTGCCCTCATATTTCTAATCTTGGAACATGTTTAAGAGTTATTCCAATTTTTCATGAAATCTACTCATGCATGCTATTTATAGGTTGAAATTTTTTTAAGGATCATTCTGGGCACTCCCAAACATAAAATCGCATGTTGTCTCTGCACCTGGTTTCAAAAATAATCCCATTTAATTTAAATAAAAATCATGGAATTATGGGGCATTACATTACTCACTCATATTTAGGATTTAAATCCTAAAAATCCAAAATATGGGCGAATCAAATAAGAAGGGGAATTGATCATGAATTTCAGCCTCCCGCCCCAATGTGTTCTCATGGAGATTACTATGCTACCGACATATGTGCTCTAGAGGAATCTAATTCCCATGAAGAACCTACTCCTTTTGATCCTCTATATCCATTGGGAACTCTGCAAACGTCTCTCTATCATCAATGTATAGATCTCCCTAGTCGATGACATGTGATGGATCATGCACTTACCTCCTCATCTGTGACATGTGGAAAACATCGTCCACCTAGTGCATCTATGTGGGAAGAGTTAGGTGTTATGACACCTCTCCATATTTTATCAAAATCTAGAAAGGGCCAATGAACATTGGAGATAAATTTCCCCTAGCCAAATCTATGCAATCCCCATCAGGGTGAGACCCAAAGGAAATCATGGTCTCCCTACTCAAACTCCAAGGGCCTCCATCTACTTCACGTAGAGGCATCCTCAGCTCTCTAATGAACCTTGATCTTGTATTGGTAGGAATTTGGATAACATGGTTAGTTATTCTAAGGTGCTCCAGATGGTATAATTCCCTCTAGATGTATGTGGTAATCCCATCACAAATTCCATCAATATTCCATCCCACATCCAATTTTGTACCTTGAGGGGTTGCGCCAAACCTATTGGATCCAAGTTCTTAGCCTTCACCTACTGAAAAGTGAGGCATCTCGAGATAAACTATACTACTAACTTCTTCATTAATGACCACTATTACTAATGATAGATGTCCAAGTATATCTTCTCCATGTCTGCATGAACCAAAAAGTGGGATGTATCGAAATCTTTCAAAAACTCCTCCCACAATTACATTGGTAATACCGTGTGTCCTCTGAAAAAGTTGATGTGATCCCAACCATTGGAATATTAAATAGGGGAATGCCCAGTGGACATCCGGGCACATGTAGTCTTAGAGTTGGCATCTCTGATTTTCCCCTCCCTGACTTGATGTAAGAGTAGAGAGGGAACTACCATAGGTTGACGATAAGATGACTCATCTCTATCCACAAAAGATATCTAAAGCAAGGATAAATGCTCTGTGGTCTCATTTAGTAGCTGTGAACTGGGTCTCTGACTAAGAGAATCCTCTACCACTTTTTCCTTTCTAAGATTATAGACTAAATTGTATTAATATACCTGGATGAACTTCTTCTATCACCTTTGTATCAACTACGGAAAAGTCTATGGGCACCTTTCCATCTACGCAAAACACCGCCCATTTTTTCTGATCGTTGTGACCCTCGACCCTTTGGTAGTGGTAACTCATTCTCCATGACTACTTGGATATGATTATGGTAATTCAAACATAACCTCAAATATTGGGACTTACTAAGACCTTCCTCTACAAGACCCCAACCTACGCCCCCATCTCGCGAAGCTCTATGAAAGCCATCTGATTTACTAATGGTGATATCAGTTCCTTATCGGGGTGTAGAATGATGCAGAAGTACATTTCCCTATGGGGAGTTAATCTTGGAAACATCTTTTTATATGAATTTCCCATACTCTTACACTACTGTTGGGAAGTAAAAACTCAAAACATCAACAAAAACCATGGTAAGGTTGGCCAAATCCAGATTGATTGACTACACCCTCATATGAATAAGTTTATACAGGGTTTCATAGGGTTCTTTTCTAACTGAATTAGGAGAACCTCATTCTAATGCTACAGATATACAACATTATTTTTCCTAAATTAGTCAATCTGAGAATTAACTATCAATCACCAGTAGATACCAAAACTAACTTCGTAAGCCGTTGAAGATTCCACCAAGAGGTTCCAACATAAAATCTCACCTTAAGGGGCATATCACACTATCGGTATAAGTGTGATTATCGAGTCTCCTCCTATAGGTTTCTCCAGATATAAGGATGAGGTAAACAGTTTAACCGGAAACTCTTGGTCGTGAACAATGATTCATGACAAGAAGGAATTATTAGCACATGTTTCTATTATTACGGTAGCTAGAAGTAGATATAAATTGTACCTTGAATCATTCATGGATACCTTGGGTCATATTCATTGACCACAAGTATCTAATCCATTCCCATGTCCTCCACCTCACTGAGCCTTGTGTGGACCACATAGGGATGGTTGTCATAACATGTTGAATTTCATTACACCTACTACAACTCACACAACTCCTCTTCCATGTCTTCTACCCTGTAGATGCTTCTGTACCTATCATATTTTGAAAATATTTACCTCTCCCTAGGTCTACTGGAATCACCCCATGATGCATGAGCTGTAGATCCCTTGTCATGGGACCACATTTCAGAACGTCTAAGATGTCTAATTCTCTGAGACTGACATTAGCTGTCTGATTTCCCATTGCTAACATCCACAGGCTATATTGACTCAACCAAAGGAATAAAAACTCCAAAACGTCTCTCTAGAAACCTAGAATAAGTATTAATGCGTAGAGAAATATTGTTGTCTCTAATGTCCCTAAACACAAATTACTCGGAGGTCCAAAGCTTGATGCACTGGTCATATCGTATTCATCTGGTACCTAGAAAAGTGGGTACGCCTCAATGATTACTCAAATACCGACATGTCATTCTATCAAAGATATAGAATCTCTATGGAACACATACCCCTTAGATTTTATGTCAAGATACCCTTCTCTGAGAAATGTTCTCAAGCTCTGTCCATGGAAAAGGTCACCTCATCGTAAGATCGGGTTATGTAGATCCTTTCATCGCCCTAATGAGCCACATAGAAGTACCATTGCCAGGACCACAATCTGATTTAATGGTGCCCTATCTAGATGGAAGACTTGGTCACCACCTCAATCGAGTCCTTATCCGCTGGTGAGTTGTGTTGACCTAGGAACATGAGGGGTATTTGTCGCTGAAACTCATGTAAGGCACTAATCCAACATGCATCCCTTCTGGTATTGCCAGCAGTAAATGTTGACCAACTGATAGTGGTATCACTGGGACACTGCCCCAAGGTACCATCTCAGTAAATAGTACTTATACCAAAGCCTCATCACTCTATGAACCATCCTCATGGTCACTCACTTGAATACTAGTTCGCTATCTACATGGAGGCATCTTGAAAGAGAATCAAGATGTACCACGATCAATTTATTATAACTGGTGTGCTTACTCTGACTCAAAAAGATCATGTAAAAACACTCAATGATGCATGCAACCAATGTTTTCATGTACTGGGCCAAAAAATAGAATTCAGGGTCCTGGTGTATGGATAAATCAGTCACCGAACCAACACAGGACTCCCTGTCCAAAAAATCTGAATTTGAATCACTTAGCATTGTAGCCCCATCCAAATTTATAGACACTTTTTTCATCCGATAGAGTCATCCTCATTTTGATTCCACTTTATCATGAACCATCCCTCAAGACCCATGTCTTTTTTACCCCAAGCATGGGATGGAGACTAACGCTGAAGGCATTATCCAACGAGTGGGAGGCATTTTCGGGAGTAATTGTATGCACGCACACACACACGCACAACCACGTCCCAAATAGATGGAATGGAAAACATGAATTCCAATATACAACTACTGAGTGTAAAGGTAAAACTGAATGTAAATGGGCCAGAATACAAACTCAAGAAAATAAAATTGAAACATGAGAATGTACAAGATCGATGGAAATCCATCCACTAAAACCCCCACTTGATGTGTATGTACAGGATATCTTCCAGAAGCTATAGAAGCACATCATACCTACATGATCTCCATGGGTAGCGTCTGAACCTAGGACACAACTTCCTTCGCCACATTTTTGGTCATCTGGATGAGACACAACACATTTGGGGTAATCTCATGCAGGGGTGAGTAACAAAATAATCAGTAGGGACACCAATCCCCAAAAGAAATACCATAACAAAACTCACAAAGAAAACCATGAAGCATGATCATGAAGAACGATCATGAATCAAGACACCGCACATGGGTGTAATCCAATGTATTGAAATCAATACTATCAGTCGTAAAACTGAACAACATGGACAATTGAGGTACTCATACCAAATGAGTACCGTGGGTCTGATAGGTCACATAGAACCACTAGGTTCAAATCTGCATAGGGGTGCTAGGATCCCATCAACATAGGGTCACTACGAACTGATCCACACAAAGTCGCTAAGAGATCATCCAAATAGGGTCACTAAGTGTTGATCCACATAGGGTCTCTAGGAGCTTATCCAGACTGGGTTTCTAGTAGCTAATCCACAAAGGGTCTCTATTCATTGAGTCTTAGCCAGTCATAGCATTCCCACATTCTTGATTTTAGGAGAATATACTCCTCAATCCCATGTTCATATTTCAACTTCCCTGAAAGTCTCCTTATATCACAAAAAATAAACCCCCACGTCACTAGGGTTCCAAATCCATAAACATCTCATCAATAGGACACCCAATTTTGAAAGATAATGACTTTTTAGTAAACATGGGTGGTTGCATATGGGCCCGGTCAGACCCAATCAGAACGAACTGACCAACCTGGCCCATGGGTCCCGCATGACCTAGCCCTGATCGTCTAACCTGACCTGACATGGTTCGGTTCTGAATTTCACGGTCTTTCTTGGCTAGTGTGCTAGGCCAATTGGGCCTTACTGGACCTGGCCCGGTTCGGTCGTGGGTCCAGCCAACCGGGTCACCCATCGACCTGTATTTATCCGGCCCAAAACACATTGGTGGGGTGGTATTCATTCACTATCTAGGATACCCAGCAGTGTGGATTTTTCTGCCAGCCTAACCCACAATAAAGGGACAGTTTTCTCCTAACCGTGCTACTTAGCAGCCGAGTTCGCACGCCCCAGCTCCACCCGGATGGTGGTCTGGTTCGACTGCATGCGACTGGTTGGAGCAGGACACCCCATCTAGTCCCACACACAATCACTAGAACACATGATTGTAGGAAGCATGACCCACACAGCATGGGCCACATCTTATCCCCTCTGACTTCCAGCACGAGAACTAGCAGCTCCTCCCTCAATGTCGTGCCACGATCCAACTGCTGCTCTAAACATCGCGGTGCACTGTCATGGCACACAGCCACCTGCCCATGGCCTTTACAACTGTTTTCCACCAGGTCTGCTCCAGAGGTCCATTTCCTTAACTATCTGTGTCAGAGGACTTCTTGATTCTTCAAACCCCATTTTATAACCTCAAAAACCATTTTTATCTATTTTGAAGGAGTGGCCACGAAGAATGCAAGAAGGTAATAGGGCTCAGCCCTCGTTCATGTCAACTCACACCCTCTATGTTAGAGTTTTTAAAACATGGTAAAAGAGTTTGATGTTCTTGAAAAATTCGTCCCACTGAAAGGATTAAAGAAAAACACCCTCCCACAAGAACAAGCAATCCACATATCAACATGTTCATGGGTTGATCCACGTTTGTTGTTTTAGAAAGAAGAATGGGGAATTTCCAATTACACAAGGTAAACCCCTACCTGTGATTGAGTTTTTCATTGGGTGATCCGTCTATGGGAATCCACATTATATTCTTCGAATCTATTAGCGTTCATCTCACACTGGTCCTTTTATTCAAGGTGTGCCAATGTCGCTAGCAATTTTTTGTTGTTCTTCCCTAGATAGAAAATCATTCGTCATACGTTATAGAAATTCCACAATCTGATTCTCAAACCTATTATCTCATTAAAATAGAAACATGTCGCATCGTTTCTGTTACGCTACATCACCACGTCATTATATTGGTTCATTAATGAAACAACATATCTGTTTTTATTTAGTTAAGGTGTCTCATTAAAGGGTTTCGTTGCCACATCATTAATGCACCGCAGTGTTGGCGTGCCACCACTCAACGATGAGGAAAAGAAAATAAAATAACGTTTTAAATTATTTTATTTCTCTTCTGAATGATCCAAATATTATCTTTTTCAGTCGACCCTCAACGATTGATGTTAAGTCCTTTATAAGAGAATCCCAACCTTTTGAGTTCATCAATTCCCTAAATTTATTGATTTGAGCACCAGTTTAAAAAATAGAAAAACATGCTCGCACGTTTAATTAAATGAACTAAAAAAGTTCAAAAAATATATCTTTCACCCTCAACCCTCACCGTTCATGGTTACGATCCTCCTAATGGAAACATGCCCTCATGAGCTCAATAATATTCTTAGATTTCTAATCCAAGTTACCATTTATGATTTATAATGATTTAAAAAATAAAATAACTTTATTTTTTTTATTTACTGTTATGCCATTTTTGAGTTTTCTCACTGCTGGCCTAGGCTAACAAAACATAAGTCATACCTAGGGTGAACCCACCATCCTGGATGAAATTATGCCCTCAAATTTCTGATCTAGGCACGTGTTTAAGAGTTATTTCATATTTTTAGTAAAACCCCTCACACGTTCTATTTAAATCTTAACATTTATTACAGATCATTTTGGGAACTCCGAGCCTTGAAATCTGACGTCATCTCAATGCATGTTCTTGAAAATAATCCCATTTAATTTTAAAAAATTATTCATGTAATTGTAAGATATTACCACACACAAATCAAAAAATAATTATCTTATAATATATAATTTTTTGTTACAAAATGAATTGTATAAATTTTTAAATTAAAACTATTATTTTTAAAAAACTTTTTACTTATATTAAAATATATATTTATGAAATGAAACATTTTATATTTTTTAAATCATTATGACATAATGATGATGTCATAAAATCATAGTGATTTTCAAAATGAAAATTTTCACTTTTTCAATAAAAACTAAACATTTTCATAATATTCTAAAAAATTCACCTTTAATGTGATCGGTCCCAAAATGAAGATTATTTCACCAATGATATTGTATAATTTTCAAAAATTTATTTATCATTATTTCAATATTTTAATAAAAATTAATAATTTAATAGTAAAATCAATATTTTTACGATTATAAAAATTACATAAGGATTCATTATAATATAAAATAATTTATAAATAATTTTACATAGTTATTAGATGAAATAATATGTTACTCAATACTTCCATGTTAAACATGGTTTAAAATAATTTATTATATAGTTTATAATATAATACAACTCGATTATGCAATAAAATAATCCCAATAATAAAAGACAAATCTACTTAACCAAAAAAAAATAATGACCAACTATTTTATTAACTAATGGAAATAATTATGAGCAGTTGTATTAGTTGAAAACATATATGGTGATAATCATATATCCCTATAAATATATTTTCATACTCTCATCATTACTCACTACATCAGTTACAAAGGTTCGAAAACATCCTTTGATGATGTTTATTTCCACTGAATTATTCATTTCCTTTTTCTTTATTTTTACACTATGGATGATATTATTTGGGGATATCAAGCCTATAATTTTTTTTTAGTGAATGCATTATTCTTTCAGGTGTATATCATATTTTTTTTCCATGCCGTTCTAGTCTAAATTAATACTTGATATATGAAGTTATCATGTAATAAAAAATATTTATATTTGATTCTATTATGAAAACATAACATAAATTTATTGGGAGAAAAGAGAACCATTCATTAACGGAGAACATTTTTCAGGTCATTACATTCTCCCCACCTTCAATAAATCGAATCATCTAAAATTGAACTAGTTCTTAAAAATCATGTGTTCTCCATATTAAAATACCCTTTTGAGTCCCACATCATAAAAAGGGTTAATGTAGATTCTTTATGATAGGATGGAATGGTAAGTATGAAGGTCATTTCAAATAACAAAAAATTTGGTTTCCTAGAAAAAAAACATTAATATCAGTGAAAATATTGATATGTAAGGAAATAATAAATAATTATAAAAGGTTATATAGATCATTAATCAAAAGAAATTTAATTATCAAGTGAAAGTTACTGGCCAAAAAACCATAATCTGTTGGGGATTAAAAAGACCATTGTCTCAAAGAAAATGAAGATAAATGTATACATTTTGATTTGAAATACCCTTTTCTAAAGTTAGGGGATTATTTTATTATCAAGATAGTAAACACTAAAAAATATAGTTGCATGATTCCTTTTTATATAATATGTATAATTTGATCCTTTGGTTGTGTGTTGATCAATTTATACTTCATTTCTTACTCTAATAAGATAATATCCAATATTAATTTTGTATTCCCAAAGCACTAAAGTTAATTATTAATGGATATTATATTATATAAAGTATTATCAAGACCTTCCATTTATCTTCAGATATTTACCAAAATCAAAATGGATAGAAGAAGTTGTCTAATATAATATATTAATATATAAAACCACAACATCAATACAAAAATTTCTACTTAATTCATTCCAGAAGTTTCTATCAGTCAAATCATTTATTTAAAAACTTTGTCACACTAACTATTGTATCACATAGTCTAGTGGTTGGTTCCAAACCCTTTTCACCATTCAATGGTATGTTCAAGTCACACGACCTTTACTGATTCCAAAAGTTTTCATCTGTCATATAAGTTGTCTTTTTATAAAACTATATTAATTTAAATCCTATAACATTCCCAAAATAATATGATGAATTTCCTCAAAAACAACATAAATCATCAAATCACTCTTTAACCACTATGGTTATATTTACAACTAATTTTTTTACATGAAATAAATTTATCTTAGTTATATACTATTACTTTACCATCAATAATCATATTACCCTTAAAGGATAACAATAAAATTAATCTTATAAAGATAAAATTCTTTGTCATATAAAACTTCCTGTTGAACCTAAGGGTTACATTAACCTCTACCCAAAGAAACATCTCCCAAAATGTCATTAATTTCTTGAAAATCCCATCAATTAAAACTGAAAAAGGAGTTTACAAGTCATTGAACTCATGATAAAACTTAAACACATAAAAAATGAAGGTATCCATAATTCTTGAGTTAACCATAGATGAATACATATATTCTTCAAAAAAAATAAACACAATCCTTAGATGCATCATGATTCTTATAACCAAAATACCATTAATAAAAAATATATCTATAATATAATTCTATAATACCAATACATAAATACTCTAATCCTTTTACATAAAAATCGTTCCTCTCATAGTCTAGGAGTAATCCTTGGAATTGACATGGATAATGACCATGCTCTCCACATTCAAGACACCAAACTATAAATGTATCTCTAAGAAGAAATTCATTTCTCTCCATTGAACTCTTCAATTTTCCATGGGAATTAAGTTCCTCATTCCCTTTTCTATACATAAAACATTTTATTCTTATTTTCAGAAATTCCATTGGTTGTATATTCCCATATTTCTGACGTGGAGGAAATCGAGCCTTCTTTCCTCCATGGTATCCAACTCTCGAGCTGTTAGAAAACTCCATCCTTCTCATCATCGGTGATTCTGAGAGTTAGTTAGGGTATAGATTTTTTTCATATAATGGGAAAATAATTAGGAATAATCATGATATCTTTCATAGTATTCATCTTCCCATTTTATTGATCATATTAAACTTATTGTCCATAATATTCAATGTTAACGTGAATCCTTAAAGTTTCATCAATTTACTGAAAACAAATAGAATAGTGTGGGTCAAAATAATCATATTGGAAAAATATATAATCATTTATAGGGGTATAAATCATGACACCTTATTTTTTTTTTAAAGACAAATAATTTTTAATCTAGGTCATTCACTGTGACCATCAATTCAATTCCATAATGGTGTATCATAAAGAACACGTGAATTAAACTAATCATATCCCCTAAGAGTGTAAAAACAGATGTACATCATGGATTGTTGTCATGAACTATATGTTGATCTTTTAAAATTACATTACACCCTTTTTAGATTTTTTAACCCTTTTTACAACTATGTCAAAGGAAAATTCTCTTGTAGTATCCATAAAAATATGTAATTATGAAAAAAAAACATAATATATACCTTACCAGAACATTTAGATATAAAAATATGCTTATACTTATTCTATTGGTCATTCATTGGGTTATATCCCATAATCTATTTTTCCCTAAATCTAGTTCCCATGGTTTCAACTAAAAATTCTCTAATACCAACTATAACAACCATGAATCCTATAACTTGAAGCTGGAGGTTTCATTATTACATTAGCATAAGATTCTAGATATCGCATCCCAAAGGATCAGATTGTTTAGTATCCCTAGTAAACTAGAAAAATAATTGAGTTGTGTATTACATATGAAAAAAATTGCAACATATTGAATGTAAATATTCTATATCCTTCTACTCGTTCAAAGAATTATTCTTCATATCATGGGGAAACAAAACAAAATAAGGGTGAGCTAAAATTCTCCATTAAGGTTAGAAACAATGTAAGGCATCTTGAATCAATAATACATACTCAATATGTAAATGTAAAAGAATATAAACACATTCTATTTAAACAATATCTTGACTAAGATGATTTAGTAATGCCTAATTAATACGGAAAAGTAAAAAACTAAATACACATCCATTTATTAAATAACAAGAGAAAAAAATAAATGCAAGGATAATATCAATGGAAAATAAAATGGATAATAATTACTGAATTATAAATAAATGTAATTGTAACACACCAGGATTTCATAGTGCATTATCTCATTAAAGTAGTTGAATAGCTTGCGCTACACGCAACACCAAGTTCGAGCGCACCACAACTAATTCAACTAACCTTTCAAAAAGCGGTTATGAATAGTATTAATTGCATTTTGAATCTTATATAATCTATATAATTTTAACATCTATATTATGTGTTTCAAAGAAATAATATAAGAACAAATTCATTTTTTCAGATAAAATAAGTATTTTTCAAAAAAATGCAATTTTACCACCTTTTATTGGAGAACCCTTTCGAAAACCAATATTTGACACATTTATATATTCAATTTAATGAAATTAATTTCTTATTTAGATGTGGTACATAAAAATTTAGTTTGGAAAATGTTTTTTTTACTTTTATGATAATTTTCATAATTTGATGAATAGTGAAAAATAATACGTTTTAATTAAAAACAAATTTTTTAATCGTAATAATTTATAGTGATAAATTTTTCATTTGAATGGTTTGTAATTATAATTATATTATATTTTTATCATTTAATACAATGTTGGTAATTATATGTAATTTCACATTTAAATTTGACATAAACACATGTTAATCTTTTGATTGTATTTTCTTTTTAAAAACCCCGTTTTTTGTTTTTGACAACATGAATTAATTTAAAATTTATAAATTCAACTTCTTTGTTTTGAATTTTTTAAAATAGATTTCATTTTTCCATTCATAATATCAAAATTATCTTAGGGTAAATTTTTGGTATTTTTCTGAAAACATTCAATTTTTGAAAAATAGTGAAAAAACATTACGTTATTGGTTAAAAACGAATTTTATTTAAATAATTAGTTATTTTATTTTAATTTATTTTAGGTAAAAATAGATACATAATACCATTATTTTTTCAACATAATTCATTAGAGTCATTTTATAATAAGATTATATATATAAAATTTTATCGAACATTTTACTGTCTTTTACCCACCTCCTAGGGGCATTTGCAAATTTGAATAAAAATTAATTTTACCACTTCTGTGAGTTGATTTTGAAAAATCTGAGAGACACAGTTGATATTAGTAAGTAAAATTTGGTTCAATAAGATGAAAACAATTTTTGGTGAATAGTGCATTTTTACGTTTGTTTACCACGGTTAAAAGGGTAACTAAGGGTAAAAATGATTTTATTATTACCCTAACACATGTCTTAATTCTATTGGATAAGTATAATTATACCAAAAAAAACCTTAGGAATATAATATGATTCTATTTGGTCCTCTTGGATTATATTAGGACATTTATTATTATTTTATTTAAAGAATAGTTAAAAGAGTTAAATTCACTGTTTAATAACTAAACATTATTAATATAGGGTTATACATAATATAAATTAGACTATAAATATTTATTATAAAGATAGAATGATTTCCAACATAGTCATATTTTATTTATAATTTTTAGACAATAAATAATTTAATTTATTTACGACACAATGAATATGCAGTAATTACCTTAAAATGATATATTAAAAAAATTAATATTATAAATATCCAAATAAATGTAATTTGAGACTTTTGATGAATCTGACTAATTCTCTATGTTACTATGACATGTTATGATTGAAAATATGAATTTATTTCTAAGTGATAAAGTTTTTAGGACTTTAACAAAAATCATTTAACTAATAATGTCAAAATTGACATAATTGAGTTTTTAAAACAAATACTATATTATTGGTTGATATAATATTCCTAAAAATCTACGGTTCTTCCAAAGGGACTTAATAATATCATATATTTCATTAATGAACCTTCCGGGTTTCCCTTGAATGTTTATAGTAATTTTATTAACCGTATAATATAAAAATACAAAGAGACATTGTAAATGTCAAACTATTTAACTAAGATTTAAATCTAAAAGATAAGTTTAATACGATGACCTAAACATATATAAAACTTATTGGTTGAGAGTATTTCAACCTATCCCCACCTTAGACTTTAAATAATTCATTTTTGTTCCATTATAAACTAAAAACAATTTTATTATAAAATAATATTTTATGTTTTTCTTAAAGTGACACTCACCTCTCTTATAAAAGGGCACTTCCCCTTCTCTTAATTTGATACGTCAAAATACTATTGGCTCATCCAAACCCTACCGAAATTTCATCCCAACATTCCTCCCTTAATCCAAAGAGGCCTTCCTTTGGTCAGAAAGTCATCCTAAGAATCCCTTTTGATCAAATCAAAAGGAAGAACCCGAAGAAGAGGTAAATATTTCATCACCTCATTCATGTTCTTTTCTTCTTCCACTTCCTCTTTCTTTGTAGTTTCCTTTATAAATTAATAACTACAGTATCTTAAATGTACTATGATTTTACAATAACAGTTTTACAACCATATTCATTATTATATCCATCCTATAAATGACAAAGTCACCATATGTGCGTACGTACAGATTACCGTCTCCACGTCGTGGTGTAGTTTGTTATTCAAACACTTCATTATTTGGATTGGTATAATAATGAGTATAACTGATGTAAATAATAAATATAACATGTTAATGATTCTTTATAAATGATATACCATCAAATTACATACAATTTATCCATCAATATAATGATATAGTCGCTCGTGCGTACGTACGGATTACCGTCTCCACGATGCGATGCGATTCATTTCCACGTTCACCATTCAACGATGATTAAAAATATATATATCATTAATAATTATGTAATATATGACATAATAATGATACTGGATATGTGTGTGTGTGTGTGTGTGTGTGTTTGTGTGTGTGTGTATACTTATATATATCTTATTCCTTTAGTTCCGTTCAATACGATATGAAAAAGGAAACATCGTTTATGCGTACGTACGGCTAGGGGTGTAATTTCGGCCCGGCCCGGCCCAGACACGGCCGGGCCGGGCCTGCCATGCAAAGTGTCAGGCCGCTGACCACTATTCGGGTCGGGCCGGGCCGGGCCGCTGACCACTATTCGAGCCGGGCCGGGACGGCCCGAACAACCCCATGAGGCTGCCCGAGCCCGGCCTCGGGCCGACCCAAACCATCGGGCCGGGCCGGGCTTTTTCGGGCCGGGCCGGGCTTTTTCAAATCGGGCTGTGGTGGGCTTTTATTATTTTCAAAATAATTGTCTCTTAATTTTTTTTATTTAAACATTTTTATAACATTTATTTAAAACGTTTCTTTACATTTATTTTTAAATGCATGTTTTTTGTAAAAACGTTTATTTTATTTTTTATTAACATTTTACAGTGGGTGGATATGTTTTTTGTCTATATAAATATATATATATATTATTTGCAAATTGTAAAAAAAATAATGAGGGGTGCGCAGCTGTCGTGGGTGAGTTTAAAACCTTATTATTTAAACGTTTTTCTAACATTTATTTAAAACATTTTTGACATTTATTTTTTTTAACGTATTTATAATTTTTAAGCGTTTGTTAGTATTTTTTATTTAAACATTTTTATTTAAACTGTTTTTTTAAATCTGTTTAAAACGTTTTTTTACATTTATTTTTAAATGATTAATTTAAAACATTTTTGAATTTTTTTAAACACATGCTTTTTATAAGTATTTTTTTAAAAACATTTAACTTCTTTTCATATTTTAATGTAAAAAGTATTTTTTAAGTGTTTGTTTTAAAAAAATTAATTTAAATGTTTATTTTAAAAACTTTTTAAACATTTTTATTTAAACCATTTTGTAACACTTGTTTAAAATGTTTTTTTACATTTACTTTTAGACGTTTAATTTAAAAAGTTTTTTTGAACGCATATTTTTTACATGTATTTTTTTTAAACATTTTACACGTTTTTTGTAAAAACATTTTACAGTGGGTGAATATGTTGTTTTTTTAAATAGATTTATACATGTCTGTGAATTTATATATATTATGTACAAATTAAAAATAATAATAATGAGTTATTGGGGGGTGCGCAGCAGTGAGTGGTGAGTATAAAGTGTTGTTATTTAAATGTTTTTTGTCATTTATTTAAAAGGTTTTTTTACATTTATTTTTTTAACTTATTTATAAAAAGTATTTTTTAGCGTTTGTTTAATTTAAAACATTTTTTTAAATGTTTTTTAATTTTTTTGCAGGGCAGGCCCGACCCGGCCCTGTCTGGATTGAAATTACACCCTTAGCGGGTGCGCAGCAGTGGGTGAGTTAATTTTTTTTAAATAAATTTATATATGTATATATAGTATATAAAATATATGAAAGTTTTATCATATTTTAAAAAAAAATGAGGTTGGGGGTGTGCGAATATCATTTAGTGAGTAGTTATTTTTTGTTAATATATAATAAGTTATTATATATATATATATATATATATATAATATGAGAAAATTGTAAAAAAATAATTAGGGGGTGTGCGCGAACATCATTGGGTGAGTTAATGACTTTGTTTATATATATATATTGGGGGTGTGCGCAAACATCATTGGGTGAGTTGATTTTTTTTTCTAAATAGATTCTTATATGTATAGTATATATAATTTATGCATGTTGCAACGTACTTAAAAAAATTAATGAAGTTGAGGGACTTGCACGAACATCATTAGGAGAGTGTGTTATTTCTTTATTAATATACAACAAGTTATTATATATATATAATATTAAATCATTGATATATATATATATATTGCTTTGTTTATATATATATATTATATTAAATCATATACATATACATATACATACATACATATATATATTATTAATGGATTTTTAAAAACCACACTTAATTGATGTATATTATTAATGGCTTTGTTTATATATATACACTATTATATTAAATCATCAATATATATATATATATCAATAGCTTTGTTTATATACATATATATTATATTATATTATATCATATACATATACATATACATAGACACACACACATATATATATTATCAATGGATTTTTAAAAACCATACTTATTTTTTTATTAATATACAAAAATATATTATATATATATAATATTAAATCATTGATATATATATATATATTAATAGCTTTGTTTATATATATATATTATATTAAATCATATACTTATACATATACTTATACATATACATATACAGATATATATATATAGATATATATATATATATATATATATAGATATATATATATATATATATATATATATATTATTAATAGATTTTTAAAAACCACACTTAATTGATATATATTATTAATGGCTTTGTTTATACATATACACTATTATATTAAATCATTGATATATATATATATATATATCATATACATATACATATACATATACATATACATACATACATACATATATATATATATTATTAATGGATTTTTAAAAACCATACTTATTTTTTTATTAATATACAACAAGTTATTATATATATATAATATTAAATCATTGATATATATATATATATATTAATAGCTTTGTTTATATATATATATATATATATTAAATCGTATACATACACACACACACACACACACATATATTATTAATGGATTTTTAAAAACCACACTTAATTGATATATATTATTAATGGCATTGTTTATATATATAAACTATTATATATATAATTATATATCGTTGTATATATATATTTATACACACATTATAATTATATATAATAATAATTATATGTATATATATAATATCATTTTTTGTTAATATATAATGATATATGCACATATAGATAGAAATACACACACACACACACACACATATATATAGATACATATATAGATACATATAAATGTATAAAGATAGATGTATATATAGATATATAGGTAGATATATATATAGATGTATGTATATATACAGATATATAAAGAGATATATGTATATAGAGATAAAGATATATATTTATGAATATATATATATATATATATGTATGTATAGATATATCTATAGATAGAGATATACAGATATAGAGATATATATACATAGATATATGTATATATAGATATATGTATATATAAATAGATCTATATATAAATATAGATATATATATAGAGATATATGTATATAGAGATAGATATATCCAGATATATATATATATATATCTACATACATATATATATAAATATATCTATATATACAAAGACCTATGATATACCATCCAATTACATACAATTTATCCATCAATATAATGATATAGTCGCTCGTGCGTACGTACGGATTACCGTCTCCACGATGCGATACGATTCATTTCCACGTTCATCATTCAACGATGATTATAAAATATATATATCATTAATAATTATGTAATATATGACATAATAATGATACTGGATATATGTGTGTGTGTGTGCGTGTACTTATATATATCTTATTCCTTTAGTTCCGTTCAATACGATATGAAAAAGGAAACATTGTTTATGCGTACGTACGGCTAGGGGTGTAATTTCGGCCCGGCCCGGCCCGGACAGGGCCGGGCCGGGCTTGCCATGCAAAGTGTCGGGCCGCTGACCACTATTCGGGTCGGGCCGGGCTTTTTCGGGCCGGGCCGAGCTTTTTCGGGCCGGGCTGGGCTTTTTCAAATCGGGCCGTGGTGGGCTTTTATTATTTTCAAAATAATTGTCTCTTAATTTTTTTTTATTTAAACATTTTTATAACATTTATTTAAAACGTTTTTTTACATTTATTTTTAAATGCATGTTTTTTGTAAAAACGTTTATTTTATTTTTTATTAACTTTTTACAGTGGGTGGATATGTTTTTTGTCTATATATATATATATATATATATATATATATATTATTTGCAAATTGTAAAAAAAATAATGAGGGGTGCGCAGCTGTCGTGGGTGAGTTTAAAACCTTATTATTTAAACGTTTTTCTAACATTTATTTAAAACATTTTTTACATTTATTTTTTTTAACGTATTTGTGATTTTTAAGCGTTTGTTAGTATTTTTTATTTAAACATTTTTATTTAAACTGTTTTTTTAAAATCTGTTTAAAACGTTTTTTTACATTTATTTTTAAATGGTTGATTTAAAACATTATTGAATTTTTTTAAACGCATGCTTTTTACAAGTATTTTTTTTAAAACATTTAACTTCTTTTCACATTTTAATGTAAAAAGTATTTTTTAAGTGTTTGTTTTAAAAAAAATTAATTTAAATGTTTATTTTAAAAACTTTTTAAACATTTTTATTTAAACCATTTTTTAACACTTGTTTAAAATGTTTTTTTACAATTATTTTTAGACGTTTAATTTAAAAAGTTTTTTTGAATGCATATTTTTTACATGTATTTTTTTTAAACATTTTACACGTTTTTTGTAAAAACATTTAAAGTGGGTGAATATGTTATTTTTTTAAATAGATTTATACATGTCTGTGAATTTATATATATTATGTACAAATTAAAAATAAAAATAATGAGTTATTGGGGGGTGCGCAGCAGTGAGTGGTGAGTATAAAGTGTTGTTATTTAAATGTTTTTTATCATTTATTTAAAACGTTTTTTTACATTTATTTTTTTAACTTATTTATAAAAAGTATTTTTTAGCGTTTGTTTAATTTAAAACATTTTTTTGAATGTTTTTTAATTTTTTTGCAGGGCAGGCCCGACCTGTCTGGACTGAAATTACACCCTTAGCGGGTGCGCAGTAGTGGGTGAGTTAATTTTTTTCTAAATAAATTTATATATGTATATATAGTATATATAATATATGAAAGTTTTATCATATTTTAAAAAATAATAATGAGGTTGGGGGTGTGCGAATATCATTTAGTGAGTAGTTATTTTTTGTTAATATATAATAAGTTATTATATATATATATATATATAATATGAGAAAATTGTAAAAAAATAATTAGGGGGTGTGCGCGAACATCATTGGGTGAGTTAATGACTTTGTTTATATATATATATTGGGGGTGTGCGCGAATATCATTGGGTGAATTGATTTTTTTTTCTAAATAGATTCTTATATGTATAGTATATATAATTTATGCATGTTGCAACGTACTTAAAAAAATTAATGAAGTTGAGGGACTTGCACGAACATCATTAGGAGTGTGTGTTATTTTTTTATTAATATACAACAAGTTATTATATATATATAATATTAAATCATTGATATATATATATATATATATATTGCTTTGTTTATATATATATATTATATTAAATCCTATACATATACATATAAATACATACATATATATATTATTAATGGATTTTTAAAAACCACACTTAATTGACGTATATTATTAATGGCTTTGTTTATATATATACACTATTATATTAAATCATCAATATATATATATATATATTAATAGCTTTGTTTATATACATATATATTATATTATATTATATCATATACATATACATATACATAGACACACACACACATATATATTATCAATGGATTTTTAAAAACCATACTTATTTTTTTATTAATATACAAAAAGATATTATATATATATAATATTAAATCATTGATATATATAGATATATATTAATAGCTTTGTTTATGCATATATATTATATTAAATCATATACTTATACATATACATATACTTATACATATACATATACATATACATATACAGATATATATATATATATATATATTATTAATAGATTTTTAAAAACCACACTTAATTGATATATATTATTAATGGCTTTGTTTATACATATACACTATTATATTAAATCATTGATATATATATATATATATATATCATATCATATACATATACACATACATACATACATATATATATATATATATATATTATTAATGGATTTTTAAAAACCATACTTATTTTTTTATTAATTTACAACAAGTTATTATATATATATAATATTAAATCATTGATATATATATATATATTAATAGCTTTGTTTATATATATATATATATATATATTAAATCGTATACATACACACACACACACACACACACACACATATATATATTATTAATGGATTTTTAAAAACCACACTTAATTGATATATATTATTAATGGCTTTGTTTATATATATAAACTATTATATATATAATTATATATCGTTGTATATATATATTTATACACACATTATAATTATATATAATAATAATCATATGTATATATATAATATCATTTTTTGTTAATATATAATGATACATGCACATATAGATAGAAATATACACACACACACACATATATATATAGATACATATATAGATAAATATAAATGTATAAAGATACATGTATATATAGATATATAGGTAGATATATATATAGATGTATGTATATATACAGATATATAAAGAGAGATATATGTATATAGAGATAGAGATATATATGTATGAATATATATATATATATGTATGTATAGATATATCTATAGATAGAGATATATAGATATAGAGATATATATACATAGATATATGTATATATATATATAGAGATATATATACATAGATATATGTATATATAGATATATGTATATATAAATAGATCTATATATAAATATAGATATATATATATAGAGATATATGTATATATAGATATATGTATATAGAGATAGATATATCCAGATATATATATATATATATCTACATACATATATATAAATATATCTATATATACATAGACCTGTGATTAATTTACAGGCGCAGCGCCAGGCGCAACGTTGGGAGCTTGAGGTAGGGGGATCAAATCCCCCTACCTGCAGTTCCCCGTTATATTTTTTACAGCAGGCGGGCCAGCTAGTCGGGCTTCGCGCGGGCCCACGGGCTGGGCTTTTCGGGCCGGCCCGGCCTGGCCCGTGGGCCAGCCTGGAAAGGCCCAGACCTGACCCGCTGAACCTGCAGCCCGAGCCCGGCCTGGCCCGATGCGGGCTTTGCCGGGCCGGGCCTGTCGGGCTTTCGGGCCGCCTGGCCAAAATTACACCCTTACGTACGGCCTATCATCTCCACAAACGGTGTTTTCCATTTCATATATATACGTCTAATATACATATTTATATTCTAAATATATATAATATATAAATAATGTTTTATATTCTAGAAGAATTTAAATCATGATCTACATGATACAATCAAGAGTAACAAGTTAAAACACGTACGATAATGAAAGAGATTATTACCCGAAATGTCAATTTAACATGGAAATTATTATTAAATGGGTTGTATAAAGTCATAAATGAATCATCTATGATATCATAAAAATTAATATGGTTCTATTACAATTTAATAACATACTAAATTCTTTATATAGTAGGTTAAACATAACCTTGACTAAATGAAAGTGCATGATAATGGTTAATTTTACAATCTCTTTATTATCCGAGGTTGTATTTACGTAAGTATCTACTAGGACACATTTATTATCCGTGTACATGTTTCATGAAAGAGTTTTCAAATGGATTTTTTTAAGAGTCTTTTTTTACTATAACATCATTTTAAATATTTATTCTTCTAAATTATTTTCATTAATGTCCTTGGTTTCAATTTTTTTTAAGAATTTATCTATATGTACATGAATGTTTTTAGAATGTTAATTCCTTTCAAAAGTTTCAAAGTGGTATTGGGAACATTGATTAAAAAATAACTTTAAATGTCTTCCTTTATAAATTGTGTGAATTATAAATGTTTTCATAAAAAAGGGATATTTCTATCAAAGATTTTTACAAATCATTTTCATCTATGTCAACATCTTTTGATGGATTTTAAACTTGTTTGAAGTTGATTTATTATGATACAAATTTTCCATATTCTATTGATGGTTTTGTGATATGTTTGACTGTAGATGTGTTATTTTTATACCATTCATGGTTTTGGATAATGTATTGACATTTTGTATGCTAGTTTTAATATTAATGTTTATGTTATGTTTAAACCTTTTCATATGAGGAGTGAATTGGACTTAGTAAGTGATAGGTGGATCCCACTATAGCTCCTCTATGTATCGGTAGGTCTCCTGAGACAAACTAGTGTCTTGGAATAAGGCATTGACAAAATATTATTTTTATTCTTGGCACAAGCCCTTGACTATGTGGTTATGAAGTCTAGAATTATGCATTCCATCATTATGAATGTGTCTATCGATATCGCATATGATTATTCGACTAGTAGAATATCCATGTGAATGAGTAAATGGAATTATTTTATTGTATATTTTCTATATTATGCTGATGTTTTTTTGTTTAAATCTATTTTGTATTAGTCTTATGCATTTCTCTAAATGTTTATGCTTATTTATGAAAGTGTCCACTATATTGTTATCCATACATAGCATCTGAGATCACCCATTTTTATGTTTTAATTTTCCCCAGATTCCAAGATGTGTATCATGATTGATAAGCAGGGTTAAGCTAGGGGTTTAATATCATTCTCAAAGGATTATTTAGGTTGTGTTTTGTTTTCTAATGTGTAATGTAACGTTCATTTATGTTATATATTTTCCAAGACTGCTAAACTAATCAGTCTTTCCGGACTTGATTCTTTGTAATCATGGCAATGTATTAAAATAATGCACTGACTCTTGGATTCTAAGGTTGGGGTGTTACAGTTGGTATTAGAGGAAGTTTAGTAATAAACATAGAAACTAGATTTAGAAAAACTCTGATTATTGAACACTACACTAAGATAGACTTTGAGAATTAGTATGAAATAACTTCCTAGAATTTTGGTACTATAGGGATTCTGTGAGTTTTCCAAGCAATACATCCCTGTCTGGATACGAGCAGATAGAGGTGGCTTTGGAAAAGATATACCAAGGGGTAAAACCCGAAAACACCCTTTGATCTAGACTCGAATGGGAACTGGGGCATGGAAACAGGACATGCTGCACTCTTGGTTACGACACTCTCGGGGGATATACTTAGAATAATTTTCATTTTCATTACAAACCACTATGAGCGTTTTATGAGTGTATACTTCCTCAGAGAAAACATATTTATGATTATGGATTATATCCATGAACTATTCAATTTATTTTAACTATTTTACAAGTTTGGAATTATGCATTGCGATTCATAAACTAACCTAGTGTATGCTATTGTTTACAAATGGCGCCCAGTAGATGGAATGAGACCTCCAGCAATACGCATGATCTAAATAGTAAGAAGGATCATATCATTAATGGTATTAAGGCAACATTTAGAAAGTAAACAGTCTGCCACGTATTATCATCATATGAATAAATAGTATCATGTGTTAATAAGATATGTAAAGAATTTTATGAGTCCTATGTATTTGAAGGGAATACAGAGAAAAAAAGGATTGTAGAGAGAAATATTTATAAAGGGAATAAGGGAAAGAAGGATTTTTACATATGTGATAACTGTGGAAAGAATCTTGTTGGTAAATGCTTGAAGGGAATGAGAGTTTGTTATATTTGTGGAGAAAAAGGACACCAAGTACGTTATTTCAAGGGTGAGAAAAATGTTTTAAATGTACAATGCTTCATCTGCAAAGAGTTTGGACACTACGCGAATCAATGAACAAATCATCAGAGTACACCCCAATTACTGCTATTGGATAATAATCAAGTTATGATACTATCGAAGATGGAGAGGAATTATTAAGAGTTCTTATGTTGTTATTAAAGGACTATGTCATTTGAGGATTTTATTAATTATGTACATGTTATAATAATTATAGAGTATATAAGGATTTTATTACAGTACTATTTCATTAAGGAATTGAGATTGTGTGGAACCAAGAAAAGTGACTCAATGGAAAGTTAACCATTTTGGAAAACACATGGTTGAAGGAAAGAAAAAACATTAATATGGTCTTGATACTGAGGTATTGATTTTGGAATAAGAGATTATTGATTTGGATAAATTATATTGGATATTATTGACATCGTTGGAACTAGTTATTGGTTTGTTTATTCCATCATTGTTGGATTTTAATAAAAATTGGATTTTAGAAGTATATCCAGTATTCTATAAGGAATAAGAGAGCATGAATGTTAATAATATGGTTATATGATAATTCACATTGTTACTGTGTTTTAAAATAATACAGGATGAAGGTATTCACATGTTATTGCATGGAAAAAAGGATCTTCATTGTGTTTACCTTATAAATTTTGCACAGTGAGTTTCAATAGTAGAATTTTGGATAAATCTAAAGGTTGGAATCAATTAAGTTTGACGTTGGATACTATTGTAAAGGATAAATAATTTCTTTATATTATTTTTCGATTGTCATATAAAGGACAACCCGGAGGTCAGGCGACATCCTGTCATGTCTGACAAGGCTGCGAGACTTGAACCTGCAACCAAAGGGTGACAAGGGAAGATCACCTACCACTGACATACACGATTTCCTGGTTTGTATAATGTAGTTTTTTAAATAGTCTGACAAATGAATTATAAATTCATTATTTTTGGATCACTATACGATTAAGATAAATAGAATATTTTTGAATTCTATTATCTTTTGAGTGAAAGATGAGTTTGTGGTAGGAATTATTTGAAGGATGAAACTCTACATGTCAAATATAAATTTTTTGGTCTTATTCTATGAATAAATTAATTCTTAAACTTTAGGGAAGGGATCTTAAAACCAAAAATTTGTTATCCTAATACCTTATGATTTGTTGAACTAACAATATTTTAAATCATCATAGACTGATGGCGTTAAGGCCCTTAATTTTACACTTGTTTTTAATTTATGACCTCAATCACTCCCTATAAATATTTACGTTTTTAATCCAATTATTTGTCTTTAATTTCCACCAATAGTCTCCTAATCATAATTATAATTTGGTGGTGACTTTTTCATTTCTCTTTCCCTCTTATTAAGAGTAAATTTTAATAAACCAATTTATGATATGGGTTTTCCACAAAAGTATTTTTTTCTTTTTTGAACCATTTATTTTAGAAGAACAATTCCAAATTGCAAGGACACAATTTATTAAATGAGGGGAGAATGTAACACCCCAAGATTTAATACTATGTTATCTCATTAAAGCAATTCAATAGCTTGCGCTACACGCAACACTGAGTTCGAGCGCACCACTACTTGGTAAACTAACTGTTCAAAAAGTGGTTATGAATAGTATTAACTAAATTTTGAATCTTATATACTCTATATAATTTTAACATCCATATTATGTGTTTCAAAGACATAATATAAGAGAGAATTCATTTTTTTGGATAAAATAAGTATTTTTCAAAAAAATGCAATTTATTACCTTTTAATGGCGAAGCCTTTTTAAAAACAATATTTTAAACTTTTATCTATTCAATTTAATGATCATAAATTACTCTTTATAAGCGAGACATAAAAATTTGTTTTGAATAAATTTTTGGTACTTTTCTAATAACTTTTATATTTTGATGAATAGTGAAAAATACTATGTTTTAATTTAAAAAACTTTTTTAATCGAAATAATTTAAAATGATAAATTATGAATTTGAATGGTTTGGATGTATAATTAGATTATATTTTTATACTATAATTCAATGTTGGTCATTATAAATAATTTCACATTTAAATTTGACCTAAACACATCTCAATATTTTGATAGTTTTTACTTTCAAGAAACCATTTTACACTTGTTTTTAATTTATGACCTCAATCACTCCCTATAAATATTTACGTTTTTAATCCAATTATTTGTCTTTAATTTCCACCAATAGTCTCCTAATCATAATTATAATTTGGTGGTGACTTTTTCATTTCTCTTTCCCTCTTATTAAGAGTAAATTTTAATAAACCAATTTATGATATGGGTTTTCCACAAAAGTATTTTTTTCTTTTTTGAACCATTTATTTTAGAAGAACAATTCCAAATTGCAAGGACACAATTTATTAAATGAGGGGAGAATGTAACACCCCAAGATTTAATACTATGTTATCTCATTAAAGCAATTCAATAGCTTGCGCTACACGCAACACTGAGTTCGAGCGCACCACTACTTGGTAAACTAACTGTTCAAAAAGTGGTTATGAATAGTATTAACTAAATTTTGAATCTTATATACTCTATATAATTTTAACATCCATATTATGTGTTTCAAAGACATAATATAAGAGAGAATTCATTTTTTTGGATAAAATAAGTATTTTTCAAAAAAATGCAATTTATTACCTTCTAATGGCGAAGCCTTTTTAAAAACAATATTTTAAACTTTTATCTATTCAATTTAATGATCATAAATTACTCTTTATAAGAGAGAAATAAAAATTTATTTTGAATAAATTTTTGGTACTTTTCTAATAACTTTTATATTTTGATGAATAGTGAAAAATACTATGTTTTAATTTAAAAAACTTTTTTAATCGAAATAATTTAAAATGATAAATTATGAATTTGAATGGTTTGGATGTATAATTATATTATATTTTTATACTATAATTCAATGTTGGTCATTATAAATAATTTCACATTTAAATTTGACCTAAACACATCTCAATATTTTGATAGTTTTTACTTTAAAAAAAACCCGTTTTTTGGTTTTGACAGAGAATTAATTTTAAATTAATAAATGAAAATTATATGTTTAGAATTTGGTAAAATAGAATTCATTTTTTAATTCATAATATCAAAATTATCTTTGGGTATAGATTTTTAATTTTTCTAAAAACATTCAATTTTTGATAAATAGTTAAAAAACACTGAGTTATTGGTTAAAACAAAATTTTTATTTAAATAATTAGTTATTTTATTTTAATTTATTTTAGGTCAAAATAGATACATAATTACTATATATTTTCAACATAATTAATTGGATTCATTTTATAATAAGTTTAGATATATAAAATTTTATCAAACATTTTAACGTCTTTTACCCACCTCCTTGAAGATTTTGAAAATATGAATAAAACATAATTGTACCACTTCTGTGAGTTGAATTTGAAACATCTAAGAGACTTGGTTGATATCAAAAAGTAAAATATGGTTTCATATGATGAAAATAATTTTTGGTGAATAGTAACTTCTTGCTTTTGTTTACCACGGTTTAAAGTAAATACGGTAATTAAGGGTAAAAATGATATTATTATTACCATATAACATGTCCTAATTCTATTGGATAAGTATAATTCAACAAAAAAAACCTTATTACGAAATTAAGATTCTATTTGGTCCACTTGGATTAGATTATGAGATTTATTATTATTTTATTTAAAGAAGAGTTAAAAGAGTTAAATTCAATGTTTAATAACTAATTTTTTTTTTAATATAGGGTTTTACATAATATAAATTCGACTATAAATTTTCATTAGAAGTATAAAACAATTTCCTACATACTGATATTTTATATATAATTTTTAGACATTAAATAATTTTATTTATTTATGACACAATGATGACGCATTAATTACCATAATAATGAAATATTAAAATAATAGATATTATAAATATCCAAATAAATTTTATTTGAGACTTTAGATGGATTGAACTAATTTTATAGGTTACTATTATATTTTAGGATTGAACTTATGAATTTATTTTGAAGTAATAATGTTTTTAGGACTTTAACAAAAATCATTTAATAAATAATGTCAAAATTGAAAAAATTGAGTTTTTAAAACAAATACTATATTATTGGTTGATATAATTTTCCTAAAAATAAAATGTTCATCAAAAGGGCCTTAATAATATTATATATGTCATTAATGAACCATTTGGGGTTATATTAGAAGTTTATATTCAGTTTATTAACCATAAAATATCAAAATACAAAGAGACGTGGTAAATGTCCAACTATTTAACTAAGAAACAAATATAAAATCTATGGTTAATATGATGACCTAAACCTATTTAAAACATATTGATTGAGATTTTTTCTACCCATAACCACCTTATCCTTTTAATAATTAATTTTGGATCCATTATAAACTGAAAATTATTTTATAATAAAATAATATTTCATGCTTTTCCTAAAGTCACCCTCACCTCTCTTATAAAAGGGCACTTCCCCTTCTATTAATTTCACAACTCCAAAGCCTTTTGGATCGGCCAACCCCTGAACAAATATTCTCCCAACTTACCTACCTTCATCCTAGAGGCATTACTTTGGTCAAAAAGCCAACCAATGAATCCCTTTTGATCAAATCAAAAGGATGAAACTGAAAAAGAGGTAAATATTTCATCACTTCTTTAAAGTTCTTTTCTTCTACCGCTTCCTCGTTATTTATTTTTTCTATTATAAAATAATAACTCCAGTATCTTATATATAATTTTATGTTATTATAAAAATGTTACAACCTTATTCATTATTATATCCATCCTATAAATGACAAAGTTGTCATACGTGCGTACGTACAGATTACCGCCTCCATGTCATGGGGTAGTTTGTTATTCAAACACGTCATTATTTGGATAGGTATAATAATGAGTATAAATGATGTAAATAATAAATATAACATGTTAATTATTCTTTATATATGATATACCATCGAATTACATATGATTTCTCCATCAATATAATGGCATTTTCGCTCGTGCGTACGTACGGATTACCGTCTCCATGACGAGATGAGATTCATTTCCACGTTCACCATTCAACGATGATTATAATATATATATATATATATGTCATTAATATGTATGTAATATATGACATAATAATGATACTGGATATATATATATATACTTTCATATATCTTATTCACTTAGTTTTGTTCAATACGATATGAAAACGGAAACAATGTTTATGCGTACCTACGACCTACCGTCTCCATAAACGGTGTTTTCTAATTTGTATATATAAGTCTATTATACATATTTATATTATAAATATATATGATATATAAAACATGTTATATATTCTGGAAGTATTTAAATCATGATCTAAGTGATACAATCAAGAGTAACAAGTTAAAACACGTAAGATAAAGAAAGCGATTATTACCCGAAATGTTAATTTAACATGGAAATTATTATTAAATGGATAGTATAAAGTGATAAATGAATCATGTATGATATCATATATATTAATATGGTTCTGGTATAATTTAATAACATACAACGGTCTTTATACAGGAGGTTGAACATACCCTCGACTAAAGGAAAGTGCAAGGTAATGGTTAATTTCACAATCTCTTTATTATCTGAGGGCGTATTTACGTAAGTGTCTACTGGGACATATTTATTATTCATGTCCTTGATTTATGAAAGAGTTTTCAAAGGGATTCTTTTAAGATACTTTTTTTACTAAAAAATCATTTTAAATGTTTTAAATATTTATTCTTCTAAATCATTCTCATTAATGTCCATGTTTTTAAAATGGTTTTTATGGATTTATCAACATGAAAATGACTATTTTTAAAATGTTAATTCCTTTAAAAGGATTCAATGTGGTATAGGACACTATGATTCAAAAATTTCTTTAAATATCTTTCTTTCTAAATTGTGTTACTTTAAAATGTTTTCATGAAAAAGGGATATTTCTCTCAAAGAGTTTTAAAAATCATTTTCATTTATGTCAATATCCTATGATGGATTTTAAACTTTTTTGAAGTTGATTTATTATGATACAAATATTCCATATTTTATTGAAGGTTTTTTGATATTTTTGACTATGGATGTGTTATTTTTATACAATCCATGGTTTATGGAAAAATTATTGACATTTCGTATGCTAGTTTTAATACGAATGTTTGTGTTATATTTAAACCTTTTCTTATGAGGAATGCATTGGACTTAGTAAGTGACAGGTGGAGCCCGCTATAGCCCTTCGACACATCGGTGGGACTCATGAGACAAACTAGTGTCTTGGAACAAGGCCTTGAAAAAATATTATTTTTAGTCTTGGCATAAGGCCATGACTATGTGGTTATGAAGTCAGGCATTATGGATTCCATTATTACGAAAGTGCCTATTGATATTTCATTTGATTATTAGACTAGTAAAATATCCATGTGAATAATTAAATGGAATTATTTTACTGTAACATTTCCATATTATATGGAAGTTTATGTTTAAAAGGATTTTGTTTTGGTCTTATACACTGCCTTAAATGTTTATGCTTATTTATGAATTTTTCTTCTATATTGTTATCCTTACTAAGCATTTGAGCTCACCCCTTTCTATGTTTTAATTTTCCCAGGGTTCCAAGAGGTGTATTATGATGGATAGAAAGAGTTAATCTAGGGGTATAATGGCATTATCAATGGATCATTTATGTAGTGTTTTATTTTCTAATGTGTAATGTAACATTCATGTATGTAATCTATTTTCCAATAATGATAAATTGATCGGTCTTTCAGGACATGATTCCTTGTTATCATGCCAATGTATTAAAATAATTCATCGACTCTGGGCTTCTGGGGTCAAGGAATTATATTTGGTATCAGAGGATATTTAGCAATAACCTTGGAAACTAGATTTAAAAAAACTCTGATTAAAGAACACTACCCTAAGATAGACATTGAGAATGAGTATAGAAGAACTTCATAAAATTTTGTTACTATAGATATTTTGTGAGTTTTCCAAGAAATACATCCCAGTCTTAATATGAGAAGGTAGGGGCAGCTCTAGAACAGATATACCTTAGGGTAAACCACAAAAACACTGCTTTGAGCTATACTTGAACGAGAACTCAAGCACGATAATGGGCCTTTTTTCACTCTTGGTTACAACAATCCCAAGGGATATGCTTAGGATAATTATATTTTTCTTTATAATGCACTATGAAAGGTTTATGAGTATATACTTCCTCAAAGATAACATTTTCATGATTATCGATTATATCCATGAACTGTTCAATTTATATAAACTGTTTTACAAGTTTGGAATTATGTATTGCGATTCATAAACTAACCTAGTGTATGTCATTGTTTAGGAATGGCACCTAGTAGATGTAATGAGACCTCCAACAATACACATGATCCAAAGAGTAAGAAGGATCGTATCTTTCATGGTATTAAGCCAACAATTAGAAAGGAAATATTCTCCCACGTATCATCATCATATGAAGAAATAGTATCATGTGATAATAAGATAAGTAAAGAACTTTCTATGTCCTATGGATTTTAAGGGATGCTAGAGAAGAAAAGGATTATAGAGAGGAATATGGATAAAGGGAATAAGGGAATGAAGGATTTTCCTGTATGTTATAAATATGGAAAGAATCATTGTGGTAAATTTGTGAAGGGAACATGAGTTTGTTATATGTGTGTATAAAAAAGGAAACCATGCACATGATTTCATGGGTGAGAAAAATTTTTCAAATGTACATTGCATCATCGTCAAGGAGTTGGGACACTACATGAACCAATGTCCAAATAATTATAGTATAACCCAAATGTTGCTATTGGATAATAATCAAGTTCTGATACTACCAAAGATGAAGAGAAATGATTTAGATTTCTTATGTTGTTATTAAAGTATTGTGTCATTTGAGTATTTTATAAATGATGTACATGTTATAATAAGTATAGAGTATATAAGGATTGTACTACAATACTATTTCATTAAGGACATGAGATTGTGTGGAAACAAGAAATGTGACTCAATGGCAAGTTAAAATTTTTGGAAAATAAATGGTTGAAGGAAATACAAAAATTTTATATGGTCATGCTACTAAGGTATTGATTTTGGAATAAGAGATGATTGATTTGGATAAATTATATTGGATATTATTGACATCCTTGGAACTGGTTAATGGTTTGTCTATTCCATAATTGTTAGAGTTTACAACATTTTTGGATATAAGGAGTATATCCAGTATTCTATAAGGAATAAGGGAGCATGAATGTAACCAATATGGTTATATGATAATTCAGGGTGTTACCATGTTTTAAAAGAATAAATGATGAAGTTATTCACATGTTACTACGTGGAAAAAAGGATCTTCATTATGTTTACCTTGTAAATTTAAGACTGTGAGTTTGGACATAAGTATTTTGAATAATTCTAAAGGTTGGAATCGAGTAAGTTTGAAATTTGATACTATTGTTAAGGATAAATCATTTCTTGAAGTTATTTTTCGATTGTCATAAAAAGGACAACCAAGAGGTTAGGCGATAACCCATCGCATCCGGCAAGCTCGTGAGACTTAAACCCACAACCGAAGGGCGACAGGGGTGGATCACCTACCACTTGCATATGTGATATCCTAGTTTGTATAATGTATTTTTTAAATAGTCTTAAAAATGAATTATAAACTTATTATTTTTGGAAGCCTATACGATTAGGATAAATAGAATATTTTTGAATGTTATTATCTTTTGAGTGAGAGATGAGTTTGTGGTAGGAATTTGTTAATGTATGAAACTCTACATGTAAAAACAATCCCTCTAATTCTATGGATAAATTAATTATTATACTTCAAGGAAGGGATCTTAAAACTAAAAATGTGTTATCCTAATACCTTATGTTTTGTTGAACTAATGATATTTTAAATCATCATAGATTGATGGCTTTGAGTCCCTCAATTTTACACATGTTTTTGATTGATGACCTCAATCACCCCTATAAATATTTATGTTTTTCCTCCAATTATGTGTCTCTATTTTCCAAAAATGTTCTACTAATCCGGATTATAATTTGGTGGTGACTTTTTCATTTCCCTTTCCCTCTTATTAAGATTAAATTGTGTTAGACCAATTTCTGATGTGGGTTTCCCACAAAGGTGTTTTTTCTATTTTTAACCATTTATTTTCATAGAACAATTACAAATTGCGAGGATACAATTTATTGAAGGAGGGGATAATGTGAAATTCTATGATTTCATAGTACATTATCTCATTAAAGTAATTCAATAGCTTGTGCTACACACAACACTGATTTCGAGTTCACCGCCACTTATTAAACTAACCGTTCAAAAAGAAGCTATGAATATTATTAACTAAATTTTGAATATCATATACTTTATATAATGTTAACATCCATATTATGTGTTTCAAAGACATAATATAAGAACAAATTCATTTTTTTCAGATAAAATAACTATTTTTAAAAAAAATGAAATTTTACCACCTTTTAATGACGAACCCTTTTAAAAACCAATATATGACACTTTTATATATTCAATTTAATGAAATTAAATTCATCTTTAGAAGTGGGACATAAAAATTTAGTTTGGATTAATTTTTGGTACTTTTCTATTAACTTTCATATTTTGATGAATAGTGAAAAATACTATGTTTTAATTAAAAACAACTTTTTTAATCGAAATAATTTATAGTGATAAATTATGAATTTGAATGGCTTGGAAGTATAATAATATTATATTTTTCTCATTTAATACAATTTTGTCCATTATAAGTAATTTCATATTTAAATTTGACCAAAACACATGTCAATCTTTTGATAGTTTTTACTTTTTTAAAAACCCGCTTTTTGGTTTTGACAAAGGGAATTAATTTTAAATTAATAAGTGAAACTTATATGTTTTTAATTTGGTAAAATAGACTTCATTTTTGAATTTGGAATATCAAAATTATCTTAGGGTTAATTTTTGGTATGTTTCTGAAAACATTCAATTTTTGATAAATAGTGAAAAAGCAATACATTATTGGTTAAAACAGACTTTTTATTTAAATAATTAGTTATTTTATATTAATATTTTAGCTCTAAATCGACACCTAATGACTATATGTTTTCAGTATAATTCATTAAAGTAATTTTATAATAAGATTAGATATATGAAAATTTATCGAACAATTTAATGTCTTTTACCCACCTCCTAGGAGCATTTACAAATTTGAAAAAAACATAATTTTACCACTTCTGTGAGTTGAATTTCAAAAATACAAGAGATACAGTTGATATCAGTATGTAAAATTTGGTACAATAAGATGAAAATAATTTTATGTGATTAGTAACTTTTTACTTTTATTTACCACGATCAAAAGAAAATTGGGCAATTAAGGGTAAAAATGATATTATTATTACCCTAACACATGTCCTAATTCTATTGTATAAGTACAATTCGACCAAAAAAACCTTATGAATAAAATAATATTCTCTTTTTTCCACTTTGATTGTATTAGGACATTTATTATTATTTTATTTAAAGAAGAGTTAAAAGAGTTAAATTCAAGGTTTAATAACTAAACCATTTTTAATATAGGGTTATACATAATATAAATTAGAATATAAATATTAATTATAAAGCTAAAACGATTTCATACGTAATGATATTTTATTTATAATTTTTTTAAATTAAATAATTTATTTTATTTATGACACAATGATGACGCAATAACTACCTTAATAATGAAATATTAATATAATTGATATTATAAATATCCAAATAAATGTAACTTGGATCTTTTGATGAATTCCACTAATTTTAAAGGTTAATATGAAATAATAGGATTGAAAATATTCATTTAATTAGAAGTAATAATTTTTTTAGGACTTTAACAAAAATCATATAATAAATAATATCAAAATTGACATAATTGAGTTTTTTAAACAAATACTATATTATTGGTTGATATAATATTCATTAAAATCTGAAGTTCAGCAAAAGGGAATTAATAATATTATATATGTCATTAATAAACGTTTTGGTGTTCTCTTGGAAGTTTATAGTAATTTTATTAACCATATAATATAAAAATACAAAGAGACAAGGTACATGACAAACTATTTAACTAAGAGTTGAATCTAAAAGATAAGGTTAATATGATGATCTAAAACAATCTAAAACCTATTGGTTGAGAGGTTTTCAACCAATCCCCACCTTATACTTTAAATAATTCATTTTGGAGCAATTATAAACCAAAAATTATTTTATTATAAAATAATATCTCAAGATTTTCTTAAAGTGAACCTCACCTCTCTTATAAAAGTGCACTTCCACTTCTATTAATTTCACACATCCAAACACTTTTGGCTCAGCCAACACCTACCCAAATATCCTACCGAATTTCCTCCCTTAATCCTAGATGCCTTACTTTGGTCAGAAATCCAACTTAAGAATCCATTTTGATCAAATCAAAAGGAAGAACCCGAAGAAGAGGTAAATATTTCATCACCCCTTTCAAGTTCTTTTCTTCTTCCACTTCATCTTTCTTTGTTGTTTCCATTATAAAATAATAACTCTTTTATATTCTATATACTTTGCTGATATTATAAAAATTTTACAACCCTATTATTTATTCTATCCATCATATAAATGAAAAAGTCACCATACGTGTGTACGTATGGATTACCATCTCCACGTCGTGGTGTAGTTTGTTATTGAAACACTTCATTATTTGGATGGGTATAATAATGAGTATAACTATAACATCCCAAGTAAATAAAGAACATGAAAATTTTCATATTTATTAATATTTTTGAATTAAATTTTATTTTTTCTTTAAAAGGAATTCTATGTTCGATGGCATACCTGATACGAAACAATGGGTTTCTTTTAAATCCTACATTGCACACTAATAATATAATATTATTATTTTAAATGGTAGTTAACATCTAGAAATTTTATTGAAGATAATGAATATAACTAACTAAAATATGATTATATGTGTTTGTTGAATATTTTTACATTTATATAATAATTTATAGAGGCTTAAAATATGTAAAGAATTTGATTTTAAGCATAAATACTCTAATATTCATTAAAAGGCCGATTTACCGTCTTTTAATGGTGAAACCTATTTAAATATATTTATTTCAACTTTTCTATTTTCTATTTGACAAAATAAATTTTTTATTTAGATTTGGGACTTCAAAATTTACTTTGGGTAAATGTTTGTTATTTTTCTGATAAAATTCATTTTTAAATGAATAGTGAAAAATACTTTATTTTAATTCAAAAGTGGCTTTTAATCTAATTTATTTATATGGTTAGATTATCTTTTTAATTGGTTATAAAGTGTAATTCGAATATATTTTGACTATTTAATCCAATAATGGACATTGTAATTAATTTCACTTTGAAATTTGACATAAACAAGTGTCATTCTTTTGATAGTTATTATTTCTAAAAACACCCTATTTGTCTTGACAGTGGGAATTAATTTTAAATTGATTTCTTCCACTTATGTGTTTTGAATTTAGAAAAATTTATTCCATATTTTAAATTAGTATGCTTAATTTTTTTAAATAGGTAACTATTATTTTTAGACATTTTAAATATTTATTTCAGTAAATATTTTATTTACCATGATTAAAGGGTAAATATAATAAATAGGGGTAGAATATTATATTATAATAATATTTAATTACCATAACATGTGTCATAATACTATTTACTAATATATATCTGACCATTTTCACCCTTGGGTCGAATTTGGGACCCTAGGGAGCCACATGGGAGTAATAATGACATTTTATATTAATTAATTTAAAGTAAATACAAAAATGACATAAACAAATATATTTTAGTAAATAAATTTTTCATGGGTATATATAAGTTATATTTTTCAATATAAATATTCTTTGGAAATATAAAAAAATTTCCTACATCATGGTTTTTTTATAATTTTTTGAAATCATATAAATTAAATTACTTATGACACAATAATGATGCAATATTTACCTCATTAAAAAATGATTTAAACAAATAAGATTATAAATATTAAAACAATATCCAAAACCTCTCCAATTATTATTGGATGATTTTATTTTGACCATGAGTCATCTTAAATTCTACTTTAACGGTTAGTTGATCTTTTGAAACTGAAGATGAGGTTATAATAAATTTATTGTTTCAAACATTCTTAAAGAGCCCCTCCTCTCCCTTATAAAAATCCCTCAATTCCTACCCATTTCTCATAGTTTTTAAGCCTTTTTCTGGTGAATCCTCTTCTCAAATAATCTCCAAAGATCCCTCTCTACATTCTAGAAGCCTAATATTAGGTAGAAAGCACTTCAAGAAACCATTTTGGTTCAAACCAAAGGGAGTTACCCGATTTAAAGGTAAGGTCTTCTCTTAAGTTCTTTTGTTTTATATTACATCTCCAACCCCATAAACTCTTTTTATTCCTTTATTTTATAAAAACACTAGTATCCTCAGTATACAATGATGGTTTTATGAGAATTATTTGAACTAAACTTACACACACATCCATCTAATATGTAAGGAACATAATGTTTCTGTGGATGGAAAACTAACGCCTCACAAAACGATTATTGTTCAATTAGCTCCTACCGCCTCTCATGATGGCCATTATAATGGCACTGTATTTATATATGATAAATTTTGTTTTTATGTTTTCTTTATGCTTCTCTATTTTTCATTTATATCAAACCTTTATGGTTTCCATAATGGGTAAACTCGATAATTTCATTATTGGAAGTGCTGACTATCACCCCCTCAAAGTAATATGATTCATTAATTCCTTATGTGGGATGTATAAAGGATGGATTTAATGATATTATATATGATATTATAATTTAATTATAATATAAATATGTATCCTTATGTTTTAATTCCATTAAAGTATGAAATAGAAATGAAAGTAGTGTTCATACGTACGTTCGGCTTACCGTCTCCATGAACGGTGCATTTCATTTCTTCTCTCCAAATGTGATGAACTATTATAAATACACAAATATACTGGATATATATGTTTTATATGATATCTAAATCATGAATATGATTCTAGGGATAATGTATTGTTGACTATATGGACAACTTGTAAATATAAGGTGTTCATTTTTACTCATGTACCAAATATAGACGAAACAACCGTTAATAACATAAGTGATTACATAATGTTTATGACATGGTAATAAGTGATTTTAAAGAAATAATAAAATCAAAAAAGGTTCTTGATCAAGTATATATTAAATTTAGTCTATTATTAAAGTCATTAAAGAACGAATGAGTCAAGTCAGACATGATGTAATGGATTTCTTATCTCACATTTAATTTTGTGAGATTTCCATTGTTAACCACTTATTTATTTCATGTGGTGTATTTTGTACTGAAATTTGATATATATTATCATGATTCTATTTATATTCATGGTATTATATGATTCGTTTGGTGGTTATTAACTTTTTATCAAACGACTCGATTGAATACAATATGGTAAGGGTTTTTCATCTCACTTTTAATTCCCGTGAGATTCATGCTATATTAGCCACTATTTCCTTTTTTTTTCTAGTGGATGTACTTCCCATGATTGTATTATATGTGTAATATACTTTAATTTATGGGTATTTACATATTCATTGTGTGATCTTTCATTCATGGGGTTTATGTTTTGTAAGATACCAATAAGGTAGGGGGACCTTTCACTCCCCTCATTTTAAAAGACTTCTTTTTGTTATGTCTTTAAATTTACATCTTATTATGTTTGGATATGTTCTTATATATACTTATTGATGTAAATATTATTTCCAAGTTATGATATATCCTTTTATATCTCACCAACTTATTTTCTGAATTTTAAAGTGACGTTTTTAGGCTCTCGAATTTCTCTAAGAAAAAATCTTAACACAATTTCAAGTTTTGGGTTAAACATATACTTCATGATTATGTAATGATATGAATATGTGTGAATAACCTCTTATTGTTTTACACTTAATATCTACTTATATTGGGTGTATTTATATTTTTTATGACAACCCTGCTTTTTATTACAACTTAAACATGATTTATTACATAAAACTTCACTTGATACAACAAATAAGATCGAGAGGTTTAGTGTATTTGGGGCTTAGGATAATTACATAAAAACTTAAAACATGAAATACAACATCTTTATTGAAAAATTCCTTTACATGACCACTACATTCCTTCGTACTTAGCATTGAATGGGATAACCTGAGGACATGCATAAGAAAAGGGTGAGCTATAAAGCATAGTAAGGGATTACACATGGAATAACATGAGAAGTACAATACATGTTAGACAATAGGAATATCAATAGAGAATAAGAAAAACGTGAACATAAAGGCATGATAAATCATGATAATCATAACATGGAAATGTGACAGCAACACTTAACAAGGAATTAGCATGAGCCAAAGCCCATTGCACATGGAGCATGAGTAAATCCTCATTGCACATAAAGCACGAGTAAAACCTTGTTGCACTTTAATTATCATGAGTCAACACTCATTTCACATGACGTATCATGATACTATACTTTACCCAATGCATTGGAGCACTATAAGGGCACACCCTTCTTAAACATTTCATTTCATGCATAAGTGTGCCACATGGATCATAAAACATGGATTCATAAAACATAATCATTTATTCCACGATAAAGGAATGTGTAATTCATACATGAAACTTTTTAATCAATAAGTAAAGGTGCATAAAGGTGTATACCCTTGATGGAGAAATAAGCATGGTATCCACTACATAATGGCATTGGCTTAGAAAATCGGTGTGATTTTGGCAGCGTAACGGCATGACATAAGAATTAATAAAAACGGTTGATGAGAGAGAAAAGGGTTCCTCATCATATTTACATGTAATGGACAGTAAGGATGTCATTTAGATATATTCCCCAACAATTTTAATGGAATTTAGATTCATAAAACCAAAGTATTGGTAGAATGTAAAAGAGGAGAGTGAAGTTCCTTTTGGAATTTCGGCATAGTAACGGGTGTACATGGGAGGAATTTAATGAGAGAGAAAGGGGTCTCCCATCATTCAAAAAATAATAGGGCAGTATGGGGGAGGTGAAAAACCATACCCCAACATTCATAATTGAAATTAAAAGGGAAATACAACTTAAAGAAAATTGGCAAAAATGAGAAAGGAAGAAAAAACCCTTACTTGGAAGTGTGCTTCCAAAGGCTAGAGAGAGGATAGTGAGAGGCTTCTTGGGAGATGGGGCACCTTGAGAGGATTCTAGAGAGAGTTGGGCAGAGGTTGGATGAAATCCAAAGGCTTTGAGTGAGGAGGAAGTGGATCTTGGGTGGGTTTATATAGGAAAGGTTAGGGAATTCTTTATTATTTAGGTTTGGGACCCCTTATATTAAATTAATCCAAACCACAAACCATCCCATTGTATTTGCCCATGGTTTTTGTAAAAGGGAAGATGAAAAAAATATTTTATTATTCCAAAGTCCTAAATTCTTAAAATATTAGGGTTTCTTATGTGGTGGTGAGTCACACTCCCATAGAAATTAATTTAAAAAGGCAAGGTGTTGAATATGTCTTGAGGGGTCCATTAATGCTTTGAAATGTAAGTCAAAAAAACCCAAAATCACATTATTTTAATGGTAAAACATATATTGGCCGAACATAAGGATTATAGTATTTTATTACATCACTATTGGTTCATTATGATGTCATAAAACACATTATATATTTAAACGGTATATAATTTTTACCCAAAAATTTGACTCTCAGAAAATTATGAAAAATTCACCGTTGGATAATTTCAACGCCCTTACTCCAGAAATAACATTTATTTTATCTAAATAATTTTCTAAATATGTTACTTTTCACTTTTAAAATAAAAACCGACATTTATCGAAAATTCACGGGTTTTGACAGAAATGGCTTTCAAACCTTAATAAAAATTTTAATTGCATTCATAAAATTATAAGATCATTTATATTTAATAAAAATTACTTTAATAATAATATTATTATTTTATTAAAATATTATTTAATTCAAAAATCCCTTAATTTAATAAAATATATTTCTTAATTAAATAATAACTAAAAACACCATTTGTACTTTAAAAACTATTTACAATGTATAAAAAATGACTAGAAATTATATTCATTATTATATACAGAAATAATGTAAATGAATATAGTACTACTTATTTGTCAAATAACCCCTTAAAACAGCCGCATAAGACCTAAGGGTAAGGTGTGCGATGGTGACAGACTCTTGGGGTGGCTCGGATAACATCGCTCGAGTGATAATTTCAATCAACTTCCACTTTTCCTGTAGACGGTCTTGTTCAAGCTTGACATGATGAATATCATCTTGGGCTTGGTCAAGAGCAAAGGCCAAGGATGACACCTCTTTTCCGAGCTCCGACAAATGGGCTTCGTATGGGTCAATTCTACTGGATGAGGCCATCGCTTCCTTTGTCTGAGTAAATTGGATTTGTTAAAGTCCTATATTTATACTAATCATGTGATCAATGTTAAACGGATATATTAGAAACGGTCAAAATTCTTAACATAAAACCAAAGAAGTTGAAATTTTATATAAAGAGACATTTAATAAGATCAAGAGGGATTTTCCATTAATGAAACTTTGGGTCGTTACAATATTCCCCCCTTAAGAAATTTCGCCCTCGAAATTTTCTTTTTCCCACACTAAAAAAAATGTGGGTAACTCAGCTTCATCATATCCTCCGACTCCCAAGTCGCTTCTTCAAACTTTTGGTTTCTCCACAACACCTTGATGAGGGGCATTGTCTTATTTCTTAGAACTTTTTCTCTACAATCTAAGATCTTCACTGGTTGCTCCTCATAAGAAAGATCATCTTCCAATTGTACCAACTCAGAAGAGAGTACATGTGAAGGGTCCGATATGTACTTCCTTAAGAGGGATACATGAAAGACATCATGTACTTTGGACATAGTAGGTGGAAGTGCTAGTCGATAGGCCACAACCCCGACACGATCAAGAATCTCGAAGGGACCGATGTACCTTGGACTTAACTTACCTTTCTTTACAAACCTCATGACCTTATTCCATGGAGATATGAATAGAAAAACCATGTATCCAACTTTAAACTCAAGGTCTCATTGACGATTATCTGCATAACTCTTCTATCGACTCTGATCTGCCTTGATATACTGCTGAATGGTTTTCACCTTCTCCAACATTTCCTCGACCATTTCTGGTCCGAGCAGCTTACGTTCACCGACCTCATCACAACATGCCGGTGTTCAACACCTTTTCCCATATAGGGCTCCATATGGTTCCATTTGTATGCTTGAGTGGAAACTGTTATTATAAGAGAACTCAACCAGAGGAAGATGTTGATCCCATCCTACTTTAAAGTCAATTGAGCACACTCTCAACATTTCCTCAAGTGTTTGGATAGTCCGCTCGGATTGGATATCAGTTTGAGGATGATAGGCCGTACTGAAGTTCAGTTTAGTATTCAGAGCATGTTGAAGACTCTTCCAAAACATAGAGGTGAATCTTGGATCTCGGTCAGACACAATAGATAGTGGTACTCCATGAATCCTTACCACTTCACTGATATATATTTGTGCCAATTGATCCAATGATAAATCCTCCTGAATAGCAATGAAGTGTGCAGTCTTTGTAAGACGATCCACAACAACCCAGATTGCATTGTTGCCTTTGGATGTACTTGGAAGTCCGGTGACAAAGTCCATGGTGATGTTCTCCCATTTCCATTCTGGTGTGGGAAATGGTTGCATCATCCCCTTAGACTTCTGCCTCTCTGCCTTCACTTGCTGACACACCGGGCACTTTAATGTATATTCAACGATCTCCTTCTTCATATTATCCCACCAAAAGTGTTATCGGAGATCTCGATACATCTTTGTGCTCCCTGGGTGAATAGAGAAATTTGAACTATGTGCATCATCCAAAATTTCCTTCTTCAGCTCCAGACTTGATGGAACACATAGTCTTTTCCCAAACCGCACAATTACTTCTTTATTAACATTAAACTCCGAGGATTTCCCTTTTTTGATAGCTTTCACTTTTTCCTGAATTCCCACATCATCCTTTTGAGCATCCTTTAACCTTTCCAAAAGAAATGGCTGAGCAATAATTTGTGAAAGGACTGATGATGTTCCCTTCTTTATGATTCTCACGTCCATCTTCATCAAGTCTAAGAAGATTGGATCCTTCTCAATTATCATCATTGACAGAATTGCTGGCTCCTTTATACTTAGGGCATCTGCCACCTTGTTTGCTTTCGCAGGGTGGTAATGTATTGAACAGTCATAATCCTTGATGAGATCTATCCATCTTCTCTGGCGCATATTATACTCTTTCTGTGTGAATATATATTTAAGACTCTTGTGGTCAGTATATATCTCACATTTCCCTCTATAGAGATAATGCCTCCAGATTTTCAAGGAGAAGACCACCGCGGCCAACTCCAGATCATGTGTTGGATAGTTTCGCTCATGAATTTTCAACTGCCTTGAGGTATAGGATATCACTTTATCATTCTTCATCAGCACACATCCTAAGCCCTTATTTGAAGCATCACTGAATACCACAAAAAGTTCCCCACTTCTGGGTAAAGTGAGCACGGGCGTAGTGATAAGCCTCCTTTTCAACTCCTTGAAGCTTTCTTCGCATTCATCACTCCAAGAAACATTTACTCCCTTCTGAGTTATCTTGGTAAGAGGGTTGGAAAATCGTGAGAAATTCCTCACAAATCGTCGATAATATCCGGCTAACCCCAAGAAGCTACGTATATCCGTTACCGATGTCGGCCTCGGTCATCCCTCAATTGCATCTATTTTAGAGGGGTCCACAGATATACCATTTCTTGTGATGATATGGCCCAAGAATGATACCTCCTTCAACCAGAACTCACACTTTCTGTACTTTGCATAGATCTTCTCCTTGCGCAAAGTCTCTAGTACAATTTTTAAATGCTCCTCATGATCCTCCTTGGTTTTGGAGTATATTAAAATATCATCTATAAATACTACCACAAATTTGTCAAGGTAATATCTAAATACTCTATTCATTAAGTCCATGAATATTGCTGGAGCATTGTTGAGTCCAAAAGGCATTACTATGAGTTCATAGTGCCCATATCTTGTACGAAAAGCAGTCTTGGGTACATCTTCATTCTTCACCCTTACTTGATAATATCCCGACTGAAAATCCACCTTGGGGAAGTATTGTGCTCTACGCAGATGATCAAACAAGTCATCGATTCTTGGGAGAGGATACTTGTTCTTTATCGTGATTTTTTTAAGTTCACGATTATCGATTCAAAGCCGCATTGACCTATACTTCTTCTTGACGAAGAGGACTGGTGCACCCCATGGTGAAGCACCTGGGCGTATAAACCCTTTATCCAGATTCTCCTGTAGTTGTTTTTTCAGCTCTTCAAGCTCTACAACAACCATTCTATATGGAGTCTTGGATATTGGTAGCGCCCCAGGTATAATTTCAATTGAGAAATCAACATCTCTTCTTGGAGGAAGACCAGGCAGTTCCTCGGGAAACACTTCATCAAATTCCCTCACAATAGACATTTCTTCAAGGATGGTTTCTTCCGTGGACTCAATCATTTGAGACAGATACGCGTGCTCATAAGGCAGTAATATCCATGCTTGAGATGATGGAGCTAAAGGAGATTCATCTTCCTCCTGACACTTGTAAAGAATCAGGGGTCGATTCTCCATATGGAGTGTGATTTCCCTCTACCGACAATTTATGTTGGCTCTATATAAGGAAAGCCAATCCATGCCACAAATTGCATCAAATTCCACCAGAGGGAGTATGACGAGGTTCTCCGGGAAATTCAATCCACAAATTATAATAGGGGAGGACTTATATTCATGGGATGCAATGATTGCCCCATTTTCCGTACTCACCGACATCTTTACTTCCATGATTTTTGGTGGTGCTGGGATTGTTCTACTAAACTTTCGATATATAAAAGAATGCATAGAACCTGAATCAAAAAGTACGTTCTCTATTCTTGAATGAATAACTAGCATACCTATCACCACTTCTTTGTTGGGGTTCACTTTGGCAGAAGTGATGGAAAAAGCACTTCCTTGCTGCCTTGGAGGTTGTTGGTCGCATATGAAAACCCTTGGATTAGGGCACTGATTTGCAAAATGACCCAGTTATTTGCATTTGTAGCATTAAACAACGCGTTGAGGTTTGAACGGAGCGTTCTTCTCCTCTGTCGCAACCGCGGGTCTCTCTTTCCGACAATTAACAGCTAGGTGACCTTTTCTTCAACACCTGAAGTATTTTCTCATCCCCTTAAGGCAATTTACAGGGTGCTTCTTTCCTCACTTTTTCAAGTGGGGTGTTGGATCATCTTAGCACCATTGGATTTATCCATCGGACCACCAGCATTGAAGTCCACCTTACGCTTCTTTTCCCCATGACACCCCTGTGATTCCCTAATCTCCATTTCGACCTTGAGGGCACATCAGACAATTTCCTCGTAGTTGTCGAAGTCACGGATCACTAATGATTTCCGCAAGCTAGGCTTCAACACACCAAATAAGAGGTCAACCTTGCATTCGGGGGTAACGGCAAAGCCGAAAGCGTATCATGCAAGCATTGTGAAGTTTGCCTCATACACTCCATCAGAGTCTTCATCTTTTTTCTTGAGGGAAAGGAAGTCCCTTTCCATCTTAAGCCAGGGGGTGCGTAGATAATATTTATTGAAAAACATCTTCCAGAAATCCTTTCATTCCAACGCCTCGATCTCCTCATCAGGCTTCGTATTTTTGATCAACCTCCACCATTGATCTGCTTCACCCTCCATACGATAAGCTTCTAGGAGAACCTTCTCTTGTTCAGAACATTAGAGGATGGAAAATATCTTTTCAATGGAGTTGATCCATTGTTCAGCGACCGTGGGATCGGATGATACACTAAAAGTAGGAGGCCTTTGTCTCATGAAGCTCTCGATAATGACCCTCTTAGGGGGGGTTGAACGTTCCTCTTGACCCGTGTTTCTATTCAAAACTTGAGTTAGCTGATAGAGAAGCGTGACAAAGTTTTCGATTCCCGCTCCCATTGGATTTGACATCTCATTAGAACAGTCATCACACTGATCTTCACAATGGTTGTTAGCCCGAGTCCTCCTATTACCGGCCATTGGCTGGAAAAAAAGGAAAGTTAGTGGTAACACATAAAGGTTATTCTAAAGACAAAATTTTATGACTTATAAATAAACTTTCATTTCCTTAACTAATGAGTCTATAGGATTCAATCTAGGCTTTTCATGATCTACTTTCTAACATATATTCTTAGGGGCATTTTTTTTAATTCCCTTAATAAGGGTTCATACTAAGCTTGTGAATTTTTCAAAACATATCCCCCAGGAGTGTTTTAACCAAGAGTGCAACAAGGCCCGTTGTCGTGCACCAGTTCCCGTTCGAGTCTAGCTCAAAGCGGTGTTTTCGGGTTTTACCCCTAGGATACATATGTTCCAGAGCCGCCTCTACCTGCTCGTATCCAGACAGGTATGTATTTTCTTGATAAACCACTTACTAAATACTCACCAAAACTTAGGGATATTTTTATTATACTTAGTCTTGTCTCTAGGGATTTACTAGGGTTTCCTAATCCCAAAAATAACTAAAACTATCCTCTGATACCAACTATGACAACCCTACTTTTTATTACAAATTAAACATGATTTATTACATAAAACTTCACTTGATACAACAAATTAGATTGAGAGGATTAGTGTCTTTGGGGCATAGGATCATTACATAAAAACTTAAAACATGAAATACAACATCTTTATTGAAAACTTTCTTTACATGAACACTATATTCCTTCGTACTTAGCATTGCATGGGATAACCTGAGGACATGCATAAGAAAAGGGTGAGCTATAAAGCCCAGTAAGGGATTACACATGGAATAGCATGAGGAGTACAATACATGTTAGAAAATAGTAATATCAATATATAATAAGAAAAACTTGAACATAAAGGCATGATAAAGCATGATAATCATAACATGGAAATGTGGCAACAACACTTAACATGGAATTTGCATGAGCCAAAGCCCATTGCACATGGAGAATGAGTAAATCCTCATTGCACACAAAGGATGAGTAAACCCTCGTTGCACTTGAATTATCATGAGTCAACACTAATTGCACATGAAGTATCATGATATTATACTTTACCCAATGCATTGGAGTGCTATAAGGGCGCACCCTTCATAAACATTTCATTTCATGCATAAGTGTGCCACATGGATCATAAAACATGGATTCATAAAACATAATCATTCATTCCACGATAAAGGAATATGGAATTCATACATGAAACTTTGTAATAAATAAGTAAAGGTGCATAAAGGTGGATACCCTTGATGGAGAAATGATCATGGTATCCACTACACAATGACATTGCCTTAGAAAATCGGTGCGATTTCGGCAGTGTAACGGCGTGACATAAGAATTCATAAAAACGGTTGATGAGAGAGAAAGGGGTTACTCATCATATTTACATGTAATGGACCGTAAGGAGGTCATTTAGATATATTTCACAACAATTGTAATGGAATTTAGATTCATAAAACCAAAGTATTGCTTGAATGTAAAAGAGGAGAGAGAAGTTCCTTTCGGAATTTCAGCATAGTAACAGGTGTACATGGGAGGCATGTAATGAGAGAGAAAGGGGTCTACCATCATTCAAAAAATAATATGGAAGTATGGGGGAGGTGTGAAACCATACCCCAACATTCATAATTTAAATTAAAAGGGCAATATATCTTAAAGAAAATTGACAAAAATGAGAAAGGAACAAAAAAACCCTTACTTGGAAGTGTGCTTCCAAAGGCCAGAGAGAGGCCTGTGAGAGGCTTTTTGGGAGCTTAGGGAACCTTGAGAGGATTATAGAGAGAGTTGGGAAGAGGTTGGACGAACTCCAAAGTCTTTGAGTGAGGAGGAAGTGGGAGTTTGGGTGGGTTTATATAGGAAAGGTGAGGGAATTATTTATTATTTAGGTTTGGGACCCCTTATATTAAATTAATCCAAACCACAAACCATCCCATGGTTTTTGCCCATGGTTTTTGGAAAAGGGAAGAGGAAAAAAATATTTTATTATTCCAAAGTCTTAACATCTTAAAATATTAGGGTTGCTTATGTGGAGGTGAGTCACACTCCCATAGAAATTAATTTAAAAAGGCAATGTGTTGAATATGTCTTGAGGGGTCCATTAATTCTTTGAAAAGTAAGTCAAACAAACCCAAAATCACATTATTTTTATGGTAAAACATATATTGGCTGAAAATAAGGATTATAGTATTTTATTACATCACTATTGGGTCATTATGATGTCATAAAACACATTATATATTTAAACGGTATTTAATTTTTACCCAAAAATTTGACTATCTCAGAAAATTATGAAAAATTCACCATTGGATAATTTCGATGCCATGATTCCATAAATAACATTTATTTTATTTAAATAATTTTCTAAATATGTTAATTTTAACTTTTAAAATAAAAACCATCATTTATCGAAAATTCACGGGTTTTGACAGAAATGGCTTTCAAACCTTAATAAAAATTTTAATTGCATTCATAAAATTATAAGATCATTTATATTTAATAAAAATTAATTTAATAATAATATTATTATTTTATTAAAATATTATTTAATTCAAAAATCCCTTAATTTAATAAAATATATTTCTTAATTAAATAATAACTAAAAATACCATTTGTACTTTAAAAACTATTTACAATGTATCAAAAATGACTAGAAATTATATTCATTATTATATACAAAAATAATGTACATGAACATAGTACTACTTATTTGTTACATAACCCCTTAAAACAGCTGCATAAGACCTAAGGGTAAGGTGTGCGATGGTGACATACTATTGGGGTGGCTCAGATAACATCGCTTGAGTGGTAATTTCAATCAACTTCCGCTTTTCCCATAGGCGGTCACGTTCGAGCTTGACATGATGAATCTCAGCTTGGGCTTGGTCAAGAGCGAATCCCAAGGATGCCACCTCTTTTTCGAGCTCCGAAAAATGGGCTTCGTATGGGGAAATTCTACTGGATGAGGCCATCACTTCCTTTGTCTGAGTAAATTGGATTTGTTAAAGGCCTATATTTATACTAATCATGTGATCACTATTCAACGGCTATATTAGAAACGGTCAAAATTCTTAACATAAAACTAAAGAAGTTGACATTTTATAAAAACATTTTATATAAAGTGACATTTAATAAGATCAAGAGGTATTTTCCATTAATGAAACTTTGGGTCGTTACATTTGTCATGCATAATTATGAAATTTATTTATCCCTAATCTAAGGATACCCTTTTTATAATGGATTTCGTCTCAATTTACATTTCCATTGAGACATCATTGTTGATATGCACCAATTCACTCTTATATGGTGTATCTACTATCCTTTGGAATATTATACCATGAATACCTTTATTCTCATGATATTATTAAGTTCTGATTAAATTTTATTCCCCAATTATTTGTGTTCTTGGATCCCTCATTTAGTTAAAAACAGATTAACGAAAATATCATTTTAAATGTTTTAAAGGTTTTTTCTTCTAAATATTTCACATCCATGTCCATGTTTTAAAAATGGTTTTATGGATTTATTAATATGGACATGAATTTTTTGAAATTGAAATTTCTTTCAAGAGCTTCAATGTGGTATGGGACACTTTGATTCAAAAATCTCTTTATTTAATATTTTAAATGGTTTTGAAAATGGTTTGATAAAATCTTTTATTTTTTCAATATTTTGAAATAATATATTGTGATTGAAATATGTAAATGTTATATTTCCATTATGTTTGTTTTATGATTTATGAATATTTTATGGCTATTGGGATTTTTTATGTATATAGGAGGTTACGTGATAAAACATGGGTGGGTGAGCCCAAGATAGAACTCTAATGCATTGGGTAATGTGAAAGAGGTAAACGTGAATGTTTCTCCTAAGAGATTTAGGAAATATACTATGATGGGTATTCCAAATGTGACTCACTATGTAGCTGTGATAACTACAATGTAAGTTTGATATGGATTCCACAAGTTACCTTTATTATTTATGATTTCTATGTGTTATTCATAAATCTTATGATTTCATGAGGTATGTTATGATTGAAAAGTATGGTTTCATTGTTTTGTATTTATTAACGGGATAATGTTTTAATTCATTATTTTATATCACTTACTGAGCTTTTTATGCTCTTACCATGTTTTTGAAATGTTTTCCATAGGACTTAAAGCTGAATAATGGTCACGGATGGGATCAAGGAAAATTCATGTTGTCTAACACATGGAACTAGAACTCACTCTTTTTCTCAAGAGTTTTTATTTTACGAAAAAACGAATAGTGAGTATAATTGTCTACATGTAATATTCATGTTGTTATGTAAATTTTATGACCTAATTCTCTTAAACTCTAAACCTAAAAATATCTTCAATGTCAATTATATATTTAATTCAAGATTATGAAATGTTTAAGGAAGCCTCCTTATAGTTGGTATTAGAGGTCAGTATAGACAACTTTAGGGATTAAGAGTTTTCGGTAAACACATAGTTAGTACCTATGTATATTATTTCAGTTAAATCCTTATTTTATAACTTTTTTTTGATCAAGTAAAGTATGTTACAAATGGAAGGAGGAGGATCTCAAACAACATTCTTATCTCTTCTTGATGACTAGCTTGCAATAATTATTGCATTGTCATGTTCGTATGATTGTGAAACTTTTTCTAGCATACAACTCACTTGCATTCAGTTGTTTGAGATATCAAACACCTCCACTATACCCCGATATCATCGTGGATCACGGTTTCCATTTAATCAAATTCTATTTTCAAAATATTCTCATATTTTCAATAAAGGTAAATATTTTCATGGAATTTTCAAATATTTTACCTTTTCACAAGATTTGGAAACATATTATGATTTTGAAAAAGGCGCTGAAGAAGGAGACCCTTGCGCAACCTATTTATATTTTATTTTACAATATAGTTTCTCAACACATACTTATGGTATTTTAAAAGGACCTTTAATTGAATGTTTCCACTCAAATTCGTTCCAACTATTTTATAGAAATCATGTTTTATTAGATGATTTAAATTATATGTCATACGTGATTATTTTCCAAAACTATTTTTTTACGAACACCCTTATGAAAAAAGTTGTACAAGGTGTATTTGTATGAAAGAGGAAAATTATTTTTAAGGATCTCTAAATCATTTTTTGAATGCATGGACCTTCTACTGATATGAACAAGATAACAATGAAACCAATTGGACATCATGATCAAGGTATGATGTTATTTATTTTTGGAATAGTTTTATTTTATTATATGGAGGTGAAAAAAATGAAAATATATAATATGTTGAGGTCTTAATGTATCGGGATAAAAATGAAAGGTATAAGAAAACCTTTGAGGTTAAAACATGTTAGTTTTATTTTTTAATTTTATAAAAACAGACAACACACAGACCATGTGACGACCTGTCGCATCGGACAAAGCTGCGGGAATCAAACCCACAACCAAAGTGTGATTGGGATTTATCACATACCACTATACTACGTTATGTAACTAGTTAGTATGACTAATTATTTTTAGTTAAATGATTATATGGATCAAGAATATGTTGATTTTGGGAACTTATGTTTTATTAAATGGATATCCTTAATATAGGAAAATGATTTGCTGATTAATTGATAAAGGTTTTTTTGGAAGATGTTATCTATTTTGGGGAAACACTATATGCATATGTAAAATATAATACTTTGGGAATTCAATTGAGAAGTAATGGTGAAATTTAATTTTGGAAGAATTTTTTGTGTGGACATATTGTGATTTGGGTTATTTATGGAAATGATTAACCTATCATAGAGAATATCTGATTTGGCTAATTATGCCTCAGTATGAGACATTAAGTATAGTCTATGTTTTGGGGTTAAATGTTAATATTTCCTATGATAGACTATGTGATTAAACCCTTCTAATTTTTGTGTTTCAATCTTAGTTTAGATTATTTTGGAAAAATTTATGGAATATTTTGTATTGTATGGTATTTCTTGATCTTTGGGTACTTTTTGTCGAATTTTGTAGATTAAGAGTAGTATTTCTTTTTATAAAGGATTATCCTTTTGGGTATTATATGATCTCGTACTAACCATTTTGGTTTTATTTGATGTATAAAGATAAGGGAAATATATAGTTCTTCTTTTCTAGATGATGTGATTCTCTAGAATTTGATTATTGTACTTTTTATGTGACCATGTCATTTTGAATAATATTTGTTTGGAGAAAAGATTAGTTTTTGGTATAAACATGTCAAAGGATGAAACTATACTTGGTTGTAAGTATATTTTCTTTTGTTCTTATTCTATGTAGTAAATGAATTCCTCAAAATTATGAAAATGTAACGTAAAGAAAATATTGTTGGTTTACGTTTCCTACTGGGAAATCAAAGGCCATTTCACACATCATAAGTTTGTGATTTTTTGGTGGTTAACTTTCTCCTAATCATGTTTTCTATCACTCTCTCTCAAAACATGATCGTTTGTTCTCTCTTTCATATCCATGTTTTCCTACATGGAATCCGAGTATGGGTTATATCGGGTGACCTTTGTACTCTCCTTTAATTCTTTTAAAGTGATAGTTTTACTGACTCTTTTTTGATGTGGGATATTTAATGATGTTTCCAAGCCATGGTTTAAAATTGCAAAGATGCAACTACCAAAAGGGGGGAAGGATGTAACATCCCTGGTAAATAAAGAACATGAATTTTTTCATATTTATTAATATTTTTGAATTAAATATTAATTATTATTTAAAGGGGATGTTATGTTCGATGGAATACCTGATACGCAACAATGGTTTTCTTTGAAATCCTACATTGCACACTAATAATATAATATTATTATTTTAAATGGTAGATAACGCCTAGCCATTGTATTTGTAGGAATGAATATAACTAACTAAAATATGATTATACATGTTTTCTGAATATTTTTACATTTATCCAATAAAAGTTAGAGTCTTAAAATATGTAATGAATTCTATTTTAAGCATAGATTCCCTAATATTCACTAAAAGGTTGATTTACCGCCTTTTAATGGAGAACCCTCATTAAATCTAGTTTTTGACACTTTTATATGTTTTATTTGACAAAATATAATTTTATTTAGATTTAGGACCTCAAAATTTACTTTGGGAAAAATTTTGGCAATTTTCTGATAAAATTCATTTTTTAATGAATAGTGAAAAATACTGTATTTTAATTCAAAAGTTCCTATTAATATAATTTATTTATATGGTAATATTATATTTTCAATAGGTTATAAAGTTAAATTAGAATAAATTTTTACTAGTTAATCCAATGTTGGACATTGAAATTAATTTTACTTTGAAATTGGACATAAGAAAGTGCCGTTCTTTTAATAGTTTTTATTTCTAAAAAACACGCTTTTTTTGACAGCGGGAATTAATTTTAAATTAATTTCTACCAATTTTGTGTTTTTAATTTAGAAAAATAGGTTAAAAATTTGGATTAAGTAGTTACAAATTTTGTAAATAGGTAACTTTTAATTTTATACATTTTAAATGTTTACTTCAGAAAATATTTTATTTAGCATGATTAAAGGGTAAATGTAATAAATAAGGGTAAAATATAATATTATAATAACATTAAATTACCCTAAAATGTGTCCTATTACTATTTTATAATACATATTAGACCATGGTCATCCTTGGGTCAAATTTTGAACCCCATGGAGCCATATGGGAGTAATAATTACACTTTATATTAATTAATTTAAAATAAAGACAAAAATGACATAACCAAATATCTTTTAGTAAATCAATTTTTACATGGGGTTATATAAGTTATCTTCTTGAATATAAATATTATTTTTAAATATAAAAATATTTCCTACATTATGGTTTTTTTATAATTTTTGGACATAAAATAAATTAAATTACTTATGACACAATAATGTTGCAATATTTACCTCATTAATAAATGATTTAAATAAATCAGATTATAAATATTAATAAAATATCCAAAACCTGTCCAATTATTATTTGATGATTTTATTTCAACCATGATTAATCTTAAATTCTACTATAATGATCAGTTGGACTTTTGAAAATAAATATGAGGTTATAATAAAATAATTGTTTCAAACTTTCCTAAAGAGCCCCTCCTCTCCCTTACAAAAATCCCTCACTTCCTACCCATGTATCAAACTTCTTAGCCTTTTTCTTGTGAAATCTCAGCTCCAATAATCTCCCAATAACCCTCTTGGCATCATAGAAGCCTTACCTTAGGCAGAAAACACTTCAAGAAACCCTTTTGGTTCAAACCATAGGGAGTTACCCAATTTAAAGGTAACATATTCTCTTAAGTTCTTTTGTTTTTTTTACTTCTCTGACCCCCTAAACTCTTTTTATTCCTTTATTTTATAAAAAAACAGTATCCTAAATATTCTAGGATATTTTTATGAGAAGGATTCGAACTAAACTTACACACACCTTCATCTAATGGGTAACGAACATAATGTTTATGTGGATGGAAAACTAACGCCTCATGAAATGATGATTATTCATTTAACTCATACCACCTATCATAGTGGCCAATATGATGGAACTATATTTATATATGATATATATTATGTTTATGTTTTATTTATTCTTTAGTATTTTTCATTTATAGTGTAGAGACCCGAAGCTTGACGTACATGGACATTACATTACTTTTGCGTAATACTTAGTACATAACAAAAACACACACACAAGGACCGTAATAGTTTAGTGTCTTTGGAATCTCGGAACGTAATCTTCTAATCATGGTGAAATATCTTCAACATCTCCCATAAAGATATTCCTTTTTTTTCTTACCTAAAACCTTTCATTATATCCTAGGGAAAAGAAAACATAAAAGGGTGAGCTCAAATGCTCAGTAAGGGTAAAAAAAGAAATATCAATCACATCATATTCATAAGAACATAACATTTTGGAAATCTTAACCTGCAAAAGAGAGAGCATAATTTCATAACACGGGATAAATCATAGTAGTGAAATAAAATCCCAATAATCAAAACTTAAAATATGAAACTTTGTGGCATACACACATAATCATATAGAATCATATCTTATTAGTCAAGACTCATTGCCAAGACTATCTTAGTGGACAAAGTCCATTTCTGAACCGAGTCACCCTCGTTTCAGTCCTGTTTCAATGAACCGGTATAACCTACCATTCCATCCATGTCTATCTCATGAGATATAAAATCTTTACCCAATGCATTGGAGGGAGATATAGGTCCCACCCATCTCATAATGATACCATTCTTATGTGTGCCACAAAATCATAAATCATACATCATTGCATAACCCATGTAATAAAAATGGGAATCATGACATCATAAAACAATTCATATAAGATAAAGGAATTCATAAAAATAATTCCATCACAACATAATCAAATCAATGTAATAATAGGGATAAAAACAGAACCCTTTATTATCTTAGATGGAAAATAATTTTGATAAAACACTTGAACTCCATTCTTGAGGAAAATATCCTTTCTTCTTCAAAAACATTTTTCCTTTCTTAACATGTCATACAACTTTAAACTAAAAGAAGTTGATTAAAAATAAACTTGAAAACTTGTAAAGGAAGATTCTTGGAAATAATGTTTTTAAAAATCCATTCATGCCGTATAAGTTAAAAAAACATTCTTCTCGTACTTTTTTCAGAAAAGTAAAAAAAGTACCTCGTACGAAAAACGAAAAAATATTCCTTTAATATCTTTTACTAAAAACTCATAGAAGGGTAAAATAGGATTTAAAAAATTGTAGGTGGATGGAAATAATATTAAATTTGGAGGAAACATGGATGTGGATGATAAAATACACCCTAGTAAATTCCAAAGTATAAACAATCTCAGATAAAAATGAGATTGTGATATTTCCCTTACCTTAGGTCCGATATGCTTTGTAAGTGTCCGAACCTCCTGTATAATGATTTAAATAATGTTATTTAATTATTCCAGAATCATACTTATTGTTATGATATCATATATGGTCATATTTTAGCTTCTTATTAGTAATATTTCATTACTACTTGTTATTCGGGTGTTTATTACTTTTTGTTCTTATGCGTGTTTGTCAAATAAATTCTTATTCTTCTCTTTAGGTTATAGATACCTCATTTCCAGAATTTTATTAGTGTAAAATATATAATATTCATTCATTCAATTCATTTATATAATCATTATGAAATGAAGATCATGTAGAACGAGTCGCATCACATCGTGGAGACGGTATTCCGTACGTACGCACGAGTGATGATATCGTTCCTATGATCGTGGAATTGTATTGGAGTGTATGTATACTATTTCAGAATCAATATTACTTTATAATAGTCATATATAGTCATTATTTACACCATTATACCCATCCAAGTAAGGTGGTGGTGGAAAATAGATTACACCACGGCTTGGAGACGGTATTCCGTACGTACGCACGCGCGGTGATTTCCTTTTTTCGTAGGATGGATAGAAGGTTAATTAGAGTTGTTTCATATTTATAATAACATATCAGTATATAATAAATACTGATGTTATTACTTTATCATGAAACAACTAAAGAAGAAGAAGTTGAAGAAGAAAGAAATTGAAAAAGATCGGTAATGGATATTACCTCTTTTTGACGCGCCTTCACTTAACCTCCACTTAAAGAAATAAGGATGGTCTTTGAAGAATACCATGACATATATGATGATACTAGGGAAGTGGAGAAGAGATTTTTTCAGGGTTTGGCCAAGCTTGAATGCTCAAATTGGTGTGAGGAGGAGAGGGAGGAGGTGCCCTTTTATAAGGGAGGAGAGGGGCACCTTAGGAAAATCTCAAAATATTATTTTATATTTAAGGTCAAATTCGGTTTATAATGGTTCCAAAGGGTATTATTTAGAAGCTAAAGTGGTTATAGGTCGAACGCCTCTCATCCAATAGGATTTAGACAAGTTTAGGTTATTATTTTAAACTTATCAATTAGATTTAACTCTATGTTAAATAATTTAACTTTTACCGTGTCTTTTTGTTTTCTTACACTATATGGTTAATAAACATACCATAACAAGAAAAACGAACCCAAAGTTGTTTATTATTAATATATCTATCCTTATCTAAGTCATTTGGCCGAAACTTAGATTTTTAGGAATTAAATAACAATTAATAATATAATATTTGTTTTAAAAACTAATTTATGTCAATTTTGACACTATTTGGTACATGTTTTTTATGAAATTTATAACAGAATGATAAGTTCGAACCAAGTTACTTATATCAACAATAACACGTCATATTAACCTAGAAAATTAATTTAAGTCATAAAAAGTCTCAAATTACATTTATTTGGTCATTTATAACATCAATTATGTCAATATTTCATTAATAAGACAATTAGTGCATCATCTTTATGTCATAATAAATGATAATTATTTAATCCCTAAAAATTCTAAATAAATTCCTATGAGGTAGATAATTGTATTAGATTTCTGGAGACTATTCATGTTTGAAGTTTCATGAAGTTTATCACTAAATTAAAATTATTATACTTATAAGATTTAAGAAAGTGACATGTTGTCACATTCTTTGGTTTTAATAATAATTAAATTATTTTCATGGAAAAAAGTCCATAAAATGAATCTAATCCGACCCTTAGGTTATATGAGTCTACTTTTATCCATCCAATAGGATTTTTACAAGTGTTAGGGTAATTTTATAATCTTATATTTACCCTTAATTACCCGATTTACCTTTAACTATAGTAAATAAAATTTACCGTAGTTACTATTCACAATGACCAAAAATAAAAAGTAGATTATTAACATAATTTGGACCCACTGATTCCAAATATGGAATCCATTTTTCCAAATTCAATACACAAAATATGCAGAAATTAAATTAAATTAATCCCGTTGTCGAAAGAAAACGGGTTTTTCTTTAAAACATTGCAAAAGATTGAATTGATTTAACCTACGAATTCAAGGTAAAATCAATGATAATGACATACATTATATTAAATGGTAAAAATATATTCTATTTATACTTTAAAACCATTCAATATTATAATTTAAACACATAATATATTACGATGAAAAAAGTTGTTTTTAATTAAAATATAGCGTGTTTTTACTATTCATTAAAATATTAAAGTTATCGGAAAAATATCAAAACTTTATCTAATGTAAATTTTTATATCCTGATTCAAAAGAAGAATTTTATTTTGTCAAATTGAACTTATAAACATGTAAAAAACTATATTTAAAGTGGGTGTGCCATCAAAAGGCGACGAAACTGCATTTTTTGAAAAATACTTATTTTACCCAAAAAATTTATTTTTTTCTTATAACATGTTCTAGAAATGTGTAAGATGAATAATAATGTTATAAAATTCAAAATTTAGTTAACACTATTCATAACGGCTAGTTTTAATAATATTTTAATAGCATATCGTTGTTTAGTGAAACTCGGTATTGCGGACTACACACGCTATCGAGGAAGGTCGTGATTGCGTGTAATGCAAGGCAAGTCAAGGATGTGTGTTGTGCAAGATTCTTTTGGTGTAGCGTACAACACAAGACATTAATGAAATTAAAAATAATATTTTTCATAAAATCTCGGGGTTTACATTCTACCCCCCTTAAAATGAATTTCTCCCTCGAAATTCGTCGGGGTTATAAATGGTTTACTACTCGAAAGTTTCTTTAATAGAAACCCACATCGTAAAAAGGAATACCAAAACCAATCTTTAAAAACAAAAGTATGAAATTTAATGGTTACCCAAATAAACTAATCACTGGGTTTCCACATAGGTGAAAATATGGATATGGAAGAGAAATCTAACCATCATGTTCTAATGGAGAGTGGTAGAGAACATGGCTATGGAAAAGCCAGCAATCACAAAGCCATAAATTTGTGATGATCTAAGGTACCATCTGATTCATCATATATAAGAGCACTATGACAACATTTTTGGTTTTCAAGATCATTTCCCTAAAGTTGATGAAATTGGAATTAGAAGAAATACTTTCGTGATTTTGGTATAGTCTCACTGTTTGTCGTTCTTTGGAAAATTTACACTTCATCTCTTAAAGAAATGAAGTTGAATTTGTCATTCATGATGTGTTAGAAGATCATGTGATAGAATGATGGGTCATTCCATCTGTCTCAAACAAAAGGTTAGAAAAGTTATCAAAAAATACATAAGTCCATCTATAGTGAGATTAATCATATATGGTTCCTAAAATGGACTTATACTTAATATATCATACTACTTAATATAATAAAACTAGTTTCTACTAAACAGGGACTTCCTGTAGGCCAGTGGTAGGCGATAAAGGCCAGTCTCACTTCGGTTGTGGGTTTGATTCCCACAGCCTTGTCTGACGCGATGGGCTATCGCTCGTCCTGCAGGTTTTCCTTTTTCTAAAACTATATTACTATAACATCCCATCAATAATATCGAAAAAACTTTTATCCTTAAACAATACTAACTTATGTCCAACATAGTCCATTCCAATCTTTAGGCTTATCCATAATACTACAGTCCACTCTCATAATATAGTGAAAACGATTACCAGAGATTTAATACCATCATTGATCCCCATATATCATAAGATATGTCTTGTTGGTCACATTCCAAACATTTAAAGGCCTTAATAATGTGTTCTCTTGAATACCCATTGAACCTTAGTGAAAAAATGAATGCAGTTAAAATTTAACACTTTCCACATACCAAAATCCTCAAAATTCTATATACTCAAACCATGATATCACTTAGTCCTTATATCAATCATGAGCTCATGAATACTGTCAAATATGTCATTTTCTCATTTTCCCTTCATTATGCGCATATCATCTTTTTTCCAAAAATATCTCAATCACTTTCCATGGTTACCGGTACCATAAAATTATTGAAGACCACAATAGACCAATACATAAATATTCCAATACTCAACATTATTTTGGAATCCCATTACATAAACACTTAATCATTCCACCACATCGTTGTCATATTCAACATCGCCAATGGTGATCGCATGTGACTTCCCTTTGTCCTTTGCCTTAAGTGGTTGCTCATATCGATCATTACTAACCCTTGGATTAAGGAATTTATTGGCATAATGTCCCATCTCCTTGCACTTGAAACATTGAAGTGTAGTAGGTTCATTCTGTGTATCCCTTCCTTTGTTTGCATCATTAGACATCTTCTTCCCATCATTGCGGCATTCAAATGCCCGATGACCTTCCTTTCCACATTTGAAACATTTACTTGTCCCTTTAAGACAATCTCCACCATGCTTCTTTCCAAACTTTGAGCATAAGGAAACATTCATATTCTTTTCACCATTATTATGAGATTTCTACTTGAACTCCATCTTTCGTTTCTTGTCAAAACTATGAGATGGATAAGTAACACCAACTTCCATTTCTACCTTGATAGCACAACACACAATTTCTTCATAGCTACTGAAGTCTCTTATAACTAATGCCCTTCGAAGACTTGGTTTTAAGCCACTGATGAATCGATCAACTTTACTTTCAGGTTGGATGATAAATCCAGATGCATACCTTGCAAGCCTTGTAAAATTCGCTTCGTATATACCAATAGATTCATCATCCTTTTGATTTAGTTCAAGAAACTCCTTCTCCATCTTTGTTCTAAGAATACGAGGGAAGTACTTATTGAAAAATAAGTTCTTGAACTCGTCCCATTCCATGGACTCAATTTCATCCCTTTTCCTCGTATTCTTAATAAGATTCCACCATTGATCAGCATCACCTTCCAAACAATACACTGCTAAGATGAATTTATCATGTTCAGAAAATTGAAGAACTGAAAATATCTTTTCAGTAGTACTGGTCCATTGTTCAGCAACAAGTGGATCAGAAGACCCACTGAAAGAAGGTGGACGTTGCCTCATGAAGGACTCAATAGAATATTGTTCCCTTCTATGCTCATTTGGAAGTCCAGAATGATTCATATCTTTTGTAAGTATAGCAATAAGATTTTGCACTCCATATCCCATAACATTTGTTTGTTTAGGAGGACAATCATTGAATTGTACATTACATTGATCAACACGGTTCCTTCGGGTTCCAGCCATCGTCTAAAACCCAAAAAGAATAGTGTGAGAGGTAAAAATCACGCTAGGGAAAACAATATAATAAAGGGGGAGTACCTTCAATATCTAACATCTTAGGTTAAATTCTAAGATCGTTATCGTAGTTCTAGGACTATATCTTATACGTATACTTATCCTTAGGAACATCCCTATACATTCCTTAGAAATATCTCTAGGGATCTCACTAACGTTTTCGCATCCTAGTTTCCAAAGGTCGACTAAACCTTTCCTCTGATACCAACTGTAGAGACCCGAAGCTTGACGTACATGGACATTACATTACTTTTGCGGAATACTTAGTACATAACAAAAACACACACACAAGGACCGTAATAGTTTAGTGTCTTTGGAAACTCGGAACGTAATCTTCTAATCATGGTGAAAGATCTTCAACATCTCCTATAAAGATCTTCCTTTTTTTTCTTACCTAAAACCTTTCTTTATATCCTGGGGAAAAGAAAACATAAAAGTGTGAGCTCAAATGCTCAGTAAGGGTAAACAAAAGAAATATCAATCACATCATATTCATAAGAACATAACATTTTGGAAATCTTAACCTGCAAAAGAGAGAGCATAATTTCATAACATGGTATAAATCATAGTAGTGAAATGAAATCCCAATAATCATAACTTAAAAGATGAAACTTTGTGTCATACACACATAATCATAGAGAATCATATCTTATTAGTCAAGACTCATTTCCAAGACTATCTTAGTGGACAAAGTCCATTTCTGAACCGAGTCACCCTCATTTCAGTCCTGTTTCACTGAACCGGTATAACCTACCATTCCATCCATGTCTATCTCATGAGATATAAAATCTTTACCCAATGCATTGGAGGGAGTTATAGGTCCCACCCATCTCATAATGATACCATTCTTATGTGTGCCACAAAATCATAAATCATACATCATTGCATAACCCATGTAATACAAATGGGAATCATGAAATCATAAAACAATTCATATAAGATGAAGGAATTAATAAAAATAATTCCATCACAACATAATCAAATCAATGTAATAATAGGGATAAAAACAGAACCCTTTATTATCTTAGATGGAAAATAATTTTGATAAAACACTTGAACTCCATTCTTGAGGAAAATATCCTTTCTTCTTCAAAAACATTTTTCCTTTATTAATATGTCATATAACTTTAAACTAAAAGAAGTTGATTAAAAATAAAATTGAAAACTTTTAAAGGAAGCTTCTTAGAAATAATGTTTTAAAAATCCATTCATGCCGTATAAGTTAAAAAAACATTCTTCTCGTACGAAAAACGACAAAAGATTCCTTTCATATCTTTTACTAAAAACTCACCGAAGGGTAAAATAGGATTTAAACAATTGTAGGTGGATGGAAATAATATTACATATGGTGGAAACATGGATGTGGATGATAAAATACACCCCAGTAAATTCCAAAGTATAAACGATCTCGGATAAAAATGAGATTGTGATATTTCCCTTACCTTAGGTCCGATATGCTTCGTAAGTGTCCGAACCTACTGTATAATGATTTAAATAATGTTATTTACTTATTCCAGAATCATACTTCTTGTTATGATATCATATATGGTCATATTCTTAGCTTCTTATTAGTAATATTTCATTACTACTTGTTATTTGGGTGTTTATTACTTTTTGTTCTTATGTGTGTTTGTCGAATAAATTCTTATTCTTATCTTTAGGTTTTAGATACCTCATTTCAAGAATGGTATTAGTGTAACATATTTCATATTCATTCATTCAATTCATTTATATAATCATTATGAAATGAAGATCATGTAGAACGAGTCGCATCACATCATGGAGACGGTATTCCGTACGTACGCACGAGTGATGATATCGTTCCTATGATCGTGGAATTGTATTGGAGTGTATGTATACTATTTAATAATAAATATTACTTTATAATAGTCATATATAGTCATTATTTACACCATTATACCCATCCAAGTAAGGTGGTGGTGGAAAATAGATTACACCACGGCGTGGAGACGATATTCCGTACGTACGCACGCGCGGTGATTTCCTTTTTCTGTAGGATGGATATAAGGTTAATTAGAGTTGTTTAATATTTATAATAACATATCAGTATATAAGAAATACTTATGTTATTACTTTATCATGAAACAACTAAAGAAGAATAAGTTTAAGAAGAAAGAAATTGAAAAAGATCGGTAATGGATATTACCTCTTTTTGACGCGCCTTCACTTAACCTCCACTTAAAGAACTAAGGATGGTCTTTGAAGAAGACCAGGACCTATAGGATGATACTAGGGAAGTGGAGAAGATATTTTTTCAGGGGTTGGCCGAGCTTGAATGCTAAAATTGGTGTGAGGAGGAGAGGGAGGAGGTGCCCTTTTATAAGGGAGGAGAGGGGCACCTTAGGAAAATCTCAAAATATTATTTTATATTTAAGCTCAAATTCGGTTTATAATGGTTAAAAAGGGTCTTATTTCGAAGCTAAAGTGGGTATGGGTGGAAATACTCTCATCCAATATGATTTAGACAAGTTTAGGTTATTATTTTAACCTTATCAATTAGATTTAACTCTAAGATAAATAATTTAACTTTTACCGTGTCTTTTTGTTTTCTTACACTATATGGTTAATAAACTTACCATAACAAGCCAAAAGAACCCCAAGTTGTTTATTATTAATATATATATCTGTATCTAAGTCATTTGTACGAACCTTAGTTTTTTATAAATTAAATAACAATTAATAATATAATATTTGTTTTAAAAACTAATTTATGTCAATTTTGACACTATTTGGTACATGATTTTTATGAAATTCATAACAGAATGATAAGTACGAACCAAGTTACTTATATCAACAATAACATATCATATTAACCTAGAAAATTAATTTAAGTCATAAAAAGTCTCAAATTACATTTATTTGGGCATTTATAACATCAATTATGGCAATATTTCATTAATAAGACAATTACTGCATCATCTTTGTGTCATAATAAATGATAATTATTTAATCCCTAAAAATTATAAATAAATTCATATTATGTATATAATTGTATTATATTTCTGGAGACTATTCATGTTCGAAGTTTCATGAAGTTTATTACTAAATTAAAATTATTATACTTATAAGATTTAAGAAAGTGACATGTTGTCACATTCTTTGGTTTTAATAATAATTAAATTATTGTCATGGAAAAAAGTCCATAAAATGAATCTAATCCGACCCTTAGGTTATATGGGTCTACTTTTAGCCATCCAATAGGATGTTTCCAAGTGTTAGGGTAATTTTATAATCTTATATTTACCCTTAATTACCCGATTTACCTTTAACTATAGTAAATAAAATTTACCGTAGTTACTATTCACAATGCCCAAAAATTAAAAGTAGCTTATTAACATAATTTGGACCCACTGATTCCAAATATGGAATCCATTTTTCCAAATTCAATACAAAAAAGATGCAAAAATTAAATTAAAATTAATCCCGTTGTCGAAAGAAAATGGGTTTTTCTTTAAAACATTGCAAAAATTGAATTGATTTAACCTACGAATTCAAGGTAAAATAAATGCTAATGACCTACATTATATTAAATGGTAAAAATATATTCTATTTATACTTTAAAAACATTCAATATTATAATTTAAGCACATAATATATTACGATGAAAAAAGTTGTTTTTAATTAAAATATAGCGTGTTTTTACTATTCATTAAAATATGAAAGTTATCGGAAAAATATCAAAACTTTATCTAATGTAAATTTTTATATCCTGATTCAAAAGAAGAATTTTATTTTGTCAAATTGAACTTATAAACATTTCAAAAACTAGATTTAAAGTGGGTGCGCCATCAAAAGGCGGCAAAACTGCATTTTTTGAAAAATACTTATTTTACCCGAAAAATTTATTTTGTTCTTATACCATGTTCTAGAAATGTGTAAGATGAATAATAATGTTATAAAATTAAAAATTTAGTTAAAACTATTCATAACGGATAGTTTTAATAATATTTTAATAGCATATCGTTGTTTAGTGAAACTCAGTATTGCGGACTACACACGCTATCGAGGAAGGTCGTGATTGCGTGTAATGCAAGGCAATTCAAGGATGCGTGTTGTGAAAGCTTCTTTTGGTGTAGCATACAACACAAGACATTAATGAAATTAAAAAGAATATTTTTCATAAAATCTCGGGGTGTTACATATAGAATACCATTATGGTTTCCATAATGGGTAAATGCGATAATTTCATTTCTGGAAGTGCGGACTACCGCCCCCTCAAAGTGATATGACTCGTTAATGCCTTATGTGGGATGTATAAAGGATTGAGTTAATGATATTATATATGATATTATACTTTAATTATAATATACCTTTGTTTCATTATGTTTTAATTCCAATAAATTACGTAATTGAAATGAAAGTAGCATTCATGTGTACGTACTACTTACCATCTCCATGAACGGTGAATTTCATTTCTTATCACCATATGTTATTTCCCTGTTATAAATAAATATATATACTAGATATATATTATTTATATGTTATCTAAATAATAAATATAATTCTAGATATAATGGATTGCTGACGACATGAAAAACTTGTAATTATAAGGTGTTCGCTTTTACTCAAGTACCAAATATCGATGAAACAATCGTTAATAACATAAATAATTACATAATGTTTATAACATGGTAATAAGTTATATAAAAGGAATAATAAACATGAAAAGGTTCTCGATAAAGTATCAGTTAAATTTAGTTTTTTATTATAGATATTAAATAATGATCAAGTCAAGTCAGACACGAAGTAATTGATTTCTTATCTCACTTTTAATTCCGTGAGATTTTCATTGTTCACCACTTATTTATTTCATGTGGTGTATTTTTTACAGACATTTGATATATATTATCATGATTCTATTTATATTCAGGATATTTTTTGATTCATTTGGTGGTTATTAACTTTTTCTCATATGACTTGATTTATTACACCGTGGTAAGGGTTTTTCATCTCACTTTTTATTCTCGTGAGATTCAGGCTATATTAGACACTATTTCCTTTTGTGTGGTGTATGTACTGCCCCTGATTGTATTATTTGTGAAATATAATTTAATGTATTGTTATTTTCAAATTCATTGTGTGATCTTTCTTTCACAGGGTGTATGTTTTGTAAGATACCAATTCGGTAAGGGAACCATTCACCCTCCTCTTTTTAAAAGACTTCTTTTTGTTATGTCTTTTAATTTATATATTATTATGTTGGGATATGTTATTATATATCCATATTGTTGTAAATTTTATTTTCATGTTATGATATAACCTTTTCCCCCTCTCTAACTTATTTTTTGTATTTTAATGTGACGTTGTTAGGATGTCTAATTTCTGTAACAAAACTTCTTACCTCAATTTTAATTTTTCGGGATAAACACCTACTTCTTGATTATGTCGTTCTATGAATATGTGTGAATAACCTCTGATTTTTTCACACTTAATATCCACTTATATTGGGTGTATTTATATTTTTCACACATAATTATGTAATTTATTTATCCTTATTCTAAGGTTACCTTCTCTATAAGGGATTTCGTCTCAATTTACATTTCCATTGAGACTTCATTGTTGATTTGCACCAATTCACTCTTATATGGTGTATATACTGTACTTTGGAGTATTATATCATGAATAACTTTATTCTCATGAAATTATTTAGTTCTGATTAAATTTTATTCCTCAATTATTTTTATTCTAGGATATCTCATTTAGTTAAAAACTCTTTAACTAAAATATCGTTTTAAATGTTTTAAAGGTTTATTCTTATAAATCATTCACATTAATGTACATGTTTTTAAAATGGTATTAATGATTTATGAAAATGGACATTAATGTTTTGAAATTGAAATTTCTTTCAAAATATTCAAAGTGGTATGGGTCACTTTGATTCAAAAATATATTTATTTAATATTTTTAATGGATTTGAAAATGGTTTGACGAATTCTTTGATTTTGATAATATTTTGAAATGATATATTTTGATTGTAATGTGGAAATGTTATATCTCCATTATTTCTATTTTAAGGGTTCTGAATATGTTATGGCTATTGCACATTGTTTACATATACGGGTGGTTCTATGATAAACCCAGGGTGGGTGAGGCCGAGATATCTCTCCAATGCATTGGGTAATGTGATAGAGGTAAACGTGAATGTTTCTCCTAAGATATTTAGGTAATATATTATGATGGGTATTTCAAATGGGACTTCCTATGCAGATGTGATAGCTATAATGTAAGTTTGATATGGATTCCACAAGTTACCTTTATGATTTATTATTTCTATGTGTTATTCATAAATATTATGATTTTATGAGGTATGTTATGATTGAAAAGTATGGTTTCGTTATTTTGTATTTATTTATGGGATAATGTTTTCATTCCTTATTTTATATCCCTTTCTGAGATTTTTATGCTCATCCCAGGTTTTTGAAATGTTTTCCATAGGACATAAAGATGAATAAGGGTCAAGGATGGGAACAAGGAAAATCCATGTTGTATAAAACATGTAACTAGACATGAATCTTTTTTTCAAAAGTTTTTAATTTATGAAAAAATTGAAACTGAGTGGAATTGTATACATGTAATATTAATGTTTTTATGTAAATGTTATGACCTAATTCCTTAAAACTCTAAACCTGTAAAGATCCTCAATGTGAATTATCAATTTAATTCAAGATTATGTTATGTTTAAGGATGGTTCCTTATAATAAATTATGTAAATAATAAATATAACATGTTATTGATTGTGTATATATGATATACCATCCAATTAAATAAGATTTTTCCATCAATATAATGATATTGTCACTCGTGCGTATGTACGGATTATCGTCTCCACAACGCGGTGAGATTCATTTCCACATTCACCATTCAATGATGATTATAAAATATATATATCATTAATAATTATTTAATATATGAAATAATAATGACACTGTAGATATATATACATATATAAATAATTACATATATCTTATTCACTTAGATCTGTTCAATACGATATGAAAACCGAAACAGCATTTATGGGTACGTACGGCGTACCATCTCCATAAACAGTGTTTTCCAATTCATCCATATACATCTATTATACATATTTATATTATAAATATATATGATATATAAATCATGTTTTATATTTTGGAAGTATTTAAATCATAATCTAACTGATATAATCAAGATTAACAACTAAAAACGTGTAAGATAAAGAAAGCGATTATTACCCAAAATGTAAATTTGACATAGAAATTATTATTAAATCGGTAGTATAAATTTATAAATGAATCATGTATGATATCATAAATATTAATATGGCTCTGGTATAATTTAATAACATACTATGGTCTTTATAATAGAGGTTAAACATACCCTCGACTAAAGGAAAGTGCAAGGTAAGGGTTAATTTCACAATCTCTTTAATATCCAAGGTTGTATTTATGTAAGTATCTACTGGGACATATTTATTATCCATGTCCATGTTTCATGAATGTTTTTTCAAAGGGATTATCTTAAGATACTTTTTTTCTAAAACATCATTTTAAATGTTTTAAATATTTATTCTCCTAAATCATTCTCATTAATGTCCATGTTTTCAAAATGGTTTTTAAGGATTAATCTATATGGACTTGAATGTTTTTTAAATGTTAATTCCTTTCAAAATATTCAAAGTGATATTGGAAACTTTTATTCAAAAAGGTCTTTAAATGTCTTTATTTCTAAATTGTATGACATTAAAATGTTTCCATGAAAAAGGGATATTTATCTCGAAGATTTTTACAAATAATTTGAATCTATGTCAACATCCATTAATGTATTTTAAACTTGTTTAAAATTAATTTATTCTTATACAGATCTTCTATTTTGTAGTGAAGGTTTTTTGATATGTTTGACTATAGATGTGTTATTTTTATACCATTCATACTTCAGGGATAATGTGTTGAAATTACGTATGCTAGTTTTAATATGAATGTTTATGTTATGTTTAAACCTTTTCATATGAGAAATTAATTGGACTTAGTAAGTGACGGGTAGAGCCCAGTATAGCATCTCGATGCACCTGTAGGTATCATGAGACAAAATAGAGTCTTGGAACAATGCCTTGACAAAATATTATTTGTAGTCTTGGCACAAGGCCTTGAATATGTTGTTATAAAGTCTGTCATTATACATTCCATCATTATGAATGTAGATTTTGATAATGCATGTGATTATTCTACTAGAAGGATATCCATGTGAATAAGTAAATAGAATTATTTTAATGTATCTTTTCCATATTATGCTGAATTTTATGTTTAAAAGGCTTTTGTTATAGTCTTATACATTGATTTAAATTTTTAGGATTATTTATGAAAGTTTCCTCTATATTGTTATCCTTCCTAAGAATCTGTTCTCACCCATTTCTTTGTTTCAATTTTCCCAGGATTCCAAGAAGTGTATTATGATTGATAATCAGGGTTAAGTTATGGGTTTGATGGTGTTCTCAAAGGGTCCTTTATGTTGTGTTTTATTTTCTATTGTGTAATGTAATTTTCATGTATGTAATTTATTTCCCAAGACTGCTAAACTGATCATTCTTTCAGGACATGATTCCTTGTAATCATGCCAATGTATTAAAATAATGCACCGACTCTGGGCTTTTGGGGTTGAGCCATTACAGAAATTATTAATATTAGACATCATTATCTCAAACATCATGATATCAAAAATGTATATACCATGATACAAAAAAGTTTACATATCTGGGTAAAAACATATTTAATATGAACAACTGATTTATCTCATGAATCATTTTAGTTTATCAAGGGGATATATAATTCTGTGTCCCACCCTTCGTTTCATGTCCAAATAATTCCACATATATCGATTGATCAATTTAATTCAAGAAAAACAAAACATTCCAAGAATATCTATTTTTAGTAAAGAATACGAATTAAAAAAATTCATCGGTCTATCAAATCATATTCAAAATAGAACACCGTATATTAAAAAGTACCAGAGTTTATGTAATAACTATATACGTGATAAAAATAATTTGTAAATTTAATATAAATGTAATGTCCATTGATCACAGTAAAATGAATTCATTAAGAGATGGTTTATGGTTAAAAAATTAACCAAGAAAGTGAATGTCCAATTCTTTCTTTAGCCAAACTAATCAAAAACCATCCAAAGAAATAATAATGTTATAATACATAAAACATATCCCAACTACATTATATGCAAAATAATGTTCTTTTAAATTGATGACTAGAAATACCAATATCATATCATTAAAATAATCCTAATGAAAAAATCAATTTAACATTTAAAATTAACATTTAAAACAATTAATTCCAATAAAATTTTGTAAAAAAAATTTCTTTCAAAAGAAACATTTAAAAATGTAGTCTAATATTTATAAAAATGAGTCATCTGGATGGAAAAAATATTAATTTCATACTTGGTATGTTAAAACAAATATACTTTCCATATTTTTGGTAAAATTCAGAAAGTAATTTTTTTAGAAAATGATAAAAAAATTCATCTCAAACCAATTTTTAAAAATTAAAATATTGGTTAAACAATTCACTAATAAATAATTGGATAATTTGAAAAACACTTTCTGAAAATCATAAATATGGAAGAAATAATTTTCAACTGCATATGGAAATATTGTATTTTTTTCTTAAAAAAATATTTTCTCAATCATTTTATGTACCAAAGAGAGGAAAATGGTACTATAACATGAAAATTTTACGAATTGATATAGGATATGTAAATGAATTTTTTTACTCACTTATCAAATAATATCATTCAATAGAAATTAATGTATGAAAAATACTAATTAAAATGAGAGAATAAACCCTTACTTCTTTGGTAACTTTTGAATATAAAACTCAGGAAATAAATGACATCAAATGGAACATTAAATAAAATTAATATAAAGTGATTCATGGTATAAAATATAAAAGTGGTAGTAGACACAACTCATAAAAATAAATATTTACATAATATAAAATATGTCAGAATGGAGATGAAATTAAAACAAAATCTTTTAAAAAGATAATAACATTGAAGTGAAAATTTATCAATTAAAAGATTATGGGTATCAAATATAAGTCCACATAAAACATGTGAAAAAAAAAATATAATAAAAATAAATTACACTCATAATATTATATTATCAAATATGATTTACAAGTAAATAACCTAATTTAATGAAATTAATTTATTAAACTACTTAAAATTTGGTAACTTTCAAATAAAATATCATTGGATGAAATAATTAATATTTAAATCTATAATACAATGAAAAATGAATTTTCATGATTTTACATGTGAAAGGGTTATTATATACACCATATAAAAATATTAGGTGCATAATATTAGAAAATTCCTCAATGAAAGGAAATTGAGATGAATTCCATGACCTCACACCTAGCTTAGTTAACATGTTTTGGCCATATATATAATGGTTTTAAAAAAATTATTAATATATTACAGAAAAAGATTTATATTAATAAAATAATATACAATACTCTTATAAAATCTTACCACTTGTTTGTTAATAATATTTCATTATTTCAATTATTTCAGGTGTTAATTACATTATTTTATAATTCATTTTTTATGAATTATTTTATAATTGTTCATAGAATATAGATACATAAAATCCATTATTGTATTAACGTTATAAATATGAAAATTTTCATTTTATACCTTTTTATAAACATTCATTAAAGATAGACATGGTATATGAATTGCATCGCTTTGGGGAGACGGTAGATCATGTTTACATATGAGCGATGATATCATTATATTTATGGATAAAAGGGTAAATAATTAAATGATATATTAATTTACAATAATTAATATCATGTAATATGTTATATATATATATATATTCATTATTTCAATAATTATTACTAAAAATGTGAGTTATTGATGAAAACAAATCACATCAGTTCTTGAGATGGTTTTCTACTGCACACATGAGTGATGCCTTAGTTTCCCATTTGGTGGAGGAGGAGATAGATTAATATTAAACCAAAAAATAATAAATTATATATATTTGGGAGATAATGGTGATATTATATTGTTATTCACATGATATAATTGATGGTGATAAAATATGAAATAAAAAGGAACTTAATGAAGATGATTTACTTTTCTAATAGAAAATCTCCTCTAGATATCTTATTAAGAACCCTAGGATTAAAATTTTTTAATCAAAGGAAAAAATATAATGTGAGTAAGTATTTTTGTGATATATATATATTTTTTGTGGTCAAGATAAATGGATTTATTGGTGTAATGATGTTAGGGGAGCGGGTTCCCTTTTAAAATTGTTGAGGAGTGTTATTTTTATGAATACCCTAATCAATTCAATAATTGGATTTTAATCTCACCAAAAGTGCCTAAAAAATTGTTAAATAATGAATTTTAGGTAATTTAAGGTAGATTCACACCTCCACATAATAAAAAAATAAACTTTTTTGACATTTTATTCACTAATCCTCCAAATATACTATTTTTCCCCATTTTACATCTCACTTTTGTGATTAGTTTTTTATATTTACCAAGGTAATTTCTCCTTAAAGACTAAAAAGAAATGTACCATAATTTATAACTTGGATCCTGTTATTATAAATATTAAATTTATTATGACAAACAAAAATCCAATATTTCTATAAAATTTGTTTTAATACAAGCGTATGTAACACGCAAAACCCAAATTTAACCTTAACTGTGATTATTATATTTTAATATCTTATTTATTCATTTTTTCTGAACATCACTTTGAAATTTTTACCAAAAATTAATTATTATTATTATTAAATATAATTAATCTATTTTATCGAATTCAATTCATATAATTATTATAATTTAATTTTGAATCAAACTCACAAGCATGATGAAAAAATATGGTTTTCCAATGAAAAATTATTTTCAATGAAAAAAAGTTTTTAAATTTAAATTAAAAATTAATTTCATTAAAACAACCTAAATATGATTAATAAAAAAAATAAATGAACTAAATTTTATTTTAAAAAAATTGTAAATGAAATTGGAATTTGTAAATGTTTAAAATTGAAAGCCAAATTTCTATTAAAATAAGTATTCTTTCACCATTTAACGAAAAAATAAACTTTTCAGTAAATTATCATAAATTAAATCTAATATAAACATTATATTATTTTTTAAAATTTGATGTTAATTTTTTAAAATAATTTTTTAATTTTTTTAAAAATAAATATAAAAAATTGCACGAAATGTGAAAAACCACCATTTTTTAGGAAAATATGAATTTTAACCATAAAAATACATTTATTCTTAGCCCATGATTACATAAAATTATAGATGATTGATAAAAATATTATTAATTATATAATATATAAATTTAATTAAAATAATTCAATAATTGTGACTAATTAATATCATTAATATATAATCACACCTCCAATATAAAAAAAAATTTCATAAAAAAATTTCTTTTACTTTCAAATAAATTTTGTTTTCCTTTTTAACCAATTTATATCCAATGAATTTATTTTATAAATTTTCAATCCATATACATTTCATAATTTATTTAGTCATATTCAAAGCCTCTAATTTAATGGCTAAGATATAAGAGTCTTATTTAAATACTATATTTTATAGTTCGTTTAATTTTGGAGTTTTGTGGTGTGTACACTATCAAAGAAAATTATAATCTTTTAATATCTTTATATTTTATACCCCATATGTGAAAGAGTAATAAATTATGTTAAAATATTATAATTCTCTGGATTAACTGATATAAAAAACCAGAAAACAAATATAGTGAACTAATGTAGATGAATCTAATATTAAATTTGATTAAAAAACCTTCTCAGACATGAATAATGATGAATATTAAGAGAATTAATTTATAATAACATGTAAATCTATGATAATTTGAAAAATAAATTTATATCCGTCATGATTAGAGTCATGAATGAAAAGAATAATCAAATTCAAAATAATAAAACATGTGATCCTATGAAAGGACTACATTGATAGAATTTTATAGAAATCATGTAGTTCATTAAAAATAATCAAAATGGTAATTGTAATGATGTGAAAATTTAATCATTATTTTTTTTCAATGGATAATACTTAATTATATATATTAATTTGGAATAATATTTTATGCCCAAGATAATAATATAAAAAATCATATTTTTCTAGGAAATTGATATCTAAAGAATAATAAAAACTACCAAATAATTATAAAATTTATTTGTTTATTGTAATTTTATGATAAAAAGATTTTATTAAATAAAATTATGTGTTTCACCTTAGTTAATAGGAAAAAAACACATCAATTGAAGAATTTAATATATTGGTTACAGAATGTGTATCATGGAAGATTAGTCTGCCTACAATCATATTTAATGAATAATGTGTTTAAAATTTTTCATGTTAATAAAAATATTTATGTGATCGGTATAACAAAGAACTAGCTTATTATAATTTTTTATGTTTATGACATCATATTTAGTGTTTTTAAGGATGGATATTATGATTAGTTTGAAAATTTGGTGAAATATGAATTTTTGATTTCTAGTATTTTAGAATATACATATTTTTTTAAAATATAAGTAAATAATGAGGTTATTTCACCTTCATCTCATAAGTTAAATATCTAATAGAACTATTGAATAATTTTTTCATGAAATATGTAAAAACAAGTTCAAATTCAATCATATTTGGTACCAAACATGAACGAAATGATGTTGTAGTGGTAGTGAATTTAACTATTTATCAAATCATTATTGTATATTTACAATAATAAATATTAACAAGACCTAATATATATTTTTCAACATTATTATATAATTTTTTTTGAGTGATCACATATAATAACTCCTGATTATTGTAAAAAAGATAACGAAGAATGTGAGAGAAAATATTTATTATGTATTTTATATTTATTAGGCAATAAAATTAAATTTTTGGCATATAGTGATGTTCATTGGGACAAATATATTATAAAATTTGAATAAAAAAGTAATATGTAATTTTATATTTGAAAGGAATAAATTGGTTAGTTAATAAATAATTAGGAAATTACTTCGCATAAAACTACTAAAGTTATATATATATTTTTTCTATAAATGTAATATGAAATGGATTTGGATAAAATAATAGTTATAAAATCATGGTGATAATGTTAAGCTACCCATGGTAATTTTATGAGACAATAGAATGTTATTGATCTTATATAAAATAAAATTCAATATTCAATAACCAATATATTGATATATGATATTAATTTATCCAATAAATGGTGTAATAATGACTAATCAATATTGAAAACATTTGATCTAGTGATCAAAGTAGATGATTACTTTCTAAAACCATTAAAATATATATATTTAAGGATGATATATTATATTATTGTGTTTATCCAAGTCCTTCAACTTGATATTTTTTCGAAGGTACCTCTCTCCATATGTGTTTTATTAAAATTAACTTGTTTTTATTTTATAGTGAATTACCCATTAGTTTATTAGATATAGGTAATTTAAAATTAACTTCGTATATAATAATCACTTATATTAAAATAGAAAAAATTATATATATTTAATTATATTACATATATATTAAAAGAATTTATGGATTTATAATTGTATTAGAAGATTATTTTCGGGGTGTATGTTTTCTTGATTACGAATATGGGTGTATAATAAGGATTATTTCCCATTATTCTCTTTATTTTTACATAAATTCTTGAATTAAGTGGGTTATGATATGATGAAAAAGATTTATCATCTCTAGATTAATTTTATTTGTTGAATGTTTAAGGAATACCCTTTTTATATGTGTTTCAAAGGGGGAGAATATTTGGATAGATATATGGAAAATGTTTTTCTATAATAATATTTTTGAGAATTTCAATAATATATAGTTTAAATAATTTAAAAGGGAATGGGATATGAAATTACTGGTTAAATAGAAGGTAAAAATATAGATGGATATATTACAAGAACAAGTGATGAATTTTTATAATTCAATTAATATCACATGATTGAACCATAGAAAATATTAAGTTATACTTAAATAAAATTCATCAAAATTAATGTGGATTCCTTTTTATTCAAAAAAATGGATTCTTAATTATCAAATGTGAAAAATATGGATAGGTTACTATGGTATGAAAATTAATTAAAATTTAAATCTATTCATAAATATAAAATGTATTTTTCTTATTTTCATAATTAAAAAATTCATTTACAAGGTTAACCTAATTGTTTATTTTTCACTATATTAGTTAATTTTATAAAATTAAAAGGAAAAAGTAAGATTTCTAGGGGAATATTAAAGGTTTTTATGGACTTTAATTTTATTAGTATTTCAGTAGACTTTGATTCATTAAGGTTTTTTAGGAGTGAAAATAGAGAAAAATCATTGATAAGATTTATATATAATTGTTAGTTATAAAGATATATTGGTGTGTGATATTGAGATCAAATTTCAAAATATACTTTTCATTAATTTATTAGTTACATAAAAATTAGAGAATTATTTAAATTTCTATATAAAATTAATCATTTTATTTTAAATAATTCATAATTATGGTTTATAGTAAACCATGATAAAATTTTAAATTTATTAATGGGGTAATTTTTATAGAAACTTAAATAAAAAATTATAAGAATATTCACTAAAAAAATTGAATTGTACCATTAAAATGTTTGTGATATACAATATATTTATTGTTATAAATGATAAATTCCTATAGATGTTTTCTTTTATTACCATTAAATTTAGGTACCCTCAATTTTTTTATAAATAGATGTATTAGTGTTATTAATTGTTAATACAAATTTCATTCCCCAAAAAATGAGTCTATTATTATTAATTACCATTACCAGTACTTTTTTATCCACATATAAATCTATTTATATAAATTAATCACAATAAAATAATCATAAAAATATATTTTTTATTATTATGATTCAACCATATATAAAAAAATAAGTTTTTATTAAAATAAATAAATTTGTTTATAAGAAAAAATATTAATCTAACCCCAAAAAAATATGTTAATATTAACAAAAAACTATTATGAAATATTTATAAAATATTGAAGATTACATCTAAGATATATAATATTTGGAATGAAATTCAAATTATATGTTTGATATAAAAATATAAAAATGATAAGAAAATCAAAATGAACCATTCATTTAGATTTAAGGATCAATTAATTCAAACAAATAAAAACAATAAAAAATTGCAAAAAAAAAAAAGATATTCTCTCTTATTCCTTTCCACTTTCTCCCCGCACCTCCTTTATTCCCACATCTCCATTGTATTCTATATATAAACTAGTGATATTTTCTTACACTCAAACACCTGGTTCATTATTATCCATTTCAACCACACCAACAACCACACTCTATATTCTCCACCATATGCTATTATCCTCATTATAATAATTATAAACTAATTTTTTCACTATTGACTATATATATGGGTTTTCAGAAGGATCATAAACAAAAACCCATTTCTCATTAAATTAGTTGATTTGGATCCTCTAATCTGGTATGTATTTCTCCTCTTTCTGTTTTAATTATTTAAAATCGTGGATTTCATGTGTTTTAAAAGAATTTCAATTAGGGTTTCAATGGAATTATTATGAATTGGGTTTTCTTGTTTTAATTCATGTAGTGATTTATAGATACTAATTTCATGTTTTTTATAGGTTCTCTAGTTATCTATTTAATAAAATCTTTTATGCACACAGAAATTCGTTTAATCCATATCCATGTCATAGTATTGGATGTTACCAAAGACAATGAAGAAATGAGAATGATATTTAAAAGTAATTAGGATATAAAAATCATTATTCATCTTATAAACACAAAAACGAAATTTTCAATGATATGAAATACATGGATAGATTAGCTGGAGATAAGGCTATTGAAAATTTTCAAATTTATGTCAAACAAGTTCACTTCTATTAACTCCAAAAAAGTGAGAAAATGTGTCCTTGTTCCACACACACATACCTAAATTATATTTAATACGTGAGAAAATATTTAAAATCATTCAATAATTTCATTTTCTTGAATGAAATTTTGGAAATGTAACTGATGTAGTTTTTTTGGAAAAAAAGATCCTCTTTTTTCTTATCGTAGCATAAACTCTATTAATTTTCCTAATACTTTTTTGTATGTTTGGTGTTCAATTTTTTTAATTTAAAAAAGTGGAAAATGTTGTATTTCATGTATTTTTTGATAAAAAATAAGGTATATTCTCAAATTGAAAATGTTTGTTCTTGAAATTTCATAGTAAATCCTTCTTTCAGATCTGTAGAATTTGATTCTAATCATTTGATACATATAACAAGATTAAATTTTATTGTAAGTTGAGAAAAAAATTCCAGTTCAAATAACCTATTTATCCTTATTCTGCTTCAGTTTTATTATCTAACATCACTTATTTAACAGATTAATAATTATTATTTTTATTCATATCTAATTTTTATATCATGGTTTCTTACCTTTTTAGATTATTATTGATTCTCTATTTCTTTTATACTGTCCAAATTGAACAAAAAATATTGATAAATATATATATAATTTGATTAATGGATTACTACCATACTCTAGTCCACCTTATTAATTACAAATTCTATATCTAACATATAGATTGGTTGGTATGATTCATGCATTAGTCGAATAAAAAAATAATGATTAATAGACTATCTTGCTGGTGATTTAGATAATTTTTTCAATGTTTCATCCATAAGGAGTATTATTTTTTACTACTTATGGAAAGATACCACAATGTCCAAGAAAGTATAATTTAAATATATATTTATAGTTTCAATATTTTGTACTATAAAGTTCAATTTAAATGGAATAATGTTAATACTTGTATTTTTATTGGTATTAATAAGGTTTTATATATGAATTTTCATGTTATTTCCCCTTATTTCTACTCAAAATCTCATTTCATGAGGTGATATTTTAGTAGCCTACAAATTATAGGAATTAAATTTTTATTCCCAAGATTGTCTTAGACCTTATTATTTTCATCTTATATAATGTGTAGAGAAAATCTTTATTTTTTGTGGATCTTGTTTTTCAATTTATTTCCATATAAGGGGAAAAAGAATAATGAATTTATGAATCACTATGAAATTGTATACTTTTTTCATTGTTGAATCATATTACTAAAGATAATTTTTGTTTCATTATTTTGAAATATTCCTCATTAAACATTTTATTCAACTACAAACAATTAATTTGGACTTTATGAAGGTGTATGGATACAAACCCCCAATGTGGTAGAATTTATTTATTTCAAATGGATCCCCACATGATTATTTATTATGAATATAAAGGTAAATTATATGAATATATTTTCATGAAAAATAGTTTAATTACAAAACGATTCTTCTTTATAAGTCAATTCAATGGTGAAATGCCTTTTATATGAGGTTATTAGTATAGGCATGAGATTTTAATGAACACAAAAAATAATGAATTAGTTTACCACATATAAGTGAGTGTATTTCTATACTTATTAAAGTCAAAATTTCATGATATTATTTCATTCATATTTTATATATATGCTATTATAAATTTCAACACATATCCCAATGAAATCAATAATTCATAATTGAAAAAGTTAAATACATTGGAATAGGTTTTCTCCAATATTGGAAATAATTTTTCTTTAAGAGAAGATGAAATAATGGATTTCAAATTTGAAAAAAAATTCAAGGGAAATAAGAAATAATTTTTTTGAAAAAGATAAATACAATAATTATTAAAATATTAATAAATGTATGTATGATTTTCATGTCAAATAAACTGTTAAATTTGTGAGAAATTGGGTTAGTGATGCATAAGAATGTTTTTTTAAAATAACACCTTAATGTTATTCTATATATTTATCAGTGCTTCATAAGATCAAATATATAATGATACATGAACCCACTACTTAGAACTCAATATGTAATGTTGTGTAGGGACATTGATTTCTCACTTTATGGGAAGAAGATTTTTATAAAACTAATTTTTCCAAAATAAAGCATGTATATTTTTTACATTAACCTACATCGTTTCACCTAGAACTACTTGTAAGTATATATTCTTCTTTCAATGATGATTCTATTTTAGTAAACTACATACCTAATTTATCAAATGGTATCATTATATATATTTTCAATTTTCAAGTTTATGCTAGAAATTAATTGTTGTTAGTAGATTTTTTGTAAAAAATATAAATTAAACCAAAAATCCATTTAATTACATTCAAAAAAGTAAGTTAGGTTTTTAAAGTAAAGGAGGGTGATTTTGTAATTAGAGAGAGTTTCTTCATTAGAACAATATTGATGTTTTTTTAATGGGAAATAATTTTCATCAATGGATAGTTTCTTGAGGAATCATGGAATTCTATATGTGTGTTCTTCATGAAACGTCTTGTGAACTTGAACATCTATGATGTAATGGTCGTTTGAACTCTAGTGAGAGTGTGTAATAGAACAATAATGATATTTTTTAATAATTTAGACCCTTTTTATACATGGAGAGTATGTGAAGTAAGAGATAGTATGTTCACTAGAACACTCATGTTGTGTTTCAGTAAGATAAATCAGTTTAAAACATGGATAGTGTTCTAGTTCCATTTCACTTATCTATGTTTTTGGGTTTCTCATTCATGAGACAGTTTTGTTTTGTCCATAACATAATTGTGTCTTTATGGGAGTTTGTTCAATATAGATATCGTCAATTATTTAGACAGAACACCCATGCAGTGTTCTTGTGCACTCACATTCCCTTTCTTCACAAAATATATCTACAAAACAACACTCATGCTCATTAAAACACTACACACACTCTTCCTTAATTATTTTTCATTTCCCTTACTAAAACTGATTTCACCTACTATAAACACTCTCTACAGGTATTATTGTGTCATTTATCATTACAATTATTTCATATCTCATCCATGGAGAGTTTTATTTAGTTAAAATTATTTCCCTTTCTGAAAACATTGAATTCTTTTATTCCTTCAATTACTTTTTAATCCAAAATGTAGAAATGTCTTGTTTTTTTATTTTTCTAAACAATATGTAAACATGTAAATCATAAAATTCAAATTAGAAATAGAAATATTCCATCCCCAAACAAAGAAACGTTGAATAATATTCCCTCCCAAAATCAAATAATTGTAAAAAAATAACCCTAAACAAAACCAAATTTAATGGATTCCATTGTTTCCAAATCAAATCAACCAATCACTTGACTTTATTTTTTTCCCAAATATCTAAATGAATACTTGTACATGATATAATATTGAGGCACTCCACTACAATTTATGTGATACCATGTTCCTCATAGGTAATCTATCAGGGAGATTACTTCACCAATATGAATATCCATGTATCCACAACTTTTCCTCCTGATGAAAATATTCTCCCAAAGATCACCTTCCAAAAAAATCAACTAGTCAATGAGCTCCTTTATTTCCCTCTCATATTCTGTTAAATTACTAATAAAAAACACCATCCCTGACATGAATATTTTCTAGTTGACATAATCAATCTAGAACATATCATGTGATCACTGGTAAGGATTATAGGACAACAAAAAAGTTATTTCATGCTAAACCACAACGATGTACCAAAAAATGACAAGGTATTTTTAGACCAAAAACCATTATGGATGATGACTATGATCTTATTATGGATGGGGTTAATCAGTTTTAGTTAATAAATTTTTTCCTAAATTCAATTTTGTTTTACTTCAAATATATCCCCCACAAAGTGAGGGTCATTAGAACCCTTATGTTGAATATTTTAAGCTAAAAATAATATTCAACGAAAAAATATACCATTGTAGAAAACTATGAAGAAAATTATATATAGAGTGATGTTTTTTGGTGGAATCACCGGAAACCTTATAAGGTAAAAATTAATTTTAATTATATTCTATATCTTCCAACAAAATGTGAATTATAAATGGCTTGACATGGAAAAACTAATGGTTTTATTAAACCTATTTTCAATGTCTCTAGTTATGATGATAATATTACAATAATGATGATGTTTTTACTCATGTATAATATTATAAATTACTCTACCACTTTTGGATAAGAATAAAAAAGATATCAATATGGTTGATAAGGTCAATTAGTATTAAGTTAATTCCTTAATAATTTTTATAATGAAGATATGTAAGGTGTTGCTTCATCCATAGTAAGTTATGGAGTTTGTGGATTTTTAGAGACTTCATGTTCAATGTAATACATTGGAAACACATAGTTGTTTTAGTATTGTAAGTATCATCTTTCATACCATCACATTTTTCTCCTTCCATGGTTTGAAATATGGATTTTTTTTATTGTTCTCACAAACATATATCAATGCATCATATGTGTGTAAAATATAAGTAGAAGTAGGATGGGTTTCTTACTGTTTTAAATATAGAATATATGAATTGTATATAAAATCTAGAATCTATGATATTTTTCATATTTTTGAATCTATGAAATCTATCCATTCACATCTGGGTTTCTGAGTGTCGTACTTATATTGCTCACATGACCTAGATTATTTTTTAGATTTCACATACAGACTATCCAAAATGTGGAATATAAAATATATTTCAGTATGCCTATTTCATTCACTTCCACAATACCTGATTTTTACTTATATTTCCCCATATACTTTCATCTTTATTCAAAATGGTTCTCTATGCAATCTTGTAAATATTCACCACTTCTATGGAAATTTACATTAACTACCAAGACAATAAAGGATACTAAACTATAAAAAAATTTGAACCATGTTCCATGAATTTCATCCCTCTATACATCAACCAGTCCAATATACCATACATAACACCATCCATGGAGATAGTTAAATGGACCCACCCTCACCTTTTAGGCACCTTTGTAAGGCCTCCAGCGACTAGTGTTGGAAAAATTGATCATATTTATTCATTTTTTTGGTCTATTATGTTTTATTATTATCATAAATTTTTATTTAATTTCACAAATAAAAATATGGGATTGTTACATTTGATGTTGTTGAAGTTCATTTAATATCAAACTGGGTACATGTTTTTTATCCAAAGGCTAGGTTTGTTTTTTATCCTCTATAAACAATTTCTTTAACTACAATCACATGTGGAAAATTTTTCATTCCATTTTATAAAAATTTCTCAGTGGTATGATTTTAAAATATATTAAGTATTCCAAATTCTATTTCAGGTAAAATTGATCATAAAATTAAATAAATGAACATATATTATTTTCACATGTTTTTCAAATATTAAAATATAGGATTTAAAAACTATGTATGTGTACTATGGTTTAGTATATTAATGTTTCATTTTATTCATTATTTTTTTAAAATCTAGTTGTATATATAATTATATAAGTAGATTAATTCATAAAATGTGTATTCAAAGAACTCTTTATTTTGTAGTATCATTTTAATTTCATGACTTAGTCATTTTCACAAATGTTTCTATTTTTGTTCATGATTGTTATAAAATGATATAAAATTTTTACAGCCTGAAAAACATATTTTCATAGAAGGTATTGAAATATAATTTTCATGTAGTTAAAAGTGAAAGTATAGTATGAATTTTATATTCTTAAATATATAAAACTTTTCTCAACAACCCTGAATTCAAGTATAAGTAATGATAGAAAATTATATTAACCTAAATTTAATCATCATAATTTTGTAACAACTATCTTGATATGTTATTAAATTTTGTAAACGTTTTATAAAAAAGTCTTTAAAAATATGTCATGTAATATTGTAATAAATATTAAACAACTTTAACTTCATTTTTTAAATTGATTCATTTTACTGTGATTTAGTTTTTAGAATTAAATTCATTTTTGGAATTCATTTTTATTGTGAAGCGTTTTTATATCATTACTTTGTAGTTGTTGGATGTAATTTCTATAGTTTGTTAGATGAAGAAGAACCATCAAGTATAATATTTTCTCAATTGTCTCTTACAGTAAAAGGACCCAATTATATGGCTTAAAATTCCAATATTTTTTCATCCAGGAGGTGATGAAATCCAACTTCCAATAACTGTTATATTTATGGTTGAACTATTTAACAAAGAAAAAGAACAAGTTATGAGGTTTAGTTTTGTACAGGTATTTATATGAATAGTTTTTTACCCGAAAGGATCCAAAATAACTTTTTTAGTTATGGTTTAGGTTCAATTTTTGAGAGTGTTGATGAAAAGTATTAAATTGGTGATATTGATGGATTGAAATTTTAAAAGTAATACTCCATAGTTTTTTATCGTGTTTTTATAGTTCCTAGCTCCCAACCTTTACTATTAGGTAGTACACTAAGAATTATGAGTCTCTTCATTATTCTCCTGATATGATGGAAAAATAATTCATTCTGTTTTAGAAGATTCATTTATTGGTGTAATTTAATGAAATATAATGTTCCTCTTCCTCTATAGAATGACGCTAAACTCTAGTTGTGTTTTCAAGTGGGTGAAAAAACATGTCTAAGTTCAAGTGATGATTGGAATATATTTATAATTAGTATAAATTTATCTTTTAGTAATGTTTTTTATATTTTTTTTTAATTTTTATTAATATTAATTATATTAGTATATAGCATAAAGTTTCACCACAAAATATAATAATGTGAATATTTTATTTAAAAATTAATCATAAATAGATATTATATTTTGATATTTTCTACTATGATAAACAAGTAAATTTTCTCAATAATATTAAGAATATAAATATAAATATAATTAATTATATTATCAATAGATTAATATTTCAAAAAATAATTTCAAATAAACCATGAAATTTGCTATCCATTGTAATTGTTAAAATTGTAGTTGTATTTTTTCCCTGTCATAACAAAGTTTAGAAATAGAGTATTTACCAATAATTTATTGAGAGGGTAATATATGTTGGTAATTTTTTTACCGATATAGAAATTGACTTTACCAATATATATGTCCCTATTAGAAGGATTTAATGATTTCTTAGTGATTTAAATATTATTGGGTAATGTTTAATGGATTTTTAAAATAGGGTTTCCATTTTCAATCAAAATAGAGTTGTATTATCCATGTGAAATTAAAATAAATATAATATATGATTTAAATAGTGATTTTGTTTCCATATTTTAGTGATATTTAATTGAATATATCATTAGGTTTAGTATGAAAAAGTCGATATATGATGTAGAATTAAGAAAGAATTCATCGTGAATAATCAAAATAAAGAGAGTAACAAGCCGAATGAAATGTTAAATATATCTTAAAAATGATTATTATAAACATTATGCTCATGTATTTTTTATATTGATGAGAAATAACCATTTTATATTCTTGTTTATTCTACTTATATCAGCATCACTACAAGATCCGTGTAATGACCTGTGATTTAAGTAAAAATATTCCCTAATTAAATACTACAAAAGTAGCTTATCTTGTATACAACAATGACCTAAAACGATCTGTGAAAAATTAGTTAAGATAATTATTGTAAGAATAAAAACTGTAGAAGATAAATAAAAGAAATAAATTATAAATGCATACTAATAAAAATTAAACAATTCATTATTCTTTAGTAAAATCTGTTTTATTTATATATTTTACTTTTCTTTAAAAAAAATATAAATTTTATAATATCTATTGGATAAAATGTGATAATATTTTAATTTTTAATTTCATAATTATCTTATTATAAATTATTCATCTTTCTTATAATCGATGTTTTTTAGGTAAATAGTGAAAAATACAATTCCTTAATAAAAAAGTAAATTTAATGACCATTTCATTATATAAGAAAGACATAAAATATTATATATCCTTTTAATTGATAAATTATATATTTAAGTAGTAAAACAAAATATTTTAATAATATTATTCTGTAATTCCCCGACCCCAGTTACCCAGAGTCAGTGCATTATCACATAACATTGGCATGATCACAAGAAATATCAAAGCTCGAAAGACCGATTAGTTTAGTAGCCTTGGAAACACTAGATATATTCAAAAAGTTTTACATTACATCATAAAAATGAAAACTAAAACAAAATAGTATCCATATTCCACACTTTTATCCCCTCATACTATCCCTGCAGGTCATTCATAATTTACTTCTTCACATCCTAGGAAAAATAAAACATAGAAAAGGGGTGAGCTCAAATGCCTAGTAAGGATAACAATATAGCGAAAACTTTCATAAATAAGAATAAACATTTAAGGAAATGTATAACTAAAACAAAATCCTTTTAAACATGAACATCAACATATTATGGAAAAAATAAGATGAAATAATTCCATTTACTTATTCGCATGGATATTCTACAAATAAAATAATCACATGCAATATCAATAACCACTTTCGTGATGATGGAATGCATAATGCCAGACTATCATAACCACATAGCCAAGGCCTCTGCCAAGACTACAAATAATATTTTTCCAAGGACTTATGCCAAGACACTAGTTTGTCTAATGAGACCTACCGATGCATCGAGGAGCTATAGCGGGCTCCACCTGTCACATATTAAGTCCAATGCATTACCATATGAAAAGGTTTAAACATAACATAAACATTCATATTAAAACTATCATAAGAAATGTAAATAATTCATCCATAAACCACGAATGGTATAAAAATAACACATCCACAGTCAAACTTATCACAAAACCTTCAATACAATATAGATGTTTTGTATCATAACAAATCAACTTCAAATAAGCTTAAAATCCATCAAAGGATGTTGACATAGATGAAATAAACACTCTTTTTAGAGAAATATCTCTTTCTATTTTGAAATCATTTAAGAGTCATATATCTATAAAATAAAACATTTTATTTGAAAATATTCTTATAAGCTTGTAAGGGAATCTTCGACGATTTTATAAAGGCGTAAAATAGCCGCACCCGCCGTATAAGTTAAAAAAACATTCTTGCCTTAATTCTGTCGAAAAGGTTAAAAAGGACCATGTTTGGAAAACGACAGAAAGATTCCTTTATAAACCACTTATAAAAGTCAAAAAGTGTATAAATGACTTTAACCCATATTCTAGTAAATAGTAAAAAAAAATTTGAAATACATTTTTAAGAAACATGGATGTGGATGATAAAGAAGTCCCAGTAGATTATTACGTATAAACAACCTCGGATAATGAAGAGATTGTGAAATAAACCCTTAACTTGTAATTTTCCTTGGTTAAGGGTAGGTTAACTTCCTGTATAATGGTGAAATAATTGTTATTAAATTATACAATAATCATATACATTAATATGATATCATATATGATCTTTTAACATTTATTTGTTGATAATATCTTAGTATTATCGTTATTTCGGGTGTTAACTTACTCATTTTATTTTATATGTTTTGTTACGTAAGTCGTGATTGTCATGGATAGTTTGTATATTATTCATATAAATAATGATATCAAGTCATTATATACTATTATTAATCATCAAATGATAATTAAACTTGGATGGATATGATGGATAATGAATCTCATCGCGTTTGTGGAGACTGTAGTCCGTACGTACGCACGAGCGACAATATAATTCTTTTGATATTAAAATAATATTTAATTGGATGTTATATCATATATACAGAATAATTATCATGTTATATTTATTATTTACATGAATTACACATCATTATTATACCCATCCAGATAATAATATTTTGAATAACAATTACACCACGAAGTGGAGACGGAAAGCCGTACGTACGCACGTATGGTGACATGTCATTCAAAGGATGGATAGAATACTGAAATATGGTTGTACCATGTTTATAATAACATAAAAGTATATATAATATACTGGATTTATTATTTTAGAATGGTAATAACAAAGAAAGAAGAAGTGGAAGAAGAAAGGAACTTGAAAAAGGGTGGTGAAATCATTACATCTTCTTTGGGTTCTTCCTTTTGATTTGCTCAAAAGGGATCCATAGGTTGGCTTTCTGACCAAAATAAGGCCTCTAGGTTGAAGTTAGTAAAGTTGATAGAGTATTTTGGCAGGGGTTGATAGATCCAAAAGGATTTGAATGTGTGAATTAGTGAGAAGGGGGAGTGCCCTTTTATAAGAGGGGTGAGGGTAACCTTTGGAAAAGCTAGAAATATTATTTTATAATAAATTCATATTCGGTTTCTAATGGCTCAAAAGTGGATTATTTAAAGGTTAAGGTGGTTATGGGTAGAAAAACACTCAACCAATAGATTTTATACACGCTTGGGGCATTATATTAACCTTATCTTTTAGTTTTAACTCTTAGTTAATTAGTTTGACATTTACCAGGTCACTTTGTATTTTTATATTATATAGTTAATAAACTTACTATATACCTCCAAGAGACCCCCAATTGGTCCATTAATGGTACACATATCATGATATAAGTCTCTTGGCCGAACCTTATATTTTTTGGAATTTAATATCAATTAATAATATAATATGTTTTCTAAAAACACTTTTATGTCAATTTTGACACTATTCAATCATTGATTTTTGTAAAAATCACAACAGAAGTATTACTTCGAAAAAAGTTAATTAAAAAATTCCTAACATTTCATATTAACCTATAAAATTAGTGTAATTCATAAAAAGTCTCAAATTATATTTATTTGGGTATTTATAATATCAATTATTTTAATTATGGTAATTACTACATCATCATTGTGTCATAAATAAATTAAACTATTTATTTTCTAAAAATTATAAATAAAATATCATTATGTAGGAAATCTCTTTAGCTTTCTAATGAATTTTTACAATCAAATTTACCTTATTTATAACCCTATATTAAAAATGTTTTAGTAAATAAACTTTGATTTTAACTCTTCTTTGAATTAAATAATAATAAATGTCCTAATCTAATCCAAGTGGACCTAAATGATAACATTTTATTCCTAAGGTTGTTTTTGGTCGAGATAAAATTGTCCAATATAATTAGGACATGTGTTAGGGTAATATTAATATCATTTTTACCCTGAATTACCCTATTTACTTTTAACCGTGGTAAATAAGAGTTAAAAGTTACTATTCACCAAAAAATATTTTCATCTCATTGAACCACATTTTACTCTTTGATATTAACCGTGTCTCTCAGATTTTTGAAATTCCACTCACAGAAGCGGTAAAATTAAGTTTTATGAAAAATTCAGTTTTTTAACTACCACTTAGTGGTTTCACTATTCATCAAAAAATGAAGTTTTTCAGAAAAATACCAAAAATTCACACTAAGCTAATTTCGATATTCCGGATCCAAAAATGAAGTCCATTTTGAAAAATAAAATTTATAAATTTCAAAAAGTGGGTATTACTATTCATAACGACTAGTTTGATTGGTTGTGGTGTGTTAGAACTCGATGTTGCATACAACACACGCTATTGCATTATTCAAAGAGAAGTGTACCGTAGAAGCTTGGGGTGTTACATTCTCCCCTCCTTCAAATAATTTCGTCCTCGAAATTTTTAGAATACTACCGCATGAAAACAAATCGGGTGGTTCTTCATCATAAGTTCCTCAGGTTCCCACATTGCCTCTTCCATCTTATGGTTTCTCCATAAGACTTTTACCAGACGAGTCATCCGGTTTCTCAATACTTGTTCTCTCATATCAAGAATCTTGATGGGATCTTCGCAATAAGATAGATTGGGTTCCAGTTATAATTCCTCATAGGTGAGTACATGCATTGGGTCAGGCATATATTTCCTCAATAGTAATATGTGGAACACATCGTGAACTTTGGAGAGATTTGGCAGCATTGCCAAAGGCTAAGCTACAGCCCCAATTCATTCTAGAATTTCCAAAGGTCTGATGTACCTGGGACTCAATTACCTTTCTTACCAAAACTTATGACTCCCTTCCATGGATATACCTTCAGTAAAACATGATCACTGACTTGAAATTCCAAATCCTTCCTTTTATTATCGGCATAGCTCTTCTGCCTACTTTCAGCTGCTTTGATATGGTTTTGGATTACCTTCACCTTTTCCATCGTTTCCTCCACCAGTTTTGGGCCTACAAGTTTTCTTTCACCAACGTCATCCCAACAGGTTGGTGTGCGACATCTCTTTCCGTATAATGCTTCATATGGTGCCATATGAATACTCGAATGAAAGCTATTGTTATAGGAAAATTCTACCAGAGGTAAATATTGATCTCACATACCCTGAAAGTCAAGTGAGCAGGATCTCAACATGTCTTCTAAGGTTTGAATAGTTCGTTCTGATTGTCCATCTGTTTGAGGGTGGTAGGCAGTGTTCAAATGAAGTTCTGTATCCAAGGATTTCTGAAGACTTTTCTAGAATATTGAAGTAAAACGGGGATCACGATCATAAATAATCAATAGGGGTACTCCATTAAGTCTCACAACTTCATTAATATATAGTCTTTCTAGTCGTTCAAGTGGTAAATCTTCCCTTATAGCAAGAAAATGTGCTGACATGGTTAGACAATCAACAATAACCCATATTGAATTGTTCCATCTAGTAGTCTTTGGTAGTCCCATGACAATGCCCATCGTGATATTATCCCATTTACACTCAGGTATGGGAATATGTTGCAATACTCCACCAGGTTGTTGCCTTCCAGCTTTCACTTGTTGAAAAACCATACATCTTGACACAAAATCGACAATCTCCCTCTTCATGTTGTCCCACCAAAAATTTTCCTCCAAATCTCTATACATTTTGGTGCTCCCAGGGTGTATAGAGAATTTGGAACAATGAGCATCATCCAGCAATTCCCTTTTTAGATCAGGTATATCGGGAACACAAAGTCTCTTCCCGAATTTCAAAATTCCTTCTTCATACACAAAGTCTCTCAATCTCCCATCCTTCATAGCTTTAATCTTCTTTCGAAATTATTCATCATCGGTCTAATAAATATTAATCCTTTCTAGTAAAGATGGTTTGGAAACCATTTGAAAAAGTATTTATGTTTCACCTTCCCTGGTTATTCCCATGTCCATCTTCACTAGATCCTTGAAAATTGGATCCCTTTCAATTCTCATATTGTTCAAAACTCCATGATCTTTTCTGCTCAAATCATCTGCCACCTTGTATTCATTCCCCGGGTGGTAGTGTATCATGTAATCATAATCCTTGAGTAATTCAAGTCATCTCCTTTGCCTCATGTTGAGTTCTTTTTGGGAGAAAATATACTTCAAACTCTTGTGATCAGTATAAATCTCACATTTTCACCATAGAGGTAGTTCCTACATATCTTCAATGCAAAGATAACAGTTGCTAACTCTAGATCATGAGTATGATAGTTTTGTTCATGAATTTTCAACTGTCGTGATGCATAGGCAATAACCCTATCATTCTACATAAGGACACAACCAAGTCCTTTCTTCGATGCATCACTATAAATAACGAACCCATCATTCTCCGATGGTAGAGTCAATATAGTAGCATTGACTAATCTTCTCTTTAGTTATTCGAAACATTCTTCACACTCTTTTTTCCAAACAAATTTAACCCCTTTACGTGTGATCTTCGTTAATGGGTTATCCAATCGGGAAAAATTCAGGAAGAAACGTCGATAATAACCTGCCAAACCAATAAAACAGCATACCTCAGTTATACTCATAGGTGCTGGACATTATTGGATTGCCTTGGTATTAGAAGGATCAATAGAGATTCCATCTTTAAACACAATATGGCCAATAAAAGAAATCTCTTGAATCCAGAATTCACACTTGCTAAACTTCCCATATAATTCATGTCTTCTCAGAGTCTTCAGGATAAAGCGCAAGTGATTTTCATGATCTTTGAAGCTTTTGAAGTATACCAAGACATCATTAATAAATACCACCACAAATTCATCGATATATTCCTTGAAAACTGTATTCATTAGATCCATGAATATAGAGGGTGAATTAGTCAATCCAAAAGGCATTACTGTAAACTCGTAATGCCCGTACCTGGTTCGAAATGCTGTCTTCGGAATGTCTTCCTTCTTCATACACAACTGATGGTATCTAGATCGAAGGTCAATCTTTGAAAAGTATTGAGATCCATGCAGTTGGTCAAATAAATCATTAATGAGCGGTAGGGGATACTTGTTCTTTATTGTTATAGCATTGATCTCCCTATAGTCGATACATAACCTCATAGATCCATATTTCTTTTTAACAAAACAACAGGGGCTCCTGATGGAGAAACACTAGGGCAAATAAATCCCTTATTACTCAATTCCTCTAGTTGTTTATTTTGATAAAATAATTCTATAGTGTCCATTCTATAAGGGGTCTTCGATATAGGCTTTGATCCATGAATTAAATCAATTGAAAATTCAACTTATCGTTCTAGAGGATGTCCAGTTAAATCTTCCGGAAACACATCTACATATTCTTTCACAATAGGTGCATACTCTATTTGAACATTCCTTTCCTCACCCACAATCATTTCATTCTCTTCCTCCCCAATAATTGAATTCAGTTGAGCTACTGGGGGTGGATCTAAATAAGAATTAGGTGGTGATGATTCTTCTCTAAAGATAAGGTATTCCTTATCATCATCATCAAAAATCGTAACCTCCTTCTTCTTATCATAAATCTTCACATCATGGTATAAAACCCAGTCCATACCGAGGATTATATCAAACTCAATCATAGGTATGACGATGAGATCAGTAGATAAATAACATGTATGTGCTCAAATGGGGACTAATTCAAAAAACTTTATTGCAATGATATCTCCCTTAGGAGTTTTAACTGGCAAATCCCTTGTTAAATCAAATTGAAAATATCTAATTTTCTTAGCAAACTGGGAAGATATGAAACAATGCGATGATCTAGAATCAAATAATGCATTTTCTAAACTTGAGGAAACCATTAAATTACCTGCCACCACGTCTTTCGGAGCTTCTACCTCAGCAGTAGTGATAGCATAATCTTGGCCATGATCCCTTGGCCTTTTTTGAGGTAAGTTCCCCTGACGCTTAGGACATTCATTTGCATAATGTCCCATCTCCCTGCAATTGTAGCACTGAACATCGGTAGATTCCTTCTTCCCTTTGCAATCATGAGCTTGGTGGACTTTTTCACCACACTTGTAATAGAAACCCATTCCCTTCAAGAAAGTACTGGGGTGTTTCTTCCCACATTTACGACAAGATGGATATTCATCCTTTCCCTTCTTCCCATTATTTGCATTCCCAGATTGATCAAAAGATCTCTTCTTCTCTTGCTTTGCTTTAATGACAAAAGACTTAGAGAATTCCTTTTCTGTTTTGATAGCACATGAGACAATGTCTTCGTACGATGAGAAGGATTGTGAGACTAATGCTCGACGGAGAAATGGTTTTAACCCCTCAAAGAAATGATCAATCTTACTTCTTGGGTTACGTATATAATCTCCATAATACGTTGCTAACCTTGTAAAGTTATCCTTATACATTGCGACATTCTCATCCTCTTTTTGTCTTAGACTCAGAAATTTCTTTTCCATATCTGCTCGATGGTCACGAGGAAAGTATTTTTCTAAAAACAGATCTTTGAACTCCCCCCATTCCATATTTTATACTTCATCACCATCCTTCGTGTTTTGAATCAATGGCCACCATTGATCAGTATCTCCAGTGAGGCAGTAAACTGCCATGATAACTTTTTCTCATTCACTACTTCCCAAAGCCTGAAATATTTCTCTAGGGAACTTATCCATTGATCATCTACTAATAGATTTGTACTCCCATTGAATGTTGGTGGTTTCTTCCTCGTGAAGCGATCTAACAATGAACCTCCATGATGTGGATCAGGGTGCTCCATACGGTTAAGGTTATTATTCATAACCTGAGTGAGTTGTCCCAGTATGGTGATTAGTTGATCAGCACCAGTTGCATCACCAGCTCCACTATAATTATCTTGAGTAGGAGGGAAATCCCTACATGCATTATGTGCATTGATACAGTTTCCATTTCTTCCACCAGGCACCATTTCTAAACAATGACATAAACTAGATCAGTTTATGAATCAAAATACATAATTCCATACTTATAAAACACTTAAAATAAATTGAACTATTTATGGATATAATCCATAATCACAAAAATGTTTTCTTTGAGGAAGTATATACTCATAAACCCTTCATAATGATTTGTAAAGAAAATGAGAGTTATTCTAAGCATATCCCCCGGGAGTGTCGTAACCAAGAGTGCAGCAAGGCCCATTGCCGTGCACCAGTTCCCGTTCGAGTCTAGCTCAAAGTGGTGTTTTAAGGTTTTACCCCTAGGTATATCTGTACCAGAGATGCCTCTACCTGCTCGTATCCAGATAGGGATGTATTGCTCGAAAAACTCACAAAATCTCTACAATACCAAAATTCTAGGAAGTTCTTCTATACTAATCTTCAAAGTCCATCTTAGGTCTATGTGCTCTAATCAAGGTTTATCTAAATCTAGCTTCCAAGTATTGTACTAAACTTCCTCTGATACCAACTGTAATTCCCCAACCCCAGTTACCCAGAGTCGGTGCATTATTATATAACATTGGCATGATCACAAGAAAGATCAAATCTCGAAATACCGATTATTTTAGTTGCCTTGGAAACACTAGATATATCCATAAAGTTTTAAATTACATCATAAAAATGAAAACTACAACAAAATAGTCTCCATAGTCCACACTCTTATCCCCTCATACTATCCCTGTAAGTCATTCATAATTTACTTCTTCACATCATGGGAAAAATAAAACATAGAAAAGGGGTGAGCTCAAATTCCCAGTAAGGATAATAATATAGCGGAAACTTTCATAAATAATAATAAACATTTAAGGCAATGTATAACTAAAACAAAATCAATTTAAACTTGAACTTCAACATAGTATGGAAAAAATAAAATGAAATAATTCCATTTACTTATTCACATGGATATTCTATTAATCGAATAATCACATGAAATATCAATAACCACTTTCATAATGATGGAATGCATAATGCCAGACTATCATAACCACATAGCCAAGGCCTCATGCCAAGACTAAAAATAAGATTTTTCCAAGGCCTTTTTCCAAGACACTAGTTTGTTTCATGAGACCTACCGATGCATCAAGGAGCTATAATGGGCTCCACCCCTCATATATTATGTCCAATGCATTCCCATATGAAAAGGTTTAAACATAACATAAACATTCATATTAAAACTAGCATACGAAATGTAAGTAATTCATCCATAAACCACGAATGGTATAAAAATAACACATCCATCGTCAAACATATCACAAAACCTTCAATACAATATAGAAGTTTTGTATCATAATAAATCAACTTCAAATAAGCTTAAAATCCATCAAAGAATTTTGACATAGATGAAATCAAAACTCTTTTTAGAGAAATATCTCTTTTTATTTTGAAATCATTTAAGAGTCATATATCTATAAAATAAAACATTTTCTTTTAAAATATTCTTATAAGCTTGTAAGGGAAGCTTAGACTATTTTATAACGGCGGAAAATAGTTGCACCCGCCATATATGTTTAAAAAAACAATCTTACCTTAATTCTGTCGAAAAGGATAAAAAGGACCTTGTTTGGAAAATGACGGAAATATTCTTTTATAAACCACTTATAAAAGTCAAAAAGGGTATAAATGACTTTAACCCATATTCTAGTAAATATTAAAAAAAATGTTATGAAATAAATTTTTCAGAAACATGGATGTGGATGATAAAGAAGTCCTAGTATATTATTACGTATAAACAACGTTGGATAATGAAGAGATTGCGAAATAAACCCTTACCTTGTACTTTTCCTTGGTTGATGGTAGGTTAACCTCATGTATAATGGTGAAATAATTGTTATTAAATTATAAAATAATCATATACATTAATATGATATCATATATGATCTTTTAACATTGATTTGTTAAATATATCTTAGTATTATCGTTGTTTCAGGTGTTAACTTACTCGTTTTCTTTTATATGTTTTGTTACGTAAGTCGTGTTTATCATGGATAGGTTGTACCTTATTCATATACAAAATTATATCAAGTCTTTAGATACTATTATTAATCATAAAATGAGAATTATACTTGGATGGATACGATGGAGAATGAATCTCATCACGTTCATGGAGACGGTAGTCCGTACGTACGCACGAGCGAAAATATCATTCTTTTGATAATAAAATAATATTTAATTGGATGGTATATCATATATAAAGAATCATTATCATGTTATATTTATTATTTACATTAATTACACATCATTATTATACCCATCCAAATAATAATGTTTTGAATAACAATTACACCACGACGTGGAGACGGTAAGCCGTACTTACGCACGTATGGTGACATGTCATTCAAAGGATGGATAGAATACTTAAATATGGTTGTAAAATGTTTATAATAACATCAAATTATATATAATATACCGGAGTTATTATTTTATAATGGTAATAACAAATAAAGAATAAGTGGAAGAAGAAAGGAACTTGAAAAATGGTGGTGAAATCATTACATCTTCTTCGGGTTCTTCCTTTTGATTTGATCAAAAAGGCTCCATAGCTTGGCATTATGATCAAACTAAGGCCTCTAGGTTGAAGTGAGGGAAGTTGAGAGAGTATTTGGGTAGGGGTTGGCCGAGCCAAAATGCTTTGAATGTGTTAATTAGTGAGAAGGGGGAGTGCCCTTTTATAAGAGGGGTGAGGGGCACCTTTGGAAATGCTAGAAATATTATTTTATAATAAATTCATATTCGTTTTCTAATAGCTCCAAAGTGGATTATTTAAAGGTTAAGGTGGGATGGGTCAAAAACCACTCAACCAATAGAATTTAGACAGGTTTGGGTCATTATATAAACCTTATCTTTTAGTTTTAACTCTTAGTTAATTAGTTTGACACTTACCATATCACTTTGTATTTTTATATTTTATAGTTAATAAACTTACTATATACCTCCAAGTGACCCCAAATTGGTCCATTAATGATACACCTATCATGATATAATTCTCTTGGCCAAAACTTAGATTTTTAGGAATTTAATATCAATTAATAATATAATATTTGTTTTAAAAACTCTTTTATGTCAATTTTGACACTATTCAATAATTGATTTTTGTAAAACTCACAAAATAAGCATTACTTTGAAAATATTTAATTAAATCAATCCTAACATGTCATATTAACCTATAAAATTAGTGTAATTCATAAAAAGTCTCAAATTATATTTATTTGGGTATTTATAATATCAATTATTTTAATTATGGTAATTACTGCATCATCATTGTGTCATAAATAAATTAAATTATTTATTGTCTAAAAATTATAAATAAAATATAATTAAGTAGGAAATCTATTTATATTTCTAATTAATATTTAAAATCGAATTTACCTTATGTATAACCCTATATTAAAAATGTTTTAGTAAATAAACTTTGATTTTAACTCTTCTTTGAATTAAATAATAATAAATGTCCTAATCTAATCCAAGTGGACCTAAATGATAATATTTTATTCCTAAGGTTTTTTTGGTCGAGATACACCAGTCCAATAGAATTAGGACATGTGTTATGTTAATATTAATATCATTTTTACCCTTAATTACCCTATTTACTTTTAACTGTGGTAAATAAAAGTAAAAAGTTACTATTCACCAAAAATTATTTTCATCTTATTGAACCACATTTTACTCCTTGATATTAACCGTGTCTCTCGGATTTTCGAAATTCCTCTCATAGAAGCGGTTAAATTAATTTTTATAAAAAATTCAGTTTTTTAACTACCACTTAGTGGTTTCATTATTCATCAAAAAATGAAGTTTTTCAGAAAAACACCACAAATTCACCCTAGGCTAATTTCGATATTCCGAATACAAAAATGAAGTCCATTTTGAAAAATAAAATTTATAAATTTCAAAAAGTGGGTATTACTATTCATAACGTCTAGTTTGATTGGTTATGGTGTGTTAGAACTCGATGTTGCGTATAAAACATGCTATTGCATTATTCAAAGAGAAGCGTACTGTAGAAGATTGGGGTGTTACATATTCTCTATTTATAAAAGATGCATTCAAAATTTTATGAATATAAGTAATATTTTCCAATATAATTTTTTTTGTTATTTCATACTAATTAAATATTATTTAGGTAAAATTATGTTTTTTATTTTGTTTAATTACACATTATTTTTTTTAAATAAACTAATTTATATCATGATAAGAAAGGAAATGGATAATTATACCCTACACATAATTTTTTTAGCTTAAAATACACTTATTCTCAAAACATGTTTTTTCTAAACATGTGATATTTTTAAAATTAATTTTCATTACATATATAATCATTATATGATAATTTTTTTTCGTATTTATAATCATTATATCCCAAATCTAGTGTGAGGATAATTTTATTTTTATTAATTAAACTAAATTAATTTGTTAAAAATTAGTTTCTTTGATAAAATATAAAATATTAAAAATATTAAATCAAGGGTTAAATGTCATGAAACATATTAAAATTTTCCATTCAACTGATTTTTTAGGAGATTATAATTCATATATTATCCAAAAATCCATAATTTACCACTTTTTGAGCCACACCACATTTGAAGCATGTGCTTTCTTATAAAGTTAGAATAATTAATAAAATGCCAGTATATCAACTAATAAATGGGACCACTCACCTCCACTCATTTAATTATAACTATATTCATTTTACTTCATCATATATTCAAAATATAATTTTATTAACAAATTTATTTACAAGGTGGGTTCTAAGGTAAAATATAATTTCTCAATTTGAGTACTTTCTTTTCCTAAACATCATATCTTTTCTTTTTTACTTGAAAAATATAATTTTCTAATTCCAATATAATGAAACTATTATATTTGGTATGCTGAACATTATTATTCTATTTGAATTATAATTAACAATCATTCACATCTTCTATTAATCAATATGAAGCCGTCATTTTTGTTTTTTCATACTACCACATCTACAAAGGGACGGATTTAGTTTTCCCCCACCACAATTATTGGATGATTATAAGTGTGAAATTTAATAAATAATATATAATATGTAATATAATTTTGGTTATGAAGATATTAATTATACTCAAATTTCATTACCTATCAATTTTTATAAAAGAAAATGTTAAATGTGCATTATGAGGACTACTACCTCCATAAAGTAATATATCTCATTATTCATATAATTAATTAATTATTTATTAAAATATATTAAAAGATGATTGACAACCATAAAATTATATAAATAAAATCATTATTCTTATTTGATAATTATATTATTCATAAATAAACAACATTCATATTCATAATCATCCATTAAATATTGTATGTTCATGTTTGAATTGGTCTAACGACGTACTTAAATAATCATATACAAAAATATCATGGATGACTAGGAGAATATAATTACGAATGATATATGATATAAATAATTAAATAAAATTTTAATTTTTTTTTGAAATTGTAACATTAATATTTAACACATAAATTAATAAATTGTTGTTTATTTGTTAAAAATAATTGAATTATGTTTTTCACCAGTTTTTTCCCTTAAAACTGTAACAAAAAATCTCCTAAAATGGAATAAAAAATTTACAAAATATCACAAAAAATAAGTTAAATTACGGTATATCGTCAATGAATGGTTAAATTTGTGATAATAATTAAGAAAAAACCCTGATATTTTGTAAATATTTCAAAATAATCAAGAATATTCACACCGGATGTTGAAAATAAAAAATAACTAACTAATATGTATACATAGAATAATTATAAGAAAAGTTTATAAAATGTTAAATGAATAATGTTTTTCAATTTCTTATAAATATAATTATATTTTTAATACATGAGGATAGAGTGCGATCAATTATGAAGGAATTCAAAAAAAGATTTTCTTATTCCAAATTTTCACCCCTTGAGACATACTTTTTATTATACACCATCCCATCAATGGAATTGGGTATCTAATATCCCAAAAATATTTTTTATAATCATCCAAAAATTATTTATGGTATTTAATGTTTATTTTTAAATCATATACTTTAATGGGTATTTATTTGAATATTTTTATCTTTGTAAGGGTTTCCTTGAGTCAATTTCTAGTTCATTAGTTTGTAGAATTTCTTACTCAAAATAATTTTCAGGCATTATTTGACCCTATTATTACACAATTTTATTCTTTTTTCCTTTTTTAATACATTAAATTACTTCTCATCTCCAATTACCATATATTTGGTAAGAAAATTTCAATAATAAAAGTATAATTATGGTAAGAATATCTATCATTATTACCGATGAATCATATCTTCCATATATCTATTTTCTGTATAGAAATTGTTTTTATATTAAAATATGAATATTTTTTATTTTATATTATTCATATTTTAATTCAAATATTTTAAAAAATTAAAGTCATTTAACATATCTCCAACATGGTTTTTTCATTAAAATAACCTTAAAATTTTAATTATTGATCTTATTATCACTATTTAGTACTCCAGAGTTATCATCCTAATGTTTTTTTACTTTTGATGGATTATTTATTTGGAATGATTTATAAATAAATTAAATTCACATTTTATATATTTATAAAAAAATGAAAGTAATTCTCACATCATATTTTATAACAGTTGTTAAAAGGTTTTTGAAAAAAATTATTATTTTCACATATTATTTTTATCCTTGGTTTATCTCTAATGAAGTGATTCTTTAATCACCTTATATATTTCACTAGAAAATGATTCATTTTAAATAAATGTGATTTTTTATAAACTTTGATTACCTAATTTAATGTTATGTGATATGTTTTAGAAACCTGTTCTTTTTATGTGGGTTCTTTAAGATGAGATGATCATTGATTTTAACTGGTACACATATGTATAGATGAGGTTTAGTTGGATTCTATAACACCATTCAATTCATTTGTTAATTTTTATGTCTCATGATATAGTCAATTTTTGAGATAATTATTTCTTAACATATTCATGGGAATAATGAGTTTTATAATAAAGGCTTTCCCATTTTAATAGTTATTCCATATTTGGATGTTTTTTATCAATTTATTCTAAATTTGAGTGGTTATTTCCATATTCAAAATAATCCTTGTTTTTATTCTTTTACATATATTTATAATTCTATATTTTTTCATATAATCATGTTTTATGATTATTTAGGTGTATTTTGAGTTATGTCATAACTTTTTTGCTTCCTTAATGATCTTTTTTTGATCTTATGTTTCTATATCTTGTTTTATAATTATAATTTGTGGTTTATGATATCTATATATGATATTTATCTAGTTAATAATGTTTTTTTTTCGTGTTTTTGATCTCATATATTATGATATGTTTTCCAGTTACTGAGCATTTGAGATCAACCCTTTCTTTTGTTTCCATCCCCCCATGTAATGAGGATTATTATATCAAGTGATATATCTAGAAAATGTAATATTTCAGTGTGATTATAGACTAGTTATTTCAAGTGTTGTAAAATAATATTTTTATGTAGACAAACTATAAGACATTATACATTTCATTCTTATGGTTGTGAGATTATTTTGAGATGTATTATCTAAATCATGAAATTGTAGTACTATTCAAGTTATGCTTAATTTGGGTTGCATATATTGGTTTCAATGTGTGATATAGTTATTTTTTAGATATTATTTAAAACAATATTAGCTAAATTACAAATTACATGTGTAATGTATAAGTATAAGTATATGATAGAATCCTAAAATTTTAGAAAATTAGAGATTGTGTGGTTTTCCTGGAAACTAAATCCAGGTCTTGATACTATTAGTGGATGAAGGAACTATAAAAATGTATATAGGGGTAGTAACACTGAATGGGGTGTTTTGGTTATTAATTCAAACCTTACATAGTTCACAATAAAGAGTTCTAACTACAAACATTTTTTAACACCCCTAGGGGGATATGATTTTGTTAATTGTTATTTTCTTTGTTGTCCATTTTGAACTATTTGAATATCTAACTAGTTTAGTTCTAAAACTAACCATTTATAACCTAAATGAATACCTACAAATCATAGGGTATGGAGTTCACATAAATTATGAAATCAGCCTTATATGTTTATAATTTCCTTATTTGTACATTCATTAACTTATGTATACTTATTCCCAATTATAATTTAGTCATTTAAATGGTGGGATCCTGAAATTACCGTTTTAGAAATTGGATTAATAGAAAATGTAAACATTTTCTCATAAGGGAACATAATGATATAGGATCATGGATTAAAAAATTCATTTAAATTCTCACCAACTCTCTCAATACATTGGTAGTAATGAAAACTATTTTAAGCTCTTGAATTCCAAAAGGAATGACAAACTCATTATCGAGTCATTCCTATGGAAACATCCTCCATCTTTTAGTGAGTCTTCTAATTAACTAGTTTCTAATTAGTTGTTCTATTTTATAGATAATATATTTTTAAATATCTTGTGGTTATACATTGATAAGGTCATTTTAATCGTCTGTCATTTAGAAAGTGACACTAACCAGTGGTGGACTCTCATTACTATTACCTTGGAAAGGGAGGATGTAAACCCTATGTAATTGGAAGAGTTAAATAATATATTTTTCACAAACTGTTTCCCTCATACTCATCACACAAAATTCAGTGGGATTTCTAGGAATTTAGTAACAAATAAGATGAATTTATTAGATCTTATGATGAAAATTTCAAAATACTCACGATATATGACTTTGGTTCTATCTGCAATACTAAAATTAATATTGATCACTTATTTAAAATATTTAAGACTAGCATTAAAATGGTGTTATTCATAAGATAATTAAGCATCTATGAAGATATTTTTCATTGGGCTCATAAAGAATATATGGAAATTAGATCCTCTCATTATTCAGGGGAATAAAAAAGGAAAGTGGAGTATCGTGGAATCTCTGATGATAGGAAACATGGTAATAACACATTCTAATTTTATAAATTGAATGGATTTGGGGGGAATAAAATTATTAATTTCTTCATGGGATTAGGGAGGTGTTTTATGTGCCGTAAATCAAGACACAAACACTATAACAAATGATGTAATGTAAAGAGTTTGATAAATACAACAGAAGAAAAGATAGTCCTGACTAATTATCCACCCACACTATAGTGATTCAAGTATAAGGAGTTCAAACATCATTGGAATAAATGACCCAAACCTTAGTACAATGAAGAAAATATGTGACAAAAAACCCATAATCCAAGGGAACAAGGAAGGGAATTCATTATCACCACCACTTAGTTAGTTCACAATAATGAAGTGGTATGCAGTACAATTGATCTATTTTTAGATTTTTTAATAACTTATTTTATTCTAGTTTTTCATAGTTTATTATATCAAACAAGATTTATAAGAATTAGGAATCACCACCTTAAGTAATGAATATTTAACTATTTGTAAAAAACCCTTGGTGTAAAAATGATCACCACTAAGATATATAAATATTCATTGATTGAGATTTTGGAGAGGATATTCCCTATAGATATAATTATTATTAATTTGGTGGAATTTTACACTATAATTTTTATGAATATTATTAATCTACATTAATAACATGTCAACTGTTATAATATAGAAATATCATTTAATATCCAAAATCATAAAATTATCAAGGATTAACACAAATATTATTATGAACATCCTATAGAATAAAAGTTAATAACATGGGTAATGATAACTAACAATTATAGAATATTAACTCAAATAATGAGGGCGAAATTAAAATATTGTTGATACTCATATTTTATAGTATCATACTAATGTATTTTTGGATGAACTTCCTTGTCTTCCTCTTGAGTATGAGGATGAGTTTCAAATTGAAATCATATTTAGATCCATTACTATATTAAAAGGTATATATATGATGGATCCCATATTTTTTCATGAATTAAATAAGAAACTGAAAGAGAATCCAGAATGGGTTTTTATGTCCCTTGGTGCTTTGTTATGGGTTACAATAGTCTTATTTTTCAAAAATACGGATGGATCAATGCATCGTTCCATTGATTATTATTATATTAATATAATCACATTCAAGAACATGTACCATCATCCCCATATTGATAATCTATTTAATTAACTAAAATGATACCTATAATTTATAAAGACTTAACTTTGATCTAGATATAATCAGTTAATGTTTAAAAGTGAGGATATTTCCAAGAAATATTTACATGCGAGGTATGTACATTATGAATTTATAGTGATACGGTTTAAACTTATAAATTTTCTGTTATCTTTATGTATTTAATGAATTGCATCTTTAGAGACTACCATGATCAATTTGAGGCCATCATTATAGTTGAGATTCTTATATATTAAAATAATTTATAAGAATATTAAGATATTTATATGATTTTGTTGAGGACCATGGGGAAACAAAAACTGTATCCCGAATTTAGAAATGGTAAATCCTAAAAAAAGACATGATAATTATTGGGTCTTGTATTCACAAAATAGGCCATATTAGTATATTAATCAAAGAAAAAAGTTATCATGCAATGGACCAGGATGAAACATGTAAGTAAGAACTATAGTTTTATCTGATTATCAAGTCATTTTAGGAATTTTCTGTGTAATTTTTCATTGAAATCAAATCCAATAAATATTTTGAAATTGATGTTAATAAGGTTTTTTTAGATTGATAAATATAGAGGAAATTACAAGTAACTAAGAAAATGGGTTCTCACCATTCATATACTTACATTACCCTATAGTGGGGAAGGGTTTGTAAAATACAATTATTCTATAAAAAAGGGCTTGGTTTTCATCTCATTATAAATGACATTATACTTTTTTATTCCTCTTTAAAATTAAATACATATGAGAAAAATAATCAACACATGTTTTTGTTTCGGTAGCGGTGATCGTTGTATTAAAGATCTTATGACATTGTCTATAAGAAGAAAAGTGGTATATATAAACAAATCACAAGAGATTAAAATATATATTCACATAAAATGAGTTGAATGTTTTATAAAGTAGATTATTTTAATTCATAAAACATTATCCAAACTCAATAAATTACACCCAAGGAAGGAAAATTAGCTAGTTAATGAACTAAGTAGGTAATATCATGATACTTTATAGATGATGAGGATTTAATAAGACCAAATAAATATGTATTTTTTGAGGATGAATATTTATGTCTATATGTGAGGAAATAAAATATATCTTCCCAAATTTACAAATCAATATTCTATACAAAATAAGATAAAATAATCTCATAAATATGATATCAAGAAACAAACAAAAAAGCTATAAGAATTTCCTTAGTTTACCTTTGATAAATATGTAGTTATATAGTTTTGGAACTTGTACATGTGTCCCATAAAAATAAAAATAAAGGTAGAAAAATTTGGGTGATGCACATTACACATCATTAAATACTCACCTAGGATGTAAAATGATATATATACATCAAAAACAAAAATAACTGGTGTAATGGAATGAAAATAGAAATCTACAATTTGATATCTTGATGATTTCTTTGGAAGAAAGTTAAGGATGAATGAAAAAAATCTATGTGTATGTAGTAACCATTAACCATTATAGGATATAAATGGGTAAACATCCCCATGGATGACATTTTATGACTCCAAAAAATGTCTAAAGTTTGTAATAATATTTGGTTTATAGTTGATATCCTTATAAATATAGTGAATTTTATTTCCATCAAATAATATTTCTCCCTTGAAAAACTCTCCAATTTATGAATAAGGGATGTGGTAAGGCTGAATAGTGTACCAATATCAATAGAATATGATTTTTATCCATGATTTACCTTTTTGTGGATAAGTCTTCATACCAAATTAGAGATAGAGAAGAGTTTAAGAACTAAATATCATTCTCAAATATATGGTCAGTCTAAGAGGGCCATTCAAACACTATAGAATATGGTCAGATCTTGTTCAATTTATTTCAAAAGATGTTGGAGTTAACACCTCCCTGGTATAGTTATCATATACAAATATTTTCAATTATAACATTCAATTTGAACCATATGAGTCTATTTATAGGATGATATGCAGTACTCCAACTTGTTGGAAATTTCTTAGTGAGTGGAAGTTGATAGTATTGACCACATCTAATAAATAAAAGAGAAGGTTCAAACCATTTAGAAATATATAAAATTGGAAAAAAGATTAAAAATAATTATATAGATAATCCTCGATGAGATATATATTTAAAAGATTGTGAGAATGTATTCCTTTAATATATCCTTGGAATCGTGTTATGGATTTTAGAACAATGGGATGTTGAACCCTAGATACATTAGTCTCTTTGAGATCCTTGACCATGTGTGGGTTATATCATGTTGCATAGATCTCCCTCCACAACACTATTAATGAATTACATACCATATCCATCACTTTTACTAATATTGGATGGTGTACAACTAAAACATCACCTTTCATAAGAGTAGTAACTTATGAAAATTATAGATCAAATATACAATGATTTGAAAAAAACCACCCATCATGTAAAATTTTTATGGTGGTTTCATATTTTTGAGGAGACTAAAATGGATGCTAATCACGTGATGTGAGAAAATTACCATCACAAGATTTCCTCAGTGTAGTAAAACTATGATGAAGAAATTTTTTAAGGGGGATAGAATGTAGCAACCCATTTTTTTAAATACTTTTATACTATTAAATTCTATGTGAGTATATTTTCTTGTATGAAACACATAAATAAAATTACTAATGGCATATAATATTTAATAATTATAGTAATAATAAAACCTATAGTAGAAAAAAGATAGTAATAAATTAGATATCCATTCACTTATTTCCTAAATAGTAAATTAATTTTCATTAAAATTAGTTTTCTTTATATATTAAATTTTTCATCTAAAAACGAAATTTATATATTTAATATTTTTAATTATATAAAATGTTATCATTTTTTATTTAATAATGTCAAAATTATATTCTTATGTATTTTTGGAATTTTTATGAAATAGTTTGTTTTATCTAAATAATTAAAAGTACAATTTATAGAAAAACTATAAATTTTATAACAGTATCATTATATAATAATTGTATATAAGTTTATAAAACATTATAACTAATAGATAAATTATTTTTGAATTAAAACTGTATATTTTTAAAAAACTATTATAAAGTTATAAAACCCATATTTTTCATTTTATAAACATATGTAATAGTTTCAGATAAAATAATTTTTTTGGTCATTAATTTTAATTAAATAGAATATATGTAAAATTTAATTGGATGTATTTGAAAGAAAAAAAATCATTTAATTTTTTATAATAAACCAATTTATATCATAATAATCAAATAAATGGATAGTTTTACCCTACACGTAAATTATATAACTACAAAACAAACTTTTTCTTGAAACGGGGTTTTAAAGGTTACATGTACTAATGTTAAAATAAATTTTTCTTACACGTGTAAATATTATATTATAAAAGAGATTTTATATTTTGAATCCATATTTACAAATTATGTAAGGTTATAATTTTATTTTTAGTCATTAATGGTAAATTACTTAGGTGAGAACTGGTTTCCACAGTTTACAATAGTAATATAAATAAATCAAGGTGTTAAGGGCTTGAAAAAAGTTAAATACATTTTTTAAATTGTGTGGTTGAGTGAATACTAACTATATATCATCCTAAAATCCATTATTTCTCTTTTTTTGGAGCCACATGACTTATTAAGAATATTCCCTCTTTAAATAAAGATGGAATATTTACAATAATTTCATTCTCCTAACTTATAAAAGGTGCCCTTAACCAACCCTCCATATCCACTAAAAGAATTCTATTTCCAACTAAAACTCTTCCCATTATCTTTTATTTATAAACTTATTTCTTTTACATGATCCTTTTTCACGTGATATTGGCTTAATACCAACATAACCAAGGATTCCTCAAAGGGAAAACCTCATTTCATAATTTGATTACTTTGTTTTCATAAACATCATTTATTTTCTTTCATACCTTATATATAAAATTTTATATTCATTTATAATGAAATATTTTTTGTTTTTATACTAAAAATTATAATTCAAATTGAATAATTGTTAAATATATTTATCCTTTTAAATTTAAAAAAATGAAATCATCATTTCTATATTATACGGACTACCGCCACCACAAAGAGAAGAATTCTATTTTTTAACTCTTCCTCTAATAAAAAATTATAAGGGTGAAATATAAAAATAAACATGGAATATGTAATATTATTTGATTATTAAGATACTAATTATAATAAAGATTCTTTCCATGTCATTCTATGGTAAATGAAAACGTGAATCATGCATTGTGTGCACTACCACTTCCATGTGGTGACATATCTGGTTTTTCATTTACCTTATTTCTGATTTATTCATCCCCATTAAAATATAATTCAGCAGTATAAAATATTATTCATTATGTTAATATTCTTCTATAATAATGATATTATTCCAAAATAAACAACTTTAAAATTATAATAATTCATTAAGTGTGTTATATTAATGTTTGGGTTGGTCTGTCCACCTACTTAAACAATAATATAAAATATTATCATGGATAACTATAAGAAGTTACTTAACAGTGATAAACATATAATAACTAAAAATTTACATTTAGATAATGCTTATAAATGAATCTTATAAAATTTCATGGATATGAATAAGCTTATGAAATAGCTGATTAATATGGTTATTCTTTCTTATATGAGGATAGAGTGTGATGACCTAACTCTAAATTCAAGGTAAGAGAGTTTTATGTCCAAAATTCTCACCCCTTGAGGAATAATTTATATTATAAGACATGTTTTATTAAGTATGGAGTATCTTATTCCCATTTAATATTTTCAATCATGATCCACAAATTATTTTTTATATTTATTTTTTCATTTGAAACATTAACCTTCGTGGTGTTTTTATTCGAAAGTACCTAACATTGAAAAGGGTCATTCGACTCAATTTATAATTAATTGGGTCATATACGTTCATAAAATAATGTACCTTTCAAGATTTCATGATTCTGAAAATTTCCATATTTTCTATTTTTTTCACCTCACCTCTCGATAAATTACTTCTCATCAATAATAATGTCTTCTTCTATAAATTTTTTTCCAAAAAATATTTATTTTTTATAATAATAACTCCCATTATTATAAATGAATATTCTCTTTTAGGTCCAAGATTTTCCATCAAATGTTTTAAATTTAATAAATAAATATATATTTTGTATTTAATATTCAACATATTTTTCATTACATTTTTTATGAAATTAAATCACTTAAATATTTCATTTAAGTGGTATTTTCATTAAGAAGCCTAAAAATATTAATAAACGCATTAAATTTCACTACTTACAACTCCATATTACATAGAATAATTTTTTTCATATTCAAGTATTATTTATTTTTAAATATTTAGATTTTTTTTCAAAAACCTCATCTTTCAAATTTTGTTGAAATTAATTTATACTTCATCTTCTATAATAATGATTGAATGGTTTTTGGAAAAAAAATTATTTTCCCATGTATTTTCTTCTAATTTTTATATCTCATGAATTGATGTTTTGATCACCCTATAGTTTTTATTATGATATAATTTATTTTTTAGAAAAGATATTTTTTTATCCTATGATTTCATAAGTTTATATTATGTGAAAAGTTTAATAAACCCATTATTTTTTCAATGGGTTCTTTATGATATATCAATGAATGATTTTAAGTGTCCGGGATATGTATAGAAAATTATGGTTGGGTTCATATATCACCCTATAATTAATTGTTTTAAATTTATATCCAATTAGATATTCAGGTGTGGATATAATTAACTATTCAAACAAGTGTAGGTATAATGAGTTTTCTCGCATTTTTTTGTGGACATAATGAGATTATTCACATATGAATGGGCATAATGACTTTTCTCACAATGGTTTTTATATGATAATGTCCTTTCTAAATTTCAGTTTTTTCTATTTTTCTATTATAAATTTAATAAATGATTTTAATTTTTAATAAATTCCATGTTATCATATTACATGCTATTTTTAAAATATTCTGATCATTTATGTCATACATTCTTGTTTAATGATTATTGAGATGTATTTTGAGCCATTCCATAACTTTTATGCATCGTTAATGATCTTTTTTAGGATCATATGTTTCTATATCATGTTTTATGATTACCATATATGGTCTTATTATATTTTTAATTGTATATGTTTAGTTATCCACCTGTTTTAATTCATGTTTATGATATGATACATTATGATATGTTTTTCCATTATAAAGCATTCAAGATCACCCATTTCTTAAACATTCATCTCCAAGGTTTTGAATATGATTATATCATCTGAAATTAATAGAAAGGCTTAATAAACACGTGATTATATTGTATTTTTTGCAATTTTTGTAAAAGAATATTTTTATTCAGCTAATATCTAAGACAGTAAAATTTTTGGTCCTCATGTTGTATGACTGTTTGTGATATGTATTATCTAAATCATGAAATTATTGTAATATATATGTTATGTTTACTTTTAAAAGTGGTACGGTTCCTCTATAAGACTACATAAGGTCTAGTTTTCAATCCCATATGGACCCCAATTTAGGGGATCTTTATAGGGAGTTTATTCCGCATGGAGTAAAGAAGATGTTTGTTGTCTCTTACTTGTAGTTAAAACATGATAGATGAAAGGTTTTCCAGTCTTCATGATGGTGATGTATGTGATAGGTGTTGGATTTAGAAAATAATAGGTGAATATGGAGATGATAAGGTGTATATTATAATGAAGGGGAATCACCAAAAGTGAGAGTGCATGGGAAAAATGGGTGAGATATAGGCATAGGTGAGGGTCATGATAATAGATTATGGGAGACTAGTAGTAGGCCATATCAAGAAAATGCAATATATAATAAGTGGAATGACTGTTAGAGAGTGTTCTTATATTGTTTTTTAATTACCCTAGGATTTATAGACCATATAATATGCCTACATACCATGTATTTAGGATTTAATTCCCATGGGCCTTTAAGGAGATGTAATGGATTCCAACTTCCTAGGAAAAAAAGGTATTTCCATGTTTAATTAAAAATGGGGGGATTTCCCCCACCTGTAAAAAAATATTTGCATTCCAAGAATATTTATAAACCTTTTCTTGAAGGAGTTAGTGGAGAGACAAGAAGAATAGTAACTCAAGTACTTAGGAGTGAACTAATCCAAAATCGGTAATCAGAAAAAACGTGTTTAGTGGTTTTTAATAAACTAAAACATTTCCATGTGTTCGATACTTGAACATAGAAAATTCTAAAAAAACATTGTGTTTTTGTTTTTTTATTTATTTCTATATAACAATAATCAATAAACACTTTTTTATAGGTCAATAATAAAGTATAAATTCAAACAGGGTAATAAAGTCTATTTACAAATGAAGATAAAAATAATAATTTTATATTGTGATTATATTTCATTCCCTCTTATAGTATATTGGAACCATTGTGTCAACAATCATGTTATATAGAGGAATTTCCAATTTATCATTCAATCATGCATGTTGCATATATAGTGACTGAAGAATGATAATAACCCCTTAGAGTTAAATATATTTGTTTTCCCTAGTTAACGATCAACATGAAAATACTTGGATTTTGATGAGATGTTAATATTAAAGTTAATGGATGGCCATAAAGAAATATAGATTTCATTAATAAGATATAAAATGGGTTTTTTATGTTATCGGTGTCCTAGTAGATGTATTTCTTGGAATATGTTTCAATATATCATTAATATACTAGGTTTGTATGTTTAATAGTAGTCTACATAACATGAGGTTAAAAATTTACCACTCATGTTAAACTGTATACATTGTATTTCTAATTATGTAAACCATGCGGCTGAGACTGTCTAGGGGTGGTTGGGTTTGTTTTTGATCATGTTCTAGGTTTTTCAAAACCATGATGAAATTTTTAATCTTTTAAAAATTTAATTACCATTATTCCATTGATTTGGAAAGAATGAGAAAATTTAGGGTCATAAGAAGTTAATGGAAATTTTATTTACTTATATACATATATAACTAAAAAAAATTGTAATTTTATACTTTGGTGAATGACATGAGATATATAAATTCAATAAATTCATTATTTTTACATAGAATCAACAATGCCTGAGTTTTTGTATATGATTTTGATATGTTATGAGTCTCTCATTCATACTACATGTATTAGGAAAAAGAGATTATATAATTATATATGACATATGAAAAACAACTTACGGATCTAGATAAATGTATTTGTTAAAGATCTTGATAGATCCCTTAATAAATTGAGTAAAATTACCACTTTTTCCGAGTTCATTCTTTTTTCTGGTTATGAATTATGGGAGTCATAAAAAATTTAAATATTAAATGTACCATAGGTTCATGAGAAATATAAGAGTGAATAATTATTAATTTTTAAATAAAGTATTAGAATATAAAAGGTGAATTACTTGAAATCTTACCTAATAATAGTTTTTGGTGATAATCAAAAGAATGTATAGAATATTAGTTTATAATTTATTATATATGATATGGAATATGAATAAATACTCATAAAGTCTATAAGGATTTAGTTAATGTTGGAGACTAATATATATTCTGCACCAAATGTACATAACATAGGGATTTTATGATACTAATGTCATTTTTTATATATTTATTAAGATGGGACATGATAAATGAATATTTTCAAATGAGTTGTGCATGTCATCTATGGATACCAAGACATTATAATAATTTTACACATTAAAAAATATCATATTTTAAATTAATAAAATATAATGTAGTTAATGAAATTCTAAATAAACTATGATTAATATTGAAATTTTAAATATCCATGAACATTTCATGCAGTGAATGGAAAAAGGTTACAACATTTGAGTGTTAACGTAACCATTAGATATTAACTCAATATATTGGAGCATAAAGGGGGATCCAATATAAATTACATTAAACTAGTGAGGAATATATTTTTTAATATGATACATATCATTATGAAATATCTGTATGTTTCTTAATTATCCTTTAATAGAGTTTCCAAAAAGCCCTGAAGACAAAAATCATTTCTAGTCATAAAGGGTTTTTAGTGATTTAAATTTCTTATAAATATATTTTATGGAAGTATTGTGTTGACTACCCATTATAACTCACATTAAATCATATGCAATGAGGCTCTGATTCATCAAATAGTGTAGTATGTTTTTATATGTCTGACATTTAATTCAAGCATATCATTGTCGGAGATTTGGTCATGAATTTTATGAAAATATTCCATAATATTTTTAATATATGATAATAAATTCATAATGGAGGGGGGAGTGAGGGAATGAAATTATAATAATAAATTGAATGTTGACTCAATTATTAAGGGATTCTTTTATAGTGATTTAATTACATATTTAAGAGGATGATATTTTGATGGAGTTATATCCATCCATATTTTGACCCAAAAATCATTTATTACACTCTTTGGAACTCTATTTTTCTTGGGGTTATAGATTGTTATGAATAGTTATTATAGGCTGGATAAATGAATTGAATATCACATTTTATAATTTGAGTTACTTATTATATTTCATAAATGGATTTTTTGAGTTTTTAGTGATTATTTAAAGAATAAAAACACTTATATTTTATTATTTCATTCTTAAAGTGTTAAAAAGGAATTATTTCTTTTTACCATGGATTAGTTTCATGTGGAACTTGAGATATAACACATACTACAATTTCCTCCATTGACCATTGTATTTTTAAATCCAAAAATATTGAGTTGCATGGGAACCATGTCAAGTTGAATAATGGTTATTTCATTAGTGGTTGTGTCCAACATTGTAGTGAGATATATAAATGAGATTCTAAAATGGTACACATTATGTCAATTATGTATATGGAAATTTTAAATGTTCATGTTTCATTAAAAACATTTTTAGTGGTTATTAATTAATTTAGATTATTAATGGCGATTTATATATGAATCTTGATGATATGGTACAAACTGAACTATCATAGGATCATATTATTAATTGTTATAAAATTCATAATAGTACATCACATGAATAAAATCAAGGAATTATCTAAAGGAAATTTAAATCACCTAATAATTATCGGTTTTTCTATATTATGTTTTTTGACTTTTATAATGTCAAAATCTATTAAAAATGGGGTTTTATGTTCTTATTATAAAAAATCATAAATTACATTAAAAAAAAGAATATAAAGTTGGGATTAATTGTGTATTATTATTTAGAATTTAAAAAAAATATTCTATAACATCCCAAACCGAGATCCACTGAAACAATTGCCCTTGCCGATTGGTCAGAGGGCCTCAAGCAAGCCTCCCTTCACACTTGAGGATGGGAACTAGTCGAGAGTATCTAATGATGGTTTGTTGTGGAGACTATACCTTCATGATCATAGTATCACAGTGGTATATCAGATATAGATCAACCAAAAACTAAAGCATGACAAATAAAGAAAAATATAGGGGAAGAAAATTATAATAAATTATTAATTGGAAAACACAAAATAAACAACCATTAATGTTAACGTCATTCGACGGATAAATTAATGTGAATAATGTTATAAAAGTGGCACATTACATGTATAACATAAAATTAAAAAATGAATAAAATACCTAAAGGCTAAATCAATGAGAATATTGTACTATGACTCAGTACCATGCTCCCATACTCCCATAGACACATGAACAACACAATAATAATCCATAAACATGATCTTATGAACATGAGTTCAATTAATGTACCCTAGTGAAATAGTTTTCAGAACATGGTATGATATATAATCATTTTTCCACAACCAATGGTTTCTCTAAATAATATAGTATGTGAATATAAAATACAAAAGTGTGAATGTATAATTGATTAAGAAGTAAACAAATAAAAAACAAACATGTCGGGTTCTGGTTCATTAAAGATACATGGCCGATCATATCTACTTTTTACTAAGACATATTATCTCTATACTCCTAAAATCATGTAAATATATGCTTAAGTCAAACAAACATTTTTTCAAACATATACATTCACCAGTGTAGACCCAATGTTTTTTACTATGGCATCCACAAAAGGTCATCATAAAATAAAAGGTGTGTCATACCTCGGTTCCATACCTGTTTGAATAATATAATGGAAACTATGCCCATAGGTATAAATGAAAAGTGGTCAAAGGTAGTCTAATAAAAAACAACATCAAATTGAGAATAATCAACTATGTTTGAAGATAGATAACTCTTGTAATAAGTACCATACCAATGTGGGCCAAGTCCCACGGAGATAACCAGATAAACCTCATCAAGGCCAAGGAACTCATCCAATGGTAGGATCATAATAGTATCAGACCTACATAGGTTACGTCCCATGTCAATAACCCTAATGACCTATATCCAGATATAGGAATTAATATGGAGGTCAAATGTGTCATACCGCAATCCCCCTTATTAGTTCCATACCATATTTAATCTTACCTAGGGGTCTCAGGTGACATACCATGATCACCTGGTCGATGCCATACCATGAGTATTCATAACTAAGGGTAATAGTTTTCATGACTCGATCCTATAGTTGGTTCCATACCAAGATTTCCAACATTATGAAATTAATATAACAAATCATTCCAAATGTTAGTTTCCATACCCTATAACAATTAATTATGTCACAAAAAATTCATTAAACAACTCAGTTATAAGTTATAAAAAATATGGGTCATGATATTGTCCATTCCCTTATCAATCCACTTTCAAATAGAGGTCAAGTATACAATAAATGTATTAGGGGATAAGTTAGGTTTTCATAAATTGATAACACCATACAAGAAAATGGTATAATATATTCCCTGATACTTGCATGCCCCACACAAGCAATTGAATTCGTTTAATATGATTTATGTCACAACCACATTGGAGATGGTTTGGTAACTAGTCAATGATATACTAGATTTTAAAACCCACCTAAATTCAAATTAATTCCATTTGATTAACATGATACATTTTATAAAACAATTCACCTCAACACATGAATTTATTAGAAAACAAAAGATTAATTTATAATCTCATCTAAGAATACACCATAAGGGAAAAACTAAGTTCAGGTGAGAAAACTCCCATGATAAAATGTAATTGTAAATTCAATTTTTTTTATTTGGATCTAAATCATGAATTTTAAATTTTATAGGCATCGTACAGAATTTCTGATGAGTGGAACAATAATGTAAATCATAAAGGAGTGAGACATTGAGGGAAAATATAAATACCTCCAACCTCATACTTAGGATGGTCCACTAAACCAGAATTGTGTTTTGATTCAAAATAGTTTTAAACAAATAAATGAAATAGAAAAATACCATGAAAATATGGACAATTTTATAACATAAATATAAAAATAATGAGAGTGAGATAAATAAAAAAGTAATTAAGAGGAGTAAAGCACTAATTAGGAGGATTGATTTGTGACAGAAACAACACAAATTGTGGGAATTATGGAGAAGGTTTCTTAAATTCTACCATGTAGGGAATAAGATATAACTAAGGAGAGGGAGAGTTTCTACATTTTTGGGAAAAAGAAGAATAGGTCGGGGGCTTTAAATGATGAAGGGTGTATTCATCATTTTTTCTCCTATTCAAAGATGCAAGGTTTGGTCGCACTATTTAGATAACCATGAACAAACTATGTGGGATTCACTAGACAAAACCATCCCTTTTAAAAATGGGTTTATGGTTTGTATGTGTAGTTATGCATATTGTTCCTAACCATGTCTAGTTTGTGGATAAGTGTCACTAAAGGATTCATGATAGGTGCATGGTTTGGGAAAATTGTGCATGTCTCGTTCGAGTCAAACATGCACACCTGCATCATGTAACAAAATTACTCCCTGGGGGTTACATGATTTAAAAAACCATGAATCTTAATAAAATGGGTTTCATAGTTGACCCACGTAATTAAAATAATCATGTTCCAACTGTGTTCCTCATTCCTTTTCTCTAGAGACTAGTGCTTTTGGATCCCAAAGATAATGAAAATAGACCAAACTCTTGAGAAATCACCAGAGGTGTAAACCTTTACTAAAAACCACATCTATATGTTTTTCAATTCCTGGATTTATCAATACTGGAAAAACTATCTATACCCACGGTTTAAAACCGTGGGTATTGCCCCCAAAACCGTGGGTATAGGCTATACCCATGGTTTTGGGAACCGTGGGGCTGAGTGGCGTCACAATAGGGGTCTTAGGCTATCCCCACAGTTCATCCAAACCGTGGGTATATATAGGGGTCACCAGGTATACACACTGCTGCACAGGTGGCGTAGGACTGCCCCCATGGTTTGAAAACCGTGGGAATTTATATCTCAAAAAAGAGGGCAGGTGGGAGTCGAACCCGGGGTTCGGCACCGCGGAACAAATCCTCTGACCAACCGAGCTACCAGCTTATCTGGTATATACATATGTATTTATATAAATATATTAATATTATCATTTTTTCATAAAATAAAATGCGCGAAAATAATTGATGTAGGCGGGATTAAAACCTAGGACCCTACACCGGCCGAAATACCTCTCTTACCAACCAAGCTATCTAGTAATTTGATATATATATATATATATTTATATAAATACATTAATATAACTGGTAATCGAAAAAATGTAAAATGCGGGATTCGAACCCGCGACCATAGCGAAGATAATTTATGACCTGACCAACTGAGCTGGAAATATATTATTTACATTTTCATATATCTGTTTACTTATATTCGTAATTATATTAATCCAAACCGTGTTCCCGCCAAATTTTTTTCGGTGTCCCACGTAATTTTTTTCCTGCCACCAGCTATACCCACAGTTTTGAAAAACAGTGGGTATAGGTCTTCAAAAAAAAATACCCCAATACCCACGGTTTTTCAAAACCTTGGGTATAGGTATTCTGAAAAATCTCTATACCCATGGTTTGGACAAAATCATGGGTATAGGTCTTTAAAAATAATCTATACCCACGGTTCTAGGGAAACCATGGGTATAGGTGACCTATACCCACGGTTTTCGGAAACCGTGGGTATAGGACCCCATTTTATCCCTATACCCACGGTTTTTGAAAACTATGGGTATAGGGGTACCCTATACCCATGGTTGTTTTCAAAACTGTGGGTATAGGCCCGTTTTCTAGTAGTGTATATTTCAAATCATGTAATAGATAACATTACATCCACTAAATGGAAAACTCAAATTCCATTGGAATTTCAGCGGAGTTAAAAAACATAGGATATTACGACCAACCAACCTTAAAACTTCTTTTCCTAGTGATTCCTTAGGGGGAAATTGAAATATGACCTACCCAGGATATAAAGATTTGTCTAAATAGAAACATTTCTTTTCTAATGCCCAACATAACCCTAAACACCACTTTATTCTTATGGTACATTATCTACTAAAACTAGATCCCATTATTATATTCTGAAACTGAAACACTAAGAAAACACTTACCCAAGATCATCTAACAAAAGACATGAACACATTATCATCTCTTTAACTATTCATCATGCGTTTCTCCCCACCATAGGTTCTACTATTTAATGGAAAAATATATGATATGGTATAAAAACCATTATAATTGACTATTTATGAATGTATATAGACCTCTAATGATGCTCCTGACATGATCCTAAATTTGATCATATTATTGACTACCAAAAGACCTTAATTTTCCTATTCAAGTTGGATGTTACCTAAAAATCCCTAATAGACCTACACTATACTCACCTCTCCATAATTATGTTCTAGAAAATGTTCCTCACTAACCACATTTACTCTATAAAGATAGAGAATGTTCTGACACAGCATGAATATAGGTTTATACCTGATCTGGAACCCTTGTATCCTCACCCTCAAAGAATCCCATCTGTGCCAACTGAAGTCTGTGTAACCTTATAATCATCCACTGGAGTCCAAGAAACTCATCCAAAGTATCCTATACTCTAATTTTTACAAGTGGGGTGTTAGTACATTGTCATAAAATCCCCATATAAAAAACCCTAACATATCCCAAAGCAATATTCCTATTAATTTAAAGTTAGGAATTAGCTAGTTTCTATGGGTCCATATAAGGAATTAATAATTAAGAACACATTTATCATTTAGCACTAAAACAAAAAAACATTTAAGACTCTTGGGTGTTTAAAAGACTCACCAAAAAATATCAAATTTTCCCCAATTAAAATCCTTATAATTAGGAGGACACACTTTCCCCACATTCAACATGAAATTTTCCATCTTTGGAGTGTCCTAATAATCATTTTTTGAGAAAGATAACCCACCCCATGAAACATGTTCCATCAACATCTTACCATGGTTCCTAGATGTGGCCATCATAATGTTACCAAAACCCATTCTAAAAGTGAAGAAAAATAGCTTCTTAAAATACCAATTGATCATATTACTCTAAAAATAAGTATGACACTCCTCTAGGATGATGTCCACACATGAAATGTTGTTCTACATAAAATCCAAAACAACTAACCAGTGTTTCAAAACACCTAATCCTCTTTGAAACATAATCCCTAACACTGGGATGAGTTAGATTTTCTTAAAACACATTTCATTCTACCTGATTGTTTTACTATGATAAATGAATCATAGCTCAAGGATTAAAAGATTACCACATTTCTAATATGATTCAATTCACTATTTATCAACTTGATGGGTACCATGAGTATTCAGGAGTACCACACTAAGAGTTTATTAAAAAATTGGAAAACCATTTATGCTATTAATAGGCTTATCAATCCTATGTATCCCTTTAATTGATTTCCCTGAATAGAATATTCCTAGAGTCATATTATCTCCGATGATTGTACTCCAGCTAAAAACATAATGAGTTATCCACCAATGAATTAATCAATAGGGGTCACACAACCGACTAATTATATGGCCATGCCCTAGAAATGTCTATCCTACCTGATACATCATCACCCAAATGACAGTTTCCATTTTTTACGTTATTTGGATCTAAATCATGAATTTTATATTTTAGAGGCATCACACTGAATTTCTGATGAGTGGAACAATAATGTAAATCATAAAGGAGAGAGACATTGAGGGAAAAGATAAATAACTCCAACCTCATACTTTGGATGGTCCACTCATCTAAGATTGTGTTTTCATTCAATATTGTTTGAAAGAAATAAATAAAAATGAAAAATACACTTAAAATATGGGGAATAATCTAACATAAATATAAAAATAATGATAGTGAGATAAATAAAAAAGGAATTAAGAGGAGTGAAGCACTAATTATGAGTCTTCTATTGTGACAGAAACAACACAAACTGGGGGAGTATGGAGGAGGTTTCTTAAATTCTACCATGGAGGGAATAAGATATAAATAAAGATAGGGAGATTTTATATATGTTTGGGAAAAAGAAGAAGAGGGTGAAGGCTTTAAATGATAATAGGTAGATTCATTATTTTTTTCCCTTTCACAGCTGCATTGTTTGGCCACACTATTTTGATAACCATTCACAAACAATGTGGGATTCACTAGGAAAACACATCCCTTTTAAAATGATTTTATGGTTTGTATGTATGGTTATGCATATTGTGTTCCTAACCAAGTGTAATTAGTTTTTAAGTGTCACTAAAGGGTTCATGATAGGTGCATGGTTTGGGAAAATTGTGCACAACCCTTTTGAGTCAAACATGCACACCTGCACCATGTAACACAATTACTCACATGGGGTTGCATTATTTAAAAAAACCGTGAACCTTAATAAAATGGGTTGCATAGTTTACCCACGCAATTAAATTAATCACATTCCAACTGTGTTCCTCATTATTTTTCTCTAGAAACTAGTGATTTTGGAGCCCAAAGATTATGAAAATAAACCAAACTCTTGATAAACCATCAGAGGTGTAAACCTTAACTAAAAAAAACTATATGTTTTTCAATGAATTGATTTATTTTTCAGAACATGGAATAGACAACATCCCTTCCACCAAATGGAAAACTAAAATTACATTGGAATTTCATCCACGTTAAAAAATATAGGACATTAAAACCTACCCACCTTAGAACATCTTGTTCTAGTGATTCCTTAGGGTGAAAATTAAATCTGACCTACCCGGGTAATGAATATTTGACTAAATAGACACATTGTGTTTCTGATGCCCAACATAACCTTAAACACCACTTTATGTATATGGTACATTATCCACTAAATATAGATCCCATGCTTATATTCTGAAATGTAAACATTGAGAAAACACATACCCAAGATCATCTAACAAAAGACATGAACACGTTATCATCTCTTTAACTATTTATCCTATGTTTCTCCCCACCATATGTTCTACTATTTAATGAAAAAATATATGATATGGTATAACCACCATTTGAATTGACTATTTATGAATGTATATTGAGCTATAATGATGCTCCTGACATGATCCTCAATTTGATCATATGATTGACTCCCAAAAGTCATTAATTTTCTTATTCAAGTTGGATATTCCATGAAAATCCCAGATAGACCTATATTATACTCACCTCTCCCTAATGATGTTCCATAAAATTTTCCTCACTAAACACATTTACTATATCAAGAGATAGAATGTTATGAAACAAAATGAATATAGGTTTATACCTAATCTGGCACCCTTGTATCATCACCCACAAAGAATCTGACAGGAGCCATCTAATGTAGGGGTAACCTGAGAATCATCCACTAGAGTCCAAGGAACTCATCCAAAGTATCTTATACTCTAATTTTTACAAGTTTATTGTTATTAAATTGTCAAAACATACCCATATCAAGAACCCTGACATAACCCAAAGTAATATTCGTCTTGATTTAATGTTTAGAATTAGCTAGTGTCCATGGGTCCATATAAGGAATTCATAATTAAGAACACATTTATCATTTAGCACTAACACAAAAAAACATTTAAGACTCTTGGGTATTCAAAAGAATCACTAATAAATATCAAACTTTCCTTATATATAATCCATATAATTGGAAGGACACACTTTCCCCACATTAGACATGAAATTTTCCAACTTTGGAGTGTCCTAATAATCATTTTTTGAGAATGATAACCCACCCCATGAATCATGTTCCATTAACATCTAACCAGGGTTCCTAATTGTGGGAAACATACTATTACGAAGAACCCATTCTTAATGTGAAGAAAAATGGCTTCTTAAAATAATAATTGATTATATTATGATAAAAATAAGCATGACACTCCTCCCAGCTGATGTCCACAAATGAAATAGTGTTCTACATAAAATCCAAAACAACTAACCAGTGTTTCAAAACACCTAATCCTATTTAGAACATCATCCCTAACATTGGGATGAGTTAGATTTCCTTAAAAAAACATGTCATTCTACCTAACTAATGTACTGTGATCAATAAATTATAGCTCATGGATTAAATGATTACCACATAACTCATATGATGTGATTCACTATTTCTCAACTTGATGGGTACCATGAGTATTGAGGTGTACCACCCAGAGATTTCATCAAAAAATTGGAAAACCATTGATGCTATTAATAGGATCATCAATCCTATGCTTCCCTTTAATGGATTTCCCCTAATAGAATTTTCTTAGATTCATAATATCTCCCATGATTGTACTCTAGCTAAAAGCATACTAAGTTATCCATCACTGGTAGGATAGACAAGAGGATACTACTAAAAACTGTTTCCATTTTTTTTAATATATAAAACATTAAATCTTAAAACATGATTTCTTTGAAAATTCATAAAACATTTTTCTTGGATTTTTACTTAGCATTATACATTCTCATAACCTGTGAAAATCATTCAAAAACTTGGGATGAGAACAAAAAGCTCATTAAGGGATATAAAAAGAAGGAAAGAACCCATTAGTCCATGAAAACTTATGACGTGTGAAACCATTTTCAAAAGTCATACTTGTCACCCATACAAATGTTATTTTTGAGACATGATATTTCATCAAGATCCTCATAAAACGTAATAACATAAATGGAAACATAAAATGTATCATGGGGCATTACATACGTAATATTTTAACCCTTACAGATACCTTACAGTTTGTATAACCATCGCAGTTACACATAGAGTAACCATACATCCGACCTACAACATACACATAACCAATAAATTGTAGGGATATATATGTCCAACCCTTCATCATAAATTACTCCCAATAACAAGAACAAAATCTTTCAACATGAATAATTACATAAAAACATAGCTTCTGAATTTTGGAAAATAGTATATTAAAAGAGGATTGTAAAATAAAACCCCGTTATAAATATCATATAATTTATTTGAGAATCAACTAGGTGGATATAATATGTATATAAACTGTAAATAAATATAAAAAATCTTAATATAAAAAAAATTCATCACACAAACATTTTTTTAAACAACACAAATAACGAAGTAGAAAGCTAACCCATGAATGGAAATTGGGTTAAGAATTCCTTTACATCAGGATTTTATTAGTTCAACATGATTAAAATTACAATATAATGGTTAAGAGAGTGTTATTATTATATTAAAAAAACTTATTAACTTTATCACATCTTATATGATCATTTTATAACATCATTTCACCCTATAAATGTTAGTATTTTGTTTCTTCCATTGTTTTTAGAGTGTTCTTTACATGATTTCCATGATCAGTTCATGATGGATGATCTTATCGAATGGAAGTGAAACTATAGAATTAAAATGGTTGTGTATTTACATATTTACATAACCATAAATTATACCATTTATCATTTTTAATATTGATATGGGGATGATTCATAAGTTAATACATTAATTATGTTCGTTTATATCATTTTTGTGGTTCTTTGATAATAACAACCTCATTTTTTTGATAAATTTAAAACATGTGTAAAAAAGAATTCAAAAACTATGGATGAGACATAATATATATATTATAACCTATTTCAACCATAAAATTTGATTTCATGCCCATACATGAAATAATTAATTTAAATTGAAATCATATCATCCACGATGTCGGTAGTTCGACACATCACATACAATGTTTTTATTCCTTGAATTAGTTGTAGAGGAGAAGAATAATGATGATGAATATTCAATTATAATGAGAAAATCTAAAATATATAGGATTTTGGGACATTTCATGCCTTTAGGGTAAGATTATATGAGGAAAGAATAAGAAAAGAAAGGAACTCAAAAAAATAATAACTAAGAAATCCCTTACAAAAATTCGACCGCCTAACAGCTGTGAAACATTGTATTAGAAAACATTAAAAAGAGAGGGAACACATGTCACCCATCCAAACAAGAATAATAATATATAATAGAGCAATAATAATATGAAATGAATAACATGGTATGGAATCTTGAATTGAATACCACATAAAAGATAACTTGAATGGAAAAAAGAAAGAAGTTGATAATTTTATTACCTTGTAGAGTAACTCCTAGAAAATGATGGTTGGGACCTTGGGGGCTTGATGAAACCTTGGGAGGACTACTACAAAGGTAAGGAGGTCAGACCCTCGTTGATGTGTAATTTAGAATGAATTTAATGATGAAATGGGTTGGTATTTATAGCAAAAGTCATGGAATATTTTAATAATTTATACGGGACACCTCGTCATTGGTATTTGCCAAACCATTGGCTTGACCATGGTATTTTCCATGGTATTATCCACATGGGACACCTCATAAATTATTTTATTATACATAAGTTGAATAGATTTATTACATCATTATTACATCATTAATTATGTCATTAAACACACAGAATCTCAAAACAGTATTTTTACTATTCACCGAAAAATCAATTATTTTATAAAAATCTCAAAAAAATCATACTTACAGTTTATCTATGTGCATTATTAAAGAATTATCTCCATTTTCTGAAAATAATTTTCTAAATATTATTAAATTTTTTTATATGAAATCATACTCAATTCAAAAATTAACAATTTAAATTCTATAATTACTTTTATATCATATTGAAAAATTAACCAGGATTTCATTATATTAATGCCATAATAAAATAAAATAATAATAAAAACTAAAATTCATTAGGTTCATATTACTATTCATATTATTATTCATAAGGGTATGTTACTATTCACCAAAAAAAAAAGAAGTTTGTTTCATCAGACTCCAAATAACTTTCTGATCATAATTGTAGATGACTGTTTTTCAAAATTCAAAACATATAAATAGTAATATTATGTTCAAAGGATAGTTATAATTATCTATTTAAAAAAAATCTTCATGAATATCTATTTATTTTTAGAACACATTGGGGTGTTACATTCTCCACACCATCTGGAAATTGAATCATCACAATTTTATTTACTTATTTAACAAGTGATGGTACCTTTCCCTCATAGCATTTTCGTACTCCGAAGTTGCTTCTTCTACCATGTGGTTTCTCCAAAAAACCATTACCAGGTGGATTGCCTTATTCTGCAATACTTGTCCCCTTCAATCAAGAATATGAACTGGATTCTATTTATAAAAAGGGTTCTCTTCTAGCTGAACTGCTTCTGGGCCCAAAACATGAGTTGAATCTAGCACATACTTTATCATCATTGAAACATGAAAAACATTGTGAACCTGAGACAAACTCAGAGGAAAAGCTACTCAGTATGCAACTAGTCCAACTTTCTCCAAGATTTCAAAAGGACTAATGAACCGTGGGCTTAGATTCCCTTTCTTACCAAAACGCACCACACATTTCCAATGAGAGATTTTAAGTAAAACATGGTCCCTTAACTCGAATGATAAGTCTTTCCTTATGTTGTTTGCATAAATTTTATACCTGCTCTGAGCTAGCCTCATGTGCTGTTGAATCATCTTCACATTATCATCCACTTCTTCTACTATTTCTGGTCCCATCAACATTCTTTCACTGACTTCATCCCAAAATGCTGGAGCCCAACTTCGTTTCTCATACAATGCCAAAAAATAATCCATATGAATCCTGGAATGCAATCTATTTTTATAAGGAAAATAAACTAAAGAAATATGGTGTTCCGAACTTCCTTGTTAGTCCATTGAACAAGCTCAAAGAATATCCTCCAAAGTCTGAATTGTTCATTCTATCTTCTCATCTGATTGAGGATGAAAAGTTGAACTAAAAATTTAATTATGTTCCCACCGGCTTTTGAAGGACCATACAAAAGTTATAAGTGAACCTATGATCCTGATCAGATACAATAGAAAGTGGAACTTCATATAACCTCACAATCTCATCGAGGTACAATAGATAAATCTAGTCCAAATATATTGCATCTCGAACAGAAAGAAAATGTATAGATTTTTTCAGCCATTCAACAATAACCCAAATTGCATTATTACCATGAGATGTATTTGGTAGTCCCACCACGATGTCCATGGATATATTCTCTCATTTCCTCTCTGGAACTGGAAGAGGCTATATAATCCTCTTCGGTAACTGTCACTCTGCTTTAACCTGTTTACAAGTCAAATAGTTCAAAGTAAATTTTACAATATCGCTTTTAATTCTATCCCACCAGTAATACTTCAAAAGGTCTCTGTACATCTTATTACATCCAGGATGAACTAAAAATGTAGAACTATGAGCTTCAAACAACAAATCTTTCTTCAACTAGGAATCCCAAGGCACACACAACCTTTTTTCAAATCATAAAACTCAATCTTTATATAGGATAAATTCTGGTAGCTTACCCATTTTAACCAATTCTTCCTTTTACTATAGCTAACGGTAATCCTTCTATTCTCACTTAATTCTGTCTCATAATGATGACTGAACTGAAACCTAAAGTTAAACAGATTTATTCCCTACAAAAAAAACCTCTAATCCAAAATTTATCAAATCATTAATCAAAGGGATCATGTTCCAAACATAACATGGTTAATGATGCATGATGTTTTCAACTCAAGGCATATTGCACATTGTTTTCTTTTCTTGGATGGTAATTGATAATGAAATCATAATATTTTATCTGTTCAACCCATCTTCTATGCCTCATGTTTAATTCTTTCTGAGTGAATATATACTTTAGACTTTTATGGTCAATATATATTTTACATTTGGCTTCATATAAATTATTCCTCCAAATTTTCAAATCAAAAACCATAGCTTCCAATTCCAAATCATTTGTGGGATAATTTAACTCATGAGGTTTTAGTTGTCTTGAAGTATATGCAATTACCTTATCATTCGGCATTAGAACAAAACCCAATCCTTTCAATAAAGCATCACTGTAGATGACGAACTCACCATTTCTGGAAGGCAATGCCAAAACTGTAGCATTCATGAATATCTTCTTTAGTTCTTGAAAAAAAACAACACATTATTTTATCCAAATAAATGTAACCCATTTTCACGTTCACTTGGTTAGCGGGTTAGATAACCATGAAATTTTATTAACAAACTATTGGTAATAACCTACTAATCCAATAAAACTACAAACCTCTCTAACATTTTTGGGTCTTGGACATTCATCAACCCCTCTTGTTTTGGTAGGATCAACATTTATTCCATCCATATTTATAATGTTCCCATAAAACGAAATATTTTGTAACAAAAAATAACACATTCTTATTTTTTCATACAGTTTATTTTCCTTTAAGGTTTCTAAAACAATATATACATATATATATATTTCATGCTCTTATTTACTCTTATAAAATGAAAAAATATCATTAATAAACACAACCATAGACATATCACAAAAATCATGAAATATTCTACTCATAAGATCCAAGAATACAGCGAGTTCATTATTTAACCCAAATGACAAAACAACAAATTAATAATTCATATATCTAGTACAAAAGTTTGTTTTCGGGATGTTATTCTCCATCACATTCATCTAATGGTATCCAGATCTCAAGTCAATCTAGGGAAAGTATGGAGCCACCTAGAGCAGATAAAACAAGTCATTGATTTAAGGAAAATGATACTTATTTTTAACAGTGATTTTATTAAAATCTCTATAATTAATGAAAAGTCTCATGGAACCATATTTATTTTTAATGAACAAAACAGTAGCTCCCCATGGCGATGTTTTAGGATGAATGAATCCTTTATTATGAAAATCCTACAATTGATTTTTCAATTCAAGAATTGTTTTGAGCCATATGATATGGGGGTTTTTAAAATGGCTTTGCATCAGTAACTAATTAAACTACGAATTTAACTTCCTGATTAGGTATGACACCAGTTAACTTATTGGGAAAAAAATCAAGGTATTCATTTACCACTGGGAAAACATTAACCTGAACAGTTCCCTTGTTTTTAGAAATATGAGCAAGATAACACTCATTTCCATATTTCAACAGTTTCTCAGCTTCCTGATATGTTATCAATTGTATGGGTTTGTTATTTTATACAAACTAAATCTATTTTTGAAAAAAAAAACTTCTTTAGATCTAGAGTCAATCTTAGCCTGATAAACTGAAATCCAATCCATTCCCAGAATAACATCAAACTAGATTAAGGGTAAAATAAAAAATATTGCATGTAAATTATTTCCACATATCACAATAGTAAGATTCTTATAATTCCTATTTGATATAATATTTCCTTATGGTGTTTTAACAACATGTTATGGTCTCATTTGATGAGGTGATATTTCCAATTTAAAAGAAATTTTCTTAGAGATGAAGGAATGTGTAGACCCTGTATTAGACAAAACTTTAGAAAAATATGAGTAAACAAATAGAGTACATGATACCACTTAGTTGTATGGACTAAAATATATTGACATAGTCTCAAAGGATCACACTACACCTTTCCTTTTGTAGTCTGGGTTCTTTGCATCATTTGAATCTCTCTTTGGGAATAAATTTTCTTACTGACCCATCTCACCACATTTAAATCATTTAACAGTTTTCATATCAGGATTAGTCTTAGGATCATTTTCATTACAATCCCGGGCCATATGACCAAGAATTACACATCGAAAAGACTTCCCAGTTTTATTAATACATTCCCTAGGGTTCTTTTTTTCACACTTTTCACAAATAGGAAACTGGATTTTCATACAATTAGATTTTTTTCGTTCATTAATACCCATCACTTTCCATCTGGACCACTTCTTCTCCTTGATTTTAAAATGAACATGATCATCAGAAAACTCTATATCTAAAATCTCAGTATATCGGACAAGTTTCTTATAAATTTTGATTTCGAGGGAGGCCAACAGCCATAAATGAAGTTCACTTCATTCACAGACACTTAATCATCCCCTTTATGCTTCAATTCAAGGAATTAACTCTCCATCTTATGTCTCTCCACCTTAGGAAAATATTTTTCAAGGAAAATACTTTTAAATTCATCCCACTCTAAGGAATCAACATCATCTTTATCCCTGATATTCATTATAATTGACAACCATTGATCATATTCACCTTCAAAATGTTTAGTGGAACTACTTATCTTTTGATTATCTAAACATCACATAACATCGAATATCTTTTTAAGTGCTTTAATCAATCATTCTATTGCTACTGGGTTAGAAGATTCGTTGAAAGATGGAGGGTGATGACTCATAAAATGATCCACTATTATCATGTTCCACTGTGGTACCTTCAGTTGATCTCTTTCATGGATTCCACCACCATTTATTTCCTTTGTTATCTGATCCATTACTATCACAATCTACTCGGTTCCAATCCCTACCATTCTGGGTTGCAGATTCGGAATGATGTCATTTGGTCAGTGCCTCTCCACTTCAGCTCCCCTGTTTCTTCTACAGACAACCATTATGAACAAACATATCTTAGTTGAAAAAACATGGTAATATTAAAATGTTATATGATTTAAAATTTACCATATAGTAACAAAAACATTTATTGTAATATATTAACATCATTCTAACCCCTAAAGTTATCTAAACCATCATCTGATACTAACTATAAGGACTCGACCTTAAAATGTTTTTTAATATTGAATTTTAGTAAAGAATATACTTTATTACACATTGTGGATATTTTTTTGTTTATATTTTTAGATAATTATAATACATTACATAAATAACATTCCACATTCATGCAAGAGGATACTATTAAAAACGGTTTCCAATTTTTTCAAAATATAGAACATTAATGATTAAAACATTATTCCTTTAACAGTTCTTTAAAAATTTAACATGGCATCCTTATTTGACTTACAAATCCTTATAACCTATGAAAATCATTTAAAAACATGGGATGAGGACAAAATTATCAGTAAGGTATATAAAAAAAGGAAATAACACATTAGTCTATGAATACTTAAAACGTGTGACATCATTTTCAAAAGACATACCTGTCACCCATATAAACATACATTGTGAAACATGATATTTCAACAAGATCCTAAAAAAACATAAGAACATAAATGGAAACATAAAGGTATCTTGGTGAATTACTTACAAAATATTGTAACCCTCACAGCTACTTTATAATTTTTAACCCGCATGGCTACCTTATAATTTGTGTAACCATCGTCGTTACACATGAAGTAACCCTATGGTAGACCTCCAACATACACATAACCAATAATTTGGAGGGAGATATACTTACAACACATCATCATAAATAATTCCCAAGAACTCAAACATAATCATAAAATATGAATAATTACATAAAAACATTTCTTTTGGATTTGGTAATATAGAATTTTAAAAGAGGATTGTAAATGAAAATACCCTTATAAATATCATATAATTTAACTGAGAATGAATTGAGTTGATGGAATATGTATATAAACTATAAATAAAATTAATATAAACATAATATAAATAGAATTCATCACATAAACATTTTTTATACAACACAAATAACGAAGTAGAAAGTTAACCTAAGGAATAGAAACCGGGTTAAGAATTCCCTTAACTTAGGTTTTTCTTACATTAACTTGTTTAAAACTCTTGTATAAAGGTTAAAAGGGTGTTATTATTATCTTAATGAAACATATTAAACTTTATAAAATCTTATATGATCGTTTTATAACATCATTTCACACTTTACATATCAGTATTTTGTTCTTTCCATTGTTTTGGGAGCGTTCTTTACATGATTTCCATGATCGGTTCATGATGGATGTTATTTTCAAATGGAAGTGAGAATAAATAATTTTAATGGAGATATTTACATATTTTCATAACAATAAATTATAATATTTATCATTTTTATGTTTGATATGAGTAAGATTCATAAGTTAAAACATTAATGATGTTCATTTATATCATTTTTGTGGTTCTTTGATAATAACGACCTAATTTTGTTTGATAAATTAAAACCATGTGTACAAAAAAATTCGGGAAGAATGGATGAGAAATAAAACTAATATTATAACCTTTTTAAACCATAAAAATGGTTTTCATGACAGGATTTAAAATATTTGAAGTAAAATGAAATCACATCATCTATGATGTCGGTAATTCAACACATCACGGACAATGTTTTTGTTCTTTAAATAAGTGGGAGAGGAGAAGAAGAATGATGAGGAATTTTCCATGAACATGAGAAAATAAATAATATACATTATTTATGGATATTTCAACCCTATTTGATTATAGGATATGTGGAATTAATAAGAAAATAAAGGAACTAAAAACAAAAGAATTGATGAGAAATCCCTTACAAAAATTATGCAGACTAACGACTATGAAACATGGTTTTAGGAAACATTAAATGGAGAGGGGACAGGGGTCACCCATCCATAAAAGAATAATAATAAATAATAGATCAATAATAAGATGAAAATAATAATATGCTATGTATTATTGAATTCTATACCACATAAAAGAGAATTTGAATGGAAAATAAGAAAGAAGTTGAGAATTTTATTACCTTGTAGCGTTACTCTTAAAAAATGATGGTCAAGACCTTTGGGGTTTGAGGAAACTTTGGGAGGACTAATATGGAGGTGAGGAGGCCTTATATTCGTTGATGAGAAATTTTGAATGAATTTAATAAAGGAATGGGTTGGTATTTATAGCCAAAGTGAGGGAATATTTTAATAATTTCCAAGGGACAGCTCATTAGTGGTATTTGAAAAACCATTTGCGTGCCCATGGTTTTAGACACATGGTAAAAATCATAAATTATTTTACTGTCCATAATTTGACCAGATTTATTAAATCATTATTAAATCATTAGTGATGTAATTAAACACACTGAGACTCAAAACTGTATTTTTACTATTCACGGAAAAATCAACTATTTCAAAAAAATCCCAAACATTTACCCTTACCATTTTTATATGTTTAGAATTCAAAAATGATCTCCATTTTTTGAAAATAATTTTCTAAATGTTATTAATTTAATTTTTGAAAATATCATACTTAATTAAATAATTAATAATTTTAATTCTATAACTGTTTGAATATCACATTGAAAAACTAACTAGGATGTCATTATCTTAAAACCTTAAGAAAATAAAATAATAATAAAATTTACTATTCATTAGGGTCATATTACTATTCATATTACATTTCAAATGGGTATGTTACTATTCACCAAATAAACAAATTGGTTTCATCAGACTCTAAATAATATACTGATCATGATTGTAGATGACCGTTTTTCAAAATTCAAAACATTGAAATAGTTAAATTATTGTTAAAGGATAGTTATAATTATCTATTTAAAATAAAGTTTCATTAATTTAAATTTAGTTTTAGAAAACCTTGGGGTGTTATAGGTTTATCATATAAATAGCATGGCCCATCTAGCAGTGATTGTCCAATCATTATATGGTGATGAGACTATACCCACATCATTAAAGTAGTAGAATATTATTTCTGATATAGATCAATCAAATCATATAGTAGGATAAATAAATAAAATAGAAATGGAAGATACTTATAGTAAATTAAAAATGTTTCCTACACCAAATACACAACCATGCCTGTCAATGTGATGCTACATAAGGTAGTAACATACAAAAGAAAATACAATTAGTATAATACATTTATAATGGCATACAAAAAGATGAATAAAATCCCTAAAGGATAACTCAACGAGAATAATGAGGTATAGATCAGTCTCATTCTTCTAAACTACCATGTAAACATGAACTACTCAAGCATAATCCATACACATAAACATGAAAACATAAGGTATTTCTGGGTACCCTAGTATAATGGCAGCCCCAACAGGGTGTGATATACAGTAAGTCGGCAACCACCAATGGGTTTTTAGAATAATTTAGTCCATTAATATAGAATACAGTGGTGTGTATGTCTTACTGGTTAATAAGTGTGTAAATAAATAAAAATAAACAATTTTGGATCTGTTTCATCAAGGATATCGGGCCAATCATACCTAATTCAATCTAAGACAGATTATATCTATGCACATTCCATCATGTATATATATACATGTGGAGGACAATTTTTTTCAAATATATACATGCACTGGCATGGACTCAAGGTTTAGTACCAAGGAATCCACATATGGGGATCATATAACATTTGGGGAATCTATCCTAGGATCCATACCTATCAACATAATATAAGGGACTCCATGACCAATGTTGTAATTAAAAATAGGTAAAATTTAGTCTATGAATCAATGAAACAACATAAAATAGTGAATCATCAATGATTGTATATGTCAAATATCTCATGTAACAAGAATGAGGAATATGATGCTTAAGTCTAAGGGAGATAACCAGGGTGACCATATTGAGACCTAGGAACTCATCTATTGGTATGATCATAATTGTATCAAACATACATGGCCTAGGTCCCATGTAAATAACCATGGTGACCTATATCCAAATATATGAATGTATTTTGAGGTTGTAAGTTCTATAACTCAACCACCCTCAATCGTACCATACCATATGTAATAATAACCAAGGGTTGTAAGTGCCATACCTCGATCGACTAGTCAGTTATATACCATAATTTATCATACCTTCAAGTTACAGGGGACATTACTCATTCTCCTAGTCAGTTCCATACTCATAGGTTCAACATCATGAAATTAATAAAAAATGGTAGGGGCTATGTTAGTGTCTACACCTAATACCAATTAAATAAGTCGTAATAAATTAATTAATCAACTAACTAATATTTGATAAAAACTAAAGTTATGTTATTGTTTATTCCCTTAATAGTCCCCCTATTGAGAGTGACCAAGTATGTGATAAACATTTTCTATGCTAGGTGATGTTTACATAAATAGATAACACCATACATGAAAAAGGTATAATATCGGGCATGATACATGCATTCCACAAAGATGTAATCGTGTTCCTTCAATAATAAGTAGGCCACAACCACTTAGGATATGGTTCGGTCACTATGTGACGATGTAGTGGAGTGACACATACGTCCACATTAAAATTAATTCCATTTGATTAACTTGTCATATTTTATAAAACATCATACCTGAAACAGTGATTTTATGAGAAGAAAAATACTAAATTTGTAAGGTCTTGTAAAAATACACTCTAAGGGGCAGTCTATATTGGGGGGATTAACCTCAAATGATGAAATTTTTTTGTTACATCTATTAAGTTCAAGGAATTATGATCTATATACTAAATTTCATATTTAATAGGTGTTTTATTTAATATTTGGTGCGTGGAACCACAATTTATAATATAAACAAGTGATAATTTTGGGGAGAATTTATAGACCACATAACTTATACTTAGGAAGTCCCACTCGTTAAATATAAAAATTTTATTAGAGATGGTTTAAGATAAATTAAATAAATTAAAAGATTCCCAATATATAGTGTGAATTTTCTCACACTAATATATCTCCATAAAAAGTGAGATAAACAGAAAAAGGAATTATGTTGTGTGAATAACTTATTTAGAGGCTTCCATTGAGATAGAAAACAGTCAAATTAGAGTCCGGACAGAGAACATATCTCAAAGTATAACATGGAGGGGATTTTAACTCTAGAAGGAGAGGGAGAGTTGGTGCACACGTAGCAGGAATAAAAATATGGAAGGAGGATTTAAAGGTGGAAGAATAGAATCTTAATTTTTAATTATTTTAAGATTGACATGATTAGGATGACCATATTCTAACTGTGAGGGCTTCACTATCATAATTTATCTCTTAAAAAATGGGTGAATGATTTGGATGAATGGTTAGAAAATCAATGCATCATATCTTGTGTATCAACATGTTATGTGGAACTAATAGTTTGGGCTAGGTGCATGGTTTGGGAAAGTTATGCATAGACACTATAGCTCACCCCTACACAGCAACACCATATCGCATGGTTAGTTTGAATGAGTTTCATGGTTTAAAAAACCAATATCCATAAGAAAAGGGGTCACACAATTGTCCCTTGTTGCTATAGCATCATGACCATGGAGCAACTAAGATGGTACCCCAACCTGTTGGTTCATATGACCTCAAGTATACCTCTCCAAAATGCATAGGCTACATACTAGATGTGTAGGTCCCTATAAAAAAATGGGGAGATTATACCCTCATATCATAGTGGCTCCACGGTCACAATAAACTAATAGAAATAGTAGAACCATGAAATAATAGGTAGCATAATGGTCACAATAAACCTACATAAGTAGTGGAAGTATGATGTAACTTGTAGCATAGAAGAAACATGTATAGTGGTCAAAACCACATGGAAACATTAAACATCCATGAAACTATAAAAATAATTCATCCATAGGATGAGTCATATAAAAAATTAAGGCAACAAATACTAATATAAAAAAGTATAAAATAAGGTATACGTGGAATAGGAATAGACAACATGTTATAATGAATAAAGTAAGACTGAAGGTCATCTCTACTAGTATCACAAGCATGTTTTTGATCTTATGCTCCCATGCTTCATGCCGAAAGAAAAAACTGATCAGGTATCCATGGAAGAGTTCATTATTTTATCCACACCTACAGTCATGATGTCTATTTGGGTACGAAAGGAAGCCCATTTTGGGTAGGAGATAAACACAATTGGCCACCATAAATGGTGTCTTGAATAATCTAACTAGTGTGAATACATATAAGGTTGAAAGTATAATGGATAAAAAAATAATGTTGGTAAATAAACAATAGTCATCTTAGGTTCAGATACGATACCTAGAAGACTTCACCTACTTCATCATAGTATGGAATATGTCTTATTGTTTTACCATATATAAGTATTCATATATTTATTAAATGTATACATGTGTATACATTGTATATGTAAGGAAATATATATGTATATAAATGTATACAAGGTTCAAGCTAGACACGGGGCATAACTTCGGTGTTCATAACTAGTTTAGCGAGCAATAAATGCCAATAAACGGTACAATCCATGAATCATATATGAAATGGACATATCATTCTCATCAGTCAAGATTTTGGTGTGAGTCATCATGCCCAACACCAATGTAAGGGAACATAGAGGATCATGTCCATCTTCCAAATAAGAGTAAACATTATGAGACTCTATTCCCATTACCATTTATAATGTAGAATGAAACTACATGTTCAAAAAGTCTTGTAACCATTGTATAAATACCATTATCCAAGGACTAATAATAATATTCATAGGAGAATACATCTAAATTTTTATAAACATTTAACCATCAGTAACACAAACCATATAATAAATATCTATAAATATACATCACACGGTGTGGGATTTCCACCAAATTCCATTCAAATAAATTAATCCATTAAATTTATAAACTAATAAAATCAAATTTTATGGTCATGAAACCCCACATAGGAAGTGGTTGGACACAATTAAATTTGAAAGAAATTGGTTATTTAATTTGTAACAACCAAATATGTAGTGATCAATTAGGTATAAATCCACCATTGTGTTAAAATAATCAATGGTATTTTGATAGCATGGTCCAATTCTCTATAAAGGTAATTACAATTAATGTAATGAGTGGAAAATCATATATTTTTTCAGAAAATAAAATTATGTAAAAACCCTGAAATTTTAGGTACAATTACTAGAGATCCTACCATAGACCCATAACACTCTCCTCATCTATGGTAGGCCCTTGAATCAAGTAATAAGAAAAACATAGTTCATGAAAATTAGGTCATGTGGTCTCTAACCAAAATATCATTGGATGAAGGGAGATAAACTATGATAGGAAGGGAGAGGATTAGATTTCTTATCCTTATGTATTCAATTTAACTAACAATGATAGAAATAGATATTAGATGGATAAATTATCAAAATATCTTGCTATGGAAGATGTGGGGGATCCCATCAATAAAAAGGGGTTTTTGTATTATAGGAAAAGTAATAAAGGATAAAGGGTTAAAACATTTTAGGGGGGAAATTTTAATTTTCCCTCCATTTAAGGGGTAACATGGTCCTTCTTCATGGTTTTAAAAAATGTGGACAAACCATGTACCCAGAAATGTTCAAGAACTCCCCCCCCCAATAGTCTAGGTACATAGTAGATATAAATATACACAAAAGTGATAAATGGATCTAAAATGTTTCTGAGATAAATATCATGAACATGCATCCCAGCATTCTTGGTAAGGGAAAACTGTGTGGAATTTTTTTGTAAACTGAGATCCCCACATAGTTGAGATTCATGGTTAGCACTAATCATGTTTTCCCCATGTAGCTCAGTCTGACTGTCCAATTTCCAGAGATCTAGGATCCGAACTAGGATTATATTCTCTTTAGACCACTATTAGGCCTTATTAATTGTTTACCAAGATATAGTAATGAAATCAAACTGGGAAGAGACATTCATTACCTTTATTAAACTTCAGGTCATTACAACCTCACCTCCTTAAAAAAACACTCTGCTAAGTTTCCCTTCTGAGGGTAAAGATGAATTATCCATGAAAATATTCATCCACTAGGTATGTTGGTCAGCTCCCTGTTCCCATCCTACACAAGGTCATGCTTCCATATCACCTTCACTAAAGGAACTGAACTACCTCTGAGAGTCTTCCTGCTCCATTCCACTATAGGCATTGGGTATTCCTCATAGAAAAAATCCACATCTAAATCAGCCTCATTGGGATATAAAACATATGATTGATCAAGATAATATAGATGTATCTGAGACAAATGAAAACTATCATGGATAGACAGGTATCATAAAGGATGTGATATCTTCTAATCCACTGGTTTGATTTCCTCCAAAACCTAAAAAGGTCCGACAAATCGTGGTGTAAACATGCCCTTCCCTTGAATTTGTTGACGACCTAACATGGGATAAAGAAGCATGAAACCCTGAACCTTGACCACAAACTCTAGAGGTCATCAACATCCCTTAGCATAAGACTAATTCCTATACTGAGATATCAAGATTCACTTTATTTTCACTTATAACTACTCTAATTTATCCTGAATGATATGTTGCCCAATAGGTGATACATCCCCTACCTCTAACTAGCACATAGGTGAACGAAATGGCCTACCATATAAGGCATCATAAGGATAATCTAGATGGTATCCTAAAATATGTTATTTTAATAAAAATAAAATAAGGGTGTGTGCATTTACAAATAACCCCCAAATTCATGTACACATGTGCATACCATTTCCTCTAACACCAGAATCATGTTCTTTGTAAGTCCATCGGCCTGAGGGTGATAGGTCGTTCATTGAAGTGCCTGTATTCCCAAGGAATTATTCAACCCTTTCCAGAACTGTGATGTGAAACTAGTTGCCCTATTTGATAAGATAGAATAAAGATCTCCATAATGACATATGATCACCATGACATATAACTTGCATTTATCATCCATCATTAGGATCTCTAGAATAGTCATGAAATGTGTAAATTTATTCAACCAATCAATTAAAACCAAAATTGAATAATTTCCATGAGGTGATTAAATTAAACTTGTCCATAATTTAATTTTGAAATCATCCTATTTCAACTAGGTAATGGATAATGGATGTAAAAGTCTTATCATTCACCAGTGTTCTTCCTTCACCTACTAAAAGGTGGAAGACTAAGTAATAAAAAAAGTTATCACCAGTTTCATACTAGGACACTAATATTTGTGATATAGGTCTCGATACATCATGGTTACCCTAGGATACACAACCCTAACTAAGGTTTGAGATTACCACATCAATTCCTCTCAATTGTATTCCAGAACTTAGACATGTCTATGTATGTGTAAGATCTCATCCTCATATATGGTCTAGCCAAGTGATGAATCATCATCTGAGATATTTTTCATCAGGTTTAGGCCCATGGGATCATAATGTTGCCTTATATATACCCATTATAGAATGGAATGGTTCACTAATAAGTTTTTATTGGACTATCTAAACATTATCCTCTATATCCTCAACATGCATCTCTAAAAACAAGTCCATATGTTACCATTCACCATTGGCCTCCCAAACATTCATGTGTCAGATTCTTCTATCTCAGATAACCGAATACAACATTACATTTCCCAAGACTATTGGAAATATTGAAATCCAATTATTGGAGGTATCCAACCCACCTATGTATCATGGGATTTAGATCATGTTGTATAAAGGTAAACTTGAGGATTTTGTGATCAATGAACACTAGGAAATTCTCCCCAAGTAAATGATGATGTCAACAACATTAATAATGCACAAAAATAGATATCATAAGGTTATGTGTTAGTTAATGTTTCTTGTGATTCCACAACTGACATGACACATATTCTATAACTCGCTAATCCTATAACAAAACTTACCCCATCTTGAAACTAGATGTGTCATAATAAACAATATAACTCATTCCAGGCTCTGAAAGAATCAGGATCAGCACTAAAGTAAAACATCATTTAAATTACTAAAATACCCTTTCATAATCTTCTAACCATACTAATTCCATATCCTTATAATTAAATATCATATGTTCTTAATCTTGGTGTGAGAAATCCTAGAAGACGTGTCTATAATAGCTAGCTATCTCCAAGAAACTTTTTATATCAATGAAATTATTTTGATTCACTTAGGAAACTACAACTCTCACCTTCCCTGGGTATATAGATACTAATGAATTTTAAATTATATGACCTAGTATGTGGGATTTTTCCATCCAAAAGTGTTATTTAGTGATATTTTCATAAGGCTTGTTATCTATCAGTGTTTTCAGAACGATCTCAAGATGTTGTTTGTGGTCTTGTCAAGTGAAATAATTCACCAATATTTCATCAAAATAGTGTACCATGATAGATATTATATGTGGGTGGAAAAATGATACATCAAATCCATAAAAACTACTAGAACATCTATGAGACAGAAAGGAATTACTAGCTACTCATATAGACTATTCCTATATCCGAAATTTTTTTGGGTTATGTATAAAGTTATGAAACTTACCTAATAATAACCCAACCTCAAATTGATATTTGTGAACACCCTCTCACCTTAGAGCTGGTGAAAGAGGTCATCTATTATATACAATTGATAATTAATCTTAACCATGAGCTATTTTACCCATTGTTAATCCACAAAATTCATGTGGGTACCATCTGAATTTTAAGAATGAAGACTGGGGAACCCCATGGTGAGGTACTAGGATAGATACAAAAATTAGTTTCAAGTTCCTCAGACTACTTCTTCAGATCAATAATCTCTGTGTTTCTATCCTATAAGGATTAATGGTCACTATTGTTTCTCATGCCACTCGATCAATGGTGAATTATACCTATCTCATTAGTGGTAGTCCAAAAAACATACTAGGGAAAATATCCCAAGAATATTCCACTATAGGATGGAACAAAAAAATCATACCCCCTAATAAAAAAAGAAATGACGATTGATCTATGATTTTACTTTTCCTATCCCATGATGCTTTGGTACATCTTCAGATTCATTGAAATCCTATTCACATTGATGAATATTTCGACTCCCCTCTGTTTACTTAAAAGATACCCTCCATTGATAAAAAACAAATACAGGCTCAATACAGAACCAACATTTCCATCATAAGGATTACATAAAACCTTTCTATGTCTTGGATGAAAAAATTATATATGAACATATATCCTCTTATCTCTAGGTAAAATACTTAACAATAGATTATATTATATAATCAGATACCCAATGGTGTATCGAGTTTCATCACACCAAAAATTACTCTATCTTTAAGATCAGGAACTCAATAATTTTCACCTATATAAATAACTATGATTCACTGATGTCAAATAAAGAAGATACTAGAGTATAGTCAACAAGAATAGGTCCTCAAACTATAGAAATGCATGTGGTCTACTATCGAATAAGTATCACTGCATGTAACTTGTCCATATCGAGGCCTTGAGATATAACATGACTACCTTGAGAAGGTCCTCTATACTGGAGATGTGAATCATAACTTTAATTTTCCTATGCCTTGACTTCCACCTTAGCCTGACCAGCCGATGGTGTTCTAGATTCCTTCCTAATGAGACACTATTATGCCCAATCTATATTGTGGGGTTGGTGTAGATCCTCTCTCACTGGGTACTGGTAAAAATTTCATCAGATGTGCTGAATATGGACCATCCAATCGTATCCTTTACTCTCAACTAGCTCCCACATTACCTCAGGTTTCAGGTGTCCCAATTTCCCACACTGGTGAAGAATGAATAAACTATTTGTATAAGGTTTGTGACTAGTATTTTACTTAGGATCAACATTGATTTGACATTTATATACACTAGAAGAACCACTTCAATGTCTAGTGGATGAATCTCCCTAGCTCGCACCATCGTATTCTCTCAAATGCGACCTAGCAGCAAGGGTCAGGTCAACGATATCAGAAATATTGGCTAAAAAAATATTAACCTCTCATCAGATATAATATAATTTACCTTCCTTGAATCTCCTTGAAATCATAATCTCATCACCAGCCACGGTTGGTGTGAAACACTAAATCTTAGTAAAATGGGAAAAATACTCCATAATATAAATATCTCCCATTCAACAACTTCATGAACTCTCTTTCTCTATCACCCCACAATGTTTTTTGAAATAATTAATCATAAAATATCATATGGAAATATCAATCGATAATATCCTGATGTTTCTCTGCCTTGGTGATGACATCCCACCAGCTCTTAGCAGAACCACGTACCATATAGGTATCAATATTAACTATAAGGCCCTGGCCTTAAACCTTACTTAATCTTGAATTAAATTGAATAAATCACATTGAGGATCTTTTCAGGTTTAGAGTTTCATAGAATTAGGACATAACTATTACATCTCACAAGATTACAAAGTATACACTTCTACTAAGTTTCCATTTTTTTCATAAAATAAAAACTCTTCAACAAAAGATTCATGTCTAGTTCCATGTTTAGACAGCATGACATTTCCTTGATCCCATCCTTGACCCTATTCCACTTTATGTCCTGTGAAAAACATTTCAAAAAATTGGGATGAGCATAAAAAGCTCAGTAAGGGTTACAACAATACCGAAATAACACATCAGTCCATGTATCAATGAAATAATACATTACTCATAAAACATAATCACTTTAACATACCTCATGAAATCATAAGATTTACAAATAACTCATAGAAATCATAAGACATAAAGATAACTTGAGGCATTCAAAACATTATTACCTAGGGAGTAACCCTCATGGTTACGTTTGGAATACCCATCATAGTATATTCCCTAAATCTCTTCAGAGAAACCTTAACTTTTAACCCCTTCGTGTTACCCAATGCATTAGGGAGCTATATCGGGCTCACCCGCCCCTTAGTTTATCACAGAACCACCCGTCTTCATAATAATGTCCAAGAAACATAACATAATCGTATCACATAACTTAAGAATAAAGGAAATACAACATTTCCACATTTTGATAACAATATAACATTGTAAGATGTTGAAATAATGATTCCATTCTAAAAACCATTTTCAAAACCATTTAAAACATTTAATAACGAGATTTTTAAAACAAAGTGTCACATACCACTTTGAAGCTTTTAACATTTTAAAACATTAGTATCCATATAAATAAATCCTTAAAACCATTTTGAAAACATGGATATTAATGAGAAATATTTATAATAATAAATCATTAAAACATTTAAAAAGATATTTTAGTTAAAGTGTTTTTTTAACAAAATTAGAGACACTTGAATACAATAATTGAGGAATAACATTTAATCAGAAATTTATAATATCATTAGAATAAAGGGATTCATGATATAATATTCCAAAGGATATTATATACACCATTTAAGAGTGAATTTGTGCATAACAACAATGAATTCTCAATAGAAATGTAAAATGAGATGAAATCCCTTATAAAGAAGGTATTCTTAAATTAAGGATAAATCAATCTCATAATTCTGTGTGACAAATATAAATACACCCCATACAAGTTGATATTAAGTGTAAAACAATCAAAGGTCATTCAAACATATTCAAAGTATGACATATTCAATAACTACATGTTGAACCCAAAGTAATCGAAATTGGGTTAAGAAGTTCCCTTGGTAAAATTCGACAACCTAAGAACGTCACTTTAAAATTCATAAAATTAGTTGATGAGAGAGAAAATGGTATCTCATCACTTGGACATAAAATTTAAATCAATAAGGATATATAACAACATATCCCAACATAAAAATATGTAAATTAAAAGACATAACAAAATAAGTCTTTTAAAAAGAGGAGTGTGAAAGGTTCCCTTACCGATTTGGGCAACTTTCAAAATGTACACCCCATGAAAGAAGGGTCATACAATGAAGATGTAAATACCCATAAATGAGAGTATATAGTATAAAAATTTTCAGTAAATACACCACACAAAATGAAATAGTGGCAAATGTAGAATGAATCTCACTGGAATAAAAAGTGAGATGAAAGTCCCCTTATGAAAATTCAGCAGCCTAACGTAGCCACATAAAACTTCCAAAAATGGATTGATCAGATCAAATAGGGTCTCTCATAACATGAAAATAAAAATTACATAAAGAGGAATATAAAATAACATCCTCCAACATAATAACATGGATCATAAAAGAAATGACAAAAAAGAGAGTACTTGAAAAGAAAGAGAGAGGTAGGATCCCTTACCTCGTGTCAGACTTGAATCGATCATTCTTTAATCTCCTGAATAATAAACTAAAGTTAATTTATATTTTCTTAAGAACCTTTTTCAAGTTTATTATTACTTTTATATAACTTATTTCCATGTTATAAACATTATGTAATCATTTAAGTTAATAATGTACGTTTTGTCGGTATTTGGTTCTTAAGTCGAAAGTGGACTTCTTACAATTACATGGTGTTCATGTGGTCAAAGGTTCATTATATGCAGAAAGATATTCATGATTTGGATATCATATATATCATATATATCCAGCATATACATTTATTTATAATAGTATATAACATTTAGAGGTACGAAATGAAATGAACCGTTCATAGAGACGGTAAGCCGTACGTACGCATGAACACTACTTTCATTTCTATTTCATATTTAATGGAGTGAAATAATAATTATATAAAGTTATAATATAATTACAGTATATTATAATATATAATATCATTAAATTTATCCTTTATACATCCCACATATGGAATTAACGAATCAAATCACTTTGAGGGGGCGGTAGTCCGCACTTCCTAAAATGAAGATATCGTGTTTACCGACAATGGAAACCATAAAGGTATTCCATAAATGAAAAATACATATGATTAAGGAAAACATAAACATATTATATATCATATATAAATATAGTGACATCTTAATGGCCACCTTTGAATGTGTTAAAAGAATATTGAATAATCATCGTTTTGTGAGGCAGAAATTCACCATCCACAGAAACAATATGTTCTTTAACCATTAGATGGAGGTGTGTGGAAGTGTATCTCGAATAATTCTTATAAAAAAAATCCTATTATATTGAAGATACTGTTTTTTTACAAAATAAATTAATAAAAAGAGTTTATTGGTTTATAGAAACAAAATAAAACAAAAGAACATTAAAGAAGACTTTACATTTAAATCGGTTAACTCCCTTTGGTTTGAACCAAAAGGGTTTCTTGAAGAGCTTTCTGCCCAATGTGAGGATTCAATGATGAATAGAGGTATTTGGAGAGATTAAATGGGAAGGTTTTGGCCGAGACAAAGTATTAAGAGGTGTGGGTAAGGAGGTAGAGGTGAGAGCCTTTTATAAGAGGAGAGGAGGGGCACTCTTGGAAAGTCAAGAAAGGTTACATTATTTTCAAATGAGTTTCGGATTTTAAAGGTCCCACATTGATATATTTAGAGACTAAGGTGATAAGAGTTCAAAATATTCTCATAAAATAGGTTTTTAACTAGTTTAGGTCTTATATTGTACATTATATTTTCATTTTATTTAAATTGTTAAATAAAGAGGTAATCGCTGCATCATCCTGGTGTCACAAATAATTTAATTTATTTAATGTATAAAAATTATAAATAAAATACTATGATTTAGGAAAGATTTTTATCTTTCCAATGAATATTTATAGTCAAAAGTATGACTTGTATAACCCCATTTAAAAATTGTTTTAGTAAAACATTACATGTTTGTGTCATTTTTACTTTTACTTTAAATAAAAAGTTCTTAATGTCATTTTCCTACCAAAGTGGCTCCATGGGGTCCCCAAGTTTACCCATGGATTGTTTTGGACGGCCATGCCACATCCAATAAGGGTAGGACATGTGTCAAGGTCATTTCATATTATTATAACATTATTTTTACCTTAAATTACACTAATTACCTTTAATCGCGATTAATAAAACTTAAAAGTTACTCTTCACCAAAAAATTATTTTAATCCCATTGAACCACATTTTATATCCTAATGACAACCATGTATGTCGGATTTTTGAAATTCAAATCACAAAAGTGCTAAAGTTTTATTTAAACAAAAAACCAGTTTTTTAACTACCACTTAGTGGTTTCACTATTCATCAAAATTTGACATTTTTTACAAAAATACCAAAAATTCACCCTAAGCTATATTTGATATTCCGAAATCAAAAATTATGTCTATTTTAAAAAATTCAGAAAATATAAGTTTCATTAATTAATTTAATAATTAATTCCCGCTGTCAAAACAAATAGCGTGTTTTTAAGAAACAATATCTATTAAAAGATTGACGCTAGTTTAAGCCCAATTTCAAAGTGAAATGAATTCCAATGACCACCATTGGATTAAATGGTAAAAATATATTCTAATTTCATTTTAAAACCAATTCAAAAGATGATATAATCATATAAATAAATTAGATTAAAAAGAGGTGTTGAATTTAAATACAACATTTTTCACTTATTCATTAAAAAAAGAACTTTATCGGAAAAATACCAAAAACATATACAAAGTAAATTATGATGTCTCGATTCTAAAGAAGGATTTAATTTGGTCCAATAAAATTTATAATAGTGATAAAAACTACTTTTAAAGATGGTTCGTCATCAAAAGGTGATAAATTGACCTTTTAGTGAATATTAGAGTATTTAAGCTTAAAATTGAATTCTTTTCTTATTTTAAGCCTTTATATTTTATTTGATAAATGTGAAAACATTTAACAAACATATATAATCATACTTTAGTTATTTATATTCATTCCTGCCAATACAATGGCTACGTGTTAACTACCATTTGAAATAATATTATTATATTATTAGTGTGCATAGTAAGATTTCAACAAAACCCGTTGTTGCGTATTGGGTACGCCGTCGAACATAGCATTACATTTAAAGTAATATTAACATTTAATTCACAAATATTGATAAAAATTAGAATGTAATATTATTTACTTATCTAGGATGTTACATCCTTCCCCCCTTTTGGGAATTGCGTCCTCACAATTTCAAAATTGGGTTTCAAAAAATCATTGAAAGTCCCACATCGGAAAAGGAGTCAATTAAACTATCACTTTAAAAGAAATAAAGAAAAGTAAAAAGGTCACCAGAGACAACATATACTAGGATTCCATGAAAATATGTATATGGAAGAGAAAAAAAACCATCAAGGTCTGATGGAGAGTGATAGAAAATATGATTAGGAGAAAGTAAACAATCTGAAAACCATAAACTTGTTATGGGTTAAACGGTCTTTGATTCCCCGGTTGGAAAAGTTAACGAACAACGTTTTTGTTTTGAGTTAATTTTCATATAGTTGTGGAATTTATTTAATAGCTTAACTAAAAACATAATAAAACATACTTACTTGTCATATAGACTTTAATCCTTTACTAGATTTCTAACACAAACTCATATTTTCTCCAAACAATGAGTATTTGGGAAGACTTGTTTACATTAAGAGTGCTATAATCAACTTATATAGAATCACCTAATCCACAAAAGAGAACTATATATTTCACATGTCTTTAGACCTTAACCAAAACCAAAAAGGTTAGTACAAGATCAGATAATCCCCAAAAATGATTTTCCTTTATAAAAAGAAAAGCTACTCTTAATCTCAAATTTTTTTCCAACAATACCCAAAGTTCAACAATCACCATTTAATAAATAGCTATCCATAAAATTTTTCGAAGTATTCCAAACTAATATTGAAACCCAAATCTCTGAAGGATTTAATCACATAGTCTTCCAAGATAAATCCTAACATTTATCTCCAAATAACACCAGTTACTCTTAAAGTATCATATTGAAAAGTAATTAACCAAATCACATATCCTCCATGATAGGTTAATCATTTCCATAGATAACCCCAAATCAAATTATTCTTGATTCATAAAATCATCTAACTAAAAAAATAATTAGTCAAACTAACCAGGGCCTTCACATAGTCCAGTGGTAGGCGATAAATACCAGTTGCACTTTGGTTATGGGTTCGATTCCCGCGTCTTCGTCCGACGCAACGGGTTGTCACACGGTCTGCGTGTTATCCCTTTTCAAAAACTATATAATTTTATAACATTCCCAAAAAGAGATAAATTCATCAAAAATAATTATGAAATATTTTAACACAAAGGTTATATAATAACTTTCGTTTTTCATCCCAAAATGTATTAACCAGTAATTTCCTCAAATTCAAGGATCATATAATCCCAAATGGTTTTTTATAACTATATCCACAAAAAAAAGATAATTATTCCTTGAATAAAATTTTCATATATCAGACATCAGGGTTACACATACTATAAAAATTCATCTAATGTAACCCCATCATCAAAAGAGCCCTAATAATTTTATGAATTTCACCATCCTAAAATCTACCATAACTCTTGAATCCCTTATATGTTAACTTCTTACTCATTCAACATTCTTCATGATCCATTAAACATTCCTTTCCAACTTATTCTGAAATACTTCTTACCTACAATCAATATCATGAATCATAACCTAATATTCCAATAATAGGAAAACATGTGTTAAGAAATAATCCATACCTTTCATTGGTCATTGTAAGTTTCTTCATCCTCAACTGGAATGGAATTAGGTATTGGTAAATGAATATTTGTACGATCTTGGTGATCCCATTCCTGAAACGTCTTCTTAGGATATGTGTTTGCATAATGTCCATGCACACCACATTTAAAACATTCAATTGATCCCTCAAAAATAACTTCTTTCCCTTTCCTAGAGTCAACTGGATGATTCCTTTTTCCATGGTAGGTTCTGGCTTTATGAACTTCATTTCCACATCTATAGCATCTTTTTGTCCCTTTGAAACACTTTCCTAAGTGTTTATTTCCACATCTTTGACACATAGGTTTTTTAACACACTTACCTTCATGATTATTACCTGAAATTTTGTAGGGATTTGTTTCTCGCATATATGATGCCTTATAAAAATCACCAAGGTTTAGGTGGTCAATCATGACTCCAGATAGTTGGTTGAGGATAACCACATGAGTTCTCATTGCAGCTCCCATATCATTAAGTTGTTCTTTCAGAAAACTGTCACAGTTTTCTTCAAATCCACTGTTACTTTGGTGCCTGCTTGATCCAACCATTTACTAAAACCAAAAATTTCAGTGTGAGTATATCAACAAAATCATCATATACAATGAGGAAGATGAAAACTAAGATATAATTATCCAAGTTATCTCAAACTCATTTCAACTTTCAAAAATAACAATTAATCCATCTAATATACTAACCATTGTGCTTATACACAACGTGTCATTTATGATGACTGAATACCCTAACCTCTAAATTTATCTAAACTGACCTCTGATACCAACTATAAGGCCTTGGCCTTAAACCTTACTTAATCTTGAATTAAATTTAATAATTCACATTGAGGATCTTTTCAGGTTTAGAGTTTCAGAGAATTAGGACATAACTATTACATCTCACAAGATTACAAAGTATACACTTCTACTCAGTTTCCATTTTTTCCATAAAATAAAAACTCTTGAACAAAAGATTCATGTATAGTTCCATGTTTAGACAGCATGACATTTCCTTGATCCCATCCTTGACCCTATTCCGCATTATGTCCGGTGAAAAACATTTCAAAAACATGGAATGAGCATAAAAATATTAGTAAGGGTTACAACAATATGGAAAGAACACATTATACCATGTATCAATTAAATAATACTTTACTCATAAAACATACGCACTTTAACATACCTCATGAAATCATAAGATTTACGAATAACTCATATAAATCATAAGATATAAAGATAAATTGAGGCATTCATAACATTATTATGTAGGGAGTAACCCTCATGGTTACGTTTGGAATACCCATTACAATATATTCCCTAAATCTCTTCAAAGAAACCTTAATGTTTAACCCCTTTGTGTTACCCAATGCATTGGAGATCTATATCAGGCTCACCCGCCCCTTAGTTTATCACGGAACCACCCGTCTTCATAAAAATTCCCAATAACCATAACATAATCATATCACATAACTTAATCATAAAGGAAATATAACATTCCCACATTGCAATAAAAATATAACATTTTAAGATATTGAAATAATGAATCCATTCTAAAAACCATTTTCAAAACCATTTAAAACATTTAATAAAGAGATTTTTAAATCAAAGTGTCCCATACCACTTTGAAGCTTTTAAAATTTTAAACAATTATTATTCATATAAATAAATCCTTAAAACCATTTTGAAAACATGGCTATTAGTGAGAAATATTTATAAGAATAAATCATTAAAAGATTTAAAATGATATTTTAGTTAAAGGGGTTTTAACAAAATGAGAGACACATGAATACAATAATTGAGGAATAACATTTAATCATAACTTTATAATATCATTAGAATAAAGGGATTCATGATATAATATTCCAAAGGATAGTATATACACCATATAAGAGTGAATTGGCGCATAACAACAATGAAGTCTCAATAGAAATGTAAAATGAGATGAAATCTCTTATAAAGAAGGTATTCTTAAATTAAGGATAAATCAATCTCATAATTATGTGTGAAAACTATAAATACACCCAATACAAGTGGATATTAAGTGTAAAACAATCAAAGTTCATTCACACATATTCAAAGGATGACATATTCAATAACTACATGTTGAACCCAAAGTAATCGAAATTGGGTGTAGAAGTTCCCTTGGTAAAATTCAACAGCCTAACGACGTCACTTTAAAATTCATAAAATTAGTTTATGATAGGGAAAATAGTATGTCATCACTGGGACATAAAATTTACATCAATAAGGATATATAAGAACATATCCCAACAAAAAAAGATGTAAATTAAAAGACATAAGAAAATAAGTCTTTTAAAAAGAGGAGTGTGAAAGGTTCCCTTACCGATTTGGGAAACTTTCGAAACATACACCCCATGAAAGAAGGGTCATACAATGAATATTTAAATACCCATAAATGAGAGTATATATTATATCAATTGGAAGTACATACACCATACAAAAGGAAATAGTGGAAAATGTAGCATGAATCTCACAGGAATAAAATGTGAGATGAAAGTCCCCATATGAAAATTCGGCAGCCTAACGGCACCACACAAAACTTCAAAAAATGGATTGATCAGATCAAATAGGATCTCTCATCACATGAACATAAAAAATACAGAAAGAGGAATATAAAATAACATCCTCCAACATAAGAACATGGAGCATAAAATAAATGATATAAAAGAGAGTACTTGAAAAGAAAGAGAGAGGTAGGATCACTTACCTCATGTCCGACTTGACTTGACCATTCTTTATTATCCTGAATAATATACTAAAGTTAATTTATATTTTATTAAGAACCTTTTTAAAGTTTATTATTCCATTTATATAACTTATTTACATGTTATAAACATTATGTAATCATTTAAGTTAATAATGTACGTTTTGTCGGTATTTGGTTCTTAAGTCGAAAGTGGACTTCTTACAATTACATGGTGTTCATGTGGTCAAAGGTTCATTATGTCCAGAATTATATTCATGATTTGGATATCATATATATCATATATATCCATCATATACATGTATTTATAATATTATATAACATTTAGAGGTAAGAAATGAAATGCACCGTTTATGGAGACGGTAAGCCGTACGTACGCATGCACGCTACTTTCATTTCTATTTCATATTTAATGGAGTGAAATAATAATTATATAAAGTTATATTATAATTATAGTATAGTATCATATATAATATCATTAACTTTATCCTTTATACGTTCTACATATGGCATTAACGAATCAAATCACTTTGAGGGGGCGGTAGTCCGCACTTCCTAAAATGAAGATATCACGTTTACCCATAATGGAAACCATAAAGGTATGCCATAAATGAAAAATACTAAAGCTTAAGGAAAACATAAACATATTATATATCATATATAAATATAGTTACATCTTAATGGCCACCTTTGAATGTGTTAAATGAATATTGAACAATCATCGTTTCGTGAAGCAGAAATTCACCATCCACAGAGACAGTATGTTCTTTAACCGTTAGATGGAGGTGTGTGGAAGTGTATCTCGAATCATTCTTATAAAAACATCCTAGTATATTGGAGATACTGGTGTTGTTACAAAATAAATGAATAAAAATATTTTAGGGGGTTGGAGAAACAAAATAAAACAAAAGAACATTAAAGAAGACTTTACCTTTAATTCGGGTAACTCCCTTTTGGTTTGAACCAAAATGGTTTCTTGAAGAGAAATCTGCCCGAGGTGAGGCTTAAATGATGAAGATAAGGATTTGGAGAGATGAAATGGGCAGGTTTTGGCCGAGCCAAAGGCTTGAGAGGTGTGGGTAAGGAGGTAGAGGTGGGGGCCTTTTATAAGGGGAGAGGAGGGGCACTCTTGGAAAGTCAAGAAAGGTTACATTATTTTCAAATGAGTTTCAGATTTTAAAGGTACCACATTAATATATTTTTAAGATAAGGTGATAAGGGTTCTAAATATACTCATAAAATAGGTTTTTAACAAGTTTAGGTCTTAGATTTTACATTATATTTTCATTTTATTTAAATCGTTAAATAAAGAGGTAATCGATGCATCATCATGGTGTCATAAATAATTTAATTTATTTATTGTCTAAAAATTATAAAAAAATACTATTATGTAGGAAATATTTTTATATTTCCAATGAATATTTATAGTAAAAATTATTACTTGTATAACCCCATGTAAAAATTGTTTTAGTAAAACAATAAATGTTTGTGTCATTTTTACTTTTACTTTAAATAAAAAGTTATTAATGTCATTTTCCTACCAAAGTGGCTCCATGGGGTCCCCAAGATGACCCATGGATTGTTTTGGTCGGACATGACACATCCAATAAGGGTAGAACATGTGTCAAGGTCATTTCATATTATAATAACATTATTTTTACCTTAAATTACACTAATTACCTTTAATCACGATTAATAAAACTTAAAAGTTACTATTCACCAAAAAAATATTTTAATCCCATTGAACCACATTTTACATTCTAATGACAACCATGTATGTCGGATTTTTGAAATTAAAATCATAGAAGTGGTAAAGTTTTATTTAAATGAAAAATCTATTTTTTAACTACCACTTAGTGGTTTCACTATTCATCAAAAATTGAAGTTTTTTAGAAAGATACCAAAAATTCACCCTAAGCTATATTTGATATTCTGAATTCAAAAATGATGTCTATTTTACAAAATTAAAAACATATAAGTTGAATTAATTAATTTAATAATTAATTCCTGCTGTCAAAACAAATTGCGTGTTTTTAAGAAACAATATCTATTAAAAGATTGACACTGGTTTAAGTCCAATTTCAAAGTGAAATTAATTCCAATGACCACCATTGGATTAAATGGTAAAAATATATTCTAATTTAATTTTAAAACCAATTCAAAATATGATCTAATCATATAAATAAATTAGATTAAAAAGAGGTTTTGAATTCAAATACAACATTTTTCACTTATTCATTGAAAAAAGAACTATATCGTAAAAATACCAAAAACATATAAAAAGTAAATTTTGATATCTCGATTATAAAGAAGGATTATATTTGGTCCAATAAAATGTATAAGAGTGATAAAAAATAATTTTAAATAGGGTTCGCCACCAAAAGGCGATAAATCGACCTTTTAGTTAATATTAGAGTATTAAAACTTAAAATTGAATTCTTTTCTTATTTTAAGCCTTTATCTTTTATTAGATAAATGTGAAAACATTTAACAAACATATATAATCATACTTTAGTTATTTATATTCATTCCTGCCAATACAACAGCTACGTGTTAACTACCATTTGAAATAATATTATTATATTATTAGTGTGCATAGTAAGATTTCAACAAAACTCGTTGTTGCGTATTGGGTACGCCATCAAACTTAGAATTCCATTTAAAGTAATATTGAAATTTTGTTCACAAATATTTATAAACATTAGAATGTAATATTATTTACTTACCTGGGATGTTACATTAACACTCCACTATGGAGTCATCTCCTGATGATAAAATATATAATCATGGAATCTGGCCATGACTCATTAGTATGTGGTCCACCATCCCCTGAGAAAGTTGTAGGATTATTCTGTAGGAATTACAGAGTCAACAAAACCATAGTCAGGGATGGTCAAGAAACTCTTTACATAGACTATATCATATGAAGGGATCCATCTTGAATGTGGGAATAATTTACCAAATCAACTATAGGAGGTGATTATTTAGGAGGCACTATAGGAGGTATCCCAAGCAGCTCATGGACCACCACCTCTGGAGCATGGTCATAAAATTCATCCTTGTGTATGACTCCGGGCTATCATGGTGATATGATTATATAATTATATGTTAAATAACCAAAATTTATTATTGTGTTCAAAAATATTATAAATATATAATTAGGATAGGTACACATCCTTCCTATGAAAATATCTCACCTATCTACCAACTCTAATATCCAGGTCCAGGTGATAAAGGAAAACCATAATAGGACAAAAGATTCATAAAAGACACTCCCAAATACCCACTAATAAAGTCGTGTTTGGATCTAGGTCTCATAACACAAAGCTGAAGATTCAGTAAATGGAGTTTCAAATGGAATGTATAAAGTAAAACACCCTTGACATTATAATTATCATCCCTATTTAATGATAACCCTTTCATTTAAAAGATTTAAATTAATTTTAGTTCTTCCAGTTATAAATATATATATCACAGTAAAGTAAAATGTTTCACCATTATTAATTTATAAAGGTCATTCTCCTTATAAATTGTAATTGGCATATCTTGTAACTACGACATGGCTATTACATTTGGTATTGGGATGTTACAGGTCATATAAAATGATTTGATTTCCTGAATCATCATTCAAAATATATATAAGTACTTTATACATAAATTTCCATTTTCATTCACATAATAAAATAAACATAAATTGTTTCAATTCATGGAACTAGTTGGTCCAGAACTCACAACATGTTATAATTGAAAAATTAAGGTGCATTAAAAATCTATGTGGTAAATTATTCTTCATATTTAAGAATACACTTTAATTAATCCAATTATTTATCTTGTCAAGAATACTCATCACAATTCCATATATAAAAATCTATTCAATAACTATATGTAGCAGTTAATTCATACATAAAAAACATGCCCTGGAATAATGCATGGCATAATAGTCCAATAATGCATATGATGATGCATGGGGAAATACCTCTTTACTCTGCAGGCCAAGGAAAAAAATTAAATCCATAATAATACTAATAATAATAATAATAATAATAATAATAATAATAATAAAATTAATAATATTAATTTCATAAAACATGTGTGTCACCTAACTGTGAAATCAATGCAACTATTATAGGCACAAATCAGGATAGATATAACCCATCCCAGGTAATTTTTGTTTCCCCTATATGTGGGTTAGCTAATTTTAGTTATAGCCTCATTATCAAATTTCTATATATCCTAGTATTATGAAGAATAATAAAATATTAATAAAAAATGAAAATAGTACTTTTATACCACTTTGTAACATCCTGACCCAGGAGCTACTAAAACAATGCCCCAAGTCGATTGGTCACATGACCATAAGTGTGCCACCCTATACATAGAAGGTTACTGCCTAGCATCAAGGGTCCAATTTGGTACATTTGGGAGGCTATACCCTCATATAAAAGTTGCATAACAATCACAAAAAATAAAAAAATAGAGGAACCATGATATAACATGTAGTTCAACAGAAACAGGTACAATGAGAAATAACACAATGAAAAAGGAAATACCCATAATACTATAATAATATTCAATCCATAGGATAATTCATATAAAAAATGATGCCATTGCATTCTAATATATAAAATTTTAAAAACATGGTATACAAGGCATAATCATATGCATAATGCTACTCAAAAATACAAAAAATACCAAAATACATCACCACTAGAATCACAATTATACACATTATCCTATACTAAAATGCTTCATTATACAAGAAAATTATATCAGACATTCATTATAGTGAATTTTTTCTTATCCACACCTATTGTCATAAAGTATACTTGGGTAACAAAGGTTTCCCAATCAGGGTGTGTGGTAAACTCAGTTGGCCACCACCAATAGTTTCAACAATAACCCATCCAATTTGAACATTTTATTAGTGTGAAGGTATAGTGGACAAAACACATTGCAGGAAAATAAATAGTAGTTTTCTCATGTTCAAATAGGACACTGGGAAAATTTTACCATCTTCAGCATAGGGTGGGATATATCTGATCAGTTTACCATATATAATTTGTCATATATTTAAAATATGTATACATATTTATATTATATATACATAAGTCCATATCATAAAAAATACAAGAATTATATGTTCTTTCTAGACTTGGGGAATAAATCATGCCTCTATAACTTGTCTAACGAGATATAGGCTCCATTAAATTTTATAGGACCAGAATATCATATTAATGCTAGATATCATGTTCACAACTCGAGATTGTAGGGTCAGTCATCATGCCCAACATCAAATTTAAGGGATCAGGGAGTGTCATTACCATTATCTAAATAATGGTAAATGGTGTGAGACTCATTGCAGATCACCCAATAAAAGTGAGAGTGGAATGAAATTCTCCCCAATTCCCTAAACTATTTTTCCATTACCATTATCCATTATCTAAAAATAGTAGTCTTGAGGGATTAACTCTAAAAATTATAAATATTTAACCATGGGTGACAAAATCCATATAATTCATATATATCAATATATAACATGGGGCATGGATTTTCTATACAGACCTATTCAGTTAAATTATGCCATTTAATTTAACAACATAGGAAATATAATTTAATTTCAATCTAACTGAATTAGGAGCTGGTTGGGCACTTAAAAATTTGAAATTAAGAGGTTATTTAATTGTGAAATACTAAAGGGGTGGAGATCAATGAGGAATAAATAATCTATTAGGCTAACATGAGTCTATAGGAGTATCATATCATGGTGAAATGTTTTTGAATCGTAAAATAGATTTTAAGGATATTCCTAGAATATTATGGAATGAGACATAGTAGAAAAATTATATAAGACCTAAGATTTTAGGTAAAATTACTAGACAACATACCATAGGCACATATCACTCCATTTTCAAGTATCTTCCCTTGAATAAAGATTGAATGGGAGAAATTGGAGGAAGGACCAATGCCCTAAAAATAGGGCATATCATCTCACACAAAAATAGCACAAGATATGGGAAGATAAACTACATTATGAAGGAAAAATAGGAGATATATTACCATTCCAGATTCAATATTAATTAAATTGATGAAAATATAGTTCAAATGGAAGAGTTATCAAAATCCCTAACAATGGAATTAATGGGATCTGCCCAAGTTATAAAATATGGATTTATATCCACTATAGGAAAAGAAAAGTATGAGAAATGGATTAAAAAATTACAGGGAAACCATTCATTTCTCCATCATTAAATGGGTTTTATAGTTTGGTCACACAGTTTTAAAAACCATGTAACAACTATGAAACCAGCACTATCCAAGAACCCCCTAACACATGTTAAGCACTATATTTTTCAAACAATGTGTAGCCTATGTAAAATGGATCAACAATTTTTCTAAGACAAATCGAACTATTGTGAATCCCAGATTTCATGGTTATGGAAAATTGTGTGGCCTCCTACTATGAACTTCTTTTCCTGCATGGTTGAGTAACATAGTTGGCATTGACATTGTGATAACCATCAAGCACAGTCTGTCTCTCCAATTTATGGATCTCTAGGATCCGAACAAAACCTGATCACTACCGAGACCTCCCTTAAGACATTGGGAATGTTTACAAAGATAGAACAAGGAAATTAAACTAAAAAACAATGATCAATAACTTGGTGAAAAGTGAAGATAATACAATGGTTAAACTAACCATGCTCTAACTGTACAGATAATTCTTTTTCCTCAGAGACCAGTTCTTCCAGATCCCCACTCTTCCAAAACTCAACCAAAATCATGATACCCCACCGAGGTCATAAACCGAAACAAAAAAAAATTATGTCTTTCAATTCCAAGATTTAAATTATGAATATTTCTTTATATAACATCCTTTCCACCAAATGGAAAAACTCAAATTCCCTTGAAATTTTAACTCGGCATAAAACCAAGAGGCCTTACAAATTCTATCACAATATTCAATTGATTTCCTTAAATATAACTCTTATTAGTCGCTAAAATTTAAAATCACACACCTAAATTTTAATTTTATAAATATTATAGCATTAACTCCACTAAAACACTGATCTCGTATTTCTTTTTGGACGAGTTTACACACCCTATGAGATGAACAATGGTACCTTGATATTTATCCATTAAGACATCCATTTTCATAGTATGTATCCATCATGAAAGTACTTCCAATTAATTCACCACAGATCACATAGCCACTATTGTGGACTACACCCTCTAGAACCACCCACTACCTAAATTCTATACTAGATAGATAAGGGAGGGGAATATTGAATGTGTTGGTGGTATAGATATTGAACCATAGTGAAGTTCAATGGAAGGAATCTATATCCTAACACCATTACACTATATTTTTAATATTCAATATATGAAATAAAATAAGGATCAATGAAATATATGTAATAAAAATCTATAAATTTATAGGATTATTCCTTATACTAACCACATCTTGTCATCCCTTTATAAAAATAGAGTATAAATAGGGTGAGATGGGTAGTAAGTATAAAATGAAAATGAAATAAAAAAATCATAGCTAACAATATTTCATACCTTAGAAGGTAATACTTATTCATGATATTTAATCATTTTATTATAGCTACAAAAATAAAAATTCAAGTGTTGGGCTCATTTTCATCCATACATATGTTCTTTGTTGGATATTTACATATAGACCATGGCGCTTCAATTTTCTATTACATTATCATCATGTATTAGGAAAGCAAGGAATTTAGTTCCCATTATCACCATCTTCCCTTTCCAAGATTACTTTCCATATGTCATTCGGGTTATTGATAAACCAATTCAGTTAGAAAATTTGTCATGATAATATGATTATGATTATTAATAGAATATATGTTTGTTCATTTTGTTTATCGATGTATGAGGTTCCATGTTTCATTCCTAATTAAAAAGTAGTATTGGAATCATAGATAGAAAAATTGGGGAAATGTTTTCTATAATGTAATGGTCATTGACCTCATAAAAAATAGTATTTTTACATTTATCCTTTTCTTCTTCCATTATTTTTTTTGGAATCAATTTATATAGTGTTATAGGGTTTGTTCTTTTCACATATGATCAGTGTAACCATACTGCGATACGGATGAATCAATATTCTCCACCTTTTAATAACTGAAAATTATATACTTTTTCATCAATACTTATTAACGTGAATAAATCTTAATCTCTCATCTCACACTTGGTGTTCTTTAATGAACTATATATATACATAAAAACATAATAAAATATATATTCAATATTTTTCATGTTATCCTCTCTCTTAATATATCTTTATTTCTTCTTCTTTAAAAGTTATTTTATTTATAATTTATATGTAAAAATATTCATCCCCTATCTCTAATAAAACATAAAATATTAATTATAATACCATAAATATATTGTGGGTAATATTAATTAATTTTAATATATAAAATCTAAAATAATTTGACATCATGATCCTTATTTAAACACATTCCTCTTCTTCTAGAAAAATATTCTTGAGGAATAATTCAGTAGTGATCCTCTAAGATAAAAACATATCTTCTTTTTTAAACCTCCTCTAATATCATTGAAGTATCTTCAAATATATTAATGATCACCAATTCATAATTTTTATTGAAACTGTTGAAATAATATTTTTAAAGATCCATTGATATATTTTCATTAACTGTCCATAAATCCCAACTTCTTCCATTCCCTCATGATTTCAAAAATATCACTTCTTCTTCTCTACATAATAATTCTAAAATAAATAAATAATATTATGATATAAATCTCCAAATCATGGTTTAATATCCTTATTAATATATTCGCACTAATCTCATCATAATTCATGTATTATCACTTAGAATTATGATATTTATTCATTAGAAAATATTAGATCTTTTTCAAATTTAGTCTTCAATTTCTCTAATTAACAGTCATTAAATTTAACTTGAAATTCCAAAAGATCATACATAACATTTTAAATCTATAGGTTTCTCTTACACAACATCAATTTTATTCTTATGTGAGAGAAATTTCTTATTATGCATTCTATGAAATCTCTCAATTACTATTTCATATCATCAAAATTAATATTGAGTAAATTGTGAAACCTTAGAGTACAAATTATGTATCACTATATTAATATTTAGTATCCTCTATATTAATTTTGTTCACCTCTATTTGAAATCTATGTTTCTCATATGTATCAAAATACTTTTTTTATTCCATCTTATTTGAGTTCTTACACATATCATAAAGATACTATGAATAATGTCTTGATACCTTCAGAATTTAAAAAATTTACATAGATCTTATTAAAAATATCATCATCCACTTTAATTCATATCAAATCACATTATAAAATATTCAAATCATCTCCATCCATATCAAAATGATTCCAAAATACCTTATAACACATATAAACCCATTCAAATCTATTTCAAACACATCTAATGCTTCATTAATGGTTCTTTCATTACTTATCAATCAATGAATCGCCTATTTTCAATGAAAACCTGTTAATATCCATCATCATCCAAGTGGTACATATATATCATTCATATTTCAAGAAAACTAGGACTGATTCTCATTATAACTTTTAGATGGCTTCATTCTTCCCTAGACAAATCTATCTCCTCAACTTATTCATAGAGATATATGTTTAGAAATATCCAAACCACTTTTAAGTCCTCTATGTGCACTAAATTCTCAAACTAAATAAATTAAAAAACCTAAAAAATAATCATAATTATTTAAAATAATTGCTTCAAATGAAAATAATAATCATATTCAACCTCTAATTATATTTTTCAATAGATTTGGTTAATCTTTTTTTATATATTTTCTTTGATATCATCTCACAATATCTTCAAAAATATATATAGACAACAAAACTCCCAACAACTACCCAATATTATCTATCAAATGAGTTCTTCAATCATCTTATTAATTTGGTTCATTATAATTATCCAAAAAATATTGAAACCATTATGTAGATTTATTAATATTTATAAAAAATTATCAAATCTGGAAATATTTACATCGTTTATTATTAACAAAAAATTAAACAAATAATAATATAGAGGAAAAACAATCCACCCATAGGATTTATTATCAATAACCATGAATAATTTTTTTTCAATATGATCTCAACCATTTTTTTCTTTCTCTACACCTTATTGAAAATAAATATAAATTTTGAAACCATGTGTTTGTAATCAGTTAACAAACTCTAAGTCTACATGAGAAAATATCAATGTAAAAAATAGTATTGACTAATTGGCTTCATAAATTTTTTCTATATATCCTTATAAAATAAATAATGACTTATCAGTATTATTATTGAGTAATCCAATTCCCCAAAACATTATAATTGATTATCAATGTAAAATATTGGAAAAATGTTACAAACACACATAAACAATGAAAATCTCATGATGATTCAATAATTTTAAGATTCATATAAAATAATATTTTCTGGAATATTTCACACTTTTTCTCCCCATCAAGGTGTGCACTCTATTCACTCTTCGTCAAAAATGATATTTTCTTTAAATAAACACCAATTATCCCCCTTTAAATATTATTTTTTCAAGAACTGATTTCAGTTAAATAGATCACTTTTAAGATGAATATGTTTTCCCTTATTAATAACTTTCATAATAATATTATCAAACTAGTTCTCCATCAACATGAACCGACTTTAATAATTTCAAAAATAAAACAAAAAACGTAATCAAAAAACATGGCCCAACTATACAAGCCACTCAAATTGGTCTATCAAATGACATGGGTAACAAAGGAAAATAGAAATTAGTCTTGGATATAATAAAAACAAGATAAACAAATAGATTTCAAATAATAAATATATGGGATTACACAAAAGCAAACATTCCTAACCCAAAATAAGATTAACCCAAATGTTTTTTAAGATCCCATGTGATCAACAATCACCTTAAGACCAACCTAAAATAAAATAAGGATTAACAAGAGAATCCATAGTATTACAAAATACTCTTCCCTTTACATAAATCCTATAATAGAACATCTAAAAACACCCAACAGAACAAGTTGTTTTTTATAAAAAGACTACTTGGTTTCCACAATATTTTCTATAAAAGGTATAATATTTTTAATTCAGACATTAATTTTTTTAAAACAAAATAGTTTTACAACCCATTTTTCATAATTTCAAACAATTTATAAATCATATTCCTTTGACATTATTTTTTTCATAAAAATATTTTCATATTATCAAACCAGAAATATGACAAGTAAAATTGAAACAAACATGAATCAATATCCATGAATAAATAGGTATAAAGTTAAAAAATATTCATGAAACAAACTATCATATGAAACGATATGATACAACCTCAAATAAAACATATGATCAAAAAATCCATGAAAAACAATCATGTTAAAAATACCCATAAATGAAAAAGTACCTCACATATGAGATCTATCCTCTTGGACACTATGTACTAGACACCAAAAATCTCACACATTAATAACATTATCTCCAGCCAATATCGAGTCTTACCGATCGATATCCCAAATGGTTACCTACTAGTAGTGAAACACTCACTAAGGCTACCCATGTCTCATTCCTAATGTACCCATTGTTCCAAAGGTGAAATTACTCAAATCTATTTCCAAACCATTCTCAAAATTCAATAAATCTTTTTCAAATCCAAGATAATCTACTTCAGAGTTTGAAAATCCATTTCTAAATAAAGAAAATTAAAATTCAAAAAAAAACATTTTTGAAAACATTTTATTTTAGAAGAAAGCATTTAACCTATTTATCACTTAAAATAGATGTGAAAAAAATAAATTTATCATTAATAACATAAAATTCATATAATTAGCTGATTATATTGGAACATCCACCTCAACATGGTAGAAACCTAGATTCTTTTGAAAAATGTTACCTAAAACCAAGTGAACGGACCCCGAAAGGAAATCCATGGTATGACACTAAAAAGGATTAATAAAAAACACAATATGATCACAAATATTTAGCCAAACCAAGGAAAACAAACAAAAGGATTACCTACCCAGAGAGAGACAATCCAACCAAAATAGTGTTCAGTCACTAAATGATGGAATTTGGATGGGATGGATTCACCAAAATTCACCTATGGAGATATCTATATCTGAGAGGAGAAGTCTAAAAATACATATGAATCCTAAACACTCATACAAAACCCTAATAAACTGACCCTTGAAAAATTACATAGTGTGTAATGCCATTACACAGTATTTAATCTTCAAAGAACAAATATTCCAAAAACATATCACTTTTTATTAAAAACCTAATATTTTCATTAAATGAAATGTAAACTTTACATGGAATTCATAATTCTCACAATTTGTATCTAATTCACAAGTTCTATAAATTGGACATAACGTGTCATGTACTCATATTACACGTTATGTAACATCCCTAAAAAAAGAAAAAAATGTAGGTTTTATTTCGTAAAATTCCAAAAAATCCATTACTCCACCATTATAGGTATCCTCCAACATCCTTTTTGGAATTACTCAACCAAAAAAAACATAAAACCAATACAATTGTTAAACATACCTAACTGAAAAAAAAACATAATGTTATAATCTATCCATCATAAAGGAAACTTTCCCTTAGAAATACCTCAAGGTTATGGATCTACAAAAAATATAAGGACAATGTTGCCTCTTCAATGATACTCACTCCCACATCTAGTGGCTATCTTTTCAATAATTCCATAGTACCTAGACTATGGGGATTGTTTTACCACACTGTTTCTTATCATGGTGATCCATTATCTGGACAAGATACTTGACCAAAGTGTTATTGGGCTCAAAATAAATATCCTCCCATCTAGTCAAATGGAAAGATTTGGGTATAATTGTAACGTCCTGGTTCCGGGAGCCACCCAGAGGTGCCCCGTACCTGGTTAGTCACATGGCCTCATGTGTATTTCTCCAAACACCAGAGGGTACCGACTAGAAGTGAGGGCCTTGGTTTGATAGTGCGGAAACTATGCCCTCATTGGCAGAGTAACACAACAGAAGAGTAAATAAATAACAATATCAAAAGAAGTAATAATCTATACAAAAGTGAACAATGAAATACTAAAGGAGATCAACAAATTGAGCACATAGATATATGATGCATGATACATATGTCTAGGAAAGTAACCAAACAAGTCACAATGTTAAAAATACAACAGTACTAAAACAAGTACAAAAGAAAAGATAAAAAACTCCTCAGCATCGCAAGCCTAAGCTTGGTCCTATGCTCTCAAGATCCACAGAAAGTCAAGTACATGAAGTCGAAGGGCACGTTCCCTTATCTATAACTGCAACAATATAATCTGTTTGGGCCCAAAAGCATGACCCAAACAGGGTGTCAGACTAAATCACAGTAGGGAACCACCCAAAGATCTGTTCCTAACAGTCAGTGAATATATGGAATGTAAGAAGTACAGAAAGTAGTAAAAGGAAAATACCAAATAGTAAACAATCCACCGTTCCAATATCAACCAAAAGCTATCAAGCAGTTAAGCACAAATAGGAAACCCTCTGGGAAGTACTCACAACCATCCCCTCTGGTCATACATAACAAGTACCAACAACCCTCAAGGCAGTACACTCATCCTGACCCCTCTGGTTTGGTCATATGGAAATTATAAGATTCTTTGAGGAAGCTCAATCAGTCAAGTCCCCTTATAGTCTAAGGTAGTTAGGGAATCTCTAAGAAAGATCACATAGTCAATTCCCCTTATAGCCCCATGGTCATGGAATCTCCGAGGAAGCACACTCGGTCAATTCCCCTTATAGCACAGGTCATTCAAAGACTCTTAGAGGAAGTTCACATAGTCAATACCTCGTATAGTCTTGTATATCAAAGTGATTCAAAGTAAAACAAAGAATCTCTGAGGAATCTCACATGGTCTATCCACATATAGTCTAAAGCAGTCACGAAATCGCTAAGGAAGCTCACACTGTCAATCCCCGTATAACCCAATGTAATCCTAGGCTCTCTGAGGTAGCTCACACAGTCTATCCCCTTATAGCCCAAATTCATGCTAAGCTCTCTGAGGAAGCTCACAAAATCTACCCCCTACAGCCTAATGCTCAAAGACTCTCTGAGGAAGCTCACTAGGTCTATCCCCTTATAGTCTACTACACCAAGTTCTCATGGCCCTATGTAGGATAATGGCATAGTAATTCAACATTTCCAAAGTAGACCTACAAAACTACTTGTCTAGCCAATATAATGCATAACAAGCATGTCACGATTCAAACCCTCCATCCTACAACAACTAGTATGGAAAACATGCAAAGTATCCAAACTGGCTAACGTGACCAAATGGTCGTAAACATAACATGCATGGCCAAAACATCCAAATCACAGAAATTCAAGGATATTCATATTCAAACATAATCTACACAATCATACAAGCAAGGTAGGTATATCACAGGGGGTAAAATGGTAAACATGCAATACGACATTTGAGGGTATTGGTGGGATTTTCACATAATATTCAAGGACATTCAATAGAAATCCACAAACCACCTACCTTGGTGCGAGGAGATCGATATACTTGAACCACGAGGCTTGAATCGCCTTAGAACATCAAAGAACTACTAAATCGTCTAAAACATTCAACCCAAGATAACATGAGAAAGAGTTGGAATCTTGGAATGAAACTCAAGTATAAGGAATAGCTTACCATTGCGGTTCCAACGCAATCTACGATAGTCGATTCGGAGAATGGACGAAGGCTTGGGGGCTCGGAGAAGTTTCGGAGTCGTACGGTTTCTCTCGGCCGAACAAGACCTAGAAGAATATGTTTCTATGGGTTAGACATGACCTCGGTCCATTTAATGTAAAAAAGAAATTACATGGCCTGTCCATTAGAAGTACACATCATGTACTTTCCTTTTCTGTACTCCACATTAAGCATCCTCCATGTCACCCCTACATGGCCATGTGTGTGGTCATGACATGGTCATCACACGACTTCCAACGGCATCGTAGTACACGACATGTACTCATAAAGTACATGGCGTGTACATAGAAAATTTCCATATTTTCTTATTTTTCTCAAAAATGATCAGGAAAGGAAAAACATACCTGAAAAGAAGATATGGGTTCTTACAAACTTCCCTAATGAAATAAATTTTTCCCCGAATTTCCCTAGAGCGGCGTAGAAAAAGAAACCCAGAACAACTCCGGCCAATGAGCATGTGCATCGGCCTCCCTCTCCCAAGTCTCGTCTTGTACTCATCTGTGCTTCCATAGCACTCGTACCAAAGGAATATACCGGGCATGGAGAACATTTGTATTGCGATCAACAAATTGGATGGGATGCTCCTCAAATGTCGCATCCACCTCGAGCTCAACCTCCTCGGGTTGAAAGACATGAGACGGGTCTGAAAAGTAACATCAGAGCTGAGAAATGTAAAAAATGTCGTGCATGGCTTAGTACATATGAGGTAACTGCAATCGATAGGCACCCGGCCAACTCTCTCCAACACCTCAAACGGCCCAACGTACCTTGGTGAAAGATTACCCTGTCTCCTAATTTCCATGTGCCCCAACCTCAGTGTTACATGTAAGAAAACCTGTTCCTCGACCTCGAACACCAGAGTTCATCTCCACTAATCAGCATAAGACTTCTGTCGAGACTGTGTAGTAGCCATCCTCTTCTGAATCAACTCTATCTACTCTATGGTCTCCTGGACAAGACGAGGTCCCAGCAAATCTGCCTCTCCTACCTCTATCCAACACACGGGTGATCGGCATGGCCTACCATACAAATCCTCATATGGTTCCATCTAAATAGTTTCCTGAAAACTATTGTTGTAGGAAAACTCCATGAGAGGTATATGATTCTCCCAAGAACCTCCAAAATATAGATTGCATGCTCGGAGCATGTCCTCAAGCACCTGAATCGTACACTCGGACTGGCCATCTCTCTGGGAATGGTAAGTTGTACTAAAAATTACCTATGTAGACAATGCCTTCTGAATCCCCTTCCAGTCCCGAGAAGTAAAATGAGCATCCCTGTCAGAAACAATGGAGTGCGGAACCCCATATAAATGAACGATCTCTTAGATGTACAACTGTCCTAGCTGGTCAACACTGAAGGTCTCCCTAATTGGAAAGAAGTGAGAGACCTTCATGAGTCTGTCAATAAAAACCCATATAACATCATTCCCTCAAGGTGACCTAGGAAAAATTGTCACAAAATCCATCACGACATCATTCCACTTCCACTCGGTAATGGGTAACTGCTGTAGAATCCTTGTCAGTCATTGGTGCTCTTCCTTCACCTACTGACAAGTAGAACACCTCATGACACACCCAACAACATCTCTCTTCATACCTGGCCACCAATACAGACGGTGTATATAACGATACATCTTGGTGACGCCATGATGAACAACCAAAACCGAGGAATGAAAGTCCCACATTAGCTCCTTGCGTATATCTTTTGGCACCCATACGCAACCCTAGAAACCCAAGGTCTCATATTTTCCTATTGTCCATCCAGGAAGAGGGTCCTCCCCTGACACACTCTCCTATAGAACTAGGCCCTCTGGGTCTGATAGCTGCCTCATTCGCACCCGATCAAGAAGGGTAGATGTGACAACCACAGAAGATAGAAACATCTGCCCCCATCTGTTGTGCACCTTTAAATGCATCTATAAGAACAGATCCATAAGCTTCCACTCACTACTGGCCTCCTAAATTTACTGAATCTGAGTCCTCCTACTTAGTTCATCATCCACTACAATTCCTTTCCCCAATGTATGGGCAAGCTCAAAGTCAAAGGACTATACGGACTCAACCCATCTTCACTATATTGAATTCAAATCACGTTGAGTGAAAAATGTACTTGAGACAATTGTGGTCGGTGAAAACCACAAAATTATCTCCCAGAAGATAGTGTCTCTAATAGTGCAAGGAATGAACAATAGCTTCCAACTCCAGATCGTGCGTCAGGTAATTCTTCTCATGTGTCCTCAACTGCCGAGACCCATACGCAACGACTCCATATCCCTACATAAGCACAGCTCCCAGCCCATACCTGAAGCATCACAATAATTAGTGTAGCTCTTGACCGGCTCTGGAAAGACTAGTATCAGTTATAAATTCAGCCTTTCATTCAGCTCCTGAAAGGATGACTCACATGAATCTGACCACATGAACGTTGCACCCTTCTTAGTCAGGGACGTCAGTGGTGCTGATTAGCGTGAACAGTCCGGTATAAAAAGTCTCTAGTATCCCGCCAATGCTAAGAAACTATGCACCTCAAAGATGTTCTTTGGATGCTCCCAAGAAACTACTACTATGACTTTCTCTGGGACTACTGACACTCCTGTCTCCGAGATGACATGACCCAAGAAGTGAATCTGATCCATCCAAAAGTGACATTTTGAGATCATAGCATATAACTGATTCTCTCTCAGTGTACTCAGAAAAATATCAAGAGGGGTAGCATGGTCATGTCAAGTGTGAGAGTTCACCAAGATATAATCCATGAAAACAACCAATAAGGAATCTAATTAAGGATGGAACACTCTGTTCATCAGTTCCACGAAAACTGCTGGTGGGTTCGTGAGACCGAACGACATAACCGTATACTCATATAGACCATACCTGCTTTTTAAGGCTGACAGAGGTATATATGATGGTCTAAAGCACAAATGATGACAACCGGACCTCAAGTCAATCTTCAAGAACACTCGGGCTCCTCGAATCTGATCAAAGAGATCGTCAATCCTAGGAAATGGATATCGGTTCTTGACCATCAACTGGTTCAGCTTTTGATAATCTACACAAATCCTATGGGTATCGTCTGCCTTCATCGCAAACAGGATAGGCGAACCCCAAAGAGAAGTACTAGGTCGAATGAAACCCTTCTCCTGCAATTCCTCCAACTGCTTATTGAGCCCCTGCATCTCAGGTGTAGACATCCTATAAGGAGGAATGGACACTAGTGTTGATTTTGGCACAAGCTCAATAGAAAATTCCACCTCACACACCGGAGGCAAACCAGAAAAGTCCTCTGGAAAGACATACCTAAAACAATCCACCATTAAAGGAAAGTCTAACTACGAAGTCCCCTGATCATCCAGATATAGACAGAAATCTGGGTTGTAACTCCCCCTGGCTCATGATGCTCTGGTCCTTCTCTGCTCGCCTAGACATCCCACTCACCTCTATAAATAAATGATCCACCCTATTGTGATATGAAACTCACCCTGCATCGATAACAGTCGAAGACTGCCTGAAAGGGTACTAACCAGTCCATCCCAATAATGACATCATATCCTGTAATATCTATGACATAAAGGTCCCATAAAAAGTGACACCCACCAACATCAAGAGGCCACTCCTTGCACTGACGTACGCTAGATGTCCTCATTCCCAATGGTGTGTCTAGTGTCAACATGTTGGTTGGAGAAAAGTTATAGAGCCCAAGGCTCTCCACAATAGCAACAGAGATAAATCTATGGGAAGCCCCTATATCGAAAAGAGGATAAGAGAAAACTAAGGATACTAAGATTGTACCTCAAACTGTGGAGGGTCCGGGATCCTACTCCTGATGGGTCTGCTCTACTAAAAAATTATGGCCTACACCACGACCCTGTGACCCTGCCAAACCACTTTGTGTCGATCCACTCTATTGTCGCTGATAGCCTGGTGACTGACCTCCAAAGACATGACCTCCACCTCGGCCTGAACGACCGGAAGAACTCCAATTTATATACTAGTGAGAAAATGGCGGTGATTCTCCTAAATGTGGGGTCATAGAAGAGCCCATGTCACTAGATTTTGCTGAGAAAAACTGACAGAAACGCTACAGATGGCACATCTTGATGCAAGATCGACACTCCATTGGGTCTCTCGGGAAACTTGGCCTCCTATTCCTGCTCCTCCCACACTGGTAGCACACTACCTAGATACCAGAAGGTGCATCCCGTCAACTCTAATCTCCTCTTTCAGTCTCCCTGTGTTGATTTCTACTATTATAAGAAGGAACACTAACTCGGGATGTCGAAATGTTATGGATCACTACTCCTGAATCCCTCAGTTTTTGCTCAGTGATCAGCGCCCGGTTGATTTTTGAGGAGATCGAAGTCAACCTGAAGATATTCACCTAGGAACGGATCTCCTGCCTGAGACCATCCCAAAGCATTCGTGCAAGGAATAACTCATCTCCTCCTGGAATAGGCAAAAAACGCTTCAGCTCTGTGAAATGAGAGGAATACTCCATAATAGAATGATTACCCTGCTCCAAGATCATGAACTCCTGGGCTCGATCGGCCCTCAAGGTCTCCAGGTAGAATTAGTCATAAAATATATGCTATAACTCCTCCCAAGCCATATTTTGATGGCGTCCCACATGAGACATGACATCCAACCACCTCTTGGTGGAGTCTCAGAGCATATAGGTTTCAAACTTCACCCTCCTCTCTCATGGTACCTCAAGATGGTCAAAGATATTCAGCGCGGATTTTAGCCATGACTCTACAGCCTGTGGTCCTCCTTCCCTGGAGAAGGTGGGAGGATGCTGTTGTTGGAAAACCCGCGTCAATTCAGCCATCGACGGTCCATGAGACAATGCTACCTAGAAGTTCTGCATCATCCTCAGAAAACATTCCCTGAACTGCACATTGGCTCCTACACCTCGTATAACTACTGGTTCCAAGGCTGGCACAACAGGAGGATCTTCAGGAAGTCCCTGATCAGCCATATTTGGCGTCTGATCACTCCCCTACGGCTAGAGGTCAACCAAAGGACATGTAGGTGGCATGATTCTATAGAGTCAAACACACACCTTAGATCTAGGATTACCAAGCACTGAAAAACTGAAGGCACAAGAAGGAACAGGGAAAAGAAATCATTCAAGTTATGCAAAATATGACTACACGGCGTGTTATATCCCTACACGGTGTGTTCCCTTAAGTCATTCACATGGTCGTTTACTCCTACCTCTACTAGTCTTGTAACACCCCAAATACACGGCATGTTTTCCTAACACACGGTGTGTACTTGAATCTTCATTCCCTTCCTAGTTCCTCCTACAAGGTTAAGCCACACAGCCCTTCTGAGGAAAAACTACATGGCGTGTTCAAGGAAGACACAACGTGTACTAGACATGCCTTACCTGGCCCATGTTGTTAGTGACACGGCCTGACACACGGCTCACACTACACGGCGTGTTCCAGACGGATACAGAGTGTACAAGAAAGGGTAACACTGGCCCGTGTTGTTAGTTACACGGCTGGCTACACGGTTCACTATACACGACGTCTTCCACAGGGACACAGAGTGCACTTAAAGGATTTCCCCAACCTGTGTTGTTCGTGAAACAGCTGGGTACTTAGGTTACACTGCACAATGTGTGGAAGAAAATGGACATGGCGTGTAAAGCCTAAGTTTCATCCATCTGTGTTGTTAGTCACACGGGTAGACACATGGTCACTACAACACGACGTCTACATACTGTACACGGCTTGTTCCTACAAGATTTTTCACAACCCCATGTCCCTGTCCACACAGTCAGTGACATAGCTATATACTACACAACGTGTATTCAGAAGGTACACGCTGTGTATTCTGGGTTTTTCTGTACATTAGCCTCAGAACTGCACCGAAGCCCAGAAAACACAGAAAACAAGCATTAAGGTTCCAAATTCTGACCCGTGAGGGCCTGTACTCCCTACGAATCAAATATTGGAATCTTATACATGTCATATAAAAGGGAAACAATTAAATGATCTACCAAGTTCTGATTCATGAGGTCCCACAACACCTCAAGAACCAAAATTTGGAATTTATTCAAATGATAACTTACATAAGAAATACCTATTGAAATCAGGTATTCTATCAAATAATCTATCACAACAGCATTCATATTCTACACAACACCTATCACAACAACATGCAATTGTTAATGCAACCTAAATGGCATGGCAATAATGCATGTCATGTGATTTATAAAAAGTATCTATATGATGCATGAGATGGCATACCCTCATCTCATCGGGTTGCAATAGAAATATAACTTCAATAACGTCAACAGTAATAGCCCAAAACATGTGAGTCACTCAAGGTGAAATCATATCAACTGTAAAATTTCAAAACCAGAATACTGCAATAAACGAGGTTGATTGGATTTTCCCTATACACGGGTTAGCTACTACTGGTCATAGATTATTACCAAGTACCGATTCCGTCCTATCCCTGACTAAGTCTCCAAACTGTATGTCAAGATAAATGAACACCTCTGATACGACTTTGTAACGTCTCGGTTCCGAGAGCCAGCAAGAGGTGCCCCGTACCCAGTTGGTCACATGGCCTCAAGCGCATTTCTATAAACTCTAGAGGCTGCCGACTAGTAGCGAGGGCCTTGGTGTGATAGTGGGTACACTATGCCCTCATTGGTATAGTAACACAGTGGAAGAGTAAATAAATAACAATAGTGGAAGCAGTAATAATCCATAAAGAAGTGAACAATGAAAGACTAAAGGAGATCAACAACATGAGAACATAGATATATGATGCATGATACATACGTCTAGGAAAGCTTCCAAACAAGTCACAATGATAGAAATACAACAGTACTAAAACAAGTATAAAAGAAAATATAAATAGCTCCTTAGAATCGGAAGCCTAAGCTTGGTCTCATGCTCTCCATATCCACATAAAGTCAAGTACCTGAAGTTGAAGGGCACTTGACCTTATCTATACCTGCAACAATCTAATCTATTTGGGCCCAAAATCCAGACCCAAACAAGGTGTGAGACTAAATCCCAGTAGGCAAGCACCCAATGATCTGTGCCTAACAGTCAGTTAATATATGGTAGCTAAGAAGTACAAAAAGAAGTAACGTGAACATACCAAATAGTAAACAATCCACAGTTCCAATATCAAGCAACAGCTATCAAGAAGATAAGCATAAATAGGTAACCCTATGGGAAGTACTCAAAGATATCCCATATGGTCCTACCTAACAAGTACCAACAACCCTCTGGGCAGTACACTCATCCTGACCCCTCGGGTTTGGTCATAGGGAAATTATAATACTCTTTGAGGAAGCTCACTCGGTCAATTCACCTTATAGTCTAAGGTAGTCAGGGACTCTTTGAGGAAGATCACATAGTCTATTCCCCTTATAGTCCCAAGGTCATGGACTCTCTAAGGAAGCACACTCAGTCAATTCCCCTTATAGCCCAGGTCGTACAAAGACTCTCTATGGAATCTCTCATAGTCAATCCCTCGTATAGTCTAGGATATCAAGGTGATTCAATGTAAAACAAAGACTCTCTGAGGAAGCTCACATTGTTTATCCCCTTATAGTCTAAAGTAGTCATGGACTCTCTGAGGAAACTCACAGAGTCAATCCCTATGTAGCCCAATGTAATCCTAGGCTCTCTAAGGTAGCTCACCTAGTCTATCCCCTTATAGCCCAAAGTAATCTTAGTATCTCTGAGGAAGCTCACATAGTCTACCCCCTATAGCCAAATGCTCAAAGACTCTCTGAGGAATATCACTCAGTCTATCTCCTTATAGTCTACTACACCAAGTTCTCACGGCCCTATGTAAGATAATGGCATAGTAATGAAATATGGACAAAGTAGAGCTACATAACTACTTGGATTACTAATCTAAAGCTTAACAAGCATGTCGAGATTCAAACCCTCCATCCTACATCTACTGGTAGGGAAAACATGCAAAGTAGACAAACTGGATAACATGACCAAACGTTTTTAAACAGAACATGCATGGGAAAAACATACAAAGTGAAAAAATTCAATCATATTCATATTCATAAATTCTCTACACAAGCATACAAGTAAGGCAGGAATATCACAGGGGTAAAACGGAAAACACGAAATACCCTATTCAAGGTTATTGGTGGAATTTGTAGATAATATTCAAGGACTTTCAACGGAAAGGCACAAAACAAATACCTTGGTGCTAGGAGGTCGATATACTTGAACCATGAATCTATAATTTCCTTAGAACGTTAAAGATCTACAGAAACTTCTAAAACGTTGAACCCAAGATAACAAGAGAAAGATGAGGAATCAATGAATGAAACTCAAGAAGAAGGGACAGCTTACCACTACGGTTCCAACACAATCGATGGCAGTCAATTCAGAAAATGGACAAAGGCTTGGGGGATTGGAGATGTTTTGGCATCTTATGGTTTCTCTTAGACAAATGGGACCTAGAAGAAGATGCTTCTGGTGGTTAGACGCAACCCCGTTCTGTTTAATGAAAAAAAGTACATGGTGTGTACTTTTGAAGTACACGACATGTACTTTCCTTTTCTGTACTCCACTTTAGGTGGCCTCCATGTCACCCCTACATGGATGTGTGTATGGCCATGACATGGTCATCACACAGCTTCCAGCAGCATCACAGTACACGATGTGTACTCATAATGTACACGTCGTGTACTTCGAAAATTTCCAGATTTTCCTCTTTTTCTAAAAAAGGACCAGAAGAGGAAAAAATTACCTGAAAATATGATCTGGGTTCTTATAATAATTCTCCTAAACTAGTAAATAGGAAATAGGTCATTGATATCCATAAAATGATATGGTATGTGAAATAGATAGGCCACCCTTCTTAGTCATGCAATGATCCCAAAGGGGTCCGCAAACCATGATGACATCACACCCTTCTTAACCAACTGATGATGTCCCAATCGAGGTGACACTATGAGAAAGAAATTATCTCCAAAATCAAACTATAGTGGGAAACACTAAGAATTGGTATATGATTTTTGATGACTTATTTTCATGATCTTTCTCCTCTAGATTAACTACACCATCTGATTCATCTCCGGATCAAAACTCATCCCAACCAAGGACCACTTCCCCAACTCAGCCTGGTATAACAGAGATCTACATGAATTCCCATAAAAATCCACAAAGGGTTCCATATTTATTTATTCCAAATACAAATTGTTATAGGAATACTCAACTAAAAAAATTCCAATGATCCTTTAAAATCAATCACACGGGCATGGAGCATATCCTTTAGAACCTAAACAACTCTTTCTATCTATCCTTATTCTGGGAACTCATAGCCACCAATAAACCCTCTAAAACCTGAATGTGAAACTCAGATCCCTATTAGAAACAACTGTATAAATATACCTATTAATTCTCACAACATCATATACATACAAGTCGTTAATCTATTCCACATTCATCATATCCATTATAGTTAGTAAATGTGCTAATTTAGTGATTCGGTCTATGATATCCCAAATAACATTCTTTCCAAAAGGATTCCATGAAAAAATAATGATAAATTATTGTAAATATCTTCCCCTTCCATATCGAAATGGGTAAGGGTTGTAACAATCTTGCATGTATATGGTGCTCTTTCAAAATTCTCTGACAAGTAAGGCACCCCAAGACAAGATCTTCAGTTGATATTCTCATCACCTGTAACTAGTAGAGATGCCAAAAATAATGATACATCTAGGTATCTATATGATAAAAATAAAAACAATAATGGTTTACATTATACAAATGTTCTTACCTTAGTGAAAACTGAACAACCATCCTACTGTAGAAACACAAGGATCCACTGGGAGACCAAGACCACTCACCTAAGGTCTCCCCACCATACAAGATTTCACTAAAGCATTGTCACTCAATGTCTACCAACTATTAAATATATACTCTCTCACTAAAATATGAGTCATATTTTATCAAATCCAAGAACTCATATCTTCTTACCTCTTCTACTTCAAATATCATCTCAGCAATCAAAAAATTGGTGAATACTCCTCAACTGATTACATCATAGCTTGTATCGATAGTTTTCTAATCAACTTATTGGATCCCGAATTTCATTTCCCATGGGTATAATCAGTATCAAAATCAAATTATGAAGATAATACACCCAATATCTCCATATCAAATTTTTATCCCTCTAAGTAAAAATATATTTTGGGATCTTATGATTAGAATATACCATAAACCTCTCCCCAATTAGATAATCATTCCTTGTTTTGATTTCATTATTAACATATTCCAAGTAAAAATCATGGGTAGGGTAGATCTTATCATGAGGAAATAACTGGTGATAGACACAATCCACAACCTATATTCCCTACATCAAGAGACATCCCAAACCTATATAGGAATCATCATATAAAACATCATAACCTAAACATTATTCTGGATGAATAAAAAATGTTGCTGAATTCAACCTCACCTTCATATCCTCAAAATTCCTATATAACTTTTGAATCCATTCAAACCATATAACATTATATGCTAAAGTATTTATCGAATATGAGATCTTGGAGAATTCCTGAAAATCATTTATAGTAACCAGCCAAACCCAAGAAGCTCCAAATATCAAACAATTTCTAGGATTCTACCAGGAAATATATTTATGTACCATTTAATGATATTCTATGATTCCCCTCTTTGATATCACATAACCTATAAACATCACCTCTGAGATCCAAAACACGCACTTGAAAAGATTATCATACGTCTAATGTTCTTTGATGATTTGAATAATGATATCCAAATTCACTAAATGATCCTCCTCAGATTTAGAGTACACAACAATAGCATCCACAAAAACAATAAAAATTATCCCAAGGACCAATAAATATCTATTTAATCATGTAAATAAACATGGAAGGATCATTAGTGATACCAAATGGCATAACCGGAAATTGAAAATTTCTATATCAACTCATAAATGTTGTCTTAGGTATATCTTATTCTCTTACTCTCATCTGGTTATACCCTGACAGAAGTTCAATATTAGAAAACCATTGATACTCTCTATTCTAATCCAAAGATATCATCAGTACTCACCAAATGATAATTGTTCTTAATGGTCATGTGATTCAACAATCATTAATTGATAAAAATATTGAGGCTCCCATCTACCTTCTTATCAAAGAGGACATCAGAATCCCATAGTGACATTCTCGGAAAAATAAATTTGTTAGCCTCTATGTCCTCAATAAGGACCTTATGTTCTACCAACTCATTTGGTTACATATGGTAAGATAGTATATAAACGGTCATCATATCATGTAGTATGTAAATAGTAACCTCGACCTCTCTCGATGGATTAAAACCAAAAAAAATCATCTAGAAATACCTCAAGGTATTCACACACAACTATAGGTTGTAAAGGACCCAAAAAAGCTCAACTACCACAAGATACAACTCTAACAATGACATTAGATTAACCCAGTAAAAGTAACAACATGCTTTGTCCTTCCTAATTTATAGTCCCACTCACCTTGGAAAACATGAATGACCCATCGACTGCTAAGAACTAAAATCATTGAAGGTAATATCCTATTTGGGACTTAAAACTGATCTTCCAATCCATATTGATAATCATGTTGAAAAGGTAAATTTAAAGAACTAATAAGTCTCAATCCAATTCAAAGTCAATTATCATCACCTCACCGAATGTAAATATAAGAAAAAAAAATCTGACCTCTTTCCTAAAGGTGTGGAAAAATCCAAAAAAATAGAATATGTTCTGAACACCTGACTAACAAGTCAACTAACGTTGATGATATAAAATGATTATCACCCCCATAAAACAAATATATCACCCTAGAAGATGAGATAAACATGATACCTTTAACATTGCTTGGTCCAACTTTATATTCCTTTGGTGAATATTAGAATGAAATAATTCCCCCATTCTTATCCACATAAACATTTCCCTTATCATGAGGAATAGACCCACCAATATTGGAGTTGTCTACATGAACCTGCGAACCCATGGCAATAATGGATCCTTCCATAATTCCCTGGGTTATCTTTTCAAAAGAACATTTTAGATAGATAGATTATCCCAAAAGATAACATTTAATATGAGCCATGTCATAGTTAGGCTTTGTATGACCCCACCTTCCACACTGGTATCAGAAAACCTATAACTACATTGTCTTCACCACTAATAATGGACCTTAGGAAAACTAAAGAATCACATGGTTCCTTTTCTTGTCAAATGGTATACTGTAGCAAACCACTAATCCAACTGAACCTCCACCCAAACCTATCTTCCAAACTATGGCTTCCTCAACTAAATATACCTTTTCAAATACCTCAATAAAGGTCAAAAGTCATAGGATTATAATCACATACAAAATATCAAGCCTTAGTCCTAAATCAAACCTACAAGCCTTCAGATACTCATTAGTGAAAATCTTGAGTGTTAGATGTACTAACTCTGCAAAATTGGTAGAATACTCCAGAATGGTATGCTATCCCAACTCTAAGGTAAAAAACTCTTGGGTCTTCACCACACAAAATTTATCAGGATAAAACTATTGATTAATTATTTTCTTTAAGAAAGATCAATTAATTTCCTCGTGTAACATAAATTTCACAATAATTTTCCACCATCACATTCCTTGTACCTGATAAAAATACCTGGAAAAACACTACTTAGAGTCTTTGGGAGTCTCCAAGAAGCTAAATATCCGCTCTATATGATCAATCCACTCCACATATTCTAATGGTACTTTATCACTACAAAATATTTGTTGATTATTCTTAGTAAATTCCGAGCCATGATCCACTATTCATATTAGGTTCCAAACACCCCCATAAACTATAGTTTGAACAATGTGCATATAAACTTCTACAAAAGTAGGTTCCACTAAAGGATTTACCTAAGAAATCTTTCTCACATATTTCTTTCTTGGAATTGGAATAGTTATTCATGGAGGCACTATCTAATAAAAGAAGAAAACCAATCATTCATGAACTAATTAAAAAATCATAGGACTAAATTATGGTATTTCTAAGAAATAATCAAAAAATTAATAATTTAAAGAAAAAAAACTATCAATGAAAAATATTACCTAAAAAAGAACATGAAAATTATAATAAACTTCCCATATATTCATTAAAGGACCTCAAAGTCCATGTATCAAACATGGTAAAATTCCTAGACCAACCATGGTAACTCAATTTTAGAACTAAAATTATGATGGATAAAACCCTTTTCTCCACCTAATGACTAAACTCCCATGGTCGTAAATCTCGTTTACTCAAGACATAGAGTGAAAATATGATAGTGTTAACAGACATCTTCATAATCTTCCCGTTGAAACCAAAATGTGACGAACCAACTCATGACAACTAGACAAGCCACCTGAACCATCCCATCATATGATATGTGTAAAATAAACAAATAGAAAACATTCATGAAAATGTGTAAAAACACTAAAAAAATAGAGTGCAATGTGGAAATAGACCTGATACTAGAAATACATACAACCCAAATCCAAAATAGATTAAACTAGAAAGTAAATCAAGATCCCATGTGATGAATTGTAACCTCAAAACCAACCCGAACTGAAAGTTGTAGAGAAAATATAATCTATGATAATACAAGATACACATCCCTTTAATTGAATATTGTAATAAAACATATAAAAATTAAAAAAGGAACAAGTATGTTTTTTTTCCAAATCCTAGTAAGATACCACCACCATTTCTATACAAGTCCTTTCACAAATCCAAACCATATATAAATCATTTACCTATTTCTTCCTTTGGTTTTCAAAAAAACACATACATATTATCAAACCATAAAAATGACAAGATTATGTGATAAAAATTGGAATAAATATCCATGAATCAAGTGGTATACATGTAAACACATGTATATGAAACAAATTATCTTGTAAATCTATGTGATACAACCTCATATAAAAATCTATTGAGAAAATATCCATGAAACAAATCATGTGATAAATAACCCTAAATGAAAAAGCACCTCACAAATGGGATCTAGATTCTAGGAAAATATTTACTAAACACTAAAAGGCCCAAATAGGCATAATGTTGGATCCAACCATTATTGAGTCCTTTCAATCGTTATCACACAAGGTTACCTCCTAGAGGTGTAACACACACTAAGGACACTAGTGTCTCTTTCCCAATGTACCCAGGGTTCCCAATATTAAATTTTACAAATCCATTACAAAAAATGATAAAAATTTTATAAAAAAATTTCAAAGAAAATACATTCCACATCAATGTTTTGAAACCCACTTCCTAAACTAGAAAACCAGTTTTCAAAGAAACTCTTTTCTGAAAAAATTTTCCTTTCTAAGAAATCATTTTACACTATATATTAGTGACAATTAATGAAAAAACATAGGGGAATTTATCAATATTGAAATGAGATTAATAAAATTAATATATTTTATAGAAAAACCTATCTCAACATGGTGGACACCTAGTTTCCTTCAACAACAATTTCCAAAAATCCAAAAAATGGCCTCTGAAATACAAGGAATGCCGAGAAACTAAAATTGATCGATAAAAACACTATCTGATTACAAATATATATCAAAACCATAGCCACAACCAAAACTAAAGAATAAAAATAAGTATCACATAATTATGGATGTTAAATACAACTAAAATGGTTATTAATCGCTGAATGATGTCCTCCAGATTGGAGGGAGTCACCCAAAATCACCATGGGAGAGAGCTCTTGTTGAGAGGGAAATCTGGAAAAAACATTTGATGCCTCAATATCTGTAAGATTACCTAAAAAAACCCTCAAAAATTAAATGGTGGGTAATCCCATTACATATCATGTAATCATTGAATCACAAATATGATGAAACCCCCCATCGTTTTTTATTGAAACCCCGATATTTCTCAATACACCACATGTAACCTTTACACGATGTGTGAAATTCACACACTATGTATCTAATTAATTGGTTCAATTTGGTGGCCATTACACATCGTGTACTCCCAATAAACATCATTTATTTTCTCAACAAATAGAAAGAACTATATGATATATGTTTAATATTGCAACACATCACCGAAATCTCCATTAAATTTATCCTTTGAAATCTTTTTTGACAGTACTCAACCAAGTAAAAAAATGAAAACCAAAATAAAGGTTAAAACATATGTGATAGACAAAGTTAAGGGGCTTTTCACAATAGACATGTGAATAAGTTTGGTTCTCATTGACTTCTTACTCAAAGTGATGTGGTTTAGAGTTTATTTTAAATAAATAATCCACTTTTTTCAACTCAAATTTTAAGAAAAATATTAATTCTTTCTACATTAGTATCTAAATTTGGAATCTCAATGGGAAGTATAGTTTTCTTATTCAATTCATTGTTCTCCTTATGTGGGATTTCATTCTTCACATCAGTTAACAGAACACCTGAATTTCCCTATAACCACAATGATTCATTTATTATTTCCAATTGAGTTTTATGTATGATCAAATATTTGTTTAAAAGGTTCCAAATTTCATACACCTTACATAAGAAATAATAAGAACCCTTTTTTCATAAAATTTTGGAATCTTCTCATAAAAGTTTAATTATTCCATTTTCTCTTATATTTCATTCACCTAGAAAATATTTTTCCTTATTTATTTTATAATTACCTTATTGGTTTCATTATCTTTGTTTCATTAAAAACAAACCTCATTGATAGAATATAGTAGTCTATGGTGTGTCCTTTTCTCAAAAAATATAATCAATTTTTCCTCATTGGTGTTTCATTATTCTATGACTTCTTGGAAATATTTTTTTTGGAAATTTCCAATTTATTATAACTAAAGATAAACTCACCTTCAATTATTCATTTTTATTTGTCATATTTTATATTCTTCTTTCATCAAATTAATTTAGAAAATTCTTTATTTAGTTTAACTTAAATTATTCATCAATATAACCACCTTTTATAAAATTTCCACTGATATTTTCTAAGCTTCAAAATTTATTTGAAATGGATCGATTATCCATATTCTTCATCGATGTAATTTTCTTTAACTCTACTATACACCCCCTTACAATAGGATTTATCGTTTTTCCTAAAATTTATGATTTATTCCAAAAATATTTATATTTATAATAAAATAGTTCATAACGCCAAAAATTTCTAATGGACCTTATTTTTCATTTTAAAAAATATATCATACATTAATATATTATTATTTTTCTATAAATACAACATAATTTTGAAATATTATGGGGAAAACTCTTAGAGAAATAACTATATATACTATTAAAATAATGGTATGTTTCACATTATTTTTATTTACCCATATACTTGTAGATTTTCTATTATAACCGGTACTGTATATAAACACCATTAACACAAACAAATTCTAAAAAAATGAGATACCTTTTAATTTGAACTTATAGTAAATTTGTCATCATATAATTTTAGTATATTATTTCAAGTATATTATGGTATTTTAAAATAAATATTATCAACATAATATTTTATATTAATAACTATTTCCTGAATAGTTTTTGAATACTTACCATGACGAGCTTCTGAATTTCTCAATATTAGCTTTAAATAAAAAAAATCATATTTAGAGTGTTCGAATGATATTTAATTGTAATTACCCTTTCTTCATAATATTTTCTAATTATATCAACATTATTACATGATGTTTAAGAATAATTATCTCCTCTTTATAATAATTTTCAATCTATTTTATCCTTTTAGTGTTCATTTACTATAGATAATTATATACATCAATTATATTCAATTTTTTTATTCCAACACATGGATGTTTTCCTCAATCCCTTTATTGGAATTATTTTTTTCTTATACTGTATAAATGGTTCCTTCTCATATCTAGAGAAACATTTTATATGCACCATGTTTCTAGAGATTTGGGTAAAAATTTGTTTAACAATATCGTTACACATCAAAAAAATTTGTATTAATGATTCCTCAATCATTTTAGAGTATCATTGATGTATGAAAATCACATCCTATAAGTTTTATAATAAACAACAAATAAAAATGGAAACTTCTTTAAGAACATTATACATGGTCCTTTATGAAATAGTATACAACTTAACTTGTTATCTCTTAATAACATTGTATCATCTAGTTACCATATTTTATATATCTCTCATCTCCTTTCTTGTTTTCCTATTTATATTAGTGCATATTGGGACTCCAAGGAACGGAGATAATTGTTAGGATAAGATTAACTAATATTTTGGGTTTCATTTTTGTCTAAATGAATGGATTCTATGTATAAACATGTAATATAATTTTGTGTTTCTCCACAAGTTCAAATAACTCTCGTTGTGGTTTGGGATTTCATTGAGAATCTGTTGGTATTGAAGTATGTTAAGAGATTACACACCATTTAATTGGTTTATAAATAATTTTTTTTATTTCCAGTCTAATGTCATGATCTGAATACACAGTGTGAAAGAGTACACACTGTGTATATATTATACACCGTATAATGTTTTAAATAATGTTTCTAATAAAAAGGTGAAGGAGTTTCTGATATGTAAGGACCACATGGATTACACAACATGTAATGGGAAGACACATCATTTAATCACCATGAGTTGAGGATTTAGGTCACTTTACAACTGATTCAAATTTTATTCTCCTAAATACCATCTCCCTATCAACAAAGAACTCTTCCCTAGAGATTTAGGGAATGTCCTTTTATTCCAAATTTATTTGTACGATGTTTGATTCTCGGGTAAATTTTGTTGCAACTGTCGGAGTAAGAGATCATTTCTGATTATTCATTTCCATTGAATGTGGAAATGTTGTTCAATTTCACTATTTGATTTTTGAACCTGTGGGTTGATTCTCAAGTTTTATTCTTGGTCTATTGTGTGATCTTGTTTCAGGGGATCATCTATTTTTGTTACGGTGTGGCGATTTTTTTTGAGAATGCTTTGATATTTTATCTTTTCCAACCATTTTGTAAATCTGAATCAATTCTGAGATTTTTATATTGATTATATTATCTAAATTTTCATTTTCATATTATTCCTTATTGTGAGATCCCATTTTCGGTGTGTACGACCTGAGTTTTTAGGTAGGTGCTTGTCTCAAGATTGGATTGATGAAATGCATTTTTTTGTTTTAATAAATTATTTCATTAAATTAATTGGCATGATATATTGATGGATTTGTGTGTATATAAAAATATTATTGAAAAATTATATTTTCCCTTGGTTTTGGTAAATATAAATGGGTTTTCAATGCATTTTGAAATTGTTTTCTATGTATGGTTTGAGAGAAATGGTTTATAAAATTGATTGGAAAATAGTGCCCATGGAAAGCCTTGGGTACTAAGGTGGAAGGTGTAGTAATCGGTATATTCCACTATATGGGGTTCACTCATGTTTTTTTGCTATTATAACTAGGGTTTCACTTTTGGAGGTGTTACTTTTCTATCTAAATTCAATTCATATGTCTAGATGTTTGATTTATGCATGATTGTCTATGTTAGGTTTGAGTGTCTTAGATATTCTCAACTCGTGTGATCTTTGGCAAGAGGTCACCTATGATTTGGATGATTTGGGCTATTTTGGATTGAATTAATTCTATTGTACTACCATGGATTGGATATAATATTTGATATATGGTTTGTTTATTTGTATATATTTTATTATAAATATGGATAATAAATTCAATGAAATTAATTTACATACTTTATATAGAAATGAGGAAAATCAGTAATTTAATTTTTTCATTGATTTTTATATAAAACTATTGAACTATATATCATGCCATGCTTTTTAGGTTTATCATTATTGGAATATTTTATAGAGGCTTGTTATAGAACACCTGGGTGGAATCCTATTAATCTTGTTAGCTCACACATTTTTCACCACTTCGATGGTGGGTAGACCTTGTTGTGTATTTCGATATAGTTATTGGAAAAACACCATAGTGGGTTAGTGAGTTTTTCTATCAACTAGGTTGGATAGCTAATGGTGAGATTATGGGATTTTTCCCATGCTATCACATAAGAGATATTTGATTTTAGGTTTCCGTTTTATGATCTTTTTCAGTTTTACTTCTCTATCAGAGATTGTTTTTTTACATTTTAGTGGTATTTCTTCCAGTATTTATTTTCAGTTATGAAATATATATTGATTTTTTCATGTATTTTGTCTTCATTATATATATATATATATATATTTCAAGTTTCTAATTCATCAGGTTGGTAGAGAAAATTCCCACTATTTTTTGCTGATGACTCAGTGTTAGACGTTATCCCTTGGTGATTTGGAATGCCCTACTTGTTAGTGTAATGTTGATTCAGGTACTATTTTCAGTGGGTTTTCAGGTAAAGTTAATCATATTTTTTAATCAAAGGTTGTGTTAAAATAAATTTTGGGATGTTAATAGACTATAGATAAGATTTTTGGTACTTTGGAGGTAGGTTTTGGTGAGTGTGTGTTCAGCTCTTGTCGTAATGAGACTCAATATACCATGGGATGTTGGGTTATGGGTCACCTATCTGGAGTTCATGATGCTAATCTAATTTTTTTCTTGTATTTTTCTGGTTTTATCTATAATTATTCTATTTATAATCATTTATTCTAATTTGGTGTTCAAAAGTATGGATCTGAGGCATCATCCATGGGTTCCTCGGGAAGGTGTAGATGAGGCTACTCATGGGAATCTTCCACTCAGTCATAATTTTATCAAGGCCATCATGTGGGAAGTTAATATTATATATTAAAATGTACATGAATTTTAGAACTAGTTCATTGAGTTACAACCAGTAGATATAGGAGAAATAAATTGATCATGAGAGTTCATACATGAGAGGCCACCACCCGTTTAAGGTATGAATGAACCACCTGAGGTGGAATATTATCTTAACATGATTTATCAGTTTTTTTAATTATTTGATACACATGATATTATCAAGGTGAACATCTATCTTGAGGGTCCCAAAAATCATTGGTGAGATTCAATGGTTTAGGAAGATATACATGTGGGAATACACTATAAATGATTCATGACCTTCTTCTTCCAATAGATTTGCACATAGTCAATGGAGATGGAGAATTCATTAGACTTTCTCCATCTATTGAAGGTAGTGTTTGGTGTCAGTATATTCCAATAGGTTCATTGAGCAGGTTTATTTTTCTTAGAAAGTAGTAAAGAATGACTAGTAAAAATCTCATATGTTCCTACAGGGTTTATAACTGCATACCATATCACAGGTATTTATGATAAATATTTTAACCTATATGGATATAGTAGAAAGGTATATGAAGGTCGAGATAGATATTGAAAATATTTTGGGTATTTTTTCCTTCTATTCCACCTAGTATTAACTTTAGTGGTGTTCTAGGGAAAAAGAGGAAGTGAAATGATTATCATTAGAGTAGTGGAGGTGGTTCTCAATAGAAATCCTCCTTTGTGCCTTTTGTAATATATTATAGTATGCCTATAACTTTTTATTAGTGTGAATATGTTTGACACACCCAAAATTATTTTCCTTCACCTATAAATATGTGCAATAGTTGTCAATATAATGGTCAACCACAACATTTTTGTCATTCCATGTATACTCACCAATATGTCGAAGTACCATCGAATCCAAAATATAACATGGTAAAATTATATTATTCATATACTACAGGTCTCTAGTGATAGGCCTCAAGAGTGAAGATACATCATGATGTATATGAGTTTCTGACAGAGGTAGATGTGGGTCATGTAGTAGTGATAGGTACCATATTTTATGTGTCTTCAGTAGAGATTGATTTATTTGATATTAGTTCTTCCCACTCATTTATATTTGAATGTTTTTGGGAATTATTAAATATAAAATGGAGGTTATGGATTTTTATGTAGTTAGATACACCTTTTCGGGAGATGCAAGAGAAGCAGTTTTTCTGTCCTTCTGTACTATCGATAGTTGATGTAGTGTTAGTCTGTGATTTCATTATTCTCAATCTATATCTGTTTGACAAAATCATCAGGATGGATTGTCATTTTTCTCATTTTATTGAGGTTTATTATTATCATTAGATGGTATCATTTCTTATGGTCGATGAGAGATATCATGTATCTCAGGGAGAGTGAGATACAAGGTATGGTCATTTAGGAACATCCCTCCTAGAGATCATGATATTTTTTCTTTTATAAAAGTTGATCTCGATGATGTTTATTCTATTTTTTTTATTCCTGATTTTTTTTCTACTTTCCTAAAATTATCCCTAAAAATTTCTCTAAAATCCCATAGATTGGGAGGTATAGTGCACATGAGCTTCATCCCAGTTGGGGAGGACTCCTTATGTTCATCCAGGAGACCCGAGATCAAATCTAGGTAGAGGCATAATTTCTGGTACTATATCAGTACTGTACACTCTACTGTAGTAGTACTGTAGCAAAAACAGTAGCATGTACTATTTAGCACTATAACAGCCAAGAATATTGCCCCGTTTGGGCCTTCGGGCCACTGATTTGGTACCCGAGTCCTTTAAGGCCTTCCGGACACCCAGGCCTTCAGGTCAGTAAGGCCTTCAGGACACCTCAGGTTCATTGGGCCACCATAAGGCCTTCAGGCCACCTTAAGTGCAGATTCAAACTAGAAAACAAACAAGGAACAAGTTCTAGAAAGATGATGACCAAGGATCATTCCCCATAGCAGAAGCTAAACGGGTTTCAAGAATGAGATGGTATGGAACCTGCCATCGAGACAAGCCTGTGCATGCATGGGAAAGCCTAGTCGAACAGCCAAGTGATGGAGGAGAGCTGATTTCATGATGAAGATGCTCGGGAGGAGTAGTTCTTAGTAGTTAGTCTAAGTTGTATGTAATGTTTGAAGCCTATGGGAAATTAATTCCTCTAAGGACTATGAGGTATGTGATACTTACACCTACGGGAATGTAAGGGTTCCACCTCACCCCTTGAAAGGTGGATTATCAAAATAAATAAAAAATGAAGGCCTTCAGGCCATTTTAGGAGGCAGGTAAAGTTTACTATTAACATCGTTCTAGGTATATAACTGATTTTGATACATTCTTATCATATAGAACTAATAAATATGAAAGAGAAAAATATTTAGTTAGGTGATCTAATGGAAAATGGTTTTTTCACCCTAGTATTTCTCCTTGGTAATCCCCCATGTTATTTTCCAAGAAGGCATATGGATCACACAAATTGTGTGTCAAATATCATAATTTGAACAACGTAACTGTTGTGAACTATTGTACTTTTATATATGTAGTTGATTTTATTGACTATTTAAAAGGGAAAATTGGTTTTTTAAATATCACACTTTGGTCATGAAGTCATCAACTCTGAGTTTAAGAGATTGATATACTGATGATGGATTTTAGGAAAATGTATGTCCATTTCAAATATCTTGGGATATAGTTTGGTCTGACTAAATCCCTTTTATTTTTTATGGATTTGATGAATAAAATAGTCCATTAATATCTCAATAATATTTTGTTGGTTTTCAAGGATGATATTTTGGTTTGTTCGAGATATTAGGATGATCATGAAAACCATTTGATATGGGTTCTATAAATCTTGAGGATTCACCATTTGTATAGAAATCATTTGAAATGAAAATTATGGAATAAAGAAGTGAATTTCATGGGGAAAATTATTTCTAAACGTGAATTATTAGTTTATCCTAAGAAGTTAAGGTTGTATTTTAATGTTAATAACCACAAAATGTCTTTGATATTTGAATCTTCATTACTTTTACTGGATACTATCGATGGCTCTTAAAGTATTTCTAATATATGGTGTCAACATTGGTTGATCATAACTTGATAGGGGTAAAATTCACTTGGTATGTAAAGTGTAATTCATATATCAATGTGATGAATGGACTTATAGAATCGTCTCCTATTTTGATCTTACCTCAACATGATAGGTGGTATGTGGTTTCATTTGATGATAATGGAAGTGGTTTGGGTTGTTTTCTTATATATGATGATCATATAGTCTGTTATGTCTATCTTGATCATCGAAAACATCATAAAAATTACCCCACTCATGATTTATATTTTTCTCAAGTTATGTATGTTCTTAAGTGTGGTATCAATATACTTTTGGGGAAAGGTTCTTAGTATTTTCTAACCTTAATATTCTGTGTTATATATGTTCTCAGAAATACTTGAATCATTGACAGATGTGGTTGGTGAAATATATTCATACTTTTGAATTTGAAATCGCCAACACCACGGGTAAAGGAATTTTCGTTGTAGACACTATCAACATGAAAGTGTTGGAACATGCTATTCTAGAATCGAAGGGAGGGTGGCTGCTAATGGGGATTTTTTCTTGTTTGCATCTAGATTCCTAGAAGGATGTTTCTGGTATGGTTTTTGATAGTATTAAATTTTCATAACCTCTCCAAGAGAATATTTTCTTGGTTCAATAGTAAGATGACGAGTTCCGAGGAAATAGATAAAAAATGTATGGTGAATAGAATGTTTCTAATTGATCTATCTTTTTCGATGTTATTCACAGTTCCAGGGATCATCTTGTAGTACCAATATCTATGAGGAGATTAGTTTTTTATATTTTCATAGTAATTCATAATCCCTTCATTCAATTAATATGAAGATGTATTATGATATGGGATTGTGTTTTTTGGGTCAGGTATGAAGCGTGACATTGCTGATTATGAGCCATCATGTTGCACCTACTAGTAGATAAAGGTAGATAATTTAACATATTCTAGATTTATCCACCCTCTTACAGTGATTTTTTGGAAATGGTAAAAAATATCTATCAACATTGTTGTTGGATAAACATGAACTAACTAGTTAAGGGATGATATTTTTTTAGTGGTTAGTTTTTTGAAAAAGTCGCCTAATTTCAATCCAATTATGGGAACCACTTAAGTTGAAGATATTATTAAGATGAATGTGTAGGAGATTTTTAGGTTACATATGGTTCCTCATATCATTTAATCATATAGGGAACCTAATTTTACTTAGAGGTTCTGGAGGAGCCACCAAGAGGTGGTGGGGACTCAAGTCAAGATGAGGATAACTTACCATCCCCATACATATGTTCAAACAGAGCTTTCTACTTATATTTTCTATGAAATAATGCATGCTTGTGTCTTGGATATTAATGGATATTGGGATATCCATCTAGGACTGATTGAATTTTTCTTATAAAAAAATTATTATTCATCGATCATAATGTCTCCTTTCAATGATTTGTACGGTTTCCCGTGTAGATCACCTCTTTGTTGGGAAGAGGTGAGAAAGGATTATTTAGTTAGACTGATTTTGTTCTAGTGATGTCTATGAGTATTCATGATATCCATTTGCATATGTTTATTGTTAAAATTCAATAGAAGCCTTTTTTGGATAAATGTTTTATTCCTTTGGATTTTTCCATAGGTTATAGGGTTTTACTGAAATATTTTCCTCATTTTGGTCACCGTTGGCTTAGAAAATTGGGAAAGTTGGCCCTAAGATATGTTGGACTATTTTAGGTAATTGGTATTCTTGGAAAGGTTTCATTTTTTCTCTATTTTATTATTCAATTTATTGGAATTCATTATTTATTATGTATATTTCAGTTTTGTAAAACCAATCTAGATCACTCTCATGTTTGTATTTAAAAAGATATTGAGTTAGATCCAAATGTTTATATTATAGTGTATCCAGTAAAGATATTTGGATATCATGTTAAGGTCTTTTCTGGGAATTTGATTCTATTGGTAAGAATGCAATGAAGTCATAGAAAAAATACTCATAAGACTTGGGAGCATGAGTCTTTGATGATAATTTAGTTTCCTCTCCTCATTTCCATACATCATTCTACCACATGAATTCTTATGGAAGGAATGTTTTATGACATGGAGTTTGAAACATCATGTTATCACCTTTCATATATTTCTCATATCATTTCTTATTTTCCTCATTAATTGGATCTTTCTGAAGACACTCAATGATGGAGAGAATATTTTTATGAAAATGGCCTAATGGCCAGGGATGTATGTTTGTTTTAATTAATGGAGAATATCTATAAATGTGTAATTTCATTACAAGGTTCTCCCTAGGTTTGTAAAAAATACCAAATTGGTTTGGTTTTTCAAGAAATAATCTTCCTTTAGTGTAGCCTAATGGTTGATTACATTCCATGTAACTAGTTTACACATTTTTTATTGTATCCCTAGGCTCATATCGTGAGTTGAATAGATAATGTGAAAGTGTAAATATATTTTACATATTACATGCCATGTAATGATAAAAAAAATTAATAATAAAAAGGTTGAAATTTATATATACAAGGACCTTGGGGGATACATGACTAGTAATTTGATTACATTTCATGTAATCAGCACAATTTTTTAATATATGGCACATCATGGATAATTCATATTTTATTCTTACATAGTTTCTCTCTCCCTCGACCTATATCTCTTTCTTATAGATTTTAGGGACCTCTGTTCATTATTGATCATTTTTTTTGGAATTGGATAATCATATAAGTTTAGTTTCATCCCTCTCGGTAATATATCCTTTGTGTTTCTTCATTTCCTTTTATCGTTGTAGTTTCCTTTCATTAAACTATTGGGTTTACTGAACTATGGTGTTGATTCTCATTTTTTATTCTAGATACATTATGTGATATTATTTCAAGTGCAGATACATTATTGGTTGTGGTCTAGCAAGTGTGAATTTTTTAGCTATGCTGTGATCATTCCTCATTACAAAAACTTTTATTAAGTTTAATCAATTTTCAAGTGTTTAGATAGATTCTTGGTTCCCCATTATTGTTGTTGTGTTATTTTTTATTGGTTGATCCTATTGTGGGTGTGTGTGACCCGATTTTTTCGGTAAGTGGTTCCATATCTATCATTTATTTATGATCTTAATTTATTTTTTTTATAAATTGTTTTATAAAATAAATATTAATGATTTAATTTTGTCTTTGTGTGTGTAAATTTTTTATTGATAAAAGATGGTTTCTCCGCTAGTTTTGGTTAGTAAAAATAATTTTAAATTTCGTGTGAAATGGTTTTCTAAAATTATATTTAAATAATGTTTTGAGTAGAATTATTCAATGAAATGGTTTGGAAAATTGAGCCCAAGTGAATCCTCATTTACTTAGGGGGAAGGTGTAGTAATAGGCCTCATCCATTGTCAGGGGTTCTCTCTTTGGGTGTTCCTGTACTCCCTATACATATTGTTCTAGGGAATTATTTGACCTATTGGGGGGTTCAATTGTTGGGTTTTTCCTTTTCTCTCTAGATATGATTTATATGCATAGAGGATTTATTCACACACAATTTTTTATGTTACGTATGGGATTCCTATTTATCTTAACATAGTGTGATCCTTAGCATGATTTTACTTATGATTTAGACGATTTGGGATGTTTTTTTATTGAATTGATTCTATTATAATGCCTTGGATTTGATATGATATGTGAAATATTATTTTTTTTGTTTTTATATATCTTATTTGATTTATAGATACAAAATCATTCATAATTAATTTACCAACTTTATTTGGAAATGTTAAAAATAGAGAAATTAGATATTTTAGAAATTATTTCGGTATAAAACTGTTGAACTATATATAATTTATTATTTTCTTATATTTTAGAATTATTATATAATTTAATATACAATTGTTATGAAACAACTGATTGGAATCCTTCTGATCCAGTTATCTCAAAACTTGTGCACCACATCCACTATGTGTAGACCTTGTTATGTATTTCGATGCAGGGAAATACAAGGCACTATAGTAAGCTGACGTGGTTTTCAATCATCTAGGTTGGGTAGCATGTGGTAAGATAGTTGGAGTTTTCTCATTCTATCCCATAGAGGTTGTTGAAGTAGCTATTTTAGTTTCCTTATCCTTTTCAGTTGGAATTTTCTCTAGGATATTGTTTTATTTCCTTTTCACTTGTATCGCTTTTGTTGTGTATTTTCTATTATGACATGTATATTCTTATTATCATCCACTTTTTCTTATATAACATTTTATATGGTATGTATTTGTTCCTTTAGGTTGTGATAAATTGTTCTATCTATTTTTTTTGAAAACTGGGTTCTAGACGCCCGTGAATGGGGATGGATAACTCCCTTCGGTTTTGTAGGAATTCAAGTCAGTTATCGGTTTGAGAGGGTATTCAGGTTGGTTTCCACACAAACATGATCATTACCACTTATACTTGGTTTATCTATAGATAAATTTTGATAATAAATTTCAGTCACTCATCAACATGTAAATAAATTTTATATATTAAGGTAGAACCATTATCCATATTCTTAATACTATATTTCACCAACTAAACATCAGAGATCATTTGAGATCTGATTTCATTATGATTACTGCATGTGGTAATGGATAATTTTTTCTATTTAATATTTAGGTACACCTTTTTACCATAATATGAAAATTTTTATTCAAGTGTATAATTATTAAAAATATAATATAAATTTCTCCAAATTTATTTCCATTAATTAATAGTGAATACTCATATTCATTCTCTTTAATGAGACCTTCCCCAATTACTTTTCTTCTATTTTCATAATATTATTCAAAGCGTTGGAAGATATTATATCCATATTTACATTTATGGGGACCCTAAAAAATAATAAAAAAGAACATGATAATTACTTAATGAAGAGAAACTACATTTCTAAAACCTTTCTATAAAATAGAATCCAATTTGAGGTACAACTTTGTGCTCAAAAACCAATTATTTTCACACATGATTAATGAAACCACACCAATAGGTGGGAGAATCAGTATGGTCAACTATTTTATATTAAAACAAAATTTAATTTAACTTCTTCACATAATAGAGTGAATGGATCTCAATATTAAATTTAACACTCACTGTAAAAACATGTAATAAAGATAAAAAATAAGAAAGAAAAAAGCACATATATATTTAGAATGTTATATGTCGATCACTATCATGAAATATATCCCTTTCTTCTTCTTTGACCGTTAATCTATTTTGAAATAGTAGGTCAGAATCATTAATAATTTTCTTATATTATACCCATATACATCTTTTAAGACGCATTAGAAGTCTATGGATAATATTTTATCATTCAAATTTTGAAAGACCTTTTATGTTTTAAATCATGATCCATATTCAAATAACTTCTTATTTATCCCTCAAAATATCCAATAAGAATAATGCAGTATAGAACCTATAATATATAAAAGAAGACCCACTTCATTATCATTCATGGATATTGTAATATCTACACAATATTATATCCTTACTTCTCATTAAAACTTGTTAAGTATATCTTTAAATAACTATTGATATGTTATCCTTGAATCTCATCAAATCTATACTTCTTACCTTCCACTGAGCTTCAAGAAATGCCTTTACTTATTTTCTATGTATGCATGGTCCCATTAAATAATTATATAGTAGTGAAATTATCCAACTCATGTTGAAATAACCTTCTTTAAATATCATTAGAAATGTTTTTCATTCACAGATTAAAACTTTTCATTATTATATTATTCATTGAATAAAAATAGAACATTATCCAATTCAATATTATATTTAACCTAGGAATAGCTATATAATCTTAATTTATTTTCAAAAGGATAATACATGACCATTATATTTATTTATTTACTCCTAAATAACATTAGTATTAATCTAAAATGACTCAAATTTCTTCACATGTATTCTCTATAATCTATTAATTACTCTTATGTATCATTAATACTAAATTTATGTAATCTATGAAACCTTATAATTAATATTAAATATCACTTGATTAAAAAAATTATTATCTATGTTATTTTCATGCACCTCGATTTGAACTCATGTTTACTCTTATGTATCAAAATACATTGTTCATTAGTACTACTATGAGTTCTTATTCATTCCATTTTTGTTTTTTTATTATCTCCCGGATATTATGTACAGACTCCAACTAACTCCTAAATTATTCAAATAATCATAGAACATTCACAAAATATATATATCCACTTAATATTATATAAAATCACATTAGGAAATCTTCAAATCATCCTTTTAAATATCAAAATGATTCTTAAATATTTTTCATCATATATAAACTCTATTGAATATTTCAATTATCGTTAACTACCTCAATTTTGCTATCTCTTCTTTAAACTCCACCAATGATTAATCAATGATGCTTTCATCATTTATCAATCAATGAAAAACATGCATCTAAAACTCAAAATTAAATCTTAATCATTATTTAATTTATAATTTTATTCTATGAATATGTTAATAATATAAGGATGAATTTTGAAACACTTGATCTTCATTTTTAGTAAGTAATATTTTTATTATAAAGATACTATAACATAATGCACATAGAATTATTCGAGAATGTCAATAAAACCTAAATTAAAATTTTTAATAATTTTAATTTTATTAAAATAATTTTTTTTGAAATAATCAAAGAAAAATTATATTTTTTTGAATTTTAAATTTTAAAAAATATATTTTTTTGTAAATAGTGAAAAATAACAATTTTATAAATACTGTCACTTTTATGAAATTATAATGATTTTAAATTTTGTAAAATATTTTTTTTAATAAATATATATTTAATTAGTAATTTAATTAATTTAAAAATATAATTTTGAACATAGAAATCAATTTTTTACATTTTGGTAATCTAAGTAGTGTTTTAATTAAAATAAAAATTATTTTTAGTTTTTATATTTTCATCAAATATTCACAAGGTTTCTCTCAGTTTTGATTTGTTTTTAATGTAAAATAAGGATTATTTGAATTATAATAATTTAATTAATTCCATTTAAGTTAATATAATACTTAATTTTTGTGGAATTTTGTTTTATACTTAAAACAAAGATTTTTTTAAAACAATTTTTATTGCATTCTGAAAACATATATTAAAATTAATTTTTACCACATCTCAGAATTGAATAATTTCAACTAGATTCTGTATTTAGAAAAATTATAACTAATATTAGGTAAAGATTTTAACTTCTATTTTGGTTATAATGAATAGTAACCATGGTAAATATTTATCACCTCAGTTAAGGATAGAATAAGTTAAAGTTGTTAAAATAAATATATAAGGCTTTAGGATAACACAAAACACATTCCATGATATAAATGGTTCGTTGAATATAGACCATAACATTATCATATATGAATCATTATGAATTTAAATCCACTTTATTTAAGTAATACATATATCATAATATAATGTTTCACGTGTATAAAAGTTTCCCACCCAACTCACAAAAGAAGGTCACCTCCTCTCATATCTTATCTACAATTCACGACCAACCTAACTATCTTAAGAAATACTCAAACACCTTTATAACATTGTTCTTATCATCCTATAGTTCCTTGTATAACCAAAATAACACTTCATAAATACTTAAGGTGTATTCAAAAAGAGATTACCAATTGAATATCTAAATGTTCTTATATATCTTTTCTAAGTATCATTTTTATTTAACCTCCTATAAATATTCAAATACTATATTATCATAATTGAGTCAATATATTTATAATAATTTTATGTTTTTTTGTTACTCTTACATCAATTTTAAATCACATTTTTGTCCAATGGAAGGTGAAAACATCACACGTCTATGCGTACATACTACCATCTCCACAAAGTGTTGTGTATCATTTTTCATCATAATCTTACACATATGGTTTTAAATATGTAATTAATTATATATATGATAATTATGAAATAATTACGATAGTAAAAATATAATATATCTTCTATCTTCTTAATATACCATCTATAGGAAAATGATGATGTTTCTCACGCATACATCTGGAATACCAACTCCATAATGGGATGTGAAACATTCTAAAATTATTATATTTCATAGATGATTATAAATTTTATATAATTAATTTAAATAGTCAATATAATGAATTAATTTTGGAGAAATTGTCCAAAAATCATTATATAACCAATAAAAATAATAAATATACAATGAATAGATGTAAAATGATTATTAAGACATTAAAAATGGATTATATTTGAAAAATATTCATTGAAAAGTATTTATTTAATTTTAATTGATCATTCATGTGGATATAATAATTTTAACCAATTAGTAACCCAATGTAATGAATTTTCATATAAATTCACTCTATTGATACATTTTTTATATTATGCACCTTATTTATTTTCTATGTTGTATATACTTAAAATTTTAAATATTGTATTGTTAATTAATTTTTATTCAAGGTATATTAATTTTAAATTAATTTTTTCCCTTTGAAGGGATTTTCATACAAATTTCATTAAATGATTAATTTTTATTACACAATATAACTCTTATTTTGGATTATTCATCTTTAAATTTAAATATGATGAATTATATGCTCAATATCTTTTTCAAAACATTATATCTTCTTTTCCTTTGGATATTTATTTGGATTCCATGTTTTGTTTTACAACTTTCATATCTTTGGTTCTGAAATATAAAAAAAATTAAAAAACATACATTTTTTCTTCATTTCATTTGGGATTTTTTTCTATCAAATAAATATTTTTCAAATTGTTTCATGTGTGTTTTTAAGTAAATTTAAATGATTAGTAATGTCATTTTTATACTATATTTTAAATTATATACAAATATATAAAACAACCATTTTTATAGTTTTCCAAATAAGTAGTTTTTATCTTTTTTCAAAATCTTGAATGGACTTTTATTTTTAATATATATATAATAAAATATTTTCTCAACATCTATGAAAATTATTAAATATTTACATTACTCTATAATTTTCCATGTTTCTCTATGAAATTAATTTTTCAACTATTATATGAGTTTTTATATTTTCTATTAAAATAAAAATGAATTTTCATATAAAATATTGATAAGAAGAATTTGAAATGATTTTTAACATCATTTTTACAAAAAATTTAAAAAAATTATTTAAGGAATGTTATTTCTAATGTTTTTATACCAATTTAATCAATAATAATAAATAGAATTTCTTTTATTCGAATCCTTAAAATATGATTAATCAATGGTCTTATATCATCCTTTTTTGATTTATAGATTTAAAATTATTATTTGTTCACTTAATTTATTATGATCATGTTCTTTAGAACTCCCCAATATTAATTAGTCATTATTTTTTTCCTTAATATCCGTATTATTTTATATCATCTAAATATTTATTATTTCAATATTTCTTAAACTTATGCCATTACTATATGTGGTGTTAGTTAATGGAAAATTTGTGAGAAATCTATTTTATTTACTTCGGAAAATTGATGTTCTTTATTCCTCAGTAAATATGCATATTTATTTATTGATGAGTAAAATTTATTTTTTATTATATTTTTTTTATTATACGGGTAATGTACCATAAATATTTTAGTGTATGGTGGGGCATGGTTTTACATAGCCCCTTAATACATCGAAATGTCTCACATGTCAAATAGTTAACCAAATTAGTTGGGAATTTAGTGTATACTTATATATTCATTTAAATTTACTAGAATAAGGATTTGATGGTAGGGATCATGATGTATTTAGATGATACCAATATATTGAGCTCATCAGTAATGACGTTATTTATTTTTTTAATTAATATTTTAGTTATTATTATCTAGGTGATTATTATAATGGTATATTTCATGGATACATTTTGAAGCTAATGTTTTAAAAAAATGGAATACATATTAATTATTCACTTTTACATGTTTTCAATGACTTATCTACTCATGATATCTTCCAATGTATGAATTTATTTACATAGAGTTTTATCTCACCCTTTATTATTTTTTCTATTCTCCGTGATATAATGAAGTAACATTTGAATGATCTTCAAGGATGAAAAATTGTTTTTCATGCTATGTTTTATTTTTCAATGTAATATGGAAATTATTTTTGTATCTAGTCTCTAGATACTACAAACTAATAGGTCCTTTTTATTTGGAACCCTTATATCTTTTATAAATGTGATAAAGTAAACCTTTTCTCTAGGTAACTAGGTTAAAAATTATTATAGATTGTATCAAATTTAGTTTATAATGTTTTTGGGGAAATATATATTATATTAACATAGCTAGAATAACAATTATTGTAAATCGTTAAAAAATTTAATATCTTTTAGTGATTATTGTGTAATGGATCAATATTCCTGATGTTATGAGTTAATTATCTATTTCCCATTATTTTAATATAGTTTCTACCATAAGAATATTAAATCATATCAATAAATTTAGTCAGTATTGATAATTAACTTATGAGAAAGGAAATAAAATGGGTATTGGGGTCACAACCCGTCCTCGGGGCCTGTGCCGTGACTACCCCTAGCCCGCCTTCTATAGGCTAGGGGCAGACGACTAGCACCAAAGGCATAAATCCCTATAAAAGGGAAGGCATTGAATTTATATAAGAAAACATACACCACAGAGTATGCATACTGAAGTAAACACTAAGTAAACTGAGTACAAAAGTAAGTACTGAAAAGTAAATGGGCCATAATATAAACCCAACTGAAAGTACAGTACAACTGAAAAGAAAGTATAACAGCAGTAAAGTAAATCAGAAACCACCGAGTCATCCTCCAGCTATCCCACCTGCAGAGTGGGTACAGATGGTCTCCTCAGCTCCTCGAGTCCGACCATCCGCTCCGTGTACGTCCCGCCTGATAGTCCACCTCCGGATACTGTCCCGCTCCTCAAGCCTCAACCACGATAAGCGATGTTTGTCGTCTACAACCAATACCACGTAGTGCGGGCATATAACCCATGCAGAGATGAGTATAACATACTCAGTAGGGACCCCAAGACCCCCGAAGGTCTCCCAGAATCCACAAAGGATAAACCACAAAGGAATGATACAAACACAAAGTATCAACCAACTCTACTTAGGTATATGCCCATACATATACCTAAGTCATCAATTCCAGTTCAGCTCCAACTCACGAGCCCAAGTATAACCCAGTCCACACCGGAAATCACAACCCAATCCACATAGGAAATCAAGACAATCATATCGAAAATAATGATTGATAGTCAGGACTCAGCTCACATAGGTATACTACTCATGAAGAGGGGTGGAGATGATAGATGTAGCCACTGAATCATCTCCCCTGTCGAACCCACATAGGATCCAACTACATAAGTTATCGTTGTTGAACCCACATAGGATCCAAGTACAGTAACCATCACTGTCGAACCCACGTAGGATCCAAGTACAGTTTTCATCGTTGCCGAACCCACAGAGTATCCAAGTATAGTCGTCCTCGCTACTGAACCCACGTAGGATCCAAGTATAGTCGCCATCGTCATAGCATTCGCAACCAGCTCTACGATTCCCAAACTCAGCACTCTCGACTCCAAGAGAGTTCGCTCCACGAGCCAAGGGATCGATAAATCAACTGTCACAAAGTCTAGAGTTGATGTATCACAAAGTTCTGTCTCGTCATTAGGAACTCAACACGATAGATGGCACGTCAATCGGACGCCCGGTCTGAGAGTTATTGGCTTTTCCGTCCGAGGGGACCGGTTGGTTGTTAAGCTAAAAAAAACCCGACCATACTCCAACTATGTCCAAACATCAAGTGTAGTAAGACAAAAGAACCTTATCACTAAGAGGAACTCAACGCAATTGACAACACGTCATTCTGACGTCCGGTCCTTATGTTATAAGCGTTTCCGCTTCAAGGGCTCGGTTGGTTTTGGGTTTGAACCAACCCGGACGTACCCAAACTTCACTGAAACCTCTAGTTTAATATAACAAAAATACCGCCTAGATCCAAGGATCCCTACGCAACAGACGGTGCGTCGATCATAGGTCTGTAGCTCATGATATGGGCGTTTGAACGAACCTGGTCCGAAAATAGGGGGTCTGGGCCCGGTCTGACCCGGCACAAAACCCCCTGGGTCAGCCCGAACCGGGTCGACCTGACCCGGGTCTGGGTCCGACCCGATTGGGTGTGGCCCGGCCCGGTGCCGACGGCCCGGCCCGGCGTGGCCTGCGACCCAGCTCAGAAGCCGACCGCGGCTCGACTGTCGGTCGAGCGGATTGCGAAGGATGTGCGGCCCCCTTTGTTTCGGAAATGGTGGCCCCCCGGTGGGGTCCGCCCTAAATTAGGGTCGGGGGATTACGACCCACTGTTTTTCTGGAAAAACGGCTGTCCCTTAATGCCGGCCGGTTGAGCCGCCGCGAGACCCGCGGGGGTCCCACCTCCTAGAGCACCGGTGGCTGGGCTGGTCAGCCTCCCCTGCTGGACGGCCGCGGCCTAAGGGCGCGTCTCTTCCTCGACCTGTGTGGCGTGATGACACCGCACCCCTCCGCCATGGCCCGCTCCGGCCACGACCTCCCTTGGTTGCTCTGGTGCGGCGCGACGGTGCCGTGCACCTCCACCACAACCTGCTCCGACCGCGGTCCCTTCGGCCTCACCGGCGCAGCGTGATGGCGCCGCGCACCACCGCCTCGGCCCGTTCCGACAATGGTCCTCTTCGTTCCCGCGCGGTGCAATGGCACCACGCTGGCTTCGCCTCAAACGTCAATGTTGATCAACAAGAAGCGGGGAGGAGAATCGGTCGTGTTTGTGCGGTCTGATCTCCACCCGTTATTTCGATAACAAGGGGAAAAAATATACGAGATGCTTAATGATAAAACAAGCACAATTTTAATTCATTAAAATTTAACATAACCCCTACTTCGAAAGGACTTCATGTTTGTCAAGCACCGTGGACGATGGCGTCCTTTCTGTCGTCGTCGGTGTCTCCTCCCTTATCGCGGAGGAAGAATAGGATGAAGAAACTGGCCGCCGAGTCAACGTTCTTCTTCAGAGAGTTGGTGTTCTTTGTTTAAGATGAAGTTCTTCAAAAGGTACTAGAGCTCTCTCCTCCAATTCTCAACACAACAGGCTTACCCCAAAATAAAATAAGCTTCCCCTTATTTTATTTTTACTTTTACAGGCATTCTAATTTAAAAAATTCAAACACTTAAATCAATTAATTGATTAAAAGTGTGTTGGCATGAATTAATGTGGGAGAGTGGGGAGAGGAGGAGTCACTTAATTAAAGACAAGGGTTTAAATGGGGGGTTTAAGGTTTTTAAGCGAATGTGAAGGGATGGGGCTCGTGTGGGCCCCACCGTACATTTATCCTCACATGGGTTGTTAGGATGCTAGTGGGTCTCACCCTAACTTACCCATGTAGGATAAAACCACATTAGAATAATAAATAAGATTGTACACAATTTTATTCACTTTTCATTTAATCCAGATTTTTTAACCACTCCTCCAAAGAAAACACATCTTCAGTAAAGGTTATCTTAAGCAATTACCGGCACTCTGGTTCCATCGGTGCCCTCAGATTTGAATTCTAAGCACTGGTTCAAAAGATAGAAACACTCGCTCGTTCGTTCACTGAATGTACCCGAGCTAAACTTAGAAAATTGATTATGGGCATACCGGGCCTCAGAATCAGGTGCTGTAAGAAACTGCGTACTCGTAAAATCCAAAATAATTTAAGAAAAACTTTTCCTTGAAATTTACTGGACTTTAAAATTTTAGATGAGAAGATAATTCCCATGTTAAGAAAAATAACCAAGGATATGACAAATTATTTTTTCTATATAGAGAAACTTATTATTCCATAGTAAAATTCACCTATTTTGGGTCACATTATACAATATAATCATCTTACTTTTAATTAAACTAGTAATCCATTAGAAACAAAGATAATTATCACATCTCTTAAGAAGATATTACTAGATTTAGGATATAATAAATGGAAAAGGGTATCCTGGAAGTATATTGTTTAAAGGGACATGTTGACCAATGTGGTCATTGATCCATAATACAATGGAATGTGAGGAAATATAATCTATTGAATGAATAACTTTTAAAATGATATTATTCAACAAATATTTCCCATGATATGAATGAGATCAAATTGTGAAAAAGTTACCCAACCAAAAGCGTAAGGAAGAGAAAAGTATTTCTGAATATGAGGCTAGCTATAAATGATTTGCAAGTTTTAATAGACTATAACTATAACTTGAAAAATAATATTGATCATTTAGTTGAAGAACATATTCTAAATATTCAAAGGGAAATTGTCTCCAAAAAAATTATCATATTTTGATATAGTATCATGCTCCATCCATTAATAGAGTGAAATTTATCTGTCTTTCGTCTTCAAAGTAATTTAGGAAAAGGAGTGTCTGGATCCACACTAATGGAATGATTTTTTGTAAAAAAAATGTAATGAGTTTTTGTTACATGGTCCATTATAAGGCATGTCTAGCTCACGAATGTAATCAAAAGAAAGTAACTACTAATATCAAGTGATTCAATTATAATAGACCAGAACTCAAACTCCTAGATCTCATGTTGAAAATGTAAACATTACATTTTTACATTTGATACCGATAGAGGTGACCCAATCTTCACCATGAAAACCATAAAACATCAAAAGAAAAAATTGGATCACTTATATTGTCAAGGAAATTTTAGATTTATAGTTTTAGATAGTTAGGAAAAAATATTACATAAACAATATCTGTGAATTTATTATAGTATCATTCCTGCTATACATAGATTTTCATACTACATATTAGGAAATAAACATCATCCATAAGAAACCCTTCTATAAATATTTAATTCAATATTATACATCATAGTTAGGGAAAATGAATCATAATAAGGGTAAGAAAAAAATTCAGTTAGGGTTAACACAATCATTAATAATTGAATTTCATAAAGGAGTTTAATTACATAATAAGGGTATAATGACATGATTAGATCCATGAAAGAATCATAAAATAACTCATACTCATCAATACTTGAATCATCATTCATGAATAATGGCATAAGGATTTAGAAAGTTGAATATTCTTACTATTCAATAATCAGAAACCATGTGATATGAACCTTTATTAAATTAAAATTTCTAAACTCTTGGGAATCGTTAATAAAATGTGTTGGTATCCTGGAACATCATCTTCATAGAACACTTACAAAACCCTTATATAACCCTTGAAATTTGAATAACTTTATGGCCAACTTACAATATAATTCTTTAGAGAATATAATCATTCCCCAATTAATTATAGTTAAATCAAGGCACACCCATTTAAAATATTTTTTTTGGATCACCTAGTGCAATCAACATACACCCATATCATATAATTTTCATGAAAAACAACGTGAATAAGGTATATAATGATTTCATTTTATCGTAAAACTCATAAAAACCCATTAATATTTTTATAAAATGAATAAAACATGGAAACAAAATTTTTTCAATGAAAATATCTTTAAATATTGATTAACTTGTCATGACCCATCCTCAGGGCCTGTGTCGTGACTACCCTAAGCCCACCTTCCATAAGATAGGGGCTGGCGACTAGCACCAAAGGCGTAAACCTGATAAAATTGGAAGGCATTTCCTTTTAACTTGTAACACACACTCAGTCTGAACTCAAGAAGTAGAGGCAACAACTGAGAATAATCACTAAGTAAAACTGATACAAAGGTAAGTGCAGAATGGAAAGGGGCCATAAATACAAGCCCAACAGTAAAGTAAAACTGCAGAAAGTAAACCCCGCCATTTTAAAAATTCATCCAAAACTCACATAGAGCATCTCAAAAGGAGAGTCTTGTCACAAGAATCCCAATTCCGCAGACTACGCGTCGATCGGATGCGCGGTCTTAAAGTTATTCATGTTTAAGTGAAACGGGCCCGACCCGTCAATCCCAGTGGGCTGTCGGGTCAGTCCGACCTGGTTTGGTGGGTTTGAACCAGCAGGGGGGTCAGCCCGGCCTTGTGGAGCGCGACCCATCTAGGTGGGGTGCCGCTTGGCCTAGGGCGATGCGGCGCGGCCCGGCCCGCGGTTGGTCCCTGCACAACTCTGCTGGCCGAGCGGTGCGGGGGGGGGGGGGGGGGGAACGACCCCCTCAGTTTCACGAATCGGTGGCACCGAGCGGTGATTCCGCTCATGTCTGGTCGGCCAAAGTCGGCCGGTCTTCTAGCTCGAGCGGCCCGCAGTTGCGGGAAGTTGTCTTCCGCAGGAGGCTCCCCAGCCATCAACCCTGCCGGGAGGCGGCTGACCGGTTCGCCACCGTAACGGCCCTCGGAGCACGGGCCGCGGTCCTCCGCATCACAGCGCCCCTTGTGGCATCGCGGTCTCCTTGTCCAGTTGTCTACGGCTGGACGGTTCTTCTTTGGCCAAGCAGCCTGCGGATTGAGGGTCACTGTTCTTCACTACGTGGCCTCCGCTTACTCCTGTCACCATCACCTCTGATTGCCACCGCCAAAATAGTCAAGAACCATCAGAGGGTCATCGGGATATGTTTGTTTGGTCTGCACCCTCCGCGTTAGGCGATAACTTAAGGCTGAAGACAATCCATGGTTTTCAATAAAGAACAAAGTATGATCTAATCACTTAAAATAATACAACCCCCTACCTTGATTCTGATGCTCGCTTGTGAGTATCGCGGGAAGCGGATTCAAAGATGTCATCGGGGTGAATCCAAGGAAGAAGAATAACCGACATTCCTCGCAGGCGATGTCTTCTGCCTTGATGCAGAGGAAGAAGAAAGGATGAAGTTCTTCATGGAGAGAATGTCGTTCTTCATGTTCTTCATGTTCCTCACTGGATGACCAATCCTCCTCCTCTCCTTAGTTTTCCCAAAGTTCCCCACAAATATTTGTCAAGGAAAATATAAAAAAAGTCCCTCCAATAATATGACATTGCCAGGTATTTCAAATTAATTCAAAATGACAATTGAATTAATTAAGGCATTTGTGTTGGAAACATTAATGGGATGGAGTTGGAGAGGCTCCACATTTAAGTGGAATTCCATAGGTTAATAGAGGGTTTAAGGGAGTTAAAGGAGGATTTGAAGGGTTATGGGCTCATGTGGTCCCCACCCTTAGTTATATCCTCCCAAGAGAAGTTATGTGTGGTGTGGGTCCCACATCCAACTTCCCTTTGCAGGAAATAACCACGACATAAAATAATTTGTGTAACACAACAAATTATTTAAATTATTATGAATCCCCAAAATATAACTTCTCCCCCTTCTAGAACCAACTGCGGTAAAGTTCCCCTTAGATGAATACTGATACTATGAGTTCATCGGTGCCCTCATATTTCGATACCGAGCACCGGTTCAGAAGTTAGAAAATCTCTCTCGTACCTTTACTGAACGTACATGAACAAAACTTCAGAAATTGATTCCGGGCACATCAGGCATCAGAATCAAGTGCCATCAGAAATTGTGGACTCGTAAAATTCCTAAGAATTTAAGAAAAAAAATTCCATGAAATTTATGGGTCTTTACATTACCCCCACCTCAGGGATTTACGTCCTCGTAAATCTTCAACACACACCAGGGAAACAAATGGGGGTACTGAGCACGCATCGGAGCCTCCCGCTCCCATGTGCTCTCCTAGAGGTTCTCGTGCTGCCAGCGAATGCGCACCAGAGGAATTGACTCTCCACATAGGACCCGCTCCTGTCGATCCTCGATCTCCACCAGGACCTCTCTGAAAGTCACCCCTTCATCGATGTCCAGCTCTCTGTGATCGATGATGTGGGTCATGTCGTGCACGTATCTCCTCAACTGAGATATGTGGAAGAAATCATGCACCTGATGCAACTGAGGTGGAAGGTCCAGGTGGTAAGCCACCTCGTCTACCCTGTTGAGGACCTGAAATGGTCCGATGAAATGCGGAGAAAACTTGCCACCCCGGCCAAATCTCCATAGACCTTGTCGAGGTGAGACCCATAGGAATACGTGGTCGCCATCCTCGAACTCTAGTGGTATCCATCTCCTATCAGCATAGGACTTTTTTCTACTCTCTGCAGTCTTCATCCGCTCCTGGATGATCTGCACCTTCTCCGTTGTAGCCTGAACCATCTCTGGTCCTACAAGTGCTGACTCCCCTGGGTCAGTCCAGCACAGAGGTGATCTGCAGGGTTAGTCGTAAAATGCCTCGTAAGAGTCCATCCCGATGGTGGAGTGATAGTTATTGTAGTACACAAACTCCACCAAGGTTAAGTGATCCTTCCAGCTAGGGCCAAAGTCGAGGACACATGCACAGAGCATGTCCTCGAGAGTCTGAATGGTCCTCTCTATCTGGCAATCCATCTGAGGATTGAAGGCAGTGCTCAGACGTAACTGCGTCCCAAAAGCCTCCTTCAACCCCTTAAATAGCTGGGAAGTGAATCAAGCATCTCGATCAGAAACGATAGACAATGGAAAACCATGAACCCATATGATCTCCTAAACATAGAGGCGTACCAATCTCTCTACTGATCCCTTCTCTCTGATCGGTAGGAAGCGGGCTGACTTGGTGAGTTGGTCTATGATCACCCAGATAGAGTCATGTCCTCTAGATTTACGTGGAAGCACCATCACGAAATCCATTGATATCTCATCCCAATTCCACTCTGGGGCCTATAAAGGTTTTACCAAGCCTACTGGTACCTGGTGCTCTACCTTCACTTGCTGAAAAGTGAGATATTGTGATACAAAATCTGCTACAGCCTTCATCATACCTGGCCACCAGTGATGTCGTCTAAGGTCCTGATACATCTTCTCCACTCCTGGATGTACCTCTAGAGGGGAAGTGTGAAACTCCCTCATCACTTCCTCCTGTAGTGCAACTATTACCATAGTACATCCCCTGAAGATAATGACGTGCTCCCCACCTTTAAAAAATCCTTTGGGTGCCAGCCTAGAATGTTTGCTCCATCTATATCCAAAAAGGATATATGTAACACGACTAGGTGCTCTGTCGCCTCTCCTAGAAGCTGAATGCCAGATCTCCTACTGACAGCATCTGCTACAACGTTCCCCTTCCCAGGAGTATAGAATGTCTCAAAGTAATAGTCCTAGGGGAACTCGAGCCATCGTCGCTGTCTTAGGTTTAGGTCCTTCTGGGAGAAGATATACCTGACACTCTGGTGGTCATAGTAGACTATAAAGTGCTCGCCCATCAGATAGTTCCGCCACATCTTCAAGGCGAATACCACAGTTGCTAACTCTAGGTCATGGGTAGAGTAGTTCTTCTCATTCTGTATCAACTGTCGCGAAACATATGTGATCACCGCTCGCTCCTGCATTAGGACACACTCGAGTCCAGCCCCTGATGCGTCGCAGTAAACTACGTACCCAACATCCTCCTCTGGTATCCTCAACATGGGCGCACTAGTCAATCTCTGTCTCAGCTCCAGAAAGCTCTACTGGAATCTATATGACCACACAAAGGGTTTCCCCTTCTTCGTCAAAGATGAAAGTGGTGCTTCCACTCTCGATATGTCTGGTATATATCTATGATAGTACCCAGCTAGACCCAAAAAACTCTGCACCTTCGTCACGCTCCTGGGTGGATCCCAAGAAAGTACTACCTTAATCTTCACTGGATCCACTACAACTACAGCCTCCTAGATGATGTGTCCTAAGAAATGAACCTCTCAAATCCAAAACTGGCACTTTAAGAGCTTACCATAAATCTGGTGCTCTCAGAGTGTATCCAGTACAACCCACAAGTGGTAGGCGTGCTCCTCCTCAGTTGTTGAGTAAATCAGAATTTCGTCGATGAAAACTACAACAAATAGATCGAGGTAAGGCTGGATGATCCTGTTCATGAGACTCATGAACAATTCTAGAGTGTTGGTTATGCTGAAGGGCATAACCAAGAACTTGTAGTGGCCATACCAACACCTGAAGGATGTCTTCTACTCATCCTCATCTCGAAATCTAATATTGTGATAGCCTGGCCAGAGGTCTGTCTTCGAGAACCATCGTGCTACCTTGAGCTGATCAAATAGGTCATCAATCCTCGGAAGTGGGTACATGTTCTTCACGGTCACCTGATTCAGGTGTTGGTAGTCGTCACAAAGTCTCAAACTCACATCCACCTTCTTGGAGAACAAAATCGGAGATGCCCAGGGTAAAACACTAGGTCGGATAAATCCCTTCCCCTGCAAGTCCTCCAGCTATACCCGCAGCTCACGAAGCTCTACGGGAGCCATCATATATGCTGGAGTAGATATTAGTGATGTCCCGGGGTACATGTCTATGTAGAAGTCTACCTCTCTGTGAGGAGGTAGTTCTGGAACATCTTCAGGAAAAATGTCCGCATACTGATCCACCACAATAGGAAAACTCAGACTCTGCACATCAACCGCTCTGAGGATTAGACTAGCCAACTGATGTGTGATCGGTTGCCCTCTCCTCTGAGTAAGTCCATCATGCGCTGTAAAGGCTCCCTTCTTGCCGGTGAAGGTGATCCTGGTCCCATCCGTGTGGACACACCACACTTTGCGCCTAATGTAGTCGATCTGAGCATAGACTGTAGACAAGCAGTCCATACCCAATATGACATCGTAAGGCCTCAACGCCGCTACAAGAAGATCCTAGCTGAAGCTCTCACCTCTTAGAGTAAGATCACACTGCCGACACCAGTTCATAATCGTTGAGTCTGCTCCCGTAGGTGTCTCTAGCCATATGGATCGATCCAACGACTCTGTCTGAATCTCCAAGCTCCGAACAAGGGCAGCGGCAATAAAAGAATGACTCGCACCTGTGCCTATAAGTATTTCAGCAAGGGTGGAGTAGACACATATAGTACCTCGAATAATCTCAGGTGTGTCGTGGTCGTAGGCTTCAACTGCATGGAGCTAAGCCTTCCCCTGTGTTCCAGCTCCCTGTGGTCGGGATGGTCCTCCTAGTGGTGGTGGTGGTAGAGCCTCAAAACGTCATCCACCACCCGCTACTCGACCATCTCCTCTGCCTTGTCTGCTCGCTCCCATCGGACCACCACAGTCGAACCACTACCTATGCCTGGGAGGTCCCTCTATTGTCTACTACTTGTTCGTATGGCGGTTTGGGCAGTCCTGAGCCATGTGACCATGCTCGCCACATGCATAGCACTACATGTTCCTCGTATAGCTAGATCAGTTTCATGTTCCCCACACAATCGAACCTGTATCCTGAGGTCAACCACCTGATGGCATGGTCCGCTTTAACCTCTGCATCAACTGTCTACTTCCAGCTGCAGAAGACTCCGCTACGTGTCGTCCAGCGGTGGGTCTCACAGCTGGTGTCGGCTCAACAAGAAATCTCTCCACAAGAAGGGCTCACTCCAGTACTCCCGCCTACATCAGAATATTGAGGGAGATCATCAAAGCCCTGATATCATGTTTGAGTCCCTGCTCAAAGGTGTACTCCCTAAATAATGGGTCTTGTACCATGTTCGTGGAGTAGCGTGAGAGGTCAGTGAACCTCGCTGAGTACTGAGCTATTGTCATGCTGCCCTGCTTCAAATGAAGTAACTCCTGAATCCTCACCGCATGAAGGGTGGCTGGAACAAACTCTGAGTGGAAGAGAATCTCAAAGTCTGTCCAAAGTAAAGATGCCTCGTCATGAACCTGGAGCAGCAAGCTCCACTATTTACCTGCTACTGTGTGTAGGATACTCGCGGAAAGGATCACCATAAGGTCAGCTCGTGTCCCTACCAATCTAAAAAATCTAATGATAGCCTCTAGCCAATCCTCAGCTACCCGTGGGTCTGTCTCTCCCCGGAACCTGGGTGGCCTCTGGCACTGGAACTCGTGCAACGCACTCAGGAAGAGTGCACTCCCTACTGCTGGGGCTGGTAGTATCGGTGCCCCAGTGGGTAGTGGTACCGTTGGTGCCTCCGCTGTGATGGGGCCCTACACTGAGGCCTCGTCACTCGGTGGGCTACCATCTCTTACGTAACTCGGAACCCTAGTTGGATGCCTTCATGGGGCCATCCTGAAAATAAGCAGGTGTGCCATGGTTAGAACAGTATACCTGGTGAGCTAACATAAAGTAATCACAAAGAAAGCATTTCAAAGGAAACACAGACACAATCAGTGTTTTCATGCACTGAGTCGGAAATCAGAGGTCAGGGTCATGGTATATGGATACGTTGGCTGTCGCACCAAAACTGGACTCCCTGGACTGAAAAACACACTCAATACTCTTAAAAATATTGATTCATAGTAAGACAGATTAGAAACCTGAGTTATACTGTAGAACTGACACCTCTGATACCAATTTTTCAAGACATGTCCTCGGGGCCTGTGCTGTGACTACCCCAAGCCCGCCTTCCATAGGCCAGGGGCTGGAGACTAGAACCAAAGTCATAAATCCAAATAAAAAGGGAATGCATTGCCAAGTAAACAAATAGAATAGAGTATGCAATAGAAGAAAGCACTATGTAATACTAAATAAAAAAGTAAGTGCTGAAAGGAAAGAGGTCGGAAATACAAGCCCAAAAGTAAGTACAATACAACTGAAAAGCTAGCACAACAGTAATAAAGTAAAACAACAACCACTGAATCATCCTCTGGGAATCCCACCTGAAGGGTGGGTATAGATGACCTCCTTAGCAACTCGGGTCTGGTTGTCTTCTCCGTGTACGTCTCGCCAAGTGGTCCACCTCTGGGTACCGTCCAGCTCCACAAGCCTCCACCTCGATCAGTGTCGTCTGTCGTCTGCATCCAACACAATGTGGTGCGGGCATAGCCCATGGAGGGATGAGTATACGATACTCATTAGGGACCCTAAGACCCCTGAAGGTCTCCCAAAATCCACGAAGGATAAACCACAGATGAAAGATACAATCACGAAGTATCAAACAACTCTAATTAGGTATATGTCCATACATATACCTAAGTTATATATCACAGTTCGACTCCAACTCTCGAGCCCAAGCACGACCCAGTCCACACAAGAAATCAATTCAATCACATAGATGATAATTTTTGAAAGTCAAGACTCAGCTCACATAGGTTTACATCGTTCGTATAGCGATAGAGATGATCAGATGTAGTCACTGATTCATTTAAGATGTCGAACCCACGTAGGATACTAGACCAGCTAAGCTGTCAGACCCACATAGGATACTAGACCAGCTACTCTGTCGGTCCCACTCAGGATACTAGTACAGAAGTCAAACTATCTGACCCACTTAGGATACAAGTAATGTAGTCATCGCTGTCGAACCCACGGAGGATTCCAATACATTTGTCGTCGTCATTGAACCCACGGAGGATTCCAGTATGTTAGTTTTCGTAGTCGCAACCAGCTCTAGGATTCCCGCACACATCACACTTGATTCCAGGAGGGTCTGCTCTTCGAGCCAAGGGGTCAATGCATCAACTATCACAAAGTCCAGAGTTTATGTATCCTGAATTTCCATCTCGTCAAAAGGAACCCAACGCGACATACAGTGCATCAATCGGACTCCCAATCTGAGAGATATTGGCTTTTCCGTTCCAGGGGCCCGGTTGGAATTTCGCTTGTTCCAAACCAGGACGTTTGAAAAATTTGTCCAAAACACACTTAGATTATATTAAAAGGATCGTCTCCTCATGAGAATCCCAGTGCCACACACGGCACATCGATTGGACGCACGGTCTTCAGGTTATTCACATTTAAGTGAAACGGGCCCGACTCATCAAGCCCAGTGGGCTAGCGAGTCGGCCCGACCTGGTTCGGTGGGTCTGACCCGCCAGGGGAGTCAGCCTGGCCCAGTGGGGTGGGGAATGACCCGGCGTGGCGCGGCCCAGCCCGACGGGGTGCAGCCCGACCCGGCGGGGTGCAGCCCGACCCGCGGGTGGTCGCGGCTCGGCCCGGCTGGCCAAGCGGTGCGGGGGGGCACGACCCCCCAGTTTCCCGAACAGGAGGTGTCGAGCAGCACCGCCCCACCTGTCCGGCCGGCCGAATCCAGCCTGTATTCCCGGCATGAGGGGCCTGCGGTTGCAGGCCGCTGTCCTCTGCACGCGATGCCATGCGGCACTGCGGCCATCAACCCGGCCGGCAAGCGGCCGACCGGTTCACTGCTGATAAGGCCCGCGGAGCACGGCCCGTGGTCCTCTGCAGCGCGGTGCCCCTTTTGGCACTACAGTATCCTTGTCCTGTAGACTATGGCCATCTGTTTCTTATTTGGCCAAGCGGCCTACGGATTGCGGGCCGCGATTCTTCTCTACGCGGCCAGCACGCGGCCGCCGCTTCCTCCGGTCGTCATCACCTCTGATTGCCACTGCTAAAATAGTGAAGAACCATCGAAGGGTCAACGGGCCATGTTTTTTCAGCCTGTGCCCTCCGCGTTAGGTGATAACATAAGGACGGAGACAATCCATGGTTTTCAACGAAGAACAAAGTATGATTTAATCACTTAAAATAATACAAACCCCCTACCTTGATTCTGATGCTCGCTTCTCAGTATCACGGGAAGAGGATTCGAAGACGATGTTGGGGTGTGTATGAGGAGGAATCATAGTCGACGTTCTTCATGGGCGATGTCTTCTGCCTTAACGTAGAGGAAGAAGAAAGGATGAAGTTCTTCGTGGAGAGAAAGACGTTCTTCGTGTTCTTCACGCTCCTCATTGGATGACAAATCCTCATCCTCTCTTTAGTTCTCCCAAAGTTCCTCACAAATATTTTTCAGGGCAAATAAAATAAAAAGGCCCTCCAATATATAACATTGCCATGTATTTAAAATTAATTCAAAATTAAAATTGAATTTATTAAGGCATTTGTGTTGGAAACATTAATGGGAGGGAGATGAAGAGGCTCCACATTTAAGTGGAAGTACATAGGTTAAAAGAGGGTTTAATGGATTTGAAGGAGGAGTTGAAGGGTTAGGGGATCATGTGGGCCCCATACTTAGTTATATCCTCCCAACGGAAGTTATGTGGGGTGTGGGACCCACCTACAACTTCCCTTTGGAGGAAATAACCACCACATAAAATAATTTGTGTAACACAACAAATTATTTAAATTATTATGAAATCCCAAAATATAACTTCTCTTCCCGTCCAAACACAATTGTAGTAAAGGTCCCTTTAGATGAATACCGAGCCTGCGAGTTCATTGGGCCCCTCAGATTTCGATTTCGAGCACCAGTTCATAATTTATAAAATCACACTCGTACGTTTACTGAATGTACCCAAAAAAAACTTTAGAAATTGATTCTGGGCACATCGGGCCTCAGAATTAGGGACCGTCAGAAACTGCAGACTCGTAAAATTCCAAATAATTTAAGATAAAACTTTACTTAAAATTTTCGGGTCTTTACATAACTCATGGAAAATAAATAGTTTCTATAAAAATCTCTTTGAAACATGATTAACCTAGGGAAAGGAAATAGTTTCTATAAAAATTTATTTGAACCAAGATTAAATATTGAAAAATAAATGGGATCCATAATAATTTATTTTAAATAATCATAATCCATATATAGAAAAAATTAATATTGTATAAATTTAAAATATAACCATTGGAGTAAGAATAAAGTGTTTCTTTCATGAATGAATATAAATTAAATAAAAATATCATTAAAAATATTCTTGATCAAATAACTTTTCTGTTTTGAAAAACAATTTTGAAATCTAAATTTTGTCAAAAAAATTTGAAAATAATTTTTTTTAAACAATCATTGAAACATATAATGGTTATTTCAAATAATTTTATTCTTCATTATTACTGTAAATGTTTTTCATATGGAACACATTAAAATAATAACATGTTAATAAGAAAAAAATCATGATAATACTAGAGATATAGAACATAATATTTAAATATTGGAGACTTAATCATAAACAATCTTGATAAACTATGAGATTGTAACACAAAACTATTACCACATTCATAAGTTTCAATCATAAGCCCCATGAAAGGATAAAATTAAATTGAATATAAAATATAATGAGAATAAATTAATTCATGATATTACATGTGAAAGGGTCTTTATATATCCCCTATAATAGAAGATAGTTTCATAAATGGACCTAAGTCTCAAAGAAGGAAAATTGAGACTCAAATCACATAAAAGATAAGATCATTGAAGTTGGGATTGATCAATGGATTTTTTATCCATATAAAATTTAAATCAACGAAAAACAAGTTTAAATACATCATCTAATAATAAAAATTAATTACACACATAATCATATTATGACGTAATAAATGAGATATAATTTTTAACCAATGAATGGAAACTGAGTTTAGTAATCCATTATCTCACATTTCATTTTGGTTAGATATAATTTAACCTCATTATAGAGGTGTTTAAAATGTTACTAACTTATTAAATAAACATATTATTATTTATAATATCATAAATTATCCTTTTACTACATCTTATCACTGTTTAATTAATAATTTATCATTATTTTCATCGTTTTGGGTGTTAATTGTCTTGTTTTACCATTAGTGGTTTGTTATGAATGTTTTGATTCTTGTGAATATAATATACTTATATTGATTCCATATTATTAATCAAGAAATAATTATATTATTTATACAAAAAATATACATTTAATTCCAATTATTAAACATGGATCATAAAAATGAAGTAACTTATGATCATGGATAATTTAGGCCATACAAATGCATTAGTAACGTTAAAATTTTCCATAAAAATTATGTAATGGGGTTACATGATATTTTATCATTAATAAATTATAATAATATCAGAAATAACATATGAGTTATTTAAATATACTTATATATATCTTTTATGTGGTGTGATGATGAAAAAAGAAAGTCGCACTACTTCCTGAAGGTTGTAGTCGACATATACAAGAAAGATGTAATCATCTTTCAATCAGTGAAAAGGCAAGAAATGAAATTATATATTATATTTTTAGAATATTAAATATGACATTAATATCACAATTATTTAATGTATATCATATATATTCATTAACTTAATCCTTATAAATTTCAATGTAAACAATTAGTGAAAAAAATAACATCGCTTTGCGAGGCGGTAGTCTGTCGTACACACGAGTGACGGTATCTGATCCCCAAGGGAATAGAAATCAAAAAAATTATATATGATATAATTAATAAATATTTATAATTATTTTATAAATATAATAGATATATATATACATATACTTTATATCCATAATCATTCTGAATTGTGGGAGGTGATAGTGGAAAAATTTATGACATCAGTTCGTGAGGCGGTAGTCTATTGTACACTTGAATGATGATTATGTAAACAATTTTATAGAAAAAGATAATGATTTAGGTTATTAAATTAGAATAAAAAAAATATAATTATATTTAATGTGGTGTGTATATTATATAATAATGGTTTAATAATAATTGAAGGAGGTGTCAGAATAAATAAAATATGAATGTTTATTGAAGAATGGTTCATCTTCTTTGTGTAACTTATTTTGATTTGAACAAAAGGCCATTCATGGGGGGATTTATGAAAAAATTAAGGCATCTAGGATTATAAAAGGGAATTATATAAGTTATTGGGGTATTCCTTGTCTTAACCAATAGGCTTTAAATGTGAGAATATAGAAGGATGGTGTGGCCACTTATAAGTGAGGTGACTGACACACTTGTAATTTTTGAAAAAATGAATTCTCTCCATGTTTCTATCATGTAAAAGTCACCAATAGTGGATAATTATTAATAATTTATGGAATAATGTCGAAATATTTCCATAAAATATATTTTATAGAATATTTTACATAATTTTAACTCTTATCTTTTTAGTTTAATCCCTCCTAAATCCATTTTTAATATAACCATTTCAATTAATTTATATTAATTTCACTATTCATTTTGTTAAAAACTTATGTTGATTTTTTTAAAAATATAAATTATTCTAAACAATATTATCGTACCCATTTTAAAATATTTAATTCCCACAATTGGTAAATTTTAATTTAAAATAAAACCCATAGACGCGATTAAAAAGAGAGTTTTCAAGAAGAGTATTTTTTCGACCAAATGGAATTTTTATATTAACTCAATGACTAATAGTAATATTTATACAAAAAAAATTAATTGTTAATGATATATTATACATACATTTCAATTAAAACATTATATATTAAAAATTATTTTAATTAATTAAATAAGAGAAACATTATTCATTTTAAAATACTATTTAAAAAACCTCATTTTAAACCTAAAAAATTATAATAAAAACCAATATAATTTTGATTCAGAAGTAATTAAGTGGAATAAAAATAAAAATAATAAAAACTATATTGCATTAAATAATATTCAAAACATAGCGGAACATTTAAATTACATGATTTATGGAATGGAAATGTGTTTGTTTATAAATATATTTATTTTTTACTATTCATTAAAAACTCAATATTTTTTGGGAATACTCCAGAGTATTATCCAAATTAAATTTTGATATGATGATTTGAAAAAGTAATATCATATTATTAAATATATTTTATAAAAGTTCTAAAAGTTAATTATAATATTTTTCATTAAAAATAATAAAAGATTTTTTTGAAGAAAACATATTTTTTATAAATAAAATTACTTTACTAAACATTAACTAATAATTTAATAAATCTTTATCAATAATTTATATTTATTACCATATATATATCATAAATTTGTTAAAAATATTCCTACCCACCAATTTTATAGATATATTATAAAGGTTATATATATCATGGGTTTTTATGCTTATTGTTGTGTGTTGAATATGCTATCGAACATAAAAATATCAGTGTTTCATGTACATAAAGATATCAAAAAGATTAAAAATAATATATATCCCTTTAAGTCATAGGGAGTTAAATTCTCATCTATGTTTTTTGTTACTTGTCATTTATACTATCGAACAATATTTTCTTCTTTTAAAATAATTGGGTGTCACATCCTCCTCCCCTTATAAATTTCAACCTCACTATTTTAACATTATATGAGTAATATAATGTTAGATATTTAAAAATAATTTTGTTTGAAACCAACATCTTAAAAATGTTTAATAAACCATATTCTTGATAAAGGTTAATGGTAATAATGAGGGTCATCTAGAATAACACATAATCAGTTTCTAAATAGGGTAACATAGGTGGGAAGTGAAGATTTTTTCATGGAAGAAAATCGTAAATAATTATGGAGGGTGATTTAGTTAATTTATCATAAATAATATAATGATAAATAAAAAGTTGAGGGCCGAAAAATCCTAAAAAATATGATTATTTAAAACACTATCTGATTTATCAGATATGAAAATAATAGGATAAAAAATTAGGGAACATGTTCTTAGATTTGTGGAATTAATTTTCCATATAGACCAAGAGAATAAAGAAACATACATACTTGATGAGTATAATTTCAACCTATTTTAATTTTCCACCACTATCTCTTACTTTTCTCAAAATAATTAGTATTCATGATGAATTATTAATTTCTGATGCAGTAAAATAAACTTTTAAATACCAAATAACAAAAAAGTGATAATCAAGATATTCCACTAAACATTAGACATTTACTAATACCAATATGGTTAGAAGTTGGAAAGATAATTACCAAAATGAATAAACTATCATATATTACATTAATATTAAAATTTCAACAGCAATACCCCAATTTAAAACTATATCATTCAATAAATGAATAACCCTATATCATAAATAACATTGAAAACATCAACCTTAAAGAATGTTTTATCCTCAGATTTTATCTCATACTTTACTTCTCACATACACAAAATATGGTGATCTACTTTTGAAATAACATTAATCACTTAGTCACAAAATTACTCTTCAATCCCATTGTTATATATACGATAAAACTTTTCATCCCTTAATTTCCTAAATATCAAACATCCTACAACCCCTAAAGTTTATCAATACCTTAAAACGTATTTCTTAAAAAAATTAAATGCCTACTTCATGTTAAGAAAAATATTTACATACAATTCAACGAAATAAAATATCACCTCAAATGTCCTTGATTTCTTTATGATCTCAATGCTTAAAACCTCAAAGGGGTGTCTATGTATTTAAGCTTCTGATCATCGTTATGGTTATAGAAAGTTTATGGTATCCATAAGTCTTATGATAACCTCACATGTATGCATCCTAATTTCAAATGTTATCTATGATGACCTCTAATACAAATTATAATAGCCCAGAACCCACAATCTCAGATCCAATACTAAAAACAAAAACATTATATTTTTGGATTTGATACCAATGGAGTTGACCAACTTTTTTCCATCCAACACCTACAATATCGAAACAATAAATGGGATCACTTACATTTTAAATAACCAATAAGGTTTAGAGTTTTAAATAATTAGTAAAACCACTTACATAAAAATACCCATAAATTTAATTTATATCTTTCTTGTTGAACCCAGTTTTTCAAATTCCATATTAGGTCATCAAGACCATCAATATGAAACCCTTATAGGCATAATTAATTAAACATCATACTTTATAACTTGGGGAAAATGTAACATAAGAAGGGTGAGCTCAAATTACTATTAAGTCTAAAAATAATCAATTACAATTGAATAGAATCAGTGAGTATAAGAAGATAATAAGGGCATGAAGATATAATAAAAGTTCATGAGAGAATAATAAAATAAAGCATACCCACCAATACTTGAATCATCAGTCAGGAAACTTGGCAGAAGGATTTAACAAAGGAAAGAGTCATAAGAATCAATAATGATGATCCATGTGATTTCAATCTTGATAAAATGAAAAATTATAATGTCATGGTAATAAAAGATAAAATGTGTTAGTATCTTGGAACATCATATTCATATAAAACATATATAACCCTTATATAAGTCGTACTAATGGAATAACCATACGATCGAATTCCAAAATAATTCTCTAAAAAACATCATCACTACCAAATGAATTAGAGTTTTTTATGAGTGAACCCATCATATAAGCTATATTGAGCTCACACGATGCTATCTGGTGGCACCCATAATATATAAGGTTCAAGAATGGGAACATGAATATAGTATTTAGAGATTTTATTTTACCATGAAACTCATAAACTATAAGTACCCCAGCTTAAACATATCATAATATGTTTATTACAACTAAATTTCTCTTATTTACATTCCCAAATATCTTTTTACTTTAGCGTTTTATAATGTTAGGATATAACACATACATTTCAACCCACAACATACAATTTAGGTACAACTAAAAAATGTTCTTTTTCACAAAACATAAAACTTTTAAAACTAAACAACAACATTATTTCTTCAAAAAACATCATAACATTTAACTTGATTTCATTATTTCTATTCCAAATTATTATAACCTATTAAAAACATTTAAAAACATGTAATGGGAATAAAACTCTCATTAAGGGATATAGAAATAAGGAAATAAACCATTAGTCCATGAATACTTATAAACATATGATGTAATTTCAAAAAGACATACTTTCCACCCATATATACTTACTTTTTCAAACAAGAGATATCTGAAAAACATTAATGAACATATCTATAAATACATAAATCTGTCTTGGATAATTACATACTTAATATTGAAACACTCATGTCTAACATATTTTTTGTAACCTCACTGATATCTTACTATGTAACCCTCACAACTACCCAATTGTGTAACCATTGCAGTTTCTCTTTGAGAAACCATATGACTGAACTCTAACATACACATACCCATTGAATTATATGGATATATATGTCCCAATATTTATAATAAAAAATTCCCAAGAACCATATCATAATCATAAATCGTGGATAATTTCACAATTTTTTTTAATTTCATAATATAGAATTTTAAAAGATAAATTTTAACAAAATGTCCATTAAAAATTTCATATAATTGAAGTTAGAAATTATATAATGAAAGTGTTATGTTTATAAACTATAAACACACATAATAATTTATAATTTAAATGAAATTTATTATGTAAATAATCTCAGAATGACTTAAGAAATGAATTATAAGGCTAATCCAATCAATTGAGATTGGGTTTAGAATTATCTTACCTTCGGTTATTCTTACATGAAACTTGTTTAAAACTCTTATATAATGGTCAAAATGGTGTTATTAATATTTTATAGAAACATATTAATTTTTATAACACCTTACATGACCATTTTTTGACATCATTTGGCTCATTTATTAATAATATTTTGTTATTTACATTGTTTCAGGTGCCTTCTTTACAAAGTTTCCATGGTTGGTTTGAAACAGATTTTCCTTTCAAATGGAGAAAAAATATAGAAGTGGAATGATTTTTTATTAATATGATTCCATAATATTAAATTATTCCATTAACCATTTTGTTTATAAGTTATTAAGATGAATCATTAGATAAATCATTAGTGATATTTGTTTAGATCATTTTGGCAGTTCTTCAAGAATCACGAACTTGTTTCATCATATACCTTTAATATTATGAAAATAAGTTAATTGAAGAGAAAAATAGAGGTTATATAATACAATTTAACATATTTTTTAACAATTAAAATGGTTTTACAACCAGATTTTAAGGAAGTAAATGAAATTTAAGACACATTGTCCTTGATGTCGGTATATCAACACATCACGGATGGTGTTTTTATATCTAAAATAAGTGGAAGATGAGAGGAAGAATGTTGATTAATTTTAACCTTAAAATGATAAAAATAAATCATATATATAATCATGGGGATTCAATTCCTCTTGGATAAGGGGAGGTAAATAGAGTATATGAAATTAAAACACAAGAAAATGGAAGAGGATCTTTTCCTCTTGATCTATTCTCCTTGAGATCCTCCTTAGGGCAATTGGTTTTGGCCTTTTTGTGAAACCATAAGGTCATGGATGTGGGTAAGATCCTTGGTAAGGGTTTTGGGTATAATTTATATAATTATCAATGCTTGAGAGGTGTCAGATGAAGAGGGGGTGAGGGTGGTATTCATACTAAATGTGAGGTGGGTTTTAATTAATTACAAAGGACACCTCATTCGTAGTATTTGCAAAACCATGGGCTTTCACTTGGTTTTTTCACATATTATTGGCCACATGGGACACCTAATATAATATTTTAATACCCAGGAGTCATCCAGAATGATTACATCATAATGATTTCATCAAACACACTGAACAATTAAGCCCGTATTTTTACTATTCACCAAAAATTTAACTATCTCAAAAAAAACCCCAAAAAAAATCCTAACAATTTTTTGGTGTATAGATTAAAAAAGGAACATAATTTTTTTAAAATAATTTTATAAATATGATTAATTTATATTTTAAATAAAATCATAATTTATTCAGATAATGACAATTTTAAAATAATAACTCATTTTATATCACCTTGAAAAAATAATTAAGATCCCATTATCATATATACTTAATGAAATAAAATAAATAATATGATTTACTATTCATAAGGGTAATATTACTATTCATTTTACTATTTAAAAGGGTATTAACTATTCATTAAAAAACTAATTGGTTCTATCAGACTCCAAATAACTTATTAATCACAACCGAAGATGATCGTTTTTTAATTCAATTCCTAGATGAGGAAAAATTTATGTTTATTGGATAGTTTATAACTATATACATAAAACATAGTTTCATGCATTTCAATTTATTTTTAAACCCTTAGGGTGTTACAAAAAACAACCTTACTTATTTTTTAAACTTAAGTAAACCGTATAAAAGAAATTGGTTCACTGACGATATCTTTGAAACATTATTAACCAATGGAAAATAAATAGGTTCTACAATATTCTATTTGAAATGTTGTAAACCCTCATAAAGGAAAAAGGTTCCATAATAGTCTCTTTGAAATGTAATTAAACCATGTAAAAAAACTTTTTCAATTAAAATCAATTATAAATAATCATAATGGTTGCATATAAATAACTAGGATGGTATCAATACAAAATATACAAATTGTATTAAGAATAAAATTTTATTGAAATTTATGAATACAATTACCAAAAAAAGATCATTAAATATATTATTGAGGGATATATCCTTTTATTTTGGAAATAAATTTTTAAAAATAAAATTCAAAAAACATATTGAAAATAATTTTCTTTGAAAATAATATTTAAAACTTATGAAGTATGTTTTAAGACAGTTATTTTTTCATGATAGTAGGAAATTTCATCCATTCCAAACACATTAAAACAAATATTTCTTATTATTTTTCATTAAAATCCAAACAATTTTTTAAGATGACATAATGGTTACTTTTAAAAAAAATTTAAAACATTGAGTTGATTTTTATTTTCTAAATAATTCTTAAAAGGATAAAATTATTTTTGAAAACATTTTTAAGAAACATGTTTTTCATAGAAAATAAATTTTCTACTGAAGAGATAAATGATGTCAAATTATCTTAAAAACATTTTGTCAATTATTTTAAGTACCAAAGACTATAAAATTCGTACTATTACATGAAGATATCATGAATAAATAAAGTATATGAAACCCATTATAATCCTTGAGAGGTGGATCATATGATACCAAAATTGGAGACATAATCATAAAAAAATCCTGATAAACGATGATATTGTAACATAAAAATATTATCACTTTGTTAACTTTTAATCATAAGACCCATGACATGATAAAATTAAATTAAACATAAAATATCATTAGGATAAATAAATTCCTGAAATTAAAAATAAATTGGAATTTATATAAACCTCATAAAGTAATATTTGTGCATAACATGAAATAATTATCAAGGAAGAAAAATTGAGAATAATATCCCTTACAAATATCATTTAATTGAAGTAGGGATTATTAAATGAATTGATTATCTATATCAAATATAAATACTAACTAAAATGATGAAATAAAACATAAAATAATCATAGGTCATTACATCATAATAATGCCATGACATAATCAATGAAGTATAGTTTAATCAAATTAATTGAAATTGAGTTAAGAAATCCACTACCTCATGCATCCTTTTGATTGAAAGTTGTTTAACCTTTTATTTAGTGGGTTTAAACATATTAATAACTTATTATAGAAATATATAAATATTTTTAATATAATATATGACCCCTTTATAAAAAATTAGCAATCATTCATTAATAATATTTCATTATTTTCATTGTTTCATGTGTTAATTGCCTTATTTTCCCATTCATGCTTTGTTATAAAACCCCCAGTTCATTTTCATATAATATAGTTATATTATATCCATAATATTAATTGGGAAATAATTAATATATATATATATATATATATTAATTTTAATATCAATTATGAAAAATGGTAATAAAAATGATGTACGTTATGATCAAGGAGACAGTAGTTTTTACGTATCCATAACTAATCGTTCCAATTTTCAATGATCATTATGGAAAATAGGAGAGTGATGTTTTATATTTATATAATGACAATAATATCAAAAATGACATATTATTTATTTTAATATATATATATATATCCTCTGTGTGTTATGGTGTTGTTAATAGAGATTCACATCGCCTCGTGATGGCAGTAGTCCACATATACACCAACGAAGTTATCCTATTTCAAATAGTGAAAATTTAAGAAATAAAATGATATATTATATTTTTTAATGACAAATATAACATTTTATCATATATATTTATTACCTTGTTCCTTATTATATTCTATTTAAATTGATTTTGAAAATTAATCACATCACTTTTCTAGGAATTAGTCCATCGTACATATGAACAACGTTATCGTATCCCCTACGGAATAGAAATTAGAAATTTACATATGATATAATGAAGATAAAAGAATTATTATGCTAAAAATATAGTTTATATAATTTATATCTATAATAATACCCAACATCTAGTGGTGTTAATGGAAAAACAAATGACATCGGTCCGCGAGGCGGTAGTTCGTCGTACATATGAATGATGATTCCATAACTCATTTGATGGAATAGAAGAAGTATTTACATCATTAAATTAACATAATAAAATATAATAACATTTAATATAATTATGTTACTATATAATAAGGGTTTAATAATCATTTATGGTGGTGGATGAAAAATAAAAACACATGTTGAATGACTCTGCCTCTTATTCGGGTAACTTATTTTGGTTTTCAAAAAATGCTTCCTTAGGTGGATTTATGATCAAAATAAGGATTAAAGGATTATAGGAGTAAATTATAGAAGTTATTTTTATAGGGATTGGCTAATACAATGGATTTTTATGGTTTTAAGAGAGGAGGATAAAGGGATAATCCTTTATAAGTGATGTAAGGGGGAAACTTTGAATTTTTTGAAAGAATGAATTTCACCCAGGTTTTTTTCATCTCACAAGGCTCTAATAATAAAAAATTCATAATTAAAGAAGGTATATATTCTGAATATTTCTATTAAATATATTTTAGGAATGTTTTTATTTCATTTTATCCCTTATATTTTTCTTCTAACCCACCAGTAAATCTCTTATTACCTTAATTACTGTAATTAATTTTCACTCTTTTCTATATTAATTTTGCTCAAAAATTAATTTAACCTTATAAGATAATATAAATAATTTTGATTATAAAAATGAAATAAATTTTATAAAAGTTTATTCTCATAAGTTAAAATTTTTTATTTTAAAACAAAACTCACATATATGATGAAAACGTTGTATTTCAAGCAGAGAATTATTTTCTCCAAAAGATGTTTTTATATTAATTAATTGAATAATAATAATCATTTTAGGAAAATAAATTAATATTTAATGATATATAATTTATAAATTTCATTTAAAATATTCCCAATTATTTATTATTTTTATTAATAATAATAGAGAAATATTATTCATTTTAAAATAGTTTTCAGATAAACCACTTTTTTAAACCCAAAAACTAACATATAATGAAAACTGATATAAATTTGATTGAAAAGTAATTATGTGGATTAAAAATTACTAAATAATACTTATGTCACTAGAAATCATATTCAAAACATAATGGGAATTATAAATTAGTAAATTTATTGTAAATAAAATACTTTTTTACAAAAATCGATATTTTTCACTATTCACTGAAAAGTCAATATTTTATGATAAATCGAAAACGTTCACCCTATGTAAATATATAAATTCCAATTTTAAATTTTAATTTATTTTTATAAAGAAAATTCTATAATATTCTCAAAAATTATTTATAATATATTTTCATGCATGGAAATAAAAACATTTTTATAGAAAACATATTTTTGAAGAATACAATTTCTTTACTAAAAATTGAATGATTATTTACTAGAATATTACCAATAATTTATATTGACTATGAAATATATATATATTTATATATATTATAAATTATTTAATTCTATTAATACTCTCTAATTTAATTTCTAGTTTATAATGGTTTTATATTTCGTGTGTCGTTTAAGCATGATATTGTGCATTAACTACATTATCAAACATAAGAATCTCAAGTTTTCTTATACCACAAGCTAGCTAAGAGATTAAATTTTTTAGGATGAGTTATGTCATAAATCCTGAGGGTGTTTCATTTTTGATTCATTCTTCTTCATCCCCTCTCCCTCTCGAACTGGAGCTCTTCCCTAGAGATTTTGGGATCCTCCGTTCATTTTGAATCAATTTTATTGGTGTCAAATCATCAGGGATGTGGAATTGTATCTATCTATATAAGAGATCCTTTTTGTATCTTCATTTTCATTCATTATGGTAGCACCGTTTTATTTATTTATTGTATTTATTGATTTGTGGTTTTGTTTTTCTTATCTTTATCTACATCCATTGTGAGATCATGTTCTCGGCCTTGATCCTTTATTTGTTATAGTACAGAGAGTGAGTTTTCATGAGTTTTATTATGATCTATCCACTTCTCTAACACTTTTATTAAGTTTAATAAATTATTTTGTTTGTAGAATAAATCTAGGGTCACTATTTTTATGGTTATGTTCTTTTTTGTTGGCAGATCCCATTGAATGTGTGTGTGGACCATGTTTTCAAGTAAGTGGTTTCATCTCTAGCCTCTATAGATGAACTGTATTGCATTTTTTTTAATTATTTTAATAATTAGCATGATTGATTGACAGATTTTTCAATTCAGTAAAGGTTTTTTGATAAAATTTGTTTTTCCCATAGTTTTGTTAAATGAAACAAATTTTTCAATGAATTATAAAATGGTTTGATGAAATGGTTTTCAAATTAGGGTTTGAGTGAAATGATTTGAGGAAATGGTTTGGAAAATATAACACACTGGAATCTTGGTTACTTAGGTGGAAGGTGTAGTTATTTACCTGATGTATTGATGGGGGTTTTCAAATGGGGAGTTCCTCTACTCCCATGGGCTATTATTTTAGGGGCTTATTAGAATTGTTGGGGGGTTTACATGGTGTGGTGTTCCTTTGAACTCTATATTTGATGCATATTTATAGAGGCTTGATTCGCATGTGATTATATATGTTATATATGAGTTCCCCTACTATCCAGACCTAGTGTCATCCTTAGTTTGATGTTTCCTTTTTCTTTGACAAATTTCAGATATTTTAGATTATATTATTTCTGTTTTACTACCATGGATTTGATATAATATGTGATAAATGTATAGGTCTGCCTTGATATATGGATATAATTTTTTTTGAAACTGATTGACCATATTTATTTAGAAATGTGGGGATACGGGAAATTAAATTTATTTACAATGGTTTTGATATAAAACTGTTGAAACATATATAATGACATGTTTTTTAAAAAGTTGATCATGCATTGATTATTATACAGGGACTTGTTATGGAACACCAAGGTGGAATCCTACAAAGCTAGTTATCTCATACCATACACACCCCTTCTAATATGTGTAGACCTTGCTGTATCTTTCTAAGAAAGGGAATGCAGGGCATTATAATATGGCAGTGATGTTCTCTATCATCTGAATTGGGTATAAGGTGGTAAGATGGTGGGATTTTCCCTACACAATCACATGGAGGTTGTTGGAGTAACTATTTTGGCTTTTCATTTTTTTATGTTGTACTTATCTCTTAGAGATTATTTTTTACCTTTTTAATTGTATCACTTATGTTGTTTATTTTTGGTTAGGATATATTTATTTATGTCTTCTTCTAGTGTTTCATATGTATCTATATATAGGCAATTTTTTTTTGATGTTGTGATAAAATTTTCACTCTATTTATTATTGATTCCCAGAAGCAAGAATCTATCCCATGGGTATGAGTAATTACCTTAGGGTAATTGTAAATTCGTGTCAGGTACCATTTTTAGAGGGTATTAAGGATGGGTTCATCAAAAACATTTTCTTCCCCACATATACTTGGTTTGTACGTAGGAATATTATGATAATAAATTTTAGATACCTCATCTTCATGTATTTTAATTTTAAATCTTACGATATAAGTGTTCTACATATTTTTAACACTATATTTCACTAATATATCTTCACCAATCATCTAGGTTTTATTTCATTATGATTATAGTATATGGTATTTTATATTTATTACTATTTTATTCATATGTATTCCATTTTATCAAAGTATGAACTATAATATTCATGTGGATAGTTATCAAAAATATATTATAAATTTCTAAAAATTGGTTTTCTTTAATTAATATGGAATCCTAATTTTCATTCCCTTCATTGAGACCTTACTTAATTGATTTTCTTATATTTTCATCACATTCTTCAAATACTTGGAAGATATTTCATCCATATTAACATTTAATGAGAACTCATAAGCTTCATAAAAATAACACTTCATAATGAAATAATAAATAGAAACTAAAATATCGAAAACCATTCTATAAAATGGAATCCAATAAGACATAGAACATTATGCTCAATACCAATTTTTTTACACATAATTGATAAAACCACAATAAGAGTGGTTTTAATCTTCATGATTAACTATTTTCCTATTAAAACTTATTTCATTTTTCCTCGATAGTTAATAGAGTGGATGGATCTCAATATTTTATTTCACACTCACTCTATATGTATGTAATGATGTTGAAAATATTAAATACCAAAGAACATATATATTTTGTAGTTTATATATTGGTCTCTCTTATAATATCTCTCCCTTTATTCTTCTTCAATCCTTAAAATATTTATAAGTAACAGGTCTACATCTTAAATTATTTTCTTATATTATACCCATATTATTCATTATATACACATTAGAACCATATGGATAATATTTTAAAATTCCAATTTCGAATGACCCTTTAAGTTTTACATCATGATCCTTATTCAAACTACTTCTTCTTCGACAATCCAAATATCCTCTTTGATTAATGCATCATCGATTCCCTAATATATGAAAACATACATATTCCAGTATCATCTAATGATATTATCATATCTCCCAAATCTAAGATCCTCACTTATCATTTAAACTGGTTAAATATAACATTAAATATATATTGAGATCTTATCCTTGATCTCCTCAAATCTATGCTTATTCCATTCCTCTATGCTTCAAAAAATGTATCTAATTAATCTCTTCCTATTCATGATCACATGCAATGACGGTATTGAAGTGAAATTCTCCAATTCGTGGTGAAATATCATTCTTCAAATCTCATCATATATATTTTCTTTATTTATAGATTATTTCTTATCATCATTATATTTATTCATTTAATATCAATAGAACATCATCCCATTCAATCTTCTATTTCACCTAGGAACAACCATATATTTTTATTTGAATTTAAAAAGGATCTTATATACCCATTGAATTTTGAAGGATGCACTTATATAATATTTTTTTTAATATTACATGAGCCAAATTTCATCATATGTATTCTCAATAATATTTTAATTACTCTTACATACATTGAAAATATATTTTATATAATAATTGAAAACATCCAATTTAATATTACATTTCACTAGATAGATATTTTTAATTATAAACGTTAATTTTTTGAACCTAATTCTGAACTCAAGGATACTATTATGTATCACAATACTTTTCTGATTCCATGTTCAATGAATTATTATGCATACCATTTAGGTTGTCCTATTATCTCAAGGATATTGCGTAAGAACTTGAACTGACACTAGAATTATTCAAATAAATTTATATCTTCATAAAAACATATCTATCCACTTAAAATTTTCACTTTAGTAAATATTAAATCATAATTATACATATTCTAATGTTTCGTTAATATAATACATCATATATAACCTTCTTTAAGTAATTCAATGACCTTTTACTACCTCAATTTATATATTTAGTATTTAACCACCATAAAAACTATTTCAATGGTTCTTTAATCCTTTATAAGTAAATGTAAAAAATGTATCTAAAACTCACCTATAAATCCTATTCATTATCCAAGTGTTAATTTTATTCTATTCATACTTCAAGAATAAAAGGATTAATTATAAAATGTTTGACCATATATTACAATAATTATGACTTGTATTCTAAATAATGTACAATGGAATGCACATAGATTTATTCAATAATCGAATTAAAACCTAAATTATGAAATTATTTAATTTTAGTTTTATGAATTGGATTTCATTATTTGATTTTCATGTCAAATTTAGATTATAATGAATTATAACGCACTAAAAATGCTAAAAGAGAAACTTTTAATTTCATAGCATTTTTGAAACACAACACTAAACATAGAAATGAATATAACCTCACCAGAATTTATGGTATAATAAATATTTTGAAATAAAAAAATATATTTCAAATAATTAAATTCAAAGGATACTAGGTTATCTTTTGTTACATGGAAAAAAAGAATTTACTTTATAGCATGTGTTAGATGCGAGATTGAGTTTTGTTGAATAGAGGTAATTTTGGTTAATATAAAAAGTTTCATCCAAGTCGTTAAATTAGTGGTTATTAATAATATTAAATAAATTATGAAAATATAAGTTTTACCCAAATATAAAACCAATTCATTGGTAATCAATTTATTAGAAATGAATATAACAATCAATATAATATAAAGGAAATTTTTTCACACACAAAAAAATATTTAATCCAAATAAATTGAATTAATTACTATTAGTGAATTATTTTAATGAAATATATAAAATATATATTCAATAAAATATTATTTATATTTATCAAATAGATTTTATAGGCATAGGATAAGAGTAAAAACAATTTTATGCCTCAAAAAATTTATTTTTCTAAATAAAATGTTGCAGCCATTAAATGGTGCAACTGTTTTGAAACTAAATTTTGACTCTTTTATGAATTTTGTACATAAAAATTAATATTATTTTTGAAATATTATCATAAAAATTATCTTAGGGTTATTTTTTGTTATTTTTTTGTAATGTTTCATTTTTTGATGGATAGTAAAAAATACTAAATTTTCATTGAAAACTGGTTTTCTTCTAATTTATTAATATAGTTAAAATATATATTAATTTGGTATTAGAATTAAATTAGTCCAATTATACATAATATAATCCAATATATAACATTTAAAAAATTTCATATCAAAAATTTATTTAAAAACATTTCAAACTTTTTAACAAGTTTACTTTAAAAATTCATTTTTTGTCCCTTTTGTGGGATTATTTTTAAATTAATTTCTGCCGCTTATGTGATTGAAATTTTGAAAAATGGATTTAATATTTTTAATAGGAATAGTTAATAATTTATAATAATATAAACATTGTTTTTAAATAAAATTATAAGTGAAACTAATTAATATTAATTATAGAAACTAAGAGAAACAATTTGCTTACAGTGGGACTAAACCTTTAATTTAAGAGACAAAATAACATGTAAACTTTTCCAAAATTCATTATATATATATATATATATATCATATACCCTCTTTTTTTTATTTGGAAAATTATTGGAGCAAATTGGAATTGGAAAAATGTGGTTGAAATTCCCTCTTTCAAAAATTTATAATAATTCCACTCATCCTCCATTATAAAAAGGCACTCGCCCCTCCCACTTATTCACGCTTCTCAAAACCTTTTTATCACACAAAATCATCCCAAAAAATCTACTAACATACATAAACTCATTCTCAATTCCTTACATTTGGAATAAATCTACCTAAGAAGGATTTTGGTGTAAACCAAAAGGAATTACCTTAATAAAAGGAAACCTTCATCAATGATCACTTTTATTTCATTTACATATCCACCCATTAAATTATTTTTTATACATGATTATAAAATAAAATAATTTTCCTAAATATAATAATATTTTTTAGGTTATGGTTTTTACCTACAACTGTACACACTTCCATCAATTGGGTAACGAAATTACAGCTCGTGAGTATGGTGAATTTTAGCCTCATGAAACGATGTCGTTCGTTTTTACTTTACCACCTATCATGGTTGGGAATTATAATGGAAAAATTGTTTTTATATGATATATATGGTATTTATTATGCATTTATTCTTATTTATTATTCATATAACACAGAGCTTCATCCATTTTAGATTATAGGGATATGATAATGTCGTTTGTGGATGTGTGGACTACCATCTTCAAAAAGCGATGTGATTCTTTCACGTTATACAGGAAATGAATTATGGATGGTTTTAAAAATATTATGTGACATATATGGCATAATTATAATAATTTAATTATATTATAAATATAAATATATATATCATTTAATTTTAATTGTATAAAATACTATAATGAAATGGGGGTAGCGTTTATGAGTAAAAATGACTTATCGCATCCATGAATGATGCATTTCATTCCATATATCCAAATTTTATGGATTATTCTATATAAATATATATTGAAAAAATATTATATTTAAATATGATTTAACATTATATATATTATTAATTCATGTTTTAATTAATAGTAATAGTAAGTAACATATCAAAACATACTCGAAAAACATGGCAATTAACACCTGAAGTAGTGAAAATAATGAAAGACTATTAACAAATAGGTAGTAAGATAAAATAAAAAGTTAATATATTATACTATAAATATGAATATGGTTCTTTTATAAGTTAGTGTCATGCTTAAAACCATTATATAGTTGGTTAAATTGTTTTCACTATAAAGTAAATTCAAGGTATGGCATTTTCATCTCACTTTTTACATTTGTGATATATATGACATATTCACCACATACTTATTTTTTATTGCATATCTACTATCCATTTTAATATATTGCATTATGAATTATTTTATATTAATGGTATTTTGAGTTTCAATTTGAATTATTTCTTCTATGTGGATTTGATATAAAATTTACCAATGTGTAAATAATTTCAAAACCCAATTATTTTTAATTGGAATATATTACTTCCTCATTCTCATTAATAATCTAAGATTATGTTTATAATCACATTTTACTATTTACATTTTTATTTACAGTTTTTGTTATGTGGATTTACATTTGAAACACATAATCTACAAATTTTTTTTTTCTACCTGAAAACATTATGGTCTTTTCAAGGGTTTATTTCACAATCTCATTTTGTTTAGGATTATTTACACATAAATTTCCATTAAAACAATTATTTTATCATTATATAACAATACATTTAATTTTATTCTCCTCTCCTTATTCATGAACTTTTTCAAGTAATATTTCCATTTTCCCACTATTTGGTAATTAGAATGTTTTTGAATTTTTTTATGAAAACTCGACATCATTTCCCTCTCTAGTCGAAGACCCTATTTTCTTCTAAAAACTACATTTTCTAAAAATGATTCAAAATTTATTTTTACAATTAAAAATGATTTATTAAAGAAATTTTTACCCTTTTAGTCTTCTAAAAAATTTTCAATGGATTATTTCTATCTCTTTCCAAATTATGAACTTTAATAACCTTTTAAACGTGAAAAGGGAATGTTATTTTTACCTTGTAAGGTATAAATGGAATTAGCCATCATCATTTCTATAAGGATTAATTTTCATGTTTAAAAGGATAATTTTTAAAATAATTGTTTTTTGAAATTTATTTTTAGGGAAATGGATATTTTAAAAATCAAAATTAAAAAGGATATTTTCCTCATGGATGTATTTTAAAGAACGTTTAATAGTATTTCTATTCATCAATGAAAAAAACACTTTATCCTTAATCCAACTTGGATATTTTGTACTAATATCATTAGTATTCTTCTTATGGATGGTTTGTGATTGATTTGGACATGGATAATACTGATATTCACTTCCTTTATTCATTTTTTGTAGTCCCCATGAAAAAATCAATTTCTAGTGATCATTGAATTTTTCAAAAATATACATTTTATTTACTAGGGTTATGATTATTTATCAAACCAATATCATTTTTTCATATAGTTTTTACTTAGAATGTTATTTGATATATAAAAAAATACTGATAAATATGCATCTTTTACTCAATATAGTTATTTGATAAGCCACTTTGTTCATGAACTAAATTGATTATTTGAAATATTGGGATTCTTTGAATTGGTATGAAATGGTTGTCCCCACGTTATAGATAGCTTGTCAATGCATCATTTGTATCATGAAAGAAAATCGATTGTCTGGAATAAGCTAATGGTTTTTTCACTCAGTATGTTTTAAACCATCTTGTCGAAGGTCATGATGGTAAAGGTATCATGTACCTGGGAAACATGACATCCAATAATTAACCATTCCCTTAATTTTGATTCATTTATTATAATCCATGATATTTTCACCATAAAGAATTATATGGATTCATTTTATTCTTAGTTTATTAATTTAATGTTATTATTTATAGTTATTTATCTTTCCCTATTTTTTCATTATCAAGTTATTTAAATGGAATTTGTATTTATTTATTAACCCATATTTTTTACACCCTACCTCTTATGATTCCATAGAATGTGTGTTCCATTATTTACATTTCCATTTTATTATTCTCATCAATTCATTATTTATTCTATTGTAAATAACCATTATTGATAATTTGATATCACTATTATTTTTTTCTATTCCCCAATAATTTAGGAAGTATACTATGAAAGATATGGAATTATATGCTATGTGGGAATAAATTTTTCCTTAAATGAATTTTTTGTTGTTGTAATTAGTATATTCCTATTTAATACAAGACTCACGTATGTATCTGGTTTACCAAGACTATTCAACTCTTTGTTCCATTAGGATTTTATTCCTTGTTATCAAGTCAATTTAATTGAAGTAGACACCAGGTTCTGGCTTACTAAGGTCGGACAGTTCGTATAAAATGAATTTTAATAGAAACCATGGGAACTATATTTAGGAAAATATACATTAGAGAACATAACCAAGAGGTATATATTGAGGATAAGTATAAAAGAAAATCCTAAAATATTTTTAAGGTATAGATTATTTGGAACTTCTTAGAGATACATCCATTTCTAGATACTATAAGTAGAAATTATTATGGAATAGAAGTATCTATGGGAAACAACACAAAAAAAAGTTTGGTCCTAACTCAAGCATAACCTAGTACATGACAATGGGCCTTATGACGCACATAGTTTCAAACTCATGGGGGATATGATTTGGATAATTCATATTTTCTTTACAAACTATTATGAAGGATTTGAATATATAATCAAATTAAATGATCTTATTAAACCAAAGGTCTTTTAGGTTTAAAGTATGTTTTACTGATTTAGATATCCTATAAATTATTATACCTTTTTCCATTATGACTATTTTTACCCATACAAAGATTTCTGGTTTTTTTCAATGGATAGAACCTAAAATAGTCATGTTAACATTGAAAATTAAGGATAAGGTGGTAATAATGAAAAAATTAATGGGATGATGATAGGATTAAATAATATGATGTTCATGTCTAATAATTTTTCCAAAAATATGATTAAAACATATACATTAACAAACTCCTAGACTGAAGAAAGAAGAGAAATAAAGAGTTTTCTAAGATCTCAAGTGTTGGAGACCATGGAGGAAAAAGATATCATTTTCCCTTATAAAAGAAATTTGGAAAGATACCACCAGGAATGTGTATCAATGGAATCAGGAAATTATTTATGTGTTGGAAAGAAGGCAAAAAATAAAATAATTTCTAAGTAAAAATGAAGAGTACAACAGAAGGAAATAAATCTCATCCTATGGATCCATTTATATTTCACTACCTTAAATGTGGGAAACATGGGAATTACCTAATTCAATTTCCTCTTTTAAAAGTTAATATCTAGGATAAGGAATGACCAATGTGGTTATAAATGGATGAAGTATTTAAGTGTTAGGGTTGTATTGATTTCCATTGTTTAATGGCTATTTGATGATTAAATTTCAAGGATTCCCTTCATATTGATTTTGGAAATTATATTAAAATATTTTTTGAAAGTTAGAATGTATTTTTTGGGTGAGAACCCATCAAATATTTCAAGGCGGTAGGGATTAAACCCGTGATCGAAGGATGATAAGGGTTTTGTGCCAACTACTAGCCTACGTGATGTCCGAGTTAATGTATAGTTGTTTTTAGTTAAATGGTTTGATTGATAAATGTAAATGATGAACCAGTGGTATCACAATTAGAGATTAATTCATTAACCATATTAGTTTTTTAAATTAGTTAAGGACAAATGCAAAGACTGTTTTATGGATCTTATGAGCCGTTAAAGGAAAATAGTAGTTCTTTAGGCATATGAATTCATTTTTGGATATTCATTTCATAGAGTGGAGGGATGAATTTGAAATTGATTGAAGCATAAAAAAGATTAAAATTTTGTTTATAGAAATATATTAAATATATTTTTTATTATATTGTTAGTAATTAAAATAAGTACTCAAAAATAGGTAAATGATCAAAAAAATGTTGCCTTGATAAATGAATTTTTCTTCAACCAATATTCTTTTAAGTCGTCATGGATTTATGAATTTAAAGACATCATCTTTTCATTTATCATTCACTTGATTATAATTTCTGAACTCAATAAATCCCTTAAAAATTATATGATTTTCCTCAAAGTCTATATTTTCACTTTCCACTAGTGTTCTCTGATGTAGAAACTTAGTTATATCATATTCTATATTACATTGGTACTTCTCATTCTCTTTTTTAAGGGGATTCTTAACCAATCCTTCTCACGATGTGGGATTTTATTATTGGAATATAGAAATATCAAAATATTTAGTACCATGATTGATTTAAAATTTTGAGGATATAACTTTTTTAAAGTGGGGAGAATGTCATACACCAAAAATTCTAAAAGAGTATCTTTTTTTTAATATTGTGTATCAAATGCAGCACCAAATATAAAAATGAATATTTCCACTCTAGAATATATGGAATATTTAATATTTTAAGTAAAATGAAATATATTTTAAATCTTTTAATGCACATAATACTACGTTATCTTCTGTTACATGCAACAAAGACTTTCTTCGATATCTTTTGTTGTAGACAAGACCTAGTTTTGTCGAATACAACTTTTATTATTTAATAAAAAAAGATATTGCATAGATAATAAATTATTAGTTATTAATATGATTAACTAACATGTGAAAATATAATTTTTACACAAATTTAAAGAGAATTCATATGTATGAAATTTTTTATAAATAAATTTCAGAACCAATTGAATATAAAAGTAATGTTTTTATATCCAGAAAGGTGTTTTATCCTAATAAATTAAATTAATTTATATTATTTAATGAAATGATGAAATATATATATTATATATACATTGAATAAATTTTGATATTCAGAAAATATTTTTGGTTGTTATAAGATAATAATGACAAAAAGTTTATGCATAAAAACATATATTTTTTTAAAGGTAATTTTGTCACCATTTAATGGCGCACCTATTTTGAAACTATATTTTGACAAATTAATAAATTTTATATGTAAAAATAAACATAATTTTGAAATATGAACAATAAAAATTATCTTATTTTTAATTTTTAGTATTTTTATGTGATTTTTCATTTTTAGATGAATAATGAAAAATATTTAATTTTATTTGAAAACTAATTTTTTATCTAATTTATTTATAGAGTACAATTAAAATTTAATTTCTTTAAGTAAAATTTGATAAATAACAAATAAATTAATACAAATTAGGTCATTTTAATCAATTTCACATTGAAATTTTATATAAAAATGTTTCAAACATTTTACCATTTTTACTTTAAGAACTTTCTTTGTCATCCCGTCTACGGGATTAATTTGAAATTAATTTCTACAACTTATTTGATTGAAATTTGGATAAATATATACCATATTATTAATAAAAAAATTATAATTTATGATAATTTCAACTTATTTTTTGTCCAAAATTATAAGTGAGTGTAATTAGAATTAATTGCATTGATTAAGAGAAAAGTTATCCTAATAAGGGATTGAACCTTCAACTTAAGAGAAAAAATGACCTATAAACATTTATAAAACCATTTAATTGAAATATATTTTACATAGTCTTATTTTTATCTAATCTTTAACATTATTTGAACCATTTGACCTCAGAAAAACATTGGTGGAATGCCCTTTTTAGAAATTTATATTAATGCCACACCTCCCCTACTATAAAAAGGCATTCAACCCTCCAACTTAATCATTATTTTCAAACCCCTTGGATCACCCAAAATAAGCCCAAATAATCACCAAAAATCCCTACCTTAATCCTAGAAACCTAACTTTGGTAATTAGTCTAGCCAAGGTATTTTTTGGAAATAAACCAAAAGGAGTTACCTGAATAATAGGTGACATTCTTTAACGATCATTTTTGTTTCATTTACCTATTCAACCATTAATTTTTTTTACTAAATAGTTATATAATAAAATAATTATACTAAATATACTTATATTTTTTATTTTAATAATTTTACCTTCTTCCACACACACTTCCATCAAATAGATTACGACATTACCAATTGTTAGTACAACGAACTACTACATCGTGAAACGATGTAATTCATTTTTACTTTACCTCCTCTCATGGTTGGTAATTATGAATGAAATATTATTTTTATATTATATATATTATATTTAGTAAATATTTAATCTTTTTTAATTTTTATATTATTCATACATTCATGTGTTCCATATTATGGGGATACTATAACAACGTTTGTGGACTTGTGGACTACGGCCTCCTCAAAGTGATATTAATTGTTTACACTATGCATGAAATGTATTAAGGATTATTTTAACACATATATGTAAAATATATGACATAAATATAATACTAGAATTATAATATACATATATATATATATATATCAATTACAGTTCATTATTTTAATCATGATAAAGAAATAGAAGTAGCATTCATGAGTAAGTATGAACTACCGTCTCCATGAACAGTGCATTTCATTTTCTATATTAAAATTATGTGAATTATTATACATAAATATATAATGAATATATATGATATCAAAATCATGTTTTAAATTCTAGAGATGATTAAATCATGGTTTAATTAGTATTAAAATCACGTGACAAGTCAAAACATCCTTGAAAAACAAAGCAATTAACACCCGAAATAGAGAAAATAATGAAAGATTATTTAAAAATTGGAAATAAGATATTATAATATGTTAAGATATGATATTATAAATATTAATATGTATTTATAACTTATTAAAATGATTAAAACCAATATACCTCAAGTTAAAGGATATACATCCAAAGGGAAACACAAGATAAGTGATTTTCATCACACTTTTAGATTTGTGAGATAAATGATTATATACCACTTAATAAATTTATGTGGCATATATACTACCCATTTTGATATACTATATAATTAATTATTACATCATAATTTTATTTTGAGTATAAATTTTAATTATTTCATTGACGGGTAATTGAATTCAATGTTAACAAGTGGTAAATAATTTCGTAACTTAATTCATTTTTAGTGGGTCATATTAATTATTCGTTGTAATTAATATTCAATGATTATGTGTGAAATAATTTTTTACTAAATATTATTGTATTTACACTTTTTTATCTGTATTTAAAAATGACAGACATGATATATTAATTTACTGATTCTATCATCAATATTATGGTCTTTTCAAGGGTTTACTTTACAATCTAATTTGGTTGGGGATTATTTACACTTGAATTTAAATTGAAGGAAATTATTTAATAATTATTTAATAAACCCTTTATTTTTATTCTTCTATAGTTTTTCATGAAAATTTAATGTAATTTTACAAATTTATTCACTCTTAGGTACTCAAAATGTTTCAGAAAATATTTTTCAAAAAACCAAACATCATTTACCTCTCTAGTCAGTGATCCTACATTCTTATAAAAACCATGTTTTATAAAACGGATTCAAAATATTTCTAACATTTAAAAAATTATTTTTTAACGAAAATTTTACCCATTTAGTCTTTAGAGAAATTCAAAGGAATATTCTTATCATATTCAAATCTGAAAAAGGAATGTTCTTTTTACCTTGTACGGTATGTATGAAATTATTCACCATTGTTACCATGAGGATCCCTTTATATTTTTAAAAAGATAATATTTAAATTAATTTTTTTCTAAAATTTATTTTCAACGAAATGGATTTTGAAAATATTTTTCAAAATAAAAAGGTTATTTTCCTCAAAAAGGTTTTTACAAAATCATTTTATAGTATATATTATCATCAATGATAACAATCCTTTATCCTTACTCCACATGGGATATTTTATACGGATAACAACCTTATTCATCCTCTAGATGGTTTTTTATTGATTTATAAAAGGATAGTACTAATATTTACTTCCTTTATTCATTTTTGTTTTCCCCATGAAACATTCAATTCCAAGTGATCATTGAATTTTCCCCAAATATCCATATTAATTATCATGGATATGATTATTTCCTAAACCATTTAGCATTTTTACATACAATGTTTACTTTGAATGTTATTTAATATGTAGAAAATATTTATAAATACATATCTTTCACACAATGATAATATTTCATAAGGAACATTGTTCATGAGTTAAATTTATTATTCGATATTTTTGGAATTATTTGGATAGGTGAGACATGGGTGGGGCCTCGTTATAGATAGCCCCTCAATGCATCGGTTTTTTCATGACATGAAATCAGTAGACTTGCCTAAGTTAATTAGTTTTTCATCTAGTATGTTATAAACTATCTTGTGAAAGTTCTTGACAGAAATGATTTCATGTACCTTGGAGACATGGCGTCTAATAATTAAGAATTGTCTTCATTTTGATTCAGTTATTATTATCAATGATATTTTCACTATGACAGAATCTATGGATGCATTTTATTATCATTTTATTGATTAAATGGAAAGGATTTCATTTATTTTTATTTCTATGTTATTTTTTCCTTATCCAGATATTTAAATGTCATATGTATTTTGTAATTTATCATTCCATATTATTTGTGTGCTCTCACTTATTGATTATATGGAATGTGTGTTCCGCTATTTACATTTCCATTTTGATTATTCTTGTATATTCATTATTGATTTTATTATACTTAAACCTTAGAGAGAATTTGATCTTTCCCTTTTTTGATTCTGTTCCCCAAGAATTCAACAATTATACTAAGAAATATATGAAGGTATATTCTATGTGGGAATAAATTAATCCTCAAATGAAAAAAAATTATTTTGTAGTTAGTGAATTCATTTTTAATACAAGACTAATGTAAGTATATGGTTTACGAAAGCACCTAAACTATTTAGTCCTTAAGGATTTGATTATATTTAATCATGCCAATTTTATGTTACTAGAACAACACTATGGGCTAGCTTGGGTCATGGAACTATATGAATTTTTTAAATTTTTCAAAAAAAGTATATTTTTTGGTAAACAATGGAAAATATTAATTTTAAAGATACTATCAATTTTATGAAATTATAATGATTTTAAGGTATATAAAACCATTTTCAAGAAATATAAATATTTAATAAGTAATTTAATAAATTTATAAATATAACAATAAATATAAAAAATCTATGTTTATCATTTTGAAAATATAAGTATTGTTTTTATTCTAAAAAAATTATTTTTAGTTTTTATATTCCAATCAAGTATTCATAAGGTTACTTTCAGTTTTGGTAAGTATAATTTGTTTTAAAATAATATAATTAATCCTATATGATTCAATAAAATACATTATTATTGAGTAAAATCATATTTATACATAAAACAACCATTTTTTCTAAAAAAACAATTTCATTGCGTTTTGCAAACATATATTAAGATTAAATTTTACCAATTATTAGAATTAAATCATTTAAAGTATATTTCATATTTATAATCATCTTAATTAATATAAGTTAATAATTTCAATGAAATTTTTTGTCACAATGAATAGTAACCCTGGTAAAAATTTATCACCTTGTTTAAGGATAAAATGAGTGAAAATTGTTTAAATAAGGATATAAGGATTCCGGATAACATAAAACACATTTATAAATGTAAATGGTTTGTTTATTATATAGAATATCATTATTATACTGGAATCATTGGATATTTTAAACCACATTATTTCTATAAGACATATATATCATGAAATAATGTTCTATGTGTTTAAAAGTTTTCCACCCAACTCACATAAAAAAGGTCACCTACTCTACTATCTTATCCACAATTTTTGAGGCACTTTTCTCAACAAGGACCAATCTAAAATCCTTGAAAAATTATCTTTATCCTCCTAGAGGTCCAGCTATAACCAAAATTCCATTCCATAAAGAATTAATGTGTAATCCAAAGTAAATTACACAAGGAAGGGGTAAAAGTTATTAGATAACTTTTCCTTGTTTATTTCTACCTTAAATAGATATAAATCCTCAATTACCAATTTAAAATAATTAAATCAATATATTTATCATAATTTTATATTTTTATGTTGCTGCTACATCCATTTATTTCACCTTTCCATCCCGTGGATGGTGAAAACATCAAACGTTCGACCATACAATATACATTCTCCACAAAGCGATGTGAATCGTTTTCATCATTGGATCACAAGGATGGAATTAAAGATTTAATAATGAATATATAACATAATTATGACATAATTATGATTATGGAAATATAATATATCTTCTAACTTCATACCATACCATATGTTGGAAAAATATTAACATCGCTGGTGCATACATGTGGACTATCACCTCCATGATGTGATGTGATTTGTTTTTATATTATAGTCATTCATAGAGGATCATAAGTTGTATTTAATGAATAAAACTATTAATATAATGAATTAATTTTGGAGACATTGACCAAAAAACATTATGTGGTCAATGAAAAAAAAAGAACTATACAATGAACATATGTAAAATGATTATTAAAGTACTTTAAAATAGAATTTATATAAAAATGATTTTTAAAAATTATTTTTTAAATATAAATTTATTATTCATGAGGATATAACACATCCAACAATAATGAACCCAATGTAAAGATTTTTAATCTCAATTCCACTCCATTGAGACATGTTTTATATTATTCACTTAATTTATTTTATATGGTGTATTTACAAAAACATTTAAATATTATATAATTATTTAATTTTTATTTATGGTATTTACTAATTCCATTCAATTTTTACCTTTAAAGGGTTTTGGATTCAAAATTTATTAAATTTTTAATTGTTTATTATACAATCTCACTCATATTTAAGATTATTCATGTTTAAAGTTACTTCAGAAGAATTATATACTCATTATATTTTTAAAAACTATATATTTTATTTTCCTCTAGTTATTTATTAGGTTCCCATGTTTTTTCCAACTTTTCCTATCTTTTGTACCCAAATATAAAAATAATATTTTCATGAAAAATGAACATATTTTTTCTTTTAGTTCAAGGATATGTTTCTCTCATATAAATATTTTTCAAATTATTTAATTGAATATTTTTAATTCATCTAAATAATTGATTAATGTATTTTTATACTATATTTTAAATTATTTAAAAAAATTAATGGAATTATTTTTAAAATTTTCCAAAAAATTATTTTTTGATTTTTTTAAAAAACATGAAAGGAATTTCATTTTTAATATATATATAGCATAAATATTTTTTCCAGTATCTTTGACCATTATTAACTATTAATATTACACTATAAGTTTCAAAAAAATTCAAATAGAATGATTTTAATATTATTATATGAATTTTTTTCTTTCATATTAAAATAGAAATTCTATTTTTTATAAAATTTTGTAATGAATTTTTTGAATGATATTTAAATTCATTTTTACAAAAAAAATTACAAAATCCTTAAACAATGTTTTTTTAATGTTTCTCTAGTATTATTCTCTCTAATAATAAAGAGATTTTCCTTTATTTATAACCATTATTTACGATTAATCAAAGGTCTTAAATCACCCATTATTGATTTATGGATTGTACCTTATTTTTTTATAGTTCACGTTCATTTGATCTTGTTCTCTATCACTTCCCATTATTAATTATAAATTGTTTTCCACCTTTATATACATATTATTTTATATCATAGATACATTTATAATTTCAATAAAATATTAAAAATATACCAATATTATATCTGGTTTTAGTTAAATAAATATTATTGTGAATTTTATTTTCTTTACTGGGGAATATTTATGTTCTTTATTCCAGAGTCAATGTAGATATTTATTGATTGATAAGAAATATTTTTTATTTTTTATTTTTTAAAATATATATAGAATGCATTATAAATGTGTAAGTGTAGGTTAGGGATAGATAATATATATAGACCCTTGATGCACTAACATGTATCATATGACAAATAATTGGACTAATTAGCTGGGTATTTAGTACATACATACATATTATTTAAATTTTATTAGAATAAGGCCTTGATGATATGGTTCATTATTTATTGGCATGATTCCATGATGGAAAAATTGTGATGTCTAAAATTATGTATTTCCTTTATTAATATATTATTTAGTAATATCCATGGAATTATTATGGAGATAACTTCCATGGATACATTTTAAAGTTCATGTTTTAAAAAATGTAATACGTATTAATTATTATTATTTTTTGATATTGTTAATGCCTTATTTACTCGCGATATCTTCCAATGTACGCATTCCATTACATGAAGTTTCAGCTCAATATTTATGACTTTTTACGTTCCCTAGGATATGAAAAAGGAATTTTTGAATGATCTTCAACGATGCAATAAAATTTTTCAAGCAATGTTTTATTTTTTCCAATGTAATGTGGAATAAATTTATTTATCTAGAATCATTAGAAAACTAAACCAATCGACCCTTGGTATTTTTATCACTCATATCTCTAGAATTGTAATAAAGTAATCATTGGCTCGATGTTACTATGTTTGGAATAATTACAAATGATATTAAAGTATGTTTAGTCTGACTGCTAGGAACTAGATTTTATATTAACATAGCTATAATGAGAATTAATAAAAATCCCTAAAAATTTAAAAAAATGTGGATTTTAATTTTATGGCCCAATATTAATGATTTTTTGAAAAAAAATATTTGTTTACCATTATTAATATTTGGTTACTATAAAAAGAAAATGATATCATATCAACACTTATAGTCAATATATGGATTTTCCTTATGATAAAGACAATACAATGGGTGTTGGAACTGAGAAGATCATGTTTATATCAGGGAAACTTACCTAGAATATGACATATCAATTACCCTATATAAAGAAACATATTGTTACAAAGAATAATGAACCTAGTTTGGATCACATTATGAAACATAAAATACATTCTTTAATTTAATTACTAATCCATTAATACCAAATAAAAACATCACATCCATTGAAAAGATATTATTAGCTTGGGGAGTTGATGAAATGGGAATGGTTATTTTTGAAGCATATTTTCTAAAGGAAGATGTTGAAAAATGGTGGTCATTGATCTAGAATACTAATGAATTTTATGAAGTAGAAATTATAAAATAAAGAAATTTTAGAAGATATTATTTCAAAAATATTTTCCGTGAGATGAATGAGATGAAATTATGAGAAATTTACCCATCCTAAGGTCGAAGGAAGTAAGAAGTCTAATTGAATATGTGGCTAGATTCACAAGATATGAAAGGTTTAATGGACGACATATGTAATCATAAAAATAACATTTACTATTTATTTACTAATATTATGCCTATAATTCAAAGAAAAATAGTCACATAAACATTTCTATCATATGATGATATTGTATCACGTTCCATCTTGAATGAGAAATAATTTTCTAGGTATTATATACTTTATGGAATTCAAGAAAATTATTGGTTGGATCAATACCATTGGATTGAGTTCATTTAAAATGTTTGAATGAAATGATTTTTTGTTATAAGTGAAAATATAAGGTCCATTTTGTTAATTAATGCAAGTGAAATAAAGAAACCACTCATATCTATCACCTAAACTATGATAGCCCAAAACCCGCACTATAAAATCTAGTGTTAAAAACATAATCTTTATGTTTTCGGATATGATACCAATGGAGGTGACACAAATTTCAGTATCCAAAACATGAAATATAATTAGTATAAATCAGATCACATACATTCTCAATGAAATTTTAGGTTTAGAGTTTTAGAGAATTTGGAAAAACACCTTCATTAGAAATACCCCTTAATTCAATAGAGTACATTTCATGTTGTAACCATTTTTTAATGTTCTATATTAGGTCATCAACATCATCCATTTGAAATCCTTCTATAAAAATTGATACAAAATTTTACTTGATAACCAAGGGAAACGAAACATAAAAATCCTAAGCTCAATTTTTCAGTAAAGGTAAACATAAACAATAAAAATTGAATTTTATCAGTGTGTATAATAATATAATAAGGTATGATGACTTAATCATAGTGAATAACAAAATCTTGAAATAAATAATACTCATAAATACCTGAATCTTCAATAATGAAACATGGCATAAGGATTTAGAAAATAAAATATCTATAAGAATCCATAACCATAATCCATGTGATATCAATAATAATGAATTGAGATATTATAAACTCATGGAAATCGTTGATAAAATTTCATGTTATCTTGGAAAATCAACTTCAAAAAACTCTTACAGAACCCATACAAATGGAATTACCATACAGTAAAGTTAGAATATAATTATCTTGAGAATATAATCATTACCCAATGCATTGGAGTTATATCTGGGAATATGCATTATATAAGCTATATCGAGCTCACTTAGTGCTATATGGTCATACCTAATGCATATAATATTGACGAACCACATCCTAAATAAAGTACATTAAGGTTTTTGTTTTATCTTAAAACTATTAATTTTTTTTTATTTCTAAAAAATGAATAACCCATTGAAATGAAAGGGGGAATATTATAATATCACTAAAACCTGATTAACCCATGTAAAAAATAGGTTATTTATAAATCTCATTGAAACCTGATTAACCAATCTAAAAGAAATGTTTTCCAAAAAAATATCTTAGAAACATTATTATATCAAGGAAAATAGAAGGTTTTAATAAAAATATACCTGAAATAATAATAGTCAATCTAGATAAAGGATGAGTATTATGTTAATACAACATATACCGATTATAGTAATAATAAATGGGTTTTTTCATTGATGAAAATAATTATCATAATAATATCTTTAAAAACATTCTTTCGTAAAATATACTTTTCATTTTGAAAATAAAGTTTTTTTAAAAAAATGTCTTACTGACATTTTGAAAATAATTTTTTAAAATAACCCTTGAAACATATAAAGGATGTTTTAAAACATTTTTGTGGTCATCGTGGATCGTCAATAAATTCATGTCATACATGTTTAAAAATGGTTCATTTCACTTTTTCAATAAAATAAAAATATGAATTATTTTCTAAACAACATAAAAATTCAATTGATTTTTAAAAAATGAAAAAATTGGAAAAAATTTATTTAATAAATAATTTTTATTTGGATAAAAACATTTTTTTAAATATTTTTTATAATCAAGGTTTTGTATCAAAAAAATTTCTAATATAGGTTATAAATAAAGTAGGATTTTATTAAAAATATTTTTTCAATTATTTTATGAATAAATGATTTAATAAAATATAACTATTACTTAATAATAATTTAATAACACGTGGATAAGAAATATAATTGGATTACTTGATAGTTTTATTGTAATATTTGATCTTTTGATCCCTAATCATAGACAATCCTAATAAATGATGAGATTGTAACCTAAAACGTTTATCACTTTTGGTAACCTTGAATCATAAGCCCCATGAAAGTGAAAAATTAAATTATATTTTAAAAATCATGAGAATAAATAAATTTATGATGTTAAAATTTTAAGGTATTTTATAAACAACTCATAAAATAAGATAGGTGCATATCATGAAATAATTCTAAAACAAGAAAAATTGAGACTAAAATCCCTTACAAAGATCAGATCATTAATGTGGATATTAATCAATGAAATGATTTTTTTATAAAATAAAAATCCAAATAATTATGGTTAAATAAATTATATAATACTATATGGTAATTAAACATATAATCATAGTATGACATAATCAAAGATGTAGAAGTTTAACTCGATGAATAGAAATTGAGTTAAGAAATCCCTTACCTCTCATTTACTTTTGGTTGAACATGATTTAACATCTTGAATTATGGTTTTAAAAATTTTAATAGCTTATTAAATAACCATATTAAAATTTATATTATCATATTTTATCCTTTTGTAACATATTACCACTTGTTCCTTAATAATCATTTATCATTTTCATTGTTTTGGTTGTTGATTTCCTTGTTTTCTCATTATTTATTTTTTATGAATGTTCTGGTTCATGTTCATATAATATTTTTATATCATACCTTGATTATTAACCATGAAATAATTATCATATTTATACATTGATTATAATTTTATGACTAATTATTAAATATTGTTTCGAAAAATAATGTATGTTGTGATCCTAGAGACTGTAGGTTCTACGTACACATGAGTAATGTTTCTTTTTTTCAATGATCATTATAAAAGGTATTTAAATAATATTTTATCATTAAATAATGGAAATAATTTAATAAATAACATATTAATTATTTAAATCTACTTATATATATATATATCATATATGTGTTGTGATGATGAAAATAGAGATTTCTGTCACTTTATTAAGGTGGCAGTCCACACATACATGTATATTGATATAATATTTCAGGAAGTGAAAAGGTAAGAAATAAAATGATATATTATATTTTTAGAATGATAAATATTTAAATAATAACATAAATATATCATTTATATCATATAAATTTTAAAAACATTATCATTTTTATATTTCATGTAAACCATTATTAAAGACGAATAACATCGCTTCGTGAGGCGGTAGTCCACCGTACACACGAGAAATGTTATTATATCCCATATGAAATGGAAATAAAAAATAAATATATGATATAATGAATAAATTGGTATAAGTATGTTATAAATATCATATATTTACATTATACCTATCACCATACCCAATCATGAGAGGTGGTAACGGAAAAATGAGTGACACAGGTTCATGAGGCAGTAGTCTGCGGTACAAACAAATGATGATTTCATATTGATGGAATTAGAGAAGTATTTAGGTTATGAATTTAACATTATAAAATATCATTATAATTATGATTATAATGTTATAATATAACTATGGTTTAAGAATAATTTATGGATTTGGAAGAAGGAATAAAATAAAAATTATCATTGATAAAGTTTCCTCTTCTTCGGGTAACTTATATTGATCTGCACAAAAGGACTAAATTAGTTGGATTTTACTCAAAATAAGGATTCTAGTATAATACTATGGAATTATATTTGTTTTTTGGTTTTTTATTTTCTAAAATAATGGGTTTGGAAGGTGTAATGATGGGAGGAGTGGGGGTGACCTTTTATAAGTGTGGTCAGTGGCACACTAATAATTTTTGGAGAAATGAATTATACCCACATTTTATCATGTACAAAGGCTCCAATATTGGTCCATGCTCAACAATATAATTCATATGGTAGAAATATGTCCACAAAGCATACTTTAAATACATTTTTTGTTCATTTTTACTCTTAACATTTTAGTTTAACCCACTGGTAATTAATTTTTAACTCAATCATTGTAATTAATTATTATTTTTCCACAATTAATTTTGTTAAAAAATTAATATAAATTTATTGTAAAATATATATTCTTAAAATTCTAAATTTGGAACCAATTTTAAAATTTTCAATTCCTAGATGTTTCAAGAATTAATTTAAAATAAAACTCAAGGACATGATGAAAAAATGTGTCTCTAAGTAGAGTATTGTTTTTACCAAATAATGTTTATATTAAATCTATGACTAATAATAATAATTGTAGGAAAATAAATAAATATTTAATGATATATAATATATAAATTTATTTTAAAAAAATAGTAATTAATGGTTATTTTAATTAACTCAAAATGAGAAACATTATGCATTTGAAAAAACTATTTTCAAAAACTTGTTTTTAGACCAAAAACAAACTTATAAAAAATGAAATATAATGTTGATTCAAAATTAATTAAGTGTAATATATATAAATAAATAATACATATCATACATTAAATATTATTCAAAATCTAATGGAACATTTAAATTAATTTATTTTTTGAAATGAAAATTCTTTTTTATAAATGTCGATATTTTTATATATTTACTGGAAAATAAGTACATTCTATAAAATCCTAAAATTTCACAAATAGTAAATTCTGATATTCTAATATTAAAAATGAAATTTATGTTATCAAATAACTTTTATAAATTTTCTAAAAATTAATTATAATTTTTTTTCATGAAAAAAAATAAAAATAATTTTGAAGGAAAAATATTTTTGAAGAATAAAATTACTTTACTAAAAAATGATTAATAATTTAAAAAATATTTATAAATAATTTATTTTGAGAAAAATATATATGTATAGAATAAATTATTTAATTATATTCATACCCAACAATTTAATGTCAAGGTCATAATAGTTATATATATCATGGGATGTTTAAACATGGTGTTGCGTCTTAAATACGCTATCGAAAATAAATATATCGGGGTTGTGTTTACCATAAGATATCAAAGAGAATAAATTAATTTAAAAATAAATATCTCATATATTTTTGGGGAGTTACATTCCTAGAGAAGTTCAGTGTTATGTGTCAATTATGCTATTGAATAAAAATTTCTTCCTTTAAAATATTGAGGTGTTACATCCTCCCCCCTTTGATTAATTACCTCCTCACAATTTGAACATTGTCTCAAAAATAAAATGTTAGATATTTGAAAATACTTTTGTATAAAACCCACATCAAAAAAATTAATGATTAAGCTATTTTATGATAAAATTGAATGGGAAGTACGATGGTCTTCTGTAGTAACACATACCATGTTTCCAAATATGAGAACATAAGTGGGATGTAAATTTTTAGATGTAGAATAAAAAAAATATTGAGAGTGATTCAGGTCACTGGTCCAAAATAGGTGAATGAAAAATGGAAATTTAGGGCTTCAGAAAAATAAATATATGAAGATTTGATAGAAGATCTTATTCATCATTTTGGAATATAATTGGATAACATTTTTTCAATATCCTTTTCATAATTTTTGAGTAATTAATTTTCCATCTATACAATATTAATAAAGAAATATACTTACATTATTAGTAATATTTCATCCTTTTTCTTAATTTTTGTCACAATATCATCTTTTTCTCCAAACAATTAGTATTCATGATGAATTTTTCATACCTAAACCAATAAAATCATCTTTGAAATACCATATTACAATAAAAGGGATAATAAAGCTACTCCACCTATCTTTAAACATTAACCAAAACCAATTTGGTTAAGACATTGTAAGATAATTCCCATAATGGATAAAACTTTAATCTGAAAAATTCAATGATAATCCCCAATGTTGAGACTAAATCATTGCATAAATGAATAGTCATATTTCTGCATTCACATCAACAACATCATAATTAAATAGTGTTTTATCCTAAAAGGTCTTCTCGTATATTTCAGCCTACATGCACAAAATATGGAGATCTTATTTTGAAATAAAATTAATCACTTAGTCATAAATCACTATTCAATCTCATGGTTATCTATATGATAAATATTAGGAACCTATAATTACCTAAATATTAAACATCTTATAATCCATAAAGGTTATAAATAACTTAAAACATACTCCCAACAAATTTAAATACATACTTCATGTTGAAAAAAAAATTACATACACTTAAACCAAATAAAATGTCCCCTAAAATGTAATTAATCGCATAAATATCTTATCTCTTAAAACCTAAAATGGGGGCCTAAGATTTGGATATTATGGTCATATTTAATATTATTGACCAATGGATGTATCCATAACTTTAAATATAACCTCAAATGAGAAAATCATAATCTCTAAAGTTATCCAAACCGACCATTGATACCAACTATAACAACCTAGAACATTCACTCTCAGAACTGATGCTAAAAACATAAACATTAAATTTTTTTGCTTTCATGCTGATGGTGGTGACTTGATTTTCACCATCCAAAATTTACAACATAAAAATGAAGAAATTGGATCACTTACATTATCAAGAAAAATTTAGGTTTATATTTTTTGGGAATAATGACAAACTCTTATATAAACAATACCCATGAGTTTAAATGATTATCTTTCCCACTATGACCATTATTTCATATTACATATTATGTCATAAAATTCATCGATATGAGACACTTATATATAAAATTAATTCTATATAATACTTTATAACCTATAGAAAAGGAAACATATTAAGGTGGATCTCAAATTCTGAGTAAGGTTAAAAATAATAATTAACAATTTAATATTATTAGTGAGTCTTCGAAGTGCATAAGTGTATGATTATATACTTTAAGTTCATGATAAAATCATAAAATAACTCATACCGATCAATGATAGAATCATCAATTGTGAAGAATGTAATGAGGCTTTAACAAAGTAAAGAGTCATAAGAATCAATAATGATGATCCATGTGATATCAATTTTGATCAAAGGAAACATTATAAATATAGTGAAACATGATTTATAAACATGGATATTGCATCATTTTAGATTAATATGAAATAACTTACCAAAATTCATGCCTGTGGATAGTAAAAGTTTAGTGTCTTTGGAAACATCGAAGACAAATCTTCCGTCTTGGTGAAATATCTTCAATATATCCCATAATGATTTCTACCATTATTACTTCTCCCTAAAACCATTCTTCATAACATGGGAAAAGGAATCATAAAAAAGGCGTGATCTCAAATGCTTAGTAAGAATAAAGTATATATTTAATGAGCATAAGGTTATGAGAACATGATCATGAAAATAGTAGTCCATACCCAACATATCAAAGATCAAATACATGAATTATGGAATAATTAATGGATGTTCATAAGATGTGAATCATACGGAAATAGTGAAAATAATCCATGAAAGCATAACATGGGAATAAAACATGGAATTATGGTATACACATAAGCTTATATAATAATTCCCATTTTAGTCAAGGAATCAATTCCAATGTCATTTTAGTGGAAAGATTCCTTTACTGAACTAGGTTCACACGCTGTTCTAGCCTAGTATTAATGAAACTAATTCACTCCTCATTCGTGCCCATTACTACTATAGATAATTTTCTCCCCATTCCAGCCTAGTATAGTTTAACATTGATCACTTCACATTCCATACCTATATTATTAAATCGACTTCATTTTTTATTAAATCCTTATAATACTAAACCGAGTTCATTTCTCCTTACAGCCATGTCTATATCATGATATATAGATTTTTACCGAAAGCATTGCAGGGAAATATTGGTCCAACCCATCTAACAATTAAATCATACTAATATGGGACAAAAAAATAATGAAAAATAATATCATAACCCATGAAATTAAATTGGTATCATACACATGTAAAAATTTCATAACCTATGGAAAAAGACAAATGTTTAATAATCATTTCATCAAAATTAAAATTCATAAAAGGGATTTTAGAAACATATAACCTACATAAGATAAAATGATTTTATAAACATTTAACCTTTGAAAGAAAAATGTATTTCATAAACCTATTTCCTATGAATAAGAAACAAGTTTCATAAATACCATTACATTAATCATAAATAATTCATAGAAGAATATGAATGGAAACTTTATATTATTTATTAAAAGGTTATGAGTAATATTAAAGAATATCATATTAGATGGAAAATAATTTTTCAATAACTTTCAAGAACTTTACATGGGGAAAATATCCTATATTCTTTGAAAACTTATTTCAAAAACATATAACAATTTAAAAATAATTTTATTTTAAATATATTTATAACATATAAAAAACACTTGAAATCATTTTGAAGAACTTTTTCCTTGATAAATTATAAAATTAGATTCCAAACTTTTTCAAAAAATTTTTTTCAGAGAAAACACTTTGAAAAGTTATAATGAAGGCATGAAAATGTTTTGAAAACAATTTCTTTGAAAATAAATTTAATACTTATCAATAAATATTGAAAATATTTTGAGAAACATTCATTGAAAACCTATAAAAGAAAAATGGAAACATTTGAAAATAGTTTTACTTGAACATTAATTTTTGAAAAAATTATTAAAAATTATTTGTTTAAAAATTTAAATGTAACTTTAAATAAATTACGGTGGGTAAATCCATACATGTCATATGAGCTAAAAATAACATTCCATTTTCATGGTAAAAAGGTTAAAAAATAACTTGTTTGGAAAATGAAAAGAAAATTCCTTTAATGATATTGGTATTATAAAAAAGGGTAAAAAGTAATTTTAAATATTATAGGATGATGACACAATATTCATTGAAACCCTTTGTATAAAAAATAGATTTTAAGGAATAAATATTTTCGACTGAAGAGAGGTTAAAGTTGAGTATTCTTAAAAATTATTTCTTAATTATATTATTTCCCAAAGAGTACCAAAAATGATACAGATAAATGAATATATCATTAATACCAATAGAATAAGATAATTATTGATTTTTCATGAGATATGGGTTATAAGATATCATTAAATTAAGAATAAACATAAAAAATCTTGAAAGACGATGAGATTGTTTCAATAAACTCTTATCACTTTGTTACTCATGATCATACACACCATATAAGAAACAGAGAAAACATGATTCTTATAATATCAATAAAACATGGATATTTATGATATATCATATAAATGTATGTATATACATGACAAAAGTAATTTTGGTGCATGACAATACATGAGTCTCAAAGAATGAAAATTAAGAAAAAACTATTTTAATGATTTTATAAATTTTAAAACTTAAAACCCATGAAATAAAGTTCATATAATGGATATGTGAATACTAATAAATTTAAATATAATAATCATTGAATACACCCATGGGTATTATACACACCACACAAAATGAATGTGTGGTGAATAAATCATGTATCTCATGAAAATAAAAAGTGAGATGAAGTCCCCTTACCTTGTGTCTTGACTCTTCTCATACTCATTAACACCTCCTATATAATATTTATAAATTTATTATAAATACTTTATATTACCCAATTCTTACTTATAATATCATATATATTTTTATTATTACTTTATATCATCTTCTTGTTAACAATTATACATTAATGTTTCACTTTGGGTAATATTTTCTTTGTTCGTCGCATGTGTCCTAATTTGTTATTGGTTTGGTCTTTACACTTATATAATGATTTCATGAATGTAAATAATTATATAAATATAATTTATATTCATTATATCTATATTATAAAAATTTATATACTATATAATTATGAAACGAAATACACTGTTCATAGAGACTGTAAGTCGTACGTATGCTTGAACATTATTTTAGTTTATTTGTCTTGTTGAAATAATGAAAGTAAAATAAATATATGTACATATATATAATTATTATAGTATATTTGTTATATCATTTATATCATATATATTCACTAAAATCATCCTAAATAAATTCTAGGTAGTGTATGAAAGAATCACGTCGTTTTAAGGGGGCTGTGTTCCACACTACCTCAAACGAAATTAGCATATTTACACTAAATAGAATGTAAAAAAAATAATTGTGTTGTAAAAGGAATAAAAATATTTAAAGATATAATAAATATATTTTCTGACATATACAATCATATTTTATATCCTAATTTCTACCATGAGAGGTAGTAATGGAAAAATCAACAATCATCATTTAGTGAGGCAGTTGTCCACCATATACATAAACTGTATGTTCATTACTGACTAGATTGAGGTGTGTATAAGTGTTGGTCAAACACTTTGTATAAAAAACCCTTGTATATTTAATATATTGGTTTTTTATAAAATAATGTAATAAATATAGTGGAGGGTGGAGAAAGAAAATAAAATAAAGAAGCATGAGAGAAGATGTACCCTCTTAATTGGGTAACCTCTTTTGGTTTGTTCCAAAAGGCTTCCATTGATTGATTCATTCCAAAGTGGAGTATTTAAATAGTAATTGAGGGACGTTGGGATGTTTATTGGATAGATAATGGATAAACCTAACTATTTTTAATGGTTTTAATAAGATGGATATGCGGTGGCCTTTTATAGGGAAGGGAAAGGACTCACTTGGTAGTTTTGAAAACAAGTTAGGTGTAACCCACGTTTTTTCCTAAGAAAGTGATGTAAAAAAAACCAAAATTAATATTGGAAGGATCATGGATTAAAAACATTCATTAAATTTGTGTTGGAAAAGTTTCTATGTTATTTTGAGACTTAAATTGAAGGTTTAGTTGTTACTAAATCATAATTTTACTTAGTCAATGTAAATGATTTTAATGAATTTCACTAATATTTTTGGTAAAAAATATGATGACATTATTAAAAATTATATATTATTCTGATTCAAAATATGGAATCAATTTTACCAAATTATAATCAAATAAGTGGCAGAAATTAATTTAAAATGAATCTCATAGTCGGGTCCACAATGTAGGTTTTTAAAGTAAAAACATTCAAAAGTTTGTTAAGTTTTTTTATCCAATTTCAATGTGAAATTGAAATAAGTGACCTAAATTGTATTAATTTATAAAAACATTATTTATTTGAACTTTTAATTTTATTTAAAATATAATTTGACCTTGTAAATAAATTAGATAAAAAACTGTTTTAAACTAAAATTATATATTTTTAACTATTCTGTAAAAAATGAAACCATACATAACTATACCAAAAAATTATCCTTACATAATTTTTATGTTTATATTTTAAATATTAATTTTATTTATATATATTATATCTATAAATGTTCCAAAATTGTGATTTAAAATGGTTTCTCCATTAAAAAGTGGAAAAACTACATTTATAAAAATAGAAGATTTTTAGTGTAAAATTGGGATTGTTATTATTTTATGTCTTCCCAATAAATTGAATTAATATCAAAAAAGATTATTCAATATATAACATATATATTATATAAATATCACTCACTAATTGTATTTCATTTAACTTATTAGGGTTAAATAACTTTTTGACCATAAAAATAATAATATTTCCTTTTTTATTCAATCAGTTTTTATATTCATTTATAATTAATTGGTAACCTATTAATTAATATTATATTATTTAAACCATATATTTTCATAATTTTTAAAATATTATTCATAACCTATAATTTAATTTTGATATTATATATTATTATATTAATTAATAATATTTTAATAATATATTATTTTTCGGTAAACCTTGGTCTTGCATGTTACACAATCCATAGTGGAATGTCATTGTTATGTATAATGCTAGATAGCCTCATTGTTCTATGTATAGAAATATAATGTTTATATTGGGTGTAGTGAATAATTAACTTAATGTTGCATATAACTCAAACCAAATATTGTTCATTAATATAAAATAAAGTATCTTTAGTGTTTCATGAAATGGAAAATATCAAAAAGGTTAAATTAATTCAAAAAAATAATTCACAAAATCTTGAGGGGTTACAAAAAACTCATGGATATCATAGATAAAACATGTTTGTATCTTGGAAAATCATATTCATAGAACACTTATAGAGACCTTATAAAACCCTTATAAATGGAATAACTATACGAACAACTTCAAATATAATTATTTAGAGAACATAATCATTTCCCAGTGAATTGGAGTTTCATCTTAGTACACCAATCAAATATCCAGCATTGGTCTCACCTAGTGTAATATTGGTCCACCCATCATATATAATTTCCATGAACTAGAACATGAAAAATGTATATAGAGATTTCATTTTTTTCATAAAACACATAAAAAAATCCTTTATTTTTATCTGAACATGATTAAACCATGAAACAAAGGTTACCAACACAATGTCATGAAACATGATTAACTATTGAAGATTAAATGGGTTCTATAACAATATCTTTGACATATGATTAACCTACTGAAAATAAATTAGATCCATAAAAATCTCTTTGATACATCATTAACCCGTGGAAAAGAAATGGATTCCATAAAAATCACTTTAAAAAAAATCATTATCCATCTATAAAAATAATGAGGATCATATCAATACAAACTATACTCATTGGAATAATAATATATGGCCATTGTCATTGATGAATAAAAATACCATAAAAATTTATTAACAAATATTCTTGAAAAAATATCCTTTTAATTTTGAAAAAATCATTTTAAAACTAAAAGTTGACAAAATATTTTAATAACAGGATTTGAAACTAATAAATTATTCTTTTAAACATATGAGTTTTCTTAAAATCTAAAATTATGTTCATTCCATACATGTTAAAATAAATACACATTTCACATTTTCAATAAAATCCAAACATGCATTGTTCTGAAAATAATATAAATCTTCCTTTGAACAAATTCATTAAAAAGGATAAATCAGGTAAAATTTTATTTAATAATAAATTTGAAAAACATTAAAAACATTTATAATATAATTTTTTTTTTAAAAAATAGTTTTTTTAAAAAAATATTTCTTGACTGAGTAAATAAATGAAGTAAAATTTACATAAAACATTTTTATAATTGTTTTAAGTAAAAATGAGTATAAAAATTAAAATTTTACTTGAAAGAATCCTGAATAACTATAATATAGGAATAATTATTAGAATCCTTTATAGATAGATCATAATATTTTAACATTGTATACTTGATCATAAAAAATCTCGATAAAAGATGAGACTATGACATAAAACACTTACCACATTGGGAACATTATATCATAAGCCCCATAAAATTATTACATTAAATTAAACATAAAATATCATGAGAATAAATAAATTCAGGATATTACATGTCAAGGTGGTTCTATATACACATCATAAAAAAATATGTGTCCATGACATTACATAAGTCTCAAAGAAGAACAATTTAAACTGAAATCAATTACAAATATCATATCATTAAATTTGGGATTATTAAATGAATTTTTTATGTGTATCAAATTTAAATACATATAAAACATGTGTATATAGAACATAAAATAATAAAAGTTCATTAAATACATAATAATATAATTAAATAATCAATGAAGTAGAAGTTTATCCTAATGATAGGAAATAGAATTGAGAAATCTCTTACCTCTCACTTCCTTTTGGTTGAACATGATTAAACATACAATATAGTGGTATTAAAAATATTAATAACATATTAATGATATTTATTGGTATTTATAATATAATATATTATCCTTTCATAACATATTATCACATGTTTGTTAATAATCATTCAATATTTTCGTTGTTTTATGTGTTAATTGACTTTTTTCTCATTTATGATTTGTTATGAAGGTTCTGATTCCTGTGCATATAATATAGTTATACCATCACAATAATATTAATACTGAAATAATTTTCATATATAAACAACAATTATACTTTTAATACAAATTATGAAATATGTTAATTAAAACTAGAGTATGTTACGATCATGTAGAAGGTAGGTTATATGCACACCTGAGTAACATTTCCATTTTTCAATGATAATTATGGAAAGTAGGTTAATAATATTTTAACTATACATAATTATCATAATATCATAAATAAAATTTGGTTTCATTAAATATACTTATATATATCATCCATCTGGTGTGGTGATGAAAAGATAGTGTCACATCACTTCGTAACGGTGGTAGTCCACACGTACATGAATGATGTTATCATCTTTATGATAGTAATAAATTTAAGAAATAAATGATATATCATATTTTAATAATGATTAATATGTTGATTATATCATCTGTATTTATTAAATTTGTCCTTATTTTTTTGTATAGCGTTAGTGAAAAAAATTGCATCACTTCACGAGGCTGTAGTCTACCTAACACATAAGGGATGTTATTATATCCACTAAAAATGAAAATTAAGAAAATTATATATGATATAATGTCTCAATATTTATAATTATGTTATAAATATCTTATATACACTTTATATCCCTCATTATACCCAATTGTGAGAGGTGTAAATATAAAAATGAATGGAATTAGTTCATGAAGCGGTAGTCCACCGTAAACATGAATGATGATTTCATAACACATTTTATAGAAGAGGATAAAGATTTAGTTTATCAAATTCATATATTCAAATCTAAGTATATGTTATATAAAGAGGTTGTTATTTAATAAAGGATAAATAAGAATTTATGTTTGTGGATGATGAAATAAAATAAAAAATCTCATTGAAGAATGTTATATCTTCTTAGGGTAAGTTCATTTGGTTTTCACAAAAGACCTTATTTGGTTAGTTCTATGCCCAAATTCAGAATTCTAGGATGATAATTATATATTTTATAGGGTCATGTATTGTCATAAAAATGGGTTTTTAATTTGTAATGATAGGAGGAGATGGGTTATTCTTTTATAAGTGTGGTGAGTGGGAGAATTGTATTTTTTTAAATGAATGAATTCCAATTAAATTTTTTTCATCTCAAAATAATCAAATAATGAAAAATTATCTATTATAGAATTGATAAGGCATAAATGTAGACATAATATAGATTTTAGACAATTTTTTAGGTAATTTTAAACCTTATATTTTTAGTTTAACCCCACTTGTCACGACCCCCTCCCCACAAGGTATACCCTCCTAGGATGGAAATGTGAGAAAAGAGATAATAACCCCTAAGTCCCACCTCCAGTAGGCCCCGGGATGGCGAATAACACCAAGGGTACTATAAGAAAAAAATAGAGGCATTATCCTCTAAGATAACTCATGCAGAAAAGAGAGATAAGATATACACCTACAAACTCCAACTCAGACAACAATATTAAATAAATTCAATGTACAAATATATAATGTCATGTAAAACTACTTCAACTAAAAGGGGGAAAACTGAAAATAACAAAGTAAAGTAAAATAGTGGCAACCACATGCTAGAACAGCTCCTGCAACCCCAATCTAGTAGAAACCAGCTTGATCCCCAACCTGCTTTAACTGACCTGAAAATAGTTTATATATACACAGGGTGAGTATAATATTATACTCAGTAGGATCCTCCCTGAAGCCTCTTGTCACAAAGTAAGAAAATCATGAAAAAGAAATGTGAACAAAAAGTGAAACTAACTTGTCACTAAAAAAAGTTATACTAAGTTCCAATCCCCACAATTCCTACTCTCACCATGTATCACATACAATATTATATAATATTATAAAGAATATCATGGGTACCCCACTACTACTTCCCCACTGGTTTGTCATTTTTCCCTAACGTCACATGTACTAAGCCATATATCTCTAAAAAGAAATTCCCACAGACACATGGGTGAAGCACCACAATATACACCTCATGCAACAAAACCACCTCATCCACATAAGAAAAGTAAACAGGTGGTTTTTGGGAGCCACCAAAGCTCGCATAACGTGTGTCATACATCGGGCGTTATACATTAATCCATTACATCCCACACACCGAGTAAGTATCCTTAATCCATCATAGCCTATACATGTTACACCTAGAGTAGTGCATATGAAACTATATCCTTAATATGTTTGTGTGAATAACCAGAAGCCATTACATCCCTATACACATATATATGGAGAAAACTAATTGTTGTGCCTACCAGCACAATTAACTACAAAGAAAAGAGAGCAGGGCCAAAAGGGGTTTCTATCCATCCATCCTCCCACAGGAATGTTGGGGAAAACATCCCCCCCCACAGGGCTTAGAATCCCCGAGGTGTCAATTTCCATAACTGATGGGGTGGAGTAGAATATAGAAACAAAAAATTATAGAATATATTATAGCTCACAACCACACTACGAGAATGACCAAGTCTTAGACTCAACTACGACAAATGTCTCTCAGACTCCCAGATGCCACATCAAAGACAGGTTATCCTACATGCACACACCCATTAAAAGAGCATTATTACAATACATCATTCCATTTTTTATCAGTTACACTTTACCCTAATTAATTATTTAAAACTCAATTAACCATTAGCAATTTCCACAATATATTTCATTATAACCACACCCAAAGTCCATTGTTCCATTAAGTTGATACCTCATCATTACGTCCTCACAAGCTCCAACCCCATGGGTTAACATTAGTTATTCAATCATTTATTAACATAATTAATTTCCCATATTCCCAAGAATTATAGAAAAAATATTCTAAGTTACTAAACAGAGGGGTCTCAACACGGTGAGTAGGTGAACTACTCGTCAAGTATTTTTTACCTATATCAACAGCGTAGACCTATCCTCCGCCAGGAAGCTAAACAGATAAAGAACATGGAATACCCCATGCATCTTCACCCCTTTTGGAAGGAGGGTAAGAAAACCATATGACTTGAGTTGTGGGGAAAGTAAAGAAGATAAACAGCCAACAAGAATCAACAAGCATCCAAACATTCACATCCATCCTTATCCATCATCTCTAGTGTCCTCCCTGACACCCACATACATAAATTGATGCATCTCTCCACTCTAGGAATCAAATGCTGCCACAACCAATATGCATCCCTACCCCCACATATAATAATAGCTTTATAGGAACACATAACAACATAGGTAGAAGTAAAACAAACATCATATCAATTATTCTCTTGGCCCTTAAACAAGGCATCCATCCTTCAAACACAATGAGCTCTCACAGCTCCAAGCATAAGGCTATTGGATTTTAAAAGAAATAGGGTAACTCAGAACCCTACGAGGCAATATCTTTTTATCAAACAACTAGTTCTTTACACCATTTAGAAATAACTGATTTATTATTTTTTGGTTCTAACTATTAGTAATCTAAAAATCAAGCTATCATAGCTATCACAAATTGATTAAAGATGCTTACTACATCAATTTGATTAACATAAAATTACTAAAACAACAAAAACAACTAGATTAATTTACATGCCTCTTTATCTTTATCCAAATAATTATCAATTAGTTTTTTACTTTACATTATTTACCAATTTCCATCAATAATGAAAATCTAAACAAAGCTAGCATAGATATCACACTATCTAGAAAAACAAAAGGAAATAACGTATGATTAAAATCAATTTATTTATCTATTTTAAAAGTTTGTAATGTTAATTACATTGTGATACAGTTGTCAAAAACATGTAAACTCTACATTTCCATGTAAAAGAATAGAGAATAAATGAATCCCCTACCTCAAAATGTTTCCAATGCTATTTGAACAGTCTAACAAAACAGATCACGATCACCTCTCTTAGAGGACTGTATCCACCTGAGAATACAGAGACACCACCACACTAGCCAACACCCATGAAAATTATATTAGGAATATGGAGATATAACTCCATAAAATGGAAAGTAGAAACGTAAGGAGATAAACCCAAAATAATGATGATATATCATACCTTATATTGAAGATTGATCGGTAATTCTTAGTTTCACAAAAAATAGAGGGTGCACTTGCAGAAATAAGAAATTCAAGGGGGACCAATCCAAGGAGGAAGGTTTGATCGCACATCTCCTATGGGATGGAATTAAAGGTTCAAGCATCTCACACTAGAGAACAAGGAAGAAGAACTTGGGAGGAAGATATCTCATCCATTTAGAATATTTAACGGAGCAGCAACTTGGCATACGATGGATTTCCCCTTAAAAGTAGATCTCATTAAGCAATGCGGTTTGACCATGTAAATGAATACCAAGCCTTAAGAAAATTAAAAAATGATTTATGGCCTTTTAATTGGACTTATAGTCCATATAAAAAGACATTAAATTCATGTTATGTCACATGGGAGAAACTGTAGGAAGCTGGATACGATGTACACCAAAATTGAAATTTGGAAAAGGAATAAAAAGATACTATTTGAACCTCGCTAGTTTTAAAATAGTGTTCATTAACTTAAAATTTTGAAATGGAAGTAGAGGATACGGTTAGAACCTTACTGGTTTGGAAACACTTTTAATGATCTCAAAATTTTCCAAATGAAATAGAGGTTTCTGTTAGAAACTCACAGGTCTGCGAACACTATTCATGAACTCAAAATTTGTAAAAGGAAATAGAGGTTTCTATTAGAACCTCAATCACATGGAAACATTTTTAATGAACTCAAAATTTATTAAAGTAAATAGATGTTTCTGTTAGAACCTCCCTGGATTGGAAACATTGTTCATTAACTCAAAATTTGGAAAATAAAATAGAAGCTACTGTTTGAACCTCACTGGTCTGGAAACACTCTTTATGAACTCAAAATTTGGAAAATGAAATAGAGGCTGTTATGGGAACCTCATTGATTTGGAAAAACCATTCATGAACTCGAAATTTTGAAAAGGAAATAGAGGCTGATGTCGGAAACTCACTAATCTGGAAACACTATTCATGAACTCGAATTTTAGCAAATGAAATGGAGGATATTGTTGGAACCTCAATGATCTCGAAACACTATTCATGCACTTCAAATTTGGAAATGGAAATAGCGGTTGTTGTTCGAACCTCACTGACATGGAAATAGTGTTCATGAACTCAAATTTTGAAAATGGGAATAGAGGTGGATGTCGGAACCTCACTGATCTGGAAACTCTGTTCATGAACTGTAAATTTGGAAAAGTATTGGGAATAAGTCACCATGACTTCCCAGAACACCTCAACACATGATTTTAAAAAATTAATGGACCAAAGAGTTCTGGGCCATTAAATTATATACCTCTCAAAATATTCTCATCCTCGATAATTCAAAACCAACCCAGAAGAAAGGAGGGGTCCGAATAACCACCTCGTAAGATACCACTCAAAGGAAACCCAACCTAAGTTGTTAAAAAGATGAAAAAACATCGACATATGAGATCAAGGGAACAAACATTCCATATCCAAACACAAAAAACATAACATCACATCAAAGGTACATAAATGAAATCATTAAAGAAAAACGTAGCACAATAACTTAAAACCGCTATGGGTACTGGACGCGCATCTGGGACTCGTGCTCCCAAGTACTCTCCTCGACACCATCATGTCACCACAAGAAAAAAACCAAGGGAATAGAATTCCCACATAATAACACCTCCTTACAGACCTGGATCTCTACTGGCCTATCCTAAAAGGTCACATCATCGTCAACATCGATCGCGCTCCAATCGATGACGTGTGTGTCATCAAGAAGATAACGAAAAAGATGTGATTCAAGGAAAACATCGTTTATCTAGATCATATACGGGGGAATTTATATCTGATATTCCATGGCTCCAACATGAGAGAAAACCTCAAAAGGAAGAACAAACTGGGGAGAAATATTACTCTCGTGACTGAACCTTCATTTCCCATGATGGGGAGTCACCTTCAAAGACACATGATCCCCAACATCAAACTCTAAGGGTCTCATCTTTTGATTGGCATATCATTTATGATGATCTGGTATTTCCATCATCCTCGAATGAATCAACTGAACCATATCTGTCATATTTTTTACTAGTTTTGGTTCGAGAATTACTAAATCTCCAACCCTAGTCCAGCATAATGGAGAATGGAAATGTCAGTCAAACAAGGCTTCAAATGGTGACATACCGATGGTGGAGTGAAAACTGTTTTTGTTAGATAACTTCACTAATGGTAATTTCGTCGTACACGAACCTCCAAAATCTAGGGCACAAGATCGCAACATGTATTCAAGAGTCTGGATGGTTCACTCTGTCTGATTGTCCATCTGTGGATGAAAATTAGTGCTAAGGCATAGTTGAGAACTGAAAGTATTCTGGAGACCTCTCCACACCCTGGATCTAAAATTAGGATCTCGATCAGAAATGATCTTCCTTGGGACTCCATGAAGCCTCACCACCCCCTAAAGATAATACCATGAAAAAACATCCCTTGAGCTTGACTCCTTGATCGAAATGAAGTGGGATGATTTTGATAAATGATCCACTACCACACAAATAGTATCATGTCCTCCCTGAGCTCAAGGTAAACCAGTAATAATGTCCATTGATATGTACTCCCACTTATACTGAGGAACATATAATGGCTGGAGTAGACCACTAGGAACACAGTGTTTGGCCTTCACCTTCTGGCAGACCAAACATCGAGACACAAACTCCGCAACTGAATGCTTCAACCCAGGCTACCAAAACTGACTCCTCAAGGATCAGTGCATCATTTTCATGCCAGGATGCACCTCTAAAGGTGAACTACTAAAATCTCAGAGAACCATCTCGCGCATCACCAAAGGAACAAATATACTTCTGTGATACAAAACTATTTGTTGTTCATCCTCATACCAACCATTAGGGGCCTCATCACAAACAACTCAGTCTCTCCAGACGTCCACCTCAAGATCCCCCAACTGTGACTCGTCCACCTACTTCACTAGATATGAATGAAATGTCATCTAGGAAATACAACCTCTCCCCTATATTCTCCCATATCGAGATGTAATATAGAAAGTTCATCCATAACTATACCAGAATCAATATATTCACACACTACATCACTACCTGACTTCCGGCTCAGTGCATCAGCTATAAAATTTCCCATTTGACAGGAATACAATATTTCAATGTTTTATTCCCATAATAAATTCATCCATTGATGTTGTAATAATTTCAAGTCACGTTGGAATAAAACATACCTCATACTCTTATGATCAGTGAAAACCACAACACGTTCGCTAAAGAGGTAATGTCCCCACAACCTCAGAGAAAACACCATGGTTGCCAACTAAAGATCATGGGTGGAATAGTTACACTCTTGGGGATGCAACTGCCGAGACCCATAAGAAAAAATTTATCTCTGTTGAATCAAAACACAGCCTAACCCCATATGAGAAGCATTGTAGAAAACATCAAACATAAATACCTTTGATGGAATACAAAGAATATGATCACTTACTAACTTCTCATTTACATTCCAAAAGCTTCCTAAAACTAATATTCCCTCATGAATTCCTCATCGTTCTAGGTAAATGATATCAGAGGGGTCACAACTCGAGAGAAATCGTTTACAAACCACCTGTAGTAGCCTGCAAGAACAAGGAAACGTTGCACCTCTACCACTGTCTTGGGGGATTCATAAAACACAACTTCTTCTATATTCGATGGATCCATATCCACTACCTACTAGTACAAAAAATTCCCTATGAAACGGTCTTCTCGAGCCCAAAACTCACCCTTCAGGAACTTCCCATAATGATGATGCTGACGAAGAACTCCTAAAACTGCGTGTAGATGTTCTTTATGATCCACCTCGGACATGGAGTACAGAAGGATGTCATTGATGAAAACCACCATGAACTTATCCAAAAACTCATGGAACACTATGTTCATCAATCCCATGAACACAGATGAAGCATTGGTTAGACCGAATGGCATTACAATGAACTCATAATGCCCATGATGACAACAGAATGTAGTCTTCAGGATATCAACATCCTTCACACGCATCTGATATTATCCTGACCGCAAGTCAATCTTTGAGAACAAAATTTCATCCTTCAATTGATCAAATAAAAAATCAATATGTTGAAGAGGATGGGGATTCTTCAGATTTACTTTTTTTAAGTGACGATAATCGATACACAAATGAAAACTGTTGTCAGCATTCATTACAAACAAAATCGGTGTACCCCACGATGACACACTCAGCAAAACAAAATCACACTGTAATAGACCATCAAGCTATATATTTCACTCTCATAACTCATAAGGGGTCATCCTATATGATGACATAGAGATAGGAGACGCTCCTAGTTGTAGCTCGATCCCAAACTCGATCTCTCATCAAGGAGGTAATGATATAACCTCTTATTGAAATACATCAGGGTGATATTCTACGAACCTTGGAAACACCAACTACTAAACCTTTTAATAACTCAGCATTAGCATATCCATCAAGGATGATAAGGATAGAACACACCACTAACCCATCTAAGGGTCTCACTCGCCAAAAAACACCAGTGGATCTCCATCCTCATCAAAAAACACAACCTGCCTCTGGAATCAATCCACAATAACTGGCACTGAATACAACCAATCCATGCTGAGGATGAAATCATATGGTTTTATCAGTAAAAAGAAGAAGTCTCTCCATGATCGATGTTTCCCCAATTCTAGTTCTCAGTCTCAACATACTTCAATCAAGTCACCTCGACCTCTAATGGGCGTAGTCAATGCCAACGAAACTGGATACCTCTCTTCCTCAAGTCCAAAATCATGGAAAATTGTAGGTGATATGAAGGAGTGTGTCGCTCCTGAATGAAACAAGTAATACACCATGGTAGAAAACAAAAAAGGGTACCTCGAACGACATTTATCTCACCTAGAGCTGAAAATGCTAAAGCATTCAGCTGACCAAAACCTCTTCCACGGCCACTCAGGCCCTGATAAGGACCACCACCATGGTCGTTCCATGCTATCTGGGGATGGTGAGGATCACGAGGTTGTCCAATGCCTTCACCATTGACCCTCTGCGAATCCAAAGCAGGTGCAACCTGCTGCTGCTGCCTCGGCTGGAACAGCCCCAACGGAGGAACCTGGAGTGGAACACATCGTGCACGATGACTACCCTAAAAGGTCAGGGACTCTCTTCATTGATTATCTATACCAACACAATAAAAACAAGCACCTGATCCCTTTTCATAGGCCAGAGAGTCACTACCCCTAGATAACTGAGATGTTGAGGGCTGGGTCCTACCCCCGACCGAACGAAAACTCTTCTGTCCTGAAAACCGGGAACCCCAGACCACAGTACTAATTCATGAAGAATCATGACGACTCCCCTCCCAAGATGATCTAGTTCTGGTCATTGTCCTCTCTATGACCTCTACCCTTTCCAAGACCACAAGATATGTATTTATCATAAATAGGGTGACCTCGCACTGAATCCCTGGACTCAAAGCCTCTTTGAAATGCCTCGTCCTAACCTCCTCATCCGGCAACATGTCCAAAGTATATCATAAAAGGTTCCTGAAACATATTCCAAACTCTCACACACTGCAGCTCCCCTGTCGAAAAGTAAGAAGCTCTTGGTGACTGGACACCTTCACGACTGAAGAAAAAAACTCAGTGCTGTACATGTCTCAGAACTCCTCCCATGAGATCGACAACTCCTCACAATCCCTGAGGAACAATAAACACCACTAAATCCCTACTCCACGAAGCATTGTCGCAAACAAGGACACCCAGTGCTCCTTTTGAGCATAGATCGAACCAAAGCCTATCTCGACCTCCTCCAACCATTCTTCTGTGACTTCATTTGAAATGGAGCCCTCGTACTTATGCAGACTCAGGTGCTAAAACTCTCAGACTGTTCTCCTCCATGTTTTATTGTCATTGACCTCTACTCCACCATAATATTTTGGAACAGCCTGTTGGAAATCTTCTATGTGAACCTTACGAGGACGTCAATCCGAAGACATACCTACAAAATAACAAACAGTTAGATATCCTACACCTAGAATATGGAAGACTCAACAATATTTAATTAATTTTTCTTCTTTTTTATTTTTGATGTTAACATATCCCAAGGTATACCCATTCACACAAATTCACAATGAATAATGCGACATGATCCTTTCCCAGGTCTCTACCCTGCAACTATTATCACCTCTTTTAGTATTTATTGTAAACTTAAAAGTTTGAGCATCAGATCACAGGGGGGCCTAAACCCTTATGTTTCAGTCGGTCCCCAGTGTTTATGCCATTTTTTAAACTTAATTGACATTGTTTCCCTACCAACCCATGTATCCTCACCTATGCATAACACCAAACTTCATCCTATACATCAATCAGACCTCTAATACCACTCTTTCATGACTCCCTCTCCACAAGGTGTACCCCTCCTAGGACGAAAATGTTAAAATAGAGATAATGACCCCTGATTCCCGCCTCTATTAGGACATTGGTTGGTGATTAGCACAGAGGGTATAGTAAGCACAAAAATGAGAGGCATTTTCCTTTAAGAGAACACATGTGGAAGAGATAGATAATACAGACACTAACGAACTCCAACATAGAAATCAATAAAAAATAACTCCCAAGTACATATATGTAATGTCATGAAAAATTACTACATCTAAAAGGGGAAAAACTACAAATACTGAAGGAATGTAAAAAATAGCAGTAACCACAAGCCTGGATAGCTCTTGTAACCCCAAGCTAGTAGAAACCAGTTTGATCTCCAACCTAATCTAAGTGTCCTGAAAAGTAGTTTATATATGCATAGGGCAAGTATAATAGTATACTCAGTAGTATCCTCCTCAAGTCCCCCCATGCAAAAGTAAATAAAGCTTTCTAAATCACAGTGAAGCTAACTCAACCCCTAAATAGGTATACTATGTTTCTAGCCTCACCATGGATACTCTCACCAAGTATCGCATATAAGAGTATATAATACAAGAAATAATATCAAGGGTACCCAGCTACTAATTCCCCACTATTTTTCTACTTTTCCCCAACATCACATGTCCTAAGACATCTCTCTCCAAAAAGGATTTCTAGCAGACACCTGGTTGAAGCACCACAACATGCACCTCATACAACAAAACCACCACTTCAACATAAGCAAAGTAACTAGGTAGTTTTTGGTGGCCACTATAGCTCACATAATGTGTATCATACATCAGGAATTATACATCAAGCCATTACAGCCCACACACCGAATAAGGATCCTCTAGCCATCATAGACTATACACATTACACCTATAGTAGTCCATAAGAATCTATATCCAGAATATGTGTATGAATAACCACAAGCCATTATATCCCTCTACACAGATATATGGGGAAAACTAACTACCGTTCTTCCCAGCACAAGTAACTACCAAGAGAAGAGAGCTAGGCGAAAGGGGGTAGTCATCCATCCATCCTCACACCGGAATGTTGGGGAAAACACCCCCCCCCCCCCACAAGGCATAGAATCCCCGGGGTGTTAGTTGACCTAACTAACAGGGTGGAGTAGCTTATAGAAACATTAAATGTACAAAATATACTATAGCTCACAGCCACACTATGGGCATGACCTAGTCTTAGAATCAACTGCAACTAACTTCACTAAAACTCTTGGATTCCCCTTCTAAGACTATGTGTCCTATAAGAACACAAACATTTAAAGAGAATTATTACATTACTTCATTCCATTTTTTATCAGTTATACTTTATATTAATTAATTATTTAAACATTAATTAACCATTATCATTTTCAATATTATATTTCATTAGCACCACACCCAAAGTCCATTTTCCATTAAATTTAGACCAAAACATTACATCCCAGCAATCTCCAGCCACATGGGTTAACACCATTTATTAAATCATTTATTAATATAAATACTTTCCCATATTACCAGGAATTCTAGAAAAACATTCTAATATACTAATCATAAGGTTCTAAACATAGTGAGTAGTTGAACTACCCGTCCAGTATTTTCCACCAATTCCAAGAGTGTAGACCCAACCTCTTTCGGGAATCTAATCACGGAAAGCATGTGGCATACCTCGTGCATCTTTACCCTTTTTGTAAGGAGGTTAAAAAAAACAGTTGCCTTGAGTAGTGGAGAAAGTAAATAATATAAAAACCAAACAAGAATCAGTAAGTATTCAAACATTCACATCCAACTCATTCCATCATCTCTAATGTCCTCCCTGACACCCACATACATAAACTGATGCATCTCACCAATCTATGAATCAACTGCTCCCATAAAAAATATTCCTCCCTACCCCCACATATCACAATAGCCTTATAGGAATAAATCATAACATAAGCTATAGGAAAAAAATATCATATCAATTAGGATCTTGGCCCTTAAACAAGGCATCCAACCTTCAATCATAATGAGCTCTCAAAGATCCAATCATAAGGCTCTTGGCCTTTCCAAGCAAGACGGTAACTCAAAACCCTACAAGGCATTATCTTTTTATCAAACATCTATTTATTTGATCCATTTAGAATTAACCAATTTATTATTTTTATGTTCCAACTATGGGTATCCTCAAAAAGAAAGTTATCATAGCTATTAAAAATTGATCAAATATTCTTACTGCATCAATTTGATTAACATCAAATTAAAACAACAACAACAACCATATTCATTTACATGCCTCTTTATAATTATCCAAGAAATTTTCTATTAATTTTTAGATTTATGTTCTTTACCAATTTCTATCAAGAATCAAAATCTAAACAAATCCATCGTAGATATCGTACTATCTAGAAAAACTCAATTCAATAACATACGATAGATATCAATTTATTTATCTGATTACAATGTTTATTATGTCAATTATATTATGATCTAGTGGTATAAAACATGATAACTCAACATTTTCTCATAAAAGAATATAGATGAAAAGAATCCACTACCTCAATAAGTTTCCAATGCTCTTTGAATAGACCAACAGAAAAGATCACAATCACCTCTCTTAGAGGACTACATCCACCTGAGGAGGCAGAGACACCACCACACCAGCGAACACCTAAGAAAATTCCATTAAGAACATGGAGAGAGAATTCTACAAATGGGAAAGGAGAAACATAAGGGGTTGAACCCAAAATAATGACAATAGATCAAACCGTATATCGAAGAATAATCAATACTTCTTGGTTGCATTAAAAATAGTGGGTGCACATGCAGTAAGAAGAAAATCAATGGGGACCAATTTATGGAGGAAATTTTGATCGCACAACTCCAATGGGAAGGAATGAAAGGTTTTCTAATCTCACACTTGAGAATAAGGAGGAAGAACTAGGGAGAAAGATATCTCATCCCACTAGAGGATTTAACGGAGTAGCGGTTTAAGATACACTGGATTTACAATTAAAATTAGATCGCATTAAACCATGTGTTTTGACCAAGTAAAATCATCCTGATCCTTAGGAAAATTAATATAGGTTTTTTTCCTTGGTATCGGCCATAGAGTCCCAAAAATGAAGCTTTAAATGCAATTTATGTTAAAAAAACATCATAGGGTGAACTATAGAAAGAAGAAAACTCTATACACCAAACTAGAAATTTGGAAATGGAAAAAAAGGCTACCATTAGAACATCACGAACCTAGAAAAACTATTCATGAACTCAAATTTTGGAAAAGGAAATAGAGGATTCTGTTAGAACCTCACTGGTCTAGAAACACTATTCATGATCTCAAAATTTGGAAAAGTAAATAGAGGTTGCTCTTAGAACCTCACTTTTCTGGAAACACTGTTCATGAACTCAAAATTTGGAAAAAGAAATAGAGGATGATGTTAGAACATCACTGGTCTAGAAAAACTCTTAATGAACTCAAAATTTGGAAAAGGAAATATATGCTGCTGTTAGAACCTCACTGGTCTAGAAACACTGTTCATGAACTTAAAATTTAGCAAAGGAAGTAGAGGTTGCGGTTAGAACCTCACTAGTATGGAAACTTTATTCATGAACTCGAAATTTGGAAAAGGAAATAAAGGCTTCTATTAGAACCTCACTAGTTTGGAAACACTATTCAAAAACTCTAAATTTGGAAATAAAAATAAAGGCTTCTCTTGTAAGATCACTTATCTAGAAACACATTTCATGAACTCAAAATTTGGAAAAGAAAATAGAGGCTACTATTAGAACCTCATGGATCTAGAAATAATGTTCATGAACTTGAAATTTAGACAAGGAAATAGAGGCTGTTTTTGTAACATAATTGATCTAGAAACACTATTCATGACCTCGAAATTTGGTAATGGAAATAGAGGCTTTTGTTGGAACCTCACTGATCTGGAAACACAATTCATGAACGTGAAATTTGGAAAAGGGAATAGAGGTTGTCGTTGGAACCTCACTGATCTGGAAATAATGTTCATGAACTCAAAATTTGGAAAAGTATTGAGAATAAGGCACCTTGACCTCGTATAACACCTCAAACGCCATATATCAACAATGCAATGGACCTAAGATGTCTGGGTCATTACACCCCCTAGTAACTCCATTTTTATCTTAACTATAGTATTTAATTTCTACTGTTTTCACTATTAAAATCGGTCAAAAATGAAGTTAAAATTATTAGAAAATAAAATTCATTATGATTACAAATATTTAATCCATTTTACCAAAATAAATTAAAATAAGTGGAATGTTTTAATTTAAAAAAATCCCAAAGAAATGATGAAAAATTAGGTTTTCAATGATATTATTTCTTGACAAAAAGATGTCTTTATATTGAATCAGGGAATAATAAAAATCATGTTATGAAACTAAATTAATATATAATATTATATAATATATAAATTTTATTTAAAACAATACATATTAGGGATTAATTTAGGTACATAAAAAAGATATACATTGTTCATTTAAAAAACAATTTGCAATACATATTTTTAAACAAGAAAATATATACTAAAAACCAATACAAGGGTTATTAAAAAGTAATTAATTGGATTAAATATAGATAAATAATAATTATTTTAATTTATATCATATTCAAAATATAATGGTTTTTTAAATAACCTAATTTATTCAAAACAACTGAATTTTTTTTAAAAAAATTGAATTTTCCTCTATTCTATAAAAAATAAATATTTTATAAAAAACACAAAATTTCACCCATCATAATTTTTAAAATTATGATTTACAAAAATGGTTTTATATTTATCAAATAAATTTCCTAAAATAAAAAAAGATTATAAAAACTTTTCTTGAAAATAAATAAAAAATCATTTTTGAAGAAATATATTTTTTAAGAATAAAAATAATTTAGTTAAAATTTATTAAATATTTAATAAAAATTTATCAATAATTTTAATTTAGTAGAATATATATATATAATAAATTATTTAAAAATATTCATATATACCAATTTAATCTTTAGGTTATAATGGATATGTATATCATGGGTCGTTTAAGATTGGTATTGCATGTTGAATACATTATTGACCATAAAAACATAGGTCTCTTAGTACTACAATCTATCAAAGAGATTGATTTTGTTTAAAAAAATATCATAAATCCTTTTAGAGATATAATTTCATCTCATTTTATTGTTTCATGTTGTTTAAGATATCTAGAATAATTTTCTTTCTTCATAACCGTGAGGTGTTCCATAAAATGTAGAGAAATATGGAATTATCTAAATGAATGCACCAGGCATCAAGGGAGCATACTATAATAGAGTCTAAGAGGGAAAATTCAAGTATGTGTGATTAATAAGAATACAGTTATTGTCCCAAAACATGTATTTATAAGTATATTGATTATAAAATAAAATTTAGATAATACTTTATTTGATTTTAAATCTTCACACTATTTTTTCTCTTACTTGTTTTAAAATAACATTAAACCATTCCGAACAACCTTATGAATAGTGTTTTAAATCAATATTCATGTTATAAATTTTATTTAATTAATCATATGAAAGTTAGTATATATTATCATGAATAAACATACACAATTTTAAAACATGTTTATTATACCTATAGTTGATTTGGATATAATCCATGGTATGGATTGTCTTGAAATGTATAATTATAGAATTTATTTCCAAGTGGTGAAGATTGTCATTCATGAAGGATATGTAGAATCCATTATATTTATAGGACGAACTTCATCAATTAAATATTTTTTGGATCCACCTCTAGCATCTCTTATTAATAAAATGATGGGAGAATAATTATAGATGAAACCTATGTGTGGAAAATGTAATCATTGCATAAATGATACACCTAGTGTGAAAGAATACATAGATGTGTTTCCTAAATATTTACCTATAAATCCCACCAAATGTATAGATGACTTTTCCATCGAACACATATTGGAGGATAAACATATAACTTGATCTTTTTATTGAATAACTAAAGTAAAATTAGCGAAATAGAAGAAACAATTGTAATATTTGTGTAATAAGGGATTCAGTTTCCCTAGTTTATCACCATGGGGATCCCCTGTGATTTTTGTAATGACAAAGGATGAGTCTATCAGGTTTTTCCATGATTATAAAAAATTCAATTATATTATTATAATGAAAAATATCATCACCCTCAAATATATGAAATGTTTAACAAATTCAATAACAATAATATTTCTCAATGATAAATGTCTTTTTTGGATATCAACAATTTCAAGTCAGAAAAAAAGTTATTCTAAAGAAGGTATTTTTAATGAGGTATGGGAATTTTTAGTTTATAATATTTCTCTTTGTATTGACTAATAAACCTTATATTTTTATCGATATGATAAAACTATTATTCAAAATTATATTCATAAATTCATATTGGTATCTATCAATGATATCTTGGTATACATGGAAATCTATGAAGAGAAAAAATACATTGGAGAATCATTATCTAAACTCTCAAAGGAATAGAGTTATATAGGAAATTTACATAGTGAAAATTATAGATTCAATATGTTTTTTATTGGGCATATTATCTACAAGAATGTAATATTATTTTATCTTAAAAAATATAAAGGTAGTTAAATAATTTCCAACATCGATGAATATAATTGAGATGTGTAGTTACCTTTGATTAAAATGTTTCTGTTAGAGCTTTGTTCAAAATATTTCTTATTTGATGACCATTCAACCAAGTTGGCTTGTAAAGGGTTTAAGATCATATTTTTATAAGAATATAAAGTGTATTTTTAGGAACTAAAATTGAAAATTTTTGATACACCATTATTGAAAATATCATTGGTAAGGTGTGGTTTTGTGATTTAAAGTGATGCATCAAAATAAAGGGATAATATGTTTCCTTATAAATAATGATAATGTAGTTTTTTATAAATCAATACTGTTAAAAGTACATGAATATATGTATCCAATGCATGATTTTGAGTTGGAAGATGTAATATTTTTGTCCAAAATATTTGGGAATTATCTATTTGGTGAAAGATATGAAATATATATAGATAAAAAATGTTTGAAATAAATATTTTCACAAAACAGGATTTCGATATCTGAAAAATGATATGGAAAAATATACTCATCGATTATGACTACTCTTATAATACCACCCTGATAAGGAAAATATATTGGTTTATGTGTTCAATTTGAAATATAACGGGGTTTTGAATTAAATGAGGATTAAAAAATATCTTATATTTATTGATTTAGTAATATTAGATATGGGAATCATTAAGGAAGAAGAAATCTCAATACTTTTAAAATGATTTCCAAAATATCTATACTGTAGAAGATAAAATATCTCAACTTGATGATAAGAGCTAACAAATGAAATTAGAATCATGAATGATTGGAATGTGGTATGATTTATTTATGAATATGGTGTTCTAAAATTAAAAAATGGGATATGTGCTCTATAAATAAATATGTCGAAGATGGAATTACTTGACAAATCTCATAGATATAATTTCTCTATACACCCTAGTAGAAGCAAAATATATAGGGTTTCATGAGAATCTTTTTGTGGTATAATATGATGTGGGAATTTTCTGACTTTGTTTCAAGATTCATGGGTTTTAAATAGGTAAAGGCTACGAGAAACATCCTAAAGGATTAATTAAAACACCCCCAATACCTATGTGAAAGTGGGATAATATTTAAATATACATTTTAGCTATATATAAAATGAATACTAAAATGAATAATTTTATATGGATTATTATTGATCTCCATATAAACTCTAAAAATTTCTCTACTATAAAATAGGAATTACCTCTTGATCACCTTAAAAGACTCTATATAAATTATTTTTGGTGGCTTCAATGTTAGACACATTCAACTGAGTCTGATCATGACCCATAATTTATATAGAAAATATATAATTTTGTATATATGGATCTAAACTCTGATACTTATTTGAGCAATTCATAACATCCTTCACCATATGGTTAGTCTAAAAGTATTAATCAAATATTATAAAACATGACGAGGTCATTATCACTTGACATAAATGATTCATAGGATTAGTATTTACCTTTTTTGAAATTTTATTATAATAATATATTCCATCCATGAATTCAAATGGCATCATATAATCATTTTATATAAATTGATATTGTATAATAATTTTTTTTGATGAATTTGGTGAAAGTAATATTTTATCTACCAAACTTTTTTAGGATATAATAGAGAAAGTAAAAACTATTCGGAGTTATATAAATGTATATAAAAGGTGGAAAAATAAATATATCAAAAATTGAAGGATGGATATGGAATTTTATATAGGGGATCATATTTTCTTTAAGGTTAATCTTTGGAATGGATTTATAATGATTAGGAATAATGGGATTTTTTGGAAATAATTAGAATTATGGCTTACCATTTCAAAATTCCACCGAAACTTTTTGAAGTAAATTTTGTGTTTTATATCTCGTTAGTGATAAATTATATTCCTAAACCAACACATTTACTCACCTTTTAGGAAATTTAATTGGAGAATAATATATTTTTTATGAAAAGACAATTAAGAAGTTTTACACTATAGAATAAGTGTTTCAGAATTAGATGACTCAACAGGTAAAGGTACATTAGAGAAATCATAAGATAAGAGGGGAAACATAAGAACCTATAGAAGTCAGTGAGAATAAATACCCACATATATTCATGATGTTATCTTTTAGAATTTTTTAGGATGATATATTTTATTGGGGGAATATTTTGATAACTAGGCTTCAATTATAGATAGTAATATTTTTCTTTGAATAAAAACTAAAGAATAATGCATGTATACATTATTCATGAATGTGATTAAAAACTAAATTAAATAATTTTAAATTTAATTTTATTTAATTACTTTATTTTTTTTGATTTATAATTTCAAAATTATTATATGGTTAATTTTTATGATTTTTAAGAAAAAAATATTATTTTTTGGTAAATTGTGAAAAATATCAATTTTAAAAATATTTTCTCCTTTATGAAATTATTGTGAATTGAATTATTTTTAATCCTTTCATTAGGAAAAAAAATATTTATATATTAATTAAATAAATTAATTTGAAAATATAATTTTTAACTTAAAAATATATGTTTGTCATTTTTCAAATGTAAGTAATTTTTTAATTGAAATATAAACTATTTTTAGGCTTTCTCTTTTAATCAAGTATTCATAAGGTTAAAATTCTAGTTTTTTTTTGTTTTAAACTAAAATAATTTTATTTTTATTTAATATAATACAACTAATTACATGATAATAAACATTATAAATTATTTTTTGTAAAAATATTTTTATTCTTGAAACATGTGATTTTCTTAAAATTATTTTCATTATGTCTTATAAGATTATATTAAATGGAATTATAATAGATTATTGGAGTTGAAAGATTTAAAATGGATTATATATTTTTAATCATAATAATTAATATTAGATTATAGGTTTAATTTATTTTTTGTTCATAATGAATAATTACTTTGGTAAATATATATCACCCTTGTTAAGTGTTAAATGAGTTAAAAAAGCTAAAATAATGGATAATGTTTCATGATACCACAAATTACTTTCTTAAATATCATAGTATGGTTTTATTTTAACCTTAAAATTATAATTTCATTATATTTTATAATTTTTATCCACTTTAATTTTATAATTCATATATTATATTAAACAGATCCATGTATTGATACGTTTTCCACCCACCTCACTTAAAGAAGAAAACCTCATATCATGTATTCTATGCACTTGTTGAGAAACTTTTATTGAAAACTAAATACCTAAATACCTTCCCAAATTTATTTTTATTGATCAAGGAGGTCCCATTATCAATAAAATATAACTTATAAAAGGATTAAGGTGTGACCCAAAGGATATTAACAAAGAAATTGGTATATGTTCTTACAAATGATTTTCCAAGTTTCTTTCCTATTAAACATACCCCAAAAGTTAAATCAATATATTAAAATAATTATGATAGTATATTTACCATACCTATATTATTTTTGTTAATTTTACTTCAATTTTATATCTTCTTTCAATTGTATGATATATAAAATATCACTTGTTCATTTGTATGGGCTACCATATCCAGGAAGTGATGTGTATCATTTTTCAACATCGGCTCATGTGGATGGTTATAAAGATGTAATTAATGAATAAATAATATTATTATATCATATTTATGAATGTGAGAATATAATATATCATCTAGATTTGTACCATACCATCTGTTTGGAAATGATAACATTGGTCCTGCATTAGTGTGGACTACCAACTTCACGATGTGCTGTGATTAAATTTTCAATTACATATTACTAAGATGATTATAAATAGTGTTTATTAAATAAAAATAATATTAAATAACTTATTAAAAATAAATATATGATGGAAACATTTCATTACACTTTTAACTAGAGAAAATATACAAAAGTGCTTTTTTAGAAATTGATTAAACAACATTATGTGGTTAGTATAATCAAGAAAAATATAATGAATGGATGAAAAAAGATTATTAAAGAACATTAATAATGAAATATATAATAAAATATTTTTAAAAAGCATTTAAATTTTTTAAATTTATTATTTATTAGGATATAACATGTCTAATCTAGTTTGAACCCAGGGTAAGGGTTTTTTGTCTCAAATCCACTCTATTTAGACATATCTTATATTATGCACCTAATTTATTTTATATAATGTATATAATTAACCTTTATCATATTTTATCATTAATTACTAATTATTAATGGTATTTAAAGTCTCAATTTTATTTTTCTATTTCTTCAGGGATTTGAATAAAAAGTTAATAAAGCTATGAAGGTTTATTTTACAATATCACAATAATTCAGGATTATTCTTGTTTAAATTTATGTGAGAATAATTTTTTATGATTTATCTTCTTAAAAACCATCTAGTTAATTTTACTATATTTATTTCTAGGGATCCCATTTTTTTATTCCCTCTTTTTCTCTCTTTTTTACTCAAATATAGAAATTACTTTTATTGAAAAAGTAACCATATTTCCTCTCTTATGAAGAGAATATTTTTTATCCGTGTCTCCATTTTCAAATATTATTTCAAGGTATATTTTTATATTTTTAAATTATTTGTAAAGGTATTTACCTACAAAAATATAAATTCTTTGAAAATATTTATATTGAAATATTTATATTTTTTTCTAAAAAATTAGTATTTCAATTTTTTCAAAAGTGTGAAAGGAACGTTATCTTTAACATATACGGTGTAAAAGGATTTTCCCACCTCTACAATCAGTATTCACTATTTATATTATTCTATAAGTTTATAAGGTTTATGAAATAAATCCTTTTTCCAGTATTATATTATTTTTAAACCTTTATATTAAAATAAAAAGGTATTATCTTCTAATTTGTTTGAAAATAATTTTGGAAATGATTTATTAGTTCATTTGTATAAGATAGTTATAAAAGATTTACGAATTTTTAATTTGAAATTTCTTATAATATTTTACTCTCAAAATATGAAAATCAGTTCCCTTATTTCAAACCATCAATCCAGATTAATTTATAGTCTTTTGTCACACTTTATTAATTTAGGGATTGTACTTTATGTTGGTATCACTCACTTTATTTTGGTCATGTTCTCTATCACTCTCCATTGTCAATTTATTTTTTATTTCATATCAAAATTATTCTTATCATTGATATATTTATATTTTCAATTTTTATTTAACTATATATCATTTATATATAATTTTTTAGTTAAAGGAAGATTAATATAAATGTCATTTCATTTACTGAGGAAATATCAATGTTCTATATTCCTAATCCAATATGGATAATTATTGATTGATAAAGAATATTAATTATTTAATATTTTATTGATTCAATTTATAATGAAATAATTATAAATATATATCTTATAGGGGTATTATATATATTTCCCCTTGATGCATATATTTGACTCATTAGATAAAAAATTCTCCAAATTAGTTGGGTATTTGGTTTATACTTCCCATTCCTTGAAATGTCATGAAACAAGTCCATAATAATTAGGTTCATGTAGTCATAGAATGTATCAATTTTTTAAGATAAAAACATCTTACATTATACATTTCCTTAATTAATATTTCAATTATTATTATCCATGTGATTTTTAAGTTAATAGAATCCTTAAATAAGGTTTGAAGCTCAAGTATTCAATTAAATGGAATATATTGTTATTATCCACTATTCCATATTATTAATGCCTTATCCACTAATTTTTTCTTACATTGTACATATTACCTTACTATGTTCGTGATCTCAAACTTTATTATTTCTTCTTTTCCCCTTGACATGAATAATGTATTTTTTAATTATCTTCAAGAATATGATAATCTTTTTCATTATATGTTTTATTTTTTCAAGGTATTAAGGAAATAAATTATTAATTTAGTCTATGAAGACTAACAAACTTATTTCTCTTATTTGTTGTGATACCTTATATATTTTACCAATGTAATAAACCTAACATGGGATCCGGGTTATTGTGGTTGAGTTTTTTTACAAATTCTCATTAAAATCCAAAACTGGATTAATTTTTCTATACTCATAAATATCTCCAAAACTTATTTATAGATATATAATGCTCAATAATCTCCATGAACAATGGAAACATTCTAACTACACCAAATTCTCTCACTTAAGAAATACAAAAACTTGAAAAATAATTCTATAAAAGAATCTATTAGAATTATTTCAAACTACAATAAGTATCATCTTCAAACTTCAATTATATTATCCTATGAAAATGAATAATCTTCTTGAATTCGTTATCTTTGACAATGTCTCACAATATCTTAACAAAAGAATATTAAAAATTAAAAAACTCTTGGTTTCTTCTCAAATTTCCCAGTCCAATGAGTTCTTCAATATTCCTATTCATTGGGTTATATATCTTTACAAAATACATATAGAAACCATTTATTATATAATTTAATATTTATCAAACTATATTAACTCAATAGATATTGAATCATTAATTAAGGATTGAACAACACCTATACATCTATGGGACTAATAAGTTTATTATACATAATTGGTATCCATGCTATTTTATTAATCCATAACTTCTTCTGTTTGTTATATAGAATGTATCACCTTTTGTCACTCATGGGTTGTATCCCGTCTAGGCAAATCCATTAGATATCTTCATGATATGTGAGATATAACTTTAAATATTTCTCATGCTATATGCATTGGCCAATTTTTCCCAACTTTTTTAACCTATTAATCATTAGAATATAATTCAAAATCCCATTTATTAAAATTATAAAAAAATGAATAATCACAAAAAATTGACATTTTAGGACTAGTTATACATTTAAGATTCAAATATTTCAAAATTAATAAAATTAAGTATTAAACATTACATTATGATTGTTATGAATGATATTCACATTTAATTTGAGCATTAAAAATTAGTACATTTTTTACACAATCCCATTCCCCCACACAAATCTACTATAATCCTAGGAAATAATTTCAATTCATTCATTTGAAATGTTATACCCAAGTCATGCTCAATTTAACTACTTAAGAATGAAGATCTTTTTTACCAATAATAATCCTTACACTCAACATTATTAATTTATGATTCCAATTCCCTGATATTCATTTTATCTCATCAAATTTATTTCATCTTTCAATTTTAATCCATGCCCACTTGCACCAACATTACTATAAATATTGATCTCAATCACATTAGATTTAAATGAGGTTATTTTTATTATTAAACTCATAAATGATTTAATATAATATTGTTATTTTCTTGTTTTTATAATAATAAATCATGGTTTTCTTTCAATATAAAGGAAATTGAAGGGTTGTTCTGTGAGTGATGGTATATGGGTAATTTGTTAATAAAAATATAATAACAAGGTGGTTTAGATTGATAAAAATAATAAATGTATTATAAGTGTGTAACTCATTATCAGTGATTCACTCATTCCCTTTATATGATACTTCTACCACTACACTTTATTTATAAATTTTCACAAAATAAAGATTACAATGAATAAAACAACCAATTTTCTTCATCATTTAATTTAAAATTTATTTTTCAAAAAATATTTTTGTCTTATTTTTCTAGGATAAAGATGAAATTTTAATTACAATGATGTTTTTGAACTATCCTTACATATATTGTTAACCATGTAGAATGATCATGAAGAAGGTTGGTGTATAAATAAGGTTTTTAATGAGGAATCCTAAAAATTTATACATATATTCTAGGGGCACAAAACAAATATAATGTATGTATGTGTGTGATCCTATAGAGTTGTATTGTTTAAGGAATTTTAATGTGGTTCCTCAATAATTTTAATAATGAATAACAATTTTACAATAATCATTGAAATATAATATTATTAGTTTATAGTTATTAATGAAATAACCTAATTTATATCATGAAATAATAAATTATAAGAAGTTTTAAAAAGTTTTAGAAACAACTTATGATTGTAAGATGTTATTGTATAAAATTATTATATAATGGGATTCAATATTCAGTGTAATTACATTTTGGTTCAATGATATAATCATGGAATGAAAAAAAAACGTATCATCAATCCTCTGAGGGTTATATTTTTAGGACAATTTAGTTCATTAGACTTAATTATATTACTTAAATGGATAGATCATTCCATTTCACTCAATATTCTTATAATTTAATTTTTATAAAATATTATAAAATTTAAAAATTAATAAAAAAGTAACATAAAAAGAAGGTGATAAACTTCCCTAATCTTTTACATTACTATCTCTAATTAATGTATACTTAATATACACAAAATATAAGGACACTAAAAAAACATTTGTAGGATAAATGAAACATCACTACTTTTTGATGACAACATGAGTTAAGATGAAATCTATTTTATATTGTAATATGAATGAAAATTTTACAACATAAGTATTTTATACTTACAAAAGAAAATGAAAATATAAAGGGGGGAAGGTTTGGATATATCAATTTTATTTTAACTATATATATTATGACATTGGTAGTTGATCAACAAAAATCCAATGGTGGATGTGGATTATGTGATGTGAGTAACCACATTCATATTTTATATAATTTTTATTGTGATGTGGTAGATGATGAGGTCCCTTTGTTCAATGTATTATTTTTTCACCAATAATTACATAAGAAATATTTTTAAAAGTGTCTATGGTAGAAGTTAGAAGCCCTTCATCAGTTATTCTTGAGGATATTTCAAGTCCATTTATTATTTATTTTTTAAACTCGGGATTGAATTATCTTATTTTTCATAATTAATTTATTATTAATGGAATTTCATCCTAGTACCACCTCCCTCGTATATATTAGTATGTTATTAAATAGGATATTGTATTATTTCCTTACCTTATACCGCCTCATATATGGATTCTTATTCAAATACTCATGGAAAATAATTATAGTCATTAAATTTTTAATTTCAAAAAAATGGGAAATATTAGTTAATTGAGATTTTATAAAATAAATGTTAAATGAGTTTATAGTATACATATTCCCCAAATTTTCCTTTTCATATATATCATTATCTTTATATATAGCCTCTGGGAAATAGAAAATTTGGTAATCATGTATTAGAAATTATTCTTCAGATCACTACTCATCTCCTTGACTTCTTTATCAAAAAAAATATACACATTTTATAAATTTAAATACTCAAACACTAAGTGTATTTAACGTTTATTTAGGGTAACTTGTTCTAGTGTAAAATTCATCATTTCCTACCACTATGTTATCTCTTCCACCATTTTCAATATTTGATAAACCTAATTTTTTCTTAAGTAGGGTCTTCCTATATTTTTTGTAAGTGTTTTTCCTAGGTTATTAGCAGCCAAAATCACATGGATAGTTTCTATAAACATTACAGTAAACATAAAACCCACTAAAAATGCTCCACCAAACTGATTTTTCATTTTAAATGGTGAGGTTTAAATGAATTAATGAAAATATAAAATAATAAAAATAAATCAAACAATGCTAATAATTAGGGGTCTTGTTAGCTTCCCCAAAATTAGTACCAAAAGTGTATATGACCAATAATGAAGACACTGCCCTAAAATTTATAAATATAATAAGTATTTTCTTTAAGGATGGACTAAATAGTTTCTCTTAATGAACCCAAAATAAAAAATACAATTCTAGGTGTATTTTTATTTTTTTATATTATTATAAAAATAAAAGAAAGTAGTCATTAAAGTTTGTGTATTCAAATTATAAAAGTGAATAAAATTCAAAAAAATAAATATATAAATAATGTAATTAATAAGTGTGTCTTAGGATTTTCATTGTTTTTTAATTTCATTATATCATAGTTTTCAATTTATTTCCCAATTTTTATCTCTTCTTTGTGGATAAATGGTTGTTATTGGCCCCCTCATCTATACCTTTATTAATATTAGTAAATTTAATTCAAAAATACACTAACATCATCTTACACTACGTAATATTTTATACAAACCAATTGATATATAATTTTACCTTAATCTCAATTAGTTTAATCTTCCATTTCCATAGTGTTTATCCATAATGAACTTAATTTTAGGTAATGAACCACAGCTCAGAAATTCAATTCCATAGAAAAACCACTTCAGAACCACCAAATTATCTAGTAATATAATGAATATTCAACAAAGGGTAAACTTGAATCTATATACATTAAAGATAATAATATTAATGAAATTAAATTTGAGGAAAAATTCACCGACCACCAATATATAATACTTTGAATCTATAGAGTAGAAAGTAGAATATGGAAAAATGAAAAATATGTAATAAAAATCAAGAAAATCACTATATTATCCCTTATGAAACACTTATAGAAATATTACTCTATGAAAATATATTAAAAATATACTAATAAGGTTTAGATAATATAAAATTAAAATTAAAAGAATCGAAATAAAAAGTCTTGGAAAATTTAGTTGAATCCTCCAAAATGGAACCCATGTTCATAAGTGTTATTATTCTTCTTATTGCAATAAAAATTAAAAAATATTACCTAGGATAATTTATATGTGAACATAATCTCTTTATATGATGTTTTAAGTAGGATAGTGGAACTATTATGTTCTCTTACTTATTCATCAACTCTTGAAAAAGTGTGTAAATTAGTTCCCATGATACTTCTCTTTCCAAAATTAACTTCAGTGTGGCCTATTTCAGAGTGATTACCCAATTTTGTCAAACAATTTGAGTGGTAATATGATTTTGGTTTTCCTAAAAACAGATGTCTTATTTAATTTATTAGTAGTTAAGTTTTCTTTATAAAGAAACATTTGTGGTGAATTATTCATTTCATGAACTAAAATAAGATTGCATGCAATATTTTCATAATTTTTGATTAGCATCAACATCATAATGTTTTTTATTACCAATAAATACCTATGTTTTTCATATAGGATTTATTTTTGTTTTTGAGGTATTGTTGGAATCATATATGAAAAAATGGACACAATACTTCATGTGTTAAAATGACGATTCAAAATTTTCAAAATAGGTCACAATGAAATTTATTTTATTATTTGTCCATATAATGCTGGGCCTAATCACATCCAGTATTATGGGATTTTCATATACATGGTATAGTACCATGCTCATTTATCTATCTAATAATTCCAATGTGGACTTTATAAGAATTTTCACTATGTTTTCACACTCCAATGGTACATCACATATAGGAAACTCCAACTAATTTTTTACTGATATCCTTACTCTTCTATTTCTGTTGGCCTAGTTCGCTCAAATAATTTCAATCATTTAGCTATAAAATTAAACTTTAAAATTAATATCCATATTAATAAAGAATAGAAATATGAATAATAAAAAAAATTACATTGTATAATAATTTTAATATTTAAATTTCAAGGATAATAAAACCCTGAAAATATATTTTTCGTAAATTAGGAGTGTTATTAGGGATATTAAAATTGAATTTCCATAGCAAAAAATTTTGAAATTTTTTTTAGTTGCCTGGTTTGGTTTTTCACCCTATTAAGTCCATTAGACCATGAACAAGAAAATATTTTTAGGATTCAAATCTTGTTTAGTGTCTCTAATATATTCTTATATTGATATAATCTTAATGATAAGTGTTAATATATTTTCAAATAATTACAGCTTGTCAAGGATTTTTCCTAAATCATTGCATGTTGGTTTTTTGAAAATTATTTGATAAAAAATTTAATTTGAGTAAAATGAGACTTTTTGTATCTATCATGTTATTTGAAAAAGTTATGGTGTTTGATAAAATATATTAAATTTATTTTTGATGATGGTATTGATAAATTATTTCCAATGGAGGATTTTGTTTTGGATTTCATTTAAATAATTTTTTTTAAAATTATGTGTTATTAATATTTTTTTATAATAGGTATGGGTTTCAATAATAATCTAAGAGAAATTTTTTTGATTGTATTTCAAAACATGTGATCATATTTATTCATTAATATTTTTTATTTTAAATATTTTTACTACTGTTATTTGATTTAAAAAATGGTTTATTTATTAGTAATTATAACTATATTTTTTATTTTCTCACTTTCATGTTATTTATTGAATAATATGAGTTCAGCTATAAGGATAAGTGATGGATTTTTTTATATGGTTGAACTGGGCGAGTGATGATTCATCATGGAATAAATTTAATTTCATGAAATTATATTCCCTTATAGGTATTATATTTATGATATTTCTTAGATAAGCCTCCTCATATGTTATGCGATTGTTTTATAAAATAGAGAAGTTACTCTTAATTTCTCTTGAAGGTTTTATTTAATATAATAAGGCATGGGTTTATAGAATCATACCATATGTTGGATATATTTTTTGGATGGGGGTTTTAGATTTGATTATAATTGAATGGTTGTTTATAAAAAGTTTTTGGAACTGAAATATAGTTATTATTTTAAAAATATTATTACATAATTACCTATACGAATAAGAATATGCTTTCTTATAATGATTTTTGAAAAAATATTTATTTTATATGTTTTATGAACCATTCAGTTTTAATATATTCTTGGATTACTCATGCATATGATTATATTAGTCACCAAGGATAACCTACCTATTTTATTTTCAATCCAAACATTTATAATTAAATTGGAATAATGAAATTATTGATATGGATTTAGGAAAGAGGAAGGCTTCATTATTTTCTAGTGGTGAGTCCTAGATCCACATTTTAAAGATAGAAGGAAAAAATGATGGAAATGGATTGAGTATTTTTTATCCATCATCAATTTCCTTAATTGTTCTCTTTTATTAAATTATTACATTTTCTATTGTAATTTTACATGTAAAATGATTTTTAATAAAAATTATCTCAAATTAACATGCATTTATCTTTCCTGTTGGGTTATATATAATGACATGAATCTAATATTCCATCAAAATTGACTAGATATCCATAGGGAAGAGGTCCATCCCATGATCTCTTTGGGTTGATGACTAGTTACAAGGGCACAATTCAATCATTGAGAGAAAAATTACATACTTTTGAATAATATATAAAGACATTGAATTCCATAAAAACTACAACATGACATGTCGATATTCCATGAATCCCAAAACCTTTATTGTGTATGTAATTGAAAATGATCCCACCTTTAATTTTTTATATTTCTTTTATATCAATATAAGAAATATTATTTATATTTGAATGCAGATGATAGACAAAAATAATCCGATTACACTATAAAAGAAAAAATCACACTTTAAACTAAAAAAATAGAATCAACTATATGATAGATTATTCCTACTACCAATTATTATCAACCTTACTCTACTACTAAGTGGATTCATATCTTAAAAATCTAATGTATGTCTATACCATAGACCATTTAATTATCCTTTCACTTACCATTATTAGAAATACTATATATGAAGATATATATTGGTTGAGGTGCATATGTGGTGTGTGAGAACAAAAACCTTATAGGCACCACAAAGAGATATAATCTCCAAAAATTCTGCATTATTAGGTTATCTTATGGGTGTGTCAATAAAAAATTTATAATAATAATATATCTAATAAAAATAAATAAACATTCATATAATGCATAAGATCCACCTATATGAATTATATAATAATAAATGGTGTCTCTTACACCACCAAAATAAGTTATATTGAAATCACAGAAAACACCTCTCACACTAGCTGTATTTTTTATGGAAATGTGAAATAATGGGGGATAATTTAATTTTATGAATGATAAATAATGAAAGAAAAAACCCAATGGAAAAAACATTGAAATAATGATTTGATATGATAAAATGATAAAGTTGAGATAATGATAATGAAATAAATTGATAAATTTGACATCAAGTTGATTTTAATAATTATTAAGTTAGTAATAATAGTATAAAATGGTCATATCAAATTTATGAAATAATGGATATTGAGTTTGAATGAATAAATTCATAAATTAAAGGAGATATCAGACACGGTATAATAGAGGATTTTGGAAATAGCTCAGTAAGAGCCCCTGCATCTCATCTCCTTAGGTTGAGAGGTTTTTAATATTTCTCCCCCCATTTTAATTTAGTTCATATAACCTATTCACCCATTTTTTTATGTAATGACCATAAATTCAATAACCTAGAGCCAATGACTATTTTATTACATTTTATTATGATACATAGTATCACATGTCCATGTATATTTAATTTTACTAGTCTTAAAAACCCCAATAAATAATTGGTTTCCATTTTATAATAGAGATACAATATATAACATAGTATACGTAAATAATTTTTTCCATTGAAAATCATTCAATGATTCATTCTTCATATTATGTTTAAAATTAAAAAAATAAGGATGATCCCAAATTTTCAGTAAGGATTCCATATAACTGATGATATCATATTTAAATAATTTATGATAAATATGATAAGGTAAATAAAAAAATATAATTCCTTAAATCAATAACTTGAGAATGAAATACATCCATGAATAATATCAAATTAATAATTTTGTGAATAATAATAAGTTATTAATTTATGGAATATATAATTTCATAGTCCATGATCAAGGCCTTGGGCCAATAGATTTTCAAATTTGTGTAGATACCAGCAAAAACCCTATTTAATTTGGAAAAACAACTATTTTTTACAATTAGACTCATTGATTATTTAAGGGTATATGTAATTTTAGTCCACACCCATCTATTCATGCCCAATTCATTATTTTTATATTGAATGGTCAATTTAATAAATATATAATATTACTTATTAAAAAATATCTCTATTGAGTAAATAATACAAAATATCAATATTTCTAGTCAATAAAATAAATTTCATATTAAAAACCATAAGGATATATGGTATAAAATTCAAGAAATTATCATCCAGATGACTCAAATAATATAGATATTCTTAATTAAATATTATTAGAATAATGTAAATGTTTCAAGAGAAATTTAATGGCCACAAAATTAAAAAGTGGTAAAAGATGACTATAAGTTCATAAGAAGTACAAGTTTGCTAACAAATTCAAAATATTTTGGATAATAGAAGAAAAAATAAGTGAAATATTTAAAATAAATTATCAATAAATAATTTTTTAAAATATTTAAAATATATATAAGAAGATAAATAACATAAGTTGGTTTTACGGAAGGAAAAATACTTTAATTAATTATTCATTAAAATTAAATACTCATTTTTACTATGTTTAAATATCTTTAAAATTGACCCTTTTTAAAACATTATAATGGTTCCTCTTAAACATTATAAAAATATAGGACAACATATGATATCCTCAATAAATAATTTGTGTAAATAAAAAGTAATTTTGTTAAAATACTAATCATTTATTTTTTGGAATAAACTTTAAAAGAGAGGATAAGTTTAAAGAAAACATATAAAAAACTTAAATATAATAACAAAAAAATTGAGTTTGAGAGGGATATTTTATAATATTTCTTTAATAATAAATATATGAAATCCCAAAAAATGAGATTGTAAAATAAATTCAACCCCATTGGTAACTTTTAAATTATAACACATTGAAAGAATAATATTATCTCTAAAATTTAATAACCATTAAGAAATATACTTTTGTAAAGACCCGGAAATTTCAAGGAAAATTTTTTCTTAATTTTCTTTGGAATTTTACAAGAACGCAGTTTCTAACAGCACTTGATTCTGAGGCCCGAAGTGCCCGGAATCAATTTCTGAAGTTTGGCTTGGGTACGTTCAGTGAAAAAATGAGCGGGTTTTCCTATCTTTTGAACTGGTGCTCGGAATTGAAATCCGATGGCACCGATGAACTCACAACGCTGGTAATCGCTTAAGGGAACCTTTACCATAGTTGCGTTTGTGCGGGTGAAGAAGTTAATTTTTGGGGTTTAATTAAAAAAGTAAATAAAATTGTTGAATCAATTTTATTTCATGTCATGTGGTTAACTTCCCCCATGGGAAGTTGGTGGTGGTCCCACATCCACCCAACTTCCCATGTGTGGATATTTGAAAGGGGTGGGGCCCACACGAACCCCCCACCTTTTCAAATTCCTTAAACTCCCTAACCCCTCTTAACCCCTCACTTTCCTAACCCCTCTAAACCCCCCATTTATGTTTTGTTAACTTATCACCTCATTAATTTTATAACATCTTATGTTAATAACTTAAGTGAGTTAAATGTGGGTTTTGAATTTTCAAACTCTTGAAATTCAAATGGTTAGGTTGTTTTAATAAAATAAGACTTAGTCTTATTTTATTATTGTTAGAGTTATGCAACCTTGAGAGGATTGGGGAAGCGGTCTTCTTCTTCTTTAACCTTGACGAAGAACGCGAAAACACCGTTCTTCAACGAAGAACTTCTCCGCCGAAGAACACAGTTCTTCCGCGACGCCATATCCGCGACGCGCTGTTCTTCTTCTGCGTCGTCTCTTCCGCGACGGTTTTCCGCGATGAAATCGCCTTCAACGACTTTGAATCCTCGCTTCGTGACGTCGACGTTCTTTTCCCGCGACGCCCGACCTCCGCGACGCTCATCTTCCGCGACTCGTTAAGGAACATCGTTCCTGAACCGAGGTAGGGGATTATTTTATTTAATTATTTTCCGTTCATGAATCTAGTTTATCGATTATCATGGATTTTTGACTAGATGATATCGTTTAACGAGAGGGGGGCCGGACCGCAAAAACACGGCCGAACCCCCTCCTATGTTCATGTTTGATTCTTTGTGGATGGAACAGAATGGCGAGGTGCCGTCGCACTACGCGGGAATCACACGGCAAGTATTACGTGACGCCGTCGCGTCGCGTCGTGGAAGGAAGTTTAAGAACACGATGCCGTCACGCCACGTTGAAGAAAACCAAAGAACCACGGTCGGAGTCGGGCCGCGGCGAAGGGGCGCAGCGCCATCGGGTCGCGCTGGAAAACTACAAAGACGACGCTATTCGTTTTGTCATGCGAATTGACGGGCGACGATGAAGCAGGCCGTTTTAGCATTTGAATCCCTTCTCAGTGAATTTGGGGTCCTGAGGGGATCATAGGCGAAGACGGCAGGAGGAACGGACCACCGGAGCGTGTTCGGTGGTCCGTGGAAGGCGGCGGCGGCGCGCCGCCGGAGGGTTGGCGGCCGGCGGATCCGCCGCCGGACTCAATTAGCGGCGGACGGGGGAGTCGCGCACCCCGCTCCGCGAATCGGCTCGGCCACTCTGGCCGAGCCGCGGCTGGCCGGTCGGGCCGGGCCCAGTTGGGTCGACCCGGTTCGGCCGACCCAGGGGGGGTCGGGCCGGGTCGGCCCTGGCCTAGACCCCTGTTTTCGGACCACTTTTGGTCAAATACCCATATCTTGAGCTGTAGACCTCCGATTGACGCGCCATTAGCGGAAACACAATCCTTGGATCGAGACGGTCGTTTAGGTATATTACACTCAAGGTTTTAGAGAACTTTGGGTTCGGACGGTTTGGTTCGTACACGAAACCAACCGGGCCCTCGGAGCGGAAACGCTCGTAACTTGAGCTCCGGACGTCCGATTGACGTGTCGTCGACTATGTTGGATTCCTCTTAGTGAGACAGATCTTTTTTCTTACTCCGCTCGAGGTTTGGATGCCGTCGGAGTGCGGTCGGGTTGGTTCCCTCATGAAACCAACCGGGCCCCTAGAACGAAAAAGCCAATAACTCACAGATCGGGCGTCCGATTGACACACCGTCTGTCTTGTTGATTTTCTATTGATGAGAAGGAACTTTTGGAATACTTATCCCGAGTTTTGGATACAGTTTGATAGTGGTCGGGTTGGATCGCACCCGAAATCCAACCGGGCCCCTGGAACGGAAAAGCTGATATCTTTCAGACAGGATGTCCGTTTGACGAACCGTCAGCGGCGTTGTTGATCACGTTGAGAAACGGTCCCAATGAGTATACCCTATGAGAGTTCGGGGTACAGTTGAGATACATATGGGATTGGTTCGCTCACGAAACCAACCGGGCCTCTGGGATGAAAACGGTAGAAACTCACAGACCGGGCGTCCGATTGACGCGCCATCTGTTGCGTTGAGACCCCTATTATGAGGCGGTCCTTGAGATACTTCTTCGCGGGACTTTGAGATATTTGGAGTATAGACCAGTAGCTCGTGGAGCAGACCCTCCCAGAGACAATCGTACGGAGTACGGAGACCGTGTAGCTGGCTGAGACCTGACGACTGTTTGACCGACTCAACTTGGAGTGAGTCGACTAGCCCAGTGGACGGAGCACTACTTTGTGAGGTGCAGACCCATGGCAGATGGAGAACTACTTGTGTGATAGTGCAGACCCATGGTACTCGTCCGGAGAGTACCTCAGCAGGCTACTAGGGGGTGTGCACTACTGTGTTTGGGTGACATACCTCGGAGGGAAGCACTAATGTGTCTGGGTGGCTGACCCGCGATACTCGATAGGAGGAGTACCTCAGTAGTCTTAGGTTAGTGAGCAGTACCTCGGAGTTGTGACAAGACCACTGTACACTCCAGAGACGGATCTCTTCAGTAGTTATGGTTTCGATAATTAAAATCCTGGTTTGAGCTGAGTCTATGACCTTTATGTTTCCTCAATATTGAGATGGGTTACTTGATAACTTAGGTATATGTATGGGAATATACCTGGGTAGTGGTTATCCGTTGATTTCACAATCCTTGTGTTTCCTCAGGATTGAGATGGGTTACTTGATAACTTAGGTATATGTATGGGCATATACCTAAGTAGAGGTTATCTGTTTAGATATTCTTTGTGGTTATCCTTGTTGGTTTTAGTGAGACCTTGAGGGTCTAGGGGTCCCTACTGAGTATCTTTATACTCACCCCTGCACGGGCTATGCCCGCACCTCGTTGTGTTGGTTGCAGACGACGGGAATTGCTGACAGAGGCCGAGTGTTCGAGGACTGGACGGTACCCGGAGGTTGACTACACAATGAGTCAGTACCCGGAGGTGGACTACACGACGAGTCAGTACCAGGAGGTGGACTACACGATGATACGACACAAGGAGGAGGTTGACGGGCGAGACTGTTGAGGAAGCTATCTGTACCTACCCTTCAGGTAGGATCCGTGGTGGACGACCAGGAGTTGCACCATCTGTACCTACCCTTCAGGTAGGATCCGACGAGGACGACCCAGGAGCTGCTTCCTTTCTTCCAGCTGTTGTCTTTTTCTGTTGTACATTGTTCAGTTGTAGTTGTACTTTCATTTGGGTTTGTATTCTGGCCCATTTACTTTTCAGCACTTTCTTTTGTACTTAGTGTTTTGCTTCCGCTTATACTCTGGGGTGTTTTGTTTACTTTTATAAATGCAATGCCTTCCCAGTTATCGGGATTTACGCCTTTGGTGCTAGTCGCCAGCCCCTGGCCTATGGAAGGCGGGCTTGGCGTAGTCACATCACAGGCCCCGAGGACGGGTCGTGACAAATTGGTATAAGAGGAGTCGGTTCTACCACAGAACTTATAAATATGATATTTTCTTTCTGTGAATAAATAATGTTAAGGGTACCAAGTGTGGTCTTCAGTTCAGGGAGTCCAGTGTTGGTGCGGGCGGCTGATGTATCCATACACCAGGACCCTGAAAACTGATTTCCGACTTTGTGCATGAAAACACCGATTGCAAGTGTGCTTTCAAAGGTTTTCCCTTAAAACAGCTCAAACCAGGTCAGCTCACCAGGTATAATCGTTTGACCGTGTTACGTTGTTTCTTTCAGGATGCGTTTTCTCAGACGACCAGCTAGAGCCCCGAGAGTGGTTTGTACTGACAGCCCGCCGAGCGACGTGGCCTCAGTACAGGTCCCTTTTCCAGTTGAGGCACCAGCGGTACTACTACCCGTTGGGCCACCAATGCCACCAGCCCCAGCAGCAGAGGGTGCACGTCGCTTGAGCGCACTGCACGAGTTCCAGCGCCAGAGGCCACCCAGGTTCCAGGGAGGGATGGACCCGCAGGCAGCTGAGGATTGGCTGGAGGTTGTGGTGAGAGTCTTCAGGCTAGTGGGGACGCCGGCAGACTTCATGGTGATCTTTGCTGCCAGCCTCCTTCAGGCAGCAGTAGGCAGGTGGTGGAGCCACTTGTTTCAGTTTTTCGACGGGATGACCTTCACATGGTAAGACTTAGAGACCTTCTTCAGGGTGGATTTAGTGCCAGTAGCTCTACACCCCAAGCGTGTACAATAGCTTCTTCCTTTTCCGCGTGTTTTACAATCATTAGCCGAGTCATCTGTGGGCAGTAGACATATGATGCAGAGGTCCAGAAGGACCAGACTAGCATTTGGACGATCTCGTGTTTTAGGACCGGTGGTGCGGGGCACCCGAGGTGGGGTCAGAGCCAAGCATGCCAGAAACGAACAATGTTACTCCTGCGGCGGGAAGGGTCACCTGGCACGTGACTGTCCAACTCCTCGTACAGTTGATCCGCAGGCATTGGAGGATCCACTCAGCTAGAAGCAGCGACGAGTTCTTGAGCAACAGCCGAGCAGTGGACAAGGCAGTAGAGCTCCGGGAGCAGGTGTACAGGAACATAACTAGTGTATACATCCCTTGTACTTCTAGTTCCAAGTTGTTGTTGTATTCGTGTCTTTGTACTATGAGCTGCAATAATAAAAAGACATTTATCTTTGTTTGCTTTCCTATCCTTTTGTTTGGTTGATACTGAGTGGTCCCGGTTAAAACTGTTGACTTGACCCTCAGTTTTGAGATTTCTATTGGAGGTGACCCAATGACCTCACACTGATGCCGACAGTGTGACTCGACCCTTGGAGGCGAGAGTGACAGTTGGATCTCTTAGTAGTTACGTCGAGGCCTTACGACGTCATCCATGGCATGAATGCGTCATTCATGTCAGGATTGACTGTATTAGGCAATGGGCGTGGTTCATCCAGGGGATGAGACCGAGTTTCTCTTTTCAGCAAAAGAGAAATTTTAGCAGCTCTTTCAGATCATAGGCAAAGCAGGTTCAGATCATCCAGGAGCGGATGAAGACTGCACAGTGGAGTAAGAAACAGGAAACCGGCTCCAGTCTTAGAGACTCGAGCATGTTAAATGTTAAAGAAGAGGAAGCTTAAAGGAGAGATGAGTCTGCGAAGCAGCAGACGTGGAGGCAGAGCTAGGAGAGCAGCATGAGGTGGTGTACATCTTATCATGGTACAACCACCCGCCTTAGTTATTCCCGCCAGGCTCAGGGAGCTGGAGGGCGGAGGAAGAGTGTGGCTACATGCGGTCAAGGAGTGTGACCCAATGGCTCTAGAAATGATTCAAGGGACAGTTTGTGTCCACTACTAGCTGCTATAGTAACAGACGTCTATATGAATCATTCCTTACTTTTACAAATCTTGTTCCAGACCTAGAGTTTCCGGTAAGCCGTGGACTTGACCCTCACGTATGGAGATACCTTGGGAGGAGACTCGATAATCACACTTACACCGACAGTGTGGTCAGACCTTCAAGGCAAGAGTTCTGGTTGGAATCTCTTGGTGGCAGCGTTGAGGCCTTACGACGTTAGTTTGAGTATGGAATGGGCAATAACTATTCATACTCAAATTGACAGTTTTAGGAAAACATCGGGATGAGTTTTCCTTGGTCGGCGAAAAGGAAACCCTGGGCAGCACAAGTTAAACTCTTTCACAGAAGGGTGTGACCGATCACTCTTGAGTCGGCCAAACTTACCCTCGTGGCGGCAGTCGTTTCAAGTTCCAGTTCTAATAGGAATTGGAGACCTCTAGAGTTCGAGGATGACGATCACATCCTTATACGGGTCTCACCTCGACGAAGTTTACGGAGTTGTGGCCAAGGTGGCAAGTAAACTCTGAGGTTCAACGGACCTTTCTAGGTCCACAGCTGGGTAGGTGAGGTGGTTTACCGCTTGACCCATCCACCTCAGTTACACCAGGTGCATGAAGACTTCCACGTATCTCAACTGAAGAGATACGCGCTCGACCCTTCGCATATCATCGACCATGAGGAGCTGGACGATGGCGATGAGGTGTTTTTCATGGAAGTTTCAGTGGAGATCGAGGATCGACAGGAGTGGATCCTATGAGGATGATCGATTCCTCGGGTGAGCTTTCTTTGGCAGTACGGAACCTCCAGGTAAGCACTTGGGAGCGGAAGGCTCAGATGCGTGCTCTGTACCGATTTTGTGACCCTAGTTTGTGTTGAAGCTTTACGGGGACGTAAAGCCCTGAGGTGGGAGTAATTTAAAGACCCGGAAATTTCAAGGAAATTTTTTTCTTAATTTTCTTTGGAATTTTACAAGAACGCAGTTTCTGACGGCACTTGATTCTGAGGCCCGGAGTTCCCGGAATCAATTTCCGAAGTTTGGCTTGGGTACGTTCAGTGAACGAACGAGTGGGTTTTCCTATCTTTTGAACCGGTGCTCGGAATTGAAATCCGATGGCACCGATGAACTCGCAATGCTGGTAATCGCTTAAGGGAACCTTTACTGTAGTTGCGTTTGTGCGGGTGAAGAAGTTAATTTTTGGGGTTTAATTAAAAAAGTAAATAAAATTGTTGAATCAATTTTATTTCATGTCATGTGGTTAACTTCTCCCATGGGAAGTTAGTGGTGGGCCCACATCCACCCAACTTCCCATGTGTGGATATTTGAAAGGGGTGGGGCCCACACGAACCCCCCACCTTTTCAAATTCCTTAAACTCCCTAACCCCTCTTAACCCCTCACTTTCCTAACCCCTCTAAACCCCCCATTTAAGTTTTGTTAACTTATCACCTCATTAATTTTATAACATCTTATGTTAATAACTTAAGTGAGTTAAATGTGGGTTTTGAATTTTCAAACTCTTGAAATTCAAATGGTTAGGTTGTGTTAATAAAATAAGACTTAGTCTTATTTTATTATTGTTAGAGTTATGCAACCTTGATAGGATTGGGGAAGCGGTCTTCTTCTTCTTCAACCTCGATGAAGAACGTGAAGAACACCGTTCTTCAACGAAGAAATTCTCCGCCGAAGAACACGGTTCTTCTGAGACGTCGTATCCGCGACGCGACGTTCTTCTTCCATGTCATCTCTTCCACGATAGTTTTCCGCGACGAAATCGCCGTCAACGACTTCGAATCCTCGCTTCATGACGTCGACGTTCTTTTCCCGCGACGCCCGACCTCCGCGACGCTCGTCTTCCGCTGCTCGTTAACGAACACCGTTCCTGAACCGACGTAGGGGATTATTTTATTTAATTATTTTCCATTCATGAATCTAGTTTATCGATTATCGTGGATTTTCGACTAGATGATATCGTTTAACGAGAGGGGGTCCGGACCACATAAACACGACCGAACCCCCTCCTATGTTCATGTTTGATTCTTTGTGGATGGAACGGAATGGTGAGGTGCCATCGCACCACGCGGTAATCACACGGAAAGTATTACGTGACGCCGTCACGCCGCGTCGTGGAAGGAAGTTTAAGAACGTGACGCCGTCGCGCCGCGTCGAAGAAAACCAAAGAACCACGGTCGGAGTCGGGCCGCGGCGAAGGGGCGCGACGCCATCGGGTCGCGCTGGAAAACTACAAAGACGACGCTATTCGTTTTGTCATGCGGATTGACGGGCGATGACGAAGCATGCCGTTTTGGCGTTTGAATCCCTTCGCAGTGAAGGTGGGGTCCCGGGGGGACCATAGGCGAAGACGGCAGGAGGAACGGACCACTGGAGCGCGTCCGGTGGTCCGCAGAAGGTAGCGGCAGCGCGCCGCCGGAGGGTTGGCAGCCGGCGGATCCGCCATCGGCCTCAATTAGCGGCGGGCGGGGGAGTCGCGCACCCCGCTCCACGAATCGGCTCGGGCACGCTGGCCGAGCCGGGTCGGCCTGGGCCCAGACCCCCGTTTTCGGACCACTTTCGGTCAAATACCCATATCTTGAGCTGTAGACCTCCGATTGACGCGACGTCACCGGCAAGGCGATCCTTGGATCGAGACGGTCGTTTAGGTATATTAAAATTAAGTTTTCGGAGAACTTTGGGTTCGGCCGGTTTGGTTCGTACACGAAACCAACCGGGCCCTCGGAGCGGAAATGCTCGTAACTTGAGCTCCGGACGTCCGATTGACATGTCGTCGACTATGTTGGATTCCTCTTAGTGAGACGGATCTTTTGTCTTATTCATATCGATGTTTGGATGCCGTCGGAGTGCGGTCGGGTTGGTTCGCTCACGAAACCAACCGGGCCCCTGGAACGAAAAAGCCAATAACTCACAGACCGGGCGTCCAATTGACGCATCGTCTGTCTTGTTGATTTCCTCTTGATGAGACGGAACTTTTGGCATACTTCACCCGAGTTTTGGATATAGTTGGATAGTGGCCGAGTTGGATCGCACCCGAAATACAACCGGGCCCCTAGAACAGAAAAGCTGATATCTTTCAGACAGGACGTCCGTTTGACGAACCGTCAGCGGCGTTGTTGATCACGTTGAGAAACGGTCCCAATGAGTATACCCTATGAGAGTTAGGGGTACAGTTGAGATACGGCCGGGATTGGTTCGCTCACGAAACCAACCGGGCCTCTGGGATGAAAAGGGTAGAAACTCACAGACCGAGCATCCGATTGACGCGCCATCTGTTGCGTTGAGACCCCTATGACGAGGCGGTCCTTGAGATACTTTTCGTGGGACTTTGAGATACTTGGAGTATCGACTAGTAGCTCATGGAGCGGACCCTCCCAAAGACGACCGTACGGAGTACAGAGACCGTGTAGCTGGATGAGACCTGACGACTGCTTGACCGACTCGACTTGGAGTGAGTCGACTAGCCCAGTGGACGGAGCACTACTTTGTGAGGTGCAGACCCATGGCGGACGGAGCACTACCTGTGTGACAGTGCAGACCTATGGTACTCGTCCGAAGAGTACCTCAGCAGGCTATTAGGGGGTGTGCACTACTGTGTTTGGGGGACATACCTCGGCGGAAAGCACTACTGTGTCTGGGTGGCTGACCTGCGGTACTCGACAGGAGGAGTACCTCAGCAGTCTTAGGTTAGTGAGCAGTACCTCAGAGTCGTGACAGGACCACTGTACACTCCAGATACGGAGCTCTTCAGCAGTTACGGTTTCGATAATGAAAATCCTGGTTTGAGCCGAGTCTATGACCTTTATGTTTCCTCAAGATTGAGATGGGTTACTTGATAACTTAGGTATATGTATGGGCATATACCTGGGTAGTGGTTATCCGTTGATTTCACAATCCTTGTGTTTCCTCAGGATTGAGATGGGTTACTTGATAACTTAGGTATATGTATGGGCATATACCTAAGTAGAGGTTATCTATTGAGATATTATTTGTGGTTATCCTTGTTGGTTTTAGTGAGACTTTGAGGGTCTCGGGGTCCCTAATGAGTATCATTATACTCACCCCTGCATGGGTTATGACCGCACCTCGTTGTGTTGGTTGCAGACGACGGGCAGTGCTGACGGAGGCCGAGTGTTCGAGGACTGGACGGTACCCGGAGGTGGACTACACGATGAGTCAGTACCCGGAGGTGGACTACATGACGAGTCAGTACCCGGAGGTGGACTACATGACGAGACGACCCACGGAGGAGGTTGACGGGCGAGAGTGTTGAGGAGGCTATCTGTACCTACCCTTCAGGTAGGATCCGTGGTGGACGACCAGGAGTTGCGCCATGTGTACCTACCCTTCAGGTAGGATCCGACGAGGACGACCCAGGAGCTGCTTACTTTCTTCCAGATATTGTCTTTTTCTGTTGTACTTTGTTCAGTTGTAGTTGTTCTTTCATTTGGGTTTGTATTCTAGCCCATTTAATTTTCAGCACTTTCTTTTGTACTTAGTGTTTTTCTTCCGCTTGTACTCTGGGGTGTTTTGTTTACTTTTATAAAGGCAATGCCTTCCCAGTTATCGGGATTTACGCCTTTGGTGCTAGTCGCCAGCCCCTGGCCTATGGAAGGCGGGCTTGGGGTAGTCACGACACGGGCCCCGAGGACGGGTCGTGACAACTTTCTTGTAAAATAAATCTAAGAGGTCATTATATTGACAACATAAAAGAAAATAAGTGAATAATATCAAATATGTTTCCATGGAGTGGAAATTGAGATGAAATATCTTACCACATGCATACACATTGTTGAATGTTCCAAAAAATGGTATAATAAATATATATTTATTATTCATACATAACATAACCATATAGAGATATATAATAACAAATATAATCCACTTGTGATAAAATATCACACATTTTCTATAAATCTTTCATTATTAACAATGATCTGGGTGTTAACTACTTCATTTTTCATGTATTTTTTTATTCAAGGGTTATAGTAATAATGTATTTATAATATTAATATCATATCAATAATTTTCATAATTATATAATAATTATAACTTTTTATAATATATATATTTTTATAATATATATATATTTAATCATCCATGAAAAGTGGACATGAAAATTGAATTGCATTGATTCATGGAGGTGGTAGTCCACACACACATGATCTATGATACCTTTTTTTAATAGGTGGAAGGGTATGGAATTATATGATATATAAAATTTTTAAAAATTATAATTATTTAATAATTATCAAATATATTCATTATTTCCAAAATTATTACTATCCATATAAGGCGGTAGTGGAAAAAAATTACCTTGGTTCATGAGGTTGTAGCCCCCCGTGTACACGAGGGTTGGTTTTCTTTCAAATTTTATGGGGAAGAAAGTGAATAAATATGATTTAATAAATATACTAAAATATTATTACATTATATATAATAATTTTATTATATTATAATCATTAATAAATAATTGAATTTGTTAAAAAGAGAAGAAAAATGAAAGTGTTCGGTTATGATGTTTACATCTTATTTGATAGAACTCCTTTATATTACCTCTTAAAGACCCTATGGTTGGTATTTTGGGAAGTAAAAACCCCCTATAATGTGTATAAGGATGTTGGGTATATATTTCTATAGGTTTTGGTATGGCTAAATGGCTCAATATGTGTGAATAAGTGAGTATAGGAGGTATATTTTTATATGCGAGGTCAGTGGAACACTTGTAATTTATAAAAGATTTCAAATATTATTAAGTCACCTTCTTGGAAAATGGATCCAAAATGAATAATATTATAAGTATATAGATTTTTAGTTTAAAAAATTGACAACTATTATTTTGAAAAAAATTAGGTCATTTTAATCCTTCCCCTTTTGGATTAACCCTTAGTAAAACTGTTTTGACCATCACTGTGGTGACCAATTTTTACTTTTTTTACTATTCATAATGACCAAATATGAAAGTGAACTCATTTAAAAATTTGTACTTGTTGATTCCAAATATTGAAACCATTTTATCAAATTCCATTCTTATATGTGGATTTAATTTATTTAAAATAAACCCATACAACATGGTGAAAACAATTTTTTCATAAAAATGATTTTTTCAACAATAAGATGGTCTTACATTAACTATATGACTCGTAATAATTATTATATGAATTTAAATTAATATAGTTATATATATATATATTCAATAAATTTCATTTAAATAATTCATTATCAGATATTATTTTAATTAATTAAAATTTAATAACTTTGTGAGACTAAAAATAGTTTTATGAATAATATCTTTTTCCTCCAAACGATCTTGTATTTATTTATATCAAATTAATAATCTATACATAGTAAATTGTAAAAATTGTAAGAAATTATTATAAATAAAATTATTATTAGGTAAATAATATATTTTTAATTCTTCACACAAGATAATTTCGTTGGGAAAAGTTCAAAAAATAATATTAGGCTTTTTTGATAGATTAAGTTAAAAATCTATATTCATCTATAAAATTAGAATTTTTTAAATGAAATATGAAAAATATACATCGTAATATATTATTATGAAATTAAAATTATCTATTACTATAATTGAATCACTGGTTTTACATTTTTCCCTCTGAAAAAAAATTCATCCCTGAAAATTAATTGGATATTACTTCCAAAATAAATTAGGGTAGTTCTTATTTATAAAATACTTATGTTCAAACATTGATTTCTATATTTTATGATTTCTCCAATTTATATTTACCAGTGGATTCATCAAGTTCTTCAATAGTTTTTCTTTGATTCAAGGATTTAGATAGGACATTCACATTAAGATAAATATGATTCAAATTTTATCTATGCATAGGTGATCATGTGAATTGGGACTGGCATATACATCATTAAAAATGAGATTTAGAACATGTTATGTACTTTAGATTTTTTCAGTTTAATTTCTTAATGGTAATACATTTCTCCAATTCTTTCCTTAATTTCAAAATATATGATGTACCTAAGTCTTAGTCTATCTTTCTTTTTAAACCACATAACACCCTTACATAGTGATACTATCAAGAAAAAATGATATTTCAAATGAAATTACATATCTTTCCATCGATTTTTGGCAAAGATATTTTCCTAATTTTATCATATTTCATATGGATCTGAATAGTCTATACCTTAAATGTTTTCCCATCAACTAGTTTTGGGCCTATGACCTTTATTTCACCAACATCATCCCCTCATTTTGTAATTTCATCTCTTTGAATGTAGTGATTCATATAACACCATTTGAATACATGAATAGAATATGTTGTCATAATTAAACTCAAACAAAGCTAAATAATGATCCCACATACCTTGAAATTCTTCTGACTATAACCTTAACATGTCATATAATGTTTGAATAGTAATTTTGAACTATCCATCCATTTTAGGATGATAAGTGGTTCTCAAATAAATATTTGTATCCAAATCCATATAAAGGATTTTATATAATTTCTATATACATAAGGGTTCATGATCATATGTAATTGAAATAGGTTCATCATGAAGTATTACAACTTCATTAATATAGATTCATGTGAGTCTCTGAAGGTGTAATTTTTTTCTTATAATGATGTAATGTGTTGATTGGGAAAGGTGATTAATAATAATACATATGTAATCATTCTTTGTAGAATTATTATTAAATAAAGGTAAAATTATATATTAATATTATCCCATTTCAAGATAGGAATAGGTAGAGTTTTCATGACTCCTCTATGATGTTGTCTCTATACCTTCACCTACTAAAAAACAAAGTATCTTGTTACGTATTTATAAATATTATGCTTCAAATTATCCCACCAAAAATTTTCCTTCAATTCCCAATATGAATTAGTACTACTGGGGTGTATATTGAAATTTAAAATATGAGAATCATTTAATAATTCTAATTTTATATTTGGTATAGATGGATCACAAACCATATTTCCAAATTTTATAACACCATATTTATAAATTATGTATTCCAATTTTGCAACATTTATGACTTTAAATTGCTTTTTAAAATATTCATCATCATTCTAAGAACATTTTATCTTTTTAAGTAATTATTTATTGGAAATAATTTGAATAAAGTTTGATGTTTCCTTTTCCTTAATAAATATCAAATCCATGTTTACCAAATCCATGAATAAAGGATAGTTGTAAATCCTAATATTGTTTAGGACTGTATGGTATTTCCCAATCAATGCATATGCTACCTAATTTTCCATATTTGATTGGTAGTTCATTGAGAAATAATAATAATTGAGTAGCTTAATCCATCACCTTTCCTCATGTTAATCACTTTTTCGGAAAAGATTTATTTCAAACTCATATGATAAGTTTATATCTCATATCCATCACCATAGAGAGAATTTCTCCATATATTTAAGGAAATTATTACAGGTTCAAAATCAATATCATGGTTTGTATAATTCCTTTCCTTGAAATTTAACTTCCTTAATGCATATTAAATAATTTTATCATTCTTCATAAGTACCCAACTTAGTCCCTTATTAGATGCATCATTATATATTATCAATACTTATTTTCTGGGTGGTATGTTCAATATCATAGAACTAATTAATTTTATCTATAAATATATAAAATATTATTCAAATTACAGTATCCATATTAACATGACCCCATTATGTGAAATCTTGGTTTATTGGTTAGCTAGTCGGGTAATATTTTTAACAAATAACTCATAGTTACCATCCAATCCAAGGAATCAACTTACCATAGTTATGTTTGTTAGTGTATTAGAATATTCTTGATTTTTTAGAACCACCTCCCTCTAAAGATACCATAATGAATGAATAGAGATAATGACCTCAAGTGTCACCTCTAGTAGGCCCCGGGTTGGTGACTATAATAGAGGATATAAGAATCTCAAATATATAGGAGGTATTACCCTTTATAATAAAAATGGATTGGGAGATAGGATCAAAAAACACTAACCATATTCAAAAGATAATATAAAATAATCCCAAAACCAACCCTCCATAAATGTATAAATTAAACCAATACAAATATAATTCTCCAATATACAAATAATACAACCCCTATAGCAGTAAATAAATATCACTCCAAAACCTAAGCTAGTAATGTATAGATCAGTCCCCAAATTTCCCCAAGTTTCCTGAAAAATAGTTTATATATTTATGATAACCATAACATGTATAATCAGTTTGGACATAAAAATGGTCTCAAGTGAACATGTCAAAAGGGCATTATAATGTTCCAATAAACCAAACTTATAACCAACAATAACCTAGAAATTTACAATAACAATCCTATCCACACCATGGCTCACTCACTAAATCAAACATCCAATATATAAATATAGAATCAAGATAATAACAAATCAAGGTTCCACACTGCCACTTCCCCACTAGTTTACCACTCCCATTACCTAACAATAAACCTAATATTCACACATCCCTTCCATACATGTCACATAAAAACCACATCACCTCACATCTCTCCCAAATAATCCTAGGCCATCTCTGATGTGGGTCAGGATGCATCACTACATACCCCGCCATTGTAAGGTCTATCATCCTATTCTAGTATCTAAAATCACCACACCATTTCATTCCCGAATACACCTAAGCTATCACACCTCATATCATCATATAAATAGGGAATTAGTGTATAATTAATGTGAAGGAATTCAACCATTTGACGTACTCCCACCATGATTGACCCCCATAATATATCACATCACATTACTATCACATCACATCTCATCCCACCCAAAAATACATGGTCCAATACACCACATCACTCTTGAATACATCTGGGCCATCGCTACTGAAATAATAGTGATGAAAAGGGGATAGATATCCATTCATATCACCACCAACCTAGACGTTTAGGAAACACCCAAAACCAATAACCTATGAGTGTTGGTAATATTAACCAACTATAGTGGATCCTATATATAAATAACCTAAAATACATGATATTCAAATATCGCACAATACCCAACCTATGGGTTCACATCAACTACACTAGTTCACACCATGTCACTACCATTGTACCACACATCAACTATCACAACCACTTCCCCCATTATATTCAACACACCACATCACCACCATACAAGACACACAATATTTTCCACATTAATTTAAATGTTCGGCTATTTTTATATATAAAATCTTCCACTAACTTCCATTAATAAGACACTTCATTCAAATTTAAATAAACCATTCATTTAACAATCAATTAATTAATCCATTTACCACATTACCATTTTAATCTCATATCATTTATTTACTGGCCTATTTTGTTTTTTGTTATAATATAACGTAATTCCATGGATAACCCGAACAAAAAAACAACCATAACAAAACAAGTCACACAATTCAAAATAACCAAAACTGAAACTCCTCAACCAATATCGTCATTGAATCAACTAATCCATCTCACCCCAAAAACAACACATCACAACCACCGTATATCCACAACAACTCTGTATAACTACCATTATCCACCACATGGCATACCAAAACCATATTTATATACACATATCATCAATTACAGCCAACAAATACATCACATCCCCATACATCACACATCGCAACCGGTTACCTTCATCACCACACAATAACTTTTGAAAACCCCATAGGGAAACACAAAATAAACAAGTAAACTAAACAAAATCACACATTTAATTCCACCATTATCCAAATATATCATTTAATTAATTATTTATTTAGTAAGATTATTATCACACAAACCTATTTTTCATGGGATACCAATTTAGTTTCCAAATATACATTATTTAACATTTTATTTAGGGTTTAATAAAACAAAAAAACATCATGGGTCTAAACAATTATCAACTACCTAATACAAAAGGCAAACAATAGAAATTATTTTCTATATCGGAAACTGCTGCACAAAATATTATCAACAATATATTCAAAGTATTAAATCATTTGATATCTACCGATACCCATAAATTTGAAATTATTCCAATTAATTGTATTTATTATGTTAATCATTAATATCCACCAAAATAAAACCAAATTCATGAAAATCCCACCCATATCATGTAAATAAGTAATAATAAGGATCATAGGACTCAAAGAATATTTTTGATATAATTTCACACTATAGGGAGAATAATAAAAAACCTAAAAAACCATGACTATGGAAGAAAACTATTGATAAACCATAAATAAACCAAATGATCATCAAAAACACATTCAAAACTCATCCAAAAAAATAACTCTAAAGAGAAACCCCAAATAAAAATGGGAGGAAAATAATGGGGAAAAGGAGAAGAAAATATTGTCGATTACTAAGTCACCCCCACCGAAACCCATGGTTCATGATGTGAGAAAGTGGCTAGAAGATCCTTTAAAAGGTGCTTAGGTTTAACCACAAATGGTAGATAATACAAGATAAATGAAAATAGAATCATACAAATTAGGATTACGAAAAACTGATAACTCACCCAATTTATGGTGTAAATTATATGTTTACACCATAAATTCTAGGGTCCCAAAAAACATACACTATAGATAAACCATTGAAGCTATAAAACCCTTGAGTCCTTAATATTTTATGAAATTAATGGAACCATAATCCAAAACAAACTTATGGGATAAAAACTATTCTTATAGTGTAAACTCTTTTTATACTCTGTATATTTTCCACATAAAATCCCTAAACCACAAGATTATCTAGCTTTAAAAATCCCTCTTTTTTTATCAACCCCTCTATTATGGCGTAAAAGGCCTGTTACAGTTTGGTTGCTGTTATAAGATCCACAAAACCTCTTAATCCTTATTAGAAACACCCCCAACATTAAATCATGGATAATGGATAAGCAATTATGGAATAGATAATTATAGCCTTTGTATTTGTGATATTAACTCACATTCCATCATTGAAAACAATATCTCCATGAAATGAAACTTTCTAAACCATTAATTTACATTTATTAAATTTCTCATATAACTATTTTCCTCTAAAATCCTCAATAATGATCCAAAAGTTATTATTAATGTCCTATAAGATTTTATAGTACACCAAGATATCAACAATAAACACCACAAAAAAGTTATAAATATATTAATCGAATAATAAAGTACTTACGTCCATTAAAAAATGTTTAATTTTTCAACCCAAATGAAATTATTTCAAACTTGTAATTTCTATACCACAAATAAAGTATTTTCTTTGGAATATATTCTTTTTTTAATTGTAATTTATGACACCTAGAAAAAATTTTAATCTTTAAAAAATATTGATATATGTGAAAGTGATTGAACAAGTCATCAATTTGAGGTTGATGATATTTTTTCATTTTATTAAGAACATTTATTTCCCAATAATAAATGAAAACCCTCAAATATCGACCTTTTTTATAGTGAAATGAAAAGAGGATCTCTGAGCTGCAAACCTGTGGAATATAAATCCCTTATAATAGAACTCAAAAAGTTGCTTCTTGAGATACACTACATATACAGTGTCTATTATATGGTTATTATTTGATAATGGTATTTCCCCATGGATCAAAACAATGGAAAATCAACTTCACACTCTAGTTTAAGTAAAGTTAATTCCCCAAGAAACACATAAATTTATTCCTACACAATATGTACATATTCAATTTGAAAATTACCTTTCTAATCTATAAATTAAATTTGTTCTTCTTCCACAATAATATAACATGGAAGAGCTGCTGGAGGTGGATCTAGGATTGAAACTAATGATGAAGTCTTCCCTCTAAATATAATGAATTAAATATCTTTACAATGAATATAAATTCCCTTATATTTTCAATAATTTTTTCATTGTATTTTGAAATAAAATATGTTACATGAATTACATAGAATTAAATCATAGGTATAATCATAATTTTTAAGAATATGGTATGTATATGTGTGATAGTTGGAATAGAATGACACATCATTGTTGTGATAATATTTCCACATGTAGTCTTGAATAAAAACTCATTTATTAAGGTGTTTGGGAATATATATTTTTGTTGTAAAAAATGGTATACATAAAAGATAAGGAATATATAGAATAAAATAAATCATTAAATTAATTTGAGGCTACAATTACATCACTTAATACCACATCTTTAGAAACTTATAAATTAGATGTAGGGATCTCATAAGCTCAGCATTCTCCCCTTAGCCTCTTCAGTGGTAGGTTCCCTTGATTCATGAGATATTATTGTAAATAAAATAAAATTTATCTAAACATTATGAACCAAATAGTAGTTAATTATTTCTACAAATAAAATTTAATAGAAAGATTACCCGTATCAATTCACTTGTAACAAACTCGAATACCCTTTATGTATTTTCCATGATGATTCTTTCCAAAAATTTTATATGATATAAATTTATTCATTCTCATTGTCTTATTTGATGTGTTATATTTTTCTTGGTTCTCAAATAAAATATTATTCTATTGACTTCCCTTGAAGATATAAGATCTATAAATTTCCTTATCTATCTCTATGCCACATAATATTATTTCATCATATGATAAAATTTTGAGAAACTACTGCACTTTAGATGCTTGGCAATAGAATATAAAATAAATGGTCAATATTTCATTCTAAAATATGTATATAATACATAGTATATGTATAAATTATTATAATAGTATCCTCATACTCTTTGACACTCTCTTATTTTTTTTTATTAAGGTGAGTAACTTTTTATTCATTTTAGTTTATTTCTCATGAGGAACATATTTTTCAAAGAATGTTAGTTTAAAAGCCCTTCATTACAGATGATATATTTCTTCTTCGTATCTATTATTCTAGATTATGTAAATGATTGACCAGAATATCTTATAATACAATATTAATCCATTATAACATTTTCCAATTCATTGAATCCTAAGGCCAGAAATAATTTTTTCATAGGACTTAATCCTTTTCCAGATACCAATGGATTAGTAGTTCTACTAAATTATAGAGGATTATGTTCTTTGAAATTATCCATTTTATGTGTATAATGAATTTTAACATCATTTTACTCCATATATGGAGGTTTATTAATCAAAATATTAGGAAGATACCTTGATGTATACTTGATTTTCTCAGCTACAACAGGAGTTGAATTAGCTTGATCATCATAGATCTCTATGCATTAGCCACAAGTATTGACTCCATTATTTATTCCATGATCTATTTATATAAAATTTAATAATCTGAATAATCTCCAAACATTTTTAATATTAAATCTTAGTACATTATTTTTTACCGCTTAACATAAATTGAAAATTTGTACATATATAATCTCATAATCGTAAACTTGGTTAGTTTGGGGACACCCTCAAATTCAAAAAAACAGAAATAATTCATAAGAGTTCATAAGGAAAAGTTGAATTAGCCCAAAAATATACCTCAAGAGTATCAAAACTGGTGTGTAGTAATGGAAAATTCACTAGGTTCTAAAATAATGGTTGACATAAAGTTAACAAGCTCCTATTAGGGATATTACCACTTGATTCATCAATGCTAAAACCACATCCTTTTATGGAATCTATAATGGTAAATATTTCTATGAAAATCACATAATCTATAAATTAGAAAAAAACATTTATAGTATTATCCTATAATTATGCATACCATAATATTCTTTCATTAGGTTATCCTCTTTATTCTATGTTTTCCTAAATCTAGTTCCAATAGTTTCTACTGAACTTACTCTGACACCAACTGTAACAACACCAAATCCAATAACCAAGAGTTAGTGACTAAATTATTTCATTAGAATAATATATAAGGGATCTTATCACCAATATCAATCAATTTAGTAGTCTTCAAAAAAACATATACAAACATGATTAAAATTTTATATTTGAAATAAAATATGAGCTGTGGTAAAAGTAAATAATCACCATCCTTGAAAATAATTGAAATATTCATTCTTCATATCTTGGGGAAAAATAAATGTGAGCTAAAATTCTTAGTAATTGTTTCATACAGTGAAATCTATCATGAGTAAATAAGGTATAACAAATATATCATGATAAATAAGAGAAAACATGTTACATTTTATCAATAACATGAAAAAAATTATCATTGATAATATCATATTAACAATATTATGTATAATAATAATTGAATTCAAAATTAATAAAATGCATAATTTCATATTTCAGGATCAATGCCTTATTCCAGCATTTTTTCAAATATTGTTATGTATACACTAAAATCCAATTTAATAAGGCCATTCAGCTGTTTTGTCTCATGAAACTCATCTATGTATTGAGGGGTTATGTAATTTAGGGCCACATATATCACTATATGTCTAAATAATTCCTCATATATTAAATGATCAATTTTTATCATAAAAAATATTCCTTATTAACACATATATGTATTGAGTAAAGAATAATAAATATCAATATTTCTAGTCAATCAAGTAACATTAATTATAAAACCCCATATATATAAATTGTATACAGTTTTGGAAATAAACATACACATGATATAAATTATATGGATATGAATGATGAAATATGATTATATAAAAATTAATTTTTCAAGATATTTTTAATGTCTAATAAAATAATAAGAGGTAAACGATGGTCATTGATTAGTTAAAAATATAATTCTTTTAATAAAATCAAATTTTTATAAAATAAAAAAATAGAATTGATACATTTAAAATAAATTTTCATGAAATAATTTTCATTTTTAAAACATTTTGATAACTTGTAAAATAATCTAAATATTTAAAAATATCCATGTGAGTGGGATAATCCATTAAATTGGTCTACATTAAAATAAATATTTTATTTAACTATAAATAAATAAAGTTCAAAATGAACCTCTAAAAACATTAGAATTATTTCATTAAAAAATTATAAAAAATCAAGGATAAAATAATATGTAATTTATTAATAATTTTTTAAAACAAAATGGAATTATATAAAACCATTCTGAAAAATATAGGCATGGATGAAAAGTGTATATCATCAAAAAGAAAAATACAATCAAAATTTATTTTAAATATATCGTAGTTTAATTCAAGTTCCAAAGAGTGGAAAAGTTAGTAAAAAATATGGAAACTATTTAAATATATATTGGATTATAAAATATATGGGTTTATGATGGATATATTATAATATTCCTTTAACAAAAAATGTATTGAATCCCAAAAAATGTGATTGGAAGTAAATTCTTATAACATTGGTAATTTTTAAATTACAACCCATTGAAATATTAAAATTGAATTACAAATTTAAACACCAAGAATAAATATTTTTTATTGTTAATTACATTAAATGGTTGGTATATAGACTATATAAATTAAAATTCTTGAATTATACCAAATATGTATTAGTGGAGTGAAATTAAGGAAAATCAATTACCTCATGCTTCCACTTAGTTTAAAATTCATTAACGTACAATATAATAAATTTATATGTTATATAATTAAATAAAATAACCATATTAATATTTATAAAATCTTATATGATCTACTTAGGACATCTTATCACCCATTTTTAACAATTTTTATTATTATCATTGTTTCGGGTGCTAATTACTATATTTTTCATGTATATTTTGATTCCAAGATTATGTTCATTGGGTTTTAATCATGGTTCTATTATATTTATAACTTTAATCATGATATATAAATTACACATATTTATAATCATCCAATAAAAGAGGATATGAAAAATGAATCACCTGACTTCTTGGAGGTGGTAGTCAACACGTATGTACTATTCATGTTATCATTTATTTAATTGGTTGATGTGTAAGGAAGTAAATGAAATATCTAATTTATAGATGCATAATTATTCCATAATTATAATATATATTCATTATTTTAGTCATTATGACTATCCATGTGAGGTTGGGGTGGAAAAAATTACATTGGTTTGCGAGGGAGAAGCCTTCCATACACACGAGCGATGGTTTTATTTCTCATTTGAAAAATAAGGAGTTGGATAAATATTATTACATAAATAGAATAAAATTTTATTTATATGGAAGATACTTTTTTTCTTGTATTATAATTTTTATAAAATACTTTATGTAAAAGAAAAATAATAATGAAAGTGTTCAGTTATGATGATGAACTTTTCTTCTAAAGGGGTCCTTTAGATATCCTCTTAAGGACCCTAGGGTAGGTATTTTAGGAGGACTGCGAAATCTATAAGGTGAATAATCAATCTTTGAAGATATTATTTTAGGATTTGGTAAATATAAAAGGATGAGTAAGTGTTAATAATTTAATGTGTGAGGTTCCCTTTTTTAAATGAGTTGGTTGACACACTTGTAATTTTCCAAAATTAAAAAAATCATTAAGTTACTTTCATATAAAAATTGATCTAAATTGAAACATATTGGATATTTATTAATTTATTTTTAAAATAAACTAAACCAATGCCATTTAAGCTAGTTTTTAATTTATTTTAACCCTTATATTTTTAGATTAAACCCCTGATAAACCAGTTTTAACCTTAATGGGGGTAAACAATTTTTGTCATTTTTACTATTCATAATTGAAAAATATGAAAGTAACCTAATTGAAAAATTTGGAAATCTTTATTATATGTTTTGAAACTATTTTATCAAATTTCATTTATATAATTGGAATGGATTAATTTAAATATTAACACACAAAATGTGATGAAATACTATTTTCATGGAAATGTATTTATAGAGCATAAGATAATTTTACATTAACTATATGACTTTTTAAAATAATTAAATAAATTAAAAGTCATATATATATATATATTACATATATTTCATTTAAATCATTCATTATTCCAGATTATTTTTTTAAATTTATGTTCAAAAAAATGTAAAATTAAAAACTATTCTAAAGAAAATATCCATTTTTTCTCCAAATGGTCTTATCTTTATTTTTTTAAAGTTAATTATACATGCCTTGATAAATAAAAAAATTATAACAAAATATTATTAATAATATGTGTATTTTTTAAATACTAAATTTTTAATCATTCATAAATTATTATTTCTAATGGAAAACTTCAAAAAATTATTCTAGGATTATTTTGACATAGTATATTCAAAATCAATATTTTCCCTAACAAATTATATTTTTTGCACCATATAATATTAAAATTATAATTTTCATATTTTTTAAGGAAAATTAAATTTCCAATTACTATAACAGGAACTTAGGTGTTATAATGTAACTTTAGGTCTATTTTCTTTCTTGTTTTTGTATGATGGATTGATTTAACCTCTATGATTTTACTCAACTTATTGGATAAATTCATAATATAAAATTCAATTTTATATAGATATTTATCATCGATAGATTTTAAATATTTATTAAATTGGCTTCTTTTTATTCCATTTCTTCTTTTGTTTCTTTTCTATATTTACATTTCATTATGATTATGTATGTCATGAGAGATTTGACATTCCCCTTAACTAAAATTTTCAATATTTCATTATATTATTGAATACTAATTCCCTTGGTTTCCCAATAGTTCATAAGTACCCATATAATACTCTTTTCTAACATTTATATAGACAAATAATCACTATGAGACTTTCTATTAATGGAAACATCTATAAACTGTATAAATATAATAGTAATTGATTCATTTAAATAAATATAAGAGATTTAAAACTATTTTATAAACATGTCAAGAATAGTATCTTTAACATTTTTGGTTCCTTCATGACATAATTATTGGAATTTACATATTTCATGGGCATTTTGTCATATATAAACATGATTAAATTCATTTTGATCAGTACTGTGATGTAGAGAATTCATGCATTTTCCATTAAACTCAATGGCCATAATATAATCAAGTTTCCAATTATCATCTTGTTTTTAGAAGTATAATATTCATGTATAATCATTTTACATGCAGTGTAACTAATGCTGCTAATAAAGTTTGACTTATGATTTATCTACTTTGAATAATTGGTTCCATTAAAGATAGGATATTTTAAATATAATTTAAATGGCATTATGAAAATATCAAACATTGAAATGGATAAATATTAACATAAAATTTTCAACACAACATATAAACATAATTTTAAATATACTAACATTTTTAAAATAAAAAAAAAGATAACTATCATAATTTTTTTTGTTGAATTAAGATCTTAATGGGAGGTGAAATACCTTTTAAAAACAAATAATAAATTAAAGAAAAATCCAAAGATAAAATTAAAAAAATTATTTGATATTAAAATTTATAAATTTACTAAATCAATAGATTAATAAATATATAAATTCAATAAATATTATAAAGTTAATTTTAATATTAACTGAGTGAGTAAGAAGAATAGAAAATGATCATATTGAATTTATGAAATTATGTGTATCTAGTTTGAATTATGTAATGTGTAAATTAAAAGTGGGATCAAATATGGTTTGAATTATGTAAAGTAGTTTATAAATAGCTATTTGTGATACCATGTGTTTCCTCCCCTAGGTTTGAGTGGTTTTTCTATTCATTCCCAATATTTTTAAAAGATTTAGTAAGAAACTAAGTCTCCCTTTATTTTTTCATCTTGAGCAAGAAACCAATTTTACAAGATATCATGATAAGATAATGATTTTCTTTGCTCAAATATATTACGAAACTACTTCCATATCTCCCTATAAGGATTGAAAAAATTTAGATGAGGGAAATAAATGGTAAAGGACATGAGATCCATTGAAATTGATAAAATAGAATTTTATTTTGAGAGAACTCTTTGAGAATACTATAGATTCAGGGAGAGGGTGTATTTAAATGGATTAATGAGTTGATAAAAAATTAATTTCCCTAAGGAATAATATTAATATAATCCAATGGGGATATGAAAATTATATATTTCATGGAGATCATTAACCAAAATTAATATGTATTTATAAACTGTGAGGCCCACTGAAATAAAGATTCTCTACTTTTTGGATCATCCTCACTATATATCCAGATTATCCTAATGGCTAGCTAGTGAGATACCACTAGGCTATATGGAACTGACTTCTTACATCAGTTTTCTAATGGTCCTCAACCAGAGGTCTAGTGGACTCTTTTATATCAATGATCCTTTCCACATAGAACCGAGTAGTCGGCTCCCTACACAGTCTCCTCAGAGCGTCCTGCTATGCTCCATGCACTTCTAGTAGACCATAAATATTATTCCAAAGCCTTTAATGTGTCTTCCAACTAACTTTCATGTTTCATCACATGAAACAAGTCTTCAAAAATATCTTCAAATACTCTCAAAATTATTCATTTATATTATTATTTTCTTAATTTGTAATATAACCAATTAGTAAATTCACACCTTAATAAAACCAATAGATACATAATTTAGTGTTTTTGTCATGAAAACATAATTCAAGATATATAGGTACAAAAACCATGAGGATTTATTCTATAATTATTGTATCGTAAATCACACTCCACATGGAGTATATATACCTCTTTATGACTAAGCTCATAATCCCATTAGAATAATATAAATTCCATAATGGTTATTCTAAGAGGAAAAATAACATTTATACATCCTCAATGTGAGGTTACATAACATTAGAACAACTCTGATATAATTAAAATTAAATATGGTATCTATATAAACATAATTTTCTCGTTTTCATACCAGTATTAATATTTAATAACTAGAATTATATAGTTAACATATCAAGAACCACATAATTAATTAATATGAATTTTTTAATCGTAAAAATACTATTTCACACTGAAAAACATACTTGTATAAAAAATATGCATATATATGAAACATAAACATATTACATTCATGTCAAATAAAGAAATTTAATATCCCTCTAATAAATTAAAATAGATATGTAAAAATCTATTTTTGTTACTCAATCCTAATCACATCCCCTCATATTACTGGTCAATGTGAATTCCAAAAAATAGTCCAAAATGAATTATCCTTTGAGAGAACCCAAGTTAACTCACACAATATCAGCATATGTTTTTATAAAAAACATGATATACATAGTATTATAGAAATAAAAATCTTCAACCAGGCCTTAGTAAAATCATCTCACTATCATCTAGTCTCATATTAACCAAAGAAGAACTAAACAGATAATCAACGAACACATAGCCATATTCTAGGTAACCCTTTTTTATCCTAACATCCTACATCTAACTTACTACCATAATTAAATAAACCTGATGAAATATTTTTAAGATAAAAAAACAATAAATTGACTCAAAATAATACTTACCCAAAAAAATCACCTTATATTATAATGATAGAAATGTCCAAAAATTACGGATAACCAAAAACCAACCTAAAGAGAACTCTAATAGAAATAAAACCCTCATGATGAGGAAAACCATTATAATAGTTAAATATGACCCAATTATAAACTTACCAATATAAATACAATAAATATTGAAAATATTAATAGATTTTAACCAAATGATAAGACTTGAAATATTTCTTTCCTTGTAAATCCCACTAAAATAACCAACATCCTATGGTTTCCCTAGGTTATAACAACCGTAATTTTTATTTCACATTAATGTATTATTTATAAAATTAAAGTACACATAATAATACCCAAAAGAGTAACAATTCTAGAATATTTTAGAATTAGGTGCATTTCATAACATATAGAAAATGTGATATAACAACATTATTAAAATCATCTTTAATATTCTACTAAATTCAATGGATTTTAAAACCACACAGGATAACTTGAGGACATAGATATAAAATGGGGATATATAAAGCTCTATAAGAGGATAAACATGGAATAACATACAGAGAATAACACATGTTAGAAAATAATCATATCAATGAGGCACAAAAAGCATAGGAATCATAATCAAGAACAATGATACATGATATAGCATGATATTTATAACATGGTTAAATGTGGAAAAATTTTAAATGATACATCATAAACATATGTAAAATATTAATGTCTAAGACATCATGTTGTAAAAAATCCCATAAAGTAATCACGTTCACTACCTATCCCAACATCACATATCATGATACTAAACATTACCCAAAGCATTGGAGAACTATATAATTTTGGGTGCACTGGTCACATTCACTTCATTCACATGCTTAAGTATGCCACATAGATTATACAACATGAGTTCATTCATCATAAAAATTTATTCACTGATAAAGTGTTGTGGAATAGATATATGTAATTACCAAATATATGAAGTATATGTGCATAAATGTTAACACCCTTGATAGGAATTGGTCATAGTATTCACTACAGAATTGTTTTGGCATGGAATATCATGGTGAAATTTTGGTAGCACAGTGACATCACATAAAGATTTGTAAAAATGGTTTGATGATCTATAAAGGGTTCTATCATAACATATACATAAAATTTGAATTAGTAGGGACATTTGAAATCATATCCCAACATTAGAAATTGGGAAATATATAGCATAAGGTAGTGAAGAAACTTAAAAAAAAAAATCCAAACTATATTTCAGCATGGTAATCGGTAAACATAAAAGATCATGGGAGGAATAATTTGAGTGAAATGGGGATATAATAGATTATAAATTAAATTAAATGTAGGGTGAATATTTAATACCATATCCCAAAATAATAAAATGTAATTTAATAGACATAACATAAAATAAGTGCACTAATGGAAATGAGAAGAGGGAAATCCCTCACTAAATTTCAGCATGGTAACCTATGTAAATAATAGTTCATTAGAAGGATTAATAAGATTGTAAGGTGTATCTAATCATATAGAAATAAAAAGGAAGGTATTTAGGATATGTAATAGCATATCCCAATAAGATCAAATGGAAATAAAGAAGCATAACATAAAAGAAGTTCTCGAATTAAAAGGGGAGTCAAAGATTCCTATTTGGGGGTGTGACTCCAAATGCTTGGGAGGGGATTCTTTAAAGATTAAGGGAACCTTGGTAGGAATATATAGATTGTTGGTAAGAGTATGGATGTGCTCCAAGGAGTTCGAGTGAAGAGAAATGGGATATTGGGTGGGTTCATATTGGAAAAGATGGGGTTTTATTTATTATTTTGGTCTTAGATTCTACATTATAAAATAATAAAAACCAAAAAACATCCACTGGTTTCAACCTAATGATAGTGTGTCTCATTATTTTATAATTAAATGGCCATAAATTAAAAAAATAATGTCCTTACTTATGTATAGGTCAGTCATACTCCTAAATAAATTATTTTAAAACCATAAAATATAATAATGGTTTTGGTGGACTCAAAATGGCTATATAGAATAAATAAAATAAACATAAAATAAAATTATTTTTAAGTTAAAACATATATTTGGTCGTGGATGCCCTTTATAGTTTTTATTACCTCACTTTTAGGTCATTATGATGTCATAATATAAAAGGAGTATAAATACTGTATTTAATTTTTATCCAAAAAATTGACTATATCAAAAAATTATGAACAATTAACCATTGGATATTTTTTGAAATTCTAAAAATAATATTCTATTTATTTTAATATTTTTTTAAATATTATTATTTTTAATTTTAATATAAAAATGGAATTTATTAATACATTCTTGGTTTCTTGACAATAACGATTTTCAAACCCTTATAAAATTTAAATTTGACTTCAGAAAAATTATATGTTCATTTATATTTGATAATAATTTTTTAATAATTATTTATTATTAAAATAATATTTATTTAAAAAATATTTAATTCATCAAAATAAATTCTTTATTTGAATTTGAATATTTCCCAAAAATAATATTATTTTTTTATAAAATAAATATAATTTATTATGTAATAATAATCGGGTCATAGTATATTCATTATTCTATAAAAAAATATATACTAATATTGATATGGTCATGATACATATACCTTTAATACACTTGGGAACTCTTAAAGAGTAAGGTGTGTGATGGTGGAACTTTCATTGGGAAGTTCAACGTACTTGGTTGGGGTCGTGATCTCGATGAGCTTGAACTTTACTTGTAAATAGTTTCAGTCATGCATATGTGTTTTGACATCGTCTTGGTCTTGGTCATTGGAAAATACTAGATTCTATATCTTCCTCATAAGATTTTATAAATGGGCATCATAGGGTATTATTGTTGGATTTTTTGGCCTAGAACCAACTAAATTGTACTTTATTCATTAATAAATACCTTATCACATCTTGATTTTTCTTCTTCGTAATAATGCATGTGATAATGTCCTAAGGATGGTTGTTTCATTAAAGGGTTATAGTGGATTGCTGCTATGATGAGAAACCAGAAGTTCCATAACACAATTCTTGAATATATGTTCTATGGCCAGATGATGTTATTTTGGGGACACAAATAATACTGGCCATTAGGGGTGAGGACACATAAAACATTAAGGCGCATTCTCATGGTGTTCCCCCTTGGTAATATTCAGGAGGACATTATGAGAATGAGAAATTCCAGTAGGAAATACACATTTCATAGTGTCATTGGATGTTCTTATCTGTGGATGTGTGAATTGGTCCTTAGACTTTAATATTATTATTAATGGGTATTAAAACATACGCACATAGATGTATTGACGAAAACATTGATGACACACTATTTGTAGTGAGGTTGGATACATTGGTTGTGTCATGAGTGATACTGCATTAATAGATAATGAGAGAAAGGATTTGTCTCTTTTATTCCATAATGAAAGTATATATCTTTGTCCCTTTGATGGAATTGATATAGCCTAAATAAATCCATATCCATAGTGAGGAATGTGAAAGTTCAATTCCAGAAATTCAAAGAATGAATAATCGAGAAGATGGTTTGATGACACCAGCATTCAACCCACCTAATTCGAGATATCGAGATAAGTGTTCGTTGGAGGTGACACGTCATTATGGTGTTAACTTCAATCTCTATGGGTGCTTTTGTGTGTCACTAGACACTAACCTTGGACTTTAGGCAGGCTCTACCTAATTCCACTGAGAAAGTGGCCAGGAGGGTCACACACTAAGTGTGTCCATGTATCTCAGTTAAATATTATTTTAATAAGTAGAATAAAGATTATTCCCGATTGTTGTTTAATAATTATTTAAGGATGTCTGATCGTATTTATTTTGACACTAGTTATTTGAGAGAATATAATGTGGGTGAAATAATATATTTATTAGCGAGTAATGATGAGATATATATTTTAGAAATAAATAGACATTATTCAAGGTCTAATAAATGTGGTGGAGGAAATAAAGAAAAATTAGAAAAAAAGTACCGGTCATGTATATTAAATATACATGTTGTGTATTTTTTTATGGTAATTTATGAGAAATAATAATATTTATTTAATTAAATAATATTAGTTGTAATTTTTATGGCACATGTCAGGTAATAATAATAGCAAACTATTATTATTAGACATTGGGTATTACTAAGAATGAAATGAAATTAATAAATGCTTTCGGGTAATTAATTCATTTTATTATTCTTTATAATTATAAATACCAATTATATATTTCTCATTAGCCTAGCCATTTTTTGGTTGTTGTGCACAATAGACCAAGAGAATGCTATTAATCTAAGAGAAAATCCTTTTCTTCCAAGAACGCTCTCAAGCTATGAGAGAGAGATCCTCCTCCACCAGATCAAGGCGATCGAAGAAAGACATCGCAAGCAAAGGATCTTCTGTGTAACCACTAGGAGATCCATTTGGTCATGTCTAGAGATACGTGGAGCACGTGTGGATCACTTCTGGAGGAATCTTACACTTGGATTATATGACGTAACGATAGATCACATCAGATCATGAACGGAAACATCAGAAAAGAAATAATTTCATCAAGGCAATTCTTTTCAATTAGTTAAATTAATTATAACCAACATATGATGATCCTATTTATGGTTCTTGGAATCCCCTATTTTCGTTTTCATTATTTATTCTATTCCAAAGATCTGGTGTTTTATTATCACGACAGATCTTAGATTTAATATTGTTAAGGCTAAAATTAAAGTTGGTTACAACCACCAACACACTTACACTGTGCTCAGAACCTATAAGTGGTATCAGAGCAGTCATATTTTTGATTATAATTATTTAGTTTTTTGTTGGTGATTTACGCATTTAATAATTTAGTTGTTTCAATTCAATTTAATTGTTATTTAAATATGAAAATGGAGATCTGTTCCTCCTCTCTCATTTCTCATTTACCTTACAGAAATGAATTTTTCTTTTAATTTTGATTAAAATAAAATTGAGGATCTCATCTGAAGGTTCCAAACGTTCCTAGCCATACAACACCAGAATGCACGACATGTACTTTTAAGTACACACCGTGTAGTGTAGGTTCAATGCATCAGACTGGTGTGCCAAATCAGGCTGTGTGTTGGAGTATTTCTATGTCATAAATGACACCGTGTTTTGACTAGGAATAGGGGGAAAACGGTTTCCAAATTACATGTCGCGTGGTCCATTGGACATGGTGTGTAGTTCCTTTAGGGTAGGGTTAGACCGTGTACCCCATAAATTTCTAGCCTAGCTGGAAATCTTGTAACACGGATACTACACGGCGTGTGTCCCACAAAACAAGTTGTGTACTCTAAAAATTTCTAAAGTACATCTACACACCATGTCCTCGGGCGTGTACTTCGGATGGACGATGAACAAAAGTAAATACCTTGTACTTGAAACTACCCATCATGTACTCATACAAATTACATATATTTATTAAAATTTATTAATATATTATAAAAACCCTTGATACGTGTACTATAACACAGGAGTAAAGCTGAGGCACAACACATGGCAAGTATTTTATATATATGTGTTTAATTTAACATCAATGTAATGTTTATTTCTACTCATTGAGTAGTTATGAATGAGAACTCACTGTGTTTTCTCCAAGGTACAAGTTACAGAAAAAGATAATTTTAAATGAATTTATTTGTTTAAAATTATAATGGATTAAAATCTCAAGGAAATTTTGAAAAAGGGTTTAAGATAAAAGGATTGATTAATTGAAGATAATTAATTGATTCAGGCATGATTTATCTTAAACAAGAATGATTAGAGAATTTAATTCTAGTTTTATTTATGTGTAAATATCATGTCATGCATGGATTATCATGATCTATACCAAGACCTTTGTATGTGATTGGTTTCTTTTAATTTATTTATTTAAATTAAATTTGTTGGCCTGCGAGCCTTCTCGTCATTTATATGTAGGGAATTATTTCCCAAGGTTTCTTTTATATAAAAAGCCACTTTACCCCTCATATGTGTGTGAGATAAAATCTTATGTAATGGATGAAGCTCCCAAGCTAGTGGAGTCGGCTCATGTTAGGAGCCAAGGTGAAACCAATCTAAGGAGATACAAAGGTGGATAGGTGGAAAGTTATAAACATGAACCGAAAAGGTTCAAGGTGTTTCTCCCCTAGGTCTTGGGTTAGTTTATCAACCGCTAGATAAACTAACCAAAACAACAAGCTTATGATCATACCATTTGTTTTATTTCTATAAATTTCATGGTTTATTTATTTTGGGTGTGTTTTCATGATCACACAATTAATTAATTAAAGAAGCATGCAAGATGAAACTAAAATAAGATCGTCTTATGCTTAAAATATTATCATAGACATGGTTAATCACTTAAGTATATCCCACTTAATATTAACAATAAAATATAATAAAATAGAAATTTGTGTATAAGGATAAAATCCCTCATAGAAAATATCATGTCGGTATAGCCTTCCATAATCTTGGTTAGAATCAAATAGTAGTTCAAACTGCTTGATCAACCCTAGATGGGGTAATTTCAATTATCGGGGAATTCTAATTCATGGTTTTGGGTTGAATTGACTTGATTTTCATCAATGGTTGACTTCCACAGTAGGACTCGCTGTGACCAAGAGTCAAAGGGTGAGGAAATCCAAAATAAAATGATTTCGGGATTGGTGAGTCCGCTCAATGGATCAAGGAGCTGCGAGTTAATGCAATTGGCATTTGGAATGCCTACATAAAACCCTTCATATTTCTTGACCAACCTTATTTGGGGTAATGTGAAGGGAAATATCTATCCTTTCTACTAGAATATTAAGGCAACAGAATATTCTAATGTTAATGGTGAGGGCTATTAGATTTCAATAAAATAGTTGGAGACTAATAAGTATTAATTTATTTATTTGTCTCAGTTTTATCATAATAAAGTACTAAAACTTTGATCATCTTAATATATAAAAATGATAAGAAAAATGACTTCAAATATATCATTGTGAACCATACTTGAGAAAAAAAATGTCTCACTGGCACCAATTTCCAAGAGTGGCAGAGGCATTTACGCGTCATCCTTCACCACCATAAGCAATTGTATGTGCTGGAAGAGCCTATTCCAGTTACACCTGGGAAATAGGCCAGTGATGAGGAAATATATCTTTATATGAAACAAAATAATGATCCCACAGATTCCCAATGTTTAATGGTATCAGCCATGTCTAATGAGCTCTGGGGGCAACCTAAAAACATGGACGCGTATAGCATGATGTCTCCCCTTAAGAATCTATACCAAGAGAAGGCGAGACAAGAGAGATATGAGATCTCCCACGATTTGTTTACAACTATTCTTGGAGAGTCTGCACCAGTTGGGCCTCATATAGTCAAGCTTATTGGCCACATTGAACATCGGGGCATCTTAAAGATTAAGTTCCCAGATTAGTTGCATACAGATCTCATCCTATCATCACTTCCCAATACCTTCTCTATCTTTATTATCAACTATAACATTAGCAACAATAATAAGAGTCTATTAGAACCCCTGACCATAATTCTCTAGGTAGATATGGACATGGGTCATGACTAACTCGTGGTCCTTATGGTGAATAAGAAAAGGAGGGAAAAGGTAAAGGGGATAAGGACTTATAAACGGTGGGAAGCCCCCGAGCATTATACCTCCAAGAAGGGGAATATCCAGAGGTAGGGAAAGGAATGGGAGGTGGTATGTTTTGCATGTGGAAAATCAGGCCACTAGAAGAGGAATTGCACCCATATTCATGGGGACGCTAAAGGTCCATTCTTTATTAAGTGTAATCTTTCCATTTCTACACATTGGGTATTAGATACATCTTGTGGGTCCCACATCAGTATTCAAATGTAGGAACCAATTAGATTTAGAAATATTTCTAGAGGATAGGTCGATATTCGAGCTGATAATGGCTTGAGGCTGGTTGCGTTGGCTATTGGTGATTACAGCCTCTCATTGCCAATTGGGATGATTTTTGTTTTATATAACTATTATTATGTTCCTAGTGTTACCAAAAATATAATTTCTGTATATTGTTTGGATATGGATGGATTTGTTTTCATGTTGGGAAATAAGGGTTGCTTCTTTTATAAGAACAATGTATGTTATGGTATGGCACATTTAAATAATGGTTTATATGTACTAAATTATGAAAACCAAGTGTTGTCAATCGATAATGAAACAAACTCACATTACTCATAAATCACCCAGTTGTGGAATCACCGTCTCAGTCATGTAAATGAGAATTGCATGACAAAGCTATGCCAAGATGTCTATTTTTACTCCACTGAGCTAAAACCACTTGATAGATATCACATTTTTTTACAAGGTAAAATGTCCACGTTTCCTTTTGGTGGACAGGGAGAGAGAACCACAGAGCTTCTAGGATTAGTGCACACAGATGTGTGTGGACCATTACCAGTAGAAGCAAGAGGTGGATATTATTACTTCATTAATTTTACTGATGATTTGAGTAGATATGGATATGTCTACTTAATGAGGTATATGTTAGAATCCATATCGAAATTTAAGGAATTCAAAAATGAAGTATAAAATCATCTTGGTAAGAAGATAAAGAAGCTTAGATCAGATTAAGGTGGACAATATCTTAACCAAGAGTTTGTTGATCTTCAACAGGAGTATTAGATTCTATCTCAGCTCACTTATACTTATACACCACAGTGGAATGGTGTTAGTGAAAGGAGGAACTGAACCTTGTTGGACATAGTGAGGTCGATGATGAGTCATGTAGATCTTCCATTATCCTTTTGGGGATATGCATTATAGACTTAAGAAAACACATTAAACCAAGTACCAACTAAGTCAGAAAATGGAATTTCTTCTGACTTATGGAATGGAAAGAAACCCATTTTTCCACACACACGTGTATGGAGATGCGAGGCATTTGTTAATGCCTTCTTAGAAAGAAAAATAGAACCCCAGGGAACGAATTGTATCTTTATAGGACATCCCAATGAAATGAAATGATATTACCAATATTACCCTTCAGACAAGAAATTGAATCTCTCTAAAAAAGCAGCCATTCTTGAGAGGGATCTCATCCTCAAAAAGGATAGTGGGAGATAGATTGACTTCAAAAAAGTTGATGCTCAAGATACATAGGAGTTGGTATAGGAACAAGTTCCACAAGTCCCCATGAAAGAGGTTCCAGAAACATAAGTACTGCATAGGATCTCAAGAGAGGTAAGATAACCAAAGAGATTTGGTTTCCTAGTCACCGATAATGTTGAATCATTATTGTTGGAAAATGGTGAACCTCTATCCTACAAGGAAGCAGTAGAAATCTCTAAAGCTGCAAGATGGCTAGAAGCTATGAATTTTGAGATGGATTTCATGTATCAGAATGAAATATGGGTTCTGGTCGATGATCCAGTTGATGCCTCTTGGATTCAAATGGGTATTCAAGAGAAAACTAGACATGGAAGTTCATGTTAGCACCTATAAATAAAGGATAGTGGCTAAAGGATTCAGACAACATCAAGGAATTGACTATGATGAGTCCTTCTAGCCAGTTCCCATGTTTAAATCAATAAGAATCATAATTTCCCTAGAATCTTACGATGACTATGAGATAGGGAAAGTGGATATCAAAACAACATTCCAAAATGGGAACCTTCAAGAAGATGTCTATATGACACAACCAGAAGGTTTTGTCACACCAGATGAATCCAAACGGGATTACAAGTTGCAGAAATCCATTTATGTATTAAAGAAAGCATCCAGGTCATGGAACATTCAATTTGATGAAGCCATAGATTAATTTGGTTTCAATAAGAATGAATGTCATCCATGTGTTTATAAGAGGTTTAATGGTAATGTGGTAATTATCCTAGTAATATATGTTGATGAAATATTGATTTTTTGGAAATGATGTACCGGTCTTAAAGTTAGTTAAGGACTGGTTGAACAAGTGTTTCTCCATGAATTACTTGGTCGATGAATCCTACATTCTAGGGATCAGGATCATTCATGATAGATCCACGAGGCTATTTGAACTAAGTCAGGTTACATATATTGACTGGATACTAAAGATATTTAATATGGAATAATCCAAGAGGGGATTGGTTCTATTGTCACATGGCCTACATCTTTCTACGAAAATATGTCCCTAGAAACAAAAAGAGAAATATATAATTAGTAATATCCCATACAGTTTGGCTATAGGATCCATCTTGTATCCCATGTTATGTACCAGGCATGATGTTGCCTATGCACTGAGCATGGTAGGCAGATATCAAGAAGATCCAGGAGAACAAAATTGGTCTACTGTAAAGAAAATCCTTAAGTATCTGAGAAGAACTAATGATATGTTATTGATGTATGGAGGAGATGAGGATATTTTAATCAGAGGGTATGCTGATGCGTTTTTTCAAGCAGATCATAACGATCTAAAGTTACAATCTGGATATGTTTTCTGTCTCAGTGGAGGAGTTGTGTGCTGGAAGAGTTCAAAGAAACCAGTTTTCATTGATTCTACATCGGAGTCCAAATGTATAGTGACTTCTAATGCACCTAAGTAATCCTTATGAATTCAAAAAATTGTCTAAGAGATTGATGTGGTTCCTAGAAGTAAATACCCTGTCACATTATATTGTGATAGTACTACAGTGATGGATCTTTCAAAATAACCATGGTCACATCAACGGACAAAGCACATACTCCGAAAGTGTCACCTCTTAAGAGATTTCTATCAAATGGGTGAAGTTACAGTGAGGAGAGTGTACACGGAAGAGAATGTGGAAGACCCCAGGACTAAAGGTCTATTTTAGTAGAAGCAAGAATTTTATGTGAGAGCTTGCGGGTTAAAAGTTTTTAACAGTTGGCTCTAATCCAAGTGGGAGTCTATTGGATTTGGTGGCCTAGAACCAACAACATTGTACTTTATTCATTACTAAATACCTTATCACAACTTGATTGTTCTTATATGTGACAATGCATGTGATAATTTCCAAAATATAGCTATTACATTAAAGGGTCATAGCGGATCCCTGCTATGATGAGAACATAGAAATGCTATAACACTATTCTTGAATATATGTTCTCTGGCCAGAAGATGTTATTTGAGGGACCCAAATAATACAATCCATTAGGGGTGAGGTCTCATAACACATTGAGGCACCTTCTCATGGTTTGTGCCTTTCGTAATATCCAGGAGGATATTATGAGAACGAGACCCGCCAGTTGGAAATCCACATTTCATAGTGTCATTGGATGATACTATCTACATACTTTTTTATTGGTCCTTAGACATTAAGATTATTATTAATGGGTATTACAACATGCTCACATAAATTTATTGAAAAAAATAGCGACGACACACTGTTCGCAGCAAGGTAGGATATGTTGGGTGCGTACGAGTGATACTACATTAATAGATAATGCAAGGAAGGATTTTCCCCCTCTGTTCCATAATTTAAGTAGATATATCAGGTCCTTTGATGGAATTGATATAGCCTAAATAAATCCATGGCCATAGTGAGTAATGGGATAGTTCAGTTTCAGAAACTCAAAGAATGGATAATCGAGCACATGGGTTGATGGCACCTGCTTACAACCCACTTGATTTGAGATATCAAGATAAAGAGATTATATTACATGGTAAGCATTCGTAGGAGGTGACATGTCATTGAGGCGTTAACTTCTTTCTATATGGGTGACTTGGCATGTTTCTAAATGCTAAACTTGTAAATTAGGTAGGGTCCGCCTAATTCCACTAAGAAAGAGTCTTAGAGGGTCACACACTAAGTCTGTCCAAGTATCTTAGTTAAATATTAATTTAACAAGTTGAGTAAATGTTATACCTGATTGTGGTTTAATAATTATTTAAGGATGTCTGATCACATTTATTTCGACACTAGTTATTCGAGAAAATAAATTTTGGGAAAAATAATATATTTACTAGAGAGTCATGCAGTGATATTTATTTTAGAAATAAATATCCATTATTCAAGGTCAAATAATGGTGGTGGAGTAAATAAAGAAAAATGGAAAAACAAAAGTACACACTAGGTATTTTTTTGGGAATTTATGAGAAATAATATTATTTATTTAATTCAATAATATTATGTGTAATTTGCTGGGTGCATGTCAGGTAATAATAATAGTCAACTGTTATTATTAGACATGGGGTATTACTAGGAATTAAATGTAATGATTAAAAGTTTTCGAGTAATTAGTTATTTTTATTATTCTATGTAATTAAAAATCTCAATTATATATTTCTAATTAGCCTAGACATTTTTTGGGGTCGTGCACGACAGATCTACAGAAATCTCTCAAGCCAAGTGAGAATACTTTTCTTCCAAGAAGGCTCTCAAGCTATTAGAGAGAGATCCTCCTCCACCGGATCAAGGCTATTTAAGGAAGACATCGCAGGTGAAGGCTCTTCCACGCTAGCACCCGGAGATCCCTTCGACAACATCCAGAGATACGTGGAGCACATGTGGATCACTTCTAGAGGGATAATACACTTGGATTCTATGATGCAATGATGGATCACATCAGATCGTGACCAGAAAAATCAATGAAGAAATAATTCCATCAAGGTAATTCTTGTCAATTAATTAATTTTACTATAACCAACATATGATGATCCTATCTATGGTTCTATGAATCCCCTCTTTAATTTATCATTCTTCATTCTATTCTAAAGATCAAGAATTTTATTATCGTGTTAGATCTTGGATTTATCATTGTTAATGCTAAAATTAGAGTTGGGTATACCCAACAACATGCTTCTACTGCACCCGGAACCTACAATGATCCAATTGGTTAATGTCATCAAATCCTCTTTCTATGTCAATTGAAATTGTTAAAACCATATAATAATCATTTTATCACTGTTCAAGGGGTATATAATCAATGGTTATGATTCTTAATAGTATTTTAAATAGGATAGGATATAATAAAATAAAATAATAGCATGTGTTTTTTATAACCATATTATGTAATAGGCACATTAAATAAATTGTGAGGGTAATTTTATTTATAAAAATTCAGGCCATTACAATATTCTACCTTCATAAATTTCACCCTTGAAAATTAATTTTTTTACACTAAAATAGATGAGGGTAACTCTGTTTCATTACCTCCCCTAGTTCTCATGTTTCTTCTTTAATCCTTAGATTTCTCCACATCACTCTTTCAAGGTGCATTATCTTATTCCGTAGAACTTTTTCTTTATGATATAATATTATCACGGGATACTCTTTATAAGAAGGACCATTCTCAAATGGTACCACCTCTGGATTGAGTACATGTGAGGGTTTTGGTGTGCACTTTCTTAATAGGAATACATGGAATACATCATGTATTTGAGATAGATTAGGTGGGAGTTTTAGTAATTAGTACACTACTCTAATACAATCTAGGATCTCCCAGGGTTCGATGTTTCTTAGACTATGATTTATGTTATTATAAAATAACATCACATTCTTCCAGGTATTTTTTCAGATGAATATCATGTATCTAACATAAAACTATAGGCCTCATTGGTGATTGTTAGAATAGTTCTTTTGTCGACTCTAAGAATCCTTGATGTGATATTGAATAGTATTAACCTTTCCCACTATTTTCTTGACCATTTCAATACCTAGTAGTTTTTCTTCTCCAACTTCTTCCCAAAATTCATTTGTTCTACACCTCTTCCAATAAAGGGCTTTGTATGGAAAAATTTCAATTCTTAGGTGGAATCTTTTGATGGAAGAGAACTCATCTAGAGGGTGATGTTTGTCTCATCCTCCTTTGGTGTCTATAAAACATGCCTGTGACATATCTTCTAGTGTCTGAAGAGTCAGATCATATTGGCCATTAGTTTGAGGATGATAGGATGTACTGATGTTTAACTCAATGTTTAGATCAAGTGGGAACAATCTTTGGAACATAGTGGTGAATCTCAAATCTCGATCGAACACAATCAATAGTGGTACATCATATAGTCTTACCACTTCTCTAATGTATATCCATTCATGTTTATCCAATGAGGGTTCCTTTGGAATTTCAATGAAGTGATATAACTTTGTAAGATGATCCACAGAAACCCATATAACATTGTTTCCAATGGATTCCTTTTGATGTCCATTGACAAATTTTATGCTGATGTTATCCCATTTCCATGTTGGTATGGGTAATGGTTGCATCATCCCTTTATAGTTATAACTTTCAACCATCACTTACTATAATACAAGGAACATTGATGCATATTTAGTGATCTCCTTCTTCATAATTTCCCAAAAATAGTGCTTAATGAGATCTTGATACATCTTTTTTCTTCCTGGGTGAATGGATAAATTCAAACTATGTGCATCATCTAATGGTTACTTCTTTTACTAAGGATTTGATGGTACACATAGTCATGAACAAAATCTAATAATTCCTTCATCATTAACACTGAACTCCTAGGATTTCTATTTCCTTATAGTTTTCACATTCTTATAAATTCCCACATCATTTCTCTGAGCATCCATTATCTTTTCCGGAAGCGACAGTTGAGAAATTATTTGTGAAATGATTAATGATATTCCTTCTTTTATGATTCTCATGTCCATCCCTTCCATATATAATAAGATCATATCTCTTTAAATTATTATAAATGATATAATTTATGTTTCCTTTATTAATACATAATTCACTACTTTGTCCACTTTCCTGGGATGGAAGTGGATTGAGTATTCATAGTCCTTGATCAGATCTAACCATCTTTGTAGGTTCATATTCAACTCTTTATTTGTGAATATATATTTGATGATTTTAAAATCTGTATATATTTCACACTTCTCTCCAATGAGATAATTCCACCATATTTTCAAAGTAGAGATCCCTGAAGCCAAATCAAGATCTTTTTTTTGGGAAGTTATGTTCATGAAATTTCAACTACATTGAAGAATACTCTATGAATTTATCATTCTGAATTAATACAAAGCACAATCCCATCATCGAAGAATTTCATAATACTACAAAAATCTCTCCAATTTTGGGTTATATGTCAACAGGTGCAGACATAAGCCTTATTTTTATTCCCTTAAATCTATCTTCACATTCATAATTCCATGAAATATTTACTCCCCTTCGAGTTATCTTGGTTAGAGGGTTTAAAAATCACGAGAAATTTATCAAAAATCAATGAAATTACCCAACTAATCCAAGGAAACTACAGATATATGTCAAAGATGTTGGCCTTAGACATCCATCAATTTCATTTTTCTTTAAAGGGTCCACAAATATACCAATTCATCTGATGATATTCCTCATGAATAGGACATCCTTCAAAGAGAACTCACATTTTTTGAACTTGGCATAATGATTCTCCTTTTGTAAGGTCTTTAGAACAATGCTTAGATTATCCTCATGATCTTACATTTTTTTGAAGTATATTATAATATACTCTATAAATACAACCAAATATTTTTCAAGCTAATATCAAAAGATACTATTCATGAAGTCTAGAAATATTTATATAGCATTAGTGAGTCTGGATGGAATTACTATGAACACATAGTGCTCGTACCTTCTACAAAAATATTGGTGATATACTCATTCACCCTAACATGGTAATATCCTGACCGAGGATCCACCATGGAGAATTATTTTTCACCACATATTTGATTGAACAAGTCATCAACCTATTGAAGAGGATACTTTTTTCTTTATCATGATCTTTTTGAGCTCACGATAATCAATGAAAAGGTGCATTGACTCGTCCTTCTTATTGACAAAGAGGACCGATGCACACCTCAGTGAATAACTTGGGAATATGAACCCTTTATCTAGGTTTTAATATGGTTGTTACATCATATCCTCATATTCCACAACACTCATTCTATATGGATCCTTGGATAATGGAATCATCCCAAGTATAAGATCCATTGAAAATTCATCCTCTCAGCTAAGAGGAAGGCCATTAAGTTCCTCAAGAAAAACATTAGAGTATTCCCTCACAAAGTTAATGACTTTAATGATGGATATTTCCTTATACCCAATCATTTGATCTATGTACTATTTCTTGTTGGAATATAATAACCATTTTTAACATGTTGGTGCTAATGAATATTTATCCTCCTCCTTGAACATGTACTGAATAGTGGGGTAAATTCACCACACATAGAGAGATTTCCTTCTCATGAAAATTGATTTTGGATCTATATAGGAAAGTCCAATCCATTCACATAATCGCGTCAAATTACACCAAAGGAATTATGATATGTTTCTCTATAAATTTTAGCCAACAAATTATAATATTGGAGGAGTTATATACTTAGGATGCAATGATTTCCCTATTTGGTGTTTTCACTAATAACTCCACTTTCAAGATTTTTTGTGTTGTTTGAATAGTTCTAGTAATATTTTGTGATATGACATAATTTCTAGAACCCTAATAAAAAATTAAATTCACTATTCTTGAATAAATAACTAGCATTCCTGACACCACTTAGTTGTTGGGATCCACCTCTGCGGTTGTGATAGGAAAATATCTCCCTTTATGATATGGACTTTTTTGGTTGTATTTGAAAACACTTTCCCTATTTCATTAGTTTGAAAAGTTCCCCAGTTCCGTGAAGTCGTATCACTGAACAATGCATTGAGGTTTGACTAGATAATTATTTTCCCCAGTCTCATTAGTGGGTTTCTCTAATTGGTAATCATTAGCTAGGTTTCCTTCCTTCCCACAACTAATGAAATTCATCATTCCCCTTAGGAAATTTATGGGGTTCTTCTTTCCAAACCTTTAACAAGTGGGATGATGAAATTTCATAGAACCATTTTATATCTCCATTGGACCATCCGAATTAAACTTCACTTTACTATTTTTATCATGGTGATTCCCTTGAGATTTTCCGATCTCTATTTCAACTTTGAGGTTACATCGGAAAATTATCTCATAACTAACAATGTCACAGATCATCATGGATATTTATAGAATAGGTTTTAGCAAACCAAAGAAGTATTTAACCTTACATGATGGGGTCACAAGAAAGTAAAAGGTGTATCAAGAAAGTATTGTGATGTTTGTCTCACATGCCTCGATAGATTCTTCATGCTTTTCCTTAAGGTCAAGGAATTCCCTTTCAATTTTAATTCCAAGAGTGAAAGGAAAATATTCATCAAAAAAATATTCTGGAATTCTTTACCCTCCATCACATCGATCTATTACTCAGGCTCCATATGTTTGATTAGTGTCCACTAGTGATCAACTTCTTCCTCCATAAAATAAATAGCCATTATAACCTTATTTTTTTATAACCTAGATGCATGGAGAATATCTTCTCAATGGAGTTGATCTAATGTACTAAAATTAAGGGATCACATGAACTATTTAAATTTGGAGTACTATGACACATAAAGGACTCAATCACAGCTTGTTCTGTCATGAGCCAAGTCGGGTCGACCCTAAATCGATCACCCGAGCTAGTCCGCAACATGGACCGAGAGGAATTCCTGACCCTCCCGGGCTAGCGACAAGTGACATGGCTTCAAAAATGAGCAAGGTGGAATGATTTTGGTGGATAAAAATAAATAATGCAATGGAAAGAAAATAGAACAATGAAAAGTAAATAAATAGCACAAAAAGAAAGAACGACCAACAATAACCAACTAACCTAACCATGACCAAAACTCCTTGTGACTCTGAGAGTCGCTCCACAATCCACAACCAACTCTTTCCCACGGTGAGAATTCTCAAGTCGAACCTATAACAAAAAACTAAAATCAGGAAAACACAATAGGTGTGAGTATTGATACTCAGTAGGTAGGCCCAACTAATTCTATTTCCAATGCACATACCATTAAATAATGAATTTATCAATCATAGGTTTGAACTAAATTATATAGAATATTGGTTTCCATATACACTTTCATTTCTAAAACATGTAACATTCCATTTCCCTTTTTAATTTATAAAAAAGTTAAATGATTGAAAGAAACAGGTGCATTGCATTTTAAAACTTTTTCACGAAAAATTTAGAAATACAAATTTTGGTTGTTATTCAATAGTAAAACCCCACACAGCACACAACACACACTAAGGGAAACGAAAAAAGTGGCACATAGGGGCCAGCAACCGAACTAGACCTATCAATATTCCTCTAGATACAAATAAGCACAAAAAAACATTGGTCGAGCCTAGGAAATCATAAACAAACCAGAACATACCAACCATGTGACTCATCCTGAAGGTATTCCTACTCTCGATGACGTCATAATTCCCTTATTCCAGGTGTTTCCCTATATATCCTAACTAAGGGGACCAATCCTCTAGCAGAGTATAATCCGTACTATGGTACACTAGCCAGTGCGTAATCTAAACTAGTGAAACAATCATTCTCCAAAGATTCACTTACTATGATATTTTCCCATGTCAATGCGTATAATAAAAAGGAAAGGGATGAATCAACAAAGTCAATCAAGTAGAACAAACATCACACACAACTCATGCAGTCAACTAAGCTACGACCCAGTTGTAACTTGTAACACTTCCCGGTTAGCCTATAACCATATAGTCATGGGTTTGAGTTGTATGGGAGGAGAATTAAAATCCTCGACAGGTAGGGGATAGTACCTGCCACATGTTATTTGGGATAGTCTGAGGTGGGGGCCTGTTATCTTCCTCAGGGTGGTGGTTTGCTATCTGCCAGAGGGCTGGGCTCGGGCGGGGCCAATTTCATTGGGATTTCGGCCCACTGTGTTCATTACATGTTCTCTCTTAGGGGGTTTGGTCGCTCCTCCCATTCCAGGTTTCTATTCAAAACTATAGTCATTTTCATCATTAATTTCTTTATTCCTTCTCTTATCAGGTTGGGCGTCATGTGGAGTTATCCATCACACTACCCTTTACATTGATTGTTTACCTGATTCCTCCTATTTCTTTCCATTGGATTGAATTAAAGGAAAAATAAGGGATAAATATTTCATAACAATTAAACACATAAAATGGAATTTAATAACATTAAAAGGGTAAATTATAACTTACATTTATTTCCATAACTTCTGAATTTATAGGTTTCAATCAAATTTATCCATGATCTATTTCTTATCCTATATTTTTATGGAAATTTTTTATTCCCTTAATAATGTTTTGTAATGGGATTATAAATTTACCAAAGAATATCCCCCAATAGTGTCAAACCAGATGAATAGTTAGGCTAATTTTCATGTATGAGGTTATACAGAGTTAGGCTTGGAAAACCTTGTTAGAGTTGTTAACCCTAAGTATATCTGTGTGAGAACCACATCTACTTGTGGTATCCAAATAGGGATGTATTTTCTTGATAAACCACTTACTCTATATTTACCAAAAATTTATGCTTTTTTTCTAATACTTATCCTTATACCTAAGGATTTCTCTAATGTTTTATAATCCTAATCCCAAAAAAAACTAAACTTTTCTTTTAATTCTGACTATAATAAACCTAGACTTTATTTTACATTAATAATTTATTTATTACATTAAAGTACACATAATAGCACCCAGAAGATTGAAAAGTCTAGTGTATTTAGGAACTAGTTACATAGCATAACATCATTAGCATGGTATATAACAACATTATTAAAAACTTCCTTAACAATCATCTAAAATTACACGATTTTAAAAACCTCACGGGATAACCTGGGGGAATACAAAAGAAGGGGTGATCTATAAATCTCAGTAACGGAATAAACATGGAATAAAATGAAGAGAATAATACATGTTAGAAAATTTTAATATTAATGGGGAATAAAAGGAGTAGGAATTAATATAAAGAACAATGAGATGTGATATATCATGTTAATCATGACATGGGGAAATTTTGCAACAACTTAAAACACTACCTCATCAACATATGTCAAGGATAAACAACAATGAAATCTTGGTGGAAAAGTCCCATAAAGGTATTAGGTTCAATTAATATACCATCATGATGAATCATGATACTAAAATTTTACCAAAGCATTAGATCACTATATAAATCTGGGCACACCTATCACATTCATTTCATTCTCATGCTTAACTCTTCAACATATATCCTACAACATGAGTTCATATATCAAAATAATTTCTTCCACGATCAAGGAGTGTAGAATACTTACATTTAATTCACCAATGATAAATTATACATTTATAAATTTTAACACCTTAGATAAGAAATGGGTATGGTATTCACTACACAATTGTTTGGGTATGGAAAATCATGGTGAAATTTAGGCAGCATAATGGCATCACTTAAAGATTCATAAAAAGGGTTGATGAGAAACAAAGGGGTATATTATCACATATAAATAAAATAGTTATTAATAGGTAAATTTATAATCCTATCCCAATGTTAGAAATTGGGACATATAAGGAATAAGGAAATGAATAAATTTTAATAAAGAAAACAATCCAAACTATATTGCGACAAGGTAATAGGTAAACATAAAGCATCATGAGATGCTTAATGAGAGTGAATGGGGGATATCATAATTTATACATTAATTGGAATGTAAGGGGAATATGTAAGAACATATCCCAACATAATAAAATGTTATTTAATAAACAAAACATAAAATAAGTTATTGAATATATATTAGTAGAGATAAATCCCTTACTAAATTTGCACATGGTAATGGGTGTACATAACGGATCATTAAAAGTAATAATGAGAGTGGAATGGGTCTTACATAATTTTTAAATAAAAATTATAGAATTGGGTATATGTAATAACATATTATAACCAGAAAAAATGGAAACTAAGAAGTATAACATAAAATATGTTCTTGAATTGAATAGAGAGTGGAAGATACCTTACTTGAGTGTGTGACTCCAAATGCTTAGGAAAGGATTATTGAGAGCTTGGGGAACCTTATAAGGACTATATAGAGTGTAAGTAAGATTATGGATTTAATCCATGGAGTTTTTGTGAAGTGAAATGGGATATTTTTTGGGTTTTTATATGAAAATATGAGGACTTATTTATTATTTTGGTCTTGGACTCTACATTATAAAATAACCAAAACCACAAACCGTATCATTTTCTCATGTCTTCTTCCAAATTGGAGTGGTTACCATTATTTTATAATTTTAAGGTCCTAATTTAACAAAATAATTCCATTTATGAAGTGGAGGTGACTCACTCTATTAAAGAAATGATTTTAGAACCTTCAAATATATTATTGGTTTTGTAGGATTCAAAAAGGATTTATTAAATTAATAAAATAAAATAAAATCACATTATGTTCAATGTAAAACATATATTTGGTCATGGATACCATTTATAGTATTTATGAAATCACTTCTAGGTAATTATGATATTATAATACAAAAATTATATTTATACTGTAATTAATTTTTACCCAGAAATTCAAATGTCATTGAAAATTATGAAAAATTCACCATTGGATAATTTAAATTTTTTTATTCCAAAAATAATATTAATTTTATATATATGTGTTTTTAAATATATGTATTTTAAATTTAAAATAAAATTGACATTTATTAAGAAATTGTGGGGTTTTTTACAATAAATGTTTTCAAACCCATATAAAATTTCCATTTGAATTCATAAAAATTATACAATCATTTATATTTAATAAAAAGTATTTAATAATATTACTTTATTAAAATATTATTTATTTAAAAAATCCATTAACTTATCACATAAATTCTTTAATGGAATTCTAATATTACCCAAATTTTTTTTTATTGAATAAAAATCATTTATAACGTAATAATAATAGAATGAAAATATATTCACTATTTTAAAAAATAATTATTTTCATACTCATATTTCTAGAGTCTTGATACATATACCTTTAATACACTAGAAAATTTCCTACGTGTAATGAGTATGACAGTGGGACTTTCATGGAGCAGTTCAGCGTACATCGTTTAGGTCGTGATCTCGATAAGCTGAAATTATCCTAGAAAACAATTAGCATACATAATTTGTTAGATCTAGGCTTGGGATTCATAAAGGGAAAATACCAGAGACTCTATCTCCATAGAAATCCCTGATAAATTTTCTTCATTGGGTATAATCCTTCTGGTGGAGGTCATCACTTCCTTTCTCCATGTCAATTAGATTTTTTAAAATCTAATATTAATCATGTGATGACAGTTCAATGACTATATTATCAACAGTAGTGATTCTTAATGATATTTAAATCCGATAGGATATACTAAAAACAAATAAGTGCATGTTTTTTCCATAACCATATAACATAATAATACATTTAAATAAATTGAAATGGTAACTTTATTTATACCTGTTCAGGTCGTTACACAGGTGTTCCAGTAGAATTACATTTTAGACTAATAATTATCTTAAAGGTCGTTAACTTGCTCAAACATGCCTACATAAGAACAATTTTACCAATAAAATATGACTAACTCAACCCTTTCCATTTTACCAATCACATTCACTACCACACCGACAATTTAACCTCTTAACTGATTTTTTTTTAATTTTTTGACTTATAATTCATTCAATTAATATATGGAAGTTAATTATTCGGCTAAACTAAATTTATAAAAATAAGGATAAAGAAACATGATTAAAAATGATAATTAAATACAAATGTTCCATGGTATAACAACTAATAAAATTTCATAAAAGTAATACCATAAGAATCAAAAAAAAAAATAAAAATAAGAAAAACATCAATAAATTAATGTTAATATTAAATTTTAAACTTTTATAATAAATGACACATAATATTAAATTAATAGATTATGTCGGTGGTGATGTAGTAACTATGTTTTTTATAATTGAAATAGATAATTTAACCAATTCATGAAATGATATCTAAATATGTAAAAAATATGAATAAAAAATAACATGTAAAAACAATCAAAATAATATGTAAAAAAATAATAGGATAACAATGAATAACTGTAATATTAATGTAACATTTCTAAAAAAATTAATTTAATTTAACATATCCAAACACTCATAAAAATTTATATTCATATTTATAAAATATATATTAATATTATTATTATAGTTTTGGATATCAGTTAGTAGGAATAAAATGGGAACAATGTAATTAAATTCTATGGTGGTTGAGGCCATCTAACTCAATAACCTGAAGGTGAGATCATCCTAATTTATTTACAACAAAGTTTCTCCCAAGAATATATAAATAAAATATTATCAATAAATAAATATAATAACTTAAGAAAAAAACTTGAAAATTACTAAAATACTCCTAGAACTCCATCACTCAAAATTCCAAAAATTTTTAATAAAAAATACCATTTAAACCTTATTTTAATGAAATTGAAAAAAATCATCAAGAAACTAACATCTTACCAAATAGTGTGAAAATACATGTATAAATCCCTTTTTATCTTACTATATCAACCACACAAAAAATAACTTTTGATAATAATGGATTTTACCAGGATTTGGTGAAATACATCATGAAATCCTAAACTCAATAAATAAAATAATAGAAGTTCTATGGGAAAGAGGGAATTGAGTTATAAGAGAAAAACATTTCCTAAAATTTTAAATTAAATCCCTTCTTGATGCCTAGGATTAAGTATGGGAGGATATGGGAAGAGGGATAAGGATGGAAAATCCCTCCTTATAATGCATGTATTATTTCCAAGGAAACAATCTATGGGTTTTTAAAATAAAAAAAACACAAAATTTCCCATTTTCACCCTTTTTTAAAAAATATTAATTGTTACCACTAAATACCCCATATATAAAATTCTACCACCCCAGAACATATGACTGATGTCTATTGCATAAGTCACTACTTATCCCTAGGTGGGCCTCAACATATGCCAAATTTTTTCCACTATCAGCTAGGGTCTAGGTTATTACACTAGGGAGACTATACCCTCATATCATAGTAAAACACTATGTAAAAATAATCATGAATCATATATAAATATAATAATATATCACATGAGGGGTAAATGAAACCATTACATAACAAAAAAAATAAATCAATAATATTATAGTCAAATAGACACTTGGTCATACAGGCATACATCAACTGATCACCCCGGAATAGAATCACATAAAAAATAAATAATGGAATAAAAATTAAAATGGTATATTCTAGAATCACCTATCCTTAGCACATTATGTTTACCATAATTAGTCCAGGATAGCCAAAAAATGATCCAATCATAGTATTATTCCCTACTTAAATGTATTTTAAATGAGTTACACTTCGGAACAAAAGTTTCATAGCCTCCCAAGAGGGGTGTGTGTGAAAATTAAAATCACACCATAAATTTGGTCTCTAACATAACCATTTATATAGTGTATTCACATGTGATATTCTCAAATGATTAAATTAATACATTATAAAAACACAAATAAAATAATCATCATTGATCCTCATATTCTAATGTGACACCCAGGATCAACAATACTATGTTCAACTTCTTCCCAAGTGTAATTAAGAACTTGGAATATTAAATTTTATAGTACTAGGATCAAATACCATATAGTATTATGTTAAAGAACCAGATATAAGGAAGTATCCTAAGAATCCCCCAATTTATAAAGAAAAAATATGATTCCTATTTCTTAATAAAAAAAATTCTTGTAACAACTATAATAAATCCATTTGTATGATGTAATCATAGGAGGTCTCTAGTATTAGTCATATAATGATTATTATGAGGCAATACTAGGAAATCCAGTAGCATCCGAAAAAAGAAAATTTCTATTAGTGATCTTAGGAAATCCAAATGTAATAGTATCAACAACCAAATATTAATATGTCTCCCATTCATTTCCTTCATAAAAAACTTGAGGGAAGTGAATCCCTTAAAAGTTATCTCATGTATAAATAAAAAACTTGGGCGGTACTACACCCAAAACCATAACATAACTCAAAAAATAGTATCTAAGGAACACATACTACCATTGCCATTATAGCCACATTGTATAAAACTGTCATATTTTAGGTTCAATAGTGACAATAAAAGCTAATGATAGATTTTCATATACAATAACCCTATCTAGGGTCAACATAACACATAGAATACACCATGGTTTCCTAGGTATTATAATAACATGAATTCCCTAAATGGGATCCTCGATATCCATCATATCTTTAAGTATAATCCTTCAATTTAGAGGGAAGAGAATCCCTCTATATCATAATGATCACATTTCAACCTCACTGACCATGTATAATAATACTCATTAAAACCACTCTTAAATGATTGTAAAATCCACATATACCATCCCCAGTCATCTTAGGTCACTCAACTCATCCAAACTATCATCAATCTACCTAGGTTACACCCACGTAGGTGATCACATGCTACTGGGGGAGGAACACGCACCCCCTTAGAAATCATCTATCCCAATATCTTTAAGGAATCACATTATTCTGTCTTGGACAGCCTAGGCCAATCAACGTATTCCAATACTCAACTCTACAAGGAGGTGCCTAAGGGAACCACCACTAGTTCCTAAATGTTATGTTTTCTTTATTAAATTTATACTATTATGGGTCTCATCTATATCATATCACATTTTCATAATCATTCCCTCAGTCATTGATAACTAAGACACAAATCCAATGCTAACGTCTCACACATTAAAGCCTCAAGTTCTAAGGTTACACTAAGGGTTACTTGTACCTAGTCCGTCCAAAATCCATACTAATGGTAGAAAATGAAGCCTATAAAATGTTCTAAAATATCCAATTTCATCTCATTAGAACCCCTATAGGGTCTACATATCTCAAGGTTAAAACATTCAATTAATCCCTCGATTATCAATGGTAGAGGCATTAATCTGCATATTAGGGTCTATCATAGACCTCGAAACTCTACTCATTCCACTTTTAGACTATATTTTAGTTAGAAATTTCTTCATATAATCATTTTTCATGTACAAAAACAATGATTTTTAATACTCCCCATATCTCATGTGGAGTTATTAACTTTTCAAATAAATATCATCCACCATAAAACAAGCTCTTCCATGTATCACATCAACTTCTGATAACCCAACTCAAGATATAATATACAATTCTCTTAATTAAAAAAAATTATTTTCACAAAAATTATATAAATATTAATAATTCTTATAAACCCACCAAGCATCAAAAACACACCAAGACTGTGACCAATGGGGTGGGGTCCACTCTTAACACACACTCATATCTAAGACATGAAAAATACCTAATTAAATCTCCCAATTTAAGGACCAATTTAATAAAATTTAGGAAAAATACCTACATAAATTCATTGGGTTACATACCTCCAAAAATGGAAAGAAACCACATGAAGATATCCTCTCAGGATTTCCTCCAGCCACATTGAGAAAAAGACCTATCATCATCACTAGATATCATCATTCTTCAGTGGGATCCATAGAAAACCCCTTTTAAAAATCTTCCAAATCAATAGTTAGAGAATAAATATAAAACTTAATATAAAAGAGGGAGGAACATACCTTAAACTACCATGTAATGCAAATAAATGACCCCTCTTCGAGTTGTAATCAAATATAGAAATAGGGGGAGAGTAGTTTTTCAAATTGAACTCTCATATATGTGATCGGCCTAAAATAAAAGAAGAAAACCTTTAAAGGATAGCTTTTTTATTGATTAAAAAATAAACTCAAAAGTAGGTCACAGTACGGTCAGGAGGGTCACGGTGGATCATGCCCCTTATCATGAAAAACTAATGTCACAAACTGTTGTTTTCTGGAGTTAATCATTCCATAAAAGGTGATGAGGAACTACCTCTATCACTCATAGCATGGTTCCTTTCACCACTTTGGCACAACACACTTTATTAAGCCATAGAGTCATAAACCTTATGTCATGGAGTAAATTTTTGTAGTAGAAAAATTTCAGTTTGGGATTTGGGCCTTTATATGACACCCATCTGAGAAATCATACTATCAACAAGTCATTATTCTATGTCCAAAAACAAATCCTTGATATGATCAAAATACAATAATTCTAATAAAAATATTGGATCTCAATACAATCCATAATCTAAAGAAAAATTTTAAATTTCCCTTTGAATTTAAAAAACTCATAATGACATGGGGTTCTATAGCCACCCCACAATAACACTTCTCATCCCTAATAATTCTAAATGGCCCATTAACCATTTTCTTGAAATATTTTGTCCTTAAATACCAGATATTATCACCATTCTGTATCTCATAATTTCAGAGAAGCTTATACATTGTAACACAAAACATGAGGCCCACATTTTATCAAAAACTGATCCACCTTCTCATCACCAATACCCATACTAATACAATGATTAAAATATTCCACCTAATCTATGAAAACATGGTGTCTTCAACCAATTAATGCTTAATATTATAGTTCTCTCAACTATAAAACTGAACTCATACATGCTTATTCTAAGCTACAACGCTTCCCACTATTAAATCACTTACCAAAACACAATTTCAGCTGTCATTCAATTTTTTCGATGTGGTTTCTATAGAACCACTCTAAAAACTATGTAAAAACATTGGTCAGGACTCCTCTAGAATACGTTTATTGAAAATAGTCTATTTTACTCATTGATGAATAATATCAACATTTGATCATGATTCCTTAATTCACAATGGAATAACATGATTTCCTACATCTAAATTGAGAAACAAATTGGACTATCATTGTAATTACATGATTGGAACTTTGGTCAAATAAACCCTATATCATGCTATTTCCCCAAGAACTATTGAACCACTAATTCAAATCATGATCAAAACAGATTAAGGGAATCTTGACCCCAATGCATGAGAATAAACTCTATCTAAAACCACAACTATATTCAAAATATATAATTTTATAAGGAAAAAAATAAAAATTTATTTACCTAATAATCGACATCTAAAATACATATTATCTCACCAATGATTGATCATATCACACCTACAACCCTATCTATATGATGGTTATTCTTCCATGGCCCATACTACATCCACCATTGAATTTAATGACTAGATGTGATCATCCTACTCTTAACTATGAATTAACGAGACACAACAATAACTTCCTATTATTGTATCACCATGAACAATATCCTCATCACCCAAGAAAATTCTATTAATAAAAAGTGTTACACCCACTAATGCCCAATAGTGAACTCCCCACTATATAGATTTCCATGTAAAGCTCTTCAAGAAGAGACTCAATCTATTCCCTCAACCCACATTCCTAACAATTTATTTCAAGGTACACACCCTGGACATCTATATCATGGTACCTTAATCCATCTCTAATTTCACCTCTAACAATATAGGGACACCCCTTATTATCCTAAAATCTCTGAGTAACCATTCCCTCAAGTGAATTTTTGAATCATCAGTCTTCCTCACACACATGAATACAAACCAATTAATAATCAAAGAACAATGTACATGACCAATGAATACCACCTTGATCTTATCTAAAACCATTGGATGTATACTCCTATACCATTTATTCACAACACTCAACTAATGTTCTCATGATTCATTCGTCATATGAGGATATAAAAACACTATCTCCATGAGTAATTTAAATTCAAATGAACTTATAAACCTATTTATGCATTCACCATTCCATAGCATGAGTCTTCCTCTAGAATAGTGCTCAATAACCACTACTACCAACACAATGCATTCCTAGAAAGGAGTACACCTTGGTGCTACCTTAAAATATCATCCAACTTATACCATATTGATTTTTTCCTATCAATCCTAATATCATTTTACTAAACCAGTATCAATGCCCCACCACATTCAAATTTCATCTAGCTAGAAGCACCTCAGTGTTTTTCCCCAATTTTCTTGACATCTCACTCATGCTAAGGATAATCATACGATCAGCTTCCAACTATCCTCATTAAAAAATTATAATCATTTATTTGATTTATATCTTTAATAGATATAACAATTTAGGACCATGATCCACAACCTCTTGAGGAATCACACCTGAAATTAATGGGTTTTCGCATCCAATTGATACTACCCTTAAAACGATACCTTGAAACCAAATCAAATTAAGTGATTGGTGTCATAAAATCCAAATAAATCTCTATTCCTATAAAACATATTTGACTTTTCTTCCCATGTTTCAACATTAAATGAAAATCACCTACCCGTTCTTCTAGAATATATGTGTACTCACAAGCTCAAGAAATCCCCTTTCCCAGGTTACACTCATATATCCAAACTCAAAAAAATCTTGAAAATTATCTAATAGTTATTAATATCACCTGGATAACCAACATCTTGAGAAACATCTCAAATCAGAAGCATATCCCATCTCTAGGGTTCACATATACATATACATGTTAGGAAAAAAATTCCATGTCATTAACCTACTAAGGAATTGATCCTCATTAGGAATCCACAATGAATATTATCCCTCAAAGACAATAATCTTATCCATATACATATATCAAAATTAACCAAATATAATCTATTTCAATTATACTATAGTAACATGGTTTGGTTAAGTTGAATACCACCAAGAATCTATATGGGAAAATTGCATATAGTTTTCTGTTGAGACTTTATGTAACTAAAACTACATCATAATCTCCCACAAGGGGTTCATTATAAAATCATTCAATGCATATATTAAAACACTATATGAAATTATAGATCCCTTAAGAGAGGGATTCCATAGTCTTTATCAAGGTATATCCCTTCGTAAGGATCACATGGCTTGTCATGAGAGAAAAATATATCATGATTCATCTATTTAGAATACCTTAAAAATTTTAAATGGTAAAGCACCACATAAGTTGTTATTAACAATTTAAACAATTTATCCATCATTTTATGTTAGATCAATCACAATATAGCATATAAATGTTATCTGAATCCAATATTCAAAATATGATGCATGTACACCAGCCTATTTCCTACAAGACAAGAGAAAAAACCCATAAATTTTAAATCCAAAAACCCAATTCCATTAAACTAGATTAAATCATTAAATTATAAATGTTGAAACCAAGAATAGTAGTCTCATAAACCTGGAAACCTAGACTTTCCATCAGAAAAGGTGTTCATTATGCACTAATTTAAGGTCTTTTAAAAGCTCTAAAGTATCTTTATTCCTTTTCTACAATATATCCAAATAGTAATAAAAGAAAAAAAATTATAATATCACTTTTTGATTCCCCACCACCCTAGACAAAAAAACTAGTGTCCCAACTAGTGGTCACTGCATGACCTCAATCATGGCTCTATATTCACTAGTGGTTTCCAAATATCATTAAGGTTCAAGGTTGTTATAAAAATGTTATGCAGAAATGGCCAATCATAGAGACACAAAGTCATACCCACATACCACAACTGATCTCTCATTACTATGATAACATACACCAAATAAATAAATAAATATAGAAGAGGTTCTACAACCCTACTAAACACTAATCATATCTTGATCACTAGACTCCACCCTATATATCTAGATAAATGATTCATTCATTAGCCTATAATATACCTTAACCTATAATAAATGAGTTCATCTTAGGTACCAAGGTTTCATGGCCACTCGAGTAGGGTGTGATTACAACTCATTATGGAACCACAAATGGTTCCACTAAAATAGAAATTAATTGAATTATATGAACATGTGATATACAATGATTAATACATAAATATAGTGAGAAATAATAAATAAAATAACCACCTTTAATACTTATGTTCTATAGTTACACCAGATATCGATTATACCTTCTTCATATAAATTAGAAGGTTATTTAATCATATGGAATAATAATATGAAAAATTAATTTACATAATGGTTATATATATAAAATCCCTGAACTCATAATTTCAGATCATGTGGTAAAGAACAATCTTTACATTTCTATATTTGATGAAAATAATCATGAACAAAATTTAGTAATCAAAAATATAAAATATCATTGAAAAATATTGGATCTTTTACAAACTCAAGTTTCATTTTGGTTTAGAGTTTTAGATAATTAGTAAAAACTTTTAAAAGAAATTACACATTTCATTAAGTGAGTTTTTTTCCTATTATACACACCTTTTCTTATTCCACATTATGTTTTCATCATCTCCCACATGAAACCCTTATATTATTATCTTATTGAACATAATTATTTATAACCTAGAGATAAGTAAACATAAGAAAGTTGTGATAATAAATTTTGAGTAAAGAAAAACATTATCTTTAGCCGTTAAATATCTTCAGTGAGAATAAGATGTGCATAACGGTATGAGAATATATTCGAACTGAATGATAATTACATAGGATAATTCATACCCATAAAACATATATAATCAAAATGTGACATGGATTAAATTATGAATAAAGTAAAGAGTAATAAAAACCAATAATCATGATCTATGTCATGTTAATATTTGTCAAAGTAACCATTAAAACTCATATTAAGCATAGAGATAATGAGTTTGTATCTTGGAACACTATCATAATGACCTATGTTTACTCATGTCAAAAATTACTAGAGCCTGGTTAAAAATATAGTATAATCCACGTCAATTAACTCCCTCCTTCTTTCCTTTATAAATAAGAAACATTAACCAATTTATTAGAGAGATGTATAATTTTTAACCCTCATATAATCTATATTGGGACACCCATCATCATGAGATAGATCAAACCTTCCAATCATCATAAACAATTAACAAGTACCATATATATAAAAAACACCTGGAATCTTTCATTTTCATACCCAAAATTTTAAAAACAATATATATTACTTTATAACACGATTTAACCATAGAAAAAAAATTATTTAAATGATAATTTATTTAAAAAAATTCATGTAATCCTTCCATAAAAATAATTTAGATGGTATTATAAAATCATATTCCTTTTAAAGTATAGGAATCCTTAAATTAGGATGGAAAATATAAATAAATATAAAATAATATTTAAAACTTTTTTTGAAAACAACGGGAAATAAAATTTTCTTTCAGTACCACTAAAAAAAATTCACAAAATTTTGAGGAAAATATTTTATTTCAAAATAAAAATGGAGACATATAAAGGATTTTTTAAATAAAATATAATTTATTACATTTGTGAAATATGTACATGTGGTATATGTTCAAACAATGATTCTGTTCACACTATTGGGAAAAATCACCTCATTTGGAAAATGAAAAGAATATTCCTTTTGAAACATTTTTTAAAATTCTAACATGGGTAAAAAAATAATTTTCTTAATCAATGGTGTGCATTAAAAACTTTCATAAAAATGTTTTAGAGTAAATATGGACATGGAATAAAAATATTTCTAACTAAATAAAAATGAAAAGAATGTTTTCCATAAAAACATTCTTCTAGGATTTTGAGCACTTAGAGAGAGGAAAATAAAAATTTAAATTTAAATTTCAAAAAATAATGATTTCTGAGTGGAATATATGGGTTTTAAGATATATATATAATATTATTCTCACAATATAAACTTAGACACAAAAAATCCCAAATAAGGATGTGATATTGAAATAAACCTTTATCTCTTTTGTTACATTTTAATCGTAACACTAGTGACAAAAATAAAATAAAAAGAATCATTGAATTCCATGAATATGAAAGGATTCATGATATATCATAAAATAGGGGTTTAATATACATTACATAAAGGAAACAACTGGTGAATATGACATATGTATCACAAAAACATAAGTGAGAAAATAAATTTTTACAATGATTATAACTTTGAAGTTAGAATTTATCAATGATGTGGTTATGTATGAAAAATTAAAATTCATATAAAAATGGAAATAAAAAAAATAATATCGATGATATTTTATACATAATATTTTAAAATAAATGTCTATAAAGTAGAAATATAACCCGGTGAATGGAATTTGGGTTTAGAAACCCCTTGCCTCAAGTCCAGAATTGCTATGTATATCATTGAAATCCCAAAAAAAGTAAATAATATTAATTTGTTACTTATTTAATAAAACTTTTAAGGTTTATTACATAATCATTAATCCATATATTTTATTCATTTCAATGATATGTTTAATTACATTATCCTTTTAGTTCACATGAGGTTTTTTAAGGACATTTGGTTCAGACTTGAAACATTAATTTGGTAGATTGACTATGGTAAAATGGCAAAATAATAAATCATATACATAACAATCATCATTAAATAAATATCATTTTTATAAATAAAATATGATTTCAGATCCATCCATGAAATGAATTAATGGAAAATAAAATACATCAGCTCATGAGGAGGTTGTTTGTACGTACACAAGAGTGATGTTTTTACTTTTAGTTCAATGGAATGTAAAGAAATAAAATGAGTTATAATCTTTATATAATAATTATCATGTTATAAATATCAAAAAATAACTATATTCATCCTCATGATCATCCATGACATACGGTTTTTGAAAAAATATGCACTTCGCCATGTAGAAATGGTTCATGTGCAATGATTTGAGTTTTAATGATTGTAATAGTGTTCATACATAAGGTATATTATATTTATTGAATAATATTTATGTAATTAATTTCTTATATATGCATTAAATTCATCTTATATCCATCCGTGGAATACTATGATGAAAAATGAAACACATCACTTCATGTAGGTGGTAGTGCACACATACTCGTGAGTGATGTTTTTATAACACATAGGATGGAAAAATAGATTAATAATATTATGAAATTTACATAATGTAATATTATTATATTTTTGATACATACATTATTATTATTTTAATTTATTTGGATGAAATTGAAGGAGGTAAATGAAGATGTAAAATTAAGATGGTTGGTTAAGAAGATTACCTCCTCTTCAAAGAACCTCCTTTAGATATCACCATAATAACCCTAGGAATGATCATTTAAAAATAAAAAACACCATGTTGTGTATATAATAATGTTAATTATATTTCTTAGGGTTTTCTCGAGCTAAGTGGCACAGGAAGTGTGTGGAAATGATAAGAGGTGTTATCCATATATAAGAGAGGGGAGGGGAACCTTTGGTATTACTTAAGGAATTAAATTTATTTAAATTAATATTCATGATAAAGTGAAAAAAATTAAATATATGATGTAAATAAGTCAGAATAATATCATTAAATAACATTTATATGAGTGTTGATAATGTTTTATCCCTTATCTCTTAGTCTAAACATCTCATTTACCCTTTTAATGATTAACATGATAATAATTTTTAACTCTATTTTGGTAAATAAAGATAAAATAAAAGGAAAAGTGACATATAATTATAAAATAGTTGATATTATTTATTATATAACTATAATTTTTTCAAATATAATATATTTATGAAATTTGAATTATTTAATAAAATATTACATAACATAAAATGCCAATAAATTCATTTACAAGACAATTTTTGTATTTTGTTTTTATGAAATCAAGAAAATAATTTATTTTGAATATAAATTTTAACACATCACTAATACATAATTTTTTTCAAAAAATATTAACTCTATTAGTCACCAAAAATTGATTACATTCAATGATTTTAAAATCATTTACTTGATTTTTTACTATATTCACAAGTATTGTATCAGTGTTGCATAATAATTTAAGATGATTATTTCATCACTAAAAATTTAAAATAAATTAAACTTGTAATAAAAAATTAAATGATATTTCAATTAAACATTAATAAAGGAACATAGCCAGTTTTTAACAAAATGAAAAAATATTAAAGTTACCAAAACAAAGAGAGTGACATTTTGTATTTATTATTTACATAAAATAATATTTGGGTAATTATCAAAGGAAAGAAGAAAAAATACATATTTTAAAACAATTTAAGGGGATGGTAAAACAAAACTCACAAAATAATGTATAGGTAAGTGAAAGAATGATTTTGAATCTTTATTTTATAGTCCTAGGCTTTTTCTTCTCGTTTTAGCCTTAATATTATGACAACATTTTTACCATGGTTAATATTCATTATGATGAAAAATGAAGATGACTTATTTACCAAATTTATAAAGTAGGATTACAATTATTGAATCCATTTTATCAAATTCAATTCTTATACGTGGAATAAATTACTTTTAAATTAAACCCCTAAAATGAAAAGAATAATTTTTTTCCATAAAAATACATTTTTATGTATAAAAAATTTATCCCAAAATTAAGAAAAATAAAATCTAAAATGATAGTAACTGTATTATTTTTAATCAAATAGAACTAAGGAAATTTTAAATCAATTAAAATGGTAATCGGTAAATACTTGAATGAAAGAAACAATTTTCTATAAAATCGATGTTTTTGTACTATTCATTAAAAAATTAATATATTCAGAAAAATATCCAAATTTCATCATAATATATATATTGATTATTTTGAGAATTAAATATTTCTTATAAACCTAATTTTATATAAAATAGTAGAAATTAAATACATTATTCACTCATAAAAAGAAAGAAATATCATTTTTGAAGAAATTTTATTTTTGAAGAATAAAATAACAACTCAAAAAATTAAATTCCCATTTAGTAAGAATTAATATTTAAATTTTTACTTAGTACGACCATTATAAATATGTTTTATAGTTAATTTACTATCATTAGTACTTTCTATGTCAATGGTTGGTCTATAAGAGTCATGTTAAATAATAATATTTATCAGTCACTAAATGTTGGTATTGTGTGTCATGTATACTATAAAACATAAATATCATGGCATTATATTTTACATTATAATGAAATTTAATTCTTTTAATTTTATCTTATGTCTCAGAAAAATTATTACAACATTTTATAATATTAATTCAAAGGAGTGGAAGACAAAACATATGATCCTAAAATGAATATATTTTTCAATATTATTTTAAAAGATATTATTTTTGAAAACCCACATCATTAAAAGGCAAAATAAAACATACTTTTGAAAATATAAAAAAGGAAATAGTATGGTCACCTATAATAACACATAATTAGGTTCCCAAATAAAAAGAACTATTATGGGAAGTGAAAATGGACATGGAAAGAACATCCATTTAAGATATAACATTATAATTTTCTAAGAAAATAAGATACCATAAATCAATCAAAAATGATCATAAAAAGTTAATATTTTTATTTCAACATTCTTTTCCTAAGTGTGATGGATTTTTTATGATCAAGATAGAGAACATGAGAAAATATAATTTCTTTATTTCATTTATAACATTTCAACCATTGGTTATGATTTGATTTATTTACACTTCTAATAAATCTATAACCCCGTGAAATAAACATTAGTGATAAATGTTTTATATTTAAATCACTAAAATAAACTTCTAATATATCACGTGATCAATAAAATAATAACTAGTTAGCTCTACTATATTTATAAATTATTCAATACTAAATTTGCTATCATAAGGTAACATAATAAAAAAATTAAACCTTCATATGAATAAATAACACATTAAAATCTAATATTTCCACAAAAATGTTGAAGGTTAAACATAGAAAAATCCTTAAAAAATTACCCTATATCTCAATTAATATTAATAACATCAAAATTAAATAATTTTTTAACAATAATTTCTGACTCATAAATTTAATTTTACATCCCCAAAAAATGTAATATAAAACTTATGAAATAATTATTTACATTAAGATTATGGGTTATATAGACCTCAAGGTAATAAATGACTCCCAAAAAATCTTCAGTCACCTTAAAATCACATCAGTTAAAACAAAAAAGGGTTTTTTATTCTTCTGAACATATGACCATCCTCAAACATATACCCCAATGATGGTATAAAAACTCTTAAGATAACCTCACATTAAAAAACTCTAATGTCTAAATCTATCTATTCCTTACTTAGATACTAACTATAATATCCCTGATCCTTCACTCTCAAATCTGATGAAAAAAATATAATATTTAAATTTCTATCTTTGATACCAATATTATTGACCAAATTTTAGTAATCCAAATTGTACAACATCCTTAGAAAATATTGGATCCCTTGTATACCATGGGACCATTTAGGATTATAAGTTTATACGATTAAGAAAATCTATTATATAAAATCACCCATGTATTTAAGTGAAATGTTCCCCACTATGCCAAGCTTTAATAATCCACATTACATATTAATCATCTAACAAATTAATCCCTTCTATAAATATTGTATTTAACATAATTCTTTATATCTTGGGGGAAAGAAAACATAATAAAGGAGTGAGATCAAATAAATAGTAAGTACAAACATATTATTTATCAATTAAATATATTATATGGACATAATATGAGAATAAGTATATGGGGAGATGTTATAATTGAATGACCTTTATGTATGATAATTCATACCTGTAAAGACCCATATAATTAAACAAGTGACTTGTCATAAAGCCTCAACAAAGGTATGAGTCACAATAATCTATAATCATAAGCCATGTGTTGTTAATATTGATAAAGAAAAAAATAAAAACTTATATAAAGTGTACATAAAAGATATTGGTATCTTGGAACATTATCATAATCACATGTGTTCACTTATGTCAGAAATAATTGGATCCTAGTAAAATACAATAGAGAAACCTCCCACGTTAAGACCGTCAATCTTTTCATTAAAGATAGAAAACATTACCAAATGCATTGGAGTTATATATTAGGATCACCCATTATATAATATATATTATGATCACTCATTATCATTAGATATATTAGACTCACATTCCACTATAAATAATATCAATGTACTTTAAATGAATATAATACATTAATTTTTATATTTTAATTTTCAAAATTTTAAAAATAACTTTCATTAATTTGTATCATGATTTAACCATGGAAAAGAAAAAAGTTTTATGATAATATTTTTTAAATTATCTCTGTAATCTGTATAGAGAAATAATATGTATGTCATAATAATATAATATTTATAGTTAATTATAGGAATCATTAAAGGATGATGAAATAGATTCAAATAACTTTAAAATAATATTTAAAATATTTCATTAAAAACATGGGATAATTCCTTATTCATTTAACATCTTTAAAAACTAAAAATTCACCAAATATTTATAGCATTGTTTATTTGAAAATAACCATGGAGAATTTTAAATTTTTCTTCAAATAAAACAATATATATAATGATGTGAAAAATAATTTTTTTGTTACATGATTAAAAAATTTTGTTCACACCTTCGATAAAAATTGACTCATTAAAATAAATACAAGAGGATTATTTTTAAAAAGAATTATAGAAATTGAAAAAAGGATAAAAATTTATTTCATAAATAATTGGGGAATAATAGTAACATTATTTAAAATATTTTAAATAAAATATAGACAAGGGAGAAAAATATTTCTGATCGGATAGAAAAAAAAAAGTCATGTTTCAATAAAAACATTATTTTGGAATTTTGTGTACTTAAAGAGAGTAAAAAGAAATACATTTTTTAAATTTATATAAATAAATATAGTCTAAAATAATATATAGGTTTTAATATAAACAAATAATATAATTTCCCAACATAAAATTAAAAAAAATCTTGAATAAGGTTAAGATTGTGAAATAAACATTTACTGCTTTGGTAGACTTGGAATCCTAACCCCAATGATATAAATAACCTCAAATATAACATTAAATAAAATTTATATCAAGTTATTGATGATATATTTTAACAAAGGGTCAGTATATACACCACATGAAGTAAAATGGTGGTGAATATGGCATATGTCTCATAGAAACGAAAGTTAAATTAGAAACTCTAATAAATATCATAAAATTGAGGTTTGGATTAATCAATGATGTGATTAAGTTAAAAATATTTAAATCAATAAAAAAATTAGAAATATAATATAAGGTCACTGCATACATAATCATGGAATAAAAAATTCAATAAATTATGAGTATAACCCAATTATGGGAAATTTGGTTTAGTAACCCCTAACTCCAAGTACAAACATACTATGCATTTACTTTAACTCCTATATAAAAAATTGTATTTGTTTTAATAATTATTAAGAAAAATTTAGGTTTATAAATTTATAATTCACCCATTAATTTCATTTAATTTAATGACATATTTAATTTCATAATCTGTAAAGTTCATGTCATGTGTTTGGAGGATGTTCTATTCAAAAATTGAAAAATTAATTTGGTTGGATAACAATGGTCAAATAGATCATTGTTCCATCATATCTATAATAATAATCTAGAATAATTAAATTTTTTATATATAAAATATAGTTTTAAATCCATCCATGAAAAGAATTCATCAAAAAAAATACATCAACTCGTGAGGTGGTATTTTGAACGTAGACATAAGCGATGTTTTTATTCTTACTTATATGGAAAATAAAGAAATATAATGAAAACGTATCTTTCCAAAATCATTATAATGTTATAAAAATAAAATAAATTCTTTAAAAATGTCCCAATGATAGTCTTTGAGAGGTGGTTTTGAGTAATTAATTACATTTCTATATAGAGATGGTAGTCTTTACATGCGCACATTCGATGATATAATTTTTAATAATTGAAATTGTATATCTATAGATGATAAATTATATTTTAAATATAATAATTATGTAATGAATATAATATATAAATATTAAATATATCACATTAACCATCCATGAATGATAATTATGAAAAAAACACATCGCCTCGTGGTGGTGGTAGTATGCATGTAAGCATGAATGATGTTTCCATTCCCTATAGGATGTAAAATGAGATAAATAAGGTTATTCCATTAAAATAATAAAATATAAACATATTTTATATCTCAATTAATTTACATTGGAAAGTATGGGATAAAATTTAAGGATTTGGAAGAAGAAGTAAAATTAAAATGCTCATTTTATGACAATTACAACCTCTTTGAAGAACCACCTTTGGATATATCCTTAAAGACCCTATGGTGATATTTTAAAAATATTAAAATATAAATAATTTATCTATATAAGTAAATAAGTGGTTTTTGGGTTTGTTCAGTATAAGATTCTCATGAAGTGTAAGTATGAGAGGAGATGTGGAGTCCTTCTTTAAGAGATGTGTGGGGGAGCCTTCGAATTACTGACATTATTAAAATAATATTAATAAATTTTAATTTTAGTGGAAATAAATTTATATATTTTTAATAAATCATGTATATTACTCAAAATAATTTCATAAAATAATATTTAAATAATTTTAGACAATGTTTTAACCCTTATCTTTCAGTTTTAACCTATTTTTAACCAGTTTAATGATTACTGTGATAATAATGATTTTTACTCTTTATGGGTAAAGAATGTTACAAAAAAGTAAATTTGAAAAATATGTGGAACATTGATGATATAAAATAACATATCCCATTCACTTGGCCATATATAATATTTTTATGAATTTTAAATCATTTAATAAAAAATTATTTAATATAAAATTCCACTAAAGTCATTTTCTGGAATACTCACATAAATGATTTAAAAAATATCAAAATAGTAATTTGGTAAAAATATATAATTTTAATATGAATATAATATAATATATTTATATAAAAAATTTCACACCATAACTCACCCAAAAAAAATTCTTTTATGGTTTTTGAAATCATTTAATTGATTTTTCTACTACTTTCACAAGCATAGTGTCAGCCTTGAATAAACAATTAAGTTAATTATTTCACCTCTAAAAATTAAAAAATACATAAAATTATAAAAACTTTATTTGTATTTAAAATAATCATTCATTACCTAACATTACCTCCTTCTATCTTTATGAAAAATATTTAATTTATAACAAAAAAGAGTGGCATTTGGTATTTATTTATTACATAAAATAATATAAAGGTAATTATCAAAGTCAATGGACACAAAAATCTATATTCTAAAATAATTAAGTTATGTTTGGATGAAAATAATCCAATAAAGGTACTCATGTTCATGGATGATTTTTCACACTTATTTCATATTTTTAACAATGTTTAAATCCTTCAACCATTACTGCGGTGACAACATTTTTACAAAGGTTTTATTATTTAGAACCAAAAAATAAAGTTAAAATTCTTAATAAATTTGGACATGGTGACTCCAAATATGGAATAAATTATATCAAATTAAATCCATATATATGGTAGAAATTAATTTTAACATAAACCAAAAAAAGATGATGATACACTATTTTTCATAAGAATGCATCATTAAGAATAAAAATTGTTTTTATACTAAAATGAAGAATAATATAGTTTCTACTAACATTAATTGGATTATTTTTAATAAAAATGCTACAATTAAATTTTAAAATCAATTAAAAAATAATAATTTTAAATAATTTAATGTAAATGATAGTTTTCTATAAAATTGATATTTTTTACAATTCACTAAAAATTTAATCTATTCAAAAAATCAAAAAATATTACCTTAAGATATTTATGCTATTATAATTTTAAAAATGATAGTTTTTATAAAATAAAATTTCTATAATTTTTTGAAATTAATTATAATATTTTCTCACAAAAAATCAATATATATCATTTTTGAGTATACCCTTTATATATTTTTTTAATAATATCGTTACTCTTATTTATATCTACTAATTCAGTAGCTATAATATAATAGTCATATTAAGTAATAATATTCCATAGTCATTAAGCTCAGTGTTTTGTGTCCTATATATGCTATCGAACATAGTCTTAATTTTAAAATCATAGGGTCTTAAAATATAATAGTTGGTGAAATCATCAGTTCTTAGTAATATATTTAGACTCCCACATCATACTGTTTATAAATATTATTTCTAGGGGATAATCCTATGAAATAAAATAGTATCATGCATAAATATGATTCCTTGAAAGTAATACTTGCTAATCTAGTGTTATTATGTATATGGTGATTATTAAGAGCTAATCCTATGAAATCTAGTAGACTAAATGTAAATTCAACTCTTAAGAGGTAATCCTATTTAAACTATAAGTATTCGGATTAATGGATTGATCCTAAGACATCTCCCAAGCATATCATTCCTATAAACTCAAGGGAAACACATCCTCGTGTGCTATATCATGAATAAATAATAACCATGGGTGGTCTAATGTCTAAAACCATCACATAAATAAATGTATAACATCCAAGGAGCTCAACCTACCATCATCACTATAGTCATATCAACTAACATCATTGGAATTCATATTATAAGGAGACACTTGATGTCGATGATACCTATTCCACTAATCATACCCTTTCTAGGATAATATATCATGGGAAACCCAATAAGGTCCACTGGGTATCATCATAACATGGGAACCCAACATGTTCCCCTTGACCTAAATCTCATATTTGGGGATAATCTTGTCACTCAAAGGGTGTATCATCTTTCGGCATCATCATGGTTACATTTTAGACTCACTAACCTCATAGGATAAGCCTCACTATCACCACTCTAGTAATTTTTCATCATGTCCACATCACATCTCAAGTCTCCCAACCTATTAAAAATTTACCAAAGGGCTACCCATTATGGTTCTCAAATGATAGTAGTGGTGGTACACTCCCCCATATCTAATTGGTTTTCCTAACAAACCTATGGAAACTCCATGTTCCATCATGTCCAACTAGGGAAATTCATCCCCATATAACTCTATCCCATATAAGGATGTGTCTAAGGGGTCTTATATTAGTTCCACTATGTTAAATTAAAAATATTTAATTTATTCCACTCAAGTTCCCATCTATCTGAAATCCAATTTTCATAATCAATCCATCGCCCATCAAAGTCGAGTAACTAAGACAATGATCAACTTTTAAAAGGTCCACCCTCAAGTTATAAGGTTACACATACATTTTTAATCCCTAATTCCAAATAATGGGATATAAAGTTACCTATAACATATTTTAATATGTCTATTTTAATCTCACTAGAATCCCTCTAGGGTTTATGAATCATAGAGTTCATATTTTTAATTAATATCTCAGTCACTGGTGAGGGGGGATTCGAGCCAATCCACAAGGGTACATTTTGTCCCTAGTCACATTGTTCATTCCATTCATATATATTTAATTTTTTAGATTAAATAATTTATTTAATTTTAAATGTTTCCAATTACCACATAGGTGAGACCCCAAATCATATGCACATAAATAATGTGTTTATACCAAAAGGGGGGTGTTCAAGGGACCATCTTCCATAAGTGGAGTCATTCACTTTTTAGTTAATCCCAACCACACTCGCACAAACTCATACAAGTATCACATCAATATCTGAGAACCTAAATTAAGCTATAACATCCAATTCACTTAATTATATCATTTTATAATTAAATAAACAATTTAATTAAAATGAGAAAAATTCCAAAAAAACTCAATTGAGCATCGACCTCTCTCCAAAACCACAACCAAAGTGGTGCGTCTACTCCCAACATGCACCCAAACCTAATCCACACAAAATAAATAATTAAATTATCAAAATCAATGGTCAATCTAATCCAATTTAGGAAAACACCTAAATAAATACATTAAGTGGAATACCTAAACTGAATTAGAGAAAAATCACATGAATTCATCATCTTGGTACATCCTCTATCCATACCAAGAAAAATAACGGTAATATTTTCTTGATTACAATATGATTGAATGGTATAATTACTAAAAACCAAGATGAAATTGATCAAAGTAATAACTATTTAATGCATACCAAACCCGTAGAAAAATAAGGGATGGGTGTTCCATAAAACCACCATATAATTCCACAAATTCACAAAACATGAAAGGGGAATTGAATAGGAGAATATAGGGGGAGATTATCCTACCAAATGAATCCCCCTCATGTGTGATAAACATAAAATCGATATGGTAAACCCCAAAATGATAGATATTTCCTTAATAAAAAACTCATTGGCATTATCCGTAGTGCAACTAGGAGGGTCATGATGAAATCCTCCTTTTGTGGGAAAACATTATAGTGTTATCTAAATTTATATGATTTGAATAACTCCTACACAAAGGATGAGGAAATTCCTCCCTCTTTTTTAGTATGGTATAATGCACTACATCGGTCCATCATTTTAACACCCTGTGTTTTTATGTATTATTATTTTTTGAATAAATCTAATTTCATTGATGGATTGCATTACATGCAACATCAAGTAAAACATTATTTATACACAATAAAATTTTAATAATTCACTACATGTATCACTTATTTTAGATTATGTTACACGAAATACTATTTTTTGTTTGTGTTATACCTAATTCTGAGTTTATCCTGTGCTACAAGCAACACTGAATTTCAACCAAACATGACTTGTTATTATTATAGTTATCAACTAGCCATTACAATAGAGAGTATGAATAAGATTAAATAAATTATTAAAAATTTGTTTATTAATATTTATAAAATTATTTCTTTGCTGACAAACTAATTATAAATTAAATAAATAACGATTTGAAAACAACGAAACCCCTTTTCTAGAAACTATTTTTCGATGTACAAACATGTTTTATCGCAATAAATTAAAACAAAAACTTTTTGATGAATGTTATTATTTAAATTTATATATTATATATATTAAATAAAATATTTTTACCCTCATGAAATAGATTTTATAGGCATAATATAGGATCACATCCAATTATATGCATAGTAATATTAAATTTTCTTAAAGTGGTTTTGTCGCCAATTCATGGTGTACTAGTTTTAAAACTAAACATTTACACATTAATCAATTTTATTTTAAACAATATAATTTATTTTTGAAATCATATTTTTAAAATTATCCCTGGGAGAAGTTTTGGTAGTTTTCAGATAAGTTTCATTTTTTTGATGAATAGTGAAAAATATTGAATTTTAGTTGAAAAATGACATTTCTTTTAAAACATTTAAATAGTTAAACTATATTTTAAATTGGTTTTATTGTATAATTATTTCAATTATAAATAAATAAAACCAATTTGGTTCATTGGAATCAATTTAATATAGAAATTTCTTTTAAAAACCTTTCAAACATTTGAACATTCTAACATTAAAAACTCATTATTTCGTCCCGTCTGTGGGATTAATTACAAATTAATTATTTCTACTTAATGATTATAATTTTTAAAAATATATTATATATTTTAAATCATAATAATTTATAAAATCTAATATGTTCAACATAATTTTGTACTATAATATTTAGTGGAAATAGTTAAAATTAATTATAGTAATAAAGAGAAAAATGAGTTTATGAAGGGACTAAACTTAAAAACAGAAGGGGAAAATGGACTAGAAATAGCTTCAAAACACATTATATGATCATATTTATAAAATATACCATATTATATCTAAAATGGTTCGTTATTGGTGGCACATGTTGTAAGGGAAACCTCCTAAACAGTTTACATGTTGGTATTTACAAGAATGTTACTCCTCCTCTATTATAAAAGGGAATTCACTCTCCCCCTTTACTCACACCTCTCAAGACATTTAGATAAATAAAATCCTGAAAATATAACTTCTTAAATTTTATCCTATTATTTTATAATCCTTACATTGGGAATAAATCCAACAAATTAAATCCTTTGGAGAAAACTATAAATGACATACTTGAAGAAAAGGTAATATTCATCAATGAACGTTTTCGTTTTATTTCTACCTAAAAATACTTCAATTATTTTCAAATAATTATTTTAAAATAACATAAAAATATTTAATATACTAAGGTTTTTTTATTTTAAGGGTATTACTACAACCATATACACTTCCATCAAATGGTAATCGCAATCATTGTTTGTGTGTACAGCAAACTACCACTACGTGAATTAATGTCATTCGTTCTTCAATTACCACCTCTTAAGGTTGAAAATAATTATTGAAAGTACATTTATATGAGATAAATATAATATTTATGATTTCATTATTTTTATGAAATTAGTATATAACAAATACCTTCATGATTTACATTTTCTGAAAATATGATAACGTCGTTCGTGCGTACAACGGACTACAGCCTCATGAAGCTTTGTGATTCATTCATGATTTACATGGAATGTATTAAGGATAGTTTTTATAGAAATATTCTATATATATGATATTAAACATATAATTTAATGATAATATATATATATATATCATTTACATATTTTATTTTAATATTACAAGAAAATGGAAATGATGTTCGTGCGTACATACGGCCTACCCTCTTCATGAATGATGCATTTTTCTTCCTACCACTAAATTTTATGGGTTAATATAAATGAATATGTAATTAGTATATATAAAATTTATATCATGGTTAAAATTATTTAGATGATGAAATCATGATCTAAGTAAGAGTAAAAAAAATAAAAAGTCGAAACATGGTAAAATACCAAGTGGTTCTTACCTAAAACTTAAATTTAACAAAGAATTGTTAATAAATGGGTTATATAAAGTCATAATTAAACAAAATATTTTATTATATATATGAAAAATTTTCATTTATATATTTAAAATAAACCTATATCTTTTATATTAGAGGTTTTAATGAGTATTATGATAGTGAGGACTTAAGATAAATGGATTTCTAGTCTCACTTTTATTTCTAGAAGACTTGTTCCATATTTACCACTCATTTCTTTAGTGTTCTATATATAATAACATATGTCATGTTGTATCCAGAATTTAATTTCTCTATTGATATTAAAAGTTTCAATTGATGTTATTCTATCACATTTATCACGATTGAAAATTTACTCATGTAGTAAGGGACTCCCAACTCACATTTATTTTTCAGGAGGCACAAGCCTTGTTCACCACCTATTTCGTACATGTGATATATATACTACCCATTGATTTATTTATGTATTATTATAATGAGAATTATCTGGATTTACATATCCATTTTATAAAATTTCCTTCATGTAGTTTATGTTTAAAGCAATACCAAAGTAGTAAGAGAATTGTCTCTCAATTTTCCTTCTTTGAGACACATGTTATGTTATGAACCTATATTAATTTACAAGGATTATATACTACCCATTTAACATGTTATATCATGAATATAATTATTTTAATGATATTTTAATCTTTATGTAATATTATTTTTTCATTTTTCTTAAGATTCAATGTTACTAAAGTTGTGAGATTTTATTGCTACAATACCGTCATTTATCGAGATTGATTATGATTATTGTTATATTGATGAAATATTATGATCCATAACTTAATAATTATAATTAATTTTATTATAATTTTATTATTAGTAATATATCCAATTAATGGTTCCATTTTTTCAATATTTGGTACTTAATATAATTAAAAAACGTTTTTATGAAAATCCGGCATTATTTCTCTCTTCGATCTAAAATCTAATTTCTTCCAAAACCATTATTTCCAAAAATTTATTCCAAAATGGTATAATATTCTATAATTATTTTTAAAATACATTTTTAACTATTTATTACCTTAATATAAAAAATTAAAAGGAATATTATTATCATTTTCTGATCAATTTACTTTTTACTTCTGCCAACAATAAGAAAGGGATCCTTGTTTTTACATATTCATCATTTAAAGAATTCTCTTTTTTCATGAACACTCTATTAATTAAATCATAAATTATATGTTTTCATTTAAATTTTCAAAAAAAAAATCCATTTTTTGTTCGAGCTTCCTTTATATTTTTTCAATTTAATTTTCAAAAAAAAATGTTTTTAAAATGTTTAATGTTTAAAAAAGTGTTTGGAAATTTGGAAAGGAAATTATTCTCAAAAAAATGATTCAAAGGATATTTAATAATTATTTTATATCTCGGATGACATATTTCAGTGTTACTCATGTCTTACTGGGGATATTATCCAAGGGTTTAATTCATATTATTTCTCTAAATGGTTTATATTTTGATTGATTGGTATTTATGAAACTGGTTTCTCCTCCACACGTCATATTATTTGAAAACCACTTCTCTTCACGGGTAATGTTATGATGAAAATATTATGAAATTTTTTATTTTCTATATCTTAAGATAGGATGAAATGTTTATAACACCCATTCCAGTTAATGGGTTATGATATGATGAATTTTTATAATCATGTGGCACATATATGTATGATTTCATTATGGGAAGGGTGGGACTAATAACTCCCTCCAATTCATTAGGTAATGATAAATTTTATATGAGTTCATAGGGTACATGGTTTTTTTATCAAAATCCCAAAATCAAGTGGTTACATAGGTTGTTAGCTCAAGATTAAAATTGTTTTGTTATAAAAGTTGTTAGACCAAGCCTAAAAATAATAGGGTACACATGTTATTAGACCAAGCCTAAAAAAAGTGGGTAAATTAGTTATTATCCCATGAAAAAAATGCTACACTTTTTGTTATCTCAAACATAAAAACAAGAGGTTATAGAGGTTTTTGTCCAAATCTTGAAGTAGGTACATGGGTGGTCAACCCAAGCCGAACAAATTATTAATGTCTTGGAAGTTATCCTTGACATTAAATTTCTTCTAATTTTGTGTTTTCCATAAGTATATGTTTCATGAAAATGTTATGACATCTCAAATCAAGTTCGTTGATTTTCTTATTATACATGTATTATTAAATTTATATCCTTATTCCCTAACTCATAATTATGATCTTTGATATGCATGGTATGATCTTAATATTTTATTTTAGGGTTCTTATACCCATATAATGGTTAAATAATTACATATATCCTTAATTTAACCTTATTTAGAATCTAAGATCACCCTTTCTTGTGTTTCCTTTGCCCATTCCATGAATAAATGTTTTAATTAGGATTTTTAAATGGAAAGATCAATTTAGGAAACATTGAATATCTTTCTACAAGATATAAGATTGCATTCCATGTTTCCAAATACACTAAACTATTACAGTCCTCAGGAATTATTTCATCAAACGTAATGAATATTCAAAAATAATAATATAATATCCATGTATGAGAATCATAGGTCACTATAGTTGGTATCAAATGAAAGGTTTGGTCAATATTCAGAAACTACCTCCCTTTCCAGATTCTATAAGTGGATGTGTATCTAGTAAAAATTTACATAGTGGAAACTAACTCAAAAGCACCGTATTGTGATGGACTTGATCTAAAGTTGGTGAATGGTATTGGGCCTTGGTGCATATTTGGTTTGACCCTCCTTGGGGTTATGATTTGGAAATTCACAAAATATTTATAAACCATTGTGAAGGATTTTTAAAAATAATGAAAATTAATGACCAAGATTAATCTGAATGTCTCATATATTTAAAATAAGGTCCCATTATTTAGAAATCCTATTAGTGATTTTTTAGAATTATAAATTTTTTTACAATGGTTATTCTTTCTTATTTTATGCTTTATGGTTCAAGTTAATGGATAAAACATGAAGGAACTGTGTTAATGGGGAATAAAATGGAAATTGGAATGATTTTACTCCTAATAAACTAAATATCATGGGAATTAGAATACATAATATATTTACTATGATCACACAACTTTCTGAAGATATAAATCATTTTGAAGATCAAAATGAATAAAGGATGGAACAGAGTTCTATTGATTCTTTCAAGAGTAAATTATTATTGATTAAACAAAATTATGATGAATATTTTGGTTCTTTTTAAGAATGTTTTAAAATACATGAAAATTAATCTTTGGGTATTGTCATTAATGCTGAATGTAAACTAGACCAATTCTTCAATGGATTCAAAAAAAATCTCCGAAGGGAATTTTCCATAAGGTACATGTAATGAATATATTTTTTTAATGATATATTGTGTGGTAAATGGAGGTTAGAGATATGAATCAATATCATGGTTTGGTTAAATAGAGAAAAATATAAATCAAATAAAAATATAATAACCCTGGATAGAAGAATATAATTTCTATTTTATGCTCAATGTTTGGGAAGAGAAATTGTGGGGACTATATTAATGGGAGTACTAAATGTTTTAAGTGTGGAAAGTAATTTCATCAAGTGTATTAATGGAAATTTGATTTAAAAAAGTAAGGTAATGATGTGAATAATGATAAATCCTCATAGAAGACACCTCCCGCACTTTTGGATTTAAATTAGAAGTATTTTTTGTCAGTATGGTAAAAAGTGCCCAAATTCTATGGTTAATATCGGAGATGAATTCCACCAACCTTTTAAGTATAAGGACAAAAGTAAAGCTTATGGAATCACAATTTAAGGACATAATCATGGAAATTGGGGCACTCCATTTTGGGTAATTTCATGTGGGGTTTTGTGAAAATAATCTCCATGAAAAATTATTGTTCATAATTTAGTTGAAATTGATATGATTTTAAGAATTGATTGTCTCTATCTACCTGGATTCTGCAATAATGAAATGAAATTGATATTATACCCATGCAAGGATGAACTCAATCTTTTAATCGAATTTTTTTTATAAGATCAGATCCTATTTAATGAATAAAGGGTGGATTATATTTTGGAAGCATGTCTGTTTTCCATATAGATTTAAAATAATTTAGGTTATTATTATGTTTCAAGAGAATACATGATAAATGTATTAACATGTTTGGTATATGATATTAAAAATATTTTTTATGATATATGGGGGATCAATGTAAAGTTTAATTTGAGAAATTTAGTGAAAATATTTCTAATGTTTTTTATTTTAATATTTCAGATGGGTTACAAGATCAACCATTTATATAATGGTTTTAGTTATACATCAGATGATTTTCTATAGATTAAAGTATTATCTCACACGATGATGATTTATGAATATTGGATAACCTGTGATAACCATTTTTTTGTGTTGTTAACTATAGATAGATAGAATGGCATATCATTTTGTTTATGTACCTCATGATCTTCCAGTGATTCAGTCTTAAAAAATCCAAATTCATTTCCTGGAGAAATATATAATGTGAAAATTGGTCAAGGTACAACCCATGAGTGATATTATTCTTATAAAAGGGAATAAAATCATGTAATTATATTTTCTCATAAAATTTATTCAATTATTAGAAAAAGATATTTAAAGAAATTATTATCCTATTATCATCATTTTTATGATATCAATGACCTCCTTCACACCTCAAATGTTTTTTGTTTTTTGATTAATAAATTTATATGGATCGTTCACTTTCTTTTGATCAGTGATCCTTATCACTCTCTATAATTATTTATTCTTTTCTTCCTAATCTAAATATTCACTTTCCACCTATAGTCTCCTTTATAGAAACCAAGTTATGAGTTACATTGTGTAACTATTTTGATTCCAAGTTCCAATTTTATGGTTTCTTTATATGAAACAAAAAGGAAATATTTTTCAATACCCAAACTGAGTTTATCTTATTTTACACATAATATTTTGTTTTTCTTGTGTTACACAAAACATTTGGTTTAAACCAAACATGACATACTATTATTATAGTTATAAACAAGACATTGGAATACTGGGTGTGATTAGGATTAACTCAATTAGGAAAAATATAATTTTTTCATGTTTAAAAAATAATTTCATTGTTAAAAAATTTATTATAAATAAATGGCACACTTATGAATAAAAGAATTGTGTTTTTTTATAGGTAGTTTTCCACCTTTTAATGGAACTCTTATTTTAAAACTAAAAATTGACACTATAATAAATTTAATTTAAAAAATAAAATTTATTTTTCAAATAATAACGTCAAAATTATCTTAGTTTTAATTTTTTATAGTTTTCTAAAAAGTTTCCTTTTTTGATGAATAATGAAAAATACTGAACATTAAATGAAAACTGAATTTTCAATTAAATAATTTACATAGTTAAATTGTATTTCAAACTTTTTAAAAAGTAAAATTATTTCAATAATACATTAGTAAATCCAATTTATGTATTTTTAATAAATTTCACATTGAAATTGGATATAAAAACATTTCAAAAATTCAAACATTTTAACTCTAAAAACATGTTGTTTTGGCTTGTCTGTGGGAATAATGTTAAATAAATGTTTTTCAATTATAAAATTATAATTCGGAAAAATTGATATAATATTTTGAATAATAATAATTTATAATTTATAATTAGGTCAAATTAAATTTTGAACAAAATTATTAGTGAAAATAGTTAAAATTAATTACAGAAATTAAGAGAAAAATGAGTTTGCCAAGGAACTGATCTTTATACCTAAGCAGCCAAATGAACTAGAAACTTACCGTAAACCCATTTTATGGAACTATTTCTAACATATACACTATTTTATATAAAATGGTTCATTATTAAGGGAACATGATGTAATAGAGACCTCCTAATAGTGTTCACATTTCGGTATTTACAAGAATGTCACACCTCCTCCATTCATAAAGGGAATTCACTCTCCCCCATTCTAAACACATATAAATCAATTTTTAATGAAAAAAAACTTCCTAAATCACTTAAAAAATTACCTCTTATAATCCTTCGTGCCATAAATTTTGAAAAAATCAAACCAAGGATGTCCTTTGGTGCATACCAAAAAGAGATACCTGAAAAAGATGTAACGTTCATCAATGAACATTATTGTATTATTTCTTCCTCAAACCCCTTAAATTATTTTAATATAATGATTATATAATAAAATAATTATAAAAAATATAATGTTTTTTTAGTTTAGTACCTATAACCACACACACTTCCATCAAATGGGATATGCAATCATCATTCGTGTGTACATAGGACTACCGCTTTACAAACTAATGTCGCTCATTCTTCCATTCCACCTATTAAGGTTGGTAATAATGATTAAAATTCTATTTATATATGATGTATATAATATTTATTATTTATATAATCTTATTAAATTATTATATAACACATACCATCATTATTACCATTTTGTGAGAATATGTTGATGTTGTTCGTGTGTATGGCAGACTACTGCCCTGTGAAGCGATAAGATTCGATCACAATTTAAAAGAAATGTATTAATTATGGTTTTAATATAAATTTGTGATATATTTGAAATAAAAATTCAACATTAATTATAATATATATATCATTTACTTTTTTTATTTTAATATGAAAATATAATTGTAACAGTGTTTATGCGTACGTACATCCTACTATCTCTATGAATGATGTACTTCATTTTCTATCACTAAATTTTAGGAGATATTCTAAATATATATATATATATATTATTAATATATATATATATGATATTTATATCATGTTTATAAATATATATATGATCAAATCATGATCAAAGTAATAAGAATAAGAATAAAAAGTCAAAACATGTACGAAAAAGTGGTTCTTCCCGAAACATAACGTAAACATGGAATTTTTAACAAACAAGTAATATGAAGTCATAAGTAAATATTATATGGTATTATATATATTAATATTTTTAATTTATATATTTATAAATAAAATATATTTATTATACCCTAGGTTTGAATGAGTACGATGATAGTCAAGGTTTATGGTAATAGGATCTCTAGTCTCACATTTGTTAATGGGAGAGGTATTCCATAATTATCAATAGTTTATTTTTTGTGGTGTAGATACTTTCCAATGACATGTTATATCATTAATTTCATTTATTTTATCATTTTAAAAGTTTTAATTGATGTTATTCTTTCACTTATCTCAGGATGTAATTTTTACTCAAGTTGTAAGGTATCTCCATCTCATTTTCATTTTCTGTGATACACAATCCATGTTAACAACCAATTTATTATAAGTGATGTGATTATTGACAATGAATTTATGATATTATTCTTATAATTAGAATTATTGGGATTTAAATACAACTTTTAGGATCTATCTCTCAAGGGGATTATAGTTAAAACATTACCAAATCGGTAAGGGAATTTTCTCTCACTTTTCCTTCTTTGAGAGAAAAGTTATGTTATGCCCCTATATTATTTTATGAGGTAAATATATTGCCCATTTGACATGTTATATCACTATTATAATTATTTTATTGATATTTTAAGCTTAATTTAATGTTATTATCTCATGGGTATTATGATTTAATGTTTCCAAATTTGTAAGTGTATATTTCTAGAATCTCATCATTTATTGGGATTATTTATGATTATTCTTCCATTAATGAAATATTGTGATCCATGTCTCAAGATTTATCTTTTATTATCCTTTAATATAGATATTCAGGATATATCTAAGTAATGGTATCATTTTTATACTCTGTGGTACTTAATATAATTAAGAAAATGTTTTTATGAAAATTTGATTTTATTTCTCTCTTTGGTCATAAATTTTTTTTCTCTTAAAACCATGTTTTCTAAAAAAATAAAAAATATTATAATATAATCCTATGGTTTTTAAAAGGAATTTTTACCCATATTTACCTTTCTATAAATAAGGTTTCAAAATGAATACTCCTATCATTTTATGATCAAGTCCATTTCAACATCTACTAACAATATGAAAGGAATATTTGATTTTATGTATACATAAATTAAAGAACTATATGATGTCATGAAAACTCAATTTTTTGAAGTTTACTTTATATGTTATCATGGATATTTTCATATAATAATATTTTCAAAAAAAAATTGAGATTACTCTATAAGTATTCAAAGTTATTTTCATATAAAAATGTTTTTAAAATATTATATATTTTAAAAAGTGTTTTTCAAAGAAGAAAATATATTTTCCTCAAGAAATTTTTTAAGTGATATTTAAAAATTATTTTCCTTCTATGATAAAATATATTGGCGTTACTCATACCTTACTTGGTATATGATCTGAGAGTACCATTCATATTCTTTCTCTGAATGTTTTATTTCTTGATAGCAAGATGGCATGATGTTTATGTAAGTTTATTTCTCTACCATGGGTTGTATACTTTGAAACCCTATTCTATTAATGGGTTATTCTATGATGAAAATGTTTTGAAACATATTTATTTACCATAGGTCATGATATGATGAAATTTTTATTATTCCCATTTCATTTCATGGGTTGTGATATGAAGAATATTTAGGATCATATATAACACATAGATATGATTTCATTATGTGATAGGTGGGACCTACATCTTCCTTCAATGAATTAGGTAATGATAAATGTTATTTGAGATCAGAGGGTATATGGGTTATTATACCTACCCCAAAAACGTGATAGTACACTTGTTGTTTTCCCAATACTAAAAAATAGGGTACACAGGTTGTTATCCAAGCCTGAAAACAAGAGTGTGCATGGGTTATTGGACCAAGCATAAAAACAAGAGGGTACACATGTTGTTAGTTTAATCCTGAAAATAATAGGTTAAATGGGTTGTTAACCCTATCTCAATGTATGTATACATATTTTTATCATATGCCTGACATGTTTTCAGTGTCTTGGTGGCTAGGATTGATAAAAAATAAATGCTTATGTGAATCCCACTTGTAGGTTTCTTATGCCAATATTTTAATCTCATGAATCATGTTATTTTATTTTATTAGGATTCATATAGAATGAAATTCCAATATTTATTCCGTGACTCCTGATTATGATATTTGATATGCATGGTAAGAAGGGTATGATCTTAAAATTCAATGCTCATCGTCTCATACCCTTATGTTCATGATTTGTTATACATCTTTTTTATTTACCCTTATTGAGATTCAGATCTCACCCTTTATTATGTTTCATTTCCCCATATTATTGAATTATAGTTTTTAAGTATGATTTTTAAATATGAATATCACATTGGGAAACATTGAAGAACATTATCTGTGTTATAATATTTCATTCCATATTTCTAAATACACTAAAATATTATGCTTCTTAGGAATGTGTTCATGTAATGTAGTGAATCTTAGTAAAAAATGAGTTAATATACGTTTATGAGAAGCTTGGGTTTCTATAATCATGGTTCAACCCAGGGGTTAAACATGAACTTCTCCAGTAACATCATTTTATATAGGCCTTTATTCCTTTCTCATAATCCAAATCAAGCACTTGGAACATCAACCAAGACTTGTTCTACATCCCGAAAAATATCCTTGAGATAATCTAGCTCATGAAATTGTAATCTGATTCCCAATTAAAAAAGTGAGCCCTAATCCATATCCAAAATTCAAATTCCTATGGAATTTTATAAATCATAATGACAAAGGAATTTATATATCAGATCTCCAACAACCACTCAGTTATGTTTTAGTGAGTGTTTCACATCTGGTAATCTCAATAGTTACTCAATCGTGCTATTCAGGGTACCAAGTGGCTTCCTAGATCAACCTTATTAAAATTATAATTCTAAAAAAATATTAAAAAATTCTCTTATTGGGTATTCTAACAATCCCACTATATCTAAACAATCACTTTCAACCTCTAAAAAACTGTGTTAATAGTCAATTTCTTGATGAAAATACTAAATTTCAAATACTCCCAAATTTTATAACCTAGAATTGTATAATTTAAGATAAAATAACCAATAAAAAATTAAATATTACTATGAATATAGTGACCCATTCCCCAAAATATTAAATTAAATGTGAATTTGGTTTAATGTTAAGAAATTAAGTAATAAAATTGTTGGATTTTTTTGAAATTTTGGATTTGGAACAGGGGAAATCATTATTTTTGGAATTTAGTTATAAAATTTAGAGTTTTTTATTGGAACCCACTTATTTTAATTCTAAAAAATCAGGATTATTGTATATCAAATAAGACTAATGTTTCATGATAATATATCATTTTATAAACCAAATTTGGCCAAGTACATATATGTTCTTCCATTAGTAAAAATGTTCTACTATTAGTTCATATGTCCTACCGTTAGTTCATGTGTCCTACCATTAGTTCATATGTGCTATTGTTAGTTCATAGTGATCAAACTTTGGATCTTCTATTGGTGACATCAATTACTATAAATCTTGTGCCACCGCTAGAGTTTTACTACCACTGAACCTATGTTTTCATCTATGTTATGTTATCTCCAGCTCGTAATACTGACAAATGTGCTACCACCATCTAACACAACTTCCTATTGTGATACTACAATCTTTTGTTACCATTAGGTGTACCACTACCAAACTCTTACTACCACTAGGAATCTTTTATTGGAAGCTTTCTACAAGTTTCAGATTCCCTATCGCCAGTTGTTCTGCAGATGAAATCTATACCATTGTTCCATGATATTATTTGTTATGAAGTCTTCTTCCATTAGTATATTATACTGTCATATATGATCTACTATTAGTATTTCTATCATTTTTTTCTTCTATTAATTAAAATTTAATTCTTCCAATAGCTAGTTTATAGGAGTTAATGCAGACAACCTCACAAGGATTTATTTAATGATTATTCATGAACAATTTTATAGATTACTTGAGGACTAAGTCAGAGGTTTACTAATTTTATACTCTATATGAGGATCAAGTAAATGTTTATTACTATTATTTAATGGATAATTATAAATTACAGAGCTATTTATTTGAAAAAATCACACTCATGCATGAAGAGGTGAGACCTAGATCTTATATGCAAATAAATTTGGCTATGAAAGAGTAGAGTATATCAATGATCATTATCCCTTAATAAAATGATTTGATAGATATATATAAATGTTTTCTAGTGTACCTACAGATAGAATACTAAACTCTAAGACACTATATTTTCCATCACTTTGAGATAAATCTTTTTGATCTCCTTACACATCTAAATACGAGGACCCTCGAGCATCTAAATCTTCATAGAACAAGAATTAAATCATCACTATATCATTGCATATTTTCCCTCTATATTATTCCCTTACATTAATGTATTTTTTTGTATTGAAATTTTTATCTACACACACTGATTTCTGCTCTTTCACTATAGAATACTTTATATTCTCTCAAAGACTTTTTATCTTTTCACCCATGAAAACTGTGGAAGAGGTCTTGTGTGGAAAATTTTTTATTTTTACCCATGTATAAATGTGGAAGAGGCTTTATTCCTATAAATACTATGTGTTATGGTGTGTATACAAGATATAGGTATTAGATATGGTTTATTTTATAATAATCCACCTTCCAAAAATTGATTACCAAGTGGAGGTGATTAGGTCACATCTTGAGACTTAACCCCATGTTTACACTTCTGTTTGTTTTAGTTTTCTTTTCATTTTTTAAAATCATAAAATCCATTTGTTTTAATCTATAAACCAAACTTATATTATGATAGTTATCCTATACCAGTTTAATATAATGGATTTTTTTAAATAAATCAATTTCAAAAGATAAAGTAATTTCAAATATTATTTTAACTAATCCTTAATTAAACTTTGCGAAATATTTTAAAAGAAAATTATATTAATATAATAATTTAAAAATATGTGAATTTTAATTAGCATGGTGTATTTAATTTAAATTTTGTTAACGGAAATTTTATTGGGAACTCAATTCACTCCCTCTTTAGTTACTCATTGGGAATAATATTTGGTATCAAAGTATATTAAAATATATTTTCAACATTGATTTAGTTTTATTTAAATGATCCTAAATTTTTATTATTTCTAAATTTAATTCTTTATAGATAATAGAAAATAGGGTTATGCTACCAATATACCTCATTATTTTAATAGAAAAAAACTATGCCCACTGGAAAATAGAAGGAAATGCATATTGAAAGCATGGGTTTTCAAATATAGACTGTTATTAAAAACAAATATGAATTACCCAAAACTGCTAAAGCTATGTGGATTGATCCTACTAAAGTTTCCTATAATAATAATTTTAAATACATGAATGTATCTATGTATTTTTTTTGTTTTGAAAAATTCAATAGAATTTTTACGCATATAAATGTAGTTGAAATTTGGGATACTTTAGTTGTTTCACATGAGGGAATATATAAGCTTGGGGATGAAGCCTCATTTATTTTTAAAACAAATAAAATAATTTTATTTGACCGGGTAGAGGGAGACCAATTACATAGCCCAAAGGCCCAGTGGTCATTTAGACCATTATATGGCCCATAGGCCCAATTTTTTTGCCCAAGGCCCATTCTGTGAATAGTACTACTACAGTACCATACAGTACCTACCACTGCAATAGTACTTTGATGCTGCCACAGTCACCTACCGCCCCAACAGTGCCTATTGTTTCTACAGTGTCACTGCTGCTATAGTGCGCTACAGTACTACTACAACACCTACGCCCAATGGGTTTTGAAACCCCACTTTTCATGTAGGATTACGAGGTTCTTACCACTAAGACAAACCCCAACTACAACATGAGGGAATATATAATGTTAAATTAATGAGCTTAAAAACTTATAATATTAAATATGATAATTTTATTATGAATATTGACATGACAGTTTTTGATATATATATTAGGATTAATGAGATCATGAATACAATTCATTCAAGTGGGAATATTGTTTCCGGAAATGATCAGGTGATGCATGGGTTAAGGATTTTTTTCAAATAGATATAGAGGAACTTTGGTTTCAATACGATAATCATGTGAGATTAGAAAGTTAACTATTAAAAAGATTATAGGGAAACTAATTGTGTATGATGAAGAACTCAAGGTTAATATATAAGAGGATTATGAACCAAAAAAGGAAAGATGTAGCTTTTAAAACTGCCACTTCAAAAAAAAAGGATAAAATCCAAGATGACAGTTCAAGTGATGAGGAGTAACCTATTGATAATGATGGAGAGATGGGCTATCTGGAAAAAAATATTAAAAAAGTTTTAAAATAAGAATATGTTTTTTAGGAAACCCATTTATAATGGAAATATGATAATAGAGGAAACTAGATAAATAACTAGAAGAAAGATGATACCATGAGTGATATAGCTTTCTATTAGTTCAAGATTAAGGGTCATACAAAATCTTACATTCCTTGGTAATGATTTAAGAAAAATTATGTTGATAAGGATAAGATAAATAAGAAATACATGACTGAAATGTGGTGTTCTTCAGAAGACAATTTCAGTGATTCAAACTCAGCCTAAGTTGATAAGCATGACATGGCTAATATTCAATTTATAAAAATCACATCTGATTTATCAAATTTTCCAATTCTTCCCGCATTAATATTTACAATTATTATATATGAAAATAAAAATGAAAATAATTAGTAGAACTTGTATAACTAATAGATATTTGACTATTTTAACATGTAGGAAGATACTTATAATGAGTTTAAAGATAAATATAATATTTTAAAGTAGCAACATATTATGACAATTAAATTTAAAATCGGTCTTAGTTTGGAGAAACAAAAAAAATGATAAAATATTTAAAATAATAATGAATTTAAATTATATAATGATAAATTTATGAAATATTTGGAAAGTTTTACAAATTGGATAAATAATCTTACTAAAACTCTTGGAAAACATACTGCTCTCAAATACAGTACTAGAATTTGATATCACACTGGATAAATAAGGATTACTAAAAAAAATTCTTATTCCTTGTTCTAATTACGAAAAATAATTTAATATATTTTATTTATATCAACCCAAAAAAGTTATCATTTCATAAATTTTAATATATTCTTAAAGTACATCAGTAAAACATTATTGATCCCTAAATATTTTATTACTAACATTTCTAGACCCAAGAATATTTTGGTACTGAAATCATTTATGGTGTAAAATTTATAATTTCGGAAAAATTATTTAAAATATACAGTAAGAGCTTATGGTACCAATATAGTGGTTGTTATGGACACATGTCCAGATATTATTCTGGTTTGAAGAACCTGAATAAATTTGATAGTAGACATATAAATTTTATTGACAATTCGAAAGGAAAAAAGTATTGTTCTTAAAATATTTAGTAATTCTAATACTATTTTAATTTACAATGTTTTATTTATAGATGGTTTAAAGTATAATTTTCTATCATATAATAGCTATGTGATGATGGTTTTCATGTTAAGTTTGAAAATAATGCCTACAATTTTTAGATTCTAAAAATCCTATATTTTTAATTCTTTTAGAAATGTTAATGTTAATGTTATTAATTTAGATTATTTTTTTTCTCAAAATATTTCCAAGAAAAGTTCAATTCACTAAGAATATTGGATTGGGAATAGGATACTATTCCATTGTAACATTCAATCATTTAGAAAAATCACTAGAAAAGGGTTAGTTAAACATCAACCTAAAATATAATTTCCAAATGACAATGTCTTAAAATCATGTCAAAAAGGGAAACAACACAAATTATATTTCAAATGAAAGAATTAAGTTTCAACTTCTCAACTCCTAGAGTTGGTTGAGATGGACTTTTTTGGACCTTCAATAGTGTCTAGTTGAAATGGGAACAATTATATTTATGTTCTTATTGATGAATTTTCTGTATATACATGGGTATTCCTTCTGGCTCACCAAAGAGAAACTTGTTCTTATTTTATAAAGTATGTTAAAACTGTAGTGAACATTAGTGGACTTATAATTAATTTCCTAAGTAGTGACCTTGGTCATGGGTTCAAAAATCAAGACATTGAATCTTTTTTCTCAAAAAATGGATATAATTATAATTTTTATTCCTTAATGACTCCATAACATAATGGTGTTGTACAAAGAATAAATAGAACCCTTCCAAGAGATTTCTAGGAGCATATATATTGATTATGACATACCTATTTATTTTTTAGGAAAATTATATATATACATCTAGTTACATAATTAAATGAGTTTTAATTGAGCATCCATTAAAGGAAAACCCTTATGTAATATGGAATTAAAGAAATAAAAATGTTTATTACTTTAGATTTTCTATTTGACGGTCTTTATTCTTAGGAGTAAGGATAATTTTGATATGTTTTATTCTTTGATTGATGAAATAATTTTCCTTGGTTATTCAAATTTTAGTAAATCACAATGTGTGTTTAATAAAAGAACAAGGCCTATGGAATAGTTTGTTTAGGTAAAATTTGATGAAATAGATCCACATGAGCCTAAGTATCCATTAGAAAACCATGAGGATGATTTTTAAAATATTAATATCAATGATAATCCTTCTTACAATTCTATGAATCATGTATAAAAATCATCCAATTATGAGGAATAACCTGAAACATTAGAAGTCCATGATACTTTTTGTCCTTCTATTCCTATAAAATTTATAACTCATAGATACCATCCTATAGATTCTTTATTTCGAGACAAATATAGATATACAAAAACTAGATCTTCTATTAAAAATCAAATTGAACATAATGTATTCTTATCATATATTGAACTAAAGAACAATAATGATGCATCTAATGATGAATTCTGGGTAATAAAAATACAATAAAACTTAACCAATTTGAAAGATATAGAATTTGGGACCTAGTAGATATACCTAAGGAAACTCTATCTATTTTCACTAAACGGGTTTTTAGAAACAATATTAATTATTGAGGTACTATATTCATAAATTAATATTGATTGATTGGATAAGGATATAGCCCGGAACTGGGTATTGACTACGAAAAAAAATTCACAAGTGACTGGACGTAAATCAATGAAAATACTACTTACTATATAGAAGAATTGGATTTAATACCATATAAAACAGATTTCAATATTTCATTAATAATATTTAAATATTTGAGTATATTTGTGTTGAAAAACCCCATGGATTTCAGAATCGTCAGTTTCTAAATAATTTTTTTAAATTAAAAATATTTGTATATGTTTTAAAACAAGATCCCAGAGCTTGGTATGATAAGACCATCTATTTTATGATTTATAAATGTTTTTTAAAAGGATTAGTTGATCCTTCTCTTTTTATAAAAATAATTTCAAATGATGTTTAATAGTTCAAATTTATGTTTAAGATATTATTTTTGTATCTTCTAAAAAATTATTTTCAAATTTTTCAAAATTGATGAAAAGTGAATTTGTAGTTAGTTTAATTAGAGAGTATAAATTCTTTCATGGTTTTCAAATTTCTAAAAATAATGATGTAATTGTTTTAAATAAAATTAATTACATTGAATACCTTTCAAAAAGTTTTTTTTGTAAAGAACTAAAAGTAATTATAATTCTGTGAGTACCACATATAAGTTGGATCATAATGAATTTTTAAAGTCAGTAAATAAAACTAGTTATAGAGGTATGATTTGAAGATATATATACGTGACTTCTAGTCATCGACATGTTATTTTTAGTGTCTATATGTGTATTCATTTTTAATAAAATCACAAAAAAATATCATTTAATTAATTTTAACATAATTTTCAAATACCTCAAATATATATCCAATTTAGTGTTATTCTATACTAGATGAAAATAATTTTATCTAGTGAGTTATTCATATGATTATTTTGGTGGTTTCAAGTTAGAAAGAAAAACCACCTCTATAATATATCATATTTTTAAAAATTCACAAGTATCTTGGTATTATTGAAAGAAAAACATTGTTTCATTGTATATTATAGAGGCTAAATAAATAGTTCCCGGATGTTTCTATGAAAACAAATTGATTAAAAACACTATAATATATTAAGGATATCAATTCAGACATGTTCTTATAAATTTTGAAAACATAAGTAAGATAAATATTTCATTGAATCATGTTTCTACTAATAGAATAATGCATATTGATGTAAAACATAACTTTTTCATAGATTATTTCCAAAAAGGATATATAACTCTTCAACTCATAGGAATTGAACATCATCATGCTTGTATTTCTATAAATCCCTTGAATTCTGAGAGATTCATCTACATAAAACATGAATTATAACAGATAAATTTCTATTAATCCTTAATCTTATAGGAAACACCATTTGTGGAACCACCCTAGGTAAGCCACCATTGGGTGAACTACTGTTGGTAATCCACTGTTTGGTGATCCACCGTTAGAAAATCCAATGTTGTTGATCCACCATTAGAAAATCAATCTTTTTTAATCTACCTTTTTAAAATACACAATTGGGATAATTCAATGTTGGGTGAGCCATCACTGGTAATCCACCATTGAAATGAACCACTATTGGTGTCACTCTTAGAATAATCCATTGTTTGGAGGTCTATAGGTCATTGTTTCTTTTCACCAACCATTCATAAATTGTATATGTTATATTTTTTATATTTGATTCATCCTGTTATATTTTATCATATTTTAAATTTCAAATCCCTAAAAGATATAATTATCACCTAAATCTGATTTTGATTCACTCTCTCACCCACATTTACCCTCTGAACCACTTTAGTTTTCTTTCTCTCATAACCATAATCCTTCATCACACCCATGATTAAATTTTGTATTTAGTGAAATGGTGATAGTTAAGTTTTCTTTAGTTTTATCTCTGAAAGGATAACTTCCTATAAATAAATCTCATGGAGAATCTATTTTTGTTGTTGTTGATCCAAAAAAAACCCCAAATTGTGAACCACATAGTTGTTGTAGAGAAATAAGTAGACATGGAATGGTTGATGTCCGGAAAATTGTTAGTAATCAAGGTGATCTAGGAACTATGATATATTGATTAGTTATTGATAAATTAAAAAACATTTTATCCTAGTTTAGTTTATCAGTTCTACCGATACACATTGTACAGTTTTCGAGATAAGAAAGGTTCCATTCAAAGTATGACTGATCAAAAAGTGGTCATTTATTTAAAGATAATGGGATAATTTTATCAATATACCCTTCTAAAGAGTTTAATGTGTCTATGAAGTTTATATAACAAGTGATAGTGAGTTCATTTCTATGAGGAATCACTGCTAGAGAAAACAAGTGATGTTACAGTGAGGATCCCTACTTCCACTAAACTGTATGGAGGATCTAGACATCAGTTTAAATTTATTCAAAATATTTTACATCTCTAGATATGGTATTTTAGAAAAATAAGATACCAGTATGTTTATGTTTTATTCCTGACAAAAATAGGGTATAAAATCAATCGTCAATGATATATTATGGTTCACATGATGGATATGTGGATGTTATCTTCTAGATAGAATAAATTAATTTACCCTAAGATGATTTCATTTATTTCATAATTCAAGGGATAATTTTATGAAGAATAGGAATCTGGGGTTATGTTTTTCTTTTCATGATTAATGTTACCTATAAAATAATGAATTTAATCTAGAATACCTATATGAGGATGTGGGTTGAGAATAATCATAATCTCTCCGAGGATTTTAATCTGGTGAAAATCCCTACTAGCCCCAAGGAGGTTATTGACCTTGGCTTGGATCTATGTGAGATTGTGGATTATTCAAATAAAGAAGTTGAAGAGGAATTGGATACCTATGTAAAAGATTTAAAATGATTCAAATATCCCTCAAATCCCAGTTGTATATTATGGATATATAATTCCATCTAAATATCTTCCTCTTAAACAGAGCCTCTTGAGTGGAAGATATGATAAGAATAAGGAAGTATCTGGAAAAGAAAAAATTTATAATTATTTTCAAACCTATAAATATTTATTGTAGGTATCAAATGGTTCTAATGGTAATGGGAAAGATGGAAATGGTGATGATAGGAAAAGTGATGGAACTCATGACTTAGAATCAAATAATGGTGATGCCGATGTTGTTGATGATTCTGAGAGGACTCGATCACATCATACCTATATTCTTGGTTCATCTAGACTATAAAGTGTGGATAGAGAAATTTATATTTATCTACTTTTTTATGATCCCTTTGTTGGAGGTGATATATGGGCATTTGTTGATGGGTATGAATCCCTGGTGTTTTTTTTCAAGATGTCACTCCATAGGGATGGGCCTTCTATTTCATTTGAGGATAAAGATATATCTGAGGAGGAGCCTTCACATGGTTCTAATCTACTTGGACTATCTTATCCTAATTATGATAGAGATGGTGGTAGTGAAGATGATTACAATATTCCACCAGAGCAAGGTGGAACATCTATCTTCATTGGTGTTGGGAAAAATCCCAAAGGACCTCTTGTAGAGCAGATTTGTTAAATTGGTGAGCCTAATGCATTTCCTTCTAATGTTCCACCTACTATATTAGTGCACGTAGAGGATTGTTTTCCTATTCCTAAGAGAGTTACTTTACATATGCCTATAATTTCCACAATTCATTTGGATTATGTTACCCGAGATGACTTGGATGCCTTCATAGAGATATTTCTTTCTATCTTTAGTGGTATATTGAGATTTTAGGCGCCTATAATTACTCATCTTAGTGAATTTGATTCTTGAAATATTTTTGATATAGTAATTTCCTATTTTCATCCCAAGATGATATTTAATAGTCAAGCGGTTAAGATAGAGAATAAAAAATAATCCAGTGATAAAGAAGCTATGAGGTCTGTTTTGGAGGAGATGAGTGTCTTTTTTCTTCTATTTAGGATACTCTTTTTGTTATATTGGAGAGATTACCTCCTATTGTTGAACCTACATCCATTTCTCCACCTACTTTAGCCTCCGTTGATGGACATATAATCATATCCATAGTTAGAGAGAATATGAAAAACGTTATGGGTTATGTTCATACATCTCATTAGGAGGATCTTATCCAAATATAATAGTATAGTGAACATATATATAAAATGTTAATTAATTATTTGAATCAATCCTAGCGTGATAGGGAAACCATCACCAAGGATAAAAATTACTGTCTTTCAAGGATATATATAAAGAATGAGTTAAATTCTCACTTTATGTTCTTCAATAAGAACCAAAGATTGTCACATGTTACTGGGAGCTTAAAGGAATAGGTAGACCAGCAAAAATTAATGATCCCTCTACTCAATTTGTTCCTGGAAGAGAAGAAATACTTTTTGGTTATATAGAGAGAGGTGGAAACATAACCATTGACTTGTTGAACCACATAAGGACGTTTTGTAAGTATCTGGAATAGTTATGGTTCTAGCATAGACCATTCTGACGTATGACTTCACAAAAACATTATCTACTACTCATCTACCTTTTCAATATCAGTCATTTAGTATGTCTCTTGTTGAAGCAGTTAGGAATCTCAAAATAGTGGTGATCTGAGAGATTCCTCAGACTACATGTTCCCCCTCAACCACTACATCAGTGCCTCCTACCTCTAGAAAAGTAAAAGGGATTATTGATCTTACCTCTCATAGATATAAGAGTGACTTCTAATAGGATTAGTTTTCAATAGGGGAAATTTTTTTCACTCTATATTTCTTTTTGGGAATATACTATTATGTCTGATCTGTTTATTATGACTCATCTTTTATTACTTATTTTCATTGAATAAATTTTATTTTATTATCTTTTATGATAATACCAAAATGAATAGAAATACTTTTTGATGGGGTGTACACTTACCATTCAAGTTTACATTTTAAAATGTTGATTTTAGAAATTTAAGTTTAATTTTTTAATTCTATTTTCATTATTTTTGTTTTAATATTTATCTTTTGTTTCAAAATTTAATCTCAATATCTGACATTAGAAATTTGAAATGGTAAGAATATCATTAAATTAAATTAATATATTTATAGATATATTCTTCTTATACTTGTTTTATAAAATTATAGGATTTATAATCATTAAAAGGGGGATATTGTTGGCACTACCTTGTTTTATTGCTCAGAAATAATGATTCTTATTTTTTTATGACATAAATTTTTTATGATAGTATATCATTTTATAATTTAAAAAAAGATAACTATAGATATGTGATACCATTAGTTCATATGTGAAACTATTATTTCATATGTTCAACCATTAGTTCATATGTGTTGTTATTAGTTCTTCTATGATACCGATAGCGCATAGTGATCTACCATTGGATCTTTTACTGATGACTTCATCTATTGTCAAGCTTGTCCTACTATGATTGTTATTCAATAGTTGAACCTATCCCACCGCCATCCTCACAAAACTAACATATCATTCTTCCTCCAATTTTGATACTTACATCTAGTGTTACCATTAAGTGTGCCACTGCCAGATGCCTATTATGTTGAATCATGTGCTACCACCAAATTTTTGATGTTCTACAATTGACATCTTTATCACTGGATCATTCTACTACTTGTCGTGAATTATTTTGTTATTTATCTGTTATGCCTTAAAAGATGATCTACAGTCAAAATTCCAACCATTGTTGTTCTCTCCTTGATTCCAATTTATTGCTTCTAATGGGTTGTTTATAAGATTTAATACATTCAGCCTCATGTGGATTTCAATAATGATTGTTCCTAAAAAATGCATGAATGCATTGAAGAAAAATCCATTTTTATCCCAATTTTTTGATAATTATTAGGATCCCATATATAAATCCCCAGCCTTAAACCTTACTTAATGTTGAATTAAATGAATAATTCACATTGAGGATATTTTCAGGTTTAGAGTTTTAGAGAATTAGATCATAAATAATGAATTACATTCCACATTTAAACAAAATGGTTACATAAAAGATAGTATGGGTTTTTCCCCCATCAACGGAAACATATTTAAAATAAAACATGGTTTATTTCTTGACACATCCTTGACACTATCATCATATCATGAACTTTTCCTTGACCTGTGAAAAACACTTCAAAAACATGGGATGAGCATAAAAAGCTCAGAAATGGATATAGAAATATGGAAAGGAAACATGAGTACATGTATACATAAGAATGAAATCATATTTTACCCATAAAACATAAGCACTTTAACATACCTCATAAAATCATGAATAAATCATAGAAATCATATGACATAAAGGTAACTTGAGGCATTCATAACATTCTTACATAGGGAGTAACCCTCTTGGTTACGTTTGGAAAACCCATCACAGTATATTCCCTAAATATCTTCGGAGAAACCTTAACGTTTAACCCCTTCGCATTAACCAATGCATTGGAGAGCTATATCGGGCTCACCTGCCCTTAGTTTATCACAGAACCACTCTTTTTCATAATTATGCCCAATAACCATAACATAAACGTATCACATAAAACACGCATAAAGAAAACATAACATTTCCACTTTTAAATCACAAGATATCAATAAAACACATTGATATAAAAACATTATGAAAACCATTTTCAATACCAAAATAAAAGAAAAGTAAAACATGGTATTTATTTTTCTTTTAAAAAAATGTATGGCTTGTAGAGGAAGCCGAAACTCAAATAATGGTCACGGCGGCGGAGAAGTCATTGCCGCCGCATACATACGAAAAAAACATTCCCTTTTGTCGTTTAGTAAAACCCTTTGTATAAAAAATATTCCTTTCGGATAAATGTAAAAGTCAAAGGGTTTTATACACCATATAAAAGAAGGTTGTGTATAAAACAAAATATGCCTCAATTAAAGGAGATTGAGATGAAGTCCCATACAAAGATGGTATCCTTGGATTAAGGATAAATCAATTACATAATTATGTGTGAAAAACTAATCCACCAAATATAAGTGGATATTAAGTGTAAAACAATCAGAGTTTATTCACACATATTCATAGAACGACATATTCAAGGAGTACAAGCTTATCCCAAAGAATCAAAATTGGGTTAAGAAGTTCCCTTGCAAAAATTTGACAGCCTAACGGCGTCACTACAAAATTCAGAAAATGAGTTGATGAGAGATAAAAAGGATATCTCACCACTTGGAAATAAAATTTAAATCACTAAGTATACAGAAGAACATATCCCAACATAATGTTATATGAATTAAAAGACATAACAAAAGAAGTCTTTTAAAAAGAGGAGGGTGAAAGGTTCCCTTACCGACATGGGTATCTTCCGAAACATACACCCCGTGAAAGAAGGACAATAAAACGTTGATGTAAATACTCATAAATGAAATTATATTACACAATGAGTAAAATAATGGGTAGTACATACACCACTCAAAGGAAATTGTGGCAAATGTAGCATAAATCTCACGGGAATAAAAGTGATATGAACAATCCCTTATGAAAACTCGGCAGCCTAACGACGCCACTTAAAACTTCCAAAAAATGGATTGATGAGATAAAATAGGGTCTCTCATCATATTACAACAAAATGTACAAAAAGAGGAATATAAAATAACATCCCCCATAATAACAAATATGGGCTTAAAAGAAGTGACATAAAGGAGAGTACTTAAAAAGAAAGAGAGAGGTTAGATCTCTTACGAAAATTCAGCAGCCTAACGGTGCCACTCAAAACTTCCAAAATGGATTGATGAGAGAGAATAGGGTCTCTAATAATATGAACATAAAAATTAAAGTAGGAATAATATAAAAGAAAATCCCAATCATAATAAATAAGAGCTTAAAAGGAATGACATAAAAGAGTGTACTTAAAAAGAAAGAGAGGAGTAGGATCCCTTACCTCGGGTCCGACTTGACTCGATCGTTCTTTAACATCCTGAATAATAAACTTGATTTAATTTCTACTTGCTTAAGAAAATTTTCCAAGTTCATTATTCCTTTTATATCACTTATTTACATGTTATAAACATTATGTAATCATTTAAGTTAATAATTTTTGTTTTGTCGATATTTGGTTCTTAAGTTGAAAGTGGACTTCTAACAATTACATGTTGTTCGTGTGGTCAAAGGTTCATTATATCCAGAATGATATTCATGATTTTGATATCATATATATCATATATATCCAGAATATACATGTATTTATAATATTACATAATCATTTATAGGTAATAAATGAAATGCACCGTTCATGGAGATGGTAAGCCGTACGTACGCATGAACGCTACTTTCATTTCTATGTCATATTAATGGAATTAAAACTAAATGAGAGTTATGTATATTTTAATTCCAGAATTATATTCATAATTTATATTTAACATACATCATATATAATAACTTTAAATACATCCTTTATACATCCAACATATGGCATTAACGAATCAAATCACTTTGAGGGGGCGGTAGTGCGCACTTCCTAAAATGAAATTATCGTGTTTACCCACAATGGAAACCATAAAGGTATGCCACAAAAGAAAAATACATAAGCTTAAGTAAAACATAAACATATTATATATCATATATAAATATAGTGACATCTTAATGGCCACCTTTTAAGGTGTTATATGAGTGTTGAACAATCATCGTTTCGTGAGGTAGAAATTCACCATCCACAGAAACAGTATGTTCTTTAACCATTTGATGTAGGTGTGTGTAAGTGTATCTCGAATTCTTCTTATAAAAACATCCTAGTATATTTAAGATACTGTATTGTTACAATAAAAATGAATTAAAAGAGTTTAGGGGGTTGGAGAAGCAAAATAAAACAAAAGAACACAAGTGAAGACATTACCTTAAAATCGGGTAACTCTTTTTGATTTGAGCTCAAAGGCTTCCTTGGGAAGACTTCTGCACAAAGTGAGGCTTATAGGAGTAATAGAGGGATGTGGAGAGGCAAAATGATCATGGGTTGGCCAAGCCAAATACTTTGGAAGTGTGGGTAAGGAGGTAGAGGTGGGGGCCTTTTATAAGAGGAGAGGAGGGGCACTCTTGGGAAGTAAAGAAATGTTACTTTATTTGAAAATGAGTTTCGGATTTAAAAGGTCCCACATTGATATAATTCAAGTATAAGGTGATAAGGTTTCTAAATCCACCAACACAATAGGTTTTGGACATTTGTAGGTCATAGATTTTACATTATCTTTTCATTTTATTTAAATCCTTTATTAATGAGGTAATCACTGCATCATTATGATGTCATAAATAATTTTATGTATTTAATGTCTAAAAATTTTAAAAAGACTATAATGATGTAGGAAATCTTTTTATCTTTCCGGTTACTATTTATAGTCAAAAATATGACTTTTATAACCCCATGTAAAAATTCTTTTAGTAAAACAACTCATGTTTGTTTCATTTTTACTTTTACATTAAATAAAAAGTTATTTATGTCATTTCCCAACCAAAGTGGCTCCATGGGGTCCCCAAGTTGACCCATGGATTGTCTTGGTCGGCCATGACACATCAAATAAGGTTAGGACATGTGTCAAGCTCATGTCATATTATTAAAACATTATTTTTACCTTAAACTACACTAATTACCTCTAATCGCGATTAAAAACTTAAAAGTTACTATTCACCAAAAAATTATTTTAATTCCATTGAACCACATTTTAATTCTTAATGAAAACCATGTATGTTGGATTTTTGAAATTCAAAACACAGAGGTTGAAAAGTTTCATTTAAACGAAAAATCAGTTTCTTTAACTGCCACATAGTGGTTTCACTATTCATCAAAAATTGATGTTTTTCAGAAAAATACCAAAAATTCACCCTAAGCTATATTTGATATTAAGAATTCAAAAATGAATTCTATTTTACAAAATTCAAAACATAAAGTTGCATTAATTAATTTAATAATTAATTCCTGCTGTCAAAACAAATAGTGTGTTTTTAAGAAACAATAAGTATCAAAAGATTGACTCTAGTTTAAGTCCAATTTCAAGATGAAATTAATTCCAATGACCACTATTTGATTAAATGCTAAAAATATATTCTAATTGAAATTTAAAACCAATTCAAAAGATAATCTAATCATATAAATAAATTAGATTAAAAAGAGTTTTTGAATTAAAATACAACATTTTTTTACTATTTATTAAAAAAATTGAACTTTATCGGAAAAATACCAAAAAATTACACAAAGTAAATTTTGATGTCCCGATTCTAAAGAAGAATTTTATTTTGTCAAATAAAACACATAAAATTGTTAAAAAGTGGATTTAAAAGAGGTTCACCATCGAAAGGCGGTTAATCGACCTTTTAAAGAATATTAGAATGTTTATGCATAAAAATTGGATTCATTCACATTTTTAATCCTCTAACATTTATTGTAAGGAGTAAAAATATTTGACAAACTTGTATAATAATTTTTTAGTAAGTTCAGTTCATTCCCGCCATTACAACGACTAGGCGTTAACTACCATTTAAAATAATATTATTTTATTATTAGAGTGCAATGTAAGATTCCCAAGAAACTCATTGTTGCGTATTGGGTACGCCATCGAGAATAGCGTCCCCTTTAATATTTTATTCACAAATATAGATAAATAAAAAAATTTCATATTCTTTATTTACCTAGGGTGTTACATTCTTCCCCCCTTTTGGGAATTGCGTCCTTGCAATTTCAAAATTGGGCTCGGAAACATCCTTGAAAGTCCCACATCAGAACAAGAGTCGGTAAAACAATCGCTTTAAAAAATAGGAGAGAAGTAAAAATGTCACCCAATTTAACCCACACTAGGATTCCAAGTATGAAAATATGGATATGGAGGAGAAAACAAAGGGTCATGTTCTGATGGAGAGTGATAGTAAACATGTCTAGGATAAAGTTAACCACAAGAAAATCGCAAACTTGTAATGGGTTAAACAGTATTGGATTCCCCAGTAGGAAAAGTTAGTGGACAACATTTTTTTTCAGTTAATTTTCATTGAGGAATTTATTTTTGAGCTTAACTAAAACATAAGGAAACATACTTACTTGTCATGTTGACTTTAAAATTTTACTAGATTTCTTACACGAACTCATATTTTCTCCAAAAGATGAGTATTTAGGATGACTTGTTTACATTAAGAGAGCTATAATCAACTTCTAGAGAATCACCTAACCCAAAAAAACAGAACTATATACTTCCCAGATATTTATACTTTAACCAAAAACAAAATAAAAAATGATAGTACAAGATCAGATAATCCAGAAAAGGATAACCCTTTATAAAAAGAAAATCTATTCTTAATCTCCAAAATTTGTCCAATAAAACCCAAAGTTCAACGAGGACCATTTGATAAACAATTTTTCCATAATATTCTTCAAAGTAAACCAAAATAAGATAGAAACATAAATATTTGAAAGATTTAGTCACATAGTCTTCCAAGGTACAAATTAACTTTTATCTCCAAATAACATCAGTTGCTCTTAAATTATCATATTGAAAAGTAATTAACCTAATCACATATCCTCGATGATAGGTTAATAATTTCCATAGATAACCCAAAATAAACTTACTCTTGATTCCTAAAATAATCTAACTAAAAAGAATTAGTCAAACTAACTAGGGACATCACGTAGTCCAGTGGTAGGTGATAAATACCAGTCACACTTTGGTTGTGGGTACGATTCCCGCAGCTTTGTCTGACGCGATGGGTTGTCACACGGTCTGCGTGTTGTCCTTTTTCCAAAACTATATAATTCTTAAAACATTCGACAAAACGAGATAAAATCTTCAAAAATGATCATAACATATTTTAACCTCAAGTTTATCTCATGCCTTTCATTTTCCATCATAACATATAATAACCCATAATTACCTAAAAAGTAAGGATCATATAAACTCTAATGGTTACCTTTATAATTATTACCTGAACATCCACATAGATTGGTCATCTCGTACATGATTCATTACAGATCATACCAAGGTTCAAGTGGTTGATCATGACTCCTTGATAGTTTGTTTAGAACAACCACAATTTTCCTCATTGAATACCCCATTTCATCCAGTCTCTTAATCAGAGAACCACCACAGTTTCCTTCAAACCTATTGTCACTTTGGTACCTGCTAGATCCATCCATTCACTAAAAATAGAAATGTCAGTGTGAGTATATGAACAAAACCATCATATACTAATGAGAAAGATAAACACTAAGATATACTTACTCATTCACTTTATCTAAAACTAGGACTCTTTCTGAAATCCTAACCATTATGGTAATGTCACTTATTCCTAGAGAATACCATAACCTCTAAAGTTATCTAAACCTCCCTTTGATACCAACTATAAGGCCCCAGCCTTAAACCTTACTTAATGTTGAATTAAATGAATAATTCACATTGAGGATCTTTTCAGGTTTAGAGTTTTAGAGAATTAGATCATAAATCATGAATTACATTCCACATTTAAACAAAATGGTTACATAAAAGATAGTATTGGTTTTTCCCCATCAACGGAAATATATTTAAAATAAAACATGGTTTCTTTCTTGACACATCCTTGACACTATCATCATATCATGCACCTTTTCCTTGACCTGTGAAAAAACATTTCAAAAACATGGGATGAGCATAAAAAAGCTCAGTAAGGGATATAAAAATATAGAAAGGAAACATGAGTAAATGTATACATAAGAATGAAATCATACTTTACCCATAAAACATAAGCACTTTAACATAACTCATAAAATCATGAATAAATCATAGAAATCATAACACATAAAGGTAACTTGAGGCATTCATAACATTCTTATGTAGGGAGTAACCCTCTTGGTTACATTTGGAATACCCATCATAGTATATTCCCTAAATCTATTCAGAGAAACCTTAACGTTTAACCCCTTCGCATTACCCAATGCATTGGAGAGCTATATCAGGCTCACCCACCCTTAGTTTATCACAGAACCACCAGTTTTCATAACAATGCCCAAGAACCATAACATAAACGTATCACATAAAACACGCATAAAGGAAACATAACATTTCCACTTTTCAATCACAAGATATCAATACAACACATTGATATAAAAACATTATGAAAACCATTTCCAATACCAAAATAAAAGAAAAGTAAAACATGGTATTTATTTTTCTTTAAAAAAAGGTATGGCTTATAGAGGAAGCCAAAACTCAAATAATGGTCACGGCGGCAGAGAAGTCATTGTCGCCACATACATACGAAAAAAACATTCCCTTTTGTCGTTTAGTAAAACGCTTTGTATAAAAAATATTCCTTTAGGATAAATGTAAAATTCAAAGGGGTTTATACACTGTATAAAAGAAGGTTGTGTATAAAACAAAATATGCCTCAATGAAAGGAGATTGAGGCGATGTCCCATACAAAGACGGTATCCTTGGATTAATGATAAATCAATTACATAATTATGTGTGACAAACTAATACACCAAATATAAGTGGATATTAAGTGTAAAACAATCATAGGTTATTCACACATATTCATAGAACGACATATTCAAGGAGTACAAGCTTATCCCAAAGAATCAAAATTGGTTTAAGAAGTTCCCTTGCAAAAATTTGACAGCCTAACGGCGTCACTACAAAATTCAGAAAATGAGTTGATGAGAGATAAAAAGTGTATCTCATCACTTGGACATAAAATTTAAATCACTAAGGATATAGAAGAACATATCCCAATATAATGTTATGTGAATTAAAAGACATAACAAAATAATTCTTTTAAAAAGAGGAGGGTGAAAGGTTCCCTTACCGACATGGGTATCTTCCGAAACATACACCCCATGAAAGATGGACAATACAAAATTGATGTAAATACTAATAAATGAAAGTATATTACACAATGAGTAAAATAATGGGCAGTACATACACCAATCAAAGTAAATTGTGGAAAATGTAGCATAAATCTCACGGGAATAAAAGTGAGATGAACAATCCCTTACGAAGACTCGGCAGCCTAATGGCGCCACATAAAACTTTCAAAAATGGATTGATGAGATCAAATAGGGTCTCTCATCATATTACAATAAAATGTACAGAAAGAGGAATATAAAATAACATCCCACATCATAACAGAGAGGAGCTTAAAAGAAGTGACATAAAGGAGAGTACTTAAAAAGAAAGAGAGAGGTTAGATCTCTTACAAAAATTCGGCAGCCTAACGGCGCCACTCAAAACTTCCAAAATGGATTGATGAGAGAGAATAGGGTCTCTCATCATATGAACATAAAAATTACAGTAGGAATAATATAAAAGAAAATCCCAATCATAAGAAATAAGAGCTTAAAAGGAATGACATAAAATAGTGTACTTAAAAAGAAAGAGAGGAGTAAGATCCCTTACCTCGGGTCCGACTTGACTCGATCGTTCTTTAACATCCTGAATAATAAACGTGAGTTAATTTCTACTTGCTTAAGAACCTTTTCCAAGTTCATTATTCATTTTATATCAATTATTTCCATGTTATAAACATTATGTAATCATTTAAGTTAATAATGTTTGTTTTGTCGATATTTGGTTCTTAAGTCGAAAGTGGACTTCTTACAATTACATGTTGTTCGTGTGGTCAAAGGTTCATTATATCCAGAATGATATTCATGATTTGGATATCATATATATCTTATATATCCAGAATATACATGTATTTATAATATTACATAATCATTTGGAGGTAAGAAATGAAATACATCGTTCATGGAGACGGTAAGCCGTAGGTACGCATGAACGCTAGTTTCATTTCTATGTCATATTAATGAAATTAAAACTAAATGAGAGGTATGTATATTTTAATTCCATAATTATATTCATAATTTATATGTAACATACATCATATATAATAACTTTAAATACATCCTTTATACATCCCACATATGGCATTAACGAATCAAATCACTTTGAGGGGGCGGTAGTCCGCACTTCCTAAAATGAAATTATCGTGTTTACCCACAATGGAAACCATAAAGGTATGCCAAAAAAGAAAAATACATAAGATTAAGTAAAACATAAACATATTATATATCATATATAAATATAGTGACATCTTAATGGCCACCTTTTAAGGTGTTATATGAGTGTTGAACAATCATCATTTCGTGAGGCAGAAATTCGCCATCCACAGAAACAGTATGTTCTTTAACCATTTGATGTAGGTGTGTGTAAGTGTAGCTTGAATGATTCTTATAACAACATCCTATTATATTTAAGATACTAGGGTTGTTACAATATAAATGAATAAAAAGATTTTAGGGGGTTGGAGAAGCAAAATAAAACAAAATAACACAAGTGAAGACATTACCTTAAAATCGGGTAACTCTTTTTGATTTGAGCTCAAAGGCTTCCTTGGGAAGACTTCTGCCCAAAGTGAGGATTCTAGGAGTAATATAGGGATTTGTAGAGGCAAAATGATCTAGGGTGGGCCGATCCAAATGCTTTGGAAGTGTGGGTAAGGATGTAGAGGTGGGGGCCTTTTATAAGAGGAGAGGAGGGGCACTCTTGGAAAGTAAAGAAATGTTACTTTATTTGAAAATGAGTTTCGGATTTAAAAGGTCCCACATTGATATAATTCTAGGATAAGGTGATATATTTTCTAAATAAACAAATCCAATAAGTTTTGGACATGTGTAGGTCATAGATTTTATATTATCGTTTCATTTTATTTAAATCCTTTATTAATGAGGTAATCGCTGCATCATTATGATGTCATAAATAATTTTATTTATTTAATATCTAAAAATTATAAAACAAATATCATGATGTAGGTAATATTTTTATCTTTCCAATTACTATTTAAAGTCAAAACTCTGACTTGTATAACCCCATGTAAAAATTGTTTTAGTAAAACAACTCATGTTTGTGTCATTTTTTCTTTTACATTAAATAAAAAGTTATTTATGTAATTTCCCAAAAAACGTGGCTCCATGGGGTCCCCAAGTTGACCCATGGATTGTCTTGGTCGGCCATGACATATCCAATAAGGGTAGGACATGTGTCAAGCTCATCTCATATTATTAAAACATTATTTTTACCTTAAACTACACTAATTACCTCTAATCGTGATTAAAAACTTAAAAGTTACTATTCACCAAAAAATTATTTTAATTCCATTGAACCACATTTTACTTCTTAATGACAACCATGTATGTCGGATTTTTGAAATTCAAAATATAGAGGTGGCAAAGTTTCATTTAAACGAAAAATCACTTTCTTTAACTACCACTTAGTTATTTCACTATTCATCAAAAATTGAAGTTTTTCAGAAAAATACCAAAAATTCACCCTAACCTATATTTGATATTAAAAATTCAAAAATGAAGTCTATTTTAAAAAATTCAAAACATATAAGTTGCATTAATTAATTTAATAATTAATTCCCGTTGTCAAAACAAATAGCGTGTTTTTAAGAAACAATAAGTATCAAAAGATTGACTCTAGTTTAAGTCCAATTTCAAGATGAAATTAATTCCAACGACCACTATTGGATTAAATGGTATAAATATATTCTAATTGAACTTTAAAACCAATTCAAAATATAATATAATCATATAAATAAATTAGATGAAAAAGAGGTTTTGAATTAAAATACAACATTTTTGACTATTCATTAAAAAAATGAACTTTATCGGAAAAATACCAAAACTTTACACAAAGTAAAATTTGATGTCCCGATTCTAAAGAAGAATTTTATTTTGTCAAATACAACACATAAAATTGTTAAAAAAGTGTATTTAAAAGAGGTTCTCCATCGGAAGGTTGTTAATCCACCTTTTAAAGAATATTAGAATGTTTATGCTTAAAAATTGGATTCATTCGCATTTTTAATCCTCTAACATTTATTGTAAAGAGTAAAAATATTTGACAAACATATATAATTATTTTTTAGTTAGTTCTATTCATTCACGCCATTACAACGGCTAGGCGTTAACTACCATTTAAAATAATATTATTTTATTATTAGAGTACAATGTAAGATTCCCAAGAAACTCGTTGTTGCGTATTGGGTACGCCATCGAGCATAGCGTCCCCTTTAATATTTTATTCACAAATATGTATAAATATAAAAATTTCATATTCTTTATTTACCTGGGGTGTTACACCATAAATATTTACTATTATTACTTGCTGAATAATTCAAACCTCTATATATATTTATTTAAGAAGATATCCCTCGTGTGCAAAGAGGTGTGTACTAGAGCTTATATTCTAATATATTCGACTGTGAAAGAGTGGAGTACATAAAAGATAAATATCCATTCATATAATGATTTTTTTAATCTATGTAGAAGTTTTCAGGTGTATCAATATACAGAAAACCGAACACTAGAAGACTCAATTTTCTGTAACTTTTAGAGAAATCTGTTCAAGCTCCCCACAAATCCAAATACAGGGACCCATGAGCATCTGAAGTATCATAGGCTAAGAAATATTATTCTCTCTATATTTACATATTTTATCTCTCTATTGATTCTTTTATTTTGAGTAGTTTTCTGTATTTCTATGTTAATTTACACACAGTGACTCATGTATTTAAATTAGAGAATACCCAATATTTTCTCAAACTCCTTTTATAAATTTACCTATGAAAATAGTTGAAGGGGTCATATGTGTCCTATGTTGTATTCAATCCCACATATAAATGTGTAAGAGTCTTTGATCTCAAATAACCTTTGGTTTCCTGTGTGTTTACCCAATCCAGATTATGGATCTAATTATTTGTAATAATAATATTCTTGAAGGCAGGTGGCTTCCAAGTGGATGGGATTATGTCTCAGCTTGAGACTCAACCCCTTGTTTACTCCAGTTTGTGTTTAATCTTTGTTTTCTTTTTCTCAAATCATAAACTATGTTTTTTTAATCTATAAACAAGACTTAATACATTTTTATTTAATCACAATAAGTTTTTATATAAAGTATTTGATTATGTAAATTGATTTAAACTATTAATGTAATTTCAAATATTTTTTTAACTGAACCCAAATAATTCTTTGATAAATCTTTCAAAAGTTAAAGCTTATATTAAACTATTGTTATGATTCTGCGTGTGTTTTAAATTAACTTGGGGGGTTTAATTTTTATTTTTTTAACATAAATTTTATTAGGAACTCAATTCACCCCCCTCTTGAGTAACTCACTCTAACTAATATTTGTGAAAGGAATATTTAGTGTTTATATAGGTGGTTTGTGGTTTTTGAGTAGGATTTGGGGTTTATGTAAAGATTGGATGTGGTTTTCCCTATAATTTAAAACTAGGTATAACCCCAGGTACCCAGTGGTAGTTACCATAAACCTAGTGAGGCCATGTAATGATAGAGTGGTTTTAAAGAGCCATTGGGAACTTAATGGTTTTGTAATGGGTTCCATATATGCACAAGTACAATTTAGAACTCATAGATACCATCCTATGTATTCTTTATTTGGAGACAAATATAGAGATACAAAAACTAGAGCTTCTATTAGAAATCATGCTGAACATCAGGTATTCTTATCATAGATTTAACCAAAGAGCATTAATGACGCATCTAATGATGAATTATGCGTAACAAAAATACAAGAAAACATAACCAATTTGAAATACATATAATTTGGGACATATTAGATATACCTAAGGACACTCGGTATATTTTCACTAAATGGGTTTTTAGAAACAATATTAATGATTCAGGAACTATATTCATAAATTAATATATATTGATTGGATAAGGATATTGCCCGGAGTTGGGTATTGACTATGAGAAAAAAAAATCACCAGTGGATGGACTTAAATCCATAAAAATACTACTTAATATATAGCACAATTGGATTTAATACCATATAAAATGTATTTGAAGATTTCATTATTAAATAGTTATATATTTGAGGATATTTTTGTTGAAAAACCCCATGGATTTCAGAATCCTCAGTTTCTAAATCATTTTTTTAAATTAAAAATATTTTTATATGTTTTAAAACAAGATTTTAGATCTTGGAATTATAGGACCATGTATTTTATGATTTATAATTTTTTTTTCAAAAGTCTTAGTTGATCATGCTATTTTTATAAAAATAATTTCAAAAGTTGTTTAATAGTTCAAATTTCTGTTTATGATATAATTTTTGGATCTTCTAAAAAATTATATTCAAATTTTTCAAAATTGATGAAAAGTGAATTTTTAGTTAGTTTAATTAGTGAATATAAATTCCTCCATGGTTTTCAAATTTCTAAAAATAAAGATGTAATTGTTTTAAATAAAATTAATTACACGAAATACCTTTAAAAAAGTTTTGTTTTGTATAGAACTAAAAGTAATTATAATTCTGTGGGTATCACCTATAAGATGGATCTTAATGAAGTTGTAAAGTCAGTAAATCAAACTAGTTATAGAGGTATGATTTTAAGATATCTATACATGACTCCTAGTCATCGACATGTTATGTTTAGTGTCTATATGTGTGGTCATTTTTAATAAAATCACAAAAAATATCATTTAATTAATGTTAACATAATTTTCAAATACCTCAAATATATATCCAATTTAGTGTTATTCTATACTAGAGGAAAAGAATTTTATCTAGTGAGTTATTCATATTCTTAATTTAGTGGATGCAGGTTAGATTGAAAAACCACCTTTATAATATATCATATTTTTAAAAATTCACAAGTATCTTGGTATTATTGAAAGAAAAACTATGTTTCATTGTCTATTGTGGAGGCTGAATATATAGTTCCTGGATGTTTCTATGAAAAAAAATTGATGAAAAATAGTCTAATATATTAGATATATCAATTCAGACATGTTCCTATAAATTTTGAAAACATATATAAGATAAATATTTCTTTGAATCATGTTTTTACTAATATAATAATGCATATTTATGTAAGACATCACTTTTTCATAGATTATTTCCAAAAAGGTTATATAACTCTTGAACTCATAGGAATTGAACATCATCATGCTTGTATTTTTATAAATTCCTTGAATTCTGAGAGATTAAGCTAAATAAAACATGAATTATAATAGATAAATTTCTATTAATCCATAATCTTGCAGGACACACCATTTTTGGAACCACCTAAGGTATGCCACTGTTGGGTGGACTACTGTTGGTAATCCACTATTTGGTGATCAACCATTGGAAAAGCCAATGTTGTTGATCCACCATTGGACAAGCCATCTTTTTTAATCTACCATTTTAAAATAAACCATTAGAATAATTCGATGTTGGGTGAGCCATCACTGGTAATCCACCATTGAAATGAACCACTATTGGTGACACTCTTGGAATAATCCATTATTTGGAGGTCTATAGGTCATTGTTCCTTTTCATCAACCATTCATAAATTCTGTAGTTATATTTTTTATATTTGATTCATTTATTTATATTTTATCATATTTTTAATTTCAAATCCCTAAAAGATATAATTATTACCTAAATATGATTTTGATTCACTCTCTCACTCACATTTACCCTTTGAACCAATTTAACTTGCTTTCTCTTATAACCATAATCCTTCATCACACCCATGATACAATTTTTTATTTAGTGAAATGGAGATAGTTAAGTTTTCTTTATTTTCATCTCTGAAAGGATAACTTCCTATAAATAAATCTCATGGACAATATAGTTATGTTGTTGTTGATCCAAAAAAACCCACAACTTGTGAACCACGTAGTTGTTGTAGAGAAAGAAGTAGATGTGGAATGGTTGATGTCCAGAAAATTTTTAGTAATCAAGGTGATCTATGACCTATGATATAATTATTGGTTCTTGATAAATTAAAAAAAATTATCCTAGTTTGTTTTATCAGTTCTACCGATAATTATTTTACAGTTTCAAAGATAAGAAAGGTTCCATTCAAAGTATGACTGGTCAAAAAGTGGTCATTTTTTAAAGATAATGGGATAATTTTATCAATATACTCTTCCAAGGAGTTTAAGATGGATATGAATTTTACAAAATAAGTGATAATGAGTTCTTTTATATGAGGAAGCACTACTAGAGAAAACAAGTTATGTTACAGTGAGGATCCCTACAGCCACTAAGCTGGATGGATGATCTAGACATAAGTTTAAATTTATTCAAAATATTTTACATCCCTAGAAATCGTATTTTAGAAAAATAAGATAGCATTATGTTTATGTTTTATTCCTTATGAAATTTGGGGATAAAATAAATAATTAATGATACATTATGGTTTACATGATGGATATGTGGAAGTAATATTCTAGATAGAATTCATTAATTTACCCTAAGATGATTTCAACTATTTCAGAATTCAAGGGATAATTTTATGAAGAATAGGAATCTGGGGTTATGTTTTTTTTCATGATTAATGTTACCTATAAAATAATGAATCTAAACTAGAATACCTATATGAGGAAGTGCGTTGAGAATAATCATAATCTCTCTAAGGAATTTAATCTGGTGAAAACCACTACTAGCCCCAAGGATGTTATTGACCTTGGCTTGGATCTAGATGAGATTGTGGATTATTCAAATAAAGAAGTTGAAAAGGAATTGGATACCTCTGTTGAAGATTTAAAATGATTCAAATATCCCTAAAATCCATGTTGTACCTTATGGATCTGCAAGTCCATCTAAATATTTTCCGCTTAAACAAAGCCTCTTGAGTAGAATAATTGATAAGGAGACTAATGTATCTGGACAATAAAAAATTTATAATTATTTTCAAACGTTTAAATATGTAGTGTATGTATCACATGGTTCTAATGCTAATGGAAAATATGGAAATGGTGATGATAGGAAAAGTGATGGACGTCATGACTTAGAATGAAACAATAGTGATGCTGATATTGTTGATGATTCTGAGAGGACTCAATCACATCATACCTATATTCTTGGTTCATCTAGACTATAATGTTTGGATAAAGAAATTTATATTTATCTAGTTGTTGATGCTTCCTTTGTTGGAGGTGATCTATGGGAATTTCATGATGGGGATGAATCCCCAGTTTTTTTTGCAAGATGTCACTCCATAGGGATGAGCCTTCTATTTCATTTGAGGATAAAGATACATCTGAGGAGGATCCTTCACATGGTTCCAATCTACTTGGACTATCTTATCCTAATTATGATAGAGAGGATGGTAGTGATGATGATTACAATATTCCACCAGAGCACGGTGAACCGTCTATCTTGATTGGTGTTGGGAAAAATCCCAAAGGATCTCATGTAGAGAAGATTTGTGATACTGGTGAGCCTGACACATTTCCTTCTAATGTTCCACCTACTTGATCAGTTCACATAGAGGATGTTTTGCCTATTCCTCATAAATTTACTTCACTTATACCTATAATTTCCTCAATTCATTTGGAGTATGTTACCTGAGCTGACTTGGATGCCTTTAGAGTGATATTTCTTTCTATCTTCGGTGGTATCTTGAGATGTTTGGCACCTATAATTACTCATCTTTTTGAATTTGATTCTGGAAATATTTTTGATATAGTCATTTCCTATTTTCATCCCTAGATGATGTTGAATAGTCAAGAGGTTAAGATAGAGAATAAAAAATAATCCATTGATAAGGAAGCTATAAGGTCTATTATGGAGGAGATAAGTGTCTCTTTTCTTCTATTTGGGATACTCTTTTAGTTATATTAGAGAGATTACCTCCTATTTTTACACCTACATCCATTTCTCTACCTAATTTATCCACAGTTGGTTGACATATAATCATATCCAAAGTTAGAGAGAATATGAAAACCATTATGGGTGAGGTTCATACATCTCATCAGGAGGATCTTCTCCAAATATGACAGCATAGTGAACATATATATAAAATGTTAATTAATTATTTTAATCAAGCCTAGTTTGATAGGGAAGTCGTCACCAAGGATAAAAAATACTATCTTTCAAGGATATATATAAAGAATGAGTTAAATTCTCACTTTATGTTCTTAAATAAGAACCAAAGAATGTCACATGTTACTAGGACCTTATTGAAATAGGTAGACCAGCAAAAATTAATGATCCCCCTACTTAATTTGTTCCTGTAAGAGAAGAAATACTTTTTGGTTCTATAGAGAGAGGTGGAAACAAAATCATTGACTTGTTGAACCATATAAAGAGGTTTTATCTGTATCTGGAATAGTTATGGTTATAGCATAGACCATTCTGATGTATGACTTCACAAATACATTATCTACTACTCATCTACCTTTCCAATATCAGTCATTTAGTATGTCTCTAGTTGAAGAAGTTAGGCATCTCAAAACAATGGTGATCTGAGAGCTTCCTTAGACTACCTATTCCCCCTAAACCTCTACATCAGTTCCTCCTACCTCTAGAAAAGTAAAAGGGATTATTGATCTTACCTCTCATAGATATGAGAGTGAGTTGTAATAGGATTAGTTTTCAATGGGGGAAATTTTTTTCACTCTATATTTATTTTTGGGAATATACTATTTTGACTGATCTTTTTATTATGACTCATATTTTGTTACTTATTTTCATTGAATAAATTTTAATTTATTATCTTTTATGATAATCCCAAAATTAATAGAAATTATTTTGATGGAATTTACATTTACAATTCAAGTTTACAGTTTAAAATGTTAATTTTACAAATTTAAGTTTAATTTTGTAATTCTATTTTCATTATTTTTGTTTTTATATTTATCTTTTGTTTCAAAATTTAATCTCAATATCTCACATTAGTAATTTGAAATTGTAATAATATCATTAAATAAAATTAATATATTTATAGATATATTTTTCTTATACTTGGCTTATAAAATTCTAGGATTTATGATCATCAAACGGGGGATATTGTTGGCACCACCATGTTTTAATGCTCAGAAATAATGATTCTTATTTTTTTATGACATAAATTTTTTACGATAGTAAATACTTTTATAATTTAAATTAAGATAACTATAGATATGTGATACCATTAGTTCATATGTGAAACTATTATTTCATTTGTTTGACCATTAGTTCATATGTGTTGTTTTTAGTTCATATCTGTTGTTATTAGTTATTCTATGATACCGAAAGCGCATAGTGATCTACCATTGGCTCTTGTCCTGAAGACTTCATTTATTGTCAAGTTGTGCCACTACGAGAGTTATTCTACAGTTGAAATTATCTTGCCACCATCCTCATACAACTACCATCTCATTCTACCTCCAATTGTGATATGTCCATCTAGTGTTACCATTAGGTGTGACACCTCCAGATGCCTATTATCTTGAAGAATGTGCTACCACCAAATTTCTGCTACTGCAAGATGTTATACCATTGACATATTTACCACTGGATCATTCTACTACTAGTCATGAATTATGTTTTTATTTATCTATTATACCTTAAAAGATGATCTACAGTCAAAATTCCAACCATTGTTATTCTCTCCTTGATTCCAATTTAATGCTTCTAATGGGTTATTTATAGGAGTTAATGCATACAGCCTCATGTGGATTTCAATAATGATTGTTCCTAAAACATTGCATGAATGCATTGAAAAACAATCCATTGTTATCCTAATTTTTTGATAATTATGCAGATCCAATAAATATTTACTATTATTACTCAGTGAATAATTCAAACCTATATATATATATATATTTATTTAAGAAGATATCACTCATGTGAAAAGAGGTGAGAACCAGAGCTTATATTCTAATATATTCGACTTTGAAAGCGTGTATTACATCAAAGATCAAGATCATTTCATAAAATTATTTGTGTAATCTATGTAGAAGTTTTCCGGTGTATCTATATATAGGAAACCGAATACCAGAAGAAATAATTTTCTATAACTTTTAGAGACATCTGTTCGAACTCCCCACAAATCCAAATACAGTGACCCATGAGCATCTGAAGTATAATAAGCTAAGAAATACTTATTCTCTCTATATTTACATATTTTATCTCTCTATTTTTTCTTCAATTTTGAGTATTTTTCTGTATTTGTATGTTTATTTACACACACTGACTCATGTATTTAAATTATAGAATACCTAATATTATCTCAAAATATTTTTATCAATTTACCTATGAAAACAGTTGAAGAGGTCATATGTGTCCTATTTTGTATTCAATCCCATCTATAAATGTGGAGGAGTCTTTGATCTCAAATATCCTTTGGGTTCTTGTGTGTATACCCAATCCAGATTATGGATCTAATTATTTGTAATAATAATATTCTTGAAGGTAGGTGGTTTCCAAGCGGAGGGGATTAGGTCTCAGCTTGAGACTCAACCCCTTGTTTACTCCACTTTGTGATTCATCTTTGTTTTCTTTTTCTCAAATCATAAACTATGTCATTTTTAATCTATAAACAAGACTTAATACATTTTTATTTAATCACAATAAGTTTTTATATAAAGGATTTGATTATGTAGATTGATTTAAACTATTAATGTAATTTAAAATATTGTTTTAATTGAACCCAAATAATTCTTTGATAAATCATTCAAAAGGTAAAACTTATATTAAACTATTGTTATGATTCTGTGTGTGTTTTTAATTAACTTGGCGGGTTTCATTTTATTTTATTTTAACATAAATTTTATTAGGAACTCAATTCACCCCCCCCCCCACCTTGAGTAACTCACTCTAACCAATATTTTTGAAAGGAATATTTACTGTTTATATAGGTGGTTTGTGGTTTTTTAGTAGGATTGGGGGTTCATGAGAATATTGGAGGTGGCTTTCCATATAATTTAAAACTGGGGACAACCCCAGGTACCCAGTGGTAGTTACCATAAACCTAGTGAGTCCATGTAATGAGGGAGTGGTTTTAAAGACCCATTGGGAACTCAATGGTTTTGTAATGGGTTACATATATTCACAAGTCCAATTGTAAATAAAATAATGGTAAATTACTCATTTACCTCCATCATTTCAACCCCCAAAAAATATTCATTATGGAATTTTATTCCTCAGTCATTTGAAGGCCACCTCTATGGCTCTGATTTTTTATATGTATCCCTACCTTCATCCCACTTTAATTAATGGCTTCCAAGAATGGTTTTTCTTTTCCAAAATAAGATTAAAATCATATATCCTTTTTTTCTTCCCCATTAAACTCTTCACTTCTAATTTTATTCCCCTTAGTTTTAGCTTTTTTTGTATTTCATCAATGCATAGAAATTATCATTTTAGCTCAGGGCGTCCTCTTCTATTGTCTAAAAGAAGCCTGAAAGGGATATTTGTTTCCATTTAATGGTTCATTTGATACTATAAAATTAGAATATTATTTTTATCAATATTTCAAGATTCTTGGTAAAAAAATTTGGATTTTTTGGTTTAATAGTTTTGGGATCTGAGCTAATAATTATTAGTGTATATTTGGAGTTGTTTTCTTGGGTTCTCATTATGATTTAGTATACATTGGTGAATAATTTATCAGATTACATTGGTTAAATAATTTTATTAATATTTATTTTGTATTTCCCAGTGATTGTGAATGATTTCAACACTTTCCAATGGTTATGTATGTGGGTCTCACCCCATTGGATGAATTTTCTAGTTATTAAAAGAATATACTTTCCACTTATTTTCCAAAATAATAAAAAAAATTGAATATCTATTTTGGGAAACATAAATAGATTATTATCAAAAATATTTTCATATAAAATAATAAATTTTCTCTAAGGGTACTTCATATTAACCGTCATAGTGTTTTTTTATAATTTTTTTCTTTGAAATTATGATTTCAAAACTTGGGAAATGATTGTTTTTATAAATTTATTATCATTTATATAAATGTTTCATTTGAAAATATTAAATTCAACATGGTTTATTTATATTGGTTCAATGTTCCATTGTTTTATGTTCTTATACAAAAATTTATCATTTATGACATATAATTTATCCATGAACAACTTATTTACATTACATATTCATTTTTATATTCTTGTTTAAAGTCCATGTGGCATTTTTTTTTCATGTCCCAATATACTGGTAAGTGGCTAACTAAGCATTCCTTCACTCAACTAGAGGATGGTGAAAATTTTAAGGGTGTCCAAACGATCATGGTAGGAATTAACTCTAAAAACAACGAATTTTATTTTATTATACATAAACATACACCATAACCATAATAAAACATAAAATGAACAATATAACAAATGGGATTATATGAATATCTCCATGATAAAATTTAAGGTGATACTAAAGAAACCCAATATTTGACTAATAGATCCTGAACTAATGGAATCAGAAATACTAATGATATGAAACTAAAAAAATATCATGAGATATCTCCTCTACTAGGAACTAGTATATTTCATCCATCTCCCAGATTGATGTCCATCCATCATCCAAATCTGCTAATCTACATCGACATAAGGTCAACAATACACAACTTCACATACAAGGTTGATTATAATAATATCCAGTATTGTCCTCCCATGTCGTGAACTCACCCCATCGACATCTAGTGTTTATGGATATCCATTGTAAGTAAAAACATAGATGATCTGATGACACCAAATGTCATCACTATATATATCTAGGGTCAATAATGATCATTTAACCCATATCTCACTTTTAAAAACACTGTAAAGAAGAATTTTTTGTCCATAATTAAATTAAAAAATTATCTAACCACCAATCATATATGTTCTAGCTAATAATTAAACTATGATGAACTGATCATGAGATGTAAAAGAAATTACGCATCTCCTCCTATCTCAAAATCACTAAATTAAATAAAAATATATAACTATCTAATAATTACTAATGGAAATAAATATCTTCAACTATAGAAAATATATATCTCTAATTATCTTATCCATCATAATCCCATATCACAAATACTGTAGGAAATACATGTATCCATCTATATAAAATTAGAGGTGTTTGAAATAATACTCTTATAAAACTATATACTATAGATATAAAATTTATCACAACCTACAGTTATGGGTGAGTTGAAGTGGCAACCCAACTTTTTAATCCCTTTTCTACCTAGATCAGTGGGTGAGAAAGTGTAAAGTCAATTTTTTCCCACTATTACCCTAGGTAGAGGGTGAGTTAAAAAAATTATTCATCACCATAGATATTCAAATGCCATAGTTTTCACCACATCTCAATGAATATTATTGACCACAATAATGAACTAAATAATTGTCAATAATTTCCCTATCATTTACATAAGACCAATTACATAGAAATATATCTTCTATTTCAACCTCAGCGGACACAAACTTTCTAAACTCATAGATCCTAAGTGATAATTCAATAATAGTTAATGTTAGATATAGATTTATTCTTATAACCAAAATAAAATATGAATGATCATTCTTTACACCAGAACATCTCCGATCGTCACCAAATTCAAAATTTTCTTCCACATTCTCATATTATTTCATACTAGCAATTATAATCCAATAACATTATGTTTTTTAATTATTACACTGGAACATTAAAAAAACTTGTGATACTATTGTTTTTATTGGGAGATTCACATGAATCATTTAAAGTATCTAAAGATAATATACTACATAACCCCACCATTTTAATTAAGTTCCATTATTATCATAAAACATTAGTCATTAGTAACACCCTTTGTAATCTAATTTCTACGACTCCATTTATTATTTCCAAAAAATTTAATGGCATGCCTCAATATAAAAATTTTATTTATATAATAAAAATGATTCTATATAATTTTATTCATATCAAATTCTATAAGAAAACATAAATTCCCTTAATAAGTACTTTTATTCAAATAGTTATCATACTTCATTCAAAGTGTATGCAATATTCAAATAATTATATTTCATATTTATAATGCACATCATCCCTTCTTCTTCATTTCTTTTTTAATAATAATCAAAAATAGTCCACATATAAAATTCAATATTTTTTAATAAATTTATAATATCTATAAGCATTATCAACATGTTTTATTGGTATCATAAAATTTATTAATGATTTTATCCCCCTTTAATACGAACCACTTATCATATCTATTGGGTCATCTACAAAGGTCTATCATAAACCTCGATGGTTAATAAATTCATCCAATAATTTCATTAAATTTGTTGTCCATATTTTATAGCATTAAAATAATATTATTATTTCGTAATGTTATAACTATTTCTTATCCAATCCAAGAAACTGGACATCCTAGTATAGAATTCACAACATAACCTATCTCCCTGAAATGACATGACCAATTTCATTGATCTTTCCATAGGGCATTGTACCATGATTATATCCCAACATGACATTATACAGAATGTAGTTAATTGAACTAATCCCACAAATTTCCACATCCTAATACAATAAAATCACATTTTCACCAACTTTCAAATTCCAAATCAACTAACAGATTAGTCTGTCACACAACTCAAAAAAAGATCCTAATGGTATTCATTAAATAATTTTTGGTTAAGTCCATCATAAACCACAAACACCAAAATTTCATAATTACTAAAATCCTCCTTGGATGAGATTAGAGTCCCTAAAAAAATATTCATGTTCAGATTCATTTTGATGATCATGTGAAATAGAATCGTCATTTTTCCAAATTGGGAATTAGACGGAAACGTCACATTTACAATATTAAAAATATTATAATTAATATTATTATTACAATCTTTTATTTTATTTTATGTGTATATTATAAAATGGGGTAGGGTTGTTGCCCTCCTCGTTTCATGTACTACTAGAGACCGTGATACACAGGTCATATATCCCTTTTTTTATTTCTTTTTTACTTCAATTCATTAGTTTTAAAAAATCCATTAATTCTTAAGTATTATATATAGAACCACCACTAACCACTATCTAGTCAGTTCAAACTCCTCTAAAATTCATGAAACTTGTGTTTATGGCTTGTTTCATCATGTTGATCACAAATATTATTTTCATTTCCCCAAATTCATCCATTAAAGTCGTTGAATATTTGTGAGAAGGTGGATATTTTGAAACCTTATCTATAATATTTCCCTCAATGTAATCATCAGATCATCATGATTTTTTCATCGATGGAATCATCTTATTTATAAATTAATGTCCATTTATATTTATAAATATAATGAATCATACTATGGGGTATATTCATAGATATAAAAACCAAAAAATTGATAATGATTGTGAAATAAAAAAGGGATCAGGTTAGGCTAAAGAACTACACGTCAAATCAAGCTTCCCAACACACTCCACCCATTACCTCATTCTTCTCTATGTCCAATAACCCAGGGGTTAGAGAGAGATAGAGAGGGGGAGAGGGTGGGTGGAAATTATCATTTCCCTCTCCCTCACCTCATTTATTATTTATAAATTCCCTCAATGTGTCAAGTAAATCCCATGATCTCAAAAAATTCCAATATTATCATATGAAATAAAAAACCTCATTATAAAAAGATTATTTTTGTTTATTTTATAATATAACTAACATTATAATAGATATTAATGTTTTATCATCCATAAGTTTTTCCAAATTTCAAAATCATAAAACCTCTAACAACTATTCATGGTGTTGTAAAAGTTTGTTCCCTAGAACCATCATAAATAGTGCTTTTTGATTATAATATCATGTTTAAATTGAGTTTTAAATGAATTACTCCTACCTAACTATGAACATTCATATTAGTCTCAAAACGTTTGGTTACTATTTATGTGTACAGTTTGATTATTTACTCTGATACAATAAAAAACTATGTAATTTATGTCGTAGTGAGGTAGCTTTCATTGGTTGTGTCATTAGTTATATGATCTTTATTGAATAATTGAGAGATTATTTTTCACTTCCAAAAGCAAGTGATATCACAAACCCAGTTGATCCGAATTTTGGTACCATCACTTAGTCCATGGCCATGGAATAATATGGTAAGTCATTCTAGTTAGTTAAATGAACAATAAAGCATAAAATGATGATTGTACAAAGTTTTCATCCTTTTGTATGAGATATTTGGAGTTGAAGAGATTATAATAAATAGCGTGTGTTCATATGAATGTTTTTTGTTGATATGAATTTTCATACTCCCTTTAGAGGCCTTTAGGGGTTGATATACTTCACACTTGGTTTATGAATAGTATTCACAACTAATGAGATAATTTCATAGAGGTTGACACACTTAGAATATTCAAATGTAAAGTCAATTCTAATGAATAGGAGTTTAGGAAATTGTGGTCTACACCACTAGGACTGAGAGATGTCCCAATTTTAAAGATCTCCATAAAATAAATAAATTCATATTATTAGATTTTAAAAAAAAAATTAAAATTATTCAAAATAAATTAAGTGAATTCATTGGAAAATATTTAATGGATGAATTATTTTATTCAAGGTTCATTTAATATTTTTCGGAACGAAGAATAAAGTTAATGGATAACCATTATCACGTAATATATATTATTGTATTACAAGTAAGTAATAAAAATATAAATGGAATTCAAGATACAATTATTTGGTCATAACACTCTTTTTATGGATTGTTTAGTGAGAAATAAATATTTTGGGGTCAGGGAGCCATTTCTGGGTATTTTTATCTTCACTATATAAGGAGGTAGTGGATCCCAATTGGAATACTATTAATAATGTGAATTTGATAGCCTCACTCTCCTCTATCTTATATCCTAGAGAGATAAGCTCTCAATCAAAGTAATTTTTCCATATTCTACTTAATTTATTGAAGTATTGACACATCGATGATTGTTAGTACATCAAAAGATTCATCGAATTTCCAATCTAGAGCCTGGAATTTGAGAATCGACAATCCCATTAACTTTCAAAACATTTTTTGATGATCTTGAGGGTTTTGGATTTGGTTCCATTGAGAAACAGTTATCGGTAACAAGGATTTTTTGAACGCTCCTTCAAATTAGTGAAGGTAATTTTTGAATTATTTTTTGTTCTTAAAATATTGATTTAGAATATTCATCCTTTTTACTGGGATATGAATCACCAAGGACATCATAGTTATATTGACCAGTGATGAAAAATAATAAATCCCTAACATATATTATTATGTTGATCTCCTAATACCTTCAATTAGTACTAGATTTCTCATTTGGTTCATTAAGTTAAGGAAATTTTAAATTTGCATTAAATATTTGTATAGGTATTCAATGTGGTCTCATCATAGTTGATGATGATTCAATCCAGCTTTAGACATCCAATTTGTGGCCATAGAAAAATATAAATAGGATTGGAATCTGTGTTTCTCATGTTTAAATTATGAAACATATATATTATAATTTACCTGAATTGATCTAAGGAAACATTATCTAGTGAACCCTAGTGTTCCTATATTATTCTTATAGTTAGAATGATTTTTATGGAATTTTTTTTATTCCACACACACATGTGGAATTCTAATTGAAAAAAAATCTATAGCCTATAGTATTTGGCTTCTGAGAAATTAGCCTTTAAAAAATATACTAATGATGAGAAATGTGTGGTGAATAAAAAAGAATGATATAAAAATAATAATAATAAAACATGGAATAAAGTGGGTGCATATTTTCTATATGAGGTCAAACAGAGAAAAACATAACCCAAATTTGAAAGGGGTGGTAGCACTATCATGCCACATCATCAGCCATGGCTCATCCAGTGCCCCTTCGAATGGACTCTCAACCACTTCTTGTTTATCCATCTCCCACTAGACCTATTTCCCTACACAATCTCGAATACCAAGGACCATCACCACATGGGTTCCCATGACAATCTTCTAGCCACCCCCTTTGTCCACTTAATGGACTGGCCCACCTCAATCCACCATTGCTTTCCCTACTTCCCCTAACCATCCCACCACACACTATCATGCCACTCAATTGACCCAAGTTTTGACGCATCCCTATTCTATTCAACATACCCCAGTATCGGCCTCCAATTTCAGTTTGTGGCCTATCCATCCCGCCACTCCCATCATCCCTCCAACCCCCTGACATTGCTCGACCTCTTATTTCATGGTCCCTTCTCAACCCTATGGTTTCTTGACCTCTAATCACATGGCCTCTAGCCTCCACTAAATCTCACAGGATGGGTATTAGTTACACAGGGTAGAACTATGGGTTAACTGAGTGGTACTATCGGGTCATCCCGATACAGAACAGGCATGGAAGTGCCCCTATCAGCCCACTCAGTCCTATTCGAGCCACCCTAGGCCCCGGAAGAATTTAAATATTTCAAAAAAAATTAATTTTTTAAAAAAAAAATCAAATTAATATTTTTGGCCTGATAAACATAAATTATTTGAATTAAAATTAAAATTAATACAAATTATTTTCATTCATTGAATTTTTCTAGATGTATATTTATAGAAACATTATTTCTATAATTTTTATTTAATTTTCTTATCAACTGATCTTGAACATAAACATATCAATGTATGAATGAAATATAGTTGATTAATTAATTACTACAATTGCATTAATTATATAATAATTTATATATTTTTGAAGGTCAATGTGTCACTTATCTTCCTCATTATATGTATCATGGAAATTTTTCCATGAGAGTTGTATTGCATGTGTATTAAGAATTCCAAATACCCCACACATATATGTAAGAATTTACATAATATGACATAGATGAATGAAGACGTATACTATTTCGAGAAAATGTGGTATTCCATAAGAGATGTGAATACATTGGACCATGGTGTGAGCTGCGATACAACTGACAAACAACTTAGGTATTTTACCCCTAGGGTCATAATTGATCCATTGAGTGTAAATAGATTAAGAAATATAAAATTTTTAAGATCAGTTGTGTTGATTATTAAATTTATACATCATTTATTATTTTCTTAATATACATGTTTATGATAACTCAAAAAATAGTAAACAAATAATTCATAGATTAAATTAAATTATGATTTTCTAAATGTTTTCTATTTATTTTATTTAAACGTTGTGAGTGTGATCACATAGTAAGTGAATATATAATAGTATATGAATTCATTTGGTGAGAAATAATTTTAAAAACCTAGAGAAATTATTAAGTCATAACGCCCTTCATCATTTTAATTTTAACAAAACTGGGTGTATAGGATGCTCAACATCCATAGTTGGGCGTTCCTCCATCAGTTGTTGGAATTTTATGAAATTGATGGGAAAACATAACTAAATATTGAATTAAAGAAGTATATATAACTATAATGTTTCATATTTGGAGGTAAAGAGTTGTAAAAATTAGGATTATGATTTCTAGAATATGGGACTTCCCTCAATAGTTCAAGGAGCATCAAGTTAATATGCATGGCCAGTAAAATTCCTACCATGAAACACAATGAAGAGTGGAAGAGCCCTAGCTTGGACTATGTGGAGTTATTTTAGTGATCCTTTCAACTAGAATACTTGGGCATTTGCATATTCTGAGTCTATTAGTGAGAGATAGTAGGGTTTAATAAAATTGTGGGAGATATTTAATGATTTAATTTGGTAATTCTTAATTGATAATAAAGAAAAAATTACTAATATTATTAAATTTTATTTTTTAGAAAATTAATATTATTATACTAGATGAACTATGATTATTATAGGATAAAGAACATGTCCTCACTGGAATTAATTTCCAATAGTAGTATAAGTTCTTCATACAAAGTACTATTATATAAGAAATTATATATACCAGGGTCTCTACTGTATATTAATCTAGCTCAGGAAGAGAGGGGGTGGAATATTCTTACAAGAGATTCTTGTATGAATAATTTGATATTTACATCAAAATTTTATCATAAATGTCCAATGACTTGTAGAAAAATCATCAATACATGAATTATTTCATATTTTTTTCTTATATCTAATAAGCTTGCTGTGAGAAAGTGAAGCGATATGTGAATGATTTTATTATTACACTCAATATACATAAATTAAAATATGGATCATTATATTTCAATTCATCCCTTTATTATATCATTTTCACCTACTTACAACAAATTTATTTAGAATTGAAAAATTAATAATAATGATAAAAACACTTACTTAACTTTTTAATAAGGATTTACATGATGATAAGAATCTAATTAAAGTTTAATATTTAGTTATCACAGTGAACTATTTGAAATACAAGGCATAAAATGTCGATATAAAGAGTGATTCCAAAGGAACCTTCCCAATTTCCTTCAAAGAACCAAGGTAGATCATCATACATGTGGTTATATTCTTCACATGTCAGGTGATAAAACTAAAAACGATTAAATGAAAAAAATTGAAGTAGAAGTAAGAAAAATTATTATGTGTAATTTATGTTAATCATTTTATGTGATGTTTTTATTTTAATTATTCGGTATAAGAAAATTAATATGTTTCATGAATTTTTATCAAAATAAATAAACCATGTAATTATATAAATATCATAAGAAGTAAGGTTTATTCTCTAAGAGGATAAAAAATGTTGATTCATAATATAGTGGTGATAAGTAAACAACATCTATTTTATAATGTTATGGTACTTTTTTAACTTTTTTTTAACTATTAACAAAACATTTATTTAAAATTATATTGTAAACAAGGATAAATTATTCCATTTTGGAATTATTTTCTATTTTCGGTGTCTAATAATAAACTAATAGTTCATTAATTCATTAATCAATGGTAATACAAAACGTATATAAAATGAAAGACTCCAATACCCAATTGTGGGAAGATAATTATATTTCTAGCAAAACCAAAAGTAATTTTCAAGGATATTTCCGTAATTATTATTTAGAATCATTGGAGTCAAAACCCATAGGTATTATTAAAATTTTTACATATCCATGATTTAAGAAATAAAATTTAGAAATAATAGTAAACCACAAATTTTTTTGAATTAGTTCAACTAGATGGCATAAAATATTCCAAGATTTAGATGGAGGAAAATTTTAGAATTCATAAGATTCTATTAAGTGTTTGAAGGTATGTAACTAATGTAAAAAAATATGCATGGATAGAATATTTTAGTTTGTCGGTGCTCATGTTTTAAAGAATATCATAACCAAAAATTCATAGATTATAATATTATAGAGTGGATTTATTCCTAAACTCACATTTCCTTATACACATAAAAGTTATAATGTATGTATAGTAGGTCAATGATGAGAATTACATTCAAACACTGATCATTAAAATGTAGTGTAGAATAATTCCTAAATGCACATTTCCTTATACACATTAGATCCATGATGTAAGTAAAAGGTGAATCAATATTAAAAATCATTTGAATTATATATACATATATTATATTTCAAGACATGATTCATAAATACCGACATTATATCACAATAATATTCCAAAAATAATGAAAAATGGATATTATATGAGTTTTATTATGATATAAATATATCATGTCATGATACAATGTGTTTGGATGAAATTTTTTTGTTATGAATATAAACAAACCAACATAAATAAATGCAAAAGTTTCATATATATTAGTATACGAATGTTCATATACGATATTATATAAACCCCAATGATTGAAAATGTGTAGTCAAGTGATAGAAATAAATGGGTTCACATCACTATTTGAGATAGTGGGAGAAAGATTGACTTAGATTTAGTTAATATCAAAGATGCACAATTGGTTGGCATAGGAACTAGTTCCACAACATCATTTGGAAATGAAAGTCTCTAGATACAAATACTTCATTGAATTGTTAAAACCATGATAGTAGTATTAAATTCACTATGGTTGTTGATACATTATTCATTAAGAATAATGAATCTTATAAGTAAGAAGTTAATGGAAAAAAGATAAGATCGGAAAGTTATTTTTAAAATCAATAATAGATTCCTTGTATCAAAGTATAGGTGCTTAGTATTTTGAATATTTCAGAGCATAATATTGTGATGGGTATTCAAGAGAAATTATACATGGTTCGTACAAGATTGGTACTAATAATGCTTGATTGGTTATACCAAGTTTTCATGTCTAACTATATTGGAATTTTGTACTTTTTTGTAGATTATTGATATGATAATTTCAATCAGCATTGGATTTCATGACTGCCTTTTTTTGACATGTTTACAAGATACACCCCTAATGGTTTAGTGACACTATAAAATGTCATTAAAGGGAGAAAGTTACTGAAATCCAGTTTTGGATAAAATTAAACAACAAGATCATAGAATATTCATTTGGAATAAACATTAGCCATGCCTCTATAGGAGGTTAGTGGTAATTCCATTGTTTTCCAAGGAAAAATATGTTCTATAACATATATAAAATAGTTATTGTTCTCACAGTTTGTTAAGACCATAAAGAAAGAAAGTCTCTAGATATTGACTTAATGTAGTAACCTAATTTATACAGAAAAAGATATGTTGAAGTAGATCTAAAGGGTTTCATAGACCAATTCAAAATAACATATACTGACAAAGTATTGAAAAATATAAATTGTAATAATTCTAGAGAGAATTATTACTAATGTCACATGGCATAAATATCTCCAAGAAGACATGTATGAGACATATGATCATATTAATGTGGTTTGTATAATTCCATATGTTTCTATGATCGATTAATCACATATTTCATGTTTTATACTAGATATGATAATTAAATAATATAATTTATGGTAGTAAAATATCATATATTTCTAGTATAACTGAATGGGAAGTAGTCATAACTATAAAATTGTACTTGAGAGAGTATAAGAGACACACTCTTAGTACTTATATAGGAAGTAACACTAGTTATAATTGGACCCAGACTAGTATTATTATGGATCCATTTGATCAACAATCATAGTCATGATAGGTTGTTAAACAAGATATGCTCATTATATCTATTTGTAGAAATATCTACAAATACTGAGTGCATTAGGGTTTAGGATGCAGTTTAAGATGTTTTGTAAAACATAAAATGATTTGTTTGATTTCTTGGAATCACACATGGTAAGTAAAGTTTTATCATAATATAAATTATCATAATTATACTACTAGTACAAGCCAAGATGTCATGTTTTGATATTGGATAAAATTAATAACCTTGGGGATAAAATCACTTGAGGAATCTTACAGAAGGATGTGAAGCTGAAGATAGAACATTACACATGTAATGAAGATGTCACAGTTCTAATGAATAAATCTTTCAATTATGAGAAACATGATATTATCATGTGATTTTTAACCAAAATAGTTAGAAAGATACCTCTAGTGCAAGTGGGAGTGTTGTAAATGTGGGTTCCTTTTACCTAACTTAAACATTACTTTTCAATTACCATATCATGCATACAATGAGTTATGCATGATGTACACTTACAATAATAGTGTTGATATGTTTTCTCCACTATTTATATAATAATGAACTTATATTTATTATCCTATCAAATGGTTATAGATTTTACCAAGCTATAATTAGAACCCAAAGATACAATAAATGTAATCTTAAACATATGTCATATTTTCCAGATACAACATGATAACTAGACATTAATGATGTTTGACTATTATGTTTTGGGGTCTCATAAGCATTGGGACTTCATCTCATGAAGTTTTCTCTTCATGATCTTGAGTAGATAAGATCATGAGTTTTAACCCATTAATAGAAACACCACATGTTTCATATATCATTAGTAATTCCAATATTCAAACATGTTTATTGGTCTCATGATTTGAATTTATTATCAATGTGTTCTATTTCATTGCATATATTTGTTAAAGAAGAAAACTATGGCATTGTTATTTTATCAAGGTAGATTGTGTTTTGTGTGTCATTGGTGGTAAAAAAAATTATAGAATAATCCAGACCTAATATGTCACTTCTAAAAGGAACTGATATCTCAGGAATAGTTTACTAGGATGGTTGTACCATCAATAAATCCATGGCCATAGTAGAATATGATAAGTCTATATAGTTAGGTCGATGCATAGTAATGAAATAAAGTATGATGACATGAAGTGTGCATCCATATTTATGATATATCATTGGATGAAAAGATTATATTATGTGGTGTGTGTTTATAAGAAGGATTTCATTTATATGAATTTTATTAATATCTTTTTGGGCCTTGATGGGATTCTATACGCTAAGAATGGTCTATGAATAGCATTAATTTCTATCTAGATAAGGTCCTAGATGGTCACACACTTTGTGAAATCAAAATTATAGACTATTCTAATGAATTGGAGTTTAGGACATGGTTTTCCTCACCACTAGGTTTTGGGAGATGTCCAAGTTTTAATGATAACCATGAAATAAATAAATTCATATTATAAAAGATTATAATAATTAATATTGAATATATTATTTAAATTATTCACAAGTTATTAAGGAAATACATGGGAAAATATTTAACAAACAAATATTATTTTAATATTCAAGGTTTGATTAATATTTATAGGAATGATGAATTGATTTAATAGCTCACAATTATCATTTAACAAATTTTATTATATTATAATTGATAAAAATATAAGAGATTTTTATGACATATTTAATTGGTCATAACACATCATTTTGGTATTGTATAGTGGACAATAAATAGTATGTGGTCATGGATCCATTTTTGGGTATATTAAACCTCTCTATATAAGGATGATATAGGTTCTCATATGGGACACTATTAAATTCATGAATTTTAGAGGATCTCCCTCCTCTCTCCGATATCCTTGAGAGAGAATCCCATAATCCAAGTAATGGGTCCAAGTTATCCTTCATGGATCAAAGCATCAACATAGTGATGATTTTCAATACATAGAATTATTCATCAAATCTCCATTCTATAGCAAGAAATTAGACAATTGATGATCCTGAGGAATTTTGGGGTGTGTGTGCATAATTTGGATGGATCCAGTTTCAATTCCTTTAAGAAATGGTTTCCAAAAATGAGTGGTTTCGAAACGCACCCTAAAATTGATCAAGGTAATTTTTCATTTATTTTTTATGCTTCAAATATCCACATAGGGTCCTCATCCATCGTACCAAGCTATAAATCACTAGTGATGATTTTGTCACATCGATAAGTGATGAAAAAAATTAAATCCCTATACCACATTCTTCCATTGTGTTCAACAGTAACTTCACATGGTAACCCCATAAAACATTAAGGGACTAATTATAATAAATATGAGAGTCAAAAATTCTAATTTAAATGAAAAAATCTCCAATCTATGAACATATGTTTTTTTATTCATTTGTTGATTGAGGTATGAAATATTAGAATTGTTAAATATTATTAATTTTAAAAAAATTAATCATCATTTTTGGGCAATGACTTAATGTTTTTCAAAATATATTATCATAGGGTATACACCCTATAATAGATTAAATATATTAATATGTTTTTCATTATCACACTCTATGTAGGAGTAATTTTTTATTATTCCCATTTAAATCAAGAAATAATATTTCCACTTTAAACCTCATGTGATGATCTATCTACACCCTAATTCACTTCATTTAAATTTTAATGAGAGCTATAAAATATTCTAATAATGAAAAGATCGTCAACCTACCATCAATTTAAATGGAACTTATGTGTTAAAAAAATGATATTATATCCTCCCCATCATAAAAATATTCATCCTTGAGAAGAAAAAAACTATACAAAATACCACTAACACGTTCATTAACACTCAATATAGGGATAAGGAACCCTCCAATAAAACTCTACCAATAAATAGAATAAATTTGTATTTGAATAGTCAAAAATAAATACCAAAAAACTTTCCACATTCTCAGGAGAACATATTAAGAATATGTTTCTCCTCCAAGGATAAATTAGTTGTCCGACCAAACCTGAGATGGATAAAACCATTCCAAAAACTAATCGTATAATTTTAAATATACATCGCAAGACTTATGAATAAGGATCTTCTCATGATTGGATATTAGTACTAAAGGATCATCAATACTCAACAAATACTAACTTAATGAATCCAAAAATCTCAATAACAAAAATAATTATAATCCAAAAAATAATTCCTCCAATCAAGCCATCAATTTATGGCCAAGCCAATCTATAACTGTAATTTAAAAAATTTATAGAACTCAAAAACATTGTCTTGAAGTATTTACAATTCATTATCAAATTATCATCCTATTCTAAAATCCTACTCCCAAGGGTTCCTCTGAGGGTTCCTCCCATGGTTATATAAGAAGAAAACATGGATACATCTTATACCCCATAATAACCTAAGGATCCAAGGGAACAAATGAAATGGTAGAAAAATTAAATCACGATCCATGAGAACAACTTCTCAACCCTAACTAATATATTTGAGAGATCAATAAACAAAGATAATGGTCCCATTACACTAGGATTAGTTCATCTCTCTCGACATCACTACCATCCACTAATAACTATACAAGTTTATAATATACATACATTAACTAATGTAGGAAAAATCAATATCTCTTTCTAAAAATGGAAATATTCCAATAATTACGGTGCTCATTCATAGAACTAAAAATCTATAAATAAGGAAAACATTAACGACATTCATGACATATATCGTCATATTATCACTCTAGGACCATTAATTAAGATATCACATCACTCATTTAAAATTTTATAGAATTACCTAATTGTTGACTTAGTTCATTCATTATTTTCTCACTACCAGTAGAATGTATCAATGAACTTAGCTTAAATATTAAATGAATGATACAAATAAGATAGTGTCAAATTTTCCCCATAGATCCCCAACCACAATACACAATGATTGAATATTTATCAGAACCCATAACACCACCTTAGAAGTGGTTATTCCTTACCATTCCTAGAATACTCCATATGGTTTGGCCCAAAATCTTTCATGTCACATGGTTAGAGAAGAGAAACATTGAAAATTACATTAAAAAATAAGTATCAATGTCCTTTATAATTACCATATCAGTCTTCATATCTCAATTCCAAGAAAGAAAGTAATTACAACTGAACATAAAACCTTAGCGTAATGAGAAGTATCATAATTCACTCTCTTATGGAGTCTTTCCATATAGAAATTGAGAATAAATGTACTATTTGTTAAAGTAGGTTCTGTATAACCAAATAACATTTTTCACTTTCTATTACTAGAATATCAATAAATATATTATCTCATGATGATTTTTCTTATACAAAACATTAATGTGCTAATATTCTTAGAGTATTTGTCGCATTGAAAGGTTGTATCGGTTCCTTATTATAACAGGAACCTATAGGTTCTACGAGAATATTCTTATAAATATTTCATATATTATAGATAAAATATATCATACTGGATATAGATGATGTTTAAATATTAGGTTTTGGAGGATTTGAATACATTTAGACATCCTCTCATGATGTACTCTCCAAGAAGGGAGGTTTTGAGGATAGACCCTCCAATAAAGATTCAGTATTTTATACCAATCATTAGATATTAGAATCTAGTTATGGGTTTATTAGTACTTATAATGGAGATTATTATTAATTTATATCTTGAATCTTGTACAATGATATATGGAAGATAACTATGATCACATTTTATCGTGGAAAATCATCATCTGTAAGGTACGTAATAAGTGATAAAAAATTAATTAAATAAGTCAATAAAGGATTATGGAAATTTAATTGAAATGGAACTGTCTAATACAGCATTGAATTATTTCTTTATCGGTTCCTTGACATGTTGTTAGATAAAGATCTTGGTATTTAGTTAAGTTCAACAAATTATTATAAGAAAGTTTCTTAGAGAGTCATACACTAAGTGTATCAAGAATCTTGTTAAATTATATTGAATTTTATATTAAGAATAAATATTATCCTTAGATTTTGGATTAATAATTATTCATGTTAATATGATCACATAAATTGAATCACTAGATATCCAAGTGTAATATGTGGTTTGATTATTATCTATGGTTTATTATTCAGAAGGTAATAAAATAATTATTTATTTATTCACTTATTTAGTGAAAATATTAATATAAATATATTTTTTAGTTACATGAATATTATAATAAATATTTATTCATGGGTATAGTTAATATAATATTTTATTATTTATTGAACAAATAATATTTATTTATTTATTGAACAAATAATATTTATTTAGTTAAATTTTTTATTATTCAAGGTTTGATATATTAGGAGGAGGATTGGAAGACCAAGTTATGGACTTAGTGAAATTGATATATTATATTTAATTTCATTTGAATAAATATTAATTTATTTATCTAACAAATGATATTGAAATACATTAATGTCAAGTGCTATGATAAAAATAATAAAATTATTATTATTAGACCTTAGGTATATATTAATGTGAATATTTTATAATGGTCCTTGACATAATAATCAAATATTGACCCAAGGTATAATTTCTGATTTATATCATTTTAAAGGCTATTAGTTTCTTGTAAATAACATTGAGAATCTATAAATTCTCTAAAGTCATGGAGAGAATATCCTCCTAACTCCCTGTCAAGAACAATATAGGACAAGATAAACCTCTTGTTGTGATCAATGTAGATGGAGTTAAATTAATAATTTCCTATGTGAAATTACCTGAAATAATAAGAAAATTTATTGGGGGATCATGGAGAATGTATGGATATAACTATTGAAATCTATATTTAGATTCTCAATCACAATAATAATATGGAAAGATCATATTTTGAATTTATCAAAACTTATTATCACAATCAAGGTAATTTTTTAAAATTTGTTATAGATTAAATGTGAAAGATCCTCTCTTAGAAGATTATGTGGTTTTCTTCACCATGTTCTTCAGATATTATCCATCAAAACTGATGAAAAATAATTGTCAAGATAATTTTTTAATTCAAATCCATATGACCAATATAATAACAAGAATAGGTAAAAAATATCAAATATATCATATAGTGGTCCTTAGACTATTGACCAAATGAAACACATACACTGACTATAATTGTAACATCCTAGCCCAGTAGCCACTAAAACTGGTGCCTAGAGCTGGGTCGCCACCTGACCTTATGCACGCCTCCCCATACACCATTGCCTACTAACTATCAGCATAGTTCTGTAGAGATTCAATGGGGATACTATAGCCACTTATTAGTGTAAAACTACAAAATAAATAAAATCAACAAATGTAATTACTAGCCAGAAAACTAATTGACAGAATATGAAAAGATCCCACAAGTATCTTAGTAACACCTGATATAACAATATTATGAATACACTACAATTTAGGTATTCATACAAATAAAATCCAAAATACCAAAACCATGAAACATCCTAAACACGGTCCCGAGTTACAACCCAATCTGGACATCCCATTCTCTAACCCATCGTCCAATAGATAAACCAAAACTCAGTTCCATATCCTAAACTTGTGATAGAAAATAATATCATCTTCCCAGGTACCCAAGTTCCATGGAGGCCAGATCAGGGTGGGAGTACAACTCTGTAGGACACCACCAACAGTTTCTAAAATAATAACTATTCTATACAATAGTTTATGTAGTGAATCAAATGTGAAATAAATAAATAAATAAATAAATAAGAAGGTAAAAACTACAGTGCATCAGGGAACTTGGAGGATTAGTCTTTCCCACCCAAAAATTGTGATTAGAGCATCATTTCAACATCAAAAACTATTTTTCATAGTTTGGAAAACATGGAGCATAAGTCCATGAATCCAACTTGTATTCTGCATGTCTCGTTTGGCCATCCCCAACCATTCCATTGTCTTTAATTTCCATCTTTGTCACATCATTTATCAAAATTATGTATCATTAATCAGTCTTCATTTACCATGGCCCCAATAGACCTTTTATACAAAACACATCAAAAAAGACCAAACCCCTTTTAAAAATTTCATAACCCCACTTAAAACATTTTCAAATTATCCTTCCACAATGGTCTTTATATTTTACCTAAAAACACGGACTAGGACACCCATTCCCTTCCATTCCTTCAAAGAAATCACAATAGAATTTATATAAGAATAAACTATATAGACAAATCAAACACCATTTGGAATCCAATAAGAAACCCTTTGAAACCCATTGATGTTAATGCCTAACTTCTAAAACATAACCCAAATTTGAAGCATCATTTCCATACTTCAAAACCATAACTAGATCAATATCCAAAACATAACATTTAAAACATTTCAAAATACTCCTTAATAATTTCACAATGATTGAATATAAATATTTTAATTTTTCACTTTAAATAATTCGTGAATAGAAAATTAAAAATTTAACCCCATTCAAATTCATTGTTACCCTCTCTCGACATTTAACAAATCATTTAACCATTTTAAATGGTTTTTCACACCCCATGGGTAGCCCTAGGTTTTATCTCACATCTTCAACAAACCCAAAAGTGGTATATGAGGTGTATCACACCATGCATTAATTCCCAAATCACATTCCTTATCCAAAGACATAAAAACACACAAATTCACCAACTTGGAAAAACTACATATATATATGGGAAAAATCTTATAGACCACCAATATCATGATCGTGGAAAACTGCTCATCCATACTAGGACCTTGATCCAATCCCAAACAAACTTTAACATCAAAGCCTATAATATTATTTTAAATTAGGTTTTTAGGGTTTCTAAATGATAAAAACATGTATACATGGACTCCTCCGGAAATTAGAATAAATAAAAGTATTAGAATCACCTAGAGCTTTAATAAGAACCAAAAAGTTCTCCAAGTGGACAAGAAATGAGGGAGAATCATACATGGATAATAGAGGAACACCTAGATCATAACCTTAGTTATAAGAGGTTCAAATGGGGGAAAATTCCAGGAAGTAAGATTTAATCCTAAGAGGTGAAATGATAAAACATCACTTTTGAAGTGGAGCATGGTTTGGTAGCATGGTTTGCCAAACTGTGTTCCAATTGTGTGTATACATCTTTATGATAGGGGACCGGGACACAGGGTCTAGTTGGCCTCCCACACAGTTTGAAAACCCATATGAATCTTGTGCTCCAGCCTCTACACGAGTGGAGGTGTTGGCCACATGGAATACTGGGAAACCTTGCATGGTTTTCCCCACCATGAACCCCTTTTCTGCAGGCCACATGGTTATCGAAAATGGTTACTAATAACAATGTTCCTACTACTTTTATAGTATATATGAGTCTATTTTCATTTTATTTCATTCCCTTAACCACTAGAACATCCCTTACATGCCTCGTACGCATGAGAAACATTCCATAAACCAAAAAATTAGTCTCAAATATACCTTATCTCTGGTTCGAGAACTTAAAACCTCACCACCATATAATAGGTCATCTATAAGGTATATTTCATAGCCTCACCAAGCCTTTAAGACAAAAGGTTGGACCACTAATCCCCCTTATCAACTTTCCCCAAGTATCCTCCAGAACACGTTCATGCCATCACGACACTCAGACCTAAGAAATAGACTAACCTCAAATTGTCTTCCCATAGAGATCCATAACATAAACCTGATGCTCCTCAAAGGACTCATTAGCCTAAACTCAATATCAACCACACCAACAACATGAATATCCCAATACACCTGGCATCACCCAATGGAACATTCTATTATCCAACCACATTACCCGACCTACGTTGGTCCACATCTCATGTCCCAATGACCGCATTCCATATCCAATCATCTTGAACCCAACCAAAGAACAAAACTCATTTTGAGTACTCAACCATTCAAAACCTAATCTAATGTCCATTTCCAAAACCAAAACACCAAGGTGGATTTTTCACAAGCCCATCCGACCCAAAAAATCATGCATGTCATCCACCGACCGCTCACCCACTATGGTAAACCCTAAAATACATTTATAGCTCAAAACCACCACCCTCAAGTGTTTAGTACCCCAATAATCATAAAAGGGCCGCTAAAATCCAAACCTAAAACCTCTAAAACACACCAAAAATTTTTTCCATCTTGATGTACAAAAACATCCATAATAACACCATCAAATTTTGGCATTCATCCATGCATTAGAGACCACCTAGAATTGATGCACCCTTTCCATCCATATGTAAACTAAAGGAAACTTGGATTTTCCATAAATCTCTCCTCTATTCCTATAAATAAATTATCATTTAAAAACATAAAATGGAAGGGGATTACAATTCAACACATCTGTTTATTTTACCCAGTCGAGTTGATCCATCTCAGACCGACCCATCCTGAAATTCCAAACTAACACTATTGGTGTGTTACCATTCACCAAGCTGTGGTGCCATCTCACTCAAGGCATACCACCACCATATGAATGCACCAACTAGAGTCTATATCCATATATCACCTAGATTCTAGCAGAACACCTCCATTTCTCAAAATCATCATTATGCCTCACTACATGTATCAGCATTCCTAACACACTACCACCCTAGATAACTTTTTAGAACCACCTTGATCCCAAAACGAATGATCGGCCTCATAAACCCCCATATCTAAGGAACACATGTTCTTAAGGAAGAACCAAAACATATACCTTAAAGGTTCCTAATTTTCATCTCGATTCCACCACATCCAACCCATGGTCTACTATATAGAGACCCTGCTTTTTCTTATATTACTATTACATCATGTTAAAGATGAAAAACAAAAATTCATTTCAAATCAAGGATCCAAAGGTTTAGTGTCTTGGTAAAACTAGGAACATACATAAATTTTACAAAATAAAACATAAATATTTATTTAATTTCTTTTTCTCTAGCTTCTTGTTGGCCCTGAAATTATCCTTAGTAAAAGTAGTCTCCTGAGGATATACATCAAAAATGGGTGTGATAAAACCCTTTTAAGAGGATAGATAAAAACATGAAACAATATAAAATGGTTTTAACAGAATAATTATCATCATAAAAATTTCATAGTATCATAATCAAGAGAGCAATAACTAAGCCAATACTTGGAATGCGGTAATTCATAAAAATAAAACTTTATGTCTTAGTGGTCAACTACGACTCATAGTTGTGAACAAAGCTCAAATAATTTTCACACATAATTAAGTTTAATCATTAGGTTATTCACATTACCCAATTAAAAGTAGTGATATATAATTTTGGGTGCACCCATCACATCATAACTTCAACATTACGCTATATAATTCTAGGCACACCCGTTAAATCATAACATTTACGTTATCATTCATGCCACATAGAACATATATCAATAATGAACATAAATTACACATGAAAAGGAATGGTTTTCATCTCATAATAATACACTCATAAACATTGGGTTCCAAAATGAAAGGTGGAATAACATACTTTATATAAGAATCTTTAACCTTAAGTTAGAAGTAAAAGGTGTGTTTTGAAAGAAAACTTCTTTTGGAAAACATTGTGATTATCATAAACTCCAGTAGAAAACATGTATATCCTATAAAATATAATATAATGATGAATAAATTATTTTTATTGAATAAACATACTAAAAATGGGGTAAAGGAGGGCAACCCAAAGAAAGAGTGTTGGGCTTGAGAAATTCCCTTACCATTTTTCTAAAAGATTCCTTCATATTAATATCCTATATAATTACAGTAGATTCATTAATTAAAAATCAATGAACCTTTTATACATGAATATGATTCTTTATGGTTTTATTATGTTCTTTTATAGTACTTTTGATGAGTTATAGAGTTTAAATTCATTGTTCATGTGTGCTTGTTTTCTTAGTTTTCATGATCGGTTCACTTCTTATAGGATGTGCTCATAAGGGGATCCTCTATGCTTGGGTTTTCTCCCCTCACAGTCATCTTCCTCTTCCTTGATTCGTCTTTAATTCCCTTCATCTCTTTGGTCTTGTGGGTCATGGAATTCAGTGTTCCCTTTGGCGGTGTCTCTTAAACAACCTGGTGATTTCATCTTTCTTTCTTCACGCCCTTCATTAGACAGGGCTCTCATGGCGGTACAGTGGTCTGAGGTTTGAGTTTCCAGCTGCTATGGTGTCAATGTTGTCATGATTACATGGCGTCTTGTTGTGTCAAGTGGATGTGGTCTCTATGAGTAGATTTAAAGGTGGCAGCAGGTTGCGGTTCAAGTTTGTGGCACATTTTCTTCACCCCATTGTCTTTTTTTGGGTTTCTTATTATGCAATTTGGATGTAAGGTTTGTTTGGGGTTTGGATCTTGATACATGTTTTTCATTTTTTTCTACCTTGGAATTGCGGTGGTGGTGGTTTTGTTTTTGCAAAGGATGTTTATTTCCTTTGGTGGAATGTTTTTATGCATTGTGGTTTCTTGTGGCCCCTATAGTGTGAGGTTTGAGGGTCGCTGCATCGGTCACTCATGGGGTTTCTCTAGAAGGGGTTTAGAGCAAAGATTTTTCTTTTGGTCTTCACTCCAGAATTGGATGTTCTATAGGTTATGGCTTTACAATCGGTTCCAGGCCCACACATTCATGCATGATACAGCTTCCCAACAGCGAGGAGTAGAATGAAGTTGATCTAATTATCTTTATGTTGGGTAGGGGGTCTTCTATATTATATTGATATTTTTTTGGCCTTAACATTTTCGTACCATGGTGGTTTAGTAGTTTTAAGTCATGAAGTAGTGTGTGGTTTCTAACTTTTTCCTCAAAAGTGTTTGAATAATAAAAATTTAATTTTCAGTCATGATCGATTCGCTTGTATACATGAATGGAAATTCATGTAAGATGTGGATAAACATCTAGAATTGTTATTATATGTTTTTAATGATGTTAAAAAAAGTTATATGATCTTATGAAGTATTTATTTATTTACCATGGGGATGATTAATTATAAATGTGTTAATGATGATTGTTTTATGTTAATTTTGGCGGTTTTTTATCACAATGAACTTATTTTATTTTATCATTTTATAATATGTGTATAAGCTAGTTCCATAACCTAAAAGGAATTAAAAATAAAATATATAATATTTTTTCAATAATTTAACGGTTATATTAACTTCCTTGAATTCATTTATGGAAAATGAATGTTCATCGCCCACGATGTTGGTAAATTGACACCTCACGAGCGACGATTTCATTTTTAAGATAAGAGATAGAGAGAGGGAGAGGGTGAGAGAGAGTGGGAGGAGTTTAATGTTAGATGTTACATTAACATGAAATAATTCCATTATATGTAATGTGCTGGAGTTATCATTCAATTTTAATGAAGGGAGGTGAGGATTGAATAAGAAAAGAAATTGATATTCAAAGGAAATTTAAAGAAAAGAGCGATGATTTACCATTGGAATTTTCCTCATGAGATCCTCCTCAAGGAACCAAGGCTTGGAATTTTGATGAGACCAAGATCTCATGGATGTGGGGGAAGGACTAGGGAATATTATAGGGCAGAATATAGGCAAGTCTCAAAGCTTGAGAGCTATAAGGAGAAGAGGGTGTGAGGGGTTGAATTTATAGTGGAGGAGAGGAGTGTTTACTTATTATTTTAATCATTAGTTTATTATTTTGAGCGACACAAGAAATAGTGAGGCTTATTGTGACTAAATATAGTAAATAGTGCATGTTATTTTGAACTAAAGTCCACTTACATCATTCATGACTCATGCATGACTACAAAATTCAAGTTTTTATAATTAATCATAAACATATTTTACTATTCAAAAAGAATTCTTTCATTTCATAAAAAATCCCAAAAAATCACCTCAACCATTTTACAATGCGTAGAATTAAAAAATGAACTCCATTTTAAGAAAAAAAAAATCAAATATCGGTACATTATTTTTTAATTAATGTCATAATTTACCTGGAAAATACAATTTTTTAAATTAAAACTAATTTTCTAACAATTGGAAAAATTACTTAAGGTCTCTAAAATTATCTTAAAATCATAATACATAAAAATATTAATTTATCAATCCATTTTTTTAAAATAAATTTTCTTTTAAATTATTCATAAAATATTTATCACTTATCAAAATACCAACACATAATTAATAATTTTTAAAATGTTTATTTACTTATACTATGATATCATTATATCAAATTGACACTTATAAGATGAATAAATTTTTTTATACCAAAATTGGTATGATTACTATTCACTTAGCTAATTTACTATTCCTAACAGTCGTATTAATATTTATAAGGGTAAAATTAATATTCATAAGGGTATGTTACTATTCATAAATAATTATGTTTTCTCTATTAGACTCTAAAAAACTTACTGATTGTAACCATGTATGTTATATTTTTGAGATTCAAAACATATAAGTGGAAAAATTATGTTTAATGTCTAGGATATAAAGTACACAAAGTATTTGGTATTGTATTGTAGCGTGATGTGAAATTATGTTTCCTAATTTTATTTTATGTGACATAATTATAATAAGGTAATTTTCTTTGATAAAGTTTCAGGTTGTTACATTCTTCCCCCCTTTTGAAATTTTTCCCTCAAAATATTTCTTTACAATAATAGGTGAGGGTACTTCTCCTTTATCACATCATCCAGTTCCCATGTTTTTTATTCATACTTTTGATTCCTCCAAAACACTTTGACAAGGTGTATTGTCCTATCGTGCAAAACCTTATCTCTCTGGTCCAGAATTTTTAATGCCTACTCCTCATAAGAGATATCATCTACTAGTTATACCACCTCTAAGTTTAGTAAATGTGAGGGATCTATTATGTACTTCCTATAGAGTGATACGTGGAATATATCACGAACTTGAGGTATATTTGGTGGAAGTGCAAGTTGATAGGCCACATATTTTGCGCGATCAAGGATATAAAGGGGGACAATGTACCTTGGGCATAGATTACCTTTCTTTCCAAACCATATGACTCTCTTTCATGGTGATATTCAAATGATTACTTTATCTCCAATATAAAACTCCAAGTCCCTTCGACGGTTGTGAGCATAGCACTTTTTCCAACTCTATGTAGAATTAATATGTTGTTAGATAACTTGAACCTTTTTTATCATCTCTTATACGATATCAAGACCAAGTTGCTTTCTTTCTCTAACTCCATCCCAAAATGTTGTATTTCATCATAGATTTCCATACAGAGCTTCATATGGAGTCATATGAATACTCGAGTGAAAGTTATTATTGTATGAGAACTTAACCAATGTGAGATGTTGAACCGATCCACATTTTAATTCTAATGAGTTTTTTCAAAGCATATATTTAAGAATATGGATAGTCCTTTCAGATTGTCCATCATCTTGGGGGTGATAGTTCATACTAAAATTCAACTCTGCACACAAGGCATGTTGAACACTCTTCCAGAATTTAGATGTGAACATGGGATCATGATCAAATTTAATTGAGAGTGGAACTCCATATAGTCTCACCACTTATTTCACATATATCTTATAAATTTTTTCAAGAGATATAACTTTACAAATAGAGATAAAGTGAGTAGTCTTGGTGAGTCAGTCTACCGCAACCCATATCGCATTATTTATTGTGGATGTCTTCGGGAGATTTGTGACACATTCCATGGTGACTTTCTCCCATTTCCATATTAGTATAGGCAGTGGTTACATCATCCCTTCAGAATTTTTTTATATTATTTAACATTATGACATATCAATAACCTTGAGATATATTCCGCAACCTCGTTCTTCATGTTATCCCACCAAAAGTGTTCTTGGAGATCACATTACATCTTGGTGTTACAAGGATGGATGGAGAAATTTGAGCTATGGTCATTTTATAATATCTCCATATTTATATCTATTGATGAAGGCACACAAAGCATTGTTCCAAACCAAATAAAACCATCATCATCTATATGGAACTCTTGCAGCATCCCTTCCTCTACTACATTATCCTTCTTTTTCACCTATGTGTCATCCTTTTGTGCTTACTTATTATTATCATAGATATATTTTTGGATAATCATTTGGGAAAGGTAGGATTTATTCCCAAGCATTATTATTTCTAAATATATCTTTTACATATCCATGAATATACAGTCTTTATCAATCCACAACATGGATAGTGTAAAAGGTTCTTTTTGTCTTAAAGAATTATCTACCATTTTTGCGTTGCCGGCCTGATAAGGAATATAGAAATCATTGTCTTTGATTATCTCTAACCATATCATTTGACTCATGATGAGATCATTTGGTTTGAATATATACTTTAGTCTCTGGTGATCAGTATATATGTCACACTTTTCAGAATATAGGTAATGATGCTATATTTTCATGGAAAAAACCACAACTGCTGGCTCTAGATCATGCATAGGGTAGTTCTACTCATGGTTCTTCAACTATTGTGAGGCGTAGAATATCACATTATCATTTTTCATGAGTACACAACCCAATCCTTTATTTGAATCATCACTGTATATCACAAAACATTATCCACTTTTTAGTAATGTGAGTATAAGTGCAGGGATCATCCTTCTCTTTAGATATATGAATCTTTCTTCAAATTATTCCATCCAGAAATACTTTGCACCTTCCCTTGTTAACTTAGTTATAAATCTTGAAAAACATGATAAATTTATTAAAAAATGTCCATAGTACCCTAATAATACAAGAAAAATATGTATTTCTATGACACTAGTGTGTTTGTGCCATTCCTCAATTGTCTTGGTTTTTGAAGGGTCCATAGAAATTCCCTAACTTGTGATCACATCTCACAAGAATGTGACATGATGCATCCAAATGTAAAACATGCTGACCCTGGAATACAAATTCTCCTTCTTCAATGTCTCCAACACATGTCTTATATATTATTCATGTTCCTCCTTTCTATTGGAGTAGATGATAATTTCATCAATGAACACTACCACAAATTTTTTGAGGTAATGTATAAAGACTCTATCCATCAAATTAATGAAGATCACGGGGGAATTAGTAACACTAAAGGGAATCACCAAAAATTAATAGTTTACATAACTTATATGGAAGGAATCCTTCTAAAAATATTCCTTATTCCCCTTTAGCTGATTATATCTAGAATGAAGTTCCACCTTTGAGAAGTACTGAGCTCCACTCAACTGATCAAAAATAACATCAATCCTTGGAAGAAGATACTTGTTCTTTATGGTGATCTTGTTGAGTTCCTGATAATCTATACACAACCATATTGATTCATCCTTCTTCTTGACAAATAGCACTAGTTCCCCCCAAGGTGATGCAATAGGGTGTGTGATCCCTTTGTTTAAATTCTCTTGCAGCTACTTCTTTAACTCCTCTAGTTTGATAGGATCCATCCAATAGGGATTCTTTGAGATTGGATTATCTCTAGGAATGAGTTATATTGGGAACTTTACCTGAAAATCCATGGGTAGTTCGGGTAAATATTTAGGAAATACATCATTGTATTCCCTCATGATTGTAATTTCCCCATGGTGGGTAAATTTCTTTGACTCAACCATTTGATCTAGGTATGCCTCTTCATAGAGAATCAACACCCCCAATGTTGAAGGATTTTTCAAAAGAGATTCGTGATCTTCCTTGAATTTTTAGTGGAGAATGGGATGGATCGAAATATGAAAAGATATTTCATTTTCCTGATAGTTTATATATGATCTATATAAAGAGATACAATCTATTTCTAGTATAGCATCGAATTCCACCAAGGTAAGTACCACAAGATTTGCGGGAAGAATCTCCCCACAAATGGAAATAGGTGAAGAGTCAAACACTTGGTTTTAAATGATTACACCACTAGGTGTTTTTACAGATATCTCTACTTTAAGGTTTTGGGCCATCGATTCAATAGTTCTAACAAACCTGTGAGATATAAAGGAATGCGTAGATCTAGAATCAAATAATAATTTTTCCATTCATCAGTGAATAAGAAGTATAACATGTACAGCTTCATTTTATTTCTCCACTTCTATAATAGTTATGGAATAAACCTTCCCTTTCTCCTTTTTATTGGGTGGATGATGATGCTAATTACCCTAGATAAATCTAGGTTTAGTTAATTGTATTGCATAGTTTCCTTTCTCTCTACAGTTGTAGCATTGTACCATCAATGGTTCTCTCTTTTCCTACACCAAATTGTCTATAATTTTCATGTATTTACGACATTCAAGAGCTTGGTGTCCTTCTCTTCCTCATTTGAATCATTTCTATGTCCCCTTGAGGTAGTTCTCATGATGCTTCTTCACACATTTTTGATATCTTGGTGGTTTATTTTTCCTTCCGCCTTTGTCATTATATCCCCCATCCTAAAACTCTATATATATTTTTCTTATCACCATATTCATGAAACCATTCTCAATACTCCATTTCCACACTGAGAGAACATATAAAAATTTATTCATAACTCCCAAAGTCTTGAATTGAAAGAGAATTTTGAAGTTGTGTTTTGAAACTGCTAATGAATCTTTCAATTTTTCTATCATTGTTGATAAAAAACATGAAACATACCATGAAATCCTTGTGAAATTTTCTTTGTTTACTTTGATAGATTCTCCTTCATTTTTCTTCGACTCTATAAATTCTCTCTCTATCATAGTTTGAATATTTAAAGGGAATTTATTATTAATAAAAATTATCTTAAAGTTTTCCCACTTCATCTCTTCAATTTCATACCTCAGCTTGATGTTCTTAATCAAATCCCACAAATGATCAGCCTCTCTATCTAGAAATCAAGGATCCAATGGTTTAGTTTCTTCTGAAAACTATGACCATACATAACTTTTACAAAATAAAACATAAACATGTATTTAATTCCTTCTTCTCTTGATTTTTATTAACCCTTTAATTCTCCAAAGTACAAGTATTCACATGAAGATATACATAAAAATGAGGTGAGATAAAATCCCAGTAAATGGATAGATAAAAAATGAAACAACATAACATGGGTTGAGCATAATTATTATCATATTAATATAGGTATAGGATCGTAATTGTGAGAGTAATCATTAAGAGAATACTTGGAATGTGGCAATCCATAAAAATGAAACATCGTTTCTTAGTGGTCAACAACCTCACATAGCTATGATCAAAGATAGCATCATGTTCACACATATTTCACTTTACTCATGTGGTTATTCACATTACCCAATTCATTTGAGTGTAATATAGTTTTGGGCACACTCGTCACATCCAAACATTTACATTTTTCTATATAATATTAGGTGCACCCATCACATCATAACATTTTCATTATCATGCATGCCACATAGAACATATATCAATAATGAACATAAATTTCCTATGGAAAGCAATGGTTTTCGTTAAATAATCATAAATTTATAAACATTGGGTTTTCAAATTAAAGGGGGAATGACATACTTGATATAAGAATCATCAACGTTTATTTAGAAGTAAAAGCTGTGTTTTAAAAGAATAGTTCTTTTAGAAAATGTTGAGATTGTCATAAACTAAAGTATAAAACATATATATCTTAGAAAAGATAATATAATGGTGAAGAAATTATTTTTAAGGAATAACGATACTTAAAATTGGGTGAAAAGTAGAAAACCCAAAAAAAGAGTGTTGGGTTCCTGAAATCCCCTTATTGTTTTCCAAAAATCTTCCTTCACGTTAATATCATACATAATTACATTAGATTCATTAATTAAAAATTAGAGAAACTTTTATAAATTAATATTATTCATTATGGTTTTATTATGTTTTTATAGGCCTTTAGATGTTTTATAGAGTTTGAATTCATTTTTTGGGAGTGTTTGTTTTCATAATTTTCATGATCGGTTCACATGTATACATGAATAGAAGTTTGTGTAAGATGCGGATAAACATACAGAATTGTTATTATATCTTGTTAATGATATTAAAAAAAATTAAATTAAGCAATGAAGGATTTTTATATATACCATTAGTATTATTCATTAGATAAATTTTGATGGTGATCGTTTTAGGTTAATTTTGGCGGTTTTTTATCACAACGAACTTGTTTTATGTTGTCATTTAGTATTATGTGTATATGTTAGTTCCAGAACATAAAAGGGGTTAAAACATACACTTTAAAATAATTTTCTAACCATTTAATGGTTTTATTAACATCCTTGAAGGCATTTATGGAAAATGAAATTTCATCGCCCGTGATGTTGGTAAATTAACACTTCACATGCGACAATTTCATTTTTAAGATAAAATTGAGTGAAAGAGAGGGATGGAAGAGTTTAATTTTGGATATTACATTAACATTATATAATTCATATATATTTATGGTTTGGTAGTTATCATTCCATTTTCAATAATGAAGGTGATAAGATAACAAGAAAAGAAATTGAAATTGAAAGGAAATTAAAAGAAAAGAGAGAGGATTCACCTCTTGAATTCTCCTCTTTGGATCCTCCTCAATGCGCCTTGGCTTGGGTTTTGATGAGACCAATAGCTCTTGGAAGTGGGGGAGGGAATAGGGAATAGTATTTGGTAGAATATAGGCAAGTATCAAATCTTGTGATGTGTGAGTAGAAGAGGGTGTGAGGGGTGATATTTATAGTAGAAGAGATGGGTGTTTTCTTATTATTTTTATCATTAGTATATTATATTTCTCAAGACAAAAAATAGAGAGAATTATGGTGTCTAAATACAGTAATTACTGCATCTGAGTTCAAACTAAAGTCCACTTACATAATCCATCACTCAAGCATGACTCAAAAATTAAGGTTTTCCGCATTTATCATAAATTATTGAATTTTACTATTCACCAAAAAATCAATTGCTTTATAAAAATACCAAAAATTAATTTTTACCCTTTTTTAATGTTTTGAATTAAAAAATGAACTCTATTTTATGAAAATAATTTTCTATATATGAGTAATTGAATTTTAATTAAAATCATCATTTACTTGAAAATTACAATTTCTAAAATTAAAACTGATTTTATAACACTTTGAAAAATTACTTAAGGTCTCATAAAATTATCTTAAAATCATAAGAAATAGAAATATTATTTTATGAATACATTTTATGAAAATAAATTTTCATTCAAATTAATCATAAAATATTTATGATTTATAAAAATATAAACACTTAATTAATAATTTTTCAAATATGTATTTACATATGCTATGATACAATTATATCATACTCTCACTTATAAGTTGGATAACTTTTATTTATACTATAATTGGTGTAATTACTATTCACTTTTCTATTTTACAATTCATAAGGTTCATATTACTATTCATAAGGGTAAAATCAAAATTCATATGGGTAACTTTCTATTCACCAAAAATTATGTTTTTCCTATAACACTCTAAATATCTTACAAATCACAACCGTGTATGTCATATTTTAGAAATTCAAAACCCAAAATTGGAAAAATTATGTATAACAGATAGGATATAATGGTCACATAGTATTTTGTAGTTCATTTTTTCATGAATGGAATCAACTTTACTAATTTGATTTTATGTGACATAATTATAAGAAGGGAATTTCCATTTATAAAAATTTGGGTCGTTACATGCTCCACCCATCTACAACTATCATATTTCTCCGCACCTAAGGAGTGTCATTTCTACCAACTCACCGAACCATTTTCAACCACCACATCTCACTCCCCCATAACTATTGGTCCCAAATGGGGTTCATGGCTCTGTAACCATCCACTTGATCAACTAAATGAATCATAAACCATAACAAGTTCTTGGCTTCCTAGGTTAACAACTTCATCATTTACTAAATGAAACCACCAAAAAAACCTCAGTCAGAGGATGGTTGGTGGGGAACCACCCACCAAACTGCTTCACTTTAATCATTCTCCAAAAAATAAACCATTATGTGGACCTCTATCCGATCGAAATAAAAACATTTAATTAGCTCAGTGTTGTACCCAGAAAGATGAAAAAAATTTGCACATGATAATATCAAATCTGAATGTACACCAAGATGTTGTTGATAAAATATACCATAAATTATTCAAAACCAAATGGTCAATCATATAATCATTTCTTCAAAAAATTCACAAAAATTATTGGTTATTATTCCCAAGACACCCATTCACATAGTCCAAATGACATTGTGTATCTCTAGAATGTTCCCAATGCTCGGTCTGTGTAAGGATCCTATAGGTCAAGTACTTTCCTAAAACCATCCCTAAACTCGACTCAGGATTCCTTGAGTCGTACATCCTTGGATCTAGGCCAAAATTCCCACTCAAAAAACCAACCATGCCTCATGGTCTATTATTTTCATTTTAATCAAGGAATCCTAAATTACCCCCTCAAAAAACACATCCTATCACACAAAAATCCTAACCATGTGACCACCCCTCACCCCAAGTATCACTTCCTTAACAAAAGTGTCCATCCACACATTAGTCACCCTTATCATGTATACCCAAATTCAAAAATGAGTACTTCATTAATCATCATAAATAAAGATATGTCATATAGACCAAATGATAATTCCTCTTCCAAAGATGACCTTATAACCAACCTCAAGCACTTAGGTTCTTCCCTGAGAAAAACACCAAGGAATAACCAATAAATTTACCCAAAATTAATGGCACCCATCGTGAATTGATTCCACTTATGAATCCCCCATCTACATAACATTCCAAGTAACCTAAAAAACTAGGCTAACTACGTTTGAGGTTACGCTCAATTTCCAAAAACCACCACCAACTCAACTCACATCTCCAAAACCATTTATATTCCTACTTCACCCTCTAGGCCAAACCCACACTAGGAAACACTCTCTATCCACCACTATCAAATTCCATATATCCACATGTTCCATACACGACCCAATAGAACTAGTAACCCAACTGACCCCTCTCACTATCCACCCTCTAATGAAAAATGGAACCAACCCCCAAAACTAGAGTGACATTTAACAAATGTCTCTAGATCTTCCTCCAAGACATACTCATTAAAACTCAAACAAGTTATTGCTCATGAGCATAACTCTCAACCCCATTATAAGACACATTGTACCCAACTCACCCATGTGAACACTTACTGTAGGTTCCACACCCATATCAGCACAACTACCAGTAACAGAACAACCCCCAAGACACTCATTCTTAGGTCCAAATGTGAACCCACATGATAAAACCATTCAAGGGATACTAAATCCATATTATAGAAAACATCTCACCTCCCAAAGGTCACATCCCTACCAAAGTTACAAAAATTTCATCCATTTAATCACACATTCAACCCAACAAATCCCCATGACCCATAACCAAGATCTAAAACTAAGGAACTCTCATTTCCCAAACCATTCATACACAACGCCCAATCACAACACTAGGGATACCTGCACCCGCATTCCTAAAGGTCCCATCATTACCCATTCCTCTTTAATTAAAATTAAAATTTTAAAAACATAAAAACTCAAATTTCAAAACATACATTTTTTAAACCCCAAGGATTTACACTTTTACATACCTTTTTCTTACCCAACATTTCAAAAATCCAAAATTTACTCAAATTTATATTTCAAAATAATTTTCATCAACAAAATTTCAAAAAAAAGGATCAAAATTGATGAACCACATATATAAGTCACACTAACCAAAAAATAAATCATGGGGACTGTCAATATATGGAAATATATGGATGACATATTAATCCAAAGAGCATAGTGTGATGAATGAACACACATATCCTCTCTTTACATACTAGGCTAAGAGATAAAACTTAATAAATCAATAACATCCCATCCAAGAGTGCCACACTAGGTGGAAGTATTAATAAATTGAAAAACCAAAAAATAGAACATCAATTCCCACCCCTGGAAAGTTGGGTTTTCCCTTGTACATGGGGCTGTAAGAACCAAGGAATGAGATCATTATGAATTTTTGATAGGATCCTGGTATCATGTCTACCATTTCACAAATAGTAATACAAAATAACTTCTTCTAATAAAAATTTTTAATGTCTCGACTCATTAGCCAGTAACCTGTTTTCTTGAGTCAGGTTTCCACATGACCTTAGGTGCATGTCCCCATATTCCAGAGGCTACTGACTAGTATCACAGATCTATTAAGATGATACAGGGAGACTATACCCACTTATAAAAGTAAAACAACAATGTAAATAAAATTAATAGATATAATAACCAATAGGAATAGTAAATGACACCATATGGAAAGATCCCATAGGTAAATAATTAATAAATACTATAAAATTATGATGAATATACTACAGTTCATGTAGTCATACATATAAATCCAATATACCAAAACCATAAAACAACCTCAGAATAGTCCTTAGTTACAACATAATACTAACACCCCTTACTTCAACCCACCATCCCAATCATAGACCAAACACTACATCTCGATCATAAACCTGTGTTAGAAGACAAGTATCATATGCTCAGGTACCCAAGTTCGCTGGCATCATTAGCAGAGTGTGAGAACCACTTAGTAGGACACAACAAATAGTGTTTAATGACATAACTAGTTTGTAAAAAAATTATTGAGAGAATCAGAGGTTCAATAATTTAATAAACAAAAAGGTAAATGGGTTTTAATTTTAAACATTTTTTAATTATCCATTTATATTCTTTAAGTTGCATCATATTGTCACCATAAGAATATATAATTTCATTTCCCAAGGGAATTAATTTATTTTTTTCCTCAATCTAGATTACCAAAAAACATCAATATGGGTATCCGCGCCATATATCATAGGGGTCACATGTTAAAATCAAGGATCCTCAGTACAAGAATCCAATTGGGATCTGATACATCATGTTCGACCATCCGAACCACTTGGTTATGAGTTGAAAATTATTGTGCATCATTACTTTAATCTAAATATAACTCGGAATGTCATGTACAATCATCCCGAAAATAGTATGGAATTCCATGTCCATACCCAAGGCTTCAGGATAATCCTTCCTTCCCCTGAAAATCTATTGTTCATTTGTGTGCCTAGATAATCAGAATGGCCCACCCAAAATTGGGGAGTGAAGTGTTAGTACAACATCTCAACCCATTAGTCACATGTCAAAAAACCATGAGCATCATTCCATAAATCCATCCAGGATTCAACATGTCTCATCCGTCCATCCCCAACCATTCCATTACCATTAATTTTCTTCTTAATCACATCATTTATTGAATTTCAATATCATTAATCATTATTCATTTACCATGTCCCCAGTAGACCTTTAAAACCAAACATAATACAATAAGACCCAACTCCTTTTCACAATTTCATAACACCACTTAAAACATTTTGAAACTAACCTTCAAAAAGGATCTTTCTCATTAACTTCAAAACAAATCCAAGGCCACCCATTCCCTTCCATTCTTTAAAAAAATCACCATGGAATTTCCACAAGTCTAAACAACACACACAAACCAAACACCATTTGAATCAAACAAGAAACCATTTCCAAAAACATTTATTTCAACACCTTATTTCTAAAACATATCCCAAATTCCAAAAATCATTTAATTTTTTAAAAACCATCACTGGATTAAAATAAAAAACATAACATTTAAACCATTTCAAAATACCCCTTAATCATTTCAAAAAACCAGCACATAAACATTTAAATTTTTCACTTTTAACTGTGACCCCATAAAAATTAGCAATTTCACCCCTTTAACTCTCATAATTACCCTATATCATCTTTTACTAATTTATTTTTCCATTTTCATTGGTTTGTAAGAGCCCGTGGGTAGCTCTAGGTTTGGTATCACATCATCAAGACACCCAAATTGGGTCAATGAGGGGTCTTGAACCTTGAATTAATTCACAAATCACTTTCCATAACCAAATACATAAATCACACCAAGGAATAAACATGTAACAGCTAAATACACATATATTAATATTAAGACTATGGTAAAAATATTATAGACCACCTACCCCATGCTCGTGGACAACCGTTCATCCAACCTTGTCCCTTGATCCAAGTTTAAACAATATTTATCCCCAAAAAATAGAATCCACTTGAAAAAGAGGTTTTTATGGATTCATAAGGAGAATAAAAACTATACAAGGTATCTTCTATAAAATAAGAGAAATAGGAGCATTACACTCATCCAAAGGAAATATGAATATACTATTGCATCAATTTGCACCCAATTGTGCTCTGAATGACCAATAAATGAGGGAGAATCATCCATGGAAAAGGAAGGAGCTTTTGGTTCATCTCCCTAGTTATATGGGTCAAATGGAGGAAAATTTGGGGAATAAACATTTATCCTCAAGAAAGAAAAATTGTAAAAATACTCTTCTTAAGTGGTGCACAATTTGGAAACACGGTTGGAAAAACTATGTGCTAACCATGCATATCCCTAATTTTGAAAGGGGACCAGGTTGCATGGTATAGCTTGTTGGCCACACTATTTGAAGACTCATGTGAATCTTGTGCTCCAGCCTCTATCTGCGGGGGGGGGGAGTGTTAGACATGTGTCTTCTTGAGCTGCCTTTCATGGATTTTCCAACCCTGAACCCCCCCCCCCCTCCGCAGGTCTCATGGTTATGGTACTCAGTTACTACTAATGATGCTTTAACTATATTATCACCACATATTGGCCTCTTTTCCATCTTTTTCATTCCTAGAACCCCTGGAACACCCCCAAGATTCCTCATAATCTTAGTAAAAATTTTATAAACCAAAAAATTAATTCAGTAAATACCTTATCATAGGGTCGGGATAATAAAGTAATGGTCAATTAAATTCTATGTACCATCGGTAAAAAATATATGGTGTATGTTGTTGCAAACATGACACGCTATGGGGATTGGGGATTGGTATCATTTCACATTGGGAATTGACCACCAACCTATCACATAACTTTTTAATGAATATATATTTTGTATTTGGTGTACACTCAATGCAATCTTGTGAGGATTTGACTCTATGTAAATCATGGAAATACATGTGGTTAAAGAATGTTGTGTCATTACACATTGTGTATTGAATTTTGGATAAGAGATGCAACTAGATTTTAATTACGCAGTGTACAACTAGATATATTTACAGACCATGAAACATTTAATATCCCATGTAAGATACACATCAAGACATAAAGAATGTTATAAAGATGGATAGAAATGGATTACATGTTGTGTGATTGGATGTTCAAGTTGTGTAACCTGTTCCAACTTACACTGTGTATATTTGAATACAAGAATGTTGTCTAATTCAAGATGTGAACTATTAAATAGAGACTAAACTAAATGGATTATAGATTTTTTTACATTCTAGGTAACAGGTGTAATTCCACACTATATGCATGTTGAGTGATTTTCATCATGTCATGTTGGAATAAATAATTTTTAAATATTATCTATATAAATTTTACAAGTGTACAACATGTATAGCCATCGTACACATTGTGTACTTTACATGTATAGACAACGGTATAGGACATGTCTATTTACAACCTCTCATGGGGTCATACAGACCACGTAGACTATGTTTTATGACCCACATAACAAGACTCCATGTATATCACAACACACCATATAAGAATACAAGAAATTTAAGTCCATAGTACATGACAAGGATGATAGGAAATATATGTCACATGAAATATTGAGTGAAAGAACACATTATATAATAATTTAAATCCATAAATGGATTTCATCAGACATATAATGTCACATGTCATGTCACCTTCAGTACATGTCATGTATATTTTAAATTCCAATAATGTATTTAAATTGAGTAAGAGGGAACATGTCATGTTTCTACATCAATACACAATATGTATAAAATTCATTTTAAATTAAAATTAAATTTGTTCAATTTATTTAAAAATATACGTGATGGGCATCTCAAAGACTGTTTGGATAAAATATTAAGTTAAAATATTAAAAAATTAATTAGTAAATCATTTTATTAATTAAAATAAGTTTTTACTAAAAATAATGAATTGAGATAAATATTAGTAAGTATAAATACATAATTTTTGCAAGTTATGATTGATTATGATCTTGAAAATATTGTGGATGGGTTTCATTTATTTAATTTAATTTTTTATTATAAGGTTATTATGAAAGAATAATTATTTTATTAAATATATTCATCTATGAATTATCCCATCCTATTTTATTATGTATAGGTCTATGTGTCCAAGGTTTAATTTATGTAACCCTAAACCCCCAATACCCCTCATCCATGAGTGTGTAAGTATTTGCAAAGGATAATCCTCACAATGAGAGGACAGAGTTCAAGATCTGAGTCAAGGTAAATCCCACCATAGAGATACATAGGTTAATGGTTGAATTCTAAAACTCAAGACATGCATCAGCTAAAGGATATTTCCCCTATGGTTAAATGTTGGTTTATCTTCTTCTCGATAAATCAAATTTTAGTTAAAACATCATGATCCTTTCATATATTTATTTTATTTTTCAATGCATGGTTATTTATTTATTTATACAATGTATTTTTTATTTTGGATAATTAAACATGAGCATATAGATTTAATAAGATAACACGCATGTTAAGATGAAATGTAATAATATTTATGGGTAAATTATTTTAGTGGACATGGTAAATTAATAAAAATGATATTAACAATCATAAAAAAATAAAATAAATAATATTTAAGCATATGTAAAATAAAATAACACAATGAAAATATCAATTTAAAAAATGCATTCCATATTCTGAGTTAAGATGATAACATCATTAAAGTTTCAGGAAGGCTATAGTTAGGGACATGTTTCAACTATATGGAATTCTTAACAAAGATAATGGGTTGACATAATAAAATCGGTAATAAGAGTAATGAACATAGTCTAATTGAAAAATTTGGAGGTAAGTGTTAAGGAAATATGAGTATAGTATTTCTGCATTGTGGATTCAACTCAATAGATCAATGAAATATGAGTTAATTTAATTTGTATGAAAATACTACCTAGATAATTTCAATGAATTATCATGGACATAGTATGGGTTATGAGTGTCACTTCCGGTTTTTCAAGTTTGGTTTTTTATCCGGTTCATTGGGAATCCGGGTCTTTTCTCAGGTTCCAAGTGTGACGGTTGTTGAGTTTTGAAGTGTTCCATTTTATGTTTTTTCCCCATGTTTGGTCCTTGGTTCATTTAGACTCCTTTCGATATAACATTAAAATTTGGATTGAAAACACCAAGCACATAGTTTGGTGCATGATTTGATAAACCATGCGGCCAAACCCAAGTAACTATTCAGTAGGTATAAAACCTACCACAAGGTTAGTGTAGGAGACTGTGGTCACTTAGGATAAACTATGTAGTTTCTCCAGTTTCTACCACCCGGTTTATCACACGGTCATATAAACAGTGTGTCTTAACCATGTGGGTCTTCCCATAATTAAAATTTTAAGATATCCAACACTTCCCCATTGATATTTTTAGCCCAAAATCTCCATTAAACACATTCCCCTAGTTTTTCCAAACCTAATGAGGCCTCTCCATTTCTCCACTATACTTTACTCACACTCCTTTGGTGTATATATAATAATCCTTCAAATTTGGGCAAGTATTGTAAGGTATTTTCACTCTCCTTTCTCTTCCCTCTTCCTTCTTCATCCATTTTTTCTTAGTTTTATTCTATCCTCTGGTCATACATGACCTAGGGTTCCATTTAACCTTGATGTTTTGGGGGGTTTTGGTTGTTTAGGGTTTTTTTCATGGATTTAGGGTTTTGGAACCCACGTGGTGTGATTTCGGGTGTGCGTTTTCCATTAAACTATGGATTTGAGGTAGCTGATTACATGAATTTCCTTTTTTGACAAAATAATTATGCTTTCTTGTATTTTTTTTATGTTCTATAATTTATGTCTGAGGTGAGGGAGTGTTTTTTGAAATTTTTCGATGCGCATTTGGTTTAAAATTGATTTTATCCCTTAGTAATGTAAGCATAGCTTGTGTGTAAAGTTTGTTGTCCTAAATAGAAGTGTTCTATAAATTGTTTAACTGATTTATTCAGTGATATAAATGGTCCAAATTATGTTTTAACAGGGTTATGATGTGCAGTTGATTTTAAAGTGGTTTTTAAATGAAATCAGGGGTGTTTTTTGTGTAAAATTTTGTTGCAACCTTTTTGATTACTTTATAAAATGTTCAAAAGGTTTTTAAATTATCTGACCTGTATGAAAGTGGAATTTGGCATGGTTGAGCATGCGTTTAATTTTTAAATTGGCATTTTTTGATGAAATTCGTTATTTTTCATGTGAACCCCATTATTTTCCACTTTATGTCATTTTATAAAGCATGAATTTGGTTTATTAAACTATGTAGGAGCTGAAAATTATGTTTTGATACAACATAGATGTGCAATTAATTTTTAAAAAGTGTTTTGGGTGCACTTTTGGTGTAAAAGAATTGGGGTGTTTATTGAAGTTGTTTTTGTAAATTATTATAATGGTTTATTAAATTATTTAAACGGTGTGAAGCACATTTGTAAAATATTTTATAGTGCGTATGTTTTCAAAAATGGATATTTTTAGCATGTGGTGTCTTGTGATGTGTAGTTTTTTGTTTGGTTGATGAAATGTAGAAGTGGTGTGTTTTGTGACATGTGAAACTTGTATGAGCACAAAGGGAAGACCAGGTATCTAAGTGGGAAGACTAGGACTAGTTTTCTAGTGATTATGAACTGTTTATGGCTCGGTTTCACTTAGTAGTATTGACATTGACAACACTAACTAAATATGGATGATGATTTGAGACCATAATAAATTTAAATATTGTTTTTATCTAGTTTCTCATGCTTGATAAAGCTATTAGTCAAGGTTGTTATACCATTTTTTCACTGAGATACGATGTACCTAGGTCCCCACTACTAGCTAGTACCTAAGGGTAATTTGAATTACTAGTTATCAATGATTATATTTCACTTACCGTTAGTATAAAAGAGGCCAGGTTGATAATTTTAAAAGAAACTACATTTTATTTTATATGGAATTCCTTGAAACCATTTCCCATTTAATTTTTCACTATTTGAAACTATTTTTTATTTAAATATAATTCTTCAAAATTTGTTTTTCTTTAAATTAATTTTCCTTAAAACTGACATAGAATTTCTTTCATTATGAAACTTGCATGTTTATTTATTATTTAATGTTTATTTCATGGAATATTTTTATTTAAGTGTCATCCTACTGGGATTCAGCTCACACAATTCATACACCTTTGGATGAATATAGACAATGTTGTTTATTTGTTTCAGGTTAAGGAAAGGTGAGTTGTATTGGAATATTTGGTATATAGTGACTCTTTTATGAATCTTTTTTTTGGTGGCATGAGGGTATTACTCCTCTTATATCATAGAGATTTTGGGATATTTCATGGTTTTTCCTTTTTTCATTCTCCCTTTTTTTGTTTTAGTTTGTAAACTTAAAATTTGGTAATGGTTAACAACATGTTTGTTTGTAATTTTCAGATTTTTTTTGATTTTGTTGGTTATTTTAATATGATTAGTTTTTTTAAATCTTTCCCATGTGTTCTATTGTATACTCGGGAACCTGTTCCATCCCGTGGGGATCAGGAACACCCTTTGGGACATGCCAAAGATCAAGTCAAGCACTGGGTTGGATGGAGACCCATTTTATTACATGAAAAAATGGTATCCTAGGTTCTATTTTGATTCTTTTTCCTTAGGTAAGATTATGGGTAGAAAGGATCTATAATTACTGTGAATCGAGGGGTGGTCTAGGGAATAGTGTCACGAACTCTTTCTTGTTTTGATCCGTAGGTTTCCATGGGGATTCCAGTTTTCTTTTTTTCTTTGGTCTTTAGGGATTTTTTGGTAATTGGGATATGAAATGTGCAGTTGGTCCAATGGTCTCTATGATATTGTAGGGCCTGAAAAGCAATGTGGAGCGAGGGGCACTGTCTTAGGAGGCTCTCTATGTCGGTGGTGTGTTTGGCCTATGGCCACCAACCATATGGTCAAGTTACACATGGAAACTAGTTCAATTTTTTTTGGGTCTCTTAGACCTTTCTTGAATTTGGAAAACTATTCTGAAAATCCTTTTATGGGAATTATAGAAATGGTTTTTAAGGAAATGGTAGGATTTTTAAATTTTGAAAATTATTTTCCATGATTTACTCTAACATAGGTTTTGGAAAGCATGGTTTTTGTGAAACTAATCTTGGGTTAAAGAGAAAATAATTTAATGTGATTGGATTTTCATTAATCTAAACATATGGTTTTTTGAAATAAAATGTTTGTAAATGAGAGTTATTTTTAAAAGTAATGGCATATTGAAAAGTATTTTAATAGAATAAATTGGTTTTTGGAAACTGGGGTTGAATGGTTGGTGTGTTCTGGAATGGTTTTATGAAATTGGAAATGAGTTTTGACTTTTATGGCTAGTGGTTTATGAAAAGAGACTTTGGTGAATTTTGGAAATAGAAAATTGGTTGTTTTGGAAGTTGTTTTCAATGAAATGGGGTGAGTTTTTAATCAAATGGTTTTGATGAAATGTGGTTTTTTGAGATTCTAGAAAATGTTTTTAATGAAATAAAAATTATTTTTATGGAAATCTATGAGATTTTATTTTTATGAATGGTAAAATGGTTTGATGTGTTAAATTTGAGAATGGTTTTTTACATGGTGGTTAGTGTTCCATGGGAAGATACATGATTTTTGGATGGAGGCAAATGGTTTCTTTTAAATGAGGTTGTTTTGTTTTATCCATTGGTGTTATCATGAGTTCCCACAAGCGTGGTTTTATATGGAAATGTGGATGGATGACTGGTATGGCCTTGTGGATGGGTGCTTGGGGTGGCACGGAAATGTGAATGTGAGTGAGAATCAATGAAACACCATTGGTGAGTGTGATAATCCAAAAAAATTAATTTTTTATATATTTAATAAGTTTTTTAAGCTAGAAATTGTTGTGTTTTTTAAAACCAATGATTTTGTGGCTTGTATTCCTATGTCTTAGAAGTGTATTTTTTTGTATGCTTCCTCATGAACTAGAAATGATAATATTGTTATGTATTGAGATGGGATCTTGTTGGTGTCTTGGTTTTTTAGTAGTTTTCAATGGGTTTCTAGAAATGTCTTGGTATATTTTATATGGTTCCCCTCTATGTTGGTGTTCATTCTATGTGATGTTTTGGGTTCATGAGTTGGTTTTGACAGACCTCATGGTTTCCTTTTTTCCTTATGTTCGCCCCTTTAAGAAGTGATAGATGTTGTGGTATGGATACGGGTGGTTTATTGTGGGAAATATATATAGTTGATCAACCTATGAATTTTGTTTATGAGTTTTATAAGGTAAATACACCTCTTTTAAGGATTCTCCATCATGTTTGATAGAAGAGTGAGCTGTTTAATAACCTTATAGGATTCTTTCTTATTAAATTGACTCCCTTAGTTGTGGTAGTTGTGCTTGGTGGTGTTTGGTGGGTTTCATTGTAAGTATTGATCCTTCTTCTCCTTGTTTAGAGTGACATAGAATGGTTTTTTATATATTTGAGTTTTAATTTGAGTGAAGGGTGTGTTCTTTAAGGAAGTGTGTTTTTTGGTGTGTCATAATCCTTTCCTTCTACCTAGGAGTGTTATGTGGACTCATTTGGAACAAAAATAAGGAGTCTCAATTATTGTATTAGCATCTCCTGACTACAAGACATTATATTCTTTGTGTATAATTTCTCCATCCAAAGGTCTCGAAGTAATGTTGGTGCATAGTTAGGAATCCAGGGGGTGTAAGGAGTTTTCCTAAGTTCATAACTTTACTATTTTGGGGGTGCAGTTTTAGTGTTTTTATTGGGGTTTCTCATCACTATGAATTTCCTCTTATCTTAATGATAATGGTGGACTAACCTCTCCTATAGTGTCTCTGGTTATTACTTATTGGATGTAATTTCCCAACTAGTATTCTTGTGTGGATCGCCCACATGAATTTAGTACGATCATGGATTTTATCCAACCATAAGAGATAAGGTGTGGGTAATTATCGGTTGTGGTTTCTTTAGTCCAAATATTGGGCTCTTCCCTCCCCTCCTGAAGTGGTGGGGATTTTGGTTATGTGTGGGCAGTTTCTATTCTGTTCTTTTACCCTCCATTCAAGAGTGGTCGGATTAACTATTCATGTTGTGTTCTACTTGGCTTGGGCAGATTAGTTGTCATAAGAGAGTTTTGGTTGGATTGTGTGGGAAAGGACTGATTTTAGTTCATGTAGAATCCTCATTTGGTAAATTTTAGTTGGTTTATAATGGTTAGGAGACCCACTGTGGGTCTCTGGGGTTTTCTTTTAATATTTTGTCGATTCCTATTTGTTTTCTATAGTTGGGAAGTCCACTCGGGCCTCCCCTCTATCATTGATATATTTTTGGGTTTGGGATTGGTTGATCCAGTTGATGTGGATTCTTTAAAAGATTTTGATTTACTATTTTTCTTTTTAGTTTCGGTGTGCATTGGGTTTCTTTAGAGATGTCCCAATAATCAGGTTTTGGATTGTTTCTGAATATGGTTGTTTAATATTTTTCATTATTCTTAAAAAGTGGTTTTGGTTTATTCTTTTGTTTCAGTAAAGTGGCTTAAGTTTTTTTTAGGGAGTGAAATTTTCATGGTTTAATAGGTTTTATCATGTTGATGTAGAATCCTTAGTCATTGATCAATCTGTTGTAAAGTTTAGTGGTTGTGCTGGGGGAAGAAGCATTCATGGTGGGGAGAATTTTCACACCTATTTTTTAAATATCAGTTTTTGATCCGGTTAATTGGGAATCCCGATATTTTCTTGGGTTCTAGGAGTGACATTTGTTGATTTTTTAAGTGTTCCTTTGTCTATTTTTCCCCCATGTCTGGTCCTTAGCTCATTTGAATGTTTTTTTAGAGAACATGAAAATTTATCTTGAAAAGGTCGTACACATAGTTTGATGCATGGTTTGATAAAAATTATGACCAATACTATGTAATTGTGTGGAAGTATAAAAAAATGGCATGGTTAGTGCACAGGCATGCAGTCGCTTTGGATAAACTGTGCGGTCTCTCCTATGTATGTTTCATAGTTTGGAACATGGTCTAATAAACTTTGTGGCCAAAACGTACGGGTTTGCCCCAAATTAAAATTTAAAAATTTCTAACTTTCCACCTGAGTATTTTTATCCCCAAATCCTCCCAAAACTCCTTCCCCTAGTACATACATACCTAGGGAGGCCTCTCCCTTTCTCTCAAATACTTTCCTAGTGTTCCATTAGTGTATATCTAAGAGTCCTTCAAGTAAGGGCTAGTTTCTCAATGTATTTTTCCACTCATTTCTCCTCCCCCTTCCATATTCACCCATTTTTTCATGGTTTTCTCCTATCCCCTGGTCATTCTTTACCTAGGGTTCTTTTTACCTTTTATTTTTATGGTTTTTTGGTTGTTTAGGGTTGTTATTCAAGGTTTTAGGGTTTTGTAACCCACGTGGAGTTATTTTGAGTGTGTGTTTCCATTTTGTGATGGATTTTGGGTAGTTGATTCCATTATTTACCATTTTTGAAAAATTAAATGTGATTTATTATTATTTTTATGTTATATAATTTATGTGTGACGTGTGTGAGTGTTTTTTGGAATGTTTTGATGCGCATTTTATTTAAAAATGATTTTTTACCTTATTAAAGTGTGCATAGCTTGTGTGTAATGTTTATTTTACTAAATTAAAGAGTTATATAAATTGTTTAATTGACTTATCCAATGATATAAATGGTTATAATTTTGTTTTATCATGGTTATATTTTGTGGTTGGTTTTAAAGTGGTGTTTTATATGAAATCGGGGGTGTTTTTTGTGTAATGTTTTGTGATGCATTTTTTGAATAATTTATAAATCATTCAAATGGTTTATTAAATTACTTTTGTAGTTCAAAAGTGGTATTTGGTATGGTTGACCATGTGTTTAATTTTTGAGGTTGAATTTTTATGTGAAATTGGGTATTTTTTATGTGTAAACCCTTGTGTACCACTTTATGTAATTTTACAAAGCATGCATTTTATTTATTAATATATGTATGAGTTTAAAACTGTGTTTTGATAAAGCATTGATGTACAATTAATTTTTAAAGAGGTTTTTTAGGGAACTTTTGGTTAAAATAATTACAATGTTAATTGAATTTTTTTATAAATTATTATAATTGTTTATTAAATTATTTAAAAGGTGAGAAGCACGTTTGGGAAATATTTTAGTGTGTGTTATTTTTTAAAAATGGATTTTTGGTGTTCAAGTGGCGGATTTTGTTGTGCTGTGTTTTGTTTGGTTGATGAAACATGGATGTGGTTTGTTATGTGACATGTGAAACTTGTTTGAGCATGAAGGGAATCTTTGTTATCTAGGTTGGTGGATTAGGATGAGTTTTCTAGTGATTCAGATGTTTCTATGGTCCAGTTTCACTTAGTGGGATTAACAATGACAACACTAACTATACAAGGATGATTATTTGATACCACTATAATATTGAATTATGTTGCTCTCTAGTGGATCGTGCATGATAAATCTATAGTTCATGGTTTCCATACAAATTTTTCTATAAGATACAATGTACCTAGGTCCCCACATCAAGGAAGTTCCTATGGGTATTTCCCATGACTAATACTCAATGGTTATATTTCACTTATTTTCAGCATATGGAAGGTTGGGTTGAAAATTTTAAAAGAAAGTGCATTTTATTTAAAGTTTCATTCCTTGAAACTATTTTCTATTTAATGTTTCACTCTTTGAAAATGTTTTTTATTTAAAGGAAATTCATCCAATGTTTTTTTGCTTTAAATTTATTTTCCTTAAAATTTTCCTAGTATTTCATTCATTATTAAACTTGCAAGTTTAATTTTCATTTAATGTTTAGTGCATTTAATCTTTTTATCTAGGTGTCATCCTACTGGGATTTGGCTCACACCCAGCATAAACCTTTGGGTGTATGTAAACCTTGTTGTCTATTTGTTTCAGGTTAAGGCAAGGTGTGTAGTGTTGTAATATTCGGTTTCTAGTGACTATTGTTGTGGATCCTGGTGGTGGTAGTTTGAGGATGTATCTCCTCTTGTTTCATGGAGGTTTGGGGAAATTTAAGGGTTTTCCTTTTTTTCATTATCCCTTTTTAGGTTTTTTTTTGGTTTTTAAACATAAAATGAGGAAATGATTAAGGGTGTATTTGTTTTTATTTTTTCAGATCTGGATTTTTGATTATTTTGGTTATTTTAATATGAATAATTCATGTAAATTATTCTAACATGTTCTATTTGATACCTGGGAACTTGTGCCAGCCTATGGGGATTATGAACACCCTTTTGGAGTTGTCGCGGACCGGGTCGGGCGTTGGGTTATATGGTGACTCGGCTTGGTTTGTGACAATGAGAATGAGAATATGGATCACTTCCACTAAAATATCCACGTGATATGATAATGTAAATAACATAGTGGGGGTTTTATGAATTTAATAAAATAATAGGAGAAAACAAAAATAATTTTCTTATATCATAACATGAAACCAATATAAATTTCTAAAAATATACTATATTATCTTACAAAAAAAAAATCAATGCGTTCAAACAAGACACTCTCTCGAAGATGCATTTTAGATAAAGGTAATCTCCCAACTATTGTTAACTTCTAGGTGTGGTAATAGCACTTGTGCATCATACTAAACCATGAGAAGAAGTTTTCTATACTATAGTCTGTATTTCCTATTGATTCCTCTATCTATACAAGTTATGAGGTACCAAAAGTCTTCTAGAAACATGTGTATGATGCATTGGATGTCCAATGCCTCATGTTACCATCCATGAATAGTGATATTTAGAGGATCCATAAATACAGGGAGGCATACACCATGTTGTCTCATATCTGGGTTATTTGTCATGTGAAATAAAGATAAAATAGGTGTGAAATAACCAATCTACTCTTTAAATTCAATTTAAGAGAATAAATTCTATATGGGCCTCATATAATTAAGATGATTGACCATATTGAACATTTAGATATTATAGTTTTAAATTCACCTAATGAATTTTTCATATACCTCATAATCACCACAATTCCTCCGATATTTACTTGTTTTATGGTGACTTTCAACATAAAAAATATAGATAAGACACTCCTATATCTCTTGAAACTAATTCATATAGAATATAGGGACATAAAGAAAGAAAGATCTTTTATCCTTATGTTGAATCTTACCATTTCTATAAATTTCATATTAAATATGACTTATGGTTCTCACATTTCTATCTAAAGGAAAATACCATAAATAATATAAAATATTGTTGTAGGTTAGGTGGATATTTGATCTTCAAATAGAGTAAGACTATTTATAATAGCTATTAAAGAATAGCATCTCAGGTTTCTAAATTCTTTTTTTTTTGTTTTAAATAATTTTATTATGTGTCTAGTGAAACCAACCACATAATATTTGTGTCTAATTTATAAATGGGAATTGTTTTTCAAATTCATAAATAAATGTATCTATATTTTTAAAAATAACATATTTTTTGGGATGAACCATTTAAATAATTTTATATTTTTACAATAAATCAATAATAATCTTTTAGAAACAGATAAAAAATCAACTTCACATTAATCATATCACAACTAGTTTTGGAATCACTGGTTTAGTCTTGTAAATGAGATTCATTTGACAAAAAAATATATCAAGAAGTGTATTTGGGTTATATTGAATTAAAAAACAATGATATATTATGTACTTGTTTACAAATAAAAATGATCAAATTTTCATTTAGTGGAAAATGATAAATAGGTATGATGATTCAAGAATTGGTTTATATTGATTTTATAGAAATTTTATAGTTGAAGCTAGAGGTTGATAATCTATCTTCACAGATTTTATCTATGATATTAATAGATATGGATATATATATACTTAATATGGTATATGTATAATTCCTTTAATAAAATTAAGTATTATGGGAATGAGATATAGAATCATCTTAGTAAGAACATAAATATATAATGATCAAATTTAGGTAGGGAGTATCTTAACCAAAATATCATCGATTGTTTAGAATATTTTGGGATATTATATCAACTCAATCATCCTTATACACAACTATGGAATATTGTTAGTGAATGGAGGAGTTCTACCATGTTAGGAATGATGCAGTTAATGATGATTCACGAAAATATTCAATTATCCTTTTAGGGATATGAATCACATACTGAAACATACATTCTAAAAAAATTTGTAACTAAAGTTTCAATAGGAATTCCATATTAATTATATTATGGGAAGAAATATTTTTTGCAACATAATCATATATAGGGGTGATATTTTTGTTAAGGTTAATCTATGAAAAAACAAGTATTATGCAGTATAAAGTGAATAATTATAGGATATCCCAAAGAAACTAAATGATATTATCTACACGAAACCTCAGATAAAAAATTCATTATCAATAGTAAATAAAATTTCATGAAAGTGAATATATAACTATAAGATATAGTGGTAGTAAGGTAGACTCTGATGATGATAAATCATAGGATGTACAAGATTAAGAACTAGAATAAATTTGATAATACCTATTGGAAGAAGTTGTTCTAGATACACAATTACTGAGTAAGATCATTAGAGAGGTTAGAGAACTCAAGATATATGATTTTCTAGACATCAAGGAAATTTGTAACATTATTAGTTAAATTTAATGAAAATATATCATACAAGGAATAACTTAACAACTCAAAAGCTGTAGAGATCAATGAAACCATAAATTTTAAAATTGATAACAAATACCATACCAATGTTTGGGTTTTGGTAAATCCTAATGTCAATTTATACATTTTCAATATAAAATGGGTATTCAAGAAGAATCTTGAGATGGATAGTAAGGCTAGTACATATAAGGAATGCCTATTTTCTAAAGGGTTTATGTAACATAATGTCATAAACTATAGAATAACCTTTTTACCAATTTTTATACTAAACTCCATTAAAAGTATAATTTCTATAGTATTTTTCCATGATTTTGATATTTGGAAAATGGATTTAAAGATTGATTTCCTTAATAGAAACATTATAGAATTTTTTTATATGAAATAACAATAGGATTTTATGACACTAAAAAATTATAATAAGGTATAAAAAATGAAAAGATGAATTTATGGGTTGATGGAATAATCAAGATCATAGAACATTCAATTTGAATAATTCATAAGAGAATTTGGATTCGTAAAAAATGAATTTGAGCCTTGTGTCTAAAAGTTGTTTAGTGGGAGTGTAGTATTTTTCACGTAGTATATGTTAATGATATATTACTTATGGGAGAATAGGGAATTGTATTACTATTAATTAAGATATGGTTAAGAATGATTCTCTATGAAGGAATTGGGTAATGAAGCATATATTCTCAGGATCAAGATACATCATTATAAACCTAGTAGGCTTCTTGGACTAAGTAAGGGTATATACTTTGATAAGGTATTGAATAGATTCAATATGGAGCAATACAATAATGGATTATTTCCAATGGAACATGGTATACATATATCTAATAAAATGTGTTTTAGACATAAGAGGAGATAGATATACAAACATAGATAATGAGTATAATCCTTTATGATTTAGTTAATGGATCTATCACGTATTCCATTATATATACCATAATTGGTGTTTCCTTCACCATAAGGATGGTAGGAAGATATTAATAAAACCCATGAGAGCCATATTTATCTATTGTAAATATTATTCTGATGTACTTAATGAAAACAAATTATATGTTCTTAACTTATAGAGGAGATGGGGAACTAGTTGGAAAGGGGTATATAAATGAAAATTTTGAAAAAATTACATTCATCTGAAATAAAAGTTGGGATATGTGTTTTTAATTTATAGAGGAGTTGTGAACTCAAAGAGTTCTATATAGCCAATGGTTACTGATTCTACAGTTGAGTACAAGTGTATTTTATCATTTGATATAACTAAATAAGAGATGTAGATACAAAACATCATCAAGTATATTGATATAGTTCCTAGTAATAATGTATTTGTAACCCTTTATTGATAAATTATTTTAATATTGGTTCTAGAAAAGGACTATAGGTCACATCAACGGGTGATGGTTATACTTTGAAAGTATCATCTCTTTAGGGATTAATCTCAAAGGGGTGAGTTTTTATTAAGTAGAATATCCATAAAAGAGAATTTTGTGGACCCATTCACTAAATATTTATCATAGGAGAAGCATTCATATCATATTAGGGAAAGTGGGCTAAAAGTTATTAGTAGTTAACTATATTGAAAGTGAAGTCTACAATAGTTGGTTCCCTATATATATCAGAAATTCGACTTTAGATTACCATAATGTTAAAAAATGTCTAACCACCTAAGTATTATTATTATATTTAACATTAATATAATAATTTACGTAAAGTATTTGTATCATATAAATGTTATAGTAGTTCCTCGGAATAATTATAATCTACATATGTTATGAAAATATTCTTAAACATATGTCTATTGGTCTAGATAACATGTTCCTGATGGGACATGGGGATGTTTGACTATCAGGTGTTGCTGGCTCATAATACAATGATACTTTTTATCATGAAGTAATTTCTTAGTAATCTCAAAGAATGGATGTAATGAGTAAAGACCAGCTAATAAGAATTTGGCATGTTATATGCATCATTTTTTATTCCTATCAATAGATGTGTGTATCGTTACATAGAATTTATATTATTATTAATGTATATCATGAATCACATACTTTGATGTATGGATGAAAACTAGGATAACATATGATTTCAATGAGGTAACATAAGTTGGATGTGTCATAAGTGATATTTTATTAATTGAACAAGTCAAGAAATGAATTATAAATTCCATGTTAATGAAATAATATATCTATTTCCCTTTGATTTAAATGGAATATTTTAATTAAACTCATTCCCATATTAGTTAATCGATGAGTTCATTTCATAAAGTCAAAGAAAGAAAAATAAAGTAATATGGGGATGTCATAAGCATTCAACATATTTAATGAGATATTAAGAAAAGGGGATTAGGTTATGTAGTAGTGTTCATTGTAATGTTTTTCCATTATTTCGTTAACTTAATTACTTATGGGTTCCTTGACATATTTCTAGATGCTGATCTTGGATTTTATATAAGCTCACATAATTCCAGAAAAAAAATATCCTGAAAGGATCACACACTACCTGTATTCAAAATCTCGTTAAAATCTATTGAATTAAATATTATGAATAGATATTATTCTCTTCTAGGGGAATATTATTTATTAAATTTAATTTGATTTCATAAATTCTATAACTATATATTAATATGTAGAATATTTTATGTGAAAATTATCTCTTATTTATTAATCAAAGGGTTTTAAATAAATATTTATTTATTCACCATTTTATTGAATAGATTAATATAAATAATTATTTAGTTATTTAATTATTAAATTGAATATATATTCATGATTTAATTCAACCTAATATTTTTTTATTTATATAATTATTAAAATTTATTTTTTAAAAAAATTATTATTCAAGGTTCTATAAATTCTTAGGGGGTGTACAAGACGAGTTAAAAGCCCAACTAAAATGATATATTATATTTAAAATCATATAAAGAAATATTAATTTATTTATTAAATGAATTATATTAAAATATCCATGTGTCATGTTATATAATAATATCATTATTATTTTTATTAGGCATTGTAAATTTATTTGAGTGAATATTTGATAAAGGTCCTTAGAATAATTATCAATGATTAACACAAGGTATATATTCTAATTTATATTATTATAGAGGGTATGATTTTGTTATGAATAATAGAGAGACCTTATAAATTATGTAAATCCTTTGATAGAACATCCACGTCCATACCTATTATGTACAAGATAGAACATTAGAAACAACTAGTTGTGATCAACAAATAATGACATGAAGAACAAGGTTCCCCCAAGAAAGCACTTGGAATACAACAAGAATTGTTCTGAGATTCATAGAGAATGTATTCATATAACTATATGAATCCATGTTAGGATTATCAATTGAAATAATGAAATGATAAGAGAAACATTTTAATTTATCATATAGAATTATCACATTTGGTATTGTTCTTGTTTCAATTAATAATAATTTAAATTTAAAAAACCACTCATAAATGATTATCAGGTGTCTTTTTCATGTTCATAAAATATTATCCATTGATATTATAACGAACCAGCCTTAAAACATTACATATTATTTAGTTTTATACAATAACATACATTATTAAACATTTAGGATCCTTTTAGGGTTATAGATTTAGATAATTAGAAAATAAAACATACATAACATCCCAGAATCATATATGAGGATGCCATTAAAACTGTATCAATTTCTTCCAAAATATAAAAAAATTTAAATAGAACATGTTTTCTTTGAGAAATATTTGTAAAAATTTAATTTAATTCCTTATTTATCTTACACATCCTTTTAACCTATGAATAATATTTAGAAAAAACTTTGTATGAGCACAAAAATCTTAGTAAGCGATATACAGAAAAAAAAATCATTAGTCAAGTGATAACATAAAAACCTAATAAAACCCATTTTATAAAATCTCATTAGAATGAATAGAAACGTCATGTAGTTTAAATGGGACATATTTACCATATAAATCTTAAAATCACCCTTAAAAATGTAACAACCATTCAATCAACTTCGTTCTCCAGAGTACCCAATTCATTGGAGAGCTATATTGGTACTCACCCATCATATCTTGGCCTATAAGGGGATCAACCCAACATATCTTGATATATAATGGAATAAACCCAACATATATTTATCTATAATGGGCTCAACCCAACATAAATATTTCTTAGGAACATATCATTGTAAAAAAATTTCATGAAATCAGTAGAAACCACTCATTCCAAATATATAAAAAGAAATCATTTTGAATTTTATGAAAGATAATTTTAAAAGTATTTTAAAAGGAAAGTCCCTTACAAATATGATAGTAGTGAGAATTAATAGAATGGAAAGGATACGTGTATACACTATAAATACACATAATACAACATAATATAAACAAAAAATCATCACACAAATAATATCAATACCAAATAATGAACAAAGTAGGAGGTTAACCCAAATAATGGAAATTGGGTTAATAATTTTCTTACCTAAAATTTTTCATACTTAAAATGTGATTAAACCTCCTATATAAAGATTAAAATAGTGTTATTAATAATTCAAAAGAAGCATAATAATTTTTATGATGCCTTATATGATCATTTTATAACATCATTTCTCCCATTAATTTATAATATTTTGTTCTTTCCGTTATTTTGGGTGTGTGTTTTACAAGATTTCCATGGTCAGTTCGTAAAGGATTTCCCTGTCGAATGGAAGAAAAACTCCAAAGTGAAATGAGTTGTCATTAAAATGTTTCCAGAATTTTAAATTATTCCATAAATTATTTTGGTTATATGTTATGTGGATGAATCATTATAGAAATCATTAGTGATAATCGTTATATTACTTTTATGAGTTTTGATCATAATGAACCAATATTGTTTTATTAATTAATAGTATGCATAAACACAGGTTTCAGAACATAATATATAATATAATATGTATAACAAATTATTATTTAACCATATTAATGGTTTTATCACTAGAGTTGAAGAAATTAAAGTAAATTGAATAAAGATCATCCACGATGTCGGTAAATCTGCCCATCATGGATGATGTTTTTATTTTGAGAATAAGAGGGATAGTAGAAGTATTAAGTTGATTAAATTTTCATAAACTTGATAAAACTCTAGTATATATATTATTCTAGAGCCTTAATTTATCTTGAATAAGGGGATGTGAAGATAGTATTAGAAAAGAAATATAATTAAAATGAAAATAAATGTAAATTAAAGAGGATATTTACCTCTTGATCTCTTCTCCTGTAGAATCTCTTTAAGGCCTTTGGTATTGTACTTTAGGTGAGACCATCATATCTTGGACTTGGGTAAGAGCCTTGGGAAGAATTTTGGGTAGAATTTAGAAAATACTCAAATCATGAGTGGGGTGAGAGGAAGAGGGATGAGGGTGGTATTTATAGTGGAGGAGAGGAGGGGTTTTCCATTATTTCAATCATTAGTTTAATATTTTTTTCTCCAGTCAGTCAATAGTATTTATTATTGTGAAAATTAAGAGTAATAAGTTCATGTTAGTATGAATCAATTTCCATTTACATCATCCAGGACTCAATCATGATGTAGAAATTCATTTATTTAGCACATTTCCTAAATTATCGAATTTCACTAATCACCAATAATTTAAGTATTTCATAAAAATAAAAAAAATCAGCCAAGCAATTTTTAGATGTGTAGAATTTAAAAATGAACTCAATTTTATCAAAATGATTTTCTAAATAAGAGAAATTTAATTTTTAATAAAAATCCTAATTTATTCAAAAAATAAAAATTTGAAAACCCATAACTGATTTTATAACACCATGAAAATTTAATTTGGGTATCATAAAATTATCTTATAACCATAATATAATAATTTATGATTAAATTTCATGAAAATAATTTTTCATTTAAATTATTTAATAAATCAAAAAATAATAATTAAATATTTATGACTTACTAAAATACCAACACTTATATAATGATCATATTGTCAATTATAAGAAACCATTTTATTATAAATTTATGGGTGAGGGAACTATATATTTGTCCGATTTATTATTCATAAGGGCCATATTACTAAATATAATGGGATGTTACTATTCATAAGTGTATGTTACTATTCAAAAAAATTAATTGGTCCTATAAAACTCCAAATAACTAACCGATTGCTACCATGTAAGTCCGTTTTTCGAAACTCAAAACACAGAAGCGGAAAAAAACAATTAATGGCTAATTTATAATAATATCCATAAAATAAAGTGTTATTATTTAGAGAATAAATGTTTCATACATTAAATTATATTTTATTTTTAAAACTTGGCGTGTTACATTCTCCTCACCTTCTGGGAATTGCATCCTCACAATTTTTATTTACTTATTAAACAAGGGTACATATCCCTCATGTCATTTTTAGATTCCCATGTTGCTTCTTTAACTATGTAGTTTCTCCACAAAACCATTACCTGGTGTATTAACTTATTTGTAAATAATTTCTCTCTATGATCAAGAATCTAAATAGGTCTCTCTTAATGATAAAGGTTTTCTTCCATCTGAACTATTTTTGGGCTCAAAATAAGATATGAATCTAGCACATTCTTTCTCAACAACGAAACATGAAAAACATTGTGTACCAAAGATAAACTTATAGGCAAAGATACGCAGTAGGCAACAGACCCATGTTTCTCTAGAATTTTATAGGGTCCAATGAACAGTGGAATCGGCATTCATTTATTAACAAAATGCATAACACTTTTACATGGTGTGATTTTAAGAAAAATATGGTCACATACCTCAAAGAAAATTACTTTCCTCCTATTATCTGCATAAGTTTTATGCCTGCTCTGAGCTACCCTCATGTGTCACTGAATCATCTAATCTTTTTATTCTACTTAATCTACTAATTCTAGTCCCATAAACATCCTTTCCCCAAATTCATCACAAAATGATGGAGTTCGATATTAATTTCCATAAAATGCCTCAAAAGGTGCTATATGTATACATGAATGAAAACTGTTATTATAAGAAAACTCACCTGAAGAAATATGTTTATCCCAACTTCCCTGGTATACCATTGAACTTGATAAAATAATATCCTCCAATGTATGAATTTTTCTCCCGGCTTGTCCATCCAATTAAGGATCAAAAGAAGTGCTAAAATTTAATTTTTTGTCTAATGACTTCTGAAGGCCTTTCCAAAAGTTAGCATTGAACCTTGGATCACGGTCAAATACAATGGAAAGGGGAACTCAATATAACCAGAAAATCTCTTTGAGGTACAGTCAAGGAAGATAATCCAAATACATAGTATATCGATTAGAAAGTAAATTCATTGATTTAGTCAGAGGATCAACAATAACCCAAATTTCATTGTCACATCGATATGTTTTTAGTTGTCCCACAATGAAGTCCGTGGATATATTTTCCCATTTCCACTCTGGAACTGGTAATATTTGAAAAAACCCCTTTGGTAATAGCTGGTCTGCTTTAACATGTTGATATGTCAAACATTTCATGGTAAAATCCCTAATTCTCTTTTCATTCCATCCCACCAATAATACTCCCTAAGATCTCTATATATCTTTGTGATGCTAGGATGAACTGAAAATGGAGAACTATGAGCTTCACATAACAATTATTTCTTCAACTGAGAATCACAAGTAGTACATTATCTCTTCCAAAACCTCAAAACATAATACTTATCAAGGATAAATTATAGAAACTTATCCATTTTAACAAATTTTACCTTCTTATGTAACTTATTGTCTTCTTTTTGTTCTTGCTTTATTCTGTCTAATAGAGATAATAGAACTAATACCCAAAAAAATAGAGGAATTTCTTGCACCCAAAACATCCAAACAAAATTCTATCAAATCATTCACCAAATGGTCACATTCTTAATGCATCACGGTTAATGTATCATTACTTTTCAGACTCAATGCATCGGCCACTCAAATTACTTTTCTAAGATGGTAATGAACCTTGAAATCATAATCCTTGATTAGTTACAACTATATTATCTTTCTCAGGTTTAATTCCTTATGAGTAAATAAATACTTCAATTTTTATGGTTAGTATATATTTAAAATTTTACTCTATACAGATTATTTCTCAATAATTTTAATGCAAAAAACAATAGCAGCTAATTAGAAATCATGTGAAAGGTAATTTAACTCATAAGGTTTCAACTGACATGAGGGATTAGAAATTACCTGATCATTTTTCATCATAACACAACCAGGTCCCATCAAAGAAGCATTATTGTAGATGAAAAATTCACCACTTCTATAAGGTAGGGTCAGAACTTGAGAATTCCCCAATCATCTTTTCAATTCCTAAAAAATAATAATCACATTATTTTTTTCAGAAGAATTTAAATTTTTATTTTTTGAGTTAACATAGTCGGTGGGATAGATAACCATGAAAATGTTTCAACAAACATCTGGTGATTTTCTACAAAACCAATAAAACTATGATTCTCTGTTATATTTTTGGGTCTTGTCCATTCTTTAACAACTTTTCTTTTAGATGGATCAATAGTCATGCTATCTTTAGAAAGAATGTGACCAAGGAAATAAATTTTTTTCAACCTGTATTCACACTTTCTGAGTTTTCCATACAGTTTATTTTCTTTTATGGTTTTAAAAACAACCCTTAGATGTTTTCATGCTCCTCTTTACATTTATAATATACTGAAATTCCATCAATAAACAAAACAACCAAATTATCCATGAACTCATTAAATATTCTATTCATAAAATTAATTAATATAGTAGGATTATTAGTTAACCCAAATGGAATAGCTAAAAATTGATAATGACCATATCTGGTATGGAACGTAGTCTTTGGGATGTATGAATCCTTTACTTTTAACTTATGGTTCCACAAACTTAGGTCATCCATCAAAAAATATTGTACTTCATGGAGTTGATCAAAAAAATCATCAATAGGAGGAAACGAATACTTGTTTTTTTGATGATGTTATTCAAGGGTGTATAACCAATGAAAAGTCTCATTGAACCATCTTTCTTTTTAATAAAAAAAAACAAGATTACCCCATAGTGAAGTGTTGGGTCGAATGAAGCCTTAATCTAATAATTCCTAAAACTGATTTTTTCATTCCATAAGTTTCATTTGATCCATTCGATAAGGGGTATTAGAAATTGTCTTAGCATCAAGAACTAAGTGAATAGTAAACTCAACCTCTCGATTAGGAATAACACTTGGAAAATCAACAAAAAAACTTCCAGGTATTCATTTTCCACCGGCACATCATTAATCTTGATATTTCCATTATCTTCTAAAATATGAGCAAGATAATTATCATTTTCATATTTTATCTATTTCTTAGCTTCTTGAAATATTTTAAATGGTATGGGTTCATTCTTGTACACAAACTAAAACTCTTTTTAAAAAACTTATTTTTATCTGCAATCTATATTATCATGATAAAAAGAAAGCTATTCCATACCCAGAATAACATCAACCTCCACAAGATTCAATACAACCAGGATTGCAGGTAAAATCTTTCAATAAACAAAGATAGATAGATTTTTATAATTTATTTTTCTCATAATATTTCCTATGGCTGTTTTTCCATGAGTTCTGGTTTCATTTCATGAGGTGGAATTCCTAATTTCATAGAAACTTTCTCATAAATGAAGGATTGTGTAGACCCTAAATCAAACAAAAAATTAGAAAAATCAATAAAAACAATAAATGTACATGATAAAACCACGTTTTACAACTCAACATCTACTGAAGTGGTTTCAAAGGATTCTTTCACACCCATCTGCATCAAATCGTGATGATTTCCTTCCTTAGTGACTAGCTTAAGACATACACTGGCTAAATGACCCAATTCATTATAGTTAAATCATCTCACCATCAACTTCTCATTAATTTTAGGTTCATTTTACTTTCACTCTTGGGGAATGTTTCCAAACATTCCACATCTGTATCTTTTCTCGGAAATTAAAAGACATTCACCAAGAATCTTTTTACCACTCTTTTTATAAGAAGGGAAATTGATTTTATTGCCTCCAAATTTCTTTATTTAATTCTTCCCCAATTCCTGCAAAACTGACCATTTATTATTTTTTTCATCAAGAGGCACTTACGTGTTAGAAAACTCCATATCATCTCTTTCATCGTAATTTAAAATATTCTCGTAACTTTTAAACACCTTTGAAGCCAAATCTCTTCATAAAAATGGTTTCAAACCAGAGTAAAATCTATTAATTTTACCATCCAAATTCCAAGTATAATTTGGTACGTACCTTGCCAGTTATGTAAAATTGGATTCATATGTTTCCAAAGAATAATCATCTTTCTTCTTCAGTTCAAATAATTTTTATCCATTCTATGTCGAACAATTTTAGGAAAATATTTATCTATAAAAAGACACTTAAATTTATCCCATTCCACACTATCAAGATCATCTCTTTCTCCTATATTATTAACTAGATACCACCATTGTTCAGCTTCACCTTCAAAATGATAAATGTATAGTATTTCCTTTTAAAGTTATGAACATCCCATGACATCAAATATCGTTTCTAGATCATTGATCCATACTTCAGCTATCACTGGATATGTGGTTCCACTGAATGTTGGAGGATTTTGCCTCATAAAATGCTCTACAAAAGATATTTTTCTTCATGGTCATTCAGGTTCTTCTCTTGTTTGGATACCACCACCATTTATAGACTAAATCAATTAATCCATTACAGTCACAAACTACTCAGTTTCGATTCCCACTATTCCAGGCTGTAGATTCTGATAGATATCTACCTCTTTGTGACATCCTACTTCAGTTTCTTTATTTCTTCATCGAAAAACCATTCTGAACAAAAATATCTTAGATAAAGAAACATGGTAATATTTAACTTCCATATCATTTCAAATCAACCATAAAGTAAAAATAATTTATGGTATTCTATTAAAATTTTCATAACCCCAAGAGTTATCTTAACAATCCTTTGATACTAACTATAAAGAACCATCATTAAAAAATTAATTATTCATGATTCTTAGACAATAACACACATTATTACACATTGAGGATAATTTATGGTTTATTTTTTTATATAATTAGTACATAAAACATACGTATCAACCGAGAATCATACATGAGGATACCACTAAAATTGTATCCATTTCTTTCAAAATATAAAACATTTTAAATAGAACATAATTTCTTTGTAAAATAATCATAACAATTAACTTCACTTCCTTATTTCTCTTTCACATATTTATAACCTATGAAAAAAATTAATAAAAAACTTGGGATGATCACAAAAATCAGAGTAAGGGATATACAGAAAGAAATCATTATTCAAGTGATAACATAAAAACCTAATAAAACCCATTTCATAAAAACTTTAGCATGATTAGAAACATCATGTAGTTTTCTTAGGAAATATTTACCAAATCACTCTTAAAATCACCCTTACATATGGAATAAACATTTTATCAACTTCCATATCTGATGTACCCAATGCATTAGAGAGCTATAATGGAGCTCTCCTGCCATATCTTGAGCTATAATGGGCTCAACTCAACATATCTTGAGCTATAATGGGCTCAATCCAACATGTCTTGAGATATAATGGGATAAAACCAATATAACTATGTCCAAGGAACATATCATAGTAGTAAATAATCATCAAATCAGGATAAACCTCTCATTCCATATATATAAAAGAACAATCTTTTTGAATTTCATTAAAGAGTCTTTTAAAAGGTTTTTAAAAGGAAAGACCCTTACAAATTTGATTGGTGTGATAATTAATATAATGGAAAGGATATGTGTATAAACTATAAATACACATAATACAACATGATATAAAAAAAATTGTCACACAAATAATCTCAATACCACATAATGAATAAAGTATAAGGTTAACCCAAAGAATGGAAATTGGGTTAAAAAATTCTCTTACCTTATATTTGACTTACTTGAAATATGATTAAACCTCATATATGATGATTAAAATAGTGTTTTTAATACTTTATATAAGCATATTAATTTTTATAACACCTTATATAATAATTTTATAACATCATTCCACCCATTAATTTCTAATATTTTGTTCTATCTGTTGTTTCAGGTGCGTTCTTTACATGATTTCCATGGTCAGTTCACGAAGGATTTCCCAATCAAATGGAAGAGAAACATAAGAAGTGAAATGAGTTGTTATTAACATGTTTATAGAATATTAAATGATTCCCTAAATAATTTTGTTTATATGGTATGATGATGAATCATTAGAGAAATCATTAGTGATAATCATTAGTTTATTTTGGTGAATGTTGATCATTACGAACCACTTTTGTTTTATTAATTAATAGTATGCATAAACATTTGTTCTAGAACATAATATATAATATAATATGTATAATAAAATAGTATTTAACCATATTAATGGTTTTATGACCAGATTTGAAGTAAGTAAATGAACTGGAAGACACATCTTCCACGTTGTCGGTAAATCGACACCTCATGGATGGTGTTTTTATTTTGATAATTAGATGGAGAGGATAAGAAATAAGTTTATGAATTTTCCATAAACATGATAAAATTACAAAATATATATGATAATTTAGATTTTATTCCTCTTGTATAAGAGTATGGTAAGAGAGTATAATAAAATAAAAACAATTGAAATGAAAATAAAATAAAATGAAAAGGGTATTTACCTATTTATCTCTTCTCCATGAGATCCTCCTTAAAGCCTTTGGTATTTTCCACTTGGTGAGACCAGTAGGTATTGGATGTGGGTAAGAGAATTGGAATTAATATTTGGAAGAATTTCGAAAATTATCAAATATTTAGAGGTGTGGTAGGAAGAGGGGGTGAGGGTGGTATTTATAATGGATAAAAGGAGGGGTTTTCCATTATTTTATTCATTAGGTTGATTTTTTTCAAGAGACTTCAAATATTATTGCTTGTTATGAAAAAAAAAGTAATAATTTCATGTTATTTCTAATCAATCTCCATTTACATCATCCATGACTCAATCATTTGGCAGAGATTCAATTATTTATCACATTTCATAAATTATCGAATTTCTCTATTAACCAATAATTTAAGTATTTCCAAAAAATCCCAAAAATTAACCCTAGTATTTTTTTGATGTTAATATTTCATAAATGAACTCCATTTTATCAAAATAAGATTCTAAATAGGATAAATTTAATTTTTAATTAAAATCATAATTTATTCAAAAATAATAATTTTAAAAATTATAACTGATTTTATAACACCTTGAAAATTGTGTTTAAGTGCCATAAAATTATCTTATAACCATAACATAATAAATTATGATTAAATTTCATTAAAAATATTTTTAATTTAAATTATATAATTAATCATACAATTTTAATTTAATATTTATGACTTATAAAGATACCAACACTTATATAATGATTATATTGTCACTTATAATATTCCCTTTTATTATACATTCAAGGGTGAGGTTACTATATATTTGAATGGTTTTCTATTAATAAGGTTCATATTACTATTCATGAGTGTATTTAACTATTCAAAATGGTATGTTACCATTCACCAAAAATTTATTTGGTCCTATCATACTCTTAACAACTTACTGATTGCAACCGTGTATGTCCGTTTTTCAAAATTCAAAACACAGAAGTAGAAAAATATGTTTGATGGCTAGTTTATAACTATATCTTTAAAACAAAGTGTCATTATGTAGAGACTTATTGTTTCATTAATTCAATTAAATTTATATGTAAAACCTTGGGGTGTTAGAGAAATCAATGAAACCCCATTATAGGCAACCAGACCACTTCTTCGGATGTGCCTCAAAACCTCCACTATTTATTTCTCTTTAGAAAATTTATGTATCTGCTAACCTTTAGAAATACTTATAGGAAAAGAATTTATTATAACCCCATGAATCACTAGTGATACTGTTGTTAACACCATTATCCCAATGCACATATTTAATCACAAGGATCCATCAACATCAAAAAAACAATAGTGGACATCTAATTACTATAAACACTATGATATAGATCTCAAATTCACACAAAAGTCTAAGGAATATTATTTATCCCATTATAAATATATAAAAACTCATTCCTTTTTTGGTTCATAATTCCATAAGTAATTTTATTTTTTTAGTTTATTGAGGGTTTTATTTTGAGAATCAGGATTTATATTACAAATCCAGTAGTTGGTATAGCTCTAAGATATTATTTTGGAAGTGAAACGAGGCCTTATAGGGGTATGAATTTCAAATAGGTTTTAGAGAAAATTGTGAATTCCCAATGGAATTTTTTTTGTTTTGTTAGGTCATGTTGTGACCCATTGATCATGCCAATAATGTAATGTTATAGTGTGTAATTCCATAAAATGTGTGAGGACCACACCACAATAGGCATGGATTTGGGAGGTCACGCAATGAATAATGAGGTAGGTCGAGGTGGTTCTTCATGGAGTGAATCCTTCCACGAGATGTGTAGGGTGCAATATTTGTCACCTTAAATTCTAGGAGGCCTCAGGTGGTTCTTCTTCTTATATAGGCATCATGTTATGGCCCTATGTCTGCATCACGACCAGGCCTATTACCCATTTATTTAAGTAGGGGTTGACCTATATTTTCTAGGGTGGCCACATTTTTTTAGTCAAGAAAAAAATCAATAGGGTCATTCTTTCATCTTCTCCCCCTCCAATTCATCCTTTTATCCTCAATGGATTGCAAATATTTTTTTTGGAAATTTTTCAGTAATTTGAGGTTTTTTCTTCCTTTTCCCTCTTTCATTCTACCTTTCTCTTTCTTTCCTTTTGATTTCTCTTATCTCCTGAAAAGGTTTTATTAATTATTCCACCAAATCATGGTGTAATAATACCATTATGATGATTATTTTTTAAGAAATTGATATAGGATATACTAATGAGGTGAACACACATCTTTTTTTGGCATTTTGAATCAAGTGCATCGTTGTATAATTTTTCTCATATTTTCAGCCTAAATTAAAATAAATTTTCTAAGGAATTGATATTGGTTGTTAGGGATTTTTACTGGTAATGTGTTGGGAGTGTTCTACATTACATTTTAATGCCATTGGATGTGGTTTCTATGTGGTTGGATCACCGGTGAGTTATTATGAAATTATTATTAATTGAAATAAATTTTAAATTGATTATAAATTATAATAAATGAAATAGATAATTAATTATTAATTTCTTATAATAAATTATGGGTTATTTAGTTTTGATATTGGTGCATTTGATTTTGATGTGACCTTATATGGGTCACTGTAAGGATCGGCATTCCTTGTTTTAAAAATTGAATAAATTTGTATTAAGGTAAGTGTTCCTTGAATCATTCCAATTTGGTATATGAATTTATTTTATAAATTCATCTGATTTGTGGCATCTCCATAGGGTTGGTATATAGTATTGATTGAATATAATTGTTTTAATTAATTTAAATACGTATAAAATGAAAAATGTCCCATGGTCCATGATAGACCCTTGTGCACAATCTTGATTTCCTAAATCATCAATGGTTGAGGCCTTGATTATAAATGCATGTCTTATGACATTTAGACCCAGATAGAATTTAATTAAATGAATTTAAATGAATAATACATAACATACCAAGTGACCAATACCCTTAGTGATCCTCGGATATGGAATAATCGTTCTGGGCACAGCAGAATTATGGTTGGGACGAAACTCAACTTTTATTTTTACCATGATCAATGACTATTCCAGGATCAATACGAAGATAAACACCAATCTCCATGGAATAGAATCAAATATTTAGATAAAGTCAGAAGAGGCATGAAACCTTTAGAGATAATATTTCACATCATGTTTATAATTAATTAAATTAATTTTATAATTAAAAGAATACCTGGATCTTCAGTATTTTCTTCATTGATGATGTTGATCATCTGGAATGACCCTTCTGGATTATCTTGTTGTGCTTGTGAGGATCCAAACTAGAATCCCTCTAGTGGTGATCCACACATGCTCTGATGGCCTCAAATAGACACCACTCATTCTCCAGGTGCTAGCGTAGCGAAGCGAGTGTCTTGTGTCGGTCATTCTTGATCGCTTGTTCTTTAGCCTTGAAAAACGTCTCTCATTATTGAGAGGGGCGGGAAGAAGATTCAAGAGAGAAATTATTTAGCTCAACAATTATCAATTCATAAAGAATGTGGTGTGTTCACCATGGCACAATAGATGTACTTGTCTATTTATATGCATGGAACGTCAGTTATAATATTTAAGTACATAACAACAATTAAATACATTCATTAAATTATAGAAAACATGTGCTCGTAATAATAATACTACATCATTATTTATGGTGCGCTATCTTGCGCAAAATAGAATAAAATTCCGCATCAAAAAATAATAGAAGTTTCGTTATTATTTTAACTTCTGCCAACTAATAATTATTTACCATCTTGTAAATAATTATTTTACTACCGGACCGGCCTTGGTTCGCTCAAACTCCACTTCCATTTATTGAACACCCGAATAAATATATAAATAATTTATTCTCTCAAATAAATATTTTATTTACAAACTAGTAAATAAATATTTGTTACATTTTCAATAAAATAAATAAATAAGTTTTGTTTAATTTATTAAATCATCTTAACTTGAATAAAATTATTCCACGGTATTGAGAATAATAGTTATTTAATTAATTAAATTCAAATATAATTTAACCAAGACCACCAAAAACACTTAGTGTGTGACCCTCTAGGTTTCTTTCTCAGTGGCATTATGCGGGCTTGCCTAAACTCCAAGAGTACCATCTAGAAATGGTTCAAGGCACCCAATAGAAAGAATATAAAGTCACAACAATGACATCCACATACGAACACTCTATATGTAATATAATCTCTTTGTCGTGATATATTATCAAAAAGGTTTCATGATAGTGTCATCAACTTTTATGCTTGATACACCATTCTTTGACTACCTGAAATAAACTCATAATTACACCATGGCCATGGAATTTCATGTGACGGTTCTATTTCAATCAAAGGGATGAGATATGAACTTCCATAAATGGAAGGGAAAAATCCTTCCTTGAATTATCAATTAATAAAATTCCACTCATGACACACCAAATGTACCCTAATTCCAACCAACTATCTACATGATGGTTCTTGTCAGTAAATCAAAGTGTGTTAGTCATGACATATATTAATGATAATCATAAGGTTTAAGGATTGTTACACACACTCGTAGATATAAATATCTGATGACACCAAAACATGTGGAGTTCCTACTGGCGGGTATGTTCTCATAATCTCTTAAGTTGATGATTACCAAGTGAAAACTTCATGAGTGGAAGTCTCATCTTCTTACAAGTACTCACACCTGACAGTCTACATGCTATGTGTCCCATAATAGTATATCATCCAACTGTAGAACTATATTTAAGAATATTGTTATAGCATTTCAAGGTTCTCATCATAGCGGGGAACTTCCATGACCTTATTAATGAAAAAAATACTCTAGTAAATTATTACATCATAGTATTGCATAAAAATAAACAATATGTAATAATAAATTAAATATCCATTTAATCAAAGTAAAACTAGTAGGTTCTAAAACACCAACTTTTATAAACACCCACTTGGACTAGAGCCAACTGCCAATGACATTCAGTCCGATAGACCTCCCATGGAAATCATTTTTCTGCTAAGTCATGGATTTAATCAAGGGGTCTACCATGTTGTCCTTTTTGGAAATACTGATCATAGAAACATCACCTATCTGAGAAAAATCCCCCAAGATATGATACTTCTGAAGTATGTGCTTCATCTGCTGATGCGACCTTGGATCTTTTGAAAGATCCCCTGCTGTAGTATTATCACAGTATAGTGTAAAGGGATCTTTACATCTAGGTATCACATCTAGCTCCTGGATGAAACTTTGCATCAAAAATACTTCTTTAGCTAACACATAAGTTGAGATATACTTGGAATCTGTTGAATAATCTACGACCATTCTCTTCTTTGCGCTCTTATCGATCAATGCACCTCTATTAAAAGTGGACATGTATCCTATTTGTGACTTCAGGACATCTTGATCAGTCTAGAAACTAGCATATGCATATCCTCTGATGATTAGTTACTAATCTCCTCTATAAACTAGGAACATGTCCTTAGTATGCCTCAGATACTTTAGGATGGTCTTGACTGCCATCCAATGGTAGTCACCTGGGTCAGGTTGAAATCTATCTACCGTACTCAAAGCGTCGGCAACATCCAGCCAAGTACATAGCATGGGATACATGACTGACCCAATCGCTGATGTTTATAGTGTCCTTGACATTATATTTCTTTCCTCACCTGTCTGAGGGAACATTTTCTTGGAAATATGAATTCCATGTGATGTTGGAAACAATCCCCTCTTGGATTGTTCTGTACTAAATCTATTCAGTATATTATCAATGTATGTACTTTGACATAGGCCCAAAAATCTCTTGGATCTATCATGGTGAATATTTATCCCAAGAATATATGTTTCCTCTCCCAAGCCCTTCATGGAGAAGCATTGATTCAACCATGCCTTAATAGACTATAATACTAGTATCTCATTTCAAATAAGCAATATGTCATCAACATATTCTATTAGAAAAATGATTGCACTCCCACTAAACCTTTTATAGAAACAAGTCTCACATTAATTCTTGATAAAACCAAATTTTGTTATTGCTTCATCAAAACAAATGTTGCATGACCTGGATTCTTTCTTTAATCCATAAATGTATTTATTCAACTTTCATACCTTATTGGAATCCTTTAAAGTCGTAAACCCTTCATGTTGTGTCACATAGACATCTTCCTGAAGGTTCATGTTAAGGAAGGTTGTTTTGACATCCATTTTCAAAATCTCATAGTCATTGTAAACTACAATAGAAAGTATAATTCTGATGGAATTAAGCATTGCAATTGGTGAAACAATTTCATCGATGTCAATTCCTTTACTCTGTTTAAACACTTTAGAAACCATTCGTTCCTTATAGGTACTGACTTGTCCTTCCATGTCCAATTTCTTCTTGAATACCCATTTTCAACCAACATTCTTTACATCAACCGGAGGATCCACCAAAATCCATACTTGGTTTTGATACATGGAATCCATTTCTAAATTCATGGATTATTTCCTCTTGGAAATGTCTTTTCCACTCACTACTGCCTTGTAGTTTATAGGATCCTTATTATCAACTAATAATGAGTCACTATCCTTGGTAACTAGAAAACTGTACCATTCCATTTCTCTAACCTCTCTTGTAATCCTACACAGTTATTGTGTCTCAGAAATAGATTCTTCTTCCATGGGGATTTGTGGAATCTGTTCATGTACCAACTCTTATGTACCTTGAGACTCAACTTCATCGAAGTCTATCTCGCTCCCACTATCGCTTTTGGAGACGTGCTCCCTCTCAAGGAATATGGCATGTCTTTCCACTATAACCTTTTTGTATGAGGGGTTTTATAGGTAATGTCCCCTTGTTTCCTTAGGGAATTCTATAAAGGTACACGTTGTGCCACGGGGTGTGAGTTTGTTAACTAATGAGGCCTTAACAAACACTTCGCTACCCCACACATGTAAATTCAATAACATAGCTTTTCTTCCACTCCAAAACTCATATGGAATACCATTAATCGATTTAGTTGGTACCTGGTTTAGTATGGGAGCCACTGTTTGTAACGCATATCCCCAAAAGGATAATGGAAGACTCGCATGACTCATCATTGATCTCACCATGTCCAATAGGGTGTGGTACCCCCATTTGTTCACACCATTCCACTAAGGTGTGTCTGGAGGAGTGAGTTAGGATAGGATCCCAAACTCTCGTAAATAATCAATGATGTCCTTATTAATATATTCTCCACCTCAGCCTGTGCGGACTTTCTTAATATTTTTACCAAGCTAGTTCTCAACTTCATTCTTGTATTTGTTGAACTTTTCAAAAGAATCCAACTTATACCTCATTATGTATATATATTCATATATACTAAAAGTTATAAATTATGAGTACCCTCCCCTTGATTCAACTAGAAATGGTCCCCACATATCGGTATGAACCAATTTAACAAGTTCTTTACCCCTTTCACCTTTCCCACTAAATGGGGATTTCGTCATTTTTCCTTTTAAACATGCATGACATACACCAAGTGGTTTTAGTTTGAAAGAATCTAAATATCCATCTTTATGTAAAATTGACATGTGTTTCTCATTTATAATACCTAGCCAGTGATTCCAAGTTTGGGTATAGTATGAGTCATTAGAATTATCTTTATTATAGATTTCTATTACTTGGTTTGTATAATCCAACATGTAAAGACCATTTTATAAATGTTCCCTACCAAACCAAATGTTATCTTTGTAAAAAAAGAAACATTAAATTCTAAAAATGAAAAAAAAAATCCATCTGAATCTAATCTGGATTTGTAAATATTTTTTTTTCGTAACAGAAGGCACATAATAACAACCCTTTAACACCAAGATCATCTCAGTTCAAAATGTGAGGTGGTAGTCCCCGATAGCTACAGCTGTAAGTCTGGCTCTATTGGATGCTTGAAGATCTACCTCCCCTCATCCAATCTTAATAAATCTACTTGGTTCATGTATTTGGATACATATGTGAGCACCAAAAATTGTATCTAATACCCAATCTATTGAAAAAGATAGATTGCATTTGATAACAAATACAACGAAAGCTTCCCCTTGCTTATTAGGATGGGTGCAGTTCTTCTTCCAATGGCCCTTCTTACCACATGTGAAACAAAGAGCCTCATGTTCCCTTGCCTCCCCTTTGATCTTCCTTTTCTTGGAATGCTGTGAAGAAGTTTTGGTCTTAAATATCTCCGCCTTCCATTTCCTTATATTCACCATAAGGATAGAAGTCTTTTCATGCTTCATGTCTTTTTCCACTTGGCGAATGAGGATAATAAGATCAGATAGAGACTTCTCAATGTTGTTTATATTGAAATTGACAAAAATGTTAGAGAAACTCTGAGGGAGTGATATGGGAATGAGATCGGTGACTAGTTATTTTGGGAGTTTAAACCCTATTACCTCTAGGAACTCAATGTATCCAATGATCTTGACTACATGAGGCCCAGGCAGGGAACCTTATCCAAGAATACTCTGATAGAGTGCCTTAGATATCTCAAACCATTCTTCTCTTTCTCTCCCCTAGTAAAGACCATAGAGATGCTCGATCGTGATATAAACATCCATGTTTTCATGAGACTTCATGATCTCACTAGAAATTAATGATATCATCAATCATTGAACATATCTTGCACCATTCATATGTTTCTCATAGAGTAGGAAATTCTCATCACTTGCCTCTTTGGTAGTCTGATCAGGTAATGTTGAATCCAACATTTAAGACTTCCGTTCATGGAGTAGGATAACCCGAAGATGTCTAAACCATTCCTGGATGTTACTACAAGTGAGGACATTGTCATTATCTAGAATTTATTGTAGGGATAGTTTGGTTGATGGGTTTTTCGTTTATATTCTACAATTAAAATAACATATCATTAATACTTTATTGATTACATTTTATATTAAATAAAAAAAATTTATTTACTCTCCAACTATTTTATCAAGTCCCAATAACCCTCACCATTGAACTCAGAATGTCTAGTTTCCATGACATTCTAGTGCCAAGGATCCATATTCCCCTACACATAACCCCAACAAGGGTTGGTCAAGATATTACAAGGTATTTAGGTAGTAAGGCCTTTTCTAACTACGGGATTTCATCTCCTTGATCTATTCGGTGGACTCCCCAATCTTGAAATCATGACTTTGGATTTTCTTAACTCTTTCCCCAAATATTACATCACTTCTAGCAAGAGCTACTCCTCTTACTGTAATATGGTTAAGTCAACCTGAAACATTTCATAAGGGATTCCTGTATAAAAGTATGTGTCCCAACAAGGGTTGGTCAAACACATGGTTTTATTGAGTTTTTCCCTTAATCAAGTAATCAAAGGCTTGGCATGACTTAATATTTTATTTAATGGATTCTTATCTCTTATGCGTGAATTTCTTAATATCAGTATAACATGATTGTTAATATTAAGTGAATTTACTTAAGTGATTAACCATGTCTTGATAATATTTATGCAAAATTCGGGTTGATTTTATTTTTATCTTGCATTCTTGTTTAATTAATTAATTATGTGATCATGACAACAGATCCATAATGATAAACCATGCACTGACATAAATAAAATAAAGAGAATGATCCTGATATTTTCTAATGGTTATTTTATCTAGCAGTTGACAAACTAACCCTGACCTGGGGGAGAAACATATTGAACCTTTTGGGTTCATGTTTATAGCTTTCCACCTGTCTGCCTCTGTATCTCCTGGTATTGGTTTCGTCTCAGCTTCAGTTTGAACAGCCTCCACTAGCTTGGGAGTTACATCCATTACATCTGCCTTTTTTTAACTCACATGTAGATGAGGGGTTAAAAGGGGGTTTACATAAAAGAACCCTTGTGCATGCAGGCCCGACATATTAATGAGGAGAAGGCTTTTAGGAAAACAAATTTTATTTAAATAAATAAATTAAAAGAAACCATCAACATTCAAAGGTCTTGGTCTATCTCATGATCATCCATACATGAAACGATATTTACGCATAAATAAAACTAGCATTCAATTCTTTAATCGTTCTTGTTTATGATAAATCACGCTCAAATAAATTAATTATCATCTTTAATTAATCAATTATTTTATCTTAACCCCTTTTCTAAATTTCACTAAGATTCACATCCATCATAATTTTAAACTAATAAATTCATTTAAAATTATCTTTGTATGTAACTTGTACCTTGGAGACAACCTGATGAATTCCCCTTCATAACTATCCAATAAGTAGAAATGAACATTACGCAGTTGTTAAATTAAACACACACACACACACACATATATATATATAACACCTATCATGTGTTTTTCCTCAGTTGTACTCCTACACTATGGTACACATATCAAGGGTTTGTATAATATAATAATAAATTTTAATAAATCCGCGTAATTTGGATGAGTACACAGTGTGTAGTTCTAACTACATGACATGTACTATCGTTCACCATCCATCCAAAGTACTTGCCCAGGGACATGGCATGTAGATGAACTTTGGAAATATTCAGAGTATTGAGCGTGTTCAGTGGGCCACATGATGTGTAGAATCTATGTTACATAGTTTCCAGCTGGGCAAGACGTGTATGGGGTATATGGTCCAACCCTAACCCGAAGGGACTATACACTGTGTCTATTGGGCCACATGCCATGTAATATGTAAACCAGATTCCACATGTTCCTTGTCAACACACAAAGTCATTAAGACTCAGAAAAACTCCAAGGACATGACTTTCTTTGGCGGACCAGAACCGGTGCATTGAACCTTGACTACACAACATGTACTACTGAATAAATGTCGTGTGTTCTGGTGTTGTACGGCCAGGAACATTGGGCACCTCGAGATGAGACCCACTTTTTATTTTAATCAAAATTAAAAGAAAAGATCATTTATATAAGGTTAACGAGAAACAAAAGATAAGGAACAAATCTCGAGATTCAGATTTATAGAACTTTTAACATGAATTTAAAAAACTAAATTATTTAATGCGTAAATCATCAACAAAATATTTAAATAATTATAAACTATGATGTAACCCCCTCTGATACCACTTGAAGGTTCTAGGAGTACCAGATGTGTGGTTGGGATGGAACCCAACTTTTATTTTTACCATGATCAATGATTATTTTGGGATCAATACGATGATGAACTCTAGTATCCATGGAATAGAATTAAAGATTTAGATAAAGAAAAAAGAGTCCCAAAACCTTTAGAGAGGATCTTGAACATCATGTTTATAATTAATTTAATTAATTTAATAAAGAAAAGAATACTTGGATCTTCAGTATTTTCTTCTTTCTTGATGTTGATCATTCGGAATGGCCCTTACGGATTATGTCATTGCACTTTCCAGGATCCAAAATAGAATCCCTCTAGCGGTGATCCACATGTGCTCTGATGGCCTCCGATTGACACCACTCATTCTCTAGGTGCTAGAGTAATGAAGCGAGTTTCTTGTGTCGGTCATTCTTGATCGCTTATTCTTCAGGCTTAAATAATGTCTCTCAATCTTGAGAGGGGTGGGAAGAAGATTCGAGAGAGAAATTGTTTAGCTCAACAATTCTCAATTCACCAAGTGTGTGGTGTGTTCACCATGGGACAATAGACATACTTGTCTATTTATATTCATGGAACATCAGTTATAATAATTAATTACATAACATCAATTAAATATATTCACGAACTTACAGAGAACCTATGCTCATAATAATAATAATATTGCATCATTATTCATGGTGTACCAACTTGCATTAAATAGAATTAAATTCTACATCAAAAAATAATAGCAGTGTCATTATTTTTTTAACTTGTGCCAACTAATAATTATTTACCATCTTGAAAATAATTATTTTACTACCGAACTGGCCTTGGTCCACTCGAAATCCACTTCCATTTATTGAACACCCAAATAAATAAATAAATAATTTATTCTCTCAAATTAATATTTTATTTACAAACTAGTAAATAAATAAATATTAAATGTTCAATAAAATAAATAAATATATTTAATTTAATTTATGAGATAATCTTAACTTGAAAAAAATTATTCCACGGGCATGAGAATAATATTTATTTCATTAATGAAATTTAAATAGAATTTAATCGAGACCACCAAAAACACTTGATGTGTGACCCTCTAGGATTCTTTCTCATTTCCATTAGGCAGACTTTCCTAAATTCCAAGAGTACTATCTAGTAACGGGTCAAAGAACCCAAGAGAAAGAACGTAAAGTTGAAACAACAACATCCACATACGAATTCTCACTGTGTAATATAATCCCTTTGTCATGATATCTCATCAAGAAGGTTTCATGATAGTGTCATCAACTTTAATGGTTGATACTTCATTCTTTGACTACCTGAAATAAACTCATCATTACACCATGGCCATGGAATTTCGCACGAAGGTTATATTTCAATCAAATAGTCGAGATATCAACTTCCATAAATGGAAGGGACAAATCCTTCCTTGACTTATCCATTAATAACACACCACTCGTGACACATCCAACTTACCCTACATCCCACAAACTGTCTGTATGACGGGTTTCATCAATAAATAAATGTGCACGTGTCATGAAATGTATTATTATAATCTTAAAGTCTAAGTATTGTTACACACAATCGTAGATAGAAATATCTGATGACACCAAAACATGCAGAATTCCTACTGGTGGGTCAGTTCTCATAATCTCTTATCTTGTAGATTACCAAGTGAGAACTTCATGAGAGGAATTCCCATCTTCTTACGAGTACTCACACCTAACGGTCTGCATGATATGTGTCCCATCATAGTATGTCATCCAATAGTATAAGTATATTTATGAATATTATTATAGCATTTCAAGGTGCTCATCATAGTGGGGAACTTCCATGACCTTATCAATGAAACCAATACTCTAGGACATTATTAAGTCATAGTCATGCAGAACAACAAACAATATGTAATAATAAATTGAATATCCATTTAATCAAAGTAAAACCTATCATTTCTTGGACACCAACTCCTTCAGGGAAGGGATTTTGGATTTATTGTTTGGCCAAAGTAGGCCATGTGAGAACCTTTTGATTCCTTAGAGTGCATAGGCTAGTCGAGATGGCCATGGGATGACTGTCCCTACCCAAATAAGATGTGATTATTTATGTGGGTATACCTTGTAGTAATTGATGAAAAGTTTGGGTATAAGAAATGGTCTTTGACGGATTGGGAATTTAGATTGGTTTGTTATATCCATCTCATGTGATGACTGTGTGAATTTACCTATAACGGTAGTGAGGTCAAGACATGAATCTATTGAAACAAATAGATCCCATGTAAAATGAGTTATAGGTGATGAAAAAGAGAAAATATTGGGGATGAGGATTCCAAGTGAGGGGTTTTGTTTTATGGTGCAACCCACGAGACTCCAATGGGTGTCCTGGTGATATAAAGACCCTAAAAAGAGAGTGTAAACAAGAATGGGTAGTGATTATCATGGGTGTAACTTTAGAAATTGGATTGATTATATATCAATAATAAGGCATATGTGGATATAAATGAGATGGTTTGGGTGGGATGCATCACCCACCATGATATATTTAGATATATAGGATTCCTTGAATTTACTCCTTTGATTTAGTTGTATGCCTAAAATTGTGTGAATTGATTTCCTAAAAGAGTATGTCACTAAGTTTCTAGGTGGCCATATTTCCTAGAAGGGTAAACCTCAGGGATTTCGGATGACCTAATTTCCCAGTAGTATATGCCCTTAGGTTTTTGGATGATATGATTTCCTGATATGGTACAAATCTGTGTTTCTGGATGACTTATTTTCCTGGTATTATATTCCCCTTAGATTATGGATGACTTGATTTCCTAGAATAGTAAACCATTTAGTTTTCATATGAATTTATTTCTCTGAAGGGTAAACAACTAAGTTTACAAAAGACATTATTTTTTATTAGGGTGTGGATATTCCCTAGAGTTTTAAGATGACATGGTATTGGTTGGTATTATTATGTGAAATTCTCAGAGACACCTAATAATGTAACGAACCAAACTATTATAAGTGAAATTTCCATTATAATTTAATTAAATATATTATTTTGTAAAATGGATATAGAAAACACATGAAGTCCATTTTTTTATTATAATGATTATTAAGCATCATTACCGTTGATAATATATATATTGAACATAGATCAAATTTCTAGTATAAATATAGGGTTTTAATAAATCCTTTTGACACATAAAAAAAGGTGATGACCTCAACAAGTAGGATTGTTCCCTATGAAGCCCATTTATCAGAGATTCCAAGGGAGATAAAATTTCTAGTCATTTCCTTATTCCAATCCCATATGGATATCTTACAACCTAAGAATGAGTGAAATAGCTTACAGGACAAGTTCAAACTCATTGAGATCACAGCCCAAGACATGTTCACTGAATGGCTCCAGGAAAGCCATTCCATCACACACCTTAATTTTAGGGTGTATGCTGATGTTATAAAGGAATATATATCAATACCCTATCATTCTGATTTGGTAAATTGTTTTTTCATAGCGTAAAGAATATAATAGATCTAATTTTAATTTTTGAATCACAAATAGTATTTTTTTTAATATTCAAGTTGAATTTAGAAATATATTTTTATAAATTTATAAATATTATTTTAATAAAATATTATTTTTAAAAATATTTTTGTGACATCCCGGTTCCGGAAGCCACCCAGAGGCGTTCCGTACTCGGTTGGTCACATGGCCTCAAGCGCATTTCCCTGAACGCCATAGGCTACCTACTAGAAGCGAGGGCCTTGGGTGTGATAGTGGGGAAACTATTCCCTCATTGGTAGAGTACACAGTGGAAGTAAACTACTCATACAATAGTGGAAGCAGTAAATATCCAACAATAGTAAACAGTGGAAGAATAAAGCAATAAACAACTGGAGTACACATACATATATGAAATGATGTCTGAAACATATGTCTAGGAAAGCATCCAAAAAAGCCACAATTCTATAAATACAATAGTTCAAACCAAAGTAAAAGAGAAAGGTAAACAGATAAACTCCTCAGCATCGCAAGCATCGACTTGATCCCATGCTCTCCTACTCCAATGCAATCAAGTACCTAAAGTCGAAGGGTTCTTTACCTTGTCTATACCTACAGCAATATAATATGTTTGGGCCCAAAAGCATGACCCAAATAGGATGTGAGACTAAATCATAGTAGGCAACCACCTGAAGATCTGTGCCTAATAGTCAGTGAGCATATGGAAGGTAATAATACAGTAAGTAGTAAACAGTAAACTATAAAAAACAGAAAACAGGATGATACACAAAAACAAACAATCCACAGATCAACAAGCAGTAGTGAAGTAAACCGCTAACCACAAATAGGAATCTCTCTGGGAAGTACTCACAGCCATCCCCTCTGGACCTATCCAAGAAGTAACAACAACCCTCAAGGTAGTACACTCAGCCTAACCCCTCTAGTTTGGTCATATGAAATTATAAGACTCTCTGAGGAAGCATGCTCAGTCAATTCCACTTATAGTTTAAGGTAGTCAGGGACTCTATGAGGAAGATAACGTGGTCTAATCCCCTTATAGCCCCAAGGTCTAGAGACTCTCTGAGGAAGCTCACTCAGTCAATTCCTCCTATATCCTCAGGTCTATCACAAACTCTCTGAGGAAGTTCACTTGGTAAATTCCTCATATATCTTGGAATGGTTTAAGGAAATTCAAACAAAACACAAAATCTCCGAGGAAGCTCACTCGGTCTACCCCCATATAGTCTATAAAGCTCAAGACTCTCTGATGAATCTCACTAGGTCTATCCTATTGTATTCTATAATATCCAAGACTCTCTAGTAAGATCACTCGGGCTTTACCCTATAGTCTATAATGTCCAAGACTCTCTGAGGAAGCTCACTCGATCTATCCTCTTATAGTCTATAGCACTAGGTTCTCACGGACCTATGCCAGTTAGTGCATAATAATGCTATAAGGCCAAAGTAAACCTACAGAGATACTTGGCTAATTAGTCTATATCAAAACAACTATGTCAGGAAATAGCACTCCATCCTACGGTCACAAGGCATGGAAAATAGGTATAACGGCCAAAGGCCAAAAGGTCGAAAACAGAAAAAAGGAATGGGCAAAACATCCAAGCATATAAATTATCCTCATACATAACCAAATTTCCTCTACACAAACATACAACCAAGGCAGGAAAACAATAGGGGAAAAACAGTAAACACGCAATACCCCGTTCAAGGGTATTAGTGGAAATTTCACATTAAACTCAACGACGTCGAACAGAAAGGCAAAAACCACCTACCTTGATGCTAGGAGATCAATATACATGAAACAAGAGGATTGAATCTTCTTAGAATGTCATAGATCTATGAAAATGCACAAAATGTTCAACCCAAGATAACTTTCAAAGGAGGAGGAATTGGAAAATGATACTCTAGAAGAAGGGAGAGCTTACCGATGTGATTCCAACACAATCGACGTTGGTTGATTCAGAGAACGGATGGAGGCACGGGGGCTTGGAGAAGTTCTGAAGCTGTACAGTCTCTCCTGGTCGAATAACACCTAGAAGAAGATAGTTCTGGCGTTAAGACGCGATGTCGGTGCATTTAATGAGAAAAATAAAGTACACGGCGTGTACTTTTAGAGTACACGGTGTGTATTAGGATTTTATGTACTTTGCATTAAGAGGCCTCCACATCACCCCACATGACTGTGTGTTTGGCCCGGACACGGCTAGAACACGGCCTCGTGCGGCATTGAAGTACAAGGTGTGTACTTATAAAGTACACGGCGTGTACTTCAAAAATTTCCAGAAACTCCTCTTTTCTCAAAAACTCTAGAAAAAGGAAAAACATAGCTGAAAAGAAGTTCCAGGTTCTTACAAACTTCCCTAATTAAAAAAATTCATCCCCAAAATTCCCTAGCAAAGCGTAAAAGAAGAAAACCCGAATAGCTCTGGCCATTGTGATCATACATCGGTCTCCCTCTCCCAAGTCTCGTCCTGTACTCACCTGTGAGGCCATAGCACCCATACCAGAGGAACAGACCGGCCATGGAGAACCTTTTTACTGTGATCGAAAATTCACATAGGATGCTCCTCAAATGATGCATCCACTTCGAGCTCAACCTCCTCAAGTTGAAATACATGAGACGGGTCTGAAAAGTAACGTCAGAGCTAAGAAACATGTAAGAAGTCGTGCATAGCTTAGTACCTCTGAGGTAACTACAACTGAAAGGAAACCGGCCCAAATCTCTCCAACACCTTAAACGGCATGACGTACCATGGTGAAAGCTTACCCTATCTATGAATTTCCTTATGTCCCTACCTCAGTGCGACATGTAGAAAAACCTGATCCCCAATCTCGAACTCCAGAGGTCGTCTCCATTGATCAACATAAGACTTTTTTCAAGACTGTGTTGTTGCCATCCCCTTCCGAATAAACTATATCAACTCTGAGGTCTCCTGAACAAGACGAGGTCCCAGAAATGCTTCCTCCCCTACCTCCATCCAGCATAAAGGTGATCGGCATGGCCTACCGTACAAAGCCTCATAAGGTGTCATCTGAATAGTCTCCTGAAAATGGTTGTTGTAGGAGAAATCCAAAAGAGGTATATGCTTCTCCAAAGAACCTATAATGTCCATAATGTAAGCTCAGAGCATATCCTCAAGCACCTGAATCGTATGCTTGGACTGGCCATCTAACTGGGGATGGTATGTTGTACTCAAAAGTACCTATATACCCAAAGCCTTCTAAAGCCCCTGTCGTACCCAAGAAGTAAAATGAGTATCCCTGTTTGAAATAATGGATTGCGGAACCCCTTGTAAACATACGATCTCTTGGATGTACAACTGTCCCAACTAGTCAACACTAAAGGTCTTCATGATCGGTAAGAAGTGATCAACCTTCGTAATCCTATCGATGAAAACCCAAATAGCATCATTCCCTCGAGGTGACCTCAACAAACCAGTCACGAAGTCCATCATGACATCATTACACTTCCACTCATGAATGGGTAACTGCTGCAAAAGACCAACTGGTCACTGATGCTCTTCTTTCACCTAATGACAAGTGGAACACCTCATGACAAAACCAACAAAATCTCTCTTCATATCTAGCCACCAATACTGGAAGTGCAGATCATGATACATCTGGGTGACGCCAGGATGAACTGCCCAAACTGAGGAATGAAAATCCTTCATCAGCTCTTCGCATATGTCTCCTGGCACCCATACACGTCCCTGGAAACACAAGATCTCATTCTCACCCACTTTCCATCCAGAAAGAGGGTCCTCTTCTGACACACTCTCTTGCAGGACTATGCCTTCTGAGTCTGATAGCAACCTCATCCGTACCTGATCAAGAATTGTAGAGGTAATAGCTACAGAAGATAGAAAGGTATCCCCCTGTCTGTCGTGAACCTCCAAATCCATCTTAGAGAACAAAACCATAATCTGCCACTCAATGATGGACTCTTGAACTGCCTATATCTGATTTCTCCTGCTCAAAGCATCAGCCACTTTGTTTCCCTTTCCCAACGTATAGGAAATCTCAAAGTCGAAGGACTGAAGATACTCGACCCACCAACACTGTCTCAAATTCAAATCATGAAGAGTGAATATGTACTTGAGACTCTTGTGGTCAGTAAACACTTAAAAGTTCTCTCCCAAAAGATAATGTCTCCAACAGCATAAGGCATGAACAACAGGTGCCAACTCTAGGTCGTGTGTCAGGTAATTCCTCTCATGTGGCCTCAAATATTGAGACTCGTACGCTACGACTCCATCTCCCTGCATAAGCATAGCTCCCAACCTGATACCTGAAGCATCACAGTAAACCATATAGCTCTGGCCTAGTTCTGGAAAGACTAGTATCGGTGCTGACGTCATCCTCCATTTCAGATCCTAAAGGGCCGACTCACAGGAATCTGACCATAAGAACTTTTCCCCTTTATTGGTCAGACCTGTCGGTGGTGCTGCTAGGAGTGAAAAGTTTTGTATGAAACGCATGTAGTATCAAGCCAGCCCTAGAAAACTTCGCACCTCATATACATTCTTCGGCTGCTCCTAGGAAACTACAGCTCTCACTTTCTCTGGGTCTACTGATACTCTTGTCTCTGAGATAACATGACCCAAGAAGATAATTTGATCCATCCAAAAGTGGAATTTAGAGATCTTATCATATAACTGATTCTCTCTCAGTGTACTGAGAATGATCTCAAGATGTGTATCATGGTCGTGTCATGTGTGAGAGTACACCAAGATGTCATTCCCGAAAACCACAACGAAGGAATACAAGTATGGATGGAACACACGGTTCATCAGTGCCATGAAAACTGCAGGCGCGTTCGTGAGACCAAACGACATAACCATATACTCATATAGACCATAACTACTCCGGAAAGTTGTAAGAGGTATATCATATGGTCTAACGCGCAACTAATGATAACCAAATCTCAAGCCAATATTTGATAACACTCAGGCTCCTTGAAGCTAATCAAAGAGATCATCGATCCTTGGCAAGGGATATCTGTTATTGATCGTCAACTAATTTAGCTTCCGATAATCCAGACAAAGCCCAAGGTTTTCGTCTGCCTTCTTTGCAAACAGGATAGGCGAACCTCATGGAGATGTACTGGGTCGGATGAAACCCTTTGGCTCAAATCCTCTAAATAATTCTTGAGCTCCTGCAACTCAGGTATAGCCATCCTATAATGAGGAATGGACACCAATGCTGATCCTGGAACGAGCTCAATCGAGAATTCTACCTCACGCTCTGGAGGAATACCTGAAAAGTCCTTTCGAAATACATCCCTAAAACAATACACCACTGGAGGAAAGTCTAACTGTGAAGTCCCCTAGTCATCTAGATATAGACTAGCAATCTGGGCTATAACTCCTCCAAGCCCAAGATTCTAGGGTCCTGCTCGACCCGCCTGGACATCCCACTCGCCTCTATGAAGAAAGGATCCACCCTCTGGTGATTCGAAACTCACCCTACAGCGATAGAAATCGATGACTGTCTGGAAGGGGACTAACCAGTCCATTCCAAGAATGACATCATAGCTTGTCATCTCTAGGACATAGAGGTCCCATAAGAAGTGACACCCTTCAACCACAAGAGGGAACTCTCTGCACTGACATACTCTAACCGTTCCAGTCCCCAATGGTGTGTCTAGATTCAAAGTATCGGTAGAGGAAAATATGCAGAGCCCAAGGCTCTCCATAACAGCAACAGAGATAAAGCTATGTGTAGCACTAGTATTGAAAATAGATGCAGATAAAACTGAGGATACTAATATTGTACCTCGAACTGTGGAAGGTCTGGGATCCTGTTCTTGATGGCTCTACTCCACGGTGAAAGTTTGTCTTGTACTACGGCCCTGCGACCCTGCCTGACCACTCTGATCCGATCCACTCTGCTGTCATTGGTAACCTATTAAATGACCCCCACGGCCGCAACCTCCACCTCAGCCCGCATGGCCGAAATAACTCCAGTTCCCAGACTTGTGAGAAATTGGCGATGCATCTCCTGAATGTGGGGTCATAGAAGAACCCCTACCACCAGCTGTAGGTGATGAGATCTGACAAAAATGCTGAAGATGGCCCATCTTTCTGCAAGATCAGCACTCTATCGGGTCACTCTGGCATTGAGGAATAGTATGCCCACTCCTCCCGCATTGGTAGCATACCACATGGCTGCTCGAAGATAGATTCTTCCTACTCTGATCTCCTCGAGCAGACTCCCTATAGAGCTTCCTGCAATCAGTAGGAGGAACACTGACTCTGGATGACGAACCGCCCTGGCTCACTGCTCCAGAATCCCTCAGATTGCGCTCTGTGATCAGTGTCTGGTTCACAATAGAGGATATCGAAGTCAACCTAAACATGTTCGCCTATGAGAGAATGGCGTGCCTCAGACCATCCTTGAACTTTAGTGCAAGGAACAGCTCATTGCCTCTTAGAATCAGAATGAAACGCTGCAACTCGTTAAAGCGAGACGAGTACTCCATAATAGAAAGAGTACCCTGCTCCAGACTCATAAACTCTTGGTCTCGATTGGCCCTTAAGGTCTACAGGTATAATTAATCATAGAAGATGCACCGAAACTCATCCCAAGTCATACTCTGTTAGTGCCCTGACTATGAGATCACCTCCCACCACCTCTTGGCGGAGTCCTAGAGAATATAGGTAGCGAGCTTCACCCTCTTCTCTATAGGTATCTCCAGATGCTCGAAAATTGTCAGTGTGGCCTCTAGCCATGACTCTGTAGCCTGAGGTCCTCCATCCCCTGAGAAAGTAGAAGGATGTTGCTGCTGGAAAACCCGTGTCAATCCTTCCATCGATGGGGTAGGAGATGGCCCTCCCTGGATGTTCTACATAATCCTCAGAAATACTTCCTTAAACTGCACATCGGCGCCTGCAACTGGTATAACTGTTGGTTCCAAGACTGGCACAACAGGAGGATCTGCAGGAGGTCCCTGATCGGCCATATCCGGTGTCTGATCACCGTCTGGTAGCTAACGTACAACCAGAGGATGTCTCAGTGGCATAACTTTGAAAGGTCAAAAGCACACCATAGATCAGTATTATTAAAGACTGAGAACATAAGAGTACAAGATGGGAACAATAGAAAGAAACATTCAAGTTTTACAAAACACGACTACACGATGTGTATAAAAACTACACAGCGTGTTCTTTTAATCCATTCACATGGGCGTGTACATAATCCACAACTGGTCATGCAACGCCCCAACCACACAGCATGTTGTCCCCACACATGGCATGTAATTGAACTCTACTCCCCTGCCCGAGTCTCTTTACTCGGATAACCCAAATGGTCTTCTTAATCCCAGATTACACGGCATGTTCATGAAGGACACGGTGTGTACTAGCTAAGTTTCAACGACCCGTGTAGTTAGTTACACGGCCGGCTACACGACTCACTCTACACAGTGTGCTCCATGGGAACACGGCATGTACATGAAGGCTTTCCCAGGCCCGTGTTGTTGGTGACATAGCTAGGTACAAAGGTCACTCTACATGGCGTGCTCCCTGTGCACATGGCGTGTACTTGAAGGTTTTCCCAGACCAGTGTTGTTTGTGACACAGGCGAGTATTTATGGCACAGCGTGTGAAAACAGGACACGGCGTGTAAATTCAAAGTTTCATCCATCCGTGTCATTAGTCACACGGGTAGACACACGGTCACTACAACACGGCGTGTACTCACCATACACGGCCTGTTCCTGAATATTTTTTACAACACCGTGTTTCTTCCCGCACATTCAGTAACATGGATTAAAAACTACACGCCATGTATTCATAAAGTACACACCATGTATTCTGGTTTTTTCTGGGCAGTAGCTCCGAAACTGCTTCGGAGCCCATAAAACACAGAAAAACAAGCATGAAGGTGCTAAATTCCAATCTGTGAGGGACCATACTCCCTTAGAATCAAATCTTTTCATCTCCTATATATCATATTCAAGGAAAACAAGTCAATTATCCACCAAGTTCCGATTCATGTGGGTCCATAACACCTCAAGAATCTAAATTTGGTGCTCATTCAAGTAAATCTCTACACAAACAATACCCTATCAAATAGAAGATATTCTATCAAAGAATCTATCGCAACAACATGCATAATCTACACGACATCTATCACAACAAAAATAAATCGCTAATGCATCCTAGATGGCATGGAAAGAATGCATGGAATGTGATTTCTAACAAGTGCCTATATGATGCATGACATGGAATACTCTCATCTCATCGGGCTGCGATAGAAATAGAACCGTAATAAGGACAACAGTAACAGCACAAATCATATGAATCACCCAACGGTGAAATCAAATCAACAGTAAAAGTGCAAACCAATAAAACTGTAATAAACGAGGTAGTATGGCTTTTCCCTGTACATGGGTTAGCTGCTCCCAAGAATAGCTTATTACCAAGTACCTATTTCGTCCTACACCTAGGTATAGGCTCTAAATAGTAATTCAAGAGCAAAAAATTCCTCTGATACCACTTTTTAACATCTCGGTTCTGGAAGCCACCCAGAGGCACTCCATACCTGGTTGGTCACATAGCCTCAAGTGCATTTCCCCGAATTCTAGAGGCTACCGACTAGTAGAGAGGGCCTTAGGTGTGATAGTGGGGAAACTATTCCCTCACTGGAATAGTACACAACGGAAGTAAACAACTCATACAATAGTAGAAGAAGAAAATATCCAACAATAGTAAACAGCATAAGACAAAAGCAATAAACAACTGGAGCACACATACATATATGAAATGATGCCTGATACATATGTCTAGGAAAGTAGCAAAACATGTCACAACGCTGTCAGTACAATAGTACAAACCAAAGTACAAGAGATAGGTAAACAGATAAAGTCCTCAGTATTGCAAGCCTCGTTTTGGTCCCATTCACTCCTACTCCAATGAAATCAAGTACCTGAAGTCGAAGGGTGATTTCCCTTGTCTATACCTGCAGCAATATAATCTGTTTGGGCCCAAAAGCATGACCCAAATAGGGTGTCAGAATAAATCCCAGTAGGAAACCACCCTAAGATTTGTGCCTAACAGTTAGTGAGCATATGGCAGGTAATAATATAGTAAGAAGTAAACAGTAAACAGTAAACAACAAACATGATGATACACAACAGCAAACAATCTACAGATCAACAAGAATCAGTGAAGAAAATTGCTAACCATAAACAGGAATCCCTCTAGGAAGTACTCACAGTCATCCCCTATAGTCCTATCCAAGATGAACCAACAACCCTCTGGGCAGTACACATAGCCTAACCCATCTGGTTTGGTCATATGAAATTATAAGACTCTCTAAGGAAGCATGCTCAGTCAATTCCCCTTACAGTCTAAGGTAGTTAGGGACTCTCTGAGGAAGATCATAGGGTCTAATCCCCTTATAGCCCCAAGGTCTAGAGACTCTCTAAGGAAGCTCACTCAGTCAATTCCTCCTATTTCCTTAGGTCTATCACAAACTCTCGGAGGAAGCTCACTTGGTCATTTCCTCCTATATCTTGGAGTGGTTTAAGTAAATTCAAACAAAACACAAACTCTCCAAGGAAGCTCACTCGGTCTACCCTTGTATAGTATATAAAGCTCAAGACTCTCTGAGGAAGCTCACTCGGTCTATCCTCCTGTAGTCTATAATATCCAAGACTCTCTGGGATGCTCACTCGGCATGTCCCCTATCGTCTATAATATCCAAGACTCTTTGAGGAAGCTCACTCAGTCTATCCCTTTATAGTCTATAGCACCAGGTTCTCACAACCCCATGCCAGTCAGTGCATAATAATTCTATAAGGCTAAAGTAAACCTACAAACTACTTGGATAACCAGTCTACAGCATAACAAGCATGTCACGAAACGACACTCCATCCTACGGTCACAAGGCATAGAAAATAGGTATAACGGCCAAAGGCCAAAAGGTCACAAATAGAACAATGAATGGGAAAAACATCCAAGTATAGAAATTATCCTCATACATAACCAGATTACCTCTACACAATAATACAAGCAATGAAGGAAAAAAAACAGGGGCAAAACATTAAACATGCAATACCCCGTTCAAGGGTATTAGTGGAAATTGCACATAAAACTCAAAGACTTCAAACAGAAAGTCACAAACCACCTACCTTGCTGCTAGTAGATCAATATACTTGAACCATGAGGCTTGAATCTACAAAGAACGTCATATATCTATGAAAAAGCACAAAATTTTCAACCCACGATAACATGCAAAAGATGAGGAATTAGAAAATGATTCTCTAGAATAAGGGAGAGCTTACTGCTGCAGTTCCAACGTAATCGATGTTGGTTGATTCGGAGAATGGAAAGAGGTACGGGGGCTCGGAGAAGTTTTGTTGTTGTATGGTCTCTCCTGGCCGAAGAACACCTAGATGAAGACGGTTTTGCAGTTAAGACGCGTCCCCGGTGTGTTTAATAAAAAAAAGTATATAGCGTGTACTTTTGGAGTACACAGCATTTACTATGATTTTTCATACTCCTCTTTAAGAAGCCTCTACATCACCCCACATGACTGTGTGTGTGGCTCATACACGGCCTCGCGTGGCATCGAAGTACATGACCTGTACTTCAAAAATTTCCAGAAACTCCCCTTTTCTCAAAAACTCTGGAAAAAGTAAAAACATACCTAAAAAGATGGTCTGGGTTCTTTCAATTTTGTTAAATATAAATTATCATATAATTTTTATAAGGGCAAAAGTAATTTTGAATAATGTTTAAAAACTATTTTTTCCAAACCCATCAATTTTCAATAAATACCGATTTTTATTGTAAATGTAAAAATTGACATATTTAAAAAATTATATGGATAAAATGAATTCTATTTTTGTAATTAGGATGTCAAAATTATCCAATGGTGAATTTTTCATAATTTTCTGATATAGTCGAATTTTTGGGTAAATTTAAATGCAATATAAATATATAGTGTGTTTTATGACATCATAAGGGCCTAATAGTGATGTAACAAACACTATAAAATGGATATTCATAAAAATATTAGTTTTATCTTTAAAATAATTTTATTTTATATTTTTTGGACTTATTTTATAAATACTTATGGAATCCTCCAAAATGTATAATATATTTTATGATTTTACGTTCATTTCATTAATAATGTGACTCACCTCCATATAAGAAAGGAAAATATTTTAATATATTCTACCCATGGCCTTATAAAATAATTTTTTCTACTCTATTTTGTAAAAAACCATGGTAAAAAACCCAGGGTAAGGTTTGAGGTTTTTAATATTTAATTATATAGATTCCAAAACCTATGTTTTTGAAATATTAATGACTTACCCTCTCATTTTCTATATATAAACCAAAACAATCTCCAGCATCTCATCACTCAAAATACTTAGAGCACGTCATTAATTTTTCCTCCCCTCTATAAAATCCTTTAAAGTAACCCCAAACTCTCAAGAATCCCCTCTTCAGTCTTTTGAATTCACACACTCAAGTAAGGGTTCCTTCCTTTCTCATTTTTTTATCTAAGTTTTCTTATATTGTTACACCCATTTATGTTCATTTAAAAATTATGGAGTATGTTTTTACCCCTCCCCCATACTTCCCTTATTATGTTTTAAGGATGAGAGATTCATTTGTCTCTCATTAATCCCTCCCCTGTACACTCATTACCAACCTGAAATTTCATAAGAGTTATTCCATTTCTCTACTTTCATCAATTTTATTTATTATGTTACACCATCTATTTCCAAATTACATACATTGGAAAATGTATTTATATAAAATTATTACTATAAATTTCATGTGTATATAACGAGTGATCCCTTACACTCTCATAAACCCTTTTTGTGAATTTTTATTCCATGTTGTTATGTTGTCGAAATTACACTTTGATTTTCCATGAAAAATCATTGTGTGGTGAATACCATACCCATTCCTATGTTAAGGGTATTCACGTTTATGCACATATACCTTTTTATTGAAGAATTAAATTTATGTATTCCACACTCCTTGATCAAGTAATGAATTATAATGGTGAATGAATCTATATTTTATGATCTATGTGGCACACTTAATCATGAGAATGAAATGAAAGTGACGGGTGAGCCCGAAATTATATAGCACTCAAATGTATTGGGTAATGTTTGGTATCAGGATACAGTATGTTGGGATCGGGTTTTACCTGATTCCTTTAATGTACTTTTTCCACTATGATTTCTTGGCAGTTTATCCTTGACCTATGACACAATGTTTTAGATTTTTGTAAAATTTTAATGTTATGATTATCATGTTATATCATTACTTTATGTTCATGTTTCTTTTATGCTTCATTGATATGCCTATTTTATAACATGTGTTTTCTTCCTCGTGTTATCCAATATTTATTCCCTTACTAGGCTTTATAGATCACCACTTTCTTATATATGTCCTCATGTTATCCCATACAATGTTAAGTACAAAAGAATGTTGTGTTCGTGTAAAGGAAGTTTTCAATAATGATGTTTTATTTCATGTTTTATGTTTTTATGTAATGTTCCTAATTTCCCAAGACACTAGACTTATTAATCCTTCAGGTTGTATTACGTTTAGTTTTATGTCATTAAATAATGTATGAATGGAATATAAAGAACATGGTTTTTATATAGAATTAGTCAAAGTATGTCTAGTCAATATTGGGTGTCACATTACAACCTGAGGATTGATGATGGTTTTTTATTTATGATTTCACAATTTATTTATTTATATTATGAGAATATCACATGTTTAAATTTCATTCAATGGTTATGTATGAGACCATGTAGTTGTTCCCTACTGAGTTTTTATCATACTCTACTTGGGTTGTCATGAATCTTGGTTACCTATGTAGTTTTCTTTGTTTGTTGGTTTAGGTAGGGAAGAGTCTCAGTGTAGCTAATCGGGTAAAACATTTAAAATTGGATTAGAGATTTATGTGAGGTGGGTCTCAGGGATAGAAGTAGGATCATAGTGCCTTTAATTTTATTTTATTTCTTGTATATGTGACCATCCTAATGGATGATTAGTGTTTTATATTATAATGACCAAGATTATATATGAATGTATGCTTCAAAATTCATTTATTATTAATTTATTTTTTATTTCTTCTATATAATTTTATTATTTACTATTATGGATGATGTTTTATTTATTTTCCTATAATTGTGCCCTCTATAATGGGAGTATAGTCTCCCAATGGTAACACTCTAGAACCCCACAACAAGTCAGAAGCCTCTGGTGTATGGGAATTTTTTCTTATGTTCCCAATAGCCTTTGACCCAGTAACTATGGAGTGAGACATGACATGGTGTTATAAAGTGCTATCACAAATTTTATGACATTGATATCAATGATTGTGTCTATGTTTTTTTGGTCTTTCTATTATGGGATATTATAGATGGGTGGCATAAGAATGTTTCGGAGCATATGATGGATATCAAATTGGTGCATAGAAAATACATTATTTTGTAGTAATTCTCAGTTTCTAGGGATATTGGATTGTTATTATTTGTTTTTATTTTTATATTTTTATGATTTCACCTAGAGTGACACACTTATGTTTTGAGATTTATTATTTATGGGGGTTTTATCTCTTGGAATATTGGTAGGAGTCCTATATACATCCAACATATTTGGTTTGTTGGATTCACATGAAAAACATTTATTTCTTGTAATTGATATCACAGATGATAAATTTTAGTTATTTAATGGGTTAATAATAACTTATATGTCATTTTTTGAAATAATTTTTTTGGATTTATTCTACAATATTGAAACAAAGTATATAATATTTTCATAACATTTAGTTTGTATTATATGGATGGATTCTTCCTAAGGATGATGATTATGCAGTACCTTAGTGCATGAGATGTGTAGTAATCCTTGTAGGTCGATACATGCACTAGATGACTTGGAGGTGGACCCCTAGTGGGTGTTCTTGATATTGATTCAAAAAAGAAACATGTTTTAGTTAAGTATTAAAAACAACATATATGGTGTTTTTCTATATATATTATTAGTGAAATTATACTTAGGTGAACCATGTGATTATGGTATAATCAACACAAATCATTTTGGGGTGATATCATTATATAAACTTATATTCCTAGATGATGTTATAGTCCTTAAAGGGTAGTCTAGTATACAGATTCTTGATGAGTATCAATTCCTTAGTAAGTTAGTGACATGGAATGTGATTCCTGATATGTATATGAGAACCCAAGAGTTAGTCTTTTGGAACATATGATGCCTTGGTATTTTCAGATAGAAATATATTGTTTTTTCACATGAGTTTTTACCTATGTGATACATAGTTTATGGGATTGGTTGGAGAACCTAGTGTCATTGATATATGATTTATTATATTGGTGAATTGGGTATTATAAATGAGATGTGTTCTGTTATATGAAGGCAGAATGTGAGAGGGGTTATCTGGGGATAGTGATTTCTTTAGAGATGGAAAGACCGGGTAGGTGATTCAATTTATGAGGTGAATCTGCATGAGTTTTTACTAGGTATATGGTATAGGTATGGATATTCTTTAGGATTTCATGACAAAAATAACTTGATGTTCTTGGGTACCAAATATTTGTTTTTTAGGGATGTATCAGTTGGGATTTCTAACCCTAATGATTCTATATGCACTCTCAGGATCATGGTGAGAGTGTGTGTCGGCACTAATGATTTTGTAAATGATACTGGTTGGTAGGAGATCATGTGATATACCTTGGTATAGGTTAAGTTCTTTGTTTTTAAAATGATAGATGAGGGTGATTCTAATAAGATATGGTTAGCATTCTTAGGGATCATGGTCAGTGGGTTTGTCATGTGAGCCTAGGTTCGATGAACTTTGACTTATAAGGGAATGAGTTCGGTTTTATGAATTGGTTTTATGGTAATGTATACAAGTTATATTTACATGAGATCGAGGAGGTATGTGATGTTTGAGAACAGTTTATTCAAATTGTAAATTGATGATCATCCAAGAATGGGAAAAGAACTCATGGTTTTAATAGAGTGAATGTGGGAATGATATACTAGGATATTGAATGATAATGTGGAGTTCATCCTCTATGGTGATGATGGAACCATGGATGGAACTTTTCCAGGAGTCGATAACGATGATAAATCATCAGGAGGAGTGACACATGCGTGATGATATAACTTGTAGGGATTCTGGTATTGGAATAGAATAAGGTAGTCTATATGGTGGGGATTCAACCATTAGTTTTTGGAGTGTATGGCCCTCATTTTAGATGAGTTTTTTTGGATGTTGATAGTGATGTTCCCATAAGTTGGGAATGGGTGTCGGTTAGTGTTTTTGGTTAGCACCCGAGTAAAAGCAGGATACTTATTTCCCATCATTATATGTGGTAATGGATGGAACATGGGACTGAGGGATTGGTTTATTTTTTTAATATAGATATTGTAAGGATGTTATCACCCTAGAAAAATTGAATCAGTTATATAAGTATAAACTTCATGTTGATAAGTGATCTGGCATATTTTTTATGCACATTACCACATCCTTTTGAGGTTTTAATTGAACATTTTCTATCAAAATAATTTTATAATAGTGATTTTTTATGATTTTCTCAATATACAATTGGATCTTTAATTATTTTAATATTTTTAATAAAAATTATGATTGTTGGGATTAAAGGATTAAAGGATTCTTGGGTTAATTTTTTAACATAAAATTGGGATCAAGAATTTCCTGTTGATTTTGATAAAAAGAATTTCAAAATTTTCATTTGGGAAATTGGAGTTCATATTTAAAACTTCATAAAGTTCCAATTTTAATTAATTATCATTTAGGAAATATTTTAAAATAACAAAAAATTAAAATACCTATTTTTAGACCTTCATATCAATTTCTAATGTCTTCAAGTATTGTATTTTCTCATTCCATTTTCATTATTTTCAAATTTCAGGATTGTATGCCCAAAAATTAAATATTATAAAATCTAATAAAAACAAAAAATTGATGCAAGGGGGGATTATATAGAAAAAGTTGAGATAGTACTCATAAAAATTAAAGAGTTTTTTGGAAGATCTAGAGATATCTGGGCTATACAAAGTTAAATCATACCCACATGTAGAGGAGCACATTCAATTTGGGGTTACTGTTGAGTAAAATGAATGATATAATTAGCAGTGACAGGAGAAAAATGTGGAAACCAATGAGACATGTGTATATTTGTGACTATGAGTCGGAGGCTAGAGTTACTACATGAACTATTCTTAATTAGATATTCATATTGAGAAAGGATGGATTGATCGATGGATCAAGAAGACACATTATACCATGAGGGATTGGAGGATCATGATTCAAAAACTAGACATTTTTCATCTATAGTGAGAGAGATTTTATTGGATGATAATAGAACCAACAGTGGAGATTTTATTTATGTCCTAGAATTTATTTTTTGTAACTCTATATATGATACTTTTTTTATATATAAATAATTCATCATTTCTTATTAATGTTACTAGAATTATTGGATGTAGAATTATGTTCATATAGTGAGATTTAACTAAATATTTTATTGATCTTTGATTATGCCATTTATTTTTAATATGGATTGCCTCTCTTATTATCTTAAATATTGGTAGTAATTTTCTGTAAATTTACCAAACACAATGATAGTTGATCGGGACTACATTTTTCAAAATGGTTATTAACAATTTCATTTTAAAATATATTAACAATAAAAATTGGAATCAAAATAATTATAAATCACCAAGGATTAGTTAAAGATTGGTCTAGGATATTTCATCTAATCATAATTTTTTATAGTGTTGATATTCAAAGTTGAAAAAATAGGTAGTTCAACCTCCTCTTGCCTTCTCCTTGGAAAATGTATTAAGTAATATTTTTATTGGATGATGTTTTATAATATTTCCCATGATCTATGATATTTGATAGTTATTAGTCAATAAAAATTCCCCTTGGTCCCCTACATATTTCTCACAACTCACTTACCATTTTTCTCGATGTTCTGATTTCAATTAATGTTTTCATCATCACTATTCACTCTCCAATTTTCATTCATCATAATCATCAATATTTTCTCAAACTTTATGGTTTTTTTCTTATTTATTATTTTCTATAATGTTTAATCATACGTACCTTCATTCCTTACCTATGGATCAATAATTCCTATCACTATACTAGTTTTAAATTAGGACTATAAATAATTAAATTTTTTCGATTGTAATGATGATTCGAATAAAAAATTTGACATTGTTCTAAGTGAAGGAATATGTGACCATGGTAGACAAAAATTATAAGAAATATTTTCAAAAAAAAATAACATAATTCAATGAAAAATAAATAGAAAATGTTATCTAAATCTTATTCATTGAATAAAGGAAATAACCAATTATATGAATCTAAAGACACTTATTCCAGAAATTGAAAAACATCGAAGTGTTCTTAAAAATAAATTCAATATAGTAGATAAGAGGGAGGTTTTAAATATAAGAAATTAAAACTTCAACACACCTCAAACTATAAAATAAATTATATAGAGATAGAGGATTAAGTAATTACAATTTTTGATGGCTTAATCTAACCAATCCTACATTTGGTTAACATCTTGGTCTAGAAACTATAAGATAAAATTGTCATTGTTTTCCACACAGCCAAATTTCAATTGAATTCCCAATGAAGATTATCCTAAATTAATTATGTACTTCTACATTGTGGTGAAACAGCTTCCATTGAGAGGGATGAGTGAGGGTGTGTTAGGATTTTTCATTTTTTCTTAGAAGAAATGCTAGAACCTAGTTTCCAGAGTTAAGGAGAAGATATTTGACATATGGGAAGATGTATATGATTATTTTGTTATGAAATTTTACCCAAGCATTATAGAATCATAGATTTGACATAAAATCAATGTATTTTTTAAATATAAGAGTGATTGGTTCCATGAAACTTGAGACATATTTTACGGCCTTCTGAGATAATATCTAAAATGTCAGTTTACACATAATTTTCTCATGGACACTGTAAGATCACAATATTCAGTAAGTATATTATTTTTACTTTTAAATAAATTATTATGGTCTTAACTTTAATTAATATATTTAAAATAAATCTAATAATTTATTGATTCTAAAATAATTATTACGAAGAATATAAATACTATTGTGAGTAAAATATTAATTTGATGCAAGTATATTAAAATTTTAATAGTATAATAACACTTATTAATAAAAAATATATTATTATAAATAAAATTTTAAGTGGATATAATTATAGGAGGACTGAAATAAATTTTTTAAATTATATATTATAAATTATTGTTTATAATATTAATTATTAATAATTTCAAAAAAGTATGATAAATTACATTAAATGATAAGTGTAAATTTTAGTGATAAATTAATATAATTAAATAATATTATATGTAAATATATTAATTTTGATAAATTTAAAATTATATTTAATATGAATAATAAATATATTAAGAATTAATAATTGGAAAATAATAATGGATTATATCAGTTTTAATATATTTAGAATATAGAATTTAAAACATAAATTTTATACTTTATAAAAATATAATCAACATAAGGGTAATGTAAAAGTTTTGAACGTTTCATAAGGGTGCGTAATGTTTCCTTAGGGTTTCCTAAGGGTAAGATGTGGTTTTCAAACCCTGCATAAAGGTAATCTAAGTCTTTATACACTACATAATGGTAATTTCAATTTTTAAATCTCTAAAAAAGGTATCCTAAAGCAAATGTGAGGGTATGTCTGAATTATCCTAACTCACATAATTGTCAGGAATTTCATTTAAGTTACATATGATAGTTGTGTAATGTTAACTGAGATGATTTCATAGCTTATGTAAGGGTATATACGTGAATTCTCTCTTCGTTGAATATCACCATATCACTATGTAAAGGTTAATGTCTCTATATAAGTGTCATTTAACACTTGCATAAAGGTACTCCCTAACTTGTGTATGGGTAGACCAACCATCACAATTCTCACATAAAGGTACACCATGACCTGTATAATGCTGAGACACTCAATAAACTGGCTACATAACGATAATTTGAACTTATTAGAGGTTAACATGCACTCTACCATGGTTATGTAAGGGTATAAAAACAATTACATAAGGGTATACATGAGCTATATAAAGTTTATAGGACCTCACAAAAGGGTTACAATGTGATTTAAAACAACACATAAAGGTAAAAAAATATCATATTATGGTAAGCAGGCACTCTAAGATTTAAACATACCGTATCATATTCTTCCTCATGTTAACCTATAGATAAAATAGAAGAATATTATATTTAATATTTTATTATTTGTTTACATGTAAATTTTTTGGACAAGTAAGATTAATATTAATGAATCATAATAAAAATATGAACATCAATATTTATACAACATTTTTTTTCTCGCTACATGGCCAACTCATAGATTTCATCTTACTTATTAAGCTATAGGATATCAACCACTAGGAAAATTATCATTTAGATGCTTATAGATTATTAAATATATATAATATTATCATAACCTTGGATATGATTCATATATGTCTTCTATGTAGTGATGAGTGGTGTTGAATAAGATTAAAATAAGAAGTGATATTTTTATTATCACCTTTAAATATGATTTTACCAACTTTTATGAATATTCACCATAGATACAAGAAACTATCTTATTTACTATAGTATTCATATATATTTTAAGTTAAACTATAATTGGATAGCATTTCCTTTTGGTTGAAAACCATCTAATCCTTTGCAAACTCCCTACCCAAAAACCACCATCTTTTATCACAGTTCACAGTTTTATGAAAAAGAACATAAAAATAAGAGACAAGGGTAGGGGTGGGAGAGATATATAGAGTCTAATTATAAGTAGGAAATTTTTGAATATTGAGAGATGTAGAAGAGTCCTAGTATTCTTTTGAAGTGATCCTTAGGGAGAAATTAACTTAACAGTGGAATGAGGTAAATGAAAAATTATTTTATTAAATTTATACATTCCAAAATCCATTCTTATAATTGGATATGATTTTATAATTATATTTTAAGATTTAAAGGGAAACCCATTATTGTAAGAGAAAATAATAATATGATTTGTAAAATCATTTCTTCTAAAGGAATAAGTTTTTTGACATTTTTTTATTTCTAAACTCTTATTTATAAAGTATTTTATTTTATTAAATATTTATTAAAGGTTCCCTAGTTTAAATAAATGGTTTAAGGATGAGGTATTAGACAAATAAAATATTAATAAAGTGTCAAATAATTAAAAAAAATTGTTATATATGTGTTAAAGGATATACATAGAAATTATAGAATCAAGGTATTAGATTTTCATTACACTTTTATTTCTATGAGACACATGAAATACACACAAGTTGTTTATTTTATATGGTGTATATAATTCCATAAAATTTATTTTATAATGTTTATTATAAAATTAAATGGAAATTAATGTCCCTATAAATTTTACTCTTTCATTATTTTTTTATTTGAATGTAACAAAAAAGATAAGGGATATATGTTACGGTCTCTTTGTCTATCGAGATTGTTTATGATAAAGTTTTATTGATAAAATTATATGAAATATCTCAAAATAATCACATAATGTTTCATATCCTATTGTTATTTATTGGTATTAAAAAATTTCCTTTCATTTCCTCTCTTTTTGTGCTCATGATGTCAATTGAATATTTTTAACTAAAATCGAATTTATTTCTCTCTTTGTTTGAAATTTTTTTTCTTCCAAAACCATATTTTCTAGAAATACTTTCAAGAATGTTTTTAATATTCCACTGTGATTTTTTAAAGTATTTTTAACCATGAATGAAATTTTAAAAAAATAAAAATAAAATCTTTTTTCTCATTTTATGAATGTTGTATTTCTGAATTTTTAATGAAAATAAGAAATGAGTTTTGTTTTAACATAAATAGAATGACCATAATTTCACACCATCAATAAAGCTCAATGTTTTGTATAATTACTTACAATATTCCATTATTATTTTCAAATAAAATATATTTTTTTCATAATTTATAAATTTTTTTATTTTAAAAAAGTTATTTTAAAATTAAAATGGTTTTTCCCTTAAGAAATATTCCTGGGATATTTTAAAGGAATTTTAATCTATGATAACATCTAACATCCTTTGACGTTAATTATGATTTATTGGGGATATAATATAATGATAGAATAAATATTATTACTTTTTATGGTTTATTATTGTGATGACAAGATGGTTATGGAACCTATTTATTTTCCGTGCGCTTTTCTAGGATGAAATGTTGAAATGTTTTAAAACGTGTTTCTTTCCCATAGGATATGATATGATGAATGTTTTATGTTATTTTGGAACACATAAATCTGGTTATTATTATACAAAGTATGGTATCAAAATTATATATCACCCTAATTAATTGTAGATATATGAATATCTCATAAGTTACTAAGGAATGGAATGGGGAGAAAACCCAGTTCATTAATAGACTTTTTCCCCTACAATAGTATTATAAGTGAACCATGACTAAGGATGTGATATAATGAGGAGTGAACCCAATTTAATTTTATATTCTTTTCGGTTATTCAAGAAAAAATAAATTATTTTTTATGATTATGTGTTTCCCAAAAACTTATGTCTCATTAAAATATTATTCTCTTATGGATCATGTTCTTTGATTTCTATTTTATTTATGTGTTATGAACTACCAATATTTATTCAAAGATTCTATATTATGATATATGATATTCTAGGTTTGGTTTTAAAATAAAAAACACATTTTCTCATAACCTTTTCTCAAGTTATGAATGAGAGATTATTAGTATACCCATTTCTTAACCTAGCTAAGGATATATGCTTTCTACTTCTAATGTTTCACTTAACCATGATATGAAGAAATATTTTAAGTATGATTTTTCTAATAAGGGTTGCAGTTGTGTATAAATAAGTATTAGATTATTTTTATCTATTATGTGAGAGTAGTTTAGGTATCCAAGATTCCAAATACACTATTACTATATGAATCTAGAATGGATCGTAATTTTATAAAATAAATATCCATCTATTAAGATATAATATCTTTGTATGAAAAGTATGGATTGATATATTTGATATCATATGATGTTTTAATCCATCATTTGATATTTGGATTAGATAACTTTAGTGAAAACCTTGATGATAATCCTAAGAATAGGATAACAACCTAAAGTTTTGGTAACATAGATATTATGTGGTTTTCCAATAAATTCATCCATTTCTAGATATTAGAAGTTGATATGGTTTTATAACCTATGTACATATCATAAATAACCCCAAAAAGAGTTGGTATAACATATCTTAACTATCATTATCATGCACAGTGAGTGTGCCTTTATTATGTATCTAGTTTGACACTACTTATGGTAATGTGATAATGTTTAGTTGATAAGAAGATATTATTAACATTGATGAAGTAAATGGGGTAGTGTTTATGTCCTTGAAATTGGAAAGTTATTTAATGAAAAAGTGATTTATGTCATTATTGATGAATTTTATTGAATTTTTGGATTTATTCAATGTATTTAACACTCAAAGATTTTACTAAAAGAAATGAGGGTTTTTTAAATTTTTTAAATCATATATGCTTTCATGTGAGGTCAACCTAAGATTTATGGATAACATCATGGGTTTATATGTTTAAGGTGGATCATAAGTTCAAAGACATAGATACCCCTGTTGAGGTTTTATGTGATGGGATGTTTTGGTGATTTGAAACATTTTTTGAGTTTTAGGAAGAATATTCTATTGTGGTTTAAGTAACCATTTTTGTTTGTATATAATTTTATTTTAAGTTAATTATTTTATATTGGATAGTGGGATATAGATAATCATTATGGTTAAAATTTAATTCATTAATAATAAAATATTTTTATATATATTTTTGTCCATGATAAGGATTACCTTTTAGTTTAGTATCTAAATTCGATTTGTGTAATTTTAGTGAATTTAACTACATTATAAGATAATATAGTGATTTATGAGGGTGATTAATTGTATTTTGGGATATGTTTCATTAGGTGGAGGTACATGTAACCCTTAGGTTTAATATGTGATTTAACATCATAGATTATTTGGGAAGAATAAAATTAAATTTATAGGTATGTAATCTAAAAGTTATGAGATCACCATTGAGGTTAAAATATTATTTAATGTGTATTTTATTGGGTTAGTTTAACATATTGGGTTATTTATTTATGGAATTACATAATTTAGACCTTTGGTGTTATTATTGAAATGTTGGAGTAAAATGTATTATTTTTTCACAAGAGTTCTTATTCTATTTTGATATTATCTTAGCAATTTCTACCCATTTGGGTTTTTTAATCTTAAAAGATATAACTAAATGATTGTTTTACTTTTTTAGATTATTTTATCCATTAGAAGTTTATTTTAGTGCTTTAGGCGTGATAAAAATAAACTTTAATGCTCTTTGTTAAGAGAAAAAAAGATGATATTTTGGTAGAAATTAAATAAATGAGAAAATTATACTTATCAAGTATGTATATTTCCTTATTATATTAGTCTATATTGTAAAATAATACCTCAAACTTAGGAAATTTATCTTAAAAAAATGTTATTCTATTAAATTCATTTTCAAAGAATCGATGGTATTTTCTACACCTCATTGATTTAATTTTTTTCTTCGTTATCTTTCCCATGATCATTAGCATTCTTGTGATAGTTTTTATCTATCATTATTTAGACATTAATTTTTTACCTTCATTTCCAGATGACCTTTTTATTTCCATTTACATATTTTTAAGTGGATGTTTTATTAACCCATTTTATGATGTTGGATTACTAAAAAGGAATTTTAAAATTTCAAACCCTTTATTATTGAGATCATGTTTAAATCGAGAGGATGCAATTTATTGAAGAGGGAGAATTTAACATTTTGAGATTCATTAAGTGTAATATTTTTACTTTTAAATAATTTTTTACTGGTATAAAGTTAATTAATATCATTATAATGAATATAATAATTTATTAATAGTGAAGTAATATTTATTGAAATATATAAATAATATTGTTAGTAAAATATTAATTTGGTTCAAGTATATTATATTTTAACAATAGTATAACATTTAAAGATAATATAATACATTACCATAAATAAAATATTAATTGAATATAGTTATAAAAAGATAGAAATAAATTTTTGAAAATATCTGATTCAAATTAATGTTTATTATATTAATTTTAAATTATTTTGATAGACTGTGATAAATTATATAAAATAATAAATGTAAATTTTTTTAATAAATTTTTATCATGGAATAATATTTTATATAAATGTTTTAATATTGATAAATTTAAAATTATGTTTAAGATACATAAGAAACATATTAAGAATAAATAATTTGAATATATTAATGGGTTATAAGAGTTTTAATAGAGTTAAAATTATAGAATATAATATATAAATATTTATTTTGTATAAAGAATGAATATATTTTAGGGTATGTAAGAATTATTTAAGGTCGTGTATGGATATGTGATATTTTCCTTATGTTTTTTAAGGGTATGTTGTGGTTTTCAAACCCTTTTGTAAAGGTAAGATAAGTCCTTATGTGCTAAATAAAAGTAATTTATGATTTCAAATCTCATTTGAAGGTATAATAAAGCCTACTTAAGAGAAATTATACATTTATCTTACACTAATAAGTGTCAAAAATGTCATATAAGGGTTATATACTTGTAACATAAGGGTCATTGAGGGATTTCATATCTCATTTAAGGGTACATGTGAATATTATTTCTCATGTAATGGTCATTATATCACTATGTAAATGTGAATTCCACTATGTAAGGGTCATATTTCCCTAGTGTAATGCTACTCTGTAACTTGAGTAAGGTTAGACCCCCCAATGCACTACCCTAGTAAAGGTACACCCTAGCCTGCATAAGGGTAAGAAACTCAATACACAAACATTTTAAGGCTAACCTAAACTTACATAAGGGTAACACACTATTTACCATGGCTATTCAATGGTATAAAAACACTTATGTAAGGGTATACCCAAGAAATGTAAAGGTTAGAGTACCTCACATAAGGTTTAGAATATTCTTTCAAACTCCATGTAATGGTAAACATAAGCTTACATAAAGGTAAGCATGCACACTCAGACATAAACATGTCACGTTGTATTCTTCCTCACATATAACCTACAAATAAAGTTAAATAATTTATTTGTTTAATATGTATTTATTGACATAAATACCTATTTTATTTATAAATAAGTCCATGAATAATGAATTAGGACACAAATATGAACATAAGTATTTACAAAACATTGTTTTTATATTTTTAAATCCTAATAATAGTTTTCATATTTCTTAGTAAGATATAGGACCTCAACCACCATGATTTTTTAAATTTGGAGTCTAAAAGGGTATTAAATGGATGTAATCTTAGCATGATCTAGGATTTTATTTTTTGATATTTTATGTGTCGTGATGAGTAGTGCTGAATATGATACAAATAATAATTGATATTACAATTATCACCTTTAAATGTTATTTTATCATATTTTGTGACCATACACTATAGATACATTAACATTTATTATTCACTCTAGTATTAATGTATAATTTAATTTCAGATATCATAGGTGAACATTCACTTCTGGTTGAAAACCAACCATTCCTCTGCAAACTCAATGCCCAAAAACCCTCTTATTTGTTTTTAGTTATTTTATTTATGAGAAAGATGGTGAAAGTAAGAGATATAGAGATAGATAGAGATATTTTCTATTTATTGTATTAAAATATCCAAATAAGGGGAGTTATATTATATTCCTAGAATCCTGTCGAAGTGATCCTTATGGAGAAATCAACATAGTTTTGGAATTATAGTAAAGTAAAATTGATTTTATAAAATTTCTATTTGAAAAAGAAACATTTCATATAATGGGATATATGGTTTTAAACTTATTATTTAATATATCAAGTTAAAATCATTATTTTAAAGGAAAAAATTTATGGTTTGAAAAACCCATCCTTGTAAAAGAAAAAAAATTAAAATTATTTATTTATGAATGCTTAATTATAAAAAAGATTGATTAATGAATTGTATATCTTATGTATAATTTTTTTTATAGAGTTTATCATAAATTTATATAATTAATATTTATCTATTAATATATAATATCCATTTTTGAAAAGTATAGGTCACTATAGACACTTTTTACAATGGTCTCACCCCTCAAAATTTTACTATTACTGATCAATTTTATCGATGATATTTTTCTGATAAGACTTATGAAGAGATTAAAAAAATAAAATAAATTTAAATTAAAAAAAAAATATTCTAGAAGTAGAACAATCCATTTAATAGATGAAAATTCTATTCATGAAAACAATCTATAGGATAATATTATTTCTAATTAAAGTTCACTTAGGGATAAATGAAACCTTTGTGGTATTTTTGATCATTATAACACTTATGGTTATAATTTCTAAATTCCTACCCAAACCCCTAAAAATGATAATTTTTACTGGTATGTACCTAGGATGAAACCATGGTATGATCCTTTCTCAAACACTTACATTCAAGGCTATAAGAACTGTTGTAATCTCTCTTAAAGAGAGAAAATAGTGTTTAGATAATATTCTATACTTGGATTTCAATAATAATCCAAATAGTAATTCCATAACCTAAATTGTATAAAGTAATCCAATTCATAGTCTAATTTATAAGATGTCATAAAAATGATAAACAGGATGGATGATTAAGATTCAAAGAATAAATTTGTTATACAATCTCAAAGAACTTCTTTAAAATTTTCATGAAAAATTTTCAAACTCAAATTATTCACATGGATATGGAATTAGTAGAGAGATGGAGAGAGATAAATTTGAGATTCCCAGTAAAACATAGGGTAATATGAAGGAAAATTTAATTTAATTCACATTAAGGAGTGGTCTAAAAACTCTGGAGGAACCTAGAAATGTCCCTAGGAAAGTAAACCATAAAATTATTAAATAAATAGAAAACCAAATTATAGAATTTCTAGAACCTATAAATATAACCAAAAATAATTAAAATAAAATGAATCATTATGTTTGATATTAAAATAAATAGTAAAAGTTTTTTGAAATTATAAATAAAAAATTGATAGATTATATTCAAGAATAAAGTGAGATAATTCCCACTCTTTTGAAAAATTATGCACCGCCCATCCCAATCTCATTGAAATTGAAATAGAAAAGAATGGAAAAACCAAAACTTCCCAAGTTTTTTTATCTTCTCAACAAGATTCAAGTGAAAATTCCATTCATACTTTAATCAAAATTCCTTTATATATGAAATATCGCAAAATAATTATGTCAAACCAGAAATCCATTGATTAGTTTTCAATAGAAATAATAAATAAATAGTTTAGTTTTATCCTTCAAAATAAAATACCACCAAAATAAAAGTATTTAAGGATATTTTGTATTCTTTTCACTTTAGGTAATTATATTCAACTCAATTTCTTAAGTGACCTTGGTGAAAGTATCAATTTTATTCCTTAATCACTATTTCAATAGTTTAGATTGGAGGAATTGGAGCCTGCTAGTATTGTAATGCAACTAGTTGACTATTCTATCACATTCCATGAAGGTTGGGTAGATAATATTTTTATGAGTTTTAAATTTGTTTTTAATTATTTAATTTATCATCTTATACATAGATTGTGACAAGGAAGTCCTTATCTTCCTAGTTTGGCTATTCCTTTCCCTAATATGTGTTGTGATAAGTTTTTCAAATTAATTTTTTTTTAAATTTGGAAAAAAATAGATTATTTTATTGTTTCAAAAAAAACATGGAACCTACACAATAGGATAAATTATTTATAGTTGAGTTACTAGATCTTTAATACCCTTTTGGTAAGCTCAAATAAAAATTCCTAGATTTCATTGAAGAGATAGAAAATGAACCTTTGGTTGATGAAACCTTTTTAGAGATTTATATAGGTGGATTTTAGAAACATGTTGATGATTATGAGGGTGAATTAATTAATAATATAGGTGATTTTACTTAGTAACACATATTAATACCATATTTTATTTCCGAATAATGAGGGCTTTCCATTGTAGTCTATCATGAGGAAGAAGTATATTATGGATATCAATATTTCCTTAAAAAATATATAATACCTTAATCCACATAGTCTTCAGAGTATCCCTTTTGGTCAAGAAAAACCTCATTTTGAAATTAAACCACCTCCAAATAATTTTAAATATCCATTTTTATTTGAAATTCCCATACTACCTATAATTATTTCTTTTGGTCATTAAGATACTTAAGAAGAGATATTGTTGACTATTGAAAATGTTCAATTCTAATATCTGATAGGAAATTAATAATAGAAAATGTATAATCCCTTCATTCTATATGTATAAAACAATTATGTATCTTGAACACAAAACAAGAGTTTTGGGATAATTAAGGATCAATCCTAAAATAAAATAGATTATCAGGGAGGAATTTATTAAACTTTTGGATACTAAAATCATATTTACTATCTAAAATAGTGATTGGGTTAGCATTATTATATTATTAACAAATAAAGTAGGTGTTATATTAATAATTAATGAAAATAATGAACAAATTTGAAAAAAATAATAGTTATAAAATGGTGAGTATTAATTTATTATTAGAAAAATAGTTTAAACACTAAAAAGAATCATTTTATAATGTCATATTTTTATAAAATTATTGAGAGGGTGTATATTAATGATTTTTTCTACTTTCATGAAGGATATTCTAGTCTTATCCAGATTCTAGTATCCCTTAAAGATAATGAAAATACAAATTTATCTTATCTATTTGGGAAATTTCCAACTAGTGAATTCCTTTTATCTAATCTGGTGCTCCGAATAACTCACAAAGGTGCATGATGGTCATTTTTTCCAACATGGTTGAGTGTATTATTAAGGTATTCATGGATGATTTATATTTTGTTGCAAACATATTTTAAAACTATTTTCATAATCTTGAATTATTTTTGGGATGATATCTGGGGACTAACCATATACTTAATAAGGAAAAATGTCTGTTTATGGTCACTGAAGGAATAATGGTTTGATAGAGAGTCTCAAAGATTGAAATTGATTCTTATAATGTACGAATTTAGTTCTTTCAGAAATTTCCCCTTTAAATAATGTGAAAGGAATTAGAATCTTCATGGGGATGCCTAATTCTACCATAAATTTAATAAGGACTTTTCAAAAACCAAAAATACCCTTTCTTTAATTTTAGTCAAGAATAATCCTTTATTTTTTAGTGATATGTTTTTAGAATATTTCCATCTTACTAAATAAAAATTTACTTCTCCACCCATCTTAAAATCCCCAAATTATATGTTTCAATATAAATTTTTGTGTGATGCTATTGATGTAGATGTTTGGGAGTTCTGGGGTTAAAGGAAAAAAGGGTATATGTGGTGTATTATTCTTATTGGTTTCTATATGATTATAAAATTAATTACACCACTATTGAAAATGAGTTACTTGTTATTGTATTTTCTATATAAAAATTAGGAAGTGCCTTATTAGTTCAAAATTTATGGTATTTATTGATCATTCAAATTTATAGCATCATATGAAAAAAAATGATGCTATGATAAGAATAATTATATGGATATTTCTGCTATAATAATTTCTCTTAGAAATTCTGGAAAATATGGGTGTTAAAAATATATCGGTTGATCACATTTATGTGATTTTAAGTACTCAATATTTTGATCCAAAAGTGATTAATTATTATTTCCTAGATGATAAATCAATTATTGTTTCATCTATGAAACTATATTTGTTTTTTTTATTACAATAATTTTCTAGTTGTAGAAATATTTTCTAAGGATATCATACAAAATAAGAGGAATAAATTTATCTTAGATATAAAATACTACTTTGGGTATAAAATTTTATTGTTCATAATTTGATCCAATGGTATTTTTAAGATATTTTTGGATGAAGAATAATTGTTACCTATTATTTATATTTTTCTCTCTTCACCATGTAGTGGGCACCAAATTAGATAGAGTACTACCTAAAATTATTCTTTAGGTTGACTTTTATTTGAATTATTTTTCAAGGATCCTAGGAGTTTGGTATTTTCATGAGCTAAGTTGTAGATATTAAGAAATGTAGGTAGAAATAAGGAGATACTGTAAAAAAAGTAATCTTAGAGATTGAGATTTTTGATGTCTATGTTTTATATTTCATTGGAAAAAATCAATCCTCTCATAAAAATTAGTACATTTTTGTGGTTTTGGACTATATTTTGAAATGGGTTGATGTAGTGGAACTCACTAATAATCCAGTTACTAGTGTTGTTAAATCCATTAGGAAGAACAGATTTTCAAGATTTTCATTGCCCAAAGATTTTATTATTGAAAATAGAACACATTTAAAGAGATTTAAATTCAAATAATTTTTGGAAAATTATGGTTTTGTTCATAAAACTAAATTTTTTTACCACCCATTGTCAAGTGGATATGCTGAGGTTTTGAATATGGTACTTAATAAAATTCTAGAAAATATTTGTTTTATATTAAAAAATTAATGGTCTTTAAATAATTATGAGGCCCTATAGGCTTACAAAATTTCATTAAAAACACATTTAAGAACATCCCCATTTAGAATTAATTTTGGGAAAACCTATTACCTGTATATACAGTTTTAAAATAAATCCATTTAGGATATGAATGCTTTAAATTTTGTTTAGAATATTTTTGGTGAAAGGATAATTATTACGTTGTGTGAGTTAGATGATATAAGAAATGTGTCTTATGATAATTTTTGGCTCTCAAAAGAGATAATTAAGGATCTTCGTGACTCCATTATAAATAATATTAACGTCAAGACTAGATAAACAGTTTTAATTTATAGATAAATCCATAAAATTTTTCTTGGGAAGCTAAAATCTATGTTTTCATCGAATTATAATATCTATTGAGTATTTGTGAATTGATCTCTTGAGTTGATAGCTGATGAAAATAGACCCTTATTTGTTAATGGTTAAAGGATAAATCTTTACTTTGAGTGGAAACCAATGGTCTTAGATGTTATTTGTTTCCCTGAGTTGTGATATTTCTCTGAGTCTGAATGAAGAATATAACCTTGTTGTTTTATGAGTAAAATCCCATGATCCTTTGTTTCTATTCTCTTATATTATTAAGAATAGTACCTTGTTTTATCATTTTTTGGTGTCATTTTTCTTCTCATAGTTAGTTCATGATTGATCAGTCCCTTTGATAAATTTTCAATGTGAGGTCTTTTAAGTCAACATATTGTTGATCTACTTCACTCATGGTCGATAGGTTTTTATTCCTATAGTCTCCATAGTTATTTTTCTATTTCCATTGAATAAGCATTATTTGTGAATCATGTTCTATTATACCCTCTTGTAGTAAATACATTTATTTATGCTTGAATTCACATGCTTTTTTTGGTATGTATGGTCCTTGGTAGAAATTTCAATCTGTAGTTGGTTGACCTATCATAAAGCACTCATGGTTAGTCACTTTTCATGGTTTTCATAGGACTTGGTTTAATTTTTTTTCAATTTTTGGTTCTTCACTTACCTCTGTGGTTAGTTGAAAAGTTGAATCACAATCACTTATCCTTCACATTCTTGATTAGATTTTCTTCTTGAGGTTCATTATTGTTTTTTAATATAGTTACTCTAGGCCTTTGTGAAATTCCAAGTGTAGTCATTTGGTTCTCCTTATGGTTAATTTACTGACTAAACATGTCATAGTTGGTTGCGATGTTCATTGGGTGATCATTTAGTTTTTCTTATCATGGTCACTTTTCCTTCTCATGGTTAATCAGATTTCCTTATTGTGATCATTCTGCCACATGCCCCCCAAATCAATTTTTCTGCATGGATAGTAGCAATCTTCTCTTCATCCGTAAAAAAATTCAAATGTTTTTCAAAGGATATAATGATCTACATTTATTAAGTGATTTCGAATGAATTATCTCTAAATTGTACCTTTGTTCCAATTTACTCTTAATCTTAAATTCATGATATATTGTGTTTCATTATTATTCTTATGGGGGAAGAGTATAATTATTTTCTAGTAGAAAAAAAGTGAGTGAAATGTTTTCATTCAAATGGGCACAGCTCCAAAACAAAGTAAATTATTTTTTGTACAATATTTTGATATTTTCTTTTACTTCTATTTAGAAATATATTTTATGCTAGGAATTAAGTATGGGGAAATCCCTTCAATTTTTTTGAACTCAGTTGATTGATATTTTTTCATTATTAGATGTGAGTCTTATTGAAATCTGGTTACTAAAAAATTGAACTAAATTTAAAACTAATCTAGAAAATATAAAATGATTTTGGACACAAAAATAATTGTGCGTTCTATGAAATTTCTTTTGAAATCATCAAAAATATTTCAACATATAAATATAAAATTCCTTTAAACTAACCATATTTTAATGTTTCCCACATTTTGGATTCAATATTGGGGATGATGTTAGATTTTAATTGTGTTTTATAGGGGTATTTCAATGTGATAAGGTTTTATTTAGTGATTTTACTCTTAAAAATTCATTTTACACAAAAAAAATAGAGATCCTTTAAGAATAAATTGTCTTCCATGTTTTTCATCTAATAGTTTGGAGGAGGATTCAAATATTATATTCTTGTTTATTATCTTGAATTTATTTTCTAACATGTATATAATTACATTCTAGTCACTCATAATTTTATTGAGTCTAAAATTACTACTTGTTCATAATTGTTGACATATGTTTTTAATTTTTAATATTAAAATTCTATTTAAGATCCAAGAAAATTATTTTGATAGGAAATATCTTTGTGGAATTATAATTAGAATGGAAGTAAATGAATATTTGAACATGTACCTAGGAAACTTTTACTTTTTAAATAGAACACCTCAAGGATCTAACGCAAAGCATAATCTTATAAGACCATTTAAACTACATTAAAATCGAAAATTAAAAAAAAAGACTATGTGTTTTCCTTGTAAAACATTGAAATATTTCCATATATGATTCCATAGTTGGGAATTCAGATGACATGAAATTCTGATGCCAGGTGTGCATGAAATTAATTTTATAAAAATATTAATTATATTTTATACAATACTTTCAAAGGAAATTGTATAACTCTTAAACAGTGGATCGAATCATAAATATGAGTCCACAATTATGTTTGTCATGTGCAATTTTCCTTAGGCAGGGCATAACTTTTTTGGCACGGGACATCTGTGAGAAAAGTCACCTAGGGGAAAATCATAAATAAAATAATTAAACATAATTATTTTGTGTCAAATGATGAATAAAATAACTTTAATAAGGGGACTCGGATTAGAAATCTGATACTGCCATTGAATTTGAAATGGGGAGTTTTCCTAGCCACGATATAAACTGAGAGGACGTAGAGGTTTTGGATTTCATGATTGTTTGCGTGTTCTAGTTTTTTTCTATAAATAGAAAATTAAGTTATTAATATTAGTTTTATCCACTAATCTCTCTCTTTATGCATAAAAACTTATCTCCCTACCGTACTTCCTTATTCTTTTCTTGATCGAGGATAAATATTTATCTAAACCTTGGCGGACCGAAGCGGGAGAGCCATGGATGTGTCGCCAATGATGAACAACTGATTCGAGGTAAGATTCATGTGGTTTCTCTCACCCCAATTTCCATTATTAATTTATTCATGAATTCTTCATCAATTTCATTGTTTTGAGTATTGAGGAAATGGACATATGAACATGTCCATCACCCAATCCTTATTTTGAATCCCTATTCTGTCACTTTCTTTGTCATTCTTCACCTTAAATCTTCGCTACGTCGAAACATTGACGAATCATTGAGAGGATGATGGTGTTGTGAATACATCAACTCAAAGATCTTGAAAAATCTATAATTTTGATTTTCTAACCACTTAAGGGGTCCTGGTGGCCGGTGGAGAGAGATGGTGGTGCAGATCTAGAAAGGGAGCCGGATGGAGGTGGAGCGTGGTAGCAGGGAGCTAAGGATGTTGGTGGTGTGGTCAGCTTGCAAGTTGAGTAGGAAGAGGTGGATGGGTGCTGAGACGGTTCGAGGTGGAACCAGGGGTAGACAAGCGAGCTAGAGGTGCGGCAGTTTTGTGTTGGGTGAGGCAAGTATAGCTGGGGTTGTCTGGTGTTGTAGGGCTAACAAAAATGCATCGCGACTAGGATGGAGGCGAGACAGGGTCACGACGCCTGAACTCAGGCAGCGACGACCTGCACAACACGGGTCGCCACATGGATAAGGGGACTAGATCACAGTAGGTAGGCAGTCTAGGCCACAAAAGGTAGGTCAGGCCTACGTCTAGGTTGCAGGCCAGTGATTCGGATCAGACCGGCCCAGGTGGAGGGGTCCGACCAGTTTGGGCCAGACAAGCTTATATCGGGACAAGACCTTTTAAATTCTCATTTCTCTTAAATCTGGTATCCTATTAACGCACCATCTGTGGAAAAATTTCCCTATATTTGAGATAGATATTATTATACTGACACAGGAATTTTAGGACTCGACTTCATGACTCAGTTCCACAAACCTCTTAAGTTTGATAATAATATTATTATTATTATTATTCAGGATTCTCGTTTTAGACATGACGCCTACATGCAGTGTCCGGTTAACATGATTTATATGGATATGAAACCCTATACTTTGGGAAAACATTTTAAGATGAATTTTGTTAGTTTAAAATAATGTTGAGGTGTGGTCCCCATTGGGTCCAGTTCACACACTTTGTGGTGAAATGCAACGTTTTCACCGGTTATCCATTTTGGATGATCAAGTAGTCAATCCCGTGTGTTTTTCCAATAGGATCATACTGGTGTGATCCATATAATTATTTTAGGGACTAGGGTTTGGGATTGAAAATATGCCTTTCAAGTATAATGTGGCATTTCAATACTTTTCTATCAGATTTTTGATTGAAGCAATTGGATAGTCTACCTCGCATATTTTTCTACAAGGATCATAAAATTGTTATCCATTTGGATGTGAGAATCCTTATTTGTGACCTCATTAACTGTGGAAACATGAAAGTAATATTAGTGGAAGACCCTTTTGATTTTTTTGAAGATAATCCATAGCAACGGTGATCAAGCGATGACATCAATGATACTAGAGTGGAACCCTCCATTCGGCATGGTCATGGGTCCTCAACCTTACTAAAGTGGAACCCTCTAGTTAGGATGGGAATGTATCCCCAACCTTGAGATGACCTTTTTAATATAGAACAGTGGTGATATGTACTTATATGTCACTTGGGACTCATGAGTAAGAGGGGAACTTTCACCACCATGATGTGACCTCATAAAGTGACCTAAAATCTATGTGGGATAGTTAGTGCCACCTAAAGCAGATAGTATCAAGGTGTGGTGATTTGAGTCCTTCTTGACTTGTATTTTAGGGAAGACATGAGGGATTCTAGGCATTTATTATGGTTACTTCTGGAATTGTTTGTGACTATTCTTACTGGTATGATCTATGAGATAAAGATCCCTTTACTCCCTTGTTTGGGATTATTTGTCTATGAATATATGTATATATATACACCGAGTTTTAGTACCCATCCCTTGGGTTTGGTAACTTTCCTTGCAGGATAGGTGAAGATGCGCGGAGTATGCCACATGATTTCAATGTCTAGCTTCTCATGGTTAGATGAGTCTACTCACCTACTATAGGTAGTGATGACTCGACAAGAAGTTCAAATTCTCACTCTTTTTAGCTCTTTGGGTTTTTATGAGAGTACTTCCACTTCCTTGTTGGGTTGATTTACTCACTCCTCATTGTATTTTTTCCCCATAGTACTTTCCATTTTCAAATGTACCTATTACTGCTCCCTTGATACTTTGGGCATTATACTATGTATTTTTATACTCACCCCTTCTTAGGATTTTTCCACGCATGGTGTGCCTATGTAGATGATGAATAGGTTTGATTTTGACTTTATAGATCTTAGGGATATGTGGAGATTAGACCATGTATGGTGGTATCTTAAAATCCAAGAGTATAGATCTCTTAGTTTTGTACTTTCTTTCCCAGCTTTTCTATCAAGTTGGGACAATTCTCTTGTTGGGCAGGTATTTTTCCCCTTTACATTCCAAATTATTTTACAGTACATTTACCCTATAGTGTTCCATGAATACTTTTTTTATTTATAGAACTATTGTACCTTTCTTTTTCTTTTACCTCTGAAATTTTTCATTGATTGGTTGTGTTTGTGTGTACATGTACTTAGGCAAAGGCCTCCCTTATTTTTTGTGCCTTCGGTGCTTGTCTCCACCCCCTAGACTATGGAGTTGAGCTTGTGGTAGTTTCAGTTCGAGCCCCGACATGGTTCGGGTCATGAAAAAGTTGTTTCAAAGGTGGTTCGACACATGGGATGTTGTTCAGATGTTTCCCTAAAAAGGTCTTGGATGGGTTTAGGGAAATAGAGTCAACATGTCTTGAGAGCTCCTCTCAGGATAGGGAGTCTAGTGGTGGTGTGGCGGCCGATGTAGCCATTCACTAGCGCCCTGATTACCCCCTTATCGACTCATCATACTGAGACATTTTTTGTATGGAACATTTGTGCATGCATCATCTAGGATTGATTCCTTGACTTCCCTTTTTGAGTCATCTCTCCTTTGTTGTTTTTCATGTTGTATATATATATATGTAAATATATATATATATATATATGTAAATATATATATATATATATATATTCTCATCTGACTGTTGTACTCCTTGATAACTTTCAAGATGCCTCTATAATGGAATCAAACTAGGATACTCTCTATAGTTTGTGATGAAAACCTTACGAGTGATGAGGCCTTGGTACAACGTCCATCATGCAACCCCATCCTCTGGGTGGTCCAGTAGTAGCACCCCTAACTTTGGAATAGCAGTTAGTACCAATAGTATGGTTCGAGGATGAGCACAGGTTCATCATCCTTCATGAGTTCTAGAAACATAGGTTACAGAGGTTTCATGGTGAGATAGAACCTCAGGTGGAATAGGACAATTTAGACTTAGTGTTATACCTATTTAGTCTAGTGCACACACCAGCAGACTAGATGGTGGATTTGGAAGCCAGCCTTTTTGATGTGACTGTTGGGCACTAGTATAGTTTAGTTTCCCAGATGGATAACGAGAAGACTCTCTCATGGGATGAGTTTAACAGCTATTTATTGAGGAGCAATTTCCCTTGTGCTTTTGCTCTGTCATGATTTATGAGATTTTGGAACTGTAGTTGGGATCCATAATAGTGGCTGCATACGCGGTTAGGTTTACAGACCTTATATGGTACTTCGTGGATATGGTCTATGATGGTTAATTCTATGCATGGATGTTCAAGAAGGGTCTCTAGTGAGAGATTTGATCCATTTTTAGTTCCCTTGTGCATCCCTACATATGTAGGGGTTCTGGAGTGGGAACATGTGGTGGAGAGTTTCCTATTAAAGGGATTTCAGTTAGTTGTGCTTGGAAGTGGTCACATTAGTGTGGAGATGTCCACAATAGTTGGAAGATGTCAGGTAGTAGTGCCTCAGCAAAGTATATCTTTCCATGATTAGACTTGAAAACATGGTCAAGTAGCACCAGGACCATGCAGGGCACTGGGTTAGCCTAGAGAGGGACTGTGTTTCACTTTTCATGGGAAAGGTCACATGGCATGAGATTTCCCAACCATGCGAGATGACCATCCTAAGAAGGTAGCAGGTAGACCACCACAGGAGAGGCAGTATTTTGATCAGTGTGGTCCCTGGGAGGTGGTGATGGAATAGTAAAAGTAGGAGTGGAAGGACATGGTGTTGGGGTAAGACACTATGAGATCCTCCCACCACCACCACCAGGAGGCCCACGTCAGGCTCAGGGAGCTGTCAGTTAGGCCCACAGACAGATGCAGGCTATAGATGTCTATGAACCTCCAACGCATGAGATTATCCAAGGTATGCTCTATATTTATTATAATATGGATTTAGTATTAGTAGATGTTGTATCCAGTCACTCCTTTATATTTTTTTCTTCTGTTACATGAGTTGGAGCTCCTAGTAGAGGTGTTAGCGCAGTGGCTTTGCCTCGAGATTCCTATGGGAAGTGATTCTTCTATGAATTTTATCTGCCGGTAGTGCAAACATTCATTTTGAATGAAATATTCACATGGGACCTACAGGTTTCATGATGAAACCTTATGACATCATATTGGTCATGGATTGGATTTCCATGATTCGATCCTAGATTAAATATCATCAAATTCTAATCAGATACATGCACACTAATGGGATGGGGTTCACCTTTCTTGGTGAATGATACCTCGTAGCACGGCAGGAGAGTGTTGTAAGAAAGACACTATAGCCTTTTACCCATCATTTAGCAATATTTACCCTTGGTGTAGTAGATTCTTCAAGAACCTAGGATCCTTTAGTTGTGGTGGATTACATGGGTGTTTTCCATGAATATGTCATGGAACTACCTCTGAGGTGACAATTGGAGTTTTTCATTGACTTGCAACTAGGAACATCCCTGAAATCTTATGTGGCATATTGGATGGAACCCACTGAACCCAGGTATCTATGTTTATAGCAAGAGGACCTTTGTGATAAGAGTTTTATTTGACCTAGTGTGTACCCCTGTGTAGGTCCAATTCTATTCATGATGAAGGTAGATGGGATCATACGGCTTTGTGTGTATTTGTAGGACCCCGGGACACCCTGAGAAGGGAGGGGTGAATCAGGGTGTCAACTTTTTCTTTTAAAACAAGGATCTTGTTCCCACGTTGGTAGGAACTAGTCAAACATGTATGATGAATATGATCAGTAATGAAACATTCTCATGCAAAGAGATGACACAACAATTTTTACTTGGTTCACCACTAAGGGCTACGTCCAAGGAGCATACGCCTACATGTTTTTGGTCGTACCAAATTCCACTAATCTTCACTAGTTGTGGATTACAAAGGTTCGGAAATAGTCACTTTGTCCTAGGCTCACTTCCTTTACAAAATTTTAGGGATAGCTCATTGCGTCCCTCGAGTCACTCCCATTGACTCCCCCTGGCTCACTGCCTTTGGTGAAGTCCCACTCAGTTTATAGACGTGAAGGTCTCTTATTAAATGAAAAATAATGCATCCTCTGTTGTATGTAGATGCTCTGTTAAAGTAAAATTCTCACCTATATACTAATCTTCCTTTGCACCAAAGGTATCGGGCAATCTTTCAGCTTTCGTATAGCTTTAAAAAGGACGGGTGTATTTATTCAACATCAGGTGCGCTTCTCCAGGCCGGCGTGTAAGTACCAAATCTGGCGTGCAAGTCACAATTGGCGTGCAAGTCTACCTAGACCACTTGCGCGACACACCCTTCTTCAACACTAAACTTGCACAACTCAGCACCTTTAAATCCCAAACCTCCTTGGTCGTGCAGCCAACAACCATCGCGCAACCTCTACTTGCACGACCCAACTTCCTCTTGCGCGACTAAACCACCTGCGTGACGAGAGCTCGAAAAATATATAAGTCTTGAACTTCATTACAAATGAAGAGGTATGGTCCTATATTTATAGGAAAACTGGACCCCCTACGCGGTGGCGCGCAAGTGTCCTCACTCTGTGCAAGTCTCGGCGCGCAGCTCCAACTGCCCTATCCTCTATCGCGTAACTCACTTGCGCGACCAAACCAATAATTTCATGCTAGGAGGTGGCTGAACACTGAGGTTCAACCGATGCTTCTCAAACACAGTCTCTGATAGCGGATTGGCCAGGATATCAGCCACTTTCTCATTAGTTCCCACATGATCCATTCTAATCACCCCTTGTTCAACTTTTTCTTTGATAAAGTGATACCTGATTTCAATATGTTTTGTACGAGAATGCTGAATACGATTCTTCGTAAGATCAATTGAACTCTTGTTAGCACAGTAAATCACCATTGGTTGCTTTACCTCATCACCAATATCTATTAATTGTTGCTTCATCCATAGCAGTTGGTTGCAGGCCTTTGTGGTGGATATATACTCAGCTTCAGCAATACTAAGAGAAGTACTTTCTTGTTTCTTGCTCAACCATCCAACACATTTCTGCCCAATATAGAATGCTCCACCACTGGTGGAGTTTCTATCTACTACATCACCAGCCCAGTCAGCATCAGAGAACGCTGATAATTCACTGTCCCCACATGCAGCAAAATATAACCCAAAGTTATGTGTTCATTGAATGTACCTCATGATTATTTTGACTGCTGTGAGATGTTCCTACTTTGGATTACTCTGAAAGCAGGCTGCAAGACATGTGGAAAAGACAATATCTGGCTGTGTCACTGTCAAGTATAGTAGGCTCCCAATAATCTTCCTGTACATGGTGGGATCAACAGAGACCCCATCCTCATGCTTTCTAAGTTTAGTTCTAATTGTAATAGGAGTTGACATTGGTTTGGAGTCTTTCAAATTAAACTTCTTCAACAGCTCTCTTGTATACTTTTCCTGAGAAATGAAAGTGTAATCTTTCTTTTGAAACACCTTTTGCCCCAAGAAATATGTGAGCTCCCCAATCATAGACATTTCAAATTCTGATTTCATGTGGTTAGAAAATTCATCCATTGATTTCTGCCTACTGCCACCAAATATGATATCAACAACGTAGACTAGAACCATGAACTGGTCTTTTGGAGAATTCTTCACATAGAGATTGTGATCTACTCCTCTTTTGAATTCCAGTTTCTTGAGATACAAATCCATCCGCGAGTACCATGCCTGTGGTGCCTGCTTCAAACCATATAGAGCTTTCTTGAGTTTTCAGACGTTTACTTCGTCAGTACTTAGAACAAAACCCACTAGTTGTTCAATGTAGACTTCTTCTTCTAGAACACCATTCAAGAATGCTATATTGAAATCCATTTGATATACTTTATATCCTCTTTGGAGCTCCATGGAAAGGAAAAGCCTGATTGATTCCAGTCTAGCCACTAGAGCAAAGGTTTCTTCAACATCAATGCCTTCAATCTGGGAGTATCCTTTACATACTAGTCGTGCCTTGTTTCTGATGACACTTCCATGCTCATCAAACTTATTTTTGAAGATCCATTTGGTACCAATCACATTGTGACCTTTGGGTCTCTGGAAAAGATCACAAGTCTGATTCTTGTTAATATGATCTAATTATTCGTTCATGTCTTTCACCCAAGATTCATCCTTTGCATCTTCTTCGAATGAGGATGGCTCCACAACTGACAGAAATTCATATTGCATGTTATTCCTCATCCTTCTTGTTTGAGTGGGTGCACTCTTGTCCCCAATTATGTTGGATGGATCAATATTAGCTCTTAGATTTCTCCTACGAGGTTCAGATGAATTCTCTTCAGCCACAGTTTCTTCTTCAGATTCTTCTTATGAGTCAACATCATGATGTGATTGCTAAGTAATTTTTTCACCTTCCTCTATTTCGGTATTTGTATTTACTCCATGTTCACACTCATCATCATCTTCCATCTCATCAGCATAGGTATTATTGGAAGCACTTGGGGTTTTCCCTTCAATGATCTTAACAACATTCTTTACAAAATCCTCCCCAAGCGTTTATTGAGACACTTGTAGGCTTTTCTATTCATTGGATATCCAAGAAAAATTCCTTCATCAGCATTGTCTCCAAACTTCCCTTGATTTCCTTCTTTATTCCGGATGAAACATTTTCTTCCAAAAACATGGAAGTATTTCAACGAAGGCTTCCTTCAATGCCACAATTCATATGGTGTCTTCATTTCTCCCATATAAAGCCCTGTTCAATTCTGAATGTGCCCTACAGCTCCAACAACCTCCTTACAGTAACGGCGAGAGATACCACTCTCAATAAACATAGTTATGGCCATATTGTTGACTTGTCGATTCCGACGCTCAACAACTCCATTTTGTGGTGGAGTTCTCAAAGCACCTACCTCATGCTATATTCCATGTTTTTCTAGGTAATTTTCAAAATCAATGGATGATTATTCCCCTCCATTGTCAGATCGCATGACTTTTATTGTCCTTCCAGTATCATTCTCGCCAATCCGGCGATAAGTTTTCATGAAATCAAGTACTTGTCGCTTCCTGTGAATCACCATTACACAAGCCACTTTGCTATAATAATCAATGAAAATGACGAAGTACCTTTCTCCATGAGTTCCAGCCACATTTATTGGGCCACATACGTCTGTATGAATGATATCAAGAAGATGTGATGCCCTTTTATTCTTTGGCTGATATGAACTACAGACCAGCTTCCCACGAATACAAGTATCACAAGACTTTTATTGTTCACATTTTAGAATGGTAATATCCATTACTATTTTCAGATTAGATATCTTTTCCATGTCTTGTTGGTTAATGTGCCCCAGCCTTCGATGCCACAAATTGTTTTCTTCTTCAACAGACAAATAGCAGGAGTTCACTTTGTTGTCAACCTGATATAGGTTTCCATCTGTTCTACAACCTTTCATAATATAATTCCCTGTTTTTCCTTTTATAGTGTAGCCTTTTTGATTGAATGTTATTATGATCCCTAAGTCACAGATTTGACTTACACTGAGGAGATTGTGGCATAGACCGTCCACATAAAGAACTTCAGTCTTCTTCAGCTCCCCGTTAGCGAGAGCAGTATTCCCACTTCCTTTAATCTTCAAAGAACCATCATTAGACAACTGTACTGTTCCATCAACCTTCTTTTCAATGTTCTTCAGAAGGTCATCACTTCCTGTCATATGGGAAGAGCATCCACTATCAAGGATCCAGGTACTATTTCTCTTTGTAGCTTTGAGGGCTACTTCTGCAAGATTGGATTTCTCGATCTTCTTCTTCTCTTTCCATGAGATATTGGATTGAGCATAGGATATTGATGGCCTTTTAATACTTTCTTCCTCATAATCTGATTCTTCATACCCATAATCTTCTTCTAGAGTGGAGAAACTGTTTTTGAGAACAACATCATCAGGAGGATGAAAACTGGTCCGACTTTGAGTGTTGTATGAGTTTCTCCTATCATACCACTGGCTGTAATACATAGCTTTATGGCCAAAGTTAGAACAATTAAAATAGTAACCATAGAAGCTATTTCTTCTATAAGATGGAGGATATGAAATCGGCCTCCTTTGTTGACTTCCCAGATCTTTCACATTCAAGTAGCTCCTTGCCTCTTCGCAGTATGACATGGTATGGCCCAAATAACCACAGAACTGACACTTCATGAGAGGAAATGTCTTTTCACTTGAATTTCTCATCATGCCTTCTTCCTTGGGAGAATAGTTGAACTGCCTATCATTTCTGAAAGTTTGAGGATAATTTTCAGTTCTTCATTTAGTTTGGATTGAGGGTTTCTTTTTCATCATTTCAGGTAATGTTTCAGCATGTACAACTTTCATCTTGTTGTTCTTTTGGATCTCTTTACTTCCATCAGTTGATGTCTCAACTTCATAGCTAATTCCACTCATTCCCATGCAAGAGTGTCTTTGATCACTTAAGATTTTTCCAAACCCATATGAACCATACATGGCTCTTGCTAGAAATTCTGCATCTAAGAATCTTCTGAAATGAATTTTCTTCTTTCCCTCATTTTTCATTGATTAACATTCAATTTTACCTCTAAGAGTAACAACTTCTTCCTCAAGTCCCTCAACAGTCTTGGAATTCTCTTCCAGTCTGGATGAAAGGTCATTTATGACCTTTGCTTGTTCTTCAATTTTAAGCTTTAGTTCTACAACATCATCTATGCTTTCAAGGATTGAAGACTGAACTCTCACTAGTTCTTCTAGTATTTCAATCTCTACTTCAAGCTCATCAACATATTCTGATGATTCTTCCACCATTTCCTTCCACTTATTACATCTCTTACATTTATTCTGAAGCTTGGAAAAATCATCCTTAATTTGAGTCTTTGAATCACCATTAGAAGTAATCTGATTATCTCTATCTTTATTGATCAAGGGTTCTGACTTTTCAACTGTAGCCATCATGGAAGCATGCTTTCCTGTTTTAAATTCGAGTTCTTCTTCATCACAAAATTTTGTATCCTCATCTTTCTCTTCACAGACAAAACTCTTCCTCTGTATTTTCTTTCCAGATTTGAAGTCTCCCTTTTTGAAAAATCTTTTTCGAGGCTTCTCAATGTTCTCATCTTCACTATCTTCATCATTTATCTTTCTTAAACATTGAGAGGAAATGTGCCCAACTTTTCCACAATGAAAACATGCAAGAGGTAACTTCCCTTTGAATTTCCCTTTTCCCTTATGGAACTTCTTTAGAATGAGAGAAAGAATCTCTTTTTCTTCATCATCTTCACCGCTACTATATTTTGAGATTTTCAGTTTATCCATGGCCTTGAATGCCATTTCCTTACTCACACGAGTTGTAGCATCTTCTGGTTTGACCCTCATTTCATATGCTACCAAGCTGCTCATTAGATCATCCAGAGAAATTTTGGGAACATATCTTTCCTCAAGGGCTGACACCTTTGCATTGTATAGGGTGGAAGTCTTCTTAATATTTTCTTTACAATATCAATGTCTTTTATTTCTTCGCCTAGACCCCTAATTGCTCTAACCAATTCAGTAATTCGTTTGAAGAATGAGTCTGCATTCTCGTCTGGGTGCATCTTCATATCATCAAACCGATTGTGCAGGGCTTGTAATTTTTCCTCCTTCACATTGATATCTCCTTCATAAATATTTTCTAGTTTATCCCACATGGATTTTTCTGAGGTGAAACTCATCACCTTTAGACAGATCTGATCAGAAAGAGCAGCGGTGAGTGCATTTTTTGCTCTAGCATCTGTATAAAGAATTTTCTTGTCTGCATCAGTCATAGCCACGCCTGTTGGATCAGTGACATTTATACCCTGAACCGTGGAAAACAAAACTTCCATTCCAAGGGATCTTAGATGTGATATCATTATGTTCTTCCAAATTTGAAAATTACGTCCATCGAAGAGAGGGACTCCCCTGACATTGACTGAAATTTCAATAATGACAAAGGACAGATTCAACACCAACAACCTCCCTCTGATACCACTTGTAGGACCCCGGGACACCCTGAGAGGGGAGGGGTGAATCAGGGTGTCAACCTTTTCTTTTAAAACAAGGATCTTGTTCCCACATTGGTAGGAACTAGTCAAACCTGTATGATGAATATGATCAGTAATGAAACATTCCCATGCAAAGATATGACACATCAATTTTTACTTGGTTCACCGCTAAGGGCTACGTCCAAGGAGCATACGCCGACAAGTTGTTAGTCGTACCAAATTACACTAATCTTCACTAGTTGTGGATTACAAAGGTTCGGGAACATTCACTCTTTCCCAGGCTCACTGCCTTTAAAAAATTTTAGGGATAGCTCACTGTGTCCCTCGGGTCACTCCGGTTGACTCCCCCAAGTTCACTGCCTTTGGTGAAGTATCACTTAGTTTATAGACATGAAGGTCTCTTCTTCATTGCAAAATAATGCATCCTCTATTGTATGTAGATTCTATATTGAAGTCCAATTCTCACCTGTAGACTAATCTTCCTTTGCACTGAAGGTATCGGGCAATCTTTCAGCTTTCGTACAGCTTCAAAAAGGACGGGCGTATTTCTTCAACACCAGGCGCACTTCTCCAGGCTGGTGTGCAGGTTCCAAATCCGGCACGCAAGTCACAACTGGCGCCCAAGTCTACATCTACAACTTCCACGACACACCCTTCTTCAACACTAAACTTGCATGACTCATCACCTTTAAATCCCAAACCTCCTTGGTCGCGCAACCTACAACCAGCGCGCAACCTCTACTTGTGTGACCCAACTTCCACTTGCGCGACTAAACCACCTGCGCGAAGAGAGCTTGAAAAATCTCTAAGTCTTTAACTTCATTACAAATGAAGAGGGTTGGTCCTCTATTTATAGGCAAACTGGACCCCCTGCGCGGTGGCACGCCGGTGTCCTCACGGCACGCAAGTCCCGGCACGCAGCTCCAACTGTCCTAGCCTCTGTCACATAACTCACTTGAGCGACCATACCAATACTTGTGTGATCCTCTTCCCTTTGCTATATTTTTAGTTTATGATCTTGAAAAACAACAGGTGTGCAAGTTCCCAAGCCTTCTAGGAATCGGCGCGTAAGTCTCTTCACGGCGCAACAGTCACTTGCGCGACTAACCCAATACTTGCGCGACACATATACCTTTGCCATAACTTGATGTTTTGATATTGAAAAACATATGGCGCGCAAGTTTCATCTCCTTCAAATACATGGCGTGCAAGTCTCTTTTCCAAAAACCACTTTTCTTCATTTGTCGATTTTCAGGCCTAAAAATTTGGCAAACACTGGAAAACAGTGCCACCTTCAATACTGTTGTCTACTTGAACTGTATGATCACTTTTCTAGTACATATTCAGAACATCCACTGATTATTGACAACCAACACAAACCATACTCTAATTCATACATAGAATACCATGGTTCCAACAGTATTATCATTTCTGGAACCAGACCATGATAAATAACAAGTACCCTTTACCAAGGAGTGATGACATCTTTAACCAGTTGTGTGGTGCAAGGTGGTTCTCTAAGATTGATCCCAGATCTAGATACCACCAGTGATGGATTCATGAGGATGTTATTCAGAAATTTTATTTTTAATGATGCCATGGTCACTATAAGTTTCTGTTGATTCCCTTGGGCATGAAAAATTCCCATCATTTTAATGTATTTGATGAACCAGATTGTCCTACCTTACATGGATTAGTTTGTTGTTCCCTTCATTGATGTCATACTCGTTTACTCTATGTTAGAGGAGGAACATGAAAATCACTTGATTATGGTCTTGGATTTACTCCAAGAGCACTGGATTTATGCAAATCTCTCAAAGTGTTAGTTTTGGATACATGAGATTAAATTTATAGGGCATGTAATCTCTAAAGAAGTTTTATCTATGGATCCCACGTAGATGGAGGTAGTTCATTCTTGGTATCCACCCAAGAGTGTGACATTGGTACAAAGGATCCTTGGTTTGGAAAGGTAATATTGGATATTTATGGAAGAATTTGCTAGGATCGCATCCCCTTTGATAGATCTGACATGAAAGGGATAGCCATTTACCTGGTATGAGAAATTCCAGTGGGCCTTCAAAGAGTTGAAGCTAAGACTGATGAGCACTCTTGTTTTGAGGCTTATGAAGGAGGGTTTTGAGTTCATGGTGTATTGTGATGCATCAAGAGCTAGGATCTTTTTCGTGTTCATCCAACAGTGGGAATTTATTTCATATGGGTCGAGGTAGTTGAGACTCCATGAGAAGAACTATGTGACTGACAACTCAGATATTGAAGTGGCGGTCTTTTCTCTAAGGATGTGGATACACTACCTTCTGGGTGATATTTTTTTGGATTACTCAGACCACCAGAGTCTCGGGTACATCTTCACTCGGAGAGATCTGAATCTAAGACAGTGATGTTGGTTGGAGTTCCTACAAGACTACAGCCTAAAGATAGCCTATACTACTGGGAAGGGTAATATTGAAGCATATACCCTTATCAGGAAGTCCCAAGCATGCCAAGTGTGGGAAGATTCAAATCAGTTGGCTTCCCTACTATTGACCATGGTGGAGCAGGAGGGTACATCGTTCCTATAGTTGATGGTATTGACTCCTCCACTCCTTGATCATGTGAGAGAGTTCTACCTTGGAGACATCAACTGTGAGGTTTTTCGTTATTAGATATCCATGGACAATGCACTCAATGGATATTATAAAGGAGGAAATCATGAGATCCTATTCTAGGGGTAATAAGTGGTACCAATCAAGATGTGGGATGAGGTAATGTGGGTGTTCCACACCTCTCTATTAGATTTACATCTCGGTGTGGGGAATATGTACAAGGATCTTCAGTGGTATTTTTGTTGTCCTAGCATGAGATAAAGCATAAAAGACTTCATTTCATGATGCCTTACCTATCAATGGGTGAAGGAAAAGCATCAGGTTCCAACAAGTTTTTTGTATCCCTTGAGATCCTAGAGTGGAGGTGGGATGGAATTTCCATATATTTCATCACAGGACTTCCATGCATGGAAAAATGTCCATGACTATATCTAGGTTATAGTGGACTGACTCACAAAGTTTGCGTGCTTCCTTAATATTAGGGAGAAGAGTTTGATAGAGAATTCTAGGTAGTTTTACATGTAGGAGATTTTCTACCTTCACAGGGTACCCTCGATTATTGACTCTGATCATAATGCATGGTTTATGTCAGAGTTGTGGAGAGGCTTTTAGGAGGAATTTAGGACTCATTTACGGATGATTACATCTTCTCACCCCTAAAGCAATGGGAAGATCAAGCACACTATCAAGGTGTTGTAGGACATGTTAGGGGCTTGCGTGCTAGATTTTGGATAGAGCTGGTAGGGTCACCTACCTTTGGAATAGTTTTAATACAACAATAGAGACCACTCTACTATCATCATGGCACCTTTAGATTCCCTATACGGGATACCCTACAGTTCACCTCTCTATTGGACAAAGGTTAGAGAGTCGTCCCTAATGGTTCCAGTGTTGGTGAAAGCAATGATAGAGAAAGTATAGGCCATCCATGAACAGATAAAGACGGCCCAGAGAAAATATAAATTTTATAAAGACTATTGTCTTAGGCCCTTGGAGTTTAAGAAGGGATACCATGTCTTATTGAGAGTCTCCTCACGATGTGGAATGTGGAGGTTTTTTTAGGGAGTAATGTAATCCCTGAGGTTCATCTGGTCGATCGAGATCATGTGGAGGGTTGGAGAGGTTGCCTACTGTCTTTACCTACCCCTGTATCTATAGGGGTTCATGAAATCTTCCATGTGTCATGGATGAGGTGATAGGTGCATGATCCTATGCACATCATCAACTGGGGAGAGCTATACATTGAATATTAAGCCACCTTTATAGAGCACCCAGTGGAAATCGATGATCAGTTTGAACAAATATTATGTGGATGGGTCATCCACTTGGTTTTCATGTTATGGCATCATGAGATGTTTTGGAGAGTTATTGGGAATAGCAGAGCCAGATGTGGAGTTAGTATCCCAAGTTGTTTTCATATTTTTGCTTTCTGGGGATGAAAATCCTTAAAGAGGGAATGATGTAGAGACCTGGTTTTTTTATAAAACTTTGAAATATTTCTACATATGATTTTAGAGCTGGGAGTTCAGACGGTATTCAATTCTAGGGCCTGGTGTGCCCGAAATTAATTTTACAAAAATATTAAGTATATTTTATACTATGCAAACAAAGTAAATGGGATAACTCTTAAATGGTAACACGAATCCGAAATATAAGGCCATTGTTGAGTCCAGAACGTGGTGTTTACCCCTTCAAGGGCATAACATTAGTCAGCGTGATACTTTTGTGCGAATTTTCACCCAAGGGAAATTTTATAAATAAAATAATTAAACTTAATTATTTTGTCTCAAATTTAGAATAAAATAACTTTTTAATGAAAAATCATATTAGAAATAAAATATCATCGTTGATTTAAAAATGGGGTGTTTTTCCTAGGCATGATATAAAATCATAGGGTGTAGAGGTTTTAGATTTTGAGACCATAGGTGGGTTTCATCATTTTTTTATAAATAAAAAATTAAGGGATTAAGATTAGGGTTATACCCTAATATCTATCTCTCTCTATAAAACCTTCTATCTCTACCATTCTTCCATGTTTTTCACCGGATCAAGGAGAAATCTCTGCCAAAACCTCAACGGATCAAAGCGGGTGAGTCGTGGACATGTCTCTAATGAAGAATGACCAATTAGAGGTAGTATTCTTATTATTTTTTTCACCCCAATTTCCATTATTTATTTATTCATTAATTAATCATCAAATTCATTGTTTTGTGGATCGAGGTGATGGAAAAACGAAGAGGTCCATCACCCGATCCGCATTTTGAATCCTTGTTCTATCACATTTTCTAGTATTCTTCACCTTAAATATTCCCTATGTCAAAAAATCAATGAATTTTTGAGCGGAGGATGGTGTTGTGAATCCCTCAACCTGAAGATTCTGAAATAGATCTCATTTTGATTTTCCAACACCAATTTCTATTCTTTATTTAATATTCAGGATTCTTGTTTTGGACGTGGTTCCTACATGTAGTGTATGATTAATGTGTTGTCAGCAACGACATGACCCTGGCCCTTGGGAGAACTTATTAAGATGAATTTTGGCTGTTTAAACTAAAGACGATGTGCAGGCCCCATGAGGTTTTGGGACAAATGCTTTGTGGTGATAAACATATGTTTCACTGATAATACATTTTGGATGACTGAGTAATCAATACCATGCATTTTTTGAGAGGATATCAATAGTGTGATCCATATAATTAATTTTAGAACCGAGGAATGGTTCCCATGAGACTCCTTTTGAGCATAATTCATCAATACACAACTTTTCCATCGAATGTCTGATAAGAGCGAGTGGATAGTCTACCTTGCGTGTTTTTTCACAAGGATCGTAACAGTATTATCCATTTGGATGTGCAAAGCCTTATTCATGGCATCATTAAATGAGTAAACATGAATGTAATATCCATGGAAGACCCTTTTTGACTTGTTTAAAGATAATTCATGGAAATTGTGATTATGAGACAAAATCAGTGATACTAGAGTTGAACCCTCTAGCCAGGGTGGGCATGGGTCCTCATCCATTTCTAAATAGAACCCTCCCACCAGGATACGCAAGGGTCCTCGACCTTTTCTAAGTGGAACCCTCCAGCTAGGCTGGGCGTGGGTCCTCAACATTACTAGAGTGGAACCCTCCAACCTAGCTAGGTATGGGTCTTAGACCTTGTGATAGCTTTTTTACTACGGATCAATGTAAAGATATACTTGAACGTCACATTGGACTCATGAGTAAGAGGGGTGATTTACCCACTAAGATGTGTCCTTGTGAAGTGACCTATAAAATGTGTGGGTGAGTCAGTACCGCCCAAAGTAGATAGTATCAAGGTGTTCTGATTTGATCCCCTTTGACTTGTAGTTTAGAGAAATGTGAGGGATGGTGGGAATCGACGGTGGTTAGTTCTAGAATTTTTAGAGACTCTTCTTCTAGGGTTGAGATGTGAGATAGATATCCCATTACTCCATTGTTTGGTATTATTCGACTGATCATATATATATATATATATATATATATATATATATATACAGTGAATTTCACTACCCACTCCATGGGTTTAGTTACACTCTTTCTAGGAGAGGCAAAGACATGAAGGGTATTCCATGTGCTTTCCCTATATAACTTCTCGTAGTTGGATGTTTCTAGTCTTCTACTATAGGTAGAAAAGACTCAATGATATGTTCATCTTTTCACCATTTCTAGATCCTTGTGTTTGGATGATCATACCTTCACTATGTTGTTGGGTTAAGCTGCACTCTATTTACGGAATTTTGTTCCCATTAGTACTTTCCCTTTCCAAATGTACCTTTTAATTCTCCCTTGAGACTTTGGGGAATCCTACTGGGTATTTTTATTCACATCACTACTTGGAATTTTCCAGCACATGGTGTGACAATGAAGATGACAGACATGTCTGATAGTGGATTTCTAGAGCTAAGGGATACATGGAGTTTGGACCGTGTATGGTGGTCGCTTGAAATCTAGGGGTAGGTATCTCTCAGTGTTGTACTTTATTTCCCACTTTTTCTATCAGGTTAGAACACTTATCTAGTTGGGAATGTATTCTTTCCTTTTACTTTCAAGTTTACTTTACTGTGCTTGTTCTCTATAGTGGTCTATACATGCTTGTTTTATTTATATAACTTTTGTACCTTTATTTTTCTTTTATATATGCACTTTTTCATTGAGTGGTTTTGTGTGTGTATAGGTACATAGGAAAAGGCCTCCCTGAGTAGTTGTTCCTTCTACGCTTGTCACCACCCTATGGCCTATGGAGACGATCTTAGAGTAGTTGTGGCTCCAGCTCTGACATGGGTCGGTTCATGAATATTAAGAATCCATAATTAATCTCTAAGACATTTGAAACTGGGTGTGTGAATAAATAAAATCCAAGTGTTAATCCAATAAGTGTTTTACATAATACCAATTGAGAAAAATAAAATAAATTTCCTATTTGTCCAAAATTAATTCATTAAGGTGAGGGGAATACTGAACCATAATGAAAAGGGGTAACTGAATTATAAGAAAATAATTTGTGTTGTATAAAGGAAGTCTAAAATAAATCATTGGTGTAAGGATCCTATGGAAGAGTGAAAATTGAATGTGATTCTTATTAAAGTTATTTTTCCACAAAATCTAATTTTTTTGTACTCCCAAAACTGGAACTTGAACTAGGATTTAGGTTAAATGGTGATTGAAATTAAAACAGGATCCATAACTCTTTTAATAATGAATGAGCCTTTTATTTATTTTAGTTATGATGTGTGTGATTGATTCAATTCATTACTTGATGAGATAAATCTTTGAAATTTTCCTCCCTAAAAAAATATAGCTTTTTATGATAATAATTGTTTAACATGATGCATACTGATCTTATTTTTGAACAATCATATTTTTTCCTTATAAAATCTCGGATTCTTTTTAAACACCAATGATAAAAACTACATCTCATTTATGGAAAGTGTTCCTTTCTTCCACATAACATTATAAATACACTATTGTGGATAAGAAAATTACTAAGTGTGGGGGAATTCGAATGGAATTTTTTCAATGCAATTTTAAAAATCCTTTAGATGTTTTAATTGAAGATTTTTTGACAAAATGTTAATAATAATTAATTTGTAAAGTTTTTTAAATAAAATATTGGATCTTTCATTATTTCAATATCTTGATAAAAATGATGGTTTTTTTCCTAAATGATTAAATGATTCCTAGATTAATTTTCTCTTATCAAATTTGTACCATTCATTTCTTATTCATTTTTGTAAATAATAATTAAAAAAAATTATCAAAATTTTATTTTTTTGAATTTTAATTCATATTTAATGTTTCAAAAAGTTTCTTATTTAATTTTTTTAATGATTTAAACTATGTAAAATAGAAAAAAACAATTTCATGAACTTTCTCTCAATTTCAAATAACTTCAGGTGTATTCAACTATTACTCTGTTTTCATTCTCATTTACTTTTAGGGTCAGAGTCCCAAGAATTAAATATTATAAAATCAAATAAAGATAGAAAATAAATGTAAGGGGGACCTCATTTTCATGAAGCTATAAGAATTATAGGGAAGATATGGAGAAGATTGGTCTATGTGGAGGTGAATCCTACCCATGTGAAGGGTATCACATTATGTATGGTGATATTCACAAGTCATGTGAATGGGATAATTTGTAGTGATGTGAGTACCATCTGGAACCTAAAGAGGTGTATTTGGGGTTGTGACCCAGAGATATAGCCCAATGTTTCCATTCAAACTATGATTAAGTGATTTATTCTAATAAAGGATGGATTGAATAATATATCCTCTAGACACATTGTAGCACTAGATGCAGGAGGATCATGATTAACAAACCTTTTTTATCTATAAATAGGGAACGTGGACAAGAAGTTATTAAAATTTATGTGAATGATTTGATTCCTTTCCCAAGAATGAATTCTAATTTAAACTCTCTATCTACATCTTATTTCTTATATAATGAATTCAATGTTTCTTATTCTTGTTACAAAATAATTATTTTATAAATTGTGGTTGTTGAATAAGATTGAATGGATTATATTATTATCTTTGATCAATCCTTATATTTTTTATCTATATCTCTTTCCTTTTCCTTATTTTTTGAAGTAATTTTATGGAAACTTCCAGGAACCAATGAAAATTGATCTAGAAAATAATTTTCAAAACTCTTAAGAACATTTCCATTTTAAAAAAATGATATGAAATTTTGAAATAAAACTAAGGGAGACACACCATGGTTGAGTTATATTTTATTCTATATGACTTTAACCAATTTTCTGTTTTTATAGTTTCTATTTTCCTAGTCAAAAAACTGTGTAATTTAACCTTCACTTGTTTACTCATTGAAAATTTGAGTGGGAAATATTTCATGTGGTTGTTGGTTTAGAACATTTCACACAACTAATGAAATTTAATAGTTATCGGTCAATCCAAATTCCCCTTTCTATTATACTATTTTTTCAAAACTCACTTCTCATTATACTCTATGTTTAACTTTTACATCATGTTGTCATTATCACTGTTCACTCACCCATTTTCACTCATCATCATCATCATCTATATTTTCTCACAATTTTTGATTGTTTTTTTATGTTTCCTGTTTTCTTCTTTTTTCACTCAAATATATTATTATTCCTACCCTATAGATCAACCTTACCTGTCACTATATTATTTTTAATTACTATTTTAAATAAATAATTTTTTTAAATTATAGTAAAGATTTGAAAAAAATATATCTAGTTTCGTTTTCATGGAATTCATAGGTGACCAACGTATTAAAATTTCCTAATACTACTTCCCAAAACAATAATATAGAAAAACAGAAGAAAATATAAAATTTATACTACAACCAACTATGTAAATGAAAACAAGAATTATTTATAATAATCTATATCCACTTATACATTAAATTGAAAAATAACTACGTTCTTTGAAAAGGGAAGACAAAATGAAAGATAATAGGGATATTGTGAATAAATAAAATGAAAACACCAACCCACCTCAACCTATAAATAATGTGATAAAGATGAAAAGGCTTAGAGGATTCCATTGGTCCCTAGTTTTAATTAAACCATCATGAATTATATTGTTACCTCCATCTATAAATTATGATATAAAATATTAACTGTTGTATATGCTTCCATATTTCAATAAAAGTCCCTATAAATATTCTATTGACTTCAACTAAGGATTATATAGTCTAGTGAAACGTCTACCACTGAGAGAGATTAGTGAGGAAGAGTTTCATCTAATATTTCTTCCATTGTGCCACAAATTAAATGCTAAAACCTTGTTTTATTAGTTAGAGGAGGACATACTTGAATCTTAGGATCAAGTCATTAATTATTTTTATGAAATTATTTCCTAAGAGTATGATAACTTATATTATATATAAAATTTCTATATTTATGAAATATGTGGGTGAGTTCTTCCATTAGACTTGGGATAGATTCATGGGACTTCTTAGATAATGTCTAAACCATTATTTTTCCCAATATTTTCTCATAAAAAGTTTTTAAAATGGTATCAACCCTTACAATAAAATTATTATTGATCAATTTTCTAGTGATTATTTTTTTGATCAGTATACTGAAGAGTTTACAAAAATTTCAATACATTAACTCAAAATTCTCAACTCAAATGTTCTATAAGGAGAAAAATTAATCAAAGATATATAAATTATACCCAAGAAAAAATTACACAGGTTGTTATAATATCCAATGAAATTTCACTTAGGGATTAATTCCACCACTATAGTATGTTTGGTTAATATATCCCCAACATTCCTATCATTGATATTTTTTATCAAACCCTTTAAAATTACAATTTTTTTAAGTATGGACCTAGGATACCACCAGTGTATGATCCTTTCTAAAATCATTACAACCAAGAATATAGGAACCATACAAATCACTCTTGGAGAGAGTAGATAGTGTTTAGACACGATTATTCCCCAGAAATTCACAAATGGACCCAACAAGAATTAAAAAACCCAAATAGGGAAGAGTTTTAAAATTCACAATCCAATTTATGAGTTATCATGAAAAAAATGCTTAATTGTATGGATTATCAAGAATAAAAGAATAAAGATGATGTGGAATATCAAATAAATATATTCAAAAGTGAAATAGACAATCTTCTAACTCAAATTTGTCACATGGATAGAAAATCAAAAATGGGAGAAATAGTTATGATTCTTGTAAAAATGAGGCTATTATTCAGGGAAATGTAATGGTTGTAACAATAATTAATGGTATGAAAATTGAAGATGAATATTGAAATTTTCCTAGAATAGTTGAAAATGAAATTTACAAAGAAACTAAGAAATAAAATCTTTAATTTCTAAAGCCTAGAAATCTATCCAACATCACTAACACTGAAATTAATCCATCTATTCCATCAAAAAATTTAGCAAAAAAATATTTTAAAATGACAAAAAAACAAATGGATGGAAAATATTAAATAATAAAGTGAGGAATTCCCCTTTTTGAAACAAAATTATCCACAAATTAATTTCCCATAAAAATGATATAAAAAGGTTAAAAACCTAAATTTCTCAATTTCATGGGGCTTTTAAATAATATTTCACTAAAAATACCATTCATTCAGTATTTAATTCAAGTTCCATCATATCTCAAATCTCTCAAAACAATTGTTTCAAATTAGAAATCTATTCAAGAGTTTTCTATAGACATCCTCACTAAAGGGAGTAGTGTTATAATTCAAAATAAAATCCCACCAAAACTCATTGATCCAATGGGATTTTTTATTATTTAAAATTTAGGGAATAGTGGATTACTCGATTAATTATATGACCTTGAGGAAATTATCACTTTTATTCCTTAATATCCATTTAAATAGTTGTGATTTAGGGAAATTTAGTAAAATACTATTATTTTATAACTAGCTAACTATTTCATCACACACTTTATAGGTTGGGTCAATAAAATTTTTATAAGAGATAGAATTTTTTCTACAAGATGATATTGTAATATTAGACATAAAATATGATAAGTAATTCCCCATAATATTAGATAGGTATTTACTTTCCATATGTAGAGATGTAATAAATGATTCAAAGAGTAAGTTTATTTTTAATTTTCGAGAAAAAACTAAAGAGTTTAATGTATTCCAAATTCAAAAGGAACCTATACTTGAGGAGAACTACTCTAGAGTTTAGTTGCTAAATATTCAAGAACTTTTTTATAAGATGAAAGAGGAATTTATATATGTAAAGTAAGAGCTATAATGTAAACCATTTCTTGAAGAAACCATTTTTGATAAAGTATAATAACACTTTGATAAGTATGACGGTGAATTAATGGATCATTTAAAATATTTTTCTAAGGAACACATATTTACTTAAAATTTAAATTTTTAGTTTTTTGAGCTTCCAATAAGGTTAGTAGTGTGGAAAAATTATTTTCTAGATATCAATTTTATTTAAAATACATTTTTAAGGCCTTAGGACACCAGGTCTTAAGAGTGTCAGTTCTAGTCAAGAAGACACACATTTAGAGCTTAAACCACTTCCAAACTATTTGAAATATTTAATTTTAGATGAAAGTTCCATACTTGCAATAATTATTTATATATAAATTTAGGATAGTCATGAGGAAATATTTTTGAGTCTGTTGAAGAGGTTTAAATATACTATTAGTTAGAAAATTTATGGTTTCAAGGGGATCTTCTCTTCCTTCCACATGTATAAAATAATTATGGATCCATAACACAAACCAAGACTACAGGCACACATAATTTTAAATACTAACATAAAATAGGTTTTCAGTGAAGAAATTATTACATTTTTGGATTTTGGAATCATATTTCCTATCTATAATAGTGTTTGGGTTAGACCTTTTTAGGTATTATCTAAGAAATGATGTGTTATAGTTATCACTAATGAAAATAATGAACATTTTTAAATAAGAACAATTACTAAATGGAATGTTTTCATTGAATTTAAGAAAATCAATTCTTCTACTAAAACGGATATTTTGTTAAATCCATTTCTTGATTTAATGATTGAGATGCTAGTTAGAAATGAGTTTTTTTTTGTTTTCTTAATGGATATTCTAGTTACAAACAAATTCTAGAAAACTTTGAAAACTAAGAAAAGACCACTTTCACTTCTCCATTTATGACATTTTCATATCAATTAATTTTTTTTGGTCTATGTGGTTCTTTAAAACCCTTTCGAAGGTTTCGGTTATATATTTTCTCTAACATAGATGAGATGATTATTGAGGTATCAATGGATTATTTCTCTATTTACGAAACATATTTGAAAATTTCATGCATAATGTAGAATTAGTTTCAAGAAGATTTCTTGAGGCCAAACTTTTTCTTAATTAGAAAAATTTCAGTTCATATTCAGTGATGGAACAATTACTAAAAAAATGTATAAAATATGGGAATTGAGTTTAAAAATGCTAAAATTGAGGTTATTTTGAAACTACCCCTCTAGATAAAGTGAATGGAATTATATGATTCTTAAGGCATGTCGGATTCTATGATAGATTCATCAGGAATTCTCAAAAATAAAAAATCGCATTTTTCACTATTGTTCAAGGATACTATTTTTTATGATAATTTATTTGAATCTTATAATATTTTTAAGAATATAAACATACTTATTTACCCATTATCACTACCATTGATTGGAAGTTTCCATTTGATGTTATGTGTGATGTTAGTGATATAAAAGTTTGTATGGTATTGGGTACAATTAATGAATAAAGGTTACAAGTGGTGTATTATTCTATCCATTTTAAAGATGATTCAAAATGTTATTACACCATTACTCAAAAAGAGTTACTTTTCTTTGTATTTTATTTAGAAAATTTTTGGTAGTGCTTAATTTCTTCACAAGTGATTTTATTTATCGATCATTATTATATGATGTATTTGATGGAAAATGAGGTTAACACAAGGAATATTATATGTATACTCCCTCTATTATAGATTTTCATAGAAAAAGGGTATATGTTGGGTGCTAAAAATATCGTGGTTAGTCAATTTTTTGGAATTTCTAGTACAAAATATATTAAACTAAGGGATTTTAATTCTTTTTTCCTAGATGAGAAACTACTTGCTATGTCATCTATGGAATATTGTTGTGTAACAATCCAATATTTCACTATATATTCTGCTTAAATAAATAATATATTAAATAGAATGTTTCTCACACTATTCCAAAATAAAATGAAATAAAAAACATTATATTTTTTAATATTAAATATTTTCATTAAAATATACGTAATAAATTATCTCATATAAATTGAAGTAACCATATAAAGATATAAATTAATAAAGTAAGAAGAAATAACATCCAGAAAAAAATTTATTTCTTATTAAACCCATTTTTATTAACTTGGAAGGGAGGTAGATTCACTAGTGTTTGTCTTGGAAAAAACCAAGCTTCAAACAAGTAATTTTGGTATGATAAAAACCATATATAGTAGAAGATCAAGTTCATTTATTTTTCCTCAAGATCCATGCTAGCTGAACTGCCACCCAAAACAAAAACTATAACTTATCTGATGTTTAGGTCATATTCATATATCATAATAGTTTCTATAAGTATAAATTTTTCATATACAAACATTAATATGTACAGATATATCATGAATTTTTATACTTTTATAAAAGTAATTTTTTATCAATTCACTTTATACTAAAAATATATATTTTTCAGAAATTAGAATTTTATTTCATGGAAATAAGTTTATTTTAATTGAATAATAACAAGCTTTAGTAATACTTTATTAATTAGTAATTAATGTTAAAAAGAATATTTAATACAATAAAAAAAATTCCTATCAAAATATATTTTCTCTCTATTTATATTTGTAAATAAAAAAATTATAAATTTTACTATGTAAATTTTAAAAAATTAACTTCATTTTTGGATTTATCTAGAAAATATTATCTTAAGATGGATTTTTTGGATTTTCTTAAAAGGAATTATTTTTAGGTGATTAGTGAAAAATATCATTTTTAAAAATTACAGGTCTTTTATGAAATTATTAGTATATAAGTATGAATTTGAAACTTAAGAAACCTTTTTATTAAAAAAATATTTATTTTATAATTGAAATTATAAATTTTAAAATATTTTTCATATTTAACAAACTAGTTTTTACATTTTAGAATTCAAGTAATATTTTTCTCAAAATTGTTTTAATACATTATACATTTGTTATATTAAAATAAATTTTTTTCTCTTTTAAAATTTTAATCATAAAAAATGGATTTCAAATTAAGAATTATTAGGTCCAAAATATCCAATAATGTCCACATTAGTTTTATGTATAAAGATTAAGTTACCTTTGGCAGAAACTATTTACCATAATAAAATATAAAATGGTAAAAGTAAGAATTCAAGGGGTAAAGGGATTGAAAAAATTTTACAACATGTGTGAAAATCTTGTTTGAGGCTTGATTTACATTATATCATCCCAAACCACATTATTTCTCATATTCTAGAGTCACTTTCCTTGAGATTGACTTCCCATTATGGAAAATTTTTGGGTATTTACAAAAAAAGTCATCCATTTTAACTTATAAAAGGGGCTCTCCTTTCCTCGCTTCCTCTCACTCCAAAAATCCATATATTAAAAAAAAACTCTACCCAAAACTATATTAACAAATTTTGATACTATAAATTGTTTTTTTCTTCTCAAAATACCATCCCTCACAATCCTAACCCCCCTTCATGAAGGATATAATCCAAGAAGTGATGTATAAGTTCATAACTTCTCTTTATCATTTCTATTTATTTTTGGGCACTCATACTTATTCAAATTTAATTTCAAAAACATAAAATGATATAATCATTATGCTTATAATATTTATATGATATTATAATTATTTTATTATCATTAAATTCATTTTCCCTTTTACATTAATAAAATCAAAATCATTTAATGCATCTGTGTGAAGACTACGGCCTCCACAAAGTAACATGTTTATTTTTAAATACCACTCTTCATGGATAAATATAATAGTTTATTTAAATAATAAATATTATATTTATGATATAAATAATTTTCTAGTAATTATAATTTAATAACCTCTTAATTTTATGAGTGATAAACAATCATTTTAAAATTAACTATCATAAACAAGAAAACAAAGAGGGAAAACTATTTATTCATACTATGAAATTTTTTCTTATCCATAAATTATTAAATTATTTATTTATAATTATTATATATCAGAGTAATTAAAAATAATTTAAATTGTTACGCTACTAGTATAAAGATATATCTACTAATCACCTCATAATCATCCATTAATCATGGTGTGTTCATGTTGGGTCAGTTTGACCACCTACTTGAACAATATAATGAAATGATATTATGGATGATTATGAAAACATATTTAATGGTTTAATATGAAATAAATATGTAAATAAATATTATTTCCAGTTTTATAATGGTTATACCAGTATTTTATTAATTAATTATGAAACAAATTTCTAGATTTAAAACCCCAAGAATATGCATGTTTTCGATTTAATCTTCAAGGATAAAGACTGAAAAATTCATGAAATGAAAAATAAACATCATAAATCATTAAGAATCATCCATTATTTTAGATTTAATAACATTGTATGGATGAAATTTCAAAAAATTAATGAATACCGATATTTCCCCTATAAAACTATTACAAATGGTCAAAATTATGAATACCCAATGTTGAAAAATAGGTAACTAATATAAATGTAAAGAATAATTATAAATAAAAAGTATAAATGCAAACAATTATGGTCAATGTTCTAAACTATGTGATTAAGAATTTTATATTTATGTTAAAGGAAGTAATTTTCTGAAAGTAATGAGTTTAAGTAAAGGACTTTTGTAACTCAAACCTCTTTCTTTGAGGTATATGGTTTCTTTTGAACTTCAACATTTAAAATTCTCTTTATTAATTGACTCCCCATTTTATATGATTTTTATATTTAATTTTATGGGGAATATGTATCTTTTAAACCAATTATTTCTACTTGATTGTTCCCTTATATAAAAATATAATTTTATCAAGAACAAGCCTCCATATCTTAATTGGATCTTTATTTAAATTCCATGGTTCAACTTACTGCAAATGTTCACTTCCATGTATTGAAATCCAAAAATTTATCAATTTATATAATCTTAATTCTTTCCTTTTACACTTTTAAAAGATAAATTTTATTATCTCCTTTTTAGATTATTGGTTTTCCAAAAAATGTATTTAAAAATATCGAAAATATTTTTCCTTTCAAAATAAAATGTTTTAACATTGGAATCCATTTCCCCCTTATAATAAGGGATATATTTTCCATGAAATTTTTACTTATGAACAAAAATCTATCTTATTTTATAAATTTATTCTTTTGGGTGGTTTAATTTGGTATCAATTGACTTGTTTTAGGTGTTTATTCATGTGATGCCTTTCCAAAAGTAAGGTGAACCCCATTCTTATTCATGATTTTTAATGATGTGATGATTATATATTTTTTAGTAGAATACATGTGTATAGTTAATCTTTATATTATGGTTAGACCCTATATATACCTATAATGTATTGGGTAAATATTTAGATCTCATGATATAATGGTGAAATTATTAGTGATGCATAATCCAAAATGGGAAAAGTTTCTAATGCCTAATCCTCTAGGGGAAATAGATTGTTATGCCTGATCCATGATGGGAAATAGGTGTTGATTTCTGATCAAAAATACTGATTTTCTATACTAATATTGGTTAGGCACTATTTTGATGTGTCACTATTTTATTCCCATAGATCATAAATTCTGTATCAGGCTTTCATGGTATCTATGCCATGTTATATATTTGATCATATGGGATAACATATTCTCCTCTTATGAAAAATAAATAGTTTTTAGGATTATATGTTCTTTTAATTAGGAATTTATATACTTATTATGTTTTCCCATATTCTTTTGATCTCACCATAGGTAATATGTTGAAATTTTTATTATTCACTCACTGAGTGTTTAATCTCTCCCATTTCGTATATTTCTATTTCCCATATTATGATAATGAGTTTAGATTTTAAAATGTCTATGAGAATATATAGTTTGATTATATTATTTGAAAATGTTCATAATCTTTGTAAAATAAGTTGCTAATGTAGCTACTATCCAAATACACTAAACATATCACTTCATGGTATGTTAATATTATGGTTAAAATTAATCTATTAATTATGGAAATGATGTGAAATAATGGCATGTTTCTCCTAGGAATATATAGTTTGTATTAGAGAAAAGGTTTAATTATTTTTTGATATTAGTTTAGTTACATTTTGGATTAAGGCTAGATAACCTTAATGAAAATAATAAATATGATTTTATGTAGAGGATGATATCTTTAAATATTGGTTTAATACTTGAGTAAGTGTTTTCTCCATAAATTCATCCTTTCCTGCATACTAGAAAGTGGATACAGCTATAGTACAAATATTCCTATGGGAAATCAACTTGAAAATTGTTAGTTAATCATTGACTCGATTATCACTCTAATAAATGGTGAGTGTGCCTAAGACTATACACCTCATTGGAAACTTAGGGGGTATATTCTTTGGTTGATACTATCCTATATACAAACTACAATAACGGATTTATTTTCTAGTTACTTTTATTTATTAGGTTTAGAAGTGTAAGATAACTGAACTTAACATGAAAAAAGGGATTATAGGATAAAATGATGATTTAAAAGTGTAAAAGGTTTTAAGTATGAACCCCTTTATATTATTTATTATGATAATCCCATGTGATGTTAATTGTTCATCACTCATGTTTACAACTTTTTTTTAAGAGGTGGTTAGAACTAGAAGGAACTGAATTAACAATAGACGTGAGGGAAAATGAAATAATTACCTCAATTAAAATCCTAATGTAATGGGGGATAGAGTAAAAAACCTTAAGGAAACTCTCACCAAACTCTCACAAGATATGAATAATAACATAGATCATGTTGAGCTCCCAAACGCAGCAAGGAGGAAGTATATTATTATTGAGTCTTTCACATAAAAACCCATACCCTATTTCAAGGTCTCTTCTAGTCCAATTATTTCATAAAAATGGATTAATGTGATGGAAAAGATATTTTTCATTCAATATTTCATATAATATGAGAATTTTGTTTTGTTTTTCTATTCATAAGAAGAATATTTCAACCAATGGTGCACTCTGATTAAGAATACAATAAAGGAGGAGGAAGTAGACTCTGGGGTATACGAAGAGTTCAAGAATTTTTTATTTATACTATATTTTCCATGAACTCTTCGTATGAATATGGAGACCAAATTAATGTAGTTTAAACAAAAGTATGATGAATCTATTAGCACTTACAAACCAAAATTCACAAGACTTGTGAGTTACACCTCTATATTTTTTATAGATATTGAGGGTAATATTGAATGATTCTTTTGTGTCCTTATACCAATTCATCAAATGGAACAAGAAATAAGATACATTTTTAGCTATGAAGAGATTTTTCTATGTGTACTTAAGGTGGGGATGGAAGTTAGAGACTCTCATTACTCCAGAGACAAGAAAAAAAATGATGGCTTTTTAGGTGAAATAGAATGAATAATGTTAGTAAGGAAAAATTATTCAACTTTATTCATTAAATAAATATGGGAATAAACACATGTAAAATTTCCTAATAGGGTCAATAAAATGTTTTAAATGTAATAGATTAATCCATTAAGATCGTGAATTCTTAAAGTATGAAAAGTGGTTAAAATAATTGAATACGTTACCTATTAATTATCTACCCACACTTCAATGCCTCAAATACAAGTAGTTCTATAAGTATATAAATAAATTCCTTAACTCTATAGTTAATAAATAGAATAGCCCCCCACAAACTCCTAAACCATTTGTGTAGTGAAGAGTGTATGTTATCACTATCGCTAAGGTGGGTTACTATAATTAAGTGGTTCTAGGTACACTTATTTGTTAAGTTCATGTGTCATGTATGTTTTAACCAAATATTTTCTATCAAAATTAAAAAGACACCTGGGGGTGTCATTATTGAATCCAAGAAATATGAATCTCTTTCAAGTTTTGTGGGATTATGATTCATGAAAGTCTCATTATCCTTTCTTTATATGGATTTTATTTGGTTTTTGAAATGTTTTCTCTATCCTCATATTGGTACTATATTAATCATGAAAATAAGAAGATCACATTTCATATCAAATAGTGAAAGGTTGATTATGATCTTTATAGGAAAAATAATCTAATTTTTAGAATTTTTATACAAATTATGGTGGTATGTTTATCTAAAATGATTATAGAAAAAACTCAGTATCAACTATAATCAAATTATAAGGAAATTATATGTTCATTATGTTTGTAAGGTTAATATTTCTATAAAAATAATAACTTGATTCATTGCTAATTTTTTATACCCTTAGTTATTTTCATTAGTATGTGGTAGTTAGAATTGTGATGATGTAAATTATTTAAGGGGGAGTGGGATATAATGACTAGATATTTCATTTCACATTCTCTGTAAATTAGTAATATATTAAATAGAAAATTTTCGAAATTATTCCATACTAAAATAAAAAAAACATTCTTTATTTTGAATATTAAATATGACCACTAAAACATATTCACTAAATTATATTTTATAATTTGAAGTGACCATGTCACAAAATTAATAAATAAAGTAAAAAAGAAATAACATCCAAAAGTAAAAAATATTCATTATCAAAAAAAATTGAAGTAAAGTGAGTGTATCCTTTCTAGGGTTTTCATATAAACAATACTAAGTTAAAATAAAGAAATTAGGGTTTGATAAAAAACCATATACAGGATAATCTCATGCTTGTGGAGATTCCCAAAAGATCTATTCTAGCTGAACCACCACCTGAAACATCAAAAAAAAATCTTATATAATTCTTGTGATTTATGTGGTCTTCAAAAGTGTTTATTTAAGTATAAATTAGGATTATATCATTATGAATATGTATAAATATGTCATTAATTTTTTTACTTTTCAAAAATACATTTTTTTCTCAATTCACTTTTTACGTTAAAAAAGTATTTTTTTTAGAAATTAGAATTTTATTTCAAGGAAATAAATTTTCTTTGAGTTGAATAATAAAAATATATATTAACACAAATTTAATTTTTAATTTATAGTATAAATTAATAGTTAATGTAACAACATATTTTCTCCAATAAAAACAGGTTTCACTATATCTTGTATTTTTAATAAAAAAAAGTGAAATTTTAGGATGGAAATTTGATAAAATTAACTACATTTTTGGATTTATTATGGAAATATTATCTTAATATGAATTTCTGAGATTTTTCTCAAATTATTGATTTTTTGGTGAATATTATGGAAAAATGTTTTTACAAATAACATAAATTTTATGAAATTATTGGTATATAAGTGTAATGAACCCGACCTAAATACCCGGTTAAATTATTACCAAGTCCAATCTATCACATACCTGAAACGCGGTCCCTATCCCCATGGTATGTATACTATCAGTTGTGCATCAAAAAACAATCAAAGGGAATGATTTATCCCAACCTAAAGCAATAACACAACATATATATACAAAAGATACAATAGAAGAAAAAAAATATATTCCATAACTAAAAAAAATGGATGAAACCAAACATCTCAAGATTGGAAACAACCTATAAGTACATATCCAACCATAAGAGATACAAAAAATAAGAAAACCCAACTACTCCATGTGATATCATGGGTAGAATCCCACTATCTCACCACTAACTACCCAACTCAGCTAATAGATAACCTCACTTCCTCATTGTAGCTCCTTATATTTCCCTACAATGAAATAAAAAAAAGGTCTATACAACATAGAAGGGTTATATATGGTGTGAGATAATATGCTCAGTAGGATCCCACCCAAATGTTTCATATCAAGTCTCTACACAATAATCCAATCATGCTCAACATTAAATAAAACAAATCATGGTAACTGATTAACCCATTTTATATCAAAAGAATGGAAAAAAAAATTAATTTCCCCTTTCTCCATTTTTGAAAATAAATCAAGTATATCCTATTCAAATAATTTCATATACATATATCAAAATAGTTATATCAAGTTAAACCAAAGTATGAATCACATATCATATCAAATCTGTGGTAGTAAAATCTAAATATTACAAACCAAAAGAATCTCAAATCGATCAAGAAGAATAGATTACATCACTCCAAAGATCACACTAGGTCAAGATATCTAGGATTATCAGACCTAACATAGAAAATTTTTTATCCATCAAACCACTAGATATATGAATCGATTATAGAGATTAGAGGAACACTCTATCAATTGATCCCCCAAACAGGTCTAAAAAGACCCTAAAACAATGCGATTACGGAGCATAGAAAATCCCCATGAGAAAACCCACTAAAAGTGGATGAGGCATATTACTATACCTTTCACCTAAGTTCCTAAGTCTTCCCATGTTCTCTATTTTCAAAACCAGCTCACCAAACCATTTTTGTAAAAAAATCATTGTAAACCATTTCACAATGCCTTGAAAACCTGTTTCCATTTACCAAAACTTGGGGGAAACTATATTTTATAAAAAAACCTAGTTTCACACACATGAAACAAATCAATCATGTCATGAAATTTAATTTGATAAAGAATTTATTAAAAAAGAGATCACTGTAGTTCACCAGCACAGGCTATAGATGGAACCACCTACCTCAAAAACTAGTATCGGACATTCCCACAAAGGGATCCACCAAAAATAAAGAATAAAAAATAGAAAGTAATCCCCTATAAACTATCTAAAAACCTTGTAATTTATTGAATTAAATAAAATGTTCAGTAAAGAAGTTGAAACAACACATACCTCAAGAACACACTCCCATAATACCACATCCAACAAAGAAACAGCCCCCAGAATGAGATTACACAATGGATCTATAAGGAAAAAAGAGGAATCATCATCCTAGATAAAAAAATCCAATTGTTCAATTAAATAGTTCTATTGTGATCAATAGAAATGAATAAAAAGAAAATATTTATTACCCATAGAGATGCAATGAAACTCCCTTAAAAATTAAATGCTGAATGAATCTATAAAGATCAAATGGAGGCTCCCAAAATTACTAGAGAATGGATCTATGATGAGAGAAGGGATGGGTGAAGATGAATGAATGAAAAAACTAGTTGATGAATCACCCTAAAACCTGACCTCCTAATAGTTACATGGCTTGTAACCCCTTTACATGTTATGTAATCCACATGGATCAAGTACACTAAAAAAACAAATTCCTTTTTATTAACACTCGACCTTTTAACATGAAATATCATATAACCATTAAACTATGTGAAATCATTTCATTTTGTGTGTACAGTTAATAACACGTTTTTAGCGACAATTTATAGGTCATATAACTCATTTACACACCATGTAATCACCCAACACAGAGTAGAAAATCCATAATTCTTACACAAAAAAACCAATCCAACTTTTTTTTCTCCTTACTCAAGGAGAAACTCACAAATAAATTAACACATTTTTACTTTCACTGCATTTATTCAAACAAATGTACATCCTCAAACATTAGGTCATTTTAATCAGAAAATTCTATAAATCCTCAAGAGTCCAAAAATGCACCAAATTAAATATTAAAACTAGAAAATAGAAGGTAAAATACCTGAATGCAGGTAATGGGGTGTTACAAACTCATCACCATAAGACTTTTCATCCCCTATAAATCATGGGGGATAATGAAGTTTGATAAAAAGGTGAGTCCATTATTCCCTCATCAACGACTCATTCTTCCAAGTCTCATGAGAATCTAATTTGTCCCTCCATAACCCTCTGACCAACAGAATTAAATTACAATGTAAGTCAATCACTTCAGATTCAATGATCTCCAATGGCTACTCAATAATAAAAACATATGTCACTAACTCAATCTCCTCCTATCTCCAAACATGAGAGGAGTCAGGATGATTATTCTAAATAGCGATACAAGGAAAACATCCTGAATGACGATCAACAGAACTGGAAATTCCAACTGATAAGAAACCTACCTAAGATGGTCAGTGATCTCAAACGGTTCAACATATCTCATAGCCATCATTCCTTGTTTTCCGAGATGATGGTAACCCAAGAAAGGATAATATTTCAAGAAAACCCATTCACTGATGGAAAACTCCAATGGAAAACATTGTTGATATGTATGAGACTTCTTCTAACTATACATTGTAACTTGACACCAATGTATATCTTGAATCCTTATAGACATCTCCTAAACCAAACTCAATCCCACCGAGAAGATTCTCCCACCTATTACCAACAAAGATTTGATATGTATGAAAGACCATAAGATACTCAAAAGGATACATTATAATTGATGAAAAATAACTATTGTTATAATAAAACTCAAATAGACCTAGATTTATATCCCAAGATCCAAAAAAATCCATGACATAGGCAAAGATCATGTCCTCCGGTATATTAATATCACGCTCTATCTAACTATCTATCTTTGGATGATAAGTTGTACTAAATTTCACCTAAGTACCCATCACAACCTAGAGACTCCTCCAATATCTTGATGTAAACCTAGGATCACTATCTGACACAATGTTCGAGGTGACCCCATGTAACCTCACAACATCCTACATACACAGCTTACCAAATTCGTCAACTTTAGTGGTCCCTTTGATCGGAATGAAATGAGAATACTTTGTCAACTAATCAATCACATCCTATATATAATTTCTCCCTCAGGGAGTCTTTGGTAATACAAACATAATTCCATGAATACCTCATCCCATTTCCAAATTGGTACGATAAGTGTTTGAAGAAAACCAGAAGGTTTGAAGTTATCTACCTTTATCTATTAGCTGGTGCAACAGTGGGACACCTAATCAGTAATGTCACGCTTCATAGCTTGACACCAGAATCATCATCTCAAGTTATAATTCATATTTTTATTTCCCAAATTAATATCCCACAAATAACTAATATAATGGAAAATAAAATAAAACTCATAACAAATACTGGGACAATAAACAAATCCCCAAATCTAAGAATATCATCTAAAGAGAGAAACCAACCCAAAATGGTCTCTCCACCATATAGGGCTTCTATAATTCCTCTAAACTTGATATCAAGATACTGACTCTTTAGAATAGACCCAAGTAGAGATGATGACAATAGAACACTGGTCAAGACCCTTCCTGAAACCTTTTCTAGAGCATCCAAATGCAACCGAGAAAAAAACACCCATAAGGATCAACTCTTCCTTTGATTCCAAAATAGATTTCTATAGAACATTCCTTATAAGAACATCTATAGTGGATCTTCCCAGGATAATAAAATCATTAATTTTTCAGGTTCAATAGAAAATCCTTTCTTATAAATCACATTCCCCAAGAACTTTAATTCTTGAATCCAGAAATCTCATTTAGAAATCATTCCATTAAAATGGTGACTCTTTGGGATTTAAAAAAACCAAACTCAAATGGTGTTTTTGCTCATGATTGGATCTTGAATACACCGAAATATAATCCATGAACACTACCACAATAGTGTCAAGATACAAAGGGAATATATGGCTCATCAATTCCATGAAAACTATAGGAATGTTAGTTAATCTATTCAGCATCACAATATATTCTTAATGTCCATACCTGCTCCTAAAATTCGTCTTCAGTATATTAGACTCCTGGAACCTGATCTGATGGTAACCGGCTGAAGATATATATTCAAAAATCACTTTTCACCCTTTAAATGATCAAATAAATCATCAACACGAGGAAAATGATACTTATTCTTAATTTTTACTTGGTTAAACATCTGATAGTCTACAAAAAATCGAATTTCACTGTCTATCATCTTGGAAAATATCATTGGGGATTCCCAAGGAGAAACACTAGGGAGGAAAAAACCCTTCCCCACCAAATCACCCAACTTAATATTAATCTATTTAAGCTCTTCTAGTTCTATACAATAAGAAGGTATCGATATCAGTTCAATACATGGAACTAGGTTAATCATAAACTCTACCTACCTCTCTGGAGGAATCCTAGATAAATCATCTCGGAAAATTCTATGAATGTCTCAAACAACAGTAGGAAGATCTACAACATTAGAGACAACATTGGGAACAATTATTACAATATACAAAAAACTATTGAGCTCTGGGTGGGGTGGTCCTACATTATCAAACCTCAGATCCCACTCTTCCTAGAACACATGTGATCTCCCATCATCTATAAGAAACGAGACATTATAATGATAAAAATAAACCTTATCACAATGAGAAAAAATCCAATATATCCTGATGATGACACCAAAAATATCTAGATTTAGAATAAAAAAATCCCACACTAACTCTGCATCAGCTATCAATTGTGCATAAGAAGGACACTGAAACCCATGCTCTTTCTTCTTCCCAAGAGGTGTCTCTATCTCCATAACAAATGAAATGATATTTTTTTTGAAATTTAATAATATCAAAAAAAATTGTTATAAATGAGTAGAGATAACTAGTATCAAATAATGAAAAAGTTATCAAAGATTAAATAAATATAGTATATCTCACTGTCGTTGGACCTGCATCTATCTTCACTAGAAAATCATCTACTTTTTGAAGGTGCTTCAATCCTGAGGCCTATGGCTTGATCCATGTAGTCTTTGAATCATATTAATATACCACTGTAGACATTGGATCTAACTATCATTGAGCATATCAATGTGTAAACATAGCCTACCAGAAATGTGATAGATGGTAATAAAATCTAGAATAGTTACACATATTTCCATGTGATGAACAAGAACTCCATGTTTTTCTAACCTTTAAACTCTGATCGAAATTGAGAGGCACACCACTAGCTAAAACTATTGGTTTTAAAGAGTCCTACTATCGAGAATCACCTCTACTACTCCTGCAATAATCATGTTACTTTCTCTTTTTTCCCTAGAGCACCACTCAAACTATCACTAGGTAAAAGATAAGGGGTGGAATATCCAACATTTCCTGCCATATTTAGTTCATATATCATAGTAGTGTCCACTATCTCCATATGGGTTGAAAGCTTTAATATAAATACATGTGATCTAATATCTAGTATCAAACCTTATAGTAGTTTTGAGCCTTCATCTGGTCATTCTTTATAACCTCTGGTTAAAAATGAACCATCTATAGAAACTGATTTGTATACACCAACACCGAATGATATCCCTATTGTAAAGATATTAACTCTAGATACTTCTCCATCATCATTGAATCTGGAAAAAACTATAGGAATAAGAGAGTCTGAAAACACTTCTAGTACAATCCCATGTACATATCCTCCAGTACCATGGAATCACACCATCTCTTGTTAGGACCCTCAAGTTTGAATATTGTGAATTTCACCTTGATACTCTCAGGTGTATCCAATAAGTCAAATATCTAATAAATAATTACAATCCAGTCATCTACTTCTTAAGGTTCATTCATACCTTTAAAGGATAGTGGATTTGTTGAAATAGTGGGTTCCCTAGACCCAAATATTCGGTGCTTTTGATTACCATATCGTGTATACAGTTAGTTATACAAGATGTAATCTTACCATTATAGTGTAGAATTTTATGCATCCACTATTTAAATGGTAATGTCCAAAGATTAATTTCAATATCGAGAGGTTATAGTAGATCCCAAGCTATAATGAGAACCACGAGATACTATGATATTATTCTTAAATATATGTTCTATGGTTTAGATAAATCTTACTAATTGGAAACAGTAGATGTTTAACTATCAGGTGTTGGGGGCTCATAATCATTGATACTTCTTGTCATGATGTTCGCACTTAGTGATCTCTAGTAGTGAGATCATGAGAACTGACCCGCCAATAGGAACACCACATTTTTCGAGTGTCATTGGATATTCTTATCTATGATCATGTGTAAAGGTCTCTTGACTTGAGTTCATTACCAGTTTATGTCATTTTATTGTGTACTTTGATTCAAGACGACAACAAAGGCAATGAAGTCGTGGTGAGGTAGTTTGTCTTGGGTGCGTCATTGGTGGCATGGCATTGGTTGAATGGTCAAGAAATGATTTTTCTCTTCCAGGTCATGGATGTAATATATCTCAGGCCACGTTGATATGGATGGTAGTATCTTTATAAGACCATGGAAATGGTAGTCAATGGTAAATCCAACCAATTAAATCAACAAACTTTAAAGCAATAAAAGGGCGACCACACATGAGTACGTCCTACTTTATGATATATTACAGACAAATAGATTATATTACACAGTGCGTGTTTGTAGGGTGGTTGTCATTGTGGGGACAATCTATATCTCTTCAGGGGACATGATGGGTTGCTAAATCCTACTCTTGGCCTATGAATACTATTCATTGTTATTGAGATAAGCTCCTAGAGGGTTACACACAATAGTGTATTCAAGAATCTTCCCTATTCAGTTGAATATGAGTTTTGGACATAGTGGGCCCCATTACTGGGGTCCGAGATTTGTCCAAGGATAAACTGTCACCAATATAATAAATAAATTCAAATTATTCAAGTTTAGAATAATGACTATTGAATTTATTTATTAAATGTTTTTACAAGTTTTAAGTAAATACATGAAAAATATTAATTGAGAAATATTAAATTTATTCAAGGATCAATTAATATTTATGGGAACGAAGAGTCGAGTTAATGACCCAATTATTATCATTTAATATATTTTAATATATTACAAGTAAATGATAATAATATTTATGACTCAGTTTATTAGTCATAAAATGTCATTGATAGTGTGTTAAGTATTCAGGGGGCCAGTTAGGCGATACTAGTTATTTTAATTAACCGCTATAAATATAAGAGGAGAGGAGATCTCCAATTACTATTCATGGTCCTTCTCTCTCCTCTCCTCTCTCCCATGATCTAGATAGAGAGGCTCAAGATCCATGGAGCTCGGATTGAGTACTCTCTCAGGAATTGCTAGAGAAGTGATGCAGTGATCGTTGGATCATTGAATATGTCATCAAAATTATGCACTAGCACCCAGATTATGACAAACGGTGCTCCCATAGATTCCTTGAATCATGTGTGGACGATCTAGAGGAATTCAACTTCGGATTCTTTGAACAGCGATCGCCAACGAAGAGCAGACGTCGTGTGTGGCTTTGTATTAAACCAGTTATTTTTACGGTTTATTTTTGTGCTTAAAATCCTTCATGCGATATCCTCAGATTTTATTGGGTTGCTCTTCACCGATGTCAGCAAGTTTACGTTGAATGTGGGCTTCCGCTGCACACCCGGTTCCAACAAGTAGTATCAGAGGGACATGTAACAATTTTAATTCAATTTAAAAATTAAATTTGCATTGATCTATGAAGAGGGCGTCGATATGGTCCCAACGCCACAAATGGAATCTGAATCGGATGTCGGATGTCCGGTCCGCAGACATATGCAGTTATGAATTCAGATTGAAAAAAAAATTGGTTCACTAGAATAGTTTTTTTCTGATGATATTAATTATTATTATAATAATAATTATATTATAATAATAATATTGTTGTATTAATAATAATTTAATTATTATAATTTTATTATAATGATGTTGTAATATAATTATTAAGTTCTAAAGTCTAAATATGTTTTAGAAAATTTAAAGGGGGTGCAAAAGCAAGTCATTATTTTTTTAAAAAAAATAAAATGTTTGGATGCAAAACCTATTTTGCAGGTCTTGCACATTTAAAAAAAGGGAGCAAGGGGGTGACCACCTGCATGTGCACAGGTCATGAAAAAAAGGCTTAAGGCGGTGACCTCTATAGTAGGGTCGCGCAAAGATCTATTTGGATGGGGGAGTGGCCCCCCATCTCCCTCACGCAGCTACCCTGATGGGCCGCCTCCTCTCTTCCCACGGAGCAGCCAGCGCGTGGAACCCCTCACCAAGCTTCCTTCGAGGTTCACCCCACTGCTATGCCCGTTCGGCTTACTCTACAACCAACCGCACTAGGCGACTCCCTCATGGAGACCTGCTACAGAGAGGTGCCACATGACAGGCCCCACGGCCTTCTCTGCCACTTTCCCTCCCCGCGTCGCGCAACTCACCAGACACCACCAGAAGAAGGCGACTCCCTCATGGAGACCTGGCTAGCTCCCTTCTGCACCCAGCTGGCTGCCTTTGGTCGGTGCCTCCTACTCAAGGCCTTGGATACCTCCAACCAGACCACCCTTTGCAGGAACTCGTAGTATCGTAGCGCATCACGCACCACCGCCTCTGGATAGCCCGCGCCACCACAATATTTCCATGTTCTGTCCACTGCCCGGTCCTTCCGGTGGGAAGGTGCCTTTCAAAGCCCTGAAACAGGTCGGGGTAGGTCTGGCTAGCCCAAAATGGACTTGGGCGGATCTGCGTGGCCCAGAATTCCCCTTCAAGAGGTTACTACCACCCAGAATGGGACCCGATAGGTTCGCCCCAACCCGCACAGGCCCTAATCAAAGTTTTAAGGGCCTCGGTGTTTTAATTTAGTCAAAATTAGTTAAAATAATTAATTTAATTTCTGTTGAGAATTAAATTAATTAAAAATTATTTTTGGTTATTAAAATTTTAATGCGGTGTAATTAATTTAATTTGGAGTTTAATTAAATTAATTTATTAATTTAATTTTTAGTTTTTTAAAATTAAATTAATTAAACAGGACCGAATGACAACATTTGTTGAATTAAAATAAGAGTGAAATTTTAAGTCAATAAATAATTCCCTTAGAAATTATTTTAATGCAAGTTTAATTGTTATTCTGCATTTATTTAAAACGCAAGTTTAATGTCTATACTGATCATGAGCTGGAGACTGGGCAATGCTTTTTCGGTGCATTCCATTTAATTATTTATTTAATTTAATTTAATTTATTTATTTATTTCATATTGGTTTGTAATAATTAGTTTAATTAAATAAAAGAAAATCTTTGTATCGTCTCAAGTGTCATTATATGAATAAGGGCATACAATCTCATTCTCAGAGTTGTACATTTTACTCCCCAAGATCCCCTTTTCTGTGTGTGATTACAGTTGTATAATAATGATATGAGGTATGACGCACTTCGCACCAAGTGATGGCGATGCACCAAACAACATTTGGATGCATTGGATGAGCGGATGTTGATATTCAAGTTGCAAGACATGTGACTAAAGGTACTTACCTATAGGGTTTTGGTTTCTCTGTTATTCACTCAACAAATCAACCGTTAGAACCGGCTCATGATCATGTTTTTAATTTTATTTCTGCATGGTTTATTATTTTTGTGCATGTGTAGTTTGTTGCACAATCACATAGTATAATAATAATCAATCATGCAAGATAAAATGAATATGTGACGCGATGAAATTTCTATTTTTTGCATGGTCAATTGTGAGTGATATCACAAAGTACATGCTTATAAAAATAGAAAAATGATTTCTTTCATAACATTAATAATAATAAAACCTTCAAAATATATTGAGTCTAAACAGCCTTCCATCATTTAAATTTGGAAAAAACCGGCTATTTGATGTGCCAGTCATGCAATAGCTGAAGGTTCCTCTTACTACTAGGGAGTCCTTATAAGAGTGATGGGTTGACATAACTAAAATTGCAGCAAAGAAATACCCATAGCTAGATTGTTGTAATTTTAGAGGCAAGCACTGAGTTAATCAAGTTCTGATTTTAAGAAGATGAGACTTCACTCAACAGAACGAGGAGCTTCAAATTAAAGTGGTAGACTAGCCATAAGCCCACCTAGAACCCTCCAAGTATTGGTGTATCCATATCTTGTAGACTATGAGGGGTGGTTTCGAAAACATTGTTCAACTACCTCATGAATCAATGGTGAAAATTGATTATTGGAGACTAATTTACAAAGAATATGAGTGTTATATCATTATACTTTCATCAACATCTGGTGTCATTTACAGTCGCTACCCCATGACAAAGATGATATAACATAAAGTATCATCTTCTAAATGTTTTCAAGGAGAAAGCGAAGCAATGATATGAATAAGATGATGGTTTCACTAGCATGTGTAAATTGAAAGATTGATCATGATCTTTAATTGGATCATTTTCTCAAATAAATTTCACCACATTACTCATGTATCATTTGAAGTTATAAAATAAACAAGTATTGAGTAAACGCTTCATTACTATTTTGGTTGTGGTTCGCTAACTGAATAAGAATAAAAGACAGTTAAGTTCTAATTCTTGTGGTGAATAAATTGAAAGACAATGTAGAAATGTCAAACGAATTTAATACCAATTGTATATTCAAGACTTCCTTTAATTAATGAGATATTAAAAAAGGTTATTTGTATTACATATTTTAAAATAAAACAATGGAAGTTTAAAATCAATAAACTGATTTAGAGAAGCAGGTTTCTACTTCTACATCCGGAATATTCATCAATGTAATGTTTCCTTTTACTACTTGGTTATTTAATAATATATGATTTTTACATATGTGTATTTAAATAAAATAACCAAGTAAGTATAGAAACATTGCTAGAAGTCAGGTGTATTCTCCAAGTGGCTGTGAAAGGGTGATTCCTTGGCCAGTGGTGAAAAGTACACAACTTTTTAATTTCCAAAAGAAATATTCATGTTGAACTATTATTGAATATAACCACAAACACTAACCTTATGTGTCCTTGTATTCAAGGAGACATTCTTTCAGGTTCTGGAATGATTTTTTTTTTGGTAAACTCAATCACTAGTTCGGTGATACATGAATCACAGGCAATTAGTGATGAATATAAATGTATGACTTATACCCAGTTGTGACATGACAATTCTTTATTCAGTAAAACTAAAAGTGGATGTAATGAATATACCAAGTCTGGTATTTAGGCTCAACATAGCTAAATAATTTTGGAATTATCTACATATTTATTTTGGATACAGGAGCCTTTAGAAATAAAGGTATGTCACAAAGCCTTTTGGAAATAGTCCAACCAGTGATCATGAACTATTAAAAGTACAAGCTAGAGGTATATATATACATTATAAGATTAATTTAAGTAATTAAGGAATAACAAAATGATGTATATTCATGGTCAGAAGATATGAGTTACTTTGGGTCAGGATACTGAAGAATATCTCGACCAAGCATTCATCAATAATGAAAATGTAGTGTGGAGTAATTCCTAAACACACATTACCTTATCGACATCACGAAATTGATGTTAATGAGGAGGATTGATAATGAATTATTACATATCAACATTGATCAACAAACATGTAGCATAGAGAAATTCCTAAACGCATATGTTATACATCAAAATTTTGATGTAAGTAATATCAACGCTGTAACTTGCAGAAACATCCATTATATTTCATCAAATTATTTGAAAATAATAGCGATATCCCACAACCATATGCCAACTGTAATGAAAAATGGATATCATATGAGTCATAGTATGATTATAAATCCATTATGTCATAAGGATAGGTTTTTAGATTCAAATAGTTTATTCGGATACAAACAAACTTACATCAAGATAAACACATTGTGCATCTATTGTAAATTATTCTAATAGTTTCTTAGGATGTTACAAAAATCCTTGTCATAGAAAAGATATAGTCAAGTTATAGACTATATTTCTATATAAGGGTTCACATCTATATTAGAGATAGTGGGAGCTATATTGATTTGTATTTAGTTAATGTTCAAAATGCACAAGTAGTTGGCATAGGAACAAGTTCCACAAGTGCATGTGGAACATAGAATATTCTAGAGACACATACTATGTAGGAAGGATAAAACCATGGGGATGGTTTTTATATTCACTATGGTCAGTGATCTATTATTCAATATGAAAAATATTTCCTACAAGTAAGTAGTGTATAGAAATTGACTATAATTAATAATACCAAATAAAATTTAATTAATGGATTCCATGTATCAAAGTGCAAAGGGGCTTATTATTTTCAATATTGTGGTGGGTATTCAAGTGAATTTATAAATGGATGGTACAAGCGTGGTACCAATAAGGATCGATTGGTTTCACAAAGTTTTTATTGCTAAACTCGTAAGAATTTTACTATCATAACTAATATATATGATAAATTCATTTAGCATTGGATGTGATGACCACCAATCGTGGATGGTGTCAATACGACACAACCAGAATGGGATGGCCACATCAAAGAATGCTAATAAAGATTGCAAGTTACTGAAGTCTGGTTTAGGATTAAAGTTAGCAATGTGATCATAGAATATACATTTGTAACAAATGTTTTCCATGTGTCTACTAAAGGTTAGTGGGAGCGCCAATTTTTTCCAAGAATAAATATGTTCAACAACATATGGAAAACATAAATTGTTCTTATAGTTAGTTAAGACCAAGATGAAATTCATTCTCTAGTGATTAACTTAATGTATCAACCTTAGTTCTAGGGAATATTATCTACTCAAGTAGATCTATAGGTTGCTTGGTCCTAGTTAATCGTGCATATAGTGACATTGTATTGAAAGATACAAGTTGGAACAATTTAAGAGATGAATTGTTGTCGATGTCATAGGGCATAATCTCTTCAGTTTGACATGTTCAATACATGTAAGAGATAAACGTGATGGTTTAAATCCATATGTAAAAGCAATGGATCAATCATGTATGCCATGATATATAAAAGAACCGATATTTCCAATGTATATTTATAATAGGAAAATATCATTTATATCCAGAAGCACTTATAGGGATGTGGTCAAAATAATCTAATTGTACTTCGGCATGTATAAAAGATACATACCTAGTAATTGGAGAAGAAATGATACTAGTTTTCAGGGATACAAACTAGTCTTCAATAGATCAATGTGATCTACTATCATAGTTAGACTAAATATGATGAGCGACTCAAGATCATATCAGCCAGTGGTAGCCATACCTACAAATATTGAGTATGTTTCATCTTCTAAGGCAGCTGAGAAGTAGATATGGCACAATTTGTTCCAGTTCTAAGAATCGCACTTGGTAAGAAAAGTATTATCATAATATAAATTATGTTCTTACTATTCAAGATGTCAATCTATGATAGCAAACAAAAAGGTATAAACTCGGGATACCATCTCTTGATAAGTTTTACTCAATGAAATAAGGCCGCAATACCATAATTACCACATGGAAGAATCGTGGTGGACCAAGTAGCTAAATCCATTACTCAATAGAAACATGATTTAAATCATGTGAGTAGATAACATGTTTAGTTAGCAAGTTGTTTTTAGTGCAAGTGGGAGTATTGAAATAGTGGGTGCCCTAGACCCAACTAATCAGTGCTTTTGATTACCAAATCATGTATACAGTTAATTATACATGATGTCATCTTAACATTATAGTGTATACTTTTCTACATCCACTATTGAAATGGTAATGTCCAATGATTAATTATCATATCGAGAGGTTATAACAGATCCCAAGATATAATGAGAACCTCGAGATAATACAATATTAATCTTAAATATATGTTCTATAGTGTAGATACATATTACTGATTGGACACAGTAGATGATTGACTATTAGGTGTTGGGGGCTCATAAGCATTGAGACTTCTTCTCATGAAGTTCACGCTTGGTGATCTCTAGTAGTGAGATCATGAGGACTGACCTGCCAATAGGAACACCACATGTTTCAGGTTTCATTGAATGTTCCTATCTAAGTTCATGTGTAATGGTCTCCTGAATTGAGGTCATTACCCATGTATTTCATTTTATTTCATACTTTGATTCATGACGAAAACCATGGAAATGAAGTCGTGGTGAGGTAGTTTGTGTTTGGTGCGTCATTGGTTGCATGGGATTGGTTGAATGGTCAATAAAGGATTTATCGCTTTTGGGTCATGGAAGTAATATTTCTCAGGCCATGTTGATATGGATGGATGTACCATTATAAGATCGTGTCCATGTAAGTCAAGGGTAAATCCATCCAGTTAAATCAAAAAACTTCAAAGAAAGAAAAGGGTGATGACACGTGAGTGCATCCTGCTTTATGAGATATTACAGATGAAGAGATTATATTACACAGTTCATGTTCGTAGGTTGGTTGTCACTGTTGTGACAATCCTTATCTCTTCATGATCCATGATGGGTTGCTAGATCCCACTCTTGGTCTATGAATACTATTCACTACTATCGAGATAAGGTCTTAGAGAGTCACACACAACAGCGTATTCAATAATCTGACCTATTCAGTTGAATAGGAGTTTTGGACATAGTGGGCCCCACCAATAGGGTTCGGGATTTTTCCATGGATAAAATATCACCAATGAAACAAATAAATTAATATTATTCAAGTTTAGAATAATGAGTATTGAATTTATTTGTTAAATGTATTTACGATTTTTAAATAAATACATTACAAATATTAATTAACGGATATCAAATTTATTCAAGGTTCAATTAATATTTATGGGAATGACGAGTCGAGTTAATAACTAAATTATTATCATGTAATATATTTTAATATATTACAAGTAAATGATAATAATATTTATGACTCGTTTTAGTAGTCAAAAAATGTCATTGATAGTGCGTTAAGTATTCGGAGGGCCGGTGAGGCGATACCGGGTATTTTAATTAACCATTGTACATATAACAGGAGAGTAGATCTCCCATTACTATCTATGGTGATTCTATCTCCTCTCATATCTCCCATGATCTAGAGAGAGAGGCTCTGGATCCAAGGAGGTCAGATCAAGCACTCTCTCAGGCATCGCTAGCGAAGTGATGTAGTGATCATTGAAGCATCGAAGGTGCCATCACAATTCCGCGCTAGCACTCGGATTATGATGAACAGAACTCCCAAAGATTCCTTGAAGTGTGTGTGGATGATCTAGATGAATTAGAATTCTAATTCTTCAAGCATCTATCGCCAATGATGAGCAGACATCATGTGCGGCATTGGATTAAACCAAGTATTTTTACGATTTATTTTTGTGCTTAAAATCATTCACGCGAGATCCTCGAATTTTATCGGGCTGCTCTTCACCGATGTCGACATGTTTATGTTGATCGTCGGTGGAAATATTTTAAAACCCACCTTTTTGGGGCTTCCGCTGCATTCCAAGTTCCAATAGGCTTCCCACGAAAGAACTCTCGTGATCAATCTATTTCTTCTATTGCTCATGGTTATACCTCAACAGCTATGCTATGATATTATGGTACATTAGGATCTATAGAGAGAACTACCCACAAGATATCCTAGATAAAGTATTAATCCATTAGATTCTTCCCTTATGGATCATCATATTCACCCCCCTAAGGAACTCATAGAACACATCTCGAAGCCATATTGCTGCACACCATAATAGAAGAAACAATTAGATAGCATAAAAATATCATTTCAAACTAGAAAAACCAAAAGAAAAAACTGATATTATCATTAAGAAATCAAAATAAAAGACACACATCATAACATCCCATGGAAACTTGAGTCTCATTATAGAAAGAGCCGTCCATGCACTCACCGCAATATAGCTATCAAGTCCCACAAATCCTATCTCCAATCTACCAAATTCCCAAGAAAATCACTCTTGATGACATACCTTCTTTGATACCAAACTATAATGAACTCAACCCAAATAACTTTTCAAACTGCTACCCAACCTGATCAATCACATACCTGATGGGTATCTTGGATCCCCACATGTTGGCAACTAGAACCCGAGCATCAAAGAACTATCAGAGGGAATAATTTATCCCAACCTAAAGCAACAACATGGAATATATATAGAACATAGATATCAGGGTAAAAGATTTATATACTCCATAATATAAAACAAATAGCAGAAATGAATGAAATAAAAAGTATAAAAAATCTCTAAGTATAGATGCAACCACAAATGACCGCCAAAATTGGAAAAACCAACAACTCCGTGTAATAGTATGGTGAGAATCCCACCCACCCACCACCAGCTACCCAACATAGTTGATAGAAAACCTCACCACCTCACTGTGGTTCCTTTACCTTCCTTACATAGAAATAAATAAAATAGTATATGTACCACCAAAGGGGTATGCATGGTGTGAGCTAACAGGATTAGTAGGATCTCACCCAAGTGTTCCATATCAAGTCTCTGGAAAATAATCCATGCATTCTCAACTATAAAGAAAATAAGGCATGATAACAGTTTAATATTTGTTATATCAAAATCATTGAAAAATATTTTAATTTCCCTTTTTTCCACATTTCCAAATAAATCACATAAATTAGTTTCAAATAATTTGATATACATATATCCAAACATATATATCAAGTGAAACAAAATAATGCATCATATATCATATCAAATACATTGATGTATAATAAAATAGTACAAACCAAAAGCATCACAAATCTCCCAAGAAGCATAGGTAACATCATACCAAGGATCACACATGGTAAGTATTATTAGGAAAATCATACCAAAGAAAAAAAATCCTGTACACATCAAGCCAGAAGACATGTGCATCAAGACTAGAGAGCATAAGAACACCCCATAAAGTGAACCCCCCCCCAATAGGTCTAACAATTCTCTTGAACAATATGCATATGGAGTAGTGGAAAGCCCCATGAGAAACCCCATTATAGTGGAATATACATATTACTATACCTTCCACCTAAGTAATAAAGCCTCCCATGTGCCCTATTTTCCAAACCATTTCATCAAACCATGTCTATCAAATCATCCATTGAAATCCAGTTCACAAAAGCATTTCAAAATTCTTTGAAAACACTTTTCAATTTACCAAAACTAGGGGAAACAGTATTTTATAAAACCCAAGTTCGACACACACACACAAAATAACTCATATCATTCTATTTTTTAAGGCATCATTCCATTTCATTTAATAAAACAATTTATCAAAAATAAGAACAATAAAATTCAACAATTTAGAATAGAGATGAAACCACCTACCTCAAAACCAATGGTTATAAATTCCCATAAAGGTATCCACCAACAAGGAAGAATCTGACAATAGTAATGGAGGACCTAAACCCATATAAACAACATATAATTAATTTATTTAAATAAAAGGTTCAACAGAGAAGAGGAAACAACACATTCCTCAAGAACACACACTCATTGTACTACAACCGTCAAGGAAATATCTTCAAAATGAGATCACATAGTAGATCTATAAAGAAAAAGGTGGAATCATCACTGTAGATAAAAATCCAATAGAGAAATGAAACAGTGCTACCATGATCAATGATATTTAACAAGAAGAAATGATTTCTCACCAAGATATATGCAATGTGACTGCCCTAAAGATCCAATGCCAAACGAATCAATCAGGATCAAACTAAGGTTCCCAAAATCATCAACAAAGGGACTTGGGTTGAGATAAAGGAGGGATATCGAAGAATGAATGAAAAAACAATCAATGAAGCACCCTAAAATTTTACCTCCCGACAATTACACTATGTGTAACCATTTTACACAATATGTAGTTCATGGGGCTCGATTATGTTGAAACAACTAACTCTTTTTTATTAAAACATGGTCTTTTAACATTACACATCATGTAACCATTACATGGAATGCACTTTTACGTTGTGTACACAGTTCATGTATTTTTTTGGAAACCATGTACGTGTCATTTAACCCATTTACACACCATGTAATCTCCCAATACACGGTATAAATTCTAGATTATTACACAAAACCAACAAACAAACTTGAACACTTTCTGTACTCGGGGAAAACCCAACAAATACATTAACACCTTTATTCTTAGAATAAATTAATTCAAAATAAATCACATCCCTTAACTTTATATCCTTCTTCAATGAAAAGTTTCTTCATCCTTATGAGTCCCAAGATGCACCCAATTAAAGATGAAAACTAGCAAAGACAAGGGAAAATACCTAAAAGATGGTAATGGGATATTACAATAAGTATGACCTATAAATTTATTAAACCATTTTCTTAAAAAAATATGTATTCTGTAATTGAAATTATGAATTTTAAATTTTTTATTATAGTTTACAAACATATATTTGATGTTTTATAACTCAATTAATATTTTCCTCAAAATTGTTTTAATACATTATACATTTATTATATTAAAATTTATTTTTAACACTTTTCTAAATTGAATTATAAAAAATATATTCCATATTTAGAATCATTATTTATAAATTATTTAATAAGTTCAACTTTATAGTTAGGTATAATGATTATGTTTCCTCGGGGAAAAACTAATTATCACTGTAAAAGTTAAAATAATAAAAGTAATAATTTAAGGAGTAAAGGTATTGAAAAATGTTTAAAAAATGTGTAAAAACATGGATAAGGATTTAACCACCTTATATCTTATACACCACATTATTTCTCAAATATTTGATCCACTTTCTTTGATATTGACTTCCCATTATTGAAATGTTTTGGGTATTTTTAAAAATTTCATCCTTGTGGCTCTCTTCTCCTCACTTCCCATCACACTAAAACTCCATATGTTCTAAAACAATATACCCAAAACACTCCCCAAAATTATTATCTACAATAAATAGGTTATATTTTTTTTCAAAATAAAATCCCTCAATGGATTAACTCCCTTCTTAATGGAATTAATACAAGAAGTGAGGTATAAGTTTCTAACCTCTCCTTCTCATTTCTATTTCTTTTTGTGCACTCCTTATTCTTAAAATTTCATTACACCATATTAAAATGAAAACATAAGTATACTTAGTATACTAATATTTTATTATTATTATGTTATAATAATTCACCACCTTTTATTTTTTTCATTAATAAAAATTAAAACATTAAATGTGTGTGTGTAGATTACCACCTCCACAAACTAACGTGTTTCCTTTTCAAAACCTGCCATCATGGATGGATATAATAATGGTTTTAAAGGATAAATATGATTTCTATGATATGAATAAGGTTTATTTTATACTAATTTAATAACATTTTAAAATTATGAATCAGAAACAATTTTTATAAAATTTACCACCTTAAACAAGTGAACTAAGAGGAAAAACAATTTATTCATACTATATAATTGTTTCTTATCCATCACCTATTCGAAAAAATATTTCTAATTTTGATATATCACACTAATAAACACTAAATTATATCATTATTATATGGTTACAAAAATATATTTCAAATAAATCACCTCATAATCATTCATTAATCATGGTATGTTTGTGTTGGGTTAGTTTGTCCACCTACAAGAATAATGCTATGAAATTATATCAAGGATGATTATAAAAACATAATTAATGTTTTAATAGAACATATATATATATATATATTCTTCAAGGGTTAGACCAATATCTAATTCATTAACTATGAAAACACCCTCTGGGGGGTAAAAATCACTTAAATATGATTGTTATCGATTTAATCTTCTAGGATAAAGACTAAACCACCCATGAAATAAATTTTAAAAATACTAAATTATTATAAATCATTAATTACATTAAATTTAATAATATTTTAGGGAGAAAATTATAAAAAATAATGAATACTAAAACCACCCCTATGAAACTGATAAAAATGGTCAAAACTATAAACGCTTGATATGGGAAAATATGTCACTAATATAAATGTACAGAATAATTATAAATGAAATGTATAAATGGAAATATGTATAATCCTAACACCAATATCCTAGATTTATTTTCTATTTAGTTACAATGTAAAAGGATTCAAGTGATCGCATCTCAAAGGTTTGTATAGTTTAGTAGTCTTGGTAAACTAGATATATTCTTGAAATTCACCTTAAATTTTAAAACATAAAATACATGCTGAATTTTATTTTATAATTCCATTATTTATCTTAGTGTATGAATTAAAATCAATAAAAAAAATAATTCTTCATATCCTCAGGAAAATAAAACATAATAATGGGGTGAGCTCAAATGCTTAGTAAGGGTAAGCGTATAACAAAAGCAATGGATAAATAAGGAATAATCAGTATTATAAGGTAGATAATTGAAAAGCATGTCATCTAATCAATAAATTAAGAATAATACGGTAGGAATAAATAATGATCGAATAATTCCATATAAATAATAACTTTATCTTAAATACTTAACTATATATATTCTAACAAATCAAATAATCACATGGAATATAAATAACATAATTCATAATGATGGAATGAATAATGTTGGACATCAAAAACATATCATTGAGGCTTATACCAGGACATCTAATGCCGTAAAGGATTGTGCCAAGACATATAATACTATTTATTATTGTGATAATATATCAATATAAATGGGTAAAGCCTCAACCAGAACCATATCTAATTTGTCTCATGAGACATACTGAGGCATCAATGGGATATAGTGAGTCATGCCTGTCACTTACAAAGTCTAATGAATTCCTCATATGATAGGGTTGAAACATAATAAACATATGAAATCATAATTAGTCATGAATATAAAATGTAAATAATTTCCCCAATTAATAAACATAATCATATACCATCCAGAGTAAAATAAATTGTTTCAACATAGTGCATACCCAGTCAAACTGATCATAAACCTCGAGAGAAATAATAAGGATGGCATCATTGGATTATATCCATGTTAAACCATAATTAACATCAAAAGACATCTTATTGGATGAAAAATTACTTGGAAATATCAATTGGATCTTTTATTAAGGAAAATAGTCTTTCTTTTAAAATCACCCTTTTATTTTAAAACGAGAAAATTCATAAAATATTATCAAAATCCTTTTCATTGAAAATCACTTTTTACTCTAAAATCCTGAAATCCTTAGATTATAATTTTTTTTTGATAATCCCCCTTTAAAGGTTTGAGGGGTAACCCTTAGATGACCCATAGTCCCAGAGGCATAAGGCCCACACATGAACCGAAGGCCCAAAGGCACAAGTCCTAGTACACCACCTTTGAAGATCCAAGACCTAACTACACTTTAGAACCACCCCTCCCCAACATCTTCCTCATTGAAAATATCTAATATAAAATTTCAAAGGAAGATTCAAAGAAACAATGTTCATGAAGGTGGGTAATTTCTTACATTTTATAAAAGGTGAAAAGAAATTTTCTGTTATACAATAAAAATTTTATAAAAGTGCCTCGTTTAGAAAATAACAAGAAGATTATTTTCAAAAAAAATGAAAAAGTAAAAAATGGGTAAAAATTTCTTTAATAAAAAATGTGGAAAATGATAAAAAATTATTGAAAAAAAATTTATAAAAAAAATTTGGAAGAAAAATTATTTTTGACTGATGACACCACAGGAAAAAATAGATTTAGTAGTCGTTTTTTAGCAGTGGTTTTGAAAACTGTTGCTCAATATATTTTGAGGAAAATATTAGCTGCTATTTTTCAACATCTATTTTAAAAACCATTGATAAATTTGATTTAATTGTTTTTAAAAAATATAAATTATTTTAAAATTATTTAAATTATTTTTAGTGGCATTTTTCTTGAAACAGCTACAAAATAGCATCGGTTTTTTAAAAATCATCATTAAATTGAAGGAAAAATATATAAAATCTAAAATATTTTTTTATTTATTATTTACTATAAAATATTTCTTATTATTTATAATTTTTTATTAATTATAATATGTTAATAAATAAATTTTTATAATTATTAGTTAATAATAATTTTAAAATGGAAATAATTCTACAATAAGCTGAAAATCAGACTACAACATCAAATGACCATAAATTTTGATCCATGTGTTTATTTTATATCCACAACTAGTCTAATATATTCTTATAATATGAACTAAAACCAAATTATATAATAATTTTGTAATTATTAAAATAATAAAATTTATTATACTTTTAAGAAAAGTAAAAAATCAAACATAAACTTCAAACGACCATAACTTTTCATCTAGGTGTTTATTTAGGAACTACCACATACCAAATCAAATCTTATGAAGGTTTCTATGCGAAGGTAACCCAATAAATCCTCTATCACTAGTTTTTTAGGATAGAAAAGGCCCAAAAGGCCTCTAAAAGTGATTTTTTAATCAGGGTATACAAATTTTTTAATATTCGATTGAATTTTTTTACTCATTTATGAGGATCTTGTTGCCAATTTTCAATAGTGGAAAAATTTATTCCGAGGGAGCACTTTCATATTGATGTTATGGTTTTGAATTTTTATAATTTTTCATAATTTATTCTGATTTATAATTAAATATAAGCATATTTGTTTTATATTTACTTGTACTAAATCAATTTTATAAAAACATATTTACATAGAAATGTATTTTTAAAAATATAAACCATAAGAAATAAATATTTATTATTTATTTCATTTAAAATAAATAATTATTGATTTTATTTTCTTTATAAAAGTGCATTAATATGTATATATATACTGATACAACTAAATTATATATATATACATATGTGTGTATTTGAGAAATATAACTCTGTACTACTGTGTGTAAATATGTGTGTGAGTCAATAATATTGTGTGTATACATCGTATATAAATGCATTTTCATATAAATATATCATTATCATTAAATATTCTATATAGATGAATTTATATGTGTGTATTTTTTATTTTTTATTTTTATTTTTTATTTTTTAGTTTTTATTTTTTATTTTTTTATTTTTTTTATTAATTTTTACTTATTATATATTGTTTATTCTTTATTTTTATTGTTTATTATTTATTATTTTTTATTTTTTATTTTTTATTTTTTATTTTTTATTTGTTATTTGTTATTTGTATTTTTTATTCAGTATTAATTATTTATTATTTATTATTTATTATTTATTATTTACTATTTACTATTTATTATTTATTATTGATTATTTATTATTTATTAGTTATTTGTTATTATTAATTTTTTATTATTTATTATTTATTATTTATTATTTATTTATTTTATTTTATTTATTATTTATTTATTATTGATTATTTATTTTTTACCTCTTTATTATTTATTTACTAACTATTATTTATTTACTTATTATTTATTTATTTTTAATTTTTATTTTATTATTTATAAATTATTTATTATTTACTTATTATTTAGTTATTTTTTATATATTAATTGTCAATATATTTTTAATTTATTATTATTTTTATTTAATCATTAATTTATTATTTACGTATTATTTATAATTTATTTTTGACTTATTTATTTTTTATTATTACTTTATTATTTGTTTTTTATTTATTGGTTTATTATGTTTTTATTATTATTTTTATTGTTTATACATTACTTATTAATTTTTTTTAAATTTTTTAATATTTTATTATTTATTTGTTATTAACCTATTATTTATTACTTATTTATTATATATTCATTATATATTAATTATATATTTAATTTTTTATTTATTCATAATTTATTATTTGTTATCTATTATTTATGAATTTATTATTTATTTATCATATATTAATTTTTTTTAAATTAATTTTTTTTATACATTACTTATATATTATATATTATATATTTAATATTATATATTATATATTTTTTACTTTTTTACTTTTTTACTTTTTTACTTTTTTTATTTACCATTTGTTACCATTTTATATATTTATTTATTATTTAATTATAATTTATTAATTAATTATTAATTAGTAAGTGTTAAATATTTCAAATTAATTATTAATTATTAATTATTTAGTTAGTGTCTATTTTTTGTGTATTATTTGTTTTCTTATCAATATATATATATATATATATATATATATATAAGTATATTAAATTCTATTTACTTACCACATGATGAGTTTGCTGGAGTGGTAAATTCTTCACAGAATAACTAAGTGGTAAGGGGATCAAATCTCACCCAATATAGAATTTTTGTCTAGCACATGCATATGCATGTGCATTATAATAAATAATAAAATAATAATAATAATAAATTAAATTAATTATGAGAAAATAATAAAATAAAATAAAAATAATTAAAAAATTTTAAAAATTAATAAAATTAATTAATTACGAGAATTAAAAAATTACAAATTTTAAAATTTTATAAAAATATACAATAATTACAAAAATAAAAAAATAAAAAAAATAAAAAATAAAAAATAAACCACTGTGAAAAGCTTTAGTGGGGGTTTAAACTACCTCTAAATAATTCTCCTATTTTTTAAAACCCACTACTGAATCATTTGGCATCGATTTTGAAAAAGCACTGCCAAATGATTATCGATACACGTTTTAGTGGCGGTTTTTCAAAAATATCGTAGAACAATTCAGCGGTAGTTTAAACCGCCACTAGAATATAAAATATCATCACAAAACACTTTCTTTGGTATAGTGAGAGACAAATAAAGTCAGATTATCTTAAAAATAATATTAATCATTTTAAGTTCCATAGAGAGGAAAATGACACTATTACTGGAAATAGATCATTAATAACTAGAGGATGAGAAAAGAGATTGATTTTACGATAGAAATATCAAATAATTCCCCCAATGTGAACTTAAACAAATAATTTCTTGAATAATGATGCGATTATGATATAAACTCTAACCACTTTAGTAACTTTTGATACACAAGCCCCTTCGATGAAATAAAATTAAATAAAATAATAAATAACCTTAAGGTAATTGAATTCAAGACATAACACTCAAAAAGGGTATTATATAAACCACACAAAATAAATTTGTGGTGAATATGACATATGTCTCATAGAAGTAAAAGTGATTAGAAAACTATTACCTTGTGTCTCACTCATCACGTATGTCATTTATCTTCCTAAATAATAAATTTATGTCAATTATTTAATTTCTTAATAACCCTTTTCAAGTTTAATATTCCTTTAATTTTACTTATTTTGATTTTATATATGATTTCTTAATCCATTAAGTTTACGTTGGATGTTTCAATGATATTTGGATTATGTGTCAAGAATGGCTTTGGTAATTTGACTATGGTCAATGATATAATTATTTCAAAATATCCCAAATAATAATCAAGAAATAATTATCATATTTATACACCAATTATAATTTTAAAACAAATCATGAAATATGGTTATGAAAAATGAACTATATGACAATCCTGGAGATGGTAGGTCATACGTACGCAGGCGTAACGTTTCCATTTTTCAATGATCATTATGGAAAAGAGATTAGTAATATTTTATCTCTATGTAATTATCATAATATCATATATACCTTATTATTTCTTTAAATATACATATATATATCATACAACTGGTGTGGTGATGAAATAGATCCAAATCGCTTCAGGATAGTGGTAGCCCACACGTACATGAACGATGATATCGTTTTTCAGTGTAAAAGACAAAATGATATATTATCCATTCATAATTATAAATATGTAATTAATATCATAATTATTCCATTTATATCACATATATTAATTAAAATTATCCTTATTACATTCTATGTAAAGTGTTCGTGAAAAACGAATCATATCGCTTTGGGAAGTGGTAGTCTGCCATACACACGAGCGATGTTATCGTATCCCCTATAGAATAGAAATAAAAAATGTAATATAATATATAATGAATAAAGAGGTATAATTTTAAAATAAATATCATATATATGTATACTTTATACACAACACTATTCCCAACCATGATATGTGGTAATGGAAAAATGAATGACATTGGTTCGCGAGGCGGTAGTCTCTCATACACACAAATGATGATTCTATCACCCATTTGATGTAAGTGGGGATATTTATAGGTCATGAACTAGTTATAACAAAATAAACTTATTTGGAGTATATTTATTTCAATATATCATTTTGGTTTAATAATAATTGAATGATGTGTGATAAGAAATAAAATAAAAACGCTCATTGAAGAATGTTACCTCTTCTTTGGGTAAACTCCTTAGGTTTGAACCAAATCCTTCCATTGATATATTTATACCAAAAAAAAGTATTCAAGGATGATGGTAGGTAATTTTGAATGTTATTTGGGTAGGTCATTTCTAAACCAAAATGGTTTGAAGGTTTGAATAATAGTGGAGAGAGGTGGCCTATGTAAGTGAGGTGAGTTGCACACTTGTAATTTTTGGAAGGAAAATGGCATACCCACATTTTTAACATTTTTAAATGGTCAAAAGTTAATTATTGTAGAGAATTATACATTATAGGGTATAATTATGTCCATAAAATATATTTTAAACATTTTTAGGTCAATTTAACCCATATCGTTTTGGTTCATCCTTCGATAAATCCATTATTATCTTAACTACGGTAATTAATTTTTACCATTTTCAGTATTCATTTTGGTCAAAAATTAAGTTGAACTTATTATAAAATAAAAAAATATAATGATTAATAATATTTAATCTATTTTTTCAAATTTGATTCACAAAAGTGGATAAATTTAATTTAAAATTAATCCCATTGACGTGATGAGAAAGCTGGTTTTCAAAGAGAAAATGATCAAAGATTACATGTTTTTATATCAAAATTCAATATAAAATTTATTAAAATTGCCTAAATTGTATTAATAGATATATTATTTAACTTATTTTAATTTAAACCCAATTCAAAATATAATTTAACTTTGTTAATGTTTTAAACAAAAAAGAAGTTTTCATTTAAAATTCAGTATTTTTTACTATTCATCGAAAAATGATTCATTTTAGAAAAATACAAAAAAAAAATTATTATAATTATTATATTATTATTTAAAAAATGAAGATTATTTTTTCAAATAAATTTTATAAATTTGTTCAAAAATAATTTTAAATAATGTGTGAAAACAATGACTAAACCATCTTTTAGAATAAATACAATTTTCCATAAAACAGTTCTTTTTATTTTAAATGAATATAATTTTATTTCTAAAAAATATATCACTATAATTTTCATAATTTTTTTAGTATTATTAGTTTCCACCAACATAATTTCTATGTTATGATGGTATACTATATTATGCTTCATTCTGACTCGAGGTTGCGTGTTCTGCAATCTATCAAGGAGATTAAATTTATTTGAAAAGAAATATTTAATGAAGTCTTGAGTGTTATATTTTCTTATAATATTGGTTTTTCATGTCACACACAGTATCAAAAAATATATTCTTATTTTAAAATCTATAGGATTTACATTCTCCCCAACTTAAATAAATTTCATCCTCATAATTTAGACTTGTTCTCAGTAATAAAGGGTTTCACATTTGAAAATACCATTGTTGAAAAACCCACATCATAAAAGAGTTAATAAAACATCCTCTTAATAGGAGAGAAAATGAAGTACGAAGGTCATATTTAATAAAAAACTACTAGTTTTCCAATTAGGATAACATTGGTGGGAAATGATTATGTAGACATAGAAGAAAATCATAAATAATAATTGACAGTAATAGAAGTCATTGATCATAAGAAAGTGAATGATTAATGGAAAGTTAAGGACCTCAAAACCATAAATTTATTATGATATAAAAGGCCATATGATTCATCATATATGAAGTTAATAGCATAAATTTTTTTTTTCAAGATTTTTTTTTCAAATTTTAGTAATTCATTTTCTATTTATGATTATAAGGAAATATACATACTTGATATGTTTTTAGTTCATAAGAAAAATTTCATAATTTGGTTATGTGTCAATAAATTTAAAATTCATTATTTAATTCAAGAAAATAATATTGAAAAATGAATTTTTTATTCTTAAAGTACTAAAATTAACTTTTACTGAATCATAATTTCCAAAATATAATGATAATTCATTCTTTATATCTCTAGTTATTATTATAACAAAAAGGTTTTCACATCTTGTCCAATATACATGAATCTTCAAATGGTGAATTAATACCTTAATCTCCAAAAACTCATTAAAATTTTAACATAAACTAATTCAAAAATGGTTAACCATATGGACATTGAAAAAGATTAAGATCCATATCTTTATAAACAAGGTCACTAAATTTACAAAATGAACTTATCATTAATCACTTCCATGGTAGTCAGTACTATCCAATTTACATTATCCATATCAATCATCTCTTTATCCCAAAATCATTATCTCAACATTAGTAAAATTTTATGGGTTCTCCTTACCTCAATCATTTTTTCATTGAATTTAAATTTGTCACTGAATCATTTCTCTTGGTCATCGGTACCATTTAGTATACTCTTTCATATTCTTAATGAAAATTTACTACAATATAATCCTTATACGTTTTTAGAAAGTAATTAATAAAATAATTATACTACTTATTTTTTAGATCTAAATACACAATCATAGTAATCAATCCACTTTGTCTGTAGTAATTTTATAATATATACCTTGACACCATATCTTCTCTTTAGGTATTTCCCCTTGATGCTTGGGGGATTAATTTTTATAGTGCCCCATCTCTTTACAGTGGAATCATTGAATATTAGAAGACTCTTTCATTCCCTTTCAATCATGATCATGGATGAATTTTTCTCCAACATTGAATAAATGTCCTTTAACTTTTAATAATGTACCAATTTTTTTCCTCCAACAAGTATCACGTATTGCAAAATCCATCTATCCCTTCTCCCCTTTATCTATTTTTTCTCAATCATCCTATTCTTATCCAACTTTCTTTCAAAGTATTAACAATTGGAGGATTATTTCTCTATCTTGATATAACATGATATTATGTCCTCATATGATGATAATGTTTGGGATACTAGTTCCCTTTGGAGTATTGTATTAATCCCATCAAATAAATGATAAATATTTTTCTTTGGATTATGTATGTAGTCTATAGGATGCTTTGTTAGCCTTATAAAGTTTTATTTATACTTAGCACAATTTTCCTATTATTTCTATCTTATAATAAAAAACTGACTTCCTATATTATATTGTTGCACACTAGAAAAGTATTTTTCTAATAATATTTCCTTGAAATAATTCCAATCCATTATTTCTATTTCTTCCTAATCCTTAGTGTTTTGAATCAATGACCACCATTGATCTGCATCTCATAATTGAGGATAAACTTCCTTGAAAACATTATCTATTTCAATACTTTCTAAAGTAAGAAATTTCTTCTCCAAGAAACTTACGCATTTCTCATCTAAAAATGGATTTTTAGTATAATTGAATTATTTATTTTTATATAGCATGGAAAGGTGTAACATTGTTACACTGCACAGTGGATCAACAGGCTACTCCATTTCATAAACATTATTACTTATAACATGAGTCAGCTACCCTAATATGGTTATAATTTGATTAGTTCTAGTTCTATCTCTAGCTCAAGCTTCATTATCTTTATTAGGAGAGAAATCCCAATATGGGTTATACGCATTGATATGGTTTACATTCCTTCCATTAGGCTCTATTTCTAAATATTGTCATATACAAGATTAAATCATAACATTATGAAACATAATGTATAATCTCAAAACTAGTAAAACACTTAAAATGGATAATCTCATAATATTAAATATGATTTACTTGGGAATATCATAATTTTCAACTCATTTAAAATGGTATATAAACAAAATTAAATTTATCCTAAGCATATCCCCTGGGAGTTTCAAACTAGGTGTGTAGTAAGGCCCACTGTCATGAACTTGGTGACGATTAGGTCAAGACCAATGTTCCCTTTTCGAAGTTATTACCCCAAAAAACATCTATGCTATAAACATGTCTATTTATAGTATCCATATTTGGATTAATTTTTTGGGAATCACACATAATATCTTCCTTACCAAAACATTAGGACGTTCTTTTATACCTACACTCAAATTCTATCATAGAGTTATGTTCCCTAATCTATGTTTTTCTAAATATAGTTCTAAAGGTTTCTACTAAAATTCTTATAATACCTAATATAGAACCCCAAAATGTGTAGCATGGATATAATGTATACTTTATTACATTTTCATAAGATATAAGGAATCAAATATTGAATGACCGAATAGTTTATTAGTCTTGGTAATCATGATGCATAATTGAAATTCACATTAAATATTAAATTATAAAATAAACAAATAATTTTCATTGATAATTACATTATTCCCCTCATAACATCCCTATATATCAATCAAAAAATGAATCATAATATCATGGTGAAAATAAAACATAATAAATGGGTGACCTTATATGGTTATTAAGGGTAAGTGTACAATAAAATCTATGAATAAATAAGGCATAATCAATATAGAAAAGTAAATAACTGAAACATATTCTATTTAATAAATAACATGATCATAATATGGTATGAAAAATGATGTTAAAATAATTACATATAAATAATCACATGATCTTGAAAAACTGACCATATATATTTTAACAAATTTAATAATCACATGAAATATCAATAACTGAATTTATAATGATAGAATAAATAATTATGGACATCTAAAACATACCATTGAGGTTTGTGACAATACATAAAATATCATCAAGTATTTTCCCAATACATCTAATATCATTAAGTTTAGTGAAAAGACATTTATATAAATGGTTAAGGGCTTAGTAATAAACATTTCTAGTTTTTATGATAAGACCTACTAATGCATCAAGGGGATATAACAGGACATGACCATCACATACAAAGTCTAATGAATTATTTATATGAAAGGGGTGAAATATAATCAACATAAATATTCATATTTAAACTGGCATATGAAATGTAAATACTTTCCCTATTGAATAAACATAATCACATCTAGGTTAAAATGATTGGTTTTAACATAGTATATTCGTTGTCAAACTGACCACAAACCATCTGGAGGAATCATAAGGATGATATAATTGGATTATATCCCCAATAAATCATAATCAATTTCAAAGAATTTATTCTTTTATGTAAATTAATTTGAGTGCTCAGTTGTAACATTTATTGAGGAAAATCAACTTTCTTTGAAAATCACTGTTTTTATTTTAAATGTATAAAATTCATAAAATATTGTTAAAATTATTTTATTTAAAAATGACTTTTAAAAACGAATAATATATAAAATATTAAACAAAAAAAATTCTATAAAAATAACCAGGTAAACTTTCAAAGGAAGTTTCTAATAAATAATGGTCATGATGGTGGGTAATTTCATACATGTCCTATAAGTTAAAAACAACATTCCTTTTTCACTATAAAAATGTAACAAAATATTATTATTCAATAAACAACAAGAATATTTCTTTCAAACCATTTAAAAAAATGGTATAAATGTATTTAATATATTATTAGGATAATTCTAAAACATTTTCAAAAACATTTATAGAAAACATGGTTTTAGAAGAAAAATGTTTTTTGATCGAAGAGATAAATAAAGTTGGGTTATCTTAAAAACGTTTTCATAATAATTTTATGTAAAAAAGAGATAAAAATGGTAATGGTAATTTAAAATTTTCATGAATAACTAGTGAGTAAGAAAATAGATTGATTTTAAGATAGAAAAATTAAATAATTTTTCCAACAGAGACTTAAATGAAAACAATCCCGAATAATGATGATATTATGAAATAAACACTTACCACTTTGGTAAATTTTTATTGAACAATACCCTTGGATGAAAAAATTTTAAATTAAACATTATATACTCTGAAGATAAATATATTCATAATATAACATACAAAAATGGTATTATAAACACCACACAAAAGAAATAAGTTATGAATATGGTGCAAGTCTCATGGAAGTAAATGTGATATGAAAAACCCTTAACTTGAGTATGACTCATCACATACATTCATTGCCTTCCTGAATAATAAACATATATTAATTTTTTACTTGATTAAGAAACATTCTAAAATTTATTATTCCTTTTATTTTACTTATTACCATGTTATATATGACTACTTAATCAATGAATTTTACGTTGGATGTTTTGACGATATTCGGCTTATGTGTCAAAAATGACTTTGGTAGGTTGACTATGGCCAAATAATTGTTTATTTAAATGTATAATAAATAATAATCACTAAATAACTATTATATTTATATATAAATTATAATTTTAAAACCAGTCATAAAATATGGTTAAGAAAAATGAACTATTAAAAATCATTCAGACGATAGGTCATACATACGCATGAGTGACGTTTCCACTTTTTAATGATCATTATGAAAAGAATTTAAGTAATATTTTATCCTAAAAAATTACCATAATATAATATATTATATATTATTTCTTTAAATATACTTATATATATCATCCACATGGTGTTTTGATGAATGATAGTCACATAGATTCATGAAGGCGGTAGTCCACACGTACATGAACGATGTTATTATTTTTCAATGTGACAAAGTAAATGATATATTATATTTTTAGAATGATAAATATTTCATTAAGATCATAATTATTTCTATATCACATATACTCGTTAACATTATCCTTATTACCTTCTGTGTAAAACGTAAGTGAAAAATGAATCACATCACTTCACGAGGCAATAGTTTGTTATACACACGAGTAATGTTATCATATCCTGTACGGAATAGAAAGTAAAAAGGTATATATTATATAATTACTATATACATATAATTATATTATAAATATAATTTATATAATTTATATACATCATAATACCCAACTATGAGATGTGGTAGTTAAAAAATGAATGACATTGGTTCGCGTGGCGATAGTCCTCCATACACACGAATGATGATTTCATAACCCATTTGATGGAAGTGGGGTTGGTTATAGGTTTTTACCTTATTAAAACAAATATAATTATATTTAAGATAATGAGGAAATTATATAATCATGGTTTAACAATAATTGAAGTGGGTTGGGAAAGAAAAAAATAAAAATTCTTTTAAATAAGGTTACATCTTCTTCAGGTAGCCTCCTTAGGTTTTCACCAAAGCCTTCCAAGGTTGTATTTCCATAAAAAATATTAATTCTAGGATAATTAAATTGAATTTTCTAATTTATTTTTTCCAGGTTTGGAAGAAAAATATTTTGTGAAGTTTTGAAGAATAGTGGAGAGGGGGTGGCCTTTTATAAGTGAAGTGAGTGGCACACTTGTAATTTTTGGAAATACAAAGGAATACCCATGTTTTTTACATTTCACAAGGGTCCAAAATGAATTATTTTATGTAATTATACATGATAGGGTCTAGATAATTCCATAAAATAGATTTAATTCAGGTTTTTAGATCAATTTAACCCTTATCTTTTTAGTTTAACCCGCTTGTAAATCCATTTTTACCTTAACTAAGGTAATTAATTTTTATTGTTTTCACTATTTATTTTGGTCAAAATTAATTTTAAATTATTATAAAATATAAATTATTCTGATTCCAAATATGGAATTAATTTTATAAAATTCCATTCACATAAGTAGAACTTTTTAATTTAAAATTAATCTCATGGAGGTGATGATAAACAGAGTTTACGAAGAGAAAATGTTCAAAAACATAGAAAATTTTTATAGCAAACATCAATATGAAAATTATTCCAATGAAATAAATTGGATTAATAGATATATACTTAGACTTATTTTACTTTAAAAATAATTCAAAATATAACTTAAATTTTAAAATAATTAAAATGAAATGGTAGTTTTCATTTAAAATTCAATATTTTTCACTATTTATAAAAAATGAAATATTTCAAATAAATCAAAAAATATCACCTTAAGATAATTATGATCTTATGATTTATAAAATTATGTTTTTTTTCAAATAAATTTTATAAATTTGGAAGAAATTAATCTTAAATTATGTTTACAATGTGCGACTAGGCCATCTTTTAGAAATAATATTGTTTTCCAGAAAACATTTAATTTTCTTTTAAATGATTATAATTTTATTTATAATCAATAAATAACCATTATTTTTAGTTATTACTCTTAATACCCACTAACATAATGGATAGGTTATAATTTTTCACTATATTATGGTTCATTTGTACTTGGGGTTTAATATTCTGTAAGCTATCGAAGAGATTAAATTTATTTAAAAAGAAATATTTCATAATGTCTTAGGTGTTATATTTTCTTTTATTAAAGGTGTTGTGTTTCATATATTCTATCTAAAACAATGTTATTGTTTTAAAATCTTTGTATTTCACAATATAATAATGATTATGGTTTTAAAATATGTTATTATGATTTTTATCTTTATGATACAGGAATTTAAAGTAGTTTTGTGGAAGTCAAGAGTCAAGGTAAGTGAATTTGGTAACTCTAATCTCTTTATTTAAGTTATATGGTCTATTTTGAACATCCAACAACAATATTCTCTTTATAATTTGAACCCTATTTTATATGTTGTTTTTATTTTATTCTTCAATGGAAATTTTTTCTTTTCATTCAATAATTTTTACTGGATTTCCCTTTTATTAAAAAGTATCACGTTGTCAAGAAAAAATATCCATATATTAATTGAATATTTATTCTAAGTCTATGTTTTCACATACCACCAATTCTCTCCTTTCATGTGTTGAAATCTAAGTATGCATCAATTAATTTTATCTTCATAATTTATTTTTCCACTTTAAAAATATAAGTTTTATTTTATTAAATTTCTATGTGGGTTTTTTAACAAATGTATTTCAATATATCAAAAATTATTTTCTATTAAAAGTAAAAAAAATTAACTTTGGATTCCAGTTTCCTCTTTTTCACAAGGGTGATTTTTTTTAGGAAATTATGCTTCATTAACAACCATAAAAGTTATTTCTGGTAGTTACTCTTTTTCAGAATTAAATTGAAAATCAATTTATCTTTTTTATATGGTTTTTCATGTAATGAATTTTGAAAATTTATTTTAAGACCATTATTATTTATGGTCATTAATGATGTGTTAATTTTATATTTTTTTATGGAACAAAATTATATAGTTTTTATTTAAGTAATTTTTGGGACCTATATAGCCCTCTAATGCATTGGTTTAAGCTTTACATCTTGTGATATAGTAGTGAAATTGGAGACACATTGTGATGCCTAATCTGATATTGGAAATATGTTGTGATATTTCATCCACTATGGGAAACAAGTGGTGATACCTGATCCAAAATGTTTATTTTCTATGTTTATATTAATTCCACACTATTTTAATATGTAACTGCGTTATTTTAATGGATCATAATTTATGTCTCATGTTTTCATAGTCTTTAGGCCATGTTATATTTTTGATCATATGAGATTAATTTTTCTCCTAATAGGAAATATGAAGATTTTTTATGATTCTACATTCTTTTAATTAGATATTTTTCTCCTTATTATGTTTTTTCCATATTCTTATTATCCCACCATATGTAATATGTTGATATGTTTATTATTACCTTAGTGAGTGGCTTATGTCACCCCTTTCTCATATTTCCATTTCCATGGTTATGAGGATGATTTTAACTTGTGACATGTCTAGGAGAAGATATAGTATGATGAAATTATGGTGAAATGTTCATAACAATTGTAAAATAGGTATCTTATGTAGTTATTCATCAAATACACTAAACCTAATAATTCTTGATAGGTTGAGTTTATTATTTAATTTAATGTTTTAATAATGGAAATTATGTCAAATAAAGACATGTTTAGCTTGAGAATCTTTAGCTTGGTTTGCTAATTATACTAATTTTCTATCTATAGAAATATATTCTACGGATCTAAGATAAAATAAGATGAAGAAATTTATATCAAATCTAAATCACGGCTTTTTGGATGATCCTTTAATATTTGCAAGATGGGTTGATTATATTTTGAGGAGATGTGTTGCTGAAGAATAAATTTTACCTATTATTGAGAGTTTCCACTCCTCACTATAGGGTGGATAATAAGGGAGAGAGTGGATTGTTGAAAATGTGCTTCACACTCGTTTTTATTGGTCTATTTTGTTCAATAATTCTAATAGTTTGGTATTTGTATTTAAAAAATTATAAATAGTAGTCAATTTTGGTATAAATAAAGATATTACACAAAAAAGTAATTTTAATGGATGATATTTATGATTTATGGGGTTTTGATTTGATGGGGAGATTTATATCCTCTCATAGAAATGAATACATTTTAGTGGTTGTTAGTTATATTTGGAAATTGGTTAAAGAAATATTACTCTAAAATAATATAGCTGGTAGTATTTAAAAACTCATCAATAGGAACATATTTTCTTTATTTGGAATGTTGATATATTTTGTTACTAAAAATTGAACACATTTCAAGAACCTTACATTAAAATATTTAATGGGAAATATAGTTATTCTCATAAAACTATAATTTATTACTTCCCGCATTCATGTTTAATGGATAAGGTTTATAATATGTATCTTAAGAAAATTATGGAGAAAAATATTTGTAGTTTGAGAAAATAATGATCTTTAATGTTATAGGATTCCTTCTAGGTATAAATAACTATATTCAAAGATCCTTTTGGAATGTCCCACTTTTGAATTATTTTTACTAAAACCTCCATCTATCCATTATGAATTATAATAAATCATTTTAGGCTTTTAAATATTTGAATTTTGATTCTAACACTGTTAGTGAGAGAATAATTCTTGAGTTGAGTGGGTACGATGAGATAAGAAAGGAGTATTACGAAAATGTTAAGATATAGAGAATTAGGTATTTCCATGAATTCATCCTGTAGAATAGGAAATTAAAGTCAGTATTGAAAGATTTACTTTACAATTAAAGGATTAAAATATTTATTAGTAAGATAAAATCTAAGTTATCAGGGACTTTACCTATCTTGACAGTCCAGTTTAATGGATATATCGAGTAGATAGGTGAGGAAAATAAACCCTTCTGGTTAATGGAAAAATGATTAAGATTTATTTTCAGGGGTATATAAAGGGATGGGATGTTGTTTTTATAATTTTTTCTTTATATTTATCTGATTCTAACTGGGGAATATAAACTCAATGCTTCATGGGTGTTAACCCATGGCCTTTTTTTATTTTATTTTGTTTAATAAGAATAATCCCTTTTGTGATCCTTTATGAGGTGTCAATTTTCCTCCCATAATCAGTTCATGGTGAATATATCCCTTGGTTAAATTTTTAATGTGTAGTAAAATAGTAAATATATGATTGATTGACTTCAATAATAATTGATTAATTTATGTTCTTATGGTCACCTTAGTCCTTTACCTATTTTTAGTGATCTTTAATGGTATCTGACTCAGGGTATCGTGATCACTGAAGTGTCCGATCCATTTTTTATTCTTTTGGTTACTTGAGTTTTATAGTTAATTTGTTCCTTGGTAGAAATTTCAATTTGTTTTTGGTTCACCTATTACAATACCATCAGGTTTAGATACATACCATGTTCAATCTAGGACTTGGTTGAATTTTTTTAATGTTTGGTTCATTTTATTTGCTTTTTGGTATGCTGAAAGGTTAAATCATGATCAATTTTCTTTCACACAGTTCATCATATTTCGATCTCATGGTAGTTTTTTCTTCTTTATACAGTCATTCCAGGACATAGAAATTTCATGTGTGGCCACTAGGTTAATTTTTTGGTTCATTTACCTACTGTATTCATCATAGTTTTTCAAGATTTCATTGGGGAATTTTTTTGGGTTTTTTTCTCACTATCACTTTTACTTCACATGGTTGATTATATTTTCATCATTTAATTAACAAAATGTGTGACCCCCCCCAGCTAGTTATTTACACGATCAGTTAGGGTCTTGTGTTTTTCATTAAGATTATAATTTCAAATGTCTTTCAAAGGATGGAAGAAGCCTAATTTCTAAGAAATAACAAATAAATTCCTTTTTAACCTTGCCTTTCATTTAATTGACTCCTATGATTAAATGTATGATATCTTATATTTTCTTCTTTTTCTCACAAGGGTAATGATATTTTTTTCAGTATAACTAGATGGAAAGGTTATGTATATATTGAAATGATAAAATCTTTATAATCAGTAAAATTATTTTCTTTTACTAATTTATGGGATTTTATTTTTTCATCTATTTGGAAATTTTTCTTCTCTTATGAATTAGGTGTCAACAAATCCCCTTTTATATTTTAAATATAATTTATTTTAAAAAATATTTATTAGGTATGAGTATTTCTGATATATTTTGGTAGAAAATAAATTTGAAACAAATTTAAAACGTGGCTAACACCCTTAAAATGATTTTGGATTAAAAAAGTGCATATTAGGTAAAATTTATTATCAATTCTATAGTAATATTCTAAATTATAAATTAAAAATTATTTTGAATTAATGTGGTTTTAATGTTTCCCCCACTTATGATTCATCATTTAGAACAATTTTGGGTTTTAAATTTAGGATAGTGGGTTCTTTGAATGTGTTGAGCTATTCTTCAATGATTGTTAATTTCAAAATTCTATTTACAAGAAATAAAAATTCAAATTATATAATTTTTCATCTAAAATTTTCATCATAATTGTTCTTATGATTGTGTGGGGTATGATTAAAATAATATTTTCTTGTTGTTTGATCTTGAATTTATGTCTTGAATAATATATAATTACATGTTAGTAAATTAATATTTCATATTTTTTGGATCTGCAAGATTGTAGGGTGATATTATGCATTTTTCTTAAGTAAAATCTATTAAGGAACTAGGAAAATGAGTTTTATAGGAATTATATTTGTTAAATTAAAATTAGAACATGGGGAAACTATATATTTGAACTTTAACCTAGGTAACATATCCTTTATGAAATAGAATACCTCAAGGAGAAAAATAAAAATATATTCTTATAAGTATATTAAAATTGGATTAAAATGGAAAATTAATATCCCATAGTGAATATATGAGACATATATCACTGGGTGTGTGAGAAAATAAAATCCAAGTGTTGATCCAATAAGTTTTCTTCACATGTAAAACTAGGAAAAATTAAAATAAGGGGACAATTTTTCTAAAATGAATTAAACAAGTTGAGCGGAATATTGAACCCAAATGAATAAGGGAGAAATTAACTTATAATAAAATCATTTTAGTTATATAAGGTATGTAAAAATGTATCTTTTCTTTAAGGAACACAGGGGAGAGTGGAAATTGAATTTTCTTCTTGTTAAGGTTATAGTTCAACTTAATATATTCTATCTGCATGTCTAAAACTAGACATGAACTTAAATTTAAGTGAGGTAGTGGGTGAAATTAAAATATGAGGTATGAATATTTCAATGATGGATGATTAATTTATTTATTTCATTTATTATGTGTGTACTTTAATCATGGTAGGAAATGATGTGAAAATTCTTTAAAAATTTATAGTCACCTTTAAATCTAGTTTCCAGTAATAATCAATGTTCACCTGGATAACATCGGTTAAGAATTTTATGTTATTATATTCGATTTACAAAGTAAAATCAAGTATTCCTTTTAAAAACCTTTGTTGAAAACTGATTTGGAAGTGTGTAAAGTGTTTATTTCTTCCCATGAACTTGATAAAAGGATTTATTAATGATTTGGAAATGGGTAAGGATGGGGGAATTTGGTGTTTCATATATTTGATGCACTTTGAAACATCCTTTTGTAGTTTTAATTGAATATTTTATGTCATAATTTTATGATAATGGTGAATTTTGAAGGTTTAGTCAATCCACAATTAGATCTTTAATTCGTTAAATATATTTTAAAAAATTATAATTTTGGGGCTTTAATGATAAAATTATTCTTAGGTTAATTTTCTCTTATAAAATTGGGATCATGAATTTCTTATTGATTTTGGTAAACAATCATTGAAACATAATTTTAAAATATTTTTATTGGGAAATTATCATTTAGATTTAAAATTGATCAAATTCAATGTTTAATTTTATTTATCATTTTTGAAATATTTTAAATAATAAAAAATTGAAATTACCTATTTCATGACATAACTCTCAATTTTTAATAACCTCATGTATAGTCTAGTAAAACTCCATTTCCATTCTTTTTGACATTCAGTGTTGCTGGTTGTAAAATTTAATATTGGAAAATAAACGAGAAAATAAAAATTGATGCAAGTGGGAGATTAGTTGGACAATGCTGAAACAATGTTGGGGATGATTATGGATTTTTTTGGAAGAGAAGGGGATTCTTATCATACAGGGAGGTGAATCCTACCCATGTATAAATGAGTGAAGTCAATTAGGGTTCTTATCAAGTAATGTGAAGGAGATAGTAAGTATTAGAAATAATTTCATGAAGCAACCCATACTAAATATTAGTTAAATAATCTAATGATTTCATGATTTATATAATACGTCTAAAAAACATTTACACAATTTGAGGACTGGAAGGTTTAGTGCTTTGGAAATTAACTACAAAAACGTATTATTTTATAACAGTTATAAACATTACTCCATAATTTCACCCCCTATAGACTCTTTTTTTATAAATATCACATTATATAATCATCTTCATAACCTTGAGGATGAAAACACAATAAAGGGGTGATCATAGAAACTGAATAATGGGAAAATATATCATAATGTATCAGGTTATAAACTTGAAATAAATCCTGATGAATAAGATAAATATCTTATTAAAATATCATAATACCATATATGATAATCATAAAATATGATAGGGTAACATAAAATCATAAAAATATAATTAAGGAAGCAAACAATTTATGACATGGCTCAAAAGACATCTCAATAATCATAAAACATAAAATCATGACATAAAAGTGTGGAATATATTAAAAATAATGTGCAACATGAAAACATGGAATATCATGAAATTAAAGGGAATTTTTTAAATATATGAAATCTTGATAAAAAACATGAAAATGTGGAAAAACCATAATCATAGGAATACCTTGGTGAGAAAAATCCTTATACACCAACCTATGTGAACAAACTCTTTATTTTCATGCCTAAAATTATGAGCCAACTCATTATTCCCCCACATTTTTGAAAAACTAATTATGTCTACTTCAGAATATATAATGATAAATAAATTTAAATTAATTAATTTTGGGATGATATATGACCTCACCTATAATCATTTAGAAATATGTGTTCCACTTAAAATCAATCGTCACCATATCTTAAAAAACATATGGAAAAATAATGGTTTTGAAAAATTTATCACATAACATGAAATTATAAAATCATATGATATAAAAAATATCATTTTTTACAGAATGAATGATATCATAAGAAGATATATAGGGTGATCAAAATACCACTTCCTAATAGATAAATATTCGAGTAAAATTATAAGTGAAAATGAAAAACTATTCACAAAATATTTTAAACTTTATTATTAAATTTGAATAGAAAATTACATTCAAAAACTTTTTTGAAAAAAAAAATAATTTCAAAAAAAATTATTCTAAGGAGTTACAAATAATGAATCATTGAAAAAAACAAAAACAAGATAATAAATATTCTATGTAAATAAGGAAAATAAATTCCTTCATTAATATTTTTTAGTCTTCTTAATGAAAATACGACAACGAAGAAATATTGAAAGAATTTTTCTTCATAAAATATGTTTAGGAACACATGAAATATTTAAAATTCCAAACATATTTGGGATTTATTAAGTAAAACACTTTTTATTGGAAAAACATGGACATGGAAGATAAGATTCATTGGTAAGAATGGTAGTTAGTCTTTCCAACTTTATAATTTTATTTTGGGTAAAATTTTATAAAATATGTGGTTATTGATGATGAGAGGTAATTTCCCCAAACAAAAAATGGGAAATAACATATAAAATAGGATAATTATATGACTAATTATATGATGAAAATTATATTCATGTAAGAAATACTATGACCCAATGAATTGAAAATTGAGTTGATGAAACCCATATGAAGTTAGAAACATTAAAATAAAAACCCCTTAAAGGATATGGTTTCAAATGAACATTAAATACCATGAATAATGATATTATCATGATACAAAATATTAAGGTTTTATTAGATACCCCATTCTAAATAAAATATGGTTTTTAATAAAAAAGTTATGACTTGAGGGTTTCAAATTTTAGATAAGAAACCCTTACCTCGAACTCTCACTTATTTGATAACAATCTAACCTATTGTGTAAAAAAATATTTTAATTTCCCATTTTAGTACCATATTTATATCCCTATAATTTTATAAATTTAATTTATAATTATTCTCTGTATGTATATTAGTTGGTTTTTATCTACTTTCAATATTGTATGTGGGTATTCTTGATTTATTCGAACAAGTCTTTCAATAGTAGTGTGGTTATTTTTATTCTTCCAAAATACATAATTAGTTGATTATATAAGGTACCAAAATTTATTTTTTATGATAGTTTATAAGTTTATAATTTCATTGAATCAGAGAATAATTTATGGTTATTGTAGACAAAATCGGCAACAAGTATGTTTCAAAGATTTTTCAAAAACGAACGGTGGGATCTTAATTAATGAGTTTGATATTAGTGTTATAATTAAAAATAAATAAATAATTATTTACTAATTTATATCATTTATAATAACTAAATACGTTCTCAAATTCTTCCATTGTAACTCCCCAATATTTTAAAAGAATAAAATTATGTTCAACAGCGTATATCACACGCAACACTGAAATTAAACAACAACGGAATATTATAATTTAATTATTAAAGTTAAAACCTAATTTTTTATTGATGGTTATCAATATTAGTAACCAAATTATGAAATATTTATAAATTTATTACTCATTACAGATTTATTTATTAATTCTTAGGAAATAAACATACAATTTTAGTAGTCATATTATGCTTTAAAAATACATTTCCTTCAAAAATAATAATTATTGTTCTTATAAAAAAATAATACAATTAATTATTTCCAATTTTAGACAATTTGTTTTTAAAAAATAAACTTAATTTTTGAAATCATCATTTAAAAATTTTCTTAGAGTTAATTTTTTAGAATTTTATAAAAAGATTTATTTTTTGTTGAATAGGGGAACATATATTTGTTATTGAAAACTGTATTTTTGTTCAAAGTATTTAAAAAGTTACATTTTGTTTTAAAATTATTTTAAAATAAAATTATAAATCTTATATTATGATTAGTAAAATTAATTTCATTTTAATCAATTTTATTTTTGAATTTGGTATAAATACATTTTTATACATAAAACTGATTTTTTTCTGAAAACAAATTTCCCATTGCATTTTGTGTTTTTATCATAAATTAATTTAACCCATTTATAGGAATTGAATTTGATAAAATTTATTCCATATTTGGAATAAGGAAGTTCAATTTTTTTATATAGCACCCTTTATTTTTTAGAATTATGAATAGTAACTATGATGAAATTTATCACCTCACTAAAGGGTAAATCGGGTTAACATAGGTTAAAATTAGGTGTTAAGATCGCCATTTTTCTTTTTAATTCTTACTATATGAATTAAATTCTACCTTTATCACCTTATATTATAAGTTTAAATATTTAGGGGATATATTTTCATATAAATGACCTATATAATATTTAAAACAAAGAAAAATACAAAATGTCACTCTCGTACTTTTAAATATCTCTAATGTTTTCACATTTTTTTAAAATAAATTTGTGAATGAATATTAGTGGTTATTTTAATAATAATAAAAATATGTTCATAGAGGTAATTTCTTTAAAAAATTTAGTGATAATATAAATTCCTTTAATTTTTACACAACACTGACAATATATTCCTTTAAATAATAGGAAAATATAATAAATGATTTTAAAAATATTTAAAGTAATATAATTTGGGTGATGTATAGTGTTACATGAATTTTATATTTTAATATAATATATTGTTGATGTTTTAAAGTATTAAAATCAAATTCCATATCTTTCTAGATGTTTTTAATGTCAAATTAAATGAATAGTGTCAAAATGACATTAATAATATTTTTTTAAAATAACATTTTATGAAATTATTTAAAAATAAAAAAAAAATATTTAAACAGAATAATGGGGATAATATGTGGTCTAAATTATCATCCCTTATCCATTAACGAAACACTTTTTAACTCATAATTAAAATTTTAACCTTTTAAGTGTGAAAAGTTCTTTACCATGGTTAAGGTTAGAATAGGTTAAGAAAGAGGTTAAACAAAAAGATATGGTTTAAAATTCTACTTAATCCTACCCAAATTTTACTATTTAATGATATTTCAAACATAACTACATTATATTAAAATATATGGTCATTTTAAAGCATTTGGTGATGCGACCACAACCCCAATATCCAAGATTCAGTGTCAACTATTTTAAATTAGCATAAGATACAAGGAATCACATCCTGAATGGCTGAATAGTTTAGTGGTATTTTTGAACTATATTCATACTTGAGTCCCAAATTACATTTGAAAACACAAATTACATTTGAAAACACAAATTACAACATAATTTTTTTTAATAATAACATTATTACCTCTATAATATCCTTACACATAAATTATAGTACACTTCATGAAATACTAGGGAATGGAAAAGAAATATAGATGAGCTCAAATGTTTATTATGGGTTTAGTAAAGTGGAAGAAATCAAGAATCAATAAGCATAACCAATATGTAAAATTAAACTAGTGAACACACATTCCATGTAATCAATAAACTATGAATGAAGTGTATCCAGATATAATATCAATATGTAAATATCTAGGATAATAATCAAAAGGTAAAGTTAAATAGATGAAAACACATTCCATTTAATCAATAACATGAGTGTCATCACTCGACAAGGCATAATACATATGGAAAGGTAAATAACTGAACATATATTCCATTTAATTAGTTATAGAGAATGAAATGCATCCAAAGATAAAATAATTATAAAAATATCATGGATAATAATGATTAAATTCTAAATGAAGGTAATGATTAATTATTATACATCATACCTAAGGTACTTGATACCTTTACCATCAATACTGGTCACTAAATTGTTTAAAACTAATGGGTAAATACTCATCTAGTTTGGCCAGCTAATTTTACTCTAGCTTACTTATTCACCTCATGAGACTATTGATGCCTCAAGGGGATATTTATAAATGTTACCCACTAGTGTTTTCATGTCCAAAGCATTACTCATATATAAAATAATTTATTTAATTCATGAACAATGTTCATTATCATAAAATATATGCATTGATTTAAGGAATATAGATTTATCAATATTCTCTGGATAAATAAACAACTTTCAATGTAAAAACCCATCTGTAGAAATTATATATGGTTTATGTAATAAACATACACATGATAAATAATATGAATATTTATGGGGAATTTAATGTAATCAAGAAAGTTAATAATTCAAGGGAAATTCAATGACCATAAAAATGAGTCAAGGAAGTTAATTTCAATACTTTCTTCAGTAAAAATGATCATAAACCATCGATAGGAAGAATAAGGATGGTATCAATACAACATATAACCATTTAATAAGAATAAAGTGTTTTTATCATTTATAAATATAAATACCATAAAAATATCTTTAAAAACATTCTTGAGGAAAATATCATTTTCATTTTGAAAATCAATTTTTAAACTAAAAGTTTAGAAATGTTTTTTAAAATACGTTAATTTGAAAATAAACTATGAGAATTATAAAAGAAGCTTTAAAAATTTCGAGTGGCCATGATGGATGTAAATTCAATTCATTTCATACACATTAAAACAAATATTCCATTCACTTTTTCAGTAAAGTCCAAACAGTGATTTTTTTGAAAAAGATATGAATATTACTTTAAAACCATTTTGTAAAAAGTAAAAATGGGTAAAAATCTATTTAATAAATCATTTTTAAAATAGTGAAAGAAAACTGAAAACATTTTTAGAAATTAGGGTTTGGTAGAAAACGGATTTTTGATTGAAGAGATAAATGAAGTCCGATTTTCATAAAATATATCAATTATTTTTAGTAATAAAGATTGGGGGAAATGGTACTATAATTGAAATATATTATGAATAACCCGAGTATTATAAAATAATATGGGTTTATAAGAAAATGATAAAATAATTTCCTTCAATTGAAATTCAAGAATAAATAATTTTAATGAGAATTAGTGTAACGGATTGGACCTTTTAGCAAATTAATTTATGGTAAATAAGGCGGTTAAGGTGTCTAAGGAATGTTTATAGGTGTTGGGTAAAATAAGGGAGAATTTTATAGGTGTTTTGGATGGAAAATGGGTTTATAAAGGATGACAGAAAATCCAAGTAGTAGATCGCCAACAAATGATCATTATGGTGGTAGATCACTAAAAGTAGATCTCTGGAAGTAGATTACCAACAGTATATCATTCTGGAAGTATATCACTAATGGTGGATCATTGTATTGGTAGATCGCCAATGGTAGATCATTGGAGGTATATTACCAACGGAGGATCATTCTGGTGGTAGATCACCAATGGTAAATATCTAGTGGTATATTACCAATGTTATATCATTATAGTGATAGATAACCAACAATATATCTATAGTGGTAGATCATTAGAGGTAGATTATTCTGGTGTTAGATCACCAATGGTAGATCTGTGGTAGTAGATTACCAACAATAAAATATTCTGGCGGTTCAAAACCCATTGGGCGCAGGACTGTAGCAGTATTGTAGTAGTACTATAGCAGCGGTGATACTGTAGATCAATGGGTACTGTAACAGCAACAGGTCACTATAGCAGTGGCGGTACTGTGCGGGTACTATAGCAGGTGGGTTACTATTCACAGAATGGGCATTGGGCCAAAAAATTGGGCATGCGGGCTATGTAATGGGCTACATTCCCACTAGACCTTCAGTCAATGTAATGGGTCTCCCTCTACCCCAGTTAAAATAGGTCTTTTCTTTGATTTAATAATAAAATGAGGTTTTAGTCCCAACCTTTTAAAAAAACATTCTGGAAGTTGATCACCAATGGTAGATCTATAGCAGTAGATCACCAATGGTTGATCATTTTAGAGATAGATTTCCAAGAATATATCTCTAGAAGTAGAACACTAATAGTATATCATTCATGTGATATATGTCTAAACTAATTATAGATATCTAATGGTATATCACTATAGTGTTTATAGTTTTCTATAACTATATAGTTTTTCCCTTTTTGACGTTTCTTTTATGAAAAATGGTTTTAATGCCATAATTAATGAATTTTAAATACTTTTTAGAGGAGTATAATTATATAATCTATTTCATAAAAGTCCAGAATCTTTTTCAATGGTTAATAAAGTCTTTTTGATAATAAATTCCTTTAATGGACAATTAAAACTGTATCTTTTCCTACTAGTTTCAAATCTAATATTTCCAAATAAAATATCCTTCATTCTCTATTTCAAGCATGATTTCTCTTGATATGAGAGGTTTTAAAGGCTTTAACTTGGATTCATGGACCTGTTTTTCTATTTTTTATTCAATTTCATCCCTAAATTCGATTTCCTCTTATGCACATACCCCTTGTCTCTAGTGTAACAAGTTTTTGTAAAGTATAGATCTTCCATGTATAGAATTCCTTCATTTCTCTTTTATGTGTATCTTGCGGGAAGGGTTTCTTGTGTTTATATATGTGGAAATGGTTGAATCTAAATTAATAAAGATAAATTAATTGGTTAAATTAATTAGGTAAGGGTATGGGAATTTTTTTCATGATTTTACATCTTTTTGATATTTTGATATTGGATCTATCTATGTTGTTATATTACTAAAACCCATTGTCATTGGTAGACACTATTTTTTTGGTTTTTATAAATGATGTGATTCCCATCTTGTGTGATTATTGTGACACCACCATAAATAAATGGTTATCCACTTATACATGTCTAATTAATTGGTTACACCAAGATATATGTATTTTTTGATAAAGACCTTAAATAAAGAAGTTGAATTGAATGAAATACCCTATGCCCAATCTAGAAAAATTTTATGTGTGTGTTGTAATATTTCTTCTGATGTGTTTCTGTGTTTCGGACTATTTTTGTTTATATGATGTGTGGGCAGTGTCTTTATTGAGATATGTGTGGGGGAAGTGGATGTGATGTGGTTTTACAGTGGGGTTGTGATAGTGGTTGCAGTTTGGTTGTGTAGTGGGACTATGAAAGTGGTTGTGATGTGATGGATGATGGAATTTGGATGTGGTTATTGAGTTTTTGATTTGTAATTCCTATTGTGTGACGTGTTTCAATAGTTTCCTAATTAGTATTGGAATTAACATATATTTTCTAATGGAATAATTAAAATTAATAGGTTTCGTGGTTTAAATGGTGGGAGGTTAAGTATAAATTAATGGTATGGAAAGTCTTTAATGAATTGGCTATTATAATTTAATTTTTTTTATAATAGATAATATTTAAATTGGATTTAATTTAAGGCGGTTTGTGGCTTATGGATTGTTATTGGGTGTTAGGTATTTTGAGGCTGCAACAAAGTGAAGGAAATTATTGAGTTGGTTGGTACCTTTTTTGTAAACCCCTAGTATGCTCTTGTGTGTAGCTATTTTATATATATATATATATTGTATTTCCTTGTGATTTCTTTATTCACCCCACAAATGTTGAGCATAATGTTTTTACACCCATATTAATATATATATATATATATCTCTCTCTCTTCTAGACATTTGGTTATATACACAGGCTATGATGGACATAAGTCAAAAGTTCTTCTATTTACATGTAATGTGAGGAGGTGTGATAGGTCAAGTGTCTTCGGACTATATGTGATCATATGGGTTATGGTGGAGGCTATGCATGGTAGGATGATGGAATGAGGTTGATGTCCTTCTTGTTCATGATACCCTACTACACTGGTTATGCAATTTGATGTAATGTGATGGCCTAGGTGTCTGTGATATATATGTGATTTTATGTGGTGTCCAAAGTGTCTGTGGGTGGGATGTGATGTAATTCGATGTTATTCAAGAGAGGTTGCAGTTCATAAATGTAATACATTTTCATTTGAGAGAAGAAAATCAATGGTAAAGTGGTGTAGGGTGACCTTTATTGATATGATTCATATTAAATTACTATAATTGGGTGTTCTATTTGGTGAGTGATACATGGTAAGGATGGTATTGGTAAGTATACCTATGTAGGTTCTGTTTAGTTAAATTGTCTATTCATTGGTGTATTAGTATGATCCTTTCACATGTGCATGAGAGAATTTGGTTTTACTACTAAGTATTATTGTATTCTCATACTATTTATATAAAACCATTTTCAATTTTCTTGGAGGACATCATGGACTATGCTACGAATTACTAGCTCGAACCTCTGGATAGTTGTTACATTGATAATTCAATTTCCTTTTGGTTATTTACTTTAGAGACTTTTATCTATATCATTTTTACTTATACATGAATTATGGGATGTTTTTTGGTTTATTTTATAATATTTCATGGTGTTTCTTATGGATGATTCATCTTATCTCATGATTCTATTTATATTATAGAGGGTAGTTCCTCCCATTCATGATACTTTTATACCCTCAGTGCTAGTCTCCAACCCGGGGCTTAATGGTGGCGGAACTCAAAGTTCATTATCTATCTCCCATCATTACAATATCTTTAGAGGGAGGGGTTCATGATAGAGTGATATAAAAGGTTGATGGTTGAGATATAGTTTGGAGTTTGGAGTTAGGTACAATGAGGATTCCATGGGTTGGTATGGAAATTGTTCCACTTGACCTTTGTATGTGACATAGTCTAGGGATATCGACTGGAACATGGGATTTTATTACCCCATATAATCTAGTTCATGGAATCTAAACTTATTGAATGACCAAGTGAGGTGGAAATATTTTTAGGGTAGAGGCCTAGGAGAGGTAAATTCATCATGATGAATTGTGTTACTATTTTATTTGGGTTGTTTTGGGAAAGTTAAAATGAATAAAGTAAATTAAAATGAATATTAATAAAAATATACACTACCAAGCTTAGGAAATCCTTGTTCCCCTTTGTAACTATGGATTCTAGGTGTTGTATGTATATGGATCAACCAATGGAGTTTCATCATGATTACCAAATTGATCATTGGAGGGTTGATCCAGTTAAGAATGATGATCAGTGGAAAATGATATTGCAGTATTTTTAGTGGAAGAATTTGGGGAAGTATGAGAGCAGTATTTCTAATGGGAGATAGAGATCTGGATAGAGGATCTATATATTGATTTTAGGTTAATATAGTCCTCAAAAGAGTACTAGGTCCCCTTGGAAGTTATTCAGATGTGAGGAGATGGGTGTTAGCGACGGACGGTGTACCTTGGTGAGTAGAAGCAGGTATATGTTTCATAGGTCGACATCTAGAAGGAAATTTGGGAAAAGTTACTTTCATCGACCATGAAGGCTATGAATATGCTAGAGATCCTCCCCCATTAATGGGATAGTTTTTCATTGCATGGTCTTATATCAAGTTCAAGGACCTTTTGCATTTTTTCCTAGATCTTTTCAATGATTAGGAGTCTCATTCAATACGTCTTGAGGAGGAACTCCATCCTTTGATCCAGTATGTAGATGCTCCTTTTACAGTTCCAATGTGTTTGGAGATTCAAATGAATGAATAGGTGATTGTTCATATTGAATCATGAGGAGGTTTATCATGATAGGGATACCAGTAGGGTTCCTATAAGAGTAGAGTTGTCAATGGTAGGTCTCTAGTGGTAGGTCCTTTGAGGTTTTGACAAGAATGGAGTCAACCTCGGTGGATTCCCTTCCAGCCTTCTAGGGAAAGTTGTTTCCATTCTCTTCCTAGGTACTTCAAGACTATTTTATTCATTTAACGGGCTCATGTACATCATTGGGATATGTTCCTAGTGTCTTTTTGAGATCAGTTTGGTAAGGTTAGATAACTTCAGTATCAGCCTAATAAATAGTTTCCAGTGAGGTCATTTCAGCATCAAGGGGAGCAGGATTATGCTTCTCCAAGAGAAAATGTGGTAGGTAGAGGGTAGCCTTAGGATGTAACTCACCCTCAGGGACCTTTACCCAAGTGTTGTCATGGAGATGGTCATCAACAGAGAGGTAGAGAAGCTGGTCATGGTCCATTGTAGGTAGTGTAGGTAGTAGCACTATAGGGTCCAAAGATCATTCTAGGTATGCTCAGTTTATCATGTTCCCCAGTTTGTACCTTGTTTGATTTGGGATATTCTCACTCCTTTTTTCTACCCTCTATATTCTATAATTTGGTACTTTATTTTTAGAGTATTCTCGTTTCCCTAGTGTTAACTAAACCAGTTAGAGGCCATAAAATATTTTTTGATGCGTTCTAGGGGAGTAGAATGATATTTGTGCCTCATCAGTCCCATGGTGACCATTTCTTGCTTTAGATACATCCATACGATATCATCATTAGTATTGACTGGTTGTATTCTATGTATTTTTTTATTAACTACTTCCATAGTAGGTTCATGTTCTCAGATATGGATGGCCAATTTTTGGTTTCCATTAGTGATTGGGGTTTTTAGGTGGTTAGTCGATGTGAGGATCCCCTTCTTTAAATTATGGTGGAGATATCATTGGATGTAGTGGATGTTTGGGGATAGGATTCTCCCAATATTTTCAAGTAATTCTAGTATGTTTTCCCTGTGGAGGTTTCAGAACTACCCCCTGGATGTGACGTAGAGTTTAAGGTATAATTTCATCCTAGTGCTTCTCTAATTACAATGGATTCTTATCAGATAGAACCTTCAGAGTTATCGTATTTGATAATTTAGATAGATGATGTGATTTATAGGGGTTTCATATGACCTATTATTTCACCATGGGGTACTCTAGTGTTATTTACTAAGAATGTGCATGGTAGTTTGAGTTTGTGCATGGAATACCAAAGGTTGTACCAATGGAAAATCAATAATCACTATCCTTTTTTGCGGATCAGTGTAACATCACATTACCATTTTATCAGGTACACCCTTAACCTTGTATTGGTTTTCCCTCCTTTGATATTGGAAGGATACCTATAACAGTGAAGTTAGAATTTTTTTTGAATTTCACTAATAATCATTTGTTTATGCAGGCTGTAGAGCAGTTACACACTTTGTAACTATGTTACATTCTATTTAATGGATGTTGGATGTAATCCATGAAAGGGGATTCATTCTATGAAATTTAAACATCGTGAAAGGGTGTTTAATGTTGTGACTTCTTTAAATAATTGATTTTAAATCTGAGGTGATAGATTTTTCGGCATACTTGTACATTTTGGATTTCACAGTGTGTAACAATATTAAACATTGTGAAATGGCCCACATCCAGATTTTAAAGTGGGGAAGAAGTGGTTTTGTCATGGATATTTCTCCAAAACTCTTTTCTCTTAAACCGAGGCTCTTCCTATATGATTTTTAGAGACAATAATCCTCCTAGATCGATCTGTTCAATATTGGATCTTGGTTTCGGCAGTAGTGCGTCTCTCCGGGTAAGCGACCTTTATCTTTCATCATTACCTTTGATCATGGTATCACTATTGGGTGGTGTCTTTAGATCCATTGGTCTCATTTTGGTTATTCTTCTTGGTTTTTTCCTAGATCGGTTCTGTGATCTCATTCCATGGACCTTTCCTTTTTTTGGTCGTAGTGCGGTAGCCATTTTTCTTTGAGGTATGTAGGTTTCATCTCTTCCTCCAACCCCTTGTCTTCTAAATTAAATCAATACTATTTTGGATTTGACTCTAGGGAATTCATTGACATTTTTGAGTTTCTTTGATTCGGGATTCTGTTTCGGGCATGCGCGACCCAACTTTTGATGTAGGTGGTTCCATATTTATCCCATGTTGATGGAAATAATTGTTTTTCCTTATAAACTATTTTGTATATTGAAATTGGAATGATTTTTTTTATGTGTTGAAAAAGGGTTTTAGTGAAAACAAATCCCCTTAATATTAATAAATGAAGTGAAAATGGGTATTTTCAAAGCATTGAAATGGAAATTATGAAATGGTTTTGAAATGGTTTTAAAATAAAAGAAATGAAGTGTGAAAAAGACCACATGGGTTATCTTTGGTACTTAGGTGTAAGGATTATCTTGGGGTCGTCATCCATTTTTTGTGATTATCAAGGAGTTTTATCTTGGGGATTTCATCCATTTCCTTGTCTCGTTCTTCTAGGAGACCGATATTGATATTATAGGGGGTTTACTTAGGGGTTATTCATGTGCTTCCAAGGCCTGTTGTTCTAGGATCGGAATTTGTGTGACTAATTTATTATGGTATAGGTAGTCTGTGACCTAGACCTATAGTATTCCTTGGTATTTTAATACATGTGGTTTTATTTATTATTATTGGGATTTCTGAGTTAGCATTGATATGTATGTTTATGCTTGTGTAAAATGATATGGGAAATGTGCAGGAAATTTATATACCTAATTTTGTTTTAGAACTATTAAAAAGGGGGATGTTAACCATGTTTTCTATAAAACTGTTTTATCGCTTATCATAACATGTTTTCTTTAAAATGATCATATATGGATTTTTATACAGAGACTTGATATGGAACACCTAGGTTGGATCCTACAAAGCCTATTATCTTGCACCATGTGCACCTCTTCTATGGTGTGCATACCTTTGTTTGTATTCCAATATAGAGAAAGGAAAGGATCCATAGTGAGGTGGAAAGGTTCATGTCAGCTACTTGGGTAATTTGAGGTGAGATGGTGGGATTACATCCCTACTATTGTTTGGGGTAGCTGTTTGGTTTTTAGTCTTTTGCAGCTGAACTTGTCTTGGAGTTTATAGCTACTTTTTCAGAAGTCTATTTTCGATGTTTTCTTATAGTTATGAAATATATATCTTCTTCTTCTTCAATTGTCACTTCTTGTTTTGAATGTTTTTTTGTGAGTGTGTGTGTGCCATGTGTTTGTTAAGGTTGGGAGAAATTGTTTGCTCTATTGTGTTGTTTGATGCTCGGGTGCTTATCATCTGCCTATGGGGATCAGGAACATTCTTTGGGTATATAATAGATCAAGTCAGGTTCCATTTTTGAGGGTAACTGGGGATGGTTACTATTAGTGATCTTTTTTACCATTAAAGGGTAGCTTTTTTATTATCTAAGATCTATCTACATTCTAGATATCACCAATTGAAGGTGAAGGATGGAGATATCCATAAGACTACCTTCATATGCAGGTATGGGAACTTTGAGTTCATGGTTATGCTTTTTGGTGTGATTGAGGAACTGGTTGTATTAATGGGGCTCATGAAATCTATGTTACGTGAATCCCTATAATATTTCATAGTTGTGTTCATTGATGACACACTGACCTACTCAAAGATATAGGAGGATCATTCTGATCATATCAAAGCTATTTTATAGGTTCTTCATCCCCACTATCTCTTTGGAAAGTTTTCCAAGAAGATGTTTTGGAAACACGAGGTAAATTTACTCAGGAATTTGGTGTCTTAGTAGGGTTTGGAGATAGACCCATCGAAGTTCAAGGTATTTTTTTATTGTTTAGAACCCAAGAATGTGTAAGTGGTTTATAACTTCTTTGGTCTCAAAGGCTATTATCATAGTTTTTTGTCCGATTACTCTCTATTTTAAACCCTATTAATAGCCTTGACCATGAAGGAACAATATTTTCTGTGGACTGATCATTTGTAAGAAATTTTTAGTTACCTAAAGGGGAATTTGGTTAGTGATATAGTGCTTTAGTTTCCTAAAGAGGGAGTTTGAGGTGTTTTTCAATGCTTTTGTTTCTAGGCTTGGGATGAATGTTGATTCAGTAGAATGTGGTGATATCTTATGGGTCTAGTTAGTTACACCCCCATGAGTGTAACTATGACACCCATGATCTGTAGCTGGTAGAGGTTGTGTTTGTGATAATTTCTTGGAGGTATTACCTCATTGGGGAGCTCAATGTGGTCTTCAAATATCATAAGATATTTATGTATATATTTTCTCTGCGTGATCTAAATTTGTGATAGCATAGTTGTATGGAGTTTTTTTGGGATTATAATTTTTATATCTCTTACACCTTATAAAAAGGGAATGTCATGGAAGGATAATGTTCAAGAGTCTCGGGATTCTTGTAGAGAAATGAAGTAGTTGGGATCCTTTCACTTATATGTAAGGGTGGTTTATAGAGGAGTAATGTTGATTCATATGATGGTGTATTATTATCTTTTGTGGATAGTGTAGGAGTCATAGTGGGGTGACTCATATGAAGAAGTGATGCATGATCTTGTTGGTCATGGTGATAATCATAATGGATGGTTAAAGGATGTTAAGAACCGAATGGTGTTTTATGGGAGGTTTTTTATTCTGGTAATGGGGAGTGATGGAATCCTTCATGATAAATCACCTTTAGCAGTACACCTATATTTTTTCAAGAATTACCATGGATTGAGGGAATAGTTTTGGATGACAGGGAAAAAATTAGTAGTGGAAGAGTTTTTGACTTGATTTCTTTTTTCCAGTAGGTAATGGTTGAACACCATGTTCCTAGTGGGTTGATTCAATGATTAAATCCTCCAAAGTGGAAATGGGATGACATATTAATGGATTTCATCATCAGGTTACCCTAATATTAGGGAGTATTCGATGCTATCTAGGTAATTTTTGATCGGTTGACAAAATCATCTCACTTCGTAGTGATCAAGGAGTCAAGCATAGTGGATGTTTTGGAAAAGAGGTATATGGATAAGGTGGTGTGGATTCATGGAATCCCAAGGACTATAGTATCTAACTAAAATACATGTTTTTTATTATGAGTATGGAGGGGATTTCAACATGATTTTGAATCATAGTTACATTTTAGAGCTACTTCCTAACCTCAGATGGATGATTAGGGAGAGAAGACAATCCACACACTAGTGGACATATTGCAGGCATTTGTCTTGGACTTAGGAAGATTGTGAGAATGAAAATTTCCTTTGGTTGAGATTTATTATATTTACAATTATCACTTATCCATTTTAAAATACCCATTTGATGAATTTTATGGGTTTCTATTTCATTCTCCATTGCATTGGGCTGAGGTTGGGGAGTCAGTAGTTCTTGGACCTAATTTAGTGTAGAGCATGACAGGGAAGATTCCTCTGGTTCAATAGAGGGTGAAAGTAGTTCATGATAGGTAGAAGTATTATGCTGGTAATAGGAGGTTACCCTTGGATTTTGAGGTTAGAAAATATGTATTCTTGAAGGTTTACCCTTTACATGTGTAGCAGTGGTTTGGTAAGGGGAGTAAGATCTTGCCCTAGTTTATTATGTCCTACAAAGTGTTGGGGTGAATTATCCAAATGGATTACTGGTTGCCACTTTGCCTCAAATAGATCAGATCTATGAAATCTATCATGTCTCTTAGCTCTATTGGTATATTCATGATGAATCACATGTAATTAAATAGGGATATTTGGATATAGAGGATGAAAATACATTCATGGAGTAGCTAGTGGAGATCCAACACCATCAAGAGAAGGTTTTATGAGGACGGACCATTCCTTTGGTTTGATTGATGAGGAGGCATGGCATTCTTGAAAAGAGTACTTAGGAGGGATAAATTTAGACGTGTACCCAGCACTCATATTTTTTTAAACATTATATTCTTTTTCGTTCCTTTTTGTGATTTGATGTGATGTTTGGACTTTGGACCTTGTTTTTATATATGAGATGTGATTCTTCCTTTTCTATATGATGTGTAATAAATTTCTGACATATGAAAAGGGGAGGGCATGATTCCTAATCATTACACATTATACTATGTTACAATTAAACTCATGTAGGTGAGAAAGTATTTCCCAGAGAAGATACTATCTTGACATGGAATATGGAATTTTATAATTCATAAGTTTTACCAAGTACATTTTTTTATATGTTTTCATTTCATTGTTTGCAAATTTTTATTGGTGGTAATGTTTTGGATTTAAATAAATCCTTAAGTGGTATCTTGAGGGATGGTTGTTTGGACCTTTTCTATCTTTCTTTATGGGTTGGTCTTAAATTCATGATGGTAATAATTATTTGATAGGTATCTAATGTAATAGCGTGGACCTTTTGGACCATTACATTGTGGGAAATAAGGTGGTTGAATTTTCAAGGGAATTTCTATAGGTGTTTAGTAAATAAATGGAGGAGTTTTAGGTGTTTTGGAGGAAAAAGGGGTCTTTTAGAGGATTATATAAAATCATAAAGGCAGATCATCAATGACAGATCATTCTTGTATTCGATAACCAATTGTAGATCTAAGGAGGTATATTACTAGTGGTATATCATTTTGGAAGTATATCACCAATGGTAGATCATTATGGTGGAAGATCACTAAAGGTATATCTTAGGGGGTAGATTACCATGGTAGATCATTTTGGGGTTAGATCGCCAATGCTAGATCTCTGGTGGTAGATTACTAATGGTAGATCATTCTAGCGGTAGATAAAAAATGCTAGATCACTAGAATTAGATCACCAATATTAGATAATTCTTGAGGTAGATCCCAAACATTATATATCTAGCAGTAGATTACCAATGGTAGATCATTCTAGAGGTAGATCATTAGTAGTAGATCTCTAGCTATATATCACAAATACTAGATCATTCTAGCAGTATATCACTAATGGTAGATAACTATTGGTAGATCACCAATAGAAGATCATTCTAAAATTAGATATCTAAAATAATGGTATATCTCTAATGGTATACCTCCAATAGTAGGTCTCTATAGGGTTTCCAATTTTCTAAAAATTTAGAGATATTAACTTTTGACATTCTTTGATAAAAAATGGTTTTAATTCCATAATTAATGAATTTTAATACTATTTTAAAGTAGGGTAATTATATCCTTTATTTATTCAAAATATAGAGACTTTTTAAATGGTTCAACCTCAAGGTTTTTATGAGATTAACCTTTAATGTCCAATTAAAATCATATCTAATCACCCTAGTTTTGGATCTGGTATTTCTAAAGCAGAGGTCCTTCCTTCACTCTTTTGGGATTGCATTATCTTGAGATGAGATATTTCAGAGGCTTTTACCTTAGATTCATGGATCCCTATTGTTGGTTTTGGTTCGAGTTCTTCCCTAATGGTGGTTTCACCCTATGTGTGCCCCCCTGTTTCTAGAGCAGCATGTTCTTGTAAAGATTAGTTCTTCCAGGTAGGAAATTACATCATTTATCCATTATGTGTATCATACGGGGATTGGTTCTTATGTTTATCTATGTGTAAATGGTTTCATATAAATTAATAAATGTAATGGATTAGTTAAATTCATTTTTAAGGTTAAGGGGAACATTTTTCATGCTTTTACAGCTTTTGATATTTCGAAATTGGATTTATCTATGTTGTTGTATCACAAAAATTAATGTTTTTTTGGTAGCCCCTATTTTTTTGGTTTTTATATATGAAGTGATTCCTATGTTGTGCGATTATTGTGAATCCAATTTAAATAAATTATTAACCCCTTACACTCAACTAATGAATTTTTTACACTAGGATATATGTTTTGTGTTATAACTCCCTTAAATAAAGAAGTAGAATTGAATGACAACCCCTATGCCCAATCTTGGAAAACACTATGTGTGTGTTATAAAAAAAATTTCCATGAGGTTGTGTGTTGTGTCTTGGTTGTATTGATGCCATTCATGGGAGGTGTCTTTATTGTGATGTGTCTAACGGAAGTGTGTGTGATGTGGTTGTGTAGTAGGGTTGTGATGGTGGTTGCGGTGTGGTTGTGCAGTGGGATTATGAGAGTGGTTGTGAAGTGATAGAAGGTGGAAATTAGGTTTAGTTGTTTGTATATTGAGTTTTGGTACCTGTTTTGTGTTGTTTGTAGATATTTTCCTAAGTATTATTGAAATTAACATGGATTTTATAGTGGAATAATAAACTATAATAGAACGTGTGGTTTAAATGGTGATATATTAGAAAAAAAAATTAATGGTATGTAAAGTGTTTAATGAACTGGGCATTCTAATTGAAATAGGTTAATAATAGATAATCTAAAAATTGGATTTAATTGAATATGGTTTGTGTATTATGTTTTATTTTGGGGTTTTGTGAATTTAGAGTTTGTAGCAATGTGTGGGAAAGTTGTGAGTTGGTTGGTACCTTTGTTGTGAAACCCTAGGATGGGCTTGTGTGTAGCTATTATATATACATTTTATTTCATTATCCTTTCATTACACTCCCACCCTTATTGAGCACCATGTGTCATCACCCTTATATATATATATATTTGGGGGGTGTTTTTCTCCAATATCCCGGTGGGGGGATGGATGGCTGGCAACCCACCCTTCCATACTCCCTCTTCTAGGTGATGGTGATATGCATGAGTCGTGATGGCCAGAAGTTAAAATATCCTCTATCTACATGTGATGTGTTGATATGTAGTGGACCATGTGTCTTTTGGGTGAGATTTGATGAGTTTTCTTCTGGTGGGGTCGTGAATGGTTGGAGGAGGGAATGTGGTTGATGTCATTCATGTTCATGATACCCTATTAAAGTAGTTATGAGATGTGATGTGATGTGATGGACTAGGTGTCTATGGGTGAGATGTGATGTGATCTGATGTTATGTGATGGCCTTGGAGTATCTGTGTGGGATTTGATGTGATTTGATGTTATTTGGTACAAGATGGAACATGGGGACATATGACGTTGGGGTGTGAGAGAATCAAATCAGTGGTAAAGTGGTGTGGGTACCCCTTATAAATATTCTTCATATCATGTCATTATACATGGATACGTTATTTAGTCAGTGATCCATGGAAAGGATGGTATTGGTTAGTATACTTATGTCAGTGTTGTTTGGTTCTAATACTTTTTCATGGGTGAATTAGTATACTATTGTCACATGTTAATGAGAGACTTTGATTTTCCAACTATGTATACTTGTATTCTCACCATACGTATATAAAACTATTTTCAAGTTTCTAGTAAGGCTTTGTGGACCATTCTGGGTATTACTAGCTCATACCTCTAGATAGTTGTTATGTTACTACTTCATTTTTCTATTGGGTATTTAGTTTGAAGTTTTTTATCTATATTAGTTTTACTTATATATGTATTTTTCCATGGTTTATGGTTTATTTTATATTATTTCATTTTGTTTATTGTGGATGATTCATCTTATCTCCCAATCCAATTTATATTATATAAGTTAATCCCTCCCAAACATGATATTTTTATACCCTTGGTGTTATTCTACAACTAGAGGCATATTTCATGTGGGACTCAGGGGTCATTATCTCTCTCCCTCATTGTATTATATTTGGAGGGAGGGGTCTTTCCAATGATATTGTGAAATAAACCCTTTATAATGATCATAATTTTTAAGTTATAATTAGTTAATAAATTTATTTTTGTATCAATTAAAAATCCACATAAAATAAGTGTAAATACAAGACATGGTAATTAAAATACATTTCACACATAATACTCAAATATTAAAGATGATGAATAACTAATATAACCCAACGAAAAGAAATTTATTTTTGAAATTCTTTGCCACTTGGAAACATTGAAGTCAAAACCCCTTGGATGAAATATTTCAAATTGAAATTTAAAATGCCATGAATTATTAATAAATCATGATTTTTAATGCTAAAGGGGAATTATATACACCAAATAAAATAAATTATTTTCATAACATTACAATATGCCTCAACAAAGAGAAATTGAGTTGAAGTTCCCTATAAAGATCATATAATTGAAGTGGGAATTAATCAATGAATTTATTATATGTTTCAAATGTAAATACACATAAAATAATTTTAAATAAAAAATAAAATAATCAAATGTAATTACACATATAATCTTATAATGTCAAGATAAATGAAGTAGAATTTTAACCTAATGAATAGAAATTGAATTAATAAATACCTTACCTCACATTTACTTTTTATTGAACAAGATTTAACCTCTATTATAGTGTTTTTAAACATGTTATTAACTTATTATAAAACCATATTAATATTTATAATATCATATATAATCCTTTTATAACATCTTATCACCCTTTTGTTAATTATTTTTCATTAATTTCATTATTTTGAGTGTTAATTGCCTTTTTTCTCATGCGTTCTTTGTTATGAAAGATCTGGTTATTTCACATATTGTATAGTTCCATAATATTAAAAATAATAATCACGAAATAATTTTCATATTTATATATCAATTATAAATTTTAAACCAATCAATAAATATGGTTTTAATAAATTAAGTACATTATGATTATGGATATGATAGTTCATATGTACACATGAGTAACATATACATTTTCGAATCATCATTATGGAAAGAATGTAAGTAATATTTTATCTTTATAGAATGATAATAATATCTTATATACCATATTATTTCCTTAAATATACTTATATATCATCCATGTGTTGCGGTGACTAAAAGATAGTCACATCACTTCATGAAGGTTGTAGCCCACACATACATGAATAGTGTTATTATCTTTATGTGAGTGAAAAGGTAAGAAAAAATGATTTATTATCTTTTCAGAATGATAAATATGTTATTAATATCATAATTATGTTATTTATATCACATATATTTATTAAAAGGATCCTTATTACCTTTCATGTAACATATATATACTTTAGATCCATCATCATACCCAACTGTGAGAGCTGGTAATGGAAAAATGAGTGACATTGGTTCGCGATATGACGATCCTCCATACACACAAATGGTGATTTTGTGACACATTTTATGGAAGTGGGGATGGTTTAAGGTCATTACCCAAGAATAAAAAATATCATCATATATAATATACTATGGTTATTATATCATCACGTTTTAATAATTATTTAAAGAGGTAGTTGAAGAAATAAAATAAAAAATTCTCACTAAAGAACATTACCTCTTCTTCGGGTAAACTCCTTAGGTTTTCACCAAAATCCATATTAGGTTAGATTTATTCCAAAATGTAGGCTTCTAGTATGATTCCATGAAATTTGGGAAGTTATTTGGGTAAGTATTTTCCTAACCTAAATGGTTTGAATGTTTGAAATGGTGAGGGGAGTGGTGGCCTTTTATAAGTGAGGTGAGTGGCATAATTGTAATATTTTAAAATAAATATATATATCCACATTTTAAGAATTTAAAAAGGGTAAAAAATAGATTATACTTGAGCCTTATCCATTATATGGTTGAAATATTTCGATAAAATAGATTTTAGACAAGTTTTTAGGTCATTTGAATCAATATATTCTTACTTTAACCCCAAGTAAATCCATTTTTACCTTTACTGTAGTAATTAATTTTTGTTTTCTTCATTATTAATTTTGGTAAAAATTTAAGTTTACCTTATTAGAAAATATCAATTATGTTTATTCTAAATATATAATCCATTCTTCCAAATTCCATTACATAACTGTAAAAATTAAATTTAGAATTAATCTCGCATACATTACGAGAAAGAGGGTTTTCAAAGAGAAAATGTTCAAAAGTTTACAAAGATTTTATATCAGAAACCGATATGAAAATTAATCTAATTACCTAAATAATATTAACATATATATAATTTAAAAAATTTTAATTTAAAACCAATTCAAAATAGAATTTAACTTTACAAATAATTTAAACAAAAATATAGTTTTCAATTAAAATTAGTTATTTTATATTGGTCATCGAAAATTTAAATATTTTAGAAAAATATGTAAACCCAAATATAATTTTAATAATATGATTAAAAATTGAAGTTTATTTTTTCAAATAAATTTTAAAAAATTATTAATTTTTTTTTGAATTATGTTTCCAAAGAGTGACTAAATCTCCTTTTCAAAAAATAATGTTTTTCATAAAACATTTATTTTTCTTTTAAATGACTATTATTTTATTTCTAATCAATAATTAAACATAATTTTCATAATTTAGCTATTAATATTCATACTTTCCAATTTAATGACTACGTATACTATATTATAGTTCACTTAAACATGGGATTCCATGTTCTGTAAGCTATCGAAAACATTAAATTTAAAGAAATATATTTTGTTGGTTGTTTATGCTTAGTGTTGCGTGTCACATATTCTCTCGAATAAAACGTTATTATTTTATAATTTTAGGGTGTTACATTTTATCTATAATAAATAAATTTCATCCTTTCAAATTAAACTTGAACTTTGTAATCAAGGGTTTGACATTTATAAAGACCATTTTTGAAAAACACACCTCGTAAATGTGTTAATAAAATATCCTCTTAATAAGGGATAAAGAGAAGTAGAAAAGGTCATATAGAATAACACATAACTAGGTTTCTAATTAGGATAAAAAATTACAATTGAATATATGTATATGGAAGGAAACCATAAATTATAGAGAGTGATTAAGGTCATTGATCATAAGAGAGTGAATGATCAATGGAATGTTAAGGTTCAGAAAACCATAAATCTATATTGATTTATAAGACCATATAATTCATCAGATATGAGTGTAATAGGATAAATTTTTTGTTTCAAGTTATTTTTCATAAATTTTAGGAATTCATTTACATTCTAAGAATATAAGAAAATATAATTCCTTGGTACGTTTCTATTCCATAAGAATAATTTCATCCTTTGTTTTTCTTAAAACACTTTCCAATTCATCAATTACCTTATGAAATTAATATCCAAAAATGAATTTTTTTATGCTTGAAGCACTAAAATTCTCTTTTATCAGATCATAAGATCCATAAAATAGTGAAAAATATTTCTATATATCTCTAACTACTTTCAAAAACCAATATGGTTAGCATATGTTATCCAATATAAAAAATTAATCTCTAATCCTCAAAAGTAAAATCATTTAACAAAAAAATCCATATATCGTAGTATATAATGTATTCCAGTGGTAGGCACTAAACCCTTATCATTTTTTCAGTCATGGTTTCCAGCCCCATGTCTATTCTAGATGCGACAAGTTGTCACCCAGTATATGGGCTATCATTTTTCTAAACTATATTAATATAATTCCTATAATGTTCAAAAGAAAATATTATGGATATCCATGAAATAAAATTAATTATTAAATAACCTTTTTACAAAGGTATTTAATTCAACTTATTTTATTTTATTATTTTTTTACAAAGCCTAATAATATTATTTTTCTATTATTAAAATTTAATTGATGATAATATTAAACCTAATGGTTATAAATACCTTTGGAATTATGTTAATGGAATTTAAATGCATTATTATACAAATAACTTTTCAACAAAAACATATAATTTCCCAAAATTGCTCCTAAAATATCCTTAATAATAGTAGACTCTATTCACATAAAACCTAAAAATGGGTATTTAATACTCAAACTTATGACCAACATGAAACTCATAAACCCATGATGGTATCCATATCTCTCAAGATAATGAAGACATATATACATTGGAAATTTAATAGATTCCTTACAATTTTCATGATTCTTATACAAAAATATAATTGGTAAAAAAACTTCAATAATATAATTATCGAATCCTGATAAATACTTCAAATAATTTAATTTCAACATAGGTACCCCCTTGGTCTAGGAGTTAACCTTTAGATGAGGGAATTGATTCAGATAATTCCATGTTTCCCGTATTTAAAGAAAAAATCTCTAAATGGATTCCTATGATGATATTTATCTCTTTCTATTGTAATATTCATTCTTACTTGGTGATATTTTTCATTATTATCTTCTTTTCAACAAGTTAATAATTTTCCCATTCCAATAAGAAACCTTATTTTCAATCTAATACACCTTAGGTTTAACCTAGGTTATCTATTATCATCGTCTATTTAAATCCTTCATAATGGTTGGTAAATAAAATTTAAATTATCCTAATCATATCCCCCATCAGTGTCAAACAAGGTGTATAGTAAGGCCCATTGTCGTGAACTAGGTGATGATCTGGTAAATCACAATGTTCCCTTTTTATATTTATTAACCCTTGGTAATTCTATGAAAGAACCATATATACTTGTTGTATCGATAAATGCATTTATTTATAATAAAAACCACATAATATTTACAATACCAAGACTTATGAATGTTCTTCTATACTTATCCTCAAATTTTATCATAGGTTTATAATCCCTAATCTATGTTTTCCTAAATCTGGTTCCCAAATTTTCCAAAAAACTACCTCTAATTCAAATTATAGCTACACCAACTCCAGTAGGCCCAATATGGTGTATACTTTATTAAATTTACATAAGATACAAGGAATCAAATCTCAAAGGACCAGATAGTTTAGTAGTCTTGGTAAACTAGACACATACTTGAGTCCCAAATTATATTTGAAAACACAAATTATAACATATTTGTTTCAAGAATAACATTATTCCCTCTATAATCACCTTGAATATAAATGATAGTAAACTTAATTTAATATTATGGAAAGGAAACAAAATAAGGGTGAGCTCAATTGCTCGATAATGGTTAAGTACAGTGGAATCAATCATGATTAAATAAGAATAATCAATACAAAAAGGTAAATAACTGAACACACATGCCATGTAGTCAATAAAATAAGAAGTAATATCATCCATTGATAATATTAATAAGAAAATATCATGAATAATAATCAATATTTCAATGTAAATAACTGAAAATGCCTTCCATTTAATCAATAACATGACTATCATCACTCGATAATTCATATTCAATATAGAAAGGTAAATAACTGAACACAAATTCCATATAATCGATAACTGATAATGGAATTTATAAAAAGATAAACCCATTATGAAAATATCATGGATAATAATCACAAAATTCTAAAAGAAGTAAATGCTTAATTATTGTCTATCATGTCTCAGCCACACGATACCTCTATCGTCAAGACCTTTCACAAGATAGTATAAAACTAGTAGGAGAAAAATTATCTGGTTTTGCAAACTAATTTTATGCTAGATTACTGATTTTCCTCATGATAATACTTATTCATCTATATGTTATCTATAATAGTTCCCCACCTGTATCTGCATGTCCAAAACATTCCCCATATATCGAATGTTTGATTTAATTCATGAACAATGTGACTTATCATCAAATATCTATATTAAGTATGGAATACATATTTAGAAATATTTCCCTAGATAAGAAAAAACATTAAATGTAAAACATAATATGTAAAAATGATATAAAATTTAAGAAATAAACATATCCATGATAAATAATATGGTTATTTAGGGGAAATTTAATGTCCATAGGAAATTGAATAATTTAAGGGAAATTTAATGGATAAAAAATGAATCAAGGAAGTGAATTTAAATACATTACTTAGTAAAAATGATCATAAAAAATCCAAAGGAAGGATAAGCATTGTATTAATACAATATATTCCAATTTGATTAAGAATAAAGGGTTTTTTCATTGATGAATATAAATACCTGAAAATATATATTTAAAAACATTATTGAGGAATATTTCCTTTTTATTGAAAATAACTTTTTAAAACTAAATTTTCAAAAAAATTGAAAATAATTTTCTATAAAAATAACCTTTGAAACATATAAAATAATCTTTAAAAAATTTGAGTGGTTGTGACAGGATAGAAATTTTTTTCATACATCACACATTAAACTAAATATTTCTTTCACTTTTTTGGTAAATGCAAAATGGGAATGTTTTTTAAAATTAAATAAAGATTAATTTAAAACATTTTTTTAATAGTAAAAATCTGTAAAAAATATTTAATAAATAATTTGGTAAAGTTTTAAAAACATTTTTTAAAAAATAAAAAAAGTTTTTGGGAGAAAATGGATTTTTGACCGAAGAGAAAAATAAAGACATATTTTCTTACAAAAATATTATCAATTATTTTAAGTACCAAATAGTTGAAAATGATATTATTGCATGAAAATATCATGAATGAAAATAGGATGAGAAAATGACATGGGTTTATTAGACACTAATAAAATAATTTCCTTCAATTGAAATTCAAGAATAAAGAATCTCGATGGGAATGAGATTGTGAAATAAACCCTTAAAATTATCATAATAATGAAGTGAGAATTAGTCAATTAATTGATTATATGTATCAAATTTTAATCCATATAATAAAATTTTAAATAAAATATAATATAATAAAAATTTATTTCACCCAAAATATTATGATATCGAATATGATCAAAAAGTAATATAAAAAATGAAAAGAAATCACGTTATGCAATTCTTCACCACTTGGAATCTTTTAAGTCAAAGAATCATGGAAGAAATAATTAAAATTTAAACTTAAAATACCATGAATTATTAATTAATCATTATATTACTTGTAAAAGGGTTAATATATACACCAAATAAGAGAAATTAGGTGCATAACATTAAAATATTCCTCAATGAAAATAAATTGAGATAAGGCCTCTTACACTAGTAAAAAAATCCTTATTAACGTCAGTTTTTTTTTTATTTTTTATGTTTCTTTTTATCCTTCATTAATAATGGATATGTTATAAATATTTTCTTTAATTTTGGTTAAATAATCACTGTAAATCAAAAATGGAACAGATTTTTTATGTCGGTTATTTAATAACCGACGTAAAAAAGATTTATCTGAATCATTTTTTCACATCAGTTATTAAATAACCAACATAAAATATTATATATTACATCTTTTATTAAATAACTAAGATGAAAAATTCTTCGAATGAAGTTTTTTTACTTAGTTTATTAAATAAACAACGTGAAAAAACCTTCGGGATGATGGATTTTGACATCAGTTATTAAATAAATGACGTAAAAAAGTATATACCATGTTGATTATATAAAAAATGGCATGGAAAACCATGATTTTGAAGCCTTTTTTACATTGGTTAATTACTAACTCACATGAAAGTTCTTCATGATGAACGTTTTTTGAGTCGGCTATGAAATAACAGACATAAAAAACCCAAAGAATGTATTTTTAATGTCGGTTATAAAATAACCAATGTAAGAACTATTTTTTATAAAAAATCATGTTACTCTTCCCCTCCCCTGCCGACCAAATTAGAACCAAGTAGAACCCATAGTACATAAGAAGCAAAATTAAAGAAGCAGAAACAAGTATAACCAGTATCAAAATTACACATTCACAGTTACAACATTCAAAAATTACAATATTAACTAAAAGACCTAAATCAAACCAAAATAACTACAAATTACATATTTACAATTACAATATTAAAAATTACAATATTCACTAAAAACTAAAATCACATCAAACATGTAAAATAATTTGACCATTCCACTTGTAAGTGGGTGACCTCTTGTGCACTATAAGGTTGTGGGTAATAAAATAGCTACAATAAAAAGGAAAGTAGTTAACATGTATAATGAATAAAACAAATGAAATATTAAGGAATAGTTTATAATGAAATCTTCCCTCATCAAACTTAGTAATTGTTCCAGTTGTAATTATTTCATACATAAATCTTAACACATAATTTCCACACTCAATAATGCCTTATTTTGTGTGACAATTCTATTTAAATGAGTCTGTCAATTAAAATATAATTTTTTGTAATACATCCAAAATATACTAATTATAAATGGATATTCACCTTTACTTTTACATATTGGATCTTGGAACTCTTTTTCTTTGTGGTTTTTCGAATAAAATACCATCCCCTATTAAAAAATAATATGAATGAAATAAATTTAAAATTAATTATAATATAAACTATTAAGAAATTAAAACTTATTTTTCAATCATGTTCTTAAAATTTCCTCACACATCACTATGGATAGAGAAAATCCAGTAAAGTGTCTTCTCCATTAGAAAAATAACACCAAACATCCAATGGTAACTGTTATAAAAGAAAACTTAATGTTAGTGGTTATTATGTTAAAAGATAAATAACACTTTCTAAGATATATGTTCTATACCTCTCAACATAAAGAAACGTCCAACAGTGCATAATTATATTCGGTTCAAATATTTTAGTAATATAAATTGTTCTTGGTTCCTCAGTCAATGTGTGTACTTCCTATGAAATCAATTGTGGGTCCACAATCCATATACATCTGTATTTACTTTCTCTTTGCACATTTTATAAAATTAGAAATAGAAAAATAAACATAAGTATAAATTTTCAATAAATTTAATGCAGGGAAAGATATATGTTAATGCTTACAAGGAAAAAACTTGAATCATGTTGATGAACATCTTATCTCCAGTAACAAGCTCCATGATATCATTTTTTAGAATCCCTACATCTATTTTATTCCCACAAACATGAGCTTCCATTGTAAACATATAATAACCCACCAGAAAATTCGAATATCTTAACAATTTTTCAAGACTACTAGAATATGTATTTGATGTCATAGCCCTTTCACGTTTTTGTTGGAGATACAGTATTTATTTACCTTTAAATTATTCTTATAAATAAATAGACAAATATATTAACTTTCAAATGTTAAAACCAATTTAATACAAAAAATAAAATAAAATATAAAATATACACATACATCTATGGTAATATATCGCAGATGTCTAGACGACCAAACTAAAAAATGGTAGATAATTTTTCCCATCTATCCTCACCTCATATATAGGTCATGGTACTCCAGCTGATATATATATAATATCTTTTATAGTGACCCTATACTACTCCACATCAAACTTTTGATGATGAATTTTATCTCCAGTAAAATATATCATCCTATATGAAACTATATGATAATGAGGATCATTAACAAACAACTCACAATAACTAGGAAGCTGTGGAAGAGGGGGTGTAGGAGTATGATAAAAAAATTGGGTATGCAGGTGGAGGTGTAGGATAAATAATGGGGTATTTAGGTGTAGGTGGTGGAGTGGGAGCTACTGGTGGAGTTGGAGGAGTGGGAGTTGCATTTTGGAATTGTCTTTGTATGTCTGACAACATAGACTGTACCGACACTCTGATCTTATCCTCCATCTTCTCATTACTATTTTGAACTTCAACCTCCAAAGATTATTTTCTTATAAAAACCCTCCATTGAAGAAGCTAGATAATGTGGTGTAAGAAAACATATCTTTATCTCCAGTATGGATCTTGTTTTATGGTGTTTTTTGGGAAAATGTGGAGTTTCTTGAAATTTATAGAGTACATGTCGTGTACTTATAAGTACACATAGTGTACCCGGTTTCTGCGGGTGACCATGTACTAGCTATGTAATAGTCGATTATATGGCCTTATGAGGTGACCTGGAGACTGCCTAAAGAGGGGGCCGGTTAAGGCAAGTACACACTATGTACTTTTAAAGAACACATTGTGTAATTTTCTTTTTAATTGATTAAATCGACTCAGGTTGCATATAATTGACAAAAACCTCTTCTTTTTGGACCATCTCATCCAGGATATATCGAAGATGATGGATCTTCTCTACGCCACCAATCAATAATTTTTTCTCTCATTCAACCGTCTTCTATTGTGTTGGAATTTTCATGGTGAGCTCTTCTTTCTTCTAGAGCCTCGTTTATTGATTTCTATCATTTCATGAGATATCCTCAATTGAGAGTTTTTGACATTTTTGTAGATATAATGCATTCTTGGTCTATTCAAGGGCCAATTCCGGAGTATATAGATCTTACAACATTGAGTTAGGTTCTTTGTTTCTTTCTATAGTTAGTCTTTGAATATTATGTGCAAAAGTTCCCAATACCCTAGAACAGGGTATTGTGTGTTTAGAGATTTTAGCCCTGTTAATGCCTGGCATGCCTTGTATTCCTGAGTAGAGGTTGTTTGTTTGTGAATAGGGTTATTTTCCATGCTATGAATGTGTTTCCCATGTTTTTTCTAATATTTACCGTTTGGTCTAGCTTTGCATGTTAGGCTGCTTGCTTTCTATGCCTAGTGTTGTTAGGATGGGGTGATTTACCTGATTCTATTATATGCTTATAGCTGTTTATCCAAGTAGTTCTTGAAATCTATTATCCAAGTTGTTCTTAAGGTTTACTTTGGCTGTTGAACATCATTGTGCATGATTTCCTTACATAGGGTTGTGGGAACCTGGTGTAGTAGACCATAGGGGGAATAGATGCTGAGGGCTTCCCCAAAGTGTCTATTTACTTTTCACATTGTGATACCATAGGGGGGATGGACGTGAGTGCTCACTTAGAGTGTCTTTAGATACAAGTTACAAGACCACAGGGATAATTGGACATTTAGTGCTTCCACGGAGTGTTTTTAGTTTACTGATAAAAGATCACATGGGGAATTAACAGTGAGTGCTTCCTCATAGAGTCTTTGCTAAAGCTGAACCAGAGGTGTTAGACTGTGAGTACTTCCCAGAGGTTTTCTTGTGTTTGATAGGTTGAACCAAATGGGATAGGCTATGAGTACTTCCAAGAGGGTTACTTGTTTTTTATTAGTTTCTTGCTTGATTTTTGTAAATGAATGTAACTGAAAATGCATGATTTCTTACTTTTGAGTAATTCCTTATTTGCTGTTTAATTTTTCTTATTTCCTTATATATATATTCATTGACTCTTAGGCACAGATCTTTGGGTGGTTGCCTATTGGGATTTGTCTCACACCCTATTTAGGTCATTCTTTTAGGCACAAATAGATTATATTGCTGCAAGTATAGATAAGGGAAAGCACACTTCTACATCAGGTACTTAATTGCTGTGGAGCTAGAGATCATGGGACCAATCTGAGGATTGTGATGCTGCTGGAGTTTTTTTTCAGTATACTTTGGTTTAGTACTGTATTCCAGCATTGTTACTTGTTTTTCTACTTTCCTATATACTTATGACTTTCATCATTATTGATATATATATATATATATATATATATGCTGCAGTTGTTTAGTTACTTCCAGTCCTCTGTTGTTTACTGTTGTTTGGTATTATTACTATTTATTCTATTTTTATTTGTTTCTTTTTGCTAAGTTACTCTACCAATGAGGGAGTAGTTTCCCCACTATCACACCCAAGGCCCTCACTGCTATTCGGTAGCCTCTGGAGTTTTTGGAAATGCACTTGAGGCCATGTGACCAACCAGGTACGGGGCACCTCTAGGCAGCACCCAGAACCAGGACGTTACAAACTGGTATCAGAGGAAATTTATTTCTTCTTGACTTACTGTTTGGAGCCTATAACTAGGGATAGGGAGGAATAGGTTCTTGGTAATAAGTTGTTCCCATTAGTATTTAACCAGTGTATAGGAAAAATCCAATTTACCTCGTATATTGCTATTTTTCTAGTTTTATAATTATCAGAGTCAATTTTATTTCACCATTGGGTGATTCACATGTTTTGTGCTATTAACATTGATAATACTGAGGTTCTATTTATATTTCAACCCGATGAGATGAGGGTATTCCATCTCATGCATCATATAATCACTTGCTAGAGATCTCATGTCATTCATTATTTCCATTCCATTTAGGGTGCATTACTGATAACATGTTGTTTTGATAGATTTTGAGATAGATATGAATGTTTTTGTGATAGATTCCTTGATCTAATACCTTCTATTTATAGGGTATTGGATTGTGTAAGGTTTCATTAGAATGAATGCCAAACTTTGGTTCTTGAGGTGTTATGGCCCCTCATGGAACGGAATTTGGTGAATTATTCCACTATTATGCTTATTTATTACATGTATATGATGTAAAACTTTGATTCGCAGGGAATATAAGACCTCACAGATTGGAATTTGGCCCTTTAATGTTTGATTCAATGTTTTTCTAGGTTCTAGAGTAGTTTCTGAGGCTTACATTCTGGAAAAACCCAAAATACATGGTGTGAATCGCAGAATACACACCATATATCCTTCTATTCAGGAAGGAACTGTTTTTCTTAAGTACATATCGTGTACTTTATATACACGTCGTGTAGTCTCTAACTGTGTCACTGGCTGTGAGGGCCGAGACACGGGGTTGGGAGATCCTTGGTGGAACACTCCGTGTACCAGACGTACACGCTGTGTACCGGACGTACACGCTGTGTACCGGACATACACACTATGTACCGGACGTACACGCCGTGTACCGGACGTACACGCCGTGTACCGGACGTACACGCCGTGTACCGGATGTACACGCCATTTGTATATACCATGTTTCTAGCTGTGTGACCAACGACATGGGTGGATTATGGGTATTTAGTACACGCAATGTCTAGCATAGACACATCGTGTAGAGTCATACATGTAACCAGCCATGTAACTAACAACACGGGTCGATGAAGTTCTTTCTAGTACACATCGTGTCTAGCACAAAAATGTTGTGTAGTCTTGCTCTAGGATAATCGTGTGGGTTAGTCGTGTCGAAGAACTCGGGCAGGGGACAATGATTCAAGTACACTATATTCCTTGGGAGAACATGTCGTTTGTATGTGGTGTTACATGACCTAGGTTTGAAAAAGTACACATCCATGTGAAAGCCTAAGGGAACACACCGTGTAGCTTTTGTACATAGGGTGTATCCACCTTTCAGAAATATTTAACGATTTATTTCTCATGTTCCCTTCTTGCACTTCTAAGTTTTAGTCCTTGTTAATCTTGATCTATGGTGTGTGTTTGACCTTGTAGAGTCATTCAACCAAGATTTCCTCCGGTTGTACACCAGTTATAGGGAATTTACTAGACACCAGACATGGCAGATTGGGAACTGCCAGTAGACCCTCCAGTCTTTCCTGTCTTGGCACCAAATTTCATTCCAGACACAGGTGTTGATGCACTGTTCTGAGAGGACTTCTTGAAGTTTATGTAGACCTTCTGAGGAGTAACCACTCCTGCCCCGTCTATGGCAGATTTGATTCATGTTTTTCAGCAGCAGCATCCTCCCACCTTCACTTGGGATGGAGGACCTTAGGCTGCAGAATCATGGTTAGAGGCCATGCTTTTAGTCTTCAATCATCTGGAGACACCTCTAGAGAGGAGGGTGAAGATTGCTGCTAATATGCTTCAGAATGCTGCCAAGATATGGTGGGATGTGATCTCACAGGTGGGATGCTGGAAGGTTATGGTGTGGGACGTGTTCCAGCATTCCTTTTAAGACTACTTCTACCAATATACCATGAGGGACGATCGAACCTGAGAGTTCATGATTTTGGAGTAGGGTGCACTCTCAGTCATGGATTATTCTTCTCGCTTCACATATTTGCAGCAATTCACACCCATTTCAGGGGGAGATGAGTTATTCATGGAAAGGAAGTTTTAGGATAGTCTCAGGCATGAAATACGGTCTCAGGTGAATATCTTCAGGTTCACTTCCATCACCTCTATAGTCAACCAGCTGCTGATCATAGAGCAGAATCTGAGGGATTCTGGAGCTAGGATCTAGGGAGGCTCATCAGACAGATCTGGTACCCCTCTGACTGATACTAGTAAGTGTCGTAGGGAGTCTATTCACGGAGATCTGAGTAGGTGGAATACTTCCTCTGGTGTCCAGGTAGTGTGCTACTAGTGCGGGAAGAGCGGGAATATGATGCCACATTTCCCAAGAGACCCAGTTGAGTGCCGATCTTGTGGAAATATTGGTCATCTTCAGCGTTTTTGTCATTTTTTCTCACCAGCTGCTGGTGATATAAGTTCTATTTTGACTCCTCATATAGGATCAAGGCCACTAGTTTCTCATCAGTCTGAGAACTAAAGTTCTTTCAGCCGTTCAGGTCGAGGTGGAGGTCACGACCATGGTACCCATTTGACATGTTTTCAGCGACTATAGGGTGGATCAGCTCAAGGTGGTCAGTAAGGGTCATAGGGCCATAGTACAGGCCAGACTTTTGCAGTGGAGAAGATCCAGTAGGATCAGGATCCCAGACCATCTATAGTTTGAGGTAAGATTCTAGTTGTCTCAGTTCTAGATTCTGTACTTTTCGATACATGGGCTTCCCATAGTTTCATATTTGTTTCTATTTTGGAGAGACTTGGGATCTGTATCATTACTTCTGCTGATGTCTTGACGCTGGACACTCTGTTGGGGACTAGAAAAGCTAGTGTACGTCAGTGCAAGGAGTTCCCTCATGTGGTTAGTGGGTGTCACTTCTTTTGGGACCTCTATTTCCTTAATATGACAAGTTATGATGTCATTCTCGGGATGGATTGGTTGGTTCCCTACCATGTTGTTGTTGATTGTTATCATCGTAGGATGAGTTTTATGTCACAAAATGGGGAATCATTTCTATATAAGGGAAAATGGGATGTCTAGGAAAGAATAGATGGACCCAAGCATCATGGGTTGGGAGGAGTTACAATCCATATTTCTAGTCTGTATCTGGATGACCAAAGAACTTCACATATGGACTTTCCTCCAGTGGTCGATCGTTTTAGGGATTTCTTTCCAGAGGACTTTTTAGGTTTTCTTCTAGAGCGAGAGGTATACTTTTCTGTTTATCTTGTGCCAGGAGTAGCACCAGTGTCCAATACTCCCTATAGGATGGCTACACTAGAGTTACAGAATCTCAAGAAGAAGTTAGAGGAGTTACAGACTAAAGTTTTCATCTGACCCAGTACTTCTACTTGGGGATCGCATGTCCTGTTGGCGAAGAAGGTGGATGGTACCCTCTGTCTTTTTGAGGATTATTAGAAGTTGAACCAGTTTACGGTCAATAATTGATATTCCTTTTCAATGATTTATGATCTCCTTGATCAGCTTTGAGGAGCCCGAGTATTCTCAAATGTTGACTTGAGATCGTTATTATCAGTTGTACGTTAGACCATATGATATAAATCTTACAGCCTTTCATAACAGGAATGGTCTATAAAAGTATGTGGTCATGTCGTTCAGTCTCACGAACGTGCTTGTAGTTTTTATGGCACTGATGAACTGAGTGTTCCATCCATACTTGGATTACTTCGTGGTATTCTTCATGGACGATGTATTGGCGTACTCTCACACTCGACAAAACCATGCCACATATCTTGATATCATTTTGAGTACACTAAGAGAGCATTGTTTATATGCTAATCTCTCAAAATGACACTTTTGGATGGACAAAATTCACTTCTTAGGTCATGTTATCTCAGAGACAGGAGTATCAGTAGACCTAGAGAAAGTGAGAGCAGTAGTTACTTGAGAGGAGCTAAAGAATACCTTTGACGTATGAAGTTTTCTAGGGCTGGAGCGATACAACAGAAGTTTCATATAGGTCTTTCATGCTTAGTAGTTCCACTAACGGGCCTGACTAAGAAAGGTGAGAAGAACTTGTGGTTAGATTCTTGTGAGTCAGCCTTTTTGGAGCTGAAGGGGAGGTTAACATCAGCACCGACATGAGTTTTTTCAGAGATGGGAAAGAGTTATACAGTATACTGTGATGCATCAGGTATTGGTTTGGGAGTAGAGCTTATGCAGGGGAAGGATTCGTTGTGTATAGGTCTCAGCAATTGAGGCCATGTGAGAGGAATTACCTAACGCACGATCTTGAGTTGGCTGCAGTTGTTCGTGTTTTATGTTGTTGGAGACATTTCTTGTTGGGAGAGAATTGATTGGTTTTCACCGACCATAAAGTCTCAAGTATATCTTTACCCAGCGCAATCTGAATATGAGATAGAAAATGTGGTTTGAGTACCTTCAGTATTTTGATTTGGAGCTTGCCTATACTCCTGGGGAAGGCAAGGTTGTGGCTGATTCATTGAACAGGAGGACTCAAAAATAGGAAGTTCATGAGGCTAGTAGTGAGTGGTAGCTTATGGAAATATTCTTTAAGATGCATTTTGAGGTGCATGATAGATAGGGGTAGATGTTTCTTTCTACTATAGTTTTTACATATACTCTACTTGATAGATTGAGAATAAGGAAGCTATCAGATTCTTAAGGCCTAGTCCTTTGAGAGGTTGTGTTAGGAGAGGACCCTATTCTTAGATGTACTATAGGTGGGGATGAGATCTTGAGTTTTTATGGGAACTTATGGGTGTCGGCGGACATACGCGAGGAGATGATGCGGGACATTCATTCCTCAGTTTGGGCAGTTAATCCTGGCATAACTAAGATGTATCGAGATCTACACTGTCAATATTAGTGTCCAAGTATGAATAAAGAAGTTCCTAGTTTTTTCATGATGTGTTCCACCTGTTATTAGGTGAAGGTAGAGCATCAGGGACAAGCAGGGATTTTACATTAGATACCCATTCCCGAGTGTAAGTGCAATGATGTCGCGATGGACTTTGTGATAGACTTACCAAGGTCACCTCAAGGGAACGATGCATTTTGGGTTCTCATTTATAGACTCACAAAATTTTCTCACTTCTTTTCAATCAAAGATACCTTTAGTGTTAATGATATGGGAAGGTTCTACATCTGAGGGATTGTACATTTACATGGAGTTCCGCACTCCATTGTTTCTGATAGGGATGCCCATTTACTTCTCAGTTCTGGCAGGGATTGCAAGGGGCTATGGGTACACAGGAACTTCTAAGTACAGCTTACCATCCCTAGATAGATGGCCAGTCCGAGCATACGATTTAGGTGCAATAAAACATGATTCGAGCATGAATCCAAGATTTTGGAGGTTCTTAGGAGAAGCACATAACTCTTGTGGATTTTTTCAACAATAATAGTTTTCATGAAACTATTCAGATGGAACATTATAAGTCTTTGTATGGTAGTCCATGCCGATCACCCCTATATTGGATGGAAGTAGGATAAGAAGCTATGTTGGGACCTCATCTTGTCCAGGAGACCACCGAGAAGATAGAGTTGATTCAGAAGAGGATGGATACTGCATAGTTATGGCAGAAGTCTTATGTTGATAGACAAAGACGACCTCTAGAGTTTGAGGTCGGAGATCATTTTTTCTTGCATTTCACACTGAGGTTGGGACACAGGATGATTAGAATATAGGGTAAGCTTTAGCTAAGGTATGTCGGGCTGTTTGAGGTTTTGGAAAGGGTTAGGCCAGTTTCCTATCAGTTGCAGTTACCTCAGTGGTACCGAGCTATGCATGACGTATTCTACGTTTCTCAATTACGACATTACTTCTCAAACCCATCTCATGTTTTTCAAACCGAGGAGGTTGAGTTGGAAGTGGAAGCCTCATTTGAGGATCATCATATCCGGATTGTTGATTGTGGTGAAAAGGTTCTCCATGGCTGGTATGTTCCTCTTGTAAGAGTGTTATGGCAGCACGAGCGAGTACAGAATTAGACTTAGGAGAGGGAGGCTGATGTACGATCGTAGTGGTCAGAGCTGTTCGAGGATTATTCTTCTACACTACCTTACTAGGGAAATTCAGGGATTATTTTCTTCAAGGGGGGAAGTTTCTAAGAACTCGGATCTTCATCTCCAGTATGGATCTTGTTTTCTGGTGTTTTTGAGAAAAATAGGAGAATATGGAAATTTAAGGAGTAGACGCCATGTACTTATAAGTACACATCGTATACCTGGTTTCCACGGGTCACCGTGTACTGGCTATGTAACGACTGAGTACATGGTCAGGTGGGGTGACCTAGGGACTGCCTAAAGTGGGGGCTGGTTAAGGAAAGTACAAGTTGTGTACTTTTAATGAACACATCGTGTACTTTTCTTTTTAATTGATTAAATATACCTCGGTCACATATAATCAAAATAAATCTCTTCTTCTCTGCCCATCTTGTCCAAGAGTGACCAAAGCTGATGGTTCTTCTCTGAGCCCCCGATCGATCATTTGTTCTCTAATTCATCCATCATCGATTGTGTTGGAATCACCACAATGAGCTCTTATGTCTTCTAGATCCTTGTTTCAGGATTTCTCTACTTTATTGAGATATCCTTGGATGATGTTTTTTGACATTTTTGTAGATCTACCATAATATTGGTCAATTCAAGGTCCAACGCCAGATTATATCGATCTTACAACATCGAGGTAGGTGTTTTGTGCCTTTCTGTAGTCAGTCTTTGAATATTATGTGCAAAAGTGCCCAATATCCTAGAACGAGGTATTATATATTTAGGGATTCTAGCCCTATTAATGCCTGATATGCCTTGTATTCCTGATTAGATGTTGTTTGTTTGTGAATAGGCTTATTTTCCTTTCTATGGATGTGTTTCCCATGTTTGTTTTGATATTGATCGTTTGGTCTAGATTTTCCTATTAGGCTGCTTTCTTTCCATGCCTGGTGTTATTAGGATGGAGTTATTTATCTGATGATGTCATATGCTTGTAGATGTTTATCCAAGTAATTCTTGAAAGTTGTTAGACAAGTAGTTCTTAAGGATTAATTTGGATGTTGAACATTGTTGTGCATGACTGACTTACACAGGGTGTTGGGAACCTGATGTAGTTGACCATAGGGGGAATGGATGTTGAGGGCTTCCCCAGAGTTTCTGTTTACTTGTCATGTTGTGAGACCATTTGGGGGATGAATGTGAGTGATACCTTAGAGTTTCTATAGATCCATGTTGCAAGAACATAGGGGTAATTGGACGTTGAGTGCTTCTCGAGAGTGTCTTTAGTTTACCAATAAAATACAACTGGGGGAATTGACGGGGAGGGCTTCCTCAGAGAGTATTTGCTAAATATGAACCATAGGGGTTAGACTGTGAGTAATTTCCATAGGTTTTCTTGTGTTTGATAGGTTAAACAAGAGGGGATTGGATATGAGTACTTCATATAGGGTTACTTGTTTTTTATTAGTTTCTTGATTGATATATGTAAATGAATGTAACTGAAACTTTAGGATTATTTACAAACTATTAGGCACAGATATTTGGGCGGTTTCCTACCGGGATTCGTCTCATAACCTATTTGGGTCATGATTTAAGCCCAAAAAGATTATATTTCCATAGGTATAGATAAGGGAAAGTTACCTTCTACATGAGGTACTTGACTGTTTTGGAGATGGAGAGAATAGGACCAAGCTGAGGCTTGCGATGCTGCTAGAGTTTATTTATTTTCGTTGTACTTTGGTTTAGTACATTATTCTTGAATTGTGACTTGTTTCAATACTTTCCAAGATACTTATAATATGCATCATTATTGATATATATATATAAGCTATAGTTTTTTAGTTACTTCTAGTCTTCTGTTGTTTATTGTTGTATGGTATTAGTATTGTTTCTGCTATTTTTATCTATTTATTTTCACTGTGTTACTCTTCCAATGAGATCATAGTTTCCCCACTATCATATCCAAGTCCCTCGATTCTACTCAGCAGCCTATGGAGTTTAGGGAAATGCACTTGAGGCTATGTGACCAACCATATACTAGGCACCTCTGGGTAGCACCTGAAACCAAGACGTTACATGAGGTAACATTTTTCTCAGAGATACACTTTCCGGGTATCCTTATACATGATGTAGGTGTCTGGGATTTCTCAAATCTACAGATAAAATATCTTGCCTCCCTTCACCTTTAAATACCCCATATGTGCTCTACTCCTCAAGTGAATAATGTATGAATAATTTTAAAAATCCTATAATGATTGAAAGTATATAAAGAATTGAATTAAATTAAACAAATAAAATAAACATCTTAAAATCCTCTTAACTACAACCCTCGATTCATCTATAATATGTTACGTTTTTTATCATATGAGCCCTCTTAAATTTTTTATGTCTAGACAGAAGGGATAGAGGGGAAACCTCTCCATATCTTAAAGACTCAGTTAATTTTTTTTTCATTTTTCAGCCATCATTTTTTTATAATAAAATATACCATACCTAAGATAAACTATTATGGTATATATTTCTTGATTATATATCAAAATTCGATCTGCTCGATTCCTATAAATTAATAATAATAAATCATTAAGAATTTATTAATAAGATCATTATAGAAGAAAACTAGAAGTTTACATTGCACTTACCAAAAATGATTCTTGTATTCTAATTTCGAATATGTCTAAATATATAAAAGGATATATATGACATGGATTTTCATGTTTCCTATTCCCAAAAATGAAATAAGATTTCATGGCTGATTTGAAATCCCTTCATATCCTAGCATCCATCAATAAACATATCCTCCTGAATAATAAAATGCAAGGTATATCAAATATCATCTAATAAATAAGAGGGAAAACATATTATAATATAAAAATTTCAATATTAGTCAAACAATAGAAAAAGATCTTACCAAAATGGTCTCTCACAACTGATCCAGTTTTTTTTTGTCAACTCTTCCCCAATCATTAAACAAAATGGTGACTTTTCTTTTACCCTGAGTTGATACAAAACCCTTGAATAGTTTTCCATTAGGACCTCTTGGAATATCATTATAATCAAAGTCTCACACTATCCTTTGTTCCCAACTACGGGCAACTGATTATTTTAGTAAACATGTGCATACACATTTACCAACCCTTGAACTCTTCCTTTCCATTATGGGAGTACATGAAGAATATTAGAGAACATCAAGAAGAGCATGTGGATGTTCCTCCTTAGATGTATGATCATGAAGATCCTCTCCAGAAGTACAGGGTCAATCAACTGATTGATCTATCATTGTCATTCAAATCAAAGAAGCAAACATTTAGTACACAAATATCCAAATTCACATATTACAATTCTAATGTAAACAAAATTAAAGATTAGGAAATAAAAAAAGTAAATTAAAACATAACACGATATTATTCATATTTATTAGAGTTATCTAAAATGATAAAAATAGTAATGATATATGAAATGTAACATTAATGAATGAAAACAAATCCAAAATTGGTGTAGGAATATAAAAAATTCTCCAACCTAATAAATCTTTTTTTCACAAAAAAGAATATTTTTTAAAATATTTGATTTAAAATAATTTTCAATCAAAAAAATAAAAAAATTATATAATTTATATAATGGTAAACATAGTAAACTAAACAAAAATAAAGTAAAAGAAACATACAATTCTACTTATTAGTTTTAATACATGTTTTAATAAAGAAAAAATATAAAATATCTTACATTCTATGAAATTAATAAAAGTAAATGAGAAATAAATATATGTTACCTATATTATTAGGAATGTAATAATGGATTTGTTTCCCAAATTACTTATTCATGATCATAAATTAAGGCACATACCATGTAAACAACATTCTCATCATTATTATGTGTTAATATTTCCATGGAAGTAGGTATCTCACAAAAATCATCATCTTTATCAAGTTGATCATCACCAAAATATTGTTTTTTATTATTGTATAACAATAGACCACTGAATATCAGATTGATCAAGAACATATAAACTCTGTTTCCTGTGTTTCCATTATAAAATAATCTATTGTGTCTTCTAATCTATTAATATTAACAAGTGTCATTCCAAATTCATCATGTCAAACACTGTTGTTTCTGATAATTCATTTTCAATTAAACATTAGAACTTTAATTTTAATGAAATCAACCTCCCATATTTTTTCAATGACTCCATAATATGAACATGATGAAGAAATTGGGTTTTTGTCTTTAAAACTCAAAAAATGCATTACTTATATGAACACCAATACACCACTATTCTAAAATATACTTTTGTTTTCCTGTGCTTTCATATGAAATTCATACCCATTTATTTATACCTGAACCATGTTATCACATATAAACTTAGACCACCCATTAACCATATTAATGTCTCTGATGCATTTGATCTACCAAGCATGGTCTTTTTAAACCATGGAAAAAAGTGTTGCGATGTTCATTCAAAATCCACATTTCTTTCTTCTTTGGATGAAATTGTTTCAACTCATTAATATGGAATATTATACATCGTTGAGAATTAGATATGTTATTCAAGATGTATAAATGTTACTTATTCATCTGTTCACCTGAAAATGATTTAACTTTAAAACCATGAAACCCCTTTCCTCCAATATTAACTCATTCATGGAGAGATAGAGGCAGACCAATTTGCTCCCCCATAGACAAGTAGCTCGTACTAAATTATATAACCTCCTTAGAAATATAATTTTAAGCAATAGAGGATTTAGGTCAATATAGATTCTTAACATACCCCTTAAATCTATTCATATAACTTTCAAAAGGATACATCCAACATAGATATACAGGTCTATAAAGCTTTATTTTCTCAAACCAGATGAACCATTAAATGAACCATTATATCAAAAAAATATGGAGGAAAATAAATTTCCAATTGATAAAGTATATAAATTTTATTATTTTACAAAATTTACAAATAATATAAATCAATTACCTTATTAGAAATGGAATTGAAAAAATAACACACCTTTATGATAATATTCCTAACACGGATAGGAAATATTCCTTATAATGAAACTGGTATAAGTTATTGCATCATGACATGAATGTCATGCTATTTCATACTTGTCAACTTTAAATCCTTCAAAGAGACAACATTTTTTACATTTTAAGAATAACCCTATGACACTTTGATATCTTAAAGAAACAAAAAAAGATAATTTTATCCCTATTGGATAATGTATGACAAGTTGGGGGAAGAAATGTTTTAATTTCATCAGGAGTGGGAGCTAAGTATAAATGTTTTCCCATTGATTGTAAGTCTAATATTGCATTCAACCAATTTTTAGTCTTTCATTTAATATCTAAAAATGTTCCAATCAAACTGTCACAGATATTCTTCACTATGTGCATGACATCAATGTTATATTTCACTTCATGATATCTTCAATATATTAGCTCAAAAAATATTGATATTTTCTTCCAGATATGTCTATCATTACTAAATTTGTTTTTCTTTCCCAATTTCACATCAAGGTTTTTCACCCTCTCGAAATATTCATTAGTGGATAACGTTGTTGGAGAAATATCAAATTCTTTTGAGCTATTGAATGTCTTTTTTAATATTCTATAAGAGTGATCCATAAACAAAAACTTTCGATGGCATGTTTATATTATTTTCCTCCAATGATGCAATTCGAAATATGAAGTTTTTTGTTCACAAATTGTAAAAACTTTATACCAATTAACACTATATCCATCCAAATTGTTGTATGTTGGGAAGTCATTTATAGTGAACATAATCACTGTATGTAGTTGAAAATATTCCATTTTATAAGAATCATACACCCTCATACCATCCTCCCATAACAGTTTCAAATCATAAATTATTGTAGATAAGAAAACATCAATATAATTTCCAGTTTTCTTTGGTCCATAGATCATTAAACTCAATATGACATATTTTCACCTCATACAAAATTTAGGAGATAGGTTATTAATTAAAAATAAAACAGGCTATGAACTATATGTGTTACTCATGATTTGATATGGATTCATTCCATTTGTGCACAACCCAAGTATGAGATTTCTAACTTCATTTCCAAATGTTGGATATTGGTCATCAATTTTCTTCTAATTTAGAAAATCAACTGGATGATGTATTTTTCCATCACATATCTGCTCATCAGCATTCCATCTTAACCTTTTTTCATCATGTGAAATAGAAAATAAATGTTTCAAACAAGGAATTGTAGGAAGACACCAAAATAACTTTGAATGGTTCTCTGTAATCTCTATATCAGCCTATGACTTTTATTTCAACTTATACCATGATGTCCCACATTTAGGGCACTCTGATATAAATTCATATTCCTTCCTATATATCACATAGTCATTCTAATAGGCATGTATTTTCTTGTATCCTTATCCCATCAGGTATAATATTTTCTTGGCCTTATAATGTAAATTTGGAATATAGTTGTCTTTATGAAGAATGTCTTTCAACAATTTTAGTAGCTTTATAAAACTCTTGTCCATTCATCCATGTTTCGCCATCAGGTTGATCAATCTTAACGCTGATGAAAAAATCATAAAATTCATACAACCAGGATACAATGGTTTTCTAGCATCACCGTATAGATGATAAATTTTTAGTTCTTTCTCAATTTTTTCTTCTTCAATATCACAAATCACCTTTTCAGTTTCATCAAAGTTACCATCTTACAAAGCATCATCATCAGTATATTTGAAATTCTTCCCAGTTTCACCATACCAAATCCAGGGGCTGTAAATTAGATTAAAACCATAACAATTTAAATGATCTTTGATCTCTATAATTTTAAACATCTTTATATTTAAACATTTCAGGCATGGATAGAAAAACACGTCATTGTTTGGAAGATTCTGTTTATCCAATTATAAAAAAGCAACAACAACTTCCTCATATTCATCACTCATTAGAGGTATCGTAATCCAACCTCGACTCATTATTACCTATGAAAAATATCAAAATTATACATATTTTTAAGATAATACAATTTTATATTAATATGAAATATGTCATAATTTAAATGTAACATGATTTTGAAATATAAAAAATATATATAAGTATTTGAAAAATATAATAACAAATTATACACAATAAAGGAAGATATGTTTAAATATAAATGACAAATCCTAAAAATATATGCATGGAAATAATTTTAAAAAGAAAATATAGTTAGATAAGCCAATTTTATATTTATATAAAATATTCCATAATTTTATAGTAACACAATTTTGAAATATAAAATGAATATATGAATATTTGAAAATTATAATGATATTGTTTTTGAGAAATAAGATAGAGAACCACTATATAAAAATAAAAAACCATTCCATAGTGTGATGCATTATTAACCCATCAGATCATGAGTTTTTCTACTTAATTTTTTATCCTAATTATCTAAAATATTAACCTAATCGGTTTTAGTATTGTAATGAATTGAAATATTTTCTTAATTTCATTTAATTTAATGGTCACATTTATGGTTTTTAACATTCTTATTGTGTTTTTTGTGGAAAATTGTATTGTGGAAAATGGCCTGGTGTACATACCATGAGAGGAACCTATATTATCTTGGGAAGGTGGTGAAAAGTTCTTATTCAAGGTATGTTGAAAGGTTGTTTTGGGGGCTACTTAGCTAACATGGAATGCCTTGAACCAATTCACTTTATAAATAGTAACCATAATGGTTAGTGGTAAGGCCTCAAGAGATCCTCCCCATATGCTAGAGGTTAGAAACTAGTTGTGATGGTTTTATAGTTTTAGGGTAGGAGGAATTTACACTCTAGAACAGTACTAAATATAATATAATAATATAAATGAAAATTAGAGGAATATAACAAAAACTAAGATAAAATAATAAGTATTTAACCAATGCATAAATTAAATCATCCATATATATCCCTTAAGCATAAGATGTTATAATGAATTCATTATCAATATATATAAGTGTCTTCTAGTATCCTAATGATCATATCATCTATTTATAACACATCAGGATACATCAAAAATGTAAATTGGGTGACATGGTATGCATATCTAAATTAAAATTTATATTTAATTTTATCTCCCTATTATTGTCATTATAAATAAGGTAAGTAACTAAAGAGAAAACGTCATTGAATAAAAATTCCAGGATAGTAATGATAAAAAAATATCAGGATACTAAACCACCATCAACGATTAATAGTGAAAGACACAACGAACAAAATCACAAAATGTAGAGTTATCATCCACAGAAGACCAATGATAAGACAATATCAGGATACTAAAACACCTTAAAAAATTAATAGTGAAATAAACAATGCATGAAAACTCAAAAATTAGATTTAGGTCATCCTTGGATGACTGAAATCGAAGTGTGTGAGGCTTACTTGAGAGTTTCAAGTTGAGCAGAAAGATGTATTGATGAAAAAAATGATGAACAAAGATGGAAAAATGAGTTTGGAGGCCATGGGATAGAATAATAGATTCTAGGTTCTCTTCATGAGAGAGATCGATCATTTTTTCCCAAAAGAAAACTATCATAATGACTCGAAATGGGAGTTCATAAAATTTTTAAATGATTTATCACATCGGTTATTTAAGAACTGATGTGATAAAGAAATGTTGTTTTCTTTATCAGGTTAGTTTTTTTATAACTGATGTAAAAATTATATTTATCATGTTGTTTATTCTATAATCGACATGAAAAAATTATTTCTAATGTCAGTTATTATATAACTGACATGATAAAAGAAATGATGTTTTCTTTATCACTTCAGTTATACAATAACCGACGTAAAAAATTAGCTTTATCACATCGGTTATTTTATAACTGACGTGATAAAGCAAGATACAGGATTTATCACGTCAGTTGTAAAATAAAAGACGTGATTAATCAAGATAATTAATTTTTGATATCGGTTATAATATAACTGATGTGATAAATCAATATATAAGGATTTTCACATCGGTTATAAATAACCGACATAAAAAATTCTGATGTGATAAATACTTTTTGTACTAGTTTTTAAAGATCATATCATTGAAGTGGGGATTAATCAATGAATTAATTATGTATATAAAATGTAAACAAATAAAAAAAATAAGTGGAAAAACATAAAATAATCAAAGTTAATTACACACATAGTATTATCATGACATAATCAAGGAAGTAGAAGTTTAACCCAATGAATGGAAATTGAGTTAAGAAATCCCTTACCTCACACCACCTTTTGGTTAAATGTGATTTAACCTTCATTATAGTGATTTTAATTATGTTATTAAATTATAATAGAAAAATATTAATATTTATAATATCATATATTATCCTTTTGTAACAACTGATCACTCGTTCGTCAATTATCTTTCACTACTTTCGTTGTTTCATGTGTTAATTGCCTTGTTTTCTCATGCATGTTTTGTTAGGAAATATCTGATTCTTGTGCATATTATATTTATAAATCATAGAGATAATAGTAATCATGAAATAATTATCATATTTATATATCAATTATAATTTTAATACCAATAATTAAATATGTTTTTGATAAATGAAGTATTTTATGATTATGGAGATGGTAGGTCATACGTACTCATGAGTAACGTTTCCATTTTCCAATGATCATTATAGAAAGAAGGTAAGTAATATTTTATCATTAATTAATGATAATAATATCATATATACCATATTTTTGTTTTAAATATACTTATATATATCATCCATGTGGTTTGGTGATGAAAATAAAGTTGTATCACTTCGTGATGGCTGTATTCCACTCATACATGAATGATGTTATCATCTTTAAGTGAGTGTAAAGGTAAGAAATAAAATGATTTATTATATTTTTATAATGGTAAATATTCCATTAATTTAAAAATTATTTCATTTATATCACATATATTCATTAACATTATCCTTATTACCTTCAATGTTAGGCGTTAGTGAAAGATGAATCACAATAGTTTTTGAGGTTGTACTTCGTCGTACACACGAGTGATGTTAACGTATCTCATGCTGAATGGAAATTAAAAAATGTATATATAATATAATGACTAAATATTTATAATTATATTATAAATATAATATATATAATTTATATCCATCTTCATACCCAACTATTAGAGGTCATAATGGAAAGACGAATGACATCAGTTCGTGAGGTGATAGTCCACTGTATACATGAATGATGATTTCATAACTCATTTGATGGAAGTAAGGATCATTGTAGTAAGTTAAATTAAAAGGAAAACATCTCCGTATATTAAATATACTGAGGTAATTAAATCATCATGTTTTAATAATAATTTAATGAGGTGGATTATCAAATAAAATAAAAACACTCGTGGAAGAATGTTACTCTTATTTAGGTAAACTTATTATGTTTGCACTGAAACCCTTCTTAGGTTAGATTTATTCCAAATATAAGAATTATATGATGAGGCTATAGAAATTTTTAAGTGAATTTGGATTTGTTGGTAAACAAAAAAGAGTTTGAAATTGTGAATAAGAGAAGATATAGGGTGACCATTTATAAGTGAGGTGAGTGGCACAATAGTAATTTTTGAAAAGAAAGAGGTGTTCCCATGTTTTTCAAAACCAAAAAGGGTTTTAAAAAGATTATTTTAGAGACTTAAACATTATAATATATAAATATAGACATAAAATATATTTTATACAAGTTTTTAGGTTATTTTAAACATTTTATTTTTAGTTTAAGCTTTAGTAATTCCATTTTTACCTTAACTGAGGTAAATAAGTTTACTATTTTCACTATTCATTTTGGTAAAAAATTAAGTTCAACTTATTATAAAATATATATAATTTTTATTCAAAATATGGAATCCATTTCTCTAAATTCTATTCACATAAGTGGGAAAAAATAGTTTAAAATTAATCCTACAGACATGATGAGAATGCGGTTTTGAGAGAAAAAATGTTCAAAGTTTTATAATGTTTTTTAATAAAAATGAAAAATAAAATGATTCTAATTAAAAAAAATTATATTAATATATATATAGTTCAACAATTTTACTTTTAAACAAATTCAAATTTTAATTTAACTTTATAAATAATTTAAACAAAAATGTAGTTTTCAATTAAAATTCAGTATTCATCAAAAAATGAAACCTTTTAGAAAAATCACAAAAATTAACCCCAAAATAATTTTGATATTATGATTTCAAAAAATAAGTTTTTTATAATAATTTTTTTAAACCGTTACAAATTATTTTAAAATTATGTGTGCAAAGAGCGAATAAACCATTGTTTAGAAAAATATAATTTTTCAAGAAACTTTTTTTAATTTGAAATATTCTTTTTTATTTTTAATAAATATATAACCATGGTTTTTATAATTTATTTATTACTTATAATACCCACAAATTTACTGACTAGGTATACTATGTTATAGTTCACTTTGACTCGGGGTTGCATGTTTCAGAAGCTGTCGATTAACTTAAATTTAAAGAAATGTATTTCATGGGTTTTTAAGCCCAATGTTGTGTGTATCATATGATATTGAATAAAATTTTCATATATTATAATTTTGGGGTGTTAAATTTTGTTTTAAAATGAATTTTTTGTATTTTTAATATTTTAATAAATTTCAAGAGTACCCTCCCCTCACTTATAAAAGGGAACCTTTCCTTCTCTTCTTTACACCACATAGAGCATTAAACCTTAACCAAACCATAAAAAAGTATCTTCTCCACTTACCTATATATGAATTAAATGTTTTTATATTTTTAAAATTTCATTCAAAGTTTCCTTATGAATGAATCTAAAAGAGACATGCCTAAGAACACATAATCATCTTACCCCACTTCTTTCAATTTCTTTCTTATTCTATTTCCACTAAATCTATGATATTATTCACAAAATAATAAAATAATTACGAAAAATATAATTAAGTTTTATTATAAAAATCGAAACACCTTTATCCACCCTCTTTTTCATCAAATAGAAACTGAATCTAACTCTCATGTGTACGTACGGTTTACCGTCACCATGTAGAGATACAATTCATTTTACGTCCACATATTTCATGGATGGTTATTAGGATGTTTTTAATGATTATATAGGATATTTATGATATAATTATTCTTCTATAATGATAATATCATATATACCTTCTTACCTTCCAATATGTTGAAAATTATAATGTCACTCGTGTGTACGTGTGGATTATCACCTCTACAAAGTGATGAGATTCATTTTTAATTTATAATTTACATGGATGGTATTAAGGATAGATTAAATGAGTATAAAATATATATATGAAATAAAAATTATACTATAAAGGTAAAATATTATTTACATTTCTTTTATTCCCTCTGTTAAAAAATTAAACAGCGTTCACGCGTATATACATCTTCTCGTCTCCAAGAACGGTGTAATTAATTTTTATATTTATATACATTAGGGATGACACAATATATATATATATATATAATGGACATATATTATATTTATATTATAATTAAAATTGTTGATATGATGAAATAATGATCAAACTTCAATGACTACAATAACCAAAGTGAAATTCTATTGAAAAACAAAACAGTTAACACCTAGAAATGATGATTTTAATAAGAAACTCTTAATTGATGGTTATTTAAATGTTATAAGTGAATAATATATGATATTATAGGTATTTAAATGATTACATAATATTATTATAATAAATTTAAAATTACTATATAAGGTGTTAAATCATTTTCAAAAAAAAGTCAAAGTTGAGGTAAGGAATTTCTAGTCATGCTTTTATTTCTGGGAGATATATAATGTATTCACCACTCATTTATTTTGTGTGGTTTATATAATTCCCCTTTTTAATTTTATAGAATTAATATAATTATTTTAATTATTTTTAATGTTTCATTTAAATTTATTATTTAATGGGTCTTATGCTTTAAAAGTTACCAAAGTGGTAAGGGTTCTATGTTTCAATCTCTATATTTACTGGGATTGTTTATGATTAAGCTTCTAATGATGAAATTTCAAGATCTACCCCCCAATAATTCTAATATATTTTCTTATATTATGTTTATTTCTATATATTACATGTTTTACTATCATTTTACTCTCTTAAAATACATAAGTGACTAAAATAATATTTTTGTGGAAAATCGACTTAATTTCTCTCTTTGGTTGAAAATACTTTTAATTTAATGTATATGTTTTCAAAAAATAGTTTTCAATAATATTTTTAAATATTATCCAATGATTTTTTAAATTAATTTATACCCATGATGTTATTTTTACAAATAATTTAAAATAAATCTTCTTGTCATTTTCTAAGAAAGGTATGTTTTGACTTTTTACAATTATATGAAAGAAATGTTTTCTTTTAACTTATACGGAATGAATAAAATTTACTAGTGTAATAACCACTCAATGTTTTGAAGTATAATTTAAAATTTTCTAATTTTTTTCCCAAATAAAAGTTTTTCATTAATATTTGATAAGTTTTTTGGATTTTAAATAAGTGATTTAAATTCGAAAATAGTATTTTCTTAAAGAATTATTCTGAAGATATTTTAAAGAAATTTTTTACCTATGATAAAAACCTGTGAGGTTAATTTTTATTTATTAGGGTTATGATCCAATGACACCACACATATTATTTTTTTGTATTCTCAATGATTATTATCATTATAATATATTTATGAAATACATTTATTTTTCACAGGTAATTCCATGATAATATGAATAATGATTCCTGAACTCAGGAAATTTATATTAATAAATTATGATTATATAATGATTGGGTCTGTTAAATCCCTCTAATGAATTGGGTTAAGTGATATTGATATATCATGATATGATAATGATATTCATGGAAGTTATTTTGAATATGTTTTTCACATATTGATGCATCAGTTTTATTTCATTCTATCCATGATCATAAGAAAATTCAAGTACATGATTTTTAATAGCTTTGTTCTCATTTTTATGCATTAGTATGATTTATTTCTAGTTATAATCATAGAACAATACATGGAAATTATTTCAAAAATATTTTTTCACATTTTAATGTGTGACTATGATCGCTTTCTAGTTATTCCCACAATATTATGTATAGATAAGATTTCATTTAACTATTCCCATAAGATTTTGTTTTATTAGGTTTATAATTCCACTTTCCTATATTGTGATTCTTGGATGTTGAATACTGTTTTGAAACCCTTACTGATCATGATTTTAGATATTAAATTATTTTAAAGATTATTCTCTATGATTTTTTATATGAATATCTTATGTTGAGAACATGATCTTAAATAGGTTATCATGCTATTATGATCATCTTATCATCTAATGATTTATATCTCCCATTTTCACCCTTATCAAGCATCTAATCTAACCCTTTATTATGTTTACTTTCCCTATGTAATGGAGGACTGTTATAAGTAGGGAATGTAAAAGAAGAGTACAATATGAGATGATCTTTGTGAGATATATTTAAGAACTTTATTAAAATAAAAATATTGTGTATCTAGTCTTCAAAGTAACAAAACCTTTATGGTCCTCAGGCTTCTACAATTATGAAATGTATTGAATATTAATTTAAAGTGATTTAATACTTATATATGTTGTTCTTGGGTAACTTAAGTTTGTATTAGAGGATAGGTTTAGTTAATCATTAGAATGTAAGATGAGAAAACATTAGTAATAATCCTATGGGTAAGTATAATATAAAATAATATCCTAAAGTTTTGGTAAGGAATATGAAATGTGGTTTTCCTAGAAATACATCTCTATCTAGATACTACGTAAGTGGATGTTGTTTTGTAACATATGAATATTGGTGTATTATCCCTAAAAAAGTTGGTTTAGTATATCTTGGTTATCATTATAAGGAATAGTGAGTGTGATCATACTATGCACATGGTTTGATACTCCTAGGGGATATGCTTGGGTTATTTCCCATTTTCTTATGAAACACTATAAAGTATTTGAATACGTGATAAAAAGTATGGATTAGTTTATACCTAAACTATCATAGATTGAAAACAATATGTTAGGATTTAGACACCCAATAAATTATTTTTCATGATTTTATGATTTCTCACTATGACTATTGTCAATCACATTGTAATTTTTAGTTTTAGTCAATGGATGCAACTAGGTAGAATTGTGTTAATTCTAAATGTGGTAAAAAAATGAATTATTTTTCATATGAGAAACCAAGTGAAATGGGAGTTGAAATGTGAAAACTTGTGATTATTCCTAATCAAATATATAATTATATAACTAACCATATATATTTGGGTGATTTTATTGACAAAAATCATAAGAGAAAATGGAGTTTTGTGATGACTATAAAGGGAATAAAATTTAGTTTCATACATGAAATTATGCTTGAAGAAGCACCCAAGGAAATCTATAAAGGTAACAGGAAGATGTGTTGGATGTGGAAAAGAAGAAATTAATTGTTGAGGAAAAATGAAAAGTTTGGTAAATGAAATGGATGAGAATAATGTTTTCCCTAATGTATTATCAAAAATTAAATGTTTTAAATTTGGAAAATATGGGAATTAAGAAAATCAATTTCCTAAGGGAAAGTTCAAAAATAGGATCAACAAGGTTGTATGAGTAAAGTTTTTATTATCAATGATGAAGAGACTATGAGTGACATATAAAAGGAAGGAGGTATTTAGGAATAAGAATATGTATATTATTTAATGGTTTAAGAAGAAAGTGGAATGACTAAAATGATTATTAATTGGAATTTGAAAATTATGTTGTAGAATTATTTTTATAAATGGTATTATGTTTATAAGAAACATGAAACATTTAAGCATTGTTCTTTAGTATTTTTTCTTTAGGGATTTTCCATAATATGTTGAATGGTTCTAATAATATATAAAATTGATTTAATGGTTAGGTGACATTTTATGGTAAAACACATGATTTAGGGAAAGATAACCATTAATATTTGTTTGATGTTAAAATAATAATGTGTCTTTGAAATAAAAAGATTATTGGTAAATTAAATGGGATAATATTAATGACCTTGGAACTTATTACTAATTTTATGAAAAAATGATTTATGTTATCTTTTTGGGATTTTATAGAATTTTCAAATTTATGTAATATATTTGATAATATATTATTTTAAATAAGGAATAGGGAGAGTGTTTTTTATCATGTATGTTTTCATGCAGATTTTATGATAATTCAGGTTATTACCAAGTTTCAGGAAAATATTTGATCAAATTGTTCACATATTTGGTATGTGAAATTTTGAACTAATTTATATCATTTTAGGGATTAATGTTAAGTTTATTTTGGAAATTTAGTGACCTTATTTACAAATTTCTAGATTTTTAATTTTTTCATACATATTTTAGATGGGTTTTAAGGTTAACTACTTAAAGAATACTTTAAGTTAAACTTTGGGTATTATTGTTTGTGGTTAATGTGTGATTTATCATTTTGGATAACCAAGGATAATAATTTTGGTTTAGGTAAATATCTAGAGATAGGGGTAATTAAATTCCATTATTTTTATGGATCTTATGGTCCATTAAAAGTTAATTTTATTGCTTACCATATGAAAAAATCATCTAGAATATTCATTATTTGGATTGGGAGATGAAGTGGGAATTGATTGAATCACAACCAAAGGACGAAATTGTGGTTATGATGTGGAAAAAAATCAATTAATTATATTTTATCACGTTCTACATATTCATAGAAAAATAATACATTAACTTTAGGAAAAAGATCTTAAAATAAAAAGTTATACTTTTACCTTCATTTTTTATGAATCAATAGTTTTTCGCACGTCACAGATTTATACTTTTGTAGTCATTAACTTTATGTTGACCATGATCTCAATCACTCTCTATTAGTAATTGGATATTAGTTTTTTCCTCTATGTTTATATTTTGACTTCCCACTAATGTTTCCTTATTTGGAAACCTAGTTATCTATTATTCCAAATGAATTTTATATTTTCCTTTCCCTATTTTTAATGTGAATTTTATTAAAACATTTTTTGATGTGTGTTTTCAAAAAATAAATTTTTAAATGTAAAACCTTTAATTTCTAAGAACAATTTCATATTGTTAGGATGAAATTTATTAAAGGGGGAATTTAACACCCTGATATTTAAAAAAACATTATATATGAAGGTGTATAAAACATGCAACACCAAACTTAAATGAGCATGAAATATTATTTTTTTATTATGATTACAAGGACCAAGTAATTGAATTTTCATGTATGAATAGTAATAACCACATTATGAAATATATATAAATTTACCACTAAATATTGATTTATTCGCTAATTATTTAGAAATTAATATTCAATTTTTTATAAATTTATATTATATTTTAAAAAATATGTTTCCTTCTAAAGTGATTTTTATTAATTTTTATGAGAAAATATTTTAGGTATTTTTTTCAAAATTTATAAAATTTATTTGAAAAAATAAAATTCATTTTTGAAATCATCATCTTAAAATTATTTTATAGTGAATTTTTTATAATTTTTTGAAATTATTAATTTTTCCCTGAATAGTGAAAAATAAATCATTTTATTGAAAATTGTGTTTTTGTTTCAAGCATTTAAGAATTTCGATTTTGTTTTAAAAAAATAAATGTAAAATTATCTCTCTAATATTTTTATTAATAAAATTAATTTAAAAGGAATCAATTTTATGAATTAATTTTTCATATATTTTTTACATAGAACATCATTTTTCTGAAAACTTTTTTTCATTTCATTTTTGTAAAGCCCTGAACCCGCACTTCCGAATGTAGTACTAAAACATGTTTTTTATTATTTTTTATAAAGGATAATAAGTAAAATACATAGAAAATTATAAATTAATGGACTTTTTTCTGTCTAGGTTATGGAGAATTAGACAATAACTTACATACATTGAATCAGAGTTTACAAAAATAATTACAAAATAACTAATTGGATTCATATACATTATCACCTTAACTATCCTTTGAAAATCCAAGGAATCCTCTAAAAAACATTTTAAAAACTTTGGATGAGCATAAAAAAACTCAGTAATATGATAGATAAGATCATGAAATAGTATTACATGGGGTTAGCATAATCATTATCATCATAACAAAGGCATAGGATCATAATCATGAGAGGAAGTATTAATAAGAGACTTGGATTGTGGCAATGCATAAAAATGAAACATCATATATTAGTGTTTAACTACCACACATAGTTGTGAACAAATATATTATCATGTTCACACATCATTTCACTTTAACTCATGATATTCATCACTTTACACAATGCATTGGATAATTGTATAACTTCTGGCGCACCTGTCACATTCAAACATTCAAATTACGATATATAATTTCGGGCGCACCCGTCACATCATAACATTTACATTATCATGCATGAATCATAGAACATACTTTAATCATGAACATAAATAACCCATGTAATGGACTGGGTTTAATCTTGTAAGACCACAATCATAATCTTTGGTTTCCCAAAATAACGAGGGAATAACAAACTTGAAACAAGAACCATCATCCTTGAGTGAGAGGTAAAAGGTGTGTTTTTTAAGGAAGATTTTTTTTGGAAAACATTTTTTTTCACATAAAATCTAGTGAATAACATTTATATCATATAAATGGTAATATAATTATGGAAAAAATATTTTTAATGAGTGACCATACCGAAAATGGATATAAAGAGAGAGAATCTAAAGAAAGAAAGTTAGGTTTGATAATTTTTCTTTACCTCGTATCTGAACACTTTCTTCACTTTAATTTCCTCTATAATCACTTTTATATTCATTAATTTTAAATTCAAGAACCTTTTATACATGAATTTTATTCATTATGTCTTTATTAAGTTCTTTTATGGGTTTTTGGATGAGTTATAATGTTTAAGTTCAATGTTTGGGAGTGTTCATTTTCATTGTTTTCATGAACAGTTCACTTGTATTGATGGATTGATTTTTGTATAAAAAGAAGATAAAAACCAGAATTGTTAATAAATAATATTAGTGAAATTTCATAGGTACAAATTATGAATTTTTTTATATACCATGAAAATGAATCATTATATAAAATTTTAATGATAAAAATTTCGATTAATTTGGTTGTTTTTTTCACAGTAAACTTGTTTGTATTATTATTTTATATCATAAGTTTATAAGGATTAAAAAACATTAAATAAGATGAAATATATATATTAAGATTTGGTTCAACCATTAAAATGGTTTCATGACCAGTCTAGAAGATGGTAATGCAAATTGAAAACTTGTGGTCCTTGAATGTGATAAATCAACACATCTCAGACAATGTTTCCATTTATAGTATAAAAGGAGGGGAAGGAGGGATTATGAAAAAATATAACAATATCATAATATATTTCATTTACATATATTTTAATGGAGTTATCAAACCATTTGAGTGAAGGAAGGTGAGTAAAGATAAAAAAATAACTTCAAAGAAAATTTAAGAATCGGAAAGAGGAATTTACCTCTTGAGTTTATCTCCTTTGAGAGCCTATTAGGAAACAGGTTTTGGTCTTTTTATCAGACTAAGGGCTCCTGTATATAGGATATGGGATAGGGTAGAGATATGGGTATAACTTCTTCAAGGATTGAATCTTGAGAGGTTTGAAGTAATGAGGGTGCGAGGGGTGGCATTTATAGTGCAGGGGAGTGGGGTTTCCCAATATTATATTCATTAATTTATTATTTCTACAAAAGACAAGATATAGTTATGATTCCATGAAAAAAATAGTAATAATTTCATGTTAGTTCTAGATTTGGGTGCTTACATCACTCATGATGTCAGGAATAGTGGATTTAAATTATAATGTATTTTACCATTCACCAAAAAATCAAGTATTTCAGAAAAATCCCAAAAATTAACCCTAACCATTTTTTGAGGTCTAGAATCCAAAAATGAACACAATTTTATGAAAATAATTATATATATATGATTAATTTAATTTCTAATTAAAATCATAATTTACATAAAAAATAAATATTTTAAAATTAAAATTAATTTTATAATGCATTAAAAATTTACATAATGTCTTATAAAATTATCTTAAAACTATAAGACATATAATTGCTAATTTATGAACACATTTTACGAAAATAAATTTTATTTTAAATTAATTAATTAAATTATAACTAATTATTTATGACTTACAAAAATACCAATACTTTTACTACGGTTATATTTTCACTTATAAAATGCCAAAATTTTATTAAATCATTCAGGGGTGAGGTTTCTATTATTTTGGATGATTCACTACTCATAAGGGCTAGGTTACTATTCATAAGGGTAGGTTTCTATTAATGAGAGTAGGTTACTATTCACCAAAAATTAAGTTTGTCCTATCAGACTTCAAAAATCTTACTGACCACAACAGTGTATGTCAGATTTTCGAAATTCAAAACACAGAAATGGAAAATTTATGTTTGAAGGTCACATAGTAGTATATTTAAGCACATATTGTTTCCTTTTAAAATCTTGGGATGTCACATTCTCCACCCCTTAAACGAATTTCTCCCTCTAAATTCATTCATTGTACTTATAGTTATGAATTTACATATTGAGAATTATAAAAAAACTATTCTTTATGAGTACTTAATAAACTAGATGTTCAAAATTAAATTCCATCATTATTTAAAAAAAACAATTTCTAATCTCCAAATTTTTCTAGATCCTTACTTTGATACAAACTGTAAATCCCTGAACCTACACTTCCAGATGCAGTACTAAAAAATGTTGTGTATTTTTTTTATAAAGGATAAGAGAAAAATACACAGTAAATTATACATTCAAGGACCTTTTCCAGTCTATGTTATTGATAATTAGACAAAAACTTACATACTTTGAATCAAATTATACAAAAATAATTACAAAATAACTAACTGGATTCATCTAAATTATCATATTAACTGTCCTTTGAACATCTAAGGAATCCTTTGAAAAACATTTTCAAAAAATGGGATGAGCATAAAAAAGCTCAGTGAGAAGATAGATAAGATAATGAAATAGTATGAAATGTGCTTATCATGATCAGTATCATCATAACAAAGACATATGATCATAATCATGAGAGGAAGCATTAATAAGAGACTTGGAATCTCACAATGCATAAAACATTAAACATCATGTCTTAGTGGCTAAATACCAGACATAGTTTTAAACAAAGATAGAATCATGTTCACACATCATTTCACTTTAACTCATGATATTTATCACTTTACCCAATGCATTGGAGCACTGTAAAATTTTGGGTGCACCCTTAACATTTAAACATTCATATTGTGCTATATAATTTCGGGCGCACCCATCACATCATAACATTTACATTATCATGAATTCCACATAGAGAATATATCAATCATGAACATAAATAACCCATGGAAAGGAATGGGTTTTATCTCATAATAATACAATCATAAACTTTGGGTTCCCAAAATAAAGATTGAATAACATACTTGAAACAACAACCATCAACTATGAGTGAGAAGTAAAATGAGTGTTTTTGAAAGAAGAGTTCTTTTAGAAAACATTTTGTTTGACATAAACTCTGGTGTAAAAATTTTATATCATGACAAAGGTATGATAATGATGAAAAAATTATTTTTAAGGATTGACCAAACCGAGATTGGAGGGAAAGAGGTAGAACCCAAAGAAAGAAAGTTCAGTTTGAGAATTTCTCCTTACCTCCTATCTAAACACTTTATTCACTTTAATGTCATGTATAATCACATTAAGATTCATTAATTATCAATTCCATAACCTTTTATACATGAATTTGATTCATTATGGATTTATTATGTTCTTTCATGGGTCATTGGATGATTTATAGTGTTTAATTTCATAGTTTGGGAGTGTTATTTTTCTTTGTTTTCATGAATAGTTCACTTGTATTCATGGATGGAAGTTTTTATAAAAGGTGGATAATAACCGGAATTTTTAATAAATAATATTTCTGACATTCCATAGGTATAAATGAAAAAAAAATTATATATGATGAGAATGAATCATTAGATAAAGTTTTAATGATAAACTCTTGGATTAATTTAGTGGTTTTGCTCACAAAGAACTTGTTTCTATTATTATTTTATATCATGAATGTATAAATATTTAATAACATTAAATAGAATAAATAAATATATTAAGACCCATTTTAACCATTAAAATGGTTTCATGACCATTCTAGAAGATAGTAAGGCAAATTAAAATCTCATCGTCCTTGAATGTGATAAATCAACACATCTCAGATTATGTTTCCATTTATAGTATAAAAGGAGGGGGATGGATTATGATAAACTATAACATTAGCATAATATCAATCCATTACATGTATTTTACTTGATTTATCATACCATTCAGGTGAAGGGAGGTAAGTAAAGAAAAAAAAAGAAAAAAATAACATTAATGAAAATAAAAGAATCAGAAAGAGCAATTTACCTTTTAAGTTTATCTCCTTTGAGAGCCTCTTAGGGAAGAGGTTTGGTTCTTTTCATCAGAACATGGGATAATAGATGTGGGGGATGGGATAGGGAAGATATTTTGGAAGAATTTGGGCAAGAATTGAAGCTTGATAGGTGTGAAGTAATGAGGGTGTGGGGGTGGTATTTATAGTAGAGGAGAGAGGGGTTTTCTTAATACTATATTCATTAATTTATTATTTCTCCACAAGACAAAAAATAGTGATGATTCCATGACAAAGAATAGTAATGTGTGCTTGTGAGTTCGAGATTTTGGTGCTTTCATCACTCATGATGTTAGGAATAGTTGATTTAAATTATAATGTATTTATACAATAAATTAATGTATTTTACTATTCACAAAAAAAATCAAGTATTTTAGAAAATTCCCAAAATTTCACCCTAACAATTTATTAATTTGTATAATCCAAAAATGACCTCCAATTTATGAAAATAATTTTCTATATATGATTAATTTAATTTTTAATTATAATCAAAATTTACTTAAAAAATACAAATTTTAAAATTAAAACTGATTTTATAATGCTTTCAAATTTTGCATAAGGTCTTATAAAATTATATTAAAACCATAAGAAATAAAATTTTTAATTTATGAACACATTTTAGGGAAATAAATTTTATTTTAAATTAATTAATTATAATTATTTATTTATGACTTACAAAAATTCCAATTATTTTACTATGGTCATACTGTGACTTATAAGATGCCTAAATTTTATTTAATAATTCATGGGTGAGGTTGCTATTATTTTGGATGATTAACTATTCATAAGGTTTATATTACTATTCATAAGGGTAGGTTAATATTCATGAGGGTAGGTTACCATTATCCAAAAATTAAGTGTGTCTTATCGGACTCCAAACATCGTACTGATAGCTACTGTTTAAGTCATATTTTTGAAATTCTAAACAAAAAAGTGGAAAATTTATGTTTAAAGGTCACATACTTATTAATTTAAGCACATAGTGTTTCCTTTTAAAATCTTGGGATGTCACATTCTCTCCCCCTTAAAGGAATTTCACCCTCATAATTCGTTCATTGTACTTGTACTTATGAATTTACATATTGAGAATTACAAAAAACTATTCCTTTTGTGTACTTAATTAAATAGATGTTCATAAGTAAATTCTGTCATTATTTAAAAAAACAACATCTAATCTCCAAATTTTTCTAGACCATTCCTCTAATACCAACTCTAAATCCCTGAACCCGCACATCCTGATTCTGTACCAAAAACATGTTGTGTATTTTGTTTACAAAGAATAACAAAAAAATACATCGTAAATTATACATTCGACAACCATTTCTAGATTATGTTCTTTAGAATTAGACAATAACTTACAAACATTGAATTAGAGTTTAAAAAAATAATTACAAAATAACTAATTGGATTCATCTACATTATCACCTTAACTGTCCTTTGGACATCTAATGAATCCTATGAAAAACATTTTCAAAACATGGTATGAGCATAAAAATCTCAGTAAAAGGATATATAAGATCATGAAAATGTATGATATGGGGTTACAGTAATCATTATCATCATTACATAGGCATAGGATCATAATAATGAGAGGATTCATTAATAAGAGACTTAGAATGTGGCAATGCATAAAAATTGAAACATCGCATCATAGTGGTTAACTAGCACACATAGTTGTGTCCAAAGATAGAATCATGTTCAAAAATTATTTAAATTTAACTCATGAGATTCATCACCATACCTAAAGAATACTTATTTTGGAAAACATTTTGTTTGACATAAACTCAACTTGAAAACATGTATATTATATAAAGAGTACAATAATGATGAAAAAATTATTTTAAGGAGTAAACATACCGAAAATGGAGAGAAAGAGGGAGAACTTGAAGAAAGAAAGTTGGGTTTGAGAATTTCCCCTTACCTCTTATCAGAACACTTTATTCACTTTAATGTCATATATAATCACATTTAGATTCATTAATTATCAGTTCTAGAACCTTTTATACATTAATTTGATTCATTATTTCCTTATTAAGTTCCTCCATGGGTCATTGGATGAGTTATAGTGTTTAGGTTCATTGTTCGGGAGTGTTCATTTTCTTTATTTTAATGAACGATTCACTTGTATTCAAGGATGGGAGTTTGTATAAATAGTGGATAATAGCCAAAATTGTTAATAAATAATATTAGTTATATTCCATAGGTAAAAATGATTAATTTTTTTATATACCATGATAATTAATCATTAAAAAACATTTTAATGATAAACGCTTGGATTAATTTGGCGGTTTTTCTCACAATGAACTTGTTTGTATTATTATTTTATTTCATGACTGTATAAGGATTATAGAACATTAAATAAGATAAAATAAATATATTAAGATTTGTATAAACCATTAAAATTGTTTCATGCCCATTCTAGAAAATGGTAATGCAAATTGAAAACTCATCATCCTTGAATGTAATAAACCAACACATCTCGGTCGGTGTTTCTATTTATAGTATAAAAGGAGGGGGAAGGAGGGATTATGATAAAATATCCCATTAGAATAATATAATTCCAATACATGTGTGTTAATGGAGTTATCATACCATTTCGGTGAAGTGAGGTGATTAAAGAAAAAATAAAATAAAATAACTTGAAAGAAAATAAAAGAATCAGAAAGTGGAATTTACCACTTGAGTTTATCTTTTTTGAGAGCCTCTTAGGGAAGAGGATTTGGTATTTTTATAAGACCAAAGTCTACTGGATGTGGGGGATATGGAAGGGAAGTTCCTTTTGCAGAATTTTCATAGGTCTTGAAGTTTGAGAGGTGTGAAGTAATAAGGGTGTGGGAGTGGTATTTATAGTGGAGGGGAGAGGGATTTTCTCAATATTATATTCATTAATTTATCACTTCTCCACAAGATAATAAATAGTGATGATTCCATGACCAAGAATAGTAATATGTGAATTTGAGTTAAAGATTTGGGTTTTTACATCACTCATGATGTCATGAATAGTAGATTTAAATTATAATGTATTTATTCGCTAAATTAATGTATTTTACTATTCACAAAAAAATTTAAGTATTTCAGAAAAATCCCAAAAATTCACCCTAAATATTTTTTGACGTAGAGAATCCAAAAATAACTCCATCTTATGAAAATAATTTTATATATATGATTAAATTAATTTTTAATTGAAATCATAATTTACTTAAATAATACAGATTTTAAAATTGAAACTGATTTTATAATGCTTTCAAAATTTATATAAGGTCTTATAAAATTATCTTAAAATTAGAAGATATAGAATTTTTAATTTATGAACATATTTTAGGAAAATAAATTTTCTTTTAAATTAATTAATTAATTTTATTTAATTATTTATGAATTAAAAAATAACAACACTCTTACTATAGTCATATTGTCACTTAGAATATGCCTAAGTTTTATTTAATCATTCATGGATGAGGTTACTATTATTTTTGACAATTCACTATACATAAGGGTCATATTACTATTCACAATGGTAGGTTACTATTCACCAAAAATTAAGTTTTCCCTATCAGATTCTAAATATTTTACTGATCAAAACTGTGTATGTAATATTTGGGAAATTAAAAAAACAGAAGGGGAAAATTTATGTTTAAATGTCACATAAAAGTTAATTTAAGCACATAGTGTTTCCTTTTAAAATATTGGGATGTTACATTCCCCCCCCCCTAAATTAATTGCACCCTCACAATTCATTCATTATACTAATAATTATTAATTTACATGTTGATAATTAAAAAAAACTATTCCTTATGTGTACTTAATTAACTATATATTCATAAGTAAATTCTATCACTTTTTTAAAAAAACAATATCTAATCTCCAATATTGTCTAGTATGTTCCTCTGATACCAACTGTAAAGCCATGAACCTTCACTTCTAGATTCAGTAGTAACACTTGTTTTTTATTTTTTTTATAAAGGATAATATAAAATTACATAGTATATTATACATTCGAGGACCTTTTCCAGTCTATGTTTTGGAGAATTAGACAAAAAATTTCATACATTGAATTAGAGTTTACTAAAATAATTACAAAATAACTAATTAGATGCATCTACATTATCACTTTAACTTTACTTCAAACTTTTAAGGAATCCATTCAAAAACATTTTAAAAAACTTGGGATGAGCATAAAAATCTTAGTAAGAGGATAGATAAGATCACGAAACAGTATGAAAAGGGGCTAGCATAATAATTTTCATCATGACATAGGTGTAGGATTGTAATTAATAGAGTAATCATTAATAAGAGACTTGGAATGTGGAAATGCATTAAAAATTTAACACCATGTCTTAGTGGTTAACTTCCACAAATAGTTGTGAATAAATATATAATCATGTTCACACATCATTTCACTTTAACTCATGAGATTCATCAGTTTACCCAATGCATTGGAGAGCTGTAAAATTCTTGGCACACCCGTCACATTAAAACATTCATATTGCGCTATATAATTCTGGGATCACCCAACACATCATGACATTTACATTATCATGCATTCCGCATAGAACATATATAAATCATGAATATAAATAACCCATGTAAAGGAATGGTTTTAATATCATAAGAACAAAATCTTAAACTATCAGTTCCCAAAATAAGGAGGGAATAACAAACTTGATACAAGAACCATCAACCTTGAGTGCAAAGTAAAAGGTGTGTTTTTGAAAGAATTGTTCTTTTGGAAGACATTTTGTTTGACATAAATCCTGTGGAAAATATGTATATCCCAAAAAATGTAAGATAATGATTAAAAATGTATTTTTAAGGAGTAACTATACCAAAAATGGAGATAAAGAGGGGAAACCTGAAGAAAGAAAGTTGGGTTTGAGAATTTCCCATTTCCACATATCTAAACGCTTTATTCAATTTATTTTCCTCTATAATCACATTTAGATTCATTAATTATTAAATATAGAACATTATATACATTAATTTTATTCATCATGGATTTATTAAGATCCTTTAAGTGTATTTGGATGATTTATAGTGTTTCAGTTCATTGTTCTGGAGTGTTCATTTTCTTTGTTTTCATGAATGGTTCACTTGTATTCATGGATGGAAGTTTGTATAAAAATTTTATAACAACCAAAATTTTTAATAAATAATATTAGTGGCATTACATATGTAAAAATGATTAATTTTATATATACTATGAGAATGAATAATTAGATAAAATTTTAATGATAAACACTTGGATTAAATTGGTGGTTTTTCTCATAATGAACTTGTTTGTATCATTATTTTATATAATGAATGTATAAGGATTAAAAAACATTAAATAAGTTGAAATAAATATATTAATATCTTGTTCAACCATTAAAATTTTTTCATGACAAGTCTATAAGATGGTAATACAAATTGAAAACTCTTCGTCCTTGAATGTAATAAATCGACACCTCTCGAACAGTGTTTCCATTTATATTATAAAAGGAGGTGGAATGGAGGATTATGATAAATATCCCATTAAAATAATATAATTCTAGTATATGTATGTTACTGGAGTTATCATAACATTTGGGTGAAGGTATTTCAGTAAAAAAAAAGAAAACCAAAGAAGTTGAAAGAAAACAAAAGAATCGCAAAGAGGAATTTACCTCTTGAGTTTATCTCTTTTAAGAGCATCTTAGGGAAGAGGTTTTTGTCTTTTTATCAAACCAAGGGCTGCTGGACATGGGGGAGGGGATAAGGAATAAATTTTGGTAGTATTTGGACAATCATTGAATCTTGGGAGGTGTGAAGTATTGAGGGTGTGAGGGGTGGTATTTATAGTGGATGGGAGAGAGGTTTTCTCAATATTATAATCATTAATTTATTACTTCTCCACAAGACAAGAAATAGTGATGATTCCATGACAAATAATTTTAATAAGTGCATGTGATTTCTCTATTTCGATGCTTATATCACCCATGATGTCAAGAATAGTGTATTTAAATAATAATAAATCTATATGGTAAATTAATGTATTTTACTATTCACTAAAAATTTAAGTATTTTGAAAAAATACCAAAAATTTACGATAACCATTTTTGACCTCTAGAATACATAATTTAACTCCATTTTATGAAAATAATTTTTTATTTATGATTAATTTAATTATTAATTAGAACCATAATTTACTTAAAAATATAGATTTTAAAATTAAAACTGATTTATAATGCTTTTAAAATTTACATAAGGTATTATAAAATTATCTTAAAACTAGAAGAAATGGAACTGTTAATTTATAAAAAAATTAGTAAAATACATTTTCCTTTAAATTAATTAATTAATTATAGTTTATTATTTATGCTTTACAAAAATACCAACACTTTTACTATAATCATATTATCAATTATAAGATGCATAAATTTTATTTAATCATTTATGGGTGAGGTTGCAATTATTTTGTAAAATTCAATATTCCTAAGGGTCATATTGCTATTTATAATGGTATGTTACTATTCCTGAGGGTAGGTTACTATTCACTAAAAATTAATTTTTTCCTATTAGACTCCAAACATCTTATTAATCACAATCGTCTATATCATATATTTTGAAATTCAAAACACAAAAGTGGAAAATTTATGTTTAAAGGTTATATAGTAGTTTATTTAATCACATAGTGTTTCCTTTTAAAATCTTGATATTTCACATTCTCCCTCCCCCTTAAATTAATTGTGCCATTGTAATTCATTCATTGTACTTATAATTATGATTTTACATATTGAGAATTACAAAAAATTATTCCTTATGTGTGCTTAATTAACTATATGTTCAAAATTAAATTCTATAATTATTTTAAAAAAAATAGCATTTAATCTCCAATTTTTTCTAGATCGTTCCTTTGATACCAATTGTAAATCCATGAACCTGTACTTTTAGATTCAATACTAAAACATATGGTGTTTTTTTATAAAGGATAATAGAAAAATACACAGTACATTATACATTTTAGGACCTTTTCCATACTAAGTTCTGGATAATTAGACAACAACTTACAAACATTGAATCCGAGTTTACAAAAATAATTACAAAATAACTAATTGGATTCATCTTCATTATCACCTAAATTGTCCTTTTAATTTCTAAGGAATCCTGTGAAAAACATTTTCAAAACATGGGATGAGAGAAAAAACTTGGTAAGAGGATAGATAAGATCATGAAATAGTATGACATGGGGTTAGCATAATCATTATCCTCATAACATAGTCATAGCAACACAATCATGAGAGGAAGGATTAATAAGAGACTTGGAATGTGGCAATGCATAAAAAATGAAACATCATGTCATAGTGGTTAACTACCACACATAGTTGCGAACAATTATAGTATCATTTTCACACATAATTTCACTTTATCTCATGAGATTCATTACTTTACCAAATGCATTTAAGAACTGTAAAATTCAAGGCGCACCCATCACATTCAAACATTCATATTTCGCTATATAAATCTGGGTGCAGTAGTCACATCATAACATTAAAATTATGATGCATGCCACAAAGAAAATATATCAATCATGAACATAAATAACCCATTTAAATTAATTGTTTTCATCTCATAATAACACAATCATAAATCTTGGGTTCCCAAAATAAAGTGCGAGTAACATACTTGAAATAAGAAACATCAACCTTGAGTGAGAAGTAAAGGGTGTGTTTTTTAAAGAAGTGTTCTTTTGGAAAACATTTTTTTTGATATAATCATAAGTGGATAACATTTATATCCCAAAAAATATAATATAATTATGAAAAAATTATTTTTAAGGAGTAACCATATCAAAAATGGAGAGAAAGAGGGATAACATGAAGAAAGAGAGTTGGGTTTGATAATTTCCCCTTACCTCGTATCCGAACACTTTAGTCACACTAATGTCCTATATAATCACATTTAGATTCATTAATTATCAATTCAAAAACCTTGTATAGATGAATTTTATTCATTGTGGATTAATTAAGTCCCTTCATGGGTCTTTGTATGAGTTATTGAGTTTAAGTTCATTTTTTGGGAGTGTTCATTTTCTTTGTTTTTATGAATGGTTCACTTGTATTCAAGGATGGAAGTCTGTATAAAAATTGGATAACAACCAGAATTGTTAATAAGTAATATTAGTGACATTAAATAGTTAAATATGATGAATGTTTTTATATACCATGAGAACGAATCATTAGATAAAATTTTAATGATAAACGCTTGGATTAATTTGGCAGTTTTACTCACAATGAACTTGTTTGTATTATTGTTTTATATCATGAATGTATATGGTTTATGTAACATTAAATAAGATAAAATACATATATTAAGATATTTTTTTATCATTAAAATGGTTTCATGACTAGTCTAGAAGATGGTAATTAAAATTGGAAATCTATCGTCCTTGAATGTGATAAATCAGCACATCTCGGACGGTGTTTCTATTTATAGTATAAAAAGAGGGGGAAGGTGGGATTATGATAAACTATCCTATTAAACAATATAATTATAATACATGTATGTAACTAGAGTTATCATACCATTTGGGTGAAGGTAGGTTAGAAAAGAAAAAAAATAGAAGAACTTGAAAGAAAACAAAAGAATTAGAAATATGAATTTACATCTTGAGTTTATCTCCTTTGAGAGGCTCTTAGGGAAGAGGTTTTGGTCTTTTTATCAGACCAAGGGATGATGGATGTGGGAGAGGGGATAGGAAAGATCTTTGGGTAGTATTTGTGAAAGGCTTAAATCTTGAGAGGTGTGAAGTAATGAGGGTGTGAGGGGTGGTATTTATAGTGGAGGGGAGATGAGTTTTCTCGATATTATATTCATTAAGATATTATTTATCCACAAGACAAAAAATAGTGATGATTCCATAACCAATAACAGTAATAAGTGCATTTCTGTTCTTGATTTTGGTGATTACATCACTCATGATGTTGGTAATAGTAGATTTAAATTATCATGTATTTATACGGTAAATTAATGTATTTTACTATTCACCAAAAATTCAACTATTTCAGAAAAACCCCAAAAATTCACCCACAACATTTTTGGTGTGTAGAATCTATGACTTGACTCCATTTAATGAAAATTATTTTCTATATATGATTAATTTAATTTTTAATTAAAATGATAATTTATTTAAAAATATAGATTTTAAAATTAAAACTGATTTTATAATGCTTTCAAATTTTACATAAGATATTATAAAATTATCTTAAAACCTAAATAAAAATAATTTTTAATTTATAAACACATTTTAGGAAAATAAATTTTCTTTTAAATCAATTAATTAATTATATTTATTTATTTATAACTTTAAAAAATACCAATACTTTTACTATGGTCATATTCTCACTTATAAGATGCCTAAATTTTATTTAATCATTCATGGGTGAGGTTGCTATTATTTTAGACGATTCACTATTCATAAGGGTCATATTACTATTTATAAGGGTAGGTTACTATTCATGAGGGTAGGTTACTATATACCAAAAGATTAAGTCTGCCCTATCAGACTCTAAACATCTTACTGATTACAACTGTGTATGTCAGATTTTTGAAATTCAAAACACAAAAGTGGAAAATTTATCTGTAAAGATCACATAGTAGTTCATTTAAGCACATATTGTTTCCTTTTAAAATCTTGGGATGTTAAAATTTTGTGTTAACATATTAAATTAATTTATTTAATTTATAGGAATTGAATTTGATAAAATTTATTCCATATTTGGAATTAGAAGTTTCAAATTTGGTAATACTTCACATTTATCTCTAGCCATTATGAATAATAAGTGTGGTAATAATTATCACCATGGTAAAGGGAAAATCTGATTATCCTAGGTTAAAACTAAGTGTTAAGGTCACCATTTTTAATTTTAATTCTTATTTGATGGATATAATTATACCATTATCACCTTAGGCTCTAAATTAAACTGTTTTAGGGACACTTTTCCATGAAAATGATGTATATAATATTTAAATTAACGAAAAATAAAAAATGTCACTCTCTTGCTTTGAAATATATCTTATGCATTCACATAGGGATAAAATCAATTTGTGAATGATTCTAAATAATTATTTTCACAAAAGTTAAATTATATTCCTGATATAAATTTATTTATAATTTTTACTGATTATATAATTATCTTATATTCTTACTCAACGCTGACACAATATTTCTTCAATTAATATAAAAATGCAAAAATTGATTTTAGAAATATTTGAAGTAATATAATTTAATTGAGTTATAGTGTTACAAAAATTTTAAGGAAGAATATAATTTATTATTGGTGTGTTAAGTAATTATATTTTAATTCCATATTTTTCTTGATAAATTTAAAGTCAAATTAAATGAATAGTGTGAAAAATAACATTAATGATGTTTATTGAAAATAATTTTTTATTAAATTATTTAAAAATCATAAAAATATTGAAATATGACAAGGTGGATAATTTATGATCTATATTATCATCCATTTTCCATTTATTATCTAATTTTTACCTTATAATTTAAATTATAATCCTTAATGAGTAAAAAGTTTGTTAACGCGGTTAATTTAAAAAAGGTTAACAAATGGGTTAAACCAAAAGATAATGTTTAAAATAACACTGAAACATATCCAAATTTTATGGTTAATGAAATTTCAACCAAATCTTTTAATATCTTCAAATATATATCCTTTTTTAATAATTTTTCTTAATAATTTCTTTTTTATATTTTAATCTTTTAAGAAATTTAAAGAGTGACCCTCACCTCACTTATAGAAGGGAACCCCTCATTTATCTTATTTACACAAAATTTAACCTTATAGATTGATAAAACCCTTAAAAATTATCTTCTATGATTTCTTATATAAACTAGGTAGAGGTTTTTATATTCTTAAAATATAATTCCAATGGTCCTTAATAAGGTATCAAAAAGAGTCCTACTATAGAAGAGGTAATCATCTTACCTTGAATCTTTCAATTTGTTTCTTCTTATACTTCCTATAAATATATGATATTATTAATAAAATAATTTCTTCAGTATCCTAAATGAACAAAGATGTTATTAATATCATTAAAACACCTTTATTCCCCTTTTATTCCTTCAAATGGGGAATTAAAGTATCACTCGTGCGTACATACGAATTAGAGTCTCCACGTAGAGATACAATTCATCTTCCATAAACATATTTCAAGGATGGTTATTGTGATTAGTTTAATTATTATATATTATTATTATAATATATTATTCTTTTGAAATTATAATAAAATATTTACCATCTTACCTTCTAATCCATTGGAAAATGATAATGTCGCTCATGCATACGTGTGGATTAATACCTCCACAAAGCGATGTGATCTGTATGTCATTTATTATTTACATGGATGTTAATAAGGATAGATTATATGAATATAATATATATATATATTAAATAAAAATTATCTTGGAAAGGTTAATTATTATTTATCTTTATTTTATTTCATTTCTCAAAAAATAAAAATATCATTCATGCGTACATATAGCTTACCATGTCCATGAATAGTGTAATACATTTTCTTATATCTGTCATTTATGAATGGATATCTCTCTCTATATGTATATAATTAATATTTATTATATTTATATAATTATTAAAATTCTAAATATTATGGGATAATGATTAATGTTTAAGGACAAAACTTGTCAAACCCAAATTCTCATGAAAAACGTAACAGTTAACACCAAAAAGTAATTATTTTAAAAAATAAATATTAAAATGGGTGTTGAAATGTTATAATAGGATCATATATGATATTATAATAATTTGAATTATTTTTTATGTAGTTATAATAAATTTAAATTTATTATACATGAGGTTAAAGCACTTAAGAATCAAGTCGAACTCGAGGAAAGGTATTTATAGTCTCACTTTTAATTTGGAGACACATATTTCATATTCACCACTCATTTATTTTCTATCGTGTATATACTACCCATTTATTTTATGTGGTGTAAATACTATTTTTGATGGCATCCAAGATATGTTACACTGAGATTAAATTAATAGTGAAATATTATTATTTAAATGTGACTATTATAACCCCATAGTTAAATTGGTAGGTGTGAATATAAATAAATGATTTATTAAATAAATATAAATTTCCTAATCAATAAATATGTATTATAAAATTCTTATAAAATAATCACTCAATTTTTTGTAAAGTCATTTTATTCTTCAAAAATTATTTTTATTAATTTTTTTTGTGAAAATAATATAATTAATTTCTAAAACTTTTAGAAGATTTATTTGATAAAATGGTCTTAATTTTTTAAATCATCATTTCAAAATTACCATAGGCTAAAGTTTTGATAATTTTTTGAAAAGTTTTATTTTTCAATAAATAGTGAAAAAAATATTTTTTATTAAAAAATATTTTTTTTCAAAGTATTTATAAAGTAAAATTATATTTTGGATTAGTTTTAAAATTTAAATAGTTCCATTTTATTTGTAATAAAACAAATATGGTTTTTTAAATGAATTTTATAGTTTAATTTAGAATAAAAACATTTTATACTTAAAATGGAATTTTTCTGAAAAACTGTTTTTAGTTGCACTTTGTCAGTTTATTTTTAAATTAAATTCTAAGATTTATGTGTTTTATATTTTAAAAAATATATTACATATTTTTAATCATGATTTAAAAATTTACTAAATATTTTCCTTTTATTTTTTTCAATATGAATAGTATCCTCGGGATTTTTGTTATAAGGGTAAATGGTAAATCCGGTAAATAAGGTTTAAAAATAAAATAATAAGGAAACTAAAATGACCCTAAAACATTAATAAATTTTATAGGATGATAAAATTTTGTCAATAATTATCCAATATAAGTTTATAAATCCTTTTTATTCCATTTGGATGACATTATGACTTTTAAAATATTTTATTTAATGAAAAGTCAAAAATGTCACACTCTTATTTTTAATAACTATTATATTTTTAAACACAAACAACTGTAATATATATCGGTTATAATTTTATTTGTAAATATAAAAGATTTATCTTCATAATGGTAATTTATTTTTAATTTTTAGGGAATAAATAATTACCTTAAAAGCTTGTATAAAGAGGACGCAGTAATTATTTAATTAATTGAAAAATAAAATAAATGATGTTAAAAATATTATAATTTGAAATAATTCGAAATAATTAATGGTATAGACAACTTTAATACATAAAAATTAAATTTTTTGGATATAAAAAAATATTTAGTTACAATTATAAGTATTTTATTGACATTATTAAAGTCGAAGTAATGAATATTTCTAAAAATGACATTAATGATATATTATAATAAATAATATTTTATTAAATAATATTAAATTCCTAAAAATATTATATTCATCCAATTTATTATTATATGGTTTATGATATCATCTATTTTACATTAATGAGAATTTTTTCCATTTATAGTAAATATATTTACCCTTAAAGAGAAAAAATCATTATTGTCACGGTAGGTGTGGAAGAGGTTGACAAGAGGTTAAAACCAAACTATAAGGGTAAAATGTGATAAAACGTGTCTAATTTTAATTTTAAGAGTTAATTTAGTTCCATTATCATATTAAATTTAAAATAAATTTTTTTGGATCTATTTTGAATAGAAATTTAGTTTATATTAATTTAATCTTTTCAGAAATTCTAAGAGTACCCCCTCCCCTATTTTAAAATAGGGAACCACTTATTCTCAATACTCACACTTTAAAGCTCAATTAGTTTAGAAATAACCTGTAAAATTCCCTTCATATATTTTCTACCATTATTTCAAAGGCCTTTTTTTGTTTAACACTGATCTTAGAGTTCTTAAGGTGTTAATGAAAGGATATTTTCCAAAGAAGAGGTGTAGTTTTTATCCATGTGTTTTAGTTTTTATTATTATTACACCACATTAAAATATTATTAAAACATTATAAAATAATAAAATTATTTTCCTAAATATACTAAGATTTAATTTTTTTTTAAAATTTCCAAACATATATCCATATCTAACACCCGTCAAATGGGAAAGGAATTTATCGTTTGTGTGTATGACGGATCACCACCTCATGAACTGGTGTACATTTTTTCCATCACCATATCTCAATAATGGTTATAATAATGAATTTAAGTTATATATATGATGTTAATGAAATATTTATCATTATGAAAATATAATATAACATATATTTTCTTACCTTTTCATACACTATAAAATGATAACATTGTTCGTGCCTTCGTGTGGACTACCACCTCCACAGAGCGATGCGATTTGTTTTTCATCACCACATCATATGGATGGTATATATAAGTATAATTAAATAAATTAAATAATATTTATGTTATTATTATCATTCTAAAAATAAAAAATTATATATATCTTATTTTCATAATGATCATTGAAAAAATAGAAATATTACTCATTCATACGTATGGTCTACCATCTCCATATGGTAGCATAATTCATTTTTCATAACCATATTTTATGGTTGGTTTTAAAATTATAATTTATGTATAAAAATTATAATTATTCCAATATTATTATTCTATATATTTTAGAATAATTACCACCATGACCATTGTAAACCTACTGAAGACATTTCTGACATATGAGCTGAATATCGTCAAAAACGCCTGATGTGAACTTAATTCATTAAGTAATTATATATAACATGGTATTAAATGAAATAAAGTAATAATGGAATTTAAAAAGGTTAATAATAAAGTATAAAAATAAAATAAATTTTTTATTCAGTAAAACAATGAACACACGTGATGAGTCGGACTCAATGTAAGGGACTTTATCTCAATTTCCTTTCATTAAGGCATATTTTGATTTTATGCACCTATATACATTTATGTGGTGTATATATAGAGCATTTGAAAATTTATATAATGAATTTATCTATTCTAATGAAATTTAAATTATTTTTTAATGTTTTCTATAATGGGGTTTATGATTCTAATGTTTCCAAAATGTTAAGGGAATTTCTTTTAGAAATCCTCTTTTAAAGTTCATATTTCAACAATTTTTACAAACATAAAATAAATGTATTTTCTTACATATGTGGCATGAGTGTAATTTATTTCAACATAAAACCTCATTTTTTTTAGGTTTCCTTTATAATTTTACAATTTTATTTTAAAATAATTTTATTTCATTATAATTTCATATTTTTATTAACAAGTGAATTCAAAATAGAAAGGTTATTTTCCTCAATAATGTTTTTAATGATATTTTCTTCAATGAAAAACCCTATTTTAATTTTTATATGTACTTTGGTATTGAAATGGGTTTTTAAAAATAAAATTATATTTCAATAAAATAATCAATTTTTCATATGGGATTAAAATAATTTTTCAAAGGTTGTATCATGAAAAGGTATAAGAATAAATGTTTTACACTTGAAAATTAAATGTGAAACTTGTGAGCTTGATACAGTTTTGTACAAAGGGTTAAGCCCCACTATATCTCATGGGTGTGACTGATACAAATTATACGTAGTTTTATCCCCACTATAACTCTCCAATGCATTGGTTAATGTTTGTTAATTGACCAAGAGGGTTATTCTAATATTAAATGTGATGGTTAATCTTTGTGTAGTAGTGTTTTTTACCCTAAATTAATGTTCAGAAATTATCTATGAAGGTCTTCTATGGCTGTCTATGATGTTTACTCTAAGGTAATGTTAAGAATTTAACCATGAATGTATTCCATGAGAAGCTTTAATTGTGATTTCAATTCTAACAGTGATGGTCATTCCATATGTAAGAGTGAAAAGAAAAACATTATGAAAATGTTTTCATGTAATTTTAAAATTTTCAAATAAACCTTTATAAGTTTATTTTTAATTAAGGATTTATAATGAAATGTTTTATGAAACGTTTTGGGTGGAGGATATTATTTCTTGTTAAGAATATGGTTTATTTTGAAAAAGACAAAACAAATTAAGTATTCATGGGATGATGGTTTATTTCATTCTTTTATGACCCTTAATGAACTTTTTAGGCCCATCCTATATTTCAAAATGTTTTTTCACAGGTTTTTATAGATGGGTTGAAACGCCCTGACCCCAGTTACCCAGAGTCGGTGCATTATTACGTAACATTGGAATGATCACAAAATATCAAGTCTCAAAAGACCGATTATTTAGTATCCTTGGAAACACTATATATATTCATAAGTCTTACATTACATCATAAAGTAAAACAAAACTACAAAAACATCTTGTCTTCATATCCCCTCATATTATCCCTGCAGGTCATTCATAAAATACTTCTTCACATCCTGGAAAAATTAAAACATTGAAAGGGGTGAGCTCAGATGCTCAGTAAGGATAACAATATAGCGGAAACATTCATAAATAAACATAAACATTTAAGACAATGTATAACTAAAAAAAGACTTTTAAAATTGAACTTCAGCATAATATGGAAAAAGTAAAATGAAATAATGTCATTTACTTATTCACATGGATTTTCTACTAGTCGAATATTCACATGCAATATCAATAACCACTTTCATAATGATGGAATTCATAATGCCAGACTATCATAACCACGTAGCCAAGGCCTCGTGCCAAGACTACAAATAAGATTTTGTCAAGGCCTTGTGGAAAGACACCAGTTTGTCTCATGAGACCTGCCGACGCATTGAGGAGCTATAGCGGGCTCCACCCGTCACTTATTAAGTCCAATGCATTCCTTATATGAAAAGGTTTAAGCATATCATAAACTACAACATAATTGTATCACATAAAACATGCATAAAGGAAACATAACATTTCAACATTTCAATCACAATATATAGATACAACACATTGATATAATAAAACAATTTTCAATACCAAAATAAAAGAAAAGTAAAACTTGGAATTTATTTTTCATTTTAAAAAAAAAGTTATGGCTTGTAGAGGAAACCGGAACTCAAATAATGGTCACAGCGGCGGAGAAGTCATTGTCGCCGCATAAATACGACAAAAAAATATTCCCTTTTGTAGTTTAGTAAAACGATTCGTATAGAAAATATTACTTTTGAATAAACATAAAAGTCAAAGGGTTTATACACCGTATAAAAGAAAGTTTTGTACAAAACAAAATACGCCTCAATAAAAGGAGATTGAGACAAAGTCCCTTACCTCGTGTTCGAATTGACTTGATCGTTCTTTAATCTCCTGAATAATAAACTAGAGTTAATTTCTAGTTGCTGAAGAACATTTTCCAAGTTTATTATTCCTTTTATATCAATTATTACCATGTTATGAACATTATGTAGTCATTTAAGTTAATAACGGTCATTTTGTCGATCTTTGGTACTTGAGTCAACAATAAACTTCTTCTAATTACATGTTATTTATGTGGTAGAATATCCATTATCTACAGAATTATATTCATGATATAGATATCATATATATCATATATATCCAGTAGATACATGAATTTATAATATTACATAACATTTAGAGGCAAGAAATGAGATGCACCGTTCATGGAGACGGTAAGCCGTACGTACGCATGAACGCTACTTTCATTTATATTTCATATTTAATGGAATGAAATAATAATTATATAAAGGTGTATTATAATTCCAGTATAATATCATATATAATATCATTAACTCCATCCTTTATATGTCCCATATATGGCATTAATGATTCAAATCACTTTGAGGGGGCGGTAGTCCGCACTTCCAAAAATGAAATTATCGCGTTTACCCATAATGGAAATCATAAAGGTATGTCATAAATAAAAAATACAGAAGCATAAGGAAAACATAAAAATAATATATATCATATATAAATATAGTGACATCTTAATGTCCACCATGAGAGGTGTTAAAAGAAGATTGAACAATCATCGTTTCGTGAGGCAGTAATTCGCCACCCTCAGAAACAGTATGTTCTTTAACCATTAGACGAAGGTGTGTGTAATTGTAAATCAAATAATTCTTATAAAAACATCCTAGTATATTTAAGATACTGTTTTTGTTATAAAATAAATTAATTAAAAGAGTTTACGGGGTTGGAGAAGCAAAATAAAACAAAAGAACATAAGAGAAGACATTACCTTAAAATCGGGTAACGCTTTTTGATTTGATCCAAAGGCTTCCTTGGGAAGACTTCTGCCCAAATTTAGGCTTTTAAGAGTAATATATGGAATTTTAGAGAGTATTTGGGTAGAGTTTGGCCAAGAAAAATGGCTTCAGAGGTGTGGGTAAGGTGGTAGAGGTGGGGGCCTTTTATAAGAGGGAGGAGGGGCACTCTTGGAATGTAAAGAAATGTTACTTTATTATATTATGAGTTTCAGATTTTAAAGGTCCCAAAATTATATATTTTGAGGATAAGGTGATAAGGGTTTGAAATATACTCATAAAATAGGTTTTTTACAAGTGTAGGTCTTATATTTTACATTATCAGTTCATTTTTTTTAAATAGTTAATTAATTAGGTAATCGCTGCATCATCATGGTGTCATAACAAATTTAATTTATTTAATGTCTAAAAATTATAAAAAAAATATCATGATGTAGGAAATATTTTTATCTTTCCAATTAATATTTATAGTCAAAAATATGATTTGTATAACCCCTTCTAAAAGTTTTTTTAGTAAAACAATACATGTTTGTGACATTTTTATTTTTACTTTAAATAAAAGGTATTAATGTCATTATCTTACACAAGTGGCTCCATGGGGTCCCAAAAATCGTCCCATGGTTTTTCTTGGTCGTACATGACTCATACAATAATAGTAGGACATGTTTCAATATATTTTTATATTATTATAATATCATTTTTACCTTAAATTACTCTAATTACCTCTAATCGCGGTTAATAAAACTCAAAATTTACTATTCACCAAAAATTATTTTCATACCATTGAACCACATTTTACGTACTAATGAAAACCATGTATGTATGATTTTTGAAATTAAATTCTTCAGAAGCGGTAAAGTTTCATTTAAACGAGAAATCAGTTTTTTTAACTACCACTTAGTGGTTTCACTATTCATCAAAAATTGAAGTTTTTCAGAACAATACCAAAAATTCACCGTAATCTATAATTGATATTTCGAATTCAAAATTGATGTCTATTTTACATAATTAAAAACATATAAGTTGCAGTAATTAATTTTATAATTAATTCCCATTGTCAAAACAAATAGCGTGTTTTTAAGAAACAATATCCATCAAACAATTGACAATTGTTTATGTCCAATTTCAAAGTGAAATTAATTCTAATGACCACCATTATATAAAATGGTAAATTCTATTCTAATTATTATATAAAACCACTCAATAGTATAATTTATTACTATAAATTATTTTGATCAAAAATGTTGTTTTTAAGTATTTTTCACTATTCATCTAAAATTGGATGTTCTCAGAAAAATACAAAAAATTCAACTTAGGCTAATTTCGATATTCCGAATCCAAAAATGAAGTCCATTTTGAAATGAAAAATTTATATAATTCAAAAAGTGGTTATTACTATTCATAACAGCTACTTTGATTGGTCGCGGTGTGTTAGAATCTCGAACTTGCGTACAATGCAAGCTATTGCATTGTTGAAAGAGAAGCGTACCGTGGAAGCTTGGGGTGTTACATGGGTAGGTACAATTAGGAGGTCAAGATAATTTTTTTGAATATTTTTCATAAAAATAAATCATGTGTTATTTTAAAGATTTTTGTTTTATGGGAAAATGGATACATAGTGTGAGTATCCACTTATAATGAATGGGTTTATTATATTATAATTTTTCCAAATTTATAAAACTCTAAACCTAAAATCTATTTGAGAATTAAATAAAGTTAATTGTAGTCTAAATGCACTATAATATTTAATGTTTAATTCAAAGTCTTTACAATTGGTATCATATCCAAATTTAGACAACTTTTGAGATTAAGATGATTTAGAGTGAGAATATATAAAGAGTCATGAATACTATCATGGGATTAAAATTTTAATATTGGTTATAAGTTCAAATTATTAAACACCTATTTTGTGTTTTTAAATGATAGATTTTTAGGTAAATAGTGATATTTTTAGAGATTGGATTTAGAAGGGTAATTGAATTAGGTAAAAAGGATTTGAAGGTTAAGTTATTATGCAATTTCTAATTGTATTTTTTTATAAATACCATTTTAAATTTAACATGAAATATCTCATTTCATTTTTTAAAGATGTTATTTTCTATAGATTAAGGATTGATGATAAAAATGGAATTAAATTGATCTTTTCAACCTTCTTATCCCTTTCAGATGATATTATTATCATTATTATTAAAAAATATTATTCAAATGATTTTGAAAACTTCTTTAGTATTAAAATAACCTAAAATAAACTATTTAATCTATATAATAAATTTCCATTCCTCCAAAATTTCTATGGATCATCTTGTATCTTTTATTTGATTTAAAAATATGAATTTATCCATATTATTTGGAAAGTAAATACCATTAAATACTTAAAAATTTCCTTTCTAGATATATGGACTGCATGCTAGAAGGTAAAGGGGATATAAATACCATAAAATAATCCCTTGATGCCTGGATGTAAGGTATCTATTATTTTCTAATGTTCTAAGTATGAAACATGGTTTATTTTATATTGAAAAATAATAAGGGCATATTCCAAATCTTGATTTATAGGAATAAATTATTAAGGAATAAGACAAAGGATGTGTTTATGTATACAGATTTCAGAAATATGATATAGTGGTATTTGATCAATATTTTGAGACTCGTGAAAATCCGAAGGAATATTCTACTTCAGGTTTTTTTTCCAAATTTGGAAACATATTTCATATGGAATTGATATATTTTAAAATTGGTGTAGTGAATAGGTGATAATTTGTTTGAGACATTCATTGATTTTTTATAAATGTTTGAGGTACTTGTAACCATTAATTTTATGATATGAAAACTTTTATTTGAGGAATTATGCATTTAAATTTAGTAGACATAAGTATAATGGTATTTTTATCCTTTATGGTTTATTTGATCTCTGATTTTGAGTTATTTATGTGTTTTTACAATTTGATAACATATTTTTTATAAAAAATTGATTTGGTGATTAATGTTATTTTTGGGAATAAGGTCACTATTTTGGGTACTTTATATGATATTATGGGATTTTATTTGAGTAAAAATGTTGAATTATCTATTGGATGCATATATGATTTTAATGTCGAATTATGGTGATTTAGGTAATTTTTGGAAATATCTTGGGTATTAAATGACTGTGTCATATACATTTGTCGATATGATAAATTAAGAGTGATTTATGTTATTTGGAAAAAAAGTTATATTAATATTGGAAGACTATGTGATCAGATTATTCTGATTATTGGTATTCAATATGATTCTATAATATTTTGATTAATTTTAAGGATAGTTAATTATTGAATGATCCAAGTTTAACTTTGGGTATTATTACTAAATTTTGGATATTAACGTTGTTTTTATTAGTTTGAAGGTTTATTCATTTTGGAAATTATCTTATCTTATGAAAAAAATATTTTTTGTTAATGTCTAATGATAGGAGGAGTATTTTTTTCAATTTTTAGGATTATTTGATCCATTATAAGTTGATTTTAGAGATTTATACATGAAAAAAATCATCTTGAATACTCATTATTTAAAAAAAGGATGATATTGGGGTGGGAATTGATTAAAGCATGAAATTATTTTGTCAAGAAAATATATTTTCTTTATATGAGTATAGAAATTAAAATAAATCAACAAATTTATAAAAATTATTTTGAAACAAAAACATTATATGTTTACTCTTCTTATCGAGATATCAATATCCTTTTAACCCATTACAAATTTACAGTTTTGTCATGGATAAATTTATCATGACCAGGTTATCTATCACTCTTCATCATTCCTTGGGTGTTTTGTTTCAAATCCATAACGATTTTTCACTTCCCACCATTGTTTTCCTACATGGAAACCTAGTTACGTGTCATTCTAGAAAACCTTCATACTTCCCTTTTTTCCCATTTCAAGTGGAAAATTTATTAATCCCTTTTACTATCTAGTATTTCAACAAAGTTATTTTACAAATTCAAACCCTAGTTATTGATCCAAAGTTTAAATTATGAAGAAAAAATTTCTTAAAGGGGGTATAATGTAACATCTATATATTTTAAAATGAATTAATATGTTTGATAGCGTACAATATACGCAAACCGAGCTTAAACAAACAACAAAATATTATTATTTAAATTTGAATGTTATAACCTACTCATTAAACTAATGATTATGAATAGATATAAAATACTTCTAAATAAATATAAATTTCATACTAGATATATATGTATTATTTAATTTTTACAAAATAATCCCTCAATTTTTAATAAAGTCATATTATTCTTTAAGAATACACTTTTAGAAAAAAGTTTATTTATTTCTTTTGGTGTGAAAAAAATATAATTAATTTTAGGAAATTTTACAAAATATATTGGATAAAATTAAATTTATTTTTAAAAAAAATTAAAATCAACCTATGGTTAAATTTTTAAAATTTTCTAAAAAGATTATTTTTTAATTAATAGTTAAAAATAATGAATTTTATTGAAAACTATATATTACTTCTAATTATTTATAAGGTAAAATTATATTTTGGATTAGTTTTAAAATTTAATTACTTACTTTTTATTTTTAAAAATATAATTATGGTTTTTTAAATTTATTTTACACTTTAATTTTGTATGAAAACATTTTATACTTAAAAGGGCATTTTAAAAAAAAATTGTTTTTCATTGTATTTTATCGGTTTGATTTTAAATTAAATTTGGCCACTTTTGTGTTATGAATTTTTAATAATGGATTAAATATTTTTAATCAAGATGTTAAAATTTATTAAATATATCCCTTTTATTTTTTCAATAGGAATTATAACCTTTGTCATTTTTTTACTATGGTAAAGGGTAAATAGGGTAACTCATGGTCAACAATTAAAGGATAAGGTCTATAAAATGACCCTAACAGTTACATTATTTTTTTTATGAGGTAATTTTATCCATACTCATAAAATATTTGATTATATGACCTTTTTCCACTTTTATGATATTATGAACTTTATAATATTTTATTTATAGAAAATTCAAAAATATCACACTTTAGTTTTTAATAACTATAATATTTTAAAATAAATATTACCAGAGGATATGTTCAGTTATAATTTTATTTTAAAATATAAAATATTTATATTTTTCATTGTAATTTATTTTTAATTTTTAGTGAATAAGTAATTACCTTAAATGTTTTCACAACACAGATTGAGAAATTATTTAATTAATGAAAAAATAAAATAAAATAAATTATAAATATTAAAAGTATTATAAATTGATATAATTAATGTGATCCAAAATAAAATTTAGATAAAAATGAAATTTTAGGGATATAATAAAATATATATTTTTGAATTCTAATTGTTTTATTTATATTATTAAATTCAAAGTAATGGATAGTTCTTAAAAATGACATTAATGATATATAATAATAAATAATATTTTATTCAATGATATAAAATTCTTAAAAATATTATATTCAAAAAATTGATTATAATATGTTTTATTATATCATCTATATTCCATTTAGTTTTATTTTTTTTATAGTAACTATATTGACCCTTAAAAATTAAAAGTCAATGTTATCATGGTAAGTGTAAAAGGGGTTAATTTGGGGTTCAAGCCAAAAGATAAGGGTAAAAATGTGATCAAAACTTATCTAATTTTTATTTTCTAAAATTATTTTAATCAATAATAATATTATAATCAAATAAATATGTTTTGATCCTTTTTTAATTTAAAATTAGTTTATATTAATTTAATATTTTGAGAAATTCTAAGAATACCCCTCTCATCTCTTATAAAATGAAACCTATTCTTATCAATATTTCATGCTTAAAACCCGAATTGTTATAGAAAATACCTACCCAAAAACCTTACTATAATTCCTCCCATTATTATATAGGAATTGTTTTGGGAATAATACCAATCTTAAAGGTATTAAGTTGTCAAGAAAAGGAGATTTTCCAAATAATAGGTATTGTTATTATCTACATGTTTTAAATTTATTTTTTCTTCCACATTCTTATAATATTATCCAATAATGATAAAATAATAACAAAAGTATCCTCAATATAATTAGATTTTATTTTGTTAATTTAATAACATATATTTATCTCCAAAATCCACCAAATGGTAAGGGAATTCATCATTCGTGTATACAGTGGACTACCACCTCACGAACTGTTGTAACCTATTTTTCATCACTATCTCCAAAAAATGGTTATTATGATGTATTTAAGTTATGTACATGATATTAATGGAATATTTATTATTCTTTATAGATAATATAACATATATTTTCTTACCTTTACAAACAATGTAAAATGATAACATCGTTAATGCGTATGTGTTGACTGCCACCTCCACGAAGAGATGTGATTCGTTTTTCATCACTACATCATATGGATGATATATATAATTACAATTAAAGAAATTGAATTATATTTATGATATTATGATAATTATATAAAGATAAAATGATACTTACCCTCTTTCCACAAATATATTTCCAAAATGTAAACGTCACTCATGTGTATGTATGGACTACCATCTCTGTGATTGTAATGTAGTTCACTTTTAATAGCTATATTTTATGGCTGGTTATAAAAATATAATTGATGTATAAAAATGATAATTATTTAAAGAATAATATTCTAGATATGGTGGATTAATTATGACTTTGACCATAGTCAACCTACTAAAGCCATTTCTGACATATGAGTCGAATATCGTCAAAAACACACGATGTTAACTTAATTAATTAAAAAATTATATGTAACGTGGTATTAAATGAAATAAATGAGTAGTTTACTTTAATAATTATCTTAAGAAAGTATAAAAATAACATAAGTTTGTTATTCAGGAATAAAAATAATGTACATGATGATTTAAACTCAATTTAAGGGACTTCATCGTAATTTCTTTTCATTGAGTCATATTTTGATGGTATGTACTTATATTATTTTATAAGGTGTATATTCATCCCCATTATATCATGAATTTATCAATTCCCATTATATTTAATTTTTTAATTGTTATTCTTTCACGTGGTTTACGGTTCAAATTTTTCCAAATCAGTAAGGGGATTTCTTTTAGAAAACCAATTTTAAAGTTCCTCTTTCTACTATTTTTAAAAAAGTAAAAATGAATTTATTTTTTTTACGTTTACCACATAAACTAAATTTCTTTGCATCATAAATCTTAACTGCATTGAAGTTTCATTTAAAATCTTTCATGTTTATTTTAAAAGAAATTGTATAATTTTTTTAATAAGTGATTTAAAAATGGAAAGGTTACTTTCCTCAAGAATATTTTTAATGATATTTTCCTAAAATAGAACCATTAATTAATTTTTTCTGTGTATTTTTGTATTGAAAATGGGTTTTTAAAAATATAATGTTATTTTGATATCCAAATATATTTTTCATATGGGTTTAAAATATTTTTTTAATTGTTTTATGATGAAAAGTTAAAGCATAAAATGTTTTACACTTGAGAATTATATGAGAAACAGGTGAGCCTGATACAAATTATACAAAGGTTTGATCCCCATTATAGCTTATAGGTGAAGCCTACATAGTTTATACAAATGATGATTCCCATTATAACCCTCCAATTAATTAGGTAATTTTTGGAAGTCGACCGTGAGGATTATTCCAAGATTTAGTGTGATGGTTAATCCATAATTAGTTATGATGGTTACTCTATGAAAATGATAGGAAGTTAACTTGGAAGGTATTCTATGATTAGAAGTGATGGTTACTTTAAGGTAATGTTAAAAAGTTAACCGTAAATTTCTTCCATGAGTATTTTTTATGGTCACTTTACTTTTAACCATGTTGTTTATTCCATATATTGGAGTGAAAATAATAACATTGTGAAAAAACATTTCATGTAATTTTAAAGTTTTCAAAGAAACTTTATGAGTTTAGTTTTACATAAATATTTCTAATGAAATTTTTTATAAAATGTTTTGGGAGGTGAATATGATTTACTAGGTAATAAAATAGTTTATTTTAAACCCAATGCTTATTTTTAAAATTGAAATTTTTTATAATTATTCAGGGATTGATAGATTATTTATTTGTTTTATGTTCCTTTCTGATATTTTTCTACTCATTCCACAATTTAAAATGTATTCCATAGGGTTTTAATAATTATTAGAGATAAAGATTAGGTAAATATAAAATATTTTTAAAATTTTTTAAGAAAATAAATCATATTTTATTTTAAAGAGATTTTTTTATGGTAAAATGGATACTAAGTAGAAGTTTCCACTTTTAATGAATGGGTTTATTATGTAAGAGTTTTTTTAAATTTCAAAAACACAAAATCTAAAAGATCATTGGTAATGAAAAATAAATAAATTATACTATAACGTAACTATAATATGTAATTTTTAAGGGTTATTCCTTAAAAATATCATTACTTTTATAATATTTAAAGATTCATTAAATTTTATTCTTTCATGGATCTTAAGATTCAAAAGTTTCCAAAGTGGTAAGGTTTCTATGTTACAGTCTCATTGTCTACCAGGATTGTTTATAATTAATCCTCCAATGATGAAGTTTCATTATCTATATCTCAGTAAATCTAATGAAATTTATTATCCTCAATTTATTTTTGGTGATTAAATGATTTCCAATCATCCTCCTCTCTTTCAATACTCAAGAGACCAAAATAATATTTTTAAGGAGAACCAACTTTATTTTTCTCTTGAGTTGAAAATAATTTTTATTTCATTTCTATGTTTTATAAAAGTATTTTTAACAACATTATTAAATATTCTCTTATTATTTTTTAAAGTCATTTTTACCCATGATTAACCTTTTAAAATATTATTTAAAAGGAATATTCTTGTAATTTTTTGAATGTGGTACTTTTTGACATTTTAAAAATGCATAAAAGCAACAATTTCTTTTAAATTATACAAAATTAATGTAATTTCCCACAATCATGAAAAATAATTGATTTTTAGATTCCTTTATAACTTACAAATGTTTTTTTCAAGGAAAAGTTTTTCCTTTATATTTGGGAAATTTTTTGGATTTTAAATAAGTGATTTCAATATGAAATGGGTTTTTTCCTTAAGAATTATTCTAGAGATATTTTAAATATATTTCCCATGTATGATAAAATCATTTGATTGTAATTATGATTTAATAGGGTTATGAACCGATGATAACATCTTTATTCTTATCTATATGATCTATGATTTTGATAATGATATGTTTCTGAAATCTGTTTATTTTCCATAGGTAATTTGATGATGATATGAAGAATGTTTTATAATCTCATGTAATTTATATGATTTAATTATGATTATTTGATGGTTGGTTCTAGTAAATCCCTTCAATGTGATTTTGATATCTCATGACATGATTATTATGATAAGAATGGGAATGATTTAATATATATTTGGTAACATTTTGATTTTTGGGTATGATTGATTTCCTGTTATGCTCGTAAAAAAATGTGTAGACATGATTGTGAATGGATTTTTCAAATTTTACGTGAAATTATGATTTATTTCTATCTATTCTCATATTAAAATTAATGTAAATGATTTTGAATATTTTTTTCTCACATTTTAATGTGTGAGTATGACCACTTTATATCAATTATCATAATTTTATGTGTGGACATGATTACATTTAACTATGTTCACAAGATTATTTTTTCTTATGCTTATGATTCCACATCCCTATAATATGACTCTTGGATGTTTATTACTCCTTTAATAGAATTATGTATCATGATAATATATATGAAATTATTTTTAATCTTATGATCTATGTTTTTTTGGTTTAGAATATTTTTTTCTAAGAACATGAATTAGAATATTTATCGTACCCTTATGATCATATTATCCTATAATGATTGATATATCCCATTTTTACCCTTAATGTGGATCTGAGCTCATACATTCTTATTTTACCTTTCTCCAGTTTAATAATAAAGGTTCTAAGTAGGGTTTTTTTAAGAATAGTACTAGGTGGAAAGATCTTTTGCGAGATATTGAAGATATTTCTTGGAATAATAAGATTATGTTGCAAGTCTCAAAATACCCTAAACCTTTACGGTACTTGGGAGTTTATTATTGTGAAATTTATTTAATATTAAAATAAAATTATACTATATTTATATATGTCATTACTATGATTCTTCATATATGATATTATTTTTTATCAGTATTTCAGTATGTGGTTAGACCAACCCAAACATGAACATTCCATAATTAATGGATGATTATGATTTTGAAAGTGGTTTATTTTAGAATAATATAATTATTATATAAGAATAATGAAAATAATTTGATAATTTTATGTTTTTGAATCATATCTTAATATTTTCTAATAAATAAAAATGAAAAAAGATGAAAAACGAGATATGTTACTTCATAGAGGTAGTAGTTCTCACAATTCATGATTAACGTTATCATTTCTCGAAAATGAGAAGGAAATAAGGTAGATTATAATTTTTATTTTCAAAATAAAAAATATTATTAAATATTTCATATGTATTCAACAATTTTACCCTTATAATCTGTTAATATAATTAGTGGTGAAAAATATAAGTCATCGCTTTCTGGAGGCGGTGTATGCACAATGCACAAATGGTTGTGTCATTTTTATTAATATAAAAGGGAAAAGGTGGTTAAAATTTATTGCCTCAGAATAGTAAAATTCAATATAAAAAAAATACTGATTTCATTATACGGAATTATAGAATTATATTTGGAAGGTAAGAATTAAAATAAATAATGTTTAGGAAAAAAAGTACTTATATTGAGAAATTAGGCTTTCCCTTAGAAGACACCTTGGAAATGGGGGGTCTTAATTCGATCTCTTACCACTAGAGTCTCAAGTAAAAATAAATGGGTTATAAAGTAAGGATAATTTTTAGATTTTCCTGTGTAAACCAAATTCTTTTTGTGGACTTTCATGGGTGGTGAGAGGCCCCTTTTATAAGTGGTGAGAATGAAATTTTGGTAAATATTTCAACTTAATATAAAGAGAGAACATGTTTAACATGTCACATGGCTCCATAAATGGGAAATAATGGATACTAGGATTATATAATATTGATAATCACTCAAAAATCAATTAGTAACATGTTTTTAATATGTTTCAAGCCCTTTACCACTTTATTTATTACTTTTATTATTTTATATTTTTTCAGGGTAACTATTTTTACCTATGTAATTTAATTTTAATGCAAAAAAATAAAATATCCCTCATTAAATAATTTTTACCAAATGATTCAAAATATTAGATCCATTTTATCATATAAAATTTATATATGTTATAGAAATTTATTCTAACATTAGTACATCTAATGCTTAAAACCCAGTTTTTATAAAAAGTGTATTTTTAAGCTAAACAATTTATGTGTAAAGTAAAATTATCCAAATTTTTGAATATAATATTATAAAAAATAGTTTATTATAATAAAAATAAATTATTTTTAGTTTCAAATCAATCAAAAACTTAATTTTTCCTAAATGGTATTTAATTACAATGAAAGACCCAAAACAGTTTCTTTTATTAGAAAATATTACTTATTTTTATAAAATATTAAATATAGGTTTTATAAATTATGAATAGTTTTTTAAAAATAAACATTTTTAATTATTAAATATATATTTTATCAATAAATTTTTTTTCTTAAAATTCTATGGCTTTCTTATATAATTATATGGTCATAAAATTTACATTTTTGTTAAAATTGTATTTTTCACTATTATCCTAAAAATAAACTACTTCAGAAAAAATACACAAAATAATATTAAGATAATTTCGATATTATAAATTTAAAAATATTAATATTTTTATATAATTTATATTCTAAAATTTATAGGTTTGGTTTTTTAATGAAAACACAATATATAAAAGAAAACTAATTTTATTAAAAACAATGAATTGTTTAGGATTTAAGTGTATGAATTTATAATTTATTAGTATCTTTAATCTATTATATGTTTCACTATTGCTATAATTTTATAATATAATATGTTTTATATCATTTTATTTTTCTTTTATTATAAAATATATACTAGATACATGATATTGAATTAAGTAAATGTATTTAATAAAATTGAGGTTTGATACATTCTACCCCGCTAAAAAAGAATTTCATCCTCTAAATTTTATTACACGGACAAAAAAAAGTGAGGGTAATTTTCTCTCATCACATCATCAGGTTCCCATATATCCTCATCAAACTTATGATTCTTTCATAGAAATTTGATCATATATGTGATATCATCATCATCATTAAATGTTTTATTAGGAAGAAAAAGAGAACAAACAAAGAAGGCGAACAAACAAAACAAGAGACAAGCAACAAGGAACATGGGAACTAGGGGGTCTAAATTAATGTAAATTGATAGCATCTCCTCTTATCAAATTAAACCCCTTAGGTTTCAAGAGATTAATCAAAGGGAGGCAAGTGATGTTGGAGCCCGGGCTCGTTATTGACACAAGATGATCTGCAACTATGTTCCCTCCCACCATGTGTGGGTCACTCTGACATAGTGGAGGAGGGGGTGGAATTTTATAACCATGTAGAATATTGACCAAGGTGTATGACCTTTTCCATTCAGAGACTTATAAAGAATTAAAGAATCAGTCTCTCCTTGAGTGATCACAATTTCCCTCTGTTCGCAAATGGATAGTCCGGTAAGCAGGGATTTGGCCTCTGCCTGAAGCGGGGTTCCTTTCGCATAAAATGCAGTGAACGCCAGCACAACACTACCACATATGTCCCTAACCACACCCCCTCCTCTCATATCTCCTAGCAGGCAAGAACCATCTAAGTTGAGCTTGTAGCCCGAGGCTGGAGGGCCCCACCATATCCATTGCCCTTGTGGCTGGTTGCAGGGAGGATTAACCGAGGGAGAAATTACCTGTAGTAACTTCAAAGAGGGAGCCTTCGGCCGGTTTTGTATGAGCGTGACCAGGTCTAGAAACAGATTCTACATGCTCTCTATAATAGACCTTGCAGTATTAGTGGTGCCTTCGAAGCGGGCTTGGTTCCCAGCGTACCACATGCTCCAGCACCTGGCACTGAAAATGAGAGATTGCTCCATCCTTTCTATATCCGAACAATCCAGCCTGTGGAACCACCTGTCCAGGAAGGGGGAATCGCCTTGAAAACTATAGGAGAATGCGGTGAAGGTTCTGAAAAAAGACTAGACACTGTGTTCCCACTCGCTCTCGAAGAGCAGGTGGATTGTGCTCTCTTTGCACTGGTTGTGACAACAATGGCATCTAGAGGCAAAACTGATACTTGCCTTCTTAACCAGCTCATCCATAGCCACCACATAGTTTCTGATTCTCCATGTCAAGAAATTATATTTGGAAGGAATATTCCTACACCAAACAGTGGTGTTCTAGGTATCGCAAGGGCCCTACGAAGCTGAGAGCCTGCAATAATCCTTGGTTTAGAATTGCCCTGAGGAGGAGCCAGTGAATGTGCAGGTGTCTGGTCCATGTTAATACCAATTGAATCAAGGATCTCCTACTGTTCTATGTCCAGCACAGTCTTTCTAAATGAGGGGTGTAGATTGGATTCTTTTAAGTCTATCAAGGGGGGTGGAAAACCTAGAAACCCAAAAACAGAGACAATCCAATTATTCCTCCAGAATAGAATCTTGCCCTCCCCCACAATCCAGCGGGAGTGTTGTTTCATGGTGTTGATGAGAGGGTAAATTCTGGACCAGAACAGGGATGCATTTCTGCCAGTGTACTCCTCTTCCCCCACCTCGTTGTAGGACATGGACTTCCCCTATAGGGTTTTCCCTTCGATCACTTCCCATGTCAGCTTGGAATGCATACAATGCAGCGTGTAATCAAGGCTCCTCACTTCAACTCCCCCTCCTAGATTAAATTTTCCATTTTCCCCACGAGACCCAGTGACGCTTCCCCTCTGAAAGAGAATCCCACAAAAAGTGATACAAGAGCTTATCAATAGTCCTCATGACTCATTTTGGCACAGTAGTGGATTCCATTGCATGAATGGGGATGGCCGCCAGTACACTATTAACCATGTGATCTACCCCCCTAATAAAAGTAATTGGTTCTTCTAGTTGAGGACCCTCCCTATGATCTTTCTCACAATATGATCAAAGTCTTGGATCATGAGTCTCACAGAAGAAATTGGGGTTCCAAGGTAATCCATGGGAAATGATCCATGGTGCATGTCAAGCCTGCTACAAAGAGAAAGATCCCTACTAGGTGTACACTTATTGGATAAGTAAAGGTTTCTTTTATCATTATTGACAACCTGGCCACTCCAGTAACAATATTCCTCAAGAATTTTCTTAATTCCTTTATCATACCTCCTTCTACCATTGATTAAAATCAACGTGTCATCCGCGAACATCAAATCGGAAATTGGATGGAGGTTCAAATTTTTGCGATAAGGGGGTAAGTTACCATTGGATGAACCCCCATTAATGAGATGACTAAGTGTGTCCTAAGCAAGGATGAAGATGCTGGACGAGATTGGGTGTCCCATTAGAAGCCCTTGGGTGGCCTTGAAAAGGCCATGAGTCTTCCCCATGAAGGACACGACCATCCAGGAGGAGCTGAAACATCTGAAAATGAGATCTGAGGCCTTACTAGAGAGGCCCATCACTGAAAAAACTCTGTTTATGAATCCCCACACTATTCTGTCATAGGACTTATTCATATCCAATTTAATGGCCATGTTAGAGCCATGAATCTTTGTGTTAATATCTCTCAAAGTTCCTAGGCTATGCCAATAGCCCCTTGTATTGACTGGCCCTTAACAAAGCCATGTTGTTCAACAGCATTCCACTGAGGAAGGAGTTTGGATAGCCTCAAGTTGATGATACTAGCCAGGATCTTGTAGGGAAAATTACACATACTCATCGGTCTATAGTGTGAGAGAGAAGAGGGGTCTCTCACCTTCGGTATGAGAACTAAGGTTGTAGCACAAGCGACCCTCTAGAGGCTACCACCCCGAAAGAAATCCTGAACAACAGCAGTTATATCATCCTTAACTACCTCCCATGCATCCCTATAAAAGGATTAGGGGAAGCCATCAGGGCTAGGGGTGCTCTCCAGAATGAGATTGATCGTGGAAAACTGTATTTCTTCCTTGTCAGGGATCCTTTCAAGGAAAGTGTTGTCCTTGTCAGAGAAACATTTGATCACTGCCTCCTAGATGTCCGCATTGCCACTGGGATACCCCATGGCCATCCTCAGGTTGGAACCATCCATGAGATCCATGAAGAATGAATATGCCATAGTTCCCACCGTGTATCTATCATCTGTGTAAGTACCATATTCAAGAAGAATGTTTGGTTTCATGGGTCGCCTTATTTCCATCAAATAGTCATGTAATAAGGATGATTTCCTATCACCCTAGTGCAACCACTTAATCCTAGATCTTTTGTGTGCCACATGTTCTTGATTGAGGATCATCTTTGCCCATAAGTTCTTTCTAGAAGAGAGATCCTAAAATAGTCACTCCAGATTTCTTCCAAACTAGATTCCAGATTCTCAATGCTCAGTTTCATTGCCTATATGTTCTAGTCAGGGAGAGGTGGATCCTTGGACCATGCTTTCAACCTAGATTTCAACCGACGTAGCTTGTTGTGGGCCGCTACCCACAAATACCCCTGCGTCGGTTCCCCCCACAACTCACTGATGATCTTTTTGTATCCAAGGTTGTAGGTCTAGTATTGGTAGTACCTAAAAACCTCCAAAGACTCTGGCTTGGGGGACAGGGAAACCAACAGAGAAGAGTGGTCTAAAATACCATGGACAAGGTGCTTGACCTTGGCGTTGTGAAACTTGGAAATTGCATTGATGTTTGAAATGCCTCGATCAAGCCGGATCTAGCACCTTCTGCCTCCTTTCTAGTTATTACACCTTGTGAATGGGTTTCCGATGAATCCTAAGTCCATTAAACCGTTCATAGCCATGGAGCTAGTGAAATCCAAGATGGCCCTCCTGGGAAATGCCCCTCTTTCCTTCTTCTCTGTAGGATCAGCTATGACGTTGAAGTCAACTCCCATGATCTAGGGATAGTCCCCTGGATCAAAGGAACTAAGATCTTTCCACAATCGTTCATGGACATGGTTATCGTAGTTTCCATACATTAAGGAAATCAACACACTTTCCCCACTCTTTGATATCTTCGTAGTGATGAACCGGTCACCCAAACATATTAGATCAACTGAGACTTCCTTCGACCAGAATAGCCAGATGTGCTTATTAACCGAATCCGATTTCATGGCCCCATACAGCTTGATCTAGCGACAGAACTCCTAGATCTTAGAAGTATTCTATTTATGTTCCAGGAAAACAACCACATATGCTTTGTTCTTCCTTACCTCCATAGAAATGATGTTAGATTTCACCAGGGCTCCGAGGCCATGGGTGTTCCATATGATTAAGGATAACATTAAACATGAAAAAGCCTGGCTTTGGCCCCAAGCCCCTTAGTCTCTCTAAGTTGGGGGAAGATTTCTCATTCATTTGTATTAGTTTTAAATGAGTACAAACTCCTGGAATTGAAGCATGGTGATGAGTTTCAAACGGGGCCGAAGAGGGATCCATCCTAATGGTCTTACCTCTCACTGCACCAGGTGGGGATAGAGGTTCCAGTTGCTGGATCATAAGCTCTATGCCATCCAACTGGGTGGCACTGTCAGCGTACTACTCACTGGAATCAACCAAATGTGGAAGGAAGAGCACTGGTCTAGCATCTTTTGTCCATACCGAAGCACTCAAGAATCCTTTATTCGATGGTGAGGGAAACCTCAGAGGTGCTGAGAGCCTAAGGGGGTGACCCAAGACTCTTTCTAGTAGGATCCCTCCCAAAAAAAACTGCCTTGGGTTGCAGACGTGATCAAAGAACACCTGGGCCACAGAGGAGGCCATCGGAGCAAAGCACTCCAACTCCTATCTTTTAGATACAACAACTGAAGGGGTACAAAAGGGAAGAAGCACGTTCTCCAGGGCAGGGGGTATAGTTTGGTCCCCAACCAAATCTTGAGGGGAACCCTAGGAAGGTCCAGGTATAGTGATATCTGAAGGAGGTGGGGCACCACAAGGGGAGGTTCGAGGGGTATGAATCTGACCGCCATGCCTTCGGTTCCTACAAAGCTGGGCAGAATGACCATGGAGAGTGTATGAAGTGCAATACCTGTGGAATACTGAGAAGACAAGGTCCTGCCTCCAATCCACTGAGCCTCGCAATTTCAAAGAGATATTGTCCGGGAGAGGGAGGGAGATGTCCATTTCCACATAGTTACGAGCTTCTAGCAAAGCCTCACCGCTGCGAGTTCAATCATCCATGCAAATAAAACCCCCTAGAGAATCCCCAATGTCCTTGAGAAATGCTCCATTCTGAAAAGGTAGAGGTGGCCCTGGGAGGCAGACCCAGACCATAGCATGGGTACTGCCCTTCCCACGATGTGTGTCCATTGACCACCACGATAGGTTAAACTTCCAGTGGCTAAAGGACCTAGGCGCAAAACAACACACGTGAACAAAATCCTTTTCTAAAGCTAGAATCATATAGAAAGAATTTCGGTGGACAGAGGAAATCCGCACCCAATCCTGCTACCCCTAGGAATCCACAAAATGCCTGAAAACCGGGAGAGACGGCTTTGTAGCTCCAAATCATGCAACAAGGGTCCACTTGAGGCACTCTACTACATCATTGAATGTCGATGGAGGAAAATCCAGAGAGATGCACGAGCCCACCCGCGACACCAACGGGGAGATCAGACGGATTTTGGGGAAAGCTGCTTATTCGGATGGAGTCAAGCCATGCACCACATCCCTGAAAGAATAAGTCGGCCGGGAAATCTTGTAAAAGGACACTAGTGGCTGATAAGGCTCAATAAAGGCTATATCAGGGCCAGGATCAAAGGACCACAAGCCTGTGAGATCCCCCGGAGCACTATCGGTCGTCGCTGCAACAGGCGTGAAGGTTTGAAAAACCAGAGGCACATGGGGCATGTTATTCGCCATAAGATCAATTGGTTTTTTGTATATATGTGATATTATTTCTTAAAACCTTGTCTCTTTAATCCAAAATTTCCATAGTCAGTTCCTCATATGAAAGGTCATGTACCAATTGTACGATTTCTGATATTAGTACATGTTATTGATCTAGTATATAATTACTCAAATTTGATACTTGGAACTCATCATGCACTTTATATAGGTTTCGATGGAGTACTAATTGATTATATACGACCCTTAAATGATCAAGTATCTCGAAAGGACCGATGTATCTAGGGATCAGCTTTATTTTCTTCCCAAACATCATAACCTTCTTATATGGATATATTCGAAGGAACACGATTTCATTAACTTAAAAATCTATATTTATTCAATAATTATCTTCATAAATATTTTATCAACTATTTTTCTTTTTCATATAATATTTAATGGTTGTAACCACTTCATGATTTCTTGGACAAAGTTAGGACCTATCATATTCCTCTATCTAACTTCATCCCATCATGTTGGAGTCCCACATCTCTTCCCATAAAGAGACTCAAATGGTTCCATCCAAATGCTATAATGGAAACTATTTTTATTTGATAACTATACTAGGGAGAATTACTAATTATAATATCCATGTAAATACATTGAACTATATCTCATCATATCCTCTTGAGTTTTAATGGTTCTCTCAGACTAAAAATATATCTAAGGATGATAAGAAGTGATAAAATTTAACTCTATCTCCAATGATTTATAAATACATTTCATTAAACCTCAAGGTAAACCTCAGATCCCAATTATATATAATGCAGATTGGTATTCCATGTAGCCTTATCACTTCCCTTTTATATAACTTGGCGAGTTGTTCAAGAACGAAGTCTTATTTAATAGTAATAAGCTGCACTACCTTAATATGGTTATCGACTAAAAAAGAAATATAATTATGAATTTTAGATGTTTTGGGGATTCCAAAAATGAATTTCATCATGATTTTTTCTTATTTCTATACTGGTGTGGGTAATGTTTTCAACATACACTTACACTTTATTCATTCCACCTTAAATTTTTGGAATACCAAGCATCGAGATATTTAATTTGTAATTTTTGTCTTAATTTTATCCCACCAAAAGTTTTGTTTTGGATATTATACAACTTTTTCACTTCCTACATGAATAGAGAGTGTGATATATTTGCATCATCTAAAAATTTCCTCCTCAATTTTGGTTTTTATGGGTCAAATATCCCAGTTCCAAATGTTATAACTTCATATTTATCAAATTTTAACTCTAAAATATTTGATACCTTTTCCTGTATCTCAACATCATCTTTTTTGAATTAATTTATATTTATATGGATGGAAGTTTGAGTAGTTAGTTTGGAAAGATAGGATTTTTATCCTCCCATAGTGACTTCAAGATCCAACCTTTATAAATCCATGATTATTGGGTCTTTTTCAATCCTCACCATGGATATAGTGGCATGGTCTTTCCTTCTCAGAGCATCAACCACCTAATTTTCCATCCTAGGGTGGTAATGTATTGAGAAATCATAATATTCCATAAATTACAACCATCAACATTGGAGAATATTCAAATCCTTCTATTTGATTCAAGATCTTGTTTTTGGTATTTATATTACACATTTCTCCATAAAGATAAATTCACTAAATATTTAATAAAAAGATCCCTACTGCCAACTCCAAATAATGCATTGGTTAATTTTTCTCATGAGTCCTTAATTAGTGTGATGTATAAGAAATTACTTTATCATTCTATATATGGACACAACCAAATAACTTTTTCAAAGAAAAATTTTATATTACAAACCCTTCCCCACTACAGGATAATGTAAGTAATGGAGTAGTGACTAGCCTCCCTTTTTGTTCCATGAAAGTTTATTTTTATTCCTTTATCTAAAGGAACATTACTCCCTTACGTGTTAACATGGCTGGTGGATTTTATATTTGTAATAAATTACTCAAAAATATACTATAGTATCCATCTATAACCTAAGAAAAAAATGGGTATCAGTTACTATGGTCAATCTGCATCATTACTCGATAACTTTCATCTTTTATGGATCTGCTAGTATGATTTTTATTGTGATTACATGACCCACTATATCCAAGATTTACCCAATTTGAAAATTATTTTCATGTTCTTTATTTATCTTTGAATATATAAGAATATCATCTATAAAGGCAACAAAAAATGATCAAGGATATATCTAAAGACTCTATTCATTAAGTATATAAAGATAAGGGTAGAATTCATAATTTTAAATGGAATCAATATAAATTCAAATTTTCCATACCTTATATTGAACTTTGTTTGGGAAATATTGACCCTTTTAACACATAATTGATGATATCAAAATTGAGGCTCAGTCTTCAAGAAGAACCAACCTCTTATGAGTTGATCAAAAGGATCATCAATACCGGTTAGAGGATACTTTTTCTTGATCTTGATTTTATTAAGCTCATGATAATCAATGAAAAGATACATTGGTTCGTACTTATTTTTAACATAGGATTGGTAAACCCCGCAGAAAAGCACTAGGGAATATAAAAAACTTTTCCATATTCTCTTGAAGTTTCTTATTTAATTCCTATAATTCCATGGGATCCACACTATATAGAATTTTTGAGATAGTCATGGATATAGGTATGAGTTCTATTGAAATTTAAACCTCACTCTAGGAGAATAACAAACAGTTTGTCCAAAAATACATTAGTATACTTTCATACAATATGCATGTCATCAATGCTGACTTCCTCCCCAATAATTTGAGTCAATATTCCCTTGGTGTTGGGTATCATGTCTCATATTATATAATTTTCTTCCATAAATATTTTATAATCATCCATTCATTGAAACTTAATAATATTATGATTTGGGATATAAAATGATATTTCCTTATCTTGATAGTTGATATGCATTATTTGCAGGTAAATATAACCCATACTCAATATTATGTCAAATTAAACCTAGGGAATAATAATTAATATGCAGGAAGTATCCTACCACAAATCTCAATTGAATTAGATTTATATATCTTAGATGTGATCATTGTGCCACTAGGGGTTTTCATAGATATTTCAATATCCATTTCATAAGTTGGTGATTCCACATTATTATAAATATTTTAATTTTTAAAATAATGCATTGAACTAGAATCAAATAAGGTATTAGTATATTTATAAAACACATTAAGTGTTCCCCACATCACTTAATTATCATGACCCACCTCAATGGTGTTGATCACCAATTCCCTTTTTTATTCCCTCAGTTTGGGAGGTTTTTGGGGGATGTTTTCTTCATTTTAATGAGGTTTGGGTTATATATTCACATAATTTTTGAACTACTTTCACTTGAATTATTTTAGTGTGGGAAGATCATTATCAGTGACCCTCTTCTCTTCTATTACATTAATCGGCCTCTTAGTCTTACTTTTATAGTTTTGGTCTTATTATCCTACTTTAAAAAACTTAAAATAATTCTATAATCCCCTATAGTAGTTACTTGGGTGCTTCCTCCATCACGATCCATCCAAATGGGGATCATTACATAAATCCTCAAGACCTCCTTCAATAGTCCAGGGGATAGTGACTAGTATCGGGTAGGAATATCACTAACATGGGAGGCCTTATCCTAAGTACTTGTATGCATGCACACATATCCAACCCCATATAATGTTGAAATTTAAAAACACTAAAAAACCATGTATTCATACATATAAATCCAACAACTAGAGCATGATAGGAAGTAAAGGAAAGTAAACAGGGACAAATACAATCCCACGATAAGGAGTATGAAAAAAAGACCAACCTTAAAGTAAAGATATGGGCTGCTATCAAGACACGTCAAGAAGACACCTCATTATTTTTGGTCTCACTAAACACCATCTGGTTCAGGTCCATATATGACTCCATCAAAAGTTCAATCGTCTGCATAAGACACGACATGTGGAGGAAAATCCTATGCAGGGGTGAGTATGAAAATACCCATAAGGACACCCCAAAACCACAAATCATACAAAAAGGAATATAAGTCAACTCTATATAGGTATATGTCTATAAATAATATAACAATAATATACAGATATACACAATAAAGACACACAATCAAAAGTTCATTCACAATCGTAATGTCGGCCTAGGATTACAGCTTGAAGGTTCCACATAGCACTCATCCAAGAGAACACACCCCACAATTCTGATAGCACTATGTCATCCATATGAGAGGTAGTGCTCATCGATACTCTCCATTATAAGTATACAATGGAAGTCTGATGATATATGATACATAGATGAGGATCACACTCAAGTCCATGGGATATAACAACAACTCAATCTGTATTAACCCTCTAATTAGAGGATCTATGCCTGCATATCATTGATTATGAAGATACCAAGAACACCACATAGGGCATAATGATGAATAAGGGATCTCACTCTGTACCTCATGAAAGTATTCCAACAACTCTTTCCAAGAATTCCAGCTAAAGGGGTTGTTTTCCTATGTGTAGGAGGTGATTTCATACTGACCCTAGGGAATGGATATAGGGAACAAAACCTAAAGAAACTTATCTAATATACAGAGGACAAGGACTCAAATCCAACTTTAAGGGAGTACATGGAGTGTATCAAGGGCACATGATGTGTCCCTTCGAACCTTGTTCCTACTCATGTAAATGAACTGTAAAGACTTAGAATTTTCCGTGTAAATGTTTTTTAAATATAAGGGAATATTTCATGTCCGCGAAATTTGACGGTGCATGATTCTGAGGCTCGATGTGCCGGGAATGAATTTTTGAAATTTTTTTAGGTACGTTCAGTAAACACGTGAGCAGTGTTTTGCAACTTTTGAACCAGTTCTCGGAATTAAAATTTGAGGACAGCGTTGATCTTGTAGCACCGATATTCACTTAAGAAGACCTTCACCTTGACCATAGTTAGTCAAGGGTAGAAGTTAGTTTTTCAGATTTTCATGGGAGAGTTAAAAGACAAATAATAAAAATAAAACAATAACTTTTATTCTTATTTGAAACCTCCCATTTCAATTATTGGTGGTGGGGACCACCCGAACTCCTCTTTTAATGGGACATGACTCTTGGTTTTATCCCCAATTTAATGAGCCAACTTAATTGATTTAATTTACTTAACTTAATTAATTGGCTCCTCATCTTTCTTGAGTTTGGGGAAAATGTTGGCAAAGGGAGAACTTGGGGAGAGCTTTGGATAAACATTCTTCAACAAATGAGATCCTCCAATGAAGAACATCTTTTGAATGAAGAATGAGGAAAAAACTTTGGAGTGTGTAGTGGGAGCGACGGATGCCAGTGTCCCCTTCATCGACTTCATCTCCTTCCTCACACTGTCTCCAACGAACGAGGTAGGGGTGTGTTTAGGTTTGTTCTTCGTGGTTTTATATTGAAACTTTATTCTCGAAGATTCATGCTATGATTATAACATAGAGGGTGAGGGATAATCAAACATGGCCCGATCCCACCACATATTTATTTTTGACGTGTCCTTCATGGGATACAATGACGGCAGTAGTGCAATCGCGCCGCTGAAGGACTCCATGGCCAGTCCGCCACGATGGAGGAAGGTGGTGGTCGGCACCCCATCGGTCGCATGGAACTAGGGAGGTGCATGCTCATGCCACTAGTAGCAAATGAGGTCGCGGCTCGTCGGTTGTGGTGTAGGGAGGACAGTGGCAGACACATCGGTCAGCCGCATGGAGGTAGGTCGGCGCAAGTCCACGTCGCCAGTTGAGAAGGAGGTCACGGAAACTTTGCCGTAGTGGTGAATGAGAGGGTGGCCGGTACCTAGTCGGCCACTGGGAGAAGAGAAGATCAGGGCACCGACTAGTCGTAATGGGTCATCAGGACCCGCTCAGGTCCTGCGAGTGACTTAGCAGCGCCTAATGGCGATGCTGCTTGGAGTTCCGAATGGAAGGGGGGATCCCCTTCGATGCCAGCTCATCCAGACCGTGCTGCCCAGCGGGCTACCCATTGTGGGTCGGGCCGCCTTCCCACCGTGGGCTGGGCTGCGCCCCGCCGTGGGTTAGGTCGCGCCCCACCGTGGGTCAGGCCGCCCGATCGCGGGTTGGGGTCGTGCCCCATCGCGGGTCGGGCCGCGCCCCATCATGGGACGAGCCGCCCCCTCACGGGCCAGGCCGCCCCCTTCGCGGGTTAGGCCAGACTGTGGACCAGTGGTTTGGGCCTGCCGCGGCCTAGCCCGTCCGGACCGGACCAAGACAGGGCCGGTTCGGACCGCACCCATGCCCATGCGAACCTAGTTTCGCCTTTTTTTCCATATCTTGATAACCGAGTGTCCATTTGATGAACCGTATTTGGAGCCAGAATCCTTGGATCAAGACGGTCCTTTTGGTATAATCAACTTGAGTTTTGGATAAAGTTGTAGAACCTCCATGTTTGATCGAACCTAAATCAAACCGGGCCCTCAGAATGGAAACACTAATAACTCACAAACTGGGCGTCCGATTGACACACCGTAAATTAAATTGGTCCCATTATAAAATTATGGGCCTTGGGATACTTCTTCATGGGACTTCGTGACAGTTGAAGTATCGACTGATGGCTTGAGGATCGTATCCTCCCAGAATCAAGCTTGCTTAGTTTGTTAACCATGTGGATGGTTGTACGTGAACAATCTTCAGATCCTGTGTGGGTCATATTTGGATCCTATGTGGGTCAGTACTTAGTGATCTTGTGTGGGTCAGCACATACAGATCCTGTGTGGGTCATATCCAGATCATATGTGGTTCATCTTCGATCCTGTGTGGGTCATGTTCGATCCTTTGTGGGTCAACAGCAGATCTTCTCAATGATGTAGGATGATCTTGCAATACATCTAATCATATATACTTCCGTACTTAAGTTATACCTTGTGTGAGATGAGTCTTTACCTTTGTGTTACTTACCTTTGTGGTGATACCTATGTGGCGTTAACTTTGTGGTACTTACCTTTGTGGTGATACCTGTGTGGTATACTCTTGTGTGGCGTTACCTTTGTGTTACTTACCTTTGTGGTGATACCTGTGTGTTATTCTTCTGTGAGGCACTACCTTTGTGGTATTCTTTCCTTCGTGGACCAGTTGAGCTTTTGGATAAGGATTTGGGCCTTGTGTTTCCTCATAAAAAAGATGGTTATACTTGATAACTTAGGTATATGTATGGTCATATAACTAAAAAGGGTTTAATGTTGTATTCTTGCATTGTGGTTTATCCTTTGTGGATTTTGAGAGACCTTCGGGGGTCTCTAGGTCCCTACTGAGTATTGTTTTACTCACCCCTACATGGGATATTCCAGCACCTTATTATGTCTTGTGCAGATGATGGACAATGCTGACTGAGGATGAGGTTACCAGGACTATAGGCTTCTCGGAGGTGTACCTTAGATGAGGCGTACCGCAGAGACGACCATTCGAGAGTTGTACCAACCCTTCATGTAGGATCCTTGGTGGGTGTTCACAGGAGCTGTTCTTCAGTTTTACTTGTACTTTTCAGTTTTACTTGTACTTTACTTTTGGTCTTGTATTCCAACCCCTTTACTTACTGTACTCACTATGTTTACTATATAGTTTACATTGTACTTGTATCTTGTTGTGTGCTTGGATTGTATGGGTTCGCAGGTTAAAAAGGAAATGCCTTCCCATTTTTAGGGATATTTCTTTCTGGTGCTAGTCACCAGCCCCTGGCCTATGGTAGGCGGGACTGGGGTAGTCACGGTATGGGCTATAGGGGACAGGTCATGACAAATTTGTATCATAGGATTCGGTTCTACCGATGAACTTGGGCTCTGATTTTTTCAGTGTATAAATAGTGTTAAGTGTTGTGAGTGTGATTTTCAGTTCGGGGAGTCCAATGTTTGTGCGGAGACCGACATATCCATACACCCAGACCCTGACTTCTGAATTCCGACTCAATGCAAGAAAACAAAGATTGTGTGTGTGTGTTTGAAGAGTTTTCTTTGGGATCTATTTGAGTTAGCTCACCAAGTATAACTTACTAACTGTGGTGCACCTGTTACTTTTCATAATTCCTCCACATAGACAGCCATCCAGGGTTCCAGGTATATTATGTGATGACATCCCACCGAGCGATGAGGCTTCAGTGCAGGGCCCCCTTATGGAAGTTGTACCATTGGGTGGTGTACCAGTAGTACCACTACTCGTTGGGTTGCCGATTCCACCAGCCCCAGCGGTAGAGGGTGCACGCCGCTTGAGAAAACTACATGGGTTCCAACACTAGAGGCCACCGAGCTTCTAGGGAGAGACGGATCCACATGCGGTTGAGGACTGGCCGGAGGCTGTGGTTAGAGAGCTAATATCATGGTTATCCTTGCCACCATTCTTCTTTAGGAAGCAGTAGGCAGATGGTGGAGCTTGATGCTCTAGGTTCACGATGAGGTCACTCTCATCTGGGTGGAATTCGAGAGCCTTTTTCGGGCAGAGTTCATCCCAGTGACCTTACGCTCTATGCGTATATAGGAGCTTCTCCACCTGTAGCAAAGTAGCATGACCATGGCTCAGTATTCAGCGAGGTTCACCGACCTCTCACACTACTCCACTGACATGGTGCGGGACCCTTAATTAAGGGACCAGACCTTTGATCAGGGGCTCAGATGGAAGATTAGAGCTTATATGATTTCTCTCAGCATCCCGACGCAGGCAGGGGTGTTAGAGTGGGCACTATTAGTGGAGAGTTTCCTTGATGAGTTGTTATCAGTAGAGAGGACCACCATCGAACATCACATAGTAGAGTCATCTGCAGCTGGCAGTAGATAGATGATATAGAGGTCCAAGAGGACCATACCTAGAGGTGGACGACCACAGAATACAGGGTCGGTTGTGTGGGGCTCTCAATACAGAGCAGGATATGAGAGGAGCATGTAATGTTACTCGTGATGCGGGTAAGGTCATATGGATCGTGACTGCTGGACCCACCATACGGACAACCAGTAGACGGTTGAAGGACTTCCTAGGTATAGGAAAATATTTTATCTAGGAGGTCCGCAGGAAGGAGGCAGACGTGGCAGAGGATCTAGCCGCGTAGTAGGCGGTGGGAGGTGATTTGAGGTTCTGCCGCCACCACCTCCAGGTGGTCCACCCCAACCATAGAAAGGAGGTGGATACGGACGATCTTAGCTCCAGGCAGCTGAGGCCTATGATCACTACGCTCTAGAGATGATATTATATGTTCCCTGTTTCTACTCCACCTTAGCTGCGGTACTTATAGATATAGGTTCCAATCACTCTTTTATTTTCATGGACCTCGATCGGAGCTTGGAGATACTAGTGGAGTCGTTGGATCGATCCTTACAGCTAGAGAATCCTACTGGAGAGGATTTGATGATTACACACTAGTGTCGGTAGTGTGAGCTTACTCTAGGTGTCAAGAGATTTGGGTGGGATCTTCTAGCAGCGGCATCAAGGCCTTACGACATCATCTTGGGTATGGACTAGTTATCCAGATTTCATGCTCAAATTAACTGTATTATGCTCAAATTATGGTGTGTCCACATGAACGAGACCCAGTTTTTCTTTATCGGTGAGAAGGGAACCTTTGTAGCATAGGATGGACTTACCCAGAGGAGGGTGCAGCTGATCACACATCAATTATCTATCCTTACCCTTGGAGAGGTTGATGTTGAGAGTCTGAGATATCCTGTTTTGGTGGATCAGTGCGCTGATGTTTTCCCTGATGATGTTCTGGGTCTACCTCCTCACACAGAGGTGGAATTTTATATCAACTTGTACCCCAGGACAGCACCAATATGTACACCAGCATATCAGATGGCTCCTGTGGAGCTTCGAGAGTTGCGGGTACAGCTGGAGGACTTGTAGGGCAGGGGGTTCATTAGGCCCAGTTTTTCTTCTTGGGCAGCCCCGATTTTGTTCGCCAAGAAGGCGGATGGGATTTTGAGACTCTGTGTTGACAATTGGTACCTAAACTAGGTGACTGTGAAAAACAAGTACCCACTTATGAGGATTGACAATCTCTTTGATCAGCTGAAGGGAGCACGATGGCTTTCGAAGATATACATCGGATTAGGCTATCACAATCTCAGGGTACGAGATGAGGATGTGCAGAAGACAACCTTTAGATTTCAGTATGGCCACTATGAGTTCTTTGTTATTCCATTAGGCATGACCAACACCACAAAAGTGTTCATGGGACTCATTAACAGAATCTTTCATCCATACCTCGATCGCTTTATGGTAGTATTCATTGACGACATCCTGATATACTCAATGACAGAGGAGGAGCATGCATATCATCTTTAGATAGTTTTGGAAACACTCTGAGAGCACCAAATTTATGGTAAACTCTCGAAGTGCCAGTTCTGGATATGAGAGGACCACTCTCTAGGACAAGTTATCTCAGAGGTTGGAGTTTTAGTGGATCCAATGAAGATTGAGGTTGTGCTTTCTTAGGAGCCACCCGAGTGTGTGATAGAGGTGCGGAGTTTCCTCGGTTTGGCTGGTTACTACCAGAGGTTTGTTCCTGACGTTTCCAGATTTGTGGCACCCTTATCTTCATTAAAAAAGAAGGGGAAACCCTTTGTGTGTTCATAGAGATGCCATCGGAGTTTCTAGGAGCTAACATAGAGACTGACGAGTGCCCACATCTTAAGGATGCTGAAGGAGGGCGTTGGGTATGTAGTCTACTACGATGCATCAGGGACCGAGCTTGGATGTGTCTAGATGCAAGAATGAGTAATGATCGCGTATGGTTCTTGACATCTGAGACAGAATGAGCAGAACTATACTACCCATGACTTGGAATTAGCAGCAGTGGTCTTCGCCTTAAAGATTTGGCGACATTTCTTGATGGGAAAACGTTTTATAGTCTAATATAATCACAAAATTCTCAGGTATATCTTCTCTCAAAAGGACATGAACCTGAGATAGTGATGTTGGCTTGAGTTTCTCCAGGACTATGACTTCTAGATAGTATATACTTTTGGGAAGGGGAATGTAGTAGAAAATGCACTCAGTGAGAGATCTAGTATACAGTTGCTGAGTGAGGCGACATAGAAGTTATCCACTTTGCGGATATCCAACGTGGATCAAGATGGAGGATCTTATCTTCAGTCTCTGACAGTCACTCCCCCACTCCTTCAGCGAGTCATGGAGGCACAGTATGGGGACACTGACTGTGAGGCTCGAAATGCTCTGATATCCACAGGATAGGAACCTAATGGATTTTCTGAAGGTGGGGATCATGTCATCCTCTTTAGAGGATGTACTATGGTACATGTGTCACTACAGGAGGAAGTGTTGAGGGAGTTTCATACGTCCCCTCTAATAGTACATCTTGGAGTGACGAAGATGTACTAGGACCTTCAGTGTCAACACTAGTGGTCGGGAATGAAGAAAGAAGTACCAGATCTTGTCTCATGGTGCCTCACTTGTTAGCAAGTGAAGGCATAGCATCAGGTTCTAGAAGGCTTAGTTTAGCCACTAGAGGTGCCAGAGTGGAAGTGGGATGGAATTTCCATGGACTTTGTGTTAGGACTACAATGCATGACCAAGGGTCATGATTCTGTCTGGGTGATCGTCGACCGACTCACCAAGTCATCCCACTTCCTACCTATCTGAGAGTAGGGATTAGTAGAGGGCTTGGAATGCTTCTATATATAGGATATTGTGAGGCTTCACGGAGTTTCCTTGATGATTGTCTTCGATCGTGATGCACATTTTACTTCCCGACTATGGAAGGGGTTGCAAGAGGTGTTCGGGACACAGCTTCGGTTGAGCACCACCTTTCATCCACAGATGGATGGTCAGACAGAGCAGATCATTCAGATGCTAGAGGGCATGCTTCATGCATGCGTCCTAGATTTTTTCCATTGTTGGGAGGATCACTTTCCCTTGGTAGATTTCACATACAAAAACAGTTATCACTCCACTATCGATATGGCACCATTTGAGGCATTGTACGGTCGACCTTGCATATCACTTTTGTGCTAGACTGACCCAGGGGAGTCAGCACTCATGGGACGAGAGATGGAATGGGCTACCATAGAGAAGGTGCAGATAATCTAGGAGGGGATGAAGACTGCACAGAGTAGGAAAAAGTCTTATACTAATAGGATATAGAGACCACTGGAGTTCGAGGATGGTGACCATGTCTTTCTATGGGTCTCACCTCGATGAGGTTTGCGGAGATTTTTTTAGGGCAGAAAGTTATCTCTGAGGTTCATCAGACCCTTTTAGGTCCTCAGCATAGTAGGTGTGGTGGAATACCACTTAGCTCTTCTCCCTCAGTTGCACTGGGTGCATGAAGTTTTCCATGTATCTTAGCTGAGGATGTACATGCATGATCCCTCACACATCATTGACTGGGGTGAGCTGGACATTGAGGATGGGGCGACGTTTTCAGAGGTTCCAGTAGAGATTTAGGATCAACATGAGAGAGTACTATGTGGGTGATCGATACCTCTGGTGTGCATACATTGGTAGCACGAGAACCTCTAGGAGAGAACATGGGAGTGGGAGGCTCAGATTTGTGCTCAGTACCCCCCACTTATTTTCCTAGTTTGTGTTGTGGCTTTCGGGGATGCAAATCCCTGAGGTGGGGAGAATGTAAAGACCCATAATATTCCATGTAAATTTTTTTAATTATATGGGAATATTTTGAGTCCAAGAAATTTGACGGCGCGTGATTCTGAGGCTCGGTGTTCCCGGAATGGATTTATGAACTTTTTTTTAGGTACGTTCAGTAAACGCACGAGCTACATTTTGTAACTTTTGAACTGGTTCTCAGAATTGAAATTGGAGGACACCATTGATCTCGCATCACTGATATTTACATAAGGAGACATTCACCTCGACAGCAATTGGTCGAGAGTGGAAGTTAGTTTTTTGGATTTTCATCGGAGAGTTAAAAAAATAATAATAAAAATAAAACAATAAGTTTTATTTTTATTTTAAACATCCCATTTGAATTCTTAGTGGTGGGGACCACCCAAACTCCTTTTTTAATGGGAGGTGACTCTTGGTTTCTTCCCCAATTTAATGATCCAACTTAATTGATTTAATTTACTTAACTTAATTAAGTGTCTCCTCATATTTCTTGAGTTTGGGGAAAATGTTGGCAAAGGGAGAACTTGGGGAGAGCTTTGGAGAAACATTCTCCAACAAAGGATATCCTCCAACAAAGAACGAATTCTGAATGAAGAACAAGGAACCGAATTTGGAGCATGTTTTGGGAGAGATGGACGTCAGTGTCCCCTTCATCGACTTCATCTCCTTCCTCATGTCATCTCCAACGAACGAGGTAGGGGTGTGTTTGTGTTTGTTCTTCGTGGTTTTATGTTGAAACTTTCTTCTCAAAGCCTCATGTTACTGGTCTAATGCGGAGGGTGTGGGCCAAACAAACATGGCATGATCCCTCTGCATATTTATTATTGACATGTCCTTAAAGAACTATGATGACGGTGGCGGTGCAACCACACCGCCGAAGGAGACCGCGGCCCATCAGCCGTAGTGGAGGAAGGTGACGGCCGACACACAGTCGACTGCATGGAACCGGGGCGACGCACACCCACACTACTGATATAGAAGAAGGATTTGGCATGTCGGCTGCAGCGCTGAGAGGACAGCGGTTGGCACACCAGCTGGTCGTGTGGAGGTAGGGAGGCACGCGTCCACACTACCGGTTGAGCAGGAAGTCGCAGCTACTTAGCCGCAGTGGTGCACTGAAGGGCGGCTAGCACCCTGCTGGCTACAGGTGGACATCGGCATCATCGCGCCGCTGGGAGGAGAGGCAGTCGGGGCACCGGCCGGCAGTAACAGATCAACGGTACATGCTCGAGTCCCGCGGGTCCCTTGGAATCCCCTACTGGCACTGACACTTGGAGTTCCAGAAGGAAGGGGGGAGGCACTCCCCTTCAGTGCCCGCTCGGGAAAACCGCACTACCTAGCAGGCTGCCCCCCATGGGTCGGGCTGCCTCCCCACCGCGGGCTGGACCACCTCCCCACCGTGGGCCTGACTATGCCCCACCGCGGGCTGGGCCGCCCCATTGCGGGACAGGCCACACCCCATCGCAGGTCGGGCCACACCCCATCGCAGGTCGGGCTGTGCCCCATCGCGGGCCGGGCCACGCCCCATCGCGGTTCCGGCCACGCCCCGTCACGGGCCGGGCCGCGCCCCATCGCCAGTCGGGCCGCCCCCCATTGCGGGCCGGGACTCTCCCTCATGGGTCATGCCACCCCTTCCTAGTTCGGGCCCACTGTGACGCATCCCATCCGGACCACACCCGGACCAGGCCGGGTTGACCCGAACTGGGTTGGGTCGACCCAGGACATCCGGGCCTAGTTTCGTCATTCTGGCCATATCTTGGGAACCGGGTGTCCATTTGACAAATTGTATGTAGTGCCAGAATCCTTGGACCAGGATGGTCATTTTGGTATAATACACTATATATTTGGATAAAGTTGGAGAATGGATGGTTTGGATCAAACCCGAATCCAACAGGGCCCTAGGAACAGAAACGCTAATAACCCACAGACCGGGCGTCCAATTGATTCACCGTCAGTTGTGTTGGGTCCCTTATATTGTGAGAGACATTGGTATACTTCTTTATGGAACTTCGTCATAGTTGAAGTATAAACTGATGGCTTGGGGAGCATAACCTCCCAAAATCAAGCATGCTTAGTGCGGGAACCCTATGGATGGTTGTACGTGAAGATACTTTAGATCTTGTGTGGGTCATATTTGTATCCTATTTGTGTCAGTGCTCAGTGATCCTGTGTGGGTCAGAGCATACTGATCATGTGTGGGTCATCTCCAGATCTTGTGTGGGTCATTTTTGATCTTATGTGGGTTATCTTCGATCTCGTTTGGGTCAATAGCAGAGCTTCTTGACGAAGTGGGATGATCTAGAAATATATTTAATCATCTATACTTTCTTACTTAAGTTATACCTGGTGTGACCTGAGTCTTTACCTTTGTGGTACTTACCTTTGTGGTGATACCTGTATGGTATTCTTCTATGTGGTGTTACCTTTGTGGTACTTACCTTTGTGGTGATACCTGTGTGGTATACTTCTGTGTGGCATTACCTTTGTGGTAATTACCTTTGTAGTGATACCTATGCGGTATTATTCTGTGAGGCATTACCTTCATGGAATTTTTCTTTCATGGAATAGTTGAGCTTTTTGATAAGGATTTGAGCCTTGTGTTTCCTCATGAAAGAGATAGGTATACTAGATAACTTTGGTATATGTATGGGAATATACCTAAGTAAGTTTTACAGTTATATTCATGCATTTTGGTTTATCCTTTGTGGATTTTGAGAGACCTTCGGGGGTCTTGGGGTCCCTACTGAGTATTGTTGTACTCACCCCTACATGGGCTACGCCCGCACCTTGTTGTGTCTTGTGTAGACGACAGACAATACTGACTGAGGATGAGGGTACCAAGACTAGAGGCTGCTCAGAGGTAGACCATAGATGAGGTGTACCACAGAGATGACCGTTTGAGAGTTGTACCTACCCTTCAGGTATGATCCTTGGTGGGTGTTCATAGGATTTTTTTTCTTCAGTTTTACATGTACTTTTCAGTTTTACTTGTATATGGGATTGTATTTCGGTCCCTTCACTTACTGTACTCACTCTATTTACTATATAGTTTAACTTGTGCTTTTATGTTGTTGTGTGCTTGTATTGTATTAGTTCACTGGTTAAAAAGGCAATGCCTTCCCAGTTTTAGGGATATGCCTTTCCGGTGCTATTCTCAAGCCCCTGGCCTATGGAAGGTGGGCTTGGGGTAATCACGGCATGGGACCTGGGGGACGGGTCATGACATGACCCATATCTGTGTTTGTGTCTGTGTAATAGTACATGGCATGAAACTTCCCATGTAATTCATCCCATATACCAGTACACATGTATTACCATGTACAACTAGCCAAGCCTTGTCCGTGTAGAAGTACATGGAATTACCATGGTCATGCATTCTTAGATTGTGTTCATGTACCCTCTGTGGTACATGTCGAGATCCCCAAATAGGGACACACATTGTGTGACAACTTCACATGACGTGTGTTACTTATCTTTCCCTTAGAAACCCTAGACACTACTGAAAGGGCCCCACACTGCATGTAGATCTGCCTTACATGTGGTGTACTATAGAAATTTCTAGAATCTTATATATGGAGCATGCATTATCAATTACTCCTATGGACACCATTCCATCCTCACACTTCACTAGAACCAAGTTAGATTATCATATGAACCTCATCATCATCGAATATTTGGGTTTGGCCCTTGAATATACTCAGAAAATGGATATGTACATCGTTCATTGTTGCACACTGAAGAACACAAAAACCTGGTATCTACATCATCAAATCTGATCTCATTTTCATCATCACATCACCATCATGTCATGTCAATCCCAGATCTCCAATATCCTATCATTTCACCAAGAAATAGGTGAACAATGATTAATTCCTTGGTTTATGTCAATCCACAAGCCAATGAGAAATTATCATGATAAATGATGAAAATTGGGGGAGAAAAGAATAATGAAAAATCATGAGAAACAGACCTCAGTGAATGTTCATGTCGACCTAGATACAATTTTTTATAATAAATAATGAATAGATAAACTAATAACCACAAAGAAATTATCCCAATAAATCCATGAAAAAATCTAATCCCACAAAATGACCAATCCGAGAATCAATTCATTGATTGATTTATTTTTGTTCATCATAGAAATCAAAATGGGGAAATAAATCCAAATCAAACAATATTCTACCATGAGATGGATTGATCACTAATGAAGAGAAATTTGACATCATCTTTATTGAAGAGATCTTTGAATCATATTGTACACAGATTACCAATATTTGATTCAGTTATTGTTCACCTAAGACAGATTCTCCAACACTCTCTTGAAGGGTTCTCCAATGGCTTCAAGGTTATGTAGATAACCATAGAATTACATCATAACTTTCAACCTAAATACATGACATTAACTGCTTCAACAAAATAAAAATAAAAAAAATATTTTATTATTTTATTCATTTAATGAATGCGAAGACTTTTCCACAAACGCCCCATTCCAAAAAAAGTTTATATCATGCCTAAGGTAAAAGTTGCATACTAAACTCAATAGTTCCCTTGAATTTCTAATCTAGTCCCCCATTTAGAAGTTATTCCATTTTTTTAGGAAAACCATGCATGCGTTCTATTTAATATATTTTATATATTTCAAATATTTATTTCAGACATACTGGGCCTCAGAATTGCACGTTGTCTTAGCATATAGCCTCAAAAATAATATATAAAATATCTAAAAATAATACATATAAAATATGAGTCATTAAATTATCCCCACCATGGGTCTTTACATCCCCAAAAATATAAAACAAGTGGATGAATATTGAGATGTGGTACTAAGAATGTATCTGAGTCTCCTATTCTTAGATTCTCTTCTAAAGATTCGTGTGTTTCCACTGGACATACACTAAAGGAATCACTCATCCATGATGGATCCCCTCCTTCTAATACTCAATATCAACTGGGTACTCAGAAAAGGTATATCCATCCTTGATGTCCAGATCACCCCAGTCGATAACGTGTGATGAGTCATGCACGTACCTCCTCGGTTGCGACACGTGGAAGGCATCGTGTACCTGGTATAACTACGGTAGTAGAGCTAAGTAGTACACCCCCTCGTCAACTCTACATAGTATCTATAAAGGTCCAATTAATATTGGAGATAGCTTGCCACCCTGGTCAAATCTCTATGATTCGCATCAAGGTAAAACCTGTATGAACACATAGTCTCCCACCTTGAACTTCAAAGGCCTCTATTGTCTATCTGTATAAGAATTCTAGTGGATATGTTCCATCTTCATCTATTTATAGATGATATGAACCTTCTTAATAGTTTCTCGCACCAAATATGGGACCATAAGTACTGACTCTCTCGGGTCAGTCCAGAAAATTGGTGACCTGTAGGGTCACCCATACAAAGCCTGGAATGGAACCATACCATTGGTAGAATGGTAACTGTTATTGTATGCAAACTCCACCAGTGGTAGATGATCCCCCAAACTATGTTCAAATTATAACATGGAAGATCATAGCATGCCTCTAGAATTTGAATGTTTTTCTCAATCTGATCATCAATCTAGGAGTGAAACACTATGCTCAAGTGTAACCGAGTCCCAAAATACACTTTCAATTCCTTACATAACTGATATGTGAAGTGAGGATCATGTTAAGAAATTATCATCAATAAAACTCCCTAGATTTAGACTATCTCATTCACATATAATTCTCTCAAATGCTCTATTGAACTCTACTCCTGAATAACTACGAAGTTGGACGATATGCTGAGTTTTTTTATGATCACCTAGATGGAATCATGTCCCCTAGACATATGTCATAATACCATCATGAATTCCATGTATATCCCATCCTAATTACATTATAGCACCTCAATGTATTGATCTAAACCTACTGGAACTTGGTTCTCAGCTTTCACTTTCTAAAAAGTAAGGCATCGAGAGACAAACTCTACAACTCCCTTCTTCTTCCCCAGCCACAAAAACTTATGTCGGGGGTCCCAGTACATTTTTTCACACTTGGATGTACTTACAATGTATATGTATATAACTCTATCATAACCTCCTCCTGTAGCATCATTGGTACCATCGTGAATCCTCTTAAAAGAACAACATATTCCCCACCTTCATAAAGTTCTTCTTGAGAATGTCAAGTGGATATATGAGTATGTAGGGTCTCATAGTTAGTATCCTAAAGATTTCCCACCCTAAATCACTATAAAATTGTAGGGATATCTACCATTTACTTTATATAAGCTACTACATATCCATATAAAAAGATAATTACAATGAGGTTAACTACTCCTACACCTCATTTAGCAACTGAGAACAAGATCTCTGGCTAAGAGAATCTTCTTCCATATTCCCATTCCCAGGAGTATAGGAAAACACGAAATCATAATCTTAGAGGAAGTCTATAAATCACCTATATCTTAAGTTAATATCATTCTTAGATAAGATATACTTAAGACTCTTGTGATCAGAATAGACAATAAATCACTTTCCTATTAGGCAGTGTTTCCACATCTTTATTGAGAAGACTACTGCTGCTAACTCCAGATTATGAGTCGCGTAGTTCTACTTGGGTGGTCTCAACTAACATGAACCATAGTAAATCATTAAATTCCTATGCATCATAAAATAACCAATCTTAGTTCCAGATTCATCGCAACATACTACATACATAACAACCTTTACAAGAAATATCAAGATGGAAGTGCTCATCAATTTCAGCCTCATCTCCTAAAAATCATGTTGGAACCTCTCTTTCCATATGATAGGCTACCCCTTTCAGGTCAAAGATAGCATGGTTGTTCATATCCTGGATAAATCATGTATGAAACTCTGGTAATATCCCTCCATCTAAAGGAAGCTATGCACCTCTTTCACGCTCTTAGGTGGATCCGAAGCTAACACTTCCTCAACCTTGGTTGGGTCCACAACCACTCCATTTACTGATATAACATGTCCCAGAAATTGGACCCCATGTATCTAAAACTGACACTTTGAGTGATATTTGTAAATCTAGTGCTCTCAGAGTACATATTTAACTATTCTAAAGTGTCTCATATTGTCACATACAAGACATATTTTAAAGTTATTTTTCATTTAATTTACATCCTTTCTTTGTTTTGGGGGTTTCCCTAGGTTTTAGGGAGGAATAGATGAGTATTCATGAATTGGGCCAAACCGTGAGCCCAATTCCCGATTAAAAAATAAATTTTGTATCTTTTATAACATTTTCATTTTTCAACATTTTTCATCCATTAAAATTAATAATTGACCTCCCCTTACCTATTAACACCACCAAGGGAATTTGGAGCTTTTAGAAATCCATAACTAGGGTTTATTTGGGTTTTTATCTAAGGGGTTGGGCCTGCCCGAAAGCCCAATTTCTGTTTTAAAAATAAAATTTGATTTTCTTATAACTTATTCAATATTTGGGATTTTTCGGTGATTCCAAGTCTCAACCAAGCCCAATTAACCCAGCCGCGCGTCTGAACTCTCTCCCACCTCTTTGGAGCTCTGGATAATCTCGATTTGGTGCCGAACTTCTTAGGGTTCCTCAAATCTCCCAGATTTGAAGAGGTAAAGTATTTCTTTCATAACTATCTCAATTATCAATATTTTTCCTCCATTCCAGTTCCTAAATGAGATAATACATCTTTTTCGAACGTACCCTAAATTTGGGCTCTTTTAAATTTCAGATACTAGAGTTTTGTAGTGATTACTTCAAGATACTTCAAGTAAATGAGCCATTTTCTTTCCTCTTTCAAATTACTTTGGGTTTAACTCATTGTTCTTAGGGTTTATTCGGTTATAATTGAGTTTACTAATTTCCAGAAACTAGGATTTTGAACCTAGGGTTTAACTTTGGGCTTTCTTGGCTAATTTGTGTGGTTTTAGGTTTGATCTAGTTCTCTCTTGGTGCGGCGGGGGTGCGATTTGATTTTCGCACAAAGATTCAAGGGTTTTTGTTAATTTGGTAGGTGATTCCATTGTGTGTGAAATTTTTGTGAATTATATTGCTGTTTTCATGGTAACATAATGTTTATTTCACTTTAATTTTTCTGTAAAAATTGGTTTTAGTTGCATTTATAATGCAAATGAATTTTAAGTTCCAATTTTTGGTGAAATTGGGGGTTTTTTCATTCAAATCTTTTATTGGTTCATTTTGGGATGCCCCATAACTGAATTTTTGGTTTCATTAAAATGTGTTGAACTGAAATTTTGTTTTAATAACTTAAAAGTGTTAATATAGTGTGAAAGGTGGATATCTTAAAGATCTTTGGGTGCAAAACAATGTGATGTTTTGAGAGGTTGTTTTATTGGAAATAAAATTGTTTTATTGTGTGTTTTAAATGGAATAAAATGTGTGTAGCTACTGTACAATTTGTTTGTGACCAGTAGTGATATTTTATATGAAAAAGGATTTGTGTTGTTTGCTGAAATTGTTTGAGCACAAAAAGGGGAAGCCCGGGTACCTAGGTGGGGCGGATTTGTACTAGTACGGCTAGTGGATCGGATGGGTTTTGTCCCTGTTCCACTTAGCATATGGATAACGACAACTCTAACTAAACTATTTGGATGATGATTGGGGATCACTAGGTTATTGTTATGTTCCCTACTAGTGGCTCGTGCACGAGAATGAATTTTTCTATGGTTACTCTACACCGAGGTACGGGGTACATAGGGCCTGAGACAACCTAGTGCTTAGGGGTGTTCCTGATTTTGATGCTCATTGGATTTGTAGTATTTACCCTTGTAGTGGGTTGTTTTTGGAAGTAATTTACAGTATCTCACATATCTATTTAATGTGCTAGCATTCTCAAATTCTTGGATTGAAAACTTTTTTCATTTGAAAGTTTCATTTCTTTAAATTATAACATTGTTTCACCTTGTGTATTAAAATTGCTTGTTTTGTTCACATTGTATTGCATGCTCTTTGGAATCATATGGTGGTATCCTATTGGGCTTAGGCTCACACCCTACTTACACCCCTTGGGTGTAAGTAGACCTGCTTATGCTTGACTCGGGTAAAGGGAAGGCTAAGGGTGATGGCGTTTCAGGATGTTAGTCCCCATCGTTGGGGCTGAGTTGCGGGGACAACTTGCGGGTGATGATCCCCTTGTCGTGTGGAGTCCATGGGGATGTATTTATGTTTTCATTATTTGTTTTTAGACCAATTTTAGTGTCTTTGAACATATGTATTCATATCTGGTTTTGTTAAGAATTGTTTAGCATGAAAATTTCAGATTCTAATAATTGATTGCTTTTTTTTATTTATGCTTTCATACTCGGGTAAATCGTTCCCAAACCAGATATGTTTGATACCCGGGCACTTGTGCCAACCCGTGGGGATAGGGAACGCCCTTTGGGCCTTACCACGGGCCGGGTTTGGTGCCATTAATGGTGGCAACCAGATCCGGTTCGTGAAAAAATGGTATCAATGGAGGTTAATGTTTTTGGGTTATATTGTTATTTTGGGATGAGTCAGGATAGACAGGAGCTAGGACTGTTGGGGATCTGGGTATTGGTTGTGAGTAGGGTGCCTGGCCCACACCTCTTATGACAGGCCTTGAGTCACCAGAGGATGTTGGAATTTACTGATTGACTTCACTTCTAGGTGAGACGTGTGGGCTGCATACCACATGTGGACATCAGGCAGATGTGGAGTAGTTGTTTCTTTTATTACAGGAATGTGTTTAGTTTATTTATATTTGATGTATTTGATTGCAATTTTCAGAATTGTGGTATTGACTATTATTTTGTGACTATTGCATTTTGTAGCAACATGCCTCCCCGGAAAGCTCCCACGCACCCACAGGAGGAAGCTGGAGAGAGTTCTCCCACACCGATTGATCAGAGGCTCGTGGAGGCTGTTGTTCGGGCTATCCAAGATTTGGGATAGGGACAAGCTCATGCTGTTATTCCTGTTAGGGCAGAGGAGAGAGGTCCTAGAAAAGATAAAGCACAAGAGTTTCTGAAAAACAAGCCTCCTGCCTTTCGAGGTAGCACAGAACCCCAGGAAGCAGAAGAATGGATCGAGAAGATCGAGCGTATGCTTGAGTTCCTGGAAACACCCAAGGAGCTTAGGGTGAAGTGTGACTCCTTTCTGTTGGAGGGTCCCAGCCGTAAATAGTGGGAGTCAGTGCTTCAGTCTGGGAAGAATGAGCAGATGCGCTAGGGAGATTTCAAGGTTGTCTTCAATGAACAGTATTTCCCTGAGGTGTTGGCTTATGCCAGGTCTAGAGAGTTCATGGAACTTTTTCAGGGGAATCTATCTGTGATGGAGTATGCCAACCGTTTCGCTGAGTTGGTTCGGTATGCTCCAGAAATTGTCTCTAATGAGTAAGCAAAGTCCCAGAGGTTTGAGAAAGGCTTGCGACCAGAGATATACTCCCAGGTGTTCTTGTTTATGCTGAGGACCTATGCTGAGGTTTTTGATTGGGTGTGCATGGTGGAGATTGATAGGAAAGGCAGGGATGGTTTCTATGGTTCAGTATCAGCAGTGGGCAGTGGTAGCTCCTCAGAGAAGAAAAGGAAGCGGGAGGATCATGTGAAGAAAGGAGGGGGTAGTTCAGGCCACTCTTCCAGGCAGTTTTCTTCTGTGGCTTCTGAAGTGATATCAGTCGTGTGCCACCAATGTGGGAGGGCTGGGCATATCCGACCAGCATGTCCTCTTTCCCTGAAGCCTTGTTACCAGTGTGGAGGTATAGAGCATTTGCAGCGCTTCTGCGGTGTGGCACGTCCACTCCCAAGTGGGGCAAGGTCAGTGGCTTCAAGAGGAGTGCCAGCACAGTCCGAGCCATCGGGGACTGGGGGATCTCAATTTGGTGGTCGTGGTGGTAGGGCTGGATCATCTTCTGGGCAGAGCCAGTTCAGGGCACAACCACAGACTAGCGGTCATCCTCAGGCAGATACTGGACATCTCCATGCAGTGGATCAGTCACCAGCAGGATCAGAGGCGGGACCGTCGACAGTTCGAGGTACCGTTATGATCGCATCTTCTATAGATACTGCTCTTTTTGATACTGGTTCCTCTGTTTCATTCATTTCTGGACATTTTGTGGACTTCCTGAATTTTCCAACTGAGTTGATGTCTTTTGCGATGGAGTTGGTGACACCGTTGGGAAAGAAGAAGGAGCAGGGCCTCAGGTGCCCCTCGTGTGCACTTTCTGTGTCAGGGGTCGAGATGGAGTGGGACCTCTTGGTCTTAGATATGGACCTTTTTGATGTCATAATCGGGATTGATTGGCTAGTACACTTATAGGAACACATCGATTGCTACAGACGGCGTGTGAGTTTCACGGCACCGGATGGGAGTCGTCAGGTTTTTCATGGAGAATGGGATCCACGATCAAGTCGCGTAGGGCCTCCACTCCCAAAGTTGGGAAGTGTTATCATCCAGTTATCTTCGCTTGTGCTAGAGGATGGTATTTCCCCTGAAGGTGCACTACCTCGTGTAGTGAATGAGTTTCCCGAGGTATTCCCTGATGATTTTTTTGGTTTGCCCCCGGAGCGGGATGTGGAGTTTTCGATTGATCTGGCACTGGGAACACAGCCGATATCTCTTCCCTCTTATCGCATGGCCCCCACCGAGTTGAAAGAATTAAAGATACAGCTGGATGACTTAGAATCCAAAGGATTCATTTGCCCGAGCGTCTCTCCTTGGGCCTCTCCTGTGTTGTTTGCAAAAAAGGCTGATGGATCCCTCCGGTTGTGCATTGACTACCGGAAGCTGAATAAGGTAACAATTAAAAACAAATACCCTTTACCCAGAATATATGATTTGTTTGATCAGTTGAAGGGGGAAAAGTGGTTCTCAAAGATAGACCTGCGTTCAGGGTATCATCAACTCAGGGTGAAGGAGTCAGATATCCCTAAGACAGCCTTCCGAAGCAGGTACGACCACTTTGAGTATTTGGTCATGCACTTCGGATTGACCAATGATCCAGTGGTATTTATGGCACTTATGAATAGGGTGTTCCATCAATATCTCGATTTCTTTGTTGTGGTGTTTGTGGATGACATTTTGGTATACTCTTGATCTGAGGAGGAACACGAACATCACTTGAGGATCGTTTTGGGTACATTATGAGATCACCGCCTCTATGAAAAGTTGTCAAAGGGCACTTTCTGGATCAAAGAGGTGAGATTTCTGGGGCATGTGATCTCAGAGCATGGAGTTTCAGTGGACCCTGAGAAAATTAGTGTAGTCATGTCGTGGGAGAAACCGAAGAATGTGTTTGAGATCAGGAGTTTTCTTGGCTTGGCTGGTTATTACAGGTGATTCGTTCGGGATTTCTCTCGGCTTGCTTCACCGATGAATTCCCTCACCCGGAAAGGGGTGAAGTTTGTATGGGGTCCAGAATTTCAGGAATCGTTTGAGGAGATGAAGAGGCGTCTGACTACCACCCCTGTGCTGATTTTTCCAGAGGCTGGAAAGGGATATGTGGTCTATTGTGATGCTTCAGGTATGGGTCTTGGGTGTGTGCTTATGCAGGATGATCATGTGGTCGCGTATGGCTCTCACCAACTTCGACCACAAGAAAATAACTACCCAACCCATGACTTGGAGTTAGCAGCGGTGATGCATGCTTTGAAGACTTGGCATCACTACCTCTTTGGGGAGAAGTTTGTGGTATACTCTGATCACAAAAGCTTGGCTTATATCTTCTCACAGAAGGACCTCAACTTGAGGCAACGTCACTGGATCGAGTACTTGCAGGGGTTTGACTTTGAAATTGACTATACCCCAGGAAAGGGTAATTTAGTGGCCGACACTTTGAGCAGAAGAGTTCCAGTTCAGGCTTTGAGGAAGTCTAGTGATGAGTGGACATTGATGGGTCTCTTTTCTCAGATGCATGTGGAGACTAGGGAATACAGTGGAGGGGAATTCTTGGCAAGCGTCCAGTTGACTCCTTCTCTATTGGAGTTGATTCAGCAGGAACAACCCAGTGATGATATTTTTCAGCGGTCTAAGCAGTTCCTTCATGGTGGGGAGACATCCTCTGATTGGTCGTCGTCTCCCGAGGGCATCTTGTACTTCAAGGGTCGTTCAGTAGTGCCATTATCTCTGCGGAAGGTGGTGATGCAAGATAGCCACCAGTCTCAGGGGGGTTTCCATCTGGGTTCCACTAAGATGTATTATGATGTTCGTCGGCAGTTTTGGTCGCCTGGTATGAGACGGGACATAGAAGACTTTGTTTCAAGATGCTACACATGTCAGCAGGTGAAAGCAGGGCACCAAAGGCCATCCGATTTGCTCCAACCACTACCCATTCCTACCTGGAAGTGGGAAGAGGTCGCCATGAACTTCATTATTAGCTTACCTCGTACACCTCGGGGTAATAATGCTATTTGGGTGGTGATTGATCGTCTGACCAAATCATCCCACTTCATTCGGATAAAAGATACAACTAAAGTAGATGAGTTGGGCCATTTGTATCTTCAGGAAGCGGTGATACTCCATGGTGTACCATCAGCTGTTGTCTCAGATAGAGACCCCCTCTTCACTTCTCTATTTTGGGAAGGCCTTCAGAAGGCCTTGGGGTATCAGATTAAGATGAGCACGGCATACCACCCACAGACGGGTGGTCAGATAGAGCGGGCGAATCAGATATTGGAGGACATGCTTCGTGCATGTGTCCTGGACTTTGGAGGTTCTTGGTATATCCATTTGGGATTGGTAGAGTTTTCTTATAATAATAGTTACCAATCCACGATTCGAATGGCCCCTTTTGAGGCGCTCTATGGTCGGCCTTGTCGGCCCCCCCCTATGTTGGGCTGAGGTAGGAGAGACTTCACTGTTGGGGCCGAGCCTTATGCAGGAGACTTCTGAGAAGGTCAAGTTGATCAGGAAGTGCTTATTGACAGCTCAGAGTCGTCATAAATCTTATGTTGTCCGGAGGCGTCGAGACCTAGAGTTTTCTGTGGGTGACAGGGTATTCTTAAAAGTGGCCCCTCGTCTAGGCCATCGTTGATTGGGGAAGCAAGGTAAGTTGATGCCACGGTATGTCGGACCCTTTGAGATCACCGAGCGTATTGGCAAGGTGGAATACAGGTTGGCCTTACCTTCTCAGTTGACGTCTATCCATGATGTCTTCCACGTCTCTCAGTTGAAGAAATACAATCTGGATCCATCCCATGTGTTGAGTTGGGAAGAAATGGAGATAGATCCTGACTTGTCTATCGTTGAGAGGCCGGTAAAAATAGTGGACTCCCAAGAGAAGATACTTTGAGGAAAGTCTATTCCTTTAGTCCGGTTTTTATGGCAGCATGGGAATGATACACATGAGACATGGGAGCGAAAGTCATGGGTCGAGGAAGAGTACCAATTCTTTTTTTCCAACCGAGATTCATGTTGACTTTCCAGGGCAGAAATTCCTCATGGTGGGGAGAATTGTCACATACAAGACATATTTTAAAGTTATTTTTCATTTAATTTACATCCTTTCTTTGTTTTGGGGGTTTGCCTAGGTTTTAGGGAGGAATATGTGAGTATTCATGAATTGGGCCAAACTGTGAGCTCAATTCCAGATTAAAAAATAAATTTTGTATCTTTTATAACTTTTTCATTTTTCAACATTTGTCATCCATTCAAATTCCTAATTTACCTCCCCTAACCTATTAACACCACCAAGGTAATTTTGAGCTTTTAGAAATCCATAAATAGGGTTTATTTGGGTTTTTATCTAAGGGGTTGGGCCTGCCCGAAAGCCCAATTCCTGTTTTAAAAATAAAATTTGATTTTGTTATAACTTATTCAATATTTGGGATTTTTCAGTGATTCCAAGTCTCACACAAGACCAATTAACCCTGACGCGCGTCTGAACTCTCTCCCACCTCTTAGGAGCTCCGGATAATCGAGATTTGGTGCCCAACTTCTTAGGGTTCCTCAAATCTCCCAGATTTGCAGAGGTAAAGTATTTATTTCATAAATCTCTCAATTATCAATATTTTTCCTCCATTATAGTTCCTAAATGAGATAATACATCTTGTTCGAACGTACCCTAAATTTGGGCTCTTTTAAATTTCAGATACTGGATTTTTGGAGTGATTACTTCAAGATACTTCAAGTAAATGATCCATTTTCTTTCCTCTTTCAAATTACTTTGGGTTTAACTCATTGTTATTAGGGTTTCTTCGGTTATAATTAAGTTTACTAATGTCCAGAAACTAGGATTTCAAACCTAGGGTTTAACTTTGGGATTTCTTGGCCAATTTGTGTGGTTTTAGGTTTGATCTAGTTCTCTCTTGGTGCGGCGGGGGTGTGATTTGATTTTCGCACGGAGATTCAAGGGTTTTTGTTAATTTGGTAGGTGATTCCATTGTGTGTGCAATTTTTGTGAATTAGCTTGCTGTTTTCATGGTAACTTAATGTTTATTTCCCTTGAATGTTTTTGTAAAAATTTGTTTTAGTTTCATTTATAATGAAAATGAATTTTAAGTTCCAATTTTTGGTGAAATTGGAGGTTTTTCATTCAAATCTTTTATTGGTTCATTTTGGGATGCCCCATAACTAAATTGTTGGTTTCATTAAAGGGTTTTGAGCTGAAATTTGGTTTTAATAACTTAAAATTGTTAACATAGTGTGAAAGGTGGATATCTTAAAGATATTTGGGTGAAAAACAATGTGATGTTTTGAGAGGTTGTTTGATTGGAAATAAAATTGTTTTATTGTGTGTTTTAAATGGTATAAAATGTGTGTAGCTACTGTACAATTTGTTTGTGACCCGTAGTGATATTTTATATGAAAAAGGATGTGTGTGTTTTTCTGAAATTGTTTGAGCACAAAAAGGGGAAGCCCGGGTACCTAGGTGGGGCGAATTTGTACTAGTACGGCTAGTAGATCGAATGGGTTTTGTCCATGTTCCACTTAGCATATGGATAACAAAAACTCTAACTAAACTATTTGGATGATTATTTGGGACCACTAAGTTATGGGTATGTTACCTACTAGTGGATCATGCATGAGAATGGATTTTTCTATGGTTACTCTACACCGAGGTACGAGGTACATAGGGCCCGAGACAACCTAGTGCTTAGGGGTGTCCCCGATTTTGATGCTCATTGGATTTGTCATATTTACCCTTTTTGTGGGTTGTTTTTTGAAGTAATTTACATTAGATCACATGTCTATTTAATGTTATAACATTCTGAAATTCTCAGATTGAAAACTGTTTTCATTTGAAAGTTGCATTTCTTTAAATTTTAACATTGTTTCACCTTGTGTATTAAAATTGCTTGTTTTGTTCACATTGTATTGCATGCTCTTTGGAATAATCTTGTGGTATCCTATTGGTATTAGGCTCACACCCTACTTACACCCCTTGGGTGTAAGTAGACCTGCTTATGCTTGACTCGGGTAAAGGTAAGGCTAAGGGTGATGGTGGTTCGGGATGTTAGTCCCCATCGTTGGGGCGGAGTTGCGGGGATGACTTGTGGGTGATGATCCCCTTGTCATGTGGATTCCATGGGGATGTATTTATGTTGTCATTATTTGTTTTTTGACCACTTTTAGTGTCTTTTAACATATGTATTCAGATCTAGTTTTGTTAAGAATTGTTTAGCATGAAAATTTCAGATTCTAATAATTGATTGCTTTTTTTTATTTATGCTTTCATACTCGGGTAAATCATTCCCAAACCAGATTTGTTTGATACCCGGGCACTTGTGCCAGCCCGTGGGGTTAGGGAACTCCCTTCGGGCCTTGCCACGGGCCGCGTTTGGTGCCATTAATGGTGGCGACCAGATCCGGTTCGTGACACGTATTCTCCTAATTGGACACCAATTATGCAAGGATATCATCGATGAAGACTATGACGAACAGGTTTAAGAAAGGATGAAATATCCAGTTCATGAGTCCCATGAACACTTCTTGTGAGTTATTTATGACAAAGGGAATCATTAATTACTCATAGTGATAGTACATACATCTAAATGTCGTCTTCGGTATATCCACATCCATTACTCACAATTAGTTATAACCTTACCTGAGGTCAACCTTTGAAAACCATCATTACCCTCTCAACTAATTGAAGAGGTAATTGATCCTCAGTAGTGGATAATTTTTCTTCACAGTCATCTAGTTCATGCAGTTGTAGTACACACGTAACTTCAAGCTATCATCCTCCATCTTGGAAAACAAAACTGGGGCTACCTAGGGTGAAACACTGTGTCTAACAAACTTCTTCTTTTGTAAGTCCTCCAACTGCACCCTCATCTTACAAAGCTATGTGGGAGCCATATGATATGATAGAATGGATACCAGTGTTTCCCTAATGTGTAGATCAATTCAAAAGTATATCTCTCTATAGAGAGGTAATCCTAGAATATCCACATAGAACACGTCCCCATACTCCACTACCACTACCGGGAACTGAAAACTCATAACATATACTACATCAAGGGTTATTATTTACATCTAATGAGTAATAAATTTCACCCTCCTGTAAATAAGTCCATCTTACACTACATAGGTTTCCCTTTCACCCATAAAGAAAAACTAGGTTTCACCTCTATGGATTCACCACATCCTCTACCTAAAATAGTCAATCTAAGCATGAACTGTAAATAATCAGTCCATACCTAAGATGACATTGTAAGGCCTCATCATTGTTATAAAGAGATCTAAATAGAAACTATAACCTCCAAAAGTCAATTCACATAATCTACATAAGTATGTGATAAGTGAGTCATCTCTAGTAGAAGTCTCCAAGCACAAGGGTTGAGCCAAGGGATCAACCAAAATCTCCAAGTCTCAAACCAGATAGGTATAAAGAAAGAAATGGATAGAAATTGTGTCTATAAATACTGTATCTAAGGTATAAAAGAGACATATTATACATTGAACCATTCCTAGAGCCTTTGGTTCAAAAAACTTGACCACCTTTAGTCCCCCCATCCTCTATCTCCCTAAGCCTGGAATGGACCACCTGGGGGTGGTCGTGGAAACAAGTCAAAACATCTACTACCTATAGCTAATCTCTCAAATCCTATACCATATATTACACCTTTAGAACTTGTTTACTCCTATCATTTACTCTCCCTTGAAGGCCTATCCATATTCTCCCTATCATCTTAACAAAGGGTCATAAATCTCGAGCAAGATGCCCACTTTTGTCACTTGATTAACACCACCTATCTCTAGGCTGATAGGACCCATCCTGTGTGTCATGAACCATACACCCTCCATCATGGGGAATCCTTCTAAAATGTATTGCCCGTACATGTCCCTAATACTAAAATCGAATCCCTGCTACTAAGGTTTCTACTTCTGTGGTCCCACTACCAACAACCACTAGTTTTGTTTACTCACCCAAAAAAAATATCAACCACCAAATCTCACCATAGCACCCCAGCATAGGTAGGAATTCATAAAAGGATTTAAATGAATCATATGACTCTACGTTTTCCTGCTAAAAGGTCCAATCATGAAAAAAATGATCTTGAACCATATCCATAAAGTACCTGGAGAGGTTTATAAACCTCAATGAATACTCATCTAATATTTTTCTACCTTGTTGAAGATATAGAACCTCCTGGATACATTCATCCCTTAGAGTAACTAGAAAGAACCCATCTTTAAAAAGGTTCTCAAAATTTGACCATGCTAGAGTTTCCTCATCATAATATTGGGTCATCAAACCCCACCATCATCCTATTGATCCATTAAGAAGGATCACCAACAGGACTACCATATGTTCTACTAGTGTCCTGACTAGATGGAAAACTCATGTCACCACCTCAATCTAGTACTCATATGCTTGTGGGTTGGGATCACCTTAGAATGTGAGGGGTCTATACCACTGAAACTCATGAAGTGAGGTCATCCTACACACCTCTTCTATTAGTAATTAGGGTACTGTATGCTTCTCAAAAGGTGGTAGTATAGCTGGTACACCACCTAGAAGTAACATCACAAGAACTGGTCCCCATATTGATGTCTCATCACTAAGGGGGTCATCCTCATGATCTTGATGTTGAATCCTAGCTGGAATATGTCATGGAGTCATCCTAAAGGTAAAAAAGATGTACCATGGTTAATGAGTATATCTGGAGACCTAAATTAGGTTATACATGGAAACCACAACCCACTACTATATGATGTATGTACCATTGTTTTACCTAAAACCAGTGTTATCATATGTTGAGTAGAAAAGTGGGTTATCAGAGTCATGGTGTATGGATACATCAGTTGTCTCCCTAACATACGAGTCTCTGGCTTGAAATCTGAACTCAAAACACTTAACACTTCTTCCCCAAACAAATATCATATAATTAGATACTAATGTAGAACTTATTGCCTCTGATACCACACTATCATGAATCTTCCCAATGGGACCCATGTTGCGACTCCACAAGTCCACCTTCAATAGGCCAAGGGTTGGTGACTAATGTTCAATAGGTATATTCCTAACATGGGAGTCCTTAGTCTAAGTAGTTGTACACACACACATCTCTAAGACCATAAAATGATAAAATGTTAAAACATTGAATAACCATGCATGTATACATCTAAGTACCACATCTAGAATATGACAAGAAGTAAAGGAATGTAAACAGATCCAAATAAAATCTCACAACAAGGAGTCTGATAACAAGCCCATCCTGAAAGTAAAAAATAGGGACTACTATCATGATACCTTTGGAACACAACTCAGTCTGTCCAGTCTCACTAATCACCATCTGGTCCTAGTCCATCTTGGAATCTGTCAAAAGGTTGACCGTTTTCACAATACACAACACATGTGGGAAAATATCATGTAGGGATGAGTATAAAAATATCCATTAGGACAACCTGAAACCATATATAATACATAAAATGAATAATAGTAATCTCTATACATATATATGTCTACAATGAAAATAATAACAACATCTATATATACTCAACTAAGACACACAATATAAAGGTAAGTCCCGACCATAATTTCATCCTAGGATTATATCTTGAAGGTTATACAAAGAACTAATCTATGAGAACAAACTCTACGAGTTTGATAAGACAGATGATGTCTTCCCAAGAGGTAGTGATTGTTGGGTCTCACCATTAGAAGTATACGCAGGAAGTATAAAGGGATATGATACACAGACGAGGATCACACCCAAGGTCATGGGGTATACCAATAACTCAATATGGATTAAAGTTCTAAGTAGAGGATTGGTGCCTGTATAGTGTTGGTCATGATGATACCAAGAACTGCAACTAGGGCATAAATATGAATAGAGGGTCTCACTTTGGGCCTCATGTAAGTATTCCAACAACTCTATCCAAGAAGTCCTACTGAAGGGATTAATGTACTATATATAGGAGTAAATTCCAAACTAACACTAAGGAATGGATATTGGGAACACACCCTAAAGAAACTTTTCCAAGATACAGATTACAAGGGATCAAATCCAACTTTAAGTGATACATCCATGTAGTATAGGTACACACAGTGTCCCTTAGACCTCAGGTCCTACCCATATAAATGGAAAGTGTTTATGTCATGTCCATGTAATAGTACAAGGTGTGAGGCTACCCATGTAATTCATCCCATTTACCAATACATGGGTATTCCCGTGTACACCTGGCTAAGCTGTGTCTGTGTAGGAGTACACAGCATGCACATGGTCGTGTAATCTCAATTTGTGTCTGTGTACTCTCTGAGGTGTACTTATAGATAACAAAAAGGGTACACATACCATGGATTAAGATCACACTCCATGTGATACTTATATTTCCCTTGGAAACCTTATCTTTCATTGAGAGGGGCCCACATGACTTTTATCTCCACCTTAAATTCCATTTACTGTGGAAGTTTCTAGAATCTTAGATCTAGAACCCACATTATTTTCTGGTCCTCTGGCCAAACTTTTGTCCTATCCCTTCACCAAAACCAAGGTATATCATCATATTAACCGCATAATCATTTAATATCGAGGATCATCCCTTGAATCCACTCAAAAAAATAGATATTTATGTCTTTCTTTGTTGCGTGTTGAAGAACACAAAAATTGGTATCTACGTCATTTGATCCACTGCCATTTCCAACATCGCAGCCCCATCATGTCATGTTGATCCCATCTATAAAATATTCGATAGTTTTCATAAGAAATAGGTTCACAATGATAGATTCATCAGTAGATGTTGAACCATAAGTCAATGAACAACGCAAATAATGAACAGAGAAAATCAGGGGAGAAAAGCATAATGAACAATCATGAGGAACAGACCTCGGTCAATGTTATTATTGACCTATATTCATTTTAATTATAATGAAGGATGAAGATATAATCCAATAACTACAAATAAATTCTCCCAATAAATCCCCACAATAATATCATCTCACAAAATGGATGATTCTCAAATCAAACTTTTGGTTGATTAGTTCAAGTTTATCATAGAAATATGAATGTGGAAAGAAATAAAAATCAAAAAACATCTTACCTTGAGATGGATAGAACAATGATGAATAACAATCTTGCGTCATCATTATTGATGATATCTTTTAATCTTATTTCACATCGATCGCTGATATTCGATTTGGTTTATGTTCTCTTGAGAGAGAGTCTACAACACTCTCTCTATGAGATCTCCAATGGCACCAGGGTTATGTAGATAACCTTAGAATTCCATCATAATAGTATACTTAAATAAATTCCTGTAATTGTGTCAATGAAATAAAAAATAAAATAACTTATTTTATTATTTTATTCATTTAATGCTCATGATTACTTTTTCACAAACACCCCGCGCAAACAAAGGTTATGTCGTGCATAGGGTAAAAACCATGTTCTGAACTCAAGGGTGACCTTGAATTTCTTACATGAGCCCCATTTTAGAAATTATCCCACTTTTTTAGAAAACATATGCACACATTCTATTTAATATATTTAATATTTTTCAAACATATATTCTAGGAACACTGGGCCTCAGAATCTTATGTTGTCTCTATGTCTAGACTCAAAAATAATCCATACAATATCCAAAAATAATACATGGAAAATAAGGAGTCATTAAATCCTCCTGTATTAATTGGATATAATAAATTGTATTTTATTCTCACCATGTTTTATATCATCATATCTTCCATGACACTCCACTTTCCTTTTACTTTCCCCATAATAATGAGAGTTTCTAGTTGATATCTCTACTTTAAGATAAAAATAAACAATCACTTTAGAGATATTAAAGTATATTATGGTAAATTCCCATAAAATACAAGTATTTAATCCAATTAATATTCTATTCATCCATCCAATATTAATAAATTTTATTGATAAGGGGGAAAACCACAAAAAATCATGGGTGTCTAAAATAATAGATCCCAAGTGCATTATCTCTAACAAGATTAACACACCCCGAGGGGGAGGGAACCTATGATAGTAAAAGTGTTGTATGTTTTGTGAAGAGTATAAGGAAATTAATTAATGAAAATATCTTATTGAACTATTATAATTCAATAGAGTCCACTACCTCCCTTTTCATGTTATTCTTAATGAGATTCCACCACTGTTCAGCATCACTTTCTAAATGCTAGACGGTTAAATTGACATTTTTATACTCTGAGAACTAAATAATGAAAAATATTGTTTCCATCTCATTGAACCTCTACTGAGTAACCAATGGATTATAAGACATGCTAAAAGAGGGTGGGTATTACCTCATGAATGGATTTATAGTTATTTTATACTTCCTTAGTGTGTTCAGGAGTTAAAAATGATTTACTTTGTTTCACACGACTTGAGATAGTTGGTTGAGAATTTCCATGAGGTTTTTCATCCCATATCTGATCTCATTTGGCTTCCCCTTGGGGCAGTCTCCATATTTTCCATTGTACCTATTGTTAACTCAGTTTTTTTAGGATACTACCATTACCTTAACTAAAATAAAATTAGTAATGAGTATTCTTAAGTTATTTAATGTACATATAAGTACATTATAATCTTAAAAGGTTTATTTCATAAATGATGTGCCTATGTCATCCTATGAATCTATAGATTTCAATATAGGTTATCCATGGTTAGTTTTCTAACTAAACTAGTTATATATTCAAATAATTCAAAATGGAATATAAAGAGAATATAAATTAACCAAATCATATCCCCCATGTGTACAATTAGTCCTATTTTTTGTTCATCGGCTGATGATTGAGTTAATACCCAATACCCCCTTTTAGGGTTACTACCCCTAGGTATATTTATTCCAAATCCTACATCCACTTATAGTATCCAAACAGGGAGTTAATTGATATGAAAACCACACAATATTTATATTACCTAAATTTTATGATCTTATCTTATACTTAGAATTATCCATTAGACATCTCTCTGGGGTTTTCATTAAATCATTCTAAACTAATCCTAAAAAAATTCAACAAATCAGAAAAAAAAAATAACTAAACCCTTCTTTGATACCAACTGAATTGAACATAACTAAAAACCCATAAATATAAAAATAATTTCCTAAATTACATAATAAATCTCAAAAATAGTTGCAAAAATCGAGGACTAAAATGTTTAGTGGTATGGAAATTGGCTAGATTAGCATATTATTTTACAAAAATTTTAAACATTACTCAATAATCACACTCCTCTAGACCCTTTTATAGACATATCACATGATATTATCATCTTTATAACTTAGTGTGTGAAAATATAAGAAATACGTGATCTCAGACACTCAATAAAGGAAAACATATCAAAATGTATCATAACATGAACATGATGGATAATATGCGAAATATTATAAATATCTTATTAAAAGATCTTAATACCATAGATGATAATGATAAAATATAATATAGTAATATTAGATCATTAAAATATCACAAATAAAGCATAAAAGTTATGACATGGCTCAAAATACGTCTCAATAATCATAAAACATGAGGAAATGACATAAAAATGGGGAATATTTTAAAAATAAAACATAACATGAAAAAATGGAATATCTTGAAAATGAAAATAACGTTGGGAATATATAATAACTAGAAAAAAAACTTAGAAATATGACACAACCATAATCATAGGAATTTTTTGTGTGAAAAAACTCATTATTCCCATTCCTATATGAATAAACTCATTATGTCTATACCTAAAAATGTGAGCAAGATCATTATTTACACACATGTTTAAACAAATAATTATTTAAATGAATGGATATATCATGAGAAATAAACTTAAACCAATCCAATGGAAAGTAATATATAACCCCACCCTCCATTATCCATACATATGTGTACTACATAAAATCAATCATCATCATATCTTAAAGGACCCATGGAAAAAAGAATGAATTTAAAAAAATTATAACATAAAATAAACTTATAAAAACATATAATATCAAAAATATCATTTTTTAAATATTAATTTTATCATAATAAATTATATAGGGTGATCAAAACTTTACTTCAGGAGAGATAAAACTTGGAGAAAAATATAAGTGAAAATAAAAAGGTTTTCAAAAAAACTTTTAAACATTGTTATAAAACATGAAATGGAATTACTTTCAGAATAATTGGAAATATAATAATTTTTAAAGAAAATTTATTATAAATAGTTCCAAATAAATAATCCTTATGAAGAAAAAAATCAACATAATAAATCTATAGTGGCAGATAATGAAAATAAATTCCCTTATTAATCTTTTTAGATAGTTTTAATTAAAAAAATATACATCATAGAAACATTGAAAGACTTACATTTCATAAAATTGGTAAAATAAATAATAATAATATAAATTACAAAAAAATTGGATCTAATTATAGAAAAAACTTTCTATGGATAAAATATGGACATAGAATAAAATAATAATTGGTAAGAATGGGAGTTATTATTACCAAAATTATACTTTAATTTTGGAAAAAAATTATCTAAGAAGTTTTTATTAATGATGAAATTTAATTTCACCATATAACAATAATAAATGCTACATAAAATAGGGTAACGATAGGATCAAAATAATCTTTAAAAGAATATTCAAGTAATAAATACTATGACCTAATGATTTAGAAACTGAGTTGATGAAACCATTACTATAGAAAATCGAAAACATTACCATTTAAATAAAATTAATTAAAGAAATTATTTCATTAAATTACATTCCTAGAACCTTTTATGTGTATATTTTTATAGAATTATAATAAAACATTAACTAAAAAATCATGCCCTTTTTACTAATGGGAATATTTTCCCACTATGAGAGAAACTGCTCAGTCCATAATGAGTCTTCAACATCTCTCACAAATTCTCCACATATGAAACATTTATACATAATACAAAATTATATTATATTAATAACCTATGGGTTGTAAACAAAATAAAGGGGTTATATCATATTCTCAGTAAGGATAAACATAAGTGTTAGCAGCCAAATATCATAAGTGATCATAAGATGAGCATATGGGTATAATAAAGATAAGTAAGATACTTATAACCAACTAAGAATGGATCATAAATCTTGAACAAGGATTAGAATATCAAAATACATGAATCAAACGAGTTTTTAAATATAAGTCAATAAACATGATCCATTAGATTATAATCATAGGAACTTGCCTTTGAAATATAACCTTCCCTTGAAAACTATCATAACAATGAACATTGGAAAAAAATAAGTATTGTGAAATTATAAATTTCTGAAAAAATAAATTTTTCACACTTCTTATTGTTAATAAGAAAAAATTTCATACTTTATGTTATGAATGAACAAAATGTCCATGCTTCATATTGCGAACAAATAAAATGTGAATTATTTATGTTGTAAACAAATAAAATGTCTAAACTTATCATCCTTGTATTGTTAGATATAAATCCTTAAAAAATTATTGGAGGAATATATATTACCCCACCCATCAATAATCTAAAAATATGTGTTTTACTTGAAAACAAGAATTCATCTTATCATAAATAACCCATAGAAAAAATAATGGTCTTTTGGACCTTTCAAGAACATCACAAAACATGAACTTAATAAATAAATGGATATCAAAAATAATATTTTAAAAAGTAATAATATATATGTGGTGATCAAAACTTTACTTCATGAAATATAAAACTTATATGGTAAATAGAAGTTAAAATACAGATGTTTTCATAAAACCTTTTAAAACATTATCATAAAAGATTAATTATAAATAAATTTCAAAAAACATTTTGTAAATGGAAAGAAAAGACTTTTTATAACCTTATTATAAACCATTAAAAATAAAATAACCTTTAAAAGGAAAAAAATTTATCAAAAAAATATGGTGTGGAATAAAAAAATTGAAAGAATGGGAAACCATTAGAATATTTTTATATGCCTTTGTTAAAAACCCACATTGTAAAAAAAAGGTAATAAAACATCCATTTTAAAATATAAGAGTTAAAATATATAATTTACATGAATAATTAAATATTTGGGTTTCAAAATAGGAAAAGAAAAACATTTTTTGGAATAATTAACATGGAAATGAAGGAAAATCCATCTTTAAAGGAGATGATATTTTTTCCCTAAAAATGTTGCACTTTTAGGAGAAAGAAATTCATCATTAAAGTATATTTAGGGTAAAATTTTAATTTTTCCCATAGATAAAATATGAAATTTATTATTAAATAGTAAATATAATGATTTATCAAACATAGAAAAAATATGCTCAAGGGAAAACATTTTAACTCAAAGAAAGGAATTTTGAGTTAACCCAATCCCTTATTGATTTCATAATTCATGAAGAAAAATAAATTTAGAAGGTATTTATGTGGAATAAATGAGCATTCAGAGAAAAAAAATATATAAATTACCACATAGTTCAATAAAAGGTAATAATTTACCCAACTTATATGAAATAAGTTCAAGAAAAACAATTGTAACTCAATGAAAGATAATTGAGTTTCTAAAAATAATTATGGTAATGAAAATGTATGAATAAGTGGGTTACCAATAAATTTAAATTAAACAATCATGAAATGAGATATATTAATTATAATTTAATTTAATATGGTTGTGAAAACACAATATAAAATAAATTATGGGGCTCAATATCAAACATGTCTCATGGATTTGAAAATACGACAAAGAAACCCTTATCTTTAATTCCCGCTTAGTTGATCACATTATAAACTCATGTATAACAAACATAACCATATGAATCACATATTTAAGAACCATATTCAAGTATATAAACTTTGATAACCTTAATTTACAATTATTTCCTATATATATGTTAGTTCTTTATTATCTATTTTCAATATCAGGAGTGAGTAATCTTGATCGTTTTAAACTAGTTTTGTAATAGTGGTTTTATTATTCATTCATATCCCAAATTTCATAATTCCTAGATAATATAAGGTAAATTAATTTATGTATTATTATAGTTTATAATTTTATAATTTCATTCTATGATATTGTTTCTTAAGATCATTAATGTTGAATTTGGTGATAAGTTTGTTTGATGATTCTTAGTTATTAAAGGGTATTTTCTTAAATAATTATCAAAATAATTATATTAATATTCAATATAAAATAATATTTACTTATTTATATCAAATATTTAAAGAAATTATATTCTCATATTCATCCATGACGTAAATCTGTAGCACTGTTCAATTATGTGGTCAAACCAACCCAGACATGAATAGACCATGATTAATGGACTATTATGTTGTGTTTCAGTTATAATGTCATTATAATATAATCATGAAAATAATATTTATTGTTTATTAGTGCGTTATATCATAATTTTAATGAATTATAATAATAAGGTAACCAATATAAAGTTATTTCATAGTATTAAGAAATCATTTTTTATCTCAGAATGCTCTTTTGGATGGTTGAATTTAACAAGGTTGTTTTTTATCAAATTGTTAATAGGTTGTCCAATTTTTCATTAACAAACCATAAAAATTTAATATAAATCAATTTTTTTTCATTAAAAAAATCTCATTAACATCCATTTAATTCATTTATGAAAATAAAAATATGGATTTCTCATTCTATGGAGGTGCCTGTCTACACGTAAACATGGATGATGATTTCATTTTCCATAGAATAGGGAAAATGAATAATATAGTTTATAATTTTAGAATCTAAAATATTTCATTAAAAAATAATTGTATTTTAAATTAAATATTAATACCATCCTTTTAAATATATTGAACTAAAATGAACATGTTACTTCTTGGAGGCACTAGTTCGAACAACGCATGGTTAACATATTCATTTTTCTTAATAGAAAAGGGAGAAAGGTGGTTAATGATTATTAAATAATTATAATAACATACCAGTATATTAATTATACTCATATTTTCATTTTAATATGATTTAATATAATTCTATGAAGTAGTTCACAAAAATAAATTGAAATGAAAAAGAAGTAGTTGAAAATGTATACCTCACTACTTGAATTATCTCTTTTGTGATAGGGGTTAAGCCTTTGAGGGATGATCTTTTGAGAATACCATAACCTATTAAAAGAAGATATAAATGCAGAGGACTATTTTTCATAGTTTTTGTGCTGAAATTAATGGGTTTTTTTGTGTGGGTAATTGAGGAGAGGAGTTCCTCTTTTATAAATGAAAAGGGACGGAATTTTTGTAAATATCGAAAACAGCCCAATAATGGGAAGTCACTCTCAAGAAACGTTGATCCAAAATTGAGAAATAATGGATTAGTGAAAATATAAGGTTCATATACACCTCATCAACTCAATTAAAAACATGGTTTTAACATGTTATTCCCTTTACCTCTTAGGTTAATCATTTTTACCATTTTGGTTTTCACTGTAATAAGTAGTTTTTACCTAGGTAATATATCATTTATGTCTAAAAATAAAATCGGTATTATTACATAATTTGGAAATAATGATTCCAAATTTTAAATTAATTTAACAAGATTAAATTTATAAAACTAATAAAAAAATTTAAAATAATGAAAGTATATTATATTAAAAAAATTAAAAATATAACTTAAGTTAGAAAATGTCAAATATGGGTTTTTAAAATAAAACCAGAATTTTTAAAATTATAAATTATATTTTTGGCATGGAAAATTGTTTGATTAATTACTAATTCATAATTATATGCTAATAATTTCATAAATCCATTTTATTTTTAGAAATTATATTTTTCATTATTAACCTAAAAATCAATCCTTTTAGAAAAATCACAAAAAATCATCTTAAGATAATATCACCCAGATAAATCTAAAAAATTATTTATTTTCTAAATATTATAATTATAACATTTATAAATAATCTTTTAAATAAAAATACCATATATAATGAAAAACTGCTTTTATTAAAAAAAACCTTTTAAACTTCGAGTGTTTTTAATCTTATTTCATATAGAATTATAAATAATTTTTAATTTATATATTATTATATTACCTATAATAATAAACTTTTATTTATGATCAATTTAATTTATTAAAATACAACCCCCTCCTAAATAGTTCTTCAAAGGGATCATTTTTCTAATATTAATTAATGAAAATAATAATATAAAACAATTTTAATTAATTATTATAATTTTAAGACTAATTGTTATATTATTCATTAAATTTTAATATTTCATGGTTTTTTAGTTGGTTTTTTCATGTAACACAATCCATTTAAGGTAGTATTAATTTAAATAATCCAAAATCTTGATTCGTTAGACTTACAATGTTAGTAACTTTAAAATAAAACCTCTTAAAGGATATGGTTTCACATTAAAAATTAAATAACATGAAAAATTATAGGATCTTCATAGGAAATATTAAGGGTTTATTAAATACATGATTAAAAATAAAACACATTGTATAATAAAAAGTATGCCTTGAGGGGTAAAATTTTGTGACAAGAACCCCTTGTCATGAATTCCCACTTAGTAGATAATAATATAAACTCTTGTATAAAAAATATCTTAATCACCTTTTTATTAAACTTTTTAATATCCATAAAATTTTATAAAATTCTTTTATAAAAATTACCTTCATGTATTTTAGTTATTTATTATCTATTTCCAATATGGGGTGTGAGAAATCTTGATTGTTTTGAACTAGTTTCCTAATAGCAGTGTTGTTATACATTACTCTCCAAAATTTCATCATTAATAGATAATATAAGGTACTATAATTTATTTTTTATTATAGTTTATAAATTTATAATTTCATTATATGATATTTTTCATTACAGTTCTTATAGATTAAATTCGTGACAAGAATGTTTTGATGATATTTAACAAATGAATAGTGGTATCTTAATTAATGAGTTTAATATTAATGTTGATATTATAGAACAAAAATAATATCATGTTTTACTTATTTATATCATATATAATCATTAATTAAGTTCCCATAGTGATCCATGATATTATTTTATATAATTTTTCAATTAGATGGTTAAATCAACCCAAACATGAACATAAAATAATTAATGGATGATTATGATTATGAAAGTGGTTTATTTTGGAATAATATTATTATTATAGAATAATAATGATATTATTTAGATACATTTAGGTTTTTGAATCAATTTTTTAAAGGTTTTCATAAATAATAAATAAAATATGTAAAAAACAAGATATGTTTCTTTATGGAGGCGTTAATCCGCACAACACACAGTTAACGTTCTTGTTTCTCGAAGAATGTAAGTGAAAATGGTGGATTATAAATTTTATCTTAATAATAATTATATTACATATTTTTTATTATTATTCAATTTTACCATTATAATTAGAAAATATAGGTGGCAGGGAAAAATGGAAGTCATCGAATCATGGAAGTGGTGGTCTACACAACATATAGATGATGATTTTGTTTATCATAATAGAAAAGAGGAGAGGTGGATAATAGTTATTACCTTAACATAGTAAAAATTAGTATGAAAATTTTATTTATTTCATTATATAGTAATTGTAAAATTATTTTTTAAGTTAATAAATAAAATAAATTTATTTTAGGAAAAGATAGTACTTATGTTGAGAAATTTGGATTTCCCTTGGAAGACTCCTTGGAAATATAGGTATTCAGGCAATATCTTGTAACCTTAGTCTCAATTAAATAAATAGGGTTATAAAGAAAATATGATTTTTATATTTTTATATGGAAATATAATTTTTTAAATTTTCTTGAATGAGTGGTGAGAGGCCCCATTTATAAGTGGTGAGAATTGTATTTTTGTAAATATTTCAACTAAATATAAAGATAGCACATGAATCACATGTAAAGTGACTCCAAAAATGTGAAATAAGGGATTTTAGGATTTTTTAAGTTAATTAATATCTCAAATATTTAATTTTAAAAAAATAACATATTTAAAGACTATTTGCTTCTTGATTTATTACTTTTAATATTTTAGATTTTATCGTGGTAACTAGTTCTTAACTAAGTAATAAAATTTTAATTTCCTCAAAATAAAACATAACTCATTATACAACATTGGAATAATTATTCCAAATATGAAATAAATTTTATCATATAAAATTTATATATATAATAAAAAATAATTATAAAATTCCCGTACGTAATGTGTAAAAACCCGTTTTTAGAAAAAGTGTATATTTAAGCTAATATAGTACAATTTATGGTATAATTATCCATTTCCTTAATTATCATGATATAAATTATTATATTATAAATAAATAAATTTTATGTGTCCTTAAAATAAATCCAAAACCAAATTTTTCCAAAATAATATTCAATTAAAAGTAAAGACCAAAAATGGTTTCTTTTATTGGAAAATATTACTTATATTTATAAAATATAAAATATATATTTTATAAATTCAGAATAATATTTTAAAAATATATAGTTTTACTCCTTAAATAAATATTTTACCAATTAAAAGGTTTTAAAAACTTATGTTTCGTTCTTATAGAAACATACGGTCATTAAATTTTCATTTTTGGGAAAACAGTACTTTTCATTATTTAAATAAAAAAAATATTTTATAAAAATTCCAATAATTAATACTAATACTACCTATAAATTATAATTTTAAAAATGATAAAAAAAATATAATTCAAATTCAAAAATTTATTTATCTATTTTTTAAATTAAAAACTATATATAAAGAAAACCTCTTTTATTGAAAAATAATCAAATGTTTAGGCTTTAAGTGCATGAATTTCTAAATAATTACTCTATTTTATATATTATAGTTTTTATTCTTTCTCTAATTTTCTTATATAATAAGTGATAGATCAATTTAGTTTTGTTTCACATACAATATAAGTTACTCACATGGTAGTTTATTAAGGAAAAGTATTTACTAAAATTATGGGACATTACACGCCATGTGGAAATTGAGGAGATGCATACAGAGATATGAATATGAGCTGGTGGATAGAGTTTCCATGATGACTATTATTATTTTTATATTTATTCTGATAAATGATTTAATGATCAATATATCATCAATACACATCATACAACTGGAGACTAAAGGATCGTGATTCATAGACTAGGTGGTTTACAACTATGGAAAGTGAGATTAGACTAGATGATAGTCAAATATAGAGAGGATATTTGATTCCTTTCCTAGAACCACTTTATGTATTAACTCTCTATATACTACTTGTTTGAAAATAATTAATTCATCATTTCTTATTCTTGTTAATAAAATGATATTTGTATATATTTTTATTGAGGAATAAGACTGAACTAATGGTCTTATTGAACACTAATCATGAAATTTATTTTTATTTAGGATTTCCTCCCTTATTTTACTTCTTCTTGGTAAAAATATTTTTCAAATGTCTGAGAACCAATGATAGTTGAGTTTGAATATAATTTTCTAAATTGTTAACAATGATTTTTTTAATCTTCTATTGATAAATTTTAAAATAAAAATAAGGAAATAACACCATGGTTGAGCGATAGTTCAGTCTACATTCTTTCATCCACTCATAATTTTTTGTTTTGTTGATTTTCAAAGTTAAAATATTATAGATTTCAAACTTCAATTGTATGTTCCTTAATAAATTGAGTGGGTAATATTTTTAGTGGATGTTGGTAAAATTCATCTCACGTGATTGATGAGATTTAAGAGTTATCAATCAATTAAAATTCCCATTATTCTTCCAAATTTTATTCAAAACTCACTTCTCGTTTTACTCTGTGTTAAAATTTTACTTCCTATTTGCATTATCATTGTTCACTCACCCATTTTCACTATCATCGTCATCTTCATCAGCTCATAATTATTGGGATTTTTTCTTGTTTCTTTTTTTCTCCCTTGTCCACTCAAACATATTTTCAATCCTTCCCTTTTGATTAAACTTACCTATCAATATACTAGTTTTAAGTATGATTACTAACAATTAATTTTTTTCAAGTTTAACGATGATTCGACCAAAATTTCTAGTGTTGTTGTTAGAGAAGGAAAAAATGAGTATTTGGCCAATAGGTACATGGGTGTGATGAGACTGGTCATTGGGTTATCTATGTGGAATTTTAATACTGTTGAGAGGGTAAATCTAGTTTTATCTAGTTCTTTTTAAAATGCCATATTTTATATTCGTATATGGTATTGGATAGATTCAAGATGTTAAATCAGTCTTTGGATGGTTTTGATGTGATTCAAGGGTGTTTCAGATCATTGGTGTGTTAGATTTCAGGGTGAGAGAATGAAAAATGGGAGTAGTTGGTGATCTAATTGGTGGATTACACTGGGAGTCCAGTTTGGAATTTAGTGCGGTTGTTTAGAAAATCTTGTGATTCCTTCATGGATTTAAGCATCATGATTATGTGATGACATTGTACATCAATGGGTACAAATAAGAATCTTCAATAATGTCAACCATATTATGTTCAACTGATGTTTTTTTATGTAATTGGACTGGTGAGATGGATACCACACTAATTAGGTCAATGGACCACTGAAAATGTGTTTCAGTAGGTGATTTTTGTGGTAAATAGCATCATAGACTGAAATCAGGCTATGATTATAGGTTTATGGTGGATATTTTTGTAAGAAAATCGATAAATTGATTAATTAGATCATAGTTTCTCTATATAGGAGGGCATGGGTAAGCTCCATCTTATTTTTTAGTAATTATTATGAGTAGTGTATTTACTTTTTATAAATAGTGTTCTTTGTTCTTGGAGTTACATAGAGTAAGATCATTCAATATTATGAGATAGAACGTAATAAATTGAGCATTAATTGATAACCAAGATAGGTTGATATTAACGGTTGAGGACCATTAGAGATTCTAAATGATGAAAAATAATATATTAGGGATGTTATAAAAACCTATGCCATTTTTTGTTTTGAATTCTTGAGGGAGATAAAAAAAATTGAGTTTAGCAAGGGGTTTTTTTGAGAACTAGGATTCAGATCGATAATCATAGAGTTGGGGTAGATCTAGGAGATATTTTTTGATAATTAGTAAGGACTAGAGGCCCGGTTTAAATGTTTTTACTGTAGTAGGTCATGTCACAACCCATAGGTCATACTATGAAGAACCTATTACAATGTGATATTCCATGAAAGGCATGAGGATCACACCATGTGATTCATGGGGAATGGGTGGTCATGTCACGAAATATGAGGCAATATATGGTGATTCTTCCTAGAGTGAATCACATTGTGAGAGTTTCATGGTGTAGGAGTTCTCATTGTGAATTCCAAGAGGCCTCGAGTAGTGCCTCTTCCTGAGTTGGCATCATGTCCTGACCCTATGGTCTTTCCACAACCAATACTATTCAATGTTTTCTAAATGGTGGTTGAAAAATAATTCCAGGGTTTATCCCCCTTTTTTTGTTTAAGTAGAGACATGTGAGGAGGTCCATTCGACCAAATTCTCCCCCTTATATTCCTCTCTTTATCCCCCATTGACTAGGAGAGATTTTTTGTGATTATTTTTGCAAATTCTAGGTACGTTATACCCATTTTATCATTTTTTATTCCTTTATCTTAGTTTCCTTTTTATTTTGGTTATATCTAAATAGGTTTTCATTTAATATTCCTTTGTATCCTAGTGGATTTATCCTATTGTGATGGGTATTTTTAATACGATGGATAGAGGATGTCCCAATGAAGTGAATGCACTCTGTTTCTTGAAATTTCAGTTGAGGTGAATTTCCATGTGATTATTCATCAAATTTTAGTATAAATTAAATTAAATTAAATTAAATAAGTAATTGATATCTATTTTTATGGATTTTGAGCAAGGATATGTCGGTATCATTCCACTATATGTTTTCATGTCGTTGGGTGTGGTTTTGGTGTGATGGGAACACCCAATGAGTTTTTTGGAAATTATTCTTAGTTAAATTAAATTATTAATTAATTATAATTTAATAAAATGGATTGGATAATTAATTATAAATTATATATAATTAATTAGGAGATATTCTTCCTTGATATTAGATATCAGGATATTGATGTGTTCTTGGACATGTCATAGTAAGGATGGTCGAGCACACATTTTAAATGGTAATAACTTTGTATTGAGGTAAGTGGTCATTGGAACATTCCCTTTTGGTATATTCATTTTATTAATGTATACAAGTTATGTGTGTTGTCACTACAAGTTTGATTGAAAGCCTTTATATAAATGAATGATTTTAATTAAAGTAAATTACTTGCGGACTAATCAAATTTCCAATGGCCATGATAGACCCTTATGCACTGACTTAATTTCCATAGTTCCTGATGGTCGAGGTCTGGATTATAAATGCATGACCTACGAAACTTAGACCCTGAAGGGTGTAAATTAAATTAAATGAAATTAATAATACATATCATACATAATGATAGGTTCCCTTAGTGATTTATAAGTTCAATAGTGAATTAGGCTTTAGTTTTTTGCCCAAGAAGGCCATGTGAGAAACTTGTGATGCCTTAGAGCCTTTAGGGTAATCGATATGACCCTAGGGAGATTGTTACTTTACCATTGATATGTGAATATATTTTTGGCAATATCCCATATAGATTGGTGGATTGGTTGGTTGGGAAGAGTGACATAGTATGGCCTAGGAATTGAGAGGACTCGGTGACATATATCTAGAGTGACGGTCATATGAATTTACCTATGATTATAGTTTGGTCACGACATGACTATAGTGATGCTGAGGAATCCAATTTCTTTAGAGTTATGGGTATTGACTCAAGAAATGGGACTGAGACTAAGGATCCCATGTGAGGGGCTCCCTGTTATGGTGTGACCTAGGGGGCCTTGGGGGTGTCTTAATGATAAGATGACCCTAGATATATGTCATATATAAGAATGGTTAATGATGATCATGGGTGTCAACTTAAAAACCATATTAATGATTTAATGCTATTGAGTAAGATATTGATATAAATGATATAGTTTGTGTTGGAAACACTACCCACTAAGACATATTGAGATACATGATATGCCTTGAATTATCTCCTTAGATCCAACCTTATTCCTGCTAATGTGTGACTTAATTTATCAATAGTACATACCCTAAAGTTTCTATATGACCTAATTTCAATGAAGGGTATGCTCTTAAGTTTTTTGATGAACTAAATTCCTAGTATAGTATTCCCCTGAGTTTCTGTATGACCTGATTTTCCAAAAGGGGATGCCCCTGAGTTTCTAGATGACTTGATTTCCCAACTGGGTATTCCCTTGAGTTTTCATATGGTACAATTTCCTATAAGGATAAACCCCTAAGTTTACATATGGCTTGATTTACCAAAAGAGTGTTCCCTTGAGTTTCTAGATGACTTATTTTCATAAAGCTATTTGGGTACACCCCAAATTTATCAGATGACATGGTATTAGTTGAAACAATTATGTGACATGATCAAAGACACCCAAGTACTAGCTAAAGTCGGTATAGTTGATCACAGGTGTCACATTCAAACTCAAGGATCAATAGTGGTTATTTATTTATGATTCTAAATTTTATTTATTTATATTCCAATCATATCACATGTGTATAGTGTATTTACTATTTATTTATGGGGTCACATTGGTGGTTCCCTTCTAAGTTATACTCACACACCTTTCTTAGGAGGGCATGGAAATTGGGTACCTAATAATCCTTTACTATTAATAGGTTCATGTAGGGTATAGGATCAACTGATTGAGTAGGATATATAAGATGATATTGTAGATTGGGATGTGGTGAGCTGAGGTGATGGAAGTAGGGACTTAGTGTCTTTTTTTACTATGTGATTGGTCTGATGAGTAATCAGTGTTGTGTATTGAAATGACCATGAGTATGTATGAATTTATGCTTGCATATTCATTTATTATTGATGGATTGGTTTACTAATTCATTTTACTCTTGTCATTTACATATGTGGATGATGATTGGTTTGTTTCCCTATAATTGTGCACTCTGATATGGGGGTATAGTCTTCCCTTGGTAGCACCCTAGAACCCCCACTACTATTAGGAATTCTCTAGTGTATTGAAGGGAATGATTGAGGTTTTAGTAGCCTATAATCTTGTTGTTGTAGATTGATTTGGGGAAGGTTATTACAAATAAATTTCAAATTTTAATCTATATATAGTATACAAAATAATAACTTAGAAAAAATCACGGAATTCTTCTACAATATCCTAAGAAATCAATATCACAATGTAACAGTACTATTATCTAAATATTATTTATTATAATATATTTATTTATCTACATTAATTCCAAAACACATTATCTTTTATCTTCATATCAAATCAACATCACAACTACTAATTCTAAAATAAATATTTAAATCCCATAAATCCCTTCCCACTATCCCACAAATAGCATCTCAACCTCAAACTCGTGAGGAATGATGAGAATGTCAAGAAATTCTCTATTAGTTTTTCCAACATATACTATCTATAGATAAAATAAAATTAAACATGAAATAGTAAAATCATGTCTTAAATCCATATAATTTGTGACCCCCCTCCCCCACCCTCATTACAATCTAAGTAAATGTGATAAGGTCTCAGTCATGTGTCATCAATAAGAGTATTACTCAGGAATATGTTTTCTACCAAATACTTTATAAAGACTACTATTGTGACTAAATATACTAGAGATACTTAGAATTTATATTTCTAGTTTATCTAAACTAGCCTCATAGGTGTCTAACTCCATACTTCATCTTATCACTTTGATACCAATCTTTTATGTCCTGATATACTAGTAAGTGACTCCCTGATCCCACCTATGTTAGGAAATGGGATGGAAACCAACACTAAGGTATCTTTTTGAACATGGGAGGGATTACCTAAAAAACTGCCTATCACCTAATATCATACATCAAAATACACCATAATAAGGGTGAAACATAAACCATATATGTGTAAAAATATGCACAAAATAATTTATGGTGATAAAAATGAATCCTAGATACAAATCATGTGTCCTTAATTAATGTCATCCTAATTACTAATAACAAGAAAGTGACAACCATAATTAGATCTACATTCCACCATTTATCTATATCTATCATAAATCACCCATCTCCATACTCATTTATTATATACATTAGTTAATTTTCATGGACATAAGGGGAATAATATGCAACAATCCTTGTAGGGGTGAGTACAATAATACCCATTAAGGTTATCCTATGAAATGAGAAAACCCCATACACATCTAGTGTCTATATGGTTCAATAAAAATTAAATAGTAGATAGACTAACACGACATAAAATTATCACTATATATATCTCTAGTCAAACCTAATCATTTGACTCATATCTCACTTTTACCACACCCCCCAAATAATAATGTTTCTTCCAGAATTAACTAATAAGCATATTATATAACCCATTATAGATGTTTTTCATAGTAATTCACCATGTATACATTGATCATGTGATGTTGGAATAAATACACATCTTTGTCTATCTCAAAAGAACTATAAGAAATACGCATCTCCAAATATCTCTAAATTATTAAAGGAAATACACATATCTAAATGGATAAAATATACATCTATAACTATCCAATCTATCATGATGTTACATTGTCAATATTGGAGTAAATAATTCTACCATCTATATAAAACTATATATGTTATAGGTAATACTTGTCTCTAAATATCTATAAGAGATATCAAATCTATATCAACCAATAGTTGTGGGTGAGTAAAAGTGGATAACTGAAAGTCACTGACCATCTCTTCCCAGATCAGTGGGTTGAGATCAATTTGATATCTCTTAGAGACAGTTAAGAGTATAGTCATTATCATCCCACTTTAACCCTAATCAAGGGGTGATTGTAAAGGATCTTCACCATTGTATCCCAAAAAAATTGATATGCATCTACCACAGGATGCACCATATTTCAATGACGATTAGTACATGAGATAATAAGACCAGTCATAGATAAGGATCCCCCTATTAGTCACACAAGACCACCTGAATGGAAATCAAACTACTATTTCAACATCAATGTATGACCACATTATAAACTCATAAAATGTAATTGAAAATTAAAAAATATATAATGTTAGTTATTAAATTATCCTTCCAACCATAACATAACATAAGAGATAATAATTTCTACCATAACATCACCATATGTCACTGAATTCTAAATAGTTTTTCAAATTCTCAACTCATTTCATACTAGAAATAATAATAAAATAATTTTAAGTGTTATTATTTAATTATTCAACTAGTATATTAAAGATAGGATTTAATACCATTTTTATTCATTAGAATAATAATCTAAATTATTCTAAGTATATAAAGTTATATTATTAAGTTAACCCACTACTTTCATCAATTTAAATTATTATCTTACAATATTATTCATCATTATCACCCTTTTTTATCCCATGTCTTTGATCTCATTTATTATTCTAATAAATGTCACTTCTTGCCTCAATAAAATTGAACTTATTGATATCATTCAAATAACTCTACAGAGCTCCATTCTAATCATTTTCATTAAGAAAATATCGTTACCCTTAATCGATAATTTTATTTAAGTAGTTAGCATACTTCATTCATACTTTATCAAACATCTATATAATTCCCTTTCATCTTCACTAATGCACATATTCCATTTTTCAACATTTATTTTTTTATTCCAATTATATATGATCCTCATAATATATTTAATTTATAATCTCTATAGGCATTGTCAACATGTTTTAGGAGGTATTATAATAACTTTTAATGATTCTATACCCATTTTTATGAACAACTTATCACCACTATTGAGTCATTAACATAGACCAGTCACCACCCTCACATGGTTAAGTAGTTCATTTAATTGTTTCATTCATTTTCTCATCCATATTTTATAAAATCCCACTAATAATATTATTTTAAAGTAATAATATTATGATTTATTAAATAACCTAATAAATAAACATCTTGGTATATAATTCCCATCACAACCTATGTCCGAGAAAAGATATTTCTAATTCTATTGATCTTATTATAGTTTACTATCTCATGATGATCTCCCCATATGACATCATAAACATTATGAGTCATCAAAATGAACCCAAAAAACATTTATGTCCCAAAATTATAAACTCACATTTTCATAAACTTTGTAATTCTAAATTTTAAAATATAGGAAATTGTCATATTCTGCTCATAAAATTTTCCTTGTAGTATTCACATAATATTTCCCAAGTCAGGTCATCATCAAATCCAACACCCAAAATTTCATAAAACCCAAAATGCCCCTCATATGATCATATATTCCCTAAAAACATATCTATTATAAACAATTAAAAAAATTAAGTGAAATAGATTTCATTTTTCTAATTTGGTCATCATACCCAAAATCTGCATTTCAGATAATAATAATAATAATAATAATAATAATGTTATTATTATTATTGTTATATTTATATAATATACATGTACCACCCTGGTTGAAACCACTCACTAGTTTCCTAGCCAAAGTACCTTGTGACTTGAGGTGTGCCTCCCCATATGCCGGTGGTTTCCAAGTAGAAGTGAGGACCTAAATCATAAATTAGGGAGAATATGCCATAAATATCATAATCATTAATAACAAAATAAATAACCAAGAATCATCCAAAATAAATAATTAGAGTATGCATGATCAAAGAAATATCCATGAAATAACAAATGAATATTCAATCATACAAGCACACATATCAATTGATCACTCACTAGGATGATCCCATATAAAAAATAAAAAAATGGAATGAATACACAATGAAACTCTAATACAACCCCAAGACTCACCTCCATCCCATTTCTAATACCTGTCAAGCCTCTCTAGCCTAATCTACTACACATCATATTCTTAGACCTTTATAATTGACATAACATGCACTAGAGTTACCATGTAAGTTGTGATAAATACATACCATTTGGGACTCACTATGTTCCCCAAATATATGTCATAATATATATCTGTATGAATGAGGAAATTAAATACAGAAACATGACCACATAAACATGTGTGTCAAGTCATCGTGTGTTAACTAGTCCGCCATGATACCCAACCATACCTACTTCAGATTATGCTAGAAAAGAAGTCACATCTTTCCAAAAATCTCGACCAGTACTTAAAGACTCTTTGTGGGGTTCCATACTATGCCTCAACTCAGGTTTGAATATATAGAGTATTATTCCTTACCATATTTCAAACTATGCATTAAGATGTAGGATAGTATTTCATTCCAAGTCCTGACCACAATGCTCTCACATAGGTTGGGTCTCACTATCACATCACATCCAACAAGAGATCTAAGTAGGGAATACCATTATTTGACCTCTTGTACAATTTAAACCATCCCCTCATGGTAGTTACCATGGTAACTTCTTATGTCTCTACATATAAAATAAATGATCTAAGGAGGAAATCATGGTAGTCAACATATTTCACATGATGAACTACCCTCATGGATACATATCATATCATATCATATAACACCCAATAAGTTATCTAAGGTGGGAATCACAATAGCCAACCTCTCACATGATCCAAACCATATCGTCACTAGATGGGTCCCATGTTTAGCCCACATCTTAGTGATATGAGGATAGTATCACAATATAAAACTTCTTTCCCAAGATGAACCATCCCCGAAGGGTAAGTTACATGGATAATCACATGCATTAGAAATCTAAATATGACATCTCAATAGCTAGCCTCTCATATTTTTGACTCACACCATCACTAAGTGGTTCACATGTCTAGTCACATACACATAATAACAAACATGAAGTCACATACCATGACACACACACACACACGCCAACTTACAAGTCATGTTCTAGTCACTCAAGAATTAGCCTCATGTCTTGAATCAAGTCTCCTCATCCATCTAGAATTATATGATACTCTCCTAAAGATTGTCTCAATTATATAAGCACATCATACCATTCTTATTGGAATTCTCATATTTCTGAAAAGGAAATATACAAGGTTTTATAATCCAAACCTAGACTCTACTCATCAATACAGACATACACTCATCACCCCCACAATGATCTCACAGTCCAAATCCCCATAGCATCCTAATGACAAATAATTCAGAACATTCTCATAACCCTTACATGGGTCCCATCTCATATCTCCCTAAAATACCTCACAAACCCATTACCTATAAGAAAAACTCCATATCAAACTGCATCTATCTATAGAGGAATCATCTCAGTCTTGGAATATTACAAATCTCTAATCCACCCTCAGGAGGGGGTTCTTCATTATATGTGGGACATAATACCATCTCACCAATAAAATCTAGTATTAAACCACTTTTTTCTACTCAAAACACCCAATGATACCAACCTAGGATATCTATATATCATATTAATCCTAAGAACCTATCTTATCCCTCTAATAACCTCAAAATTCATCTTTACCCCCTCATAGGCGTATTCGTTTGGGTGATCCCGAAATGTCCAAATTGAAAATATAAACTTGCTCCAACTCTAGGAGGATCAATGTTGCACTTTTTAAACTAGGATTATCCTGTTTCCTATTCCATTACCCAAATCCCAATTTAACATATGAATATGCACCCATGAATCAACGAGCATATGGTTTGATATTATAGGGACCACCTACTTCAACCATAATGTTATCATCATTCCCTAGTAACCTTAATCCTTATCCAAGACCATCCATGCCTCATCCAATATCATATAAACACCCAATACCCTATCTCTAAACACTTAAATATAAATAATTAATTATAAAATATTATAACTAACTATTCAATTTGATCCAACAAGTAATAATCTCCTCAAACTCACTAAGTGGTATCTCATAGCTGAATCCTCAAGCAACAACACACCAACAATCTGTGTCATTATCCCACTACTCCAATTAAAAAAATTCCCTATCACATGACACCCACCCAGACACCAATTCCATAAAAAAAATTAGAACCACAATAAAAAAACTCATTGAGTGATGTAACTCCAAATAAATAGTGAGAGATGATATAAATTATTATTCTTGGGACATCGTATATCCACTGCATGCAGAATACCCACCATTCGGAAAAATTTACTTCAGGTATCAGTGAAATCATCATAGTAACTCTAGTCGAAGACATTGAAATTTTGGCCAACATCAGAGAATAAAAACAAGGAAATATATAGGAATAACTCGTCGTAATTTTTTGTGAAAACATAAAGTAATCTTCCCTCACAAAGGGTTATTAAAAAAAGGAATAGGGTGGATTCAACCAATATAGTCCTCTCACAATTCTTCACTTAACTTATATTCAAAGGGGTGTGACCAGAAAGTGATAGGTCTCCCCCTGATTTAAAAACTATAAAATGGATATGTAATTGTGTAATAAAATTTATCATTAATGACACCATATTCTAGGAATCTATCATGGAATGACCCCTTTGTTCATAGAGTGACACACCTCTTCCATCCAAAACCAAAGTCCCTATGGATTATTATTTATAGTGTGGCCCTTTTCTTATGATGTATCACACCCTTCATAAGCATAACCAAAATCATCATGGCCAATCCTTTATAGTGTTGACACCCCCTTTTCGTCATGAACTTCTCCATCCATGTCATGGACTTCATGCTCTAAGTGATTACACATGCCTAGTGAAAGTCATAATAGTGTTACCTAAGGGTCAAGGCATGACCAACGGATCATGGAATGATTATACTTTATCTATGAAAATAACAAAGGAAATATGTAAGGGTCCCCAATCCCATATATAAGGGTCCTAACCTCTTCCATATTCCAATACTTTATGGTCATCACCATGGAATGATTCCATATTCCATGGTGAGATGCTCACAACCAATATGTAAAGGTTATACTCACGGTGATGTTCTCCAAGACATGGCATGACAACGCATAAGGGTTATTTCCTTAGTAAAAATCCCACAAAAAATCCACCACATCATGATACTCACTTTTCATAGTGTGATCCAATAACTCCACATTGTGGGACCTCCCTAGCCATAGTGTGATCCCTCAACCATCCCCTCATAATAGTGTGACCCTTACCAATCATTGTGATACAATCCATCAATATAAAAAACCTTATCTCCAAAGATGAAAAATAAAATCTCCTTCAAAATCAATGACCCATAATTTCATGGGTCATTATGAAATCCTTAACATAATTATTCTCATCCTTGAGAAACTTCAAAGGTCCTCAACTATCATTATAGACCCACATCATATATCAATTCACCACTAACCCACGTTGTTCTATACTAAAACCTCAAACAAGCTTCTTTTGTAAAATTCCAACACCAATGTGTACTATTTGTCAAAATTCAAGCTACTTTATCATCACCATTTCCAATACCAAGATTTTTCTTAGACATAATCATCTATCCTAAGACACTGAAGTGTTACTAAATGATTCATTCATAACATTATTGTTCTCCCCATAATAAGACTACTCATAAAAGGTTGAATCTAGGACATTGTTATCCCCACTACAAGTATCAACTACCAAAAATACTCTAGTGCTCCATCAACATGCCCGATATGGATTCCAATTCACTTCACTAAATTTCATATAAAAACATCATTTGGTTCTCTAATGGATTACCTTTCCTAAAATAGTCAACTTCACTCACTAATTCACTATCATATCTCCCAATCATGATGCCTATATTTTAGAGGAATCGCAAGATCATATAAATATAAGCACTAAATTATGAACCCAAAACTCGGTGCACTTCCATAGTTGGTTCCTTAACCACCCACACCATATATCATACTCTATCTACGAGAATTGAAGCTCCTCTAATCCAAATAACTCTTAGATCACACCAATTTCTATTTCAATCATGATGAAAATACTAAGACTCTGTCTGAAACCATATATGAATCCAAAATCTATTATTCATTAAGGAACCAAATAAAATTAGATCTACCTGCACACCAGTATTTTGGTTCCATATTATCTATCCACAAACCAGTCTCACCAAATTCATGAACCTTATCATACAAGGTTAATACATCCATGACTAATAAGATTCTCTTTACCAAAGGAGTATCCTTATCATCACCCCAACAAACCAAAACTCCTGATTTTCTTAGCTCATGTCTTCTCTATTACTGAATGTAATGACCGTATGTGACTAACCCACTCTAACCTAAGCAGCAAAATGAAACATCAATTACTACCCATTCCCAAGTTACTAGAAAATCATCCTATATATTTTCCAAAATTGAATTATAATAAGGGTCACACCCTCCAATAGCCAATGGTGTTCTCCATACTGTATATATTCCCTCATAGTATTCCTAGAGAATTGATCCAAATGGTTCCCAAAATCACATGTGTTTCACTCCTCTGGATCTATACTCATCCAATACTAAAAACTCCTATCGAATATTATGCTTAGATCAATCATGACATGGTACTTTGATCCATATATTATGTGTCATCTTACTATTGAGGCAACACTTCCCATTATTATTAAATCCTTAATCCACCATTCATGTAGGTGTATCATAGAATCTATCAGTTCTAAACCCACACATAGCCTCACACTGGTCTACAAATCAAGAAGGCACTAGGAAAAAACAATTCACATTCCATTATACATCAAGGATTTTATCGAAAAAAATACTAATACTCTTTCTTCTCTTACCAAGTAGAGTAAACATTTTAGAACCCTATCATTGGTTCTTACACACCATAAAACATGAACTCATTTAAATTCAATGGTTGTAGGATTTTGTACCACCCAATAACATAACTATACTTATACTCCAATGTTTTATTCCCTATATAACCTAAGATCATGTACCTAAATAAATAACCATGATTCTATCACATGTGAATCTCATATATCCAAAATCATTAAGGGTTTTTCCTTTCCAAAAAACATGTGGTATCTCACACATTCCATGGAAAACCACATGATCACCCGCTACATGGGAACTATTTCAAAACCAAAAGAATCTACCCATGATCTACCCATCCTAGATTTGACTATCTAGGATCACCATCCACTATCTCATCCAGAATCATACCTAAGATAAATGGGACTAGGCCTCTAATTGATCATATCCTCGAAACCCAACCTTAATAAAAATTAATTAATTAAAGTTATCTACATATAAAAAATATAAAGGAATCTCACATACCCTTCATGTACCCTCACAAGGGTATCCATTTCATCAAGGAATCTCATGCTTGTTTTAACCACATATCTCAAGCATAGAACACTCACATTGAACCATCAATAGAAATAAAATGTTATAACCAACCCACCAAGGGTCAATATATATCCCTTACACTGAGCAACTATATAGTCATCGTCAAAGAACATCCCTCTATAAGATCCACATGACCTATCATCAGAGAGAAAATAATGTGGTTCAACATAGTATAATTCCACCACCATGTTATATAGGAAAACACTATATAGGTTTTTTTTAACTTTGAAAAACATATCCCTCTTTTAGTTAATAACAAAATTGCATATATATGTCATGAGAATCATATGTGACAAATATGATTCATGTATGCAGGACTCTTTCCACTACAAGAAAAGATCTAAAATCAAAAATATTAATACCAAGTAAAATAATCATACTTAAATGAAAATATAAACTATAATAGTGAATTATAAGAACAACAATCACATAACCCTAGTAACCTAGAGTTCCCACTTGAAAGGTGTTCATGACACACCAGACAGATTTCAATCTTGAGATCTGGAACATCCTTATTCCTTATCCGCCCTATTATAAGTAACAAGAAAAAAATAATATATACTCTTATACAATTTTATAACATCCCATATAAAACCACTCATAAGTGTCCTATTTAAAGTTCCATGTGACCTCAGGCATGCATCCCCATACACCATAGGTTACCAACTAGCGGTAAGGTCCTAAATCATACATTGGGGAGATAATTACCATGATATCATAATCATCAATAACAAAATAATTAGCTAAGAATATTTCATAGTAAATAATAAAACTATTCATAATAAACAATAAATTTATTCTCTAAAATTGAATAATGAAATCATACAAGAATATATCCCAACTGTTTTCCAACTGGGTTGGTCGCATATACAAAATAAACAAAAGAAGTTAAATATATAAGTGGTATCTACTATAACCCCAAGCATCACCTCCATCCAATCTCAAATAACCATAGAGATACACCATCATGATCCACTATAGATCCTATAATCCGAACTATATAATAGATATAAGGTCTTTTCATGTTCCAGAGTTCCCATGATGGGTGTGAGAAATAAATCCCAGCAGGGTCTCACCAAGTTACCCCAATATACATCATTATATATATGTTTATACATAAGGAAAGTAAATATCAAAGAATAAGTACAAAAGTAGGCACATTGGGTGGTTGTGTGATAACCAAGCCACCATGAAACCCAAACATACCAAATTCAACCTATGACAGTAAAGAAGTCACATCATGCCATAAGTTCTGACCCATAATCGAATATTCTATATGGGGTGACACGCATGTTCTTGACCCATACCCAAAGATGTAGGGTAAGTTTCCTTAATATATTTCAACAGATAACCAAAGATATAGGGTAGGGTGTATTACTAAGTCTTGGAAATAGCCCACTTTCATAAGGTGGTTATCACCATCACATCACATCCAACAAGTGATCTAGTGGGGGAATCTATATATCCAACCTCTTGCACATTTTCATCCATGCTCTGAGGATTAGGTCCCATGGAAACATATTATGTATCAACACATACAACAAGTGATCTGAGTAGGTAATCACAATATCTAACCTCTCACACAAGGAAAACCATCCACTTTGGGTAACTTCCCACGGTAATTTCTCATATCATGTCACACATAATAAGTGATTTGTGGGGGTTATCATAATATCCAACCTCTTGTACAAGTAAAAAGACACCATCACTAGGTGGGTCTCATGGATAATCAAACTTCTCAGTGATTTTAAGATGGAATATTAAGATCCAGCCTCTTTTATAGGTTTAAAAATACTCTTAGGGTAAGTCCCATAGCTAATCACACATATATTATCCCTCTTATAACATCAACTAGCATCATCACCCCTGGATACATAGTCTTTGGGTGATCCCAAAATACCCAAATTGTAAAGTTGAAATTTATCTAACTCTAGGAGGCTTAATTCTAACTTATTTCCTTACATAGGTCACCCTCAGTCCCTATATGATTACCCAAATCCCTATTTCATAAAATCAACACACTCATGAATCCAAAATCATATGGTTTGATATTATAGGAACCACCTACCTCAACAACAAAGTTACCATACTTTCTAAGCTCTACTCATCCTCATACAATCCCATTCATGCCTAATTCAAGATTTCATCAACACTCTAGATCATATCTAAAGCCATGAATTTCCAAATAATCAATTATAACAGTTATATTTAAATATTCATAACAATATAATAGTCATTGAGTGGTGTCCCATGGATGAATCCCCAAGTAACAACATGTAAACATTTCACGGAATTTTCATGGTACTCTTGTAAACAAAATCATATTTATGTGACACCTACCCGAACACTAATTACATGAAAAAATGGAAGAAACACTAGAAACAATCACTAGAATAAATACTAAAAATGATATAATGATAGATGGAATGATTTATTCTTCTTAGTAAATATTTTATCCCTTGAATGAAAAATAACCATAGTTTAGGAAGATTTCACCATGATCTAGTGAAATATCCACTGACTGAAGATACTAAAATCATGTCCAACAAAGGGGAAGAAAAATTAGGAAAATGAGAGGAATAACCCACCTTAATATATCACTGAAACATCCAAGAATAACCTCTCACTAATTGGGTCAAAGGGAGGAATATGAGGGGGATATAGAAAAAACTGGCCTCTCTTAATTCCCTTGTCAATATAAATGTGAAGGGGGACAACCAGGAAATGATATATATTCCGCTACTTTAAAAAATATACAATAGTTATATAATTTAATGACCCTAAAAATCATGTTGTGATGCCCTCTTTCAGGAACCTTTCACTATGTGACCACTTGGTTCATGGAACGAAACACATCCTTTGGCCATAACCAAATGCATTATGGTCTACCCCTTAGGGAATGACCCCTTTAATCATGGTGTGTCACACCCTTCACAAACAGAACCAAAATCATTGTAGTCTAGCCTTCATGGTGTGTAATCCACATTTACTATCTTTAATCCTCAATATATTTCATGTCCCTCTTGTTTTGTTCCATGATATCTCTGTTTGGAAAGATATCACGATGTAACTAACCTTTATCCATGAAAATAACAAAGGAAATATGTATATGTCCCCAACCCCATTTGTAAGGTTCCTACCCTTTATCAAATTCTAACACATGAGGGTCATCTCCATGTAATGATACTCACACCCATTATCTAAAGTTTAACCACAGATTATGGAGACTCATGCCATGGAATGACCATGTGTAATGGTCTTTCCCTTGGAAAAAAATATCATAAGAAATTATATCACGCCATGAAACTTCACTTATCACAGTGTTCCCACTATCTCCATTATATGGTGCCACCCTAGTAATGATGTGATCCATCAACTAGCTCCTCATCATTGAATAAAAGGACATATATAAAAAATATTTCAACTCTAAAGAAGAAAACTAAAATTTCCTTTGAAATCAATGACCCATAAATCCACAAGTTGTTAATATATGTGTGTGTGTGTGTGTGTTTTTGTGTGTATTTTTTATAACATGGGGGAGGGGTGGTTCCCTCCCCCTTCTAGGATTTATTGGAGACCATGACACATAGGTCATGTCTCATACCATTTTTATTTTTATTTTATTTATTTTATTCACTTTTTATTATTATATTATTATCATTTTACTTCATTCTTATGTATTGTGAGTTGTGGTGTCACTTTAAACTATTTAATAATAGATCATCCATAGCTGACCACTATACGGTTAGTATAACCTCTTTAAAAAATTTCAAAAACATATGGGAATGGATTATTTCATCACCCCAATACCAAATTTGGCCTTTGTTTCGACAAATTCGTCCATTAATGTCCTTGGATCTTAGATAAAATGTGGATCGATTTAAACCTTCTCTCTAAGATTTCACTCATTCTGATAATTGGATATTCAAGATTTTTGAACTAATAAAAACATCCCATTGAGACATTTAAATTCATATATATATATATATATATATATAATGAATAAAACTATGAGGGATCATCAAACATCTAAAAACCAAAGAAAATAATAATAATGTAGAAATTAATGGGTGTTTGGGGTTTGGTTAAAAGAACAATACCTCCAATAGATCTTCCTAACACACTCCACAAATTTCCACCTTCTTCCCAAACTCCAACAGCCTCCAGGGTAAAGATAGAGGGAGGGAGAAAGTTGGTGGAATATCATCCCAACACCATTTTTTATTTTTAAACAAACTATATGTTTCGGGTAAATATAATGAACCCTGAAAACTCTTATCCAAAATAATAAAACATATTTAAGAACCATTCACGCCATCTATTATACAATACCACTCGATATTTAAAATATATTAATTTTTTCTCATCCATAAGTGGTCCTAAATCTCGATGTCCTAAAACAATTTACTATCATAACATGGTTCCCCTGAAAATAAATTATAAGAAACATTACAATAAATATGAGAGTAAATAATTCTAATAGAATCAAAATGGGAACCATCTGATGAATATAAGATGTGTTTTTCTTGATTTAAAGTATGAGGTGTGAATTACAAGAATTAAAAAATATTATTAATTCAAAATAATGAATCATCATATTTGTGTGGTGGATTGAAATTTCCTAAAAATTTTGAAAATATTATCCTAGGGTAAGAACACCATTTAAAATTCAATGAATTTTTTGTTTCTCAATTTAACAAACTATTCAGGAAAAAATTATTATTTTTCCATTTTAATCAAAATATAATATTTTTGATTTAAGCATACTACAAAAATCAATCTAGACACTAACGTACTTAATTTAAATTCAAATTATAACTAATAAATCTAATGAAACTAAAACAAATATCAGCCTTTGATAATAGGAAAATTAAATGTTGGGTAGAAACATATGTAGTTGCAGTCTCATTGTTTGGGATTCTAAATTCTATGAACTATGTTTTGGTCTTGTGATATTTATTTTAATACATATTTTCATCAAATAGTTTCATTTTTTAGAGTATTATAATAATCTAAATGTATTTTAATTCCAAATAGGGATAATGTTTTCATACTTTTGGGTTATTACAATAAAAATTATTTTGATAAAGTAACATTAATGTTTACTTATATTTTGAATTGAGTCAAGGAAGGAAATTTATATTTAGTTTATACGTATATCATGATATCATGATCCTTCTTTGAAAACCTGACATGATATTAAATAAAACTAAAACCTAAATGGTAATACTATTACTTATCATTTATACACTCTTGAATTATAATTTTTTTCATAATTAAATAATTTATTCCACTAAAACCTAAAGAAATCATATGTTAAAGATACAATATTAATCTTGGTTAATATATTACATTATTTATGAGATAATGGATGTGTTAATTAATTAGGAAGGGGTGATTTGTTTCTTAAAATTTCTCGGATTCATTCACTTGATTATTTTCTAAGATAAAGCCAAAACATTATAAATGGTAAGCTTTATTATTTTGTTAAAATATTGAGGATAGGGAATAATTCATAGAGAGACATGAAACTTACAAAAAAAATAATTGAAACTATAACCTTGTAAATTTCATCCATTAATTTTTTTTCTTAAAACACACTTTTTTCTAAAAACTAAATTTATATATTTAACAAAATCTCTTTTGTTTTCCAAAATTTGGAAAGTTTAAGTAAAATTTAACACAAATGAAATCTTCCCAATACATGAACATTTTTACTAATGTATGTTTTAAATGTGTAAAACTTATTTAGATAAAGGACTCTTATTTTTAATATTTTCATACCTTTAAGGGTATTTATGCCACAACATATACCTTGTTTGGGTCATTATGAGTATGATTTTTTTATATCTTAATCCCTATGTAACCCTTCACCTGGTTTAGTACTAGTTTTTTCAATTTTTTCATTATGAATTAACTCATTCCATGTTTAACTTGAAACTAGTTATCAATAGATTGATACATATTCCATAGTCAATATCCATGTTTCAATGTTTAGTGATTAGGTGTAAAAATTATATATAGTTAATTTCCATAAAATTTTCATTAAAATATTTATTTTATATTAAATGATAAATTAATAGATTAATGAATAATAATTTACCTATTTTTATGGGGTAGTGTTACTAATTTTAAATCATAAATTCATGTTTCACATGTATGGTAGAAATGGTATATCATATATATAAATCTTGTACAATTTTACCACCTATTAATGAATAGGAACAAGAGCATCCGCCCAGTTGGTGAGGAATTAGCAAGTGCATCCAAGAGTCTCGAGTTCAAAAATGGGTGGAGACATAATTTATAGGTACTGTAGCAGTACTGTAGCAGTACTATAGCAGGTACTATAGGAGGCACTGTAGCAAAAACTATTCAGTACTATAGCATCCAGAACTATTCATCCATTTGGTCTTTTGTTCCTCGGGTTCTTTAAGGCCTTCGAGCCACACAAGGCCTTCGGGCCAGTAAGGGTTTCGAGCCACCTCAAGAACTTCGGGCTACCTCGAGGCCTTCGGGCCACTTGAAGGCCTTCGGGCCACCTCAAGGAATTCAGGCCACCTGAAATTGTGCTCAAATAATCAGTTAGACTCTACAAGGATCATACTTCTAATGAGGATTCAGAGCAGGAACATTCACCAGATCAGAAGCTAAATGGATTTTTCAGAAAGAGAGGGTATGAAATTTCCATCAGGACCATCCTATGCTCTCTTGGGAAGCCTAAACTAACAAGCCATGCGAAAGTGGAGAGCTGATATCATGATGAAGAAGCTGGGGAGGAGCAGTACCAAGTATAGTCTGTATATTTTCTAAGACCTACTGGTCATATAATATCTAATCCTACAGGCATTGTAAGGGTTCCCCCTTATCCCTTGAAAAGGAGGGTTATCAAAATCAATAGCAAAATTCCTTTAGGGCATTCAGGTAAATGAATAGGTTGATGGTTTGGGATAAGATCCTAATTCCTTGACTCTTATATGAAATCCATTTCACCTAGGATGATTGTTTCACTCTAACTCATTATATTTTTTGCCTCAATTTTTTTACAAATATAAAAGTATGTTTATTTATTAATGGATCTTTTTGGTATATGGAGTTATTTTTTATAATTAGTGGTCATTTTAAGTTGATTATGTGCTAATTAACCATGTTTTGATGGATTTCTATAAAAGTGTTTGGTTATAGATGTGTAAATTAGAATAAATGTTAATTAATACACATTTATAATCAATTTGTGTGTGGATACACCATTTTTAGTTCCATACTGAGTATTTATGCTCATTCTCTTTATAGACACCTCAATGGACATGCAGTCTCATTTTCAATATTTCAATAACGACCAATTATATAGGTAGCTATTATATGTATTATTAATTTTTAGGGTGTTAGTGTGGGTTTGTGTATTTAGACTCCATGTCGGGTTAGAATGGGATTCCATGTTTGGTAGTATAATTTTTGGCACATCACCTTTTAAAAAAAATATAGTTTATAGTTCATCAGGATGTATATAACTTAAATGGTGTGTTTTCATCTGGTCTATCACTATGTTTTCACTATATATATATATATATATATATATGGAATTTTTCATCATTAATTTTATTAATTTAGTATCATTTGTTATTTTTCATGCATAGGTTACTCTATAAGGAATACAAGTTATATGAAAATTTTCAAGAATTGTGAAAATATTAATGATCCATGATGGTTTTTCAAAGGAAACAATTTTTGACTTATTCTATTAATTAAAGGGGTAAATAATTCCCTAAAATTATACTAAGTATTGTGGTTCTAGTCACCAAAACTTGGGGATTAGGTAACTCCCTTAGGGTCAATAACATCATAATTAAATCAAAGTTCAGGTATCCAGGTTAGGGTAATTACAAAGTGATGTTAGAATAGTGTTTTAATGCATTTCAGGATTGTTTCGATAAGAGATAATGTTTTTTGAGATTTCATAAATAACCCATAAAAATGTATGATCAACCTCTTTATGGTGGAATCTCAAGTTACCATGGGATATATATGTTTTCAATATTATAACTATAAAAGTTGAGTAAGATTTGATTTTAGTATCTTAATTATGAAATGTTTGGAACTCAGAAAGAAGAATAGGGTTAGTTCGGGATCCACTTATTGTATTAGTTCATGTATCATATGGTCTAGTGTCATATATGGTGAGATTCCTTTGACCCGCACTCCAGGGTTTAGTGATGAAAATTAATAAATTAAAATTGGATTTGATATCAACTGAGACTTCCCATAATAAACATACATATATTTCAATAATTTAAAAATTATATCTCACAATAATGACACAATCCCAAGAGTGGAAGATTTTGTGTCTTTAAGGATCAACTAAATAATAAACTTATTTTATGATACTTGTGAGCATTTCTCCATAATTAAGTGACACTAGACTCTCATCTTGACTCCTCATAGGTTATACTCATATTCATAACCTAGGGGTGTAAATATAAGAAAGGGGTGTTCTAAAATGCTTAGTAAGGGTAAATATAAGAGATAACAATTAATGATCACAAGTGAGAATAACATAATAATGTGGGTATGAGAGTATAGTCAAGGTCCATGATCATAGCATTAAAAATCATACCTAAATAAACATGGATCATAAATAATTAATCAAGGCATAAGTATGTAAGCATAATATAATAATTGATTCATCATAAAATGATAATATTTCAAAAAATAAGATTAGGGAACAAACATAAGAAATAAATCATTACATTGTGAGAAAATCCAACCATGTTTACATATAATTATCTAACTAAGATGAAAAACATTAATTTTTCATCATCTCCCTTAGATAGAAACTTTAATGAGTCATCACATTACCTATATAGAAATTATTAATGTTTCATCATCTCAATTAGATATAAAGCTATAATTTTTCATCATCTCACTTGGATGCAGAACATTAATGTGTCATCATCTCACATAGATAAAAAACATTAATGTGATATCATCTCACTAATATGGAAAACTTAATCTTGTAATCATCTCACCGAGATATAAAACAATAACTAGTGCATTAGATGGTTATATAGGACACCACATGTCAACATAATTATAAATAAAAATAATTATACCATAAGATCATAAAAATCATCATTTCATCATATCCTAATTAACCAATGGGAAAGAAACTAGTTTCATGAAAACTTCCTTAATAAATCATCATTATAAGTAATCCATAGAAATAAAGTGGATGGTATCATAAGAACATATACCAAGATTAACATATCCAAGGTCAAAGGATGATAACATGGTTAAAAACATATTTTTAAGATTATGGGGTGAATCACTCTTAAAATTAAGAAAACATATCCTTTTTAAAGATTGAAAATTCTTTCAAAATGTTTTATTCAAAACAATATACTTTTATCTTGAAAAAATATATTAAATATTGTCCTTAAAAACCACAAGGTTGTTTTTAAAAAAAAATATAAAATGAATATTCTTTCAGAAACAATATTTTAGAATACATAAAAACACTGAAGTCTTCTTTAAAAACACAAGCCTTTAAAATACCTTTTAAAATCATGAATTACTTTTTAAAATCAATCTTTTACTTTTGAAAAATATAATAATATTTAATTTTATTTTCAAAAAAAATTAATAATTAAAAAAACATCATAAAACCATTTTAAAACATGAAAATGAATCGTTATAAAGAATAATGGTCTTAAAATAATTTTTCCGTATAGAAAAAGTCAAAATATATACTTTTCACACTTTTAATAAAAACAACCCATATTGAAAAAATTAAAATATTTATTGCAAGAATTTTAAAATAAATTTAAAATTTTAGAAAAAAGAATTAATAAAATATTTAATAATAGATAAAAAATAAATAAAATAATCCAATGAATATAGACATAAATGAGGAAAATTCTCAACCCAAATAAGAGGTAAGGTTGGTTTATATCACAAAAGTCACATTGGGTAAATTATTTACTAAGGGAAAAGAAATTGAGAGAGAATATATAAAACTATAATAATAATAAAAGGGTTGGGGAATTAGAGATAAAGTTCACACAATTTTTTCCAAGACATAAATTCATTCAAAATAATCTATAGTTGAAAATGATATTACAAAGAAACCTTTATAACTTTGATAGATTTAAAATAAAAAACCAATTAAAGGTAGAGAATAAGGTGTATTTGTAAATCCCTTTAATTTAATGAAAGGTATGTTAAAATAAATCTATATTTAGTATATTCACTACAAAATAAAATAAGTGGGGAATATGAAGCATATCTCGTTAAAGTGAAATTGAGATGAGGAATACCTTACATAATTGGTATCTATTAGATCAAAAATCCCATGAGAGAACAAACTTGATATATATGTAAAAATACCTTGAGTTACATGAAGTTATAATAAAAACATATATATTGAATTATATACACCAAACAATATAAAATAAGTGGTGAATATTTCATATGTATCAAAGAAAGAAAAGTGAAACGAGAAACCCTTAACTTTAATCTCAACTTCCATGAAAGTTCTTTAACCTCACATATAATAAACATAAACATATTGATGAATTATTTTAAAAAAGTATTCATATTTTTTACCTTTTATATTTCCAAATTATAATCTTTCACAACACAAATATTAGTTAGATATTATTTATCTTCATCATCATATGTTATTAATTTCAATTATTTCACACATGTTTCTTAAAGGAAAAGTTGAACCCCCTTTTTTTATAAAAGTTAATAATTTTAATATTATTAAAGATACTATAATATAAGTTCAATAATAATTTATAAAGTTCCAATATTTTTCTATGATATTTTTAGTTATGACTCTAAAAGATGAAATCGGTGATGAGCATATTTTTGGAAATTTACCGATATCAACAGATTACTTTATAATGATCATTGATTTTTTTGAAACCCTTTTAGAACCATATACATGGAATATATTAATCTTAAATATAATTTATATTCATTATATATATTTTATAACTATCAATGTAAGTTGGTGATGAAAAATGAAACATGTCGTCCATGGAGGGAGTGGTGTGCACATACAAACAGGTGATGTTTTCATTTTTTTAACTGATGGAAAAAAATAAAGTTAAATAATAATTTATCTTTATAGAAAAATAATTATGAAATAAATATTATATATATTTATTCAATAAATTATTATAACCATTCATGTAAAGAGTTAATAAAAAATAAAATGCAACGTCCATGGAGGTAGTAATCTGCATGTATGCACAAACAATGTATTCAATTTTAGGAAGGTCTGTAATGATTATTACATTAATATAATAAAACTTAATAACAATAATTATAAATTTATTATTATATAGTATGGTATAATATAATTTTATTAAAAATAATAATACTTAAAGAAGTATAAATGAAGAGGATCAATTTGGGAATTTTTACCATGCTACTTGGAATAACTTATTTACAAATTGGATAAATCCTAAGACATGTATTGGAATTTTAGGAAGGTATTTGGAAATATTTTTGTCAAAATAATGGGATTTTATTGTATAGGTAAGTGGGGTGATTAAGGGATCCTTTTATAAGTGAGAGGGGTGACACTTTTGTAAATACATATAACTATACATTAAATTTATGTCACTTTCAATGGAAATTGGATCCAAAAGTGGAAAATAATAAAGATGGGTGATTATATGCAAAACATATAACAAAAAACACATTTTTAGACAAGTTATGAGTGATTTTAGTCTTTTTATTTATTAATTTTAACTTGTTACCAAAATTAACTTTTACCATAGTAACTCTTTTTTATCCTTAGTAACTTATTTTTCTAACAAAAGATAAGATTACCCTTATTAGATAATTTTTATATTATAATTTCAAATATGAAAGATGTTTCAAAATATTAAATTTTTAAATTTTATAAAAAATACTTTTGAAATAATAAATTTATAATGCATACAAAACTTTTTAGAAAAGAAGTATATTACTTAAGTTTTAAAACATAAAATTTAGGTTCTTAAATTAAAAATAATATTTTCAAATATATAATTATTCTTATAGAATAAATATTTGGTGAATAAAAAGTTTTTTATAAATTTTTTGATTATTCCGGTGTCTTAACAAAGCCATGAAAGTCGGTGTATTTGTAAAAACTATATTTTCATATAATTCACCTAAAAAATATTTTCAAAAAGAAATATCAAAAAAATAGTTTTAAAATAATATTGACATGAAGAAACCAAAAATTAAGTAATTTTTTTCAAATTAAAATTCTAAAATTTAATAATTTATCATTTAAATGAAAATATAAGATATTAAAAAAACTACTTTTATAAAAAAATGGACTTCTGAACTTTAAAGGTTCCTAATATTATTTCGTATCTATTACTAAATAATGTTAATATATTAGTTAATGCATAGAAATGTTAATATTATCATAATCATCTTTTAAAATTGAATAATTAAATTTATTAAAATAAAATACCCAATACTTATGAAATGGTTTGGGTTCATGCCCTTTTATTAAAAAAATAAACACGCCTTTTTTTAACTTGGTTGCGTGGAAACCCATTACATGACCCAAATACCTAGTAGTTTAAAATCCCAATATATATCCTGAGGGCCCAATATTTTTCTGACTTGAAGGCCTTGTGTTTCATCAGTGTCACTACCTACATTACTACTAGTGTTACCACTTGAATGCATCAGCATCTATGTCACTAACTACAATATAAATACCCCCAAGGGGATTCTAGGATTTTATCCCCAGTCACTTGGATGTGGATTCCAGGGCTAAGTACCACTCAAACATGGATTAGACTATATAAAATACACAATACTTCAAAAAAAATTCTTTGATAAAAATAAACCTTCTAAACATTAATCCTTGTTAATTATTAGTCCTCTAAATGAACGATTTAATTAATTTATTGTTATCTTCGTATTTACTAGTGGTTTTTTTCTTCTTATAATTTTCCTAATAATATTAATCTAATATGTCACTAACTATTTTAGTTCAGTGTTCCATAGGGAACAATTTTTTCAAAATATTTATTTAGTAGTAAATTAATACTAAAACCTTGGAGTGTTGCATTCTTCCCACTTAAATAAATTGTTCCCTCATAATTTTAATTTTAACTCATTAATGAAAATAGTTATGAGTATCTATCAGATATAAAAGACTCAATATATAAATTATAATGAAATATCAACCTCACTATAATGGGTGAAACTATAAACATATTTTTTCTTCATAATAGGAATATGTTGATATTATCATCCATTTGATCCAAATATGCATCCTCAAATATCTATAAGTTTAATGATTTTTTAAAGACATACCTTTTACAAATTCATTTTCATGATATTGTTTCCAAATACTAAAACCAAAATTCTTATGAAAATATCCAATAAAATCAGAGTAAATGATCACATGAACATGAAAACTGAATACTAATATGTATTCTCCTTTGAAACCTTCTTTTCAAACAATGATATATTCAGTTCAGCAATGACATAATTAGATCAGTATATTACTTCTTGGGTTTAACCTAGGTGTTATAAGGTTTTATTTCTATTAGGTTCTATAACCTAACTATTTATATATTACATCATAAAATTCCATTTAAATCCTTCATAATGGTTAGTAAAAATCATGTGAATCAACCAAATCATATCCCCTGTGAGTGTCAAAATGGGTGTGTAGTTTCTCCCAAATATTATGCACCAAGTAAATATCATGTTAATACTCAACTAACCTTTTTATAGTTATTACCGCAAAGTTAATCTATGTTTTGGCCTACATCCACTTTTTAGTATCTTGACATGAATATTATTGCTAGGAAACCATGCACTTGACACTTTAACAAAATTTAATGATTTTATCCTATACTTATACTTATACTTAGGGTTTTAACAAATTTTATATCATCCTAATCACTAAAAATAACTAAACCAATCCCTAAAATTAACAAAACCCCACTCTAATACCAACTGATATTCTCTAAACCCACATTCTATTGTCTTGTCCTAAAAACACATAATTTACAACTGTCTTCGATGCCAATTGATATGTTCTCAACTAAACATACATATATTTCAGTAGTTTAAGAATTATATCTCACAATCATAAGAATTGAAGGATTAGTTTCTTTGAGTATTAGGTATATAATAAAATTATTTTATTATATTTTTGAAAATTTCTCCATTATCAAACTAAAATATAATCCCTTATAGACTCCTCATAGGTATAATAATCTTTATAACCTAACTAATGGAAACATTAGAATGGGTTGATCTCAAATACTAAGTCAGGGTAAAAAATTGTGATAAAAATTGATGATCATAAGTGAGCAGAAGATAACAATGTGGGTATTATAGAATATTAAATGTCCATGAACATAACATTATAAAATCATACAAAAACTATAATGTATAATAAATATTAAATCAAGTTATAAGGATATGATCATAACATAATTCATGATTTATCATAACAAGAGATCATTGAAAAACATAAAATTATAGCCCAAACATAGTCATTGAAAATCATCAACATTGTGAGAAAACCCAACCATGTCTACCTATTATCATCTCATTGAGATAAAAAACTTTAATTCATATTCATTTTACTTTTATATAAAACTTTAATATTTCATCATATCACCTATATAGAAAACTTTATTGTGTCATTATCTCACTTAAATGGAAAACTTCAATGTGTTTTTATCTCACTTATATAGAAAATTTTAATGTGTCGCCATCTCAATTAGATGGAAATTTTTTATCTATCATCATCTCACTTAGATGGAAAACATTAATGTGTCATCATATCACTTAGATAGAAAACTTTAATGTGTCATAATCTCACTAAGATGCAAAAATAAAACATTCATCATCTCAATAAAAAAACATTAACCAATGTATTGGAGAAATATATAGGGCCCCAAACATCAAAATAAATTAAAACCATAAAAATTTGTTCAATAATATCATAAAAGAATTAATCATTTCCTAATATCCTAATTAACCCATGTAAAGAAATGGGTTTCAAAAAAAACATCGTCATCATAAGTCATCCAAACAAAGAAGGTAGATGTCATCATAAGAACATATTCCATGTATATCATAAGGAATATTAAAGGATGTTGAAATATATATGTAAAAACACTTATAATAAATTATTTAATAATATATAATGATATACATAAAATCATCCATGAATATAGATATAGAGGAGTAAAATTATTGATTTAAAAAGAAGAGGTGAGTTGGTTTCTCTTAAAAAATTCAAATTGGGTAAATTATTTACCAAGGGAAATGAAATTGAGATAGTAAATGTAAAACTAAAATAATAAATGGATGATAATAAAAAATTTAGGCTTTTTGAGTTAAATTCAACACAATTTTTACTTTGACGTAAATTCATTGTTGGACTCCTCATGTGTTAATCATGTTTTAATGATCACAAATCTCATTACTGTTACTTAATCTCGATCTTCATTGCACATCTTGCTAATGCTCTTCAATCTCAATAATAGCTACACATAATGTTTTTATAATAACAAATATTATGGATGTTAATTACTCTATTATTTACAAGTCTTATACATAATCACAAATCTCACATGTATTATCACACCTTTATATTTATGATTCACATTCTCTTACTCTCTAATGATTAACCTTAATCCATATTCTGCATATCACTGTCTTAGTCCAAATATAGATATTTGTCTAAGTATGGAGAAACCATGAAGGACTCACCATGAAGGACTCACCGTGACCAGACACCGTGACCCAAACACTGTGAAGGACACACAGTGAAGGACTCACCGTGACCAGACACCGTGACCCAGTCACCGTGAAAGACTCACTGTGGCCAGACACTGTGACCAGACACCGTGACCCAGACACCGTGAAGGACTCACCGTGACCAGACACTATGACCAGACACTGTGACCAGACACCGTGAAGCTCACACCGTGAATCTCATACCGTGAACCACATACCGTGATGAAGACACCATTTCCATAATCATTGTGGCACTGTTTCTTAAGTTTTTGTCAATATTATTTAAATAACGCTAACGGTCATATTTGTTGTTTTTAATGAAATTAATGATATTTAATGATAGTTGTTGGCATGTCAGGAAACTGTATCCCGTACCTATGAGAAGGGAATCGTTCCTACTTCAGAACTCGTGGAATATAAGAAAGACCGAGATGCAGTACACGAAAAGCGGTGTGAAAGTGTGAATATACAACATGAAGAACTTACATACACACAAGTTCATTGTGATGAACAAGAAGAACAATCATGAATAAGAAGGAGAGTTCAAGACCTTAAAATAAGTCTCATGAGTGCAATCCAATACTGCTGAAGAACACATGACGAATCAAGAGATCTTTCTCACTCCTGAAGAAGACAAGCTGAACTATGACACTCTGTTTTTCAACAGAAAAACCAGAGAAGGACCCAAAAGCATTCCTGCTGAATCCAACGAGTCCAGAGCTACATTGATAATCACTAGATCTTTATAAACTCTCATCTATCTTCTATACGTGATTTATTTATTAACTTTCAAGCAGTGGGGTGTACTCTGTATATCTTTACACACACTGTCTCCTACACTGAACTGGAGGATATCAAAATCCTCACTCAAATTCTCTTAACTTCTGTTTACCCACGTCAACTGTGGAAGAGGTCCTTGTGTGAACTGGTCTTTGTTTTGTTTCCCATGAAGAACAGTAGTAGAGGTCCCTGCGTGTCCTGGACAGTTTTGTAAAACTGTTGTTAACCCCGATCCAGGGTGTGGATCAAATATATATATATATTTTAGAGGACTAAGTCTCGGATTGAGACTGAACCATTTGTTATATCTGTTGTGCATCTTTTATTTAATTTTAAATTATACTACATATATCTTATTTATTCCACTGCTATTACTTTTAAATACAAAACTATTTTGAAGATACTTTGATAGTTAAATTAACAAGTGTTTACACTTATTGTAAATCAATAGGTTAGCTTCAAAATTTAGTTTGACCTTGTGGTCAAATTAACTGAGACCTAATCAATCTTTGAGAATCTAAGTGAACATTAACAATCTGTATAAATTCACTACAGGTTAACTTATTTTATAAATCGGGGGATTTTAACTAGACAATATTTTAACAGAAATTTTAATTGGAACTCAATTCACCCCCCTCTTGAGTGTCCACTCCGACCAACATTTGGTATCAGAGGATATATTTTGTTTAAAGATTTTTGAAATACTCTGTTTTTCAACTGTTATTTTAGTTGCATCTTTAAAGATCTTAAATTTCTGTTAATTCTAAATTTTTATCTCTTTAAATTATCTTTCTAAAATCTAGTTATGGACAATAGACTAGAGGGTGCTGCTAATAATAGGACACCTTTCTTCAATGGTACAAACTATGCTCAGTGGAAACTTAAAATGAAAATTCATTTAGAAAGCATAGGTTTTGATATTTGGACTGCCATAGAATCAGAATATAAACTTCCCACTACTGCTAGATCCACTTGGGATGAACCTAAAAAGACTGCTTACAATAATAATTGTAAAGCCATGAATGCCCTGTACTGTGCTTTAGGAGATGAAGAGTTTAACAGAATTTCTTATTGTAAAATTGATTTTGAAATTTGGTATACTTTGGGTGTTTCTCATGAAGGAACAACCAATGTTAAAGAAATGAGATTAAATACTTATACTATTAAATATGATAATTTTAAAATGAAAACTGATGAACCTATTTCTGACATGTATCTCAGGTTTAATGAGATAGTCAATACAATGAATTCACTTGGAAAGGTTGTTCCAGTAAAGGAACAAATTATGAGAATCTTGAGATGTTTACCAGACCGATGGAGAGGCACATCTATTTCAATCAGAGAGTCATGTGACATTACTGCTCTACCTTTCAAAGAACTCATTGGTAAGCTTATAATGTATGAGGAAGAACTCAAGGTGAATAAAGAGGAAGATGATGAACCTAAGAGGAAATCAGTGGCTTTCAAGACTACTAATTCAAAGAGCAAGGACAAAGATATAGCTCAACTACCTACTGACAGTTCAACCAGTGAAAATTCAGACTCTGATAGTGATGCTGAAATGGATCAGATATCCAGAAGGTTTAAGAAATTTTATAAGAAGAAGAAATTCTTCAGAAAATAAAATTACAAAGGAAAGTATGACAATAAGGGACATTTGAAGAAGGATTGGAAAAAGTAAGATAAAAGTGATGAAGTTGTCTGTTATGAGTGAAAAAGAAAAGGACATATTAAAGAAGACTGCCCAAAGCTCAAATTCAAGAAGAAATATGATTACAAGGACAGTAAGTACAAAAAGGCTATGAAGGATACTTGGAGCGCTTCTGAGGATAGCTCCAGTGAATCTGAATCTTCTGAGACTGAAACCAGAAATAAGGAAAACATGTGTTTTATGACAAACACATCTGAGGTAATCTTAGATACTCCTGCTTTAAATTCTTATTCTGAAGATAGTGCAGAATCTGATTCTGATTCTGAAAACATGACTAGTGAGGAATTGTTTGAATATTGTAATTTAATGGAAGAGACATGAAATGAACTTAAGGATAAATACAAATCATTAAAGAAACAACATGCTCTCACTACTACTTTTAAAACTGAACTTACTATTGAAAAAGAGAAAAATTATCAACTGTTAAAGGAGAACACTGAACTGAAAATGTCTAATGAGCAACTCAGAAAGGATTTAGAGACATTCACAAATGGAAAGGATACTCTAACTCAAATTCTAGGAAAGAAATTTGCACCAAAATACACTACTAGAATAGGCTACAAACCTGGACAGAGACAGTTTACTAAGAATAGATTTATTCCTAAATATGGACAGAATACTTCTAGTTCTAGTTCTGGACATTTATATGATTCAACTAGTTATATTCATAGTTACGGATCTAATAAGGTTTATCTTTCAATGTCTGTTGATTCTATAAATTTTATGAGACCCATAAGACAAATTTGGGTACCGAAAGCTTTGATTTCTAACCTGTCTGGACCCAAGAAGATCTGGGTACCAAAATCATTTCCTATCTAAATCTGTTTTGTAGGAAACCTTTTTAAAGAGCTCCTGTAGGAAGACTTGGTACTTGGACAGTGGATGTTCAAGACATATGTCAGGATACATCTCATGCTTTAAAAGCTTAGTCAGAATTGATGGAGGCTTTGTCACCTTTGGTGATAATTCTAAAGGGAAAATCATCGGCTTAGGCCAGATTGGTAACACTGACTCAGTATTAATTTCTAAAGTTTTATTCAATGATGGACTTAAATATAATCTGTTAAGTATTTCTCAATTATGTGATGATGTTTTTAATGTTAAATTTGAAAATTATTCTTTCAATTTTTTTAATTCTAAAAATGATTTTGTATTTTCTGCCCTGCGAAATGAAAATGTTTATGCTATTGATTTAAATTCTTTAGCCATGCAGAATATTACTTGTTTAAATGATTTTCATAAAGAGTCTTGGCCTTGGCATAGAAGATTAGGACACTGCAATATACACTCACTTAGAAAACTTACTAGGAAGAACTTAGTGAGAGACCTACCCAAACTTGAGTTTCCAAATGACAAAGTTTGTAATCCATGTCAAAAGGGAAAGAAACACAAAATCTCTTTCAAACCAAAGAAAGAAGTTTCAACTTCTCAACCTCTCAAGTTGGTTCACATGGATTTTTTTGGACCATCTAGAGTTTCTAGCTTAAATGGGAAGCACTATGTATATGTCTTAGTAGATGAATTTTCTAGATATACTTGGGTATACTTCTTAGCTCACAAAAGTGAAGCTTGTTCTTACTTTGCTAAATACTCCAAATCTGTAGAAAATCTTAGTGAACTTAATATTAAAACTCTAAGAAGTGATCATGGCCGTGAGTTTGAGAATCATGAGTTTGAATCCTATAGATCACACAATGGCTATAGTCATAACTTTTCTGCCCCTAGGACACATCAGCAAAATGGTGTAGTAGAAAGGAGGAATAGAACCCTGCAAGAAATTTTCAGAACCATGCTTAATGAATATGACCTGCCTATTTATTTTTGGGCTGAAGCTGTAAATATAGCTTGTTATATTATCAATAGAGTCTTGATCAGACCTGTTCTTAAGAGGACCCATTATGAGTTGTGGAAACATAGAAAACCTAAAGTCAATTACTTTAGAGTCTTTGGCTGCAAAGTATTTATTCTTAATACCAAAGATAATCTTGACAAGTTTTCATCCAAGAGTGATGAAGGAATTTTCCTAGGTTATTCTATTTCTAGTAAAGCCTATAGAGTTTTCAATAAAATAACCAAGTGTGTGGAAGAATCTGTTCACATCAAGTTTGATGAAACTGATCCACATGAGCCTAAAACCTCTCTTGAAAATCTTGAAGAAGATTTATCTATTCTGGACCTTAATGAAAAATCAAATGAACTTGCTATAAAGACAACCAGTTCTAGAAATTTTCCAGAACCTGCTTCTGTTGATTCCCAACCTGTTGATGAACTTGAAGTTTCTAGTCCTACCTTTACTAGATCAACTAGAATTCTAAAGAATCGTCATTTAGATGTTGTTGTAGGAAATCTTGATAGAGGGACACAGAATAGAGCTTCTCTTAAAAATCAGGTTGAACATCAATCCTTCTTATCACAGCTTGAACCTAAAAACATTGATGATGCTATTAATAATGAATTTTGGGTAATTTATATGCAAGAAGAACTCAATCAGTTTGAAAGAAATAAAGTTTGGAATCTTGTTGAAAGACCTAAGGACACTTTCACAATAGGCACTAAATGGGAGTTTAGAAATAAAGTAGATGAATCCGGAAACATAGTTATAAATAAAGCTAGACTAGTTGCACAAGGATATATTCAAGAAGAAGGTATTGACTATGAGGAGACTTTTTCTCCAGTAGCCAGATTAAAAGCTATTAGGATTTTACATTCTTATGTTGCACATCTAAATTTCAAACTATATCAAATGGATGTCAAGAGTGCATTCTTAAATGGATATATTGCTGAGGATGTTTTTGTTGAACAACCATCTGGATTTTCAAAACCTCATTTTCAAAATTGTATTTTCAAACTATCAAAATCTTTATATGGTTTAAAGCAAGATCCAAGAGCTTGGTATGATAGATTAAGTACTTTTCTAATTTATAAAGGTTTTACAAAAGGAATAGTTGATCCTAATTTGTTTATAAAACGAATTTCTAAATATTTTTTAGTTGTAAAAATTTATGTAGATGATATTATTTTTGGATCTTCAAAAACTACATTATGTACTGATTTTTCTAAAATGATGCAAAATGAATTTGAAATGAGTTTAATGGGTGAACTTAAATTATTTCTTGGTTTTCAAATCTTTCAAAATGATGATGGAATTATTTTAACTCAAAGTAAATATACTAGATATCTTTTAAAACGTTTTGGATTGGATAGCACAAAAAGTAGTGACACTCCCATGAGTACCAACTGTAAGATAGATCTTGATGAAAATGGTAAATTTGTTGATCAAACCACTTATAGAGGAATGATTGGAAGTCTACTCTACTAGACTGCTAGTCGTCCTGATATTATTTTTAGTGTGTGTATGTGTGCTCGTCTTCAAGAAAATCCTAAAGAGACACATTTAAATGTTGTAAAGAGAATTTTCAAATACCTCAAGTATACTCTCAATTTGGGACTATTCTATCCCAAAGGACAATCATTTGAATTAGTTAGTTATTCTGATGCTGACTTTGCTGGATGTAAGCTAGATAGAAAAATCACCTCTGGAACATGTCACCTTTTAGGCAAGTCACTAGTATCATGGTGTAGTAAGAAACAAAATTTTGTTGCATTATCAACTGCAGAAGCTGAATACATAGCTGCTGGAAGTTGTTGTGCACAAAATTTGTGGATGAAACACACATTACTAGACTATGGATATCAATTCATACATGTCTCAATAAATTGTGACAACACAAGTGCTATTAATATTTCTAATAATCATGTTTCTCATTCTAGGACAAAACATATTGATGTAATACATCACTTTTTGAGGGATCATTATCAAAAGGGTGATATCACTTTGGAATTCATTGGTACTGAATATCAACTTGCTGATATATTCACTAAACCATTAAATTCTAAAATATTAGACTACATCATACATGATCTTGGTATGATTAATCATAAATTAATATCTTACTGATTTTAATGTTTAATACTTTACTGTACTTTACTTTACGGTTTCATATTTACTGTTTCTAAGTTACTGTTTTATGCTCACGGTCTGACAACTCGCTGTCTCACCGTGACTATATAAAATGCTCACTATCTCACCGTGACGACTACAAATGGTCTCACTATGATGACTAGTTTTCTATCTCACCGTAATATCTACTCACGGTCTCACTGTGAAGAGTTTTATTTATTTATTTTAACCCGTATCGCGGTAATTTTTATTTCACCGCTATTTGATTTTCCGTGTCTTTGTTTTTATGACGTTTGACATTCCCAAATGATAAAACATAAGGGTTTCATTCGATTCCTTACCCGAACTCTCTCCTGAACCTTCTCTTCCCTCTCGCCCGAACCTTTAGTGAATGTCAAGGATGAAGCGTCCATCTTCACCCTTGTCTGAGAAGCGCCGCTCTAAGAAACAAAAGAGGATACCGAGGATAGCTCCCGAAGGACCTCTAAACCCAAACCTGGTAAGCCGTACAGTTGTACCTGAAAAAGAAGTTTTCCCTAAATGGTTATTGTCTAGCAGATCATTAGTTTTGAAAGTTTTAAGAGAACAAGGATGGCTTGAATGGTTCACTGGACAGAATAGACCGATTTACCCAAGGCTTGTATCTCAATTCTATCAGTATGTGAAGTTTTATTTTGATTTTGGAGAAAGCTTTATGGTGACCAGCTGGATCGATGGTCAGAAGTGCTCTTTCTCTTCAATGTTGTGGGATGCATGCCTAATAATTCCACATGAAGGAGTTTGTGAAGAATACCAGAGAGACCCTCCTCCAACAACCGACATCTTTGACTTGGAGACTGATTTGGAAAGTATAACTGGAAATGGCACCAAGCGAAGGGCCATAACTGCTGAACTAGATGGGGAGACAAGACTTCTGTTCAAGTTTGTTCAGAATCTGGTTAGTCTAAGAAAAGGATATTTTGTTGTGATGAAGTATTAGGATGTGTTCCTGATTCACCTATTGAAGAATGGCCATAAGATCAATTTGTGTAAGTATGTTATCAACCATATCTGTGAGCTGATCAAAGTAACTTCCAAATCCACCTCCCTGTTTTACTCAAGGATGATTTTAGCTATGTTAGTTGCAAAAGGGATGGTTGGACCGAATGAAGAAAAGTTAGAGGATCATGATTTCTCCCTATCCATGCCTATCATCAGAAGGATGAAGATAAGCTGGAACCCCTGGAAGAAGCAGTGGGTTGAGGATAGCGATGAATTGTATAAAAAGTTTAATCTTGTTGAATATCCAAGAAGGCCTAAGAACCTAGCTAATCCTGGTTTGAAACTAGATGAAGTGGATGAGTATTCAGCAGAAGAAGAACAAGAAGAAGTAACAGCTGAAGTACCACCTAGAGAAGAACCTGTAATACCTCCAATGGAAATAGTTCTGGTTAAAGAGGAAATGGATGTTGTCCCTGCTATTATCCCTGCTGAAATACCTCAAGGAGAGGAAGTTGTTGTTGAAATGGAAAAGACTAAGGATCCTTCAGTTGTTCTTCATGAGGAAGAAGCTCATCCCAATGTTGCAAGGAAATTGGTTTTTCCTGTTTTAGAACAGCAAGCAACCTTAGAGGCAGATCTTGTTGAAGAGACTCTTTCTTTTGAGAAAGAAGCAAGTCTGGAAGCTTATCCAGTGGAACAATCGGTTCCTGAGATTATTCCATCTGCTGAAGAAAGAATGGAAATTTCCTTTCAGCTGAAAAGGCAATAGTTTGCTGAAGAGATTAGGGATGATCCTGTAGATATTGTCTATGTTCCTGAACCTCCAGAATCTGGAAGGGAAGCACAAGTTGAGGGGGAGGAACCTCAAAATCTTGATATTGTGGAAGTTGGAACTGCTGAAGCTTCTCAACCTTTTTTTACTTTTTCTGTGCACTCTCGGTATTAGTTCCCAAGATTTTATGATGTGAATGAGTCACAAAAAGTGACTGCAACTGCAATGGATCTTTCTTCTCTGTTTCAACTGAAGTCCTTAGCTCATTCAGAACCAGAACCAGAGCCCCTACCTCAATCAGAATCAGAATTTGAGTCTGAAGATGACTATGAACCTCAACCAGAATCTGAACCTTTACCTTTACATGCATCCTAACCTGAGCTTCACTCCTTTGTGACCAAATATGATCTGAACGTTTTTGGAGAGACGTTGTTAGCTGGAGTTGAGAAAATTTTCTCCACTCAACCTCGCCCAGTGACTCAGTTAAGTCAAGAAGATGCATCAATTCTCTTGGAAAAATATTATCTTGCATATTCAACCAAGTATGATCCAAGAAATTCAAGAAGTCAGAGTAGAGAATAATTTGCTGAGTACTGATGTTGCAAATCTGAAAAGTATGGTAGCAAGTCTGCAGAATGAGTTATCTTTGAGATCAGAGTCTGCTCCTGTTTCTACCCCTGCACTTGTTGCTGTTTCTCCTGAGTCTTCTGATTCCCTCCTTGCTAGGGAGATTGTGTCTCAAGTTCATCCATAACTACTATATTTTTATGAAAAGATTAAAAAAAGGCACACCAAGATGCTGGAACGCATGAGAGAGCTTGTGGAAAATCTGAATAAGCTTACAGATGAATACACTGGATGTATGCAAAAGGTTCTGAAATAGCTCAAAGTTTTAACGGAAGCTGTCAAGGCTTCACCTGTTTCTGGTCAGACCTCCACACCTTCTTTGGATGATTCTATGCTGAGATCCATAATAAAGGAATAATTTCAGAATGCCTTCAGTGGCTTGGATCTATCTTCTTTGTCAGAAGTGATTAAGAATAGTGATATAGCATTGGACTTGGTTAGGATTCATTCTAAGATAGCCAATGATTCTCAACAAGAGATCTCCAAGAAAATAGATTTGTATCTTTCCCAGATTTTCTCTAAAAGTGATATGATATATCACTTTAGATATCTTGTGGAAAATTTGAGAATCCCTCCGGTGACTCAAGATTTTAAAGCTCAGGTACAGAAACTTTCAGAGTTCACCAGATTGTTGGACAGATTTCTGGAGAATAAGGATGATTTTGAAAAGGCTATGCAGTATAGTGGTGAAATCATTACTGATTTCATCAATCTTTTGAAGACGTATCTTCATGTGCAGAGTACTGCTATAGTTTTTCCAGCTGTTGCACCTCTTAGACCTGGACTACCTACCTTATCCTCAACTGCCATGACAGTTAGCCAAGCTCTTTCTTAGATCCGGCCAGTCATTCTTGACCAACCCCAGCCTTGATCTTCTACTGCTCCTACTTTGGCTCCATCTGTTTTTGAAGTTCTACCCTTACCCTCATTGTCTACCACATATATGCCTTCTTCTACTTCAGTACCAGCTTCTGCTGCTGATAAAGGCAAAGCCAAGGTGGATCCCTGAAGAGTCTGAGGACTGTTTTTCTTTTTGATGGGATGTCTTTTGTTGTTTCATGTTTTATTGTAATCTGAACCCTTTGTTTAATACCAAATGCAGTGTTTCATTTCATTCTCTCTACTTTTTGATAATCCCAAAAGGGTGAGAAAAACTAAAGGTTTTAGTTCTATAATAGTATAAATAGTGGAGAAAAACTACAAGCATCAGTTCTATAATGTTTTTGCTATGCTAGTTACTGTAATTTTACATGTCATTTATATTTTTCCTATATATGATTTGTGATCATCAAAAAGGGGGAGATTGTTGGACTCCTCATGTGTTAATCATATTTTAATGATCACAAATCTCATTACTGTTACTTAATGTCGATCTTCATTGCACATATTGATGATGCTCTTAAATCTCAATAATAGCTACACATCATGTTTTTATAATAACAAATCTTATGGATGTTAATTACTCTCTTTATTATTTACAAGTCTTATACATAATCACAAATCTCACATATATTATCACACCTTTATATTTATGATTCACATTCTATTACTCTCTAATGATTAACCTTAATCCATATTCTGCATATCACTGTCTTAGTCCAAATATAGATATTTTTCTAAGTATGGAGACACCGTGAAGGACTCACCGTGACCAGACACCGTGACCCAGACACCGTGAAGGACACACCGTGAAGGACTCACCATGACCATACACCATGACCCAGACACAGTGAAGGACTCACCATGACCAGACATTGTGACCAGACACCATGACCCAGACACCGTGAAGGACTCACCGTGACCAGACACCGTGACCAGACACCATGAACCAGACATCGTGACCAGACATCGTGAATCTCACACCGTGAAGCTCATACCTTGAACCACATACCGTGAAGAAGACGTCGTTTCCATAATCACTATGACACCGTTTCTTAAGTTTTTGTCAATATTATTTAAATAAAGCTAACGGTTATATTTTTTGTTTTTAATGCAATTAATGATATTTAATGATAGTTGTGGGCATGTCAAGAAACTGTATCTCATACCTATGAGAAGGGAATCGTTCCTACTTTAGAACTCATGGAATATAAGAAAGACCGAGATGCAGTACACAAAAAGAGGTGTGAAATTGTGAATATACAACACGAAGAACTTACATACACCCAAGTGCATTGTGTTGAACAAGAAGAACAATACAATCTGAACTACGACACTCTGTTTTCAAAAGAAAAACCAGAGAAGGACTCAGAAGCATTCCTGCTGAATCCAACGAGTCCAGAGCTACATTGATAATCACTAGAGCTTTATAAACTCTCATTTATCTTCTCTACGTGATTTATTTATTAACTTTCGAGCAGTGTGGTGTACTCTGTATATCTTTACACACACTGTCTCCTGCACTGAACTGTAGGATATCAAAATCCTCACTCAAATTCTCTTAACTTCTGTTTACCCACGTCAACTGTGGAAGAGGTCCTTGTGTGACCTGGTCTTTGTTTTGTTTCCCACGAAGAACAGTGTTAGAGGTCCCTGCGTGGCCTGGACAGTTTTGTAAAACTGTTGTGAACCCCGATCCAGGGTGTGGATCAAATTTATATATATTTGAGAGGACTAAGTCTCGGCTTGAGACTGAACCTCTTGTTATATCTTTTGTGCATCTTTTATTTAAGTTTAAAGTATACTACATATATCTTATTTATTCCGTTGTTATTACTTTTAAAAACAAAACTATTTTGAAGCTACTTTGATAGTTAAATTAGCAAGTGTTTACACTTATTGTAAATCAATAGGTTAGCTTAAAAAGTTAGTTTGACCTTGTGGTTAAACTAACTGAGACCTAATCAATCTTTGAGAAGCTAAGTGAACATTTACAATCTGTATAAATTCACTACAGTTTAACTTATTTTATAAATCGGGGGATTTTAACAAGACAATATTTTAACAAAAAATTTAATTGGAACTCAATTCACCCCCCTCTTGAGGGTCCACACTGACCAACATTCATTTATAACAATATTGATTTGAAAAAGAGATTGGAAATAAACTCTTACAACTTCATTGCAATTAAAATTTAAAACCCATGAAATTTAGAGAACAAGGTGGATTTTTTAAACCCTTATATTTAATTATAATTATATTAAAATACATAAATTCTTAGTATATACACTATGGAATAAAATAAGTGGTAAATATGAAGCATATCTCAATTAAGAGAAATTGAGTTTAGGAAACACTTAAAACATTGATATCTCTTGGATCGAAAGCCCGTGAGATATAGAACTTGATATAGATTTCAAAATAAATTTTATTTCATGAAATTTTCATCAAAATATCCATAGGTAACCTTATACAACCTAAAATATGTAAAAAGTGGTGAATATGAAATATGACTCAAAGAAATAAAAGTGAGACGAGAAACACTTACCTTTAGCATAGAATTCCATGAAAGTTATTTATCCTCCTTTATAATAAACATAATCATGTAAATGAATTATTTTATAACTATAATCATATATATTAACTTTTATATTCTTTAATTATAATAATTCACTACCCATATATTAACTAAATAGTGTTTATCTTCATTATCAGATATTAGTAATTTTTATTATTTCACACAAGTTTCGTAATGTTGACATCAAAAATCATTATTTCATAAAATTTCATAATTATAATATTTTTAGTTTAATTTTAATATAATTTATATAATTATTTATAAATTTACAATATCATTACATAAGAGATTTATTATAATCTAGGAAGATGAAATTGGTGACGAGCTTGTTTCGGGTAATTTATTGATATCTACATATTACTTTTTTAGAATAATTGATTCTTTTCATCCTTTCAAAAAAATATTCATAAAAAATATTACCTATTAATATAATATATATTCATGATATATATTTTATAACTATACATGCAAGAGAGTGATGAAAAACATGCCATCCATAGAGGTGGTAGTCAACTCGTACGCACGAGTGTCTTATTAATTTTTTAACAGGTGGAAAGAAAGGAAGGTAAATAATAATTTATCTTTAAAAAAATTAATATTTTATAAATATCTTATATATTCATTAAAAATATTCTTATAACCATCCAAGAAAGGATGTAATTAATAATGAAAGGCAGCATCCATGGAGACGGTTTTTGTCACATTTACATAGTTAATGTATTTATTTCTCTAAAGATGAAGATAAATAATGATTTCTCAATAAATATAATATCACATTATCATAATAATTATAATTATTTTATTATTTAGGATGTTATAATATAATTTGATTAATAATAAGAATACTTAAATAAATAGAAATGTAAAGGATTAATTTGAGAATTTTTACCATACTCCTTGGAATAATTTCTTTTCAAATTGTATTAAGCCTTTCAAAAGTGGTATTTTGAGAATAAAAGAATCTATAGGAAATGTGTAGGAATTTTTGGGAGACATTTGCTCATATTTTTTTCAAACTAATGGTATTATGTGGTTTGGATAAGTGTGGTGGTGAAGGGATCCTTTTATAAGTGAGCGGGATGAGACTTTTGTAAATACACATAACTTTATGTTAAGGTCATGTCACCTTCAAAGGAAAGTGGTTAAAAAAGTGGAAAATATTAGATAGGGGTGATTTTTGTTAGATAATATTCTTAAACACTCATTTAGAGACCAATTTCAATTGGTTTTATCATTTTTTCCTCCCTAGTTTTAACTTTCTATCAAGATTGATTTTTACCAAAGTAACTCATTTTTTAAACATGGTAATTTATTTTTCTAACTAAAAATAAAATTACCCTTATTATAGAATTTTGAAATTATAATTCAAAATATTAAAACCATTTCATAATATTAAATTTATAAAACTAATAAAAAATAATTTCAAAATAATATATGTATAATGTATAAAAATAATTTTATAGAAAAATATAACATAACATCTAAAATACCAAATAAGGGTTTGTAAATTAATATTTATATTTTTAAATGTATAATTTTTATTATAAAATACATCTTTGTTAAAGATAAATTTTTTCAAAAAAATTGTCATTTTTATGTCCTAATGGAGTCATAAAAGTCATTGTATTTATAAAAACAATATTCTGTACTTTTCACCTAAAATAAATCTTTTCAAGAAGATACAAAAAATTAATCTTAATATAATATTTAAATTATGAATCTAAAAATGAAGTTGATTTTTTCAAATTAAAATTTTAAAATTTAGAATTTATTTTTTAATTTAAAATGCAAAATATAAAGAAAAAATGAGTCTAAAGAGAAGGGGATTTTAAAACATTAAGTGCTTATTATCATATTTAATATCAATTACTAGTAAATTATAATATATTAGTACATAAATAGAAATATTTCATATAATCATAATCATATTTTAAAAGTGATCAGTTCAATTTATTAAGATAAATTACAAAAATACTTTATAAAATTATTTGATAAAAAAATCCTTTTAACATTAAACCATATTAATTATTTATCCTCTAAATATAAGAATTTTTAAATCATTACTATCTTTTTATTTAACACAGTGAAGAGTCTAGGTTCGGATATATCATTGAGGGGGGGAGGGGTGAATCAGTTATGTAATTTTATAATTTATTCTTTTCAAATCAACCTATGTGACTGGTTAAGATCTTGATCCCTCGTTCTTTAGAGTCCCACTTCTCCCGTACGAAAGAAACTAAAAACACTAAAAAAAACACATGTGGATTTTTACGAGGTTCTCCACCAATGTGGGTCATTGGGTCCTTGGTGTGTTGAGATAATCTGAGACACATAATTTCCACTAGTAATAAGAAATGTGATTACAAGTACTGACTATCTTCGGAAATTCTTGACAGACAAACTCTTGTAATGCATGATCACAACTGATTACTATGGACTATCTCCCAAGAGGATCTTTAGTCTGGAATCCCACCAGTTTTCTTTATACTAACTCTTACCATTTGATCTATCTTCTGAAAATATCATGTCATTTATACCAGTGTCCCACCAATTTTGCAATGTATACCTCTAGTGAACTGGTATTCAACTTTCACTGAATTCTGATGCTATGATTCGTTGGACTTATTCTGCTTCAAGACCACTTAGTAAAATATTATGATTAATTGTCATATTTTCTCAAAAATTAAACAACTCAATTATTCTCATCCAAGAATAAAATCATGTGTATTATATACATGCACCATGAAAATTCTCACACAATGTTGTATGAAACACATGGCCCACCTTTTTCTTCACACTTTGTATACACACACTTATTTTCCACACTTCTTGCATGAAAATAGGATTACACAAACTGTTTTTTTTTTTCAAAGTAAATATGCTTGAACAAACACATTTTCCACTAAACCTATACACAATGGTGTATGCATGGGATCTCATAAGTGAATGTTTATATGATATATATAAATCCCCACCTTATCTCTCAATGCATTTAAATTCATATATATTCCTCATTGCTTTCTTAATGTATGAATCCTTCTCAAAGTGTTTACAAACACACATTTTCCACCCTACTTGCATGCAAAACTGAATAGATGAGAATGAAATCTTCTCCCTTGATAATGAAAGCATCTTCCTTGTGTGAACAACTCCTTCACGATGCTCACTATTCAAAATTTAATAGTATATTCTCAATACTTATTACTTTTTTGTGTAGAAACCCAAATGGGTATAAACATGGTGTGAGTAAGGGATTCTTCATGATATGAAGTGTAAATATACACTTTTAAAAGTAAACTCTAGTTTGTTCGTGCAAAAACTAGAAGATATACACGTTAGAATATTTGGATATCTTGGTTACTTTGTGAAATCTTGTTCTTCTTAAAGAAACAATAGTGGGATATGTACATATAGCTTTCCCATGGAAGCTTTCTTCTTCACTCAAAAAAATGAGTGGAACTATGCCTTTCATGAAGAAGGCACTCACAGTGTATTTTTTCACCATAAATGAGATCTTGTTATAAACTCGACAAGTGAATCATGTGTTGGCCATGATATTTATGATCAATGAAGATCATATTAGAACCTTCAAGAATCATGGATGAACTACTCTCTCCACAAGAGATCACCCTAATCAGAAAATATCAAATTTTCCTCACATCAAATTATGGAGGTTTGATCTCCATTTTATGATGAAAAAAATTCTACAAAACATTTCGATCATTCTAGAATTTTAAAATCACTCATATGATGATTGAAATCTTATAATCACTCAACTATCGATATTTCATGGAGGTTTGATGAACAACACTCAGGTTTGAGGATTATTGGAGAAGATGACTCAGCTAGAGATGATCGAATGGCTAGGAAAAATAAAATAGGTCATCAAATGGTTACAGTTTGTTCGGTGCTACAGTAACTAGAACCCGCATCGAAATGCCTCGGTGTTGGGTGCTCCCTTATAATACGAGGTGTGATGTCATATTATCATAAATAATTTTCCAAGATCTATCCTCTCACTAGAACCACCCTATTCTTGCCTCTCCTCAAACATTTTTTCCCCTCCATAGTGGCTATCTGCCACTTTCACCTCCTACAAGCGCTCCAGCATGCCCATAATCCCACACTATCTAGCTAGTATGTTGACTACCCACCTAAGTAATGTTGGCAGTCGGCCTTGGATTACTAGTGTTTTGTCTTGATTAATTTTTTAAATATACTCTTAATATAAATTCTTAATAAAAATCCATATATTTCATTGTCAACTCAAGATAAAAAATTCCCAAAATCTTCTTCAAATTGGAATTTGGCTAGTTAGGATGTTGACTACCCACCTAAGTAATGTTGGCAGTCGACCTCGGATAACTAGTGTGTTGTCTTGGTTAATTTTTTAAATATAATCTTTATATAAATTCTTAATCAAAATCCATATATTTCATTGTCAACTCAAGATAAAAAATTCCCAAAATCTTCTTCAAATTGGAATTTAATAACAGATTTCATCTCATACATACTCAACATAATCCACAATTCTTTCTTCAATTCAGAATTCATTTATAAATTCCAACCATACTCAATAATAATTTTCATGTTTTTTCCTCTACTATAAATCATTGTTGTAAACAATGTGTCAATTAAACTCACCAATGAAACATGTTTTTTGAAAAACAAACCAACTTTATAATAATCACAGTTAAAAACTCATTGACTTTTCATTTCATTAACTAATTTATAAAAACTTCAAAAAACCACTTGGATTCTTCAATATCCACCTTTTTATTTATTATCAATAATATATTTAAAATTAAATAATATATTCTCCCCCTTATTATAAATAAAATCAAAGAAAACAATATCGGAAAGAATTCAACTCATCTCGTTTTTTCTCCTGAAAACATAACAATATCAATTTTTGGAAAATTCCATAATATCTTTAAAGAGAGGAAAAATATTAGACTTGTAAGAAAATCGAATTTATTTAATAAACTCTAAGTCTACGTGGGATAACTCGGTGTAGAAAAAATGATAGATATAACCAGTAATGTCTAAGTTATCCATAAAATATCATGTAATTTTAAATCATGCTCAGGATATCTCATGTCTCATTCAAGGTATTAGATATAATCAAAGAAATTTTAAATCTTGCACATACTTCAACAAAAACATTATAAAGTACCAGTTCAAAGAGTGAAACTACCCCTAAGTTTTAATTTTGTCATCAAAAAGAAACTCCCCCTTAATTGATAAGATAGTAAAATTAAGAATAAGGGATTAAAGTGTGATTGGAATACATTGACCTTTAATTTTTTTCTGAATCATTCAAAAAAAATCATATTCATTTTCAAAAAATTCCCCCATAAGGGATGAACACTTTTCTTTTATTTCAAGAAAATTAGTAGACTTCATAAATCACAATATCATCATGTTGTAATGAAGTGAAAGCCTCAAAAATCTCCTTCAACTCCCTACATTATTAGTAAAAACACATAATGTAATAGGGAATAAGGAGGAACCCCTTGTTTTTTAAATAACATCCACACTGAGAGTTTCCACTCAATCTGAGACTTTATTTTCTTTCAAACTCAATATGGAAATATTTTTTAGCACTCTTCTTTCTGTTTTGAATCACATTAATTTGACCATAATTTTTATTCCCATATTCTTTTATGTGTTGAATAAAATGGATAGAGAACTTCTCTTTTCTTTCATTTTTATTTTCTTTAGAATCCTATAATAACTATCTTGGAAGTGTTGTAATGAAATATTTATCACAATGATCTTATTGTTAAAATATTTTAAAAAAATAATTTATACAATCAAGATTATTCTAAGTAGAAAAACTTGTTGATTACTCAATGACAAACTTCTGCATACTAATATTGTTCTTTATTCTCACAGAGCTGCTTCTTTTCTTTTCATAATTCCTTCCCCTTGATATATTCCAATTATGAGGGTGTGAAATATTATTCTAGAAGTTGTAGTATTTTTTCCCAAATTTACCACAACACTAGTAATAACCTCTGTAAATTCATCTTATATAATCCAGAGAATTTTATTGGTGATAAACTCCTTACTTTTAGGATACACTCCTAGTATTATTTTTTCTCGGTCTTGGAGAACAAAATTTTTCAAACTTACTTAATTTATTTATATCATCATCAGTCCATATTCTTCTAGTTTTTGTGTCATAACCTATACCACTAGAAAAAAAAAATTTAGTATCACTGATAAAATAAAAAAACATGTACTTTTTTCTTTTGGACTAGTCTTCGTAGTAGCTTTCAATGATTCGGCTTGAAAATCAATTACTTTATCAAAATCATATTTCATATTTTTCAATTTTTTTGTTCTTCAAGACACCTGGACTGTGTCTTTCCCAATTATTATTCTTTTGTATCCAGTTTTACATTAATATCTTTCTACATTTTCCCATGTTATCAAATTTTCACCTTGGAAGTTTTGATCTCTTCAATAAAATCATTCCCCTTCTTATTTTCATTTATTTTCTATTTCTCTAGCAGTTTTATTCACTTTTTAGTAGTGTTTTGATCAAGACATGCTAAAAGTTCATATCCCATAATGTACTCATGATAGATCTCTTCTTCTTTCTCATCACTACTTGAGGAATCAACTTGCCTCTTAACTTCTTTATGAAGGTTTTATTATTTTTAGTTGAACTTTCATCTTCTACTTCAGTCCATTATAAATAGTCTTCATCTACTTTCCTAATCATAATATTTTTCTTGTACTTCCTTTAGAATGTATTCTTCTCTCCATAATCACCCTTTCTATATTTTTTGGATCTTCTTTTAATGCATTCTGATTCATTATCATCACTCTCGGAATCATAAAAATCTTTCTTCATAAAAACAATTGCAAAATGTCCAATTTGACCACAATTAAAGAACTTTAAATGAATCAAACCTTTAAATTTTCCTATTACTCTTCTGAAATTTTTAGAAATAAAGGCCATAAATATTTTATAATCAATATCACTAACCTCATATTCATTAGAATCTAATAATTTTTCAACATTCTTTTCCTCCAACTTGAGATTTTTCATTTCTTTGGAATCCATTTCCTCATAAGATTTATTTTTGAACATAGGATCTTTTCTCATTGCATAATTGAGAATTGTATTATGTAATTCATCAAGAGATAATTCTCTAACTTCTTCCAAGGTAGAAATCTTTGAATAAAATTTGTCCAAAAAATTATGCATCAATTTTTTAACAATAAATTAATCTTCCAGAGTATCTCCAAAACCCCTGATATGACTTACAATATCATTCACCCTTGTAAATTAGCCATCAACTATCTCATGATTAGCCATTTTAATATCATCAAACTTAGATCTCTTGATTTGATGTTTTGATTCTTGTATCTTCACATTCCCTTCATATATATTCTTGATTTTATCCCACATCTCCTTGGATTTTTTTAATCCCATCAATTTAGTAAACACTTTATCAGATAAGGATGATAAAATACCATTTGTTGATTTCCCATATACTTCAATATTTATATTATCATCATATTTAATAGGAGTATCAAATATTTTTAAAATAAAACCAACTATTACAACATCACTACATTTAAGGCCCTATAAAATAAGATATGTAAGAATTCAATTCTTCCATCCATAATAGTTATTTCCATCAAAGAAATAAAATACTTTATTGCTGACTAAATTCAAAATCATTGTTATTAGATCTTTAGTAAATATTGGATCCTTACATATGGAACCTTATGCTCTGATACCACTTGAAGAGTCTAGGTTTGGATATATCACTGAGAGGGGGAGGAGTTGAATCAGTGATGTAGTTTTACAATTTATTCTTTTTAAATTAACCTCGGTGGTTGGTTAATATATTGATCCATCATTCTTTAGAGTCTCACTTATCCCGTATGTAAGCAACTGAAAACACTGAAAAAGAACTAAAATATTTTTACAATGTTCACCCTCAAAATGGTTGACTATAAACTTTTTATGTTTAGGATAATCCATGACACAGAATTTCCATTAGTAATAAGAAATTTGATTACAAGTAAATACTATCTCTTGAAATGATTAACATAGAAACTCTCGTAATTCCTAATCACAACTGATTATTGTGGACTAACTCTTGATAGGATCTATAGTCTAATATCACACTAGTGTTATTTATATTGACTCCCTCTAGTTGATATATCTCCCAAAAATCTCCTTTTATTTATTTTGGAATCCCTCCAGTTCTTCAATATATAGCTCCTATGAACACACCTTCAACTTTCATAGACTTTTGATGTAGTGATTTATTAACCTTATTCATTTTCAAGTCCACTCAGTATAATCTTCTGGTTAACTATCATCCTTTATCAAAAATTACAAAACTCTATTATTCTCAGGCATGCATATACCCACAAGCATGTCTATTCTATAAATGCACCATGAAAATTCTCACATAGATATATTTGAAATGCACCACCTTCCTTTTTCTTCTCACTTTCTATACACACACTTACTATCCACACTTCTTTCATGAAAACATGATTACACACATTGTTTGTTTCTCATTACACATATTATTGAACAAAAAAAATGGCCACTAAACTAATACTCAATGGTGTATGCATGGGATCTCATAAGTGAATATTTATATGATATATAAAACTTCACAACTTATTTCACAATGTATGTAAATTTATAGATATTTTCCATTGATTTCTCGGTGTATTAATCCTTCCCAAAGTGTTTATAAATACACACAGTTCACCCTACTTGCGTGCAAAATCAAATGGATAAAAATGAAAGTTTCTCCCTTGATAATGAAATATTATTACTTGTGTATAAAACTCTTTCATGATTCTCACTATTCAAACTTTAACAATTTATGCTCAATCCTTCTTCATTTTTAGATGAAAACAAAAATAGTTATAGACATGGTGCACGCAAGGACTTTTTCATGATATGCAGATTAAATCTTCATTGTTACTTGGAACCTCAAGTTTGTTCATGAAAAAACTAGAAGATATACGCATCATAATATTAAAATATCTCATTTGTTTCATGGAACCTTTTTCTTCACAAAGAAACACTAGTGTGCTAGGTATATATAGTTTTCCCATTGAAGCTTTCTTCTTTTCACAAATGGAAAATGTGCAGAACTCTGCCTTTTGCGAACTAGACACTAATAATGTCTTTATTTCACCAAAAATGAGATCTTCTCAAAAACTAAGAAACTAAAACAAATGTAGGACTTGATATTTATAGGCAATGAATATCATCTTAGAACTTTCTATAATCACCGAAGAACTTCCCGCTCTACAATATATCACCTTCATCGAAAAATATAAAAAAAATTCACACCGTATTATGGTGATTTAATCACCATTTTATGATCAAACAATGTTTCAGAACATTTTGATCATTCTATAATTTTCAGATCACTCATATGATTACTGAAGGCTCAGAATCAATCGAATGTTGACATTTTATGGAGGTTTGATGAACCGAACTTGGGTGTTAGTCCTGCTGGAGAAGATGACTCAGCTGTAGATGATTAAACATCTAAGAAAAATAGAATAGGTGATCGAATGGTTTTGTTTTTTTTTGTGCTATAGTAACTGAATCTCACATTGAAACTCCTCGGTGTGGGTGCTCTATTATAATACGAGGCGTGATTTAATCCAATCAGAAATCGGTTACCAAGCTCTCCTCCTCTCTCACTGGAATCACCCAGTGTCAGTCTCTGCTCTGCCTCCATTCAACCATTCACGGTGTCTATCTTCAACTTGTGCCTTCCATATGAAATATTTTATGCCCATGTAGCCCACACTAGCTAGATAGGGTGTCAGTTTCCCATCTAAATAGTGTTGGTAGTCCATCTAGTCTTACTGGTGTGTGGTCTTTCTTACTTTTTTAAATATAATCTCCATATAAAATCTTTATAAAATTACATACAGTACATAGTCAACTCAAGATAACCAATTCCAAAAATATTCTTCAAATTGGAATTTAATAACAAATTCCATCTCGTCTATACTCAAAATAATCCATAATTCTTTCTTCAATTCAAAATTCATTTATAAATTCCAAACAAACTCAAATAATCATTTTCATGGATTTTCCTCTTCAACAAATTATTTTTGTAAACAATGTGTCAATTCAACTCACCAATGACATAGGTTTTATGAAAAACAAACCGAATCTATAATCATTACAATTCAAACCTCATTGAGTTTACATTTCATTAACTAATTGACATCAATTTTAACTTCAAAAAATCACTTTTATTATTCACATTAGTTTTAATATTCTTATAATTTTACAGATAATTTTCATCTAATATGTCACATATTATTTTAGTTTAGTGTTTAATGTTGAAAATTTTATTTAAAATATTTATTTAATGGGAAATTAATACAAAAATCATAGGGTATTACAATAGGACATGTTCATCTTGTTCATATTATATTCAATATTTTTAAATGAGCTTAATAAATGAGATAAAAACTAATAAAGTAATAATTGTTTTCCAAACTTCCTTATTAGAATCTATCTAATTAATTTAAGTCAGTCACATTTATATTTAAGGTAATAAATAATAATTATTCTTTGATTAATAATATTTTATAAAGTTTTTATGAAATTTTATTACCTAAGAATTTTATTTGTTTTTTTAGTAATGTATTATGAAAACTATTAAGATTGAGATTATTAATCAATGTATCTATTATCTGCTTATTTAAATATTTTCATTAATTATTTATTCCTTTTTGTTGATGTTTTATTAGATATATATTCCCTATTAATATTTTTATATTGGAACTATTTTTAAAAAATGATTTTTGGAACATGTTACTAGTGTTTTATTTGATATTTGTTCATCAAATATGTCTTAATATAGAGGAATGGTTATGTAAATGATTTGGGTGTTTTCAAATATAAATAAAATGGTTTACAAACATATGTTTTAAATATGATATGGCCTAAAAATTAATAATTATTTGAGAAATGGTTATGTTTTATAAGGTAGAACTGGGAAGGTGTTTTATCAAATTTTATTTGTAAAATGTGATGATTATATAAAATTTATTATTTTTTAAAATGAATTTGACATATCATTTTGATTTTTGATTTTGTTTTTTTATAAACTGTTTTAATAAGTGAACATTTTTCTAAAATGGAATTTATTTACTAAACAATATAAGGAAAACCTTTGATAATTCTTATTTTTTGGGATTAAAATGAGATTAGATTTGACAATTTGTTTGTATTTTGAGGATTTTACCTTGGTAATAAATTATATTTATATTACAATCTTTTGGTATTGGTGATTTGTATTTTTTTATAAGTTATGCATCAGGAAAAAATGAGTGATTTGAAATATTTTTAGGGTTATATTAGATGAGATGCTAGTTCACCTTTTCATGGATGAAAAATATTATGTTGGGGAGGCTATATTGACATGTGTCCTAGTGGATTAAATTAAAGGTGAATTTGGTTTAATGGTAAGAAATTAATCAAAATGTGGTACTAATTTAATTTTTTTATTTGGAAGGGGGATGGATTTCATTTTGAAATTTGTATGTGGATTTTGGAATTGGTGAATAGAATCTTAGGTGTTTATACATGTTTTTTGAGGTTTTATATAAGTTTTAAGGGTTTCAGTAAGTCTAGGAGGTTGTGTCAGGTGAAGTTTAAAAGTAAAGATGACATTGAGTACCTAGTGGGAGGTACTAGATACCCAATGAGGCCAAGAAGTGAGGTAGTGGTTTTGGAGGGACCACCTAGTACTCAGTGGCCTTATAATGAGTAGGTCTAATTATCTTTCAAATAAGGGTAAATTATTGTTTTTTATTCCTTATTTTAACCCTAAAAAGTAATTCTCATGGGAATAGTATTCCTCAATCATCTGAGATCCACTTTTATGGATCTTCTTTTTCATATTCATCTTCTCCTTTAACAATATATAATCCATGGCTTTTGAGCATGTTTTTTTATTTCTAAAGAAAGTTAACTCTCTTATGTCCACTTCCTCTCCCCTCTTCTGCTATTCTATTATAAATTTAATCCACTTGGTTAGTGATTTTGATTTTAGTTTTCACCAAGGCACTGTAAAATCACATTTTTATTTAGGGATTCCTCTTCTCATGGATAAATGAAGATTAAATGATTTGTTTGTTTTCCTTTAATGGATGTCTTGATATTAAGAGATTAGGATATGATTTATTATAGATATTTCATGATTATTAGGATAAAATTTAGGGATCACTATAGGAAGAAAATAATTTAGTGAATTTTTTTCATTAGTAGTTTTCAAAACCATCACTAAATGATAAATGTCATTTTTTTTACAATGGTTTTTTGAAAACACCATTAATTTTTTTTTTCTTTTTGAAAAAAAATGCCTTCATTTAGTAGTGGTTTTTTAGTTGTGATTAAAATCATCTCTAAATGATAATTTTTTTTAAAAAATAGCATATATTTTATTAAAAACACCACTAAATATTTTATTTTACAACAGTTTTCTACCGACCATCTCTTAATGTATTAAAATAATAATTAAATAATTTATATTTAATGATTTATATATAAATTAATGATTGATATATAAATAATAATTATTATTAACTAGTAATTATTATTTTAATAATTGAAATTAATAATTAGTATTAAGTAAACTATAAATAATATTACATATTAATTATGTATTTATTTATAAATATTAATTAGTAATTAATATATATTAATTAAAAATATACACATATACACATACATTTATATAAATATACTTAAATAAAAATAAATATAGAAAAAATATATATGGATATATACATGCATACATAAACATACATAATTACATATAATTGTAAATAAATTAATATAAATTAATAAATATTCGAGCGTATATATATAAATATGTGAGTAATTTATAATTAATGATAGATATTAATTCATTCATAATATATAAATACTGATTAATATTTATATATTGATATATTTATATGTTGATATATTTATATATTTATATATTTATATATTTATATATTTATATATTTATATATTTATATATTCGTATATTTATATATTTATATATTTATATATTTATATATTCATATATTTATATATTGATATATTTCTATATTGATATATTTATATTTTTATATATTCATATATTTATATATTTATAAATTTATATATTCATATATTTATATATTTATAAATTTATATATTCATATATATATATTTATAAATTTATATATTCATATATATATATTTATAAATTTATATATTCATATATATATATATATATATATTTATATATTCATATATTCATATATTCATATATTCATATATTCATATATTCATATATTCATATATTCATATATTCATATATTCATATATTCATATATTCATGTATTGATCCATTCATATATTCAGGTATTAATCTGTTCATATATTCATGTATTCATATATTCATGTATTCATGTATTCATATATTCATATATTCATATATTCATGTATACATATATTCATATATTCATATGTTCATATACTCATATATTCATATATTCATATATTCATATATTTATATATTCATCTATTGATCTATTCATATATTTATGTATTCATATATTCATATATCCATTTATTCATATATTCATATATTCATATATTTATATTTTTATATTTTATATTTTTATATTTATGTATTTGTATATTTTTATATATTTTTATATATTTATATATTTGTATATATTTATATATTTGTATATATTTATATATTTGTATATATTTATATATATTTATATATATTTATGTATATTTATGTATATTTATGTATATTAATATATATTATGTGTACATGTATATTAATTGATATTTATATCTATTTAAATTTATTTATGAATGTATATATAAGTGTGTGTGTGTGTGTGGTATTTGAAGTTAGTTATATATATATATACACTTATATATATATATTGGAATATTTATATATATTTATAGATAATTATATGTATTTATATAAATTAATGTATGTTTATATATGTATTTAAGGTGTGGTCATGTGATATTTATTCTCTTTCATGTTTTCATTGTAGAGTATCATGTTTTGGAGTATTATAAAGGTCTAAATAGATTTAAAATATAAATTGGGATGAGGTTATAATAAGTATATGTTATTCCACTAAAATTTATTTTCATAATGTTAATAAAATGCTTACTTGTCCTTAGAATTGAGTAAAGGAAGGAAATTTATATTTGGTTCATACTTATGCCATGCTATCATGAGCCCTACTGGGGAACCTGAATGGAAATATAAAAAACTTTAAAACATAAATGGTATGATTATAACTTATCATTAATTCCCTTTTGTGTTTTATTCTTGTTTCATAAGTAAATCATTTAGTCCATTATAACTGGAAGGAATTATAAATCATATATTCAAGCTTATCTTTGGTTTAGATATTTTATTGGTAATGAGGTAATGGTTGGGATAATTAAGTGGAAGGTATTATTTGGTTCTTGAACTTTCTTAGATTCATTCAATTTTTTCATTCTAAATAGAACCCAAAACCTTATAAATAGTAAGTTTTTTTGTATTTTTAAAAGATTGAGCATAGGTAATATTTAATAGGGATACTTTAAATTTAAAAATTAGTTTTCATTAGAATTACTACCTTGGTAGTTTCATCCTTTAAATATTTTTCCTTAAAGTACACTTCTCTCTAAAACCTAAATGAACATATTTTACGTAAGCTCCCTTGTTTTCTTTAATTTTGGTAGTGTAGATAAACTTTAACACAAATGGACTATTTAAAATAAATGAAAATTTTCCCTAAACTAAGTTTTAAATGGATAAAACTTATTTTGAAAAAGGAATCTTGATTTTTTTATTATATCTTAAAGGATATTTATGCCACACTTTATTCCTTATTTGGTTTGTTATGAGTATGAATTTGTTATGGACTAATGCCTACTTTAACATTTAAATTTTTTACTACTAGTATGTTCTAGTTATTAATTATCCCTTAACTCATTCATTTTTTGACTTAAAGCAGATGATCCATAAACTGCTATATATGATATGGTCATTATACATGAGGGAATGTTTAGGGAATGGGTGTAAACATTATGATAAACTGTTGTATGACAAAGTTTTTTTTTAAATTTTTTAGTTTATAATAAATCCTCACTCAATTAGATTAGTAAATAATAATTTTCTTTTTATCATGGAGTATTTTTTCTGAGTTGAAATTGAAACTTGATGTTTCAAAATTAGGTAAAAAGAGGTATATTGTATATATAAATATTGTGCAAGTTCACCAACTTTTAATGAATATTTTGATGGTTTAGGATGGGTTTTTAATGCCCTAACGCATTATACCATTTCCCCTTTCCACTAAAATGGGATGTAGGATTTCCTTAACTCATTATACATGATTCATTTTCCCCTGGGATGGGTATTTCACCCTTAAATCATTATACAATATTCCCTTTCCAATGGTATAAATGTTTCACCCTAAATATTTATATAAATTCTTCTCAGATTATAAACTAGGATCGAAGCAGGTTTATTTAGGCAAAAACCCTTTATGTATAGAGAGTATTTTCTATAATTAGTTCTCATCTATAGGCTTCTTATGTGCTAGTTTTTTCCTTATTTCAATGATTTTATATAAAAAAATATTTTTATAGATATATAAATGAGTATAATATTTCATGTATACAATTTTATTTTCACTATATGTTTTGAGACCCTAATGGTGGTTCCCTAATGATTATGAATGCTCTCACATTAAATGGAAACCTCATTATACATGCACTTTCACTTACAACATTTCATGTATGAATAAGTATAATAGTATATTTGGATGCATTATTGATTTCTTGGGTTCTTTTGTTGGTTCTTATATTTAGTATTTACATGGTGTTAGAGGTGAAGACCATGTTTTGTAGTATAATTTTTTGTATATTTTCATTTTATTTAAAAAAATTGTTTTAGTGTTTATATTTTTATGGGTTTTACATGAATTTGATAGTTGGTTTTAATATTATTCTTCATTTTATTATTATTGTATACATATATATATGGGTTTTTTTCTTCCTTTATGTTATGAATTCAGTATAATTAGGTATCTCTATTGTAAAGGTTACTCTTTATGGATAATTGGTTTGATGATTATTTTTAGAAACATCCAATATATGGATAAGTCCTATCAGTTTTTCAAAATAAAATAATCTTGATTTATTCTATTAGTAAAAGTAGTTAAATCATCCCATAACATTATACTGGGATACTTGATGCTATTCTCTAGCCCATAGGGATCAAGGAACACCCCTAGGGTCTTTGATGACCATATTTGAGTGTTGTTTGTGTATTTGAGTAAGTGTCACTACAAAGAGTCATTCCATTATATATTTTAAGGTAAAATCATTCCCCTATGGGTTTTTTACCCCCTTCCACTATTTTTTATCCTTTAGAAATTAGGAAGTGTTCTTGAAATTGTGCGGTGTTTCGAATCAGGTCTTGGGATTTGGGTACTCTGGTCAGGTCATTATAAAATGGTATCAAAGCTAAGGTTTTAGTGACATGTTTTAAAGTCTAGTAGGCATAAAGAATAATGTGGTTTGAACTCAAAATAAATCCATATAATGATATATAAAACCATTTTATGGTGAACCTTTATTTACCATAAATTATGTGTATAATTAATTTTGATATAAAATCTTATAACATTTTTATACCAAGAAATAATATTACCCATGTTGGTTTAATATGGATAGTTGTTCACATGACATTTTAGACATGTTATAAATACATCACCTAAAAAATTTTTGAAAAAAATTAATTTCCAATGACTCAAATATTGATAGATTTCAAATTTTGTTTCTAAAATGTTATGATAAGAAAATATTTATTGATTTTCCATGTATTTTATTGATTATTATTTAAAATAGGAATACAACTAGATATATCCTAGAATAGATATGTTGATGATTTATTTTATTATAATTATTTAGTAATGATGTAACAATTCCACCAATAAAAATCATATAAGATGAGTATAGGGAGGATTTAAAAATGATCCTATGGAACTTGGTTTATAACTATGATTATAAAATCTATTTAGGAAACTAGTATGGAAGCTAATCAAGGAATAACAAGATAATTAAATGGATTCATGGAGTTTTAGAATCAAAATTATGGAAATGTTATATTGTAACAGGTGTAGGAATTATAACGAACCTCACTTTTCTTACATTAACATTACATAAAGTTTGTGGAATACTTAAAACATTATACAAATGGACTCCCAAATATAGTATTAGTCTAGTGCCTTTGGAAGCATGGAAACATAAACACTGGTTTGTAAGTGAGCTAAATTATCTCCCATTATGTTTTTCATGACTAGCACCCTTCTTAGACACATCATACCAAATACATACCTTTATAAACTAGGGGAAAAACATAAAAATGGGTGATCTCACATGCTCAATAAGGGTAAAAAAGGGAGATATGTAATCATAATCATGAGCATAAAGGTATGATAATGTGATCATAACATTGAAATTTCATACCCTACATATTATAAGATCATAAACATGAATCATGGCATAAATATTGGCAGTTCATAAGACATGAATCATAAGGAAATAAATAAAAAAATACATGAAATAATAATATAGGAATAAAACATGGAATTATGGAAAAAAACATAATCATATATAATCATTTCCATAGTATTCAAGGAATCACTTCCATGGACATATTAGTAGACAAATTCCTTTACTGAATCAGGTTCACACCCCATTCTAGCCTTGTATTATTGAATCGATTTCACTCCTTGTTCCATCCCTGTAATATTGTATCGATTTCATTTCTAATTCCCACCCTATAATACTAAACTAATTTCATTTATCATTTCATCCATGTTAATATAATGTGATAGAAATAGTTACCCAATGCATTTGAGGGAGATATAGGTATCACCCATATCATAATGAAATCATACATAGATGTTCTACAAATTCATAAACATTCATATCATAACCCATAAAATGAAATCGGTTTCATAAACATGTAATAATTTCTTAAACTATAGAAAAATATGGGTTTCATAATCATTTCATTAAATAATAACCCAATAAAGAAAGTGATTTTCAAAATCATATAACCCATGGAAGAGAAACAAGTATCAAAAGCATCATTCCATCAAAATATAAACCATTTAAGAAATAATATTAATGAAAACTTTTGATAATTTCCTAGAAGGGAATGAGTAACATCAACAAATTTCATCAAGAGGGAAAATAACATGGAAATAAATTTTGAAAATTCTTATTGAGGAAAATATCTTTTTTTCTTTTAAAAAATGTTCTTTAAAACATAAAAAAACTATTTAAAACCATTTTCTTGAAAATAAACTTGAAATATTATAAATATATCTTTAAAAACGTTTTAGAAACCTTTTCCTTTGAAAACATATAAAGAGAGCTTAAAAACATTTTGAAATCCATTTTCCATAAATTCTGATAAAAGGAGATCGAAAATAATTTAAAAACCATTTCTTTGAAAATAATTTTCAAACCTATAAATGAGGTTTCAAATCATTTTGAAAACCATTTTACTTGAAAACTTATAAAATAAGCTTGAAAAAATTTTCATAAAAAGATTCCTTGAAAATTTATAAAAGAAACTTGAAAACATTTTAAACAAAATTCCTTGAAAACTTAAAAATGAATCTTTGAAAACATTTTGAAAATACTTTGAAAATATTTTCCTTAAAAAAATTATAAAATAATCTTAAAAACCTTTTCAAAAACACTCTCCTTGAAAATAAGTTGAAAACTTATAAATAAATCATGAAAAAAATTTAAAAGTAATTTCTTTGAAAATTATTTTTAATAACATTTACTTAAAAATTAAAAATTTAAACATGTAAAGGAAGCTTCACAAAAATGAGAGTGGGTAAATCTGTACAAGTAGTGAAAGATAACAATCACATTCCTTTTTCATGCTAAAAGGATAGAAAAATACCTTGTTTGGAAAACCAAAATAAGATTCCTTTGAAAACATTTGTAAAATAAAAAAAGGGTAAAATTTATTTTAAATATTATAAGATAATATTACAATATTCTTGGGAACCATTTTTAGAAAACATTGTTTTGGAGGAACACGTATTTCCGGCCAAAAAAAGAGGGTAAAGATAGGATTTCTAGAAATCACTTTCTTAACAATCTTATATACCAAAGAGTAGAAAAATGGTACCAATGTGTGAATATATCATGAATAACCAGTGGATAATAAAATTCATGAATTTTATTGAGAGATAGATTATAATATTTCAACAATGGAAGCATGATTATAAATAATCTTGAAAAGCAATGAGATTGATTCAATAAACTTTTATCACACATTAACTTTGAACAATACTCTCCATGTAAGAAAGTAAAATTAAATGAAACTTAAAATATCATTAAATGAATTATATTCAATATATAAAATTTTAAATGGAATTATATACATGTCAAAAATAATATAGGTGCATAATAAAACATGTGTCTCAAAGAAGGAAAATTGAGACAAAACTAACTTACTCATTTGGTAGCTTTTGAAACATTAACCCCGTGAAATAAAGATAATATAATAGATATATATATACCTAAAAATTTAATTATAATAATAATTTGATTAATACCTGGTAATTATACACACAACATAAAATTAATGGGTGATTAATAAATCATGTATCTCATGGAAATAAAAAGTGAGATAAAATCCCCTTACATTGCGTTTTGACTCTCATTGTACTCAAACAAACTTCTTGTATAATAAATGTAAGTTTATTATACATATTTTACATAATAATATTATTATATATAATACCATATATGGTTTTATTATGACTTATATTACCCACTTTTTAACAATCTTATGTAAAGGTTTCACTTCGGGTAATATTCACTTTATTCTTCGCATGTGTCTTAATTTGTTATATCTTTGGTCCTTATACTTATATCAAGATTTCAAGAATGTAAAACATGATATAAGTATTATTTATATTCAGTATATTATTATAATAATAATCTATATAATATATAATTATTAAATTAAATACATCGTTCATGGAGACGGTAAGTCGTACGTAAGCATGAACGTGGTTTTTGTTTTTATTGTCATATTGAAAGAAAAAAGGTAAATGATATATGTGTATATATATGTATATATATAATTATTAAAAATGAATTATTATATTATATATATCATATAATTTCACTAAATATTTCCTTAATACATTCCATGTAGTTTGTGAAGGAATCACATCGCTTTGAGAGGGCGGTAGTCCACACTTCCTCAAACAAACTTATCATATTTACACCAAATGGAAAGTAAAAATATATGTGTTATAAAAGGATTATAGAAGCTTAAATACATAACAAATATAATATTTAACATATATAAACATATTTTCCATCATAATTTCTACCATGAGAGGTGGTAAAGAAAAAATTAACAATCATCATTTTGTGAGGTGATAGTTCGTCGTACACATAAATAGTATGTTCATTACCCATTAGAATGAAGTGTGTGTAAGTATAGGTATAACCCTTATCATAAAAAAATACTAGTATATTTAGGATACTATTTTTTTTATAAAATCATGGAATAAAGATATTGGAGGGGTGGATAAGTAAAATAAAAGAAATGAGCTGGAGAAAAGACATTACCTCTTAATCGGGAAACTTCTTTTAGTATATGCCAAAAGGTTTCCTTGGATTTCTTTCTTCAAAAGGGGATCCTTTTATGAGTAATAAAGGAAGTTTGAGAATTTTATTGTTAAAATATTTTCCAAACCTAAGTGGTTTGATAGGTGTGAAGAAATGGGATAGGTGGTGGCCTTTTATAGGGAAGGGAAAGAACACACTTGGCATTTTTGAAAACAAGTTAGGTGTACCCACATTTTTACCTAAAAAAGTCATAAAAAACTAAAAAACCAAATAACGGAAGTTTAATGGATGAAAAATGTACATAAAATGGGTTTTGGACAAGTTTCTAGTTCTTCTTGGGTCTAAAATTTATGTTTTATTACTTTGTTAACCTAACTTTTCTCTTAATCATTGAAATTAATTTTAATAACTTTCAAAAATATTTTTGGTAAAAAACTAAGTTTACATTATTAGAAATTATAAAATATTATGATTAAAAATATTGAATCATTTTTCCAAATTATAATCATATAATTGGTATAAATTAATTTAAAAATAATCCCGCTGACGGGACGACACTACTGGTTTTTAAAGTAAAAACGTCCCAAAGTATGCTAAGTTTTTATACCCAATTTCAATGTGAAATTGATTAAAATGACCTACATTGGATTAATTGATAAAAATATTGTGTAATTATAATTTTAATCCAAATTAAAATATAACTTAGCCTTATCAATAAATTATATTAAAAATTATTTTTGAATTAAACATCAATATTTTTAACTATTCGTTAAAAAATGAAACCTTAGAGAAAAATACCAAAAATTTATCCAAACCTGATTTTTATGTTTCGGTTTAAAATATAATATTTATTTTTATACATTAAATCTATAAAAGTTCCAAAAATTTTATTTAATTTGGGTTCGCATTAAAAGGCAGTAAGACTTCTTTATAAAAATATAGTTTTTTAAGTATAAAATTAGGTTTGTTCTTATCTAATGTTTATAAAATATATTGGATGAATATAAAAAATATTTTATTTAATATATAACATATATATTAAATTAATATCACTAAATAATTTTAATTAATTTAATTTATTAAGTCAAAAATCCTTTAGGATCATAAAAAAAATATATCCTTTATATTCAATCGATTCTTATATTTTCATTTATAATTAATTGGTAACCTATGAAATCATATTGTATTTTTTTTAAACATAAATTTTTCATAATTTAGTTATTACTACTAATTTAAGAGCTAGTTTATATTAAATAATATATAATTATTTGGTAAGACTTGGTCTTGCCTGTTACACAAGTCGTCAAGGAAAGTCATTGTTGCGTGTGATGCAAGATAACCTCAGTGTGTTGTATAGAGAAAGCTAAAATTTATGTTGTGTGTAGTGAAAAATTAACTTATTTTTATGTATAATACAAGAACAACATATTTCTTTAATATAAAATAAACTATTTTTAGTGTTTCCTGAAATGAAAAATATCAAAAAGAATAAATTAATTCGAAAAAAATATTTCACAAAATCTAGGGTTCTTACATTCCACCCCCCTTAAAATTAATTTCTTACTAAAATTCATCTGGTTTATCAAAGGTTTAATACTTGAATGTTTCATTCTTAGAAACCCACATCGTAAAATGAATACTAAAACTTCCATTAAAAAGGAAAGTTTAGAACCATAACGGTTACCCAAAGTAAAATATAACTAGGTTTCCTCATAGGAGAACATGGGTTGAAAGTGAAAACAAGGAAATGGAATAGAAATATAACTATCAAGTTTTTTAGTATATTTATAGATAACTTGGTCAAGAGAAATTCGTAACGTCCCATCCCAGATTACCATCGAACTGGTAGAGAGGTCAGTGGGTCACGTGGCCTCAAGTGCATCTCCCTGTAAGCTAGAGGTTGTCGACTAGCAGTGAGGGTCTCAGGAGGTGAGAGTGAGGAGAATATACCCTCTTATTAGAGATTCACAATTGTATAACATAATATAAATAATAATGGGAAACAAAAAAATTAATAAATATAAATAATAAAGTAGTGGAAGACATATTCTTTTTTAACTGAACAAAAGTGGTCAACACCAGTTTATACAATAGATGAATGTATGACATGGTAATGATACATGACGGAAAGTAGTAAACAATACAGCATGATTTATAATACTGGATGGTAATAAAGAAAAGATATCAAGGCCCCATGGGCGATCTCCATGAGCATCTCGAGCTCCATCTTGGTCCTTTCCTCATAACTTCTTAGGTACCGGTATACAACAACCAACCAAGGTCCTAAAAATATAAGGTCTACTCAATTACCAAGGGTACCCAAGAAGGGTGTGAGATGAAATATCAGAAGTCCAGAAACCATGTTGTCAAGCCCAATCCAGTGCAACCTAAATTAAGTAGTGTGTAGGTATAACAAGAATAAATAGCATAACTTTATAATTAAATAAACACTCGTCCAGGTTCCTAAGGGACATCTGATGGATATACCATATTTGAAACATTTGTAGGATAGTATTATGATCATGTACCTATATTCATATATATATATATATATATATATATATATTTGTAACTGGCGTGGATTAATCATTCCTCCCACCTATACATATATAATAAGTTGGAATGAGGAAAGAATGTATCTCATCCATAATATAAGATAACTGGCATGGGGTAAGAATTCTTTTCATCCATAAAAGTATAATACTGGCATGGGGTAAGAATGCCTCAGATCCATAATATAAGATAACTGGCATGGGGTAATCATTCCTCCCTTTCATAGAAGTATAATACTAGCATGGGGTAAATCTGCCTCCCATCCATATTAGAAGACAACTAGCACAGAGTAAGCATGAATCACGTCCATAAAAGTATAATATTGGCACGGGTTAAACCTACTTCCCATCCATAAATAATTTATATATTGGAATGGGGAAAACTTCCTCCCATCCATAATCATTTATATTATTGGCATGGGGTAAAATTTCCTCTCATCCATAATCATTAATATTACTGGCATGGTGTAAAACTACCTCCCATCCATAAATAATTTATATACTGGAATGGTGTAAAACTACCTCCCATCCATAATCATTTATACTACTAGCATTTGGTAAAAATTCCTCCCATCCATAATCATTTATATTACTATAATGGGTTAAAACTCTCTCCCATACATAATCATTTACATAGTTAAATATACACTATAATCATGTCCACAATTTATAGTTGAGCATAAGGCATTACCTCTTATGTCATATCATAAAGATTTTCAATATGGAAAAAGCATGGTAAATTACATAGAATTAAACCTGAGGAAAAACCTCTCATGTGTTCTTGTAATTAATCTTCATTCCTTTTAAACCATTGCATTTTAAAATAATCATTTCATACATCATAAGGATAGGGTATGGTATTACCTTCCCAAGGAATCATTTCACTTACAACCATTAAATACATTTCATTATAAAGGCTTCATCCCTCATGATTTAATCCATTAATAAATTTTAAATAAGGGCATGTCATTTGGTGTAAGTAATTCTACTTAAGGGCATTCCCCTCAATTTTCTTAAACATGGAAAATTGATTTAAAGGACATAGGTTACGGTCATTTTATTTAAAGGATGCCACCATCTCTTTCAATTCATCCTAACCAAGTCCATTTAATCCTCATATCTCATGGTAAATTTCATTTAAAGTTTATGCCAGACTAATTAGGTGTTTAGGGTGACAATCATTTAACCATAAGGGGAAACTCATTTAGGAACATTTATAAGGGTCATGTTCTAAACAAGCTACATACCAAATATAACATCAAGTTATAAGAAAGTAATTGATGCAATAGAGAAATCAAGAATATAATTCAACCTCCTACTTTTTATCTTGAAGATAGTGCACCTCCGTTGGAGGGGTTTTATTTCAAAACCATGACTTTTCTTATCAAACATTGATTTATCTTATTTAAGAATTACTTCCATTTCACCATAGAGAATCTTTTACGAGAAACTAATATAAATGGAAAAGTATTAAAAAGAATAAAATAATGAGTGATTTAATTAATTAATGCTTTCATAAATTAAAATGGCATGCAAAGGGACCCTATCTCAAAAAGGAACCAAGACAACACCTAGTACTTGATAGATTTGGTGGAGACCACCCGGAACTACCCCACACTCGCACGCACATACATTTATATAAATATATATACATACTTAACCCAATTAAAATATTCCCCATGCCATTAGGGGGTATATACATGGAGTATTATATATATTTATATGTATACATACCAATGTATGTGAGCGTGGACCTTCAAGATTGGCCAAAACTCCCTCATATGGTGGTAGCCAACCGAAACAAGCCAAACCGCCTTGCCTTCAGCGGTGGTTTCCAGAACATGAACCTACAGGAAAAGAGAGGCCATTTTCACACCCATGGATATTTAATGAAGAAAAAGGGAGAAATAATTGGGAGAAACTTGATCGAGTGGAGGATAGAAGGGGGTGTCGTGCATCTAAGGGGAACCCCCTTGGGGTGTCACGCGTCACATATGGGGAGAGGGGAGAGAGATGAGTGATTTAGGTTTTAAATTTTATTTTATTTTAATTTGATTAAACTGATTTTTAAATAGGGTCTTGGAACATGATTTATTAAACCATGGTCCAATCGTGCGCCCTCTTCTAGGAACCTTGGGCACTCCGCACGGGATGGTTGTATAGTATGGAAACCATGTGCCAATCGTGTGGTGAATAGTATCTAGGTACAGTCCAATTTCCACTATCTGTGTGGGATAAGGTAATTGTTTAGTAAAATGTGTTCATCCCATGTGACACCTTATGTACCCCTAAAAAAGGGAAGAACATTTTCCTGTAGTGGTCCGCATGGTTTCAGACAAACCATGTGCCCAATGCAGGTCCTTAAAAACCTGATTTTTCTCAGTCCGTCGCTCCTAAAACATCTCAAGCCACCCGGTAAAACTAATAAGCCTTCACCCATTTCCAAAAACCCCACTTTAAAATGTTACAACTTTTAGAATTGGATTCTGAAGCTTAGTTTTAAAAACAACCCATTCAGTAATTGAAAAAGTTCAAAAACCTTCGCATTTTAGTCTGGTTCAAAATTTGGATCATTACAACATTCTGACCTTAAAACTTCTCATACCTGAGAATCCTTCTAAAACAATGTAAACATCACCCAACCTACAAGGGTCATGAAGCTTTGTTCAAATGGTCATGTTGTGTTCCCAATGCCAAACGCACCCTCAAGAATCCATTTAAGCAAGTGGCACTCAAACCACTTAAAACTCAATCCAATGCTCATTCTCCAACTAAATCACCAAGATGGCTCTAACACGAGCTCATTTATCTAGAGACATGATCACATCATAATCTCATTAGTCAACTAGACAAAGGTACTTCCCACCTTAGGATTTAATGTTAAAAAGCTCTAAATTCAAACTATAGTTCCTCCACTTTTTGAATTTCCTTTCGAAGCATGCTCTCAGCATTCGAACGATGCTTCTAGTGTGATTTTGAAACAATCAAATGGTCAGTTCCCCATCAACCCCAAAGTCCTGGTTGTGATGGCTATTTAGGAAAATCACAAGCTGACACAAACCACACTTGTCTCTTCTAGACAATGTTCCAGATATGGTCATTCTCAACCATTGACATTAAACAATAAGAAACCCAAGTCAAGCCATCTTTGGCAGACTATTAACAAAAACTCCTGGCTATGAAGGCCAATGTACCTTAAGAAAGACCATAAATCCTTCCTCCAAATCACCTTGCATTTATCACAATGACAGCCACTGAAGTCTACAACTGACTTCTGATGATATCTCTAAGATCAAACCACCAAAAGAACCATACATACAGTGTGAAAAATTGAAACAGAACCACCCAAACAAGCCCAATGGATTTAAAGTGTTAGCGTGGCATAAGACTGATGCTCTCTTAGTGCATCTAGGATGATGCTAAGATAGGGTACATTCTCTTTTTTAAACATAATACACTAAGAGGATTGAAATTATTACCCAGAAGATCAATCGAACCATAGTTGGTCGGCTTCAAGGAGGGAAACTCGGCTTCACCTGACGAAGCATCTCCATTAACCAAACACATGCCTTCACCACCCAAGGCATCATGTGATCATTCAATATTTACCGCTGAAGTCCACCCAAGACTGATGGTGCTTCCCAAGAGATTCATACACTATAACCAGAACACCTCACAATACCAAGCAAGCACTGAAACGATTTAGACTTGCAAGCCTTAAAGGCTTTCAAACTGAATCGGCCATCTTTCACTGGTATCCTAGGTGTTCATTCTACTTGGAAGGACACGCAGACACTAAAAATGATGTGAAATTCCTTTGAGTCACACCCATATAGGTCAAATCAAATAAATAAACCCAAACTAGACCGACCAGTATGTCAAAACATGCAATTATTTGAAACTCCATCCTAAGCATTGGGATGAAACTGATCCTTTAACCCAAAGTTGTATTGCTCAATATGACCTACAAATAAACTGACCATGCCCAATGCATGTATAACCAGCTAGAAATGAGAATTTCCAGATTCTCAATCCTATAACAAAGTCAATAGAAACATGACCACCCATCCGAACAAGGGTTTCATTTAAAAAGTTAAAAGTACCACAATGGAAAACGGCACCCAAATGGAACTAGGAATTAGAAAACTCATGGAAATAGAAAGGAAATCAGGCTCTAAGGGTGATACCTACCACGGGCTAGCCCCTTACAAAGAACAAGCATCAACTCAAGCATTTTTTTCACACCAAAAAAAGTCGCATAATCAATAGCCTAACCTTCAAGAAATTGCTAAAAAATAAAACAGTCTACGGAATACACTCACACTTCCATTCCAATGAAACTCAAGGAGTGACTCAACTTACACTTACACATGGGATTAAAATAGTGGACACCATTATAAGTTCCATTTCTAATGCCTTTTCAATTAATCACATTAATCATTAGCCATTTAACATTTCTAGACATTCTGCATTTTTTAAGTAATTGAACAAAAAAACGTTTAACAATTAAATCTACCTATGAGGGTCCCACATAGCCAACCCAGGTCCTCTAAAAAGAAACCCAATAGAAGTTTCTTAAATATGAAGGTCTCAAACACAAATACTGGATCATATCATAATAATATTACCCAACTGAACTACTCGGGTCCAATTTCATTTAGGTATTTAACCATTTCCCTTCAGATTAAAACTAACCACCCTAACATTTATAACCATTGTAAACATAACATGGTCATTACATTTAACATGAGTTCTCATTTACCAATTCTTGAAGCGCCCATACACTTCATGGATTTAAAATTATCTCCCATTTATCAAAATAAATTACATTTTGTAAGTTAACATGCTCGAAAACAAAGGTCCAATCATAGGGGTGGCCACCTACCAACTTGTAAAGTTCCCATATACTTTACAGTTTGGCATTTGGCTCCCTTTGATAATAAAAAAATTACATTATCCTCTAAACATTATCCACCTTAAAATTTTTTAAAAAAATTAAAAGGATGGTTCAAGTATACGGGTTACCCTTTCCTAGTTATAAGGAACTCACACACCTTATAATTGAAAATTGGATCTCGTTTAATCACAACCCTGGTATTTATCCCATGAAACCATTTACAAATATCAACATATTATAAGTATGCTATCACGAGCAATAAACATAGAAACACATTCTATTATGCACAGAAACACGTTATATAGGAAAAACATGCTAAATAAGTAGGCGACATATCATATAAACAATAAAGGAACATGGTCAAATCAACACACAACTACAATGAAACTACATGGCATAACATTATGCATGGAATGTGAATTTTCCTATGTGTCTATATGATGCATGAAATGTATATTCCTAGACATATCACACCAAGGGTAAAATTTCATAAGGTTCATAAATCATAAGTAGTGGAATGTACTCCAATCACACTAGGTTAAATCATATCAAATGTAATAGCAAACAGTAGTGAACAACAATCTCATCCCTATTCACTAGTTCATTTCTCGTACGTGTGTTGATCAGTCCCAAGAACAGTTATTAACCAAGTGACGACACATTTATAATCTACTTTCTAAAAACCTAAAATAGTAAGAAAAAATAAATGAAACATCCTATGATACAACTTTATAACATCCCATCTCATCTTACCATCAAACTGATAGCCTGACCATTGGGTCACATGGACTCAAGCACATCTACCCATACGTGAGAGGATAATGACTAGCAGTGAGTGTATTAGGAGGTGATAGTGGGGAGACTATACCCTCTTATCATAGATTCACAATGGTATAACAGAATATAAACAATAACGGTAAATAGTGGAAGCAATAAATAGAAATAGTAAAGCATTGGAAGACAAATTCTTTTCTAACTAAACAAAAGTGGCCAACACCAATTTATACAACAGATGAATGTATGACAAGGTAATGATACATGATGGAAAATAGAAAAAAAAATACAACCTGATTTATAATATTTGATGATAATAAAGAAAAGACAGTAAGGCCCCACAGGAAATCTCCATGAGCATCCCAAGATCCATCTCAGTCCTTTGCTCCTAACTCCTCATGTATTAGTATACAGCAACCGAACTTGGTCCTAAAAATATAAGGTCTACTTAGGTACTCAGGGTACTTGAAAAGGGTACGAGATGAAATATAAATAGGTCATCACCCACAGTGTAAAGGATAATCCAGTGAAACATAAATTAAGCAGTGTGCATGTATAGAAGGAATTAATATAAGAACTGCATAACCCATCCAGGTTCCTAAGGGACACCTGACAGTTATACCATCTTTAGCTTATTTTCGAGGTATTAGTATGATCATGTAACTATATGTGTGTGTGTGTGTGTGTTGTAACTAGTGTGGAGTAATCATTACTCCCACCCATACATGTATGTAGAGGTTGTAACTGGCATGGGGTAATCATACCTCCCACCCATACATATATAATAAGTTGTAATGGGGTAATCATGCCTCCCATCCATATAAATATAATACTAACATGGGGTAAATCTTCCACCCATCCATTATAAAAGATAACATACATGGGGTAAGTATGCCTCCCATCCATATAAGTATAATAATGTCATGGGGTAAATCTTCCTCCCATCTAAAAATAATTTATATACTTACATGGGGTAAAACATCCTCCCATCCATAATCATTAATATTACTAGTAGGGGTAAAACTACCTCTCATCTATAATCATTTATATTACTAGCAGGTGGTAAAACTTCCTCCCATCCATAAATAATTTATATATTGGCATGGGGTAAAACTACCTCCCATCCATAATCATTTATATTACTAGCATGGGATAAAACTACCACACATCCATAATCAATTATATTACCAGTATGGGGTAAAATTGCCTCTCAACCATAATCATTTACATAGTTCAATATACACTATAAAAATTTCCACAATTTATTCTTGATCATAAGTCATTAACTATTATGTCATATCATCAATCTTGTCAATATGATCAAAGAATGGTGAATTACATAGAATGAAACATGAGGAAAAACCTCTCATGTGTTCTTGTAATTAATTTCCATTCCATTTAAATCATTACATTTTAAATGATGAATTTCATAAATCATAAAGAGAGGACGTGTTCTTACTATCCTAAGGAATCATTTCACTTAAAAACACTAAATCCATTTCATTAGAAAGGTTTCATCCCTAATTATTTAATCCCTTAATAAATTTCAAAGAAGGGAAATTCATTTGGTGTAAGTCATCCTACTTAAGGGAATTCCACTCAATTTACCTAAACATGGAAAATTGATTTAAAGGACATAGGTTATGGTTATTTCATTTAAATGATACCACCATCTTGTTGAATCCATCCTAACCAAGTCCATTAAATCCCCATATCTCATGATAAATTTCATTTAAAGGTGAATCTAGACTAATTAGGTGATCGGGGCGACAACTGTTTGACCATAAGGGGAAACTCATTTAGGAACATTAGTAAGGGCCAGGTTCTAAACATGTTACATACCAAATATAACAACAAGGTATAAGTAAGTAACTGAGGCAATATAGAAATAAATCATAGAATCCTACCTCCTACTTTTTATCTTGAATACATTGAACCTCCATTAGAGGGGTTTTATTATGAAACCTTGAGTTTTCTTATAAAACATTCATTTATCTTATTTAAGAATTAATTCCATTCCACCATAGATAATAATTTAAGAGAATATATTATAAATGGAAAAGTATTAATAATAATTCAAGAATGAAAATTTTAATTAAGTAATGCTTTCATAAATTAAAAGGGCATGGAAAGGGACCCTACCTCAAAGAGAAACCAATTCAACACCTAACACTTATAAAATTTGTTGGAAACCACTCGGAACTACCCATCACTCGCACACACACACATTTATATAAATATATATACATACTTAACCCAATTCACTTATCCTCATTCCACGAGGGAGTATGTACAGGGAGGATTATATATATTTATATGTATACATACAATTTTATGTGAGTGTAGACCTTCAATATTGACCAAAACTCCCTCAGATGGTGGCGAACAAACAAAATAAGATGAACGAAATCACCTTTGATGGAAGTTTTCATAACACCCACCAATAAGACTTGATATTCCATTCACACACCCATGGAGATTTGATGAAGAAAACATGGGAAATTTGTAGAAGAAACTCGATTGAGAGGAGGCTGAAAGGGGGAATCGTGCATCGAAGGGGAACCCCCTTGGGGTGTCATGCATAGCATATAGGGAGAGGGGAGAGAGATGAGTGATTTAGTTTTTAAACTCATTACACGGTTTGGGATGCATGGTTTAGAAAACCATACACCAACTGTGCGCCCTCTTCTAGGAACCTCGGGCACCCCACACGGGATGGATGCATGGTATAGAAACAGTGTGCCAACGGTGTGGTGAACAGTGTATTGGTACTTTACAATTTCCACTATTTCTGTGGGCTGAGCACACAGTTTCATGAATAATTAGCTACCCATGTGACACCTTATGTTCTCCATAAAAAGAGCAGAACAGTTTCCTATAGTGGACAACATAGTTTCAGACAAACCGTGCACCCAATGTAGGTCCTTCAAAACATGATTTTTTGTGGTCCATCACTTCCGAAAATTCTTGAGGAAGCCAAGAAAACTAACATGAAATAACCTAAGTCCAAAAACATCCCATTTATAAGGTCCCAACTCTCAAAATTGAATTTTGAATATTTGTTTTAAAAATGACCCACATAGTAATTTAAAAAGTTCAAAAACCTTGGCATTTTATTCCATTTCAAAATGTAGATTATTGCCAAAGTTTATAGTAGAAAACATAAATTTTAAATTATATAAGGGACCATATGATTCATTGGAAAATAAGTTACTAGGATAACCTTTTCAGTTTCAAAATCCTTTCCTTAAGGTTAAATAATTTTAATGAGAAGTTATACTTATTTTATTTCATTCCCTTTCAAAAGTAGAATCCCACTATTTGGTCATGTCTTGAAAAATTTCAACTTTACCTATTTCTCCAAAAATTAAGGTGAATTTTTCATTCCTAATGCACTAACATATCAGGAGATCCATGATAATTCATCCCATCTCTCTTCAGTCACCATCAACACAAAAATTGTTAGATCAGGTTATCCAATATGCATAAATCCTCATGTAGTGAGATAATAATTTAATCTCAGAAACTTCATCAAAAGTTTAACTTAAATATACCATAAATTATTAACCCTATAACCCTTATGAATGATCAAAATCGAAAACATTAGAAATAATTACACTAAATCAGTTTAACATTGATCCCCATATATCACAAAGTAGTTCTTTGTTGTTACATTCCAAACATGTGAATATCCTCATCATATATTCTATTGAAACATGGTAATGACATGAATTACCATAGATACTTATTGATAACATTAATTAATAATTATTCCAAAGGTTACCGGATATATTCCTTAAATACATGAAGTTGTAAACTTCATCCATGATAACATATACTACTTTTTCAACAAATCCTTTATCAGTTCTAAGGTAATCAATAATGTCCAATTTACTTGTTTATATCTAACATATATTTATACAAAAAAATTATCTTAACATAAGGAACATATTAAGGTTTATATTCCCTTAATCAAAATATCACCTTATCATTAACTCAATTTTCTAGTCTATTGGAAACGTTTAACGTAATCTTTTAAATCCTTAGAAAAAACATAAACTAGACAATCCTTGTTTATTTAACCATTAATATAACATAATTCCTAAATCCCAAATGCATAAAAACTTTAATTATTCCACTTCATCTATAATCCATAATAAGGATACCTCATCCTATTACTTAATACCACTTTCCTTTAATATTTTATATGTAGTCTCATCATTAGCAGCAATATAACCATTACTCACACCACATTGATGATTCTATTTAGGATATTTCCTCTTTGGACATTGAGTTACATAATGACCTTTTATTCCACACTTAAAACATTTAACCTTAAATTATTCCTTAGGGAGGCCAATATTCTCATCCATTTTTCTAACTGAACTCTTCATTTTTCACTTATAGTCACTAGCTTTGTGTCCTTATTTTCCATATTAAAAACATCTTCTTGTTCCTCTAAGACATTCACTTGGGTGATTATTTCCAAATTCCTGACACAAAGGAAATTGAATCTTATTTCCTCCATATTCTCCATTACCCAAACTCTCAGATAAATCCTTCATTATTTTCCTTGGTGAGTCTGATATTAGGTTAAGGTGCATGTTATTAATCATGTTCTATGAAAATTGATTAGGCATGATTAAAACATAATTCACTCCAGTGATCATCCCACTTTATTTCTCATCAAAAAATCATCCATCACATTCAACATTACTCCAATTCCTTCTGGTTCCCACCATTGACTAAAACTAGAATCATGGTGTGAAAATTACTTATCATTGAAGAAAAACACAGTCATTAAAATAATTACTTATAGGATGTATAAATCATGACACCTTCCTTAATATATGACATACTTGGTTCATCCTATATTATTCATATCCAACTTTTACTTAAATCCTTTATGATAGTTCATGAAGAGTTTGTGAATTCCCAAAGCATATCCTCCAGGAGTGTCAAACCAGGTGTGCAGAAAGGCATGTTGTCTTGTACCATATTACCCCGAGTTAGGCCCAAAACATCTTGTCATATTTTTTACTTCTATATACATATGTTTCAGATCCACATACACTTGAAATATCTAGATAGGGATGTATTTTTAGGAAACCACTTACTCAATCATTTACCAAAATTATAGAACATTTTCCTATACTTTTCATTATCATTAGACTTATCTCTATACATTTCCTTAGTGTTTTCACTAAGTTTTCCTCATCCTATATTCAAAAGGTTAAATAAAACTTTGCTCTGATACCAACTATATACACCCTAACTTTTCATGCATTAATATTACATAACTTTTGTGGAATACTAAAAAAATTATACAAAAAACACCCAAAACCGTATTAGTATAGTGCCTTTATAAATATGTAAAAAAAACATCGGTACATAAGTGAGCAACAGTGTCTTCCTCTAATTTATTCATCATAATAACCCTTCTTAGAAACATCATACTTAATACATATCTTCATAACCCAGTTAAGGAAACATAAAAAGGGATGAGCTCAGATGCTCAGTAAGGGTAACAAGGGAGACATGTAATCATAAGCAAGAGCATAAAGGTATGAGAACATGATCATAACATTGGAATATCATACCCTACATATCATAATATTAAAAACATGAATTATGGAATAAATCTTGGTAGTTCATAATATATCAATCATAAAGAAATAAAGAACATAATCCATGAAATCATAACATAGGAATAAAACATGGAATTGGGGTAGACACATAAGAATATATAATGTTTTCCATAGTACTCAAGGAATCGCTACCAAGGACATCTTAGTGGACAAATTCATTTACTAAAACAGTTTCTCACCCCATTCCAGCCCTGTATTAATTAACGAAGTTCACTCCTCATTCTGTCTCTATAATACTGAACCAATTTCATTTCTCATTCTCGGCCGGTAATACTGAACTGAGTTCATTTCTCATTCTATCCACGTCTATCTCGTAAGATATAAATCTATACCCAATGCATTGGATGGATATATAGGTCCCACCCATATCATAGTGAAATCATGCATACATGTGTCACAAATTCATAATAATTCATATAATAACCCATGAAATGAAATGGGTTTCATAAACATGTAATCATATCTTAACTTGTGTAAAAATATATGTTTTATAATAATTTCTTCAAAGCATAACCTGTGAAAGGAATCAGGTTTCAAAAACATATAACCCATGGAATATAAACATATTTCATATGCATAATTTCATCAAAACATAAACCATTCAAGAAATAATATGAATTGAACTTTTCGAAAATTTCCTAGAAGGGAATAAGTAACATCAAAAGATGTTATCTTAGATGGAAAATAACGTGGAAAGATATTTTCAAAACATTTCTTGAGAAAAATATCCTTTCTTCTTTGAAAAATTGATCATTAAAACATAAAAACCTTTTTAAAACCATTTTTTCAAAAAATAAACTTTAAATATTATGAAGAATGATTTTAAAACCTTTTTGAAACCTTTTTCTTTGAAAACATATAAAGAGAGCTTGAAAATTTTTTGAAAACCATTTTCCTTAAAAAATTATAAAAGGAGCTTGAAAATGTTTGGAAATCCATTCTCCTTGAAAACTTATAAAAGGAGATTTAAAACTTTTTAAAAACCACTTTATTGAAAATATTTTTAAACATATAAATAGGGCTTGAAATAATTATGAAAATCATTTTCCTTGAAAAAATATATAATAATTTTGAAAACATTTTGAAAAAAAATCCCCTGAAAACTTATAAAATAATCTTGAAAAAATTTTAAAAATAATTTTTCTTGAAAACTTATAAAATTAAGCTTTGAAAAAAAAATTGAAAATCATTTTCCTTAAAAAATTATAAAATAATCTTAAAAACCTTTTGAAAACACTTTACTTAAAAATAATTTGACAACTTATAAAGAAGTCATGAAAAAAACTGAAAACCATTTCTTTGAAAATTATTTAAAAAAATTATTAAAAATTAAACATTTAAACATGATAAGGAACCTTCACAAAAATGTAAGTAGGTAAATCTGTATATATCGGATGAGGTAAGAAGAAAAATCATTCTGTATAGTAAAGGGATAGATAAAATTCCTTATTTGAAAAGTGACAAGAATATTACTTTAAAACATTAGTAAAATAAAAAAATAGGAAAATTGTTTTAAATATTATAAGATAATAGTACAATATTCTTTGAAATAATTTTTATAAAACATGGTTTTTAAGTAACACAGATTTCTGACCAAAGTGTGGGTAAAATCGAGCTTTCTTAAAAACACTTTCTTAAATATATTATGTACCAAAGAGTGGAAAATGGTACCAATAAATGAATATATCATGAATAACTATATTATAAGAAAATTCATGAATGTTCTTGAGATATGTATTATAATATTTCAATAAAGGAATCATAATCATAAACTATCTCGAAAAGCGATGAGATTATCTCAATAAACTCTTATCACTTAATAACATTGAACCATACTCCCCGTGTAAGAAATTAAAACTAAATTAATCTTAAAAAATCATTAAATGAATTAGATTCAATATATAACATGTAAAATGGAATTATATAAGCCTCTTAAAAGAATGTAGGTTCAAAATAAAACATGTGTCTCAAAGAAGGTAAATTGTGAAAAAATTATCTTACTGATTTGGTAGTTTTTGAAACATTAACCCTATGAAATAAAGGTCATAGAATGGGTATGTAAATACACATAAATTTAAGTATTAAAATAACTTAATACATCCATGTTAATTATACACACCACACAAAAGTAATGGGTGGTGAATAAATCATGTATCTCATGAAAATAAAAAGTGAGATGAAATCCCCTTACATTGTGTCTTCAATATCTTCATAATCTTAAATATTTCCTATATAATAAATGTAATTTTATTATAAATATTTTAAATAATCATATTCTTATATATAATAACATATATGGTAACTTATATTATCTACTTTTTAACAATCCTATTTTAAGGTTTCACTTCGGGTAATATTCGCTTTGTTCTTCGCATGTGTCATAATTTGTCATATCTTTGGTCATTATACTTATATCATAATTTACATAATTTAAACCATGATATAAATATAATTTATATTAATTTTATGTTTATTATAATAAAATATAGAATACAGAAGTATGAAATGGAATACACCATTCCTAGAAATGGTAAGTCGTACGTACGCATGAATGATGTTTTTTTATTTATTGTCATATGGAAAGAAAGAAGGTAAATGAAATATGTGTATACATATGTATATATATAATTATTGTAGTGGAATTATTATATCATATATATAATATAATTTCACTAAACGCATCCTTAATATAGTCTATGCAGTGTGTGAATGAATCACATCGCTTTGAGGGGATGTAGTTCACACTTCCTCAAACGAAATTAGCATATTTACATCAAATGGAAAGTACAAAGGTTTGTATTATAAAAGGATTAAATATGATTGAAGGAATAATAAATATAATATATAACATATATAAATATATTTTCCATCATAATTTCTACCAAGAGAGGCAGTAAAGGAAAAATGAACAATCATCATTTCGTGAGGCGGTTGTTCGCCGTACATGTAAATAGTATGTTTGTTACCTGTAAATTGAAATTATGGGTAACTGAAGGTAGAAAAGTTTGTATAAAAACAACCTAGTAAATTTATGATAATTTTTTTTTTATAAAATAACATAATAAATATAGTTTAGTGGGTGGATAAATAAAATAAAATAAAGGACCTTAAGAGAAGACATTACCTCTTAATCGGGAAACTCCTTTTGGTTTGTTCCAAAATTATTACTTGGATTTATTTATTCCCAATTTGAGGATTCTAGGAGTAAGGTAGGTATTTTTTTAATTTTATTTGGAATATATTTTCCTAACCTAAGTGGTTTTATAGGTGTGAATAATAGGGATAGTTGGTAGCCTTTATTAGGAATGGAAAGGACGGACTTGGCATTTTTAAAAACAAGTTAGGTATACCCATGTTTTTACCTATATAAATTCATACCAAACCAAAAAACCTAAATAATTTAATTTTAATCACTAAATAATTTCAATAAAATTATTTTTGGACAAGTTTCTATGTTGTTTTGTGTGTTAAATTTAAGTTTTAGTACTTTGTTAACCTAATTTTTCTCTTAATAATTGTAATTAATTTTAATCACTTTCACTAATATTTTTGGTGAAAAAATAATTTGAACTTATTAGAAATTATAAATTATTATTATTCCAAATATGGAATCTAATTTTCCAAATTATAATCACATAAGTGGCAGAAATCAATTTAAAAATAATCCTACTGATGGGATGAAGTTGTGGGTTTTTAAAATAAAAACGTTCAAAAGTTTGCTATGTTTTTATACCCAATTTTAAAGTAAAGTTGATCAATATTAAATAAATTTGATTAATTGATAAAAATATTATATAATTAAATTTTTAAATCAAATTAAAATATAATTAAACCTCATAAATAAACTAGATGAAAAATAATTTTTTAAAGAAAATTCAATTTTTTAACTATTCATTAAAAAATGAAACCTTACAGAAAAATACCAAAAAACTATACTAAACTCTTTTTTATTTTTATATTTAAAATAATAAGTTTATTCTAACATATTTAATCTATAAAATTTTCAAAAAAAATATTTAAAATGGGTTCTCCATTAAAAGGTGGTAAAACATCCTTTATAAAAATATAGTTTTTAAAGCATAAAATTAGATTTGTTCTTATCTTATGTCTATAAAATATATTAGATGAATATCAAAAATATTTTATTGAATATATAACAAATATATTACATTAATATTACTCACTAATTATAATTAATTTAATTTATTAAGGAAAAAATATTTTGGGTTCATAAAAATAAAAATATATCCTTTATATTCAATCAGTTCTTATATTTTCATTTCTAATTAATTGGTAAAATATGAATTCATATTATATTTGTTTAAACCATATATTTTTCATAAGTTAGTTATTACTAGTAATTTAAAGGATGTTTTATATTAATTAATATATCATTATTCTATAAGACTCGGTCTTGTGTGTTATAAAGGCCATCGAGGAAAGTCATTGTTATGTGTAACGCAAGCAAACCTCGGTTCACTGTGTAGAGAAATATAAAATTTATATTGTGTGTAGTTCATTATTAACTTGGTTTTACAAATAATGAAAACCAAACATAGGTATTTAATATAAAATAAACTATTTTTAATGTTGTGTGAAATGTAAAATATCAAAATTAATAAATTAATTTAAAAAAAGATATTTTATAAAATATCGAGGTGTTATAGGAATGGTTAGAGAATTTAAATATTACAGTTTTATAGATATCTAAAACCTCAAAGGTTGATTTTTTATCCTAATTAATTGTATAATCATCTCATAAATAGTTTGAGTAAATCACATAAGTGGGATTATATAAGGATTTTGACTAGAAGGGCTTCTAAATTATATTTTATGATCAAAATTATCTTGTGGAGTTGAAGCTGAATAAATCTCTAGAATTTATAGATTTTGAAAAATTTAATACACCAGTGATAGATTATTATTTGAAATTTTTTTAACTTGTATAGTATGTTCCATAGTTGGTAAAAGATGATAACCTCAAAGAATAGAGATTTTATATGCAACTATGACTGGATATATATTTATGGATTATCCTTCTAAACTTACCTACTTATATAGAGGTGGTAAGTAGGGAAACTGTGTTAGAAGCATGCATAGTGAAGATATTGAGTGATACCTACTTCAATCCATTATTTGGAAGAGTAAAGAGTTGTTTTATAGGATATAATAAAAACAATAAGTATTTTTCAAATAAAATATACAGATATGTCATTGGGTACTTCTATAGTTGGAAAGTTTCCTATATATTATTGATATAGGGGAAAGGTTAATTTAAATAATCACTACTCTATTTCACCTCAACCTTTTCATACATGTGACAAGATGGGTCCTTTAAAAATATTCTATATGTTTTTCTCTTGAGTAGATAGTGGAGTAGAATTAGATTTGGGGAAAGGATTTTAGATTCCAGTTGATAAAGAGAATAAATCTAGGCTAGGTACCAAAGGTATAGTGTGCATACCTTATAAGGATCATGGTTTAATTTTTATAGAGTATAAATCAATTGATGAGTTTGATTTTTTAGAGGGACTATATGTAGTTAAGGTATTATACAGATTATTTCTATGTGTATTAATATATTATTTGATATGGGAAAATAAAATTATCTTATGTTTGCATGGGTGGTTTGAATTTTTGGTTTTCATGCTAAATTAATAACTTACACTATGAGAATTGATACCCATTTCAGTGATAGTAATGATAAAGGATTAAAATATCTATCTTATACTATAATGGTATGTGATATACAAATATTATAAAAAAAAATGGTTCTTGAGATAAAAACATATGATAGTGTCAATGGGATGGAATATATCTCTTAAGTACAAGGATTAAACCAACTTCTATAATTAAATATCTCTATTTTCCACACATAATGGGTTTTTTCATAAATTTCATAGAGAATGGGATATTAATAAAAGTAGATATGGTCTGACTATTTGGTATGTTAGATGCATATCTTATCAGTTAACAAGTTTAGATCTTGAATACATGGAGAGAGGTTTCTATCCCTAACTTTCTATAGTGTGTTAAAGGTATCCTAATATTTTCCTTGAGGATTTCATAGGATTACTCTAAAAATAAGTTAAATTTTCTATTTATATTTTTCTTGGATTAAATACAATTTATATATTATTACTACATGTAACCAAAAAATAATAGAAATTAAATATGAAATTAGATAATTGTAATATAGTGGATTTATTCCTAATTTCATTTCACCATGTGTGTAACGACCCAAAAATTTTGAATGATAATTTTTTTCTGAAATGTGTTTTATATTATTTTGTACTCAAAAAACTATATCCCTTTAATAATGAAGTAAGTATAATTTAAATTTTACCATTAGGTTTTGAGCGTTATATGATCATTGGTCAATTATAACCATTGGTCAATATGATCACTTGAAACAATACTCTTAATAATAATTTTCATTTTATAATTAGGATTATAAATTGAAATGATAATGGTTAATTAATTAAAAAATAAGAGTCGATGGCCTCATCCAATAGAGTCATGTCATACTAAACCCACTTGTCAGAACTTGGGAGAGTTCTAGTGTCTTTAGAATTCACTCTTAACTAAATCCAAGCTGAGCTTCAATATGTTAATCTTGAACGAAATCACCTATGGGAGAAGTTTAAGTTAGTGGAGATTACCACTTAGGAGATGTTATCCAAGACGCCCCAATAGTCTATCACTATCACTCACATCACCCTTGGTTCATATGTAGGTGTTATAAGGGGTTATTTTTCAAGGACTTGGTTTCTTATTATATAATCCCTTTGTATAAATAAATTTCGTGTTCCATCAATTCCATCTTGAGTTTAGTTTTTCTTCAAAATATAACAAATTTGATAAATTTATTTTTTGAACATAAATTTTACTTTTCAGAAAAGATATAATTATTATAACAAAATAATATATTATTAATGTTTATTTTAATGAAATTTTATGATTAAAACACACTTATTTAAATTTAAATGATAAAATAATTTTCTTTTTTTCAAGTGTGATAAATTTTACTATGAATTTTCAATATGCTATTGTTTTTAGTAAATAAGGATTTTATATTTAAAATTTAAATTTATTGAACTTAAAGAATTATTATGATAAAAAAACATCATTTTTTAAATCAACATGTAAAAATTAGGTTAGGGTGAATTTATGATAATTTTCGAAAATATTTTGTTTTTTGATGAATAGTAAAAATATATTATTGATTTCTTGGTATGTTTAATGAAATCATAATAATGTAATATGTGATATAAAATTTTGGTGTACTCATTTATATTATAATAACATAATATTTTTCCCAAGTGTAAAATACCATGGGAAAATACTTTGGGAAAGCCCATGGTTTTGCAAATATCACTACTGAGGTGTCCAAGTAAATTAATAAAAAAACTCCCTCGATTTTGCTATAATACCCACACATTTATCCATTATCTTTCATTACCAATTCATCCAACATGAATATATGATAGTTTTACCTAAAAATTATTCCTCCCAAGGTGTCCTCAATCCCCCAAGGTCTCAATATTTTATTTTTAGGAACACTCTTCAAGGTAAGGGAAATGTCAACTTCTCTTTTCCTTTCAGGTTCCCTTTTTATGGGGTATGTCTTTCAAGTTTTCAAACTATGTTCTTATATCCATTTTATTATATAAATTTAATTTATTAAGAGTATTTTATTATTGTGAGACCCTTTTCCCCTATCTTTTTAATGTTTTCTAAAACCATATTTCATACCTATTTTGCGGTCGAATTTTCTTCTCGAAATTTCTCTCTTTTTCTCAAGAAATTATCTTATTTTATTTTATGAATACCCAAAACTCTTCATTTTATATGATTATTCACCTATATGTAAAACTTATCTATTTTATTATGTTATGGATATATATTAAACCCACATTCTTTTTTATGGGTTGATAATGACATAAAGATCCTATTTTTAAAAACTTCTTTTTAAAACATCGTGTTTTTTATATAAAACTGGTTTCTTTATTTCTCCAAGAGTTATTTAAGAAATGTTTTATTATTATATATGTGTATAAATTTAATTAATACAAATTAATTGTGCACCCTAATAGTTCTCTAATGCATTGGGTAAAGAATTTATTCTCTAGAGATGACATGTTTTATGATACCTTGGTGAATAACCTTGGTAATTTTTATGACACCTCGGTGATAAACCTTACTGATATGATCAAGAATGACTCAATTAAATATTTTATCAACATTTCCAAGTTACGATTAATTTTATTATTATTATTAAATTCCAATTTCTCATGCCTTTATGTATTTCCTCAAGTTATTATTAATATTCCTCAAGATCATAAGTAAATTGTTTCCCTTGTTTTCCGTTACTTGGCCTTATGCTCACCATTTCCTTTGATGTACGTCCCCAGGTTATGAGATGCAATAAATTTACATAGTATGATCTTTTAATAATCCTTTAAAGTGTAATAGAATAATGTTTTAAGTTTTCATGTATTATGTATGTTTTCTAAGAAATTAAAATTTAAAAGATCCTCTGTTTTTTTATAATGTAATGAAGAGTTTATGTAATAAAAGGTGGGATGCCATATTGGGCATCAACAGTTTTATTTTATAATAATTTTTATGGTATTTTTTAGTTATATATTAACTAATGGAAAATATATCATGTAATGACGAAGAATAAGTATCATTTACCTCATATTAATGATATATTCCATCAATTAAAGGGTGATCAATGGTTTTATAAAATTTATTTCCACTCTAAATACTGTAGATTAATGTTAAATGAATAATATATACCAAAGATATATTTTTGAAGTTGTTTTTTCCATTAAGAGTTTTTGGTTACGAATTTTAGTGTCACAAATTAACCTATAAAATTCATGAATTTTATGAATTATTTCTTCTAAAAATATTTATAAAACATTTTGGTATTATTCATGGATGTTATATTTATTTACTCATGATAAAAATATGATCAAGAGATATAATTAAAATTTGTTTTATTATTTTTTCTCGAGTATAATTTATACACAAAGTTATTTAATTTTAATTTATGAATTTAGGAGGTGAATTTTATGGGTAATGTTTCTTTAAATAAAGAAGTTTTCATAAACTTTGATAAAGATAATGTTTTTATTTCTAGGAAATTCTAAAAAATATCTTTTATAGTTGTAACTTTGTTATATACGTTGAGTATTACTAATGGTTAATTAATTAATTCTTAAAATCGACTTCACCAATGATGAAACAAACTCATAAAAGAGTTAAGGTTGAATAAAATGGGAATTAAAAGAATTTATTTAGGTAATTATATAGAAAACATAATTCAACACTAGATTTTATTTTTATATAGTAGGGTTATGGTTTTGAAGTATATTATGATGTTTCGGGAGTGGGTTTAGGGTTTTTCCTTACGTAAGTGGTTAAAGAAGTGATGTGTGGATCAAGGAAATTAATGTAAAATAAGAAGAGTTAACCTACATGTTATTTAAAATTAGTTGTAGTGGTTTATAGATTAAAGAGTTAGAGGAACTATATTTTTATATAAAAGTTAATAGTGAATATAGATCATAATATATTGAAGCATATCTCCTCACTATAGAATCTCAATTTGAGGCAATTAAGGTGGGTATAATATCTTTAAACCTTTATTATTGAAATTACATATATACTTGGAAAATTAAATATTTTAACCATTTCTTTGAGTAAGAAAACTCAATATAAATATGTTTCGGAAGCAGAATATTAGTGGTAGTTAATATGCATGTTAACTAATTTCTATTGGTAGATAGATGAAAATGACAGTGGTGTGGTTATTTCAAGTGTGAATGTAACTTCTATATTATTAAAAAAAATTAAATGATACACAATTGTCTAATCTAGAGTGAAATGGGATATTATAATCCATTTATGTTTGGCTGACCTCTAACAAATGGATCATAAAAGCAAACATAACTCTTTATTTTAAGGAGAGTAGTTGTTCTTATATATTTAAGAAAATTAGTTATGAATATCCTTCATCTTTTTAGTTGGGTGGTATATCTCGATGTTATAAAAATATTTCATGATATCAAGTGGTTATTTTTTAGCTTAATTTGAAGGATAATAATGTTGTTTATGTTTTTCAGTGTTTAGTTTTTTAGAGTGTGAAGTAAGGACATGAATGGTCAAATGGGTTATTTAACCCTTTACCTATACCAACATAGAATTGGGAAGACATTTCTATAGATTTTTGTGATAGGATTCCCCTGATCACATTTGAATCATGGTGATATTTTTGTGGTCATGAAATGAGTCATGAAATCTTTATACATTTTTCATATCTAAGAAACGTATTCAATCAAGCATCTTGGTAGAATATAGGTCAAAGAATTTTTTAAACATCATGGAATTCAAAAATCTACTCTTTAAGATATATATTCTCATTTTAAATCAATATTATTGAAGATACTTTAAAATTTTATGAGTAATTAGTTGATAATGATTATATATTATCATCCAAATAAGTATAGGAAAATGAAACAAATTATATATATTTTTAAGGATATACTTCATACATGTGTTCTTGATTTTGGATTATTTTAGGAAGATCACTTATCATTATTGGAATTTTCTAATAATAACAATTATCTATATTTAATTTGTGTTGAAACGTTTAAGGATTTCTATGGTAGGCATTATCAATCACCATTATATTGGGTAAAGAATTGTGAAAGTTCACTTGATGTATTGAGTTTTGTGCAAGAGATAATGGATCAAACTAAATTAATCTATAAGAAAATAGTGATAGGGCAGAGTCGATAGAAGTCATATATTGATTAGAAGTGATGGATATTGGTGTTTAGTGTTAGAAACAATGTCTTCTTATAGGGAAATCCTCATTTAGGACATTAAATACTTAATATTAAATTAAAATTAAAACCATGGCATGATGATTTATTTGAGATTCTGAAATAGGTTGGTGAAGTATCATATTAGTTTAAACTATCATAGTGATATGATATAGTTCATAATGAATTCCATGTATATCAATTATGAAGATATATAATAGATCTATTTCATTTTGTATATTGGAAAACAATATACTAGGAACAATATACGAATTTCATTAAAATAATGAAACAATTTTTTGACTGAAAAGAAAATATTTTAAGGGGGGAGGTTTATTCCTATAATTTGGATGTTGTGATAATTTGGTAATATCCAAGAATAAATATGGTAGAGAGAATATCACATATGGAGAATAAAATGTTGGGGTTGTTTTAAGCAATAAAGTAACTTTCTAGGATATAAATTCTTTTTGGTGGGGAGAATTTTAGAATTCATTTTTTTTAAGTTTATTGAATGTATGTAAAGAATAAATTGTGTTCTTTTTTATATAGAAAAATAAAATTATCCATATAACATTTTAATTTAATTATGGGATCAATTTTTTTGACATTTGATTTAGGGAGTATTATTTTATTAAGGTTTTGAGAATTTATTTGATGATTTTATGATGGAAATATAAACTTGGTAAATTATTATGTTCAAATAAGGAATTGTACAATTTAAAGTGAATTTTGTGTTATAATAGACCGTCGTGGAATTTTTAATATAGGGAATTAGAGTCATCATAGATGAGAGAGGAAGATAATATAATTATAAATAGAAATAGAATTTCAACTTTGTTAATGGGGGGTTTCATATTAATATTTAATTATATAGTGGTGATGTAATTTTAATAGGGAAATATTCTTCTATATTTTGATAGACCACTCATCTATTCCACTCTTTATAAATCTTTCTATTTTTCATAGAAATGGACATCGTGACCAATTGTGATTGGAGGAGGGATAATCATATTGATTATTAAGGCTTGTGAAATAAATTATTCAATATATTTTATATATGAATTTTTCAAAGTGTCTCGTGATTTTTCAAATCCTATAAACTCTTATTTTTATGTTCTCAATATTGAGGTGAAAAAATAAATTTTAACAGATTTTGGAATGGGTTTGTTCCAAGTTTCATGGGGGACATCCACATAATATATTTTCCTCCTCTAACCTTTAATTTTATAAGTTATAAAATAGTGAGTTACACATGTTAGAAATATAAAATAAATCTTAAACCTTAAATTTTTTGTATAAACCACATCATAGTTTGTGCTAGTGTAAACCACGACATAGTGATGTTCACTACACCATGCTTTTCTACATGAAAGATTGTGTATTATATTATAATGTTTGTCTTGGAATATTTTTCATACTATAAGATATCATGTTCATAAGGATCATCATGTGATTATGATTATAGGAGTTTGAATTTCCAAATAAATTATTTAAGCATTAAAAAAGTGATCACAATGATGATTCGGGAGTAAAAAACATTGTAACTTATCAAATATTTAGGAATTATTTTCATTCAATATAAATAATTTGAGAAATTTGTGTAATACAAGGATAGAACTTAGATATAAATATAAATATACTTGTGGTTTTTAAATGGGTGTACAGTGGAAGTGAGACTATGATTCAATCACTAGAATTCTTAAAAGTTGAATCCATCACTCCCCCTCTGTCTATCCCTCTATCTATCTCTCTCTCTCAATTTCTTATTAAATAATTATTTCATTAGATCCTAAGGAATAGAGGTTACTTCTCAAGAATTGGGAGATTCACTCTACCCATGTATACCCTAATTGTAAGGATTTATTTGGATACCTCTCAGTGATCACTATCAATCCCTTCTGAAAGAAGCTTAGATAGTTTGGACCGTCAAAGAAATAGTACGTGATATATATTTATTTTATTCAATTCAAACATATGGATGGTTCTTATGGAAAAATTTAGTTATTTTTTTCTATTGTGTTTGGACAACGTTTATCCCCTCCAAAATACTTTAATGGAATAATAGTCACTTCCATTATGTTTAGTTTGAGTTTTAGTTTGGGAAAGTCAATTTTTATTTAACCATAACATGGTTTTTAAAATCAGTGATGGTGCATGATATTTTTCCTAACAGTGATGTAATTTAAGAAAAAACACATTCTTGGTTTTATAAAAGTTATAGAACTAAATCAAAAGTAGTTCATTATAAAAAAAATAATATTACATCATGGTTTTATAGAAAATATTTTTAGTTAGTACTGAAATATTGTTTCCATAAGAAAACCATGATGTACCTGAGTCAAACTACATCATGATTTCAAAAGTAATAATTTTGAAGACTATTCCAAAAATGAATTGACCATATGTAAAATTTTCATTGTTTTCCTGGTCAAGTTTTTCATTAGGGAAGAACCATATCAAGGTGTATAACAAAAATGGTTGTGGTTTTATAATTTTCAAAGAAAATTTATTTTCTTAAAATTCCCAAAAATATTCATCGGTGCTAGCCCTATAGAAACACTCTAAATCCAAAGGGGTATTTAAATCATATTGAAATTATTTTTATGGATTTTATACAGGTTTAAAGTGGATTTAAATGGTTTATTAATTTTCAAAGTGTCTGAAAATTATAAAATAAGCAAATAATATAAAATAATTTATATTCATTATGAAATTTTCATAAATGATAATATGGAAAGTGTATATTGAAATAAATATTTTGGAAATTAATTAAAATCTTACCAAAATCATTTTTAGGGTATTTTGTTTTTACAAGGTTGGGGCTAAAGCCCCAATTTATCATTAAAGCAAAGACCTCTTTAGTCTACGTAGAGGAAGACTCATTACATAGCCCGAAGGCCTAAGGCCAAGTAGCCTGAATACAAGGCCAAAAATCCCAATTTTTAGCCCAAAGGACCCCTTGGTGAATAGTACTACTACAGCACCTGCCCTGCTACAGTACCCCCACCACTACAGTCCCTGCTATAGTGCCTCCACCACTACAGTGTCGTCATTGCTATAGTTTTGCCACTTCTACATTACTACTATAGATTCATATTTTTATATATATAAAGTGGTTATAATTATATTTATATAATTTCTATAAAGTGTATTTATTATAAGATTCTTATAATTTATTTATTTATGAAATGTTTGTCACATTTCAAAATTTAAGAATTATTCATCATATTAGTTTATTATCTATTTTATTATTTATGAATATAAAGTGTTTATATTGTGAATGAATGTATGATTTATTTTAAAGTGGTAAAATACTTCTTAAAAACCTATACCATGTATTTAAGGAGCTACATATGAGGGGTGATAGAAGATTTAGCTACATTAAACCATGAATATAATTTATTGTTTTGGGTTATTAACTTAAAATAAAAGGTTTTTTATTATTAATAAATATTAGGTGTTAGGATTGTATTGCAATTAATGCCTCTCTGGATAATTAATCAATGGATAGTGTAACTTTAGGTTAGGATTCTCACTGGTTTAGGATCTTAGGCACTATTCTAGAAAAGTGAGGGTTGATTATTTTTTCTAAAATACTTTATCTTATATAAATACTAGATTTTTATGACTACAAAACTTTATATTATAGGGTTTTATATACCTTATGAATGGTATGAATTTGGATATATGTGAATATAATTGGATTTTTTGGGTAAGTAACAAGGATTGTGAGTTATATTAGGTGTTATACATTTATATGTTTTGAAAAAATTGATTTTGTTAATGGTAAATGAAACAAAAAATAAATTATTATAAGCATGTATATATAATAATGACATATAAGATTACATGGTGAGATTTTAAAACCCCATTAAAATTATAAATGTTAGATTTCTTCTAAAGTGAATACTTGAAAAGACCTCAATCCTCTAAATGGGTGGATCATGCCAAAGTTGGGTGCTCATGGATTATCTTTTCTAGGTAAATAAAGTCATAGGGGACTATAATATGATTATTGTATAGTATCTATAATGATATATGGGTAACACTTAGTTAAGAAACCCTAATAGAATTAAGATACCATAGTAATAGAGTTGATAAAATACATATGATGTATTTTTAGAGTTATCCACTCAAATATATAAGAGTATTATATTATATGATTGAAATTATAGTATATATAAATAGTTAAGTATGGTATAAATGAAAAAGTGACACAAATTTTAGTGAAATATAGATCTTGGTCTGCCAATGGATATGATGTGATTTAAAAATTGATCATCATTGTAGTGGGATATTATTCAATATAAGTACTTATTAAATTATTTTAAAACATGATACTCATATGATAAAAAACATTTATTGTAGATAAAATGGAATCATCATCATAAAACATGACTTTAAGATCACTTTTGTAAAAGTAGAAGATTAATGGAATAAAACTCTTAGAAATGTATAAGATGTTAAGAATGGTTATTAAATAAAAGGAAATTTCTCTATGTTATAGAAAAAATATCATGATAAATCATCTATTAATAAATCTTTTCAAGAAGATAAAGATGTTTATAGTAAGCATAATAAGTATTTTCTTGATATATCTATATTGATTCTTATATTTATGGATCCTAATCTTAAAACATGGTATAGGAATATATATTATTTTTGTAATGATTGAAAACCCAAAAAATATCTATCAATAACATGATAGATGTTAGAGATATTAATTTTAAAATGAAATATTTTATTATAATATGGTTGATGTTACTTCAACTTCATCTTGTGTACTCAATATGATTGGGCATATAATTGACTTGGAGAGACTGTGGTCACTACTCGGGCTTGATTTGTCCATTACCTTCATTGTTTATTTAATTTTTATGTTTTTTAATAGTTTATTATGAATTTTAATATAAATGATTTCAATAAAACTTTACCTGAACTCCTCAAAATATTGAGGATAACTGATAATGATGTTGGATTTTTCTATGTGAAAAATATTTTATAGCTAAATAAACTGGATTTCTAGAAGGTGTTCTTACAAATATTATTTAAAACCCCATAATTTAATGGAATCATCCTACCTATAGGTCTGTAAACAACATTATAATGTGGAAATTATACCAATGTTTATTTTAGAAGAAATTTTACTTGCATAAGAGTAACCATGTACATATATAATAATCTTTAATTAGATTCATTAGATTAAATGTTTGGATTGCTAAGATCACCACAGGTGGAACTAACAGGTGAAATACAAATGTATAATGGTATGGATGCGGAATAAATTATTCTAAATGGGGCATAGAGGGTTTATTTTGGATTTATTCATAGTAATTGAAGGTGTATTTGGTGTTTCTTAGTGAACTTCTAAAGGTCTCACTGATTGAGTAGAAGTTATCTTCAAATATTAAAAGGCAGTGGAACCAATGGAACCAACTAAATACTATTAAAAATCATCTATAAAATGGTGGATTGAGGTCACTTTTCCATTATTCTATGAAAACCACTTTTCAATAATGTAACTATTCAGTTGTTCACTTCTCCTACTTCCTAGTAGGTTTCTAAAAGATATGTCCCTTATAAATTAGATGTTCTCTCTTATGTTTCTCAAAAGTGATGTTCTTGGAAGAATGGAAAATACTTTACTTGAAGGCACTAGGCATTATCCATAATATATTGTCCTAAAAGGTTGAATTTATTACTCATAAGGTGAAATAGAAGGTTTAGTTGATATCAACACTAGGAGAATTGTTTAATGGGAATTAAAATAGGGTAATATTTGGTGTGTTTAGGTTAATCTCGATTCCATATGTTTGTATTGTGAAAGGGAATAAGGAGAAATTATTAAGGGATTGAAAGTTTTTTCTGAAATTATTGGTTCCTAATTTTTGATCTATAGATACCATTTAAGATTTTACGGAAAAAAATCAAGTGTTTCCAATACACTTGAGTCATGGGAATTTGACTATGGGGATTTTCAGTCTACATCTAAGAGAGAGGATTCATATGGATTATTTCTAAAAAAAATAGAATGGGGTAACCTTACATGTAGTTCTTCTCTTAAGATCATGAAATATGGATGTTTCTATCAAAATTTCAAAATAGATTCTTGTTTAAAATATAATGAGTAAGACACATACTGGGTTTTAGAAAGGTTTACATACATTTATAAAGGTTAATTTTTTAAGGTTTTTTTGCATCAATTTTTTCTATGGCATGTGGAAAATCATGTGAGGCTCCATGGTTGTGACTAAAGGAGTGAAGGAAAAGTCATTTTATCTAACTATAATTTTATAAGGAGTAACGTGTATAGGATGGGAAACTCTCCAAAGTGTGGACCTATAGAATGAACATCTCGGTTACTTGAGGGAGAAGAGGATAAAAAATATTATTTGCATAAGGACTACTGGATCTTGGTCACATGAAGTATGGTACATGTAAGAGTTTTGTTTTTATAAGTTAGTTGAACGTGTCCATCATTTTAGAAGGAGAGTCACCAAAGAACTAGATGCTTATAATGGTTCATATTAAAGTATAGGGGTCATCCATGGTTTATTCTCATGTAGGGTCACTATATTTTTTTATACCTTCATCAATGATGTGACACATGAAGTGTAGGTATTGTTCCTATCAAGCACAAAGTCTACGGTCTTTCCAGAACATTCATAAAATATAGAACTATGGTGGATAGAGGACTATTTTTTCTAAAAAAAATAGACTATTGTTAGAGAGTTCAAAAGAAGAGAGTTACTAAAGTTCTATTAGCAGGGATTCATTTGGTTGAAAAGGTCATACATGTAAATCTAAGAAAATTTTCATGAAGTGGAAGTATTTTCACATTGATGGGGGGAATTTCTGGAAGAACACTAGTTTATAAGAATGGGTGTGGTTTGAAAAATATAGTCAGAACCTATCACTATAAATATTTCTAAATATTTCACCTACATCTATGTTGATTTTAGGAAGGGTGGAATCCCAGAGTCTTGGGAATGTTTCTTTATAATGTATAGTGGTGAAAATTTTATTTACTCTACCTTTAGAATAGTGATTCATGGAAGGTCATGAGATCCTCAAAAATACTCTTCAATTGGGAAATCCTATTAGATTAGTGCTACGAAGTAGATGCAATTGGGGACAAATAATTAACTCATGCAAAGGTTCATCTAGTATAAAATTACATTTTTTGGATTCTCTAGGTATTTAATCAGTTTTAAAGATACATTACTTTCTGGATATAGTTTTATATGGAGTTTAGATTCTATTGGTATCATCAAAGCTAGAAGTTCTAGGTTTCTAGAGTACTATAGAATCTTAGGGAAGATATTTGGAAGGTGAAGTTCTAAATGTAGTATTTCTAAAAGGATTATTTTCCTAAAGTATTGAGATGTCCTACTAGGGATCATTTCCCAATGAAATGTTTTATAAGTTGAAAGAATCTCTTGTTTCATATAGATAATGTAGAAACAAAAATCCATGAATATGATATTGGTATGAGTGGATTGATATAGTGGGAGGGACTTGGTGCTAATGTAAATTCCAATTGGTAAATTAGCACTTTCAAACAAAGGTTTATCAGTTCATGGAAGAATTGGATGGTGGAGAAATGGTATGAGATAAGTTCTTTTTGATGTTTTTTAGTAATTCAGATGGTTATTAAAAATTATTTGGTGTAATAGAAGCTTCATGAAGTAATAAGGGTAGTTTTTTGTAAACAAAACATGATTTCATAGTCCTAAAATTCTTCGGTTGTGTTCCTTAGTGGGTCTTAGATGACTGGTAACATATGGATCCTTATTATCATATATTGAAAGTCCTATGAATATTAGCGGTCATGCAGTGTGTCTTAGCTGATGAAATATGTGGTAAAATATATTCTAGACCATGCTTTTACTGTGAAAAAATAAAGGAAAAACATAAGTGAGAGAAGGATAAAATATTTTCAAAAGTAACCTGATAAACTTGGGTGAATACCTGATAATAGTTATCAAGGGAGAGATTTTCAGTAATAGACTATGAAAATAGATCGTAATTGGGATATTTTGGGGTTTTACTATGTGAAAACTATTTTATAGAAAATTAAACTAGATTTTTAGAATTTTGGTTTCAAAATATGGTTTACAAAATTACAATGAATCAGTAATAGTAGCCACCCTGGAGGCCCGAAAGCAACATAATGATGTAGTAGAAGTAAATGTGATGATCTCTAAAGAAATTTTACTTGTTTAACAGTAACTATTTCAAGGTTTAAGAATTATCATAAGGCTATATAATATTAAATGGTTGGATTGTTCTGATCATTGAAAGTATCATCAACAGGTTACATTTAGAATAAATATGTTTTAGAAGTGGAAGTTTATATTTTAAAAGTGGTGTGGAGGATGTGTTCTAGATGCATTTACTAAAATTAGATATAGAGTCTGTGTTTCTTAGTGGGTAGACAGATGTTTTCTTGATCAAGTAGTGTTGATTCACAAATATCATAAGCTTATATAGCTGATGAAACCAGCTAACTACTACTGGAACTCATCTACAAATGTATTGTTTTGAGTTACTTGTTCATTGTTCTATGAGAACCACTGTTTAGTAATGTAATTTTTTATAATTTTACTTATCTTTCTTTCAGTTAGGGATCTAGAAGATAGGAACCTAGTAATTCAAATTCTCACTCTTTTTTTCTCACATGAATATAAATTTTCATTGCTCCTTATCTAAATTAAACTAAATATAAACCACATAATTCCATGTGTTTCTTGGTTTGAGTGTCTTCTTCCATTTTTTTAAGATATATAAGGTATTTTATGAAAAAAATAAATTCTGTGTGGTGATTGGGGTGTGTGGTCTTCTCAGTTTAGAAACATCATCTTTTGTTTTATTTTATTCCAAGAAACTTTGAACCTTGTTCCAAAATATAGGTTACATAGTATAGTGCTTTAAGATCAGAGAGTTCTAGTATAACACATGAAATGGTGGGTCCAATATTAAGTTTTGGTATGATGGTAAAGTAAGGAAATGGTAAACTTTTTTTCAAAAGTATAAGAAGAGATGTTATGAAGATTACACACTAACTTCTTTTAAACTAGATAAGGGAGGTGTCAGTTGGAGGAGAAATGTATCCATTTTAGAAATTTTATACATTAGAAATAAAATTTCCCATACATGAAAACGTTTTAGAAAATATATGAAGAGTCCATATAAATTATTAATTTTTTAGAATTAATTCCTTTATTTTGAAGGAAATATGATACCATATGTATACTTTAAAATTAATTTATATATATAGGAGTTAAAAACTAAATAAGATTCAATGGATGTATTTTGAAGTTTAAATTTTAATAATGAAGTAAAGTCTTGTTGCATCAAATATTTGGATGCAATGGGTTAATTTAAATTTATAATGGATATAAAGAAAAATGTGTATTTATTATCATGTTTTTCTTTTATAAAAAAATAGAAATTATTTTTAAACAATAGTTTTTATGAATAATAATATATGATTTTTCTGATACACATTTTTTATTATTCATCTATTTCTATAACATAGTTTGAAAAAAGGTGAGTATAAAAGGATTATTATCCAGGATAAAATTGTTTTATCTAATATATTTATTAAAATAAAAGGCAAAGAGTCCCCACCACCATATAGTGGCATAATTTTTTAGAAAAAAATATTTATTTTAAAATATTCCTCCAAACACATAGAATAACTTATAAAATATAGTTTTAATAGATTATTTCTAAAATAGTCCCACAATAAAAATAAACATTATTTACTAACATAAAATATTTTTCATATTAAAAATATATTTTGTAGAAAATATAGTTTCAAATAACATTTTGGTATTATGACTGAACATAGAGAATTTCAAAGTGTAGAAAATAAATGATAATATGAATAAAATTCAAATTTAAATTCATTTAATATAATAAAATATTTTAGGGTATATTCGTAAAGAATGATCTCAAATATAAATAGTTTCATTTAAAGTTTGTTATAAAATGTTCTCAAATAAATTTTTTAATGGAGAAGTTCCAAAGATGATGATGATTAACTTAGAAAGAAACCTAATTATTCAATACAACATAAGTTATTATCATTGTAACATTAGATGTTGTGAATTAAAGGATTTTGAATATTATGTTCAAATAGTTGAACATAATGATTATGAATCATAATGTCACCATTATTTAGATTTTAATTCATTAAAGGAGTTTAATGAGAGGATTTATCATATGGTCACATGGATATATTGAAAGATAACATAGTGATGTAAGTATTTTAACAAAACCATAAAAATATATCAAACATAAGGTCTATCTAGTGGTGTATCATATACGGTTTGATTATACTAATGAATATGTATGGTTTTATTGATATCTTAAAGTATTTTTATGATATATAAAATATATCAAGTTATAAAAAAAGTATTTTAAACTTTATCATTATTTCATATTGGAAGCATACATTTCACAAAGTTAAATGATAATTGAATTATAAAAATATTACATTGAGTTATCCCAAATCAATGTTCATAATGGAGTATTATAGGTTGTGATGACATGTGAAAAATAGTGTGGTTTGGGTTTTTTATAGAGACATATAATTCACTCATTAGGCACTAAATAAGTTTTTTGTACTGAATGACCCACTAAATATACCACGTGGATTGTTATAAACTATATATTTGATATGTCAAGTGTAATTCCTCAGACTGGGTCACCCAAATAGTACCTAAGTGGGGTTACCACATGACCTTAGGTATGAATCCCCATACTCCAAAGGATATGGACTAGCGGTAAGAATATATGATCAACACTAGGAATAATATACTCTTGATTTCATAACCATAAATAAAAAATAGATGATAAATATCATTATACAAATCACACATTAGAGTACATATATGGAACTACATCTAAAAACAACTGATAATAGATAACATACACCCATACTATAACAAATTAATATTACATTCATATACCTCATACAAAAAATAGACCTCTCATTGGTACAACCCAATGCAATATAAAATAAAAATAAGAAAAAAATCAGGGCTCCACTATCAACCTCAAGCCTCGTATAAAACCCATTTCCAAACATAATCGAGATACTCTAGCTCAATAAATTGTGAAACCAGTCACCAAACTTTTATATCGTATATAAGGTCGATATTTTTTGTCAAACTAGAATGGAAAATGGGGTTTATTCCTTTGAAAATTTTAAAGTAGGTGGAAATGGTAAATTAAAATTTAATCAATGTTGAAATGATAAAGAAATTAAAGTGATGAAATTGATTGAGTGATAAATGGTAAATTTTATCCAAGTTATTAATTAATATCAAAGTTAATAAAAAATTGAGAAAAATGGAAAATGATAAAATATAATTTATGCAATTATATAAATCAATGAATAATGATATAATGCATAAAATAAATGAGAGAGTGAACATCGTTTGATAAGGAGTTCAGTAATAGATCATTGTGGGACCCTATGTCTCCACCCTTCAACTTGATAGGTCAATATTATTAATACCTTGATCTTGATAGTGATCAAGAAGCCCATCCCTTACAATTGTGGGCTGTGAGCACATTCTTGATCTCCACTAATAGCCAAGGAACCCATACTTCACTTTTATAGCAGTGATAACCCATTGAAGAAGGTGATGAGAAGAAGGTTTTCTTGGTTCAAACCCATTACAATACCACTCTCTAATATCTAAAGAATTTTTTTAAAATTTAGAATGAGATATTGAGCGAGATGGTGAGATCCTTTAAGATATTAAGAAATGGAAATTGCCTCTTTGATAGGATTTTGAGAATGCTAGCAATTTGATGATAATTTAATTGAAGATTTATTATAACTAGTGTATTCTTATAAGGTTCTAAGAAAAAAATTATAGGATCTGAGAGGTTCTAGGAACCATATGGAATTCACTAGGGGCATTGAAGCTAAATAAGACCACAATTTTATCCTTTTTGACCATAATAAGTGTTATCTCAAACTATCAGCCATGATGCCACCGGATACCCAGTAGCTTCCACTAGGTAGCAGATGGACTACCTGGAGGTATTTTCTAATAGAAATCCCCCACTAACTAGTTGACGCACCTCCATCGATTGGACTTTTGACTTCTAGAGATTTTTTATGATACTTACTTTACCACCAGTTGGTTCATGGGTCTTCTACACACCAAGGGTTCTTCCATCATGGTTCCAGGTAGTCGGTTCCCTACACCGTCTAGTCGTTGCAGCTTGTTTATTCCCATCTACGAATGGATCATCCTTCACTTAATTTTATGGCCTTCAAAAGTTATTACAACTTGATTTCAAGGTCTTGAAACATAAAATATTACATGTCTAAGACTTCAAAAAATCATCATTCCATAATTGAAATTACTTTAAGATATCCATTTAGTCTAATAATGAAATCACTTTACCATAACTTAAAGAGACTAAAAATCACTCAAGTGAAAGAATTAGATACATAGGATAGTGTTTTTTATCATAAAAACACCATGAAAGAGAGAGGTACAACATACACATACACCAGGTTTCACATTTAGGGTGTGAGAAATATAAATCAATATGGAACCACCAATGGGTCCCATAATATACTTCATGATATAACAGTGAATAAATGATAAAAATAAATAAGCAACAATTCTCAACTCAAACAAGAATACATGTCGGATCATCATGTACTAACCAGGAACCATGATACCCGACCTTACTTGTCCATTTAGATATGTTGATCCTGGTTCATCGCACCACTAAAGACTATGTCACGACCCGTCCTCGGGGCCCGTGTCGTGACTACCCCAAGTCTGCCTTCCATAGGCCAGGGGTTGGCGACTAGCACCAAAGTCGTAAATCCCGAAAAAAAAAAAGGGAAGGCATTGCCTTTATAAAGTAAACAAACACAACAGAGTACGCAAGTGAAGTAATCACTAAGTAAAACTGAGTACAAAAGTAAGTGATGAAAAGTAAATGGACCAGTATACAACCCAACTGAAAGTACAGTACAACTGAAAAGAAAGTACAGCAGCAGTAAAGTAAAACAGTAACACTGAGTCGTCCTCCGGAAATCCCACCTGAAGGGTGGGTACAGATAGTCTACTCAGCTCCTCGGGTCCGGCTATCCACTCTGTGTACGTCCTGCCAAGTGGTCCACCTCCGGGTACCGTCCAGATCCACAAGCCTCTACCTCGATCAGTGTTTTTCGTCATATACATCCAACATAATGTAGTGCGGGCATATCCCGTGCAAGGGTGAGTATACGATACTTATTAGGGACCCTGAGACCCCCGAAGGTCTCTCAAAATCCATGAAGGATAAACCACAAAGGAAAGATACAATCACGAATTATCAACTGACTCTACTTAGGTATATGCCCATACATATACCTAAGTCATCAATTACAATTTGTCTCCAACTCTCGAGCCCAAGCACAACCCAGTCTACACAGGAAAACACAACCCAGTCCACACAGGAAAGCACAACCCAGTCCACACAGGAAAGCAATTGAATCACATCGATGATAAAGATTGAAGTTAATACTTAGCTCACACAGGTATACAACTTCGTATAGTGATAGAGATGATCACATGTAGCCACTGATTCATTTAAGATGTCAGACCCACATAGGATACAAGACCAGCTAAGCTGTCAGAACCACAAAGGATACAAGACCAGATACTCTACCAGACCCACTCAAGATACAAGTACAGAGGTCATACTATCAGACCCACATAGGATACAAGAACAGTAGTCATCGTTGTCGAACCCACAGAGGATCCCAATATAGTCGTCGTCGTCGCAGTCAGCTCTAGGGTTCCTACACACAGCACACTCAATTCTGGGAGGGTTCTCTCCTCAAGCCAAGGTTCGATACATCAACTATCATGAAGTCCAGAGTTTATGTATCCTGAAGTTCGGTCTCGTCAAAAGAAACCCAACGTGACAGACGATGCGTCAATCTGACGCCCGGTCTGAGAGTTATTGGTTTTTCCGTTCCCGGGGCCCGGTTGGTTTTTAAGATAAAACCAACCCGACCATACTGCAACTACATCCAAACCTCAAGTGGAGTATTCCAAAAGGACCTTCTCAACAAGAGGATTCCAACGTAGTTGGCGGAACATCAATCGGGCGTCTGGTGCTTAAGTTATAAGTTTTTCCGCTTCTATGGCTCGAGAAAGAAGTTCTTCGCTGTCAAAGGCGACCTAGGCTCTTGACGTCGAGGTGCGTCCGAGGAAGAAGTTCTTCGCGTTATTCATCGGGGGTGTTCTTCGTTGAAGAGCAGTTCGCCTTCCTTTAATCCTCCAGAGACTTTTTCCAAATAGATTTTCCAAAAAAAAGAAAAATAGGCTCTCCAATTAATAGAATTGTTGAGCAATTCATATTAATTCCAAGTGGTGCCAACTAATTTAACGCTGACATTAAATTAATTGGTTGGCACATTAAATGGATGAGGGAGGTAAGAAGGCTCCATCATAATCATAATGTGGAGTTGTCAAATTAATTAATCAAGGGGTATTAATGGGGAATTGTCAAAGGAAACAGCAGGGAAATAAATGGGGAGTTGAAGGTTGGGCTCGTGTGGGCCCCACCTCACAAAATAAAATTTTTGCACCACCAAATTTTATTTAATTTTAGGAATAAACCCCAAAAATTAACTTTCAACCCGCACAAAATGCAACTGTGGTAAATGTCCCCTTAAGAAAATATCGGTGATGTGAGTTCATCGGTGCCCTCAGATTTCAATTCTGAGCACCGGTTCAAAAGATAGAAAAACTCACTCATTTGTTTACTGAACGTAACTGAGCTAAACTTTAGAAAATTATTCCGGGAACATCGGGCCTCAGAATCCTGTACCGTCAGAAACTGTGTACTCGTAAAATTCCAAAGAATTCTTGAAAAAAATCCCTTGAAATTTACGGGTCTTTACATTACTCCCACATCAGGGCTTTACGTCCCCATAAAGATACAACATACACTAGGTAAATAAAAAGGGGTACTGAGCATGCATCTGAGCCTCCCGATCCTATGTGCTCTCCTGAAGGTTCTTATGCTGCCAGCGAATGTGCACCATAGGAATCGACCATCCACGAAGGACCCTCTCCTGTCAATCCTCGATCTCCACCGGAACCTCTGAGAATGTCGCCCCGTCATCGATGTCTAGCTCCCCGTGATCGATGATGTGTGTCGGGTCATTCATGTATCTCCTTAGCTGAGACACATGGAAGACGTCATGCACCCAGTGTAACTGAGGTGGAAGGTTGAGGTGGTAATCCACCTCACCTACTCTGCTGAGGACCTGGAAAGGTCTGATGAATCATAGAGATAACTTTCCACCCCGGTCAAATATCTGTAGTCCTCATTGAGGTGAGACCTGTAAGAAAATGTGGTCACCATCCTCGAACTCCAGTGGTCTCCGCCTCCTATCATCATAGGGCTTATGTGTGCTTTGTGCAGTCCTCATCCGCTCCTGGATGATCTACACCTTCTCCATCGTAGCCTGAACCATCTCTGGTCCTACAAGTGCTGACTCCCCAGGGTCAGTCTAGTACAGAGGTGATCTGCATGGTCAGCCGTAAAGTGTCTCGTATGGTGCCATCCCAATGGTGGAGTGGTAGTTTTTATTGTACGCAAACTCAACCAAGGGTAGGTGATCCTCCCAACTGCGACCAAAGTCACGGACACATGCAGGGAGCATGTCCTCGAGGGTCTGAATGGTCCTCTCTGTCTGGCCATCCGTCTGAGGATGAAAGGCGGTGCTCAGACGTAGCTGTGTCCAAAAATCCTCCTGCAATCCCTTCCAAATCCAGAAAGTAAAGAAATCATCTCTATCGGAGACGATAGTCGAAGGCACTACATGAATCCGTACGATCTTCTGAATATAGAGGCATCTCAAGATCTCTACTGAGGCCTGCTCTCTGATTGGTAGGAGGTGAGCTAACTTGGTGAGTCAGTCTATGATCACCCAGACGGAGTCATTTCCTCTGGAAGTACATGGAAGCCCCATCACTAAATCTATGGATATCCCATCCCACTTCCATTCTGAAACCTCTAAGGGTTGTACCAAGCCAGCCGGTACCTGGTGCTCCGCCTTCACTTGCTGACAAGTGAAGCATCGTGAAACGAACTCCACTACAGCCTTCTTCATACCCGGCCACCAGTGTTGTCGTCTGAGGTCCTGATACATCTTAGCCACTCCTGGATGTACCTCTAGAGGGGAAGTGTGGAACTCCCTTAGAACCTCCTCTTGCAGTTCAACTGGTACCACGGTATGTCCCCGGAAGAAGATGATGTGTTCCCCACCTTCAGAAAATCCATCTGGTGCTAGCCCTAAGGATATCTGAGCACATCGCGCCTCACAGTAAATGTCTCCACGTTGTGCCTCTCTGACCTACTGAAGTAGTGGAGGAGTGACTGTAAGGGACTGTATAAAGGTTTCCCCATCTCTATCCATAAAGTATATCTGAAAAGCGGCTAATTGCTCTGTAGCCTCTCCAAGTAGTTGAATGCTTGATCTCCTGCCGAGAGAATCAGCCACAATGTTCCCCTTCCCAGGAGTATATACAATCTCAAGTCATAATCCTGGAAGAACTTGAGCCATCACCACTGTCTCAGGTTCAGGTCCTTCTGTGAGAAAATGTACCTGAGACTCTGGTGTTCAGAGTATAATGTAAAGCGCTCGCCCATCAGATAGTGTCGCCACATCTTCAGGGCGAAGACCACTGCTGCTAACTCTAGGTCATGGTTAGTGTAGTTCTGCTCATTCTACCTCAACTTTCATGAACCTTAAGTGATCACTACTCGATCCTACATCAGGAAACACCTGATTCTAGTCCCTGATGCATCGCAGTAAACTACGTACCCAACACCCTCCTCTGGTAGCCTCAAGATGGGCGCACTGTTCAATCTCCGCCTCAGCTCCTGAAATCTCTGCTGACATCTGTCTGACCATACGAAGGGTTTCCCCTTCTTCGTCAAAGATGTAAGAGGTGATGCAACTCTAGAGAAGTCTAGCACAAATTTCCAATAGTACCTGGCCATACCTAGGAAACTTTTCACCTTCGTCATGCTTCTGAGTGGCTCCCAAGCAAGAACGGCCTCGATCTTCGCAGGATACACTGCAACTCCCACCTACGAGATGGCATTCCCCAAGAAGTGAACCTCTCGAATCCAGAACTGGTGCTTTGAGAGATTACCATAAATTCGGTGCTCTCTGAGTATATCCAGTACATTCTGCAAGTGGTAGGCATGCTCCTCCTTAGTAGTCGAGTAAATCAGTATGTCGTCAATGAAGACTACGACAAACCAATCGAGGTAAGGCTGGAAGATCCTGTTCATGAGACTCATGAACACTTCTGGAGTGTTGGTCATGCCGAAGGGCAAAACCAAGAACTAATAGTGGCCATACCGACACCTTAAGGCCATCTTCTGCACATCCTTGTCTCGAAACTCTGAGCTGGTGATAGCATGACCTGAGGTCTATCTTTGAGAACCATCGTGCTCCCTTGAGCTGATCAAAGAGGTCATCAATCCTCGAAAGGGGGTACTTATTCTTCACGGTCACCTGGTTCAGGTGACGGTATTCGGCACATAGTCACAAGCTCCCATCCTCCTTCTTGGCGAACAAAATCGGAGAAGCCCAGGGTGAAACACTGGGTCGGATGAAACCTTTTCCCTGTAAGTCCTCCAGCTGTACCCGCAGCTCACGAAGCTCGGCGGGAGCCATCCAATATGATGGAGTAGATATCGGTGATGTCTCGGGGTACAGTTCTATGTAGAAATCTACCTCTCTACGAGGAGGTAGTCCTAGAACGTCATTAGGGAAAACGTCCTCATATTGATCCACCACAATAGGAAAACTTGGACTTCGCACGTCAACTACCCCGAGGATGAGACTAGCCAACTAATGTGTGATCGGATTCCCTCTCCTATGCGTAAGTCCATCCTGTGCTGTGAAAGTTCCCTTCTCTCTGGTGAAGGTGAACCTGGTCCCATCTGTGCGGACACACCGCACTATGTGCCTAATACAGTCGATCTGGGCATGGACTGTAGATAACCAATCCATACCCAAGATGACGTCGTAGTCCCTCGACGCCGCTACAAGAAGATCCAAGCTGAAGCTCTCACCTCCTAGAGTAATCTCACACTCTTGGCACCAGTGCGTAATCATCGAGTCTACTCCCGTAAGAGTCTCTAGTCGTAAGGATCGAGCCAACAGCTCCATCGGAATCTCTGAGCTCCGAACAAGGGCAGCGGCAATAAAATAATGACTCGCACCTATGTTTATAAGAACTGCAGCAAGGGTGGAGTAGACACAGATAGTACCTTGAATCATCTCAGGTGTGTCGTGGTCATAAGCCTCCGCTGCCTGGAGCTGAGCCTGCCTCTTCCCACCATCTCCCTGTGGTCGGGGTGGACCTCCTGGTGGTGGTGGTGGAAAAGCCTCAAAACGTCGTCCACCACCCATTTCTCGGCCAGCTCCTCTGCCTCGTCTGCCTGCTCCCTGCGGACCGCCATGGTCGAACCTTTACCTCTGCCTGGGAGGTCCCTCCACTATCTGCTACTCGTCTTCATGGTGGGTCGGGCAGTCACAAGCCATGTGGCCCTGCCCACCGCATGCATAGAAATGTCTGCTCCTCGTAAGGCTGGATCTGTTTCGGGTGCCCCACACAACCGATCTCATATCCTGAGGTCGCCCACCTGATGGCCTGGACCGCTTGGACCCCTGTGACATCTGTCGACTACTGGCTGTAGAGGACTCCGCTCTGTGTCGCCTTATGGTGGGTCTCGCTGCTGGTGGCTGCTCGGCGAGAAACCTCTCCACTAAAAGGGCTCGCTCCAGCACCCATGTCTGCGTTGGGATGCTGAGGGGAATCATCGAAGCTCTGATCTTGTGCCTCAGTCCCTGCTCGACGGTCTGGGCCCTGAAGAACGGGTCTCATACCATATCCATGGAGTAGTGTGAGCGGTCGGTAAATCTCGCCGAGTACTGATCTAATGTCATACTTCCCTGCCGTAGATGAAGTAACTCATGGATGCGCACCGTACAGAGAGTGGTTGGGACAAACTCCGAGCGGAAGATACTCTCGAAGTCTGTCTAAAGCAGAGATGCCTTGTCATGCACCTGGAGCATCAGGCTCCACCATCTACTTGTTGCCGCGTGCAGTAGACTCGCGGCAAGGATCACCATCAGGTCAGCTGGTGTCTTTACCAATCTGAAGACTCTGACGATAGACTCCAGCCAATCCTCGACTACCTGAGGGTCCGTATCTCCATGGAACCTGGGCAGCCTCTATCGCTGAAACTCGTGTAATGCGCTCAGGCGATGTGCACTCTCCACTGTTGGGGTGGGTAGAATCGGTGGCTCAGCGGGTAGTGGTACCGCTGGTGCCACCGTAGTGATGGGGCCCTATACCGAGGCCTTATCGCTTGGTGGGCTGCCATCTCACATGTAACTAGGAACCCTGGCTGACTGCCTTCATGGGGACATCCTGAAAATAAATAGGTGTGCCATGGTCAAACAGTATACCTGGTGACCTGACACAAAGTAATCACAAAGAAAACTTTTGAAAGGAAACACACACGCAATCAGTTTTTTCGTGCACTGAGTCGGAAATCAGAGGTCAGGGTCCTGGTGAATGGATACATCAGCCGCCGCACCAACACTGGACTCCCTGGACTGAAGACCACACTCAATACTCTTAACACTATTACTTCATAGAAAGGAAAGATCAGAGTCCTGAGTTCTGCGGTAGAACCGACTCCTCTAATACCAATATGTCATGACCCATCCTCGGGGCCCGTGCCGTGACTACCCCAAGCTCGCCTTCCATAGGCCAGGGGATGGCGACTAGCACCAAAGGCGTAAATCCCGAAAAAAAAGGGAAGGCATTGCCTTTATAAAGTAAACAAACACAATAGAGTATGCAAGTGAAGTATGCACTAAGTAAAACTGAGTACAAAAGTAAGTGCTGAAAAGTAAATGGGCCAGTATACAACCCAACTGAAAGTACAGTACAACTGAAAAGAAAGTACAGCAGCAGTAAAGTAAAACAGCAACACCGAGTCGTCCTCCAGAAATCCCACCTGAAGGGTGGGTACAGATAGTCTCCTCAACTCCTCAGGTCGGGTCGTCTGCTCTGTGTATGTCCCTCCAAGTGGTCCACCTCCGGGTACCAACCAGCTCCACAAGCCTCCATCTCGATCAGTTTTGTCCATCATCTACATCCAACACAATGTAGTGCGGGCATAGCCCGTGCTGGGGTGAGTATACGATACTCAGTAGGGACCCTGAGACCCCTGAAGGTCTCTCAGAATCCATAAAGTATAAACCACAAAGGAACGATACAATCACGAAGTATCAACCGACTCTACTTATGTATATGATCATACATACACCTAAGTCATCAATTACAATTTGTCTCCAACTCTCGAGCCCAAGCACAACCCAGTCCACACAGGAAAACACAACCCAGTCCACACAGGAAAACACAACCCAGTCCACACAGGAAAGCACAACCCAGTCCACACAGGACAGAAAGTCAATCACATCAATGATAAATATTGAATTCAAGACTCAACTCACACAGGTATAAAACTTAGTATAGCGATATAGATAATCAGATGTAGCCACTGATTCATCTAAGCTGTTGGACCCACATAGGATACAAGACCAGCTAAGATGTCAGACCCACAAAGGATACAAGACCAGCTACTTTTCCGGACCCACTTAGGATACAAGTACAGAGTTTACAATATCGGACACACGTAGGATACAAGAACAGTAGTCATCACTATCAAACCCACGGAGGATCCCGGTACAATCATCATAGTCGCAGCCAGCTCTAGGGTACCTGCACACAACACGCTCAATTCCGGGAGGGTCCACTCCTCGAGCTAAGGGTCAATACATCAACTTTCATGAAGTCCAGAGTTGATGTATCCCAAAGTTCCGTCTCGTCAAAAGAAACCCAACGCGACAGACGGTGCGTCAATCGGACGCCCGATCTGAGAGTTATTGGATTTTCGGTTCCAGGGGACCGGTTGGTTTTTAAGCTAAAAGAAACCCCACCGTACTCCATCTACGTTCAAACCTCAATTTGATTATTCCAAAAGGACCGTCTCATAAAGAGGATTCCAACATAGTAGGCAGCACGTCAATCGGACGTTCGGTCCTTAAGTTATAAGCATTTCCGCTTCAAGGGCCCGGTTAGTTTTGGGTCCAAACCGACCTTTCCATACACAAACTTCGCCAAAACCTTGTATGTAATATATCAAAATGACTGTATCGATCCAAGGGTTCCTACTCAACTGACAGTGCATCAATTGGAGGTCTGTACCTCAAGTTACGGGCAAATGACCGAAAATGGTTCGAAGTGGGGGGTCTGGGCCCGACCTGACCCCGCCCAACCCCCCCTGGGTCGGCCCGAACCGGGTCGACCCGACCCAGGTCCGGGTCTCTCCCGGTCGGTCGCGGCCCGACCCGCTCCGGCCTGGCTGGGGGGGTGCGCTGGCTCGGCCAGCGAGCCGAGTGGGGGACGCGGCCCCCTGTTCCGCGAACGCGGCGCCAGGCTAGCGCCGCTGCTTCCCCCGGATCCCGCGCGGCCACGGGATCCTTCCCTTGCCACCGCGGTGGGCTTTAGTCGGTGGCGTACTGGGGCGCCACCGGCGACCCGCACCTCTGGGGTCTTCCACGGGCCACCGGAGTCATTCCGGTGGTCCGTTTTTTGCTTCTGACTACGCCTGTAGTCGTCTCGGGATCCATACTTCACTGCGAAGGGCCCCAATTGCCATTGCGGTCCCGTTTCGTCGTCTCCAAACACCCCGCACATCAATAACAAAAAATAGTGGTGTGTCCGGACTTGTTCGTTAGTCCGTACCCATCGTGTTAGTGGTTCAAAACATCACCCATCAATTAAATTCCATGTTTGAGAGTATAAAACATAAATATGAAAAATACAAATCCCCCTACCTCAAAGTTGTTGTTGTACATCATTAATCTGCAGAATACAAGCATCGCGATAGATGGGCATCGCGGAAGTACGGTTTCGTTCCATCAACTATGGAAGAAGGGTCGTTGTCGAAGGTGACGTAGGCTCTTGACGTCAAGGTGCGTCCGAGGAAGAAGTTATTCGCGTTCTTCGCCAGGGGTGTTCTTCGTTGAAGAACGGTTCGCCTCCCTTTAATCCTTCAGAGTCTTTTTCCAAATATATTTTCCAACAAAAATAAAAAGATTCTTTACAATTAATATAATTGTTGAGCAAATCATATTAATTCCAAGTGGTGCCAATTAATTTAACGCTGACATTAAATTAATTGGTTGGCATGTTAAATGGATGAGGGAGGTAGGAAGGCTCCATCATAATCAAAATGTGGAGTTGTCAAAGTAATTAAGAAAGGGGTATTAATGGGGAATTATCAAAGGACACAACAGGGAAATAAATGGAGAGTTTAAGGTTGGGCTCGTGTGGGCCCCACCTCACAAAATAAAATTTGTGCACCACCAAATTTTATTTAATTTTAAGAATAAACCCCAAAAATTAACTTCCAACCCGCACAAAATGCAACTACAGTAAAGGTCCCCCTAAGTAAATATCGGTGTTGCGAGTTCATCGGTGCCCTCGGATTTCAATTCCAAGAACCGGTTCAAAAGATAGAAAAACCCGCTCATTTTTTTACTGAATGTACCCAAGCTAAACTTTAGAAAATTATTTCGGGCACACCGGGCCTCGGAATCAGGTGTCGTTAGAAACTGTGTACTCGTAAAATTCCAAAGAATTCAAGAAATAAAAATTTCCTTGAAATTTATGGGTCTTTTTAGACTAAGTAAAATTCATAAGTAATCTTGATTTAACTTTCAGTCTTACCATATATGCTAAGAATATTGAATGGAATTCTAGAATCACTATCAGTCTAACCATGGGTGATAACCAAAGCTATATAGAATCCAAGTTTAATGACCCTATAATTTAAAGGTATGAATTTGAGGCTTGTTTTTTTAATTATTTATTATTGTTTGTTATAATTTTTTGTGGAGATTAGGGGTAGGGAATTGAGGAGTCAGTTATCATTTAGGACTGAAATTTACTATAGGTAGGGAATCCTAATATAGTGTCAAGGGTTTTATCATAGAGAGGTCCTACCTAGATTTTAGATTATAGGGTTAGGGTTGGTTATGATATAATAGTTATGGTTGCATCATGATGTTGATCATTATAGCATGAGGATCTAGGAAACACCATAATAGATCTATTTGAGATATCATGCCTCCTATAATCAAGAAGTTCATTACATTGTGAAGATCTAAGTCACACCATAATGGCTGACCGGGGTTTTTGGGTAATGTTTTGGGTAGTGGAACTACATTGTGACCTATATGGACACACTAAAGAGAGACCCTTAGATAGGGGTATTTCACTGTGGATAATGGTGGTCATGCCTCAATGGCCATCTTCCCTAATTTTTTGGAATTTTTTATTAAATTAATAAAAATAGTAAATCTTGATAAATATTTCTCTCTTCCCCTCGACCTAGTCGTGAGATGTATGCCCAAGGGGGTTTCTCTTTACTTCTCCAAGCTCTCTATCCATCATTTATTGTTCGTTTAAGGTGTTGTTTGTTGTGATCATCCCTGTTTAGTAAGTCTAATTCCATGGCTTCCTTAGACCTAGGTTTCTTTCACTGTCTCTTCTTCCTTCATATTAAATCCCTTATTTATAATGGTTTTTCATCTTGTTGGATTCTGCTAAATTTTTATTGAATTAGAAAATGTACCCTAGTGAGTTAGATACTAGCATCATTGGGTAGGAATTTATTACCATGTTTTAACATTTTGATATGATTTCATGGGTTGTCATGCATGTGAGTGTGTGTGTGTGTGTGTGTTTTCAAGAAACTGATATACCGATTTTTTAAAGGTTGGGGTCGAAGCCTCATTTATTATTAAAACAAGAAAAGACCTCTTTTAACTGGGTAGAGGGAGACCCATTACATAACACAAAGGCCCACTGGGCATTTATCCCATTACATGGCCCATAGGCCCAATTTTTTGGCCCAAGCCCTATTCTGTGAATAGTACTGCTACAGTACCCCCACCTGCTACAGTCCCGCACAGTAACCACCACTGCTACAGTACCCTGTCGCTGCTATAGTGTTTGTCATTGCTACAGTTTCATCGCTGCTACAGTATGCTATAGTACCCTGCGCCCCATGGGTTTTAAACCCCCCCCCCCTCATTTTTCATGTAGGATTATGGGGTGCTTACCATTATGCCAAACCCCAAATACAGAAACTGATATACCTATGGTATTTAAGAAACTAGGTGGATCTAAATTGATAGAATTATCCCTTGGGAGGGTATATATGGGTGTTTAAGTCAGAGATGAAAAAATTTATGGTGTGTGGTATCTCAGTATAGGGTTTTCTGGATAGTTTGGTTATGCCTATTGTGGTTTTCTTGACCTTTATTATGTCTTGGGTGACCTTATAGCATGTCTTAGAGGTTTTAGTATTGACCGCCTTCAAATGTGATGGTGTTGGTGAGTGTGAATGGATAGTATGAAAATATTTTCTTGGGTTAATTTAAGGAAGTACCAAATTGATTCTCCCATAAGGTTCATGTTGTGGGATTTTATCATTAGATAAATTATTTAGCCCTAGTGGTTTGGGTATTACTTTGTAGAGACTCTATTTTGGGTTGTATGTGATTTTATAATGGATTTAGTTGTGGGACCTCCCTAAAACGATGGTGTTGATTCAATATTCATGGAGTTTGGATATATTATGCTCTAATTAAACCATTTTCTAGGATTATTTTTTTATTTGTGGCTTTTCCATGGGGACATACCACTAAGGAGGTGTTGGTTTGGATTTCAAATGAGGTTTTCTATGATTTTCCCTCCTCATACTACTTATTATGAGACTAATGGATATGAGATTTTGTGAGGGTACCTTGCCTTTAGGGGATATTTTGGACCATGTGATAGGTTTTATATGTTATTCCCACCTCAAATTCCTTCCTATGACATCAGATATGGTTTGGTATAGGATGAATTCATCTTTAGGTCATTAACTGTATCAGGTGTGGTCGAGGATTTTGGCATCCATGTTATCATATGATAACTTAACTTGGGTTCTTGATTTATTGTTATTTATTAATTATAAATTAGTTAATCCACTCATATATATCTATTAAACTTATTCTCAGAATGTGTTAGTGGTTTCATACTAGGTTTTATTACTCACACCCTTCACAGGCACTCTAATGTGTATGCAAATTTTGTTTTCAATGATTCATCCAAGGGGAGGGCCCTATGTTAAGTGCTTGAGAAAGTGGAGTGGGGTATGTATGAAGGTGACTCCAAGAAATAATATAGGGTCATTTGGTGGTTTTTCCTCTGTAATCTTTTTTTATTTTATTTTTGTAAATATTGATCTTTTTTCCATAGGGATCACATTTTACTAATAATGTATTATTTCCATGTGACCATTTTGTTATAGCATATGATATTATTTATATGGTTTTCCTACCTATGTGATTCCATAACATATTTTCTTGATTATTACTAATTTTTGAAATAGTATTATTAATGGTCATTTGATAATGAGGGTATAGTATCCCTGATATATGAATTTATCCCCTATCACTAGTCGATAGACATTGTATATGTGTAGTCATGAATGATTCCATGTGGCGCTCTGGCTAAAATATAGTGATTCAAACTAGGGTGTTAAAAAAATGGTATCAAATACCTTTTTATTTTGATTTATTATTGGGTCTCGGTATACTAGATATGGGTTGGTCGATAATTGGATGGGAAGTTCTGGTTGTGTCTGGATAGCACCTATATAGTGGATGTTTAATTTTCTAGGATAGTGGGATTTCTATTTTTTGTTGTGATGTTATATTTTTATATTATTATTCAAGTGTTATTCTATAGTTTTAATTTATTGGTTTCTCCACTTTCCTTGGGTGGTGTTAGTTCATGAGGCCATGAAACATGATTCGGTGAGTAGGTTCACATGTCATTCACTTATTTTTATGTGGTTATTAAAGGTGTAAATTATTTAAAGGTTATAAATAATCTATTTGGTTTTTCAAAAAACATAATAGTGTTGGTATATAATTAATTTAGCCTAAGGATTGTGATTATTATTATGTATTCTCATGAGTAATGTGAAGGTGCAGGTGATATGGTATTAGTCCATTGGTAAGTAATGGTTTTTAATGCTTTGTGTATTATTGGTAGACCATTATATTGCATCTCCTAGGGTGGTTTAATGCATGTACACCTATAAATCATTAAATTATTTTAATATTTAAGTTATTAAGGTTATTTGTAAGGTTATTTGTTATCATTTAAAATAAATTTATCCTCAATGATGTCTCACGATGCCACCTAGGGATAATGATAAAGATGTTCTTGAGGTTAAAAAATCTCTCTTTATGCCTTTAGATTATCAAAAGAGTGAATCTGAGCATGTCCTCAAGGCTGATCCAAATGCTTAGGTAGATAAGCACCTTTGGGTGTTAAAAATAATGTTATTGAGAGGTGGAGGTATGCATTTATGTGGTGATACTAGGGTATACTTTTCCTGTGACTTCTAGATAAATAAGACTCTATATTTTCAGGGAATGGGTGGACCTCATGATGCATAGGATTTGATAGAGGACATATAACAATGAGAAACGGGTGAATTTAGTAGCTTATATAAATCATCTATCTTCACAGAGATGGTGGGGTGTTATGATTCAGGGTAAGAGGCATGAGGTATTGAAATGGGAAGCCTTTGAGGGCATATTATTTGATAAATTATTCCCTAGGTTTCTCAAGTTGGATAAGTGTAACACCCTGAGATTTTATGAGGAATACATATTTTTTATGTCTTATGTTATACGCAACACCAAAGGAATCTTTCACTACACACAACACTAGCTTTGCTTCCTTTACATGCAAGAGCAACCTTCCTCGATAGCTTGCGTTATATGCAATACCGAGTTTCACTAAACAATGATATATTATCATAATATTATGAACTAGCCGTTATGAATAGTATTAACTGAATTTTTAATTTTATAACATTATAATTCATCTTAAACATTTTCTAGAAGGAGGTCTGAAAACAAAATCAATTTTTCAGATAAAAGAAGTATTTTTCAAAAAATGCAGTTTTACTGCCTTTTGATGGTGCACCCATTTTAAATATAATTTTTGAAAAGTTTATAAGTTCAATTTTACAAAATAAAATTCTTATTTTGAATCAGGATATAAAAATTTACATTGGATAAATTTTTGATACTTTTCTGATAACTTTTATATTTTGATGAATAGTAAAAATGCGCTAAATTTTTCTTAAAAAAAACTTTTTTCATCAAGAAAATTTATATGGTTAAATGATAAAATTTAATGGTTTTAAAGTTTAAATAGAATATATTTTTACCATTTAATATAATTTATGTCATTACCATAAATTTTACATTGAATTCATAGGTAAAAACATTTCAATCTTTGACAATGTTTTAACTTTTAAAACTCATTTTCTTAACAATGGGATTAATTTTAAATTAATTACTAAAACTTCTATGTTTTTAATTTTAAAAAAATTGATTCCATATTTGGATTCATTGGGTCCAAATTATGTTAATAAGTTACTTTTATTTTTTTGACATTATGAATAGTAACTACGGTAATTTTTATTTACTACAGTTAAAGGTAAATCGGGTAATTAAGGGTAAAAATAAGATTATAAAATTACCCTAGCACCTTCAAAAATTATATTGTATGAATAAAAGACAACCCATATCACTTAAGGGTCGTAATATATTAGTTTCATGGACTTTTGACCATTAAAATGATACAATTATTATTAAAACCAAAGAAAGTGACAACATGTCACTCTCTTATATCTTATAAGTGTAATAATTTTAATTTAGTGATAAACATCATAAAACTTATAATATAAATAGTCTAAATAAATATAATAAAATTATATACATTATGATAATTTATTTATAATTTTTAGGGATTAAATAATTATCATTAATGATGACACGATAGTGATATAGAAATTATTTTATTGATTGAAATATCAAATAAATGGTTTTAAAAATATTAAAATAAATATTATATGAACTAATTAATGTTATACACAAATTTAATAGATGAATGTGACATATTATTAATCTATTAAATATTTTGGTTCGAATATATTCTCTGTGTGGATTTTATTTAAATGAAAATAAATGAATAGTGTCAAAATTGACACTATTGTTATTTTATAAAAATAACATATAATAAAATTGTTTAAAAATAACAAAAATATTTAAAAATTATAAATTGAAATTTATATGGTTGAAATTTTCATAAAGTATACAATTATAGACAATTCACAACACATAAGTAATTATTTATAACAATTTAAAATTTAGAATATTATTACCACAAATAAAATTAAATAGATTAAATAACAATAAATCAAGTTGAAAAGGTTTAAAATAAATTCCCAACATGTCAAAATGTCGTTGGTTCATGATATTACAACCCTATATCATCTCATCTTCTAATTGATTCATTTTTGGAGGTTTTTATGCGGGTTTTGAATTTATTATAAATTAATTTTTTTATGTTTCCAAAGGTGCCCCTCTCCTCCCTTATAAAAGGGAACCTCCTCCATCTCCTCTTCACAACATTTTCAGCCTTCAAGATTGTTCAAAACCAGTCCATTTCTCTTCTCCACTTCCCTATAAACATACTAGAGGTCATGGTCTTCTTCAAAGACCAACTTTAGTCCCTAAGAGGAGGTTTAGAAGAGGCGCATCAAAGAAGAGGTAATATCCTTTACCGATTCTTTCAAATTTATTTCTTCTTCTACTTACTCTTATTTATTTGTTTAATTATAAAGTAATAAAATAAATATCAATAATATACATATATGTTATTATAAATATGAAATAACCCTATTTCACCTTCTATCCATCCTACGGAAAACGAAATCATTGTGCGTGCGTACGTATGGAATATCGTCTTCACGCCGTGGTGTAATCTGCTTTCCACCACCACCTTACTTGGATGGGTATAATGTTGTAAATAATAGCTATATATGATTATTATAATATGATACTAATTCTGAGATATTCTATCATCCACTCCAATACCATTCAATAATAATGGGAACGATATCGTCGCTCGTGCATACGTACGGCTTACCATCTCCACAGTGCGATGTGATTCATTCTACATGATCTTCATTAAACCATGATTATGTAAATGAATTGAATGAATAAATCTGATATATATTCTACTAATACCATTTTGTAAATGATATAACTATAACCAAAAAATAGTAATATTAACTTATCCGACAAAACATACGAATGAAAATAAAGCAGTTAATACCCAAATAATGAGTAACGATGAAATGTTACTAACAAATGGATGAAAATATGATCATAAATGTTATAATAAATATAATTATGATTCTTGAATAGATCAGTATCATTATTTAAATCACTATATAGGAGGAGGTTTTGATACATACTAAGCATATCGAACCTAAGGTAAGGGATAATTGTTCCAATCTCATTCTTATCTGAGATTGTTTATTCATAAGTATTTACTGGGGTTGTGTTTATCATCCATGTCCATGTTTTCTCAAAAATGTTTTCATAAGATTTTCACTATTCTTCCATGTATTTTTAAAGTCATTTTTTACCATTTTTTGAATTTTACCACAAGATATGGAAGGAATCTTTCTTTTTCTTACCATAAGAGGTACTTTTTTACTTTTTTGGAAAAAGTACGAGGAGAATGTTTTTATTTAACTTATACGAAATGAATGTATTTTTATGATTTCATATAACACTACTTCCATGAAGCTTAATTTACAAGTTTTCAAGTTTACTTTCAATTAACTTCTTTTAGTTTAAAATGGTATGACATGTTGAGAAAGGAAAAAATGAAGAAGAAAGGATATTTTCCTCAGGAATGGAGTTCAAGTGTTTTATCAAAATTATTTTCTATCTAAAATAATATAGGGTTCTATTTCTATCCCTATTATTACATTTATTTGATTATGTTAGGATGAAATTATATTTATGAAGTCCTTTTATCTTATAAGGATTATGTTATGATGGCATGATGTTTAAGAATCCCATTTTTATTACATGGGTTATGCTATGATGTATGATTTATGATTTTTTGGAACACATAAGAATGGTTCCATTATGATATTGTTGGGACCTATATCTCCCTCCAATTCATTGGATAAAGATTTATATCTCATGATATAGACATGGCTGGAATGAAAAGTTAATCTGGTTCAGTGATATAAGACTGGAACGAGGAGTGAACTCGGTTCAGTAATGGAATTTGTTCACTATGATGGTCTTGGAAATGAGTCTTGACTAATATGAAATGATTTTCTATGATTATGTGTGTATTCCACAAAGTATCATGTTTTAATTTATGATTATTGGGATTATATTTCACTACTATGATTTATCCCATGTCATGATATTATGATCTCTTTTGCAGGTTAAGATTTTCAAAATGTTATGTTCTTATGAATATGATATGATTGATATTTCCTTTGTTTACCCTTACTAAGAATTTGAGCTCAACCTTTTGTATGTTTTCTTTTCCCCAGGTCAGGAAGGAGGGTATTAATTAGGATATGCCAAAAGGGACTCTAGATGTGATGAAATAAATGGGAGGTAATGTAGATGATTTATGAACCAGTTGTTTATGTTTCCCAGTTTCTAAAGACATTATACCTATACAGTCCTATCATGGTTTTGTTATATGTTGTAATAAGTATGCTTCAATTCTGAAGTAATGATAATTTATGTAAAGTATGGGTCATTATAGTTGGTATTAGAGGAAACGTATAGTTAACCATTGGAAACTAGGATGTGAACACCTTAGTATGAACCCTAAGGATATGTATTAACATAGAACACAATCTTAGTGTTTTAGAAATGTCCATGAATAAACTATGATAAGACCTAAAGAGTGAAATTTTATTACTGATTATGTGGTTTTCCTGTTTTAATTAGTGTTTCTCACATTATGCTTCTTGGTTTTAGTCAATGGCTGGAACACGAAGGAGTCGTGTTAATGCTAAATGTTATGGGCAATGAAATGATTGTCCCCTTGAGAAACCAAACGTTATGGGAGCTGGAATAAAAAATCTTATAGACAAGCTCACACAACTTTCTCAAGCTATGAATCATGCAGGACCTCTAAACGAGCAAAGGAAGGAGCAACATTCTGTTGAATCCTTCATGAGGCAGCATCCACCTTCATTCAGTGGGTCTTCTGATCCATTAGTGGCTGAACAATGGATCAGTGCCACTGAAAAGATATTTTCAGTTCTACAATGTTCTGAACATGATAAATTCATCTTAACAGTATATCGTTTAGAAGGTGAAGTTGATCAATGGTGGAATCTTATCAAGAATACAAGGCAAAGAGATGAAATTGAGTCCATGGAATGGGATGAGTTCAAGAACTTATTTTTCAATAAGTACTTCCCTCGTACTATTCGAACAAAGATAGGGAAGGAGTTTCTTGAACTAAAGCAAATGGATGATGAATCTGTTGGTACCTACGAAGAAAATTTTACAAGACTTGTAAGGTACACTTCCGGAATTATTATCCAACCTGATAGTAAGATCGATCAATTCTTTAGTGGCTTAAAACCAAGTCTTCGAAGGGCGTTAGCCATAAGGGACTTCAATATCTATGAGGAAATTGTTCAATGTGCTCTCAAGGTTGAGATGGAGATTGGAGTAACCCATCAGTCATATGGGTTTGATAAGAAGAGGAAAATTTAATTCAAAGGAAAATCTAAAGATCACACTAAAAAGAAGATGAGTTTTCCCTTATGCTTAAAGTGTGGAAAGAAATATGGAGGGAATTTTCATAAAGGGACAAGTAAATGTTTTAAATGTGGAAAATAAGGTCATCAGGAAATTGAATTTTTTAGTGATGGGAAAAATATATCTAGTGATGCGAACAAAGAAAAGGCTACACATAATGCACCTCCTACACTTCAATGTTACAAGTGAAATGAAATGGGGCATTATGCTAATAAATTCCCTAATCCAAGGGTTGTTGATGATGATCGACATCAACAAAATATTAAGGTGAAAGACAAAGGAAAGTCACATGAAATTTCTATCGGCGATGTGGAGTATGATAAATAAGTGGTGAAAGGTACATTTACCATCCAATCTAAAGTAGAAAATGTTTTATTTTATTCTGGATCCACCCACTCTTTTATTTCTAAAGAATTTTATAAGGGCATCATCGTACTACCTCAACAATTAGTTGTTGAGTTAGCTGTGAAAACTCCTAATGGAACAACGGTTGCTTCAAAAGTTTATAATTCTTCTCCAATTGACGTTTGTGGTAAAGTGATTCCTGCAAATCTTATGATCCTTCCTATAGTGGAATTTGATGTGATTCTTAGCATGGATTGGCTTTCCTTATATGGAGCTCATATCAATTTCCAAATAAGGGAAGTCACATTTCATATTCTGGATCAATCTATGATCATCTATCGATGCAAGGATGAATATAACCTTCCAGTGGAAATTTATTCCATCTTATGGGTATTTATTACAATAAATAAAGTTTAATTATCTCAAATGGTTGGAGAGAAACTCATGATTAAGAATATTCCCATTGTATGGGAGTTTGATGATGTCTTTCCAGAGGAATTGTCAGGTCTTCCACCAAATCGTGAAGTTGAGTTTTCAATAGAACTCATACTGGGTGCTATGCCCATTTCAAAGACACCATATAAAATGGCCCCAATTGAGTCGTAGGAATTGAAGAATCAACTCCAAGAGAATGTTGATAAGGGATTCATACTCCCTAGTGCATCACCTTGGGGAGCATCTGTTCTGTTTGTTAAGAAGAAAGATGGATCAATGAGACTCTGTATTGATTATTGAGAACTTAAGAAGATCACTATCAAGAAAAAATATCATCTCCCATGAATTGATGACTTATTTGACCAATTATGCGGAGCTCAATACTTTTCCAAGATTGATATTCATTCTGGGTATCATCAATTAGGGGTCAAAAGGAGGATATACCAAAGACGGATTTCCGTACAAGGTATGGACACTATGAATTTATAATGATGCCATTTGGTCTTACTAATGACCCTATTATCTTCATGGATCTAATTAATAGAGTCTTTAGAGACTATCTTGATCGGTTTTTGGTAGCCTTTAAAGATGATATTATTGTCTACTCAAAGAGCAAGGAAGAACATGAAGATCACTTAAGAATTGTATTGAAGACCCTGATAAAGTAGAAGCTTTATGCTAAATTTACCAAGTGTGAATTTTGGCTTCAAAAAGTTTCATTTTTTGGTCACATAATCTCAAGAGAAGGGATATCTGTGGATCCCGCAAAAACAGAGGTTATCGAAAGATGGTCGAGACCAACAACAGTAACTGAGATCTGAAGTTTTCTTGGTTTGGGTGGATATTACGACATTTTCTGAAAGATTTTTCAGGATTATCTAATACACTCACAAGGTTGACTCGAAAAGGAGTTAAGTTAATTTGGATGGAGGAGTGTGAAGATAATTTCAAAGAGATAAAAAGAAGGTTAGCTAGTGCACCTATGCTCACACTACCTTATAGTGGAGAAAGGTTTGTGATCTATAGTGATGGATCCAAGAAAGGTATGGGGTATGTTCTCATGAAAAATGATATGGTGATAGATTATGCCTCATGACAGTTGAAAATCCATGAGCAAAATTACCCAAATCATGATTTGGAGTTAGTCGTGATAATATTTTCATTAAAAATATAGAGGTATTATCTTTATGGTGAAAAGTGTGATATTTATACTGATCATAAAAGTTTAAAGTATATTTTCACACAAAAGGAGTTGAATATGCGCCAAAGAAGATGGTTGGAGTTGATTAAAGATTACGACTGCTCCATACATTACCACCCTGGGAAAGAAAACAAGGTGGCAGACGCATTAAGTCGACAAGACCATGCTAGCTTATCCATGATGAGGATCACAAAAGATATAATATTTACGGATTTACAAAGGATTGATCTTGGAATTTTAATGAAAGGGGAGATATCTTATCTTTCTCAAATGAATGGTCAACCATCTATACAAGTGAAGATTAAAGAGGTGCAGAAGGAGGATGTTGGGATACAAAAGAAGGTGAGAAATGTTCCTGAATTCAATATTGATTGTGATGGGATAATAAGGTTCAGGAATCGGATTTGTGTTCCTCCCATACCAGAATTAAAGAAGGAGTTGTTGGATAAGGCTCGTAGTTCTTCATTCTCTATTCATCCTGGAAGTACAAAAATGTATAGGGACCTGAAAGATTACTTTTGGTGGGATGGCATGAAAAGAGATATCGCTAAATATGTCTCTCACTGCTTGGTTTTTCAACAAGTTAAATCTAAGAGACAGAAGTATAAGGGGATGTTACAACCATTACCCATACCAGAATGGAAATGGGAAAACATCACTATGGAATTTGTCACTGGGCTTCCTAAAACATCCAAAGTCAATAATTCTATCTTGGTTATAGTTGATCATCTTACGAAGTTGGCACACTTCATTTCTATTAGAGTATATTTCTCTCTTGATCATATTGCCAGGATATATGTAAAGAAAGTGGTAAGATTTCATAGAGTACCACTTTCCATTGTATCTGATTGGGATCCAAGGTTTACCTCGAAGTTCTGGCGAAGTGTTCAGCATGCTCTAGATAGAGAGTTAAGTTTCAACACTTCTTATCATCCTCAGACAGACGGTCAGTCTGAAAGGACAGTTCAAACTCTATAAGACATGTTGAGAGATTTCTCTATGGATTTCAAAGGTGGTTGGGATCAACACCTAACTTTGGTGGAATTTTCTTATAATAATATCTTTCACTCTAGTATTCATATGGATCCTTATGAAGCTCTCTATGGAAATAAATGCAGAACTCCAACTTTTTGGGATGAAGTTAGGGAAAGAAAGCTATTAGGACCTGATCTTGTTGATGAAATGGCAGAAAAGGTCAGATCTATTCAACAACACATAAGAGCATCTTAGAGTCGACAAAAAAGTTATGCTGACAATTGAAGAAAAGACCTAGAGTTTGAAGTGGGTGATAAAGTGTTCTTATGAATATCTCTTTGGAAGAGAGTAATGAGATTTGGAAAGAACTTCATGATGAGCCCTAGGTATATCAGTCCTTTCAAAATACTAGATCATGTTGGGAAGGTAGCTTACCAATTGGCACTTCCACCAAATCTCTCTCAAGTTCATGATGTGTTCCATGTATCTCTATTGAGAAAGTACATACCCAATCCTTCACATGTACTAAGCTCAGAATTTGTACCGCTGGAGCAAGATCTTTCTTATGAAGAACAGCTGATAGAGATTCTGGATCATAGCGAAAAAATTTTACAAAACAAGAACACTCACTTGGTTAAACTTTTATGGAGTAACCACCAATTAGAAGAAGCTATATGAGAACTTGAGGATATGATGAGGCAGAGGTATCCTCATCTATTTGTTATAAAGTGACGAATTTCGGGGGTGAAATTCAATTTAAGGGGGGTAGAATGTAACCCCCTGATATTTTATGAGAAATATATTTTTTTTTATGTATTATTTTATACGAAACACCAAAGTAATGTTTCAATACACACAACACTGGCTTAGCTTGCATTAAACGCAAGAGCAACCTTCCTCGATAGCTTGTGTTGTACGCAATACTGAGTTTCACTAAACAATGATATATTTATTATAATATTATGAACTATCTATTATGAATAGTATTAAATAAATTTTTAATTTTATAAAATTATAATTCATCTTACACATTTTCTAGAATGATTCCTAAAAACAAAATCACTTTTTCGGATAAAAGAAGTATTTTTCAAAAAATGCAGTTTTACCGCCTTTTGATGCCGCACCCATTTTAAATATAATTTTTGACAAGTTTATAAGTTCAATTTTACAAAATAAACTTCTTCTTTTAATTCAGGATATAAAAATTTACATTGGATAAATTTTTTATACTTTTCTGATAACTTTCATATTTTGATGAATAGTAAAAATATGCTAAAAATTTCTTAAAAACAACTTTTTTCATCAAGATAATTTATATGGTTAAATGATAAAATTTAATGGTTTTAAAGTATAAATAGAATATATTTTTACCATTTAATATAATTTATGTCATTACCATTAATTTTAATTTTAATTCATAGGTAAAAACATTTCAATCTTTTTGACAATGTTTTAACTTTTAAAACTCGTTTTCTTAACAACGGGATTAATTTTAAATTAATTACTGAAACTTCTATGTTTTGAATTTTGAAAAAATGGATTCCATATTTGGATTAAGTGGGTCCAAATTATTTTAATATGTTACTTTTATTTTTTTGACCTTATGAATAGTAACTATGGTAATTTTTATTTACTACAGTTAAAGGTAAATCGGGTAATTAAGGGTAAAAATAAGATTATAAAATTACCCTAGCACCTGCCAAAATTATATTGTATGAATAAAAGTCGATCCATATCACCTAAGGGTCGGAATATATTCATTTCATGGACTTTTGACCATGAAAATGATATAATTATTATTAAAACCAAAGAAAGTGACAACATGTCACTCTCTTATATCTTATAAGTGTAATAATTTTAATTTAGTGATAAACTTCATAACACTTAAAATATAAATAGTCTCCATAAATATAATGCAATTATCTAAATCATGAGAATTTATTTATAATTTTTAGGGATTAAATAATTATCATTAATGATGACACAATAGTGATGTAGAAATTATTTTATTGATTGAAATATCAAATAAATGGTTTTAAAAATATTAAACTAAATATTATATGAACTAATTAATGTTCTCCACAAATTTTCTAGATGAATATGACATATTATAAATCTATTAAATATTCTGGTTCAAATATATTCTCTGTGTGGATTTTATTTAAATGCAAATAAATGAATAGTGTCAAAATTGACACTATTTTTATTTTATAAAAATAACATATTATAAAATTGTTTAAAAATCACAAAAATATTTAAAAATTATAAATTGAAATTTATATGGTCTAAAATTTCATAAAGTATCCAATTAAGAACAATTCACAACACATAAGTAATTATTTATAACAATTTAAAATTTAGAATGATATTACCACAAATAAAATTAAATAGATTAAATAAGGATAAATCAAGTTGATAAGGTTTAAAATAAATTTCCAACAAGTATAAATTTTTTTGGTTGATTAGATTACAACCCTATATCATCTCATCATCGAATTGAGTCATTTTTTGAGGTTTTTATGTGGGGTTTGAATTTATTATAAATTAATATTTTTTATGTTTCCAAAGGTGCCCCTCTTCTCCCTTATAAAAGGGAACATCCTCCCTCTCCTGTTAGCAACATTTTGAGCCTTCAAACTCATCCAAACCCTATAAATATCTCTTCTACACTTACATATAAACATACTAGATTTCTTTTTCTTCTTAAAATACCAACTTTAGTGCTCTAAGAGGATGTTTAGAAGAGGCGCATAGAAGAAGAGATAATATCCTTTACCGATTCTTTCAAATTTATTTATTCTTCTACTTAATATTCTTTATTTTTTCATTATAAAGTAATAACATCAGTATCACTAATATAATTATATGTTATTATAAATATTAAACAACCCTATTTCACCTTCTATCCATCCTATGGAAAATGAAATCACCGCGTGTGCGTACGTACGGAATACTGTCTTCATGTCGTGGTGTAATCTGTTTTCCACCACCACCTTACTTGGATGGGTATAATGGTGTAAAGAATAGCTATATATTATTATTATAACATGATACTAATTCTTAGATATTATATAATACACTCCAATACCATTCAATAATTATGGGAACGATATCGTCGCTCGTGCATACGTACGGCTTACCGTCTCCACGGTGCGATGTGATTCGTTCTACATGATCTTCATTAAACCATGATTATGTAAACGAATTGAATGAATAAATATGATATATATTATACTAATACCATTCTATAAATGATATAACTATAACCTAAAAAGAGGAATATGAACTTATCTGACAAAACATACGAATGAAAATAAAGCAGTTAATACCCAAATAACGAGTAAAGATGAAATGTTACTAACAAACGGATGAAAATATGATCATAAATGTTATCATAAATATAATTATGATTCTTTAATAAATCCATAACATTATTTAAATCATTATAAAGGAGTTTTGGATACATACGAATCATATCAGACCTAAGGTAAGGGATAATTGTTCTAATCTCGTTCTTATCTGAGATTGTTTATTCGTAAGTATTTAATGGGGTTATGTTTATCATCCATGTCCATGTTTTCTAAAAATGTTTTCATAAGATGTTTACTATTCTTAAATGTATGTTTAAAGTCATTTTTTACCCTTTTTTGACTTTTATCACAAGGTATGGAAGGAATCTTTCTTTTTCTTACCATACGAGGTACTTTTTGACTTTTCCAGCAAAAGTACGAGGAGAATGTTTTTTTTAACTTATACAGCATGAATAGATTTTTATGATTTCATAGAACATTATTTCCATGAAGATTCATTTACAAGTTTTCAAGTTTATTTTCAATTAACTTCTTTTCATTTAAAATGGTATGATATGTTGAGAAAGGAAAATATTTTTGAAAAAGAAAGGATATTTTCCTCAGGAATGGAGTTCAAGTGTTTTATCAAAATTATTTTCCATATAAGATAATATATAGTTCTGTTTCTATCCCTATTATTACATTGATTTGATTATTTTATGATGGAATTATTTTTATGAAGTTATTTTATCTTATAAGGATTATGTTATGATGGAAATATGTTTAAGAATCCCATTTTAATTACATGGGTTATGCTATGATGTATGATTTATGATTTTGTAGTACACATAAGAATGGTTTAATTATGAGATGGGTGGGACCTATATATCCCTCCAATTCATTGGGTAAATATTTATATCTCATGAGATATACATGGAAGGAACGGCAAGTTAATTCAGTTCAGTGATACAGGACAGGAACGAGGAGTGAACTCGGTTCAGTAATGTACTTTGTCCGCTATGATGGTCTTGGCAATGAGTCTTGACTAATATGAAATGATTTTATGTTATTATGTGTGTATGCCACAAAGTATCATGTTTTAAGTTATTATTATTGTTATTACATTTCACTACTTTGATTTATCCCGTGTCATGATATTATGATCTCTTTTGCAGGTTAATATTTTCAAAATGTTATGTTCTTATGAATATGATATGATTGATATTTCTTTTGTTTACCCTTACTGAGCATTTGATCTCACCCTTTTGTATGTTTTATTTTCCCCAAGTCAGTAATAAGGGTATTAAGTAGGATATTCCTAAAGGGACTCTAGATATGATGAAATAAATGGGAGGCAATGTAGATGATTTATGAACCAGTTGTTTATGTTTCCTAGTTTCTAAAGACACTATACCTATACGGTCCTATCATGGTTTTGTTATATGTTGTAATAAGTATTCTTAAATTCTAAAGTAATGACAATGTATGTAAATTATGGGTCATTATAATAAGTCTCACAAGTTTATTGAGATTTATCAAGAGGAATTATTGGTGATGAATTATTCCACCCATTTTTCATATTTGATGAGGTTTTCTCCCTTGATAGAGGATAACCATTCCCAAAAGCCTCATTGACTTGATATTATTGTTCATAATAATTTCATTCACTATTTTAGTGTGTAAAACATAATATCCTATAATTATGTAGTTCACCAAGCACTTACCACTGAGAAAACCCTTATGGAGAAGAGTTTTGGTGGTCTTATCCCTTTTCTTGGTGGTCATAGTGGAAGGAATGTAGGTGGTAATAGTGGTTACTCTTCTAGTGGTACAAAGAGGTTGTCTAATGATATGCACTAAATTATTAATAAGGATTCTAGGTAGGGGATAGTTTCTTTACTTCCGCCTTCTGGAGGGTCTTTAGCGGTTTTCTATTTGTGTGGGTGGTTAAGGAATTATCCCAATTCATCTACTATCTAGACAAGATATTTTCATTTATATAGAGGGATGAGGAATATTTTAAAATCTTGTAAAAGGATATATTAATAGGGTTTAAGTATAGGAACTGGTCAAAAATACGCTTCTTGAGCCTGTTTAGCGGTACCTTAGTCAAATAATAGGTCTTTTTTTGGGAGCTTGATCCATCGAGATGTCGAGGTGTCTCAAGGTTAGAATGAGTCATTGATACCTCAAGGATCAGTTCCTAGGATTACTCATGGATTATATGGTTAGGGATACAAATATGAAGTAGGTAAAGTTTAAGTTTAGGAAAAGGTTCCAGTTTATGAGGTAAATTTCCTTTTACTATGATACACATGGTTTTGGTTTCTTCAAATATTTATATTAATTTTTTTGAAACAACATCATCACATTATTTTATATCTGATCTTGTGGTGTCTGATTTGGGGATACTTTTGAGTTATTTAATTTTATGTTATCTATTTATACACCTCTAGTAAAAAGGATGTGCTATATTTAATTATTCCCAATATGTTCCATTATCATTTCGAGATAGATATTTATTCATCTTAGATATAATGATTTTTGATGTCATCTTTGGGATGGATTATCTAAATCCCTTCCTAGATCACTTTGATTACTATCAAATATGGGTTTCTTTTACTTCTCTTATGGGAGAGGAGTATGTTCTCAAGGGTGAATAGTATATGGAGTTAGGTAGAGTGGTACTTGAACTCAATCAGATAGGGGTCATTACATTACAAGTGGAAGGTATGGTCCTTACAGCCAAGAAAGTGAAAAATATAACTATTTTTGAACCAGTAGTGGATCATTTATAGTATTTATTTCCCAATTATTTCTTAAGTATTCCTCCTAAGAGGAATATTGAGTTTATTATTGATATTATGCTATGTTTTGAGCCTATATATATACCATATTATTACATAGAACTGTCAGAGTTGAGAGAAATGAAGGTGCTGCTTAGGGACCTTAAAGTGACGGGTTTTATTCATCTGAGTACCTCTCCTTAAGGTGATACCATTTTTTTCAATAATACTAATGATATCATGATAATGTGTGTGGATTAGTGGAATATGAACTTGGTAATGGTAAAAAAATGGAACTTGTTTCATAGTATAGATGATATTTTTGATCAATTAATAGGAGCTCAATGGTTCTCTAAGATCAATCAATGTTCAGACTAGAATCAGTTCACATTTAGGGAATAAGGTATACATAATATGAAATTTTGAAGAATTTATGGGATATATTAGTATTTTTTGATTTTATTTGGTTTGATGAGTGTATAGATAGTGTTCATGGATCTCATGAAAAAAAATCCAATCCTTACCTAGACTCTTTTGTCATGGTGTTTGTAAATGATTTTATGGTATATTCTCATACCTATGAGGTTCATGTTAAGAAACTATAGATTATATTGGGTAATATTTGATAAAATTATCTTTATACCAACATCTCATAGTTTCATTTATAGATTTAGTATTTGCGTTTTCTCAGGCATGTGATATTGAAGGCTGGTATCTTGATTAACATTAACAAAGTAGGGGTGGTTATATCTTGGGATTAGCCTAGGAATGTGTTCAAGATCCTGTTTTTTATTATCCTAGTTGGGTATTATATGAGTTTAATTTTTTATTTATCTCACCTTGAGGTTCCCTGAAGGGTCTGACCAAGAAGGCTGAAAATTTTTAGTGGACCAATCAATGTGAATACTCCTTTTAAGAGTTGAAAGGGAGGTTGAAATATTCTTTGATTATTATTTTACTATACCCAAGGAAGGGTTATACCGTGTATTATAATACTTCTGGGGTAGGTCTGGCAGTTTTTTTATGTAGGTAGATCAGCTGGTCACTTATAGATCTCTTTAATTGTGATCTCATGAATGGAACTACCAATCTTGTGATCTTGAGTTAGTAGGTTAGTTAATTTCCCTAAAGAGTTAGTAAAATTACCTCTTTGGTAATATGTTGTTTATATAAACTGGATATAAGAGACTAAAATATATCATTTCCCAACATTTCTTGAAACTGTGAAAGATATATTGGGCGGAGGACCTCCAAACATTTGATTTTGAAATGGTGTATTCCCTAGGGAATGGGAACATCCTAGAAAATGTATTGAGTAGGAAGAATTATGAGTAGGTATATCCTAAATCTAGTGATTAATAGAGATGGATGAACCTTTTTATAGATTATTGGGTGGATATAGAAGAGTTTTGGAAGGCCATTACTTTTTCTCCCTTTCCTATTACTTCCTCACTATTGGATCGATTTATGATATCCAGGATAATGATATGGATTTCCTTGTGATACAATAGAGGATTATAGATGATGAGACTATTCCAAGATGGTCTCAAGAAGAGGATAGGGTAGTGTACATCCATGGAAAAGTAGTGGTCCCCACCTCTATGAGGGAGGAGTTGATAAGGTAATCATATGCCTCACATTGTGTGGTTCACCTAGGACTTACCAAGATATACCTTGATATCAGGTGATGATTTTGGTGACTTGGTATATAGAATATATTTTGGCCTTCATTACTCATTTATTTACCTTCTAGTGGAAAAATTCATTGAATTAGTGACCAGGTAAGTTACTCTAACCACTTTTAATTCCTATGTTGAAGTGGGATGAGGTGGCTATAGACTTTATCACTTGGATGCTAAGGATGTCAATAGGTAGTGATGTAGTATAGGTTGTGGTGTAATAAATGATGAAGATCATGCATTTATTAACTATAAAAGATAATGATTTAGTGGATGATATGGGAAATATATACATGTGGGAGATACTATAACTTCATGGTATACCAATTAGAACTATATCAAATTGAGATACCTATTTCACATGCCATTTTTGGTAGATCATGCAAAAAAAATATGGGATCTTAGAAATTTTTTAATAAATAGTATCACCCAAAGGAAAATAGGTAGTCTAAGAGGGTGATACAAATCCTTGAGGATATGATTAAAGAATTAATGATTCCTTTCTAGAGTTTACATACAAAAAATATCTTTAAGGCTTCGATAAAGATGTCTTTCTGTGAGGCCTTATATGGTTGATCATTTTTATAACCCCTAAATTGGCTAGATGAAGGCGTTTTTGTAATCTTTGAGCTAATCTTGGTGGACGAGACCACCGAGAAAGGGTAGTTTATTATAAATTTATTTGTTACTTCTCAAATAATATAGTTCTCATATATTGATCAAAACAGAAGGCCCTGGAGTTCATTATAGGGTTTCAGGTATTCTTATAGGTATCACATAGGTTGGGGCATCAGCATATAAGGAGGAAAGGGAAACTTAAACCATATTTCATTAATCTATTCAAGATCATGGATCAATTTAGAACTATTTCTTATTGTTTGGATATTCATATGAGAAATTTTTAATGTATTTCACCAATCAAAGATCTGAAATTATGAGTCATAAAAAGTACACATGATTTATAGTGATGATTTTGAATTGGAGGTTGATGCATCTTTCAAGGTGATACCATTTCATATTATGGATTGGAGAGAGAGGGTGATGTGAGGTAAGAAATTACCTCTCATGTGTGTGTGTGTGTGTTTTAATTAAAAGCATATCCATGTGGATACATGGGAGAAGGGGTACAATATATAATCTTAGTGGCAAGAGTTATTTGGAAAATATTGTTATATATGCTTCCCTGGGATAATAATCCCTAAGGGGGGGTTTGTAAAGACCCATAAATTTTGAGGTATAGATTCAAGGATAATTTTTTTAATTATTTATTATTTTATATTGGGGGTGTTGGAAGATTTTGGGGGTTGGGAATTGAAGAGTTGGAAATAGTTTAGTGATAAAATATAATACATGAAGAGGATCACTGCCCAACTCATGGGTTTCTACATGAAGATTTCCTACCTAGGTTTGATATTCTAGATTCATGGTGGATCATGGAACAATGGTTGTGGTTTTTTAATGATAGTGATAAGTTTTTTATGAGGCATTAAGTAACACCATAATGGATCTCCTTGATATATCATTCCCACTAGAATCAAGAGGGTCATTATTCCATGAATACCTAGGTCACACCATAATAGGTGGCCTGGGAATCTTATTGTTGTTTTGGAAAGGGTCATTGCATCATAACCAATATAGCCACACCATAGAGGGACCCCCGGATAAGGTTGTTATGCCCTTGTACAATGGAGGTCGCACCACAATGACCTTTATGCCCAATTTTTTTATAATTTTTATTAAATCAATAAAAAGGGGGTAACTTTATAAATTTTTCTCCCCCTCCCTTAACCCAACCATGATTTTCACACCAAAGGTGTGGTTCTTCATTACTTCCATAATTTATCCCTCCCTTATTTATTATACATTTGAGGGTTTTTTATCATCCCCATTTAGTAATTATAAAACCATGGGAATGTTATACCTAGGTTTCTTTCATTATCTATCCTTTATCAATGTTAAATCCCCAATTTTTAAGGGTTTTTTTGGTTTATTGGATTTTGGTGGATTCAAGTCGAATTGGACAACATTTCTTGTTTATTTAGATTCTAAAAGATTAATATATGATGTATTTACCATATTTCATAATCATTATGTGATTATATGTGTTTTAATGCATGTGGGTATGTTTGGATGCAAGAAATTGATCTTCCTAAGGTATTTAAGTTTTTGGGTGGGTTTGAATTGATATAATTGACCCTTGGAATTGTATATTTGGATGTTCCAGTTAGGAATGATGAACTTTAATGGGTATGGTATCTCAGTATATGGTTATCCACCTAGTTTTTCTAGGCCTAAAGTCAATTTCTTGGTATTTATTACAGATCATGAGACCTTGTAGCTTGTACTATGGGTATAATTGTTGACCTCCTTCAAATTTTAAGGTGTTGATGAGTGGACATGGCTAGTATGAGAATTTTTTTAAGGGTTAAGTTATGGGAGGTCCAAAGGTTTAATCCCATGAGGTTTATAATGTGTTATGTCTTGTTATAGTATGGGTTTGGCCCTAGTGGTTTGTTTATTAGTTATTAGAGATTCTATTTCTATGGATATGTGATTTCATGATGGATTCTATTTTAGGAACTCCCTCTGAGGAGGGTGTCGGTTCAACTTACATGAGAGGTTGGATATGTTATACCATCCTAATACTATTTCCTATGATTCATAGTTTATATATGATTAATAAATTGGACCTTACCTTTTAGGAGGTGTTTTTTTAGATTTTATAGTTGGTTTTTTATGTTATTCCCTACTCAAACCACTACTTACGAGACTAGTGGATACAGTACTTGGATACTAGACCTTACGTGAATGGAATATTTCATTCCATGCAATAGGTTGGATATGTTATTTCCTACTAATATTGTTTCTTGTTACATAAAATATGGTTTTGTATAATATGAATTTCTTCTTTTGGAATTAAGTACATTAGGTATGGATGGGGTTCATGGAGGCCTAGTTAGCACACAATTTCCTAACATGCGTGCATACATTCTTATTATTTATTAAATCTCCTTAAGTGCATACACAAGTATATATATAATATAATTATGATAATGAAATTTTGGAGGTTTCATTCTAGGTTTTCTTGCTCACACCATGAATGGGAACCCAGGTGAATGTGCATATTTTTTGTCTAGGATTTGACCATGGAAAAGGGTCTTATTTTGGGTGTTTGAGTAGTTGGGTGGGTTATGGATAGAGTTGATTCCAAGGCACACTCTAGGTTTATTTTTTATTCATATATACCCTTTTTTATTTAACTTATGTACATATTCATTCTCTACTTATGGGGGTAACTTTTTACTACTAATTTATGACCACTATATACCCATTTTTTATAGCTTATGATATTATTTATATGGTTTATTTCTTCTATGATTCCAGACTATTTTTTATTTTTTATTTTTTTTATTTATTTATATTATTGGTGGTAATCTAATATAGAGGGAATATTATCCCTAATATATGTCCTTACCCCTCACCACTAATTGGAAGCCTCTTGCATATGGGGAGGTACACATGAAACCATGTGGGGCTCTAGCTTAGATATGGTGATTCATTTCAAGGAATTACACTTGGGTTATCAGTTGGTAAAACTATGTGAAATAGTTGATGATAGATATAATACTAAGATCTCAAATGTAAAAACCATGGTAACTAAATTCCAAATGGAACCTTAGGATAATTATCAGTATGACCATGCATGATACCAAATTCAAGATGGTACCCTAAATCTCTGCCAATTTAACTATGGAAGATAAATTTTAGATAGAATCTTAGAATCTATAATATATAGCCATGGGTGATAACAAATTATAGGTTTCATATTAGAACTTTTTTATCTAAACATGGGTATTAAATTCAATATAGATCCCTAAATTCTCTATCGATGTGACATTGGGCAATAAAAAATACTAGATAGCATCACAATTCTTAATCGCTCTGAATATTTTCAATAAATAGAACTCTTCTATAGAAACAAGAACCTAAGAAATGTAACTAAACACCTAACTTCCCAAGTTCCTATTTTTCCATGAAATTGTTCTTTAATCAACATAAATTGGGTAAATAAAAATAAAATGCCTACACAAACCCATATCTTATCCCTTGGTTATCAACTCGCACATACTATGCATCTTTCACCATAACTCATAACTTGGAAACTACTCATTATAACACGTCTCCTTTGACTATATAAAAAATAATCACCAACTTTGAATCAAGGCTAACCTCTCCATTCCATGCCATGTCACATTAGGCATGATAAGATGAACTAATCAGTGTACACATGTTTCTTAAGAAGGAAACCACTCATTTACTTAGACATAACATGGTCCTTATCCACTAATAAAAACACACATCCAACACATCTTCTATAACATTTAAATTATTTTTGATATGATTAAAAGGTTACATTTAGATAAAATAGTTGATTAGAGTGTGATCCTTTTTGAATTTTTGGATTTCTATAGTGGGTTCATCCATCATTTTGGGATTTGACTAAGGAAATTTAGGTTTTGAGATTAAATAATAAGTGTTTTTATATTTTTTTATATTTTCCAAGGGTATTTGGGGGGTTTAAAAAGATTATAAAGTTTTTTTACCTGTATCCTTTGGATGTATATGGAATCGAGTTCTCAGAGGCTACTCAAAGGGTACCTAGTGAGCCTGATAGAGGATGGGGTATCCAGGTAGTTCTATATGGTACCTAGTAGAATTAGGGGGTTTTCCATTTTAAAAGGGGAATTTTGGTATTTTACTTTGTTCTTTATTAACCTCTTTTAGGGTACCTTAAAACCCATTTTATTTTACTGAGTAGTGAGCTCCTCATTATGCCTCTTTATGCACTCTTCATATACATAACTTCTCTTATAAACCAAGGTGGAATCAAGGGGATTATTTATGTTTAATCCAAGTTATTCCTTCCCTTTCCACCTATTTTATATTATATTTCCTTCTTCTTTGATTTCCCTTTATTTGTATCATAAATTAGTGTTGTGATTTTACCAAATCATGGTGAAATCACTTCTAAGATTAAGGCCTCCCCTCTTCTTTTCTTAAGAAATATTTAGGGTGTTTTTTCTAACCTTATTTCACTATTTTGATTCTGAGTAGATATAGTTTTTTAAGTTATAGGTTTTTTAGGTTTTCAAGTTGAAATTAAAGTGTATATTAGTGGTTTTAATTGGTGGTTTAGGTTTTTATGAGATTTAATAGATTTATGGAACCATCTATTAAGATTTTTATTGAGTTTAAGTGGTTTATTAACTATAGTTGACACTTATCTTAGATTCTTGGTGTATGTAGTTATATTTAATGGTTCTTAGGAGATATTTGGTTATTATTGGATCATGCCTTGAGGATAGTTGGATGTTAGATCTCACCCATGGTTAAGGTAGGGAAGTCTTAGCTCCTTAAGTGTATTTTTAGGATATGTCTTGAATATTTATTTATTTTTGTTTTCCAAAGTTAATAAAAAATTTAAGTAAATATTTTAAAAAATATAGATTATATTTTTTTTCCAATGTTTTTTTCATATTATAATTATACTTATTTGAAATAGATTTTATAAAAATAATTGTATTGGGTGATTTGGTACTAATTTATCCTTAAAACCATTTCATGAAACCTTATTAAACTGATCTTTATTATTTTTGATAGTGTACCACTTAAGAACTTAAAACTATACATGCCTTAAATAAGATGTTTTAATTTTTATAAGGTATATCTTATCATGTTCTTGTATGGAACTTTAGGGCTTAAAATGTAATATTTCCCATGCTTAATTAATTGTCCATAATAGATATTCTTGTTTACTTATTTATTCCAACCTAATGTGTTGTATTAATTTATTTATGAATTATTATTAAATCTTTATGATTAAGGTTCAATTAATGTTTCCATTACTTTATAAACATGCTTTTCCTTTAATAATTATTTGGTGACACTAAGGGTGATCATTTTACCACACTATAACTCGACTGAGTCATAATCCAATGATCCAAACTTAAATTTAGTAAATATTTTCATTCGTAGAGATGTGACACTGGGGTTAGATATATGGTGTGATATGATAGCACTTATAGTGATTGGAATTTACTGAAATATTTTTTCTATATAAAATTGAATGTTTAAAACATTAACATGTTTACCTTTTACTAGACATAAAGTTGTTTTGATAAACTTTGGGTCTTAAATATATGTCTAGATTTTATAAAACCACTCCCCCTATTTGAAAACTAATTGTATAATTTTTTAAAAAGTATAGATTTCAAATTAATGGTTTAAAATGTATTTAAATTTATAATTCTATTAATTAGTATAATCAAGTGTAAGAATTCTATTTAAAAAAATGATTCACCCTTCCAATGAAATTTCTTTCTCAATATTTTTTAAATAATATAGACTTATTTTAAATAAGAAACTTACCTTGAGTGCATGACCTTAACCCTAATATTTTGTTCTTACTTTAAACTTACTTGGTTTTTATAAAGAGAGTAATGTTTATGACCAACATTATGCATATTCAATTACCTAGTTAAGATCAATATGTTGTCCTCAAAATGATTGTATTCTCTAATTATTATATTTAAAAAAACCATGAAATGTTATTTATACAAGATCTAAGACTTGGAATATAACCTATAGAATGTTTTATGTTATAACCTAAGACATGTTGGTTTTTTTTCTCTTAAAATTGAATGTTACCATGACATGATCCCAATGATATTATATAAGATTCATGTTATTATTGTGTGCATTTAGAATATTGTTATGTTAATACCATGGTATATGTTTATATAAAATAATGTTTTATCATTTTAGTGTAGTGAGTATGATGAAGATTATAGATGAATTATTCTTGAGTATGGATACCACTTTGATCACTGATAGGAATGTAAGTAAAGTTTTATTTATGTACATGAACTATTTTCATATAAACTTTTTAAGAAGATACATTTCATGGAATAGGTTTTTTATCCCTAATTAAGTATACACTTTCCCCAATTCCATGGGATAGGTTAAATACCCAACATAGTATACTCACCTCCCTTATTCCCATAGGGATGATTGTTGGACCAAACTTTGTATACACCTTACCCTTTCCATGGAATGGATGTTTCTTCCTGAATACCACGGTCTGGGTTCCATTTGTTGATTTTGTAGGGAATGTACCAATACAACACCCTAACCTAATGTATTTAGATTTTGGGTATTGACCTAAATTAGATTGTATTCAGATATCAGGTATTAACTCAAAATAAGTAACACAAGTATGTACCCTCCTGATATAATGGGTTATGTGTTATACCATTTAAACTTCTTAGTAGTTATGATTTTTATGCCTTTATTGATGACTTATAATAGTAATGTTTTATTAAATATGTTTATAAATGAGTATACATGTTCATGGATACACCTGATTATTCATTATTGACTTGAGGCATGTTGTTGGTTCCCTACTAAGTATGTATATATGCACACCCTGGATGGTAACTTCTTTCTACATGAATGTCTTCATGTGATGATTTTTAGTTACCATATTAGTAGTGGAGAGTTCATGGATATATGTTTCTTTGAAATTATAGGATTCAAATCCTCGTTAAGATGAATTTTGGGTGGAGTATTTTAGGGTTCCTAATAGACGTAAAGAAAGGATGTACAAAGGATTTACACTATGGTTCCCATGAGGTTTCTATAGATGGGACCTCCTTTTATTTCCCTATAAGGACATGTTTAGTTCACCATATTATTGTGTATTTTATTATGGTCTTTTTATCTTATTTTTTAGAATTTATGTGAGTTTTTAGAATTTTTTTATTATAATCATTAATCATATAGTTATTTCATCATTCTTTTCCCTTGTGGTTTGATTTAATGGTATACAAATAATGGAATTTGGTCCATAAGTCATCCAACACCAAGGGCTGTGTAAAGTTTTCATCAGGTTGTATATTTGGTCTATCTTTGTTATCAAAGGTAAAAACTACCTCCTACATGTTTTTTATTAAACCCATGATACCTATTCCTACCTCTTGAAACTGGGAGTTGTGCCTAAGGTCTTCGGATTTCCTAAACTAATTCCATTCAAGTAATCAATTCACAATCATTACATTATTGTTTTTTCATAGATCATATATCTTACTTGAACCTCTCCTTAAGTGGTTATTCTGAATTATCTTTTAGTTTCTTATATCATAATCTCATCATGGTACCCAAGAACCATCCCAATCCATGACCTCAAGTCCCCTTGAAAACACATCTCCCACAACCCACACCTACATCCCCAATGAATTTATTACAAGGATAACTCATGAGAAGATCATATCTAAGGAATTCCTTCTCACCACACTAAATTATTCCCCATAGGACTTATTATTATCACTATAAGAGTCGATACTCCTACTCACCCTCAAGAGGGTTCTCCCAAACATTCATAAGATGTACAACCATCACATCCATCACCCATAAACTTAATCCAACTATGTCTTCCATATAATCCTTAGTAAAATAAAACCTAGTCTATTCAAAACTTATCCCAAAACCAAATACCTAATTCAGGCCTGCACACACTCAACTAGAATCATCCCTCCTTAATTAAATAGTCATCGGGTTCTTCTAAATCACTCAAATCATAGTGGAGTGCTCTCTATGAATACAAAAGGCTCTACACCACCCATTTCATTACTTGGGATATCTTGATCACTATCCAAATTTCCTAATAATAAAATCCCATTTAAGTATTTAAAATCATATATAAACAAGAATTGTTATGTACCATAGGGACTGCCTACTTTGTCAATAGAGTCACATCCTTAGTCCAAACTCGTACAAGACTTTTCTAAGATCACCCAAATCCATAACAATATTCTGAACTCTTATCTCATGCCACAACACCAAAAAAATAATTATAAACACTATTTAAATAATTAAATAATTTTAAATGATGTGGAATCACCCTTGAAAAGTCGTCGAGAAAATATATAACACTAAAACCACAACCAATGACACGTGTATGGTCCATAGAACACCCCCAATAACCTCTATAAGAAAATATCTTTCAACTGGCATCCAATTAATTTCCAATTTTAAAATTAATTGGTTAAATCCCTATAAAAAATCACTAATTAATTTTTTTCCATTGAAATGATAATAAAGGATGTGTATTTTTCATATCTCATCATTTTCTATCCACCACACTAATAAGCCCCACCATTTCAAGATGATTCCAGCATGATTCAATAGAATCATCCTTAGATACTTAAATATTCCATCATCAAAATAGAGGGGAACCAAGAAGATAATAAATATAGGAATAAAAGGATATAAATATACCTAAAATAATTATAAAAGAAACCTAGGATCCATTTACCTCCAAGGGGATTTAAGGGAAAATGAAAGGGGGATATCCAACCAAAAAATGGCCTCCTCAATCCCCCTTCCTCATTTAATCCAGAGAGGGGTTAACTATGAAGAGACAGTTATGTCCTTTATTTTTAAAAATACTTTTAAGGCCCACTAATTACCAATTCTCCCATCATCCACCTCATCCAACTCCATCGGTTGGTCGATGGCTATCTTGGGGTAATGCTACCTTAATTAGACACCAAGTACCTAGTAATTCTTCATTGAGTACCCAGTGGTTTCCAGATACTTATTTAAGTAGTATGGTTACACTAACCCAACTCTGAACATCAACCCAATCTCTTGATACACCTCATGTACCTTCAAACACAGTAAAAAACATCCCCTTTTCCATACCCAACAACATATTATTCAATTTAAATCTGATGATTCAAACTCACCTAGGATCCAGCTCTCAAAAATTCAAAAAAATTCAAAATTAAAATAACCTATAAATACATGGTTTATTAAAAATTCCCCACCATATAGCTTCTCATCACTGATAGGAACTTAAACCATTCTCCAACTTCCAATTCACCAATATTAATCTAATACCATTGTTTATTCAAAATTAAATAATTAACTAGATATTATTCAACTAAACCTGCACCTAACCCAGATAAATTAGCTATCTTATGAAGATTTATTATCAGGTTCTCAATACACAACCTTTTTATCCCAAACTATGAATTTGATGTGATTTCCACATCACTACATCGAATTACACATGAAAATAATAGTTGTTCCTACACTAGAAAACTTCTCCCTAAAACACATATCCTCTCATGATAGTGAGAAACCACCTTAATCGAATCATAATGCCTTAACTTATAAAGGCATCATGATATCACCCAATGTATACATAAGAGTTCAACCTTAACTCATTGCTTGATATAATGATAAAAACCATAATTAAGTAATTTTGACTATGTACTCTATATGAGGCATTAACATGCTCCTAATTTGAATTCCTCTTGGTCCAAAAATTTCATTCTACCCCTAATATTTTATTTATTATGGAACTAGTTGGAATATGGTTGGAATGTACATAGGTTTCCCATTGAGATCTTGAAAACCCACCAATTTGTTTCACTACACATATGATCATTCCAATATAAGGTCCATACATGAAAGGATTGATATGATTCTATTCACTATAGTTGTATACATATAATCATCCAATTGAACCAAAATGATTGATTCATTAATCCCATGTCAATTAAGTTACTAAACGTAATGACTAGACATGAATAACCCATGTATACTCAATAACCAATGATAAATTTTAACCACTAAAAATATTGGATTACTAGAAACATCACTATTGGCATTCACTAAATCTCTCTATAAATGAAGGATATTCTCTCAAATAGTCTATAGTGAATTCTCCACTATATTATTTCCCTTATACTTCTTCCCAAGAACCAATACGTTCAAAAAAATCATCTCTTGATCACTATTGTGTACAAAGAATGCTCTTATGAACTCTTGATCAGTAGAGAATATGCCTCCACCAATAACCACAAGATACAAGATTACCAACTCCTCACACCTCACTAAACTCATTAGTTCTCTACCCACACTCAGAGATAAATAAGATATAACTCACTATCATTCACACCCTAAGGGTCACCTCATACCAAAACCCACTGGAGGCCAAATTCTCATCTCTAAAAATCTGGGGTCTAAAGGTTATGCACCACCAATCCAATAACACCACACCAATCGAGTCCTCTTGAAACCCTAGAAGTTCTCTTAGAACCTAACACATGAACCCTTTTTTCCATTACCCCCACACATGAAATAGGTATCACATGAAACTAAAATGAATTTTCCCCATAGAATAACAGATTCATCTTGAGAAGTTTTGAAAGATCTCACTCTCCCTTCCTAAGGCTAGAGTGAATTTCTAAAGAACCTATCAATGTTTCTTTTTCCATAATATATTATCGTTACTTCCCAACCATAAGTTTCTATAAACTCCCATACTACTCAATCATATAACCAAACTCATTATTTAATGATTTATATAGAATAAAAACTAGGTCTACAAGCCAAATTAAATATTCATCCATCCAATGTATGTAAGACATATAACCAAGAAGCATTGTTCATACTCTCTTTCCCAAAGAACCCAGGTCATACCACTAATTCCAAGATCATAAACTCAATCACACATCATAAGTGTATCATATAAAGTTATAGAACATCTACCCATGATCTACTCAACCTAGACTAGACCATATTGTGTCACCCTTTACTATCCTATAAAAATCGATACCTATATCCAACCAGGACAATCATCCATCTGATCATAACTTCTAAACACAACCACCATACCACAAGCACTAAAATAACTTAATATCTCAATATCCCATGGCATTCCACATGCCTTTCTCTATTGTCTCAAGGGTATCAAACTTATTGAGAAAATTTGTGGCAATTATTAACCACATCTCAGACATACCCCGCCTATACCAAACCATCACTAAGGAATCAAATGCCCAAACCTACCTAATAATGGTATCCATGCACCACCTACACAAAGGTATTATAAAATTAGGATTAGATAAAACACAAAAAACATTTCCATTAGTTTAAATCAATTAGAATACCATTAATTGGTTATTCAAGAAAATAAAAATTAACTTATTATTCAAATTTTAATTAATTAAAACATTTCCAAAACACTTTCTAAAATTTTAACTCTTATTTTCAAAATAGGTTTTCTAAAAAACATTTTTCCTTTCAGAAACCACTTTGTAATTACATGTATTCATGTGCATGTCCAAAAGAACTTTCATTCCTAGTATGATGCATGTGGGCATTCATCTTTCCACTATAGTCCAAAAGTAAATCAACAACATAATAGTCTCAAATAAATACATCATACTTCGATAAATATCTCAACTATAATGAAAAAAAATAAAAAACACAATCCCATAACCCTGGTAACTTGGACTTTCATTATGATGGTGTTAATAAAGTATAAGTCTGATGTCCATACTAAAATATGAAACCACATATCTCCATATACCAAGTACTAAATAGTAAAATTACCAAAACAAAACTCTGATACCATTTTTTAAAACCCAGGACTGGTTCACCTGAATAGTACCTGAGTGGGATCACCACAGGAACTAAGGCGTGCCTACCTATATGCTAGATGCCACCAACTAATAGGTTTATTCCATGATAAACATTGTGAATATTATACCCTTGATATCATAACCATCAATAACAATTAAATAATAAAAATAATTATCCAAATCACAAATTAGAGTGCATATATAGAATTATAGGTAAAAATAATCCATAATAGATAACATAACCCATGTTATAACAAATGAATACATGGGTCATACATTTCATATACTAAATATATCACCCACTAGTCGACTATATACATCAAAAAATAAAAATAATAAATGAATTGGAGGCTTCATTATCAACCACGATCCTCACCTAAATCCCATATCCAAACCCAATTGACTATGTCATACATGATGACATATGAAATCTATACTCAAACCTACATATCATATGTAAGGCCCATATATCCACAAAGGTGAACCTATATAGTGTGATAAATACATATTAGTAAGGAATTAAAAATTATAACCCTAATATATGTCATTATATACTAGTGTATGCATGATAAAAATAAATAAATAGAAACACACACTACATGAAATCATATAGTTTGGTTCATCATGTTCAAATGAGTCAATCATGACACATGACGTTACCTATACATTAAAATCTAGTAAAATTCAGGCACCTCATCACTTAAGTCCAAAGAAAATTCATATGGAATCCTAAACTAGTTATCAATAGGACTATAGAAACTGTGAATTCCAAATGGAATCTCAGACTCAATGTTGGTCAGACCATGGTTGATGACTGATTCCATATGGTTTTTCAAGCTCTTGACCACTCTAAACATGGGAAATAAATTATGTTAGGATACATCTTGGGATACCATACAATATTAACATTATAAATAATTTCCTAATGGAATCCTAAACTAATATTGAATCTGAACATTGATAATAAAAAATACATGATGGCATCTCGGCTCTCGGTTGGTCTGAATATAGATACTATATTTTAAATGGAATCCTAGACTCTCTTAAAGTCTGACCATGGGTGATAAAAAATTATAGATTTCATACCAACTCTTAGATGGTCTAAACATGGGTGATAAATTCCATATGGAATCCTAAACACTGTATCAATCTAAACATGTATGATAATAAAATTTAAATAGAATGTTGGATCCTGAATGGTTTGACCATGGATGCTAAATGGAACTCATTGTGAATATGAGCACCTAAATGGTGTAACACAACACCATACTTACCAAGTCCACATGACACTATCAACTTATTGTCTACATCAATGTAAATATGTTACACCAAAATAATAATGACATGCATCACCATATCCTAGGCATTGGATGGTAACTTTCACATAATGCGTGTACAACGCCCTAACTCGTATCTAGGGCCCTAGTCACCATGACACAGATTTATTACCCATATTACCACTCATTTCCAACCAATCCATAGGGATAAGATCTATATATAATTCCATGTAACATTGTACATGATAATCAAAACCAATTGTCTTAACCATCTTTTTTAATAAATAAATCACTTGGTTTTTAGATCTAACCTAGTCCATACCCACCAATATCAACTCAAATCTAACACCTCACCAATTTTCTCATAGTTTATAATACTTACTTGACCCTAGCCTTGAGAGGATAAACTAATTTTTCATCTAGTTTCTTGCATCAATCAGAGTATTTAGAAAACATCCCAAACCATTCCCATAATTCCCATTTTCAAATCATTTATAAAATAAGGAAAACACATTTCACATGAACCACACTTGGGTCCCAATCAATTTTCTATCAAGGAGAACTCTCAAACTATTCAACTTTGATGAATCCTCCCTAAATACTCTACACTAAGTCCTAGATGACTTATCATGCTCATTGTAATATCCAAGACTCCTTATTTCCATTAATAAGGTGATATGAATAAATCATGAGATATATGACTATCTCATCAATCACCGATAATCCTAATACTCCCATTCTTATCATACAATACTTGTTAAAAACTAACCTAGTATATTCAAAGCTGATCACAGGCCCAAATACCCACTCTAGACTCTTTTTGTTATGATCACTTAGGATGTGGTCAGCACTGAGAGGTAGTGAATTAGTGTTGATAATTTTTATCATAAAACAAAAACCATCACCCTATTTATCTAGAACTAATCTCCATAACTCATGACACTATCGAAAAAAATAAGGAATGCAACAAATTTGATAAAAATTTACCTCTAAGATGAATTGATACATCCCTATTGTATGGTAGTTTTTATCCTAGGCACACACAAATTTTCTTTTATTATCAAGAAGAAGATATAGGAAATGGTATATCCTTGAAAATGTTATAATTGTTATCTCCAATGACACTTGAACAATCACCAACTTGTTACAAACAAAATAAGAACTCATATTTAAAGAATAAAAACTAGTGTAAGTTCATGTCACCAAGTAATAAAAAGATGTTAGTTTCTTTCTTATTGACTCTATAATAATCTTTAGCTATCTCTATTTCAAAAAAATTATCTTCAACCACGTAGAATTTTTTTACCTCCTATTTTGATTCAAAAACTCAAATTCAACTTTCTTCAAATCCCCCACATCAATTATAGGATCATATTATTCCAATATAAAAAATGTGAATAATTATTCAATGTTAGTCCATGATATTCTCTAGGATAATCATACTCTTAAATAATTTATTAGAGTTAAAGAATAATATTCAATTATATGATAGATTATTTATATCATTTTTCTAGCTTTTGAATTTCCAGTAAAATTGTACTTTTCTTTCTTTTTATCACCATTAATTATCATGGTTTATATCTTTTAGACTTCCATAATATTTGAATCTTTTATTTCCATGTTTTCATTCTTTAATTCACAAACTATTGAAATGTTCAACATCTCTTATAGAAAAACCACCATATCCATATCATGAAATTCATCAATGATTTAATCACAATTATCTTGAATAATCATGATATTTATGATTTGAAGGAATAAAACAATCATTTTTTGAATTTATTTTTTCTTTCAGGTTATCCTTCTAGAAATTATTTTTTTGAAACACCCTATATCTTATAAGATAGTTTTGATGTAGCATCGTTAATTTTAGGGAATCTATTTGATAAATATTAGAAAATATGATCACCCCTTACACTCAAGTTTTTTACCCACACATTTGAGTTTTTTACCCTTATTCATGTTCTTAAGAATTCATGTGAATCTTATGTATACCCTTATGTATAGGTTTTGTACCCTTATGTGTTTCCTTTATTTCAAATACCTTTATATCAAATCTTTTTTATTCTCATGTCAACTCTTCTATATGCATTGTAAATTTAGAATCACTCTTGTGTATCATAGTTCAGATATGGTACTCTATCTTATCTCATTATTCCTTATGAGTACCTTTATATATCCTATTGAAAACAAACCCATATGTATCGAGAAACATACTTTGAAATATTATAGTGTGACTCATACTTTCCTAATTTTTAGTATATGAGGTTAGGATAACCTTTACATACCCAGATTACCTTGTTATATATTCTTACTTATTTAGTGCATAGTAAAAGTGACTATTATGTACAGGTTCCTTTTTCAATTATTTAGAAACTTGTAACTCAAAAAACTTATAATTCCATAAATATTTTATCTTACCTTTAAAAAAAATCAAATAATTATCTAATATCTCTATAAATATTCATCTGAACTCAAATGATTCAAATCATCATCCATAAGTATTAACAATAAAAATAACATCATCCTCAAATGAGTTCTATAATTTCCCCCTTTATATTTGTTTTCAATACTATATATTCTAATTTAATTTCAAATATTAAAAATATAAAATATGATCTCCTTAAATATTATCCCACTAGATTTATGAAATTTAACTAAAGTGTGGAATCACTTTACACCCCCTTATTGACAATAAATCGAAAATTTTATATGAAATGGATGGTGATAACCTCTTAAAATTAGGGGTCTGTGAACAAATAAACTCTAAGTATATGTGATCTAGATATGTGTAGAAAATGAGAGTAATTAATCCAAACATAAAATCTATCCTAAAAAAAGACAATAAAAGAAACCAACCCATAATCTTCTATCCTGAAATTAAAAAATTGAATTTCAATCATTTTTTTGCACTCACTCAAAAAACAGATTAAAATATTGAAGAAAAATAAGGTTTCTCTCCCTATAGATTAATTATCCCCATTAAAGTAAAGAAAAATAAATTATAAGAGAGTAAAAAACTCAAAAACATGCCTCGGTAATGGTGGATAATGGGATTCACACCCATTTTCATCCTTGGATTCTCAAATAACTTAGATGGAAGGGGTTTTGTAAGGATATCATAAATTTTCTCTTTGGATGGAGCATACCATCAATCACTTTCTCCTTTAGGAAATGATATTTAATTTCAATGTGTTTTGATCATGAATATTTCACTAGATTCTTGGAATAATTCCTAGAACTTTGATTATCACAACCAATAAACAGTGGATACTTAGTCATAACATCAATATCCTTAATTTGTATCCATATCCACGTCATCTTTGTATCTTCCTAGGATGAAACAATATAATCATCCTCATTTGAAGTTAATGTGATAGATGATTTATTCTTAAAATTTTATGACACACACCTCCCATTAATAAATAATGAACCTCCTAATGTTCACTTTTGATCATCAACATTTCTATCCCAATTGGTATAAGTAAAGCCTTGTAATTTTAACCCATTTTTATTCTCATAATATAGACCACCATCATGTTTTCTTATAATGTTCCTAAAAATTATATTTTCTACTAAGATATGTGATGCTTATGTTTTGTATTGATACTCAGCATAAAGAGTGGAAATAAACACAATATCTAGCCTGGATGAAGTTAAATAAAAAATTATAACAATCAAATTTCAGAATTATTTCTAATTAAAAACTTTTCTTTTCATCATCTGGACTTAGATTTGTGCTTATTTGAATTGGTGTAGACACTCCTCTTGATTTATACATACTAAACCTCTCCAATAACTCCTTGACATATTTTTCTTCAGAAATGAAAATATGACTACTAGATTGGGTAATTTTCAAAACCAATAAAAATTTATTCTCTATAAGAAAATTAATATCAAATTTATTATTCATTTGTGTGTAAAATTATTCATAAAAATTCTCCTCATTACTATAAAAGATAATTTCAAAAATATTTTCAATTTTAATGAGTTATGTGGTATTAGTATACTTTACATGTAGGTTGTTTTCCACTTTAACTTTTTTTAAATAAAAATTTGAAGTAATCATCTCTCTTTTAATACCAAACTCTTAGATCTTGATTCAATCCATAAAGATCCTTCTTCAATCTATATACCTAACTGGCCTATTTATCAAGAATAAAACCCTCAATTTTCTCCATATAGACTTCTTTATTTATCCCACCATTCAAAAATATATACTTTTCATCCATTTAAAAAACATTAAAGCTTCTTGAAACTATTCTTTATGTTAAAAAGCTTCATTAATAGTTTAGGGTTCTATCTTTGAAAGAATGCTAGTGTGAATAGTTTAAATTATTTTTGTTTTCTTATCTACACCCTATGATTCTAATACCTAAGGATATTATTAGTATAAAAAAACTTTTTTAAGTCTTTAATATGTCCCTATGGTTCTAAAATACACATCCTTATCACTTGAATAAGCTAAATATGCATCATCATTTTTAATTTATTCATTTTATTAAAACTATATAGTTGGTTTAGTAGTGATAGCATCATCCTCATTAACAATTATGATTAATATATTTAGTTCATATTTATTTTCAAAAATGGTTACATCGTCATAGTCAACTGTCCTTTCATGTTATTTTTGTAACATTTATATGAACTTCCATTTGGTGTATAGCCAAAAAAAGTCCATCTCAAACTTTTTAATCAAACTTTCCAACACCAATTCCTTTATTTTTGTTCAAACTTGGAATCACAAAAACAATAGTGTGTTATATTCAACTAATTATTGAACCACATTTCATATGGATTCATATTTGAATTTAGCCTCAATAATCACTTGTTTTGAATAATTGAAATAGCATTGAAAAACTTCATCTAGAAATATCTTTAAGTTTCATGATTATCTAGCATGGTTCTAGACATATTAATAAGAATTATTTTCTTTATTTAATCCACTCCAATTTTTATGGATTGTAAGTTTCTTGAACACATTTATTGTGCCATTTTTATTAAGATACTGTCAAATTTATTTATTGGCATACTCACTTGTATTGTTTGATCTCAACCTCTTCAAATAAAAACCAATTTGATTCTCAGTAAGTCTCTTGAAACTCTTAAACATTCTTAGAAAGTGGTATTTTTTAGACATAAACCTAATGCATGTCATTCTAGGAAATAAATTAATGAATGTGATGAAATGATTATATCCACTTGGTTAATTCTCAGTCTTTTGTCAAAAAAAAATAGATTGAACCAAGTATAATGGTTTTTGAGTTTGGATATCAATTCCCTTTTGACTTTTAATCACTATATTCCCCTTTTGACATTTTTTTCATGTAGTGATAGTGTATTATTTCAAAAAATTAATGTTCCCCACATCCTCTTCATTGATCAATTTTTTATGCTATTTTATCCCATATAACCAATTATTTTAGGCTATAAATTTTTCTCAACTTGTATTCTCATATAGTAATATGTTTTGTCTTATCTGCATGAAAAAAATTACCTTGGTTTCTAAACCATATTTTTATCATATTTATATATTTAAGTCTTTTCACCAAAAATTCTATTTGAAAATCACTTCATTTACATCATCACAAATTTTTAATACACTTAACATATTATGCATCAACCCAACAATAAATAGTACAATATTTGAGTTTATCCAATTATTTCCAATTTTATCCAATTAAAAACCTTTGATATTAAATAAAATATCATTTCCAAAGGAAAAATATCCTTTATATCTTTAAAAATTCTTTAGATTATTCAAATCAATCTTCATGTGGGAAGAGAAACCACTATCCATGATCCAAGGCTTCTTGGTTTTTTTCCCTTGAATGAAACTTCAAAAACTTTTTCTTGTTATTTGAAATGATTTTCTTTCATAACATTATTAGATTTAAAACATGGATATAATTGAGATAGTAGGGCTATGAGATACTCATTTTAGATGTGTCTTTATTTATCACACCTTCAAAAAACTTACTTCAATATCTCAAAAGTATTTTTCACTTAAATTTTATTCTCATCCCATTACACCTGATGCTTTTTTCTATATTATTTTCCCCCCACCCCCATTTCACATACTCCCTTATTTTTCTAGGTAAATACATGTTGTACCAAAAGATATAATATTTATGTCCAAACATAACACAACACCAACATTAACTCAAACTTTATTTTTAGACCACTAATGAGTTGATTTCATCAAACCGTTTTATAAATGTATTCTTTAGAAATGTTGGGTTGATGTGTATAGTTTTATATAATTTTTCTACATCCAAATATGAGTGGGTTTTACCTTTCCTTTAGATTTCATAACTAATTTGGATTGTTTTTCTTCACTAGATCCTTCTAAAAACATGATTCTATTTTGATTTATAGCACTAGTAGACATCACTTTTTCATATCCAATGTCTTTTCATCAAAGGTTCTTAATGTTTTGTTTTTATAAAACTCACAAGATTTTATAGTATCTTTATTACAGTTATAGTTAAATTGTTACTTTTTCTTCTTAACTTCAATCATGTTCATTTTTTATTTAGTATACCTTCTTATCCCCAAGTATTATACTGGAATTAATATCATTAACATTCTTCCATTTCATAATTCATAATTTTTAACCTCTCAACTTCTTTGAAAATAATTTATTTCTCAATATGGATTTGATTATTCTTATATGAGTTCTTTTTTAGATGTAAATTTTTATCTCTTAGTCACTAATATCCTTCAAACACATCTTGATCTCCATTATCATGGTGTAATTCTTGGATGATTCTCCTTATTCAGTAGTAAACTCACTATTAATTTTTTATTCAACCTCTTATCAATTAATATCTTCTTATTCTTGAGAAATAAGAAACCTTTTTGAATTATATTTATAATTTTCCCACTATCAAATCTTTAGTCACTATCAAAAATGAATTCTTAAAAATATATAAAATTCCTTCTGAATAATTTGGATTTCATTTGCTTCATACATTTTGATGAAGATTGATTTCTCTTAAAAGAGTATCCTTTCTGATAGAATGTCTTAACAACTTCATAATCTTCATTTCCATTTTTTATTTTCATATAACAACTAGAATAGAAATGACCAATTTTTACAGAGTTAAAACATTTAAAAGTAAGTTTACCTTGATAATTACATTTCCCATTTTTGAATAATCTTAGCATCAGGGAGAGGGTATCAGAAAAACCTTCTATATTTTCTTCCTCGTCAAAATTAGTGTGTTCACCTTCAATATTTAAATTCTCAAAATACTTAAATAAAATTTATTTCTCTTTCTAGACCTTGATTTTAAGATAAATTCCTCTTCTCATCTCATAATTAATGAGAGGACTATGAATTTAATAAATAGTAAATTCATTGATATATTTATCTTCATGTTCTAAGATCCTGCCATCAAACGTTTTTGGTAAAATTATCATAATTTTCTTTACTATAATATATTATCAAAGTGTTTCATCATATACTTTAAGGGTTATAAAAATATCATTAACTCCATTAAAGAATTCATCAATTGATTCATCTTCACATATTCTAATATCTTTAAACTTCTATCTATAAATTTATAACCTTGAATTTTTTTAGTTCCTTCTTAGATATAGTGGATAAAAAATCATTAATTTTCTTTCTATCGTCTTCAAAATTCTTCTTCTCAGAAATAGACCATTTAGAAGTCTCACTTGATACTAAGAACCCTTATTGAATAGAATCAGGAATATCAATTATAAGGGATATAATATAGGATATCATTATCCCCTTTAAAATATGAAAATAAATTCTATCAAAATTAGGAATTCTTTTTATATTGATTGAGTTATGTTGATCCATAGAAAATGTTAAGAGAGATCTATAAGAGAAAACCTATTCTCTAATACCAATTTTTTGGATCACTTGGTATGTGGTTAACACTGAGAGGGAGTGAAATAGTGTTAATAAGTTTTCTATATAAATGAAAAATTACAACTTAATTATTCATCACTGATCTCTCTAACTCACCACAATTCGTAAAAAAAGAAAAGAATGCGTCAAATTTTTTAATAAGGTTCATCTCTAATATATATGAATGCATACCTAGTGTAATTTGGTTTTTATATTAAGCACATACATTTATTTTTTTATTATCAATAAGAATTTATATAAAATGGTATATCCTTGAACGTTTTATAATTATTATCTCTAACTAGACTTAAACAATCATTTATTTATCACAAACAAAATAAGAACTCTTATTTTAAGAATAATCACAAGTGTAAGTTCATTTCATCAAAGATATAAAAGATGTTTTCTTATTCATTCTAAAATATATATAAATATTTATCTACCAATATCCCAAAATAATTCTTTATAACCTTGTGTCATTTATCAGTATCCTATTTTAATTAAAAAACTCAAATTTCACTTTCTTCAAATCCTCTCAATCAATTACATGATCAGCTCTTTCAATATTAAACATAAGAATAATTGATCAATATTAGTCTATGATATCTTCCTTGATAATTTAACTCTTAAATAACTGATTATAGATGTAGAATAATATTAAAAAATATGATGGTTTATTTAAATAAGTTTTCTATATTTATTCCCAATAAGCATAGTCATTTCTTACTCATGATCTCCCTTAATTATTATGGTTTCTTTCCTTTAAGATTCCACAATATCCAAAAAACTATATTTACTTGTGTGAATGATTTCATGAAAAAACTATTAAAATATAAGGCATCTATTGTAGCATGATAATTTTTCTATATTGAAAAATTCATCTCTTTTTGAATCACAATTATTTTGAATAGTCATGATGTTTTTACTTTGAAAGAGAAATACAAGAATCGTCTGAATTTTTTCTTGTATTGGGTTCAACTTATGTAAATCATTCTTATGAAAATACCTATATCTTCCAAAATAATTCTTACATAGAGCAAGGAAATTTAGGGAAACATTTACATAAGTAATGGAAAATAAGATCAACCCTTATGTCCATATTTTTTACCCTTATATTTGAGTTGTGTACCATTACAAATGTACTGGATAATTAATGTGAATCTTACATATACCCTTTTTTATAGGTTATATACCCTTATTTTTTCATTTTTCACAGATACATCTCCATAAAATCTTATATATTCTTATATTAACACTTATGTATGCACAGTAAATTTGGATCCACTATTAAATATCATAGTGAGGCTCAACTCCTATCATATATCATTTTTCCCTCTATGTAATTTTATATAACCCTTTGAAAATTGTGATAACCCTTATGTATCAAGAAACATACTTTTATATATTACAGTGTGACTTGATAATTTTTCAATTTCTAGTCTATAAGTTTTGGACAACCCTTAAGGGTCTAGTTTAGTTTTTTAGGTATAATCTTACATATTCATTGAATATTAAAAATGACTCTTACATATAAAGTTTTTTTCAATTATTTAGAAACCCACAACTCCAAAAACATCTAAATTCAATAAACTCTTTTAACTTAGCCTTAAAACATCTCCAACCCTTATTAGGACATCTCCATCAATATTTAGTTCAAAAAAAATGAATCCAATACTCATCCATAAGAATTTACAACAAATAAAACATCATAATAAAATGGGGTCAACACTCACAAAATCAACTATAATACCCATCCCTCAGTGATTTAGTTTTTAGGCGCTTATAAATCACTCAAATAATAATGGATCACTCACTCCAAATCTAGAAGTAATTATTCCACCCTTTTCTACACTTGGGAAATCCTAGTACCTATCCAAATTATCCACATTCACTATAATGTCATGTGCCTTCCCGGTACATTAATTTTTAAATTTTGTTTTTGGAGTTGTTTTATAGAAGGATTGAGGAGGTTCTATAGTGGTTGTAGGTCCAATAGAGATCATGTAAGGTATCCATGTCATAAAATGTTTTCAGAACATGAATTCATGATTCACAGCTTGTGTAGCTAACTAGTTTCATGACTTGTAAGTGGATGAGGGGGAACCCCTGAAATGGATTCACATCATGAAATTAATCCACAATGTTTAATTAAATAAAGGCTGAGGAAATGTTAATTTTGGTGAAAGTTTTAATTTTTGGGTAACCCTTGGATTTTATGTCACAAAAGTTTTACAAGATATGAAATTAGTGGGATCCATATTATTTTATAAGCATTTTGGATGATTATTTTCATTTGGATGCACCTATCTCTCTCTCTATCTCATTACAGAAGAACCCTAGGTTCCTTGAGAGGATATTCCATCCCTAGTCTTCCTACTTCCATTCTAATGGTTCTTGTGGTTGTTAGTTGGAAATCTGTGGTGATTTCTCCCCTTTAAACATGTATTTACCTTCCGATTTTCTTTTGGGATTCTCTATGGTGGTGCAGTTTTGGTTTAGGTTATTAGTTTGGCTATGTTTTTTATAACCCTTGATGTGGTGTAGGTTTATCTATGGTTTTTTCTTGTGTTTTTGGTTTGAGTATGTTTCTTCTTTTACCTACAGTGTGCAATGAGTTGGAAAACATTCTTTGATCTAGGGAATTCCTTTTTTATATTTTTATGTATCATGAGGGATGGGTTTTCTCTTGTTTATCTATGGGGGATGGTTATACTAGCTTAATTAAAGAAAAATAATTGTCTAATTAAAATTAAAGGGGAAGGGGTTATTTTTCACATGCTTTTACAGATTTTATATTATTGTGATGTAATGTTTGTATAGGCTGAATAACCCTTTGAAAATCATGGTTTTTGGGAGACTTTTCTTACACTATAGTTGTTTTGATATAGAAACCTTGTTTTATTTTGTTATGATATTGCCCCAAAATGTAAATTGGATAACCACTTTTATTTGTATAGTGAAATATTTTCTCTTAGATTTATAGCTTGTGTGATAACATCCCTAAAATAAAGTGAAATGTGATAAAATCCCATTTGTTAAATCTACAAAATGGTCTTTGTTGTGTTGCGATGTGTGATCGTGATTGCGGGATGGAAAAGTGTGGTTGTGATGCGGTGTGGCTGATGTTTATTTTGTTTGTCCAATATTTTAGGGTGGTGAGGTCTAGTTTGTTTTTCCATTCTTTAGTGTGGTGAGGAGATGGATTTTTTTGTTGTACTTTTGGGGCAGTGAGGCGATGGTTTTTTTGGCTATGCTTTTGGGGTGGTGAGGAAATGGTATGTTTGGTCATTTTTTTAGAGAGGTAAGGTGATGGTTTGTTTTTCCCTACTTTTGGGTAGTGAGGTGATGGTTTGTTTGGTCGTGATTTTGGGGCAGTGAGATGATGGTTTGTTTGGACGTATGTGACTATGGTATGGTGTGGTGATGGTTTGATGGGAATGATGAGCTACTTGTGTTGTATGGTTGCATTGTTCTAGAAGCCCAGGTAGTGATGGTATAATTATTTAATAATTCTTAAAATGGTTGGGGTTTGGTTTTGTTAATGGTATGGAAATGACTAATAAAAAAATAAATGATGGGTTGTGTGGTTAAATGCGATTATTGGTAAATAATGAAACAAATGGTCTGGATAATGGAATTGGTTGGTGGTGTGAGATGTGTCTTGTGGATTGTGTGTTGTTATGAATTTATAGGTTGTAGGGAAATTAGGGATGTTGTGATTTGGTTAGTGTTTAGCTATGAACCCATAGGTTGGTCTTGTGTGTTTCTATATGTATATACTTCTATATTTCCTATGATTTCTATATTCACCCCATATACATCAATCACTATGTGCTGACACCCATATTTTTTATATGGAGCATGTTTTTTCCCAATATCTTGGTGATGAGGATAGCTGGATGGCTACCCACTATAAGCCCCCAGCCTTAAACATTACATAAACTTGAGTTAAGTCAAGAATTCATATTGAAGATCTTTTCAGGTTTAGACATTTATAGAATTAGTCCATAACTATTACATTACATTTCAAAAATTACAAAGTAAACACTTCTACTCAATTTCAAATTTTTTCATAAAATAAAAACTCTTAAAAAAACATGTCTAGTTCCATGTTTTAGACAGCGTGACTTTTTATTGATCCCAAACTTAACCCTATTCATCTTTAAGTCCTGTGAAAAACATTTCAAAACTTGGGATGAGCATAAAAATCTCAGTAAGGGTTATAAAACAAGGAAAGAAAACATTAGTCCATCAATACTTACTAGTCAGTGAAATCATACTTTTCAATCTTTAACATACCACACAATAACATTAGATTCATGAATAACACATGGAAATCATAAATCATAAAGGCAACTTGTGGCATCCATATCATACTTACGTTGTATCTTTCACAGCGACATAGAGAGTTAAATTTGAAATACCCATCATAGTATATTCCCTAAATACCTTAGGAGAAACATTAACATTTACCTCTATCACATTACCCAATGAATTGGAGTGATATCTCGGGCCCCCTGCCCTAGGTTTATCATAGAACCACCTGTATACGTAAACAATTCCCAATAACCATAACATATTCATAACACATAAAACAAATATAAAAGAAAGATAACATTTCCACATTTCAATCATAATATATCATTTAAATATATTGACATAACCAATCCACTATCAAAACCATTTTCAATGCCAAAATATGTAAAAGATTATATAGTATTTATTTTCCTTTTAAAAACATCATATCTTGTTAAGGAAGCTGAATATCAAATAATGCTCATGGCGGCGGAAAGGTCATTGTCACCACGTACGTTAAAAAGAAAAATTATTTTTGTCATTTAATAAAACAATACATAGAAAAAATACTCACTTTGAATGAAATGAAAATTCAAATGGTTTTATACACCGTATAAAAGAAATTCATGTATAAATCAAAATATTCCTTAATGAAAGGTGATTGAGACGAAGTCCCTTACGAAAATTCGGTAGCCTAACAGCGTCACATTAAAATTCAGAAAATTAGTTGATGATAGAGAAAAAGGTATCTCATCACATGGACATAAAATTTACAAAAATAAGGATATAGAAGAATATATCCCAACATAGGAAATTGAAATTAAAAGACAAAACATAAAAGAATTATTTTACTAAAAGAGGAGGGTGAAAGGTTCCCTTACAAAGATCGTATCACTACATTAAGGATAAACCATGAAATAAATATGTGTAAAGAATATAAATACACCCAATATAATAATATATTAAGTGTAAACAAATCATATTTCATTAACACATATTCATAGCATGACATAATCAATAATTAAAACATTTACCCAAAGAATGGAAATTGGGTTAAGAAGTTCCCTTACAAAGATCATTTTGTAAATAAAATAGATCGATTATGTGCATTCACTATAAGTAAACATAAATAAATTATAAATACAAGATATTATAGCAAAATTTATTTCTCACATAATCATAGAACTACATAATCAATAAGTATAATTTTAACCCAAAGAATGGAAATTGGGTTAAGGAGTTCCTTTACCTCGATTTCAACTTATCTCGTATATTCCTTGTTCTTCCTGAATAATAAACATAAGTTAATTTCTACTTGATTCAGAACCTTTTTCAAGTTTATTATTCCTTTTATATCACTTATTACCTTTCAGTAACAATTAGTTAATTATTTGAGTTCATATCAGACATTTTGTCGATGTTCGGAATTTGAGTTAAAAATAAACTTGGTATAATTAAAATTTGTCCATGTGGTCAAAATTACATTCTCCATAATTATATTCATGAAATATATATCACATATATAATATATATCCATTATATATGTAATTTTAATATTCCATAGCATTTGTATATAAGAAATGAAATGCACCGTTCATGGAGATGGTAAGTCGTACGTACGCATGAACACTACTTTCATTTATTTTTCATATTTAATGAAATGAAAAATTAATGATACATAGTTATATTATAATTATAGTATAATATAATATTTTATATACATTACATAATTTAATTAACACCATAATTTATATGTTCCATGTATGGTATGAACGAGTCATATCACTTTAAGGGGGCGGTAGTCTGCACTTCCTCAAATGAAATTATCATACTAACCCATTATGGAAACCATAAAGGTATGATATAAATGAAGAATACAGATTCATAGATACAATATAAATATAATATATATCACAAATAAATATATTTCCATCATAATGGACACCATGAGAGGAGGTAGGAGATATTTGAACAATCATCGTTTCTTGAGGGAGTTGTTCGTCGTCCACAAAAACAGTATGTTTGTATCCATTAGATGGAGGTGTGTGTAAGTTAAGTTTAAATAATTCTTTTAATAACAACATAGTATATTTCATATGCTAGTTTTTTTATAAAATAATATAATAAAGAGAGTTTAGGGAGTTGTAGAAGGAAAATAAAAGAAAAGAACTTGAGAGAAGACGTTACCTTTAAATCGGATAACTCACTTTGGTTTGAACCAAAAGGCTACCTTAAAGTGCCTTATGCCTAAGTTAAGGCTCATGGGAGGAATATAGGGATATTTGGAGCTTATTTGGGTAGATTTTGGACGATCCAAGGGGCTTGCGAGGTGTGAGTAATGGGTTAGAGGTGATGGCCTTTTATAAGGGAGAGGTGGGTCTCATTAGGAAAGTTTGAAAATATTATTTTATTATAAAATGATTTTCGGTTTCAAAAGGTAAAAAACTTATTTAATTATAACATAAGGTGAATATAAGTCTAAATAAAATCATCCAATAAGAATTGGACAGTTTTTTGGATATTTTTTTAATCCTTATCTTTCTTATTTGATCCTTTGTTAACTTATTTAACTTTTACCAAGTCCTCTTATATATTCATACTAAATGGTTAATATATTTACTATAAAATTATAAAAGACCAAAAATGGATCATTAATGATATTTTTAACATCATATATGTCATGTTGTCGAATTTTAGATTTTTAGGACTATTTTATCATTTAATAAAATATTTATTGATTTAAAAACTCTTTTATGTCAATTTTAATACTATTCATATCATGACTATTTAAAAACTCCAAAAAAACTTGATTCTTTCTAAAAACCATCATTATTCAAATATAAAAAGTCATTATTATCCATATAATTCTTGTATGGAATATAAAGTTTCAAAATAAATTTATTTTAATATTTATAATATCATTTATTTGAATTCTTTATTAATGAAGTAATTACTGCATCACCATTGTGTCATAATTAAGTGTATTTATTTAATATCAAAAAATTATAAATAAAATAACATGATGTAGGAAACTTTTTATATTTCAAATTAATATTTATAGTATAAGATATCATTTATATAACCCCATATAAATATTGTTTTACTAAAAGATATATGTTTATGTTACTTTTGTCTTTACTTTAAATTAATTAATATAAAGTGTCATTACCACTCCCAAGTGGCCCCATGGGGTCAAAAAATAGACACAAGGATTACCATGGTTGTATATATCTCATCCAATAGTTTTAGAACAAGTTTAAGGGTAATTTAATATTATTATAATATTATTTTTCACCCTTATTTATCAGATTTATCCTTTAACCATGGTAAATAAAATACTTACTGAAGTAAATATTTTTAATGTCTAAAAATAAAAGTTACCTATTTACACAATTTGGACCTCCTGAGTCAAAACATTGAATCCATTTTTCCAAATTCAAAACACATAAGTGTAAGAAATTAATTTAAAATTAATTCCCGTTGTCAAAACCAGAAAGCCTGTTTTTAAGAAATAATACCTATCAAAAGATTGACCTTTTTTATGTCCAATTTAAGAGTGAAATTACTTATAATGACCAAAATTGGATTAAATGGTAAAATTAGAATCCAATTACACTTTAAAACTAAATAAAATAACAATATAACTTTATAAATAAATTAGATAAAAAGGCAGTTTTGAATTAAAATGCGGTATTTTTCACTATTCATTAAAAAATTAACTTTATCGGAAAAATACCAAAAATTTACCCAAAGTAAATTTTTTTGTCCAAATTATAAACAATAATTTTATTTTTTCAAATAGAACATATAAAATTTAAAAAAACTATATTTAAAATCAGTTTTCCATCAAAAGGCGGTAAATCGACCTTTTAAAGAATATTAGAGTATTTATGCTTAAAATTGGATTCATTCTCAATTTAAGCCTCTAAAATTTATTGGATAAATGTAAATAAATTTAAAAAACATGTATAATTATATTTTAGTTAGTTCTTTTCATTCCCACCAATACAATGGCTAGGTGTTAACTACTATTTAAAATAATATAATATTATTATTTTTTATTATGACTCAGCCTTATGTGTAACATGAGATTTTTGGAAGAAAAAAAACCATTTTTGTGTGTCAGGTATGCCATAAATCATATCATCCCCTTTAAAGTAAAATTAATATTTAATTCACAAATATTAATAAATATGAAAATGTCATATTCTTTATTTACCTGGGATGTTACATCCTTCCCCCCTTTTGGAAATTGTGTCATCGCTATTTTAAAATTGGGCTCAGAAACTTCATTGAATGTCCCACATCAGAAAAATATTCAATAAAACTATCACTTTAAAAGAAAGAAATATAAGTTCAAAATTCACCCTAAATAACCAATACTAGGATTCCATGAAAAAATGGATATGGAAGAGAAACTAACAATCAAGTTCTGATAGAGATTGATAGAAAACATGATTAGGAGAAAGTTAACCACTAAAAAATCACAAACTTCTGATGGGTTAAATAGTCGTTGATTCCCTAGCAAGAAAAGTTAATGGACAACATTTTTTTTAAGTTACTTTTCAAAAATATGAGAAATTTATTTATGAGATTAACTAAAAACATAAAGAAATATACTTAATTGTCATATAGACTTTCATCCTTTACTAAATTCCTACCACAAACTCATCTTTTCTCTAAAGGATGAGTATTCAAACTGACTTGGTCGCATCAAAAGAACTATAATCAACTTCTAGAGTATCACATAATCCAAAAAATATGAACTATATATTTTCTTTTTCTATAGACATAAACCAAAAACAAAATGGTTAGTACGAGATTAGATAATCCCCAAAAAGGATAATCCTTTATAAAAAGAAATACTATTATTAATCTCCAAAATTCAACAAATAATACCCAAAGTTCAACAAAGACCATTAAATACACAATTGTCCTTAAAATTATTCAATATAAACTAAACTAAGATTGAAACCCAAAACTCAGAAGAATTTGATCACATGGTCTTCCATTATAAATCTTAAAATTTATCTCCAAATAACATCGACTACTCTTAAAGTATCATACTAAAGTGAAATTAACCTAATCACATATTCTCTATGATAGGTTAATCATTTCCATAAATAACCCAAATCTCCATATGTCCATAATAAAAACATAGATTCTTCCAAAATAAAATTTTAACCATTACTCCAAAAATGAAATCCCATAGTATTATTTTTCCCTTAAGCATATAATATTCCCCAAAAGGGAGAACATATTCCAAAATAACCTTTATCACTTAATCACCAAATCATTTTCCTATATTAAGGATATCCATTTGATAAAACATAGGTTTCCAAAATCAACTTATTATTAATATATAAAATCACTTAACTAAAAATAATAAGTCATACTAACCAGGGACTTCACATAGGCTAGTGGTAGATTATGCGCACTTTTCGCCCTTCAGTTGTGGGTTCGATTCCTATGATCTTGCTGGACGCGACGGGTTGTCACCAATCTTACAGGTTGTCTATTTTATAAAACTCAAAAATAACCCTAACATGTTTTAACCTCAAAAGTTTTCTTATACCTTTAATTTTCATCCCAATACATTAAGACCTCAACATCTTATCTATTGTTATTTTTTTCACCTTTATATGATAAAATAAAACTATTCCCAATAGAAAGAACATCATACCATGATCCTGGTGTCCACCTGGTTTCATCGTCATCTTGTTCACGTAGATAGATGGTCCATGCATTGAAACAGTCATTTAGAGATCCTTCAAAATCATCTGCTTCATTTATCCAAATACACCTTGTACAACTTGGGTCATATGGGTGTTCACAGAAAAATAGTTTCATAAAATAATCATGTATGACATATAATTTCAAAACATCTGATAAAACTTTCTTTCTATAAAATAGTCAGAACGAGTTTGATTTGAAACTTTCAATCAGTGGTCCTTTTAAAATACCATAAGTATGTGCTGAAAGACTATAATTTAAAAGAAAATATAAATAGGTTGCACAAGGGTATCCTTCTTCAACACTTTTTTCAAAATAATAATATGCTTCAAAATCTTGTGATAAGGTAAAATATTTGAAAATACCCTTATAATATTTACCTATCTTGAAAATATGAGAATATTGAGAAAATAAGATTTGATTAAATACAACCCATGATCCACAATGGTATCGAGGTATAGAGGAGGTGTTTGATACCTCAAACAATTGCTTTCAAGTGAGTTGTATATTATAAAATGTTTTAGAATCTCCTGGACATGAATTTGTAATAATTATTACAAGCAAGTCATCAGGAAGATATCAGAATTTTGTTTGAGATCCTCCACCTTCCATTTGAAACAGACTTTCATTGATCTAAAAAAGTTACAAAATAAGGATTTAACTTAAGGAGTATACATAGAGACTAACCATGTGTCTAACAAAAACTCATAATCCCTAAAGTTCCCCAAACCGACCTCTGATACCAACTATAAGGCCCCAGCCTTAAACATTACATAAAATTAAGTTAATTCAAGAATTCATATTGAGCATCTTTTCAGGTTTAGAGTTTTAGATAATTAATCCATAACTATTACAATACATTTCAAAAATTACAAAGTAGACACTTCTACTCAGTTTATATTTTTTTATAAAATAAAAACTCTTAAAAAACATGTCTAGTTCCATGTTTTAAATATCATGACTTTTCCTTGATCCCATCCTTGACCCTATTCATATTTAAGTCCTGTGAAAAACATTTCAAAACATGGGATGAGCATAAAAACTCAGTAAGGGTTATAAAACAAGGAAAGAAAACATTAGTCCATCAATACATACAAGTCAATGAAATCAGACTTTTCAATCTTTAACATACCACACAATATCATAAGATTCATGAATAACACATGGAAATCATAAATCATAAAGAAAAATTGTGGCGTCCATATCATACATATGTTGTAGCTTTCACAACTACATAGGGAGTTACATTTGGAATACCCATCACAATATATTCCCTAAATCCATTAGAAGAAACATTAATGTTTACCTCTATCATGTTACCCAATGCATTAGAGAGCTATATTGGGATCACCCTCCCTAGGTTTATCATGAAACCACCCATATACATAAAAAATTCTCAAAAAAAATAACATATTCATAACACATAAAACAAACATAAAGGAAAGATAACATTTCCACATATCAATCACAATACATCATTTAAATATATTGACATAACCAATCCATTATCAAAACCATTTTCAATACCAAAATATGTAAAATAGTATATGGTATTTATTTTACTTTTAAAAACATTGAGTCTTGTTAAGAAAGAAAAATATCAAATAACGCTTGCGGCGGTGGAAAGGTTTTTGTCACCATGTACGTTAAAAAGAAACATTCTTTTTGTTTTTTAGTAAAATTCTATATAGAAAAAAGATTCCCTTTGAATGAAATGAAAAGTCAAAGGGGTTTATACACCGTGTGTTGGATTGAGGTGAGGATGATTCATATATGTCTCAAATGAATTAAGGGTCATTTTACAAAAAAAATAAAAAAATCATAATGCATTTCATTTGTTTTGAGTACGCCACTTTTGTTTTTTAATAAAATGTCATTTTAAACTAGAAACTTGCACTTTGATCCATACATGTGGCATCATGTATAGGTTTTACATGAGACTAATTCATATACGTCAAAAATGAAGTATGAATTGTTGTCCCAAATTATCATGAAAATCTGATCATGTTGGATTAGTTTTCATTGAGTGACACTTTTTTTATTAAAATGTCAATTTTAAAATGATAACAGACACTTTGACACCAGCCCTCCTAAATAACCATGATATATCAATGATGGTTTTCCTATAATAGTTCTTTTACATACCTACTGACTTTAGTGGTTGATTACACACATTTATTCAGACATTTAAGTTTGATTATATACTTGTTTGATTATTGGGAGTTGTACAGATGTTTCTTCAATAATAGTAGTGGAGAAATTGAAGATTCCAACATATAATGATCTTACAGGTGGATTACTACCCAATATAAAATCACCTAAATAAGTGGTTAAAAACATTATTTCAATAATTCACCTGAAACAAATTCACAATAGATCTTATCTTAAGTGAAAAATGTTGTGTGCACTTTTAAATAATTTCTCTCAAACACTATCACGGTATGATCCTCATTATACTTCATTTACTAAAAAATTTATTGTTTACAACCCAACACTTCTTATCCTCCTTCACCTCAATCTCAACCTCAGTCTTTTCCTCTACCTCCTCCTCCATGTCAGTCTCCAACTCTAACTCTACCTCTGCCTCTTCCATCACCACTACCTCTACCTCCGCCTCCACCTCCACCTCTGCCTCCACCTCCACCTCCACCTCCACCTCCACCTCCACAATTTCCCAAAAAAAATATTATTTTCAGGTCAATGCTTCTAAACAAATCTGTTTCCTCCATTGTACGTCTCCTTGAGAAAGAAATAAAAAATAATATAAAAGTACTCTGACACAAATTCTTCACACCCAAAATAAATTTTGAAGGTAATAACTCATACTATATCATAAACATAGAAAACAATCATCTAAATTTATTGTCAGCATACATTCTGAAAAAAATTACACTACCCACTCGTCTCTAAAAAAAATATTTCTTTTTTTGAGTAACTAGGTTGTCAAAAATCTTGATAGTACTAAGAAAATAGAGGAAAAAATAATTATGAAATATATTTAATGAAATTGTAATTACCTTAAAAAATCAACTTTTGGGTGATGTTGATCTTTTCAGGATTTATGATTTCTATCATAAATTTATAAACAAAATATCCATAATCATTGTTATTATGTTATTTCAGACACCTCAGAAACATTGACCAAAATAAGTAAAAAAACTTTAAAAGTTTTGATAGTTAAATATTTATATATATATATATATATACCTTAATTGTTCCTATTTTTAGTAATATATAGGCTTTATCCCTTTAGACACTGACTTTAGGCCATGATCTAGACTGTATTTAGAGACTGCCCTATCATAATTTTTTTTGTTAAAACACAAACTGAACATATTATTCAAATTTATCTATATAATATTGATTGTAGTGTATTACATATTCACTATAAACATCTTGTGTGGTCGTTTGGTTTCATATCCATGCATTGGATCTAAAAAATAAATATTTAGGGTGTCTAGATTGACTGCTATCAAAATTCAATGCATCCTAAAAATAATAATTAAGTGATAAAAAAATTAAAATATATTTTATGTGATTAGATTTTAGAGTTTTACCTTTTAATTGTAGGAAAAAAGGATTTTATCATTTGATTATTTTTTATTAAAAGCCTCGAGTGACTCATTATTTTTATTCTTAATTGCATTCTCATTCAAAGTATGTTTAGGTGTAGAAATGATATAGGGATTAATGAATTAAAATAATGCTTTTCATGATATTCCTTTTATATAGTTTTGATATAAATGTATGCACAAAATATGAATAGTTATTAACTTTAATAAACATATTATATCACTATTTAGATAGACTTATTATGAAAATGTACCTTATGTATGCATTCACAACTAAGATTCCCCACCATTCATTATTAAGAATCTCATTTAGAGTCTCGAGATCAATTATTTTTTTAAGGAATATCCATGTATTTCTTTTTCATATTCAATGTAAGACATAGATTTATCTTTAAATTTGGTCACTGCATAATGTTGTAATGATAATAAATGTTTCTCTCAAACTAGTGGGGAGAAGTTACTCTCAAAAGGTCGTTTTTTTTTCTTGGTTGATTTACTAGATTTTCTTGATTCAACCTTCTATTTACCTATCACTTTACCCATCTTAAATATCATATCTCACTTTAGAACTTTTATCATAAACGGTTACATGTTTTTCATATGATTTTTTTTAAAGACGTACCTCGTGTATCTTTATAAGATTAGATGGCCATGCTATGAAATTTCCAATATCAGCTTCGACCATTCTAATATCTGGACCATGAAGTTGAACATGAAACTAAATAGTAGGATCATAAGATACCTCAATCCCCACTCTCATTATAAGTCCCCAGCCTTAAACGTTACATAATCTTGAAATAAGTCATTAATTTGACTTTCAAACACATCAAGGATCTTTTCAGGTTTAGAGATTTATAGAATTAGGTCATAACTCATACGTAACAACTTAAATATTATAAGTAGACACTTCTACTTACAATCCATGTTTTTATAAAACAAAAACTCTTTAAAAAGAAACATGGTATCATTTCATGTTTTAATAGCATAACTTTTCCTTGATCCCATACTTGACTCTATTCTTCTTAAAGTCATATGAAGAACATTTCAAAACTTAGGATGAGAATAAAAATCTTATTAAGGGATACAAAAATAAGAAAAACTGTTAGTATTGGAAAAACATGAAAATCATGAATACTTTATCATAAAGTAATACTTTTCACCTTTAAGAAGTAGTGAATATACTTCACTAGATATAAGCTCATTGATTACCCATTTTGTAACCAAAAGATTACCATAAATCCCATAGAAAGAAATATATAACATATAAAGTTAACTTGAGACATAAACATACTTGAATGTAATAACCATATGGTCAACTTCCACACATATCACTACATGGGATAGCCATACGACTGACTTCCATACCCAATGCATTGGAGGTTATAACATAACCACCCATCCTTGGTTTATCACAGAACCACCCATCTTTGTTTTATCACATAACCACCCGTCATTGGTTTATCACATAACCACTCATCAAATGTACAAGTACCATTATATAATCATAACACATAAAATATTTCGAATATCAACATTCCACTAATAACATTTAATTTGAAATTAAAAGAAATAATTTCAAGATATTGAAATATTAAATCAATTTCAAAAACATTTTCAATACAAAAACACCCAAAAAAAGGGAATAAGAGATTTCTTTTCCTTTTGAAAAACATTACAGCTTATAAAGGAATCCAAATATCAAATAATGATTATGGTGACGGAGAAATCGTTATCACCGCATGTGTTAAAAACATTTCTTTTTTTCATTTAGTAAATGATTTATTGAAAAAAAAAATTCCCTTTGAATTAAATTAAAATTAAAATGGATTTATTATACACCGTATAAAAGAATGTGGTCCATGACATCAAAATATTCCTCAATGAAATGAGATTGAGACGAAGTCTCATACCTTGAATCTGAATTATCTCGTTTGTTCTTTATATTCCTAAATAATAAACTTAGGTTAATTTATAATTTCTTAATAATAATTTTCAAGGTAATTATTAATTTTATATTACTTATTATCATGTTATAAAAATTACATAATTATTTAAGTTCATATCAGTCATTTTGTCATTATTCGGTACTTGAGTCGAAAATGAACTCGTTTTGGTGTAAATTGTTTATATGGTCAGAGTCCATCATCTCCAAAATATTATTCATGATTTAAATATCATATATATCTAGAATATATGTATTTATAGTAGTCCATAACATTTGGAGATAATAAATGAAATACTCCGTTCATGGAGATGATAGGTCGTACGTACGCATGAACGCTACTTTCAATTAATTGTCATATTAAATGAATGAAAAATAAATTATAAATATGTATATTATAATTAAATTAATATATATTATATATGTTACACAAGTTCATTAACTCCATACTTTATACGTTCCATGTATGGCATGAATGTGTCGTATCACTTTTAGGGGGCGGTAGTCCACACTTCCTCAAATGAAATTATCGTATTTACACATTATGGAAAACATAAAAGTATGTTGTGAATAAAAATTAAATAATAATAGATTAAATATAAATATAATATATATCATATTTATTCATTTCATTCATGTATATAATTGTGGTTTAATGAAGATCATGTATAATGAATCTCATCGCATCGTAGAAATGGTAAACTGTACGTACGCATGCATGGTGATATTGTTATTCGTAGGATGGACAAAAGGAGGTATAAGGGTGTACCATAATTATAATAACGTCTTAGAATATATAATACACTGTATTTATTACTTATTATGGAAAGGACAAAAGAATAGTAGGTATAAGAAGAAAATAATTTTGAAAGATGAGATAAAACAAATACCTCTTTTTCGTGTATATTCTTTTGATTTTCACAAAAGTTCTATATAGGATGGATTTCATCCCAAAGTGTGGCATATAGAAGTAAATGAGGGATTTTGGGAGATTATTTTAGTAGAATTTGGATGATATAATGGGCTTGAGAGGTGTGAGTAAGTGGGTAGAGGTGGTCGCTATTTATAAGAAGGATGAGGTGCACTTTAGGAAAGTCTTGAAATATTATTTTATTAAAGATTGATTTTTAAATTATAATAGCTAAAAAGTGATATAATTAAATGATAATAGGATTATGGGTCTCAATCCTCCCAAAAAATATATTTTATACAATTTTAGGTCATAAAATTGACCCTATGTTTTAGTTTTAACCCTTAGTTAAAAACATTAACTCTTACCATGTCTTCTTGTATTTTCATAATATATGGTTACTATAGTTACTATAAAATTACAAGTGAACAAAAAGTGCATCATTAATGACATTTTTAACATTATATAAGTCATTTTTCTTAATATTATATTTTTAGGACTATTATATCATTTAATAAAATAATATTTTTTTAAAACTTATTTATGTCAATTTTGACACTATTTAGAAATTACTTTTGTTAAAGTCATAAAAACTTGATTCCTTCAAACAAAGGCATTAAATCATCCCTCACATGTCAATTTAATCCAAAAAAATCTTGTATGGAATCAAAATGTTCAAATTATATTTATTTTAATATTTTTAATATCATCTATCTGAATATTTCATTAATAAGGTAATCATTGCATTATCATTACATCATAAATATATTTATTTATTTAGTGTCTAAAAAATATAAATAAAATAACAAGATTTATGAAATATTTTTATATTTATAATTAATATTTATAGTCAAAGATATAATTTATATAAACCAAATTAACATTGTTTTAGTTAGAAGATACATATTTATGTTATATTTCACTTTTCATTGAATTAAATATTATTAAAGGTCATTATCACACCTAAGTGGCTCCATGGGGTCCTAAATTTGACCCAAGGATGCTCATTTTCAAACATATCTTATCCAAAAGGATTAGGATATGTGTTAGGGTTGTTTTATATTATTATAGTATTATTTTTTTACCCTTATTTAACTGATTTACCCTTTAACCATGGTAAATAAAAATAATTACTGAAGTTACTATTCATAATGTCCAAAAATAAAAGGTACCTATTTACATAATTTGGAAATTATGATTCTAAATATGAAATTAAATTTTCCAAATTCAAAACACATAATTAGCAGAAATTAATTTAAAATTAATTCCCATTTTCAAAACTAGAAAATGGGTTTTTAAGAAGTAAAAACTATCAAAAGATTAACATGTGTTTATGTCCAATTAAAAGGTGAAATTACATCAAATGACCATAATGGGATTAAATAATGAAAATTTAATCCAATTACACTTTAAAATAAATTTAAAATATAATATAACTATATAAATAAATTAGATGAAAAAGCAGTTTTGAATTAAAATGCAGTATTTTCCACTATTCATTAAAATATGGATTTTATCAGAAAAATAACAAAATTTCAAAAAAATTAAATTTTGATGTCTATAAAATTTATTAGATAAATGTAAAAAAAATTAACAAACATTTATAATCATATTGTAGTTATTTATTTTAATTCATTCTAATAAAACGGCTAGGTGTTAACTAACATTTAAAATAATAATATTATTATTATATTATTTTTCAGTATAACTCAAAGTTGTGTGTAACATAAGATTTTGGAGAAACCCATTTTTGTGTGTCGAGTGTGATATCAAAAAAACTTTTCCTCTTTAACATAAAATTAATATCTTATTATTAAATATTAATATATATGAAAAATTATTATACTATAAATACCTGGGATGTCACATCATCCCCCCCTTTTGAAAATTGTGTCCTTACAATTTTAAAATTGGGCTCGGAAACATCATTGAAAATCCCACGTCGGAAAAAGAGTAAATAAAACTATCACTTTAATATAAATAAATATGAGTACAAAGGTCGCCTGAGATATCATATTCTACGGCTCTCTATAGGGAAACATGTACATGGATGATAAAACTAACTATCAAATACTAATAGAGAGTGATAGAGAACATAGTCATTAGAAGGTTATCCATCACGAAACCATAATTATGTGATGGGTCAAAAGACCATTGAGAAATTTAAATGAATAATGTTTTTGTTTTAAGATCCTTTTGATAGAGTTTAGAAATTAATTTAATTCCTATAATAAGAACAAAAGGAAACTTAATTACTTGATGTATTTCAATTTTATAAGCACAATTTCATCCTCATAATATTACAAAAATATGATGTACATCCCTAAGAGTAACCTTAAGTATAAAAAATCACACAAACCATAAAGTATATCAATATCTTAAAACTGAGGTCCAAAAGTAAAGGCATACATCCACATTAAAAAAATCTATACATAAACATAACCCCACAAAACATCTCCCAGAAAGGCCTTTAATAACTTATTATAACATCACAAAAAAACCTAAGAAGGTGTATCTAAAACCTTGAACTTACGGTTATCCTTTGAAAAATATCGGGCTCTCAGGAGCTTCCATCACTTCCCCAAATGTCTCAACATCAACTATAGTAGTAGAAAAAGATTTTCCCAAAACTTTCTGTTTCCAATCATATTGATTTCCTCCCTGTATAATTAAATTCATACACTTATTTGCATAATGTACGAACTCATTACAGATAAATAATCTTATTATAGACTGGATATCTATTATCTCATTATTAGACTATTCAAGACCCTTTTCTTTCTAGTCACGAACCTTGTGACCAAACTTTCCACACCAATAACACTTTCCAGATCCTGACATACATTCCCCAAAATGTATTTTACCACACTTGGAACAAGTTTTCGGCTAACCTCTATAATTATTAGTTGGTTGCTTCTCCATTTCCTAGCACCTTGACTATTTCATACTCTTATCATTTCATGGAACATAACTATCAAAAAACTCCATTTCAACTTTCTCAGCACAACGAACCACTTTTTCATAACTTTTAAAATCTCGAGAGTCCAAAGCTATTTGGTTACCTAGTTTCAATATGAAGTAAAATCAATTAATTTTACTATTAATGTCTCAAATAAAATCCATAACATACCCATCCAATCTTGTGAAGTTCGCTTCATATGCAGCAACTAAATCATCATCCTTTTCCTTTAATTCCAATAATTTTTTCTCTATCCTAAGCTGAAAAACCTTAGGGAAATATTTCTCAAAGAAAATATCCTTAAATTCTTCCCATTCCATGGCATCAATGTCATTTTTCACTCTATTATTCTTAACTAATGACCATTATTTATCATCTTTACCTCCAAAACGATAGATGTAAAGAGTTACCTTTTTATGTTTTGAACATCCCATGACTTCAAATATCTTCTCCGGGGTATTGATCCATCCTTCAGCTACCATTGGGTCAGATGATCTATTGAATGATGGGGGATATTATAAGTCCTCATCCTTAAACATTACATAATCTTTAATTAAGTTAATAATTCACATTGAGGATCTTTTTAGGTTTAAAGTTTTAGATAATTAGTCCATAACTATTACATTACATCTCAAATATTACAAAGTATACACTTCTACTCAGTATCTATTTTTTTCATAAAATGAAAACTCTTAAAAGAAAACAAGAATTCTTTTCTTAATATAAATCTTATTTAATTTTTCCTTTATCTTACCTTGCCTCAAATCCTGTGAAAAACATTTCAAAAACATGGGATGAGCATAAAAAGACCAGTAAGGGTTATAAAAAAAGTAAAGAAAACATTAGTCCATCAATACATAAAATTCAATGAAATCATAATTTTCAATATTTAACATACCACACAATATCATAATATTTATGAATAACACATGGAAATCATAAATCATAAAGGTAACTTGTGGAATCTATAACATACTTTCATTGTAGCTTTCACAGCTACATAGGGAGTTACGTTTGGAATACCCATCAGATTATATTCCCAAAATATATTAGGAGAAATAGTAAAATTTACCTTTTTCACATTATCCAATGCATTAGAGAGCTATATTGGGCTCACCCACCCTAGCTTTATCACGGAACCACATGTATAAGTAAACAATGCCCAAGAACCATAACATAATCATAACACATAACATAAGCATAAAGGAAATATAACATTTCCACATTGAAATTATTTCAATATATTAACATAATAAATTCATTATAAAAACCATTTTTAATACCAAAATACATAAAAATAGTATATGGTATTTATTTTTCTTTTAAAAATATTACATCTTGTTAAGGAACCCAAATATCAAATAATGATCTCAGCAGCAGAATGGTCATTGTCACCGTGTACGTTAAAAAGAAACATTCCCTTTGTCATTTAGTAAAAATATACGTATAAAAATATTACATTTTAATGAAATTAAAAGTCAAATGGGTTTATATACCATATAAAATAAAGTTTTGTATAAATCAAAATATGCCTCAATGAAAGGAGATTGAGACAAAGTCCCTTACCTCGTGTCTGACTTGACTCGTTCATTCTTTAATCTCCGGAATAATAAACTAAAGTTAATTTTTACTTTCTTAAGAACATTTTTTAATTTTATTATTCCTTTTATATCACTTATTACCACGTTATAAACATTAAAAAATCATTTAAGTTAATAACAGTCATTTTGCTGATATTTGGTACTTGAGTCAAAAATGAACTTCTTATAATTACAAGTTGTCTATGTGGTCAAAATTACATTATCTCCAGAATTATATTAATTATTTATATATCATATATATCATATATATCCAGTATATATATTTATTTATAACGGTATATAACATTTGGAGATAAGAAATGAAATTCACCATTCATGGAGAAGGTAAGTCGTACGTACGCATGAACGCTACTTTCATTTATATTACATATTTAATGGAATGAAAACTTTATGAAAAATAGGTATATTATAATTCCAGTATAATATAATATATAATTTCATTAAATCCATCCTTTATACATTCCATTTATGGAATGAATGAGTCATATCACTTTCAGGGGGCGGTAGTCCGCACTTCCTCAAATGAAATTATCGTATTTACCCATTATGGAAACCATAAAGGTATGATATAAATGAAAAATAAAGAATCATTGAGACAATATAAATATAATATATATCACATATAAATACATTTCCACCATAATGGCCACCATGAGAGGCGGTAGGAGATATTTGAACAATCATCGTTTAGTGAGGCAGTAGTTCGTCGTCCACAGAAACAGTATGTCCGTATCCATTAGATGGATGTGTGTGTAAGTTTAGTTTAAATACTTCTCGTAAAAAACAACATAGTATATTTAATATATTGGTGTTGTTATAAAATAATATAATAAAGAGAGTTTAGAGAGTTGGAGAAGGAAAATAAAAGAAAAGAACTTGAGAGAAGACGTTACCTTTAAATCGGATAACTCACTTTGGTTTGAACAAAAAGGCTTCCTTGAAGTGCCTTATGCCTAAGTTAAGGATACTAGGTGGAATATAGGGATATTTTGAGCTTATTTTGGCAGATTTTTGATGATACAATGGGCTTTAGAGTTGTGAGTAATGGGTTATAGGTGATGGCCTTTTATAAGGGAGAGGAGGGGCTCTTTAGGAAAGTTTGAAAATATTATTTTATTATAAAATTATTTTTGGTTTAAAAAGGTCCAAAACTTATTTAATTATAATATAAGGTGCACATAAGTCTAAATAAAATCATCCAACAATAATTGGATAGGTTTTGGATATTTTTTAATCCTTATCTTTTCTATTTAACCCTTTGTTAACTTATTTAACTTTTACCAAGTCCTCTTATATATTCATACTATATGGTTAATATATTTACTATAAAATTACAAGAGATCCAAAATGGATCATTAATGATATTTTTAAAATCATATATTTCATTTGGCCTAATTTTAGATTTTTATGACAATTTTATCATTTAATAAAATATTGATTGATTTAAAAACTCTTTTATGTCAATTTTAATACTATTCATATCATGACTTTTTAAAAAATCCAAAACAACTTGATTATTTCAAAACAAATCATTAATTAAAATATAAAAAGTAATTATTATCCCTAAAATTCGTTTATGGCATAAAAAGTTTCAAAATAAATTTATTTTAATATTTATAATACCATTTATTTGAATCCTTTATTAATGAAGCAATTACAGCATCACCACTGTGTCATAATTAAGTTTATTTATTTAATTTACAAAAATTATAAATAAAATACCATGATGTAGGAAACTTTTTATATTTCAAATTAATATTTATATTCTAATATATCACTTATATAACCCCATATAAAAACTGTTTTACTAAAAGATATATGTTTATGTTACTTTTGTCTTTACTTAAAATTAATTAATATAAAGTGTCATTATCACTCCCAAGTGGCCCCATGGGATCCCAAAATCGACCCAAGGATTCCCATGGTCGTAAATATCTCATAAAATAGGTTTAGGACAAGTGTAAAGGTAATTTAATATTATATTTCATCGTTATTTACTAGATTTACCCTTTAACCACGGTAAATAAAATATTTATTGAAGTAAATATTCATAATGTCTAAAAATAAAAGTTACCTATTTACAAAACATTTGACCTCCTGATTCCAAATATGGAATCCATTTTTCTAAATTCAAAACAAATAAGTGTAAGAAATTAATTTAAAATTAATTTTCGTTGTCAAAACCAAAAAGCGTGTTTTTAAGAAATAATACTTATCAAAAGATTGACCTTTGTTTATGCCCAGTTAAGGGTAAAATTACTTTCAATGACAAAAATTGTATTAAATGGTAAAAATATAATCAAATTAAACTTTAAAACCAATTAAAATAACAATCTAACTATATAAATAAATTAGATGAAAAGACTGTTTTGAATTAAAATACGGTATTTTTCACTATTCATTAAAAAATTAACTTTATCAAAAAAAATACCAAAAAATTACCCAAAGTAAATTTTTATGTCCCAATTATAAATAATAATTTTATTTTGTCAAATATAACATATAAAGCTAACAAAAACTATATTTAAAAAGGGTTCTCCATCAAAAGGCGGTAAATCGACCTTTTAAAGAATATTAGAGTATTTATGCTTAAAATTGGATTCATTCTAATTTTAAGCCTCTAAAATTTATTGGAAAAATGTAAATAAATTTAATAAACATGTATAATCATATTTTAGTTAGTTCTGTTCATTCCTTCCAATACAACGTCTAGGCGTTAACTACCATTTAAAATAATATTATATTATTATTTTTCATTATGACTCAGCCTTAGGTGCAACATGAGATTTTGAAAGAAACCCATTGTTGTGTGTCAGGTACGCCATCGAAAATATCATCCCCTTTAAATTAAAATTAATATTTAATTCAGAAATATTAATAAATATGAAATTTTCATATACTTTATTTATGAGGGATGTTACACCTGCTCATCCCCGCTCTCTCTTTTAGGTGAGTAGATATGCACATGTTGTGATGGATAATGGTTTGTTAGTGCACTAGGTGATGGACCAGGTGTTTTCTAGTGATATTTTTTTGACCGTGCTATGGGGTGGTGGCCTAAGTGTCTTTGAGTGGGATGTGATATGACTATGTTGTGGGGTGGCTTGTGGTGGAGGTCATACATGGTAGGAGGAGGGAATGAGGTTGATGTCCTTCATTTTTTGTGATACACTGCTACTCTAGTTATGGTAGTGGTTGTGATGTGATGGCCCATGAATCTTTAGGAGAGATGATATGTGATCATGTTGTGGGGAGGTGGACTAGGTGTATGTGGGGGTGATGTGATATGAATGTTCTTTTGGTAAAGTGGTATATATTATTCGTAATAGATTGTAGTTCCAGGACATATGACGTTGAGGTGTGAGAGTGATAAATCATTGGGAAAGTGTTGTGGTGTAACATTTATTTATATTCTTCTTATTATGTCATTATACTTGGCATGATTTATTTAGTGATTATGCCTTTTTTAGGTTGGGATGGATAGTTGACCTGTTTAGGTGTTGTTGGTTCTATTGTTTTCTCATGGGTGCATTGGTATGCTTCTTTCACATGTGCATGAGAGAGTTTGTTTTCCCTGATGAGTATACTTATATGATCACCCAAATTATATAAGCTGATTTTCAAGTTTCCAGGAGGAATACTTGGATCGTACTAGAGAGTAATAACTTAGTCTGTTTTGGATATTTTTTGTGTTTCTGGTTTAGATTTTCTTTTGGGTATTTACTTTTGAAGACTTTTATCTATACCTGTTTTATTTATACATGCATTGTGGGATGGTTTTGGTTTCTTTTATATTATTTCATGGAGTTTATTTTGTATGATTAATCTTATCTCCTGATCCTATATTATTATATAGTCTAATTCCCCCCATTTCATGATATTTTTATACCCTCAGTGCTAGTACCAACCCAGAGCCTATGGGATGTAGGACTCAAGGTACATTATCTATCTTACCTCATTACAGAATATTTGGTGGGAGGGGCCATGGAATAGTGGTATCAAAGGTTATAGATGAGAGATATGATGGATTTGGGAGTTATGTATAGTGATTATTGGATGGGTTAGTATGGAAATAGTTCCAGTTAACCTTAGTGTGTGACATAGGATAGGGAGACCTTCTTGGAAATGGGATTTTAGGGGGCTCCATGATCCAATGAATAGACTCTGAACATATTTAATGACCAAGTGAGGTGGACCTATTTATAGGGTAGATACCTAGTAGAGGTGCATGCATCATGATGATATATTTTCCTATTTTAGTTGGGTTTTTTTGGGAAGGTTAAAATGAAAAAAAGTGAAGTAAAATGAATCTAAATAAAAGTATATACTAACTGGTCTTAATAAATAATCATTTTCTCTTTCATCTATGTCTCCTATATGTCGTATGAGTTTGGATTAGGAAGTGAGGCTCAGTAAGCTGGTCTGATTGATTATTGTAGGGTTGATCAGGAAGAGGAGGATGAGGCTTGTAAAAGTGTGTTTCACACTTTTCAGTGGTAGACTTTGGGGAAGTATGAGGGAAGTTTTTAGGAGGTTGATAGAGAGAGAAGGTTAGAGTATCTCAAGATTGATTTTTTGCTTGATCTTATCCCCAATGGGATACTGGGTATCTTTGGTAGTTAGTCATATGTGGGGAACTATGCATCTATGGTGGACATTTTATCTAGGTGACAAAAATAAGGAAGATGTTTCATGGTTCTTCTTTTAGAAAGATTTATAGGAAGTGTTCCTTTATTTTACCATGAAGGAAATGAAGAGGTTGGAGCTTCTTTCTCTTTAGTAGGGGAGTATGTCAGTGTGGGAGTTGGGAATCAAGTTCAAGGACCTTCTATGATTTTCTCTGGATATTTTTTCATATGATGAGTCTCATGAGATACATCATTTGGTGGAACCCAATCCTTCTATATAGTATGAAGTTACTCCTTTTACATTTCTAATGTTTCTTGAGGTTTAAAATAAGGTAGAGGTGATCAATTGGATGAACTCACAGGGAGGTTTACCATGATAGGGGAATCAACAAGGTTCCTCGAGGAGTAGGTTTTTTAGTGGAAGGTCTCGGGCACCAGGACCTTCAAGGTTTTGACCATATGGGATTCAACCTTAGCATCTTCCATTCTATCCTTATGGGGATAGTGGTTTATGTAATTTTTTTGGAGATACCAAGCCAGTGTGTTTTGTCTGTGGGGTTTGTGGCCATCTCCAGAATCAGTTCCTAATGTTTCTTTGATATTATTTTGATGGAGGTGGATAGATTATTCAACATCCTCTATAGAAGTTTCCAGTGATACCATTTCAGCAGCAAGGGAAGTATGATTATGCTCTGCCAATGGGAGATATAGTGGGTAGAGGTCGACCTCAAGATGTACCTCATGTTTAGGGACCTTGACTCGATCATGTTCATAGAGTTGGTTGTTAGTAGAGATATAGAGGAGTTGGTCATGGTCAATTTCATGAAGTAGAGGCAGCAGGATTAGATAATCCATAGATCAATTGAGGTATGTTCAGTTTGTCTTATACCCTTGTTTGTCCCTTGATTGATTCAGGATATTCACACTCCTTTATTTCACCCACCCTAGTTCTTTCTATGGGACTAGATGTAAAGAGGCTACTCGTGACCCTATTATTAACTATGCCAGTAGGAGGTTAGTATATCTTATTTGAAATGTGTCGGGTGGTCTAGACAGATTATGAGTCTTAATAAATCTCATAGGGACCTTTTCTTGCGTTAGATATAGCTTCACAATATCATCCTTAGCATCAATTGGTTGTATTCTATGTGTATTGTTCTTTAATTCTTCTACAAGAGAGTCTTGTTCTCAGATGTGGATAGACAGCATGTGGTTTTTGCTGTAAAGTGGGGTTATCAGGTGGGAATTATACATATATAGCCCTTTCTTTCTTTTATGTCTTGGTTTTTTTCAGAATCAGTGGATGTTGGGATATTGAGGGTCCTTAGGTTCTTGGGTAGTTTCTAAATTTTTTCTTCACGGAGGTTGTGATGTTACCCCTTGATGTGATTTTGATTTCAAAATAGACTTACATCCTGGTGATTCTTTGATTTTGATGGCTCCTTATCAGATTTTACCTTCTGAGTAGTGGTATTTGAGAATTCAGATTGATGATATGATGCATAATGGTTTTATCCAGCCCAGTGTATCATTATGGAGTGCTCCAATGTTATTCTCCAAGAAGGCATATAGTATTCTAAGGTTGTGTATAGACTACTAGATGTTGAATCAGGTGATTCTCAATAACCTTTACCCTCTTCTAAGGATAAAATATCTTTTAAACTTTCTAATAGGGGTGATTTGGTTTTCAAAGATCGATGTGCGGTCTGGATATCATCAGTTGAGGGTGAAGGAGGGAGATATCCCAAAGAATTACTTCAAATGTAGGTATGGGCACTTAGAGTTTGTAATCATATTGTTCAGTGTCACAAACATGCCAGAAATGTTCATGGGACTCATGAAATTCATGTTCCATGAATTTTTGGACCAGTTTTTAGTCATGTTCATCAACAAAATATTGATCCACTCAAAGTAATAGGAGGTTCATGTCAATTATCTTAGAACTATATTAAAGGTTCTTCGACTTCACCAGCTCTATGGAAAGTTGTCAAAGTGTAATTTTTAGGCAAGATGGGTTCATTTCCTTGGGAATGTGGTTTCTTATAAGGGTGTGCTAGTAGGATCATCGAAATTAGAGGTAGTTGCTTCTTGGTCATCACCCAATAACGTGAAATAGGTTCACCATTTTCTTGGTCTTACAGGCTATTAACAGAGGTTTTTTCCTAATTTATCTTGATTTTTGGACCCATTAACAGTGTTTACTAGTAAGGAATAGGATTTTTTGTGGAATTATCGGTGTAAAGTAGCATTCAATTACCTAAAAGGGAAGTTGTTCAGTTCTCTAGTGCTACAGTTTCTTTAGGATAGTGTAATTTTTGAGGTGTTTTGTGATGCTTCCTATATGGAATTTGGATGCATGTTGATGCAGTAGAGAGCAATGATCTCTTATGGGTCTAGTATGTTACATACCAACAAGAATAAATATTCCAACCATGATTTTGATTTAGTAGCAGTTGTGTTTTCACTAAAGTTATAGCAGCATTACCTCATTGGGGAGTACTTTTTAGTCTTCATGTATCACAAGAGTTTGAGGAGTATCTTTTCTTAGCATGGTATAAATTTATATTATTATAGGTGGATGGAGTTTCTTCATGATTTTAAATTTTATATCTCCTATAAATTATTAAAATGGAATGTTTTTACTGATTCTTTGAGTATGAATTCATGAAAGGATGTTGTTTCCGAGTTTGATGATATTTGGAAAGGAATGGAGGAGTTGTAATCCTTGAACTTAGATATTTGGGTGGTTGATAGTAGAGGATATTTGATTCAGATAATGGTGTTTTATTATCTTATGTGGTATGTGTATGAGTCTTAGTGGAAAGGATTAGGGGAAGAGGTGATGTGTGATAATTTTGTCCATGGTAATGCTCTGGAGGGATGGTCAAAGGATGGTCAAGACTAAATTTTGTTTCATGGGAGGTCGTTTGTTTCATCAGTGATGTGTGATGGGGTCTTTTATGAGTTTCATAGATCACCTTTAGTGGTAAATCTAGTAGTATCCAAGATTTAATGTGGTTTGAGGATTCATTTTTGGTGGCCCAGGATGAAATGGGAAGTGGTGGAGTTTTTGGTGAGGTGATTAGTTTTTCAGTAGGTGAAGGTCAAGCATCGTGTTCCTGGAGGTTTATTATAGCCTTTGGATGTTACCAAGTGTAAATGGGATGACATCTTGATTTATTTCTTCATATTTTTACCCCAAGCTCAGGGAAGTTGTGATTCTATCTGGGTGATCATGGATCAGTTGATGAAATTATACCACATCTTTGTGATCAAGGATTCAAGAATAGTGGATGATTTTTCTAATAGGTATGTGGATGAGGTGGTGCAGTTGGATGGAGTTATAAGGTCCATTTTCTAATATCGAGATGCATATTTTACCTCATGATTCCATAGGGGATTATAGAATTATTTTGTCACTAATTTATGCCTCAACACTACTTTCTACCCTCAGATAGATGGGAAGGAGGAGCAAACAATCCAAACATTATAAGATATATTAAGGTCATGCATCTTATACTTCAGCAGATCATGGTCACAAAACTTTCCCTTGGTTGATTTTCCTCATAATAATAGTTATCACTCATCCATCAAAATAGAACCATTTCAGTCATTGTATAGGAGACCATTTTATTCTCTATTATACTAGAACGAGGTTGGGGAGGAAGCAATTCTTGGTCCCAATATGGTGTAGAGCATAACAGAAAAGGTTCAGTTGATTCGAGAGAGGATAAAAGTAGCACAGGATCAGAATAAGTCTTATGTTGATCATAGGATGATGCCCTTGGAGTTTTAGGTTGGGGACTATATAGTGACCCAAGCCTTTTACACATAACCTTACATGATTTTAATAATAATTATACGTGAGAGTACAAGCCAAGGATCGTTAAGTCTAGTGCCTTGGAAGACTAGGTACACAAAACATAAAACATAGGGTTAAAAAACCCTTCTTTATTTAAAATCCATAAAAAGATCCTAACTTACTTTGAGCCCTTACATCTACAAAGGGTAAACTAGGGAACACATGAACAAAGGGATGAGCTAAAAATCCCAGTAAGGGAATGAACATGAGAATACATCTTAAGCACATGAGTTAGGAAGCATGACATAATGATATCAAAAGCATGGAACATATGAAATCATATCATATAAACATGGGATCATATAAACATGGAATCATATAAATGTGTAATAATCATAAAACAAGTATTTAGTATGATTCAATTCTAACCTCCAATCCCATTTCCCATATTAGTACGGGTCAAAGCTAATCGCCAATCTCACTTCCCATAGTAGTATGGGTCAAGGCTAACCTCCAATCCCATTTCACATAGCATTTAATGAGACTTAACTTTACCCAATGAATTGGAGCGCTATCTGGGCGCACCCATATTACATTTCATGAATATTCTTTCCACATAAAGAATCATATATAATAAATCTTACATAAACATAAGGTTTACCCATGGAAAGAATTGGGTACCATAATCATGACATAAATCATAACCAATGGGCGTATCATGAAAGTGTCCATGAAAGAAAGGAATTAGAACATACATGGAAGTTCATAAGGTAAAATAGGAATATATCATGGAAATTGATTTCAAACATAAGTGACAACATTTAGGAAATGTATTTGAGAAATTTTAGCAATAAAACGTTTTTGTGTGGTTTTAAGGAAAATACTATAGAGATTTTAAAATAGAAAAGAGGATAATATTTTATATAAAATAATAATTGAACCAAGAAGGTTTTAATAATAAAAATACTTATTTTATAAATACAATTGTGGCTTAAAAAAGAGGATATAGTGCACTTGAAATTGGGTAAAAATTTGGGAAGTTCCCTTAAAACAGGTTAGTTTATCGGAAAGTACTAAAGAGGGAATCTTTTAAAAACATGTATATCCCCAAAAGAGAGTGATGAAAGGGTCTTGATAAATCAATTTTGTACCACCACACAGAATTTAGAATATGTACATAAACAGATATTATAACTCCATTTTGATATAAAGAAAGATAAGGCAACCCGAAAGAACAAAGGAGGTTCGAGTAGAATTTGTTATGGTGTGGGGCGTACCTAAGAGGGCTTGAGGAGAGAGAAAAGAAGTTTATCATCACTTATAAATCATGAGGGAAGTATGGGGGAGGTGTGAAATCATACCCCATCATTTTTTATTACACATAAAAAGTCATAGCACAGAGGAAATCTTGATTAATAGTGAAATGGAGAGGATCCCTTTAAGTCTAGTGGTGTTCTCCACTTGTTATTAATGACCTCTTGAGTTTATCTCCTTTGAGAACCTCTTAAGGGGAGAGGTTTTGATATTTTGAAGAGAGTAGGGTCCTTTGGATGTGGGGGAGGATATTAGGGAGAGATTTGAGTAAATATTGGAAAGGCACAAGGCTTGATAGGAGTGAATAGAAGAGGGAGTGAGGGAGGGTTTTATAGTGGAGGAGAGGAGGGTTTTCATAATTTTTTAATCATTAGTTTATTATTTTCCCTCAAGACCAGAAATAGTGATGATTACAAGACCAAGAATAGTCATAAATGCATGTGAGTTCTAGATTTGTGTACTTACATCACTTGTGATGTCAGGAATAGTGGATTTAAATTATAATGTATTTATATGGTAAATTAATGTATTTTACTATTCACCAAAAATTCAAGTATTTCAGAAAAATCCCAAAAAATCACCCTAACCATTTTTCAACGTGTAGAATCTAAAAATGAAATCCATTTTTCAAAAATAATTTTCTAAATATGATTAATTAAATATTTAATTAAACCCATAATTTACTTGAAAAATACATATTTTAAAGCATTTATTTTCTTATTCCCAGATATAGTTATATTGTACTTCCACTTGAATATTATTTATATACTATTATAGGTAAGGTTGTTATTCATTGGGGTATATCAATTTTCATAAGGGTATGTTACTATTCATAATTGTAGGTTACTATTCACCAAAAAATTAGGTTTTTCTCATCGGACTCTAAATAACTTATTGGTCACAACCGTGTATGTCAGATTTTCGAAATTCAAATCACAGAAGTGAAAAAATTATACTTAAGGGTCACACAACACTTAGTAGTTCATTGTGTTTTGATTTCATGTGACATAATTATATTAATTAAATTTCCATTGAAAACTTTGGTTTGTAACAGACCATGTGTTTTTAAAGATTTCCCCACAATGTGGGAATTAGAGGTTAGGTACGAGGAGTAAGATTTCTCCCTTGTTTTTTGGGCCCTTTGAGTTGTTAGGGAGAGTTAGTGAGGTGGTGTATAGATTTTAATTTCCACAATAAATGGAGAGGATCCATGAAATTTTCAACATCTCTCAACTTCATTGGTATCTTCAAAATGACTCCCATGTCATTTATTAGGGTGATTTAGATATCGAGGACAATGAGACATTTGTGGAGAAACTAGTAGAGAACCAAGATTATCAGTGGAAATTGTTTTGAGGAAGAAATATCCCTTTTTTGTGTTGTGGAGGCATGTTATCCTAGAGGATAGTACTTGGGAATTAAAGGCACATATGAATTCCTAATACCCAGAGCTATTTTGAATTTTTTATTACTCTATTTTTCTTGAGATATGATGTTTAGATCATATTGTGTTATGAAATTTTCTATTTTATTGATGTATAATGTGTAATAAAACCCCAAATATATGAAAAGTTTATGACATGAATCATAATCGAGATTAATTATACTATGGTGTGATTAAAACCATGTGGGTGAGTCAGTTTCACCCAGAGTAGATAGTATCTTAACATGGAGGATGGAAATTCCCTAATTTATGTTCTCGGTGTGGTGCTATGTATAAGGACCTGGCCTTAAACCATTACATAATCTTGAATTTTAGTCAATAACATATTTTATTTTTCCTTTAAATCTTTTTAGGATTATATTTTTAGAATATTGGGACATAATACATACATAAAAAACTGCATTCATACAAAGAGGATACTACTGAAACAATATCCATTTTTTCATAATATAAAACATTTAAAAATAAAACATGTTTTCAATGAAACATATTCATAACATTTAACTTTAATTCATCATTTATCTTACACATCCTTATAACCTATGAAAAATATTTAAAAACTTTGTATGGGCAGCAAAATCTCATAAAAGGATATAAATAAAGAAATCGTGAGTCAAGTGATAACATAAAAACAAATAAAACTCATTTCATAAAAACTTATTAACATGCATAGAAACATCATGAAGTTTATTTAGGACTTATTTATGATATCACTCTTACATTCACCCTTACACATGGAATAACCATTCACCCAACTTCCAGCTCTGGAGTACCCAATGCATTGGATAGCTGTAATGGGGCTCACCCGTTATATCTTGGGCTATAATGGGTTCAACACAACATATCTTGAGCTATAATGGTGATTAAACCATAATATATTGAGATATAATCATATAAAACCAACATAAACTATATAAAAGGAACATATTATGAATAAAACACTTGATAACTCATTTCAATCCTTGAGAAAAACACATTTAGATTTTCAAAATACCCTTTTTTTCTATGACAATTCACTTTTAAAATATAAAAATCATGCACATAATAATGAAATAATATTCTTCAAAAATAAATATGAAAACATTTAATGGAAACATAATAGTAATATAGAATCATGAAATCATAAGAACCCATTCATTCCATATAAAAAAAAGAACAATCTTTTTGAATTTGTAAAAGAGGCATTTAAAAATATTTTAAAAGGAAAGCCTCTTACCTCGGGTTCGAATTCCTTAAAATGTGTTAAAACCTCATGTATAATGGTTTTAATAGTGTTATTAATATATTAAATAACTAAACTCATGTTTATAATACCTTAAATTTTCTTCTTATAACATTTTCCACCCATTTATTAACAATATTTTGTTATTTTCATTATTTCAGGTGCATTATTTTTATAGTTTCCAAGGTTGGTTTATTTATGGTCTTCCTTATAAAAATGAAATAATAATATATAATTGATAACATATATATATAGGTAAGTTTAAAAAATTACATGTGAAATTAAACTTGCCATGAATTAGGTAAAAGGGAGACGAAAAATCATCATCCACGAGGGTAGTGAATTAACACACAACAGACGCTGATTTCATTATTTAAGAAATAAAGGAAAATATGAGAGATTTTATGAGTCATAAACTACAAAAAAACAATACTATGGTATATATTTGATACTTAAGTTTTCATGAAACATTGGATAAGATGTGGGGATAAGGGTATAAGTGAAAAATAATTTAAAAGAGAAGAAAAAGGGACATTACTTCTTGAAAAAATCCCCTTGGGAACCCCTTAAAGGATCTTGGAAGTGTTATTTTTGTGCTAAAAGGAGCTCAATAATGTGTAAATGGATGAGGAGGAGGTAATTTGGGAGATTATAGCCAAAAAATATGGCTTTAAATGATAAAAATTTATGGAGGGATCCTTCTTTTATAATTGAGGTGAGGGGTAACATTGGAATTACTCAAATTATTGAAATATAATAAATTAATTATAGGATTTAAGACTTCCAAAAGGGATAAAAAGATTATTATATCAAATTTTAGACAAAATATTTTCATTTTTGGCCTTATTCAATAATATTTTGATTTTTAAATAATTTAATAAAATATTTTATTCATGGAAAAATAATTTTTTTCAAATTTAAAACTATTCACAATCAAGACTTTAAATAAATCAAAAAAAAAGTTTCCAATTCGAATTAAATTTTTTTATTATATCTTATACATATTATAATTACCTATGTAAATTTTTAATTAACTTATAAATATCAAATTATATTTATTTTACTATTTTTAAAATCATTAATTTTATTTATTCATTTATTAAATATTTATTGTATCATAAGTTCAAGCCATTAATGTAACTATTTATCATCTAAAAATTAAAAATAAAATTTTATGAGAAATATAATTCCATCATATTTCCATGGACTATTTTTTTCTAAAAAATAATTGGAAAATATCAAATTAAAATATTGTACTAATTTAAAGTTATAGTGTAAACAAGTTGTCTTTCTTTTTAATAAAATAATATAAAGGGACTAATGTGATCCATGTGGGTCCATAATGTCCCCAATTCGAAAAAAACATGATAATTGTCATTATTTTCTTATATAATATGTTTTATCCAAAAAATTATTTAATAATTCTTATAATTTTAATAAAAACATTTTATTTAGTTTTTCTTATGCTTGCACAAGCACTGCATCAGCGTTTCATTGGAATTAATGTTAATTATTTCATATATAAAAAATAAAAATAAATTAATATCATAAAAATAAGTTAATTTGGTTCAAAATAAAATTATATATTCATTAATTATTTATATTCACTCATATAAATGTCAAAATAACATCTTAAATTTGTTATTTTTGTATTTTCTTTCCCCGTGCAAGTATTACACAGGCATTTGGATAAGATTAATGTTATATAACTATAAAATTATAAATTAATAGCAAAAAAAATAAATAATACTTAATAATTAATAATTTAGTCTTGAAAAAAATTTTTAGCACTCAATTATTATTTATAAAGAACAAAAATTGATATTGTTAATACTGTGCAGAAACTGCATCGGCACTCACAATGATTTTTATAATTATCATGAATATAATATAATTTTCATATTGTAAGTTATTTCTATACAATATTACTCTTATAATATCATTATTTAATTATTCAAAAAATTTAATAGTTTTTATATCACAGAAATTTCTAAGTGACATCACAAAAAAAATATAGTATTTTATAAAAAAATGTATTTTTTACTATTCACCAAAAATTAAGTTTTTTCATAAAATTATCAAAAACTCATACAAAGATAATTTAAACATTATGAATTCAAAAATGAAAATAGTTTTGTCAAAATAAAATTCTATAATTGAAAAAAAAAATAACCATATAATAAATTATTTGTTTTAAAAATTACTATTTAAATCAAAAAATATAATAAACAAATTATTCTATAAATAATTGGGTTGTTAAATTATCCCCCCTCACCCTTTTTTAAAATTGTTTCCTCATAATTTTATTCACTTATTGAACAAATGGGGGTATTTTTTCCTCATATCATTTTTAGATTCCTATGTTGCTTCTTATACCATGTGGTTTCTCCACAAAACCTTAATTTGTTGAATTACCTTGTTCTAAAAAACATGCTCTCTACGATCAAGAATATGAACTAGTTTTTCTTCATAATAAAGATTCTCTTCTAGTTGAACTAATTATAGGCTCAAAACATGAGATGGATTCAGAACATACTTTCTTAACATCAAAACATGAAAAACATTATATACCTGAGATAAACTCAGAGGAAAAGATACTCAGTAGGCAAATGGTCCAACTTTCTTTAAGATTTAGAAAGGTCTAATGAACCATGGTCTTAACTTTCCTTTATTACTAAAATTCATAACACTTTTCTAATGAGTTATTTTAAGTAAAACATGATCACCTACCTCGAAAGAAAGGTCTTTACTCCTATTATTTGCATAACTTTTTTGCCTGCTCTAAGTTGTCCTCATTTGCCGTTGAATCAACTGAAATTTTTCTGAAAATTCCTCTACTAATTCTAGTCACATCAACTTCCATTCCCTGAATTCATCCCAAAATGATGTATTTAAACACTATTTTCCATATAATGATTCAAAAGGTTCCATTTTTATACTAGAATGAAAACTATTATTATAATAAAAAACAACTAAAGGAATATATTGATCCCAACTTCCTTTGTAATCCATTGAACAAGATCATATTATATCCTCAAATGTCTGAATTTTTCATTCTAACTTCCCATTTGATTGAGGATGAAAAGATGTAATGAAATTTAATTCTATTCCCAATGACTTCTGAAGGCCTTTCCAAAAGTTAGAAGTGAACCTAGGATCACGATATGATATAATGGAGAGAGTAATTCCATGAAATCTAACAAATTATTTGAGGTATAGTCGAGAAATATGATTTAGAGAAAGAGTGTCTTGAATAAGAAGGAAATGAATTGATTTATTCAAATGATCAACAATAACCCAGATCGCATTGTTACCTAGAGATGTCTTTGGTAGTCCCACCATGAAGTCCATGCATATATTTTCCTATTTCCACTCTGGCACTAGAAAATCCTGAAGAATCCCCTTCGGTAACTGCCACTCAGCTTTAACCAATTGATATGTAAAATATTTCCTGGTAAAATATGAAATATCTCTTTTCATTCCATCCCACCAGAAATACTCCTAAAGATCCTTATACATCTTAGTGCTATTAGGATGAACTGAAAATGGAGAACAATGAGCTTCACATAACGACTCTTTCTTCAACTATAAATCACAAATAATACATAACATCTTCCCAAAACTCAAAACACAATCATTATCAATATTAAATTCATCCAACTTACCTTCCTAAACTAGTTTTACCTTTTTCTACAACTCACGATCTTCCTTATGTGCTTTCTTAATTATATCTGATAGATATGATTTCACTGACACCTAAAATAAAAATGACATATTTCCTACACCAAAAACTTCCAATCCAAAATTTATAAAATCATTCACCAAGGGGTCATGTTCCAACTGTATCATGGTTAACGTATTATTATTATTTTGACTCAAACTATCCTCTACTCTAATTGCTTCTCCAGAATGGTAATGGATTGTGCAATTGTAGTCTTTGATTAGTTCCATCCATATTATCTACCACATTTTCAATTCCTTTTGAGTAAATATATATTTCAAACTTTTGTGGTTAGTATATATTTAAAATTTTACTCCATACAAATGATGCCTCCAAATTTTTAATGAAAAAAATAATAACAGCTAATTCCAAATAATGTGTTGGGTAATTGATCTCATGAGGTTTCAATTAACATGAAGCATAAGTAATTACCTAATATTTTTGTATCATAACACAACCATGTCCCTTCAAATAAGAATCATTTTAGATGAAAAATCCACCACTTCTAGAAGTTAGGGTTAGAACTAGAGAATTCACCAATATTATTTTAAATTCTTGAAAACAATAGTCACATTCTTTTGTCCAGATGAATTTAACTCCTTTTCAAGTTAACTTAGTCGATGGTCTAGATAATCGTGCAATGTTTTCATTGAACCTCTGGCAATAGCCTACCAAACCAAGAAAACTATGGATCTTTCTTATATTTATGGGTCTTTTCCATTATTAAAAAACTCTTATTTTAGAAAGATCAATAGTTATTCCATCTTTAGAAACAATGTTACTAAGGAAAGAATTTTTTTGTAACCAAAATTCACATTTGATAAATTTTATATAAGGTTTATTTTCTTTTAAGGTTATTAAAACAACCCTTATATGTATGTCATACTCCTCTTTACTTTTAGAATATACCAAAATGTTTTTAATAAAAATAAGTAAAAAAACTTATCCAAGAACTCATGAAATATTCTATTCATAAGATCCATGAATACAGCAAGTGAATTAGTTAATCCAAACAACATAAAAACAAATTCATAATTCCCATATATAGTATGGAACGTAGTCTTCTAGATGTATTCTTCCTTTACTTTCAACTGATGGTACCCCAACCTCAGATCAACCTTTGAAAAATATTGTTCTCCCTCGAGCTGATCAAATAAATCATTGATATGTTTCAAAGGATATTTATTCTTAAGAGTGATGTTATTCAAGGCTTTATAATTAATGAATAGTCTCATTGAACCATATTTATTTTCAAAAAATAAGACATGAGCACCCCATGGTGAGGTGCTAGGTCGGATGAATCATTTATCTAATAATTCATGAAGCTTCTTTTTTTATCTCTAAAAGTTCCATTTGAGCCATTCGATAAGTGGGTTTAGAAATTGTCTTAACATCAGGAACTAATTCGACAGTAAACTCAACCTATTGATTAGTAATAACACCAGTAAAATAATTAGGAAATACATCAAGATACTCATTTACCATTGTCACATCATTAATTTGAACAGTTCCCTTATTTTCAACAATGTGTGCAAGATAACATTCATTTCCATATTTTTATAGTTTCTTTTATTCTTGATATGTTATCAATGGTATGGATTCATTATTATACACAAACTAAAATTCTTTCTGAAAAAAAAACTCTTTTTCTCTATAATATATATTAGTATGATAAAAAAAAGTCATTCCATACCCAAAATAACATCAAACACTACTCAAGGAAATAAAAAAATGTTTTTAGGTAAACTCTTTCCACATATAGAGATATGTAGATTCTTATAATTTCTTCTTACCACAATATTTCTTCCAAGTGTTTTTAACATGATTTATGGCTTTATTTCATGGGGTGGAATTTCAAACTTAGCAGAAAATTTCTTAGAAATAAAGGAATGTGTAGACGTTGAATCAAACAACGCATTTTTAAATTCTAAAAAAACAAGAAATTTACTTGATATCACTTCATTTAATGACTCAAAATCTATTAAAGTGGGTGCAAAGGATTTTTCTACACCTTTCTTCCAATCATTCTAATTTCCTACTTGAGTGACTAGATTCGGACACAAATTAGAAAAATGCCCAATTCCTTACAGTTAAAGCATCTCACCATTGAATTCTCATTAATTTTCAGATCATTTTCCTTACACACATGAGACATGTTCCCAAACTTTCCACATCAGTATCATTTCCCATAATTTAAAATACATTCTCCAATATTCTTTTTACCACAATTTTCACAAGAAGGGAAATTGGTTTTCTTACTTTTAGAATTCCTTGATGAATTATTATCCAACGCCTACCAACCAGACTGCTTTTTATTCTTATAATTATGTGGAACATATGTTTCAACAAAATCCATATCAACTTTTTTAGAATAATGAACAAGTTTTTTATAGCTTTTAAACTCTTATAAAGCTAAAGATCTTCGTAAAAATGGTTTCAAACCATTATAAAATCTATTAATTTTACTATCAAAGTTACAAGTAAAATCTAGTATGTACTTGTCCAGTCTTGTAAAATTGGATTCATATGATACCACAGAATCATCATCTTTCTGATTCAATTCCATGAATTGTTTCTACATTCTGAATTGAATAGTTTTAGGAAAATATTTTTCCATAAAAGGACTTTTAAACTCATCCCATTATAGACTGTCAAGATCATATATTTATATCATATTCTTAACCATAGACCACCATTGATCAGCCTCACCTTAAAAATTATAAATGGAGAGTATTAACTTTTGTAATTCCAAACATCCCATGACATCAAATATCTTTTTTAGAGCATTGAACCATCATTCGGTTATTACTGGATCTTTGGTTCCACTGAATAGTGGAGGATGTTGCCTCATAAAATTCTCCACAAAATACATGTTTCTTCATGGTAGATCAGGTTCCTCTATAGAATAGATACCACCATTGTTTATCACCTGAGTAAATTGATCCATTGCTTTCACAAACTACTCGGTTTCGATTTCTACCATTCCGGGCTGTAGATTTGGAAGGATATCGTTCTATCAGTGACTTTCTAATTCATCTTCCCTATTTCTTCGGTGGAAAACCATTATAAATATAAATATATTAAATGAATAAACATGTAAATATTTAAATTCTATATCATTTTAAATCAACAATGAAGTAAAAATCATTTATGTTATTTTATTAATATCATCCTAACACCTAAGGTTACTTAAACTATCCTCTGATACAAAATATAATGACTCGGCCTTAAAAATTATATAATCTTGAATTTTAGTAAATAAAATTTGTTCTTTCACATTGAGTATCTTTTTAGGTTTAGTGTTTTATAATATTAGGACATAATACATACATAACAAACCCCATTCATACAAATAGGATACTACAAAAATAATATCAATTTTTTTATAATATAAAACATGTTTTCTTTGAAAAATATTCATAAAATTTAACTTGACTTCCTCCTTTATCTTACACATCCTTATAACCTATGAAAAACATTTAAAAACTTGGTATGAGAACAAAAATCTCGATAAGGGATATAAAGAAAGAAATCATTAGTCAAGTGATAACATAAAAAAACCATTTTATAAAAAACTTATTAATATACATATAAACAGAATGCAGTTTACTTGGGAAATATTTACCATATCACTCTTACATTCAACCATACACATGGAATAACTATGCAGTGAACTACCATCTCCAGATTACCTAATTCATTGGAGAACTATAATGGGTCTCGCCTGTTATATCTTGAGCTATAATAGGCTCAACCCAACATATCTTGAGCTATAATGGTGATCAACCCATCATATCTTGATATATAATGGTATAAACCTAACATAAACTATTTATAAGGAATTTATTATGAATAAATCATTTGATGACTCATTTCAACCCTTGAGAAAAACACATTCAGATTCTCAAAAAAACCTTTTTCATACGACAATTCACTTTTAAAATATAAAAAACGTGCACATAATAATGAAATAATATTCCTAAAAAATAATTATTAAAACATATAATGGAAACATAATAGTAATATAGCATCATGAAATCAATATAAACTACTAATTCCATATAAAAATAATCTTTTTTAATTTTGTAAAAATACATTTAAAAGGATTTTAAAAGGAAAGTCCTTTACCTTGGGTTCGAATACCTTAAAATGTGTTAAAAAATCATGTATAATTCTTTGGATAGTGTTGTTGATATATTACAGAATTAAAATATTGTTTATAATACTTACATTTTCTTATTATAACATTTCCACCCATTTATTAACAATATTTTGTTATTTTTGTTATTTTGGGTGCATTCTTTTCAGGGTTTCCAAGGTTGGTTTGTTTATGGTCATAATTATATAAATGAAATAATAATACAGAAGTGATAAAATATATATATATATATATATGTTAGTTTAAACAATTACATGTGAAATTAAACTTTCCATGATTTTAGAAAAAAGGAAACAAAAAATCATTGTCCACAAAGGCGGTGAATTAACGCACCACGGATGACGATTCTGTTAGTTAAGAAATAAAGGAGAAGATGAGAGATTTTATGAGGCATATACCATAAAAACAAATACACTCTAGTATATATGTTATAATGAAGTTTTCATGAAACATTGGATAATAGGTGGGGATAAGTTATAAGTGAAAAATAATTTAAAAGAGAAGAAAAAGGAACCTTACTTCTTGAAAAATTCCCCTTGATAACCCCTTAAAAGATCTTAGAAGTGGTATTTTTATGAGGCCAAGAGCTCAATAATGTGTCAAGGGATTACAAGGAGTGAATTTTGAAGAGGTTATCTAAACAATATGGCTTGAGTTGATGAAAATTTGTGAAGTAGGGAGCCTCCTTTTATAATTGAGGTGAGGGGTAACATAATAATTACTCAAATTATTAAAATATAATAAATTTATTATAGGGTTTAATACATCCAAAAGGGATAAAAAAATATTATATCACATTTTATACCAAATACTTTCATTTTTCTCATTTTTCAATAATTTTTTGATTTTTAAATAATTTAATAAACTATTTTGTTCATGGAAAAATATTTTTTCAAATTTAACACTATTCACAATCATGACTGTAAACACATCAAAAAAAGTTTCAAATTTAAATTTAAATTTTTATTATATCTTATACATATTATAATTACCTATATAAATTATTAATTGACTTATAAATATCAAATTATATTTATTTTATTATTTTTAAAATCATTAATTTGATCTATTCATTAATTAAATATTTATTACATTATAATTGTTCAAGACATTAAGGTAATTATTTATCATATAAATATTAAAAATAAAATTTTATTAGAAATATAATTCCATTATATTTCCATAGACTATTTTTTTTGAAAAAAACTTCTAGAAAACCTCAAATTTGAATGTTATACTAATTTAAAGTTATAGTGTGAACAAGTTGTCTTTTTTTTAATAAAATAATATAAATATACTAATGTGATCCATGTGGATCCATAATATCACCAATTTGAAAAAAACATAATAATGGTTGTTATTTTATTATATAAAATTTTTTATCCAAAATTTGTGTCATTTAATAATTCTTATAATTTTAATAAAAACATTTTATTTATTTTTCTTATGCTTGCACAAGCACAACATCAGCGTTTCACAGGCATTAATGTTAATTATTTCATATATAAAAATTTAAAAAAAATATCATAAAAATAAGGTAATTAGGTTCAAAATAAAATTATATATTCATTTATTATTTATATTCACTAATATTCATGTCAAATAACATCTTAAATTTGTTATTTTTGTCTTTTCTTCCCCTGCACAAAAATTACACAATCATTTGGATAAGATTAATGTTACATAACTATAAAATTAGAAATTAAAATCAAATAAAATAAATAATACTTAATGATTAATAATTGAGTATTGAAAATAATTTTTAGCACTCAATTATTATTTATAAAGAACCAAAATTGACATTACCAATCCTGCGCAGGCACTGCGTCGGCACTGATAATAATTTTTATACTTATCATGAATAGAATATAATTTTCATATTATAAGTTATTTTTGTAAAATATTACTCTTATAATATCATTATTTAATTATTAAATAAATTTAATAAATTTTATATCATAAAAATGTCTTCATGACATCACAAAAAATTACTATATTTTATAAAAACCTGTATTTTTTACTATTCACCAAAAATTAAAATATTCGTAAAATTTTCAAAAATTCATTCCAAGATAATTTCAACATTATGAATTCAAAAATGAAAATATTTTTTTCAAAATAAAATTCTATAATTAAAAAATTAATGTTTTAAAATAAATAACCATATAATAAATTATTTGTTTTAAGAATTACTATTTAAATAAAAAATTCTAATAATCAAATTATTATAAAAATACTTGGGTTGTTACACTATGTGTTAGTTTTGGTAGTGTTTGTTTTGGTTCATGTGTAGGTTAGTGTTTTTATGTGTAAATATGGTGGTTGTGGCTGGTATCAGATGATACAGTGTGGTGCCTAGTGAGAGGTGGTGATGTTTCTATGCATTGTGTTTTGTGGATATATTAGTTGGCATGTTTGGATGGTGGTATCATTCAGGATTAATGATATCCTTAAGAGTTATCTCACGGGGTGGTTGTTTGGACCCCTTTCTTTCTGGGATTGGTTTTGGATTCTCAAGGGTGAGAATCAATTGAGAGGTATCTGGTGTAATGATATGTACCTTCTTAGCCTATTTCTTTGTCACTTTTGGGTTTTAGAGGTGTTTCAGTGGAGGATTGATGAGGTTTTGTGGTGGTGGTAGGTACAACAAAGCTGTTGCAGGGTATTCACATCATGAAATGTTTACATGACATGAATTGGTAGTTCATGGCTTATGTAGTTGGCCAGTTTCATAGATTGTAGGTGAATGAGGGGGAACCCATGAAATGGATTCATGTCATGAAATTAATTTCTAATGTGTAATTAAATAAAGGTCAAGGTAATTTTGAATTTTAGAAAAATTTGAAAGTTTTTGGAAACCCATGGATTTCATATCATGAAAGGTTTACACGACGTGAAACCGGTGGGATCCAGGTTATTTTATAACCCTTTCATCTAATTCTTTTCATTTATCCATGCGTATCTCTCTCTCTATATCGTTTTTGAGGAACCCTAGGAACCTTTAAAGGATCTTCCATCCCTTGTAATCCTGCTTCAATTCTACGGGTTCTGATGGTTGTTATTTGGTGATCCACAGTGATTTCTCCCCTTTATCCCCATGTTTCCCTTCTGATTTTCTTTTGGGATTTACTTTGGTTGTACAATTTTTTTGGGGGTTGTGATTTGGGTTGTGTTTTTTATAACCCTTTATTTTATGTAGGTTGATCTATGGGTTTTTTATATGGTTGTGGTTTGTATGTATTTCTTCTTTTCCATGTGGTGCTTAGGAAAATATTCTTTGAGGTATGGAATTACTTAATTTCTCTCTTTGTGTATCATGTGGGAGGGGTATTATCTTTTTTATCTATGGGGTATGGTTGTACTATCTAAATAAAAGATAAATAATTGGGTAATTAAAATTTAAGGGGAATGGGGAATGTTTCTCATGTTTTTACAACTTTGATATTATTGGGATGTTGTGTTTGTATAGGCTTAATACCCCTCTAAAAATTATGGTTGTCAGGAGCCTTTTCTTGTATTGTATTTGTTTTGATATGGAAACCTGGTTTCATATTGTTGTGATATCACCCCAAAATAGAAATTTTCTAACCACTTATATTTGGATAATGAAATTTTTATCTCTAGATTTATAGCTTGTGAGATAACACCCCTAAAATAAAGTGAAATGTGATAAAATCCCCTTTGTTAAATCTATAAAATATCCTTCGATGTACTGTGATGTATGGTCATTCTTGTGGGGTTGAGAAGTGTGGTTTTGATGAAGTGTGGGGTGATGTATGGTTTGTTTGGACATGATTTTGGGTCGGTGAGGTGTGGCTTGTTTGGTTGTGATTTCGAGGTGACAAGGGAATGATTGTTTGGTCGTGATTTTGGGGTGGTGAGGCGATGGTTTCTTTAGTCGTGCTTTTGGGGCGATGAGGTGGTGGTTTTTTTTCGTTGTTATTTTGGGTTGGTGAGTTTATGGTTTGTTTGTACATGCTTTTGGGTGGTGATTGTATGGTTTGTTCGGTCATCCTTTTTTGGTGGCAAGGTGATGGTTTGTTTGGACATGCTTTTGGGACAGTAAGGCAATGGTTGGATGGGAATGATGAGCTGCTTGTGATGTATGGTTCTGTTGTGATAAAATCTCAAGTAGTGATGGTATAATTATTTAATAATGATTGAAATTGATAGATTCTGGTTTGGTTAATGGGATGTAAATGACTAATCAAAAAATAAATGATGGGTTGTGTGGTTAAATTTTGTTGTTAGTAAATAATGAAATGAATGGACTGGATAATGGAATTGGTTTGTAGTTGGAGATGTGGATCGTGGCTTATGTGGTGTTATGAATTTAGAGGTGGTAGTGAAAATGGATATGTTTTGAGTTGGTTAGTGTTTATCTATGAACCCATAGGTTGGGATTGTGTGTGTCTATATGTATATACGTGTATATTTCCTGTGATTTCGATACACACCCCACCAGCATCGATCACTATATGCCAATACCTGTATTTTTTATATGGAGGGTATTTTTTTCCAATATTATAGTGATGTGTATGAACGGATGTCTACCCTCTCTTGTATTCTCTCTCTTCCATTAAATTATATGTACATGGGTTGTGATGGTCATAGGTCTATTAGTGAACTAGGTGATGACCCATGTGTTTTCCGGTGAGATGTGTTATGACCGTGCTATGGGGTGGTGTCCTAGGCATCTTTAGGTGGGATTTGATATGATCATTCTATGGGTTGGCTTATTGTGGGGTTGTTCATGGTATTAGGAGGTCACAAGGTTGATTTCCTTCATTTTCATGATACCCTGCTACTCTGTTTATTGAAGTGGTTGTGATGTGATGCCCCAGGTGTCCTTAGGCGAGATGAGATGTATAAAGACCCGGCCTTATTACATTACATAATATTGATTTTAGTCAAGAAATTACTTCCTTTTACATTGAGGATATTCTCAAGTATATGGATTTAGAGAATTAGGACATAAAACATTCATAACAATACACATTGTTACAGAGTGGATACCATAAAAATAGTTACCATTTTTTTCAAAATATAAAACATTAAATCCTAAAACATGATTTCTTTGAAAATTCTTAAAACATTTAACTTGGATTCCTTCTTTTTCCTACACACACTTATGAACAGTGAAAATCATTTAAATAAACTTAGTATGACCACAAAAATCTCAGTAAGGGATGTAAAAGAAGGAAAGATCACATTAGTCCATGAATACTTGTAACGTATGAAAACATTTTCAAAAGTAATACTCATCACTCATATATACTTAATTTGTGAAACATGAGATTTAAAAAATATTTACACAATAAATAAGAACATAACTATAAAAATAAATTTATCTTGTGGAATTACTTACATAATCTTGTAACCCTCTCAGCTACCTTATAATTTGTAACCCTCATGGATACCTTACAATTTGTGTAACCATCACAGTTACACTTGGAGTAACCATACGGTCGACCTCCAACTTACACATACCCAATGAATTTGAGGGAAATATAGGTCCCACCCTTTATCATAAACAATTCCCAAAATCTATAACATAAACATACAACATGCATAATTTTATAAAAACATTTCCTTCGAAATTTCGTAAAACAGAATTTTAAAAGAGGATTTTAGAAGAAAAGACCCTTATAAATATCATATAATTCAAGTGAGAATGAATTTAGTGGATGTAATATGTATATAAACTATAAATACATATAAATAAACATAATATAAACATAATTCATCACACAAACATTTTTAATAAAACATAAATAACGAAGTAGAAAGTTAACCGAAAGAATGGAAATCGGGTTAAGAATTCCCCTACCTCGGGCTTGTCTTACTTAAAACTTGTTTAAACCTAATATATAATGGTTAAAAGATTGTTATTAATATCTTAAAGAAACATATCCATATTTATAATACCTTATATGATCATTTCATTACATAATTTTACCCTTTAATTGTTAGTATTTTGTTCCTTGTGCTTCTTTTGGGTGAATTCTTTACATGACTTCCATAATTGGTTCATGATGGTTGTTCTTGTCGATTGGAAGTGAAAATTTAGAATTGAAATAGGGTATTATTGCAAAAACATAAATTATAACATTTATCATTTTGAATTATTATATGAGTATGATTCATAAGTTAAAACATTAATGATGTTCGTTTAGATTATTTTAGAGGTTCTTTGATAATAACGACCTCATTTTGTTTTATAAATTAAAACCATGTGTAAAAAAGAATTATAGAATCATGAATGATAAATAATAAATATATTATAACCTGTTTCAACCATAAAAATGGTTTCATTACAATCCTTTAGGGAATTAAATAAGATTGAATCACATCGTCCACGATGTCAGTAATTCAACACATCACGGACAATGTTTTTAATTCCTTGAATAAGTGGGGGAGGAGAAGAAGATTGATGAGTAATTTTCTATTAACATGAGAACTTATAGAATATACAATATTCTAGATCTTTTATGCCTCTTGGATAATAGGACGTGAGGAAAGAAGAAGAAAATAATGGAACTCAAAATAAAAGAAAATTTAAGAAATCCCTTACGAAAATTCGACAACCTAACGACGTCACTTAAAATTTAATAAAATAGTTTGATGGGATAAAGGGGTTATCTCATAACTCTTACATAATATGGTAAGTAAGGGGTATATGTAATAAAATATCCCAGAATAATACAAATTTAATGAAAAATAATAACATAAAATGAAAGAAAATAAAGAAAATAAAAGAGGATGTTTACCTCTTGATCTCTTCTCCTTGAGATCCTTCTTAAGGCCTTTGGTTTTGGACTTTTGGTGAAACCATCAGCTCTAGGGCGTGGGGAAGATCCTTGGGAGTAGTATTGGGTATAACTTAGGTAAGGCTCAAGGCTTGAGAGGTGTGGTAGGAAGAGGGGAATAAGGGTGGTATTTATAGTGGAGGAGAGGGGGTATTTTTCATTATTTTAATCATTATTATAATATTTTTGCTCAAGACTATGAATAATATTAATTCATGTGACTAAAAATAGTAATAATGGCATGTGAGTTCGAACCAAGTTTCCTTACATCACTTATGATGTCATAAATAGTGTACTTTATTGATAATTTGAATATATTGTATTTTACCGTATTTCACTATTCATCAAAAATTCAAGAATTTCATAAAAATCCCAAAAATTCAACCTTACCATTTATCGATGTGTAGAATTCAAAAATGAAATCCATTTTTTGAAAATAATTTTCTAAATGTTTTTAATTTAATTTTTAAATAAAATCATACTTAATTCAAAAATTAATAATTTAAAAACTATAACAGCTTTTATGTCCCATTGAAAAATTATCCAAGATGTCATTATCTTAAATCATAAATAAAATAAAATAATAACACTATTTACTATTCATTAGGGTCATATTACTATTCATATCACTATTCATAAGGGTATGTTACTATTCACTAAAAAACAAGTTGGTTCCATTAGACTCCAAATGACATACTGAACACAATTGTACATGTCCATTTTTCAAAATTCAAAACATAGAAGTGGAAAAATTATTTTTAAAGACTAGTTATAAATATCTAATTAAAACAAAGTTTCAGGCATTTCTATTTATTTTTAAAAAAAACCTTGGGGTGTTACATTATCCCCACCTTCTGAAAATTGCGTCCTTGCAATTTTATTTACTTATTAAACAAGTGAGGGTGCCTCTCTCTCATAGCATTTTTAGACTCCCATGTTTCTTCTTCTACCATGTGGTTTCTCCACAAAACCTTTACATGGTGGATTACCTTATTCCGCAATACATGTTCCCTTCGATCAAGGATCTTAACTGGTTTCTCTTCATAAGAAAGGTTCTCTTCCAGCTTAACTGCTTCTGGGCTCAAGACATGTGATGAATTTGGAACATACTTCCTTAACATCAAAACATGAAAAACATTGTGTACCTGAGACAAACTCAGAGGAAAAGCTACTTGGTATACCATTGGTTCAACTTTCTCCAGGATTTCAAAAGGATCAATGAACCGCGGACTTAGCTTTCCTTTCTTACCAAAATGCATAACACTTTTCCAAGGAGATATTTTAAGGAAAACATGGTCACCTACCTCAAAAGTGAAGTCTTTCCTTCTGTTATCTGCATAACTTTTCTGCCTACTCTGAGTTGTCCTCATGTGCTGCTAAATCATCTTCACTTTCTCAGCCACTTCCTCTACTAATTTTGGCTCCATCAACTTTCTTTCACCAACTTCATCCCAAAATGCTAGAGTCTGACACCGCTTTCCATACAATGCCTTAAAAGGTACCATCTGTATACTGGATTGAAAACTATTATTATAAGAAAACTAAACTAAAGAAAGATGATGATCCCAACATCCTTGGTAATCCATTGAACAAGCTCGAAGCATATCCTCCAAAGTATGAATCGTTCGTTCTGACTACCCATCTGATTGAGGATGAAAAGTTATACTAAAATTTAACTTTGTTCCCAACAACTTCTGAAGTCCCTTCCAAAAGTTAGAAGTGAAATTGGGATCCCGATCAGATACAATGGAAAGAGAAACTTAATGTAACCTGAAAATCTCTTTGAGGTACAGTCAAGAAAGATAATCCAAATAAATTGTATCTAAAATAGAAAGAACATGTGTAGATTTTGTCATCCTATCAACAATAACCCAAATCGCATTGTTACCTAGAGAATTCCTTGGTAGTCCCACCACAAAATCCATGGATACATTCTCTTATTTCCACTCTGGCACTGGAAAAGACTGAATCATCCCCTTTGGTAACTGCCTCTCTTCTTTAACCAGTTGACATGTCAAACATTTCATGGTAAAATCAATCATATCTCTTTTTATTCCATCCCACCAATAATACTCCTGAAGGTCTCTGTACATCTTTGTACTGCCAGGATGAACTAAAAATGGAGAACTATGAGCTTCACACAACAAATATTTCTTCAACTGAGAATCACAAGGCACACACAACCTTTTTCCAAATCATAAAGCACAATCTTTATCAAGGTTAAATTATGGAAACTTACTCATTTTAACCGATTTTGCCTTTTTCTATAGCTCATGGTCTTCCTTCTGCGCTTCCTTAATTCTGTCTGATAATGATGAATGCACTGAAACCTGAGAGAAAACAAAGTTATGTCCTACACCAACAACTTCTAATCCAAAATTCATCAAATCATTAATCAAGGGATCATTTTCCAAATGTAACATGGTTAATGATGCATGATGTTTTTGAGTCAAGGAATCCACCACTTTGTTTTTTTTTTCGAGATGGAAATTGATTATGAAATCATAATCTTTTATCAGTTCAAGCCAACTTATCTACCTCATGTTTAATTCCTTTTGAGTGAATATATACTTTATACTTTTATGGTCGGTATATATTTGATATTTGGCTCCGTATAAATGATGCCTCCAAATTTTCAAAAAAACCATAACTACAAATTCTAAATCATGTGTTGGATAATTTAACTCGTGATGTTTTAGTTGTATTGAAGCATAAGAAATTACCTGATCATTATGCATCAAAACACAACCAATTCCTTTAAAATAATCATCACTATAGATGACAAACTCACTATTTCAGGAAGGCAAGGACAAAACAGAAGCATTCACCAATCTCTTCATCAGTTCCTGAAAAAAAACATCACATTGTTTTTTCCAAATAAATTTAACCCCTTTTGTGTTAACTTAGTTATTGGGCTATATAACCATGAAAAGTTGTTAAAAAAACGTTGGTAATAACCTACCAATCCAAGAAAACTATGAATATTTGTAACATTTGTAGTTCTTGGCCATTCATCAACCACTTTTTTTTGGTAGGATCAACTGTTATTCTATCCTTATTTGCAATGTTCCCAAGAAAAGAAATTTTTTGCAACCAAAAATCACACTTGATTAATTTTCAATATAGTTTCTTTTCTTTTAGGGTTTTTAAAACAACCCTTAGATGTTTTTCATACTCTTCTTTACTCTTAGAAAATACTAGTATGTCATTAATAAACACAACCACAAAATTATCCAAGAACTCACGAAATATTCTATTCATAGGATTCATGAATACAGTAGGTTCATTAGCTAACCCAAATGGCATAACAAAAAATTTATAATGCCCATATCTAGTATTAAAGGCTGTTTTTGGGATGTCAACCTCCTTTACCTTTAGCTGATGGTATTCGGATCTCAATTCAATCTTGGAAAATTCTTGAGCTCCCTGGAGATGATCAAACAAGTCATCAATATGAGGAAAATGATACTTTTTTTTTAATAGTGATGTTATTCAAAGCTCTATAATCAATGAAAAGACTCATGGAACCATATTAATTTTTAACGAATAAAATAGGATCACCCTATGGTGAAGTTCTAGGATGAATAAATCCTCTATCAAGAAAATCCTATGACTGATTTTTTAATTCAAGAAGTTCTATCTGGGCAATACAATATGGGGGTTTTGAAATTTTCTTAGAATTAGGAACTAAGTCAATTTTGAATTCAAATTATTGATCGGGTATGACACCTGGTAACTCATTAGGAAAAACATTAGGGTATTCATTTACCACAGGTACATCATCAATCTGAACAGTTCCCTTATTTTCAACAATATGAGCAAGATAACTTTCATTTCCATCTTTCAACAGTTTCTCAGCTTCCTGATATGTTATCAATTATATGGGTTCATTCTTGTATAAAAACTGAAACTCTTTCTAAAAAACAACTTCATTAGATCTACAGTCAATCTTATCATGATAAACAGAAAGTCAATCCATTCCTAGAATAACATCAAACTTGACTAAGGGTAAAACAACAAGGTTTGTAGGTAAAGTCTTTGCACAGACCATAATAGAAATATTCTTATAATTACAATTTGCTATAATATTTTCCCCTGGAGTTTTAACAACCTATTCCGGTCTCATTGGTTGAGGTGATATTTCCAATTTACCTGAAAATTTCTCAAAGATGAAGGAATGTGTAGACCCCGTATCAAACAAAACTTTATAAAAATATGAGTGAACAAACAAAGTACCTAATACAACTTCATTTTATGGCCCGACATCTACTAATGTAGTCGAAAATGATCTCACTACACCTTTCTACTTATAGTCTAGCTTCTTTTCATCATTTGGATCTCTCTTTGGGAAGGCATTTGCACAGTGACCCATCTCAACACATTTAAAACACTTTACAGTTTGCTTATCAGGATTAGTATTTGGATCGTTTTCATTACAATCTCAAGACATATGTCTAAACTTACCACATTTAAAACACTTACTAGTTTTTCTAAGACATTTCCCAGGGTGTTTCTTGCCACACTTTTCACAAACTGAAAATTGGATTTTCTTACCATCAGATTTATTTGGTTGATTCTTACCCACCGCTTTCCATATAGACCTCTTCTTCTCCTTGTTTCCAAAGTGAAGGTGATCATCAGAAAACTCCACCTCTACCCTCTCATCACATTGGAAAAGTTTCGCATAAATTTTGAATTCACGGGAGGCCAACGACCTTTGATACCTTGGCTTCAGTCCGGAGTAAAATCGGTTTATTTTTCTATCAAGATCCAGAATACGATTTGGAGTATGCCTCTCTAGTCGGGTGAAGTTTGCTTCATACACAGTCACTGAATCTTTCTCCTTTTTCTTAAATTCAAGGAATTTCTTCTCTATCCTTAGTCACACCACCTTAGGAAAATATTGTTCAAGGAAAATACTTTTAAATTCATCCCATTATAAGGCATAAAAATCCTCTCTATCCCTGATATTTCTTTCTATTGAGCACCACTGATCAACTTCACCTTCAAGATGGTAAATTTAAAGACTTACCTTTTTATTTTATTAACATCGAATATATTTTCAAGGTCTTTAATCCATCCTTTAGCCGTTATTGGGTCAAAATATCAATTGAAAGTAGGAGGGTGTTGTCTCAAAAAATGTTCCATTATTGTCATGTTCTGTTCTGGTACCTATGGTTTTTCTCTTTCACGGATGTCACCACCATTTATTTTATGCATTAGCTGATCCATTACATTCACAAAATACTCGGTTCCAATCCCTACCATTCTGGGCTACATATTCAGAAGGATGTCATTCTGTCGGTGCCTCTCCTCTTCAACTTCCCTGTTTCTTCTGCGGACAACCATTATGAACAAACATATCTTAGATGAAGAAACATGGTAATCATTAAATTCTATAACATTTCAAATTAATCATAGAGAAAAAATCATTTATGGTATTCTTTTAACATCATCCTAACCCCTAAAGTTATCTAAACCATCCTCTCATACCAACTATAAAGATTCGGCCTTATTACATTACATAATCTTGATTTTAGTCAAGAAATAACTTACTTTAACATTGAGGATCTCCTCAAGTTTATATCTTTATATAATTGGGACATAATTCATTCATAACATTAAAAATTGTTGCAGAGTGGATACCATAAAATCAGTTTCCATTTTTTCAAAATATAAAATATTAAAGCTTAAAACATGATTTCTTTGAAAATTATTCAAACATTTAACTCGAATTCCTTCTTTTTACTAAAAATCCTTATAACCTCTGAGAATCATTTAAAAAAACTTGGGATGATAAAAAAAATATCATTTAGGGATGTAGAATAAGGAAAGAGCACATTAGTCCATGAATACTTGTAACGTCTGAAAACATTTTCAAAAGAAATATTCATCACTCATATATACTTACTTTGTGAAACATTAGATTTATACAAGATTTACACAATACATAAGAACATAAATATAACAATAAAGGTATCTTGGGTCATTAATTACATAATCTTGTAACCCTCTCGGTTACCTTATAATTTGTAACTCTCACGGCTACCTTATAATTTGTGTAACCATCGCAGTTACACTTAGAGTAATCATATGGTCGACCTCCAACATACACATACCCAATTCATAAAAGGTAAATATAGTTCACACCCTTCATCATAAATAATTCCCAAGATCCATAACATAATCATACAACATGAATAATTGTATAAAAAAATTGCCTTTGAAATTTCGTAAAACATAATTTTAAAAGAGGATTTTAGAAGAAAATCCCTTTATAAATATCATATAATTCAAGTGAGAATTAATTGAGTGGATGGAATGTGTATATAAACTATAAATAAATATAAATAAACATAATAAAAACATAATTCATCGCACAAACATTTTTAATAAAACACAACTAACGAAGTAGAAAGTTAACCCAAAGAATGGAAATCGGGTTAAGAATTCTCTTACCTCGGGCTTGTCTTACTTGAAACTTGTTTAAACCTCATTTATAATGGTTAAAAGAGTGATATTAATGTCTTAAATAAACATATCCATCTTTATAATACCTTATATGATCATTTAATTGCATCATTTCACCCTTTAATTGTTAGTATTTTGTTCCTTGCGCTGTTTTTGGGTGAGTTCTTTACATGATTTCCATGATTAGTTCATGATGGTTGTTCTTGTTGATTGGAAGTGAAACTATATACTTGGAATGTATTTGTATTTACATATTTCTAAAACAATAAATTATACCATTTATCAATTTTAATTCTTACATGATGATGATTCATAAGTTAAAACATTAATTATGTTCATTTAGATCATTTTAGTGGTTCTTTGATAATAACGACCTCATTTTGTTATATAAATTAAAACCATGTGTACAAAATAATTAAAGAACCATGAATGAGAAATAATACATATATTATAACCTGTTTCAACCATAAAAATGGTTTCATTACTAGACTTTAAGTAATTAAATAATATTTAAATCACATCGTCCACAATGTCGGTAATTCGACACATCACGGACAATGTTTTTAATTCCTTGAATAAGTGGGGGAGGAGAAGAAGATTGATGGTTAATTTTCCATGAACATGAGAACATCCAGAATATACAAGATTATATATATTTTGTGCCTATTTTATAATAGTAGGTGAGGAAATAAGAAGAAAAGAAAGGAACTAAAAATAAAAGAAAATTTAAGAAATTCCCTACGAAAATTTGGCAGCCTAACGGTGTCACTTAAAATTTCATAAAATAGTTTGATGAGAGAAATGGGGTATCTCGTAACTATTACATAATATGGTAAGTAAGGGGGTATGTAATTAAATATCCCAACATAATACAAAGGGAATGAAAAAGAATAACATAAAATGAAAGAAAAGAAATAAAATAAAAGAGGATGTTCACCTCTTGATCTCTTCTCATTGAGATCCTTCTTAAAACCTTTGGTTTTGGACTTTTAGTGAAACCAGAAGCTCTAGGACTTGGGTAAGAGACTTGGGAGGATTATTGGGAAGAAATTAGGTAAGTATCAAGGCTTGAGAGGTGTGGGAGAAAGAGGGGAATGTGGGTGGTATTTATAGTGGAGGAGATGGGGTATTTTTCATTATTTTAATCATTATTATAATAGTTTTGCTCAAGACTATGAATAATATTAATTCATGTGACCCCAAATAGTAATAATGGCATGTTATTTCGAACCAAGTTTCCTTACATCACTTATGATGTCATAAATAGTGTATTTTTCTGATAATTTGAATATATGGTATTTTACTGTATTTCACTATTCATTGAAAATTCAAAAATTTCAGAAAAATCCCAAAAATTCACCCTTACCATTTCTAGATGTGTAGAATTAAAAAATGAAATCTATTTTTTAAAAATAATTTTCTAAATATTATTAATTTAATTTTTAAATAAAATCATACTTAATTCAAAAATTAATAATTTAAAAACTATAACGGCTTTAATATCACTTTGAAGAATTAACCAAGATGTCATTATCTTAAATCCTGAAGAAAATAAAATAATAACACAATTTACTATTCATTAAGGTCATATTACTATTCATATTACTATTCATAAGGGTATGTTACTATTCACCAAAAAAACAAGTTGGTTCTATTAGACTCCAAATGACATACTAAACACAATTGTAGATGATCGCTTTTCAAAATTCAAAACATCGAAGTGGAAAAATTATTTTTAAAGACTAGTTATAAATATCTACTTAAAACAAAGTTTCATGCATTTACATTTATTTTTTTTAAAAAAACCTTGGGTTGTTACAAGATGTGACCATGTTGTGGGGCGGTGGACCAGATGTTTGTGGGCATGATGTGATGTGATTATTCATGTGGGGAGGTGGTATATGTCATTCAGAAGATATGGGAGCGCCAAGATGTATGACGTTGGGGTGTGAGGGTAGAATATTAGTGGGAAAATAGGTTGGGTAACCCTTTATCAATATGATTCTTATTATGTCATTATACTTGGATTGAGTTTTTTTGTGAGTGTGCCTTGGTGAGATTGGGATGGATAGTCAACCAGTTTATGTGTTGTTGGTTCTTTTGTTTTCTCATAGGTGAATTAGTTTGCTTCTTTCACATATGCATGAGATACGTTTTTCCATTATGAGTATACTTGTATGATAACCCTGTATGTATAAACTCATTTTCAGGTTTCTAAGATAATTACATGAATTTTTATGGAAAGTACTAGATTAGACCTTTTTGGATAGTTGTTATGTTTCTGCTTTAGATTTTCTTTTCGGTATTTAATTTTGGTGACTTTTATCTGTACCTGTTTTATTTATACATGCATTGTGGGATGGTTTTGGTTTGTTTTATATTATTTCATGGAGTTTATTTTGGATGATTCATCTAATCTCATGATCCTATATTATTATAAAGTATAATGTCTCCCATTTCATGATATTTTTATACCCTTGGTTTTAGTCACCAGCTTAGGGCCTACTAGAGGCGGGTCTCAGGGTCATTATCTCTCCCTCTGCATTAAGGTATCTTTTTTGAGAGGGGTTCATGACACTCACACCCCCCAAGTAGTCATGTATAATTATACATACGCAAGTATATAGTAACTATCATAAGGAACACCTACCTTGTTAATGGAGTTACACTCCTCCGATCAAGGCCATCCAAGCCTCATCTAAGCTATCACCAATCTATTCCAATATCCTGAGCTCTTATATCATTCCAAAATACCTAAAATTTAATTATTAATATTAATAATTAAATAAATAGTATAAACTAACATGGAACGACCCCTACAAACTCACCTAGTAATCCTACAACACTGAAATTATGACCAATAACACATGTAAGGTTCATGGTGCACCCCTGGTGTCATAATCTGACCACTTTTTTCCTTATAATTTTATTAATCTATTTGTTTTTATCATTCTTATTATTTTACATGTCTTTTTATTTTAAATTTTAGATAAATAGGGGATCGATCCATGTCACATAGTTATCATGCAGTTAGTGAAAAATATGTGACATGGTTGTGCAAAGGCCTATAGAATCTTAGGGTGGTGTGCATGGTTGGGATACAGTTTGTAAAATCTTGTGGAAAAATTGTGTAGCATACCCCTTGGGTAACCATTTACATCTACAGAGTTTGCACATGGTTTGGAAAACCTTGAAACCAAACCATGTGTCCTGCCCAAATTCATTAAAATTATAAATTTACCCTTATACCCCTATCAATATTTTAACCCCTAAGATCTAATTTATCCTCACATTTTACTCATATGACCTCAAGTTCATCTAAACCTTGTCTTAACTCTCTTCCATGATGAACCCCAGGGATTTATTTAGGTTTTGAGGGTGGTTTTTTAAGGTATATTGTTATGAACCTTCTTCTCTCTTGTATTTACTTCTTTTCATCCTTGTTTCTTACCCTAGTATGGTCCTGGTGAACTATAGCTTGTGGATTATTAATTTTCAATTGGGTGTTTCTTTTTTCTAGGGTTAGGATTGATTCTCTTGGGTTCTCTCTTTCCTTTTAGGGGTGTATTAGTTCCTCGGTTATTGGAAGTGACTTGTTGAGGTAAGTTTTCTCCATGCATGAATCTTCAATTATAAAATCATGATTTTTTTCCCATTTAAAATAATTTTAAGATATATTATGATAATATTAATATGATTATGGACCTTAATTAAAATTATATTGGTTTCCACTTCTTTTTCATTAAATAAAAATGGTTCCCTCTCGCTTTGAAAATGGTCAAATCTATTTTCAAATGACCATGCATACCGAGTGTTTGTTAAAATGAACAAATGATATTATAAAGGTATTTCAAAATCAAAGGATATTTTAGGATTTTAAACTAACTTTTAAATATTATACTTTTTAAATTAAATGTGTTCTTGGTTAATTTTATGTTTGTTTTACACTCTATATTTTTTGATATATTTTAATGATATTTATGTGACTTGTTTTACTAAAAATAGTTTTGTAACTTGGTTTCTAAAATAAATTTCAAATGAGGGAATGAAAATTTATAAAGATAATTTTCTTGATTAAAACATACCCTTGAAATGTTCCCCTTATGTTTATTTTTTAAAGTTGATAAAATTTTACATGATATAGGAAATGCTTGTTATATTATTATTCTTGATGAAAAGGGATATTTCTTTGAAGGATATTCAGAGGTGTGGGTGTGCTTGAGATTCTTGACTTGTATATATATTTTTTTATTACTCACCACCATTTTAAATATAATTAGTATGGAGACCTTCCATTTTATTTCATAAAACTTTCATTACATGGTGCAACATTTAACAATACAAAGGATATTTTGAGGTTTAGTGTCTTCAAAATAGGAACATAATACATGAAAAATATAATAAACATAATCATTATTTTAATCCGCTTGAAATACTATTTCATAGGTTCTTCCTAAGTTACTTTTATTCCATCTCATATCCTAGGGATATACATTAAAGAAAGGGGATAGTATAAAGACCAACAAGGGAATAACAAGGGAGATACTTAGCATGTGACCAAGAGTCATATCAATAAGGTATGATCATATGAACATAAGTAATATCATAATATAAATAAAAATAATCATAACATTTAAATGTGTCAATGAAATAAAATTTATACATTCAAAATCATATCACTATGGTTTATCACCAAGGTGTCATAAATCATATTCACCAAGGTTATTCACCAAGATATCATAAAACATGTCATCTATAAAGATTAATTCTTTACCCAATTAATTGGAGTGATGTAAAGGAGAATTATTTATATGTATTAATTCATGTGTTCAACAAAGATCATAACAAAACTTTTAATCAATAAGCCTTGGAAAATAAATAACAAGTTTCATGTAAAATCATTAAGTACATAAGTACTTAAAGACTTGAAAATTGCATCATTTTTAACCCATAGAAATGTAATGTTGGTTTCATACATGTAAATCCCTGAATCAATAAATTATTTTTTTCTTCTATGTGGATACCTACTGAAAATTAAGTGGTTTGGGTATTCACAATTTTTGAATTTCCCATGTAAAAGAGAGAAATTCAATACATGAATTCGATGGTATGATGGTATAAAACATGGATTAAAGGGGGGAATAAAGAGAGAGAAAGAAGGAATAGAATTATTAAAACACTATTTTAGAAATAAAGGAATGATAAAAAAAATTTAAAAAGATATTATTTCAACATTTAGAGACATACCTAAAATGACGCACTTGAATGAAAAAGGAGAAGATGATAATTCTCTTACCTTGAAGACTTGTTTCCTAAAACTTGAGGATGTCACCATGGAACCCTGAGGGAACTTTTGAGGTACTCTTTGGGAGGTAAAATGACTATAAAATCTTGGATTATGAATTTTTATTGTATATTAAAGGGTAATGGGTGTTATTTATTCCTGAGGAGGGGTGGGTTTTAAAGGATTAAATATTAGTTATTTTATTATTTAACCTAACCACTTGTGGGTGAAAGGAATTAAAATCAATTTATTAAACTATTAATAATTGTGAGAGTTTTCTTGGATTTTCAAGTCCTTAAAAAACTTAAACTTAACCTCCAACTAACCCAATTAATGAACACAAACTAAAAATAAATTAAATTTCAAAAATCCAATTTTTGATTCAATAAAGTAGAGTAAAAATTTATAAAGTAAAATTAAAATTTATAAATTCATTTTTATAATTATTAAATGAAATTTTTATTGAATAAAATGTCTCATAAATTTTTTAATCATTCTGAAATGATAATTATGTCATCGAATCACAGTGCTTGTAAAGTAGCAATTTTGAATTTTTCACCAAACAAACAACTTTGTCAGAAAATTCCCAAAACTTCACCCTAATATAATTTTAATGTTATGAGACCAAAAATGAAATTTATTTCATAAAAATAATTCTATAATTATGATAATTTTATATTTTAATTAAAAATACTTATTTATTAAAAGTTTCAATTCTATACCAAAATAAACATTTTGACTATTAAAAAAAATATTTAGGACTTCATTAAAATATACTGTCATTTTAAAAAGTGTTTTGTAAGATTATTTCATGAAAATAAATTTTATTTAAAACTTATATATTTATAATAAAATATGTTTTTAATAGAATATGTTTATATTCTACAAAAACAATATGATTTTTATTATATCATTAAATAATCTTGATGATCACTTAAATGCAACTACATAACCAACAATAAGAATTACCAACTATTTTATTGAATAATGTTCATAATTCTAATCAACCATATTAATTAATAAAAATAAAATTAGATGATCATATTTCCCTATATATACACCATCCTTCTTTCACTTCATCATTTAGTTCGATTCTATCAGGTTTAAAATAATTTCCAAAATGAATACTTTATTACTTAATCTTTGTTTATTTGTTATAGTGTTGTTCATGGGTGTAATGATTCTAGAGGATCAAAGTGACCCAAATTTTTATATTTTATGTTATTTAACCACCATTATTCTTCCCATTTTAATATTAAATATGTTTTTGGGTGTTTTTTTATACTGAATGTAACGTTCTTAAATAATGAAATAAAGTGTGGTTGGTTTCTAGTATGTGTTTTCTATCCCTCTATTATTCCTTCTTATACTAGTTCATATCAATACATGATGTTCACTATTCTTATGGAATTTAAAATTCTTTATATTTGATTATATATTAAAACATAATAAAAATTTATTGAGAGGTAAGAGATCCATTATTAAAAGAAGAGTACTTTCAGGTTGTTATAATGGGGAACCAAGAGTAGCTAGTGGGATGTACGGATATGCATTTTGTACTAGTTTGTGATTTTTATATAAATAGTGTCCCTTAGTATGGATTTTGACCTTATTTTGGATTTATCCCCTTAGTTAGTCCATATAGGGTAATACCTAGCATTAGGGTAGTTGGATTACATCAAGCACACTGATAGGATGGATCTTGTTTAGTATTGTTCTAGATTTTCCCTAGGGATCCTTATTGCTCCCATGATCATTCGTTTTTATCTACGTTAAAATGTATATTTTCCGTTATTTTTTTAGTTCAGTAGAAATTACTTTATATTTATCTTTATTACTATTTCTAATATTATTATTATTTTTTCCTGCTATCATTCATATTTCTACTTATAAATATTTTTAAAGGATGTTATTTAATTAAAATTAAATGTTTTTAAAAGGTTTTTGGTAATTTTCCTCCATTTCATTGTATATAGGAATTATTTAAAGAAAATTTTGAAGTGTAACTCATTTACTTATGTTTTAACATCTACAATTTTAGTGACATATTATTAGTTTTAAATGAAATTAGACAAACATACATCTATAGTTGTATTTAAAATTGTATGAATTAGATTTATTTTTAAAGATTTTTCATGGGGTGTGGGGATAATGCTTCTAGGTATTTTTGCACACATGACTATTAAATTTTAGGTTCAGGTTCAAGTTCAATGAGAATCTTCTTTGTGTGGAATTATTTTTTTAGGTTTCTCTTGGAGTGGTTCTTATCGAGAGGTTGGATGGTGACCCTGGGGCCACGTAGAGATTGTTGTTTGGTATTTTGAGATTCCATTTTTATTCTGTATCATTTATGTATCATCCAAGTCTCCCAACATTCCATTCTAGTTCTTATTTTATATTTTTATTTTTTTTATTTTGTTAAATATTTATTTATTGTTATGTTTTATTTGGTTTTATCTAAATTTTGGAACATGTTATTGGTTTCGCATGGAAGTAAAATGTATAGACGTTCCATGTCATAATTTCAGTAGAATTTTATAGTGTGTCCAATATTATTGATTTGAAAGAAATAATTCTTATTGAGTGTATTTGTTATGCCCTGACACTAGTTTCTAGACCATGGGTATTGAGAAATCCCTTTGGGCCTTGGCACAGACCAGCATGGGGACTTGGATCTAGGGTAGCCTAAGTTTTTTCATGACACCAAACACCTCTACATGAAAATTCCACATCTACTGACATCAAATTGATTTAAAATTTCAAAAGGAATGATGAAATCCCTAGGAAAACTCACTAGGTAATTTTTCCAAATCAAAATGACAATTGATGGTATGGATTTGTTGTCTCTCAGCATCTACTATCTACCATACTAAGAAAACTATTTTGGCACCATGATTTAATGGAATCATCATTAAATCCCTAAATTCATCATCATATATATAAAAGGTAACCTATAATATAAAGAACAAGGGATTAAAATGAGTGGAAAATACCTAAAATTTTCAAATAAATATCTTGGGATTCATCCCTCCTAAAGGGTATTCAAAGGGAGAAGAAAAGGGGGAGATTTCCAAAAATGGATTCCTTAAACCAAATTCCTCATTTAATCCTGAAGGGGGGATATCATGAAAAGATATTTTTCCCCCTCATTTTTTAAATCCCCCCCCAGAGTTTACCTAGTACTTGATCAGCCATTATTAGGTTCTTAATCCCTCACTGACTACCCAATCCAACTGTATTGGCTATATGGCGGGCATATAGGGGGTAATGCCTCCTAGATTATATGTTGGGTACCTAGTGCTCATACACTAAGTACCTGATAGGCCTATTTATTATTTCGGTATAAGTTCCACCCCCAACCCATCTCTAACCATCAACGCGATCTCCTAATACCCCTATCAAACCTTTTTTATATTCCCAAAAACACCCATTTCTCTATACCCAACACCCAAGGATTCAATATAAATCTTAGAATTCAACTCCCTCAGGATCTAACTCTCAAAAATTAAAAAATCCTCTCAATTTCACCAACCCATAATGACACGGGTTGTTACACTAGGGGTGCTTGTTTCAAATTGAAACCTCATTGTTATAGGTTCATGAAATACCTAGGATGATAAATTTCATACTTTGATACCTTTCTTACACTAGCCTTGAGACATAGCTAACCCAGGGGTGGTTGGTTATGTTACTGATCATGTTGCATATTGATGTTTAACCAAGAAGGGATTTTTTATCTCATATGATTAATGTTATATTTAGTCCCTAGATTGAGATAGGTTGATCAAGTTTATGGCTATATCTAGATAATTTACATGTTATTCTCTTATCTGTTTGGATTAGGTACATGTGATGTTCTCATATATCGATATTAATGGAATGTGATGTGTTTATTTATCTTTCTAGTCTATACTTGAAGAATTGATAATGTATAAGGGTATACAAGATTTCCATACTCTATGTTTCATGGGTACTTGATTTCTCAGAAAAGGGGATCATATGATTATTCATACTTTTATATAATATAGTTGGGGGAAATATGTATTGATATACATGTGTTTAATGGAGATCATGGAAGATAATAATGTATCTAATACAACTCTGGTGATTTTCTAAAGGCTTCTCTTTGCTTATAATATAGATTAGAGAATTTTTATTTTTATCTCTGTGAATAAGGATTATTTTTTATTGCAAATTGTTTATAAAAAACTTTGAAAACTACCCCAAAAGTGTTTTTGTGGATAATTAAAAATATTTTTGGATAAATTTTCATAATTTATTACATATAATATAGAATATATGATAAATTTACCAAAATGAATTTAAAATATATTCAAAATTATTTTGTATATGGTTTTAGAATTTGTTAAATATAATGTGACATAAGGTTAAAGTGAATTATATATATGAATAATAAGTATAAGTGGTAGATTTTTAGAAATATGCACCAAATCTTAAACCATGGTGTTGTGGTATAAACCACATTATGGTTTATTCTAGTGTAAACCATGATATAGTAACGGTCATTGTATCATGGTTTATACATGGTGGTTCATGAATTATGTGATAACTTTTGTCCCAGACTCCTCCTTCTATAAGATATCATGTTCAATTGGATCATCATGTAAATATGGTTATAGGAATTTGAACATCCAAAAAAATTCTTTAAATGTTAAAAAATTTATCACAATGATGAGAAGAGAGTTTTTTAATCATTGTGAATTATGAAGTGTTTTCACTCAATGGTTAATCATTTGAAAAACATTTTGAATCTGAGGAGTTTCCTTGGATGGATATATAAACAGACTCATGATTTGTGAATGAGTGTGTGATGAACATGATACTATGATTCAATCATTGAAATTTTTCAAATTTTATATTATCTATATCTATATATACCTATCTCTCCCTACCTCTCACCCTTTACCTTTCCCTCCCTCCTTCACTCACTCTCCCTCCATCTATATATATCTCTCTCTTTCTCTCAAAACAATGGTTTTAGTTTCCCGTGAGGAAGAGGGGATCCCTCACAAGCAGTGGAATATTCACTTAGCTTGTGGATACCCTATAAGGGATGATTATGTTGTTTATCTATTAGTGATCCCTATCAATCTCGTGTAGATGAATCTGGGATAAATTCAATTATCAATGAAAATGTATGATCTCTTAATTTATTTTATTCAGTTTAAATGTATGGATGGATCTTGAGTAAAGAATGCTTCTTTAAATTTTTTTCATTGTGCTAGGAAAATTTTTGTCCTCAAAAAACTATTCAGAATAGGAAGGGTGGTTTTTGTCAAATAGAATGGTGGTTTTGATGCTCACTAGAGGTCATTTACCGCAAGGTAGTGAGATACAAGGGGTTGTGCCACTTATGCATGGGGTTGTGTAAAATGTTCATGTGTCATGTCAAAAAAAATTATGGATATATCAATTCATCTAGTTTTATGAATACTAATTTATTTAGGACACTTAATTGTAGTTTTTGGAGCTTCATCCAATTAGGATCATCAAAGTGAGAACTTTCAAAGATTCCAAGGAAGCTTATCTAGGTATTTGACTGTGGTTTATTCTTATTTTGGGATAGTCTTAAAGTGAAGTGTAGATTAATTTCTAAAATAATTAATATTTATGTATTATTTTTGATAAATACTTATATATGGGATATTAAAACATTATTTTATAAAAAACTTGATTTTTAATAAAATGTAGCTTTTATTATATATCACATGATTTATCAAATTGATGGTTTTTTATAAAATATATTGAATTTATTTTGTATGATGGATTTGATAAATAATTTATAATAGTGGGTTGTTTTTTGGATTTTATTTAAATACATTTTTTTATAATATTTTTTTCTCAGATAATTTTATAAATTTTTGGGTTTTCTGATTAATTCAGTAAAAAGGTTTTTGATTGTTTTCTGAAAACAAAAGATTATATTTTCACTGTATGTTTTATTATATTTGAAAATATTATGATGGATGTTATTTTGTATGATTAAATGGTTTATGATCAAGGTGGTATAACCATATTATATATTCATCCATCTGTAGGTTTTGATGTGGAACAATCTGAGAGTGGTTGTATAGACCGGTGACAGCTTTGTTTATGTGATTAAATTGGGAGAAATAGTCATCTTGATGTGAAATCTATTCCTAAAAAGTATATTCCTTTGTATATGTATTATATATTATAAATAAGGTTCCTCAAACCCACACTCTTGGGTATGGTGATAAAAACACTTTCTTTAAACACTAGATTTGATAAAAACCAAGCTAAACATATCTTTATTTTACATCATTTGCATAAGTTAAACATTATATATAAAAAATAGTCACACAATCCCAAGAATGAAAGGTTTTGTAACTTTGAGGATCATTTATATAAGAAAATTATTTTATGATACTTTTGAACATTTCCCCATAATCGAACTGCACTAAACTCCTCATAAGTTATACTCATATTCATAGCATGGAGAATAGAAACATAAGGGAGGTACAAGCTCAAATGCTCAATAAGGGAAAAACTCATCAAAATATCATCAAGGGTTGGATCATAAGCATATGATAAAACATGATCATGGTATAAATGTTATATATAAAAGAACATAGAATAATAACAGTTGTCCACATAGAATAATATAATGGCTTGTAGTCTCAAATGATCAAACATATTCCATGGGATATGAGTATAGAAACATGAAATAATAAATATGAGTGTGAATTTCTACCTGATTCCCACCACATAGTGGGATTGAGATAATAACTCAAGTACCCTCTTGTTCTTAGGTTGTCATGACCTGACCCAATGGGTCTGAATTCGCAACTAACCCAAGCCCTCCTCCATAGGATAGGGGCGGGAAACAAGTGACAAAAGGCATAACTAATATGTGAGGCATTTTCCTAGTGTACCTTTAGGCATGCACCCAACCATATCCATGCATAATTGCAAGGGAATAATGATAAAATATGAAACATATAGGGAATAAAACAATGCATGTAAAACCTCTAGGGAATACAAGAGTACGACAACATAAACTGAAAATGAAAATGGGGGAATACACACCCAACTATAAAGATGTCCTAACCTAACAACAACTAGAAAGTAAATGATGAGATAACCCGGATCTGAATCTCTAAGCTCTGAACAGCATACACGGTCAATGCAGTAGGGTATACCTATGCTCCTCTATAATATTCACTGACCTATCTGTTGTCTGCATAAGACATGACACATGTGGGAAAATACCATTCAGGGGTGAGTATATACATACCTACTAGTATGCCCTAAAAAATTAAGGGGGTAGTAAGAGACGGAATAAGAATAGACATCTCAACCCATAGAAAGAGAGTAACAAAATCTAGTTACATGGATACAGATATATATTTATATATACTCAATAAAAGAATCCCAAATGAGAGAGAAATGGGATCTCCATCTCATAGCCCAGTCTAGAAAAAAGAGATCCAATAGTTTCAAAGGTCTATCAATGATTCCAAACATCTTGCACGTCTTTCTATAATAAGTATCCATGTGGATCCATGCCTCTCCACTATGTCTCATAGTCGAGGGGCCACAATATCCAAATAGATTACCTACACCCAAGTCCTTTAGGGGTTACCACTTAGTAGATAGAGGACCCATACCCTAGTGTGTCAGGGGGTACCACTCAGTGTAAGGTGGACTTGTGCCCTATCTGATAGGGTGTACCACTCATTAGATAAAGGACTCACGTCCTAATACATCAAGGATGGAACTTAGCATAAGGAGTAACTACACCCTATTTGTTAGGGGTACAACTCAGTAGATATAGAACATATTCCCTGGTGCATCAGGGGGTACCACTCAGTGTAAGGAGGATACACACCCTATCCAATAGGGGGTACCACTCAATAGATAGAATACTCATACCCTAATTCTATAGGGGGTACCACTAAATACAAGGAGGAACCACACACTAATTCCATAGGGTGGTACCACTCAGTAGATATAGGACCCACATCCTAATGTCATAGGGGGGTACCACTTAGTAGGTAGAGGACCCGCACCCTAGTTCGTTAGGGGGCACCACTCTAATGATCCTGCCTGATCACTGTCTTTGTTGAGTACTACCTAAGGAAGTGTTACACTCAGAACATCTCGCATCATATCTCAAAAGCTTCCATAAATGATACTTTCATGTTTTATGTGGAAAAAAACTCAGTATAGTGTAAGAACCCAGATCTTCGTTTCAGGTATGTTTTTCCTTTTTTGGAGTTTTTAAGAAAAATGAACTTTCTGGAAATTTTCGAAGTACACGCCGTGTACTTTTTTAGTACACTCCGTGTACTCTTCTCCAGCTCAAAGTTGTGTGTTGGACGTGCCCGGGCCACACACATGGTGTGTAGGGGTGACGTGGAGGCCGATTTTGGCGGAGTATGGAAAAGACCCAGTAAACGCAATGTACTTTAAAAATACACGCCGTGTACTTTTCTTTTTTTTCACTAAATGGATCGAGGTCGCGCCTAATGCACAGAAACACCTCCTTCTAGGTCACGTTCGTCCGAGAGTGACCCGTACGGCCAGATCTTCAACAAGATCCCGTCTCCTCGTCCTTTCTCCAATTCGAGTACGGTCCATTGCATTGGAATCGCAACGGTAAGATCTTCCTTCTGCTTGAGCTTCATCTTCTGATTCCTCTTCATTTTCGAGTTATCATAGGTTGAGCGTTTTGTGTGTTTTCTCAGATCTACGACATTCTAAGGGGAATCAATCATCTTGGTTCACGTATATTGGTCTCCTAGGATCGAGGTAGGTGGTTTGTTCATTTTTGTTGAAATTCGATGAGTATTTTTTACAAATTCCACAAATTCCCTTGGGCGGGGAATTGTGGGTTTCCTGTTTTTCCCCTGCTGTTTGCCTGCATTGCTTGATTGTTGTAGTATAGGTTTGTGCTTGTGAATAGAGTAATTTATTTTGTGCTCAGGTTGCTTGACATGCTTTTTCTACTATTTAGCGTTGCCAGTTACCATGCCTAGTTGTAGGATAGTGGAACTGTTGCTTTATTATTGTTGTTGAGACTTAGACTGATAGCCAAGTAGTTCTTGAGGTTTACTTGGACGTTGCACGCGCGCTGAGCATGTTAGTTCCACACAGGACTGTGAGAACCTAGTGTAGTAGAACAAATGGGGAATTGACATAAGGGCTTCTCCAGAGTGTCTTTTAATACGATGCGAGACCACAGGGGGAATTGATGATGAGTGCTTCCTCAGAGAGTCTGTATTTCCTTGACGCGGACCACAGGGGGAATGAGATGTTGAGTGCTTCCTCAGAGATCCTTTAGTATGATACGAGACTATAGGGGGAATTGAGGGTGAGTTTTTTTTTTAAAGGTTGGGGCCGAAGCCTCAATTTATTATTTGAAAGCAAAGACCTCTTTAGACTGGGTAGAGGGAGACCCATTACATATCCCAAAGGCCCAAGGCCAAGTGGCCTGAATACAAGGCTTGAAAGCCCTTTTTTTGGACCAAAGGACCCCTCGGTGAACAGTACATCTATAGTACCTCGTTCTGCTACAGTACCTGCTACAGTACCACCACCGCTATAGTATCTGCTACAGTCCCTCTTCCACTACAGTGTTGTTGCCGCTATAGTGCCGCCGCTGCAGCAGTACCAGCTACAATACTGCTACAGTACCTGGGAAATTCGCCCCTTCCTGGATTCGATCCTGGGTCTTTTGGATTCCAAGCAGGAGCCTGTACCACTAGGGTACAGGCTCGTTGGCAAAATGTGTTGTATGGGTAACGAGGTATAGGGCTGGCCTGCCCACCTGCGCGCCGCACACCCCCAGCTAGGCCCAAGGTGGCCAACCCTTGGGCTTGGGCCAGTTCCCACAAAGTCGAGGGGACGAGAGGTTCGCTGACAAATGGTGCGCGTTGCCTTTGTGAGGACTCGAACCTGGAACCTCAGCGACGGGTCGCCACCGTCTTGAACCAACTCACCCAGCCCCCGCGGAAAAAACGTGTTGTATGGGTAACGAGGTATAGGGCTGGCCTGCCCACCTGCGCGCCGCACGCCCCCAGCTAGGCCCAAGGTGGCTAACCCTTGGGCTTGGGCCAGTTCCCACGGAGTCGAGGGGACGAGAGGTTCACTGACAAATGGTGCGCGTTGCCTTTGTGAGGACTCGAACCCGGAACCTCAGAGAGTCTATTAATTCATAGATGAACCAGAGGGGTGAGACAATGTGTGCCTCCTAGAGGGTTTCTAGTACTTATAGGTTGAACCATAGGGGGTAGGCTATGAGAACTACCCATAGGGTTACCTGTTTTCTTCCTGTTGTTGTTTGTCTACTTGTTTACTCTATTTGTTAGAACTATGGACTGTTGTTGCTTGTGCCTTCCTATTACTTCTTATTGTTTTATTACTGCCATGTATTCATTGACTGTTAGGCACAAATCTTTGGGTGATTGCCTACTGGGATTGTATCTCACACCCTCTTTGGGCCATGCTTTTGGGCCCAAACAGACTATGTTGTTGCAGGTTTAGATAAGGGCAAGTTCCCTTCCACTTCAGGTTCTTGATTGCACTGGAGCTGGAGAGCATGGGACCGAGCCATGTCTCGTGATGTTGAGGAGTTTATTTTGTTTTTCCTTTGCACTTTTTTCAGTTGTATTTCAGAACATTGGTTTGTTTGATGCTTTCCATAGACATATGTACCATGTTGCATCATTATTATTTTATCCATTGCTTCCGCTATTCAGTTCAGTTGTTGTATGTTTTTTATTGTTTCTACTATTGTGTCTGGTTGTTTTTCCACTGTATACTTTACCGAATGAGGGCATAGTTTCCCCACCGACTCACCAAGGCCCTTGCTTCTAGTCGGTAGCCTCTGTCATTTGGGGAAACGCGCTTGAGGTCATGTGGAGAACCGAGTATGGGGCACCAGTGGAGGGGCTCTGGATTCGGGTCGTTACAAAGTGGTATCAAAGGAGTTATTTTTTATTGATTTACTATTTGGATACTTTAGCCAGGGATAGGATGGATTCGGTACTTGGTATTAAGTTGTGCTCGGGAGTAGCTAACACGTGTACAGGTAAAATCCATACTACCTCGTTGATTACAGTTCTGGTTTTGAGATTTTATGGTTGATCTGATTTCACCTAGAGTGATTCGCATGTTTTGTGTTGTTATTTTCTTGATGATTGTGGTTCTATTTCTGTCGCAACCCAATGAGATGAGGGTATGTCATCTCATCCATCATATAGTCACTTGTATAAATCACATTCCATGCATTATTTCCATGCCATCTAGGGTGCACTAGAGATTTCATGCTGTTTTGATATACTTTTTGTAGATTATGCATGCTGTTGTGATAGATGCTTGATAGAATCTATTCTTTTATGTTAGAGAACTGTTTGTTTTGTGCTTTGTTTAAATGAACGCAAAATTTTTATTCTTGAGGTGTTATGGGCCCTCTTGAATCATAAATTGGTGGATCATGATCCTGTTTTCTCTTGTGTATGATTGTAGGAGATTCCAAGCTTTGATTCGTGGGGAGTATGGGCCCCCACGGATTGGAATTTGGCACCTCTTTACCTTGTTTTTAGGGTTTCTGGGAGTCTGTGCAGTTTCTAAGCTGTTGCCGAGAAAAAAAAACCCAGAATACACAGCGTGTACTTTTTGGATACACGCCGTGTAGTTTTCAGGCCGTGTCACTGACCGTGTAAGCAGAACACGGTATCGTGAAAGTAACTTTAGGAACACACCGTGTATGGTAGGTACACACCGTGTAGTAATGAGCCGTATACCCGGTCGTGTCACTAACAACACGGGTCAGGGAAGCTCAGGTAGAACACGCCGTGTCCATAGGGAACACACAGTGTAGTCTTGTCCAGGTACCCGGCTGTGTCACGAACAACACGGGTCGGCATTACCTTCTTTTCCACACGCCGTGTTTGTTCGGAACACACCGTGTAGTCTTGTTCAGGGACTCGGCCGTGTCACGAATGACACGGGGGCGGTGTCACCTTCGCCTATACACGCCGTGTTTGTTCGGAGCATGCCGTGTAAGGTTTAGCCGTGTAAACGGACGTGTGTTTAACAACACGGGCTGCCGAAGCCTTGTCCACTACACGCCGTGTCCTCAGGGAACACACTGTGTAGTCTCAGTTTAAGAAAACCATGTTGGTCAGCCGTGTAAGAGGCTCGGGCAGGGGAATAGTTTTTAGGTACATGACATGTGTTGGGGTCAACACGCCATGTAGTTGAGGTGTTACACAACTTGTAGGGAATGAGCACACACCCATGTCAGTGGCTTAAGAAGACACGCCGTGTAGTTTTTATACACGTCGTGTAGTCGTGTTTTGTAAACTTGTGTGTTTTCTTTCCACTATTCCTATTTATACTCTTGTGTTCTCTGTCCTTGATAACTCTGATCTAAGGTGTGCTTTTGATCTTTCAGATCTATGCCTCCGAAACGTCCTCCGGTCGTACGTCTGTCTTCAGGAAGTGATCAGACGCCAGATATGGCTGATTAGGGACTCCCTGTCGATCCTCCAGTCGGGCCAGTTTTGGCACCGGCTGTTATACCAGTTGTAAGCGCTGATGCGCAGTTCAGGGAAGGTTTTATGAGGATGATGCAGGCCTTCCATGGAGTGTCACCTCCTACCTCGACTATGGAAGACTTGACACAAGTTTTTCAGTAGTAGCATCCTCCCACATTCTCGGGGGAAGGAAGACCTCAGGCTGTAGAATCATGGAAGGAATCCATGCTGACTATCTTCGAGCATTTGGAGACGCCTCCAGAGAGGCGGTTCAAGATTGCTACATACATGCTTCGAGACTCCACCAAGAGGTGGTGGGGTGTGATCTCACAGGTGGGTCAATAGTAGGCTATGGCTTGGGAGGAGTTCCAGCGTGTGTTCTACGACTACTTCTACCCGGAGACCCTGAGGGCCGACCGAGCCTAGGAGTTCATGATCTTAGAGCACGGTACACTTTCTGTCATGGAGTATTCCTCTCGCTTCACCGAGCTGTAGCGCTTCACACCCCTCTGGGATGGAAGTGGGGTGTTCTTGGAAAGTAATTTTGAGGATGGTCTCAGGCGGGAGATCCGCTCGTAGGTGAATATCTTCCAGCTGACTTCAATCAATTCCATTGTCAACCAGGCACTGATTGCAGAGCGCAATTTGAGAGACTCTGGATCTGCGAGCCAGGGCGGTTCGGCTTCCAGAGCTAGTCTTCCTCCAGATGACAGCAAGAAGTGTCGTAGAGAGTCTACATGCGGTGATCCGAGGAAGCAAGATACATCGTCGGGCAGCCAGGTAGTATGCTACCAGTGTGGCCGGTCAGGGAACACGAGATCGCAGTGCCAGAGAGACCCCGTGGAGTGCCGATCTTGCAACAAGATGGGTCACCTTCAGCATTTCTACCAGGTTTCCTCACCAGTAGCTGGTGACCGGGGTTCTTCCATGACTCCTCATTCAGGATCATCACCACCATTTTCTCACCAGTCAGGCAACTAGAGTTCTTCTGGCCATTTGAGCTGAGGTGGAGGTCAAGGTTATGGCGGTCAGCCACCAGTCCCTCAACACCAGCAAGGAGGTTCAGCTCAGAGTGGTCATCCAGGGGCGCAGGGTCGCGGTGTGGGCCAGTCTTTCGTCGTGGAGAAGACTTATCAGGAGCAGGAACCCAGCCCTTCTACAGTTCGAGGTACGATTTTAGTAGCCTCAGTTTTATCTTCATCCCTTTTCGATACTATTTCTGCACATAGATTTATCTTTGTTACTGTCATGGAGAGCCTTGGGCTATGCATCTTTTCTTCTACCGACTCGTTTATACTAGACACACCTTTGGGGATGAGGACATCTAGTGTACGCCAGAGTAGAGAGTGTCCTCTCGATATTGCAGGGTATCGTTTCTTATGGGACCTCTATGTCCTAGAGATGACAGGCTATGATTTCATCCTCAGGATGGACTGGTTGGTTCCCTTCCAGGCATTCATCGACTATTATTACTACAGAGTGAGTTTCGTTTCACCAGAGGGTGAGTCTTTTCTTCATAGAGGTGAATGGGATGTTCAGGCAAGTTGAGCAGGACTCGAGCATCATGGTCTAGGAAAGGTGACAGCCCAGATTGCTAGTCTTTATCTGGATGATCAGGGGACTTCACAGTTGGACTTTCTTCCAGTGGTGGATCGTTTCAGGGATGTCTTTCCAGAGGAATTTTCGGGTTTTCCTCCGGAGCGTGAGGTTGACTTTTCTATTGAGCTCGTGCTAGGAGCAGCACCGGTGTCAATTCCTCCTTATAGGATGGATACACCTGAGTTTCAGGAGCTCAAGAAGCAATTGGAGGAGTTATAGGCAAAGGTTTTCATCCAACCTAGTACTTCTCCTTGGGGTTCACCTATCCTGTTTGCGAAGAAGGTAGACGGTACCCTCCGGATTTGTGTGGATTATCGGAAGCTGAACCAGCTGACGGTCAAGAACCGATATCCCTTGCTGAGAATCGATGACCTCTTTGATCAGCTTAGAGGAGCCCGGGTGTTCTCAAAGATCAATTTGAGGTCTGGCTATCATCATTTGCATGTTAGACCATCAGATATACCTCTGACAGCCTTCATGAGTAGGTATGGTCTATATGAGTATACAGTCATGTCGTTCGGTCTCACGAATACGCCTGCAGTTTTCATGGCACTGATGAACCGAGTGTTCCATCCTTACTTGGACTCCTTTGTCGTGGTCTTCGTGGACGATATCTTGGTGTACTCACACACTCGACACGACCATGCCACACATCTTGAGATCGTTCTGAGTACACTGAGAGAGCATCGGCTTTATGCTAAACTCTCGAAGTGCCACTTCTGGATGGATCAGATTCACTTCTTGGGTCACGTCATCTTAGATGCAGGAGTATCTGTGGACCCAGAGAAAGTGAGATCTGTAGTTTCTTGGGATCATCTGATGAACATCTTTGAGGTACGGAGATTCCTAGGGATGGCTAGATACTACAGACACTTCACTCGGGACTTTTCTCGTCTAGCAGCACCTTTGAAAGGTCTGACCAAGAAGGGGGAGAAGTTCTTATGGTCAGATTCTTGTGATTCATCCTTTCAGGAGCTGAAATGGAGGTTGACGTCAGCACCTATACTAGTCTTGCCAGATCCAGGAAAGAGCTACACTTTTTATTGTGATGCTTCAGGTATCGGGCTAGGATCTGTGCTTATGCAGGGAGATGGAGTCGTTGCGTATGGATCTCGGCAGTTGAGGCCACATGAGAGGAACTACCCTACGCATGATCTGGAGTTGGCAGCTGTTGTTCATGCCTTACGCTGTTGGATACACTATCTTCTAGGAGAGCACTTTGTGTTCTTCACTTACCACAAGAGTCTCAAGTATATCTTCACTCAGCGTGATCTGAATCTGAGGCAGCGCAGGTGGGTCGAGTATCTTCAGTCGTTTGATTTCGAACTTACCTATACACCAGGAAAGGGAAAAGCAGTGGAAGATGTGTTGAGCAGGAGAACTAAGGTTCAGGAAATTCAGGAGGCCAGTAGTGAGTGGTATCTCATGGCTCTATTCTTTGAGATGCATCTAGAGGTGCACGGCAGACAGGGACAGACTTTCCTTTCTTCTGTAGTTGTTACCTCTACCCTACTTGATCAGGTACGGATGAGGAAACTATTAGACTCAGAAGGCTTAGTCCTGCGGGAGGGTTTGTCAGGAGAGGACCCTCTTCCTGGATGGACAGTGGGTGAGGATGAGATCTTGCATTTCTAGGGATGTGTATGGGTTCCAGCAGGCATATGTGAGGAACTGATGTGGGATTTTCATTCCTCGGTTTGGGAAGTTCATCCTGGCGTCACCAAGATGTATTGGGATCTTCATCGCCAGTATTGGTGGCCAGGTATGAAGAAAGATGTTGCTGGTTTCATCTTGCGGTGTTCTACTTGTCAGCAAGTGAAGGCATAGCACCAGCGACCAGCAGGCCTTTTACAGTAGTTACCCATTCCAGAGTGGAAGTGGAACGATGTTGCGATGGACTTTGTGAACTGGTTGCCGAGATCGCCTCTAGGGAACGATGCTGTTTGGGTTTTCGTCGAAAGGCTCATGAAGGTTGCTCACTTCTTTCCAATCAAGGAGACCTTTAGTGTCGATGATCTGGGACGACTTTACATCCGGGAGATCGTTTGTCTGCATGGAGTTCCAGGCTCCATTGTTTCAGACAGGGATGCGCGCTTTACCTCTCGGTTCTGTCAGGGACTTCAGAAGGCTTTGGGTACACAGGTACTTTTGAGTATAGCATACCACCCCCAGACAGATGGCCAGTCCGAGTGCACGATCCAGGTGCTTGAGGATATGCTCCGAGCTTGCATCCTAGACATTGGCGGTTCTTGGGAGAAACATATTCCTCTGGTGGAGTTCTCCTACAACAATAGTTTCTAGGTGACCATTCAGATGGAACCATACGAGGCTTTGTACGGTAGGCCATGCCGATCACCCTTATGCTGGCTGGAGGCAGGAGAGGTAGCTTTGATGGGACCTTGTCTCGTTCAGGAGTCCTCAGAGGAGATAGAGCTGATTCGGAAGAGGATGGCTAGAGCACAGTCTCGACAGAAGTCTTATGCTAATCAGTGGAGACGACCTCTAGAGATCGAGGTCGGGGATCAGGTTTTCCTACGTGTCGCATCGAGGTTGGGACACAAGATGATTCAGAGGCAGGGTAAGCTTTCACCACGGTAAGTCGGGCCGTTTGAGGTATTGGAGAGAGTTGGTCCGGTTGCCTACCGGTTGCAGCTACCTCATAGGTACCGGGCTATGCATGACGTCTTCCATGTCTCTCATCTCCGACGTTACTTTTCAGACCCGTCTCATGTCTTTCAGCCTGAGGAGGTTGAACTTGAAGCGGATGCGTCGTTCGAGGAGCATCCTATCCGGATTGTTGATCGCAGTACGAAGGTTCTCCGCGGGCGGTCTGTTCCTCTTGTACGGGTTCTATGGAAGCATGGGTGTAACACCCCAAGATTTCATAGTGTTATTTCTTCAAAATAATTCAATAACTTGCACTACAAGCAACACCGAGTTCAAGCGCACCATGACTTACCAAACAAGCCGTTCAAAAGAGGTTATGAATAGTATTAACTAAATTTTAAACTTTATATAATCCTTATAATTTTAGAATTCATATTATGAGTTTCTTAGACATAATGTAAGAACAAATTCATTTTTAGTATTACACTTTTACCAACTTTTAATAGTGAACCCTTTTTAAATCCAATATTTTAAACCTTTATTTAATTTGAATAAATAAATTTACTTTTTAGAATGGGGACATCAAAAATTTACAATGAAACATCCCAATCTTCCACAGTACGCTTTCCTTTGAATAATACAGTAGCGTTTGTTGTACGCAACTTCGAGTTCTAACACACACCACAACCAATCAAACTAGCCGTTATGAATAGTAATACCTACTTTTTGAAATTTTATAAATTTTATCTCTCAAAATGAACTTTATTTTTGTATTCGGAGTATCGAATTTATCCTAAGGTGAAATTTTCGAACTTTTCGGATGACATTTATATTTTGATGAATAGTGAAAATTACTAAATTTCAATTAAAAACAACTTTTTTAATCGAAATAATTTATATTGATAAATTATGAATTTTAGTGGTTTTAAAGTATATTTAGCATATATTTTTACCATTTAATACAATGTTGGTCATTGTACATAATTTTACAATTAAACCGGACATAAACAAGTGTCAATCTTTTGATAGTTATTATCTCTTAAAAACACGCTATTTGTTTTGACGACGGGAATTAATTTTTAAATTAATTAATGCAACTAATATATTTTGAATTTGGTAAAATAGAAATAATTTTTGAATCCATAATATCAAATATAGCTTAGGCCTAATTTTTGGTATTTTTCTGGAAACTTTCATTTTTTGATGAATAGTCAAACCACTAAGTGGTAGTTAAAAAACTGAATTTTTCGTAAAACTTAATTTTACCACTTCTGTGAGTGGAATTTAGAAAATCCTAGAAACACGGTTAATATCAAGGAGTAAAATTTGGTTCAATGAGATGAAAATAATTTTTGGTGAATAGTAACTTTTTACTTTTATTTACCACAGTTAAAAGTAAATAGGGTAATTAAGGGTAAAAATGATATTAATATTACCCTAACACATGTCCTAATTCTATTGGACAAGTGTATCTCGACCAAAACAACCTTAGGAATAAAATATTATCATTTAGGTCCACTTGGATTAGATTAGGACATTTATTATTATTTAATTCAAAGAAGAGTTAAAAGAGTTAAAATCAAGATTTATTTACTAAAACATTTTTAACATAGGGTTACACATAAGATAAATTCGATTATAAATATTAATTAGAAAGCTAAAAAGATTTACAACATAATGATATTTTATTTATAATTTTTTGACATTAAATAATTTAATTTATTTATGACACAATGATGATGCAGTAATTACCATAATAGTGAAAAATTAAACTAATTGATATTATAAATACCCAAATAAATATAATTTCAGACTTTTTAAGAATTAAACTAATTTTATAGGTTAATATTACATGTTAGGAATGATTTAATTAACTTTTTTCTAAGTAATAATTCTTTTATGATTTTCAAAAAAATCAATTTTCTAAATAGTGTCAAAATTGACATAAAAGTGTTTTTAAAACAAATATTATATTATTAATTGATATTCAATTCCTAAAAATCTAAGGTTCGGCCAAGAGACTTATATAATAATATTTTTATCATTAATGGACCACTTGGGGGGTCTCTTGGATTTATATAGTAAGTTTATTAACCATATAATATAAAAATACAAAGAGATATTGTAAAAGTGAAACTAATTAACTAAGAGTTAATACTTAAAGATAAGGTTAATATAATAACCCAAACCTGTCTAAATTATATTGGTTGAGTGTTTTTAGACCCATACCCACATTAACCTTTAAATAATCCACTTTGGATCCATTAGAAACCGAATATGAATTTATTATAAAATAATATTTCTAGCTTTTCCAAAGGTTCCCCTCACCCCTCTTATAAAAGGGCACTCACCCTTCTCATTAATTCACACCTTCAAAGCCATTTTGCTCGGCCAAAATCTTCCCAAATACTCTCTCAACTTCTCTCACTTCATCCTAGAGGCCTTCCTTTAGTCATAAATCCAACCTAAGGAGCCCTTTTGATCAAATCAAAAGGAAGAACCCGAAGAAGAGGTAATGTTTTCACCACCCTCTTTCAAGTTCCTTTCTTCTTCAACTTATTATTTCTTTGTTATTACCATTATAAAATAATTAATCCAGTATCTCCTATATACTTTAATATTATTATAAATATGGTACAACCATATTCAGTATTTTATCCATCCTTTGAATGACATGTCACCATACGTGCGTACGTACGGCTTACCATCTCCACGTCGTGGTGTAATTGTTATTCAATATTTTATTATTTGGATGGGTATAATAATGATTTGTAATTCATGTAAATAATAAATATAACATGATAATTATTCTTTATACATGATATAACATCTAATTATATATTATTTTAATATCAAAATAATGATACTGTTGCTCGTGCGTACGTACGGACTACCGTCTCCACGAACGCGATGAGATTCATTCTCCATCGTATCCATTCAAGTATAATTATCATTTTATGATTTAAAAATAATGTTTAAGAACTTGATATCATTATGGATATGAATAAGATACAACCTATCCATGACAAACACGGCTTACGTAACAAAACATATAAAAGAAAATGAGTAAGTTAACACCCGAAACAACGATAATACTAAGATATTATTAACAAATCAATGTTAAAAGATCATATATGATATCATATTAATGTATATGATTCTTGTATAATTTAATAACAATTATTTCACCATTATACAGTAGTTTAACCTACCCTAAACCAAGGAAAAGTACAAGGTAAGGGTTATTTCACAATCTCTTCATTATCCGAGGTTGTTTATATGAAATTATCTACTGGGGCCTCTTTATCATCCACATCCATGTTTATTGAAAGTGTATTTCAAAACATTCTTACTATTTTACAGAATATGGGTTAAAGTCATTTATACCCTTGTTTGACTTTTTATAAGATGTTTATAAAGGAATCTTTCTGTCGTTTTCCAAGCAAGGTCCTTTTTAACCTTTTCGACAGAATTAAGGTAAGAATGTCTTTTTTTTAACTTATATGGAGGGTGCGGCTATTTTCTGCCGTTATAAAATTTTCAAATCTTCCCTTACAAGTTATAAGGATATTTTCAAAGTAAATGCTTTATTTTATAGTTATGTGACTTTTAAATGATTTCAAAATGAATATTTTAAGAATTTATGAAAGGTTCTCTATCAAAATCATAATTTTAAATGTTTTAAAGATTTATCTTTCAAAATATTTTTAATTAATGTCCATGTTTTCAAAATGATTTTAAGGATTTATTTATATGGGATGAATTTTTTGAAATGATATTTCTTTTCAAAAGTTTTGAAGTGGTGTGGGACACTTTGATTCAAAAAATCTCTTTTAAATTACTTCCTTAATAAATGTGTGACTTTTAAATGATTTCAAAAAAAGATATATTTCTCTCAAATAGTTTTGATTTCATCTATGTCAACATCCGTTGATGGATTTTAAGTTTATTTGAAGTTGATTTATTATGATACAAAACTTCCATATTGTTTTGAAGTTTTTGTGATGTGTTTGACTATGGATGTGTTATTCTTACACCATTCGTGGTTTATGGATAAAGTATTTACATTTGGTATACTAGTTTTAATACGAATGTTTATGTTATGTTTGAACCTTTTCATATGGTAATGCATTGGACTTAATATGTGACGGGTTGATCCCGTTATAGCTCCTCGATGCATCAGTAGGTCTCATGAGACAAACTAGTGTCTTGGCACAAGGCCTTGACAAAATCTTATTTGTAGTCTTGGAACGAGGCCTTGGCTATGTGGTTATGATAGTCTGGCAATATGCATTCCATCATTATGAAAGTGGTTATTGATATTGCATGTGATTATTCGATTATTAGAATATCCATGTGAATAATTAAATGGAATTATTTCATTTTATCTTTGCCATACTATATTGAAGTTCATGTTTAAAAGGATTTTGTTTTAGTTATACATTTCCTTAAATGTTTATTCTTATTTATGAAAGTTTCCTCTATATTGTTATCCTTACTGGGAATTTGAGCTCACCCCTTTTCTATGTTTTATTTTTCCCAGGATGTGAAGAAGTAATTTATGAATGACCTACAGGGATAGTATGAGGGGATAAAAGTGTGGACTATGGAGACTATATTTTTGTAGTTTTCATTTTATGTTGTAATGTAAAACTTTATGAATATATCTAGTGTTTCCAAGGCTACTAAACTAATCGGTCTTTCGAGATTTGATCTTTCTTGTGATCATGCCAATGTTATGTAATAATTCACTGACTCTGGGTAACTAGGGTCAGGGAGTTACAGTTGGTATCAGAGGGAGGTTTAGTACAAACCTTGGAAGCTAGATTTAGATAAACTCTGATTAGATCTCATAGACCTAAGATGAACTTTGAGGATTAGTATAGAATAAATTCCTAGAATTTTGGTATTGTATAGTTTTTGTGTGTTTTCCGAGCAATAAATCCATGTCTGGATATGAGCAGGTAGAGGCGGCTCTTGCACAGATGTATCTAGGGGTAAAACCTGAAAAACCCACTTTGAGCTGGACTTGAACGGGAACTGGTGCACGACAACGGGCCTTGCTGCACTCTTGGTTACGACACTCCCGGGGGATATGCTTAGGATAATTCTCATTTTCTTTACAACCCATTATGAAGGGTTTATGAGTATATACTTCCTCAAAGGATACATTTTTATGATTATGGATTATATCCATAAACTATTTAATTTATGTTATGTGTTTTAAAAGTTTGGGATTAGGTATTGTTATTCATAAACTAATCTAGTGTATGCCATTGTTTAGAAATGGAGCCCAGTAGAAGGAATGAGAACTCTAGTAATGCACATGATCCAAAGAGAAAGAAGGATCATATCTTTCATGGTCTTAAGCCAGAATTTATAAGAGAAATAGTCTCCCATGTATTATCATCATATGAAGAAATAATATCATGTGTTGATAAGATAAGTAAAGAGTTTACTGAGTCCTATGGATTTGAATGGAAGCAATAGAAGAAAAGGATAGAAGAGAGAAAGATGGATAAAGGGAAGATGGAAAAGAAGAATTTTCCCATATGTGATAATTGTGGGAAGAAACACCCTGGAACTTTCCTGAAAGGAATGGGAGTTTGTTATAAGTGTGGAGGAAAAGGGCACAAAGTACGTGACTGAAAGGGTAAGAAAATGGTTTCAAATGTACAATGCATCATTTTCAAGGAGTTTGGACACTATGTGAACCTATTTCCCAGTCATCAGACTATGCCGCAAATGATGCTATTGGATAATAATCAAGTTATGATACTACCACAGATGAAGAGGAATGATTAGAGTTCTTATGTTGATTATGTCATTTGAGTGTTGTATCAACAATGCACTTGTTATAATAATTATGGAGTATATAAGGATTGTACTGCAGTACTATTTCATTAAGGACTTGAGATTGTGTGGAACAAAAAAAAGTGACTCAATAGAAGGTTAAATTTTTGGAAAATATATGGTTGAGAGAAAGATAAACCATAATATGGTTCTGATACCGAGGTAGTGATTTTAGAATAATACATGATTGATTTGGATAAATTATATTGGATATTATTGACTACCTTGAAATTGATTAATGATCTGTATATTCCATCATTGTTGGGGTTTACAACATTTTTGGATTGAAGGAGTATATCTATTATTCTTTAAGGAATAAGGGATCATGAATGTAATCAATAAGGTTTTATGGTAATTCAGTATGTTGCAGTGTTTTAAAATAATACATGATGAAGGTGTTCACATGTTATTACACGGAAAAAAGGATCTTCATTGTGTTTACCTTCCTTATAAATTTTTGACTGAAGTATTTTTTATAGTTCTTGTTTGGATTATTTTGGATTTCCATAAAAGGACAACCCGGAGGTCGGGCGGCAACTCATCGCGTCTAGAAAGGCCGCGAGACTTGAACCCACAACCGAAGGGCGACAAGGGTGTATCACCTACCACTGACCCACGTGATGTCCTGGATTGAATAATGTCGTTTTTTTTTAATAGTTCTGCTAGATGAATTAAAAATTCATTTTTTTAACCCTATACGAATACGATAAATAGGATATTATTTTTAAGTTCTATTATCTTTTAGAGTGAAAGATGAGTTTGTGGTAGAACATAGTTAAAGGATGAGACTCTACTTGTCAAGTATATATTTTTCTTCTTCTCTTATTCAATGAAGAAATTAATTCTTATACTTTAGTGAAGGGATCTTAAAACAAAAAAATGTGTTATCCTAATACCATATGTTTTTCTGAACCGATGGTATTTTAAATCATCATAGATTGATGAATTTAAGGCCCTCAATTTTACACTTGTTTGTGATTGATGACCTCAATCACTACCTATAAATATTTACGTTTTTCCTCCAATTATATATCTCTAATTGCCACCAATGTTCTCCGAATAGAGATCATAATTTGGTGGTGACCCTTTCATTTCTCTTTTCCTCTTATTAAGACTAAATTTTATTAACCCAATTTCCGATGTGGGTTTTTCCACAAAGATATTTTCTATATTCAACCTTTTATTTTCGTAGAACAATTTCAAATTTCGAGGACGCAATTTATTGAAGGAGGGGAGAATGTAACACCCCAAGATTTCATAGTGTGTTATTTCTTCAAAATAATTCAATAACTTGCACTACATGCAACACCGAGTTCAAGCGCACCATGACTTACCAAACAAGCCGTTCAAAAGAGGCTATGAATAGTATTAACTAAATTTTAAACTTTATATAATCCTTATAATTTTATAATCCATACTATGAGTTTCTTAGACATAATGTAAGAACAAATTCATTTTCAGTATTACACTTTTACCAACTTTTAATAGTGAACCCTTTTTAAATCCAATATTTTAAACTTTTATTCAATTTGACTAAATAAATTTACTTTTTAGAATGGGGACATCAAAAATTTACAATGAAACATCCCAAGCTTCCACAGTACGCTTTCCTTTGAATAATGCAATAGCGTGTGTTGTACGCAACTTCGAGTTCTAACACACACCACAACCAATCAAACTAGCCGTTATGAATAGTAATACCTACTTTTTGAAATTTTATAAATTTTGTCTCTCAAAATGGACTTCATTTTTTTATTCGGAGTATCGAATTTATCCTAAGGTGAAATTTTGGAACTTTTCGGATAACATTTATATTTTGATGAATAGTGAAAATTACTAAATTTTAATTAAAAAAAACTTTTTTAATCGAAATAATTTATATTGATAAATTATGAATTTGAGTGGTTTTAAAGTATATTTAGAATATATTTTTACCATTTAATAAAATTTTGGTCATTGTACATAATTTCACAATTAAACCGGACATAAACAAGTGTCAATCTTTTGATAGTTATTATCTCTTTAAAACACGCTATTTGTTTTGATGACGGGAATTAATTTTTAACTTAATTAATGCAACTAATATGTTTTGAATTTGGTAAAATATACATCATTTTTGAATTCATAATATCAAATATATCTTAGGCCTAATTTTTGGTATTTTTCTGGAAACTTTCATTTTTTGATGAATAGTGAAACAACTAAGTGGTTGTTAAAAAACTGAATTTTTCATAAAACTTAATCTTTCCGCTTCTGTGAGTGGAATTTTGAAAATCCGAGAGACACGGTTAATATCAAGGAGTAAAATTTGGTTCAATGAGATGAAAATAATTTTTGGTGAATAGTAACTTTTTACTTTTATTTACCACGGTTAAAAGTAAATAGGGTAATTAAGGGTAAAAATGATATTAATATTACCCTAACACATGTCCTAATTCTATTGGACAAGTGTATCTCGACCAAAAACAACCTTAGGAATAAAATATTATCATTTAGGTCCACTTGGATTAGATTAGGACATTTATTATTATTTAATTCAAAGAAGAGTTAAAAGAGTTAAAATCAAGATTTATTTACTAAACCATTTTTAACATAGGGTTAAAAATAATATAAATTAGATTATAAATATTCATTAGAAAGCTTAAAATATTTCCAACATAATGATATTTTATTTATAATTTTTAGACATTATATAATTTAATTTATTTATGACACAATGATGATGCAGTAATTACCATAATAGTGAAAATTTAAACTAATTGATATTATAAATACCCAAATAAATATAATTTGAGACTTTTTATGAATTAAACTAATTTTATAGGTTAATATGAAATGTTAGGAATGATTTAATTAACTTTTTTCTAAGTAATAATTCTTTTATGATTTTAAAAAAATCAATTTTCCAAATAGTGTCAAAATTGACAAACAAGTGTTTTTAAAACAAATATTATATTATTAATTGATATTCAATTCCTAAAAATATAAGGTTCCGCCAAGAGACTTATATAATAATAGGTGTATCATTAATTAACCACTTGGGGGTATCTTGGATGTATATAGTAAGTTTATTAACCATATAATATAAAAATACAAAGAGACATTGTAAAAGTGAAACTAATTAACTAAGAGTTAATACTTAAAGATAAGGTTAATATAATAACCCAAACCTTTATAAATTCTATTGTTTGAGTGGTTTTAGACCCATACCCATATTAACCTTTAAATAATCCACTTTGGAGCCATTAGAAACCGAATAAGAATTTATTATAAAATAATATTTCTAGATTTTCCAAAGGTACCCCTCACCCCTCTTATAAAAGTAAACTCCCCCTTCTCATTAATTCACACCTTCAAATCCATTTGGCTCAGCCAAACTCTTCCCAAATACTCTCTAAAATTCACTCACTTAATCCTAGAGGCATTCCTTTAGTCATAAAGCCAACCTAAGGAGCCCTTTTGATCAAATCAAAAGGAAGAACCCGAAGAAGAGGTAATGTTTTCACCACCCTCTTTCAAGTTCCTTTCTTCTTCAACTTCTTCTTTATTTGTTATTCCCATTATAAAATAATGAATTCAGTATCTCATATATACTGTAATATTATTATAAATATGGTACAACCATATTCAGTATTCTATCCATCCTTTGAATGACATGTCACCATACGTGCGTACGTACGGCTTACCGTCTCCATGTCATGGTGTAAATGTTATTCAATATATTATTATTTGGATGGGTATAATAATGATTTTTAATTCATTTAAATAATAAATATAACATGATAATGATTCTATATATATGATATATCATCCAATTATATATTATTTTAATATCAAAAGAATGATATTGTCGCTCGTGCATACATACGGACTACTGTCTCCACGAACGCGATGAGATTCATTCTCCATCATATCCATTCATGTATAATTATCATTTGATTATTTAAAAATAATGTTTAATAACTTGATATCATTATTTATATGAATAATATACAACCTATCCATGAGAAACATGGATTACGTAACAAAACATATAAAATAAAATGAGTAAGTTAACACCCGAAACAACGATAATACTAAGATATTATTAACAAATAAATGTTAAAAGATCATATATGATATCATATTAATGCATATTATTATTGTATAATTTAATAACAATTATTTCACCATTATACAGGAGGTTAACCTACCCTCAACCAAGGAAAATTACAAGGTAAGGTTTATTTCACAATCTCTTCATTATCCGAGGTTGTTTATACGAAATTATCTATTGGGACCTCTTTATCATCCACATCCGTGTTTCTTGAAAGTTTATTTCAAAACATTATTAATATTTTAAATAATATGGGTTAAATTCATTTATACCCTTGTTTGACTTTTTATAATATGTCTATAAAGGAATCTTTTCGTCGTTTTCCAAACAAGGTCCTTTTTAACCTTTTCGACAGAGTTAAGGTAAGAATGTCTTTTTTTAACTTATACGGCGGGTGCGGCTATTTTCCACCGTTATAAAATTTTAAAAGCTTACCTTACAAGCTTATAAGGATATTTTCAAATTAAATGTTTTATTTTATAATTATGTGACTTTTAAATGATTTCAAAATGAATATTTTAAGAATTTCTAAAAGGTACTCTTTATCAAAATTGGAATTTTAAATGTTTTAAAGATTTATCTTTATAAATATTTTTAATTAATGTCCATGTTTTCAAAATGATTTTAAGGATTTATTTATATGTACATGAATGTTTTTAAATGATATTTCTTTTAAAAAGTTTCTAAGTGGTATGGGACACTTTGATTCAAAAATCTCTTTTAAATTACTTCCTTAATAAATGTGTGACTTTTAAATGATTTCAAAAAAAATAGATATTTCTCTCAAATAGTTTTGATTTCATAAATGTCAACATCCGTTGATGGATTTTAAGTTTATTTGAAGTTGATTTATTATGATACAAAACTTCCATATTGTTTTGAAGTTTTTGTGATGTGTTTGACTGTGGATGTGTTATTCTTACACCATTCGTGGTTTATGGATGAAGTATTTACATTTCGTATACTAGTTTTAATACGAATGTTTATGTTATGTTTGAACCTTTTCATATGGGAATGCATTGGACTTAATATGTGACGGGTGGAGCCCTCTATAGCTCCTCGATGCGTCAGTAGGTCTCATGAGACAAACTAGTGTCTTGGCATAAGGCCTTGACAAAATCTTATTTGTAGTCTTGGCACGAGGCCTTGGCTATGTGGTTATGATAGTCTGGAATTATGCATTCCATCATTATGAAAGTGGTTATTGATATTTCATGTGATTATTTGATTAGTATAATATCCATGTGAATAAGTAAATGGAATTATTTCATTTTATCTTTTCCATACTATGTTGAAGTTCCAGTTTAAAATGATTTTGTTTTAGTTATACATTGCCTTAAATGTTTATTCTTATTTATGAAAGTTTCCGCTATATTGTTATCCTTACTGGGAATTTGAGATCACCCCTTTTCTATGTTTTATTTTTCCCAGGATGTGAAGAAGTAATTTATGAATGACCTGCAGGGATAGTATGAGGGGATAAGAGTGTGGACTATGGAGACTATATTGTTGTAGTTTTCATTTTATATTGTAATGTAAAACTTTATGAATATATCTAGTGTTTCCAAGGCTACTAAACTAATCGGTCTTTCGAGATTTGATCTTTCTTGTGATCATGCCAATGTTATGTAATAATGTACCGACTCTAGGTAACTGGGGTCGGGGCGTTACAATGGGCGAGTACAGGACAAGACCTGGGAGAGGGAGGCTGATGTACGATCAGAGTGGCCGGAGCTGTTCGGGGTTTCTTCTTCTCCGCCTCATTAGGAAAATTCGGGGACGAATTTATTTAAGGGGGGAAGTTTGTAAGATCCCAAATCTTCGTTTCAAGTATGTTTTTCCTTTTTGTAGAGTTTTTAAGAAAAATGAACTTTCTGGAAATTTTCGAAGTACACGCCGTGTACTTTCTGAGTACACGCCGTGTACTCTTCTCTGGCTTGAAGACGTGTGCTGGTCATGCCCGGGCCACACACACGGTGTGTAGGGGTGACGTGGAGGCTGATTTTGGCAGAGTACGGAAAAGACCCAGTACACGTCGTGTACTTTAAAAATACACGTCGTGTACTTTTCTTTTTTTTCACTAAACGGACCGGGGTCACGCCTGACGCACAGAAACACCTCTTTCTAGGTCTCGTTCATCCGAGAGCGACCCGTACGGCCGGATCTTCGATGAGCTCCAATCTCCTCGTCTGTTCTCTGATTCGAGCACAGTCGATTGCATTGGAATCGCAGCGGTAAGATCTTCCTTCTGCTTGAGCTTCATCTTCTGATTCCTATTCGTTTTCAAGTTATCGTAGGTTGAGATTTTTGTGCATTTTCTCAGATCTACGACATTATAAGTGGAATCAATCACCGTGGTTCACGTATATCAGTCTCCTAGGATCGAGGTAGGTGGTTTGTGCCTTTTTGTTGAATATCGATGAGTATTTTGTGCAAATTCCACAAATTCCATTGGGCGGGGAATTGTGGGTTTTCTATTTTGCCCCTGCTGTTTGCCTGCTTTGCTTGATTGCTATAGTAGAGGTTTATGCTTGTGAATAGAGTAATTTATTTTGTGCTCAGGTTTCTTTCCATGCTTGTTGTACTATTTAGAATTTCTAGGTTCCATGCCTAGTTTTAGGATAGTGGAACTGTTTCTTTATTATTGTTGTTGATCCTTAGACTGATAGACAAGTAGTTATTGAGGTTTACTTGGACGTTGCATGCACACTGATCATGTTAGTTCCACACAGGACTGTGAGAACCTAGTGTAGTAGACCAAAGGGGGAATTGACATAAGGGATTCTCCATAGTGTCTTTTAATACGATTCAAGACCACAGGGGGAATTGACGATGAGTGCTTCCCCAGAGAGTCTGTAGTTCCTCGATGTGGGCCATAGGTGGAATGAGACATTGAGTGCTTCCCCAGAGAGCCTTTAGTACGATACGAGACTATAGGGGGAACTGACTGTGAGTGATTCCTCATAGGGTCTATTAATTCATAGCTTAACTAGAGGGGTGAGACTGTGTGTGCCTCCTAGAGGGTTGCTAGTACTTATAGGTTGAACCATAGGGGTTAGGTTGTGAGAGATACCCATAGGGTTACCTGTTTTCTTCCTGTTGTGGGTTGTCTACTTGTGTACTTTATTTGTTAGAACTGTGGACTGTTGCTGCTTGTGCCTTCCTGTTACTGCTTATTGTTTTATTACTTCCATGTATTCATTGAATCTTAGGCACAAATCTTTGGGTGATTGCCTACTAGGATTGTATCTCACACCCTGTTTGGGCCATGCTTTTGGGCCCAAACAGACTATGTTGTTGTAGGTGTAGATAAGGTCAAGTGCCCTTCCACTTCAGGTTCTTGATTGCACTGGAGCTGGAGAGCATGGGACCGAGCCGTGGCTCGCGATGTTGAGGAGTTTATTTTTTTTTCCTTTGCACTTTGTTTTTTAGTTGTATTTCATCACCTTGGTTTGTTTGCTGCTTTCCATGGACATATGTACCATGTTACATCATTATTATTTTATCCATTTCTTCCGCTATTCAGTTCAGTTGTTGTATGCTGTTTATTGTTTCTGCTATTGTTTCTGGTTGTTTTTTCGATGTATACTTTACCGAATGAGGGTATAGTTTCCCCACCAACTCACCAAGGCCCTCGCTGCTAGTCGGCAGCCTCTGGCGTTTGGGGAAACTCACTTGAGGTAATGTGGGGAACCGGGTATTGGGAACTAGTGGAGGGGATCCGGATTCGGGTCGTTACATATAGGCTACTCATGGGCCAAAATCTTAGTCCAAATGAAGGAGATATGAGAGATATAAGTTTCCTCAAAAAAGGAAGTGGGGGTACATTGCATGTAAGGGGACCCACATAGTGTGTGGTACCACCCTTATTCCTAATTATTTCCCTAAAAATACATGGATTACTACCCATGTATCCTTACACAACTTTATAAGGGACTACATGGAATTCCTCATCCACCTGGGGTCCTACCTGTGCCCCTGGTCATGTCTGTGTAAACTTTCTTGTGCTCGTGTAATCTGGTACATGGTGTGTCCTCCCACACGGGTTCCTACCCTTGTGCTTCTTCCACACATACTATCAACCTAGGGAGTTTTATATGGAATATAACCCATACACATGATGTGTGATCCTTAATTTTTTCAAAACCCTAGTGTTGTAGCCATAGGGGTACGATATGGCATGTGTTCTTCCCAATACGCACCCTGTAGTCGGGTTTTTCACAAAAAGTTAGATCTACTTTTTACAATCTATATATGTGAGAACCAATTCTAATATCACCTCTAGTATTCCCTAAATCAAAGGTAAACACCACCGTCCCTCATTTTTATCCCTCTGGTGGACAGAAAATGAAGTTTCGATTCACCCATACAAAGCTCGTGTGCTGTCGTCGCCCATGGCACCTCCCATCACCTCACTAAATCTTCAAATCTATAGTAGAATCACCCATATCCCAAAATCCATTTGAATCCATCCTTGATTCATCAATTTTTTCATCTCATGTGAATCCATGGTGAATATTAGGGTCCAATCATGCTCGTAATCGCACAACAATGTCAAACTGTGGCCCTATAGGCCAACAGTGAAGAACGAGAAGAAGGGTTGGAAGAAAAGAATAATCAAAAAGGTTAATCAATTGTTGGACAATATTTCTTGAACAACGAATCTAAATTGGGTAATTTTGGGTGAGAAACATGTAATATTGGGGATAAACAAATCAAATAATTGATTTATTTTGAAATGGGATCATGTGAGGTTTTTAAGAATCATAGATAAAAAATAGATTGAAAATTTAAGATTAAATAGTTTAATAAGGGAGCTCAAAAACCACAATTGATGATTCCAACCTCAATATTGGATTGTTTTTTGATGAATAATGTGCTCTCCAATGAATGATGAAGATTCGTTTTTTTTTCGTTGCATCTTGATTCACCTTGATCTAGAGGCTCATTATCATCTGATCTCAATTCACCAATGATAGAAAGTGGTGGAACCTCCTCTAAATGATCCTAGGGTAATGTATATAACCTTGTAGATCTACCATAACAGCGTACTTATAGAGGAAATAGAATTAGGTCATTTAATTTAAAATAAAAAAAATTAATTATTTATTTTAATTAAACATACCTACCAACGGTTGTTTTATTTGAACTTCCCACTCCTACCCATTTTAGGTCATTCTTAGGGTAAACCTCATGTTTTGGATTCAACCGTGATCTCATATTTTTAATAAGATACTCTGTTTATGATACATTACATTTTCTTTAAGAAACTATGTACACATCATATAAAATATATTTAATATTTTTTAAAAATTAATTATGGGCACACCAGGCCTCCGAATTGTGTGTCGTCTTAGTGGATGGATCTAAAAATATTTTTAGATATATTTAAAAGTATTAAAATGAAAAAATGTAATTTTTAAATTATTCTCTCCTTTAATATTTTCATCCTCAAAAATAAAAAAACAAAACAAAAATATCAGTATACTAAGATCACATTTGGCTCTCCCATTATTAGGAGCTCTCCTGTATGCTCTTGTGCTTCCACAACACGTGAACCAAGGGGATGGTCCATCCATGCAAAGTCCCCTCCTGCAAATCCTCAATTGCCACTAGGTTCTCCATAAAAGTGGCTATATCCTCGATGTCCATCTCTCCCCAGTCAATAACATGTGTGAGGTCATGTACATATCTCCTCAACTGTGACACATGGAAGACATCATGAACCTGCTCTAACTGTGGGGGTAGGTTGAGGTGGTAAGAAACCTCAACAACCCTTTGTAAGATCTTTAATTTTCAGATGAACCTCGGGGATAGATTTCCTCACCATCCAAATCTCTAAAACCCACATCATGGGGAGACTCTCAAGAAAATGTGGTCTCCCTACTCGAACTATAAGGTCCTAAGACATCGATTTGTGTAATATTTCTACCTACTTTGGGATTTCCTCATCTTCTCGTGGATGACCTAGACCTTCTCTATCGTCGCATGTACCATCTCTAGCCCAAAAAGATTTGCCTCACCAATCTTGATCCAATATAAGGATGACCTATAGGGTCTCTCGTACAGGGCCTTGAAAGGTGTCATGATGTTAGTAGAGTGGTATCTATTATTGTATGAAATCTCTACCAAATTCATGTGATCCTCCCAGATCTAGCCGAAGTCTAACATGAAATCCCTCAGCATATCCTCTAGCACTAATCTAGTGTGCTCAGTCTTCCCATCTATCTAGGGGTGAAAGGCTATACTCGTCCTCATTTGGGTCCTAAATTCCTCATGTAGGCCTCCCTGCAACCTTGGTGTGAACCATGCATCATGGTCAGAGACAATATTCAAGGTAACCCCATGAAGGTGAATGATATCTCGTATATAAAATTTCCCCAAACTCTCCACTGAACTCTATTCCTTGATAGCAAGTAAGTGTGTCAACTTTATGATTAGGTCAACTATCACCTAGATGGTGTCATGTCCTCTCACTATTAGTCGAAGACCTATCACAAATTTCATGGATATTCCCTCTCATTTACAATTTGGAATATCAAGGGGTTGAAAAAAACCTACAGAAACCTTGTGCACATCCTTCACCTACTCACAGGTGAGACACAAAGAGATGAACTCAGCCATGCTCCATCTCATAACAGCCCATAAGAACTACTACTAAAGGTCTCTGTACATATTCCCAACACTTGTATGTATAGCCAAAGGATATGTGTTAAAATCACTTTTCACCTCCTCCTGCATCATGACTGGGACCACCGTCAATCCCTAGAAAATGATGACATGATTCCATCCTTCAAATAATCCATCTTGTGAATCTTATGATTATATCTAATCATGTAAGACCTCATAGTCGATGTCTCTCAACTGGGAATATCTCACACACTGACGGAGAGGAGGATTCAACACTGTCGACTAAAGAAAAGTTACACCCTCATGCTCAACTAGGGTTATTTACAAGGAATATAACTACTCAGATGCCTCCTTTACCAAACAAGCATAGGAATTCCTACTGGCATCTACCACCACATTTCCCTTCTCAGGAGTATAGACTATCTCAAAGTCATAGTCCTATTGGAACTCCAACCAGTGCCTCTGTCTCAAGTTTAAGTATCTCTACATGAATACATAACTGAGGATATGATGGTCTGAGTAAACAATAAAGATATCTCCTAAAAGATTGTGCCTCCACATATTCAGAGCAAAGACTACCAGTGTCAGCTCTAGGTTATGAGTCACATATTTTTTCTCATGGGGACTCAAATTCCTCGACCCATATGTGATAATTTCCTATCTATGCATCAACACGTAGTTGATACTAGCTCCTGAGGCATCATAATACACTATATACTCCACACCCTCCCCCAATAGTATCAAAATAGGAGCACTCTCCAGCCTCATCCTTAACTCCTCAAAGGATCTCTGGCACTAGTCAATCTAGGTAAATAGATGCCCTTTCTGTGTCAAGGTGGTTAAATGGGATTTAATCCTAGAGAAGACTTATATTAACCTCTGGTAGTACCCCTCCATGCTAAGAAAACTCTATACCTTTGACAAACTCTTGGGTGGATCCCAAGAAAGAACTACATAAATATTCTCTAGTTCCATAGCTAATCCATTCTTAGAAATGACATTCCCCAGAAATTGAACCTAATAGATCCAAAATTGGAACTTTAAGAGCTTACCATAAAGTTTGTGCTCCTGAAGAAAATCTAGGACCATTCTCAAGTGATCTTCATGCTTCTCCTCTGACGCAAAGTATATGAGTATATCTTCAATGAAGATAAAAACAAATTGGTCCAACTATGGCTGGAAAATATGGTTCATCAAAGGCATAAACAAAGAGGGGTTATTCATCACACCAAAAGGAATCACCAGGAATTCATACTTTATATACCAAAATCGTAATTTTAGCTTCATAATATCAGTGTCGTGAACTCTCAATTAGTGTTATTCGGATCTGAGATCGATATTCAATAACCATATCATGCCTTGAAACTGATCAAAGAGTTCATTAATCCTATTCAAGGGGTAATTTTTCTTTATCATGGCCTAGTTTAGGTAGAAATAATCTACACAAATATTCAATCTCCCATTCACATTTTTCACAAACAACACTGAAGCTTCCCATGGGGACACATTGGGTATGATAAAACCCTTCTCTTAAAGGTCCTGTAACTAAAACTGCAAATCCCATAGCTTAGTAGGGGTCATGAAATATTCTTCATAAGATATCGGAGTGGTCCCAAGATACAATTTGATGAAAAACACCATCTCTCACATCATAGGTAGTCTTGAAATTTCCTCGCGGAAGTCATCCATAAAATCCTCCATGATTGAAGGAATTTAGATGCCTAAAGAGCATGTTGCACCAAGGAGTGAACTTTCCAACTAATGGGTAATGGGATTCATCCTCCTCACAAAACCCACTTACCCTGCCATGATATCTCTCTCACACACAAAGTATAATATTTTCCCATTAGTTTAAAGGCATCTAACTCATCTAGGGTGGTAATAAATATGGGATCAGACCATGGAAAACCAATCCAAACACAAGATGGTGTCATAAGGTTCTATCATGATGACCAAAAGGTCCCATGAGAAACTCTCTCCACCAAGAGATAGCTCGCACTACTTGTAGATAAAATATATAGAATAAGTGTTCCCCATAGGAACCTCAAGACAAAGATGTTAGGCTAAATCCTCAACTGGGAGCTCCATCCCTCGCACCATGAGTAAATAGATGAGGTAATGACTCACACCTATGTCTAATAATATTAAAAAAAGAGTATAATAAATATAGATCATACCACTAATCATCTCATGTACCTTTAGGGCATACGTATTCATAGCTTACAGCTATCCACGGCCCCAACTGCCATCTCCCTAAGTCTGACATGGTCCACTTAGTAGTGGTGGTGGAAGGATATCATAGTGTTTCCACCACCCATAACTCTTCCTCCTAAACATTAACATTCTCCTATGCTAGTTTTGCCTCCCTGGGGGCACCCTAACCTCACCTGGGAGATCCGTGATCTTGACACTACCTCTGTCATGTAATTCCATCTTCTATTAGCCAAACCTCCTTAGTATGTCAGGTCGATCAATCATGCACCATGTAACCTCACCCATCACATGCATAGAACCACCCTTCAGGTTTCCCTGGTCCTTTGCATGGTCCTAGGGTTGCATGACCATGTGTTTGAGTCTGGTTATAAAGAGGTATACTACGTTGAGATCCTAGTGTCTGGTGCCATATAGCTGCTTCAAATGACTCATCCCCATGACGCCAACTGCCATATTAAGCTATAGGAAACCCCTCTAATAGAAAAATATATATCACAAGTGCCTACTCCAATAACCCGACATATTTAGGAATGTACAGGGGTACTAAACTATCACAGATATATCTGTGGAGACCTTGCTCAAACTTATGCGCCCATAAGTATCCATCTCGAATCATATCGAGGAAGTACCATGCATGGTTTTTGGACCTTGAGGCATACTCAAAAAATTTAATCCCTCCATGTTTCAGCTACATAATATTCTAAATCTAAAATGAGTGAAAGAGTGAGGGGTATTACTCCTCATGAAATAGCTACTGGAAGTCAATCCGTGAGAGTTATGACTCGTAATGAATATATATAACTAGAATCCACTAGCACTGATATGATCCATGGAAAAGGTTGGTTTCCATCATAACCACCTGATCATTTGGTGTATGGATAAACTTAAAAATATGGATCACTGACTCTAGACAATCCTCCACTTCCTGGGGACCTGGTTCACCATGGAACCTCAAAGGCCTCTGGTACTGGAACTCACAGAGTCTACTAATCCTATGCTCATACTTATCCTACTTTGTTGGTATGATCTATTTCTTGATAGGTGTGAGTGATACTACATGTCCACTTGGAAGAATAATCTCGTGGGATGGCCCCTAAATTAAGGCCTCATCACTCATCAAATAATCATTAGGATCTAGAATTGGAAACCTAACTGGTTGTCATTGCGGAGGCATCCTAAAAATTTAATCAAGATGTACCATAGTTAGATAAGAATATATATATGCGGAGCTGACTCAATAAGTAAAATAAAATACTCAATCAAATATGATTCATGTATAAATGTTTCATGAAACCAATGTCTTAGTATGATGAGTTGAAAAATAGGGGTTCAGAGTTCTGATGTATGTATATGTTGTCCACCACACCAATACTGGGTTCCCTAGCTTGAGAGCCACACTCAAGACACTTTGACATTGTTTCCCTAAGTCCCAACCAAATCCTCATAAGGGGACTACTCCAAACACCATCCCAAGAAATAAACCACCTTTGATATCAATCTTTCATGACCTAGCCGAATGGTTCTCAATCCATAACTACCCCAAGCCTACCTCCATAGTCCAGGGGATAGCAACATGTGTCAATAGACATAACTAATATGGGAGGCATTTTCCTAGTGTACCTGAATTTATGCACCCAACCATGTCCATATAGAATTTCAAAGGAATAATAATAAAATATGCAACATATAGGGAATAAACCAATGCATGTAAAACCTCTAGGGAATACAATATTACAACATCATAAACTAAAAGTAAAAAATCGGAAAATACACACCCAAATAAAAAGATGTACTAACCTGAAAATAATAGTAAATTAAGTTTTGATAGATCCCAGCTTTGAATCTCCAAGATTCAACCACCATACATAGTCAATGCATTGTGGTATTCTTATGCTCATATGTAATCATCGTTGACCAATTTTTTATTTTTATAAGAGATGAAAAGTGAGGTAAAATACCATACATTGGTGAGTATATACATGCCCAATAGGATGAATCAAAAGCTAAAGGTGGGTAGTAAGAGAAAAAATAGTAATATATAGATCAACCACAATAATAGAGTAACAAAATCCAGCAACATGGATAAAGATATATATATATATTCTCAATGAAAGAATCCCAAATGAGAGATAAAGGGGATCTTTATCTCACAACCCATCCTAGGAAAAGAGATCCAATAGTTCCAAAGGTCTATCAATGATACTCAACATCTTGTGCATCTTTTCATAAGAAGCATCTATGTGGAGCCACGCCTCACCACTATTCCACACATTCGAGGGGCCACAGTCTCCAAATAGAGGACATGTGCCCTATTCCATCATGGGGGTACCACTCCGTGGATAAAGGACCTGCACTCTAGTGCATCAGGGGGGTACCACATAGTGTAAGGAGGACCCACATCATATCTAGTAGTGGGTACCACTTAGTAGATAGAGGACTCATTCCCTAGTGTGTTAGGGGGTACCACTCAGTATAAGGAGGACTCACACCCTATCTGATATGGTTACCACTCAATAGGTATAGTACATGCACCCTAGTGTGTTAGGGGGTACCACTTAGTGTAATGACGACTCGCACCCTATTCGATAGGGGTACCACTCATTATATAGAGGACTTTCACCCTAATTCCATTGGTGGGTACCACTAAGTGTAAGGAAAACTCACACCCTAACTCCATAGGGGGGTACCATTCATTAGATATAGGAATCGCACCCTAATTTCATAGGGGGTTCCACTCACTAGATAGAGGACTCGTTCCCTAGTCCATAAAGGGGTACCAATCTAACGATCTTGCCTCATTATTGTCATCATCAAGTGTCACCTAAGGGGGTTTCAGACACAAAAAATATTACTTCATATCTCAAAATCCACCATAAAGGTTACCATCACTTTCTATGTGCAAAAACACTCAAGATAGGATACTTGAGGATCAAAATATGATTCCAAATAAAGGAGATATGAGAGGTAAAAGTTTCCTCAAAAAGGAAGTTGGGGTACATTGTGTGTCAGGGGACCCACATAATGGTTGGTCCCTCCCTACTGCCTAGTTGTGTCCCTGCAGGTACATGGATCACTGCCCATGTAGCCCTACATGGGGTGTAAAGGGACTACATGGCATGCCTCAGCCACCCAAGGTCCTACTCGTGCCCCTGGTCATGTCCGTGTAAACATTCTCATGCCCATGTACTCTAATACACGGTGTGTCCTCCTGCACGGGGTCCTTCCTGTGTTCTTATTCCACATGGAATGTCTACTTAGGGAGGATCACATGGTGTGTGACCCATCCACATATAATGTGATCCTTAACTTTTCCAAAAACTTAGTGTCGCATCCATAGGGGTACTACACGGTATGTGTTCATCCCAATACATGTTGTGCAGTCGGGTTTTTTGCATAAAGATAGATCTACTTAATACGATCTAGATCCATGAAAATTTATTTGAATCATGACTCTAGGCTGCCTAAAATCAAAGGTAAACGCCATTATCCCTCATTTATGTCCCTTCAGTGGTTGTAAAATGGAGTTTCGATTCACCTGTATGAATCCTGCATGTCGTCGTCGCCCATGGAGCCTCCCATCACCTCACTAAATCTCTAAATCCATGTTGGAATCACCCATATCCTACAATACATTTAAATTCATCCCTGATTCATCAATATTTTCATCACATATGAATTATTCGTGAATCCAATGGTTTGATCGTGCTAGTACCCACCCGGAAATGTCGAACCATGGCCCCATAGACCAACAGTGGAGAACATGAAGAATGTTTGAGAGAAAATCACAATAAAAAAGGTGATTCAATCATTAGAAAATTGTTCCTATAAAAAATATAAATTAGGGAATATTGGGTGAGAAACAAGGAATATTGTGGATAAATAAATCAAATAATCAATTTAATTTAACGTGGTTTCATGTAAAAGTTTCAAGAATCACATATCAAAAGTAGATTGATAATCCATGCTTAAACAATTTAATCAAGATAGAGAAAACCAAAATTGATGATTCCTACCTCAATATTGGATCATTAATCATTGAAGAAAGTGCTCATTAATAAAGGTGGAAGATCTGTTTCATTCGCTATGTCTCGATTCTCCTTGATCTGGAGGCTCGTTGTCGTCTAATCTCGATTCTCCAATGATGGAGAGAGGAAGAACCTTCTCTCAACAATCCCATGATTATGCAGCTAACCCTGGAGATCTTCCATAATAGAGTACTTATAGAGGAAATATAATTGTGTCATTTAATTTAAAATAAATAAATTTAATGATTTATTTATTTAAACATACCTGCCAGCGTTATCTTTGTCTGAACATCCTATGCCAACCCATTTTAGGTCGCGCCTAGGAATACCTCTTGTTATGGATTCAATCATGATCTCGTATTTTTAATCTTAGAATTTGTTTAGGATATATCTCATTTATTTATGAAACTATTAACATGTGATGTAAAATATATTTAATATTTTTATAAAATTAATTTTAGGAACACTGGGCCTCATAATCACACACAGCCTCAGTGCCTGACTTGTAAAATATTTATAGATATATTCCAAAGTATTGCAAGATAAAAATAGGGTCTCTACATAGTCTAACACCCATGTACCCTCTTGGGAATATGATAACAACCCATGTACCCTCTTGGGATTAGGTTAACATCCTGTTTACTCTCCTAGGCTTGGGATAACAACCCATATACCCTCTTGGACTTAGGATACTACCCATGTAACCTCTTATTCTTGGGCTAACAACCCATGTACCATATTGGTATTGGGATACTACATGTGTGACCTTTTTATATCATGAGATATAAAACAATAACCAATGAATTTAAGGGTTATATAGGACCTCTCTTATCAATCATCTATACATATGTGTACCACATGAAATCAATCATTCATCATATCATAAAAATCCATGGAAATAAAATCAGCTTCATATCCCTTTAAAATGGAATCATATAAGAAAATAATTCATAATTCCATCAATAATCATGACATGATAAACCCATGGAAAATAAATGGGTATCCAATTATATTTGGTAACTTTCTAGGTAAATATCCTTCAATTAAGATGATGAGGTATATGATATTTTTACCATATAGATAAAAGGTTTTTGGTTTATCCATTAATTTCACCAATAAATCAATGTATGGGTATCTATGTAAACACCCTACAAAAAAGGAAATATAATATAAATTATTCATGGTGTAAATTAATTAGAATAAACACACATTTATAAATATTGGATGATTAGGAAAGACAAAAGCAGTGATGGAACATTCCTCAGATAGAAAAGAAAATTTTATAATCCATCCTAAGAAAGAAGGCACATGGTATCATTTGAATAATATCCTTCATCAAGTATAAAATATGTTAAAATATGTATACATATATGAAAAACACTTTTGGGGATCATTAATAAAAAATTTGTTAGTATTTGAATTTATTTTAAATGATTTAACAGTTTTATTTATTTTGATAAATTACTCTCAATAAATATTTTTTAAAATTCTCTTATTTAATTCTCAAGTTTATTATAACTTTTTAAATTATCAATTTTATTATACTCTCAAGTGTTTTTAATTACAAGTTCTAAAAATAATCATGTATCTTTTCTTATAATTTTATTTGTTAAATCTTATAACGATTCTTAGTTTTTATTTAATTGTTATTTGTTTTAATTGGTACTTATTTTTAAATTACTTAAGGTTCATTTTTTATAATGTAAAATAAAAAATTTAGTCCATACTTTTGAGCCAAGTGTCAAGCTATAAACCACTTAGGGGACCCATTAGGTCAACCATATGGGAAATCCCTCCACAGGTATCCCACGAATAGGCTGGTGTATCTGGTATGCACAGTGAACATTGATCGCATGTGGGCCCGTATATAAGTACCATGGACTGTTCCCTTAAAGTGCATAGGTGGGATAGGTCACTTGTTAGGCCCATAGACTCGTGTGTGTACATTGTGGTTTTTTTAGAACCAAGGATCAGCATGGGATCATTGATATATCATTGCCTCACCAAATCTCAATTTTGAAGTGTGATAGTGAAGTGTGTTCACTATTCTTATTTTATAAAAATAGTATAACTCTTAGCCATCATATCTTTTTCATTTAATTTTTTTATCTAATTATTTTCTCACATGCCCTCTTTTGAACTCTTGTGTATCTTCCTATTAAAAATCCAATATTCTTCCTCGGTGGTCCTACTATTTAGATCTTGTACTCTGGAATTCTTCAAAGATTCACCATTTTTTTCAACCTAGTTTCATCATGATTGCAGTTTTTATCTCATTTGGTCTCAGCATCTATTTTTTTATCTTTTTTTCTCTAGCTATCATGGTTTGAGTTCCAACAGTATCTTCTCTTCTTCTTCTTCAAGGTCAAATGTCATCTCTCTTGCTTCAATAGTTCAAAGTTTCTTCTCCTCTTTACTAGATGCTTGATGAGTCACCATTGGATACCAATGGTAAGTCACAAGTCACTGTTCAATACCAATAGAGATTCATGAGTCACCATTGGAACCCAATGGTGGGTCAGTGAGCTATCTCCAAATTTCAATGGTGAGCCTTTTTACTCACCACTGGATATTAGTAGTGCATAATGTTACTCCCTGTTGGATATCAATAGTGGGTTATACTTGCCCCTTGGTTGTTTATATTTGATGTTTAGAGTCTTTACAAAAGGATATTCATGTTCCATCAGGAGATATTCATTTTTCTCATTTGGTGCATTATATTTATTTTGATTTCTTTTTTTATTACCATCTTCTTCAGAACATTTATTTCTGTTTGTAGTTGTTTTTCTTCTTTGTTGTGAAAACCCTTGGAAGAAGCTCTTTAAGCTCTAACAAGAGATATCCCTTATTAAATTTGATTGTAATAGATTTTTTCTTTCTATTTGAAGTTTTTATTAGTTTCTTTTATCATTTTTTTATCATCCTATGTTTCTGAAACTTCTTTGATTGGTTTATTTTTTTAGGTATCACCTTCATTATTTCAGTAGTATCTTTTTTAAGTAGCATTTATTTTTATAGTAGATATACTTATTTCTATATAAAGTTGATTTCTTATTTAATTTTTATTATTTTATTCATCTGTTGTTTCATTATGATATTTGGAAAAAAATTCAATGATCCACCATTGGGTACTTCCAACGGTAGGTCATGAGTCACCATTGTACATCTCCAACAGTGAGTAATGAGTCACCATTGGTCATCCAATCATAGAAAAAAAAAATTGCTTGTCATGAAGCCTTTGATTTCACATTGGCATGGAATATTTTTTTTTGATTAACTCTATTTATTCTTTTCTTAAAATTGAAATGGTATCATCTACTCTGTTTTAGTGGTAGGTCATGAGTCATCGCTCTCTATTTTGAATGGTAGTTCATGAGCCGCCATTCTCTATTTGCAGTGGTAGGTCATGAACCACTGTTGGTTAAAATTTTATGTTTCTAAAATTGTATTTCTTATTTCAAATGATGTTATTGAAAAATAATTCCTTTTTTAAAAGTATTATTGTTTTATGCTGAAATATATTTGTAGAGTGTGTAAAAAATTAATATTATTTTATGAACTTTCATTCATGTAGTTTGAAGTTTATACCATGCTCTGTTTTTATTGTATTTTCTATATATGTATAATCTACAAGATTATATTTTTTTAATTATTTTATAATTTTTAATTGTTTAAAAAAAATTATTAATATATTAATTGTTTTATATTAATAATTAATGAAGAAATATAAATCCCAATTGTAATTCTATGTTTTTCAATGAGGCTCAAACAAAGGTAACGGTCATTTTATTTCATTGTTATGCATTAAAAAGTGTCGTACAAACATTATAAACATACATGATCCAAGTGGATCTTGTTTTAATGATCTGGGAGATCTATTTAAAGGAATAAAATCACATACTTGTGAAGATCACTCATTCAACAAACTGGTGATATATCTTTGACATTCTTACTTCTATTATTTTCCACGATGTTCTATGACTTTTTCACTTTAGCTTTCATCACATAAGGAATTCAACTTCAACATTTGTTCCTTCTAAGTGATCAACTATCATAGAGCATAAACTTCTTTAACATTTCTAATCATCTACAGTTTTTTTCTATATTAGTTTTATTTATGTAATCTTGTTTCTTTATATTTTTATTTATTTGTGTTTGGATTATGATTTTTCCCATAAAAAGTAGGTATTTATTTTCAATGGTTATTATACCACCCAAAATGAAGTTTGGGTTGTGACCCCTGATCAAAATTCAGGATACAGACTAGGTTGATTATTCAATAAAAAGACTTGGTTGTTCCTCGTAATTATTTAAAAGGAGGTGTCTGTAATATGGTTCTCACACCTTTAAAATTGAGGTTCTTAGTGAGTAAAAATCCCCTAGGGTAGTTGAGGAGGTTGAGGAGTGTACTAGGATCTTAGTGATCTGAACCACTATAAATCTCATGTTCTTTCATTTTTATTTCCAATACAACTCAACTCAAGAACACTACACTCACTATAGTTTAATATTTTATAAACTCTAATTTATTTTTTCATTATTTTTTAAAATTGATATTCACACCCCTAGTCATATTTTACATTAATAATGATCCAAAAATTGGTATCAAAACCTAGTCTTTGCTAGGTTAGATTTTCTATTTACCCTATTGTGATACCAAAGAATTTGTATTAGAGCTAGGTAAATAGCTATGTGGTTATGATATCAAACAAATTGGTATTAAATCTCAAATCACTAATAGTTTATTCTTTGTTTGTTTTAATCTGATATCAAAACATTGGTATTAGAGATAGTTAAATATATATATGATTCTAATATCAAACAATTTGTATCAAAAACTTGTCTCAGTTAATTTTTCCTTTCTACTGCTTATTTTTTTTTAACTTTGTGATAACCCATATCCTAGACTTAAAGGTATAAAGTGAAAAAGAAAATATTTCTTTTAAGATTATAGGTATCAATTCCAATGATGACAGGATTAAAAAAACCCCTTGTTCTTTTATGGGAGTGACTATGGCTACTAGAAAGATAGAATAGAGGCCTACTTAAAACAACTGAGTTTGGATCACTGAACTATCATGGATAAGCCTTAAAGCTACCCAAAACTAATCCATATACTTTGGAAGGTAATTAAATGGTAAAATATGTTTTGAATTATAAATTTAAAAATATTTTGTATTGTTCTATAAGTAGAAGTTTCTATTGACATGTTTCATCTTGTAAGAAATACCATAATATATGGAGGATACTACAAGCGGACCGTTATCATACTTAAAATCTAGATAGAACTAAGTTAGGAATGTTCCAATTATAATACTAGCACTTCAATATGGGAGATGAAGAATCTATAAACTATATGTTCCATTGGTTCACTATTATCACTAATGGTATGAGTGCTCTTGGACAAGCCTTGAACAACACTGCTCAAATGGAAAGAGTTTGGAGATATCTTCCAAAAATATGGCATGAAAAGAAGGTATTAATCGATGAGATTAAATATTTTTTAAGGAATATACTTTATATAAACCAATAGGCTCTCTGATGCAATATGATTTAGAGCTGAAAAATATTGCTAATGAGGAGTCTAATAAAATAAAAGTTATTGAATTTAAACATAAAATTATTGATACCTCTAATTTTTATGATTATGAGTTCCTAGAAATTGACAAGGAGATGGATCACTTCAGATATAAACTTTCCAAATTTATGAAAATCAATGGTGGAAATAGATAATTTGGAATGAAAAATGAAAAGGATTACAAGAAAGGTAATTAAAGTAATAATAATGATGTTTTAAATCTAAAATGTTATGAGTGTAGTAATAAAGGTCACATCATAATTGATTTCCCTAAACTCAAACATTCAAATAATTACAAAGACAAAAGGAGGAAAGAAAAACAATCTCTGTTTGGAGGATGGGACTTCTCAGACATTTCTAACTCAAACAGTGACTCTAGAAGTCACTACTGGAAAAACGACCTATACCCACGGTTCAAAACCGTGGGTATAGCCCCAAAAACCGTGGGTATAGGCTATACCCACGGTTTTGGAAACCGTGGGATGGAACGGCGTCGGTATAGAGGTCTCAGCCTATACCCACGGTTTTGGAGAACTGTTGGTGTAGGGGGATCAAAGTGCGCCACACCGCTGTTCCAAGGTGGCACACAACAGACCCCACGGTTTTGAAAACTGTGGGGTATTTGAATTCCAAAAATTACACAGAGGGGGAATCGAACCCGCAACCTCGCAGCGCCTCAAGCTCGTGCCTCACCAAGAGAACAACCGATCTACACCGCTATTGATATGTATTGATAATTTCATTTTAATATATTAATATAACAGTTATAATCGAAAAGAAAATTCTGCCAGGTTTCGAACCCACGACTCTCGTTCGTTGCCCAGTTACAGCGACCAACCGAGGTAACGACCCAATTGGTATATTATTATACTTTTATTTTCTTATATTAATATAACTTCTATAATTGAAAAATAAAATATGTGGGTTTTTGAACCCGTGACCTGTTCTAAGGGATGTGAGGGACTGACCAACTAACCTAAACATATTTTATGATTTAATATTTCGTATCTATAAATTTATATTATTTAAGATAGTCTCTTCACCCAAAAAAAATTTCCGTCTCGCGGAATTTTTTGTTCTCGCCATAACGCAGGAACGATATACCCATGGTTTTGAAAAACCGTGGGTATAGGTCTTTGAAAAATATACCACCTATACCCACAATTTTAAAAACTGTGGGTATAGGTCTGCAGAACAACACCTATACCCACAGTTTTGGCAAAACCGTGGGTATAGGTCTTCAAAAAAAACCTATACCCACGGTTTTTCCAAGAACCATGGGTATAGGGGACCTATACCCACGGTTCTCCAAAACCGTGGGTATAAGTCCCGATACTACCCCTATACCCACGGTTTCCAAAACCGTGGGTATAGGGGGGGCCTATACCCACGGTTATACACAAAACCGTGGGTATAGACCCATTTTCCACTAGTGAGTGAAAATGAAATAGATAATCTTGCCTATATGGTTATTACATGTGAGGTAAATGATTATCTCTTTACTCAGTTGATAACTCCCCAAATTTTGATCATAATGAAATATCTAAAAGTGAAAAATATACTGATTCTGGTTCTAGTTGTGATTTTGATTCTAATAATTCTAAAGTTAAAAAAGTACATAAATAGAATGAAAAATTAAAGAATTGTAATTTCAAAATGATTTAAAAATATAGATAATTTAAATTTAAAAAAATAAGTTAGTAAAAAAATGATAAAATGAAAAGGGAATGTGGAAATCTGAATATCATTGTTTCCCAAGATGAAGAATATAAAATGAATTGTGATTATAAGATTATGAAACTAAAAGACGAAAATAAAATACTTAAAGAATATCTTGAAGTAAATGATAAATACCATAATAGAATATTTAATTTAGTTGTGGATGATTTAATAAAAGTATAAAATTAAAGTAAGAAATTAAATAAAGAAAATAAAAAATTAAGTAACACAAGTTCTGGATCTAATAAAAATATTTATAAAAATTTTAAAACTATTTAAAAAGAAAATATGGTTTTTAAAAATGAAGTTGTTAATCTTAAATAGGATTTATCTATTTTTATAAAAATGAAAACAAAAATATGATAAGTTGATGTCATTAATGAAACTAAACACCAATAACAATGGTTTTGGATATAATGGTATTACTCCAAGTTTAAATAAGACTAATTTTGTTAGAAGTTTAAAAGGAAGTTTTTATATTGTAACTTGTTTTAAATTTAGACTGAAAGGGAATTATGAAAATGAATTATCCATGAGATTCACTAAATATTTTGGTAATACAAGAACTATATTATCTAAAAAAAATTATTTAGATTCACCAAGAAACAAATTTTTGAAATCTGTTTGGGTGGTCAAAATACCTTCTGTGAATCCTGCTGAACTTATGACAGCATGGGAACCAAAAGGATGTTACTCAAATCCTATTTGACCAAATCTGGTCACTATGCCCAGATAAGTATTATTTTTGTTAACTAGCATGCATATTATCTACTATAATATAATTTTATATGCTATTATACAAGATATCTAAAAACTTTTTAAAAAATTTTTTATTTCTGATTCAACGCATGTGATTCAATTTCTATCGGTTTTTTCGTTAGCTAGTAAAATTGTTTTAGTTTATATGGTTAAAAAATTTAGTTCTAGATATTATGCCTATATGTTTAATTTTATATAAAAAAATGTTTTTATAGTGTTTATTTATCATTATTTATAGATTCATGAATTTAGAGAGAGTTTCCCTTGCTTTTTAATTGAAATAATGTACTGTTATGTAAAGTTTTAAATAATTGTTTAAAAAAATAGCTTATGCAAACTTAAAATTCCTTAGTCATTTTGAGATAATTTTTCAAAAATTGATCTAGGGAAGTCTTCAATAGACTTATAAATATCTTATGTTCTTTATAATTTAGTTTTTCATATTTATTAGTTGAAAACTTTTTGAAATACTGAATTTATTTAAATAATCAATTTATTTTAAAATTGATTTAATTTTGATAATAAAATTTTATGTTTTGATCTATTATTTTTATCTAATATTTTTATGCTTAAACTCTAGGGGAGTTTGTTTTTTAAAAACCCTTAAAGAAAATAAACTACTTATTTATTTTGGAATAATTTTGTTTTATCTAATTTATTCATGAAAAATTGTTTTATTTGTTCATTGAATATAAAGAAGATTATGCTAGTGTTTGAACTTTACATGCAAGAAGATTGAAATTTTTGTATAATTATTATGTTTTGGTAAATATAGTTCACTTTGATCAAATGGAAATTAGATCATACTATTTAAAATTACACTTGTTACAAATTTTAATCAGTCATAATTCTTTTATGATTTGTTAAATTTTACTCTGTTACTTTTATAGTTGTTGTTTTTAGTTAAAAGTGAATAATATTTTATATAATAAAATTTTAATATAATTTTTGATAAATTTAAAAATGGGGGAGATTTTTTGTTGAAAATTTAATAAATTTTTTGTTTTTTAGTTTACAAAAAGAGGATTTTTGTTAGTATTTGGATTTTTTTAAATACTTTAACAGTTTTATTTATTTTGATAAATTACTCTAAAAAATATTTTATTAAATTATATTATTTAATTCTCAAGTTTATTATAACTTTTTAAATTATAAATTTTATTATATTCTCAAGTGTTTTTAAATTCAAGTTCTAAAAATAATCAAGTATTTTTTTTATAATTTTATTTTTTAAATATTATAATGATTCTTAGTTTTTATTTAATTATTATTTATTTTAATTGGTACTTATTTTTTTAATTACTTAAGTTTCATCATTTTATAATGTAAAAGAAAAAATTTAAGTCATCCTTGTGAGACAAGTGTCTAGATCTCAACCACTTAGTGGACAAATTGGTTCAATCCTATGGGAAATCCCGCTACAGGTATCGCACAAGGAGGTTGGTGTATCTTGTATGCACAGTGTATGCAGATCATGTGTGGGTCTATGTATAAGGCCCATGGACCACACCCGTAAAGCGCATAGGTGGGATAGGTCTCCCTTTGGGCCCGTAGTCCCATGTGTGTGCGTTTTTTTTTAAACAAAGGATCAACATGAGTTCATTGATATATCATTGCCTCTCTAATTATCAGTTTCAATGTGGGATAGTGAAGTGTGTTCACTATTATTATTTTATAAACATAGTCAAACTCTCAACCATCAGACCTTTTTCATTTCATCTATCAGATCTAATTATTTTCTCTCATGCCCTCTTTTTAACTCATGTGTATCTTCCTATAAAAATCCATTCTTCTTCCTAGGTGGTTCTACTTTTGAGATCATAAACTCTTGTATTCTTAAAATATTGACCTTCATTTTCAACCTACTTTCATCAAGCTTTCAGTTTTTATCTCATTTGGTCTTAGAATCTATTTTTATATCTTGTTTATTATGGTTATCATGGTTTGAGTTTCAATAGTAGATTCTCTTCTAGATTATATGTCATCTCTCTTGCTTCACTGGTTCGATGTTTATTCTCCTCTTTATTGGATTCTCAATGATTCACCATTGGATACCAATGGTGAGTCATGAGTCACCTTCATATTCCAACGATGAGTCATGATTCACCATTGGAACCCAATGATGGTTCAGTGAGATACCTCTATATTTCATCAGTGATTCTTTTTACTCACCATTGGGCATCAATGGTGGGTCATGTTACTCATTGTTGGACATCAATGGTGGGATATCCTTTCCCCTTAGTTGTTTCATGTTTTATGTTTAGAGTCTTGATTGGAGGTTATTAAAGATCTATCAGGAGCTCTTCATTTTTCTCATTTGGTATGTAGTTTTATTTTTATTTTTTTTACCAGCTTCTTAAGGTCATTTATTTCTATTTCCAGTTTTTTTGCCTTTGTTGTGCAAACCCTTGTCAGAAATTCTTCAAGATCCAATAGGATCTCTCCCTTCTTCAATTAGATTATAGTCAATTTTTTCTTACTATTTACTGTTTTTATTAGTTTATTTTATCATCTTTTTATCATCCTGTGTTTCTGAAGCTGCTTTGAGTGATTTATTTTTTTAGGTAGCACCTTCATTGTTTCAGCATTAACTTTAAATTAGAATTTATTTTTTGTAGTAGATGTACATATTTCTGTATAAAGTTTCTTTATTATTTAATTTTCAGTATTTTATTTATATTTTATTTCATACTTCTATTTTGAAAATGTTTTTAAATGATCCACCATTGGATAATTCCAATTATAGGCCATGATTCACCACTGGATGTCTCCAATGGTGAGTCATGAGTCACCATTGGTCATCCAATGGTAGAAAATTTTTTATTACTTCTCATGAAGCCTTTGATTTCACACTGGAATGGAATAAATTATATTTTGATTGACTCTTTTTATTTTTTATTAAAATTAAAATGGTATCATCTATTATGTTCTAGCGCTAGTTCATGATCTACCGCTCTATTTTTTTAGTGGTAGGTCATGATCTGTCGCTCTCTGTTTTCAACGGTATGTCATGAGCCACCATTAGTTAAAATTTTATGTTTCTAAATTTTCATTTCATATTTCAATTGATGTTATTAAAAAATAATTCCTTTGTTAAAATTATTATTATTTTATGTTTATATATAATTTTAGAATGTGTAAACAATAATTGTAACATTATATTATGAACTTTCATTCAAGTTGTTTGAAGTTTATGCCATGCTCTATTTTTACTGCATTTTTTGTTGTATGTATAATCTACAAGATTATATTTATTTTTCAATTTTTTTATAATTTTTAATTATTTAAAAAAATATTAATATATTAATTGTTTTATATTAATAATTAATGAATAAATATAAATCTTGATTGTAATTCTATTTTTTTCAGTGAGGCTTCAACAAACAAAGGTAACAGTCATCTTATTTCATTATTATGCATTAATAAGTGTCGTGCAAACATTGGACATATACACACTCCTAGAGTATCTTGTTTAATGATTCAGAAGATCTATTCAAGGAATAAAAACACATGCATGTTTAGATTATTCATTCAATCAACTAGTGATACATATTCAACATTCTTGCTACTCTAATTTTTTTCATGATCTTACGCGTCTTCTGAACTTTAGATATGATCACCGAAGGACTTTAACTTAGACACTTTTTCCTTCTAAGGGATAAATGATCATTAACCTTAAACTTCTTCAAAATTTCTAATCATATGTTGTTTTTTCCTATATTAGGTTTATTTGTGTAATCTTTATTCTTTTTGTTTGTATTTATTTGTGTCTATTTTATGAATTTCCCCATAAAAAATGGGTCTTTCTTTTCTCTGGTTATTCTACCACCTAAAAGGAAGTTTCGGTTGTGAATCTCAATCAAAATTCAGGATACATACTAGGTTTAGTATCCTGTAAAAAGAGTGGGTTGGGCCTCCAGTTTTTTTAAAATGCAGTTTCTATAATAAGGTTCTCACACCTTTAAAAGTGATGTTATTAGTGGATGTCAATCTCCTCTATGAGTAGAGGGGGTTGAAGAGTGGTCTAGGATCTTAGTGATCCAAACCTCTATAAATCTTGGGTTTTTTCATTTTTATTTCCATTATAACTAAACTCAAGAACATTTTACTCACTGCAGTTTAATATTTTATAAACTCTTATTGTTCTTGTAATTATTTTTTAAAATGACTATTCACCCCCTTAGTCATATTTTCCATCGATAATGATCCAAAATTTGATTTCAAAATAAGAAATAACCTTAACCTTTTGAAAAAGATTAATTAAATAGAAATATTTTATAAATATAGTAGAATAAGGTCCTCTTTTATAATCCATGAAAATGTAAAGAATAATTTTTGTAGAAAAAAGGCAAAATGGTAGAAAGATGTGTACACATGGAAAAATTTAAAAGAGATTCATTTCGAACTTTGTAGAAAATGAACTATATAGTAAGAGTTAAAAAATTATTTGAAAACTTTTTAAGGAAATTATAAATAGTATAAAATGACCTTAATGAGTTATTGAGGAATAATTAAGGACATTCATAAAATCTACCAATTAATATGGATATAGAATAGAATGATACCCTACTGAAAAGAAGATGTGGGGTTGGTTTATCTTATAACAAGTAAACCATGATCCATGGGGAAAATTAAATAGTAATAATACATGTAAAACCACAGTAATGATGATAAGATAATAAAATTATGGATTTTTTAGAGATGAAAGTATACAAATCCCCTATATGGATTATCCTTTAAAATCAATCTTGATTTGTAAATGAGATTGGTGATGAAACACTTATGAATTGAGTACATTTTAATTATAAGCTCTTTAAATATAGTTTATTAAATTGATCATAAAATACATTAATGAAAGATAATTAATGATATAAAATATTTAATGGGTTGTGTATACACCATATAAAAGAAAATATTGTGTGTTATATCAAACATACCTCATGGATTTGAAAATTGAGAAAAATAAACCCTTACATCGTCAATATATTTCGAATTAAAAACTCATGAAAGTTATAACATGAGATAGATTTTTAATTACCTTAAATTTTATGAAAAAATATGGTAAAATAAATGCATGTCCAATATATACACTAAAAAAAAGAAATAAGTTTTGAATATGCATCATATCTCAATGAAGTAAAATTGGGATGCAAAAACCCTTACCTTAATTCTTAAATTCCACAAAACCACTTTAACCTCTTGTATAACAAAAATAACTATATTAATAATCTATTTAATAACCTTATTCATACCTAAAACCTTTTATAAACTTAATTTATAACCATTTTTTCAAATATATTAGTTATTTATATTTTATTTTCATTATTGGATGTTTATTAGTTTCAATTATTTTCTTTGGTATTAGTTTCATAATAATTGTGTCAATTATTATTTAAATATCCAAATTTCATAATTTTTATATTTTTAAATTTAATATAATATGGTTTTTATAATGATTTATAAATTTTTATTTCATAAGTATCTTAGTTACGATTCGTAATGATGAAGTTAGTGATGATATTTTTTTGGTAATTTTCACAGATGAGGGGTGGTATACTAATAATGGTTTAGTTATTACCATTACCATTATAGAACCCAAAAAAATTATTTACTTATTATTATCCAATATCACCAATATTTATGTTTATTTATTTACTCATGTTTGAAATGTATAGTATTGTTCATGCAGGTGGTTAAACTGACCCAAAACAATAACACGTTATAATATATGGGTGAGTATGGTTAAGAAAGTGATTCCTTCATAATAATATCATTATTATAAAATCATAATTATATTATTTAAATTTTTTTAAGGTTTTTTATTATGTTATAATAAATTTTTATAAATAATAAAATACGAGAGTGAAAAACAAAATATATCACATTCGTGGAGGTGGTAGTTCGCACATATGCACAGGTGACGCGTTTATTTTCCATATATCTGGAGGAAGATAAGGAATGGTTTATAATTATATAATATTAATAATTTTATAAATATCATATTAATCTATTAAATATGATTTTATAACCATCCATGAAATGTGGTAATGAGAAATCAAGCATGCTATTTATGGAGGTGGCAGTTCGCACATATGCACGAGGACATCTTTATTTTTCAAATGGTTTTGGGGGAAGGTCAAAAATGGATATTACATTTTTAGAAGAAAATTTAATCATACTAATAATACTTATGTTTCCATAATTTCATGGATATAATAGGTTTTAGGGGGTATAAGAATAAAATAATTTAGAGAGATCGGTTAAGAATATTGCATCTTCTTTTAGATGTTCTCCCTTGGATAACACCTTAAGGATCCTTAGATTGTTCTTTTGAAAATACCAAGGCATATAGTATTTTTTTTATATAGTGTTTTATATATTATGGTAGAGTTATGTTTGAGATAATTATTTCTAATGAGTGGAGAAATGGGGTGGAGGTGAGATCCTTTTATAGGTGAAGGGAATTCCATTTTTGTAAATATAACTTATTAATAAAAAGAGGCCACATTTTTCACATGGAATGTGGATCCAAAGTAGAAAATAATGGATTATCGTATTATTTAATTTCATTAATACCTTAAAAATCATTTTCACTTATGTTTTAAATATGATTTTTTAAGTATTTTACTCTTAGATTTTTCACTTTTACCATTTTTTTCTGTGGTAATTAATTTTTAATTTTAATGCTTAAAAATAAAATTGATATTGTTACATAATTTACACCCATTTATTCCAAATATTAAATCCATTTTATTAAATAAAATTTTTAGGGTTGATAAAAAATAATTTTAATAATAGCGCACATAACATGTAAAAACTTATTTTTAGAAAAAGTGAATTTTTAAGCATAAAAATTATGTTTATGATTAAATTATAAATGTTGCTGATTTTCATGACATTAATTAGTTTATTATTAACCAAATAAGATTTATTTTTATTTCAAAATAATACAAAACTGAATTAAATATTGTGGATACTTAGTTAAAAGAAACAGATCAAAAATAGTTTTTATTATAGTAAAATTTTACTTATGTTTCAAAAATGTTAAACATGGGTTCTATAAATTCAAAGTTATATTTTAAAATAATTTATTTTAATTTATAAATACTTATTTTTTATATAAAATTTTTTTAACAAACTTGTAAATCATTCTTATATTATGAAAATGTCATAAAAGTGATAGTATTTTCAAAATTGGTACTTTCAAAATTCACCCAAAAATAAACCTCTTCATATAAATATAAAAAAATAATCCTAAGCTAATTTTTATATGTTAGATTCAAAAATTAAGTTCATCTTATAAAATTTAAATTCTTAAATTTATTTTTTAAAAATAAAAATTCAAAATATAAATAAAAACTATTTTTATTGAAAAATAATGTTTTTAAGTGTTTTTAATATTATTTCAGATTAATTTCTGATTTAAAGAATGTTAATATATTGTTTAAAATATGATAATATTTTAAAATTGTTAAATTTAATTTATTCATACATTAAACCATTATTTTTAACTGAACAATCCTTGTAAATATTAAATCATATTAATTATATATATTCTAAATATAATTATTTTTAATTGATTAATATCTTTTTAATTTTTAGAAGTTTTATTATTCTTATAATTTTTTAGCAATGTTCATCTAATATTCCATAACTTGTTTTAGTTTAGTGGTGCATGTGAAACAATCTATCAAACAGATTACATTTATTTAATGGAAAGATATATAGTAAAATCTTAGGGTCTTATAATAAAATTTAAACCTCAGCATACATTAGTTAATTTTTTTATGACATTGGTAGGTTTTATTACTTATCATGGGTAAACCTTGTCATATTGTGATTTGGGTTTTATCTCAACCATTGTCTTTGGCTATGAACAACCCATTCAATTAAAAAACAATTATACTGGTATGGTTTATCATCAAGTAAGATGTAAAAGAAAAGGAGAGAAAGTGTATTGAAATTAAAATTAAAACAACTTATAAACTACCTATTCAATTACACAATGATCATATTGGGTACAAGATTATTATTAGTTCAAGGATTACAAGTTCAAGGTCATACCCTTTCTCAATATTCAATTGATACTAAATAGGAAGTTGTGGGGGGATAATGACCACCATACACCAAGGATGTAGTCATACTTAAGGAGGTGAACCTCATTAACAAACCCTAGTTTTCTATTTTGTTGATTTTTAATGTTATATCTTTTTTCCAACCAAAGGAGAGATAAAGTGATAGAGATCCACTCATGGGATAAGATAATAGGTGATAAAGGGATTAAAATTAAAATTGAATTTATGTATATCAATACTGATTCACCCACACCCCCCCCCCCCATAATTGGATGTATCTCTATGTGATCATAAAATCATGACACACATCACCCACTAATTAAGAATGAACTTCCTAATGTAGACTTTCTATCATCAACATTCCTAACCTAGTTATCATCAGTGAAGTCCTATAAGTATAACACTTTTTTATTCTTAGATTACATACCATAATCATATGTGCTTATTATGTACCTCAAAATTCTCTTTGCTTCCAAGATATATGATTTTTTTGGTTGGATTAATACCTAGCACAAAGAGTGGTAGTGAACACAATATATGGCCTAGAATAAGTAAAATAGAAAATTATATCAATCAACTTTATAAATTATTTCTCATTAATAACTTTCTATTTATCATTTATTCTTAGCTTTGTTCCTACTTGAATAGTTGTATACACACCTGTTTATTCCTCCATGTCAAACCTCTTCAATAACTCCTTAGAATATTTTTCTTGAGAAATAAAAATATGACCAACAGCTTGAGTAATTTTCAAAACCAAGAAAAATTTCATCTCCCCAAGAAAATACATATTAAATTTTTTCTTCATTTGTGGGTAAAATTCTTCACACAAATAATAATCATTACTTGAAAATATAAATTCATCATCATACACAATCACAATGAGTGATGTGGTGTTGGTATTCTTTATATATAGGTTATTTTATGCTTGTCCCTTTCTAAAATCCATGCTTCTCAAGTACGCATCCATCTTTAAATTACAATTTCTTAGAGCTTAATTCAATCCATAAAGATACTTATTCAATATTTATACCTTGTTTCCGTTTTTATCAAGCATAAAACCCTTAGGTGTCTCCATATATACTTCTTCATTTATCTCTCCATTCATAAATTCATACATATATCCATTTGAACAAGTTTGAATCTTCTTTGAACTATTATTTCAAGCAAAATTCTAACGGTCGCAAACCTAGAAATAGGGAGAAATGTTTCATCCAAATAAATTCCTTCAATTTGTGAGTGCCCCTTCCACACAATCTTGTATTCATTTCTTGAAACGTCACCTTTATCATTTTTCTTATTCCTAAAAACCCATTTTATACCAATTATGTTCTTCTCCTTGGCCCTAGGAATATATTCTCATATTTCATTTTTTATTTTATCTAACTCTTCATTCATTTATTTAATCGATTATTTATGTTCAAAAGCTTCATTAATAGTTTGGGATTATATATTTGAAATTAGACTAGTGTGGATAGTTTCCATGATTTTTCTTCTTTTTTGTACCCCATGATTCTAATCCCTAATAATATTATTAGTATAAATATGATTTTTAAGCCTTTAATTTTACCTTTTAGTTCCTAAATCCATAACCACATCACTTTAATAAACTAAATATACATTATCATTTATAATTTTTGTATTTTCTTCAAACTATATAGTAGGTTCAGTAGTGAATACATCATCCTCGTTAATATTTATGATCAATATCTTCTATTTATCTTAATTTTCAAAAAAAAAATCATAATCATAGTCAAATATCCTTTCAAATTTTTTATTGTAACATTTATATGAACTTACATTTTTTGTATAACCAATAAAAATTCCATCTTCATATTTTTCTTCAAACTTCCCAAAACCAATGCCTTTCTTTTTTATCAATCATGGACTCTAAAACACTCTAAAGTGTTTTAGATTCAACTTATTATTGAACCAAATTTCATATAGATTCATATATTAATTTAACCTCAATAAGATCCTTTCTTGAATAATTATAGCAGTAATGATAGCTTAAAACTATAAATATCTTGAAGTGTCGGGCTCAGTTAGAATGGTTCTTGCCATATCAATAAGATTTTTTCCTTTCTTTCAACCACTCCATTTTTTTATAGAATGTAAGGTACTCTAAACTCATGTCTTATACCATGTTTATTAAGATATTATGAAAAAAATATTAGTGTACTCATTTCCATTTTATGATTTTATCCTCTTTAAACCAAAACCATTTTTCATTTTAACAAGTCTCTTGAAACTCTTAAACATTCTCAAATATTGGTATTTGTGAAACATAAAAATAATGCATGCCATTGTAGTAAAGTAATTAATGAAATTGATGAAATAATTATCTCCTATTTTTTAATTCTTAGTCATGGGTCAACAAACATTATATTGAACCAACTCTAATGGTTATTGAGTTTGGATATCAGCACCCTTGTGGATTTTATTCACCATCTTTACCTTTTCAAATGTTTTTCAAGTAGTGATAGTGTTTTCTTTCATACTAGAATATTGCCCACAACCACTTATCTAACTAATTTATTTATGCTCTTTTGGAAAATATGACCAAGACTTTTATGCCCTAAATTTTTCTTAGCTTTCATACTCATGTAGAAACCTATTTTGGATTCTCCAACCTAAAATAAATTACCTTGCATTCTCAACCATCTTGTTATTATATCTCCATACTCTATTATTTTCACACAAAAAAACTATTATTTATGAAAATAACTTCATTTACATCATTATAAAGTCGTGATACACTTAATATATTATTCTTAAAACCATCAAAAAGGATTACATTATTAGATTTTATCTAATTCTTTCCAATTTTATCCACTCCAACACCTTTGATCATTAATGAAATATCATTTCCAAAGTTTATATCTCATTATTTCTATATTTAAGCATTATAAAAATTATTTAAATCATATTTAATGTGGGAAGAGAAACCACTATCCATAATCCATGGCTTCTCATATTTTCATGCCTTGAATGAAACTTCAAAAATATTTTCTTATTGTCCGAAATGATTTTCTTTCTGAACATTCTCAGTTATCAAACTCAGATTTAATTGAGATAGAAGGACTATGATACAATCATTTCAAATATTTCCATCTTTATCACACCTTACACAAACTTCCTTTAGAATCTCAAAACTATTTTTCACTTCAATTTTCTTCGCAACCCGTTGCACCTGATTATTTTTTCTTGATGTCTATAATTTTCATGGTGTAAATATTAAATTAATATTTTGTTAATTTCATTAATTATTAATTATCTTTTCCTTATAATTAATTTTTTTTATTATTTAATGGGTAATAATATTTTAAGATGAAATTTAAATATATATATATATATATATATATATTTCAAGTTGATTCCCACTTAGTGAAATTATGATGTGTATGTGATAAAAATATGGCCAGCACCCACTAAGTATGGGAGATCGGTCTAGGAAACTAGGCCCAAATAATCATCAATAAGTTAGGGGTGCAAAAATGGAGACAATCACACATAGATAGAACTAATGGGGGATTGTAGGATGGGCATGGAGTGTGCGCATAGTGCATAGGAGGATATTGCTTAGCCACTCACATGTGGAGTATCACCAATGGATGTAGAGTGATCATTGACACCCATTAAGGGTTTTATGATGAATGTATGATGTTAGATAATGTTTTAAGCAGTGTAAAATAAGCCTCTAATATGATGTGGGATGCACGAGGATGGTCCATTGTTCATCATTTAACAAAAATGATGTTGCCTTCGCCCATGCTTATGTTGCCTAACTCAGATACAAATTTCATCCACCACTCACATCATTGTATTTATACACCACCACACCAATAATTTCCATATTCAATTTATTCAATTTAGGGATCTTGATATCACCTACAAATTCCACTACTAATCTTAGGACCTCCATGAAACACCATTGGAAGACGACGCGACCCTCTTGAGGATGAATGCACACCATTGAAGCTAGAAGGGGATTGATTCGGTCACTATAAAGGCCAGATGATGGTGATGATGATGATAGTGATGATGGTGATGATTATTATGATAATGATGATGATGATGAATAAAGTAGTAGGAAAATGGGGAAAATGAGGTAATATTGTAGTGTAGAATGAGTTCAAATATCAGTGAAGATAAAATATATTTAATGACATCATCGTCCCCTGACATGTTTCTAGAATCATTTTTGGGGACTTAGATTATGATATAATTTAGTTAATAATTATGCAAAGTATTTTCCCTATCCCTTTTTCAATTTATTTATTTTAGTTTAATTTTTTATTTATCTTTTTATAATATTTTTACATGCTCGGTATTTTTGGTTGTGATGACAGGGATCCAATGTGATTTGACTGAGAAATAAAAATACATTATTCATATAATGGATATTTCATATCAATTTGAGGAACTTATAAGGATCCAAATTCAAAAAGAAAAGATCCCACAATCATACTCAAGTAAGGATGAGGCAATACTCCATGGCTCAAAATCTGATTTTAAAGAGGCATGTTAAGATCTTGAAAGTATGGTCATTAAAGCTGACAAAAGTTTCACTTCCAAAGATGCTTTTTTCTTATAAAATATTCCCTTAACATTGTAGTTTTGGAGGAAAAATAAAAATAAGAATAATAAGAATAAATAAAAGAATAATAAGAAGAATAATAAGAAGAAGTAAAATAATAAGATCTAGATACTGAACTCATGTGGTTCAATAAAAAATTAGAGGGGAATGGAGATAAAAAAGAAATATAATAATAAGATATATCAACTAAAAAAAATTTACTTGGGTTCCATACAAATTTTAGATCATAGAAATAGTAATAGGAATAATAGGGGAAGACAATTGATGTATTTATAATGTAATTTCTTAAACATCTCGAGAAGCAACAATAAAGATGATAAGAATAAGAGATGGTGGTTACTGAAATTGAAAAGATTATTAAAAATATAGAAAATTATCCATAAGTGGAAGAGGAATAGGAAGGAAGTGAATCTATTGAAATATTAACTAACTATTCATATTTTGAACAGATGCAACCTAAAAATGAAAAAAAAAGATGAAAAGGAAAGGGTTGTTGAATTGTAGAAACTTATTAAATAATTTCATAAGGATAATACCAAAGAAGAGGTACAGGAGGAGATATATAAAGTATTTAAAACACGTGATATTATTTTCTAATCTCTATAGTTTACCCCTATTTGGTTATCTCTTTAATAAATTTTAAAAAAAATCAATAAAGAAGAGTAGTGGAGCTAACCTAGACAAGCAATAAAGATAAAATTGAGTAAATATGTGATGGTTATCTCTACATCACACTCCAATCACATGATAAAAATAAGTAATGTTGTTCATAATAACCTTAACCAAATTACTCTTGGGAGGAAATTGCATATAGGAGAATGAGTTTGAAGCTCAATTAATATGAAATGGGTATTCCAAGTATGGTCCTTATCATGGTTGATTATTGCATGCATGAAGTGAGGAGATGAAAAAATGGTGAAAAAATATCTAAATAAAATTAAAAATTCCATTTCTGAGGGCCTACCATGTGAGAATGGATGAAATGTGAAACGAGGAGTGCAACATCATTGAAGTATTTCCTATTTCTCACTGGGAACTTCTAATTTCAAAAAAAATGACTAAAATGCTATGTGGCCATGGTGAATGAGTGTGGTGGTGCTACATAATGGTGGATATGCATATGCGTAAAGGAGATGCATAAAGATGATTTATCATTCATGGTAAGTTAATAAAGGTTTATAGGATTTTCATAAAGGTACCATAGAGGAGTTGACTAAAGGTATGTGTATGGGTATGTAAAGGTGATAATGTTGTGCTTAAACATATATGTCATTTTGATGAGTGAAAGAATGGGATTTGACATTGCCTATTCATAGAGAATAAGGAAAATACTACCAAAATGGTATGGGAAAATAGAAAATGTCATGGTGGATCCACCTATGTTCATGTGAGGAAGTGGAGAATATATGTATAGAAAATAGCCACAGAAACACTTGAGGGTTTTTTTCTACACAGTGTTTGTGAACCCGGTTCAAAAATAATCTATCCATGTGAAATATTTGAAGTTTTTATTTACAATAGAGATAATTTAAAACACTTGTAGATATTATCACATATCTACAACGTGATGAAGTTCAAATTCTAAAAATAGATATGAGTAGAGAAAAGATATATAAGATAAATAGATTCAAAGATAGATACAACATAGATATATCTTTTGACTGGAGTATTTTCTAATAAATATAGATTTTTTGTGCATATAGAGAGATAGATCTCTTAACTGGACCTCTAAGGGTGTTTCTACTAGGCTTAGGTACTGTTGTTGTATGCATATATTAGGATTATTATTTATTTTTCTACCCCCTCATGGATTTAATGAGGGGGTAGACCTTGTGTCTAGTTAATTCAATGAAGGGTAATTTAATGTTTTTAGGTATTTTATGTTTGAATGCAATCCATTTTGGGTATGTGCTTCATGAATTATTTATCAATTCTCTTTTTTCTTTGTTCATGCATAATCATTGTGTGATGAGTGAGGGAGTGACATTATTATCGCATTGGCTAGTGAATGAATCTATCCATGACCATTGGGTTAGTTGTTCATTATGTTTAAAATTGTTTTAATTTTCTCATCCTCTTAACAACCAAAAGTACAAGATTGTGAGAACCGAGAAGTTTTGAGGATAGGGAGTGTCTAATATGACTATTAGATTCACTTAGATTTTATTCCTACAAATCATGTTTTTAAATTAATCATTTAATGAATTTATACTTCATGAAACTATATTTAAAATTATCTATCAACCTTTCATCCTCTTATATTTTTTTTGTGTTTTAAAATATAAAAAATTCATACCCTGTCTTATATTTTTACTACACTTTTTATCTATGATATAAAAAATATTTAGGATAACCTTGATTTCATGTTTTAAAATTCAATGTTAATTATATTTAATGATTAAATCAATGGATTAATGATTAAAGATAATCATATGGGTGTTAATTTAATAAATCGTGATTTGGGGAGGCTAGTTGATTAATGTAGATGAAATTTCCCTTACCATTTTCATGCTTTGAATTCCTGAAGTTCATGGGGATTAGTTTGTTATTGGTAGTCATTCCATGAGTGATTTTCTTTTTCACATATTTTCATCCCCTATAGGCTTCTAGAACTAATTTTTTCCATTAATTCTATGCATATTTCTTGAGAGAAACTTAAGGCATGTAAGCCTTCTAGAACATTCATTGGTATCTTTTCAAGGCTATGATTGTAAAAAATTACTTTTAAAATGATTAAGGAATTTTATTATTAATCCCTTTATCCTTGAGATATACCTTTAAAATTTATCTTTATTTAACCCCTTATAATCTATGAATATCCTTGGTAGGGAATATCCACATTACAAGTCAATATTATCCATTCATACCCTACTCTTTGTATTTTACATGATATTCAATTGAATAAGTGTGGGAGGGAGGTTGTTCCTAGTGTAAAAAGGATGTTCTACATTGAGGATAGGATGTGAGGGGGTGTTTCATGGGATTAGGGGGAAGTTTCAGGATTTTCCATTCATTGTGATTTATTATTACCCCTATTTAAAAAATGAAAAAAATAGAGAAAAAAATGGGTTGAGTTTCAAAGGGGTAAAGAATAACTATTTCTTGACCAATGATATTGATCATTTGGGTTTGGGTTGTGGATATGTGACTTTTCCTAAGCTTATATTTTGAAAAAAAATGAAAAAATAGTTTAAAGAAAAAAATTGAAAATGTAAAAAAAATCAAAGAGGTTATTCATTAATTATGAATTATTCTATTCATGATCTTACTTTGAGGATTGGGGAAGTGGGGTAGATGTCAATTTAGAGAGAGAAAATTTTCATAAAGATTTATTGGTTATCATGAAAAGTGATTTAGAGTTAATATGATTTTTGAGCCTTATATTTTTTCATTTCAATATCCACCTACTTCAAGTCTCAGAGTCATTTGATCCTTAATGAAAATGACTAATGATTATTGGTGACCTTTGTATTTACAAAGTAGATATTTTAGATCATTTGCAAGAATATGGTCATGAGAATGTATTCAAGGTGTGAACACAACTCCATTTACATTGTACCTTAATTGATGAGGTAAAAAACATGAGGTGGGTCAAAATTGAAATGCTTAGTAATAATTGATTGATATGGTTGAATGGAATTTTATTAGTAGAATTTTCATCAATTTAAAAAGGTAAAAAGTAAAATACAAGGTCGATTGGATTCCTTGAAAAATGAGGAATTTAAGAAATGATTTAATGTGATGCTTGAAAGTTTGTCTCCACCTTGAAAAATATTTAGTTTTGTTACTTTGAGATTTAAATATTGGTATCATGGAATTTATTTGTAATTTTAGTTGATATTTATTCTTGATGAAAAGAATGAGTTTAAGTGTGGGGGTATTTGATGTCTATAATTTGATGGTGTAAAACTTAAATTAAAATTTTTTAATTTTCTTTAATTATTATGTAATTTTTTCCCTTATAATTCATTATTTTTATTATTTCATGTATAATAATATTTTAAGATGAATTTTAGAAAAATAAATAAAATGAATGTTTTTAAGTGGATTTTTATGTAGTAAAATTCAGATGTGTAGGTGATAAACATATGTACATCACCCATCAAGTATGGGAGATCAATACAGGCCACCAGGGTCAGATAATAGTCACCAAGAGAATGTTTGAGGTGGTTAGGCATGGAGCGGATTCATGGAACATGAGAGGATGGTGCTTATCCTTTCATGTGTGGGGTGGAACGGGGGGTTTTAGGGTAGGCACCAACACCCATTCAGGATTTTTCTACAAAATTTATGTCATTGAATCATGTTTTAAGAAGAGTTAAAGAATATACTAATATTATGGTACATTTTTCATCATTTAACAAAAATAATGTCGCCTACACCCTTGTTTGCATCACCTCACTCAGGAACAACCCACTACCACTGCTCTCCTCTCCATTTATATACACCACCACACCAGTCACCTCCATTCACTATTGATTCCATTGAGGGAGTACAAGATCACCTCTAAATACCACAACGAATCTTGGGACCTTCATGAAACACCACCAAAAGTTAGTGCGGCCCTATTATAAGGATGAATTCATTTTATGGAAGCTAGAATGAGATCGATTTGGACATTTTTATGGATACATGGTGGTGGTGAATGAAATGAACAGAAAAATAGGGAAATAAAAAAGGCAATTATATAGTGTAGAATGATTCTACAGATTTCTGCAGATAAAACGGAGGTAATGACACTATCATACCATACCAGTTATATACTGTTGTTGTTTCCCCCTTGGTACATGCTCCCTTATTTGTCCAGATAAATACATGTTGTACCAAAAATTGTAATCTTTGTGTCCAAACATACGACAACACCAGCAGTAACCCCAAAACCTCCTTCTTTGATAGAAGTTATGTTTCTTCATGGGTTATTGTTCAACTTCATTTTTATACCTCTAATGAGCTAATTTAATCAAACCCTTTGGTGAATATCTTATTTTGGAATTTTGGGATAGTGTGGAGATTTTTCCATCATTTTTCTCCTTTCAAATATGGGTGGGTTTTCCCTTTCCTTTAGATTTCATAACTAATCCAAATTTTTTTTTTCGCTAGATATTTCTAAAAAAATGATTTTATTTAGAGATATATAACTAGTGAATTTACCTTATCCATGTCCAGTGTATTTTGTATCAATGGTACCTAGTGTTTCTTGCTTTGAACACTCGCATGATTTTATAATAGCTCTATTGCAATCATATTTGAATTTTTCTTTTTTCTTATCATCTTTAGTATTATTCATTTTTATCTTTTCTACCTTATTATCCCAAAGGATGATAGTGGAAGTCATATCATCAATAATCTTCATTTTCTTAGCATTCTAAAGCTTTAACTTCTCAACTTTTTAAACCATAATTTCTTTCTCAATATGGATTTAATAATTCTTATTTGAGTTCTTTTTAACATATGAATTTTCATCAATTATCCTATTAAACTCCTTCAATCGCATATTGATCTCCATTATCATAGTGTAATCCTTGGTTGATTATCCTTCATTAGTAATAAACTCACTATTAATTTGTTATTCATCCTCTGATGAATTAATATATTCTTCTTAATGATCCACGAGGACCTTTTTATAATTTTATTTAGAAGTTTCATTGCCATTATAAATTAATTCTTTAACAGATAGATAATTCCTTCTAAAGAATTTGAATTCCATTTTCTTCTTATCTTTTGATAAAGATTGATTTATCTTGAAACAATCTCCTTTCCTAGAGAATGTCTTAAAAGCTTCATCATCTTCATCTTCATTTTTTATTTTCATAGGATACAAGGTGGATAAATGACAAATTTTTCCATAGTTAAAACATTTAAAGGGAATTTTCCCTCTATAATTACCATTCACATGTTTGAATATTCTTGACATTAGGGAGGGGGTTTTAGTAAAACCTTCTATATTTTATTCTTCCTCAGAATTATTGTTCTCATCTTTAATATTTAAATTATTGAAATAATTAAAAGAAATGTCTTTCTCTTTCTTGAAATTTCTTTTAAGAGTAATTTCTCTTCTTATCCCATATTTAATGAGAGTATTGTGAAGTTTATCAATAGTAAAGTCATTAATGTATTTATCATCATGTTTTGAGATCATAGCATTAAACTTATCTAGTAAACTTATCAGAAGTTTTTTGACCACGGTAGAGTCTTTAAGAGTTTCTCCATATCATATGATGGTGTTGATGATCACATTAACTCTGGTAAAGAACATTAACTCTGGTAAATAATCCATCGACTGATTCACCTTCATGTATTCTAACATCTACAAACTGTTGTCTAAAAATTTATAACTTGTCTTCCTTAAACTTCTTGTTTCCTTCACAAATACAATAAATTTTTTCCTAAATCTCATTAGTAGTTTTTTATCCCATGAATTTTTTTAGTGCCTTAACAGATAAAGAGGATAAAATGAATTTATTACCTTTCCATAATTTTCAACATTCTTCTTATCAAAAAGAGATCATTCAAAAGTTTCACTTGGTACTATGAACTCTTATTGAATAGAATCAAGAACATCAATCCAAAGAGAGAGAAGATAGGGTTTCATTCTATCTTTTCAAATATGAACTCTTATTGAACAGAACCAATAACATCAAGTAAAAGAGAGAAAATATGGGGTATCATTATCTCCTTTAAAATATGAAAAACCTTTCCCTAAAAAGTTGGAATGCATTTTATATTGACTGAGTTGTGTTTATCCATATAAAACTCAAGAGAGATCACTGAGAGAAAACCTATACTTTGATACTAATTATTATGATCACTTGGGATGTGGTAAATGTTGAGAGGGGTTGAATTAGTGTTAATACTTTTTCTCTCTAAATTATAATCTCCCTCCAACTTATTATGTACTAATATCTCTAACTCACCATGGTGTATAAAAAAAATAAGGAACACATAAAATATTTTTAATGAGGTTCACCTCTAATATGGATGACTACATCCCCGATGTATGGTGGTTTTTATCCCATACACACATGACTCTTCTTTTATTATCAAGAAAAAGCTACATGCAAGGGTGAATCCTTTAACCTTCTATGATTATTGGATCTGGCCAAACTTGAACAATAACCAACTTGTTAAAACCAAAAAAAGAACTCTTATTTGAAAAATAAGCACTAGTGTAAGTGTTTGTCACCAAGAAATGAATAGATTTAATCTTTTTATTTATTAAATCTACATTAAACTTCAATTGTATCTATCTCAAAATCCTTATCTACAACCCTGCATCATACAGTCACATCCAATTTTAATTCAAGAACTCAACTTCCACTTTATTTGAATCCCCTCCATCAATTTAAGGATCAGTTTCTTCCGATATTAAACACTTAAATAATTGGTATATATTTTTCCATGGTATCCTCATTGATAATCAAACTCTTAAATAACTGATTAGAGCTATAGAATAATATTCAACAATATGATAACTTATTTAAATCATTCTTTTAACTTTGACTTATCAATAAACTTGATTTTTTTTCTTCCTTGTGATCTCCCTTAATTATTACGGTTTCCTTCTTTCAAACATCCACAATATCTGAAATCCTCTATTTCAATATGTGCATGATTTCATGAAAAGACTATTATATTAGAGGGAACCTATTATAGCATTATCAACTTCTCCATATCATAAAATTTATCATGACTTGAATCACAATTATCATGAATAACAATGCTTTTTATTCTTTAAAGGAGTAGCATAAGCATCGTCTGAATTTTTTTCTTCTTATGAGTTCTCCTTATGAAAATCATTCTTTTGAAAATCTCAGTATCTTCTAGAACAATTCTTATATAGAACTAAGAATTTCAAGGTAAATCTTATGTAAGTAATGTAAAATTAGATAAACCTATAAGTTTAGTTTTTTTACCCTTATGTTTGAGTTGTGTACCCTTATACATATACTAGAGAATAAATTATGTATAGGTTGTGTGCCCTTTAATTTTTCCTTTTCCACAAATTCCACTCCATCAAATCTTATGTATTCTCCTATTAACACTTTTTTATGCACTGTAAATTTGTATTCTCTCTTACGTATCATGGTATGGTTCTATTAATTTTTCATATCTCATTATTCCCTCTGAGTACTTTTATGTATCCCTTTGAAAATTATTATAACCCTTTCATATCAAGAAACTTAATTTAACATATTATAGTGTGACCTGATACTTTACCAATTTTCAGTTTACAATTTATAAACAATCCTTATATATCCAAATTAATTTTTTATATATTCTCTTATATATTCAATTTATATTCAATATGAAACTTACATACAAATTCCATTATCAATTCTTTAAAAGATTGCAACTCCAAAAACATCATAATTCTAGAACTCTTTTAACTCAACCTCAAAACATCTTCAAGATTTATCAGGACATCTCCATAAATCTTCATATGAACTCAAATGAATCCAATCCTCATCCATAAGTATTGAAAAATATATATAAAAACATCCTCTGATGGGTTCGACACTCACGCACTCAACTAGAATTTTCACCCCATGCAGACGTAGTTCTTGGGAACTTCTAAATCACTCAAATCATAGTCAAGTGCTCACTCTGAATATAGAAGGCACTATGCCACACATTTCTACACTTGGGAACTCTCATTACCTATCCAAATAACCCAAGATCAAACCCCCATTTAAGAATGCGCAAGCATGCGTAAAAAACATATTGTTTAAGTAACATAAGGAACACCTACCGTATTAATGGATCTACGCTCCTCGGTTCAAGGTCATCCAATCCTCATCTAAGCTCACACCAAGCCATGATAACATCCTAAAATTGTATCTCATGCCACAATACCCAAAAAATAATTATGAACGTTTATATTTAATTAAATAATATAAAATAACCTAATATAACACTTGAAAACTCACTAAGCAACCTCGTGACACTGAAATCATGACCAATAATGTGTGTAAGGTCCATGGTATACCCCCGACACCTCTGTGAGAAAAATACCCATTAATTAACATCTAATTGATTTCAAATTTCAAAAGGAATGGTGAAATCCCTTGGAATACTCATCAAGTAATGTTTCCCCATCAAAATGATGAGCGAAGATGTGTGTTTGTCATCTCTCGGTATACACTGGATGCTATATCAAGAAGACACACCTTTTTGGAATCATGATTAAGTGGAATCACCATCAAATCTATAAATGCATCATTATTAAAATAGAAGGTAGTCAGGAAGATAAGGAATAGAAGAATAAATGGAGTGAAACATACCTTTGATCATTGAAGAAATACCATGGGATTCATCTGTCTTCAAGTGGATTCAAGGGGAGAAGAAAGCAGGGAAATGACCAAACGCTACTACAAAAAAGGTCTTTAACAGCGCTACAATAGGACTTTATCAGTACTAAAAAAGTACTGATAATTTGAGTGTGGTTAAAAGCACAAACCTTTTAACAACGCTTTTTTTAGCACTGTTAAAGGGGGTAAAAAAATTTAGACAGCCATGAGCATCTGACCACTTTATCAGTGCTTCAAAAACCCCTTTAATAGTGCCCCCCCTATCAGCACTTTTCACCCCTACCAACGCTTTGCGAATTTCTAGCCTCATGCGCGCCCGCCTGGATTCGAACTCTGCACCTCTCCTTCAATGATGGAATGCCTTTACCACTACACCATGTTGTTTTGTTATCTGTTTAATGATATTATATATATATATATATATATATATTTACATATATATTTACATATATTTATATAATTATTTTTAAATATATTTATACAATATGTGTGTGTGTGATATATATATACTTATATTTATTTAAATATATTATATATTATATTCATTTACATATACTAAAATATAATATAAATATATTTAATAAAATAAATATTAAATATTAAATAAATAAATAATAAATAATAGATAAATAAATTATTTATTTATTTATTTATTAATATATAATAATTAATTAATAATTAATTAATAATTAATTAATAAATTAATAAAAAATAAAAAATAAATAAACAAACCATAAAACATTAAAAAACTCTGAAAACCCTAAAACACTAAAATTACCATAAAATATGATATGTTAGTTCTTTTTCATTTCCAAAACTATTCAAATCAAAGATCATGAAATGAGATTCGATGTGATATGTGTTACATGTCAAACGGACACCTGAATCGGAAGTTATAGCTATTTGAATTTTAAGAAATCGGGGTCGGTGACTAAAAACTCTATTTTGGAGGCCTTCTGGGCCTTTCTAGAGAAAAAAAGGGGGAATATCAAAGATCTAGTCCCAAACCTACTTGGTGTAGATCTTGTCATAGGATTCGATTTGATATGTGGTAGAGCCCAAACAGACACCCGGATCAAAAGTTATGGTCGTTTGAAGTTCGAGTTATGTTTTCAACTTATTTTAGATCTTTTAATAATTATTTTATTTTTGTTATCTTTAAATTGATATTAAATGACTATTACTCGGTAATAATAAGTAAATTATTAATTAAAATTATTTTTAAAATTATTTTATAATCCATTTTCACTAAATATCAAATATATTAAGTGTAAATGCCTATTTACCTTATCTAAAACATAATTTAAAAAATATATATTATATTTATATCACTATAAATATATTTATATATTAATATAATATTTTTAATGAAATATTCTTTTTTAAGTACACTTTTATTAGTGCTTGTAAAAACTGCTGATAAAGGGGGTCTTTATCAGTGCTTCTAAAAAAGCACTGATAACACCCCCCCCCCATGAGTGATTTTTTACAAGTGTTGAAAAAAGACCTCATTTATCAATGCTTTTTAAAATCACTGATAAATATCCCCTTTTAACAGTTCTTTTTTAGCATTGTTAAATACCCCCTTTAACAACACTTTTTTTCGTGCTGACAAAGGGGGACTTTAACAAAAAAAATAGCTAGCGCTGTTAAATCCCTAGCGCTAAATAAACCAAGTTTTGTAGTAGTGAAAATGGTTTCCCTAATCCCCCTTTATCATTTAATCTTGAGATGGGTTGACTATGGAAATATGTTCATTCCCCTCATTTTTAAAATTCCCCCTTAGGCCTACCAGGTTCCTGGTCAATAAGCACCGGGTGCCCGGTCCCTCAATGAGCATCCAGTCCAACTCCAATAACTAGTTGGTGGGAATACGGGGGGTGCTACCCCCTGGATTAGACATATGGTACTTGGTGCTACTACACTGAGTACTCAGTGGTTAGATGCTACTTATTTTAGCAGTAGGGCCACCCCAACCCAACTCTGACCATCAACTCGATCTCCCAATACACCTCTTGAACCTTTGAATGTGCTAAAAACACCCACTTCTCTATATCCAACAACCAAGGATTCAATCAGAATTTGAGAATTCAAACTCCCTTGGGCTCTAGCTCTCAATAATTAAAAATTTCTCTCAATTTCACTAACCTATAACGATGTGGTTCATTACACTATGGGTGAATGCTTCATATTGAACTATCATTACCATAGGTTGGTGAAATACCTAGAATAATAACTTTCACACTTTGATACCTTTATTACACCTACCTTGAGACTGAGTTAATCTGGGGGTGGTAGGGTATGTTAATGATCATGTCGATGGCTTGTGTTTAACAAATAAGGTATTTTTCATCTTGTATGGTGAGTATGATATTTGGTCTCTTGATTGAAATAAACTAAGAAAGTGTATGACCATATCAAGATAAGTGACATGTTAGGTTCTTATCTATTTGGGTTAGGGAAATGTGATGTGCTTGTTTGGTGCGATGAACGGAACGTTATGTGTTCGTCTATTTTATTGGTCTATACTCGGAGAATTGAGAATTTATGAGTAGGTTGTATGAGATTAACATACTTTATACCTCATGGTGACTTGATTTCTCAGATAAAGGGATTGTATGATTATGCATACTTGTATATGATACAAGTGGTGGATAGAGGTATGGATGTAGATGTGTTTGATAGAGATCATGAAAGATACCTTTGTAGATTAAGTAGAACTAATGCTTTTATAGAGGATTCTCTTTGCTTACAATTATATAATTATAAAGGATAGTGTGGTCACACTATATTTGTGTGAATGAGAATTAAGTTTTATTATAAAGTGTTTATACAAAACTTTGCGATCCACCACAAAAGAGTTTTTTAGGATAACTAAAAAGAGTTTTGGATGAATTTTCATAAGTTGTTTCATATGATATAACATGTTTGGTAACTTTTCCAAAAGGACTTAGAATATATTAAAAATTATTTTTAGATATAGTTTTATAATTTTTTAAATAAAATTTAGAATAAGGTGAAAGTTCACTGAGTCTATGAAGTTTTAGTGAAAGTGGGAGATGGTAAGAGATATGGACTAAAGATTAAACCATGTAATGGTGGTATAAACCACATCTTAGTTTGTGATAGTATAAATCATGACATAGTGAAGGTCACTATGTCATGGTTTATATAAGGCAGTACATGCATTATGTGACAACATTTATCCCAGAATCCTTCTCCTACTATAATCTATCAGGTTAGATTGGATCATTATGAAATAATGGTTAGGGGAATTTGAACATCCAAATCAATTATTTAAATGTTAAATAATTGATAACAATGATGATATGAGAGTTACAAATCATTGTAACTTATGAAATTTTTTTACTCAATGGTCAAATGTTTAAGAAATGTTTGGAATCCAAGGAGTATATATGGAAATATATATAAATATGGTCATGGTTTGTGAATTTTTTTTTTTGAATGTTTGATTGTGATTCAATCATTGATTTGTCAAATTTGAATCTCTATCACTCTCTCTAAACAAATTTTTTAGTTTACTGTGAAGAAGAGGGGATCCTTCCCATATATTGGGAGATTCACTTAGCCTATGGATTCCCTATAAGGGAGGATTATGTTGGTTTCTTATTTGTAATCCCTATAAAGCTCATGTGTATGAATCTTGAATAGATTGGATCATCAAAGAAAAGGTACACGTTCATTGTTTATTTTATTTAGTTCAAATGTATGGATATATCTTGTGTCAAAACTAGTTTTGTTGTTTGTTTTCATTGTGTTTTAATATGGTTCCCCCCCCCTCATATAAAGGGTTTTGTCAAGCGGGGCGGGGGTTGTGTCACTCACAAGAGGTCATCTTCTCCAATGCAGTGGTATACAGGGGGTTGTTCCACTTATGTACAGGGCTATATAAAATGTGCATGTGTCTTTTCAATCTTATTTTAAGGATGGATCATTTCATTTAGTTTTATGAATAGTGATTTAATGAGGAATTGTGATTATAATGTTTGGAGCTTCAACCAATTAGAATCATCAAAGTGAAAACTTTCAAAGATTACAAGGAAGTGAATCTAGGTTGTTGACTTTGATCTATTCTTATTTTGGATAGGTACTAATGTAAAGTTTTGATGGATTTTTCAATTAGTGATGGTTTAGGTTTGATTTGTGATAAATCATTATATAGAGGTTTTTACATCATTATTAGATAAAAATGATTTTGAATAAAATTTGGTTATTAATATATATCATGAGATTTATTAAATTGAGGCTTTTTGATAAAATATATTGAATTGGTTTTTAATGATGGATTTGAAAAATGATTTACAGTGGTGGGTTATATTTTTAGATTTTATTTACATAAAGGTTTTTATAATATCTTTTCCTCAAATACTGATAAGACATGTTTTTATTCAATATTTTTTTGATAAAAATTAATATAATTTCCCATAATTGTTCCTTATTTGAATATTTAATGTAAATATGTGTTTTTAGATTGAAATTGAAAATTCTATGAAAATCTATTTTTCTCTTTTAATTTTACCTTAGTAATTTTTTCAGAACATTTTCTATGTGTTGGGTTTTGATTTAAAATTTTATGGTTGTATTATTCAATAATTTATATTAATTTATTATTTAGACTATGCAAGTAGTATCACACATTTGGATGGACAAAATGGCCATTAATGCGGGGATGGATTGAATTCAGAATAATGGATCCCGCCGCACTAATAGGGAAAAAACTTCTTCATTGCTTCTTGTAATGGGATGAAATTTTTATATTTGTAAAAGGAATTGATTTATAGAATTTCATTAATCTAGAGTGATGCTTGGTTCTCATGGGATATTGGTTGAAAACATGGATCAATATGGAGTAACTTATGGAAGCAAAATGATGCATATACCCTTTTTGAAATTTCAAACCCTAAACCTCCCACACTCTATTTAAATGAGATTTTCACTATTTGATATAGTTGTTGGGTTATTTTTCATGGTTTGGCTGAAAGGGTTGGTTCCATTTCACTCTAACCATTTTTAAGAATGAAATATTTGTGCAAGGATCTCTTCCAAGAAGGCGCTTCTCTCCAACTTCTACTTTTTGTTGCTTTTATTTTATTCTTGTAATCTTTTTGACTCTTTAATAAAAATTATTTCTTATTATCTTTTTATATTTTTATTTTACTTATTGTTTATAGAATATAAAATTTGACATGATATTGGGTGTTTCCTTTTCAATTCGTTGCTTATGAAAATTGTCTCTATAAAGATAATTCCACCCATGGGAGAGTAGTTCTTTTTATGGTTGATCTTATTATTACCTCCTTCAATGGTGGTTTTGAATCCATACACTCATTTTAATTAAAAAAATTATAGTTAATTAAATGTTTTTATAAATTTAATATCACTTAAATAATTTACACATTGACTGCGAGGTTGAGCTTTTGTGAATCGTGAGAGAAACACTTTAATTGTCAAATATAATCAATTTGGGATCAGTTGGTAGGTTTCATATATAATACCCAAAACTCAAGATATTCTTATTTCTATATTGGATATGTTTTTCTAATTTCACACTGATCATAAGTTAGATTTTGGGCCACAATCAAAGTAGGGTGTCATGATTGGAAGTCTCAAAGTTATATTAGGTTTTGTGGTTATGTTTTCTTTCATAGAGTTTGGGATTAAAAAATTAGGGAACCATAATTTAATTTTAACGAATCCGGTTTTCCCGGTTCTATTTTTAAAAATTCTTGGGAAAATTATGAGACTAGACACTGAAATGGTGTGCGATTATGAGGCCCAGTGTGCCCGGAATGGTCCATCAAAAATTGTTAAGTTTTAACTAACGCACGTGATAATTTTTCCTAAAAAAGTAGAATAACTCTTAAATGGGTGCCTGGATCATAAATCCAAGGGTACTATTGTGTTTAGGATGGCGGGTTTACCCTAGGCATGAATTAACTTTAGTCAGTGCAGGCCTCTAGTGAGAAAACCTGAAAATGGAATAACCATAAATAAAATTATTTTATTTTTTACAAATCCTTATAACTCCTAAATGGTAACTTGGATTGTAAATCTGAGAGTACTATTGATCTCATGAGGGTGTGATTTCCTTAGGAATATCCTAACATTGGTCAGCATGATCCAACTGTGGAAAGTAGTTTTTGGGTTGTGATCGTAAATAAAATAATTATATTATATTATTTTCAAATCCTATAACTCATAAACGGTAACTCGGATTGGAAATCCAAGAGTGTCGTTGAACTCATGAGGGTGTTCTTTCCTTAGGTGGGGCCTAACCTTGAATGGCACGGGTCGAGTGTGAAAGTTAGTTTTTGGATGTGAACGTCATTAAAATATTTAATCAAAATATTTCCTTTTGACATTTCGTAATGACACAGCGACGTTGCAATGCCACAATGGGGCAGCCCGTTTCCTTTAATAAATGAAACAACATGGAAACACTACACAACAGCAATGAAACAATGCTGAAACATGTTTTCTTCATTTAATGGTTTGGTAGGGGTACGGGATTAGATTGAAAATCCTAGAGAAATTAGCCAGGAGCTCTAGAGAAGAAAATCGTAGGTGAAACCTCTCATTGGAAAATTGCGAACAATGATGAGATGGCGGATTGATGATCAGAGTTCGGATCAAGAATCAATGGATCGACAAACGACGAGAACAGACTCCTTCTTCATCAGCGATTGATCCAATTCCAGGTAGGGGTTGTTATTTGATTTTGTTCTTCCCCATTCTTGGTTTTAGAAGGCAAACATGGATAAACCCACGAACAAGTTGACCCGCAGTTAGATCATTCTTGTGGGAGGATCTTGACTACAGGATGGTTTGGGGAAATGAATTTATGTTTGATTGTTCTGATAAACCCTTCTAATAGGAGCAGATTAAAGTCATGACAAACGACAGCAGAGGTTCGTTCCTTGATTTTTTGTTTGGTTTTCCTCATTCCCTTTGACGTGTGTTCTTCGCAGGTTAAATAATGGTCGATTGTTGTGCAACTATTCTTGGAAGAAAAATCTGGCATCATGGATCCGGAATAGACATAGCACGAAGTTTGTGCGATGATGAAAATGGTGGGTGGATCGAAGCGACACGTGAGATTCCTTCAATCGAGTGATTTCTGGAAGAAGGGATCACAACAAGGTTATGATACCACATCAGTGAAGAGGATGGATTTAGGTATCTAAAATAACTTTTAGATTTCAAAACGGACCACCAGAGCGAGTCTGGTAGCCCACAGAAAAAAAAAACCGGCACGCCAGCAGCCCCGTGCCGAAGGAAGAGACAGCCATGTCCATGCGATTTTCCATGTGGAGGAGGCCATGGCATTGACTCGTACCCATAGAACAAAGTCATAGACATGCTGATTTGGCAGCCTACAACGGCCAGTTGCGTTTCACAAAGGGGGACGCACTGCGGCTGCCGCATCCCGGGAGAGCGCCACCGGCCCGCTTCGATGCGGTTCTGGCTGAAGCCGGTGGGTCGGACTCACGGACCAGTGGGCCGGACTGGGTTGGACCCGGGTCAGGTTGGTGGTCCCCGGGAAGGGTCGGGTTGGTCCGACCGGGTCAACCGGACCTGGACTCAATCAATCCCTTTTCGCTCAAATGACCATAACTCTCAAATGGAGCATCTGTTTGACAAGACATCTGTGGATTTGGGACCCTTGCGAAGAGATGGTCCTTTTAAGATACATTAAGTAAGTTTTTTTGAAAGTTGGAAGACAGCCCAATGGTTTGAGGAGTAGTTCCTTCCGGTACAAACACGCTTGAGCAGGAATCGGCGTGTTTCGTAAAGGTAGAAACCCCACATCGTGGGGTGTGGGTTCTCTTCCTTTGGGTAGATTCCTTTTGGGGTGTCACTCCCCTGAAGGAATAGGGTGTGGGTTCCCAAATATGCTCATGAAGGTCGAGTAGGTACTCCCCTGTGGGACCAGGGAGCTGGTCCTCTATCCGTGGAGTTGGTACTCCCCTATAGGACTAGGGTGCGGGTCCTCCACATCTAACGTACATAGAGTAGGTGCTCCCCTACCAGGTAGGGTGCAGGTCCTCTATGATAGGAGTTAGTACTCCTCTACTATTTCATGGTGTGGGTCCTCCAAACATGATCGAATAGAGTCGGCACTCCCCTACTAAGTAGGTTGCAGGTCCTCTATGATAGGATTCAGTACTCCCTTGTTGTTTCAGGGCACGGGTCCTCCACACATGATCGAATAGAGTCAGTACACCCCTACCAGGTAGGGTGTGGATCCTCTATGATATGATTTGGTACTCCTCTGTCGTACCAGGGTGCGAGTCCTACACACATGAATGACAGAGTCAGTACTCCCCTTTCGTACCAGGGTGCGGGTCTTCTAGTCACTGAGTAATACTCCCCTACTGGGTAGGGTGCAGGTCCTCGATTATATTTGGATCTCCCTTGTCTTTCAAACATAGTAGAGAGGAGCATTCTCATCCACTTGATGAGAACATTACCTAGATAGAAGCTAGTGATCCCTCGACGGACTGAGGTGTGGGCCACTCTATATAGGAGCGACAAAGATTTCACAAGATGGTTAGGAGCAGGGATCCCTCATCTATGTATAATGGTGAGGGTGGGCCTATCCACATGGGTTTCCTTAGTTTTGCATTGGGCACAGGATAGCGTTGACTGAACCTATGGTGTTGGGCATTGGAGATGTACCTAGTAGGATGTTCTCAATAGAGCACGTTCTCTCGTACATACCATTATAAATGGTAGAGTTGTTCCCAATGGAGTTTACCTCTCAAACGGGTACCATATTGGATGGATGAGCTTGTGGAGTGTGTTTCTATGGGTTATATGTGTTGCCTTTCAAACCTATGATGAGAATCATGTTGTTGGCTATGAGGTTGGAACCTTATGATTCTTAGTGTCTGAAACGAGCATATCTGGATGTTCTTGGTATATGTATGGGCATATACCTGTGTGGAGATAACTATGCATTTCTTTGTGGTTTTTCCCTTGTGCTTTACCCATTTTGGTTTTGGGGTGTCCTACTGTGGATTGTTTTATTCACCCATGCACAGGATTTTCCCGCACATGTCGTGTCTTGTGCAGATGTTCGACACTTTGATGGAGTTTAGGGAGGGTCAGGACCAGGTGGTGCTCAGAGAGATCAGACAGACGAGGTGTACTCCTATGGATTCAGGCAGTTACCCTTCACATACCCTTCAGATAGGGTTATCAGCAGATGAGCTTCAGGGACTTGGAGTTTTACTTGTGTTATGTCTTTCTTTTGGTGGGCTTGTATACTGGCCCAGTTTTCCACCATGCACTTTACTTTTTTCACTTTGGTTATATTATACTTAGTGGTTTGCATGAAAATCTTCCTTGGATTTTTACTTCCTAGCATCTTTGGTTTGGAGTTGTGTTCATGTGTGTAGGTACTTAGGCTAATGCCTCCCATTTGTGGGATATGCCTACTTGGCGCTAGTCACTATCCCCTAGCCTATCAGAGGCGGGCTTGGGGTAGTCACGGCATGGGCCTTGGGGGACAGTTTGTGACATTAATGAATTTCAACTTTAAGGGATAATTTTTAATGATTAATTAATGGGTAGGTTAGATCAATCACAATCATTTATTTTGATGTTTTCATAGTTTGTGTTTTCTTTTTTGTTTCATTTTATTCAAAAATCACTCAACCAAAACCCCATATTTTGTACCAATTTCTTTCATCTCTTTTCTTTGTTTATTTTTATCATTTAGGGTCTATTTAATTCACTTTCTCCTCAAGAGAAGTGACCTAATTCAACCACTGTGTTGCGCTTAGTAAAAAATCACAAATATTTTGTGAGTGCGTGCGACAACGCTCATCAAATTTGCATTGTTTTCATGGAGGCAAGTGTTTTATTCAACCTCTTTTAGGATGTGATTTAACTATAATTTTCATTGAAAATATATTTAAAAAATGGAATTCATTTTTAATGAACCTCCCTTTAGTGAAAAAGTTATAATTTTAGAAAAACAATTAAAATGGTTTGACAAGTCTTCTTGTAGGGATGATGAGTTTAATGATTTCATTAGAGACATCAAATAAGATATTATGTACGAATATCTTGAAGCCTTATCTATAGAACTCACTGATTTGTCACAATATTTTCTTAAATTCTATCAACATGAGGCTAGGGATCAAAAAGAGATAGTTAGCTTTGATAAAGACCTTAGGGAGGTGGCAGCTGCATTGAAAAATCCTTCTCTCCCACAACTCTCAGACCTCCTCTCAATGACACTTCAAGAAGAACATGAATATAATGTTGATCAACTAAAGGGATTGGACTTAACTTTGGATTCACTTGTATTTGATTTCACATTGTTATCAAATCCAATTAACTACCCTAATTTTTCTTTTATGGAATTGGCTCCTATGATTTCCTTGGTAAGTGATGATAATGAGGATGGAGTAACCACCATCTAGGAGAATATGGTGTTGGAGTTTTATGGTCAAGATGTTCCAAGGGTCATGAAAGATGACATAAAACCCAATAAAAATTAGGGGATCATGATGATTTGAATTCTTCATGTTTTAATTTTTATCAATGGAACTTCTAAATGATTTTCTTAATTATTTTTATATAGAATCAACAATTTTGAAACAAACTTTGAATATTTTCAAGGAAACCAAACAAGAGGTGTTTCTTGAAGAATTAAAGCTCAAAAAACCTATGGTGATGCAATTGAATCCTCTACATCAACATGAAAATCTACTAGAGGGTGGCGCCATAAAAGAAGACAGGGAGTACCCCTTTCATTCTTTCCCCTCCCCCCAATTCTTACTCTTTCATTTTCCTATTCTATGGATGGGGTCATTTTTTCTTTTAATGGGGGTCTCCACTCTTGGTACCCACTTATAGATATCATGAGAAATAACATGTGGTGGTTCCTTCCATAAAAACTTAATCCACCTTTAGATCGGGGATGGATAACTATAACTGTCTGGATATAGGCAGTATAAACACATCACCTCTGGGGTAACCTAAGTTTATCTTTACTTTTTCATATTTACTTATTTCTTTAATTTTCAATGATTTTTTTGTTTTATTTTGTAGGATATAGATAGTAATTAGGAGCCTAACTCAAAGCTGCCAAATAAAAAATAAACTTTGTTGTATCTCTCCTTCATATTTGATTCCTACCCTAAACTTGTTGCTTATGATTTAATTCATATGGGTAGTTTCATTTAAGTGAGGGGGATGACATTGGGTATATTCTTTAGGATTTTTATTTTTTTGTGTTTCTCCTTTCAATAGTTTTTTCTTTCAAAAAAAATGAAAAAAACAAAAAATCAAAAAAAAATCAAAAAAATCATGTCACATGCCCATTACTTCCATGGAACCTATTGAAAATACATGTCTGGTTTTTCCAATATCATGGGAAGTATGTTAATCTTGGGAAATATTTCATCATTGGTGGTTGATTTTAGTGAAAATAGAAGTTGTTCAATGATATGATTGATTGTTTCTTTATGAAGCCTTTGAGATTTTGACATCATTAATTGTGGGACTTTTGTAGGAAAATTGTGTCATTTAATCTCTCCACACACTTCATGCACAATCATGACTTGTGAGTCTATTTTACCCAATTGAAGGTATATCCAGGTTAAGTAATCTTTTTCAGCTTATAACATGGTATTTCTATATGTTCGTTTCTCTTTTGATCAGTTCCATTGTTATATCTGATTGAACTATGTGTGTGTACCTGATATGTGACTGTTGTACACCCTCAAAAAAAATCAAAAAATAAAATAAAAAGGGAGTGATGAAATGTATAGTTTGTGGGGATATCTAGGTCAGGAGATTAAGGTTTGACTTTTGGTAATTCTTAAATGAGTGGGTTTTAGAATTTGATTACAAATGGTGTTGAATAGGTTTGGTGGGATAGAATCGGATAAGAAGAAAAGGTTTACTTGACCTGGATGTATTGTATAAAGTGTGGAGAGGTAAGCTTTAAATGATTTGCACACACACACATGGGGAATTTGTGGCATAGTTGACTTATAACATGTTTCAACCTGATTAGTATTATTGATCTAACTGGATTTTGTTTTGATACAATTTATGAGACATTGAATTTCTAATTTTTTGATATTGACTTTTTTTTATTCTTTCTATGCTCATATTTTCATCATGGATTGAGAAATTTCAACATGAATCAATTTTTGGATTACATGAGAAGTAGTTTTGCTCGGGAGTGCAAAAAGGTAAGTGTGGGGGAGTTGATAAGACATGTTTTTTTTTGAATATTTTGATGATAATAATTGATATAATTTCCCCACATTAAGACTTGTTTTAATATTTAATTGAAATATGTGTTTTGAGCTTGATTTTGAAAATTCCATGAAAAAATTGTTTTCCCTTTTTAATTTTACCTTAGTAATTTTGGCATAAAATTTTCTCTTTTGATCTTAAATTTTACGATCATATTCTTAACTAATTTCTCTACATTTGTCATTTAGACCATGAAAGCAGTATCGCAAATTTGGAGGGCCGAAAATGGCCATTAATGCATAGTTGGACTGAATTCGGTAGAATGGACCTCACCTCACTAATGCGGCCATAACTCCTTCATTACTACTTGAATTTAGTTGAAATTATGAGAGTTGTTAAAGAACTCAATTTAGAGAATTTAATTTGAATTGAGTGACACTTGGTTCGCATAGGATAGTTGTCACGACCCACCTTCACCAAGATGAGAGAAGGGACAGCAAACTGTCAGACCCTTCCTTCCTCAAGTTGAAGGAGAGATAATGACCCCTGAGTCCCGCCTTTTATAGTCCCTAGAGTGGCGACTAGCACCAAGGGTATAAAATCACATGTAATATGGAAGGCATTACCCTTTTTATTTAGTATGATTGGGAGATACGATGGTAAAAACCCAAACAACTCCAAAACTAAAGGTAGAAGTAAAGTGAAACCAAAAATCCATTCCCATATGCATGTTCTAAATAAAGTGCTAAAAATTACAAGAAAACTCCAAAGGGGGGTACTAAAAGAAAAGAAAAACAACAACATCAACGGTCCCAGCGCCCGAGCTAATAGGGTCAGGCGCAGTCCTCGAAGCCCTCCTGGAAACCTGAAATCAATTTTATATATGTAGGGTGAGTATACAGGTATACTCAGTAGGGAAAACCAAAATCTACCATGCACAAGTAGGGAGCCATTCTAATGCCCCGTGAGAAATGGAGATAACCAAAGAAACTAGCAAGGAAACTATCCACCCAAACCTCACCAAGGAACACTCCCCAAATAACACAAGTCAAGTAATGTAATAGTAATAACACATCGATGTTTGGGTACCACGCACCACTTTCCCACTGGTTATTGAAGACATCCTACGTTTCAGACTTCCTCTGTTATTCTCACCACAATCCCACTACCACCCCAACAACAACCTTTTGGGCCTCCACAACCACATCCATGCCCACAAACACCTCGGCCACCATAACCACACTTAACCACGCCCGCAGACACCTGGGCCAGGACAACTACCGCCATGCCTGAAGACACTTGGGCCTGAAAAACTACTGCAACGCCCAAAGACACCTGGGCCTCATCCAGAAGACACTTGGGAAACAACATGCCCACACACACCTGGGAGAACCACCATAATATACCTTGCCCGAAGAATCTTGGGCTATAATGGACCTTAAGTCGTCACATCCTGCCCAAAGAGTCTTGGGCTACTCGGGAAAGGGAGTAGAAAAGGAGTTAATAACCAGCCACTCATAGGAGTGTTGGGAAAAATACCCTCCCCCATGAAATGGGGGTGTTCGACACGAAGTGATCGACTTGGGTGGAGCGCGAATAAGAAACATAAGAACTAAATTATACATATAGGTAAACAAGCACTCATCCCAACCTAGAGGTTCCAAAATCATCTCATACACAGACACCATCATTACTATTCATTAATAAAAGAACAACAGCCACAACTAAGTCACAAATCATTCCCAGAAAATAATTCCCCATCGAACCCATTCTTGTTGTCATATTCAAGTGATTCCATTTAAATAATTCTTCACTACCGGGAAACTAATAGACATAGCCACAAGCCAAGAAAGGAAAAACAGTCAAGAAGCAATTTAAGCATTCACACCCGGTTCTCTTGTAAATTCACAACAATAAAAGAGATCTGTGAGATCCCTTGAAGTACTAGAACCAAACCAATCCCCAACATGCGGCCCCACATGGCCCCAAATCCACAAAATAACAAATGCACAACAGGGGATCGTATCCCCATCCATGTCACCTCACAATCATCAAGAAGAAAAACTATACACATCACCAAAACAGAGTAAGGGAGTTCTCAAATTTAAACACACCATTTCTTTAGTTCCATCTTCCCGTTTGGTTCACCGGGGTGACCACACAAGGATTATTATTCATTGGGCATCCATTTAATCAACTGAGTTTACGTGATTAACCAGTTTTCATGTTACAGCCATTCAATCACATAATTATCTAGAAAACAGAGGTTCATTAGTGCACAAGAAGGGACTACCAATGACCACGATTTTAAGTGGACATAAGCCCAAACAATTCACAACATATAAGCAAAGGTAAAAGAGTACAACAGCATCATCAAACACACCCCTTCATTCTTTAAAAAACATTTATTTTCTTCATTAAGGTTTGGTTTCATCCATCCCCCTAGGAACATTATCATACCCACCCCGCATGATACACAGTAAAGAGAGACGAAGGAAGAACCCTACCTGGATGATCAATGATTGAAGTTTTTCTCCACGTGCCAAGAACTGGGGATGCGCAACTTGCAGGGGAGGAACTCTGGGGACTCCAAGAGTGAGTAGGAAAGGCTCTAGCACAGGCACACCACTAGCCTCGGGAAGGGGGACTCTAAACACACCAAGGAAAGGAAAGATACCATCCAAGAAGAAGAAATAATCCATGTGCGATAAAAGGTGAGATCCGGTAGTTAGAAAATATGAATTCTTGGACTGATTTAAAGGAAGAGCGTGGTTTCTCCACGCGGTTGGGTGGTTACACACAATGGAATTTAATTTTCATTTAATAATTCTCATCGGAGAGGTGGCCATAATGGCTGTGAGTTAAAGGGTTTCCTTTAAATAGAGGGAAACGCATAACAAGGGAAGAACTGGAAAGTACGGGAAAACGGTGTGACACTGAGGAAAAGGCCACATGTTTTGGTAAGTCAAGGGTCTCCTAGCTATTGGGGGATTTTAGATATCATTTATGGGATTTTAATTGCTTTGAAAGGGGTATTAAAACACTTTTACATCAAAAGATATGTTGCGGGGGCGGAACTGGAAAAAGTCATAAACTGGAAAAAAACAAAGGGTGGGACACCATTTGGTGAGACACCGTAATGGTGCCACTGTCACAGTGCCACCGTTTCGGTGTGAGACCGTGACGGTGCGACCGCTACGGTGCCATCGTTACGGTGCCACCATTTCGGTGTGCGACTGTAACGGTGCGACCGCTATGGTGCCACCATTACGGTGCCACCAGTTCAGTGGAACACTGTAAGCAGTGCCACCTTCACGGTGCCACCGGTTTAGTGGAACACCATAAGCAGTGCCACTGTTTCGGTGTGTGATCATGATGGTGCGACCGCTACGGTGCCATAGTCACGGTATCTCTGTGACTGGTGCCACCGTTTTGGTGGAACCGTTTGATGGAACCAAGTTTTTGGAAAACTCCTTAATGAGTAACTATTCGGGTCATTACATCAGATACCTCTTAAACTATTCTTTCCCTAGAGAATCAAAACTAGACCCAAAGAAAAAGAGGGGTCCAAACAACCACCTCGAAAGATACCTCTCAGGAGTAAACCTCATCAACATCTAGAAACACCTCTCCCTCATCTATCTTATGAACAACCACAGATACACTACCACTCCTCTCCCCAAGTAACCACACAAAAATGTAAAGTTCATATCGTCCAGTCAAATGGATTAGAGAGTCCCTTCCTCCATGTCAAGATATTATCCACTTTGGGTGGCACTGACTCACCTGCACGGGTTTAACCGCATCCACTTTAATGCATCTTGGTTAGGGATTAGTTCCTCATATCCCCACAGTCAGGACTCTTCACACACATCCAGAGAATAAGGGAAACAGTCCATTTCATAGTTAACAAGGTCGAGCACTACATCACAAACAAGTACAAAACAAAACAGAACAAAACTCAAAACAGCTCTGGGTACTGGGCCTGCATATGTGCCTCATGTTCCTAGGTACTCTCCTCGAGGCCACCATGCCTCCATAGCACACGAACCAAGGGTATGGTTCATATATGAAGCACTTTATCCTCACGATCCTTGATCCTCACTAGTCTCTCTACAAACATTGCATCGTCCTCGATATCCAACTCCCCCCAGTCAAGGATGTGAAAATCATTGTGTATATACCTACGGAGCTGAGACGCATGGAAGTCGTTGTGCACCCTCAGTAGCGGTGGTGGTAGCACCAGCTGATAAGCCACTTCGTCGACCCGCCGCAACACCTCGAAGGGTCCGAAAAACCTGGGAGAAAGCTTACTTCCCCTACCGAACCTCCATTGCTCATGCCGAGGGGATACCTTCAAGAACATGTGGTCCCCAACCTGGAACTCCAAGGGTCTCCTCCTATGATCGGCATACGACTTATGTCAGTCCTAAGACACCTTCATCATCTCCCGTATAAGTTGAACCTTCTACGCCGTGCTCTGCACCACCACCGGGCCAAGAACACCTACTTCCCCAACCTCTGTCCAACACATGGGTGAGTGAAACGGCCTCCCATACAAGGCTTCAAACAGAGTCATGCCAATGGTAGAGTGATGTCTATTGTTGTAGGAAAACTATACTAGAGGCAAGTGTCGTACCCACAATCCCCTAAAGTCCAAAACACATACCCGTAGAATATCCCCCAACGTCTAGATGGTTCTCTCTGTCTGCCCATCTGTCTGGGGGTGGAAAGTAGTGTTGAGGCATAACTGGGTGCCAAAATCATGTTGCAATCCTTTCTAGACTCTTGAGGTAAATCGTGCATCCCGATCTGAGACTATGGACCTCAGAACTCCATGAAACTGCACCACCTCATCCACGTACCTAGGTGCTAAGGCATCCACCACACTCGACTCCTTCATTTCTAGGAACTGAGATGATTTCATCAGCTGGTCCACCACTATCCATATAGCATCACAACCCCCTTGAACTCTGGATAGTCCCGTGACGAAATCCATCGAGATGTCATCCCATTTCCACTCAGGGACATCTAAAGGTTGTAACAGACCTCCTGGGACGTGGTGTTCAGCCTTCACCTTCTGACACATGAGGCACTTTGCCACAAACTCAGTCACTTCCCACTTCACCTCGGGCCACCAAAATTGACCCCTCAAACCCCGGTACATCTTAGAAACTCCTGGGTGTGCCGCCAGGGGTGAGTTGTGGAACTCACCAAGAACTCTCTTGCGCATTTCCACCGGGACGAACAACTTACCATGAAACAGCATCTGATTCTACCTGTCTTCCGACCATCCTCCTAGAGTATCGCCCTAGCTAATACGAGCGTGCATCACTTCAGCCTCTAAGTCCCCCCACTGAGACTCCTCCACCTGTTGCAACAAAGAAGACTGTACTGTCATCTGAAATAGACATCCTCTACCATCCTCCACCCTTGCATCTAGGTGTAGGGTAGCCAACTCCTCCATCGCCTTCCAATCATCTACCGATTCTCGAACCGCATCCTTCTGCGACTTCTTGCTCAAGGCATCGACCACCACATTCCCCTTACCTTTAGTGTAAGAGATTTCGAAGTTGTAGTCCTGAATAAACTCTATCCACATCTGTTGGTGCAAGTTTAGGTCCCGCTGGGAAAAGATATACCTCAAGCTCTTGTGATCTGTGAAGACCATGAAGCGCTCCCTGATGAGGTAATGTCGCTACAACTTTAGTGCGAACACGACCGCTTCAAGTTCCAGATCATGGGTGGCATAGTTATGCTCATGGGGACGTAACTGCCTAGACCCATAAGAGATCACCCCCTACTATTGCACCATCACACACCCCAAGCCTTGGCCTGAAGCATCACAGAACACCTCAAACGTCACCCATTCTTCTGGAAACCTCAGTACTGGGGAACTAACCAGCTTACCCTTCAGATAACTGAAGTTTTCCTGGCACTGCTCACTCCATATAAAATCCTAGTCTTTCTTGGTCAAGGTTATCAAGGGTGCTGCAACTCGGGAGAAGTTGGGAACAAATATCTGGTAGTAACCTGCTAGACCCAGGAAACTACGAACCTCTTCCATGTTCTTGGGTGCTTCCCAAGAAACAACCGCCTCGACCTTTGACGGGGCCACTATTATCCCCTGATCAGACACCACGTGTCTAAGGAAGTGCACTTCTTGTGTCCAGAACTTTCACTTGGACAACTTCCCCTAGAGCTGGTGTTGTCAGAGGACCTCTAAAATCGTCCTCAGATGCTCGGCATGATCCTCCTCCGATATTGAGTAGATCAAGATGTCTTCAATAAACATGACTATGAACCGGTATAGATATTCCCATAATACGGATTTCATAATCCCCATGAACACGGATAGTGTGTTCATAACGCCAAACAGCATGACCACAAACTCAAAGTTACCATATCTGCACCTGAAGGTAATCTTCGAGATGTCAACCTCCTTCACCCTCAACTGGTGATATCCTGACCGCAGATCGATCTTGGAGAACCATCATGCTCCCTTCAACTGATCAAAAAGGCCATCGATCCTCGAAAGGGGGTAACGGTTCTTGACTGTTACCTAGTTCAGCCTCCGGTAGTCTATACACAGCCTGAGACCGTCATCTGCCTTCTTTATGAACAAGACCGGAGCACCCCATGGTGACGCGCTTGGTCGAACAAAACCCTTCTTCGTCAGTTCGTCAATCTGAATCTGTAACTTCCGCAACTCAAAAGGTGTCATCCGATAGGGAGCCATCGAAATCGGACGAGCACCGGGTTGCAAGTATATCCTGAAATCGACATCACGTTGAGGGGGTAGAGTCACCACCTCTCTAGGGAAGACATCCAGGAACTCACTGACGATCCCTGGGACTTCCACCATCTCTGTATCTACTAACTCCACTAACAGCTCAGCTAACAAGGAAAGAAGGGGATCCACTCACCGGCTGCCTTCCTGGCAACCTTGCTCACCGAAGAAAGTCACACATTGTCCGCCCATATCTGAAAACACGACTCTTCTCCGGAATCAGTCGATAACGGAACACACATAGAACAGCCAGTCGATACCTAAAATGACATCATATGGCTGCATCTGCAGGAAAAGAAGGTCTCCAATGGACTGATGTGGTCCCAACATCAGTCTACATCCCCGACAAACATGAGACAATCTGGTCTGAACTCTGACTGGCGTACTCAAAACCAGGGGCACGGGAAGTCTCTCTAGGTCTAGAACCAAAGCATGGGCAAGACTGGGTGCAAAAAAAGAGTGTGAATCTCTTGAATCAAACAAGGCACAGGCAAGAGTGCTAAACAAGATGATCGTACCTCGAACGACCTCTAGCCCCGCTGGAACTTCTGCCTTTGTGGCATGCAACTTCCCATGCCCAGCTCCTCTTCCCCTCGGTTGTCGACCACCTCCCCGACCACGCCCTGATCGAGGCCCCTGAGGAGCACCCTGAGGCCAGCCTCCTCCTGCAACATCTTCTCTTAGAGGAGCGGGAGCTCGCTGTCCCTGTTGCTACTACTGAAAAGGCCTGGTTGGAAACTGTTGCTGCTGAGGTGGGCGTTGAACTTGTCCACCCCTATTGTACTGCACTCGGTCTGGGCACTGATTTCGAAGGTGCCCACGACTACCACAGATGAAGCATCTTGGTCCTGGGCTCACAAGGAAGGGGCGAGGACTGGGAGATCGAAACTAAAACTATTGGGGCCTGCTCCCCACTGGCCGAAACCTGGAAAGCCCTGACGTTGGAGGTCTGCTGCTGACAGCCTTCCCCTTTGACGAGCCCAACTGGCTCCCCTCTCACGATACACCTCCCAACATGTGCATCCTCTCCACCACTTCATCCTTCTTCTGAATGTCCAAGTACGTCGGTAGAGTGAAGGGAGTAATAGCATACTGAAGAGAAGGTCGGAGGGCCTCCTCTAAACGTCTCGCCTGAGACTCCTCATTTGGAAAGAGGTATGGAGCAAAGCGAAAGAGATCCTTGAACTTGATCCCCAACTCCCTCACTGACATACTCCCCTTCTGAAGGGGAGAATAGCTCCTGCCTCTTCTCAGCCTTCATCGTGGAAGAGAAGAATTCCACCTGGAACTCCCTCTCAAATTCAGTCCACAAAACCTCAGCCCCCCTCTTTTTCCTAAGATAGAGCGTCAACCACTGATGTGCCGCTCCCCGCATCTGGCTTATAGCCAGAGGAAACCAGTACTCTTTCAGAGCCCGAATCAAGCTGAAAGCTATCACCATCTCCTCGAGCCAGCTCTCTGTCTCCATGTCTGAGACACTGCCCTCGTACTTCCCAAGGGTCTGCCGCTGAAAGGCACGAAGCTTCCTCTACCAGTGGTCGTCCTCCTCTTATTGATCAACCCTCTGTTGATCAGCCAAATTAGTCTCATGGGCCTCGATCACCCGCATTACTCGTGGTTGTCGTTCGGGTGCCATAGCTGCAAGGTAAACAAGGAATGCCTAAGACCGAGTAGTGTAGAATATTGCTTTTAAATTTTGCTTAGACTTTTTATTTATTTTAAATCCCTAAAATACCCAAGACACACAAGAACACAATTCATTTTGATGCATGTACCTTTCATGGAGTCTCTACCCTGCAATCAGTGTAGCCTCACTTGGTCGTTTGGTAGTTCCAGATTCCTTGCATCGGATCACAAAGGGCCTTAAAATCCCGCATCCTAGCCGGTCTTCTCTGTCCTATTTCACGCACCAAGAATTCCTAACATTGTTACCCTATCATCCCATGCAATCCTCATTGTTCATAACCCTGGAATTCATCCTATCTCTCAATCATCACCTCTGATATCATTCTGTCAGGACCCACCTTCACCAAGATGAGAGAAGGGACAGAAAACTGTCAGACCCTTCCTTCCTCAAGTTGAAGGAAAGATAATGACCCCCAAGTCCCTCCTTCAATAAGCCCCGGAGTGGCAACTAGAACTAAGGGTTATAATCACATGTAATATGGAAGGAATTACCCTTTTTATTTAGTAGGATTGGGAGATATGATGGTAAAAACCCAAACAACTCCAAAACTGAAGGTAGAAGTAAAGTAAAACCAAAAATCCATTCCCATATGCATGTTCCAAATAAAGTGCTACAAAGTACAAGAAAACTCCAAAGGAAAGTACCAAAAGAAAAGAAAAATAGCAACGTCAATGGTCCCAGTGTCTGAGCTAATAGGGTCCGGCACGGTCCTCGAAGTCCTCCTGGAAACCTGAAAGTAGTTTTATATACGTAGGGTGAGTATACAGGTATACTCAGTAGGGAAAACCAAAAGCTCTCGTGCACAAGTGGGGAGGCATTCTAATGCCCCGTGAGAAAAGGAGATAACTAAAGCACCTATCAAGAAAAATATCCCCCTAAACCTCACCAAGGCACACTCCCCAAATAACGCAAGTCAAGTAAAGTAATAGTAATAACACATCGATGTTTGGATACCCCACACCACTTTTCCACTGGTTATTGAAGACATCCTACGCGTTAGAATTCCCCCGCCATTCTCACCATAGTCTCACCGCTGCCCCAACAACAACCTTTTGGGTCACCATAGCCACAGCCACGCCCGCAAACACCTGGGCCACCACAACCACACGTAACCATGCCCACAGACACCTGGGTCAGGACAACTACCGCCACACCCGAAGACACTTGGGCCCTAAAAACTACCGCCACGCCCGAAGACACCCGGGCCTTCATCCCGAAGACACTTGGGAAACAACATGCCCGCACACACCTGGGCTAACCACCACAACATACCCTGCCTGAAGAATCTTGGGCTATAATGGACTTCAGGCCGTCACAGTCTGCCCGAAGAGTCTTGGGCTACTCGAGAAAGGGAGCAGAAAATGAGCTAATAACCAGTCACTCATAGGAGTGTTGGAAAAAAAACTCTCCCCCATGAAATGGGGGTGTTCGGCACGAAGTGTTCAACTTGGGTGGGGCGTGAATAAGAAACATAAGAACTAAATTATACATATAGGTAAAAAAGCACTCATCCCAACCTAGGGGTTCCAAAATCAGCCCATACACAAACACCCTCGTTACTATTCATTCATAAAAAGCACAACAGCCACAATAAGGCACAACTCATTCCCAGAAAATAATTCTCCATCGAACTCATTTTTGTTATCATAATCAAATGATTCCATTTAAATAATTCTTCACTACCATGCAACTAACAAACATAGCCACAAGCCAAGGAAGGAAAAAAAGTCAAGCAGCAATTTAAGCATTCACACTCGGTTCTCTTGTAAAGTCACAACAACAAAAGGGATCTGTGAGATCCCTCGAAGTACTAGAATCAAACCAAGCCCCAACATACGGCCCCACACAGCCCCAAATCCACAAACTAACAACTGCACAACAGGGGATCTCATCCCCATCCATGTCACCTCACAAGCATCAAACAGAACAACCATACACATCACCAGAACGGAGCAATGGAGTTTTCAGATTTAAACACACCATTCATTTAGTTCCGTCTTTCCGTTTGGTTAACCGGGGTGACCACACAAGGATTCTTATTCATTAGGCATCCATTTAATCAACTGAGTTTACGTGGTTAACCAGTTTCCATGTTACAACCATTCAATCACAGAATTATCCAGAAAACAGCGGTTCATTAGTGCACAAGAAGGGACCACCAACGGCCACGATTTTCAGTGGATATAAGCTCATACAATTCACAACATATAAGCAAAGGTAAAAGAGTACAGCTGCATCATCAAACACACCCCTTCATTCTTTAAAAACCATTTATTGTCTTCGTTAAAGTTTGGTTTCATCCATCCTCGTAGGAACAGTATCATACTCACCCCGCATGATACACAGTAAAGAGAGATGAAGGAAGAACCCTACCTGGATGATCAACAATCGAAGTTTTTCCCCACGCGCTAAGAATTGGGGATGCACGACTCGTAGGGGAGGAACTCTGAGGACTCTGAGAGTGAGCAGGAAAGACTCCAGCACAGGCCCACCACTAGCCTCGGGAAGGGGGACTCCAAATGCACCAAGGAAAGGAAAGAGACCTGCCAAGAAGAAGAAAGAATCCTCGTGCGATAAAAGGTGAGATCCTGGAGTTACGGAATATGAATTCTTGAACCGCTTTAAAGGCATATCGGGGTTTCTCCACGCAGTTGGGTGGTTACACACGATGGAATTTAATTTTCATTTAATAATTCTCATCGGAGAGGTGGTCATAACGGCTGTGGGTTAAAGGGTTTCCTTTAAATAGAGGAAAACACGTAACATGGGTGGAACTGGAAAGTACGGGAAAAAGGTGTGACACCGAGGAAAAAGCCACACGTTTTGGTAAGTCAATGGTTGTCCGGCTCTTGGGGGATTTTAGATATCATTTATGAGCTTTTAATAGCTTTGAAAGGGGTATTAAAACACTTTTACGTCAAAAGATGCGTTGCGGGGGTGGAACTGGAAAATGTCGGAAACTGAAAAAAAAAACAAAGGGTGGGACACCGTTTGGTGAGACATCGTAATGGTGCCACCGTCGCGGTGTCACTGTAAGTCGTGCCACCGTTTCGGTGTGCAATCGTGACGGTGTGACCGCTACGGTGTCACTGGTTCGGTGGAACATCGTAAGCGGTGCCACCGTCACGGTGTCACCGGTTCGGTGGAACACTGTAAGCGGTGCCACCGTTTCGGTGTGCGAACACTGTAAGCAGTGCCACCGTTTCGGTGTGCGACCATGAAGGTGTGACTGCTACGGTGCCAACGTCACGGTGTCACCGTCACCGTGCCACCGTTTCAGTGTGCGACCGTGACTGGTGTCACCATCACGGTGTCGCCGTGATCGGTGCCACCATTTCGGTGGAACCGTTTAATGGAACCGAGTTTTTGACAAACTCCTTAATGATTCACTGTCTGAGTCATTACAATAGTGGTCGAAAACGTGGATCAATACGGAGTAACTTTTGGAGGTAGAATGGTGCATGTACCCTTTTTGACATTTCAAACTCTAACCCTCCCACACTTTTATTTAAATGAGATTTTCACTTTTTGAAAGGGTTGGGGAGGATTTGGAAGGTGTGGGTGAAATGAGTGGTTACATTTCACTCTCTAACCATTTTTAAGAAAGAATCATTTGTACAAGGATCTCTTTCAAGAAGACTTTCATCTCCCACCTCTACTTTGTGTTACATTTATTTTTTGTTTGCAATCTCTTTGAATCTTTAATAAAACTTCTTCTTTTCTTTTCATCTTTTTCTTTGGATTCTTGATGCCGGAATATAGGAATGGAGATGATATTGAGTGTTTTCATTTCAATCCATTACTTGCGCAAATCACTCTATGATGACAATTCTACTCATGAAGGATGACAATTATACTCTCATGAGAGAGTGGTTTTTTTGGCGGTTTGAATCTATGTATGCATTGTAATTCAAAAAAATAAGTTTGTAAAGTTAAGATCACTTAAACGATTGACACATTGACCACGAGGTCAGGCTTTTGTGAATCATGAGAGGCATTCCAATTGTCAAAAATAATGAACTTGGATTGAATTGTAGGATTTCAATCTCATTTCCAGAATGGAGGTGGTGTCTTAATTGTCTATTGATGCTTTTGGGCCACAATCAAATCATGGTGCCAAGATTGTTTTGGACCACAATCAAATCATGGTGCCACGATTGGAAGTCTCAAAGTTAGATTTGTCATCAAGCAGGATGTCAAATGCAAGGAGAGGAAACGTGTTAAATTTAAAAATGGAAACAGCTGATGAACAGCCCGTTCAATTACACAACGATCGTACTGGCTAAACAACAGTAGTTCCCAGGAAAATCCATAAATCCAGATGAGCAGCTCCGTTGCATCCACACAGATTTAAGTACCTAAAGGTCTGAAGGGCAGACTATAGCCACCAGCAAGACACAGCTCATGGCTGGGGCCCCGCGTGCTGCCAACATCGGGTCCCAACACGCACCCATCAAGCGTGCACTCCTCCCACTCCACGCCCTCCCAAAACCAAAACACGCCTTTCTCTTTTACTTTATACAACACACAACACGTCTCCCCACCAGTTCACAGAGCAGCTTCCAGCCCCAGCTCCACCGTTCTGTGCTTCAGCGCCTTGAGGTAACGGATAGCTTCCTCCAGGACAGCCACGGCGCCCTTCCCCTCCACACCAGGGATCACGCCCTCCACCACCCTCACCATCTCCCATATCCTGCCCACCCTCGCCCGCTTCTCATTGCCCTCAAAATAAGCAAACTTGTTGAAGCCCCCTGCACACCCAGAACTAGCAGTGTCCACGATAGATGCTGGCAAATCAACCTCCCCCCTCCCCCTCTTTCTTGAACCATCTGAGCTAGCAACACCCTCTGCAGGGCTGCCGTTCACAGGCGAATGGCCAGTGCTCGTCACTTCATCCTCCTCCCCATCATCACCATCAGTGTCCTCGTCCGAGTAAAGCAAAGCATTCAGCTCTTCTGTATCCTCGTGCAGTCCACTTTCCTCATCTGCTCCATGTTTCTGATCAGATCCATCAGTCAGGATTGCACCCCACTGATCATCTGGATATTTGGCTCCAGGGGCAGCAACCCGATGTTCTGGGTTCCAATCAATCTGGGGCCGAACAGGATTCCCAATCAAAGAACTGTAAACTAAGGTTGTCTGATCCCCCGAGTGATCAAACACCAGAAATCTCTTCAAATTAGATTCTGGCTCTGTGTTCGGAGAAATCATCTCTCTCAGGTCCCCGGAGGAAGTGCCTGCAGAAGCAGTCTTCTTGAAACCAGACCTTGGTGTGGGTGCAGGAAGCGACCTGAGACAGGGCAATTGGTCGTACAAGCCATGAGATTGATTTACTTGACTGGCCAGTGAAGCCTGTGTTGCAGAAAAGGCTTCAGGTGGATGCCAATCACATTGTTTCCCAGAAAGCTGCATTCCAAGACCGTCCATCTCACCAAGGCTACGACAAAATGATCAGAAAACAAACAGCATACTGTATTTGTCAGCAATCTCATGACGCAAGAAGAAAACGAGCAAGATGTGAGACTCACCACGAGCGAAATTAGGAACTTGCTAGCCTTCTATTTCACCAGCAACTGACAGCTTTAAACAAAACACTGGTCTAACTATAACGGGAAACGAAAAGGGAACCTACGTAACTGGTTTTAGCAGATGGCGGAAGTATTCAGCCTGGAAAATAAACCAAAACAAAGCAGCACAGTATTACCACTGGCAGAGAAAACTAAGGACCGCGGAGGGAGATCGAGTAACGCTAACCTGGCAATCGTGCAAAGGTTGAAAACAAGCGATGACTCTAACTATAATGGTGGCACTCCCCGCGACTCCATTCTCGTGTTTCAATGCTCGAAATGTTGTCCTGCTTGCCGCTTGGCTTACCATAACTACTCTGAAAAGCTTGATTAAATTTCAGAAACTCCCGAATCAGAACGGGCACGAACGGCTATCACTGAGAAAAACTAAAACTGAAAACGACAACAAAGCTTAGGTAGAGTGCATGTCTCGGTGGCTCTCTACTCAGCTAATATAGCGGACATGGTAGGGAAAGAAGATGAAGAGATTGGATCCCATTAGCAGAAGAAACTTGTTTCAAAATGTAAAAGGAAGCAGCGGTGTAGCCTTAACTGAAGAAAATGCTTTAGAGGATCACTCTACAATACAAGTTCAAGAAAACAATTTTCCGGAGAACATCCACAGACAGGCTCAGCCACAGCATGCTGTTCCTTGCAGTAAAGGATTCGCCACAGTTGCTTTACCGGGGAGCTACCTGCAACAAAACTAAAATATCAGACATCGAAGAAGTTTTAGATATTTAACGAGGAAAATTAACGAATCATGATTCATGGCCAAAGTAACTCAACAAGCCTTCCACGAATCATGATGGTATGCAGCATCTGTAATGGAAAATTGGCCCTAGAAAAGTATAACCGAGTAGAAATATACGTTTTCTCATTACTATTGAGAAACACGAATGAGAATTTAGGAATTTGAACCTCGGAAACAGAATGCCTCAGGAAAACCTAATTAGTAGAAGAAGGTCGACATTACAAGATCACGTTTCCCAGGTTCATCAAAACCGAAGAATTATGGAAAAATAGCACCACGTTGAATCCCAAAAACATCAAATTAAAATCAAAGAAAATCGCGATCTAAGGAACAAAAGAACATACGAAACAGACTAAATTGGAAGTATCCGAAACCATGCGCTCTTACTTTTCAAACAAAACAACCATGGGGCTTCGACAAAAAAAAAAGAGGGAGCGGGGACGGGGGGATGAAAAAAAATCTTTTTGCAGCTCAAGAACCAGGTTCATCAACCGAATCCCATTTCAAACCGCATCCTTCGCAGATCAAGACACGAATCAAGCATCGAATCAAGATCAATAGATCGCTGACAACTTACAAAGGAAGGGAAGCCAGACGCCCCAACTTCAAGAAGAAACCGCACGCCGCGAAGGCCAGATCAACCGCTGGAAAAAAGCAGAAGCCTACGGCACGCCGGACAAAGAGACGCAGGAGAAAGCGCGACGGGAAGAGGGAGTGGGAGCAGGACTTTATTATATAGAAATTGGAGGACGAAAATGCCCCCGGCGTCGTGGTTTGAGTGAGTTTCCTCCCTATCATGATTCGAACGTGCGGAGGGGATGGCGCGCACGCATGATATGAGTGTACAATTATGGAGCATTGTATCATAACATCCTCGGGCGTGCGTGGACCCGTGAATTGTTTTGTATTTTATCATCATGGGTGATTCATGACCCGACCAGGTTTCCTGGTATAAACGGACGACCATACGCATCGTATGTAACACGCGGCGTTGCCAAACTCATATGAAATAAATCAATAAATATTTAATCACGATTTATAAAATAAAATTTGTTTACTCACTGTAAATATGAAATATGATGGGGGCATCGGTGGAAACGGGAGCACCAATTATTTGTAGCTTGACTGGCTAGTCCAACATATATTAAATGCTTGGGCCCACTAAAAAATATAATATTTATGAATTTTTAAAATAGCACAGTTTTCAGATCCCTTTCTGCGTATGTTTCGACTTTTTTTCTTCCTTTCCAGTTAAATTAAATTGCTGTCGCTGTACAAACAATAAAAATATGGCTGATCTGGACCGTTAGAAAAAACCGTGCATTTAATTTTTATCTCCTAATGAATGGACGTGACTAAATATTGAATCAAAAATATTATTCTAAAATACATCATATTGTATGAGTCAGTTATTATTATTAATATTTTACAAACGATCTTTTTTTTTTCAACATACAATCAACAAGTTTAAGTATCCGGTGACATAGGTTCAGGGGAAATAATAAAACTATCAAGTAGCCCCTCTACATCTCTCACAACCACCCATGAAAATAGGTTCCATGATTGTCCTATCTCCTAACAAAATAGAAACCACAAAATAATAACAATGGAACCAAAGAATGTTGAGAGTAGACAAACTTCATCTCAATACCTTCAGCCATAAGAGGAGCCCAACATGCACCAACCAAGGAATGTTGAGTCGTGACAAGAGAGCATGTATGATCATGGATGACACCACCTAACCCAACAAGGTTGTGGAGAAACATGATAAGTACTTGGGCCTTCTGACGGTCATTGGACGTTTTAAAATAGTTGTCTTCTCTTTCATCCTCAATAAAAGTGCATATAAAAATTCATGGATGATCCGATCAGAATCTTTCTAGAGTTGGAAAGGAGGTCTTCATCAAAGCGGTTGTCCAAGCAGTTTCGCTCTATGTTTGTCTCTCTTCAAGCTCCCGAACTTTTTCATTCATCACCTCCATTCAACTTTTGCTAATTTTTTGTGGGGTTGTGCTAATGGTAAAAACAAATTACATTGAGTCTCTTGGGAGAAGCTTTGTGAACCAAAGAAGTGCAGAGGTATGGGTTTCAGAGACCTGAATTTTTTTAAAAATGCCCTTATAGCCAAACAAGGTTGACAACTTTTACAGAATCCAGATAGTTTGTGCGCTAAAATTGTCAAAGCAAAGTACTTCCCTTATAGTGACTTTTTGTCTTCCAGTATGAGACCTCGATCGAGCTTCTTATGGAGAAACGTTTGGGGTTCTAAATGTGTCATGAACCACATATTTTACTGGAGAATTTATAGTGGTGATATGGTTAATATATGGAATAACCCTTGGCTGCCTAGTTTTGATGGTGAAACCTGTTTCTAAGCCTGCTCCAGGTCATGAACTTGCTTCAGTACAGGATCTTCTGGTTAACGACCTTAGTGGGTGGGACTCTCTGAAGCTTAATCTATGGTTTTATGAGTTGGAACGAAAGGCTATTTTAGAAATTCTCGTGGGGTATGGTTCTGAACTAGATACGCTCCGTTGATTTGCTGATTGTTCAGGCTGATATTCGGTCCACTCGGGCTACATGACCTGTTTTCGACGTAGAGGTGTTTCTGGGCCTTTGTTGTGGAAGTCACTTTGAAAGTTGAAGGCTCTCGCTACTACACATGCCCTTTAACAGTGCGCAAATAGGCTTTTAACAACACTAAAAAAATATTATTAATCGCAGCGCTGATAAAGGAAGCACTAATAAAGGTTACCCTTTATTAGCACTTTAAATAGCGCTAATAAAGGTCTAGCCAGCGACAATGTGCTCTTAATATAACCGCACACCCAACAAAAACCTGTAATTTCAAACAATGCTATATGCAACCTGTAATTTCAAACAATGATATATACATTTAATTGACATCATGAATACAAAAATGTCTACCAATGGTATATACAAAAAAACACTGCTATTTACATTTCAAACAATGTTTTATATAATTACATTTACAATTATCCAACAAACATTTTAAAACGTTAATATTTCATCTTTTGACGCTTGTGATCCCCTTTCAAAAATATTCGCCCATGACATCAGTTGCCGAACAAATCATTTCAACCCGAGCAAAAGATTCCGCCTATATAAGAAAAAAATATTATGTTAGTAATACTATAAAGAAATAAATTAAACATTAATATGAAAGAATACATTAATAAAATGTCAATATGTTTAATAGAAAAGACACATTTGGAGTTATATCGGTCACATTGTGCGTCCTATTAATGTGGGGTGAGTCATACACGTCACAAATGAGTGATGAATCATTGTCCTAAAATATCAAAACAATCTGAATGTGTTTTGTAACACCTCAAGCTTCCACGATACGTTTCCTTTTGAATAATGCAGTAGCTTGCGTTGTACGCAACTTGGAGTTTTAACACACCACGACCAATCAAACTAGCCGTTATGAATAGTAATACCCACTTTTTGAAATTTTATAAATTTTATTTTTCAAAATGGACTTAATTTTTGGATTCAGAATATCAAAATTAGCTTAGAGTGATTTTTTGGTATTTTTCTGAAAACTCCCAATTTTTGATGAATAGTGAAAAACACTACGTTATTGTTTAAAACCGACTTTTTATTTAAGTAATTAGTTATTTTATTTTAATTTATTTTAGGTCAAAATAGATACATAATACCTATACATGTTCAATATAATTCATTGGAGTCATTTTATAATAAGTTTAAATATATAAAATTTTATTGAATTTTTTACCGTCTTTTACCCACCTTCTAGGAGCATTTACAAATTTGCATAAAACTTAATTTTACCGCTTCTGTGGATTGAATTTCAAAAATCTGAGAGATACAATTGACATCAGTAAGTAAAATGTGGTTCAATAAAATGAAAATAATTTTTGGTGAATAGTAACTTTTGGCTTTTATTTACCACGGTTAAAAGTAAATAGAGCAATTAAGGGTAAAAATGATATTATAATTACCCTAACATATGTCCTAATTCTATTGGATAAGTGTAATTCGACCAAAAATAACCTTAGGAATAAAATATGATCCTTTTGGTCCACTTGGATTAGATTAGGACATTTATTATTATTTTATTTAAAGAAGAGACAAAAGTGTTAAATTCAAAGTTCAATAATTAAACCATTTTTAATATAGGGTTATACATAAGATAAATTCGACTATAAATATTCATTATAGATCTAAAAAAATTTCCTACATAATGATATTTTATTTATAATTTTTAGACATTAAATAATTTAATTTATTTATGACACAATGATGATGCAGTAATTGCCTTATTAATGAAATATTAAAATATTTGATATTATAAATATCCAAATAAATGCAATTTGAAACCTTTGATGAATTCTACTAATTTTCTAGGTTAATATGACATGTTAGGGTTGATTAAATAATTTTTGTTCGAAGTAATCATGCTGTTATGATTTTCACAAAAACCATATACTAAATAGTGTTAAAATTGACATAATTGAGTTTTTAAAACAAATACTATATTATTAATTGATATAATATTCCTAAAAATCAAAGGTACAGCCAAAGGACTTACATAAGGTTATATATATTAATAATGAACCACTTGGGGTTCGCTTGGCTTGTTATAGTAAGATTATTAATCATATAATATAAAAATACAAAGAGACATGGTAAATATCAAACTATTTAACTAAGAGTTAAATCTAAAAGATAAGGTTAATATGGTGACCTAAACCTATCTAAAACCTATTGGTTGAGAGGTTTTCAACCCATCCCCACCTTAGCCTCGAAATAAATCATTTTGGAGCCATTAGAAACTGAAAATGATTTTATTATAAAATAATATTTCAAGATTTTCCTAAAGTGACCCTCACCTCTCTTATAAAAAGGTACTTCTCTTTCTCTTAATTTCACACCTCCAAAGGCATTTGACTCAGCCAATCTCGGCCCAAATATCCCCTCAACTATCCTCCCTTCGACCTAGAGACCTTACTTTGATCAGAAAGCCAACCTAAGGAGCCCTTTTGATCAACTCAAAAGGAAACACCCGAAGAAGAGGAAATAATTTCACCACCCTCTTTCAAGTTCTTTTCTTCTTCCACTTCCTTTTTCTTTGATTCCATACCAAAATAATAACTCCCGTATCTTATACATATTGTGATGTTATTATAAATATGGTACAACCATATTCGTTATTCTATCCATCCTATAAATGACAAAGTCACCATACGTGCGTACGTACGACTTACCGTCTCCACATCGTGGTGTAGTTTGTTATTCAAACACTTCATTATTTTGGATGAGTATAATAATGAGTATAACTGATGTAAATAATAAATATAACATGTTAATGATTCTGAATATATGATATACCATCCAATTACATACGATTTCACCATCAATATAATGATATTGTTGCTCATGCGTACGTACGGATTACCGTCACCACGAACGCGATGAGATTCATTCCCCATCGTAATCATTCAAGAATAATTTTCATTTTATGATTAAAAATAATGTTTGTGTACATAATATCATTTTATATATGAATCAAATACATCCTATCTATAACAAACATGGCTTACGTAACCAAGCATATAAAGGGAAATGAATCAGTTAACACCCGAAACGATGATACTCCTAAAATATTATTAACAAAGCAATATTATAAGATCATATATGATATCATATTTATGTATATGATTCTTGTATAATTTAATAACAATGTTTTAATTTTTATACAGGAGGATAACATACCATTGACTAAGGAAAAGTACAAGGTAAGGGTTAATTCTACAATCTCTTTACTTATCTGAGATTGTTAATACGTAAGTATCTACTGGGACCTCTTTATCATCCACATTCGTGTTTTCTTAAAAATGTAATTCGAATTTTTTTACTATTTACTAGACTATGAGTTAAAGTCATTTATACCCTCATTTGACCATATATGTTTTGAAAGGAATCTTTCCGTCGTTTTTCAAATACGGTACTTTATGTCCTTTTTGACAAAATTAATGTGAGAATGTCTTTTTTTAACTTATATGGCGGGTGTGACTATTTTCCGCCGTTATAACATCATTGAAGCTTCCCATACAAGATTATAAGAATATTTTCAAAATAAATGTTTTCTTTTATAATTATATGACTTTTAAATGATTTCAAAATAGAAAGAGGTATTTCTCTAAAAAAGTTTTGATTTCATCTATGTCAACATCCTTTGATGGATTTTAAGCTTGTTTGAAGTTGATTTATTATGATAAAAAACTTCCATATTGTATTGAAGGTTTTGTGATGTGTTTGACTGTAGATGTGTTATTTTTACACCATTCATGGTTTATGGATAAAATATTGACATTTCGTATGCTATTTTTAATACAAATGTTTATGTTATGTTTAAACCTTTTCATATGAGGAATGTATTGGACTTAGTAAGTGACAGGTGGAGCCCGCTATAACTCCTCGATGCATCGGTAGGTCTCATGAGACAAACTAGTATCTTGACACAAGACCTTGACAAAATCTTATTTATAGTCTTAGCACAAGGCCATGACTATGTGGTTATAAAGTCTGGAATTATGCATTCCATCATTATAAAAGTGGCTATTGATATTGCATGTGATTATTTGACTAGTAGAATATCCATGTGAATAAGTAAATGACATTATTTAATTTTATCCTTGCCATATTATGCTGAAGTTTAAGTTTAAAAGGCTTTTGTTTTAGTCTTATACATTGCCTTAAATGTTTATGCTTATTTAAGAAAGTTTCCACTATATTGTTATCCTTACTGAGCATCTGAGCTCACCCCCTTTCTATGTTTTATTTTTCCCAGGATGTGAAGAAGTATTTTATGGTTGACCTACAAGGATAGACTAAGGATATAAGTGTGTTTAAAAGGGTACAAAATGCTTTTGATGTTTTTATTTCATGTTGTAATGTAAAACTTATGAATGTATCTAGTACTTCCAAGGCTACTAAACTGATCGGTCTTTCAGGACATGATTCCTTGTATCATGCCAATGTTATGTAATAATGTACTGACTCTGGGTAACTGGGATCAAGGCGTTACAGTTGGTATCAGAGGAAGTTTAGTACAAAACTTGGAAACTAGATTTAGAAAAACTCTGATTAGAGAACAATACCCTAAGATAAACTTTGAGTATTAGTATAGAATAACTTCCTAGAATTTTGGTACTGTAGGGATTTTGTGAGTTTTCCAAGAAATACATCTCTGTCTGGATGTGAACAAGTAGAGGAGACTCTGGCATAGATGTACCTAGGGGTAAAACTCGAAAACACCGCTTTGAGCTAGACTCGAACGAGAATTGGTGCACGACAATGGGCATTGCTGCACTCTTGGTTACGACACTCCTGGGGGATATGCTTAGAATAATTATCATTTTATTTACAAACTATTATAAAGGGTTTATGAGTATATACTTCCTAAAAGAAATTTTTTTTATGATTGTGGATTACATCCATAAATTGTTCAATTTATGTTAACTGTTTTACAAGTTTGGAATTATGTATTGCAATTCATAAACTAATCTAGTGTATGAAATTATTTAGAAATGACGCCTAGTGGAAGGAATGGAAACCGTATCAACCCACATAATCCATGTAGGGATTTCCCTCCTACTCAAGATAATTATAGTAGAGCTAGTGATGCAACTAGTGCTGATAATCTTGTCATCATACTAGGACAACTCACTTAGGTTATAAATAATAACCTTACTCGTATGAAGCACCCTGATCCACAACATGGAGGATCACTGTTAGACCGCTTCATGAGGAAACAACCACCAACATTCAATGGGATTAAAAATACAATAGTAGCTGAGCAATGGATAAATTCTTTAGAGAAAATATTTCATGCTTTGGGGAGCAGTGAAAGAGAAAAAGTTGTCATGGTAGTTTATCACCTCATGGGAGATGCAAATCAATGGTGGTCATTAATCCAAAACACAAAGAAAGGTGAAGAAGCATTGAACATGGAATAGAGGGAGTTTAAAGAGATTTTCTTAGAAAAATACTTTCCTCGTGACCATCAAATGGATATGGAAAGACAATTTCTGAGTATGAGAAAAAAGGAGAATGAGAATGTAGTAAAGTATGAGGCTAACTCTACAAGGTTAGAAAGGCATGCAACATATTATATACGTAACCCAAGGAGTAAGATTGATCGATTATTTTATGGGTTAAAACCATTTCTCCGTCGAGCATTAGTCTCACAATCCTTCTCATCGTATGGAGATATTGTCTCATGTGCTATCAAGACAGAAAAGGAATTCTCCAAGTCTTACGACTTTAAAGAAAAGAAAGAGAAGAAGAGATTTTATGAAAACTTTGGAAATGGAAATAAGGGTAATAAAGTAAAATTTGAATATCCATCCTGTAGTAAATGTGGTTAGAAACACCTCAGTACTTTCCTGAAGGGAATGGGAGTCTGTTACAAGTGTGGCGAAAAAGGCCACCAAGCTCGTGATTGCAAGGGGAAGAAAGAGGCTGTCAATGTTGAATTCTACAATTGTAGAGAAAAGGGGAATTATGCAAATGAATGTCCTAAGCGTCAAGAAATATTACCCCAGAAAAGGCCAAGGGAGCAAGACCAAGCTTATGCAATCACTACTGCTGAGGTTGAAGCTCCGAAAGAGGTGGTGGTAGGTAATTTAATGATTTCCTCAAGTTTAGCCAATGATTTATTTGATTCTGGATCATCACATTGTTTCATATCTTCCTATTTTGTTAAGAAAATTAGTTATTTTCAATTTGACTTAACAAGGGAGTTTTCATTCAAAACACCTAAGGGAAGTATCATCACAACAAAGTTTTGTGAATCAGTTCTCATTAGGGCATATAAATGTTCTTATTTGCTGATCTCATTGTCATACCCATGATTGAATTTGATATAATCCTCAGAATGGATTGGCTTTCAGACCATGATGTGAAAATTTATTGTAAGAAGAAGGAGGTTACAATTTTTGATGATGATAAGGAGTACCTTATCTTTAGAGCAGAAATGTTACCACATAATTCTTATCTAGATCTGCCCCCAATAGCTCTACTAAATTCAATTATCGGGGAATAAGAGAATGAAATAACTATGGGTGAGGAAAATAATGTTTGAATAGAGGACATACCTATTGTGCAAGAATATGTTGATGTGTTTCCAGAGGATTTACCTAGACATCCTCCAGAACGAGAAATTGAGTTTTCCATTGATTTAATTCTTAGTTCAAGGCCCATATCAAAGACCCCTTATAGAATAGCCACTATAGAATTATTGGAACTAAAGAAACAACTAGAGTAATTGAGTAATAAGGGATTTATTCACTCTAGTGTTTCTTCATGGGGAGCCCCTGTTCTTTTTGATAAGAAGAAAGATGAATCTATGAGGTTGTGCATTAACTACAGGGAGATCAATGCTATAACAATAAAGAACAAGTATCCCCTACCTCGCATTGATGATTTATTCGACCAACTTCATGGAGTTCAATATTTTTCAAAGATTGACCTTCGATCTGGATATCATCATTTGTGCGTGAAGAAGGAATACATTCCAAAAACAACATTTCAAACCAGGTACGAACATTACAAGTTTACAGTAATGCCTTTTGGATTGACTAATGCACCATCTATCTTCATGGATCTAATGAATAGAGTTTTCAAGGAACATCTTGATGAATTTTTAGTGGTATTTATTGATGATATTTTGGTATACTTAAAAAGCTACGAAGATCATGAAAATCACTTGCACATTATCCTAAGGACTCTTAGAAGAAATGAATTATATGAGAAGTTTAGAAAGTGTGAATCCTCGCTTCAAGAGATTTCTTTTCTTGGCCATATTTTCTCTAAATATGGAATCTCTATTGATCCTTCAAAGATGAAGGTAATCCAAGAATGGCTAGCACCTACGAGTATAACTGAGGTACACAGTTTTATTGGTTTAGCAAGTTATTATCGGCGTTTTTTCCAGAATTTTGCCCGATTGGATAACCCATTACCCAAGATCATACATAAAGGGGTTAAATTTGTTTGGACAAAAGAGTGTGAAAAATATATCATCTCGCCTTTTTATCACATAAACTTTCATTACATTAAAAAAAACCGAGGATCTTTAAGGTTTAGTGTCTTGGAAACCAGGAACTTAAAACATGAAAACATAAACCATTCTTCTTAAACACTTGAAAGGCTTCTCCTCATGTTCATCCTAGGTTCATTACTGCATCTCATAACCTGGGGACATATATCAAAATAAAGGGTGAGCAGAAGTCCCAATAAGGAAAACAAAAGAAACATTTTACATGTGAACTTGAGATACTTCAATAAGGTCATGAAAAGAAATTTAAGGCATGAGAAAGAAATCATGAGATATATCATAATAAAAATAACATTTTTCATAACTTGAAGATGTGGCTACAATATTTAATATTGACAATCATTTCGTTTCACCAAGGTCCATCCCCAAGGTTTCATTAAAAATTATCAAGGTTATTCACCAAGATATCAGTCTAAAAAGTCATCTCTAGAGATTAAGTCTTTACCCAATGCATTGGAGCGCTATCTGGGTGCACCCTTGACATGTATTTATTATCATGTGAGCCACATATATCATCATAAATCATTTCATAAACAACCCATATAGCATAAAATAAATGGGTTTCATTTCATAATCATAACATTTTAAAAACTTCTTTAAAGACATGATCTTTATGTCACTTTAAACCCACGGAAAGGGAAAGCGGGTTTCATGTATGTAAATACCAGAATTTAAAATAGAAAATTTTGATATATATGTGAATACCCCTGTATAAATAAGATATTTGAGTATTCACTTAATAACATAAAATAATTTTGAGAAAAGAGAGAGGCATTTTGAGACGAAAATCCTGCAGCATAACAGCTACGTTTCGGGGTTTTTAAAAACATTGAAAAGAGAGGAGACATGAGTCAAACATTCATAAATGACCCATAAAACAGTATAGGGACAGAATATGAAGGATATATGAACATGGTAATGAAATATTAAATATGTACCATATGAAATGAAGAACATGAAATGAAGACAAAATAAGATTTCTCTTATGAAAATTCGGCAGCCTAACGGCGGCACTTAAACTTCAATAAAAATGAATTGACGAGATCAAATAGGGTATCTCATCATATGAGAATAAAAGATCAGTATGATAGATTTAGAGGTCATACCCCAATATAATAAAATGAACTTGAAAGAATTTACATGAAAGTATAACTTCAAAATGAGAAGGGTGAAGAACCACTTAAAAATTCGGCAGCCTAATAGCGTCACTTAAAACTTCAAAATACTGAATTGAAGAGATCAAATAGGGTCTTTCATCATATGAAAATAAAAGATCAGTATGATAGATTTAGAGATCATACCCCAACCTAATAAAAGTAACTTGAAAGAATTGACATGAAAGTATAACTTCAAAATGAGAAGGGTGAAGAACCACTTAAAAATTCGGCAGCCTAACGACGTCACTTAAAACTTCAAAATACTGAATTGAAGAGATAAAATAGGGTATCTCATCATATGAACATAAAAGATCAGTATGATAGATTTAGAGATCATACCCCAACATAATAAAAGGAACTTGAAATAATTGACATGAAAGTAGAACTTCAAAACGAGAAGGGTGAAGAACCACTTAAAAATTCGGCAGCCTAACGACGTCACTTAAAACTTCAAAATACTGAATTGAAGAGATAAAATAGGGTCTCTCATCATATGAACATAAAATATTAGTAAGATAGAATTAGAGATCATACCCCAACATAATAAAAGGAACTTGAAAGAATTGACATGAAAGTAGAACTTCAAAACAAGAAGGGTGAAGAACCACTTAAAAAATTCGGCAGCCTAACAGCGTCACTTAAAACTTCAAAATACTGAATTGAAGAGATCAAATGGGGTCTCTCATCATATGATAATAAAATATCAGTATGATAAATTTAGAGATCATACCCCAACATAATAAAATGGAACTTGAAATACTTTACATGAAAATAGATATTGAAAAATGAGAAGGGAGAAAGAATCCGTTTACAAAAATTTCGGCAGCCTAACGGCGCCACTTAAAACTTCATAAAACGAAATAATGAAAGTAAGAGGGGATCTATAATTATATGAACATTAAAAGGGCAGTAATAGGAGTATAAAAGAACATCCTTTAACATAAGAACATGGAGAATAAAAGAAATGACATAAAAGAGATTACTTGAAAAGAAGAGAGAGGTCAGATCCCTTACCTTAAAACGTAACTCTTAAAACTCAAAGGTTGGGACCTTGAGGGCTTGAGGGAACCTTGGGAGGACTTCTTGGGAGGTAATGAGACCATAAATTCTTTGGGGGAGAGCGGAGAGTCGAAATGGATGAGAGGATGGCTTGGTATTTATAGGGAAATTGAGGAGACAAGGCATTAATGGCCAAGGGACACCTCAAAAGTGGTTTTCTCAAAACCATGTGCTCTCCCAAGATATTTCCCATGAAGTTAGGCCACATGGGCCCCCCATACAATAATTCATCACCTTTGGTCGACCATACCTTAAAATATCTCATGATATCATCATGACACAGTTATGATGTCATTAAACATACCAAAACCCTAAAACTGTATTTTTACTATTCACTGAAAATTCAACTTTCTCAGAAAGATCCCAAAATTTCACCTTAACCAAATATCAATGCTCTAATTTCAAAAATGAACTCCATTTTATAAAAATAATTTTCTAAATATTTTTAATTTAGTTTTTAAATAAATACACTATTCACAGAAAATTCATTTTTTTCAGAAAAAACCCCAAAAATTACCATAACATAATATCGGTGCTCTGAGTTCAAAAATGAAATCCATTTTATAAAAATAATTTTTTAAATATTCTTAATTTAATTTTTAATTAAAAACACTATTCACTCGAAAAAACTAATACTTGAATAATAATTTATGAAACCGTTATTTAACCATTTTATTGAATCACATTACTTAATCAAGGTGCCTAGATTATATTAATACTTTAATTAAGTGAGATTACTAATCTATTTGGACACATTACTAATCCTAATCCTAAAATCACTATTCATAATTTACTATTCATCAAAAATTAATTTGATCTTATTAGACTCTAAATTTCATAATGAACATAATTGTAGAAGACCATTTTTTGAAAATCATTACACATTTTTAATTATTTAAGGTTTACATAAACATTTTTAAAATAAACTTTATCTAAAATTCATCAAAAATATGCATACTATATTTATCCAGTTATTTGAAAATTCATAAACTTCATCATAAGAAGAAATCCCAATTTTTATTTAAAACAAGGGATTACACAAGGTAGTTACGGTCTCCTTAAATAGCCCCTTATCACGCCAGTATAGGACCTAAGTGTAAGGTGTGCTAAGGTGAGAGAATCTGAGGGAGGCTCGGCCAACATCGCACGAGTAGTAATTTCTATCAGGTTGAACTTCTCGTGAAGGCGATTCCGTTCTAGCTTCACACGATGAAGTTCGGCTTGGGTTTGGTCCAGAGCAAAGCCCAGTGGTGCTACCTCCTTCCCAAGTTCTGTTAGATGGGTTTCGATCGGTCCAAGACTACTGGGTGAGGCCATCAAATCTTCTTTCTATAATAATTAACCAAGATTACTTGTATTTAGAGACAATAATCGAAACATTTAGTTTACAGCGGTCATATTGACCAATGGTCATATAACAGTCAAAACCCAATGGTCTCATTTTAATTATACTCATGTTATCAAATGAAACATTTTTGATGAGTATAAAAATAAAATAAAATAATACATAAAATTCGGAAACAAGATTTATTCAAAATTTCAGGTCGTTACAATGTTCCCCCCTTAAGAAATTGCGTCCTCGCAATTTTTAAAATTGGGTTTTGAAATTTCTTTGAAAGTCCCACATCGGAAAAGGAGTCAGTAAAACTATTACTTTAAAAGAAAGAAAGGGAAGTACAAAGGTCACCCAAGTTAACCCACACTAGGATTCCATATAGGAAAACATGGACATGGAGGAGAAAACAAAGGGTCAGGTTTTGAGGGAGAGCGATAGAAAACATGATTAGGAGAAAGTTAACCATAAGAAAATCCCAAACTTATGATGTGTGTAAATGGTCTTTGATTACCCAGTAGGAAACGTAAACCAACAACGTTTTTGTTTTACGTTCCTTTTCATAATTTTGAGGAATTCATTTACAACATAAAACAAAAACATAAGAAAATATATCTATCTTCATGTAGAGTTTTATCCTTAAATAAGTTTCTACCCAAAACTAATCTTTTCTACAAACTATGAGCATTCAAAACTACTTGGTCTCATCAAAACACAAGAATCATCTTCTAGAGAATCACATAATCCACAAAATATTAACTATCTATTTCTTCTATCTTTAAACATTATCCCAAAAACAGAAAGGGTAAGGTAAAACAACTCTTCAAAAAGAAATAATCCCATAGGAATGGAAACTACTTTTAAATCTTCGAAGTTCCATGGTACTACCCAAAGTTCATCATAGACCATTCCATAAATAACAATCCTTAAAATTCTTCAAAATAAACCAAACTAAGATTGAAACCCAAATACAAGAAGGATTTGATAACATAGTCTTCCAAAATAAACATCATTGTTCATCTCCAAACAACATCAACCACTCCTAACATCTTATAACAAAAGTATCTAACCTAAACATATTTTACCCAAGATAAGTTAATCATTCCCATAAGTAACCTAAATTACTATAAATCCACATTAAATTCATCGATTCTTCAAAATATAAGTCAACCTTACTCCTCAATGAAAATACCGTAGTAATCTATTTACCTCGATCATATAGGGTCCCCTAAATGATGAACATCTTCCAAAATAATAATCATCTTTTAATCCCCTAATCATATCTGTCGTATTAATACGGAAATCATATCATTTCCTATCACATTGGTTGTTGGGACATGTTCTTCCATTTCCTACCATTAACTAAGAAAAGAAACTATAATTAGGGGCTTAAATACTTAGCCAATAATCATGAAAAGGAACTTAAAGCATATAAGGATAACTTGTAGAAGAAAAGTATACCATAACTTGTGATACCCTAGGTTCCCATATAGGTTATCCATGATCATATATTCTTATGTGAATCTTTATTTTATTTTATCTTTGTTCCTTTAACAATGGTTCATACTAAGCTTATGAATTTACCAAAGCATATCCCCCGGGAGTGTCATAACCAAGAGTGCAGCAAGGCCCGTTGTCGTGTACCAGTTCCCGTTTGAGTCTAGCTCAAAGCGGTGTTTTCGGGTTTTACCCCTATGTACATCTGTGCCAGAGCCACCTCTACCTGCTCGTATCCAGACAGGGATGTATTTGCTTGGCAACCCATTACTCAATACTCACCAAAATACCAGGAAGATTTCCTATATATAAACTTTTCTATAGGCTTCTTCTTAAAGTTTTCATATCCTAATTTCCAAAAATAACTAAACCATCTTCTGATACCAACTATATAATCCCGCCTTTTTATCACATAAACTTTCATTACATTTAAAAAAAACCGAGGATCTTTAAGGTTTAGTGTCTTGGAAACCAGGAACTTAAAACATGAAAACATAAAACATTCTTCTTAAACACTTGAAAGGATTATCCTCATGTTCATCCTAGGTTCATTACTGCATCTCATAACCTGGGGACATATATCAAAAGAAAGGGTGAGCAGAAGGCCCAGTAAGGAAAACAAGAGAAACATTTTACATGTGAATTTGAGATACTTCAATAAGGCCATGAAAAGAAATTTAAGGCATGAGAAAGAAATCATGAGATATATCATAATAAAAATTACATTTTTCATAACTTGAAGATGTGGCTACAACATTTAATATTTAAAATCATTTCGTTTCACCAAGGTCCAAGGTGTCATTAAAAATTACCAAGGTTATTCACCAAGGTATCAGTCTAAAAAGTCATCTCTAGAGATTAAGTCTTTACCCAATGCATTGGAGTGCTATCTGGGCGCACCCTTGACATGTCTTTATTATCATGTGAGCCACATATATAATCATAAATCATTTCATAAACAACCCATATATCATAAAATAAATGGGTTTCATTTCATAATCATAACGTTTTAAAAACTTCTTTAAAGACATGATCTTTATGTCACTTTAAACCCACGGAAAGGGAAAGCGAGTTTCATGTATGTAAATCCCAGAATTTAAAATAGAAAATTTTGATATATATGTGAATACCCCTGTAGAAATAATATCTTTGAGTATTCACTTAATAACATAAAATAATTTTGAGAAAAGAGAGAGGCATTTTGATACGAAAATCCTGCAGCATAACGGCTACGTTTCAGGGTTTTAGAAAACATTGAAAAGAGAGGAGACATGGGTCAAACATTCATAAATGACCCATAAAACATTATAGGGATAGAATATGAAGGATATATGAACATGGTAATGAAATTTGAAAGATTTACCATATGAAATGAAGAACATGAAATGAAGACAAAATAAGATTTCTCTTATGAAAATTCGGCAGCCTAACGGCGGCACTTAAACTTCAATAAAAATGAATTGACTTGATCAAATAGGGATATCATCATATGAGAATAAAATATCACTATGATAGATTTAGAGATCATACCCCAACATAATAAAATGAACTTGAAATAATTTACATGAAAGTAGAACTTCAAAACGAGAAGGGTGAAGAACCACTTAAAAATTCGGCAGCCTAACAACGTCACTTAAAACTTCAAAATACTGAATTGAAGAGATCAAATAGGGTCTCTCATCATATGAACATAAAAGATCAGTATGATAGATTTAGAGATCATACCCCAACCTAATAAAAGGAACTTTAAATAATTGACATGAAATTAGAACTTCAAAACGAGAAGGGTGAAGAACCACTTAAAAATTCGGCAGCCTAACGGCGTCACTTAAAACTTCAAAATACTGAATTGAAGAGATCAAATAGGGTCTCTCATCATATGAACATAAAAGATCAGTATGATATATTTAGAGATCATACCCCAACATAATAAAAGGAACTTGAAATAATTGACATAAAAGTAAAACTTCAAAACGAGAAGGGTGAAGAACTACTTAAGAATTCGGCAACCTAACAGCGTCACTTAAAACTTCAAAATACTGAATTGAAGAGATCAAATAGGGTCTCTCATCATATGAACATAAAATATAAGTATGATAGATTTATAGATCATACCCCAACATAATAAAAGGAACTTGAAATAATTGACATGAAAGTAGAACTTCAAAACGAGAAGGGTGAAGAACCACTTAAAAAATTCAGCACCCTAACGACGTCACTTAAAACTTCAAAATACTGAATTGAAGAGATCAAATGGGGTCTCTCATCATATGATAATAAAATATCAGTATGATAAATTTAGAGATCATACCCTAACATAATAAAAAGGAACTTGAAATACTTTACATGAAAATAGATCTTGAAAAATGAGAAGGGAGAAAGAATCTGTTTACAAAAATTTCGGCAGCCTAACGGCGCCACTTAAAACTTCATAAAACGAAATAATGAGAGTAAGAGGGGATATCTCATTATATGAACATGAAAATGGAAGTAATAGGAGTATAAAAGGACATCCTTTAACATAATAACATGGAGAATAAAAGAAATGACATAAAAGTGATTACTTGAAAAGAAGAGAGTGGTCGGATCCCTTAACTTAAAACGTAACTCTTAAAACTCAAAGGTTGGAACCTTGAGGGCTTGAGGGAACCTTGGGAGGACTCCTTGGGAGGTAATGAGACCATAAATTTGTTGGGGGAGAGTTGGGAGTCGAAATGGATGAGAGGATGGCTTGGTATTTATAGGGAAAGTGAGGGGACAAGGCATTAATGGCCAAGGGACACCTCAAAAGTGGTTTTCTCAAAACCATGTGCTCTCCCAAGATATTTCCCATGAAGTTAGGCCACATGGGCCCCCATAAAATAATTCATCACCTTTGGTCGACCATCCCTTAAAATATCTCATGATATCATCATGACACAGTTATGATGTCATTAAACATATCGAAACCCTAAAACTGTATTTTTACAATTCACGGAAAATTCAACTTTCTCAGAAAGATCCCAAAATTTCACCTTAACCAAATATCAATGATCTGATTTTAAAAATGAACTCCATTTTATAAAAATAGTTTTCCAAATATTTTTAATTTATTTTTTAAATAAATACACTATTCACAGAAAATTCATTTTTTCAGAAAAAACCCCAAAAATTACCATAACATAATATTGGTGCTCTGAGTTCAAAAATGAAATCCATTTTATAAAAATAATTTTTTAAATATTTTTAATTTAATTTTTAATTAAAAAACTCTATTCACTCGAAAAAACTAATACTTGAATAATAATTTATGAAACTGTTATTTAACCATTTTATTGAATCACATTACTTAATCAAGGTGCCTAGATTTAATTAATACTTTCTTTAAGTGAGATTACTAGTCTATTTGTACACATTACTAATCCTAATCATAAAATCACTATTCATAATTTATTATTCATCAAAAATTAAGTTGATCTTATTAGACTCTAAATTTCATACTAAACATAATTGTAGAAGACCATTTTTTGAAAATCACTACACATTTTTAATTATTTAAGGTTTACATAAACATTTTTAAAATAAACTTTATCTAAAATTCATCAAAAATATGCATACTATATTTATCCGGTTATTTGAAAATTCATAAACTTCATCATAAGAATAAATCCCAATTTTTATTTAAAACAAGGGATTACACAAGGCAGTTACGGTCTCCTTAAATAGCCCCTTATCACGCTAGCATAGGACCTAAGTGTAAGGTGTGCTAAGATGAGAGAATCTGAGGGAGGCTCAGCCAACATTGCACGAGTAGTAATTTCTATCAGGTTGAACTTCTCGCGAAGGCGATTCCGTTCTAGCTTCACACGATGAAGTTCGGCTTGGGTTTGGTCCAGAGCAAAGCCCAGTGGTGCTACCTCCTTCCCAAGTTCTGTTAGATGGGTTTCGATCGGTCCAAGACTACTGGGTGAGGCCATCAAATCTTCTTTCTATAATAATTAACCAAGATTACTTGTATTTAGAGACAATAATCGAAATATTTAGTTTACAGCGGTCATATTGACCAATGGTCATATAACAGTCAAAACCCAATGGTCTCATTTTAATTATACTCATGTTATCAAATGAAACATTTTTGTTGAGTATAAAAATAAAATAAAATAATACATAAAATTAAGAAACAAGATTTATTCAAAATTTCAGGTCGTTACAATCTTCCCCCCTTAAGAAATTGCGTCCTTACAATTTTTAAAATTGGGTTTTGAAATTTCTTTGAAAGTCCCACATCGGAAAAGGAGTCAGTAAAACTATTACTTTAAAAGAAAGAAAGGGAAGTACAAAGGTCACCCAAGTTAACCCACACTAGGATTCCATATAGGAAAACATGGACATGGAGGAGAAAACAAAGGGTCAAGTTCTAAGGGAGTGCGATAGAAAACATTATTAGGAGAAATTTAACCATAAGAAAATCCCAAACTTATGATGTGTGTAAATGGTCTTTGATTACCCAGTAGGAAACGTAAACCAACAACGTTTTTGTTTTACGTTCCTTTTCATAATTTTGAGGAATTCATTTACAACATAAAACAAAGACATAAGAAAATATATCTATCTTCATGTAGAGTTTCATCCTTTAATAAGTTTATACCCAAAACTAATCTTTTCTCCAAACTATGAGCATTCAAAACTACTTGGTCTCATCAAAACACAAGAATCATCTTCTAGAGAATCACATAATCCACAAAAGATTAACTATCTATTTCTTCTATCTTTAAACATTATCCCAAAAACAGAAAGGGTAAGGTAAAACAACTCTTTAAAAATAAATAATCCCATAGGAATGGAAACTACTTTTAAATCTTCAAAGTTCCATGGTACTACCCAAAGTTCATCATAGACCATTCCATAAATAACAGTCCTTAAAATTCTTCAAAATAAACCAAACTAAGATTGAAACCCAAATACAAGAAGGATTTGATAACATATTCTTCCAAAATAAACATCATTGTTCATCTCCAAACAACATCAACCACTCCTAACATCTTATAAAAAAAGTATCTAACCTAAACATATTTTACCCAAGATAGGTTAATCATTCCCATAAGTAACCTAAATTACTATAAGTCCACATTAAATTCATTGATTCTTCAAAATATAAGTCAACCTTACTCCTGAATGAAAATACCGTAGTAATCTATTTACCTCGATCATATAGGGTCCCCAAAATAGTGAACATCTTCCAAAATAATAATCATCTTTTAATCCCCTAATCATCTCTGTCGTATTAATACGACAATCGTAGCATTTCCTATCACATTGGTTATTGGTACATGTTCTTCCATTTCCCACCATTAACTAAGAAAAGAAACTATAATTAGGGGCTTAAATACTTAGCCAATAATCATGAAAAGGATCTTAAAGCATATAAGGATAACTTGTAGAAGAAAAGTATACCATAACTTGTGATCCCCTAGGTTCCCATAGAGGTTATCCATGATCATATATTCTTATGTGAATCTTTATTTTATTTTATCTTTGTTCCTTTAACAATGGTTCATACTAAGCTTATGAATTTACCAAAGCATATCCCCCGGGAGTGTCATAACCAAGAGTGCAGCAAGGCCCGTTGTTGTGTACCAGTTCCCGTTTGAGTCTAGCTCAAAGCGGTGTTTTCGGGTTTTACCCCTATGTACATCTATGCCAGAGCCACCTCTACCTGCTCGTATCCAGACAGTGATGTATTTGCTTGGCAACCCATTACTCAATACTCACCAAAATACCAGGAAGATTTCCAATATATAAAATTTTCTATAGGATTCTTCCTAAAGTTTTCATATCCTAATTTCCACAAATAACTAAACCATCCTCTGATACCAACTATATAATCCCGCCTTTTTATCACATAAACTTTCATTACATTTAAAAAAAAACCCGAGGATCTTTAAGGTTTAGTGTCTTGGAAACCAGGAACTTAAAACATGAAAACATAAAACATTCTTCTTAAACACTTTAAAGGATTCTCCTCATGTTCATCCTAGGTTAATTACTGCATCTCATAACCTGGGGACATATATCAAAAGAAAGGGTGAGCAGAAGTCCCAGTAAGGAAAACAAGAGAAACATTTTACATGTGAACTTGAGATACTTCAATAAGGTCATGAAAAGAAATTTAAGGCATGAGAAAGAAATCATGAGATATATCATAATAAAAATAACATTTTTCATAACTTGAAGATCTGGATAAAATATTTAATATTGAAAATAATTTCGTTTCACCAAGGTCCATCCCCAAGGTGTCATTAAAAATTACCAAGGTTATTCACCAAGGTATCAGTCTAAAAAGTCATCTCTAGAGATTAAGTCTTTACCCAATGCATTGGAGTGATATCTGGGCGCACCCTTGACATGTCTTTATTATCATATGAGCCACATATATAATCATAAATCTTTTCATAAACAACCCATATATCATAAAATAAATGGGTTTCATTTCATAATCATAATGTTTTAAAAACTTCTTTAAAGACATGATCTTTATGTCACTTTAAACCCACGGAAAGGGAAAGCGAGTTTCATGTATGTAAATCCTAGAATTTAAAATAGAACATTTTGATATATATGTGAATACCCCTGTAGAAATAATATCTTTGAGTATTCACTTAATAACATAAAATAATTTTGAGAAAAGAGAGAGGTATTTTGAGACGAAAATCCGGCAGCATAACGTCTACGTTTCAGGGTTTTAGAAAACATTGAAAAGAGAGGAGACATGGGTCAAACATTCATAAATGACCCATAAAACAGTATAGGGATAGAATATGAAGTATATATGAACATGGTAATGAAATTTGAAAGATGTACCATATGAAATGAAGAACATGAAATGAAGAAAAAATAAGTTTTCTCTTATGAAAATTCGGCAGCCTAACGACGACACTTAAACTTCAATAAAAATGAATTGACTTGATCAAATAGGGTATCTCATCATATGAGAATAAAAGATCAGTATGATAGAATTAGAGATCATACCCCAACATAATAAAATGAACTTAAAAGAATTTACATGAAATTATTACTTCAAAACGAGAAGGGTGAAGAACCACTTAAAAATTGGGCAGCCTAACAGCGTCACTTAAAACTTCAAAATACTGAATTGAAGAGATGAAATAGGGTCTCTCATCATATGAACATAAAAGATCAGTATGATAGATTTAGAGATCATACCCCAACCTAATAAAAGGAACTTTAAATAATTGACATGAAATTAGAACTTCAAAACGAGAAGGGTGAAGAACCACTTAAAAATTCGGCAGCCTAACAGCGTCACTTAAAACTTCAAAATACTGAATTGAAGAGATCAAATAGGGTCTCTCATCATATGAAAATAAAAGATCAGTATGATATATTTAGAGATCATACACCAACATAATAAAAGGAACTTGAAAGAATTTACATGAAATTAGAACTTCAAAATGAGAAGGGTGAAGAACCACTTAAAAATTCGGCAACCTAACAACGTCACTTAAAACTTCAAAATACTGAATTGAAGAGATCAAATAGGGTCTCTCATCATATGAACATAAAAGATCGGTATGATATATTTAGAGATCATACCCCAACATAATAAAAGGAACTTGAAATAATTGACATGAAAGTAGAACTTCAAAACGAGAAGGGTGAAGAACCACTTAAAAAATTTGGCAGCCTAACGACGTCACTTAAAACTTCAAAATACTGAATTGAAGAGATCAAATGGGGTCTCTCATCATATGATAATAAAAGATCAGTATGATAAATTTAGAGGTCATACCCCAACATAATAAAAATTAACTTGATATACTTTACATGAAAATAGATCTTGAAAAATGAGAAGGGAGAAATAATCCGTTTACAAAAATTTTGGCAGCCTAACAACGCCACTTAAAACTTCATAAAACGAAATAATGAGAGTAAGAGGGGATATATAATTATATGAACATGAAAAGGGCAGTAATAGGAGTATAAAAGAACATCATTTAACATAAGAACATGGAGAATAAAATAAATGACATAAAAGAGATTACTTGAAAAGAAGAGAGAGGTCGGATCCCTTACCTTAAAACGTAACTCTTAAAACTCAAAGTTTGGGACCTTGAGGGCTTGAGGGCACCTTGGGAGACCATAAATTAGTTGGGGGAGAGTGGGGAGTCAAATTGGATGAGAGAATGGCTTGATATTTATAGGGAAAGTGAGGGGACAAGACATTAATGGCCAAGGGACACCTCAAAAGTGGTTTTCTCAAAACCATGTGCTCTCCCAAGATATTTCCCATGAAGTTAGGCAACATGGGGCCCCCCATAAAATAATTCATCACCTTTGGTCGACCATCCCTTAAAATATCTCATGATATCATCATGACACATTTATGATGTCATTAAACATACCGAAACCCTAAAACTGTATTTTTACTATTCACTGAAAATTCAACTTTCTCAGAAAGATCCCAAAATTTCACCTTAACCAAATATCAATGCTCTGATTTCAAAAATGAACTCCATTTTATAAAAATAATTTTCTAAATATTTTTAATTTATTTTTTTAATAAATACACTATTCACAGAAAATTCATTTTTTCAGAAAAAACCACAAAAATTACCATAACATAATATCGGTGCTCTGAGTTCAAAAATGAAATCCATTTTATAAAAATAATTTTTTAAATATTTTTAATTTAATTTTTAATTAAAAAACACTATTCACTCTAAAAAACTAATACTTGAATAATAATTTATGAAACCGTTATTTAACCATTTTATTGAATCACATTACTTAATCAAGGTGCCTAGATTATATTAATACTTTCTTTAAGTGATATTACTAATCCATTTGGACACATTACTAATCCTAATCATAAAATCACTATTCATAATTTACTATTCATAAAAAATTAAGTTGATCTTATTAGACTCTAAATTTCATACTGAACATAATTTTAGAAGACCATTTTTTGAAAATCATTACACATTTTTAATTATTTAAGGTTTACATAAACATTTTTAAAATAAAATTTATCTAAAATTCATAAAAAATATGCATACTATATTTATCTGGTTATTTGAAAATTCATAAACTTCATTATAAGAAGAAATCCAAATTTTTATTTAAAACAAGGGATTATACAAGGCAGTTACAGTCTCCTTAAATAGCCCCTTATCACGCCAGCATAGGACCTAAGTGTAAGGTGTGTTAAGGTGAGAGAATCTGAGGGAGGCTCGGCCAACATCACACGAGTAGTAATTTCTATCAGGTTGAACTTCTCGCTAAGGCGATTCCGTTCTAGCTTCACACGATGAAGTTCGGCTTGGGTTTGGTCCAGAGCAAAGCCCAGTGGTGCAACCTCCTTCCCAAGTTCTGTTAGATGGGTTTCGATCGGTCCAAGACTACTGGGTGAGGCCATCGAATCTTCTTTCTATAATAATTAACCAAGATTACTTGTATTTAGAGAAAATAATCGAAACATTTAGTTTACAATGGTCATATTGACCAATGGTCATATAACAGTCAAAACCCAACAGTCTCATTTTAATTATACTCATGTTATCAAATGAAACATTTTTGTTGAGTATAAAAATAAAATAAAATAATACATAAAATTAGGAAACAAGATTTATTCAAAATTCCGGGTCGTTACAAAAAATGTTTTGAAGAACTGAAGAGAAGATTAGTTAATGATCATCTTGACTCTACCATTGAGGAATGATGAGTTTGTTATTTATAGTGATGCTTCAAAGAAAGGACTTGGTTGTGTCCTTATGCAGAATGATAGAGTTATTGCCTATGCATCATGGTAGCTAAAAATTCATGAACAAAACTATCCCACTCACGATCTTGAGTTAGTAGCTGTAATCTTTGCTCTAAAAATATGGAGAAACTATCTTTATGGTGAAAAATGCGAGATTTATATTGATCAAAAGAGTTTGAAGTATATTTTCTCACAAATAGAACTCAACATGAGGCAAATGTGATGACTTGAACTATTCAAGGATTATGATTGCACTATACACTACACACTACCACCCAGGGAAAGTAAATAAGGTGGAAGATGCTTTGAGCAGAAAGGATCATGGAGTTTTGAACAAGATGAGAGTTGAAAAGGATCCTATATACATGGATCTAGTAAAGATGGGTATGGGAATAACCATAGAAGGTGAAATATAAATTCTTTTTCAAATGGTTTCCAAAAAATCTTTACTAGAAAGGATAAAAAGTTCTCAGATTGATGATGAGGAATTTCAAACGAAAATTAAAGCTGTGAATGATGGGAGATTGATCGACTTCGTATATGAAGATAGAATTTTGAAATTTGGGAAGAGACTTTGTGTTCCTGATATACCTGATCTAAAAAGGGAATTGTAGGATGATTCTCATAGCTCTAATTTCTCTATACACCCTGGTAGCACTAAGATGTATAGAGATTTAAAAGAACATTTTTGGTGGGACAACATAAAGAGGGAGATTGCTGATTTTTTGTCAAGATGTATGGTTTGTCAACAAGTGAAAGCTATAAGGAAACAACCTGGAGGAGTCATGCAACCTCTTCTCATACTTGAGTGGAAATGGGATAATATTACGATGGACTTTGTCATGGGGCTACCAAAGACTCCTAGAAGGAATGGTGCAATATGGGTCATTGTTGATTGTTTTACCAAGTCATCACATTTTCTTTCTATAAGAGAAGATTTACCACTTGAACATATGGAAAAAATATATATTAATGAAGTTGTAAGACTTTATGGAGTACCCCTATTGATTTTTTCTGATCATGATCCCCATTTTACATCAATATTCTGGAAAAGTCTTCAGAAGGCCTTGGATACTGAACTTCGTTTGAGCACTGCCTACCACCCTCAAACTGATGGACAATCAGAACGAACTATTCAAACCTTACAAGACATGTTGAGATCATGCTCACTTGACTTTCAAGGTATGTGGAATTAGTATTTACCTCTAGTAGAACTTTCCTATAAAAATAGCTTCCATTCAAGTATTCACATGGAACTATATAAAGCGTTATATGGAAAGAGATGTCGCACACCAACTTGTTGGGATGATGTTGGTGAAAGAAAACTTGTAGGCCCAGAACTTGTTGAGGAAACAATGGAAAATGTGAAGATTATCCAAACCCACATCAAAGCAGTCCAAAGTAGGCAAAAGAGCTATGCCGATAATCAGAGGAAGGATTTGGAATTTCAAGTAGGTGATCATGTTTTCTTGAAGGTATCTCCATGGAAGGGTGTTATACGATTTGGTAAGAAGGGTAAATTGAGTCCCAGGTACATCGGACCTTTAAAAATTCTAGAACGAATTGGAGTTGTAGCTTATCGTTTGACAATGCCTCCAAGTATCTCCAAAGTTCATGATGTGTTCTATGTATCACTGTTGAGAAAATACATGACTGAACCAATGCATATACTCACCTATGAGGAAATTGAACTGGAACTTGATCTGTCTTATTGTGAAGAGCCTGTCAAAATTCTTGATACCAGATAACAAGTTCTGAGAAATCGGACAACTCGTCTGGTAAAAGTTCTATGGAGAAACCATAAGATGAAAGAGGTAACATGGGAACCCAAGGAAATTATGATGAAGAACCACCCGAACCTTTTTATGTTGTAACGTTTTAAAAATTTTGAGGATTAAATTATTTTAATGAGGGGATAATGTAACACCCCAAGCTCCCACGGTACGTTTCCCTTTGAATAATGTAGTAGCTTGTGTTGTACACAACTTGGAGTTTTAACACACCACGACCAATCAAACTAGCATTATGAATAGTAATACCCACTTTTTGAAATTTTATAAATTTTATTTTTCAAAATGGTCTTCAGTTTTGGATTCGGAATATCAAAATTATCTTAGGGTGAATTTTTGGTATTTTTATGAAAACTCTCAATTTTTGATGAATAGTGAAAAACACTACGTTATTGTTTAAAACCGACTTTTTTATTTAAGTAATTAGTTATTTTATTTTAATTTATTTTAGGTAAAAATAGATACATAATACCTATATATGTTCAATGTAATTAATTGGAGTCATTTTATAATAAATTCAAATATATAAAATTTTATTGAACTTTTTACCGTCTTTTACCCACCTTCTAGGATCATTTACAAATTTGCATAAAACTTAATTTTACCACTTTTGTGAGTTGAATTTCAAAAATCTGAGAGATATGGTTGACATTAATAACTAAAATGTGGTTCAATAAAATAAAAATAATTTTTGGTGAATAATAACTTTTGGCTTTTATTTACCACAATTAAAAGTAAATAGGGTAATTAAGGGTAAAAATGATATTATAATTACCCTAACACATGTCCTAATTCTATTGGATAAGTGTAATTCGACCAAAAACAACCTTAGGAATAAAATATGATCTTTTTGGTTCACTTGGATTAGATTAGGACATTTATTATTATTTTATTTAAAGAAGAGATAAAAGTGTTAAATTCAAAGTTTAATAACTAAACCATTTTTAATATAGGGTTATACATAAGTTAAATTAGACTATAAATATTAATTATAAATATGAAACTATTTCCTACATAATGGTATTTTATTTATAATTTTTAGACATTAAATAATTTAATTTATTTATGACACAATGATGATGCAGTAATTACCTCATTAATGAAATATTAAAATATTTGATATTATAAATATCAAAATAAATGTAATTTGAGAGTTGATGAATTCCACTAATTTTATAGGTTAATATGACATGTTAGGGTTGATTATATAATTATTGTTTGAAGTAATCATGCTGTTATAATTTTCACAAAAACCAAATACTAAATAGTGTTAAAATTGACATAATTGAGTTTTTAAAACAAATACTATATTATTAATTGATACAATATTTTTAAAATTATAATGTTTATCCAAAGGACTTACATAAGGTTATATATATTAATAATTAACCACTTGGTGTTCTCTTGGCTTGTTATAGTAAGTTTATTAACCATATAATATAAAAATACAAAGAGACATAGTAAATGTCAAACTATTTAACTAAGAGTTAAATCTAAAAGATAAGGTTAATATGGTGACCTAAAACTGTCTAAAACCTATTGGTTGAGAGGTTTTAGACCCATACACACCTTATTCTCGAAATAAATCATTTTTGATCCATTAGAAACTGAAAATGATTTTATTATAAAATAATATTTCAAGCTTTTCCTAAAGTGACCCTCACCTCACTTATAAAAGGGTACTTCCCTTTATCTTAAATTCACACCTCCAAATTCATTTGTATCGGCCAAACCCTACCCAAATATCCTATCAACTATCCTCCCTTCTACCTATAGTCCTTACTTTGATCAGAAAGCCAACCTTAAGAAGCCCTTTTGATCACTCAAAAAGAAACACCCGAAGAAGAGGTAATAATTTCCCCACCCTCTTTCAAGTTCTTTTCTTATTCCACTTCCTTTTTCTTTGATTACATACCAAAATAATAACTCTAGTAACTTCTAAATACTATGATGTTATTATAAATATGGTACAACCATATTCGTTACTCTATCCATCCTATAAATGACGAAGTCACCATACGTACGTATGTACGACTTACCGTCTCCACGTCGTGGTGTAGTTTGTTATTCAAACACTTCATTATTTTGGATGGGTATAATAATGAGTATAACTGATGTAAATAATAAATATAAAATGTTAATAATTCTAAATATATGATATATCATCCAATTACATATTATTTCACCATCAATATAATGATATTGTCGCTCGTGTGTGCGTACGGATTACCGTCTCCACGAACGCGATGAGATTCATTCCCCATCGTAATCATTCAAGAATAATTTTAATTTTATGATTAAAAATAATGTTTATGAACATAATATCATTCTGTATATGAATAAAATACATCCTATCCATAAGAAACATGTATTATGTAACCAAGCATATAAAGGAAAACGAATCAGTTAACACCTGAAATGATGATACTACTAAAATATTATTAACAAAGCAATATTATAAGATCATATATGATATCATATTTATGTATATTATTATTGTATAATTTAATAAAAATATTTTAACTATTATACAAGAGGTTAACATACCATCAACTATGGAAAGTACAAGGTAAGAGTTAATTCTACAATCTCTTTACTTATCTGAGGTTGTTAATACGTAAGTATCTACTAGGACCTGTTTATCATCCACATCCGTGTTTTCTTAAAAATGTAATTCAAAAACATTTTTATTATTTACTAGACTATGGGTTAAATTCATTTATACCCTTATTTGACCATATATGTTTTTAAATGAATCTTTCCGTCGTTTTTCAAACAAGGTACTTTATGAACTTTTCGACAAAATTAAGGTAAGAATGTCTTTTTTTAACTTATACAGCGGGTGTGGCTATTTTCCACCATTATAACATCGTAGAAGCTTCCCATACAAGCTTATAAAAATATTTTCAAAATAAATGTTTTCTTTTATAATTATATGACTTTTAAATGATTTCAAAATAGAATGATATATTTCTCTAAAAAAGTTCTGATTTCATCTTTGTCAACATCCTTTGATGGATTTTAAGCTTGTTGGAAATTGATTTATTATGATACGAAACTTCCATATTGTATTGAAGGTTTTTTGATATGTTTGATTGTGGATGTGTTATTTTTACACCATTCATGGTTTATGGATAATGTATTAACATTTTTTATGCTAGTTTTAATAGGAATGTTTATGTTATGTTTAAACCTTTTCATATGAGGAATGCATTGGACTTAGTAAGTGATAGGTGGATCCCACTATAGCTCCTTGATGCATCGGTAGGTCTCATGAGACAAACTAGTGTCTTGGCACAAGGCCTTGACCATGTGGTTATGAAGTTTGGCATTATGCTTTCCATCATTATGAAAGTGGCTATTTACATTGCATGTGATTATTCTACTAGTAGAATATCCATGTGAATAAGTAAATGACATTATTTAATTTTATCTTTGCCATATTATGCTGAAGTTTAAGTTTAAAAGGCTTTTGTTTTATTCTTATACATTGCCTTAAATGTTTATGCTTATTTATGAATGTTTCCACTATATTATTATCCTTACCGAGCATCTGAGCTCAACCCTTTCTATGTTTTATTTTTACCAAGATGTGAATAAGTATTTTATAGTTGACCTGCAGGGATAGGATAAGGATATTAGTGTGTTCAAAAGGGGACAAAATGTTGTTGATGTTTTTATTTCATGATGTAATGTAAAACTTATGAATGTATCTAATACTTCCAAGGCTATTAAACTGATCAGTCTTTCAAGACATGATTCCTTGTATCATACCAATGTTATTTAATAATGCACCGAATCTGGGTAATTGGGTTTGAGGAGTTACATGTTTTCTTGGTTTTGAGTATGTCACTTGTTCTTTTACTAGAATTAATGTCAATTTTAAATAAAAAGACACACTTGGAGTTATATCAGTCACACCATGTGCTGTATTGAGGTCTGACTGATTCTTACACGTCACAAATGAATTGTAGATTTTTTTATAAAGTATCAAAACAATTCGAATGCGTTTTCTCGGTTTTCAGTATGTCGGTTGTGTTTTTTTACTAAAATATCATTTCAAACTAGAAACATGCATTATGAGTTGTACCGATTGCATCGTACATCAGTTTTATGTGAGACTACTTCATATATGTCAAAAATGACTTATGAATCATTGTCCTAAATTATCATGACAACCGGAGTGTGTTTTCTTGGTTTTCAGTGAGTGATACATTTTGTACTAAAATGTAAATTTTAAATTGATAACGAACACTTTTAGTCATACCGATGACACCATGCGTCAGATTGAGGTGTGGTTGATTCCTATATGTCAAAAATGACTCATAAATTGTTTTTCTAAAATATAAAAACATTTCGAAAGCATTTGATCGATTTTCAATATGTAACTTATTCTTTTTACTTAAATTAATGTCAATTTTAAATAAAAAGACACACTTGGAATCATACTGATCACACCATGCGTCGTATTGAGGTGCAGTCGACTCTTACACATCATAAATGACTCATGGATCATTTTCCAAAAATATCAAAACAATCCGAATGCATTTGCTCAGTTTTTAGTATGTCACTTGTTCTTTTTACTTAAAAAAATGTCAATTTTAAATAAAAAGACACACTTTGAGTCATATCGGTCACACCGTGCATCGTATTGAGCTGAAGCTAATTCCTACACATAAAAAATGACATATAGACTATTTTCCTTAAGTATCAAAACAACCCGAATGTGTTTTCTCATTTTTCAGTATGCCGGTTGTGTTTTTTTACTAAAATGTCATTTCAAATTGGAAACACACATTATAAGTCATACCGGTCGCATCGTGTGTCAGTTTTATGTGAGAAAACTTCATACACATCACAAATTACTTATGAATTGTTGTCCTAAATTATCAAAATAATCAGAGTGCATTTGCTTGGTTTTCAGTAAGTGACACGTTTTGAACTAAAATGTCAATTTTAAACTCACAACGGACACTTTTAGTCATACTGGCCACACCATGCGTCAGATTGAGGTTTTTTTGATTCTTAAACATAAAAAATGACTCATGGATCATTTTCCTAAAGTATCAAAACAATCCAAATATTTTTTCTCAGTTTTCAGTATGTCACATTTTCTTTTTTACTTAAATTAATATCAATTTTAAATAAAAAGACACATTTGGAGTCATACCGGTCACACCATGCATCGTATTGAGATAAAGTTGACTTTTACATGTCAAAAATGACTCATGGATCATTGTTCTAAAATATCAAAACAATCTAAATGTGTTTGCTTGGTTTTTAGTATGTCACTTGTTCCTTTTACTTAAATTAATGTTAATTTTAAATAAAAAGACACACTTTGGGTCATACCAGTCACATTGTGTGTCGTATTGAGATGAGTCTAATTCCTACACATAAAAAATGACTTATAAATTGTTTTTATAAAGTATTAGAGCAATCTGAATGCATTTTCTCAGTTTTTAGTATGTCAGTTGTGTTTTTTTTACTAAAATGTCATTTTAAACTAGAAACACGTATTATGAGTCATACCGGTCACATCGTGCATTGGTTTTATATGAGACTACTTAATACATGTCACAAATGACTTATTAATCACTTTCCTAAATTATCAATACAATCAGAGCACATTTTCTTGTTTTTTAGTGAGTGACATGTTTTGAACTAAAATGTAAATTTTAAACTGATAACAAACACTTTTAGTCATACCGATCACAATGTAAGTAGGATTGAGTTGTGTTTTATTTCTACACATAAAAAATGAATCATGGATTGTTTTCCTAAAGTATTAAAATAATATAAATTCATTTTCTCAGTTTTCAGTATGTCACTTGTTCTTTTTACTTAAATTAATGTCAATTTTAAATAAAAAGACACACTTGTAGTCATACCGGTCACATTGTACATCGTATTGAGGTGAGTTTGATTCCTACACATAAAAAATGACTCATGGGTATTTTTCCTAAAATATCAAAATAACCTGAATGTGTTTTCTCAGTTTTTAGTATGTCACTTGTTCTTTTTTACTTAAATTAATGTCAATTTTAAATAAAACGTCACACTTTGAGTCATATCGGTCACAACGTGCATCATTTTGAGGTGAGTTTGATTATTACACATCAAAAATGAATTATAGATCATTTTTATAAAGTACCAAAACAATTTGAATTCATTTTCTTGATTTTCAGTATGCTAGTTGTGTTTTTTTACTAAAATTTCATTTCAAACTGGAAACACGTATTATGAGTTATATCGGTCGCATCGTGCATTGGTTTGATGTGAGACTAATTCATACACATCAAAAATTAATTATGAATCGCTTTCCTAAATTATCAATATAATCATAGTGTGTTTACTCAATTTTCAGCGAGTGACACGTTTTAAACTAAAATGTCAATTTTAAACTGATAACGGACACTTTTAGTCATACCAGTCACACTATGCATCAGATTGAGGTTTGGTTGATTATTAAACATAAAAAATGACTCATGGATAATTTTAATAAATTATAAAAACAATCCAAATGTGTTTTATCAGTTTTCAGTATGTCACTTGTTTTTTTTACTTAAATTAATGTCAATTTTAAATAAAAAGACACACTTGGAGTCATACCGATCACACCGTGCATCGTATTGAGGTGTGGTTGACTCCTACATGTCACAAATGAATCATGGATTATTTTTATAATATATAAAAACAATACAAATACATTTTATTGGTTTTCAATATGTCACTTGTCCTTTTTTACTTAAATTAATATCAATTTTAAATAAAAAGACACACTTTGAGTCATATCGGTCACTTGTTCTTTTTTCTCGGTTTTAAGTAGGTTAGTTGCTTTGATACTAACTATATTGACCCAAACATTTCATACATAGATATCACATATTAGTAGATTAATATTCCTTACATAACATAATGATCCATGCCAGAATAGTTTAGGTCTAGTGCTTTTGGAAACATGAAAACATAAAGAACTAGTTCATAAGAGTCTCTCATTAAGTTATTATTTACTAGAAACATTCTTAGAAATATCATTTTTAAAACCATTCTTAATAACCTAAGGATATGAAACATAATAAAGTGTGATCATAGATGCTTAATAAGTGCAAATAAGGGAGATATCAATGATCATATAAGGATAACATGACCATAAAGATGTCAGAAGGTGATATTAACATTAGAAATTCATACCATGCATATCATAGGTCATAATCACGAGTCATGTATCAAATAATGGTAGTTTAGAAGACATGAATTTTAAAGGATCAAAGAATATTATAAACTAAAAACATACACTTCGAGTCATACTGAGCACACTGTGTATCAGATTGAGGTGCGGTTGATTAATCTACGACTGATTAGTCCACTGTTTAGGAAAATATTCATGATAGATCTTTTGGGAAGTCATACTTTTCATTAAACTAATGAGAATTAATACTTTTCATTCAACATGTTCTCTCTTTTTTGGCTTTTTTTAGATATCTGAAAAGAAAATATGACTTCCCAAAAGATCTATAAAATAAATAAATAAGTATTATATAAAAATGATAAGGAAATTAACTTACAAATAGTAGATAAAATGATAAAAAATTAATTAATTACATAAGTAGTATGAATTAACCTTTATACATTATTGACCCATTTCCTTGTTGTCATTATCTTAGTTGCAGCCTCTAAGTCCAATCTCTCACGAGCATGATCAGTTTCGAACAAACCACCCCAACTCGAACAAAGGAATATACCTATATAAAAAAATATTATGTGAGTAATACTAAAAAGAAGTAAATTAAACATAAATATGAAATAATACAATACTTCTATGGAAGTCACATATTCATGCTATTTGTGTACATTCTTCCATTATGTATGTTTCCCATTCATTTTTGAGAACATCTATATCATCTTGTGAATATGAGTTTTTTCGACAGTCATAATGGTAATGGAAAAATATAAATACACAAATTATTAATAAATATTTTAAATGATACAGTAATTATCTTCAAAAATACCTCTTCAAGGATTCTAGTTTGTTCATGGAATATGACCTCTCTCAAAAATTTACAAACATAATAACCAAAATCTTTTCTATTGGTTTGTTTTAGACACTATAGAAACATTGATTAAAATAAGTAATTTGTTTTGATATGTGTTTTTATAGTGACATATTATTATATATACCCTAATACTTATCTAGTCATAGTACCTGTCTTCTTTCTTATCCTTATCCCCTGGCCCCGTTCCTTGTTTTTCATGATATTGATACACCACTCTATCATAATAGAATCCTCATTAAAAGATAATATAAATTATATAACTTGATGTTTAGTTATAAATCATTGGATGTATCATATTAAAAATTAAAAAACACCATCATGTGGATGATTTTTTGAATATCCATGCATTTAATCCAGGAAATAAATTTTTGGAGTATTCAAATTTATCGCAATGAGAATCCAATGCTGCCTAAAAACAAAAAAAGGAATAAGTAATGAAAGAAATGAAAATATATTTGATATGATAAAATTGTAGAGTTTTAGAAATTCATCATTGGAATTAAATATATTTGGTTGTCCAAATTTTTTCTTTCAAAAGATTTGATCAGACCTGTCACTATTTCATCCTTTTTTTGGAATCTATTTTCAGTTGTTTTGTAGAGAAGATGTGAGGAATAACGTGTTCAATTTTTTTTGAATGGGAAAATACCTTCAATTGTTTTTTATATATATGCCTACTAAAAATATAAAATTTATTTCTTCATAATTAACACAATATATTAGCTTTTGAAAAATAAAATCATGAAAACATACCTTGTGTATACATTTACAACTGAGCTGCCTAGCCAATCATAGTCGAGGATTTCCCTTACACTCTCAACACTAATGAAGTCTTGAACTTTCTCTCCATACATATTTTCTTCAAAATCAACTATGTGATTACGACCATGTTTTAACTTTGTATCCACATGAACCTTCAATGACAATAAATGAGGATATAGAATGGGCAAGGTAATGGTGCTTTTGGTAGATCTTTTTGATCCGTTGGTCGGTCATTTATATGGTTTTGAGATGGTCTTTCATTTTATACCATTCACTTTGTCTGTCTGTAATAACATTCATCAATTTAGACCTTTTTTCATTAATTGTTAAAGGTTTAGCTTGAAAAGTAAATTAGAAATGAATACCTCCTTATCGACATGTTTTTTACAAGATGTGATGACCACACGATGAATGTTCCAACAATCTTTTTGACCATATGAATATCTTCCCCATCAATTGGAATAGGTAGATCAGTGCTAGACTCATGGTCTATGCTAATCGACACTCTCACATGACCTATTGGTAGTGGTCTGTTGTATAACTTGTCATTTTGGATATTGAACACCGTAGCCCTCGCTACAAGGCAATGAGTGGGTGTTGATAGATATAAATCACAGTCATTATCACCCTATAGAATATCAGTATATAAAAGGTATCATTGTTTTTTTGATTCACATTTCACACAAACAATTATTAGAACATTGATTAACTTGGGTAAGTCATCTCTTTTAGGGGAATGACTCACCTCATAGCTAGTGGGGGATGGGGCAGGATCTCCACACAATGGTTGTTCTTGAGTTTTTTATTCTCTTTGATTCCCCCCCATAAAAGTTTCCATCATCTATTTATACCATTGGAATTCTTATTCAAGGGTAGTTAGTCTTTCTATCATCCATTTCATTTCTTCACTTTGATCCTCCTCTTGTTTTTTTCTCAAAATATATTTGGGGCGTCACCCCAAAACCTGCACCTCTGACACAACCATACTGTTTTGGACATTTTAAAGCCACCAATAGTATGTGTTGATCCAGTATAGGTGTTACTGATTCCTATGACTATGTTAGATAGAAAATATAGGAAAATAAGTGATCATTGTTATGTGATATCAATTTAAATATTTTTTTTATTATGTAATACTTACACATGTTTCCCACACTTTTTGTGTGTTGTCATATATTAGTATCCCATCTTTATTTACGCGTGCCTCCTTCCATAGCACATGGCATGGGATGGAAGTGGCATTGTATTCAGAGTCATCAATCTTTATATAAACAATGGAACATAATTATGGTGTTGTTTCATGTCACATAAAATTATTACAGTATATTTAAAATACATACGAATTTTTTTTCCAAGTGAAGCATACCCCATCCTTACTTTATGGTAGAGGTATGTCAATTTTTCTACTCATTCCTTATTTCCAACACTCAGTTGCTATTTCATAAATAAAATTTTTTCAATCAAAGCGATGAATACATATATCATCAAAAAACATATTACTATCCACACTGTAACTAAAAAGACATATCTGTATGATGACCAATAAACATATCCCACACTTCTTAGGTTATCAGATGTGCATAGATAAGTGATGGGTGTGGGTTTATTTTCCCTTCAGCATCTTTAAGATGATGTCTAGTTATAATTTTGTGAAATCCTCTGTGAATCCTTCCAGAAAGCATTAATACATATTTCTTATGAGATTCATCTACTATAAATGCACCATGAAATGGGTGATGAAAAGTAAGTCAATGTTTTATTATTTTATTTTTATTAAAATAAAGAAATGATATCATAATGTTACTGTAATCTCTTCCCACATCAGTCTCTTAAGCATAGGAATAATATGGTTCCACGAATCTACACCAATCAGTACGCAATTTCGAGTGATGATTCCAGTGTAACTACTAAACATGGCCTTATTGGGGGTTAACATGCTAGCCCCACACATTCCACCTGACCTCATACTTGATGCCTTTGAATTTCACCTTAATGTTTTTTATTAACACCATTAAACTATGACACTCCTGTTTTTTCTGCGCTGCCGGTACTTCATAGCCTACCATTTCCTTGAATTCAACATTGTCAATATGTTCCTCTAGAGTGGTAGCATCAACATGTGAAGATGGTCATTGTACCTCTGAACTGGGAGCAATAACAGGTTGAGAAACTTGTTGTTCCTCAGGAATGAGAGCACCAACATGTGAAGAATATCGTTGTTCCTCTGTACTGCAAGTTGCATCAGGTTGAGAAACCTATTGATCCTTAGGAATGAGAGCACCAACACGTATAGAAGGTCGTTGTTCCTCTACACTGTGAGAAACAACATGTTGAGATACTTGTTTTTTCTTAGGATTGGGAGTGCCAACACGTGCATAAGTCATTATATACAGAAGTGGTTTAAAATTTAATTTAGATTACATAAATGAATTAGTGAATGGATAATAACATAAGGTAACACAATGTATATTACAAAATAAATATAACCTGATTTTTGAACTCTATTTTTCTTTTTAAATGATGAAGGGATTTGAACTCTCTACCGACTATCCAAATACCTTCATTGTGGTCTCATTTAACATACAAAATGCCATCTACATTGGAACCACTAAGAAATGATTACGATGTCCTAATGAAAGGGTCATCCTCAGTTGAATTTTTATCTGACCCTTCAGTGGTTTTGGTTGACAACAGAATAATTGACCACTTTTGGTTTGTGAGATATGGAACATAAAATACTTGTATTGCCTATGATTCCATTATAAATGGTTCATAATTGTACCCTTCTTTAATGATGTGACGTCCTGGACCCGGATGCCACTTAATGGATGCCTCGAGCCCGGTGGGCCACATGGACTCAAGCAAATCCCCCCAAATGCCAAAGGCTACCGATTAGCAGTGAGGGCCTAAGGTGTGTCTGTGGGGAGACTATGTCCTCATTAACAAAGTATAACATAGAGGATAAATATAAACATAGGTAAATAACAGAATAAATATTAGTAAATAAAAGGCACAACAGAAATAGGGACAATATTAACAATAACTGAAATAACTGGAATAACATACAACAACTGTTGATGATATTTCATGTATCTAGAAAACTGGAAAACATGGATACAAGGTGCAATAGGAATAACATATTCCAAAAAAGTATAAATGAAATCAAAGACTATCCCAAGCATCCCAATCTCTAGATCAGTCATCTTCTATCAAAATCTATCCTAAAAAATAAGCAATCAAATGTTTTAAGTCGCATGCTTCCCTTTATCAGCACCTTCATTCATATAATCTACTCCGGGTACTAAACGACACCCAAAGAGGGTGTGAGATAAATATTAGTGGGTCACCACCAACGATGTCTATAACATCCGACCCATGTAATGAAATATAACAGTGTGCAACCATGCATATATATATAAATTAGAGCAGTACAATGTACCCAAATGGCCCGAAGGCCTTCATTTTTATTGATTTTTGATAAGGCCCCTTTCAAGGAATGAGGGGAAACCCTTAAAAGGCCCATAGAATTAGAGATTACATGGTCTGTAAGCTTAAGAGATTACATGACCTGAAGGTCTTAGGGAATTCAACCAGACTATAACTACAAGGAATTTACCCTCCCCAGCATTTGCATCATGATGGTAGCTCTCCACCTTTTCATGGTCATCTGGCTAGGCTTCCTATGCAAGAACAGGCTGGTCCCAATGACATATCCATACCCTATTATTCTTCCAAATCCATTTGGTTCTACTCTGGTGAGTATACTTTCTCTGAATCCTCCTCTGGGGCTGCTTCTTTTTTGTAGAGTATGTCTGGGGTAACTGTAGTGATCATGTGGCCCGAAGGCCTTGAGGAGACCCGAAGGCCTTAAAGGTGGCCCAAAATCCTTACCGACCTAAAGGCCTGGGTGGTTCGAAGGCCTTAAGGACTCCAAGCCCAAACCGATGGCCCAAGGTGAATAGTTCTGACTGCTACAGTACCGAATAGTACCTGCTACAGTACCTACTACAGTACCGCACAGTACCTGCACAATACCTGCACAATACTTGCACAGTACCTGCACAGTACTGCTACAGACCCTGGAAATATTCCCCCACTTGGTTTCGAACCTGGGTCTCATGGATGCACTTAAGGATTCTGCACCAATTGGGCTGAGGCTCATGTGCGCGATATAATGTAACTAAATACCGAAGTACCATCTTTAGCCCTCAGCTGGTGTATGAACCTATAACCAATTCATTATTTAATTGTTACTAGTTTATAAATTAGTCACATGTTAATAATAGTGAAGGTTCCAAGATGTAACAAGGAAACCTGTAATTTTATTTAATAATGAAGTTACAAGGTAATAACTAAGGCAACATAGACCTCAAGGATCACCAACCTAGTAATAATTATAGCCTGGCTAAGGGTAAGAGTGTAATCCGAGGAGTATAGTCCAAGGAATTACACAATGAGACACCTACCAAGTCCAAGTAGTCCATCCAAGGTAAAATGGGGCTAAGTAAAGACCAGGCCTAATGGGATTTAACCATGACACCTACTTGTCAATACTGGATCCAATGAATGTATCCAAGGCATCCTGTAGTACTACATGAGGGATCCTATGGTGTCGTACCGAGCATCCAAAGTTAGATAAGAATCAGGTTATAGGTGGTTATCAACCTAAGAAATCCATATCCTTGAATTCGTAATGGGGTCCTTGAGTTCTCAAGAAATTCCCTCAGGAATCCAAGGTGAGCTCAAGTCAGGCCACTCCTATTTTGATAATTAAGTCATATGTAATTCATAAAGTTCAAGCCATTACCTTTAATTAGTGTGATAAGGCTAATTGAGCATGAAACCATTTATTTAATCCATTTAAGGAATTTTCAATAATCAAGGTTCACTCTGCTACCTTCCATTAACATGGTAAGGGATGATACAAACATGCAACCTATTATTCAATTATATTTAATAAGGCCAAGTCATATAGTTAGTATACTTGACAATTTCTATTTCACATTTAATTATCAAATGAAGAACTTACCTTAGATGGGTCAAGTGGTGATCATACATGGTACTTTCCATTATACACTTCACAATATAAATCAATCCATTTAATATAGAAAATCTTACCCATAGGAATTTCAAGTCAAGGCACACCCGAACGGTGGCTCAAACGTGTCAAAACATTAAAGAGATAATCATGGCATAACATCCTACATGGGATGGATGGTGTTGTAGGAATAAAAACTAACAACTAATCACATATTTGGAAAGAGAATAACCATACAGTTATAATGATTCTAAGCATGGCATATAAATTTCAAAAAATGACACCTGATGAAATCGGCAGGCCCCACACGACAATTCCAAAATCAACGAACTTGAGGGATGAGTTATAGACCAACCACCTTAGGGTCGTACAACTATACTCCTCTGATATCAGCCTCTGATTTAGCTTAGAACAGAGTATATATGAGAAAAAGGAAAAAATTCTCACACCTTGATAACTATTTCGAGAGAAAGAGAGAATAAGAAAGGCTCAAACAGAATCCAGTACTTACTGTTGTGCATCCAGAATGATGAACAAAAGCTTGATCAGATCCTAGATGAATATGATCTTTCAATACCTACCTTAGGCCTTCAAATAGATCTAAAAGGGAATAAAAATAGTTCAATCCTACATAAACTCCAATTTTAGAAGAAGTAGGGAGCTTAATTAGATTATTAAGGGTGAAAAGGTCATTTTTCTTACAAATTACCCCATGCATGGTTTGTTTGCACGGTTTGACAAACCGTGCACAAACCATGCACAACTACCTGGGAAAGAAAGGGCACTCACATAGTTAGGCCGCACGGTTAAGGAAACCATAAGCCAATCGTTCGGTAATGCTTTGTCCAAAAATTCACCATCTGCACGGTTTGTTCTAACCATGCGGCCTTCCCGCATGGTTTACTCTAAACCATGTTCCAGACCTATTTTCTAAAAAATATGGGTTCCAGGCTCTGAACAAGCCCCAAACACCCTTGGGATCTTTAACAACCCATTAGGCATCCATAATAGGTCCAAAATAAAGAATTTGACTGAAAGTTGAAGGATCTATAACTGATTAAAAAGGACTTAGGTTCTTACAGTCTTCCCCCCTTAAAAGGACTCGTTCCTAAGTTCACCTTCCAAGGGTGGAGAAATACCATCTGAGAACAACTCAGTCCATTGGGCATGTATGTCGGCCTCCCGCTCCAAAGTCTGACCCTACACATGACCATGTTTCCATAGCTCCCGTACTAGTGGGATAGACCGACCTCGGAGAGCCTTCATGCTCCGGTCAATGATGTATACTGAATACACCTCAAAGGTAGCATCTATATCTAATTCAACTTCCTTAGGATAAAAGGTATGAGATGGTTCAACATGATATTGTCAAAGTTGTGAAACATGAAATACGTCATGCATGGAACGATACCTCTGAGGTAGTAGCAACTGACAGGCTACCGTCCCGATTCTCTCTAGAATCTCAAACAACCCTATGTAATGAGGTGAAAACTTTCCTTGATTCTGTAACTGTCTATTCCCTAGCCTAGGCGATAGTCAAAGGAAAACATGATCCCCAACCTCGAACTATAGAGGCCGTTGACAACGATTGACATAAGATTTCTGTCTAGACTGAGCAGTAGCCATTCACTTCCTGATCAGCTGAACCTACTCCTAAGTCTCCTGAATGAGATGAGGAACTAGTAGGGTTGCCTTACCTACCTCGATCAATCACATGGGTGAATGACACGACCTAACATACAAGGATTAAAAAGGATCCATCTGAATCATCACCTGAAAGTTGTTATTATAGGTGAACTCAACGAGAGGGGTATGCTTCTCCCAAGAAAAACCAAAATCAAGAACACATGATCAGAGCATATCCTCTAGAACCTGTATTTTCCATTCTGATTGTCCATCATTCTAAGGGTGAAAGGATGTGCTTATAAGCACCTGTGTTCCCATAGCCTTCTGCAATCCCTATTAGAAATATGACGTGAAACAAGAATCCCTAACCGAAACAATAGTACATGGGACCCCATGTAGTCATATAATCTCATGGAAATACAGTCTTCCCATGTCATCAATTGATAAAGTATCCCAAATAGGTATGAAGTGATCCAATTTCATCATTCGGTCAATAAAAACTCATACAACGTCACTACCTCTAGGTGACCTATGTAAACCAACTAAAAAGTCCATGGAAACATCTTCCCATTTCTATTCTGGGACTAGAAGAAACTGTAACAAGCCTACAAGTATTTAGTGCTCCTCTTTCACCTGCTGACAGGTGTGGCACCTAGTGATAAAGCCTGCTATCTGACATTTCATCCCTAACCACCAATAATAGTGTCACATATCTCAATACATCTTAGAGATTTCTGGATGAACTACCCACTAAGAAGCATGAGACTTGCATATCAAATCCTCTCTCATATCTCTAGGAACTCAGATATTCATAGGGATACACAAGATGTCATCTCTACCCATATACCAATTTAGAGGAGGGTTATCTCCTGATATACTCTCATAGAGAACCAAGCCTTCAGGATCTGAAAACTATATACTCTTCACCTTCTCAAAGAGGGAAGAGGTTACTTCCAAAAATGATAGATAAGACTGCTCATGAATATCATGAAACTCTAGATGAATCTCGTAGAAAAGGGCCATTAACTTCCATTCATCACTGGCTTTCTACACAACCTATGTCTGAGTTTTCTGACTCAGCACATCTACAACCACATCACCCATTCCAGGCATGTAGGCAATCTCAAAATAAAAAAAATGTAGGTATTCAACCCATATATACTATTTGAGGTTCAATTCATAATGTGAATAGATATATTTGAGGCTCTTGTGGTCCATGTACACTATAAAGTGCTCACCCAATAGATAATGTCTCAAATAATAGAAGGCATGAACAACTACTGCTAGCTCAAGGTCGTGTGTTGAGTAGTTTTTATCATGAATTCTCAACTACTGAGATACATACACAATGACTCTGTCCTCCTACATCAGCACTACTCCCAAGCCAATTCCTGATGAATCACAGAAGATAGTATAACCTATCCCTGGCTCCTAAAGAGTCAAAATAAGTGCTAATACAAGACTCCCTTTCATCTCATGAAAGGAATTCTCACATGATTTTGACCATAGAAACTTGAAACCCTTATTTTTAAGACTAGTAAGAGGTGAATCATGGTGGGAAAAGTCCTATATGAAATGAATGTAATATCTAGACAACCCCAAGAAACTTTGTATATCGAACACGTTCTTGGGATTATACTAGGAAACTACATCACTAACCTTTTCTAGGTCAGTATATACTCCCGATTCCGATATTATATGACCCAAGAAGTGAACTTCGTCGATCTAGAAGTGGAACTTAGCTATCTTGGCTTAGATATTATGCTCTCTTAGTGTACTCAAAATGATCTCAAGATGTTTGGCATGGTCTCTATGAGTGCGAGAATACACAAAGATGTCATCTATAAAGACCATGGAAAAAGAATTAAAATAGGGGTGAAACACACTATTCATCAGAGCAATGAAAATGGTGGGTGCGTTCGTAAGACCGAATGACATAACAAGGTACTCATACAGACCATAATTGCTACGAAAAGTTGTACGAGGTATGTTTGATGGCCTAAATCACACCTGATGATAACCCAGTCTCAAGTAGATCTTAGAGAATACCTTTTATCCTCATAGATATTCAAAGAGATCATTTATTCGAGGCGGTAGATACCGATTCTTGACCGTAAGCTGGTTCAACTTTCTGGAATACACACATAGACGTAAGGTTCCATCCGCCTTCTTGGAAAAAAACATGGGCGAACCCCAAGAGAATGTACTGGGTCGTATAAAACCCTTGGCCTCCAAATTATCTAACTACATCTTGAGCTCCTAAAGATCTGTAGGTGCCTTACTATACAGAGGAATGGACACTGGAGATGCTCTCAGAACAAGCTTGATTTCAAACTCTACCTCTCTATAAGGAGGTAAGCCATAAAAATAATCAGTAAACACATCCCTGAAACAATATACTACTAGAGGAAAATCATCTTGACATAAAACCTGATCCTCTATGAAGAGATTTGAAATTTGGGCAGTCACTCCATCTAGCCTAGCTTGGACATCCCACTCACCCTTATGTAGATAATGATTTCCCTATGGTGATGTAAACGATACCCTATGATGATATAAGTCTACAAAATCATGATACTAAACCAACCAATCCATCCTAATAATGACATCGAATCCCATCATCTCGAGAGAAAATAGGTCCCATAAGAAAGGATAACTTCCAACCTCAAAGGGATAGTCCCTACACTGGCGTATTCCCTCTGTTCGTACCCCTAACAGTGTATCTAGGGTCATTACACCATATTAATACCGTATATTAAGTCTAAGAATTTCCATGATAGATACATAGATAAAATATTTTGAATCACCTATATCAAATAAAGCAGATACTATAGTAGATGCCACAAGAATAGTACTTCATACTATAGATGGTCCTACAGCCTGATCCTCAAGTATCGGCTGTAGTACATGAAATTATCCTAATCCATGGTCCTATGAAACATTTGGACTACCATGATCAAAACTGCTTTGCTGGTGCTTCTATTGATCAGGGGTCTGGATACCATGACCACGAACTCTGTAACACCCTGACCCCAGAAGCCTGGAGCTGATGCATTATTTTAATACATTGGCATGATTATAAGGAATCAAGTCCCGAAGGACTGATCAGTTTAGTAGTCTGGAAAATAGATCACATACATGAACATTACATTACACATTAAAACATAAAACAAAACATAAATAATCCATTGATAATGCCATTATTCCCCTAGATTAACCCTGTATATCAAACATAATACAATTAGTGGAATCCTGGGAAAACAAAACATAATAAAGGGGTGAGTTTAGATGCTCAGTAAGGGTAAATAATTTAGCGGAAGCTATAAAATTTTAAGGAAAGATGTGTAATAAAAACAACAGCCTTTTAAACATAAAATTGAACATAATATAGAGAAAATAAATCAAAAATTACCATATAAACATGCACAGGGATATTGTACTAGTCAAATAATCACATGTAATAATTAATTTCATAATGAGGGAAAGCCTAATGCCAGACATCATTACCACATAGTCAAGGCCTCGTGCCAAGACTAAAAATAAAAGTTTTGTCAAGGCCTTGTGCCAATACACTAGTTTGTTTCATGAGACCTACCGATGTATCGAGGGGCTATAGTGAGCCCCAACCATCACTTACTAAGTCCACTACATTCCTCATATAAAAAAGTTAAAACATAACACAAACATTCATATTAAAACTAGCATAAAAAATGTCAATACTTTAACCATAAACCATTAATAGTATAAAAATATCACATCCACAATCAAACATATCATAACTCATTCAATACAATATATAAGATTTTATTATAATAAATCAACCTTAATCAAGAATAATATCTAGTAAAGGATGTTGACATAGTTGAAAATGATCAGTAAAACTCTTTGAGAGAAATATCCCTTTTTGTGAAATAATTTAAAAGTCACGCATTTATAAAGGAAGTAATTTAAAAGAGATTTTTGAGTGAAAGTGTCACATACAAATTTGAAAATTTTGAAAGGAATTAAAATTTTAAAACAATAATTTCCATATAAATAAATCCTTAAAATAATTTTAAAACATGGAAATTAATGAAAAAGATTTAGAAAAATAAATCATCAAAACATTTAAAATGATGATCTTGATAAAGAGTCCCTTCCAAAAAACCTTAAAATATTCGTTTTAAAAACATTTTTATGAAACATGGACATGGATGATAAAAATTTCCCAGTAAATACTTACACATAAACAATCTCAGATAAAAATGAGATTGAGGAATTAACCCTTACCTTACACTTTCCTTTGGTCAAGGGTACATTTAACCTTCTATATAATGGCCATAATATGTTATTAAATTATAACAGAACCATATTAATATTTATTATATCATACATGATTCATTTATGACTTTATACTACCCATTTAATAATTATTTCCATGTTAAATTAACATTTTAGGTAATAATCACTTTCTTTATCATACATGTTTTAACTTGTTATTCTTGATCGTATCATTTAGATCATGATTTAAATACTTCCAGAATATAAAAAATTATATATATATAATATATATTTAGAATATAAATATGTATAATATATAGATATATGAAATGGAAAACACCGTTTATGGAGACGGTAGGCTGTATGTATGCAAAAACGCTGTTTCTGTTTTCATATCGTATTGTATAGAAGTAAGTGAATAAGATATATGTAAGTACACACATACACACACACACAAACACACACACACACACACACATCCAGTAGCATTATTATGTCATATATTATATACTTATTAATAATATATATTTTTATAATCATTGTTGAATGGTTAACCTGGAAATGAATCTCATCGCGTCGTGGAGACGGTAAGCCATACGTACACACGAGCGATGATATCATTTCTTTAATGATTAAAAGGTGTGGAATTAGATGGTATATTAATTTTACAGAGAAATTTTCATGTTATTATCATTATTTATATACATATTACTCATCATTATATCCATCCAAATAATACAGTGTTGAATTACAAATTACACCACTGCATGGAGACGGTAAGCCGTACGCATGCACGCATGGTGACATTATCATTCATAGGATGGATAGAATAATGAGTATGGTTGTACCATATTTATAATAAAATAAAAGTATGTATAAGTTACTGGAGTTATTATTTTGGTATGGAAATAACAAATAAAGAGAAAGTGGAAGAAGAAAATAACTTTTAAAGATGTGATAAAATAATTACCTCTTCTTCAGGAGTTTCCTTTTGATTTGGACAAAAGGGTTCCTTAGGTTGGATTTATGCTCAAGGGAAGGACTATAGGTTTAAGTGAGGAAAGTTGGGAGGAGATTTGGGTAGGGGTTGACTGAGCCAAATGGCTTTGGAGGTGTGATTTTGAGATAAGGGGAAGTACCCTTTTATAAGAGAGGTGATGGTCACTTTAGGAAAAGTTTGAAATATTATTTTATTATAAAATATTTTTTGGTTTTTAATGGATCAAAATTGATTTATTTCTAAGATAATGTGGTAATGGGTATAAATCCTCTCAACCAATAGGTTTTAGACAATTTTAGGTCACCATATTAATCCTATCTTTTTTATTTACCTCTTAGTTAAACAGGTTAACTTTTATTATGTCCTCTTATATTATTATAATAAATGGTTAATAAAATTACTATAAAAAGACAAGATAACCCCAAGTGGTTAATTATTGATATATATGACCTTATCTAAGTCATTTGGTGGAACCTTAGATTTTTAGAAATATTATATCAATTAATAATATAATATTTGTTTTAAAAACTCATTTATGTCAATTTTGACACTATTTGGTATTTTGTTTTTGTTAAAGTCATAAAAACTTTATCACTTCAAAAAAAATTTATTTAATCAACTCTAAAATGTCATATTAATCTAGAAAATTCATGGATGGCCTCAAAATCCTCAATTTGCATTTATTTTTATATTTATAATATCAATTATTTTAATCTTTCATTGATAAAGTAATTACTGCATCATCATTGTGTCATAAATAATTTTAATTATTTAATCTCTAAAAATTATAAATAAAATACAATTATTTAGGAAATTTTTTAGATTTCTAATTAATATTTATAGTCGAATTTATCTTATGTATAACCCTATATTAAAAATGTTTTAGTTATTAAACTTTGAATTTAACACTTTTAACTCTTATTTAAATAAAATAATAATAAATGTCCTAATCTAATAAAAGTGGACCAAAAGGATAATATTTTATTCCTAAGGTTGGTTTTGGTCTAAATACACTTATTTAATAGAATTAGGACATGTGTTAGGGTAATTATAATATCTTTCTTACCTTTAATTACCCTATTTACTTTTTATCGTGGTAAATAAAAGTCAAAAGTTACTATTTACCAAAAAAATATTTTCGTCTTATTGAACCAAATTTTACTTACTAATTTAAACCATGTCTCTCGGATTTTTAAAATTTAATTCAAAGAAGTGGTAAAATTACGTTTTATGCAAATTTGAAAATGTGCCTAGAAGGTGGGTAAAAGACGTTAAAAAGTTCAATAAAATTTTATACATCTAATTTTATTATAAAACGACTCCAATGAATTATATTTAACTTATATAGGTATTATATATCTATTTTAACTTAAAATAAATTTAAATAAAATAAATAATTATTTAAATAAAAATTTGGTTTTAAACAATAACACAATGTTTTTCACTATTCATCATGAATTGAAAGTTTTCAGAAAAATATCAAAAATTCACCCTAAGATAATTTTGATATTTCAAATTCAAAAATAAATTCTATTTTACCAAATTCAAAACATATAATTTTCATTAATTAATTAAAATTAATTCCCGTTATCAAAACCAAAAAACGAGTTTTTAAAAAGTAAAAACTATCAACAGATTGACATGTGTTTATGTCAAATTTAAATGTGAAATTACTTATAATGAACTACATTGTATTAAATGATAAAAATATAATATAATTATACTTAAAAACCCTTCAAATTCATAATTTAACACTATAAATTAGTTTGATTAATTTTTTTTTCAATTAAAATTTAGTATTTTTCACTATTCATCAAAATATGAAATTTATCAGAAAAGTACCAAAAATTTATCCAAACTAAATTTTTATGTCTTTCTTCTAAATAAGAATTTAATTTCATTAAATTTAATATATAAAAGTGTCAAATATTGCCATTAAAATGGGGTAACATTGCATTTTTTGAAAAATACTTCTTTTATCTGAAAAATATGAATTTGTTCTTATATTATGTATAATAAACACATAATATGGATTATAAAATTATATGGAGTATATAAAATTAAAAATTTAGTTAATACTATTCATAACTTATTTTTGAATGGTTAGTTTGGTAAGTCGTGGTGCGCTCGAACTCGGTGTTGCGTGTAGCTCAAGTTATTGAATTACTTTGAAGAGATAACGTACTATGAAATTAGGGGCTATTACATTCTCCCCTACTTAAATAAATTGAATCCTCATAATTTGAAATTGTTCTTCGAAAATAAATGGTTAAAAATAGAGAAATACCTTTTTGGAAAACCCACATCGAAAATTGGGTTAATAAAATTTAGTCTTAATAAGAGGGAAATAGAAATGAAAAGGTCACCACCAAATTATAATCTCGATTAAGAGAATATTGGTGGAAATTAGAGACACATAATTGGAGGAAAAATGTAAATATTTATATGGAGTTATTGAGGTCATCAATCACAAACAAGTGTAAAATTTAGGTCCTCAAAGCCATCAATATACGATGATTTAAAATATCATCGGTTCAATAAAATATAAGGTATTAGGATAACACATTTTTTGGTTTTAAGATCCCTTCCCTAAAGTTTAATAATTAATTTATTCATAGAATAATAGGAAAAAAATATGCTTGACAAGTAGAGTTTTATTATTCAACTAATTCCTACCACAAACTCATCTTTCACTCCAAAAGATAATAAAATTAAAAAATATTCTATTTATCCTAATTGTATAGGGTTCTAAAAATAATGAATTCATAATTCATTTGTCAGACTATTTAAAAAAAACTACATTATACAAACTAGTACATCACGTAGGCCATTGGTAGGTGATGCACCCTTGTCGCCCTTCAGTTGTGGGTTCAAGTCTCGCGGCCTTGCCGAACACGACGATTTATAGCCCAACCTCCGGGTTATCATTTTTATAACAATAAAAAAATAATCTTAATAAATTCTTTAACCTTAACAATAGTATCCAATGTCAAACTTAATCCATTCCAACTTTTAGACTTATCCAAAATACTTCTTTCCAAACTCACAATCCAAAATTTATAAGGAAGGTAAACACAATGAAGATCTTTTTTTCCATGTAATAACATGTGAATACCTTCATCATGTATTCTTTTAAAACATGGTAACACCCTGAATTATCATAAAACATTATTTATTACATTCATGCTCCCTTATTCCTTATAGAATACTGGATATACTCCTTATATCCACAAATTTTGTAAACTCCAAGAATAATGGAATAAAAAAATAATTAATTAGTTTCAAAGTAGTCAATAATATCGAATATAATTTATCCAAATTAATCATATCTTATTCCAAAATCACTGCATCGGTATCAGAACCATATTAAGGTTTATCTTTCCTTCAACCATGTATTTTCTAAAAAATTTAACTTGTTATTGAGTCACTTTTCTTAGAACCATATAATCTCAAATCCTCAATGAAATAGTAATGCAGTACAATCCTTATTTATTTCCATAATTCATTGTTTCGCAGGGAATTCGGGGATGACCTCCTAGATGGGTGATTCAAACGTTCCGATCGGTTTCTAGCGGGTTTGTTCGTAGAACCAGAAACATCCAATGATTCCACATCCGTTTGGACCTACTTTCCAAAGGTAGGCGCTCATTAGCTTGTGGACTGATGAGGCTTAGGAATTTTCATTGGTCGAGAGGATGGGAGGTCGGACTCATCACACCTTTTTGAGGGGAATTATTGTCTATTCCGGGACTCTCTTTATAGATTTAAGTTATGTTCGTGAATCCTTATTACATTACCAAGTATAAAATGAGCTTTCCTTCAGTTTAACAATCAATGATTAAATATGTAAGAAATTTAGAGAATATTTTATATGTATTAGAGGTTCTTCATCAATAGAGAATCATCTATATTTATTTAGAGATTCTTAGTCAATGGTATCCTTCAAAACATTTATATAAAAGTCTCTTGGTCATTATGATGACTAGGCTGGTTTTAAAGCCACTCAGTGGGGCACTTGAAGTTTATTGTCATTCAGAAGGACATGAATTATTTCAGAGTTGGGATCGAACCCATAAATGGGCTACCTACGTATCCTTTGTTTTGGAAAAGGAATCAAAACCCATGTAATTCGAGTAAGGGAGTATGACGTTTATGATTGATGGCTCAAAGAAGGATGTCATAATTACTTTTACACTCTAAGCTCACGTGAGTCATGCTCGGTGTGAGAAACAAGAGGTATTGGTAAAAATTAGACAATTGTGCCATGAAAGATGCAATCATAAGAAATGGTTTGGGGCTTATGTATGTATGACTGCCCAGATAGATGAAGGTTTAGGATTTACTTTTAGGGAGAAAATCCAGGAACAGGGTCCATAAAGGTATATGTGCTTCATGGAGATTTGAATACTCTAACTTGGGACTTATTCATGAAAAGGAAACCCAAATTAGGAGAGGATTGATAACTGGGTTTTACTCCTGAGAAGGAATCCCAGATCAAACGAAAATTAGGACTGGTTAAAGAGAAATTAAGGGACTTGGGGCTTACTTCTAAAGAAGATGCCCATAATTATGACTGAGACTTATTCCTGAAAAGGAGGCCCAGGTTAGGGGACTTGGGGCTTACTCCTGAAAAGGAAGCCCAAGTTTGGAGGATTTATGACTGGGGTTTATTCCTAACAAGGAAGCCCAGGTTAAAGGATTATGATTGGGACTTACTCCTGAAAAGGAGGCCCAAGATAAGGAATTAAGGTTTGGGGCTTACTCCTGAGGAGGATGCCCAAGTTTGGGAACTTTAAGAATTTGGGGCTTATTCCTGAGGAAGATGCCCAGATTAAAGGACTTATAACTGGGGATTATTACTGAAAAGGAGACCCAGGTTAAAGATTCTCTCATCTTAAAGGATGAGGTTGAATGAATGAACTCTCAATCTTTGGTGACATAAAGATGTATAAATCACTATGTTTTGAGAGATATTCCACAGAATTCCTTTCAAATAAGGAAGTCAAATCAAGAAATCATGCCATAAATGGCTTTGAAGAGTATCTTGAAGACTGAATCTTGAATAGGAAAGGTGAAATGGCTTAAGAGGGGTAAAATGGGCAAGATGGGCACCCAAAAAAGGTAGGGGCGCACAAGTCTTGAAAGGCACGCAAGTCTTACGTGGGTGCGTAAGTATTGGTCGCGCAGGTATACCTGCACGACATGGGGGTACTTGCACGATTTTCAACCAGCATTAAAATACTTGAGCGACTCTTTCTTAAAGCCTTTAGAATCCTCTTGAGGTTCTTCTAGAAAAGGGACACGCAAGTTCTATCGAAGGAATAAGGCGGCGCGTAAGTGTGACCACTTCCCTTAAGGGATGACCACTCAGGCGCGCAAGTGTTGATGAGTTTCAACACTTAGGCCTTCCTCCTTCTCTTTAGATCTTCCATTCTAGGTAAGAAATTACCTTAGAAGTGTTCCGGAAGCTTTGAGAAGAGACTTGGGCGTCGGGAGCTTCAATCCGAGTTTCTGGAAAAAGATCCTCTCAAATGGGGGGCCCACAGGGTCTATTTATAGGCAGGAGAAGACCCCGGACGGTTACCAGGCGGTTATCAACGAGGTCGCGCAAGTCACTTGCGCGCCAAGTTGCGTCGCGCAAGTCCACTTGCGCGACCATGAAGGAACTTGCGCGGCCTATGGGCAAAGTTTTCCTTGTTCATCCCTTTGTCAATTTTTGATGTTTTCTTCAAAGGTTGAATCACTTTGTCATCATATATTTCCCTTTTCTGATCTTTAGATTCTGTGACGAAAGGAGCGTCAACAAAAGTCCCCCCTCAGAGTTGGATCCGGAGAGAAATGAGGATTTGACTCTGAGGAAATCGAATACATTCAAAGGAAAAGGGGGCGCGCAAGTCTTCAGGGCACAGAGGGCGGTGCGAAAGTGCGCATCACGCAGGGATACGGCCCTCGGTCATGCAGGGTCCGGCGCGCAGGGTCCCGACCACGTCTATAAATAGAAGGCCTCACTTCCGTACAAGCATCCAGATTTCCGGACTTCATACCTTCGAGCTCTCACCACGCAGGTCACCTTAGCCGCGCAGGTTTCTCTATTTTCTAGTGTTTTCCTTGATGTCGCGCTACTGTAAAGGCATTTGTACTTGCACGGTTTATACTTGCACGTCAAAAACTAGCGCGGCACACGAATATTTGCGCGCCATTTTTTAGACTTGCGCGCCTTAATGCCTTAGCCATTTTTTCGAAATCTTTCACAAATTTTTTGAAGAAATAAACCCATTTAAGAGTTTAATTTATTCAACTTTTGGGCAGATTCAATGGCTCCTAAGGGAATTGGAACGGCTGTTGAACTGGCTAGCAAGCGGATTGATGACATGATGAACATCATTGGCCATGATTACTATGATATCTGCAATAGCACTCTCCCAGATTTGGCTAAGTACTTGAAGAAATATCATCCTAATTTTCCACAGAGCATCTACCTGTCTCTATGTGGTCATGGTCACCTGTAAGGAGTCAATGTTCCATATGCAAAGAACTACACACCTGAAATGCAGCTGCGCTGCTACTCCTTCATTTCGGTTATGCTGTGCATTAAGAGCAACAACAATGGTGTGAACTTTCAAATTCTTCCTTCATGTTATTTCCTTGTAGATATGAAAATGGAAAACCCATGAGCTGAAATGTTTTCCACTGCCAGTTGGTGGAGAGAAGACAAACATGGCATTAGAGCAATATCTGAAAAGAGTACTCTCTCCAAATGGATCTTTACTTCCAATGCTCCATTCTCAAATCCATGTATCCATCTTCCAAGTCTCTTGGACAGAAACAAAGTCACTGTTTGATCAGCAAATTTTTTTCTCAAACCGCACTCAAGAACATCCTTTTACAATTGTTCCAAGAAGATCTAGTATCAATGCATCTCTTATTGTATCCAGTTGAATGAATGAATTCCAGGTGGTTGCTGATGAAGTTCGGGATGCCGTAAATCAAATGAAGTGTTATGTTGAAAGCCTCTTGTAATTCTTGAAAAATAGAAGAGACTCCAGTCTGTGGATGTCCTTCTAACTCTTATGCATCAATGAAAAACACTTTCACTTTCACTTATTTGTACCTGCATTCTTTCACTACCTGCTTCAAATTTACTTAATCCAATGGGCTTAGTAAGCATAGTTTGATTTTTACTAGGATTATTACAAATAACCCTACAAACTTTGAACCTTTTAATTGCTCAATATTACCTAAATCATACAGAATGTATGTTTAGTGAGCTGGAACTTGACTTTTATTCAGAGTTCCTTTGTCTTTTGTGGGAAGTTTAAAGTCATGCATGCCGGACATAAAGGGGCTAATGTTTAAGGTCGAAATAGCTTTGACCAAAATGGATTAAAATTGATTCAATTCCTTGACAATTTATCTGAAAACATATTACCATACTCAAGTATGAGAGAAAATATGTAAACTATGACTTAAGAATATTTGAATCTGAGGAATGATATGAAAAAGAGCTAAAAGGCATTAGAAGAAGTAGTTTCCAAGAATGAAGTTACTATTATTTAACAAAACCCGTTAGGGGGTTGAATTATGCAGGGCCACCTAAGGTCATTGGCTGCATGGTCAAATAAATAGCATCTTTCGGCTGACAAGTCTGTTATGTGGACTGTTTATGCAAGGCCACCTATGGGCATGTGCTGTATAGTCAGGCAAAAGAACTCTCAGAAATTTACTTTCCTAGTGCTAAAAGCCAGTGAAAGTTTATGGAGATTCAAATTTTCTAAAGTATAGAGTTTGTTGTATGGAAAGAGATACTTGAATATGGAGAAGATATTTTCAGACAAGATTATCAAAGAACTGGATGAATATCACTCCTACAAAGGTCTGACCCAAACGTAGGGAAGAAGAATAAACCATAGACTTGAATACTTTCAGATCATGAAAAAGGATATGGGACAAATATGTTAAGGATGGATATTTTTTTGCGGATCCCTATATACTGTTGTTTAAGACAAATAAGGACAAAAGAGGCATTCTTCCCAAGAATGAAGTTACCATCATTTAACAAACCCGTTAGGGGGTTGAATTATGTAGGTCCACCTAAGGGCATTGGTAGCATAGTTAAATAAAATAGTATCTTTTGGCTAACAAGTCTGTTATGTGGACTATTTATGCAAGGCCACCTATGGGCACATACTGCATAGTCAGGCAAAATAATTCTCAGAAGTTTGACATTTTTGTGACTAAAAGTCATGAAAAGGGTTATGAAGATCTGAAAATATTTAAGGTTAGGATTATAACACATAAAGATGGGTATTTTCCAATGTATATAGAGATACATAGGTCAATGATAACTATAATCATGTTGTGGCTGGGTCTTGAATTGAAATTTTGGACTTCACTACGTATCTCATAAGAATGAGAATCAAGCCATACGTAGTTCTTGAAATGTAGTTTAACGTCGTGCAGGACGAAAATATGAGAGATCTTAGTTTAGGGTCATAGAGTTCGGACCATAATAATGAATACACAATGTGTGTTTTCATGAGGACTTTTCAGCCAAGGGACTGAAAGTGAAATTTGGGGTTATGCCCAAAAAGACTTGGGGCTGGATTCGAGGGATACTCGAACGTTCCTACGTATCCCATAAGGATGGTAATCAAGCCCACATAGTTCTAGAACTACCCTTTGTACAAATTTGGTTCGTACATGTGAAGGGTGAAAGGGGACTTTAGTGCAATGATGGTTTAACCCGAGAAGAAAAAAAAAATTAGGCATTACCATGTATGCACGTAGTCTTTTGAAAATGAAACATGATTGAAAAAATCAATGTCAATAATAGTTCTCTCTCAAATGAGGAATCAAAGAGTATTGTAGTTTATTGTCGTACCGGACAAAAGTGTTGCATAGTTTAACGTCATATAACAAGGACGAAAGTGAATCAATGTAAAGATATTGATTCTAGGGGTGGTTTCACGAATCAACATCATATGAGATGGTGGTTGACCGATGTGAAGAGATTGTTTTTGGGCTTGAACCCTGGGAGGTTTCCTACATACCCAGCCTGGAGGGCAAGGATCAAAGTCCGTGTAGTTCAATTAAAGAATGAATTAATGATCAAGTTGTTCTTGGGGACAATGATCTAATAAAAAATTTTGTTGGTACTTACACATGGTTAGTGGCCCAAAGAGAGTGTTATGGTTGAGGTTTGCTCTAAGCTCACGTGAGTCATACTCGGTGTGAGAAACAAGAGGTAACAACAACCTTAACGATGCACAGTTTAATTCATGTAGGACATATCAAGGGACTATGCAGTTTAAAGTCTTGCAGTTAGGACTATTGGTGCTGCACAGTTTAGTGTCATGTAGCAGGGAAAAAATATAGTTTAATGTCATATAGGACATATCAAGGACTTTCTGTATAGTTTAGCGTCATGTAGTTAGGACGACAGGGGGACTGCGTAGTTTAATGTCATGCAGTAAGGACAAAATAACACACCATTTACGTCATGTTGGACACATTGGGGATTTTTTCTACAGTTTAGTGTCATGTTGGACAAAAGGGTGAATAGTTTAAGGTCATATAAATGGACCGTTGAAGATGCAGTTTAAGGTCATACTGGACAAAGTTGCAGTTTAAGGTCATACTGGACCATTGCTGTATAGTTTAACATCATATAGCAAGGACAAACTGGTGCTGCACAGTTTAGTGTCATGTTGTGGGGACATCTTCTTTTCTACAGTTTAATGTCATGTTGGACGAAAAAGGGACTTTCCTACAGTTTAGCGTCATGTAGTTAGGACGTCACAGTTTAACGTTTTGCTGGACGTAAGGGACTTTTAAATAGTTTAGGGTCATATGCATGGACCATGGATGGTGCAGTTTAATGTCATACAGGACCATGGTGTAGTTTAAAGTCATACAGGACTTTTTAGGGAACTTTTTCACGGTTTAATGTCGTGTGGGACAAAGTTACAGTTTCAGGTCATACTAGACCATTACTGTATAGTTTAACGTCATATAGCAAGGACGAACTGGTGCTGCACAGTTTAATGTCATGTTGTGGGGACATCTTCTGAATACTTTGTATTTTATACAAAATATTTCTTCAAAAATCTGGAATTAGTTGGAGTAGTAATGAGTTCTCCATCCATCGAGATTAATGAATAATCTCTATTGGAGTAGACCCTATGTATTGAATAAGGTCCTTCCCATTTTTTCTCAAGCTTGGGAGGTTTCTTTCCTGGTATCATTGGAGTTCTGAGAACTAATACCAATTCTCCCTGAATGAATGAACGAAGACAAACTTTTTTGTTAAAATCTCGTGCTATTCGATTCTGATAGATTTCCAAGTGGTGCAAAGTGCACAATCTTTTCTCATCTAACTGTTCCAATTCATTCAATCGCTTTTGGGATTGCTCATCTGTAGATAACTGATCACAAATGGCTACTCTGAGTGAGGGCAATTGAACTTCAATTGGAAAGACTGCTTCTGTTCCATATACCAACGAATATGGAGTTGACCGCGTTGCATTGCGGGTGGTAGTCCGATAAGCCCATAAAGCATGAAAGAGTTTATCAGACCATGACCTCTTATATTTATCCACCATCTTTTGCAGTATATTTTAAAGAGTCTTGTTAAAGACTTCTATTTGTCCATTGGCTGCTGCATGATACCGAGATGAATGGTTGGATTTAATGTTGTATTCTTGATACAATTTCTTCACCTCAGAAGAACAGAAGTTGGTGCCGTTGTCTGTCAATATTGTATGAGGGACACCAAATCTAGTAATGATGTTAGACTTGATAAAGCTAACAATGCATTTAGAACTGACTTCTTTGAGAGGTACTACCTCTGCCCATTTGGAAAAGAAATCAGTAGCAGTAAGAATGTACTTAAACTGCTTGGCCGTAGCTGAAGGGTAAGGTCCCACTACATCCATTCCCCATGTGGAAAATGGCCATGAGTATTTAGCTGTATGAAGCAACTCTGGAGGTTGATGAATGAAGTTGGCATGTACTTGACATGAATGACACTTCTTTGTGAAATCAACACAATCTTGTATCATTGAAGGCCAAAAGTATCCAAGCCTTCGAATTTGATCAGACAATCTATGTCCAGACTGGTGGGCACCACAGACTCCTGCATGCACTTCTTTCATGATAGCCGTTGTCTCTTCACCATCAATGCATCTGAAGAGAACTCCATCAAAACCACGTTTGTAGATAATTTTCTCTAGGTGGTTTGGGCCATCATAAAGAGTAAAATTGACCACACGTCTCCAGATTTGTTCTTTCTCGGCTCTATTAGGTGGAAGTGTTCCATTTTGAAGGTATTCCCTGATAGGTGACATCCATCCTGTAGTATGACCATACGGTTCAGGAATGGGACTAATTTCATTAATTTCCTCTATTCCGGCTTGAACATAAGGTGAAATTGCACGACGGTGGGCAATACTGATGGTTGTCTCGTCCTGATTTGGATCTGCTAGAGCTGTGGCTATATTAGCCAGTGCATCAGCTTGAGCATTTTGTGATCTTGGGACATAAGAAAATGTCGGTTCTAAAGGGAATTCCTCCATTAACTCTCTGATGTAATCATACAAAGGGATTAACTCTTCTTTTCTGATGGCATAATCCCCATTGACTTGTTTGATTACCAGGTCTGAATCACCTTTCACCTTTAAGTGATTCACTTGTGCTTGAAGTGCTAATTCCAAGCCTGTGATAAGAGATTGGTATTCGGCTTCATTATTGGTAACACCTTCCCACAATAAAAAGGAATAAGGTAACACTGCCTTATCTGGATAAATGAGCACAATTCCTAAACCAACTTTGTTGAATTTAGGATTTTCCATTTTCTTCCCTGTTGGACTTCTGGAAGCACCATCAAAATACATTTCCCATGTTTGAGGACACTATTGAATAGAAAAAACTTCCTCACCAGGGAGTTCAATATCTGAAGACGTGTCTTCCACTGAAGGATGTTCAGCCAGGAAATCAGCCAGAGCTTGGCCCTTTATTGCCTTTTGAGATACATACTGAATGTCGAACTGCTGCAAAATAACTGCCCACCTTGCTAGACGTCCTATAAGCATTGGACGACTAAGGATGAATTTGAGAGGATTATTGCGGGATACCAATTGGACCTCGTGATGTTGCAGGTAGTGTCTCAGTTTCTGAATTGCAAAGATTAATGCCAGGCAACACTTCTCAATACTTGAATACCGGGTTTCTGCTTCAAGCATAGTTCTACTGAGATAGTAGAGGCTATTTTCATTCCCAGCATCATTCTTTTGAGCTAGAAAGGTACCCAATGATCGCTCTAGAGCTGTCACATAGAGGATAAGTGGTCTACCTTAAATAGGTGGCATGAGTACTGGTGGACTCAAGAGGTATTTCTTGAGAACATCAAATGCTTCTTGACATTCTTCAGTCCACTGGTAAGTGACTCCTTTCTTCAATAATTTGGTAAAGGGTAAACTTTTGCCTGCCAAATTGGCGATGAAACGCCGAATATAGGCTAAGTGTCCTTGAAGTCCTCTTAATTCTTTCAAATTCTGAGGAGGTGACATACCAAGGATTGATTTGGTCTTCTCAGGATCGACTTCAATACCACGATGGCGTACAACAAAGCCGAGGAATTTTCCTGAGGTTACCCCAAAAGAACATTTTAAGGGGTTCATCTTCAAATTATGTTGTTGAAGCTTATGGAATATGACTTCCAAATCAGCCAAGTGATTAGAACGTTGTTTGGATTTAACCACCAAATCATCCACATAGCATTCAACAAACTTCACTAAGAAAGGTTTGAAGATACGATGCATGGTGCGTTGATATGTTGCACCTGCATTCTTTAAACCAAAGGGCATCACCCGGTAACAAAACACACCTTGAGGGGCTCTGAAGGCTGTATATTCCTCATCTTCTGGGGCCATTCGGATCTGATTATATCCGGAATATCCATCCATGAAAGAAAGTACTTCATAACTAGCCGTCGCATCAATTAAGAGTTCTGTAATCGGAACTGGGAAATCATCTTTAGGACAATACCGATTAAGATCTTTGAAATCGATGCAAACCCTAATTTGTCTGTTCTTCTTCTTTACAGGGACAATATTATCCAACCACTTGGGATACTGAACTTCTCTGAAGAATTTAGCTTTGATCAGCTTATCCACTTTAGCTTCAATTTTGGAAGCATAAGTTGGGTGTGTTCTTTTCGCAGCTTGTTTAAATCCTCAATGTTCTTTTGGTAAACCCAAATGATGAGTAGCAACATCAGGATCAAGCCCAGGAATTTCTGTATAGTTCCAAGCAAAAATATCTTTATTTTTCTTTAGAAAAGAAATATACATCTCTTTCTCTTCAAGGGTCATGGCCGCACTAATTAAAGTGGGGCGTGGATCTTTCTCTGTACCCAGATTTATTTCTCTGAGTTCATCCACAGTGGTAGAGATACCTTCTTCAAATGCTGGAGGAGCATCTCTAAGATCTTCCTCTTCCTCTTCATCACGTGCTATTTCTTCCGTTTCTACTTGCAAAGTAGATGACAAAACGAAATTCTCATGATCATAAGAGATGTCAAAATTTTCACATTTTGAAGAAGAAGCTTCCATTTCCGACCCTATTGATAATAAAGGGTCTTCTTTGGGAAATAAAGAGGAGATGATGGATTGAGAATTGACATCATTATTCACCTTTGATGTTGCTATAACTTCTTCTGGCCTGATTGGTGAAGTATAGACTTGTTGGACTTCAGCAGATGAAATGAAAACGTCACCACTTATGCTTTCATCACTGTTTGGTAGGTTACCAATTTCTCCCATGTTGTCTGACTCGATTGCCGTAATTGACATTATGGATCTTTCCATAAGAGTATTTTGATTTGGGCCTATTTTGTCAATTTGACTAATAGGTAACACATAATCTGTACTCACATGTGTAAATGGATTTATTGGAATCTTCTCCAAACCATATGGAGCATTAACTTTAGTAATTTCCTTCATTGTAGATTTTTCTCTTCTCTTCATGTGATAAAATTCTGCCTCAATGTATTGAGACTCACATGTCTTGAACGGGGTGTTATCACCATACAATGTTCCAACTTGACCATTGAAACAGTATTTGAGACATTGATGGTATGATGAAGGAATGCCTGCATGCTGATGTAGCCAGGGTCTTCCAAGCAAGACGTTGAAAGCCGAGTCTTGATCAACAATCATGAAATCCGAATTGGATACAAGATCTCCAAATCAAGTTCTGAGTGTAACTTCGCCCAGTGGTTCTTGTTCATTTTTATCATATCCTTGTAACATCATGGTAGAAGGAGATAAATCAGATTCCGTGAGGCTCAATCGACGAAGTGTACGAATGGGCATGAGGTTGACTCCTGAACCATTGTCAATGAAAGATCTTCGGATATCTACACCATTGACTTTTCCAGATAAGTACAGAGGTTTTATGTGCCCATGCACACCATCATCTTCATCTCTATCAGTAAAAGATATCACTGCATGGAATTCTGCAGGATTATTCTCTATGTGATAGACTTCAGCTGCAGCAATTTCAGCTTCAAACTCATGAGGACTTGACAAAGCTTAGATGAATGCTTCCCGAAGATCTTTTGAAATATTCAAAGCATCCGAAATTGATAACTTGGCTGGTACTTGGGACAAGTATTTCAATATATCATAATTTTGATCTAGAGGCCTGCGTTTCCCAACAGGAATATGCGGTTTAGCAGGTACCTTGGAAGCAGATGCTTTGGAAGCTGATGCATCTTGTATTGAAGTTGGCAACATCCTTGGTTTTGGAAGATTAGACTGATTATATCCATTTAATTGCTGAGATAAAGAATATGGAACCTTTAATCGGTCTTCCAAAATAACTGTGCCAAAACTGAGTTGGCCATTGGCAGAAGAACTTGCTTGTTCTTTTTGAGCTTGCTGAAGGGCTCTACCACGAGTTTCTGCTGCATACACAGTGCTAGCAGGGGTAGAATTGGAGTAGTGGCTTTGGAAAGATCCACGTCTTCCCCTGTATCCCGAACATCTAAAACTTCCTCGGATTCCCTTATTTGATACAGGGAATTTAGGCTCATCAAGACTGGAATATGGATCTGTTAATTGAATCATATTAACAGAACCAAAGATTAACTCTTCGTCTGATAAAGACTCTGCCTGATTAGCCTGTTTAGGCTGTGCCGTTTGGTGGGGCGGTGCCCGTGGTTTTGAATTAGATGGCATAAAGTCTGCCAGAGTCAAAGACAATTTAGGCTTTGACACATACTCATCTTCTTCTGATTCTTTTTTCTTCTTTGAATCAAGCCATTTCTTTGAGGATTTTTCCTCTAATGAAGAGGGGTTTACCACAATATTCATGGTAGAAGACACAATTGGTTTCTTTAATTGTGTTCGCAAAATGGAATGAGTCCAGTTGATTGTCTTTTTGACCATCCAATAATCATACTTCTGTGCATTTCTGCTTTTGACTTCTTGCCATTCACCTTCCTCCTCTGGAACTGTAGCATTAACACATGCTATCTGAGTCAAAGAACCTTTCAACTTGACTTGTCCCAAGTCGACCATCTTTTGCAGGAGGTCTTTAAAGAGAAAACACTCCTGGATGGGATGCCCCAACATTTGATGAAAGGGACAATAATTGGGACGGTCTTCATCTCCTTCCTTGTTTGGCCTCTTGGGCATTGGTAATTGAACTAAATTATTTTCCAGAGCTGAAATGAAGTAACCAGGAACTTCCTCACTTCGGAAAGAGTATGTTTTACTATTCAAATCATCAAATTGTTTTCGTCGTTGATCTCTTTGATCATTTGGACGAAACGGCCTTTGTTGTTGGCGTTCAGGAGGTGGAGCCCTTCGAGAAGATGAAGGTTTTGAAGTAGAAATAGGTACAGGTGCTTGTTTAAGCATAACTGTAGCAGTTTCTGCTTTACCCATTCTCCTTCCTGGAGCTGATGGAATTACATGAGATTTAACCTTAGCCTGTATAAGGGAATCTTCAATCTTCTGAGCGATTGAAGTAAGGTCTCGAAACCCTCCTGTGTATTTCACAGGGATCAATGGCGTGCGTAATTCGTCACGCAAATTTTCCACACAGATTGGAAACAGCTCTTCCTAAGGGAGTGCTAAACTCAGGGAATACGTTAATCCCTTCCAGTGAGCAATGAAATCAGAGACTCTTTCATTCTCCCTTTGCTTGCAGTTTGTAAGATCGAAAACTATCGTTTTTGGCAAAGTTGAGCTGAACTGAAGAAGGAATTTTTGACGAAGATCTTCCCATCCGATGATTGACCGGGATTGCAAGCTTGTATACCAGACAAAAGCTGGTACTTGCAAGGTTCGCACGAAGCATCTGAGTTTCACTGCTTCTTGCTGTTCTGGAGTTCCCATCATAGGATCATAACAAGACACGTAATGTGTCAAATGTTGTTCAGGGTTGCCTGATCCATTGAAAGTAGGGAAAACAGGGTTTCCAAAACTGGATGGAGGAGAAATTGAATCTACCCATTCAGGGTAAACTTTATTTTTTGGTTGAACTTGCACCCGTTTCCCTTCCATAGTTTCTAACCGAGCTGTTAATGACTCAATAGTAGTTATCAACTTTTGAGAAATATCCGATTGAACTTGGTTTTGGGTAGGTGCAATGAATGGATCTTGGACAGATGTGGTGGTTGGTGCTGCAACTAATGGTAGTGCTGCCAACCATTGTTGCACTTGACCTGTAGGATTAGACTTCTGAGGGTGTACTGATAAAGGAGGATATTCCTGATCCATCTCAGTAACTGCAACAAATTCCTTTGGTTGTCGGACTACAACATTTTTAATAAGAAGACTACTCTGAAGTAGTTCTGCATTCAACCTTCTTAATTCTTTCATTTCTTCCTCCTGTTGTACAAAACTTTGCTCTAATGAGAGCGATTGACCTTCTCCAGAGGAAGGATATGTAACCTGATTCTTTCCCTTCCCTTTGTTGGATACCTTTTGGAGAGAGGGAAGTGGATTACCTAGGTTCTGAGTAATCCTTTGACTTCGTGTACGCACACCTTCTTAATTTATATCGGTGTGTACATTTTCTTGAGCAGGACGCTCTTCATCTGAGTCCCCTGAGTGAACTTCCTCTGGTGGATTAGCAACAACGGCATTGATGACATTGATTGATGCATAATGCATCGCATCCCTTCTATCAACATTTCTGTGATATTGTCTTCTTTCATGTCTTTGATGAGACATTGCCTTTTGTTGATTTAATCTTTTGGGAACTTCTTGACGAGCTATAACTTGGAGGGAATCTCCTGATAATTTGGCTCTTCATTCCTCTTGGGGCTTCTTCCCCAATCGAGAAAAGACTGATATTCTTTGAGAAGGGGATTGATGATTTGAAAGAGTCCCCAGTCTCGAGAACTAGGGATGTTCCTGCTGCTTCTGCTCAACTCCTCGAATCCCATTTGTTGACTCTAAGGGTTGGGTTAAAGGAGTCCCCAGTCTGACAAGCTGGGGTGGCTCTTGACATGCTATGTCTGAGACCTTCTTAAAAAATCTCTTGATCTTGCGAATCTTAGTTCGGAAATTAGCTGGATGCATTAGCCTGTATCCACTTTTATCACCTGGTTCAACAGACCGTTGGATGATTTTCGAAACTTCTGTCATTTTATGATGTGTTTGCTCCATATGAGAGGCTTGTGCAATATTCTCGCCTGCTTGATGTAGGAGCAATTCAACAACTTGTTCTCTATATGCTTGATTTTGAGAGGAACTAGTTGAAGCCTGTTCTTGATCAAGCTTTTGATTATGAACAAAGCCCATTGACTGTGGCCGGCCATGGGCAATAACATTGCATGAGACCATTTTTGGCGGGCTTTGCTGACTGGAAAGCACTGTGAAATGTAGTGCTCCGTGAACACCCCATCCTCTGATATGAATATCAGATGGAGCATTGGAAATTAACTGACGCAATTTTCTTAGTGCGCCAAGGCATGAACGTTGAAGGGTTCTCTGCTGCTTTTCAGCCTTCGGATACCGAGAGACTGATAGAGATGCCAAATCAATCTGACGTTGTATCCCTTCTATTATCTTAAGATGATTTTCATATTCATCATAAGATAGTACCTTCTTCTTCAATTGAAAAAGAGTTTTCCATATGTTGAGACGAATATCATGGACTCCATCTTCCGTCAACATCTTTGGAATGTCATACTGGGAGTCAGCCAAAGGCCAAAACATGACTGGTACCTCACTTTTCGCCAGTTTTTTCCTCATGTTCAGCATTTCCTCTTTATCATTAAATGAAGATTCTTCTACCTGTTTTTACCAGAGTTGGTGTTTCCTTGTTGCTTCATCGGATTCAACAAGATTGGTAGAGAGATCATTGATCAAACTAGAAGATGCATGACTTAGGGGTGGTTCGGAGAATGACCTACACCCTGGGCTATCTTCTGATTGAGAAAGTATTTCACTTGTTAGCGATAAAGCATCAGACATGACTGGTTTCACATTTTCAAGTGCCTCAAGATAAGAGGGATTTCTCAGCACTACATTGTCCACTGGAGTATTTTCCAGGCAATGTGAATCGCTACTACGGAGAGGAATTTCGCAGCGAAATTCATCATCATGGGGAGGACCACCATAATGGGTTACAACAAAAGATGAGATCTCTTGCTCCTTGGTCTTCTGACCACACAGAGGGTTCTTGTGGCTCTCATCTAAAGATGAAACTTCAAGATTGACCGAATTGTCACGAAGCAAGCCTTCACGAGAAAGTGTCTGTTGAAGACTTTTGGAATTAATGTTCCTGTTATTGGGAACTGAGGGAGTAGAATCTTGAATTCCAACAGATAAATGTCTGAGGGCTTCAAGAACTCCAGCATCGAGCAAAGCCTTATTGCAGATTGGCCTTTGATCTCCTGACTGTGCTGGGCGGATCTTTTTCTTAGATGCCTTCTTACTCGCTTTGGAAACCACTTGTTGACGAAAGTGGTTACTCTGAGCAGGTGTATATGCCTGATCAGGAAAGATGGTCAGGTTAGGCTGACGATCTCCACTCAAATCAGGTGTATGTGCCTGACTTGGTTGTCCGTATGATATGGGGGAGTATGCCCCATAACCCTCTTGGACTGGAACAGATGTGTGTGTCTGTTCCGGAGTGAATCGTTGATGTGTGACTCCACTGCTAGGGATAGATTTATGTGTCTATCCCTGAGATGATGCTGAAGCTGTTATGATATCCTGGCAAGCATCCAGAATATGAGCAGTAATTTGCTTCTGCTCTTTCACCATTGACAAAATATGTTTGGTGACTTCAGCCACCGAAATGGGGATATACGTCCATTCCGGGCCTGGAGTAGGTGTATGTGCCTGCTCCTGTCCTCCTTTTCCTGTCAGTGAATCCTGACAGTACTCAAGTGTGGTGGCAGAGAGTTGAGTCTGCCTCCTGTTTGTCTTCGGGGCTTTCCGACTGACTTCTCCGTGCGCTACCAAGCGAGACTGTTGGTAGGATTGATTAGTATTAGCAGGTGTATATGCCTGCTGATTACACTTCGCCAAACGCGGTTGACGAGATCCATCATATGTATTCAGACGAGTCTGCTGACTAACTGATGATGTATAAGCAGCTGTATGTTCCTGCCTATAGTACTCCGCCGGAATTTCCTGGCGGGATTGGCGTGATGCTTCCAGACGAGTCTGCTGGACAGCGGAATTAAAACGGGCAGGTGTGTGTGCCTGCTCGTTGTTCGCCACCAAGTTAGGTTGGTGGACTTCTCCGGAGATGGCAGGGATGATAACCTGTCCATTGTTAACCGGATTCCGCCTCTGGCGGTTCGTCTTGCCTGCTCGAGTTCGAAGAACCTGAGCCGAACGCCTGGAGTCGGTACCCTCATCATGTTGAGGGCGCACTACCGCACGAGTCTAGCGGCAATTGTTGATGGGAGCCCTCAGGAAGGACTCTTGCCTTTTTGAATTAAGGCCCTGAGGGACCTGCTCATTCACTTCCTCAGAGTAAGGGAGCGAATGGAAATTGCGTTCCGGGGATAACGACCCGAAACGGTTGGAGACGGTAGTCAGCACCGCCTGCCTCTTAATCACTGGTCGTCATTGTCCGGACGACCTGTGTGAGTTGTTTACTTGGAGGGCCTGTCGGGAAGCCTCCAGAGTTGTGATGGTACTCCTTAACCAGCGCATTTGATACCCAATGTTGAAGACGCTGAGTAGGTGATGTCATCCTCAGAGCGGATGGCGATCCAGTAGGAATAACAGCAATGGTATTTGCAGAAGCAGTATTCACAGATGTGAATTTGAGAGCAGCCATTATGGAAATACAGAAGATCTTGGAAAAAAGTGCCCGTTTGATATAACAGACGTAATCAAGATAAATTCGGCCACTTCATCCTTTGGATGAGCACATATGTCAATGATTGTTTTTGTTAGCCCTCTTACTGACTTTTAAATAGGGGATTTAACAAATAGGTAAAACACCACTTTAACTTGGTTAAGGATTCATGTCGGGTTCACCATTTTTGTTTCGCACGGAATTCGGGGATGACCTCCTGGATGGGAGATTCAAACGTTCCGATCGGTTTCTAGCGGGTTTGTTCGTAGAACTGGAAACATCCAATTATTCCACATCCGTTTGGACCTACTTTCCAAAGGTAGGCGCTCATTAGCTTGTGGACTGATGAGGCTTAGGAATTTTCATTGGTCGAGAGGATGGGAGGTCGGACTCATCACACCTTTTTGAGGGTAATTATTGTCTATTCCGGGACTCTCTTTATAGATTTAAGTTATGTTCGTGAATCCTTATTACATTACCAAGTATAAAATGAGCTTTCCTTCAGTTTAACAATCAATGATTAAATATGTAATAAATTTAGAGAATCTTTTATATGTATTTGAGGTTCTTCATCAATAGAGAATCATCTATATTTATTTAGAGATTCTTAGTCAATGGTATCCTTCAAAACATTTATATAAAAGTCTCTTGGTCATTATGATGACTAGGCTGGTTTTAAAGCCACTCAGTGGGGCACTTGAAGTTTATTGTCATTTAGAAGGACATGAATTATTTCAGAGTTGGGATCGAACCCATAAATGGGCTACCTACGTATCCTTTGTTTTGGAAAAGGAATCAGAACCCACGTAGTTCGAGTAAGGGAGTATGACGTTTATGATTGATGGCTCAAAGAAGGATGTCATAATTACTTTTACACTCTAAGCTCACGTGATTCATGTTCGGTGTGAGAAACAAGAGGTATTGGTAAAAATTAGACAATTGTGCCATGAAAGATGCAATCATAAGAAATGGTTTGGGGCTTATGTATGTATGAATGCCCAGATAGATGAAGGTTTAGGATTTACTTTTAGGGAGAAAATCCAGGAATAGGGTCCATAAAGGTATATGTGCTTCATGGATATTTGAATACTCTAACTTGGGACTTATTCCTGAAAAGGAAACCCAAATTAGGAGAGGATTGATAACTGGGTTTTACTCCTGAGAAGGAATCCAAGATCAAACGAAAATTAGGACTGGTTAAAGAGAAATTAAGGGACTTGGGGCTTACTTCTAAAGAGGATGCCCATAATTATGACTGGGACTTATTCCTGAAAAGGAGGCCCAGGTTAGGGGACTTGGGGCTTACTCTTGAAAAGGAAGCCCAAGTTTTGAGGATTTATGACTGGGGTTTATTCCTAACAAGGAAGCCCAGGTTAAAGGATTATGATTGGGACTTACTCCTGAAAAGGAGGCCCAAGTTAAGGAATTAAGGTTTGGGGCTTACTCCTGAGGAGGATGCCCAAGTTTGGGAACTTTAATAATTTGGGGCTTAATCGTGAGGAAGATGCCCAGATTAAAGGACTTATAACTGGGGATTATTCCTGAAAAGGAGACCCAGGTTAAAATTCTCTCATCTTAAAGGACGAGGTTGAATGAATGAACTCTCAATCTTTGGTGACATAAAGATGTATAAATCACTATGTTTTGAGAGATATTCCACAGAATTCCTTTCAAATAAGGAAGTCAAATCAAGAAATCATGCCATAAATGGCTTTGAAGAGTATCTTGAAGACTGAATCTTGAATAGGAAAGGTGAAATGGCTTAAGAGGGGTAAAATGGGAAAGATGGGCACTCAAAAAAGGTAGGGGCGCGCAAGTCTTGAAAGGCGCGCAAGTCTTACGTGGGCGTGCAAGTATTGGTCGCGCAGGTATACCTGCGCGACGTGGGGGTACTTGCGTGATTTTCAACCAGCATTAAAATACTTGAGCGACTCTTTCTTAAAGCCTTTAGAATCCTCTTGAGGTTCTTCCAGAAAAGGGACGTGCAAGTTCTATCAAAGGAATAAGGCGGCGCGCAAGTGTGACCACTTCCCTTAAGGGCTGACCACTCAGGCGCGCAAGTGTTGATGAGTTTCAACACTTAGGCCTTCCTCCTTCTCTTTATATCTTCCGTTCTAGGTAAGAAATTACCTTAGAAGTGTTCCGGAAGCTTTGAGAAGAGACTTGGGCGTCGGGAGCTTCAATCCGAGTTTCTGGAAAAAGATCCTCTCGAATGGGGGGCCCACAGGGTCTATTTATAGGCAGGAGAAGACCCCGGGCGGTTACCAGGCGGTTATCAACGAGGTCGCGCAAGTTGCGTCGCGCAAGTCCACTTGCACGACCATGAAGGAACTTGCGCGGCCTATGGGTAAAGTTTTCCTTGTTCATCCCTTTATCAATTTTTGATGTTTTCTTCAAAGGTTGAATCACTTTGTGCTCATATATTCCCCTTTTCCGATCTTTAGATTCTGTGACGAAAGGAGCGTCAACATTCATATAACCAGTACATCATTGATACAACACTCAAATGAAATAATTATTTAATAAAAAACATAAGAACACTAGTCATTACTCTTCATCTGTGGTAGTATCATAACTTGATTATTATCCAATAAAATTATTTAGGTCATACTCTGATGATTTGGACATTGATTCACACAGTCTCCCAACTCTTTTCAGATGAAGCATTATACATTTGAAACCCTTTTCTTACCCTTGAAATCATGTACTTGGTGTCCTTTTTCTCCAAACTTATAAAAAACTCCCATTCCCTTCAAGAATTTACCAAGGTGATTATTTCCATAGTTATCTCATATTGGAAAATCCTTCTTTCCCCTCTTCCCTTTATTCATCTTTCTTTCTACCATCCTTTTCTTCTCTTGATTCCCTTCAAAGACATAGGACTCAGATAATTCCTTACTTATCTTATTAACACATGATACTATTTCTTCATATGATGAGAATACGTGGGATACTATTTCCCTTCTAAATGTTGGATTAATACCTTGAAATATATGATCCTTCTTACTCTTTGGATCATGTGTATTGCTAGAGTTCTCATTCCTTCTACTAGGCACCATTACTAAACAATGGAATACACTAGGTTAGTTTATGAATCACAATGCATATTTCCAAACTTGTAAAATACCTAACGTAAACTGAAAATATTATGCATATAATCTATAATCATAAAAAATGTTTTCTTTGAGGAAGTATTTACTCTTAAATCCTTCATAATGGCTTGTAAAGAAAATGCGAATTATCCTAAGCATATCCCCCAGGAGTGTCATAACCAAGAGTGTAACAAGGCCTGTTGTCATGTACCAGAATACCCTGAGTCAAGCCCAAAAATCCTTGTCGGAGTTTTCAATCCTGGGTACATCTGTGCCAAATATGCCTCTACCTACTCGTATCCAGATAGGGATGTATTGTTTGGAAAATACACAAAATCTCTAGATTACCAAAATTCTAGGAAGTTCTTCTATACTAATCATCAAAGTCTATCTTAGGGTAATGTTATCTAATCAGAGTTTTTCTAAATCTAGTTTTCAAGGTTTGTACGAAACTTCCTCTGATACCAACTGTAACGCTCCGACCCCAGAAGCCTGGAGCCGGTGCATTATTTTAATACATTGTCATGATTATAAAGAATCAAGTCCTAAAGGACCGAACAATTTAGTATTCTTAGAAAATAGATTACATACATGAACATTACATTACACATTAAAACATAAAACACAACATATATAATCTGTTGATAACACAATTATTCCCCTAGATTAACCTTGCATATCAAACATAATACACTTCTTGGAATCTTGGGAAAACAAAACATAAGAAATGGGTGATCTCAGATGCTCAGTAAGGGTAAATAATTTAGTGGAAGCTATAAACTTTTAAGGAAAGATGTGTAATAAAAAAATAGCCTTTTAAACATAAAATTTAACATAATATAGATAAAATAAATCAAAAATTACCATATAAACATGCACATGGATATTATACTAGTCTAATAATCACATGTAATAATTAATTTCATAATGAGGGAATACCTAATGCCGTACATCATTACTACATATTCAAGGGCTCGTGCCAAGACTAAAAATAAAAGTTTTGTCATGGCCTTATGCCAAGGAACTAGTTTGTCTAACGAGACCTACCGGTGCATCGAGGGGATATAGTAGGCCCCACCTGTCACTTACTAAGTCCACTGAATTCCTCATATGAAAATGTTGAAACATAAGATAAACATTCATATTAAAACTAGCATAAAAAATGTCAATAATTTAACCATAAACCATGAATGGTATAAAAATATCACATACACAATCAAACATATCATAACTCATTCAATACAATATGGAATATTTTATTATAATAAATTAACCTCAATCAAGAATAATATATAGTAAAAGATGTTGACATAGTTGAAAATGATCAGTAAAACTCTTTGAGAGAAATATCCCTTTTTGTGAAATAATTTAAAAGTCACGCATTTATAAAGGAAGTAATTTGAAAGAGATTTTTGAGTCAAAGTGTCCCATACCACTTTGAAACTTTTGAAAGGAATTAACATTTTAAAACAATCATGTTCATATAAATAAATCCTTAAAATCATTTTAAAACATGGACATTAATTAAAAATATTTAGAAAAATAAATCATCAAAACATTTAAAATGATGATATTGATAAAGATTACCTTAAAAAAACCCTTAAAATATTCATTTTAAAATTTTTTTATGAAACATGGACATGGATGATACAAATTTCCCAGTAAATACTTACACATAAACAATCTCGGATAATAATGAGATTGAGGAATTAACCCTTACCTTGGAATTTCCTTTGGTCGAGGGTACGTTTAAGCTCCTGTATAATGACCATAGTATGTTATTAAATTATAACAGAACCATATTCATATTTATTATATCATACATGATTCATTAATGACTTTATACTACCCATTTAATAATTATTTCCATGTTAAATTAAGATTTCAGGTAATAATCACTTTCTTTATCGTACATGTTTTAACTTGTTATTCTTGATCGTATCATTTAGATAATGATTTAAATAATTCTAGAATATAAAAAATTATATATATATAATATATATTTAGAATATAAATATGTATAATATATAGATATACGAAATGGAAAACACCATTTATGGAGATGATAGGCTGTACGTACGCATAAACACTGTTTCCGTTTTCATATCGTATTAAACGGAAGTAATTGAATAAGATATATGTAAGTAGATACATACATATATAAATATCTATCTATAGTAGAATTATTATGACACATATTACATAATTTTTAATAATATATATTTTTATAATCATCGTTGAATGGTGAACCTGGAAATGATTCTCATCGTGTCGTGAAGACGGTAAGCCGTACATACTAACGAGCGACAATATCATTTCCTTAATGATTAAAAGGTATGAAATTGGATGATATATTAATTGTAAAGAGAAATTATCATGTTATTTTCATTATTTATATACATATTACTCATCATTATATCCATCCAAATAAGATAGTGTTGATTAAAAAATTACACCACTGTGTGGAGAAGGTAAGTCGTACGTACGCACGCATGGTAACATTATCATTAATAGGATGGATAGAATAATGATTATGGTTGTAACATATTTGTAATAACATCACAGTATGTATAAGGTACTAAATTTATTATTTTGGTATGGAAATAACAAATAAAGAGAAAGTGGAAGAAGAAAAGAACTTTGAAAGAGGTGATAAAATAATTACCTCTTCTTTGGGTGTTTCCTTTTGATTTGAACAAAAGGGATTCTTAGGTTGGCTTTACGATTAAGGGAAGGTCTCTAGGTTAAAGTTAGGAAAGTTGGTAAAAGATTTGGGTAGGTATTGGCCGAGCCAAATGGCTTTAGAGGTGTGATTTTGAGAGAAGGGGAAGTACCCTTTTATAAGAGAGGTGAAGGTCACTTTAGGAAAAGTTTGAAATATTATTTTATTATAAAATCATTTTCGGTTTATAATGGCCCCAAATTGATTTATTTATAATATAAGGTGGGGATGAGTCGAAATCATCTCAACCAATAGGTTTTATACAAGTTTAGGTCACCATATTAACCCTATCTTTTATATTTAACTCTTAGTTAAATAGGTTAACTTTTACCATGTCCTCTTGTATTATTATAATAAATGGTTAATAAAATTACTATAAAAATACAAGAGAATCCCAAGTTGTTCATTATTTATATATATATCCTTATCTAAGTCCTTTGTCTGAACCTTAGTTTTTTAGAAATATTATATCAATTAATAATATAATATTTGTTTTAAAAACTCATTTATGTCAATTTTGACACTATTTGGTATTTTGTTTTTGTTAGTCATAAAAAATTTATCACTTAAAAAAAAATAAACCATAAAATGTAATATTAACCTATAAATTTTTTCAATGGAATCAAAAGGCTCAATTTACATTTATTTTTATATTTATAATATCAATTATTTTAATCTTTCATTGATAAAGTAATTATTGCATCATCATTGTGTCATAAATAAATTTAATTATTTAATATATAAAAATTATAAATAAAATACCATTATGTAGGAAATATTTTTCTCTTTTTAATGAATATTTATAGTCGAATTTATCTTATGTATAGCCTTATATTAAAAATGATTTAGTTATTAAACTTTGAATTTAACACTTTTAACTATTCTTTAAATAAAATAATAATAAATGTCCTAATCAAATCCAAGTGGACCAAAATAATCATATTTTGTTCCTAAGGTTGTTTTTGGTCAAAATACACTTATCCAATAGAATTAGGACATGTGTTAAGGTAATTATAATATCATTTTTACCTTTAATTTCCCTATTTACTTTTTACCGTGGTAAATAAAAGTCAAAAGTTACTATTCACCAAAAAATATTTTCATCTTATTGAACCAAATTTTACTTAATAATGTCAACCGTGTCTCTCAGATTTTTAAAATTCAATTCAGAGAATCGTTAAAATTACGTTTTATGCAAATTTGCAAATGTGCCTAGAAGGTGGGTAAAAGACATTAAAAAGTTCAATAAAATTTTATGCATCTAATTTTATTATAAAATGAATCCAATGAATTAAATTAAACTTATATAGGTATTATATATCTATTTTAACTTAAAATAAATTTAAATAAAATAACTAATTATTTAAATAAAATGTCGGTTTTAAACAATAACACAGTGTTTTTCACTATTCATCAAGAATTGAAAGTTTTCTGAAAAATACCAAAAATTCACCCTAATATAATTTTAATATTCTGAATTTAAAAATGAATTCTATTTTACCAAATTAAAAACATAGAAGTTGTATTAATTAATTTAAAGTTAATTCCTATTGTCAAAACCAAAAAATGAGTTTTTAAAAAGTAAAAACTATCAAAAGATTGACATGTGTTTATATCAAATTTAATTGTGAAATTACTTATAATGACCTACATTGTATTAAATGATAAAAATATAATATAATTATACTTACAAACCATTCAAATTCATAATTTAACTCTATAAATTATTTCGATTAAAAAAGTTGTTTTCAATTAAAATTTAGTATTTTTCATTATTCATCAAAATATGAAAGTTATCAAAAAAGTACCAAAAATTTATCCAAACTAAATTTTTATGTATTTATTTTAAAGAAGAATTTAATTTCATTAAATTGAATATATAGAAGTTTCAAATATTGGTTAAAAATGGATTCTCCATTAAAAGGCGGTAAAATTACATTTTAAAAAAAATACTTATTTTATCTGAAAAAATTAATTTGTTCTTATATTATGTATAAGAAACATATAATATGGATTATAAAATTATATGGTGTATATAAAATTCAAAATTCAGTTAATAATATTCATAACTACTTTTTGAACGGCTAGTTTGGCAAGTCGTGGTGCACTCGAACTCGGTGATGCGTGTAGCACAAGTTATTGAATTAATTTGAAGAGATAACATAATATGAAATCTTGGGGTGTCACAACCTCCTCCTTAAACATACTTGCCAGTGCTATTACAACTCCCCTCTTGAAGCAGTACAAAAGAACCCACTCCTGAAGGTGGAGCTGGTGTAAATCCTTTTCCACTCAAAACTGGTGTAAAGGTCCTACAGAATATCTGAATATGCCCCATACAACCGAAAGCCCGATACTAGAGTAGGTATCTATCACACTAAGGCTTCAGATTCCCCTATCATCCATACTGATGACACACCATGGATTTATCAAAATGGTTACTCTGGTTTTCACTGCCCTGATAAGAAACCTTGAGAGAATGTTTCCTTCCACTAGAAGAACTACTGGTCTATCGAAGCACTGGTCCTCTATGCACAATACTATTATTGTACCTCAGGTTACGCTCGGTGATAAAATCCTAATTGAATATCTCAAAAAAATTAGGTAGGTGAAATACATTCACCTATATACGGATGGTGTACTGGAGCCCATCCTCAAAGCGTATAGCACACGAATGATCATCATCAACTAAAAGTGGTGTAAAGTGCTGAAACTTCATGAAATGATCTGAATACTACATAAATGACATAGAACCTTGCTTGTGATGCATAAAATCTATGGATCTATCATCTCTCAACGTTTTAGGAAAGAATTGATCATAGAAAACAGTCTTCAAATCAGCCCACACCATACCTTAATGGCGATCAGCCTGGGTAATCACATCCACCAACGCTTGGAAAAGTCTTGAAGCATGTATGTGGAAAGCTTAAACCTACACTCTAGAGGTGTCTCTAGATGCTCTAAGATATATAGGGTGGCCTTTATCCAAGACTTAGTAGCCTGCAGACCACCATCCCCTGAGAAAGTAAGGGGATGCTGTCGTTAGAACTCGTGAGTCAGATTATCCATCATAGGTGCAACTCATGGAGCACCATGCATGGACTGAATTAGATGTAGGAAACTATCAAAAACTTGGGAATCAGTTCTTGGATTAGGAAAAAAAGGTGGTTCCTCTAGTGACACTCCTGGTAGTAAGGCTGGAGGCTCATGGCCCACAATGTCCGTAGTATGGTCGTCGCCACCCTCCTGACATACAATACAAGGAAGTTGTGGCGATATTGGTCTACAAATGCCAAGAACATGCCTCAGGATAAGCTTTAAGTAGATAGATAACATCACTAGAAGAATCAAAACATAATAAAACTCACTACCCAAGGCAAAATACCCCAACTACCCACTTAGACGGCCAAGTACTGGTAAGTTCTCAAGTATAAGTTTCATTTGATTTTACATTTAATTACCAGGTTCAATCCTTTACCTTTCATAATCATGATAATGAGAGATAATCATATGAAAACATTTCATTTTAGAATTCTTGTTTTACCTTATAATGATATCCATTCCAATTGAATCAGTTCCCATACACCTTATCAATGAAAATGACACCCATTTATTTATAGCATAATAGATCGACTCGATAAATTACTCATCCTAACCCACGAGGGACCATACACCTCATGAATTGAGACATGAAATCACTCAATCATAACCAATATTAACACAATCATAAGCTAACTATCATAGCATCACTCAAAAATCATAGTCATATCAAGTAACGCGAAGCAATGAGATGCACCTATATGACATGACAATATGCATGACATGTGAATTCTAGGTGCCTATAATGATGCATGTAACAATGATCATTTCACTCATATAATCAAGCCAATGATAAAATGAAATTATCAATAAAAAAAAAATCCACATAGCATTTGCGTCACCCAACAGTGAAATAATATCAACTCTAATAGGCAAAAGTAGAACAACAATTATATTTCAGGTAACTTGTATTTTACCCTCAACATGGGTTTTTGATGCCCAAGCACATCTTATGACCAAGTCCCAAGAACTCCTAATCTTATAACTATTTTCTTAAAATAGTATTGTAAGAAAAGAAGCTTCTATGATACCAATTTTTGGTGTCCTAGACCCAGATGCCACTTAATGGGTGCCCCAAGCCCGGTGGACCACATAGCCTCAAGCGCATCTCCCCAAATGCCAAAGGATACTAACTAGCAGCGACGAACTAGGGTGTGTCCATGGGGAGACTATGACCTAATTACCAAAGTGTAATGCAATAGATAAATATAAATATAGGTAAATAGCAAAAGTAATATAAGTAAACAAAAGGAACAATGAAAACAAGGACAATAGTAACAATAATTGAAATAACTGGAATAACATACAACAATTGATGATAAAATTCCATGTATCTAGAAAATTTTAAATCATGGATACAGGGAACAATAGGCATGACATGTTCCACAAAAGTATAAATGAAATCAAAGACTATACCAAGAATCCCGAGCTCTGGCTTGGTTATATGCTATCAAGATCTATCATAAATAGTAAGCAATAAAGTGTTTGAAGCCGTACACTTCCCTTTATCAGCACCTGCATTCATGTAATCTAATTTAGGTACCAAAGGGAACACAAAGAGGGTGTGAGATAAATCTTAGTGGGCCACCACCAATGGTTTCTATAACATCCAGATCGTGTAATGTAATATAACAGTGTGAAAGAATGCACGCGCACACACACACATATAAAGTAAAGTAGTATAATGTAACTAAATACCCAAGTACCCGCTTCATACCTCGACAGGTGTCTACACTTGTAACTAATTCATTATTTAATTATTATTTGTTTATAAATGAGTCACATGTTAATAATAGTGAAGGTTACAAGATGTAACAAGACAACCTATAATTTTATTTAATAATGAATCTCCAAGGTAATAACCAAGTCAACTTAGACCTCAAGGGTCTCCAACTCAGTAATAACTGTATCCCGGATAAGGGTAAGAGTGTAATTCAAGCAGCATAGTCCAAGGCATTCCACAATGAGACTTCTACAGAGTCTAAGGAGTTCATACAAAAATCTCTATATTCCAACAAAAGGGGCGAGTCATCATCTGAAGAGGTGGATTTAACATTTTAAATGAATCATTAGGTTGATCAACATGAAATATTTACAACGGAAAACTATCCATGGCCACATCACAACATCCAAAACATATTTATAAACCCATAGAACATTACTCCAAAACCGAGCCAACAAAAAGATCTCATATCAAGACACAACAAGAGTATAACTTCTAGATCACAAGTAAGCAAACTGAATACACAACTCTTCTAAGACATAGAAAAAAATGGGCACATAACCATCAATTTATAAACAAATGCCAAAATTTTTCAGCTCAAAACACTTTTGAAAAACAAACTAACTTGGTGGGTTTCCACATTAACCAACGGAATTTCATCAAGTCTCACTCACATGCACATTTCCATGACACCCCAAGCACCCAACCACCATCACATATAGGCCATCCTTCCAGATATCAATAAAACCATTCATGTGAACACCCATAAAAACACCAAAGGCTAAAACAAAACAACCTCATTCCAAAAATCATGTACCTTCCTAAGGAACACCAACCACCAAGTCAAAAACCCATTTCAGATTTCACAAAACAAACCACACTTCATCAAGAACCATTTGCTTAAAAACCTACCCCTTTTCATTTTTAACAACTTTAAAAACAACCAAGCTACTCTAAAAAATCCCTTCCCATTTTCTAAAATTTATAAAGGTATATTTTCATAATTTTATGGCCATTGAGACCAATACCCTTTCTAGGAAAACTCCAACCACTCAAAACCAATTTCCAAAAGAAATTTAACAGATTCAAACAATTTTCAACATCCCAAAACACCCCATTTAAAACAAAGATTCATAATACCTTAAAATGATTCACACTTTCAAAACATTTTATTTCAACAAACCATAAGTTTAGATTATGGTAAATCTAATCCCGTTAAATCATTTCCACTTCCTCCCCAAAATTTGTTTCACAAAAACACAACCTTACAAAACCATTATTATATTTAATTTTTGAAAACCCCATTTTCCACTTTTAAAAATCCAATACTACCTTTAAAAACCATTTCCACAATTCTCACACAAGTATTTTCAAAACAAAAATTCAGAATTAAAGAAAGGTCCAAGAGACCCACAAAAGGGAACTAGTGTCAGTGGGTGACTTGACAATATAGTTGGCGAGCATATGTCAAACACAACACCAACACAAAGAGACTTATTAGGACCATACCCTCACTCCATATGTATTTCCAGGCCTTACGAGCTCACATAGGCCATTAGTTAGACTCCCCTTATCATATCCCAACACAAAACAATCAACAAGAACAAAGGACACTAATAAAACCAGAATTACCATGGAAACCTAAGGATCAGAACGAGCAAGAGTTTGCCATGCTCTTCCTGCACTTACACCTAAAGTCCAAAAAATCCTAATCCATATACCTTGACATCCCCCAAATAACAAGGGAACTCTAAAAAGCAAGGTCCTCTAAGAGCCGAGCTCCTTTGATACCATTTTGTCACGAACCAGCCCGAGTTGACCCTGAACCGGTCACCCAGGCCAGCCCATGACAAGTCCTGAGAGGCGTTCCCAATCATCCTGGGATGGAAAAGAGCACAAATGGAATCAATAGAGTACACAGTGGAACGATTTATCCCAAATATAAATAATAAAACAAACTGTGTAAAGAAACAAATATCCCAAAATACATTTACATAAAAATTTAACTGAACATTATTTTTACTAGAAACTGAAAGTACAACTAAACCAACAACTCAACCGACCAAACCTAAAAACCCAAAAACTCCATTTGACCCCAATGGTAACTCTCCAAGACAATGATCACATTTTTCCCAAAGCGATCGAACTCAGGTTGAAACCTTCACAAGGTCTAAAAATGGAAGAAGACTATAGGCGTGAGTATTAAAACTTAGTAGGTTAGCCCAATATTCTATTCACAATGCACTTAATTTAAAATAAAAGAAACATCAATTTCAAGTTTTAAATACAAGATATAAAATTATGTTTTCAAAATTAGGTTCCATGCTATAAAAATTACCAAACAAAAACTTGTAAGTTTTATAAATAAGAATGATGGTCACAATTTTCAAAGAGGTGCGACTTCAAAATTAAAATAGTTTTCAAGAGGGATGCTTTAATGAATGTAAAATTTTAAATAAAACACACATGATACTGAATTTACCAACCAAACAAACTATATGCTGATTATGATTACAAAATATCAAATGAGAACAAGTCACGGGAACACCCCTAGGAACTAGTTAGTTGTCATCCCCAAGTACCTCGTATCTCGATGAAGGTAACCATAATAAATATACATTCTCATGCACACGAGACACTAGTATGAAAATCATACATAACCTATTGGTCCCTAAAAACCTCATCATCATAGTTTAGTTAGTATTGTCATCGTCAAACTTGCTACGTGAAACAGGGATGAAACCCCTCCAAATCACTAGCATACTAGTACACGTCCACCTACCTAGATACCCGAGTTTCCCTTTAGCACTAAATCCAGTTCCAAATATTATCAAATACAATTTTCAAATGAAAACTAGATTTCCAGGTCATACACACAAAAAAGATCCCACACACATGCCTCACAGTTCTTTCACAGATCAATAAACCACTTAAAATTTTCATAAAACAATTTGAAGAAGTATAATGAGGCTCTGCACATAAAATTCATTTAAAAATGTTCTTTTAAGGAAAAAAACCCACCAATACCATATCAAAACAAAATTTTAAGCCCCAAAAATATTTAATAAATAAATTTCATGGATCATAAAATGGCCCCACATGGTGCAACATTGAACACACATGAAAAAACTTTTTTTAAGAAAAATGCCAAACATGCCTTTAATCATTTTACCAAACCAACATGAATAAAAGGTAGAAATTAAAACTTTCATAAAGTGGTGTATGAAAACCATTAGTATCATAAAATAATTTACATAATCCCTTTAAAATACTTAGTTCACACATTCAAAGTTCAACAATTTTCTTAAAAATTCCGAACATGCCACTTATCGGAAACTCTTTCCAAAACATGTCAAAAAACAATACCCATATATTTATAAAACCAAAAACCCTTTGGAAATCCATAAAAGGACCCCAAAATACCACTTTAAATGCTGAAAATACTTTAATAAATTCACACAAGTCATTTTATATCACATTTAGAACACAAAAGCCAACCGATCACTTTTTCGAAAACGGGGCATGCAACATTTAGAAAAACAACTTCTATTTAACACCCAAAGGGGTAATAACACAATTTATAATGCCAAAAATTTATTATATTAGTTAAAAAATGTCATAAAAATCACAATAAATATGTAAAAACTAGCGTGACACTTATTTAAACAAGCGATGTTCACTTTTATAACAAAACAACTCCGTTTTACACAAAACAAGGCATAAATAACCATTTTGCACACCAAATAGAACATGAAAAGGTTGTACAGAAATAATAATCATGTATAAAAGGTGATAAAATCATGAAAAAGATAAAACTTAAATAATTAAGGTAAGTTCTTGGGATAACCTACCTCAAAAACTTGTCGGAATGGAAATGCACAACTGAAATCACCCGCTGCGGGTTTATAAACCCTAAACCTATGAAGACCAGACCTAAACCAACATAAACACCATAAAAAATCATTCCAAAACAAAACCCCAGGTCTTTCATAACCATGGGAGAAGAAATAACCATGAAATAATGGAAGGAGGAGGAAGAGGGAGGAGAAAGAAGAAGGAATCTCACCTTGGAAACTAGAAAACTCTTCGTATGAACTTAGATCTACACTCTTAGAGGAAAGGTAATGTCTTAAAACTTCTTAGAGAGGCTCCTAAAGTCTGGAAGAAATAGGGAAAGAAGATTTTTAGAAAAAATAGTATGAATTTAATGATTTGTCAATGATACAAATTACCTTTGGAAAATCTGGATGATTTGAGAATTGTTGAGAGGTTTTGCCCTAATCTGTGACTAATATGAGATCCAAATAGGGAAAATGGAACATGGGGGTGCACCTATGGTTCTTGGTCTTGATTTTAAGGTGGAATCACCAAAAATTATTGAATAATGAATAATATATAAAATAAAAAAATTATTTTTTTAAAACTGGAAATGGGCCAATGGGTTGGCCCGATACCTAAATAAGTGACCCAAATTCAACATGCTTATGAATTATTAAGGGGTACAAAAGGATATGGTGGTTTGAATATGTCAGGGTAGAAAAATTAGGAATTTTAATGTGCAAAAAATGTTTAAAAAAAGTCGTTATAAACAAATATTTTTTTTTTAAATTTGAAAATGGGCTCATGGTTTGGCCCAAATCATGAAGTAAACACCCTTTCTCCAAAAACTCCCAAACAAGAAACGAGGCACCCAAAGTAGGATGATTAGACATAAATGAAACTTAAAAACTCAAAATTACTCTCACCCAAGACCCATGAAAAGGATCAGGATTTCCAATGAACCAGATCAAAACAAAGACATGAAAAACTGGGTGCGACAATTCTCCCCACCATTAAAGTTTTCCACCCCCAGAAAGCCACAACACATTCCAGTTGATTGATCAAAACCTAAGGATTAATTATCAATATGGTCCATCCTCCAAATCCAATGAAACACCATCCAAAATTAATGGAAATTAAACTTATTACCTCAACCAAAATACCAACTTTCAACCACTTCCCAAGAATCAATTGAAAGATCAAGTCACTACCTCCACAACCAAACCAAAAACCCGATTGTTGGGCCTTATCCCAATGAACCCAACAATCACCCAAACCAAATATAACTCATGAAAACCAAATATTATATGGGAGTATAGAATGTAATCCCCACCATTAATAAACAACTAGCACTAGACAAGTTCTTAGGAGAAAAAATCAATGATACCTGTGGTGGGTATCCCCACCATTACAACCCAACTAGCAACGAACAAACAAGAATTAAACATTAACTAGAATTGGGACTCACTTGAACAATTCCACCAAAAATCTCCCAAAAAAACCAAACAACCCAAATTAATAAGGTTATAACATGAACATTTAAACCACCCACTCCCGAACGAAGGGTACAAGAACTAGGCCAACACTTTCGGCACTGATCAAAACCCCCACCACTCGGGGTGGGGAGGGAAGGGGACCCAATCACTGGGCCACTGAAACCAAAAAATAAATATAGAAACCACAAAAAACCCTTAATCTATGAATAGGTAATACCAATACCACACTTGATTCACATTGGCGGTCCACACAGGGACATTGATCGGAAACCCGCATCTAAGAAGGCATAACCATAGACACTACGTGTGGGGTAAGTCCACCACACTCATTGTGACAAGAGGAAATTCACAGTGATGAAGAACCACAATAGAGAAATAGAAATTACCTTACCACAATGGTGGAGTTAGGAGACTAGTCAATCTCCCCACACCTCTGGTGATTTCCTGACTACATGAAAAGCTTCACTCTGAGGCCTATGGCTGGAGCCCTGATGCTTGAAGCATCTGCTGCACCGTAGTCAGGTGCTAAGGATCACAACACCCCAAAAATTACTTTTTCAACAAAACACATTCATCTAAATAGGAACTCATAGATACATAAAACCATTCTCTCTCACTCTGAATGAGGAGAAGAATGGACAAGGAATACGACAAAACATATCAACGTGTCCAAAAGAATTATCATGACCTGGAATCACATTAAATCAATCCTAAAAATCTTTCTATTCTAACAAATGAGCAGAGTCATCATCTGAAGAGGTGGATTTAAAATTTTAAATGAATCCTTAGGTTGATCAACAGTAAATATTTCCAACGGAGAACTATCCATGGCCATATCACAACATCCAAAACATCTTTAGAAACCCATTGAACATTACTCCAAAACCAATCCACCAAAAAGATCTTATCTCAAGACACAACAAGAGTATGAATTAAAAATCACAAGGAAGCATATTGAATAAACAGGTCTTCTAATACATATAAAAAACTAGCCACATAACCATCTGTTTATAAACAAATGCGACAATTTTTCAGCTCCAAACACTTTTGAAAAACAAACTAACTTGGTGGGTTTTGATATTAACCAATGTTGTTTCATCAAGTCTCACTCACATGCACATTTCCATGCCACCCCAGGCAACCAACCACCATGTCATATAGTATATACTTCTAGATATCAATAAAACCATGCATGTGAGCACCCATGAAAACACCAAAGGCTAAAACAAAACAACATCATTCCAAAAATCATGTACCTTCCAAAGGAACACCAAACACCAAGTCAAAAACCCTTTTCAGATTTCACAAAACAAACCACACTTAATCAAGAACCATTTACTTAAAAACCTACCCATTTTCATTTTAAAAAACATTCAAAACAACTAAGATACTCCAAACAACCCCTTCCCATTTTCTAAATTTCCCCAAGGAATATTTTCAAAATTTGATGGCCATTGAGACCAATACCCTTTCTAGGAAAACACCAACCACTCAATTTTTTTTTCCAAATCCAATTTATCAGATTCAAAAAAAATTCAACATCCCAAAACACCCCATTCAAAACAAACATTCAAAATCACCTTAAAATGATTCACACTTTCAAAACATTTTATTTCAATAAACCAAAAGTTTAGATTAGGGAAAATTCAATCCTGTTAAATAATTTCCATTTCCTCCCCAATTTTTTCTTCACAAAAACACAACCTTCCAAAACCATTTTTATATTTAATTTTTGAAAACCCAATTTCCACTTTTCAAAATTGAATACTTCCTTTAAAACCCATTTCCACAATTCTCACACAAGGATTTTCAAAAAAAAATTCAGAATTCAAGAATGGTCTAAAAGACCCACAAAAGGGAACTAGTGTAGGTGGGTGACTTGACCATATGGTTGGCAGCCAAATTTCAAACACAACACCGATACCGAGAGACTTATTAGGACCATGCCCCAGCTCTACATGGTTTTCCAAGCCTTGAGAGCTCATAGAGTCCATTAGTAAGACTCCCCTTGTCATATCCCAACACCAAACAATCAACAAGAACAAAGGACACTAATAAAACTAGACTTCCTGTGGAAACCTGAGGATCAAAACGAGCAAGAGTTGATGACACTCTTCCCGCACTTACCCCTAAAGTCCAAAAAATCCTACTCCAACTACCTTGAAATCCCCCAAATAATAATAGAACTCTAAAAATCAAGGTCTTCTAAGATATGACCTCCTTTGATACCATTTTGCCATGAACCAGCCCAAGTCGACCCTGAACCAGTCACCTAGGCCAGCCCGCGACAAGTCCCGAGAGGTGTTCCCGATCCTCCTAGGATGGTGAAAAGCACTTAGGGCATCAATAGAGTACACAAGGGAATTTTTTTCCCAAATATAAACAATAAAACAAACAACAGAAATAAACAGACAGCCGAAAATACATTTACATAAAAATTAAACTGAACATTATTTGTACAAGAAATCGAAATTACAACTAAAATAACAACTCAACCGACCAAACCTAAAAACCAAATAACTCCATGTGAACCCACTGGTTACTCTCCAAAACAATGATAACACATCTACCAAGGTGATCAAACTCAAGTTGAAACCTGCACAAGGGCTACAAACAGAAGAAGACTATAGGCGTGAGTATTAAAACTCAGTAGGTTAGCCCGATATTCTATTCCCAATGCAATTCATTTAAAAAAAGAAGCATAAATTTCAAGTTTTAAATACAAGATATAAAATTATGTTTTCCAAATGAGGTTCCATTCTATAAAAATTACCAAACAGAAACTTGCAAGTTTTATAAATAAGAATTCTAGTAACAATTTTCAAAGAGGTGCAACTTCAAAATGAAAATAGTTTTCAAGAGGGATGCTTTAAAGAATGAAAACTTTTAAATAAAACACACATAATTCTTAATTTACCAACCAAACACACCGTATTCCGATGATGATTACAAAATATCCAATGAGCACAAGTCATGGGAACACCCCTAGGCACTAGTTAGTTGTGAGCCTCAGGTACCTCATATCTCGGTGAAGGTAACCATAATAAATATCCACTCTACTGAAAATGTGCCAATAATAGGAGAATAATCCATAACCTATTGGTCCACAAAATCATCATCATCATATTTTATTTAGTTTTTTCATCATCAAACTTTCTATGCGAAACAGGGACGAAACCCCTCCAGATCACTAGCATACTAGTACACGTTCACCCACCTAGATACTCGGGTTTCCCTTTAGTGCTCAATAAAGTTTAACATATTATAAAATAAAATTTTCACATGAAAAATATATTCCTAGATCATACACACACAAAATATCCCACCCACATTCCTCACAGTTCTTTCACAGATCAATAAACCACTTAAAATTTTCATAAAACAATTTGAAGAAATATAATGAGGCTCTGCACATAAAATCCATTTGAAAATGATATTTTAAGGAAAAAAACCCCACCAATACCATATCAAACCAAATTTTAAATCCCCAAAACTATTTAATAAATAAATTTCATGGAACATAAAATGGCCCCATATGGTGCAACATTGAACACACATGAATACCTTTTTTTAAGAAAAATGCCAAACATGCCTTTAATTATTTTACCAAACCAATGTGAATCAATGGTACAAATTACACCTTTCATAAAGTGGTGTATGAAAAAAATTAGTAGTAGAAAAAATATTTACATAATCCCTTTAAAACACTTAGGTTACACATTCAAAGTTCAACCATTTTCTTAAAAATGCCAAACGTGCCACTTACCGACAACTCTTGCCAAAACATGTCAAAGACTAATAACCTTATCTTTATAAAACCAAAACCCCTTTGAAAAGACATAAAAGGACCCCAAAATACCACTTTAAATTCTTATCATACTTTAATAAATTCAAAAAATTCATTTTATATCACCTTTAGGACACAAAATCCAACAAGGCACTTTTTCAAAAACAAGGCATGCAACATTTTGCAAAACAACTTCTATTTAACACCCAAAGGGGTAAAAACAAAATTTTTCATGAAAAAAATTTATTATAGTAGTTAAAAAAGGTCATAAACATCACAATACATATGCTAAAACTAGTGGTACAATTATTTAAACAAGCAGTGTTCACTTTTATAACAAAACAACTTCATTTTACACAAAACAAGGCATAAATAACCATTTTGTACACAAAATAGAACATCAAAATGTTTTAAAGAAATAATAATCATGTATAAAATGTGATAAAATCATGAAAAATATGAAACTTAAATAATAAAGGCAAGTTCTTGGGAGAACCTACCTTAAAAACTCGGTGGAATGGAAACTCACAACCGAAATCTCCCACCGTGGGTTTATAAACCCTACACCCCTGAAGACTAGACCTAAACCAACATAAAAACCATAAAAAATAATGCCAAAAAATATCCCCAGGTCTTGAATTACCATGGGAGAATAAATAACCATGAAATAATGGAAGGAGGAGGAAGAGGGAGGAGAAAGGAGAAGGAATCTCACCTAGGAAACTAGAAATCTCTTCGTATTACCTTAGATCTACACTCTTAGAGGAAAGAGAATGTATTGAAACTTCTTGGAGAGGATCCTATGGTTTGGAATAAATAAGTAAAGAATATTTTTGGAAAAAAGAGTACAAATTGAATGATTTATGAATGAGAAAATTTAGCTTTGGAAAATCTGGATGATTTGAGAATTGTTGAGAGGTTTTTTCCCTAATCCGTGACGAATATGAGCTCCAAATTGTGAAAATGGAACATAGGGGTGCGTCTATGGTTCTTGGGATCGAGTGGGAGGTGTAATCACCAAAAATTATTAAATAATAAATAAGATATAAAAGAAACAAATTATTTTTTTAAAACTGGAAATGGGCCTAGGGGTTAGCCCGATACCTAAATAAGTAACCCAAATTCAACATGTTTATGAATTCTTAAGGGGTAAAAAAGGATATGGTTGTTTTAATATGTCAGGGGAGGAAAATTAAGAATTAGAATAGGTAAAAAATATTAAAAAACAAAGGAGTTAAAAAAAACAAAATTTATTTTTAAATCTAAAAATGGGATCATGGTTTGACCCAAATCATGATGTAACCACCCTTTCTCCAAAAACTCCCAAACAAGTAATGGGGAACCCAAATAGAGTGATTATAAAAATATGAAACTTAAAAACTCAAAATTAATCTCTTACAATACCCAAGAAAAGGATCAGGATTTCCAATGAACCATATCAAAAAAATACATGAAAAACCAGGTGTGACAATTCTCTCCACCATTAAAGTTTTCCGCCCCTAGAAAGCCGTAACACATTCAAACTGATTGATCAAAAACTAAGTATTCCTTATAGATATGGTATATCCTCCTAATACAATGACACAACATCCAAAACTAGTGGAACTTAATCCCATTAGCTCAACCAAAACAATGACTCTCAATGACTTTTCGAGGATCAACTGAAAGATCGAGTCACTAGCTCCAAAACCAAACCAAGAACCCGATTGTTCGACCTTCTCCCAATGAACCCAACAATCACCAATACCAAAGATAACTCACAAAAACAAAAGATTTTAGTCAATTACATAATCTAATTCCCACCATTAAGAAACAACTAGCACCAGAAAAGTTCTTAGGATGAAAAATCAATGAGACCCGTGGTGGGTCTCCTCACCAATAGAACCCAACTAGCAACGAGCAGACAAGAATTCAACATTAACTAGAATTGGGACTCACTTGAACAATTCCACCAAAACTCTCCAACAAAAACATACCAACCCAAGTTAAGAGGGTTATAACATGAACATTTAAACCACCCACTTCTAAACGAAGTGTACAAGAACTAGGCCAACACTTTCAGCACAGATCAAAACCCCCGCCACTCGGGGAAGGGAGGGAAATAATTAGGCCACTGAAACCACAAAATAAATAGATAAACCACCCTAAACCCTCTATATACAAATATTTAATGCCAAGACTGCACAAGATTCACATTGGTGGTCCACACAGGGAAATTGACCGGAAACTTGCATCTGAGAAGGCATAACCATAGACACTACGTGAGGGGTAAGTCCACCACACTCATTATGACAAGAGAAAATTCACAGTGATGAGGAAACACAATAGAGACATAGAAACTACCTTAACACAATGGTGGAGGCATGAGACTAGTCAATCTCCCCACACCTCTGGCGATTTCCTGACTGCGTGAAAAGCTTAACTCTGAGGCCTATGGATGGAGCCCTGATGCTTGAAGCATCTGCTGCACCACAGTTAGGTGATAAGGATCACAACACCCCACAAAAATCACTTTCTCAACAACACACCTTCATCTAAATAGGAACTCATAGATACATAACACCATTCTCTCTCACTCCAAAAGAGGAGCAAAATGGACAAGGAATATGGTGAAAAACATCAACATCACCGAACAAAACCACCATGTCCAAAAGAATTATCAAGACTTGTAATCACTTTAAATCAATCCCAAAAATATCTCTATTCTAAAAAATGGGCTGAGTCATCATCTGGATAGGTGGATTTAACATTTTAAATGAATCCTTAGGTTGATCAACATGAAATATTTCCAACAGAGAACTATCTATGGCCACATCACAACATCCAACACATCTTTAGAAACCCATTGAACATTACTCCAAAACCGAGCCACCAAAAATATCTCATCTCAAGATACAACAAGAGTAAGAATTCCAGATCACAATAAAGCATACTTAATAAATAGCTCTTCTAAGACAGAAAAAACTAGCCACATAACCATCGATTTATAAAAAAATGCCACAAATTTTCAGCTCAAAAAACTTTTTAAAAACAAACTAACTTGGTGGGTTTCAAAATTCACCAATGATGTTTCATTAAGTCTCACTCACATGCACATTTTCATGCCACCCCAGGCACCCAACCACTATGCCATATAGGAAATCCTTCCAGATATCAATAAAACCATGCATGTGAGCACCCATGAAAACATAAAAGGCTAAAAAAACAATATCATTCCAAAAATCATGTACCTTCCAAAGGAAAACCAACCACCAAGACAAAAAACCTTTTTAGATTTCACAAAACAAACCACACTTCATTAAGAACCATTTTCTTAAAAACATACCCCTTTTCATTTTCAAAAACATTCAAAACAACCAAGCTACTCCAAACAACCCCTTCCCATTTTCTAAAATTCAACAAGGTATATTTTCATAATTCGATGTCCATTGAGACCAATACCCTTTAGAGGAAAACACAAACTGCTCAAAACCAATTTACAAAACCAATTTATCAGATTAAAACACTTTCCAAAATCCCAAAACACCACATTTAAAACAAATATTCAGAATCACCTTAAAATGATTCACACTTTCAAAACATTTTATTTCAACATACTAAAAGTTTATATTAGGGAAAATCCAATCCCGTTAAATCATTTCCACTTCCTCCACATTTTTTTCACAAAAAAACCTTCCAAAACCATTATTATATTTAATTTTTTAAAACCCATTTTTCCACTTTTCAGAATCCAATCCTTCCTTTAAAACTCATTTCCATAATTCTCACACAAGGATTTTCAAAACAAAAATTCAGAAATCAAGAAAGGTCCAAGAGACCCACAAAAGGGAACTACTGTCGGTGGGTGACTTGAACATATGGTTTTCAGACATATGTCAAACACAACACCAACATAGAGAGACTTATTAGGACCATGCCTTAGCTCCACATGGATTTCCATGCCTTGTGAGCTCACAAAGGCCATTAGTTAGACTCCCCTTGTCATATCCCAACACCAAACAATCAACAAGAACAAAAGAATATAATAAAACTAGACTTCCCATGGAAACCTGAGGATCAGAACGAGCAAGAGTTCATGACGGTCTTCCCACACTTACCCCTCAAGTCCAAAAAATCCTACTCCATATACCTTTACATCCCACAAATAACAAGGGTGCTCTAAAAATCAAGGTCTGCTAAGATCTGACCTCCTTTGATACCATTTTGTCGCAATCCATCCTGAGTCCACCCTGAACTGGTCACCCAGGCCAACCCACGACAAGTCCCAAGAGGTGTTCCCAATCCTCCTGGGATGGAAAAAATCATTGAGGGAATCAATAGAGTACACAAGTTAATGATTTATCCCAAATATAAACAATAAAAGAAACAGTGGAAAGAAACAGAAATCCCAAAATACATTTACATAAAAATTGAACTGAACATTATTTGTACAAGAAACCGAAATTACAACTAAAACAAAAAATCAAACAACCAAATCTGACAACCAAATAACTCCATGTGAACCTTCTGGTCACTCTCCAACACAATTATTACACGTCTCCCAAGGTGATCAGACTCAAGTTTAAACCTACACAAGGGCTAAAAACAGAAGAAAACTATAGGCATGAGTATTAAAACTCAGTAGGTTAGTCTGATATTCTATAACCAATTCAATTAATTTTTAAAAAAAGAAACATCAATTTCATGTTTTAAATATAAGATATAAAAGTATGTTTTCCAAATGAGGTTCCATGCTATAAAAATTACCAAAAAAAACTTTCAAGTTTTATAAATAAGAATGCTAGTAACAAATTTCAAAGAGGTGCAACTTCAAAATGAAAATAGTTTTCAAGAGGTCTAATTTAAAGAATGTAAAATTTTAAATAAAATACACATGCTGATGAATTTACCAACCAAACACACCGTATGCCTATGGTGAGTGCAAAATAGCCAATGAGCACAAGTCACGGGAACACCCCTAGGCACTAGTTATTTGTGAGCCCCAGGAACCTCATATCTCGGTGAAGGTAACCATAATAAACATCTATTATCCTGCACACGAGATACTAATAGGAGAATCATCCATAACATAGTGGTCCCAAACATCATAATAATCATATTTTAGTTAGTGTTTTCATCGTCAAAATTGCTATGTGAAATAGGGAAGAAACCCCTCCATATCACTAGCATACTAGTACACGTTTGCCCACCTAGATACACGGGTTTCCCTTGTAACAACCCAAGCTTCTATGATACGCTTCTCTTTGAATAATGTGATAGCGTGTGTTGTACGCAACACCGAGTTCTAACACACCATAACCAATCAAACTAGCCGTTATGAATAGTAATACCTACTTTTTGAAATTATATATATTTTATATTTGAAAATGGACTTCATTTTTGGATTCAGAATATCAAATTTAGCCTACGGTGAAATTTTGGTACTTTTTGGATAACTTTAATATTTTGATGAATAGTGAAAATTACTAAATTTTAATTAAAAACAACTTTTTTAATCAAAATAATTAATAGTGATAAATTATGAATTTGAGAGGTTTTAAAGTATATTTAGAATATAGTTTTACCATTTAATATAATTTTGGTCATTGGACATAATTTTACAATTAAACCGGACATAAACAAGTGCCAATCTTTTGATAGTTATTGTCTCTTAAAAACACGCTTTTTGTTTTAACAACGAGAATTAATTTTAAATTAATTTCTGCCACTTCTGTGTTTTGAATTTTGAAAAATGAATTCCATATTTGGAATCAGGATGTTCAAATTGTGTAAATAGGTAACTTTTATTTTTAGACATTTTGAATAATTACTGCGGTAAATATTTTATTTACCATGGTTAAGGGTAAATCCGGTAAATAAGAGTTAAAACATAATATTATAATAATACAAAATTACCCTAAAACATGTCCTAACCTTATTGGTTGATACATGTTCGACTATAGTCATCTTTGGGTCGATTTTGGGAACCCATGGTGCCACTTGTAGGTGATAGGGACACTTAATTTTAATTAAGTTAAAATGAATACAAAAATGACACAAGCATATATCTTTTAGATAAACAATTTTTACATAGGGTTATATATGTTGGATTTTCGACTATAAATATTCATTAGAAATCTAAAAATATTTAATACATAATGATATTTTATTTATAATTTTTAGACATTAAATAATTTATGACACAATGATGATGCAGTAATTTCCATAATAGTGAAAAATTAAAATAATTGATATTATAAATACACAAATAAATATAATTTGAGACTTTTTAGGAATTAAACTAATTTTCTAGGTTAATATGACATGTTAGGATTGATTCAATTAACTTTGTTCGAAGTAATAATTCTGTTATGATTTTTACAAAAATCAATTATTGAATAGTGTCAAAATTGACATAAAAGAGTTTTTAAAACAAATATTATATTATTAATTGATATTAAATTCCTAAAAATCTAAGGTTCAGAAAAGAGACTTATATCATGATAGTTTCATCATTAATGGACCATTTGGGGGTCTCTTGGATGTATATAGTAAGTTTATTAACCATATTATATAAAAATACAAAGAGACATTGTAAAAGTGAAACTAATTAACTTAGAGTTAATACTTAAAGATAAGGTTAATATAAGTACCCAAACATGTATAAATTCTATTGTTTGAGTTTTTTTCGACCCATCCCCACCTTAAAATTTAAATAATAAACTTTGGAGCCATTAGAAACTGAATATGAATTTATTAAAAATTAATATTTCTAACTTTTCCAAAGGTGCCCCTCACCCCTCTTATAAAAGGGCACTCCTCATTATCATTTATTCACACCTTCAGAGCCATTTTGTTCGGCCAAACTCTGCCCAAATACTCTCCAAACTTCCCTCAATACAACCTAGAGGCCTTAGTTTGATCAGAAAGCCAACCTAAGGAGTCCTTTTGATCAAATCAAAAGGAAGAACCCGAAGAAGAGGTAATGTTTTCACCACCCCTTTTCAAGCTCCTTTCTTCTTCCACTTCTTCTTTATTTGTTATTACCATTATAAAATAATAACTCCAGTATCTTATATATACTATTATGTTATTATAAATATGGTACAACCATATTCAGTATTCTATCCACCCTTTGAATAACATGTCACCATACGTGCGTACGTACGGCTTACCGTCTCCACGTCGTGGTGTAATTGTTATTCAATATATTATTATTTGTATGGGTATAATAATGATGTGTAAATCATGTAATTAATAAATATAACATGTTAATGATTCTTTATATATGATATACCATCCATTTATATATTATTTTAATATCAAAAGAATGATATTGTCGCTCGTGCGTACGTACGGACTACCGTCTCCACGAACGCGATGAGATTCATTATCCATCGTATCCATTCAAGTATAATTATCATTTGATGATTTAAAAATTATGTTTAAGTACTTGATATCATTATGGATATAAATAAGATACAACCTATCCATAACAAACACGGCTTATGTAACAAAACATATAAAAGAAAACGAGTAAGTTAACACCCGAAACAACGATAATACTAAGATATTATTAACAAAGCAATGTTAAAAGATCATATATGATATCATATGAATTTATATTATTATTGTATAATTTAATAAAAATTATTTCACTATTATACAGGAGGTTAACCTACCCCAACCAAGGAAAAGTACAAGGTAAGGGTTATTTCACAATCTCTTCATCATTCGAGGTTGTTTATACGTAATAATCTACTGGGATATCTTTATCATCCACATCCATGTTTCTTAAAAATGAATCTCAAAACATTTTTACTATTTACTAGAATATGGGTTAAAGTCATTTATACCCTTGTTTGACTTTTAATAAGAGGTTTATAAAAGAATATTTTCGTTGTTTTCCATACAAGGTGCTTTTTAACCTTTTCGACAAAATTAAGGTAAGAATGTTTTTTTAACTTATACGGCGGGTGCAGCTATTTTCCGCCGTTATACAATCATCGAAGCTTCCCTTACAAGATTATAAGAATATTTTCAAAGAAAATGTTTTATTTCATAAATATAAGACTCTTAAATGATTTCAAAATAGAAAGAGATATTTCTCTAAAAAGAGTTTTGATTTCATCTATGTCAACATCCTTTGATAGATTTTATGCTTATTTGAAGTTGATTTATCATGATACAAAACTTCTATATTGTATTGAAGGTTTTGTGATATGTTTGACTGTGGATGTGCTATTTTTATGCCGTTCATAGTTTATGGTGAAAGTATTGACATTTCGTATGCTATTTTTAATACGAATATTTATGTTATGTTTAAACCTTTTAATATGGGAATGCATTGAACTTAATATGTGACGGGTGGAGCCCGCTATAGCTCCTCGATGCATTGGTAGGTCTCATGAGACAAACTAGTGTCTTGGAACAAGGCCTTGGAAAAATCTTATTTGTAGTCTTGGCACGAGTCCTTGGCTATGTGGTTATGATAGTTTGGCATTATGCATTCCATCATTATGAAAGTGGTTATTGATATTGCTTGTGATTATTAGATTAGTAGAATATCCATGTGAATAAGTAAATGGAATTATTTCATTTTACTTTTTCCATACTATGTTTAAATTCAAGTTTAAAAGGCTTTTGTTTTAGTTATACATTGCCTTAAATGTTTATGCTTATTTTTGAAAGTTTCCGCTATATTGTTATCCTTACTGGGCATTTGAGCTCACCCCTTTTATATGTTTTATTTTTCCTAGGATGTGAAGAAGTAAGTTATGAATGACCTGCAGGGATAGTATGTGGGGATATGAGTGTGGAATATGGAGACTATTTTGTTGTAATATTTTTCCACTTGATGATGTAATACTTTATGAATATATCTAGTGTTTCCAAGGATACTAAACCAATCGGTCTTTAGAGATTTGATCTTTCTTGTGATCATGCCAATGTAATGTAATAATGCACCAACTCTGGGTAACTGGGGTCGGGGCGTTACAGTTGGTATCAGAGAAATTTTAGTACAAACCTTGGAATCTAGATTTAGATAAACTCTGATTAGAGCATATAAACCTAAGATGAACTTTGAGGATTAGTATAGAAGAACTTCCTAGAATTTTGGTATTGTAGAGATTTTGTGAGTTTTCCGAGCAATACATCCCTGTATGGATACGAGCCGGTAAAGGCGGCTCTAGCACAGATGTACCTAGGGGTAAGACCCGAAAACACTGCTTTGAGCTAGACTCGAACGGGAACTGGTGCACGACAACGGGCCTTGCTGCACTCTTGGTTACGACACTCCCAGGGGATATGCTTAGGACAAATCTCATTTTCTTTACAAATCATTATGAAGGATTTATGAGTATATACTTCCTCAAAGAAAACATTTTTATGATTATGGATTATATCCATAAATAGTTCAATTTATGTTAAGTGTTTTATAAGTATGGGATTATGTATTTTGATTCATAAATTGATCTAGTTTATGCCATTGTTTAGAAATGGCACCTAGTGGAAGAAATGGAAACCGTATTAATGCACACACTCCATGTAGGGATTTCCCTCCTGCTCAAGATAATTATAGTGGAGCTGGTGATGCAACTGGTGCCGATCAGCTAATCACCATACTAGGACAACTCACTCAGGTTATGAATAATAACCTTACCCATATGAAGCACCCTGATCCGTAGCGTGGAGGATCAATGTTAGATCGATTCATGAGGCAACAACCACCAACGTTCAATGGGAGTACAAATCCCTTAGTAGCTGAGCAATGAATATTTTCCATAGAGAAAATATTTCAGGCTTTGGGGAGTAGTGAAAGGGAAAAAGTTATCATGGCAGTTTACCGACTCACTGGAGATGCTGATCAATGGTGGTCATTGATTCAAAACACGAAAGAAGATGATGAAGTATCAAATATGGAATGGAGGGAGTTCAAAGATCTGTTTTTAGAAAAATACTTTCCTCGCGACCATCGAGCAGATATGGAAAGACAATTTCTGAGTCTGAGACCGAAGGAGGATGAGAATGTCGCAAAGTATGAGGCTAACTTTACAAGGTTAGCAAGGTATGCTGGATATTATATACGTAACCCAATAAGTAAGATTGATCGTTTCTTTGATGGGTTAAAACCATTTCTCCGTCGAGCATTAGTATCACAATCCTTTTCATCGTACGAAGACATTGTCTCATGTGCTATCAATACCGAAAATGAATTCTCTAAGTCTTATGACTTTAAAGAAAAGAAAGAGAAGAAGAGACCTGCTGATCAATCTGGGAATGGAAATAAGGGGAAGAAGGGAAAGGTTGAATATCCATCCTGTGGTAAATGTGGGAAGAAACACCCCGGTACTTGCTTGAAGGGAATGGGTGTCTGTTACAAATGTGGTGAAAAAGGCCACCAAGCTCGTGATTGCAAGGGGAAGAAGGAAGTTACCAATGTTCAGTGCTACAATTGCAGGGAGAAGGGGAATTATGCAAATGAATGTCCTAAGCGTCAGGAGAACTTACCTCAGAAAATGCCAAGGGATCAAGGCCAGGCTTATGCTATCACTACTGCTGAGGTAGAAGCTCTGAAAGACGTGGTGGTAGGTAATTTAATGGTTTCCTCAAGTTTAGAAAATGCATTATTTGATTCTGGATCATCGCATTGTTTCATATCTTCCCAGTTTTCTAAGAAAATTAGATATTTCCAATTTGATTTAACAAGGGAGTTGTCAGTTAAAACTCCTAAGTGAAGTATCATTGCAACAAAGTTTTGTGAATCAGTCCCCATTAGAGCACATAAATATTCTTTATCTGCTGATCTCATCGTCATACCTATGATTGAGTTTGATATAATCCTCGGTATGGACTGGATTTTGGACTATGATGCGAAGATTTATTGTAAGAAGAAAGAGGTTACGATTCTTGATGATAATGATAAGGAACACCTTATCTTTAGAGCAGAATCATCACCACCTAATTCTTATTTAGATCCACCCCCAGTAGCTCAACTAAATTCAATTATTGGGGAGGAAGAGAATGAAATAACTGTGGGTGAGGAAAGGAATGTTCAAATAGAGGATGTACCTGTTGTGAATGAATTTTTAGATGTATTTCCGAAAGATTTACCTGGACATCCTCCAGAACAAGAAGTTGAGTTTTCCATTGATTTAATTCCTGGATCAAGGCCTATATCGAAGAACCCTTATAGAATGGCCACTGTATAATTAGTTGAACTAAAGAAACAACCAGAGGAATTGAGTAATAAAGGATTTATTCGCCCTAGTGTTTTTCCATGGGGAGCCCCTGTTCTTTTTGTTAAAAAGAAAGATGGATCTATGAGGTTATGTATCGACTACTGGGAGATCAATGATATAACGATAAAGAACAAGTATCCCCTACCTCGCATTGATGATTTATTTGACCAACTGCATGGAGCTCAATACTTTTCAAAGATTGACCTTCGATCTGGATACCATCAGTTGTGTGTGAGGAAGGAAGACATTCCGAAGACAGCATTTCGAACCAGGTACGGGCATTACGAGTTTACTGTAATGCCTTTTGGATTGACTAATGCACCCTCTGTATTCATGGATCTGATGAATAGAGTTTTCAAGGAGTATCTTGATGAATTTGTGGTGGTATTTATTAATGATATCTTGGTATACTCCAAAGGCTATGAAGATCATGAAAATCACTTGCGCATTATCCTGAAGACTCTGAGAAGACATGAATTATATGGGAAGTTTAGCAAGTGTGAATTCTGGCTTCATGAGATTTCTTTTCTTGGCCATATTGTCTCTAAAGATGGAATCTCTGTTGATATTTATAAGACCAAGGCAATCCAAGAATGGCCAGCACCTACAAGTATAATTGAGGTACGTAGTTTTATTGGTTTGGCAGGTTATTATCGACGATTCGTCCATAATTTTGCCCGATTGGCTAACCCATTAACGAAGCTCACACGTAAAGGGGTTAAATTTGTTTGGACAAAAGAGTGTGAAGAATGTTTCGAAGAACTGAAGAGAAGATTAGTCAATTCTCCTATATTGACTCTACCATCGGGGAATGATGGGTTCGTTATTTATAGTGATGCATCGAAGAAAGGACTTGGTTGTGTCCTTATGCAGAATGATAGGATTATTGCCTATGCATCATGACAGTTGAAAATTCATGAAAAAAACTATCCTACTCATGATCTCGAGTTAGCAGCTGTGATCTTTGCTTTGAAGATATAGAGGCACTACCTCTATGGTGAAAAATGTGAGATTTATACTGATCACAAGAGTTTGAAGTATATTTTCTCACAAAAAGAACTCAACATGAGGCAAAGGAGATGGCTTGAATTACTCAAGGATTATGATTGTACGATACACTACCACCCGGGGAAGGCAAACAAGGTGGCAGATGCTTTGAGCAGAAAAGATCATGGAGTTTTGAACAATATGAGAATTGAAAGGGATCCAATTTTCATGGATCTAGTGAATATGGACATGGGAATAACTAGGGAAGGCGAAACATCAATTCTTTTTCAAATGGTTGCCAAACCATATTTACTAGAAAGTATTAAGAGTTCTCAGACCGATGATGAAGAATTTAAAAAGAAGATTAAAGCTGTGAATGATGGGAGATTGAGAGACTTTGTGTATGAAGATGGAATTTTGAAATTCAGGAAGAGACTTTTTGTTCCCAATTTACCTGATCTAAAAAGGGAATTGTTGGATGATGCTCATAGTTCCAATTTCTCTATACATCCTGGGAGAACCAAAATTTATAGAGATTTGAAGGAACATTTTTGGTGGGACAACATGAAGAGGGAGATTGCTGATTTTGTGTCAAGATGTATGGTTTGTCAACAAGTGAATGCTGGAAGGAAACAGCCTGGAGGAGTCATGCAACCTCTTTCCATACCAGAGTAGAAATGGGATAATATTACAATGGACTTTGTCATGGGACTACCAAAGTCTCCTAGAAGGAACGATGCAATATGGGTTATTGTTGATCGTCTTACCAAGTCAGCACATTTTCTTGCTATAAGAGAAGATCTACCACTGGAACGTCTATTAAGACTATATATTAATGAAGTTGTGAGACTTAATGGAGTACCCCTATCGATTGTTTCTGATCGTGATCCCCATTTTACTTCAAGATTCTGGAAAAGTCTTCAGAAATCCTTGGATACTAAACTTCATTTGAGCACTGCTTACCACCCTCAGACAGATGGACAATCAGAACGAACTATTCAAACCTTATAAGACATGTTGAGATCTTTCTCACTTGACTTTCAGGGTATGTGGGATCAATATTTACCTCTGATAGAATTTTCCTATAACAATAGATTCCATTCGAGTATTCAGATGGCACCATATGAAGCGTTATACAGAAATAGATGTCGTACACAAACCTGTTGGGATGACGTTGGTGAAAGAAAACTTGTAGGCCCAAAACTGGTGGAGGAAACGTTGGAAAAGGTTAAGGTAATCCAAAATCACATCAAAGCAGCTCAAAGTAGGCAGAAGAGCTATGCCGATAATCGAAGGAAGGATTTGGAATTTCAAGTCGGTGATCATGTTTTCCTGAAGGTATCTCCATGGAAGGGAGTCATACGTTTTGGTAAGAAAGGTAAATTGAGTCCCAGGTACATCGGACCTTTCGAAATTCTAGAATGAATTGGGGCTGTAGCTTACCGATTGGCAATGCCGCCAACTCTCTCCAAAGTTCACGATGTGTTCCACGTATCTCTGTTGAGGAAATACATGCCTGACCCAACGCATGTACTCACCTATGAGGAATTAGAACTGTAACCTGATCTGTCTTATTGAAAAGATCCCATTAGGATTCTTGATATGAGAGAACAAGTACTGAGAAACCGTACGACACGTTTGGTAAAAGTTTTGTGGAGAAACCATAAAATGGAAGAGGCAACGTGGGAACCCGAGGAACTTATGATGAAGAACCACCCAAGTCTTTTCATGTGATAAGTATTCTAGAAATTTCGAGGACGAAATTATTTGAAGGAGGGGAGAATTTAACACCCCAAGCTTCTACGGTACGCTTCTCTTTGAATAATGTGATAGCGTGTGTTGTACGCAACACCGAGTTCTAACACACCATAACCAATCAAACTAGCCGTTATGAATAGTAATACCTACTTTTTGAAATTATATATATTTTATATTTGAAAATTGACTTCATTTTTGGATTCGGAATATCAAATTTAGCCTAAGGTGAAATTTTGGTACTTTTCGGATAACTTTAATATTTTGATGAATAGTGAAAATTAATAAATTTTAATTAAAAACAACTTTTTTAATCAAAATAATTAATAGTGATAAATTATGAATTTGAGGGGTTTTAAAGTATATTTAGAATATATTTTTACCATTTAATATAATGTTGGTCATTGGAAATAATTTTACAATTAAACCGGACATAAACAAGTGCCAATCTTTTGATAGTTATTGTCTCTTAAAAACACGTTTTTTGTTTTAACAACGGGAATTAATTTTAAATTAATTTCTGCCACTTATGTGTTTTGAATTTTGAAAAATGGATTCCATATTTGGAATCAGTATGTTCAAATTGTGTAAATAGGTAACTTTTTTTAGACATTTTGAATAATTACTGCGGTAAATATTTTATTTACCATGGTTAAGGGTAAATCCGGTAAATAAGGGTTAAAACATAATATTATAATAATACAAAATTACCCTAAAACATGTCCTAACCTTATTTTTTGATACATGTTCGACCATAGTCATCTTTGGGTCGATTTTGGGACCCCATGGTGCCACTTGTAGGTGATAGCGACACTTAATTTTAATTAAGTTAAAATGAATACAAAAATGAAACAAGCATATATCTTTTAGCAAATATTTTTTTACATAGGGTTATATATGTTGGATTTTCGACTATAAATATTAATTAGAAATATAAAAAAATTCACTACATAATTATATTTTATTTATAATTTTTAGACATTAAATAATTTATGACACAATGATGATGCAATAATTACCATAATAGTGAAAAATTAAAATAATTGATATTATAAATACACAAATAAATAGAATTTGAGACTTTTTAGGAATTAAAATAATTTTATAGGTTAATATGACATGTTAGGATTGATTCAATTAACTTTGTTCGAAGTAATCATTCTATTATGTTTTTTACAAAAATCAATTATTGAATAGTGTCAAAATTGACATAAAAGAGTTTTTTAAACAAATATTATATTTTTAATTGATATTAAATTCCTAAAAATCTAAGGTTCGTCCAAGAGACTTATATAATGATAGTTTCATCATTAATGGACCACTTGGGGGTCTCTTGGATGTATATAGTAAGTTTATTAACCATATTATATAAAAATACAAAGAGACATTGTAAAAGTGAAACTAATTAACTTAGAGTTAATACTTAAAGATAAGGTTAATATAAGTACCCAAACCTGTCTAAATTCTATTGGTTGAGTTGTTTTTGACCCATCCCCACCTTAAAATTTAAATAATCAACTTTTGAGCCATTAGAAACCGAATATGAATTTATTATAAATTAATATTTCTAGCTTTTCCAAAGGTGCCCCTCACCCCTCTTATAAAAGAGAACTCCTCATTCTCATTTCTTCACACCTTCAGAGCCTTTTTGTTCGGCAAAACTCTACCCAAATACTCTCCCAACTTCTCTAATTACAACCTAGAGGCCTTAGTTTGATCAGAAAGCCAACCTAAGGAGTCCTTTTGATCAAATCAAAAGGAAGAACCCGAGGAAGAGGTAATGTTTTCACCACCCCTTTTCAAGTTCCTTTCTTCTTCCACTTATTCTTTCTTTGTTATTACCATTATAAAATAATAACTCCAGTATCTTATATATAATGTGATGTTATTATAAATATGGTACAACCATATTCAGTATTCTATCCACCCTTTGAATAACATGTCACCATACGTACGTACGTACGGCTTACCGTCTCCACGTCGTGGTGTAATTGTTATTCAATATATTATTATTTGGATGGGTATAATAATGATGTGTAACTCATGTAAATAATAAATATAACATGTTAGTGATTCTGTATATATGATATAACATCCATTTATATATTATTTTAATATCAAAAGAATGATATTGTCGCCCGTGCGTACGTACGGACTACCGTCTCCACGAACGCGATGAGATTCATTATCCATCGTATCCATTCATGTATAATTATCATTTGATGATTTAAAAATGATTTTTAAGGACTTGATATCATTATGGATATAAATAATATACAACCTATCCATAACAAACACGGATTATGTAACAAAACATATAAAATAAAACGAGTAAGTTAACACGCGAAACAACGATAATACTAAGATATTATTAACAAAGCAATGTTAAAAGATCATATATGATATCATATGAATGTATATGATTCTTGTATAATTTAATAACAATTATTTCACTATTATACAGGAGGTTAACCTACCCCAACCAAGGAAAAGTACAAGTTAAGGGTTATTTCACAATCTCTTCATCATTCGAGGTTGTTTATGCGTAATAATCTACTGGGATCTCTTTATCATCCACATCCATGTTTCTTAAAAATGAATCTAAAAACATTTTTAATATTTACTAGAATATGGTTTAAAGTCATTTATACCCTTTTTTGAATTTTTATAATAGGTTTATAAAGGAATCTTTCCGTAGTTTTCCAAACAAGGTGCTTTTTAACCTTTTCGACAAAATTAAGGTAAGAATGTTTTTTTAACTTATACGGCGGGTGCGGCTATTTTACGCGGTTATAAAATCATCGAAGCTTCCCTTAAAAGCTTATAAGAATATTTTCAAAGAAAATGTTTTATTTCATAAATATAAGACTCTTAAATTATTTCAAAATAGAAAGAGATATTTCTCTAAAAAGAGTTTTGATTTCATCTATGTCAACATCCTTTGATGGATTTTATGCTTATTTGAAGTTGATTTATCATGAAAAAAATATTCTATATTGTATTGAAGGTTTTGTGATATATTTGAATATGGATGTGATATTTTTATACCATTCATAGTTTATGGTGAAAGTATTGACATTTCGTATGCTAGTTTTAATACGAATATTTATGTTATGTTTAAACCTTTTCATATGGGAATGCATTGGACTTAATATGTGACGGGTGAAGCCCGCTATAGCTCCTCGATGCATCGGTAGGTCTCATGAGACAAAATAGTGTCTTGGAACAAGGACTTGGCAAAATATTATTTGTAGTCTTGGCACGAGGCCTTTGCTATGTGGTTATGATAGTCTGGCATTATGCATTCCATCATTATGAAAGTGGTTATTGATATTGCATATTATTATTCGATTAGTAGAATATCCATGTGAATAAGTAAATGGAATTATTTCATTTTACTTTTTCCATACTATGTTGAAGTTCAAGTTTAAAAGGCTTTTGTTTTAGTTATACATTGCCTTAAATGTTTATGCTTATTTTTGAAAGTTTCCGCTATATTGTTATCCTTACTGGGCATTTGAGCTCACCCCTTTTCTATGTTTTATTTTTCCCACGATGTGAAGAAGTAAGTTATGAATGACCTGCAGGGATAGTATGTGGGGATATGAGTGTGGAATATATAGACTATGTTATTGTAGTATTTTTCCACTTGATGATGTAATACTTTATGAATATATCTAGTGTTTCCAAGGCTACTAAACCAATTGGTCTTTCGAGATTTGATCTTTCTTGTGATCATGCCAATGTAATGTAATAATGCACCGACTCTGGGTAACTGGGGTTGGGGCGTTACATCCCTTTAGTGATAAATAAAGTTTCACATATTATAAAATAAAATATTCACATGAAAAATCCCTTACTATATCATATAAACACAAAAGATCCCACCCACATGCCTGAGAGTTCTTTCACAGATCAATAAACCACTTAAAATTTTCATAAAACAATTTGAAGAAGTATAACGAGGCTCTGCACATAAAATCCATTTGAAAATGATATTTTAAGGAAAAAAACTCACCAATACCATTTAAAACCAAATTTGACAGCACCAAAACCATTTAATAAATAAATTTCATGGATAATAAAATGGCCCCATATGGTGCAACCTTGAATACACATGAACACCCTTTTTTTAAAGAAAAATGCCAAACATGCCTTTAATCATTTTACCAAAACAATGTGCATAAAAGGTACAAATTACACCTTTCATAAATTGGTGTATGAAAACCATCAGTATCAGCAAAAATATTTACATAATCCATTTAAAACACTTAGGTTACACATTCAAAGTTCAACCATTTTCTTAAAAATACCCAACGGGCCACTTACCGACAACTCTAGCCAAAACATGTCAAAAAACAATACCCATATCTTTATAAAAACAAAACCCATTTGAAAAGAAATAAAAGGACCCAAAAATACCACTTTAAATGCTTCCCATACTTTAGTAAATTCAAACAATTCATTTTATATCACATTTAGGACACAAAAGCCAACTAGACACTTTTTCGAAAACTAGGCATGCGATATTTTGAAAAAAAAACTTCTATTTAACACCCAAAGGGGTAAAAAAAATTTAATGCCAAAAATTTATTATAGTAGTTAAAAAAGTTTATAAAAATCACAATAAATATGCAAAAACTAGTGGGATATTTATTTAAACAAGCGGTGTACAATTTTATAACAAAAAAACTTCGTTTTATAAAAAACATGGCATAAATAACCATTTTGCACACCAAAAGGAACATAAAAAGGTTGTAAAGAAATAATAATCAGGTATAAAAGGTGATAAAAGAATGAAAAAGATGAAACTTAAATAATAAAGGTAATTTCTTGGGAGAAGCTACCTCAAAAACTAGGAGGAATGGAAACGCACAACTGAAATCACCCGTCGTGGGTTTATAAACCCTAAACCGATGAAGACCAGACCTAAAAAAACATAACTACCATAAAAAATCATACCAAAACATAACCCCAGGTCTTGAATAACCATGGGAGAATAAAGAACCATGAAATAATGGAAGTAGGAGGAAGAGGGAGGAGAAAGGAGAAAGAATCTCACCTTGGAAACTAGAAAACTCTTCGTATTCACTAGCTACATTCGGTTTTCCCCGTGTTTATTCTAACATTTATAACTTAGATCTATTCAGTGAAATATAAAGTGTTATTATAACTCCTCTAGACTAATTTTCTTGAATAACAACAACGTAAACATAGAAAAATGGTTTGATAAGGTTCATATGCATGATCTTTTGCAAACTTGATGAACTCTTTCACTCCATCTTCACACTCTTTTGCGAGACGATTGACATCCATCCATTATTTATTAACATACATCCTATTTGATTCTATAATATTAATATTTAACAAAATAAATACACAAAAAATTGATATAAAAATTAACCAAGGCTAAAAAAAGTTATCGACTTTTAGTCTCTTTCAATATTTATCCCCAATATCCACATTCCATAACCAAGGTCCCTCATTTAGGATCTTCTAGATAAATTAATCTTCAACTCTTCCATCCATTCCTTTATTGGTAAAAATAAGAGATATTCACCCACATAAAGAATTAAAATGACAAAACTCCAATCATAATATACCTTCATATAGTATTAATTATTTACATTACACTACATGAACATTAATTCTACCATGAAAGCATTGAAATTATAGTTACACTATCTTGGTTCCTACTTAAGCCCACAAAAACTCCATTTGATATTAGAACCGAACCTTCTATTCCATTTAGCATGAAACATTCCAGTTGATCTATGTAGATCTCTTCCTCCGAATCTCCTTGAAGGAATATAATCATGACATCCATTTGTTTTGAAAATAAACCTTCAATGGAAACCAATCCAAGAACCATCTGAATTATTATATGCTTTATAGCAAGTGAGAAAATCTAACTAAAATATAATCCTTCTAATTATTGAAATACATTTAAAACTAGAGGCAACTTACACTATTTCCTATCATCCACTTTCTCCTTTAGATGAAAAATCTAATTATTCTATAGATCTATCTTTCATGGTTACAATTATATTATGTTCAATGAATAAAAATCATAGAGGGAATTAAATTATTCCTTCTTTTTGTAATCACGCTACAATGAGGCCAATAGTCAGCCTATGTTGAATCCTAAAAAAATAGAAAATCCATCCGACTTACCCGCACATTCATGATCCTATTAGGATGAAGATAATCGTCAAGGGTGACATTCATGACCATTGGGGATGACTTCAACCTAATGAACTCAATCATAAACATCCAAAAATAGAATATAAAAAAGATAAAAAAAATAAATTCCAACAAATTTATTTTTAATAAATGACCATTTAATATAACATTACAAAACCACAAATAATAAACTAAAAAAATATCAAGAGTTTGAAAAGTTTGAAACACAACATGATCCAAATGGTTCCATAAAAATGAAGGACCAGCAGCCATATCAATTTGACACTCGAGACACAACCATAATCACAAGAACTATTTTCTTCCCAAGGAAAATGGAACATAATAAAACCCTAATGCCAAGAATAGATTAAATGTGCATAATAAATGAAGACTACATACCAACCAATGTGACTATATAGTGCGTGAGCCAAAGGCTAGTAGGATACTACCATGAGTCCAATTCATTCCTTTTATAAATGAAATAAGAACCGCTATTTTGAAAATAATATAAACCAATAGATTTTCATTACATTTATATGATATAGGAATGAAAAAAATATAAAACATCCACTTTCTCAAATCACCGCATTTGTAAAAAATTGTATAAAGATATTTTCACAAAAATAATGACAATTCAAAACTTATTCATCTATCTTTATAAAAAAATTCTTTTGAAAACAAACCCACACATGGTTTAAAACATTTCAAAGGCATTTTTAATAAAGGCTAACACTTTGAAAACAATATTACACTATCCATTGAAGTCTTTAACACACCAAACACAAAGGTCATAAAGGAACAAGTTAAAATATAATTAAAATAAAACCAAAGGTATTCATAAAGAATGTGACTAAATAGATGGAACAATACTTTTCAATATCAGCACTAAATAAAAAGAGGATCAATACATAAAAAAATATCAATCCAAGTCATAAACAACAGAGATTCCAATAAATATTTAATGGAATAACATACGATACATATCATGAGACAACACCTTAGGGAATAATGGGATATATAGAATACATACAATAGTGAAACTATCGGTGGGTGAATGGTCACATATATCATCAATTAAATCAATCAAACCTTATCTCATCAGTGACCCTCACACTATCTAGGTATTACATACAACTAGGGATACTATCCAGTGCATAATCTCAAGTGGCCTAGAAATTTCCAATGATTTCCCACTATCTAGCCTATGATTCCTCATGAAATAACCAAAGGATGTCTGTTCCAATAAAAACTTCCAAATTCTAACATCATAATCACATCCTTTCCACCACACACATTTCCCTTAGAAAGTTCCCTAACCCATAAGTACAACGTGAATCACATCATGAAAATCCATCATAGGGATACACTTAAACATCATCAGTTAACATAATGGAGATAAAAAAAACAAAACCAAGCCAAAATATATCTATATATTAGGAATTCATAATAATGTGGAAAAAATGGCATACCCCTCCAGCGTTAGTAGTAGGGTCCGATGGTGGTAGAGTTAGGGTAGGTGGTAGTGGTAGTGACAACGGAGGCCGCAAAGGGGTTTGCAATGGAGGTGGGGTTTGAAGCAGAGGTGGGTTCGCGATAGAGGAGGGTTTGCGGTGGAGTAGGGGTTCATGGTAGGAGGTGGGGTTTGGTGTGCAATGGAGGTGGGTTCACAGCGGAGGTGGGTTCACAGCGGACAAGGGTTCACGACAGAGGTGGGTTCGCGGCGGGCAAGGGTTCGCAGAGGAGGAGGGTTCACGACATAGGAGGGGTTCGTAGTGGTGGAGGAGGGATTCACAATGACAGAGGAGTGGTCGGTGGCAGAGGAGGGGTCAATAGTGACAGAGGTGAGGTCGAGGCAGAGGAGGGGTTAGCGGTGCAGGGGTTGGATTCTATGAGAGATTGAGGTGTGCGAGAGAAGCCGATTGTTAGGGATCATTTATAAAATCAGGGGAAGTTTTTATCAGTGCTAGTTAAAAAGCGCTGATAAATATATGTTTTATCATCCCAAAAATAGAAAACGCTGATAAAACACACCTTTACCACTGCTAAAAAAGTGTCGATAAAAGGTATCTTTATCAGCGATAAAAAAGCACTGATAAAGATATAATGTTAATAATTTATTTATATTATTATATATATTTATAAAATTATATATATGATAAATATAAGAAATATACTTATTATATTTATAAACATAGAAATTTATATAATAAATATATTAATTATATATATTTATGAGATTATAGATATAATAAATATATTTCTTCTAATTTTATAATTATATAAATGAATATATATTTATTTATAATTATAATTATAAATAAATAAATAAATATATATTTAAATAATTATAAAATTATAAAAAATATATTTATTACATTTATAATTTTATTAGTATATATATATAATTAATATATTTATTATAATTTTATAATTATTTAAATATATATGTATTTATTTATAATAATTATTATAAATATTTATATTTATTTATCAATATTTTTATATATTTATAAATATATTTATTTAATTATATATAACATTATATAAGAATAATAAATATATTTTTTAAAAATTTATATATATTTAAATAAATAAATAATTATTTATAATTATAACTATAAATAAATATATATTTATTTGTAATTAAAAATTATAATAAATATATATTTATTTATAGTTATAATTATAAACAAATAAATAAATATATTTATTTAAATAATTATAAAATTATTACAAATATATTTATAATTTTATAAATATATATAATTATTCTATTTATTATAATTTTATAATTATATATATATATATATTTAAAATTAAAATTAAAATTATTTGTATTTATTTATAAATATTTTTATATAAATATATATAATTAATATATTTATTAATTTTTTTTAATTATTTACATATTTCTATATTTATTTAGAATTATAATTATGACTATTTGTATTTATTTATAAATATTTTTATATATATATATATATATTTAATTATATATATTTATAAATTTATAAGTATAATAAATATATTTATTATAATTTTATAATTATATATATAATTATAATTATAAATATAAATAAATATATTTATAAATATTTGTATATAATTATAAATAAATATATATATATATATATATATATATATAAAATTATAATAGATGTATTTATTGTGATTTTATATTTATTTAAATATATATATTTAGTTATAATTATAATTACAAATAAATATATTGAAAAATTATTTATATATAATTAAAATTTTATAGTTATATATATAATAAATATATTTATAATTTAAATATATTTATTGTAATTTTATAAGTATTTTTGAGAACATAATAGATTCATGGGTATAACATGAATGAATACCTAGTAAAGTATAGACAATAAAACATGTCATCACATATGGATAACATGAATAATAAGAATAGTGTAATGTATAAATGAACATTCATGATTAATACATAACATATATGCATGTCAATTATACTCACATATCAATATATTTATTGACCAAATTCATTGTAAACATATATTTTATTTATTTATAATTATAATTATATATATATATATCTAAAAAGTCTTTATATATGATTATAAATATAATAAATATAATAAATATATTTATTATTTAATGAAATTTATTATAATCTTATAATTATTGAAATATATATTTATTTAATTATAATATTAGAAATACTTTTTTAAAAACATTATATATATATATATTTTAATTATTAAAAAATAAATATTAATTATAAACATGTATTTTTTATTTAATGTATACAAATAAACATTATTTTTGAATATAAATATGATAATTTTATATAAATTAATAATATTTTTTTATTAAAAACTTTTATCAACGCAAATAATAGCGCTGATAAATCTACCATTTATAAAAAAACGTTGATAAATGGCATACCTTTATTAGTGCTTTTAGCTAGCATTGATAAAGGTCCCCCTTTTATCAATGCTTTCTGTTTAGTATTGATAAAAGTCAGTGCATCCCTTTCCCAGATCTGTGGTAGTGCCTTCCAAATGCCAAACTCTTATATTGTCAAATGTGCAAAGGCATCCGTCCTACCTTTGCCTGCCTTGCCGCTCGTCACCTTTATGAGATCACCCTATGCCCCTTTTGTAGAATCAATGATGAAACTAAGTTCCATGATTTTTTTAATGAGCACATTTGAACTCGATATAATGATTAATATAGATTATTGCAATATCGGTTAATAAATAAAGTACCGATTGTAATTATAAAATAAATAAATAACTATCACAATATTACCATTGATTGATATTGATTCATTTGAAAGGATACATCATAGGAAATCACATTATCCAACGTTTAATCCAAATCATTGATTGATCTATAGTTAAAAGGCATAAAAGAAACACATTTTTTAATTTAACACTAACAAAAAAGGTATATTAGTTGGGGGTATGAATGTTGAGAAATGTGGAGCTTAATTTGATATGGTACAACACACCTATCCCCCCATTTCACTGTTCCCCCTTAGCACTGAGGTAGTGAGGGGTTGCAAGGGAGGCATTTCCCCTACTATATCAGTGAAAAAACTAAACAAGATCGTGGGATGATCTGTTAGCCTATGGATTTATGTGGGTTAGGGTGTTGAATATTTAGGCCCATAAAAATTCAAACCACATTTGATCCAACACACAAAACCCGCTGCCCATGTGGACTAGACCGCTGGGTGTCTACAGGTCCCGTTTGGCCCGTAATTATAAGTATACTACCAAAAAAGTTATAATTGAAAAATAAAATAAAATAAAATAATAAAATAAATGAGTGTGGAAAAAATATTTCAAGTTTAAATTCATCTAATATAACCATACATAAACCATCAAAGATATAATTTTTTCAAGGGTTTTTGTTGTTGTTAGGGTTGTTATTGCCAACTAAAAACTAAATATTTTCTCTTAATATCAAACATTTCTGCTTTCCCAATCCCCTTCATCATGGTTCACTAAGAAAAAAATATTATTATATATTATTTTCTTTAAGCCCATGGTCCAGCCTGCTAGTTCATGGGTCCCACATGTATAGGGTCGAGTCTTTATTTTTTAAGCCTGCATTCTTTATGGGCTGGATTGGACCACTCCATAAAATCTATAACCCACATGATCCACCCTGTGGGCCGACCCACCCCACCCCATTAACACCTCTACCCTATGCCCAAAAGGTTAGAGGTTTGGGGATCAAAGATCCTAAAAAAACTAAAAAATAAAGTGGGGTGCACATGGAGTTAATGTTGAAAATTTCATGTGAAGTTCACATGAAACATGGAATCAGAAATGATAGTTTCACACAAGGTTCATACAAAATCACAAGAATAATTTTTTTTATGAAAGGTGCACATGGAGAGGTAGATTTTAATTTTCTCATAGGTGTTCACATGGAGGAGATAAAAATTTATTTCAAGTGAAAAAATATGTTTCAACTTGGAATTTTTTTACATGCGGACTATCTATCATTAATAATGTAGTTGGTAGAATGTTTTGTTTCACCATTATACTGAAAATCATTGAAACTCTCCCTAAAAATAGTGAAGTGTTACTCCACTTTATGGATATAGGGTGATTTCTTCAAGACACACAAATCATTGTGTTTATATTTTCTTTCCTTTTATATTTTTTATTTCTAATTTATGCAATGAATTGTATCAGAGCCTTGTTTAGGTTTGAAGGTTGGAAATTGTTCATGAACAATGAAAATAGATGGATGAAATGTGATGATAAATCATTTCAATGGAAAAAACTTTGGATTTTAGAAGATTTAGATTAAATACTATTTGTACCAAAAGAAAATGCACATACCACTAATTGGGAAAAAACATCAACAACTTGAGATATAGACAGGGCTTTGTTAGATTGAAATGCCATGGGAATTATATGACTAACATTGGTGAGAAAAGTTGCATCCAACATAAAGGTAGATACATCTATTGTGAGTGTCACAAACCAACCCAGACTACCCATGAACCAACACCTGAGTCAGTCTATTATAAGGCATAAAGGATGTTCCCAATCCTCATGAGTTGACAACTAGTGACTGAGGATCATGGACGCACCTTTGGGAATAGTTTTCCCAATAAAAAACTACTAAGGGTCTATCCCGAGAACCTAACATGGCTATGTTATAGATTGGCAAGTCAAGAAGCTAAGTAAATAGTTCGGGAACCAGGAATAAAACAAAATGTGATGTCCTTCGGGACACATTTATGATTTAATTTGAGCTTGGTTTATCTCTTCTGATGTTCTATAGGTTTTCAAGAGCTGGGGGTTTGAAATTTGATGTTTCAAGAAAAACATTTCAGACAAACGGTTTAGGAACATAGTTAGTACTAACCATGCAGTATGACATTGTAAATTACAAAGGTGGTTTGCACTATTTGTTAAATTGTGCAAGTCTTTAGAAAAGTCATGTGAGTGTCCGGAAGTTATCCAGGTGTTGTTCCACAGCTTGAGCAGGGTTTATTAAACTATGTGACTCTCCCCAGGTAAATATGCATGTAACGTCCTGGTTTTAACCAAGGTACAAACTGTTTAAATTTTTATCCAATTCCTTAAAGTGACCCCGGACACACGCGCATGCCGCCTGTTGTGGGTCCCGAGAAGTTATTAATTTATTTAAATGATTGCATGGATTTTATATAAAATAATACGTCACACCCTAATGCAATGTTTCGGGTTAAAAATAATTAAAAGGATTAAAGAGGAATATAAATAATTTTAATGAAGTTAAAATAAATTAAAAAGGAATAAAAATAAATAATAAAATAAAAGCGATTGGAGAAAAGTAAAAATAATTAAAAAGGGATTAACCCATTTTATAATTATTTTTCCTTTCACCCTCCCTTTTTATTTTTATTATTCGATTTTATTTTATTTTATCTTTTTTACCCTTATTTATTTATTTCTTTTTTTCTCTCATCTCTTCTCTCTATATCCCCTCTTATGCGTCATGCCCCCTCCTCTCTAGGTGGTGCGCCACCCCCTCCTCCTCCTTTATATCACTATTGCACCTTAGATTCTTCTCCATTTCCAACCCCGTCAGAAGTGTAGTGAATATCTTGGTAAGTCTAATCATTCTCACCAAGAATCATTGAGTTTCATCCACTCTCCCTCACACAATATTCTGAAAAATGTTTTACCCAAAATTGGGATTTTTCCTAAATACTCTGATTTCATTCATTTTTGGTCAAATAAAAGGTTGTCACGGTACCTGGGATATACTAAGACTACGAGGTATGGTGCCTTTGATCTTTCCTATAATTTCATCACTTTATTTAAATCGTACTTTTGTGCCACTTGTTGGTGCCTACCGACGAAGCCTAAATAACGTGTTTAGTTTTATTAAATTGTTTCTCCTAGATCTTTTGAATCTTTCTTAAGGAAAAACCCTTCCTAGGTTGTTGTCATGATATTAGATACCTCTTTGGGTGTTCTGACCTAGTTTTACTATTTGAATTTAGCCTTGAACCATTAGTTTATCATTATGTGTGTGCGTGTGATGACATGGGTTGAGGTTTTAAATTGATTAAATTATTTAAGATGAATCTTAAACCATGTATTTGGTTTTCCTTTAATTTTTTTATGCCTAAAGAATTTTTGTTATAAGTCTTTCCATGTCTTGATAAGTAATAAATGCAGTACCTTTTCTTACACTGATAAAGTGACACTTTTTTTTAATATTGTGCTATTATTATTAGCTGTGACTATTGGCTAAAATGAATAGTAAACATGCAATTAAATTGGTTAATTAAATAGTGTCAATCATAAATTCTTGCTGTATTATATATATATATATGCTTTCCTTGCTGTTTTAAATATATTGAGCTGAGGAGAGAACATGGGTTCCATATTAAGGACCTGCATTTAGACTCTCCGTACTCGATGGGTTACCATACTATGTACCGGGACAGTGATATTTTAGGCTCGTCAGACAAGGGATTTCCCTGGGATTTTTCTATACTGTTGGGTGATACCAGTTTCCTAAGGGGAAACTGAGGAAAAATCCATTGAAAAATTGGATATTCCCAGCCTCGACTGATACTCGATCCCTTATGTGCGATACCTGGGATGGACTCATAGTAACCATACCATGAGTGATACTTGGAATCCTATGATGATTGACTTGGATGGGCTCATGGAATTGGATTTAATTGATTGGATGCTCTAAATCTAACCTTCAGGGATAGGCTTAGACTCCACCTCTTAATTTGTAATATTTAATATGAATGTTTGAGATGTTTTATTTATACTATATAGAGTTTTCTTCATGCTTTGTGATACCTCTATTGTGCCTTTAGTGAGCCTAGTTTGACATATGGATTAGACCCCAAGACAATGCACAAGCTTGGGGGGTATGCCCTTTTTGGTGTATTGTTTTATTTAGGCCTTCTTATATATATATATATATATATATATATATATATCTTTCTTCTTTACTAGGTATTCTTTCAGACTCCCAGAATAGGCTGAAGCAGGTGGTTTGGAATGAGTGTCCACTTAGGAACTTGAACTAAGTTAAAGTCTTTTTCAATTATTTAAATGCTTACATTTAATATATATGGCACACTACTATTTGTTTAAAGAATGAAATGGAAAGGTCTAGACACCGTGGGTGCTGGACCACTAAGAGTATATCTCACACCCTACTCGAGCGCTGTTTTGTACTCGAGTAGACTTTATGTTCATAGGTATGGATATAGGGAAGCATGCCGCTATTGATGCTTGATTGATTTACTATTTTGGATAGAGCTTGGGGGTAGAGGAATGAGCCTATGCTCGAGATGTCATGTGGAAGTTTTTGGTCTTTTGATAGTTTTTTTAGCATACAGTCTATGATTATACCCTGTACCCCTACAGTTTTATACTATTTACATTTGGCATCATACATTGAAATCATCTTAGTATTGATATGATTATTCAACTTCCACAATTTATTTATTTTTTGGGTCATTTATCTGCTTCTGTCTATTTGATTTTCTATATTTCTTCCTCTACTTGTTCAAATATTCTCTTCTGCCATGAAATACCTTTTCCTATGAGGGCATAGTCTCCCCACAGACTTACCCAAGGCCCTCACTGCTAGTCGGAAGACTCTGGTGTTTGTGGAGATTCACTTTAGGTATTTTGGACCACTATATCAAGGACCGTTTTAGAGGAACTTGGGGTGGGACGCTATAGTGAACCTCGATTTTCAAAGGACAAAGGCCACTACATGATTGGCGCAAAGTTTGTTAAACCATGCACCCAGATCTGAACCTCTCAAAATTGGAAATTTACCATGATTCCCTTGGTCATTTTTAAGTATAATTGACAAATTCCTTATTATGAGGATGATCAAAGATAAATTTATAAACCCAAAATATAGAATAATGCCTCACCTTGTGGTCACTCTCAAGGAAGAAGTGTCAAATGCCTTAGTGGTATTTCTGAAAATCTTTTTGTATTTTTAAATTTTTAAAAAATCAAACCAAAATAGTAAAAACACTAATGAAAATTACAATAGGAATGATGAAACACTGATAGAACAAAATACAAACAGAGGAAACCAAAAGGAAGAGAAGGGAGTCAGCAAGAATAAGGCCACATCCTGGTTGATCCACTCTTGGATACTTTTCATAGATCTTCTAAAGAAGACCAATAACACTCAAACCCACTCAATGGATGACCAATGATTCAAATAAAACACCTATACAACCTAAAGAGTGAACACATGGGCACATAAGTTATTTATTGCTTGAGCATTCCTCTATATTGCAAAGTGAATCACTCAACAGACCCTTTCTTGCTAAGAAATATCACAAGCGAGAGTGATCCTACTGAGATCGTCAAATCACACAACCAAAATCAGAAACTCAGTCGAGAATATGAGAGAGAAAAAGGAAAAGGAATGAGCCAAAAGAGTAGAGAATCATTCATTTTCAAGAGTGTGCTCTCCCACACCCCAAATCACATTCACAGTCTGCTAGGATGAATAAGAAGTGATGATCGTTATGAATCACAGATCTCCATGCAACGTCAAGTATCACTTCCTGAATCAAGCCCCGTAATTTAGTTTCCCATTTCTGGAGATTCGAGATCACAACACAAAATGATATGGAATGAACACATCATAGTTGGATTTACAAAATAAGAACACAACATTGATAATTACAAAAATAGAAAAACATGAAATAAAATGAAAATAAGAAAGAAGAAGAGAACTATTCCCATATCTAGGAATTGAGACGATTCCCGTGTCCAAGAGGTTTCAGAACACAGAAAAAGAGTGATCCTATTATTCAGAAAACAAAAAAACATAAAATGGTGAAAAAATTTTCCAACAGGTTGTAAATACTACATGGAATTCCTTTATGTGTGCATCACCAGCCTTCAGTGAACTTCAAGTGAGTGCAACAAGCCTCTTAAGATGAACCGCACCTCTCCTTGCATAAGTGATGAAATTCCCCAAGCTTAGCTTCACCTTCCGCCCATAATCATCTCCCAAATCAGCCATAAAAAATAGAAGGAATGAAAATTTGAAATGTTTCGAAATAAAGATAATAATAATATTTTTTTTATCGCTCAGACATCAACATCTGAGCATTTTTCTACTTTGTTAAAAAAATGTATATATAAATATAAATATATATTAAATATATCACTTAATTATATTATTATTATATATATATGAAAATGTATATTTTATATTTTAATAAATTATATTATGGTAATTATTATAAAAGGGAAACAAAAACATTTGTAAAAATATATACATATATATAAATACATATACCTTTACATATAATAATAATAATAATAATAATAATAATAATTAACTATATAAACATGTATATAAACTTATTAATATATATATATATATATAATATTTATTATTATTATTATTTTAATTATATTTATTATATTTATTTACTATTATATTCATTTCATTTTTTTTCCTTCTGATAATTTTTTTTATTTTTTTTATTCATTTCTTCTTCTTATTTTCCCTCTATCACACAGTTCATCAATTCTCCACAGTGGGGGGGGGGGGGGGGGGCTTGCTTGGCTTCTTCAAGAAGCCTCTCTAGGGCGGCCTCAGTTCTCTTCTTAAATCAAAAGCTCTGGTATGGGAAATTCACCAACAGTAGTGGTGAGGTTAAATTTCATCCTTAGATTTAGTGGCATGCAATTCTTTAACCATGATAGTGCTTAGATCATTCAGCATCTCGAACTTCAGATCTGCAACAGGTGGTGGGGCTCGACAAGGTTCGATTAGCATCGATGAGGGGTGTGTGCAGTGTCTTGGTTCTTCAATAGGTGGTCTCCAATAGTGGGGAGGTACGACATTGGGTTCAACCTTATGATGACATTAGTTTTCTTTCCTCGTGATGGCAGTCTATATTTATGCAAGCGTCGACCTAAGGCTTCCTTCAAATTATGGTCTCAACGTATTATTTATTCAACATCAGTGTTGTCCTCTTAAAACACAAAAGATTCATACTTCATCTAGCATAACTCAGCAGGGGTTCAAATGGTAGAGGTGGCATCTTGGGTCACATTTTCGGTTTCTAGATCTGGTGTTTTAGGGTTTGTAGAGCTTCAAATTTGGGTTCTTCGCATTACCAAAAAACCAACTTTATCCAGTGCTACTCTTTATTAGCGTTTTTTAGCACTGATATATGGTATATTTTAAAAAGTTATTTATCATTAAAAATCATATATTAATATATAAATATATTTATATTGATATAGATATAATATATTTTATAAAATATGATTTATATAAGGCTAAATATACATTTAAACTTAATATATAAGATATTTAGTGAAACATTGATTATAAAATAATTAAAAATATAGTATTAATTAATAATTTTCTAATTATTATTGAGTAATAGTAATTTAATAACATTTTGAAGATAAAAAAAATAAAAAAATTAATAAACGGTCTAAGATGAGTTGAAAACGTGACTTGAACTTCAAACGACCATAAATTTTGATTTGGGTGTCCGTTTGAGCTCTACCACATATCAAATCGAAGCCTGTGAATAGATCTATATCCTGATGACCTTAGGGAACCCCTAATCATATTTTTTGGGAAAAAATGGCCCAAAAATTATCCAAAATTAATTATTATTTGGGGAATCCTAATTTTTTAACATTCAATTATCTTTCAACTACTTTTATGTAGGTATTATTGTTTATTATCGGGGATTATATTCATATTGATATTATGGTTTTGAAGTTTTATCATTTTTCATATTGTAATATTATTTATAATCAAATATATATAAAAATATATATATTTTGTATATATTCACACATAAAAATTTAATTTTATAAATAAATATGTAAACATATTTACATATTAAATATATTTCTATATATATAAACCTTATCTAAATAAAAAATAATATCCATTTTATTTAAAATAAAAATGTATGAGTATTTATATACCTATACAATTAAAGTATATATAATGTTTATATATATATAAATATATTTTTGTCTGTGTATTAAGAAAATGCTATATATTTATCTATATATTCTAATATATGTATATAAATATTAATATATAATATATGTAAATAAATATAAATATGTATAATTATATTTATAGACGTACACATATATATAAATAAATATATGTATGTATGTATGTATTTATAAACACACACATACACACAAAAAACATATTTTATATGTGTATTTTAATATGTATATATATATATAAATAAATGAATAAAAAATGTAACAAAAAATATATAAATATATAGAAATGTCATAAATACAAAAAATAATAATATAAGGAGTGGAAAAGGAACAGATGTATGAGGGGGAGGTCTAGGTTTGAAACTCGGCAAGGCAAGGGCATGTAGGCATGCGAAGTAGCTTATTAGCGCTATTAGGGTGTGGGGGGGGGGGTCCACCCTATGATTTGCATAATATTTTTTTCTTTTTGTAAAATTAATTTTTTGAATTTTATGAGTGATAAAAAAAGTACCGATAAAGGTCCTTTTTTATTAGTGTGGATAAAAGACCCCTTTTATCAGTGATTTTTTTAGCGCTCATAAAAGAGGCATTTATCACCATTTTTTTAGCACAGATAAAGGGGACCCCACCTTTAATAGTGTTGAGGACAACAATGTTTTTTGGTGTTATTAAAGCTCTTTTTCTCACTGTTAAAGGGATGATATGTAGTTGTATTGGTTTTGGGTGTACAGGGTGACCACGATGGTGGTTCTATGATACTGTTACCAGTGGAGGAAGAGGTTGGTAGTGGTAGAGAGAACAATAGGTGGGTGCTGCCATTGGGATGGTGGAAGGATTGGCGATGGATGAAGAGTGCAATGGAAGTAGTTTGGCAGTGGATTGGGGGATGACCTAGCAGAAGTACCATTGGAGTCTGGAAGAAGAATCGTTGGGTTCTGTCATTGGATGTGGAGATGGTTAGGGCCAGCAGTAGCAAGAGGAGCTACCACTAGGTATAGGCTGGCAGTAGTATCACTCTGACGGTAAAACCTCTCTTTCAATAGTGGATGGATACCAGGGGTAATATGATCTAAAAATAAATAGAGGAATGCATTTTTTATAGAAGTAAAAATAAATAAATATAAATAGTTAACAACTAATCATTTACACAAAAAAATGAGTAAATTAATTTATTTAAATTAAAAACATTAAAAGTTATTTATTTTCAAAAAAAATTAAAATGAAGTAAATAAAATAGATAATGAAATTAAAAACTTGAGTACATAAATTAAATAAATATAATTCAAACCAAATTACATTATTTAATTACAAAAATAATAAAAAGAAACTATTTATTTAATAATTGAATTTAAATTAAAGAATTTCATTCAATAAAAATCATTATTAAAAGTGATCCATAAAAAATTAAAATAATAATAAATGAATGAATTTAAATAATGGAAATTAAAAACTAAAATTTTAACAAAAACACTAAAATAAAAAATAAAATTTAAAACAGAATTAATTAATTAATTTTAAAATTATTCAAAATGACTAAAATAAACAATAAAATACAATCTTTAACAAAAATCATAGTTTCACTAATTTAATACAAAAAATAAAACAATTTATAATTAGTAAACAAAATAAACCATTTTAATAATAAAAGTAAATTAATTATAATAAATGATGTGGAAAAGTGTGTTAAAAAATAGTCACATAAAACTACCCCCACACTTAAATAATTGTTTGTCCTCAAACAATTGTATGCTTTTTGTATTTTTAAAATAGAAGAATTGATTTTTCACATTCAGTTCAAAATGAATCATGTCAAGATTTTTAATTACAGAGGAAACAAATTCTGATCAGGCTTTTCAAAGAATGCTCATAAGAGGTCCTGCCAAAATTTTAATACCCACTAGGAATTAAGGGAGCACATATTCATTCACTATTAAAAATGTAATGCCTCCTATATAAAGTCACCTACTAACCTACTTCAATTAAAGTCCAAATTCCATTTCTAAGAGTGATGACAGGTTATATATAAGTGTAAATAAAATTTTAAGAAAATGTACCTTCATTTTTTACTTTCTCCTAGGTTAAAAAAACCAAAGAGTTCATTTTTTTTATCACCTTATTGATACAAATCAAATGATTTTCATACAAGTAAATTTTCCCCTTATTCATATAGGTTCAAAATTACTCTCACCTTAATGGAATCATTTTTGACTACGAGGTACTTTATTATTATTATTTTTCTTTTTTTTTTGGAATTTTACACTTCCATGTATGTGAAGAGAACTATGAAAATCACTTATTTGATATATACAGAGGGTTTAAACACACACCCAATACCTAGAGTCTCATATGTTCTCTGTTGGATCCCATTTTCCCATTTCAATATAGTTTCAAAGGACTTCTATGATTATCATTTAAGTTGGCTCCCTAAGGTGATAAATTTTCAAAAGGTGAGTACCCTAGGTTCTAGTTCAAATTTCCAGTTTCCTAAAGTTATGATGATAATTCCACAAATATATATCCTATATCACTCCCATTCTATGTTCCTAAATGTAATATCCATAGAAATAATCTATAAAAATAATCAATAATCACACATCCTTAATAATTTTAGAATTAGTGTATCCCTCAACAACCAACACATAATTATCCACTTGGTAGAAGAGAATTTATGTCCAAAGAGAAGCCCAAGGAATCTCAGGTTATAAAAGAATTTGAAAATTTTGACCTTTTTTTGAAAAAAAATCAAGGGGTTTTGATTTTTCTAGAATTTAAGAAAAATATAACACAAAAACCCTTTCTCCCCCACACTTAAAATTCAACAATGTCCCCATTGTTTAATCTCAGAGTGGGAGACAAAGAAAAAATAGTTTTATTCAAAAAGATGCAAAAATATATCACAAAAAAAGTGTTGTGTTGTGGGGTGATAGGGAAGTTTAAAGAAAAATTATTTGTCACACAAAAATTAGTAAAATAAAAAAACATATACAAGTGACCCATACTAGCACCACCAGAATATCAAACAAAAAATGTTTTTTTTGAAATGTTCATGCTTTTAATTTTTATAAACGGAAAAAAAATTGTTCAATTCAATTCAAATAGAATCATAATAGGTAATGAATCAGTATAAAACAACATTTTGAATACAAAGTATTGATATGGGGTGATATCCATATTTTGATATGAAGTTAAACTTAATTTTTTAACTCTCTAGATTCCAGTAAGCTAAGCATGAAATTTAAGAAGATAGATTCAAATTTTGAAAAAAATAAAATAAAGAGGAATTCCCCCACACATAGAAATATATAGTAGAAAATTAATTAAAATAAAAAAAATTAAAATTAACAACTCCCTGATGTAGAAGTTTATCATTTTTAAATTCATCCAAATGAAGCCTCCCTATTATCATTGAAAATATTTCTTTGGCTTCTCTATTCAAGTCCCTACAGGTGTAAACATATTAACATTATGCTTTAATATTTAAATATAAAAGTGAAATGTAACCAAAGTTTGAGTAAGAAAGTGTTGATACTATAAAATTTAGTGTGGTGTTCCATTTGTCCTTAACTGTCAGAATTATTTGGCCACATTTCTTTATATTTATACTAGGTGATTGTTAATAGTTATGCACCTTTTGGATGCACTACCTAATTATTTCCTAAAAGAAAAAATAAAAAATTTAAAACAATAAATAAGAAAATAAATTAGTAAAAAAATAATATAATATTGGGATAACTCTCCAAGGGGTTCTGTATTTTGATTATCCACAACTGGACATTGAGTGAGTCATCCCCAGTCAGATGGTGGTTGTGGTTTCTTGTTCAAGAACCCCTATGGGCTATTAATTCCAACTTTAGAGTTTTTCCATTTTTGTAGTACCACATGTATAGATTCCTTCAATACCCCTCCTTTTCATTGTATCTTCTTTGGATTAATGGATAGGGAAACATAATATAAGGGGTACTTCCCATCTCCTTCAGTTTGAGGTTGATGGTACATGAATTGTAATGTTATAATTCTAGGAAGAGATATTTCTTATAATTCAACTTGAACAAGGAATCCTTAATTTAAAAATAAAAGTGTATCATCACCCTCTTCTAACCCTGTACACAGCTCTAGAAACTCCTCTTCAAAATTAGCTCCCAAACTAATATTTTTATCCAAAATTGGGATTTCCATTAATTCCTCATCAGTTCCAACTTCAAGTTATTATTGAATCCCTAGGAAATCAAAAAAGTTATCTTTATCTTCAATACCTACAATGAGGGCGACAAAATTTAAATCATATTTAATGTAATCAAAGTAAAATATAAATACAAATTCTTCCATGAAATTGTCAACTACCTAAATTAGCATTGTTTGTTCCTCAACCTGATTTAACAGTGGTCCTAGGAGAATTTCTAGGGTAGGAGGGGGGGTAGTCAACCTCCTTTAACCTCTCTTCAAAACACATTAACTTATTTTTTGTATCTTCCATGTAAAAGAAGAGGATGTCTTGTGTTGGATCGACCTGTTGAATCACTGAAAAATCATTTGACAAGTAAAAACAATCAAAATAATTAATATGAATATTAAGAAAATAATTATCATCAAAAATTTTTCCAGCATCTTGAATTTCTGCATGTTTAATATCCTTCTAGCCCTTGAAACAATCTCCTGGAGATGATTCTTCAATTTTTAGCCCTGAATGTAGGGGCATATCAAGATCACAAATAGATATCTCAAACTTCTTCTTTATTCTATTTCTTTTTTATTTCCTTCTCATTTGTTTTCTATAAAGTTTAGATTTAGTGGGTTTCTAAAGTATTTCCTCATCTTCTTGGTAGTATTTGGTCATATCCATAACTTTCTACATTATTTGCATGATTTCATGAGAATAATTTGTTTCATCATCAGTAAGGTATTGATGTTAAATTTATTGTAACCAAAATTTAAATAAAATAACAACCTGCTCACGTTTTTGAATTAGATCAAATATTGGAAATGAATAAGAAACCTTAGAGTTCATCATTGTTATGTTTTTTTAGTATTTTTTTTTGTTTTGAAAAAAAGTAGAAAATTTGGAAAAAACCACATAGGAAAATGTTTCTTCCCCGAAAAAGATGCCAAAATTTGATGGCATACTTATCATGAGGATGGTCAAAGATACATTTATAAACTCAAAATATACTAGAGTGGATAGCCTTAAGGTTTATCTTGAGGAAGCAATGTCGAATGACCTAGTGGTATTTCTGATTTTTTTTATATTTTTAGATTTTAAAAATAGGAAACCAAAACATAAAAAACATTTATAAAAATAATAATGGGAATGATGAAACAATGATAAAATATAAGACAAATAGAGAAAACCGAATAGAAGATAAGAGATTCAACAAGAATAAGGTTTGATCCAGGTTGATCCACTCTTGGCCACCCTTCAAATATCTTCTTAAGAAGACTAACAACACTTATACCCACTCAATTCATGGACGAAGATGAGTATAACATACCTCACTCACCTAAATAGTGAACACACAAACACAAAATTTCTTCAGTGCTAAAACCTTCCTCTAGATTGAAAAGCGAATCACTCAACATACTTATTCTCACTATGAAATCTCACAAGTGAGAGTGATCCTGATGAGATCATCAAATCACACAACCGAACTGAGATTCTTTATATGGACACAACCTTAAAACATTACATAATATTGAATTTTAGTCAAGAGATTAATTTATTTCACATTTATGATCTTTTTAGGTTTATAGTTTTATAATATTAGGAAATAATACATTCATAACATACCACATTCATACAAAGAGGATACTACTAAAATAGTATCCATTTTTTCCCAAAATATAAAACATTAAAAATAAAACTTGATTTATTTGAAAAATATTCATAACATTCATCATGAATTACTTCTTTCTCTTACCCATCCTTATAACCTAGGAATGTTTTTTAAAATCTTGGGATGAGCACCAAAATCTCAGTAAGAGATATAAATAAGGAAATCGTTAATCAAGTGATAACATAAAAAACATTAAAACTCATTTCATAAAAAACTCATTAGCTTGCATAGAAACATAATGAAGTTTCCTTGGGACATAATTGCCATATCAATCTTACATTAACCCTTAAAAATGTAATAAAATTTTGGTCAACTTCCATCTCTAGAGTACCCAATGTATTAGAGATCTATAACGGTGCTCACCCGCCATATCTTTAGTTATAATGGGATCAACCCAACATATCTTGAGATATAATGAGAATTAACCCATAATATGTTGTGATATAATGGGATAAAACCAACATAAAAATTTTATAAGGATCATATCATGAAATAAATCACTTTATCACTCATTTAAACCCTTGATCAAACACATTAATATTTAAAAATACCATTTTTTTCATAAAAAATCACCTTTAAAATATAAAAACCGTGCCCATAATAATGAAATAATATTATTCAAAAATAACTATAAAACATATAAATGAAACATTATAGTAATTAAACATCTTAAAATAATAAGAAAATTCCCATGACATTAAAAAAAGAACAATCTTTTTGAATTTTGTAAAAGAGACATTTAAAAGGATTTTAAAAGGAAAGTACCTTACAAATACCATATCATTAAAGAAATAATTAATCAAATGAAAGGAATATTTATATTCACTATAAAACCACAAAATAAAAAATAATATAATAAAAATTCATTTTATAAATAATCATAGCATGACAAAATCAATTAAGTAGAAGGTTAACCCAAAGAATGAAAATTAGGTTAAGAGTTACCTTACCTCGAGTTTGACTTACCTTAAATATCTACAAAACTCCTGTATAATGGTTCAAAGAGTGTTATTAATATATTAAAGAACCATATATATATTTATAATACATTATATGATATTTTATAACATCTTTTCACCCATTTATTAATAATATTTTGTTATTTCCATTGTTTCGGGTGCGTTCTTTACATGGTTTCCATGGTCTGTTCGTTATAGATTTTCTTATCAAATGGAAGAGAAACTATATAAGTGGAATTAAATGGTATTTATATGTATCCATAACTTTAAATTATACCATATATCATTTTTTTTCAGATATGAGGATGATTCATTAGATAAAACATTAATGATATTCGTTTAGATCATTTTGGCGGTTCTTTGGTCATCACAAACTAGTTTTTTTATATAATTAATTATTATGAATATATGTTAATTCCAGAACATAAAATAGGTTATATAATAAATTTTGGGACCTATTTAAACCATTAAAGTTGTTTTATGACCATCCCATAAGGAATTAATGCAATTCGAAAACACATCGTCCACAATGTCGGTAAATCGACACATCACAGACGATGTTTTAATTTCTAGAATAAAAGGGAGAGGTGAAGAAGTATGATGATGGATTTTTCCATAAAAATGATAAAATTATAGTATATATAATATAATTTAGGTTCCATGCCTCTTGTATAAGGCGAGATGAAGAGAGTATAAGAAAAGAGGAATAATTTGAAAGACAATAAAATAAAAAGAGAGAAAATTTTTACCACTTGAATTATCCTCCTTGAGAACCTCCTTAAGGCCTTTGATTTTATCCTTTTGGTGAGACTAGGAGGTCTTGTACATGGGGAAGATCCTAGGGAATAGTATTGGGTATAATTTTTACAAGTATCAATGCTTGAGAGGTGTGAGGAAAAGAGGGGGTGAGGGGTGGTATTTATAGTGGAGGAGAGGTGGATTTTTCCATTATTTTATTATTTTACTCGAAACAAGCAATAATGTTGGTTAATGTGACTAAATAAATTAATTAGTGTATTTTATTTCTAGCTAAGGGTGATTACCTCATTAGAATATCATCCATGACTCAATAATTCATGTATTTAGCTTATTTCGTAAATTATCGTATTTCACTATTCACCAAAAATTCAATTATTTTAGAAAAATATCAAAAATTCACCCTAACTATTTCTCGATGCTTAAATTTTAAAATAAACTCAATTTTATAAAAATAGTTTTATAGATAAGAAAAATTTAATTTTTAATTAAAATCATAATTTATTCAAAAAATACCAGTTTTAAAACTATAACTGATTTTATGATAGTTTGCAAAATTAATTAATGTCTCATAAAATCTCTTATAATCATAAGAAAATAAAATATTAATTCATGAATCTATTTTATAAAAATAAATTTTCTTTTAAATCATTAAATTAATTATAAATTATTAATTAAATATTTTTTACTTACAAAAATTCCAACACTTTATTTATAATTTTCAAAAAAATTATTTACTTGTTTAATGATATAAATATATCATATTTTCACCTATAGGATGGCTAAAATTTATTTATACATTATTAGGTGAGGTTACTATTCTATTGTCTAGATTAATATTCCTAATGGTCATGTTACTATTCCTAAGGTCAAGTTACTCTTCCATTAGTATAAATTCCATAATTTCTATAACCGTAATTTATTTCGTTATAAATTTATAAAGAATTTGAATATTTAATTATAGAATGAAAATAAATTATTTTATAAGTACTTGGGTTTTAAATTCTCCCCACCTTCTATAAATTTTATCCTCGCAATTTTTAATCACTTATTAAACTAGCGAGGATACATTTCTCTCATAGAATTTTCAGATTCCTATGTTTCTTCTTCAACCATGTGGTTTCTCTACAAAACCTTAACCTGGTGAATTACCTTATTCCATAATAATCGCTCTCTATGATCAAGAATCTAAACAAGCTTCTTTTCATAAGAAATGTTCTCTTCTAACTGAACCAATTATGGGCTCAAAACATGAGATGGATTTGGTACATACTTTCTCAACATCGAAATATGAAAAACATTGTATACCTGAGATAAAATCAGAGGCAACGCTGCTCGATTGGAAACTTTTATAAATTTCTCTAGGATTTCAAAAGGTTCTCTGAATTGTGGAATTATCTTTCCTTTCTTACCAAAACTCATAACACTTTTCCAAGGAGATATTTTAAGGAAAACATGATCATCTACCTCGAATGAAAGGTATTTCCTCCTGTTATCTGCATAAATTTTCTACCTTCTCTGAGATATCCTCATGTGTTGTTGAATCATCTTCACTTTCTTAGATACTTCCTCTAGTAATTATTGTCCCATAAACTTCCTTTCACCGACTTCATCCCACAATGTTGGAGTTTGACACCACTTCCCATATAATTCCTCAAAAGGTTCCATATGTTTACTGAAATGAAAATTGTTATTATAAGAAAAATCAACTAAAGAAATATGTTGATCCCAACTTCCCTAATAATCTATTGAACAAGATCGAAGCATATCCTCTAATCTATGAATTGTTCACTCAGTCTTCCAATCAAATTGAGTATGAAAGGCTGTGCTAAAATTTAACTATGTTCCCAATAACTTCTAAATGATTTTCCAAAAGTTAAAAGTGAACCTTAGATATTGGAAAAATACAATGGATAGAGGAAATCCATGTAACCTAAAAATATATTTGAGGTATATTTGAGAAAGATGATCCAAAGACATAGTATCTCGAATAGGAAGGAATTGTGTAGATTTAGTCAGTCGGTCAACAATAACCCAAATCACATTGTTACCTTGAGAATTCTTTAGTAGTCCCACCACAAAGTCCATGGATATATTTTCATATTTCCACTATGGAACTGGAAAAGGTTAAAGCATCCTCTTAGGTAACTTCCACTCTACTTTAACCTATTGACAAGTCAAAAATTTTAGAGTAAAATAAGCAATATCTGTTTTCATTCCATCCCACCAGTAATACTCTCAAAGGTATTTGTAGATTTTTGTGCTGCTAGGATGAACTGAAAACAAAGAACTATAAGATTCACATAGCAATTATTTCTTCAAATGAGAATGACAAGGAACACATATTCTCTTCCCAAACCTAAAAAATCAATCTTTATTAATGTTAAACTTAGGATAATTACCCTTTTCAACCAATTATACATTTTTTTGCAACTCATAGTATTCATTCTGATCATGCTTTATTCTGTCTGACAGAGATAACTACACTGAAACCTAAAAAAATAAAGGAATTTCCTATACCAATAACTTACAAACCAAAATATATAAAATCATTAACCAAGGGGTCATGTTTCAAAAATAACATGGTTAATACAGCATTAATTTTCCAACTCAAAGCATCAACCACTTTGATTTCTTTTTTAGGATGGAAATGAATCATGCAATCATAATCCTTGATTAGTTCTAGCTATCTTATCTGTCTCATTTTCAATTTATTCTAAGTTAATATATACTTCAGACTTTTATGGTTAGTATATATTTCAAATTTTACTCCATATAAATGATGCCTCAAAATTTTTAATGCAAAAATAACAGAAACTAATTCCAAATCATTTGTAGGGTAATTTAACTCATGAGGTGTCAACTAACATGAAGCATAAGCAATTACTTGATCATTATACATTAGGACACAACCAAGTCATTTCAATGAAGCATCACTATAGATGAAAAATTTACCATTTTTGGTAGGTAGGGTTAGAACTAGAGCATTCACCAATCTTATTTTCAATTCCTGAAAAAAAACATCACATTATTTTTTCTAGATGAACTTAACACCTTTTCGAGTTAACTTAGTTAGTGGGATAGATAAACATGAAAAGTTTTCAACAAAACTCTAGTAATAGACTTCCAAACCAAGGAAAATATGAATATATATTATATTTTTGGGTCTTGTATATTCATCAAAAACTTTTTTAGAAGGATCAATAGTTATACTCTCTTTAGAAACAATGTAACCAAAGAAAGAATTTTTTTTGCAACCAAAATTCACACTTGATGAATTTTCCATATAGTTTCTTTTCTTTTAAGGATTGAAAACTATCCCTTAGATGTATTTCATGCTCCTATTTAATTTTAGAATATACTAGAATATCATCAATAAACACAACCACAAACATATCTAATAACTCCTGAAATATTCTATTTGTAAGATACATGAGTACAAAAAGTGCATTAGTTAACCCAAATAAAATAACTAAAAATTAATAATTCCCATATCTAGTACAAAATGTAGTCTTCAGAATGTCTTCTTATTTTACTTTCAACTGATGTTACCCCAACCTCAGGTCAACCTTTGAGAAATACTATGATACCTAAAGCTGATAAAAAAATCATTGATATGAGGCAACAAATACTTTTTATTAATAGTAATTGTATTCAAGGCTCTATAATCAATGAAAAGTCTCATTGAACCATCTTTGTTTTTAACAAACAAGACAGGAGCACCCCATGGTGATGTGTTAGGTGAGATGAATCCTTTATCTAATAATTCTTACAACTATTTTTTCAAATCTAAAAGTTCCATTTTATCCATTCGATAAGGGGGTTTAGAAATTGGATTATAATCAAGAACCAAGTCAATAGTAAACTCAACCTCTCGATTAGGAAAAAAACTAGGAAAATCATCAATAAAAAAATCAAGATACTCATTTACCACTGTCACATCGTTAATCTGAACAGTTCCTTTATTTTCAACAATATGTGAAAGATAAATTTTATTTTCATATTTTAATAATTTATTGGCTTCCTAATATTTTATCAATGGTATGGGTTCATTATTGTACAAAAACTAAAACTATTTATGAAAAACAAATTCTTTAGCTATATAATCAATCTTATCATGATAAACAAAAATCCAGTCTATACCTAGAATAACATCAAACTCTAATAGAGGCAATACAACAAGGTTTGTGGGTAAAATATTTCCATATAAAAAGATAGGTAGATTCTTATAATTTATTTTTGCCTCAATATTTCCTCCAGGTGTTTTTACCATGAGTTCTAGCTTTATTTATTGAGGTGGAATTTCCAATTTAGTATAAAATTTATTATAAATAAAGGAATGAGTAAAACCTAAATCAGAAAACACATTTGAATATTCAGTAAAAATAATAAATATACCTAATAATAGTTCGTTTGATGGATCTACATATGATGAAGTAGTTGTAAAAGATTTTTCACACCCTTATGCTCCAATTTTACTGATTTCCTACCTGAGTGACTAGATTTTGAAACACATTAGAAAAATAACCCAATTCCTTACAGTTAAAGAATCTCACCATAGAATTCTCATTGTTTTTATGATCATTTTACTTTCACTCATGAGATATATGCCCAAACTTTCCACATCAGTAGTATTTCCTAGAATTTACAAAACATTATTCAGGATGATTTTAACATACTTTTCACAAGAAGGGAATTTTATTTTCTTACCTCCATATTTTATTGGCAAATTATTCCCCAAATCTTGTCAACCTGACCGCTTCTTATTCTTTTCATTACAAGGAACATAAGTATCAGCAGAATCTATCTCAAATTTTTCAGCACAATGAACAAGTTTCCCATACCTTTTAAACTCTTGTGAAGCCAAATCTCTCCGTAAAAATGGTTTTAAACTAGAGTAAAATCTATTAATCTTACTATTAAATTCCTGAGTAAAATCTGGTACATACCTGGCCAGTCTCATAAAATTGGCTGCATAGTCTACCACAAAATCATTATCTTTCTTCTTTATTTCCAAGAATTTTTTCTCCATTCTGAGTCAAATATTTTTCGGAAAACATTTTCCAGAAAAATACTATTAAAATCATCCCATTACAAAGTATCAAGATCATATTTTTCTCTGGTATTATCAACCATAGAACACCATCGATCAACTTCACCTTCAAAATGATAAATGTCTAGGGTTACCTTTTAGTGTTCTGAACATCCCATGAAATCAAATATCTTTGTTATTGCATTGATCTATCCTTCGATTATCACTGTATATATAGTTCCACTAAAAGTATGAGGATGTTGTCTCATAAAATTCTCCAAAAAAGACATGTTTCTTCATGGTAGATCATGTTACTCTCTACCATGGATGCCACCACCAATTATCACCTAAGTCAACTGAGCAATTACGGTCACAAACTGATTGGTTCAAATTCCCAGCATTCCAGGCTATAGATTCATACAGATATCAGCCTCTCCGTACCTTCATATTTCAGCTTCCCTATTTCTTTTGCGGAAAAAAATAATGAAAAGACATATCTTAGTTGAATTAACATGATAATATTCAATTTCTATATCATTTCTAATTAACCATAAAGTAAAAATCATTTATATAATTTTATTAACATAATCCTAACCTCTAAGGTTATCTAAACCATCCTCTAATACCAATTATAAGGAACCATCCTTAGAACATTACATAATCTTGAATTTTAGTCAAGTTTTTACTTTATTTCACATCGAGGATCTTTTCAGGTTTAGAGTTTTATAATATTATGACATAATACATACATAACATACCATATTCATACAAATATGATACTACTAAAACAAAATCCATTTTTTCCCAAAATATAAAACATTAAAAATAAAACATGATTTTTTTGATAAATATTCATAACATTCATCATGAATTAATTATTTCTATTACCCATACTTATAACCTGTGAAAAGATTTTAAAATATTGGGATGAACACAAAAATCTCAGTAATGGATATAAAGATGGAAATCATTAATCAAGTGATAACATAAAAACCATTAAAACCCATTGCATAAAAAACTCATTAGCTTTCATAGAAACAAAATAAAGTTTCCTTAGTTCATATTTAACATATTAATCTTACATTAATCCTTAAAAATGGAATAACCTTTTGGTCAAATTCCATCTCCAGAGTACCCATTGCATTGAAGAGCTATAATTAGGCTCACCCGTCATATCTTAAGCTATAATGGGCTCAACCCCACATATCTTGAGATATAATGGGGATCAACCCATAATATCTTGAGATATAATGTGATAAAACCAACACAAACAATTCTTAAGGATCATATCATTAAATAGAACACTTGATCACTCATTTAAACCCTTGAGAAAAAACATTCATATTTCAAAATACCCTTTTTTTTCCGTAAAAAACCACCTTTAAAATATAAATACCGTGCACATATAATAAAATAATATTATTAAAAAATAACTATAAAAAAATATAAATGAAACATTATAGTAATAAAATATCTTAAAATCATAATAAAATGCTCACGATATTAAAAAAAGAACAATCTTTTTGAATTTCATAAAAGATACATTTAAAAGGAATTTAAAAGGAAATTCCCTTTCAAATACCATATCATTGAAGTAAGAATTAATAAAATTAAAGGAATATGTATATTCACTGTAAATACACATAATAAAACATAATATAATCAAAATTAATTTTACAAAAAATGATAGCATGACAAAATCTTTGAAGTAGAAGGTTAACCCAAATAATGGAAATTCAGTTAAGAATTCCCTTACCCCAGGTTTGTCTTAATTTAAACATGTAAAAACCTCTTGTATAATGACTAAATAGTTTTATTAATATATTAAAGAACCATATTAATATTTGGAATACATTATAATATATTTTATAACATATTTTCACCCATTTATTAATAATATTTTGTTATTTCTATTGTTTCAGGTGCGTTCTTTACAAGGTTTCCATGGTCGATTCGTTATAGATTTTCTTATTTAATGGAAGAGAAACTCCAGAAGTGGAATTAAATGGTATTTAAATGTTTTTATAACTTTAAAATATATCATATATAATTTTTTTAGATATGTGGTTGATTCATATGATAAAACATTAATGATATTTTTTTAGATCATTTTGGTGATTCTTTGATCATCATGAACTAGTTTATTTATATAATTCAATATTATGAATAGATGTTAATTATAAAACATAAAAGAGGTTATATAATACACTTTAAAACCTATTTGAACCATTAAAATGGTTTTATTTCCATCCATGAAGAAAGTAACAGAAATTAAAAACATATCATCCACGATGTCGGTAAATCGAAATATCAGGGACGTTGTTTTTATTTATAGAATAAAAGGGAGAGGGGAAGAGGTATGATGGTAAATTTTTCCATAAACATGATAAAATTACATTATATATAATATATTTGAGTTTCTATTCCACTTGGATAACTTTAGGTGAAGATATTATAAGAAAAAAAGAAGAATTTAAAAGAAAATAAAAGAAAAAGAAAGATGATTTTACCTCTTGAATTATCCTCCTTAAGAAGCTCCTTAAGGCCTTTGTTTTTGGCCTTTTGGTGAGACCAGAAGGTCTTGGACATGGGGAGGATCCTAGGGAATATTATTGGGCATAATTTGGATAAGTCTAAAATCTTGATATGTGTAAGGAGAGGAGGGGGTGAGGGGTGGTGTTTATAGTGCAGGAGAGGAGAGTTTTTCCGTTATTTTAATCATTATTTTATTATTTTTCTCACAACAAGAAATAGTGTTAGTTCATATGAATAAATATAGTAATTAGTGCTTGTTATTTCTAACCAAGGGTTCTTACCTCACTAGATAATCATCTACAACTCAATAATTCATGTATTTAGCTTATTTCATAAATTATTATATTTCATTATTCACCAAAAATTCAAGTATTTTGAGAAAAACATCAAAAATTCACCCTAAACATTTTTTTACATTTATAATTCAATAATAAACTCCTTTTTATGAATATAATTTTCTGAATATGAGAAATTTAATTTTTAATTAAAATCAGAATTTATTTGAAAAATACCAGTTTTTAAACTATAACTGATTTTATAACAGTTTGAAAAATTAATTAAGGTCTCATAAAATTGTTTTATAATCATAATAAAATTAAATATTAATTAATTAATCTATTTTATGAAAATATATTTTCTAATAAATCATTAAATTAATTATAAAATTGTAATTACATATTTATTACTTACAAAAATTCCAACACTTTATTTATAAATTTCAGAAAAATTATTTACTTGTTCAATGATATAAATATATCATATTTTCACATATGGGATAACTAAATTTTATTTATAAATTTTTAGGTGAGGTTACTATTCTATTGTCCAGATTACTATTCATAATAGTCATGTTACTATTTCCAAGTTCACGTTACTATTCCATCAGTATTAATTCCTTAATTTATATAAATTCCATTTATTTCATTATACATTTATAAAGAATTTGACTATTTAATTCTAGAATGAAAATAAATTATTTTATAATTACCTAGGTTTTCATAATATTCATCAAGAAAATGAGAGAGGAAGGGGAAAAGGAATGAGTTAAAAGAGTAGCGAATCGTTCCTATGTAAGAGTGTGCTCTCACACACCCCAAATCACATTCATAGTTTGATAAGGTGAATAAAAAGTGACAATCATCATGAAGGATGGATCTATGGGCATCGTAAAATTTTAATTTCTAAATAAATACATATGATTTAGTTCCCCATTTCTGGAGATTTAAGATCACAACACAAAATATGGAGGAATGAACACATCACAATTGAATTTACAAAATTAGAACACCACACCAATAATTACAAAAATAGAAAAACATGAAATAAAATGCATAACAGGAAGAAGAAGAGCATGATTATCATCTACAAGAACTGAGATGATTCCTCTTTTTGGGAGGTTTTAGAACATATAGGAGGAGTGATCCTCTTATTCAGAAAACGAAAAAAATAGAAAATAGTGAAAAAAATTCATAATAGACAATTAATACTGCATGGAATGACTTCATGTGCATGTCACCAGCCATTGGTGAGCTCCAAGTGAGTGTAGTAAGCCTCTTGAAATGACCCATGCCTCCCTTCACATAAGAGATGTAATGCCCTATGATTAGCTTCACCTTTCGCCCAAAATTAGCTCCAAACTCTGTAAAAAAAAAAAGAAGGAATAGGAATTTGAAGCATTTTGAAATAATAATAATAATAATAATTTTTTTGTGTGGCTAGAACGTCAAAATAAGAGCCTTTTTTACTTTTTTATATCAATATATATATATATATTAAATATATTACTTAATAATTCATGTATATATATATTAAATATATTACAGGGTGGCCACAATAGTAGTTATATGGTGCTGCTACCGGTGGAGGGTGCTATCGATAGAGGAAGAGGTTAGCGGTGGTAGGGAGAACATTAAATAGGTGCTGTATATAGAATAGTGTAATAGAAATGAAAATAATAATAAATTAATTAATTAAAGGAATGGAAATGAAAAACTAAATTTTGAACAAAAACACCAAAATAAAAAATAAATGTTAAAACAGAATTAATTAATTAATTTAAATTTATTCAAAATGACTAAAATAAATAATAAAATACAAAATCTAACAAAAAATAACTTTTTTACTAATTTAATACTAAAAATAAAACAATTTATAATCAATAAACAAAATACACAATTTTAATAATAAAAGGACAATTTATATAATAAATGAAGTGGAAAAGTGTGTTAAAAAACAACCACATCACTAATCCTCTCATAATATCTCTTAGGTTCAACCAAAACTCTCCCCAATGATCTAGAGAGTTCTATTCTTGAATTCATGGCAATTTACCACTGTTCTTGGTTAATCTCTTCATGGTATGTTCTGTTTTTTATCAGATATCCTTTCCTCTTTCAAGATCTCTCCTTGATCACTTTCCCCCTTATTTCTTTTGAACTCAATTAGACTATGATTCATAGAATTCAAGGTTATGATTGGGAATTGATGATATTTCTTATGAATATATAATTTTTAGGACTAGATCTCATAACTTCCTATCTTTTTTATTGATGGTGATTGGTTTTCCTCTGTTGTCAAGGTAGGTGTCTCTATACAAAAGTTCTAACTCATTAATTACTTGACATTCTTATAAATTCCTCCGGTTTTGTCTATGAAATTGATTTATTTAATATCAAAGATGAATTGTTTTATGAAATTAATATTGGTTGGCATGAAAATGGGTGTTTTAAATGGGTTTTAATTTTAAAAATTATTTATTCACTTTATGTGTTTGATGAAATTCCTCGAAGATGATTTTGAATCTAAAATGTATTTTCAAGCATGGGAGTGATGATGCTTTGATGTGAAAATGTTTTATAAATTATGATCATGGTTTATTTAATTTTTTTGGAAAACATAGCACATTGGGAACCTTGGGTGCATCGGGTTATTGACTTATGAAAACCTTAGTGAGTGTGGAACTACTAGGGGTTATTATTGTAATATTTACAGACTGTGGTAGGACTCGATATCTGTATGATTCATGGTATTCCTACCTTAGTGTTCCTTCACATGTATGAGTACGTATTCCAATAATCTAGATCCCACTTATGCTTGGCTTTATACATGATGTTATTGTTTCATATTAATTGCTCACATGTTTATTATATGGTATTTCCATATATAATTATGATTATTCCCTTTATATTTTATTTCATGTACTTATCATATTATTGGTTTATATGAATATAAAATTATTTAATGTAAACTAATGGATGTTTTTCAAAATGGTTTTCATTCAAAATTGTTTTATAAACCGGGTTTTCTTTAAAGAAAGAAAAAATAGTTACATGAAGATAAAATTTGCATAGGTTCATGGTGGTATCCTACTGGGTGTTTTCCTCACACATTTCATATGCCTTTTAGAGTATGAATATTTTTTATAGGAAAAATGTAAAGGGAAGGGTGTAATATAGTTCATCGGCTTATCTTGGTCGTTGTTTCCCTCTTAGTGTAATGGGTTGGCGGTGATTCTTGGTCACATGAAGATAGGGATTTGTTCCAGTTTTGTTAGGCTTTATAGTTTAGCCTTTTTGTCTTTTCCTTGTATGTATCATGGATGTGTACTTTTCTTCTATATTTTATTCTATTTATTTATCTCATTTTAGTTACTCATGAGACATGTTTTAGTTTTTTTATTGAACTTCACCTTATGGAAGGTCATCTTAAGAGACATGTCATGTGGAACTGGGTTGGTTCATTAAAAATGATATCAAAACCAATACCCAAACATAATTGTGACGATGCTACCTATTTTTGGTTCAGGGTATATGATATACATGAGTTCGGAACATCACAATTCAGGTAGTAAGTGCATAAGGGTTCCTGGTCAGCTCACTTTCATGTTTAAAATCGAGTTACCATGGGTGGTTAAGGTTTTTCATCAATATTGAGCTTGGTTTTCGAGGTTATTTAAATGAAATTGATTTAGAGTTTCTTTATATGATTTTGTTCTTTTCTAGAGTTTTTGTCTCTCATTCATTGAGTCTATGTTTGATTTTAAATTATTATTATTTAAAGGGATTTAATACAGATTCTTGAATTCTTCATTTGATCCAGAGATTTTATATTAAGATGATTGGATGCTATATTTTGTGTTTATGAAAAAATTCCTCATATAAGAGATCTTCCAAATATAGTTGGGGAAGCTATGATCCTTTAGTATATCCTTCATTACTAGAAGATTTTGTCTATAAAATTCAGACTCTAGGGAAAGAGGGTATTGGAAACTAAGGACGAGCGGAGGATCATGGATCAAAATTTTCCAAGAAGAATTCACCTAACTTTTTTGGAGACAAGGGTGTAACACCATAATATTTTAAACAAATAAAATTATGTTTGACAGCGTACACAACACACAACACTGAGGTTAAACAATCCACAAGATATAATTATTTAAATATGACTGTTATAACCTAGCCATCGAATTGGTGGGAATGAGTATTGTTAACCAAATTAGAAAATAAATTTAGAGGACCTAATTAATACAAATGTGTTGATTAATTATTAGTAAATAAGTACTCAATTTTCAGTAAAGTTATTTTATGCTTCAGAAATATATTTTCTTCAAAAATAATTTTTATTTCTTTTTGTGATAAAATATTATAATTAATTTATGTAACTTATATAAATTTTATTTTATAAAAATAATATCATTTTTCAAATTAGAAAATAAAAATTAGATTAGGGTGAAATTTTTGGACTTTTCTGAAACGATTGATTTTCCAGTGAATAGTGAAAAATACTGGTTTTTATTAAAAACTGTATTTTTACTTCAAAAATTTACAAATTTATATATTTTTTTTAAATGATTTCAAAAAAAAATATTTATATTATATTATTAATAATCCAATTAAGTTCATTGGAATATATTTCATGATTGAATTCGATATAAAAACATTTTTATACAAAAAAGCATTTTTTTTCCTGAAAAACCATTTTCACCATGTTTGATTTTAAATTAATTACTGCCACATAAATAAATTAAATCTTAAAAAATGGTTTAAATATTTTTAATCATGAGATATAAATTGTATAAATAGGCCCATTTTATTTTTGGTCATTATGAATAGTAACCATAGTAAATAATTGTCACAATAGTAAAGGTAAATTGGGTAATTAAGGTTAAAAATAATATGATATGGACTATAAAATGACCCTAAAACTTTCCAAAATTTTATTGGAAGAAATAATTTGGTCCATAATCATCCAATATTTGAATATATGATATTTTTTTCCATTTTTCTGTGATTTTGAACTTTATATTATTTTATTTAAAGAAAAGTAAAAAATGTCATTCTCTTTGTTTTATTATCTTTAAATTTTTTATGTAAAGATAAAAAAGGCTGTGTTTGGTTCTAAATATTTATTTGAAATATAAATAATTTTTATAATTTTAATTTATTTATAATTTTTAGTGATGAAATAATTACCCTATATTCTTACATAACACTTACAAAATATTTATTCAATTAGTAGAAAAATAAAATAAATGATTTTAAAATTATTAAAAATGATATAATTTGAATTAGTTAATGTTTCCCATGAATTTTATAGATCTATACGATATTTTATGGAAGTTTTAAAGGATTAAATTCAAATTCTCCCTTTGTCTTGATGTATTTAAAGTCATATTAAATGAATAATATCAAAAATGACATTAATAATATTTTATAATAAATAATATTTTTTAAATGATTTAAAATTCATAAAAATATTACATTCATCAAAATTAATGGTATATGGTTGATAACATCATTCATGATATATTTATGGGTTATTTTTCTTTTTATGGAAACATTATTAACCCTTAAATGGTAGAGAATTTTAATATTGTAGTAATTATCAAAAGGGTTAACGAAGGGTTAAAACTAAATGATAATGGTGAAAACATAACAAAAAAATTATTCAAATTTTATTGTACGAGATTAATTTAACTCATATTAATATTATCTTAAAATTATATCAATTTGGAAGTATTTGTCGATGAAAAATAATTTATATTAATTTAACACTTTAAGAAACTACAAGAATACCCCTCCCCTCATTTATAAAAGGATACCCCTTCCCTCTTTTATTTTCACCACATTGAGAAACATATATTGACCAATACCTATCAATATATATTTTAAAAATCCATATACACATTATATAGGTTCTTATATTCTCAAAATACCATTCCTAGGTTCCATAAGAAAAGATCTAATGAAGGTCTCCCAAAGAAGAGGTAATAGTCATACCCAACCTATTTCAATTTATTTCTTCTTCTACCTTCTATAAATCTATGGTATACATCACAAAATAATAAATTTAGTATCCTTAATATACTTAAATGTTTTTATTTTTATTAAACCACTATTATAAACCCTATTTTCCATCAAATGAGAAATGAAAGTATTGCTCGTGCGTACATACGACTTACCACATATACCTAGCGATAAAATTCATTTTTCTTCACCATATTTTATGGATGGGTATTAGTATGAGTTTAATTTTTATATATAATATTTATGACATAATTATGATTCTATAATTTTAATATCATATCTACCTTTTTACCTTCTAATCCTTTGGAAAATGATATTGTTGCTCGTGCGTACGTGTGGACTACCAGCTCCACAAAGTGACGTGATTAGTTTTTCATTTCCATTTTATATGGATAGTAATAAGGATAAATTTAATGAATTTATATGATAAATATATTATATAATAATTATTTTTTAAGGGTTAATTATTATTTATCATTCTTTTATTCCATCTGTTGAAAAATGAAAACAACATTCATGCATTATGACCCACTGTCTCCAAAAGCAGTGTAATTAATTTTTCTATCTATAGCTTTTATATATGAATCTAAATATGTATATAATGAATATATATTATATTTATATCATGATTAAAATTCTGGACATGTTGGAATCATGATTAAAGTTGTAACAACCCATAATTCTATAAATGGAAATCCCCTTCTTATAATTATGTCATATAGTATGCATCACATAAAATCACAAAGAGAACACAACACAAAATTTAAAAATGAAGAATAAATTAAATAGATGTATTTCTATAAATTAAAGAACCTATACCAATGGAATAGTAACTTGACCTTTGGAATAGTAATGTGACCATTAGGAATAGTAATCCGGCTAATAGAATAGTAACTTCATCTATAAAAGTATAACTAAAATTTAGGAATCTTATAAATGATAATATGATATAGTTATATCATAGTATAAGTAAATAAATGTTTTAAAAATTATTAATTAAGTGTTGGTATTTTTATAAAACATAAATGTTTATTTTAATTTAAAATAAACTTTATTTTCATAAAATAGATTCATAAATTAATTTTTTTTCTTATTATTATAAGATAATTTTACGAGACCTTAAGTAATTTTTCAAAGTGTTATAAAATCAATTATAATTTTAAAATTAGTATTTTTCAAGTAATTGATGATTTCATTTAAAAATTAAATTTCTCATATTTATAAAATTAATTTTATAAAATGGAGTTCATTTTTTAATTATGCACATCAAAAAATGGTTAGGGTGATTTTTTGGTATTTTTCTAAAATAGTTGATTTTTGGTGAATATTAAAATACGACAATTTACGATAAAAGCTAAATACATGAATTTTTGAGTCATTAGTTTAAGCCCAAAATATCAACTCTCCTTAATTATTTTATTATATTTAGTGATAAGTTTCAAACTATTCATATTCTTGAGACAAAATAACAAACTAATGAATAAAATAATGTGAAAAAACCCCTCTCCTCCCTTACAAATACCACCCATCACCACCTATTCTTATCACACCACAAAGCCTTTAATATTGTCAAATATCTTACCAATAATATTTCCAAGCCCCTCCCACACGTTTAGGATCCCATAGTCTCATCAAAAAACCAAACCCTTTTCTCTAAGGAGGTTCTCAAGGAGGATAAAATCAAGAGGTAAAATCATCTTTCTTTTTCTTTTAATTTCTTTTCAATTTAATTTCTTTTATTATCCTATCCTCACCTACACTTATCCAAGTGGCATGATAAATATAGTATATTTTATATAGTGTAATTTTATTATGTTAATGGAATAATTCATCTTCAAATATCTTCCCTTTTCCTTTTATTATAAAAATGATAATATCATCTGTGGTGTGTCGATTTACCGCCACCATGAACGATGCATTTTCATTTTTCACAATCGGCTTCAAAATTGATCATAAAATAATTATTATAGTCAAATAAGATTTTATTATACATATTATAAGTTATATAATGTTCTATAATCAATATATAAACATGATATTAAATAAAAAGATATGAGTTCGTGATGGTTGTAAAATCCTCCTAATAAATTAAATCATTTTCATTAACTATTTATCTATTGATTCATACTCATAACATATAACCAAATGATATATAATATAATTTAATATTATTTGAGTTCATTAATAGTATATATTGTCAATTTTGGAAAATTATCCTCATTTTACATGAACTTCCATACATGTATACAAGTGAACCGATCATGAAAACCAAGAAAATGCACACTCTCAAAATGATGAAATTTAACTCTCTAACACGTCATAATGACCATAAATAAACTTAAAAATTTTTAATAAATCAAATACATGTACCATAGGTTCTGTATTTTTTAATTAATGAATCTAATTTTATTATCCAGGACATTAAAGTGAAAAAATCATTCAGACATAAGGTAAGGGGAATTATTGAACCCAACTCGATTTCTTTGGGTTTTTCTTCTTTCACTCCATTTTTAGTATGGATGTTCCTTTAATGTTACTTAAATATAATTTATTTTTTCTCCATTTTATTTTTTGGGATATACATTTTCCAATATGTTTTTATGACAAATGCATACATTTGTTTTTCCAAAATAACTCTTCTAAAAATACATCTTTTACTTCTCTCGATATTGTTTATTCTTAACTCAATATTGATGATTCTTATACTAAGTATGTTATTCAATTTTTATTTTAGGAACTCTAAGTTTTATCCATGAATGTATGATTTATTAAATTCTCATGAAACCCATTTTATTTTTCATGCATTATTTTATGGAAAAGATTGTTATACATTCTATGTGGCATGCATGATTATGTAAATGTTATGATGTGATGGGTGCGCCCAGAATTATATAGTTCTTTAATGTATTGGGTAATGTGATGTATCTCATGATATGGTGTGCAATATATGTGAACATTATGCTATATTTTTTTTACAATGATGATTTTCTGATGATGCACATATGTTATGCATGAACATGATGCTAGATTTGTTCAAAACTATGTGTGGTAGTTGACCATTAAGACATGATGTTTCATTTTTATGAATTTCCACATTCCATGAATTCCTCTAATGTTCCTATCATGATTATGATTTTATGATGATGATTATTCTCACCCTTGTTATATTGATTTATGTCTTTATCTAAACCTTTAGATCCTGGTTTTATGGCACTATTATGTTATTTATCTTTAAAATGATGTAATAGTCATGTAAGAAAAAATAGGGTTTCTATAGCTGGTATCGAATCATGGTTTAGTTAATTTGGGAATTATGATTAGATAATATTAATAAAAACTCTTAATATAAGGCTAAGTATATGTAGGCACTCAAGAATATTAGTTTTATAAAAATTCTAAACACAAGGATCCCAAAAGATATGCATTTAGAGTTAATTTTACAAATGAATAAATTATTTATTCACGGATTATTGAATTATGTATTGTTCAAAGCTTTTTTATTTTAGAAAATGGTGGAAATTAGGAGAAACCAGGACAAAATTTTGTGTGAGGAACAATGCATCTATTGCTTGAACAACATCCCCAATGCCTTGGGAGGTTGAGTTCAAAATTTCATGGAAATACTTACCGAGATGTCTTAGGTTATGAACAATAAATTGAATAATGTATAACATTCTCCTTCCCCTAAGAGGGAGAAAATAGATATTGAGTCTTTTATATGGGAATGAAAACCGAAATTTAATGAATCTTATGATTCACTAGTCACAGAATAATGTGTCAACTCAATGGATAAGATCTTTTTTGTGCTTCACTATTTTGAGATGGAGAAGGTGACTCTAGAATTTTATCGTTTATATGGAGAGTCCGATCAATGGTGGATGTTGATTAAAAACATTAAAATGAAGGATGAAATTGAAGAAATGGAGTGGGAAGACTTTAAGAAAATATTTCTTAGCAAGTATTTCCCTTGAACTCTTCATACAAAGATGAAGAGAGAATTCATAGAGCTAAATAAAAATTAAGGTGAATATTTCAAGAACTATAAAGAAAATTTCACTAGGCTTACCAGGTATGATTTGGGTTTTGTTATCAACAATGATAATAAGATAGATATACTCTTTAGTGGTTTAAAACTACACCTTTGAAAGGCTCTATCAATTCAAGACTTTGGGAGTTATGAAGAAGTTGTTAGACGTGATCTCAAAGTGGAGATGGTATTTGGAGAATGGACCCATGGATATGGAGATAATAAATGAAAGATGGAGTTTCAAGACTTGGTATATAATAAAAAATGTGGAAAGAAATATCAACCACTCACATGTAAAAAATATGGGAATAAGCATCATAGGAATTTCCTTAAAGGGATGGAGAAATTATTCAAGTGTGGGAGAGAAGGCCACCAAGCTCATGAATGTTGAAGAGACATGAGGAAGTTGGATAACATGGTGGAAAAAAGGAGAGAACCACCTATGGTTCAATGCTTCAACTGTAGGGAGCAAGGGAACTACGAGATCCTGTGCACTAAACCTAAAGCCCTTGAGGGTAATCAGTATCAACAACTACCAAAGCCAAATGAGAAAGGGAAATAGTATTCCATCACCACTGCTGAGGTGGAGCCTGATAATGATGTGGTAACAATTATATAGGTTATTGATTCAAGAATAACTAATTTACTATTTGATTCCAGTTCTATGTATTATTTTATATATTTCAAGTTTAATAGAATAATTCAAGCACCACCTCAAAATATGGAGGTTGAGTTATCTGTGAGAAAAAAATGGAGAAATTTTTTAATCCAAATTACATAACTCATCCTTAGTTAATTTTTGTGGAGTAAACCTCATAGAAAATTTTGTATTACTTTATTTGGTGGAATTTTATGCTATATTGGGCATGGATTGACTGTATTTATACAAAGACAATATCAACTTTTGGGAAAGGGAGATCACTATTCAAATCCGAAGGAATCCTCCAATTCTATTCAAGTGTAAGGAGTAGGATTAATCTTCTTTGGAGTCATCATCTCAAGGGTGGATATTATTACCTCATGAGAAAGCATATCTAACTTAAATGATTGAGATAAAGTAGAGAATCATGCTCGAATACATTCCCATTGTGAGAGACTACACTAATGTGTTCCTTAAATAATTTCCTAGTCTTCCTACTGATAAAGAGGTTTAGTTCTCAATTGAACTTATTCCTAGATCTCTGCCTATATCAAATACACCTTATAGAATTAACACCATTGAGTTGGAGGAACAGAAGAAGTAGTTACAAGAGAATCTAGACAAGGGTTTTATATGCTAGAGTGCTTCACCATAGGGTGCACCTGTCCTCTTTATCAAGAATACAAATAGATCAATGATCCTATACATTGATTATCACGTGCTCAAAAAAATCATGATAAAGAACAAGTATCCTCTTCCATGGATAGATTAATTGTTCGATCAACTATGTAGGGATAATTATTTCTCTAAGGCGGACCTTTTATCAGGATATCACCAATTAAAGGTGAGGAAGGAAGATATTCCAAAGACTTCCTTTCAAACAAGGTATGGACACTATGAGTTCATAGTGATGCCTTTAGAATTCACTAATTCTCTAGAAATATTCACGAACTTAATGAATAGAGTCTTTAGAGATTACCTTGATTTTTTGGAAGTATTTATAGATGATATTCTAATATACTCCAAGAGAAAGGGGGAACATGAGGATCATTTGAATACTATGATAAAGACTTTGTGAAGGGATAAAATTTATGAAAAGTACATTAAATATGAGTTCTAGATAGAGGAATTATCATTATTGGGGTATGTTATCACCAAAAAAGGAATATCTATGGACCCATCCAAGACAAAGGAAATTGAAGAGTGGCCTAGACCAACATCTATAATGGAGATCCATATTTTCCTTGGTCTAGATGGGCATTAACAATGATTTGTGAAGAACTTATCATGATTTTCAAACCCAATAACCAAGATGAATCAGAAAAGAGAAAAGTTTACCTAGACTAGTGAATATAAAGACTGCTTCAATGAGTTAAAAAAGAGGCTTATCACCTATAAAGACCTTGAAACCAATTACCAAATCTAGTGGATTACATTATTACATTGTCCTAGATAAAATACAAAAATCTCAAATGACTAATCAATTTATTAGTTTTGGAAGCTATAATACATACATGAACTTTACATTACAAGAAATTCCATTTGAAACACCCATATACTCCTATATTATTCCTACAAGTCATTCATAATATAGATCTTTGAATCCTAGGTAAAAATAAAACATAATAAAGGGGTGAACTTAGATACTTAGTAAGGGTAATCAATATAGTGGAAACATAAATAATAAGGAATGGTGAATAACTAAAATAACACATTCTATCAAAACATAATCTTTAGCATAATATGGTAGAAATAAAAGCAGAATAAATAATGCCATATAAATAATCACATGAAACTTAACCATGTATATTATAATAGTAAAATAATCACATTATTTATTAATTAATAATATCATAATTAGGGAATTCATAATACCGAACATCTGAAACATATCATCAAGGCCTTGACCAAGACATTTGAAAATAAATGGTTAAGGCCTTAGCCAAAATCCATTACTATTTTGTCTAATGAGACCTACTGATGCATCAAGGGGATATAGTGGGCCCCAAAAATCACTTTATAAGTACAATTAATTCCTAATATGAATGGGGTTAAACATAAACATAATATACATATGGAAATTAAATAACTTCCCCCAATCTGTGAACATAATCACTAACCATTACAAATAGAATTGTGAATGGTATCAAGATAACACATCCATAGTAAAACTAATCATAAACCATTTAATAAAATACGGTAGATGATAATCTTAAGAGATCAATCTAAATAAAGAATAAAATTCAATATAGGTTTTGAAATAAATGAAAATACTCTAATAAAATCATTGAGTAATTCTTGAGAGAAATACCCTTTTTTACTTTGAAAAGAAGAGTTCTTTTGAAAAAAATCATTTGTATTTGTCATAATTATTTGTATAAAACCAGAAATGAATAAATATAGTTTTTCATGAAAAAATTAGTTATTTTAGAAAAATAATAGTGTCTTAAAACATATTATGTATGGTACTTGAAAATGAGAAATAAGTCAAGGTGTTCTCTTTAATCGGGCTTGCGTATCGGGAAGAATTGAGAAGGGAACCATGTAAAACATGTATTTCTTATAAAAGAAAAATTAACTAATATGGATACATGAGTTTGGAAATTATACAGATAATTTATAAGAATTATATAAAAATAATTAATAATTACATAGATTTATTGAGGAAGAAGCATAACTCGAATTAAAATGGAGGTTCGGGAAGAAACCCATACCCTATGTCCGAAAGTGTTCTGCACTTGTACTTAACATCCTAAATAATAAAATAAAATTAATTAATTAAAAAATAAAGAACCTTTTATATATTAATTTGATTAATTATAGTTTTATTAAGTTCATTTATGTCCTTTTTGATGAGTTATAGATTTTAATTTCATTGTTCCAGAGCATTCATTTTCTTGGTTTTCATGATCGGTTCTATTGTTTGTAAGTAATTAAGTTCATGTAAAGTGAGAATAATTCTCCAGAGTTGGAGTTATGTGTTACTAATGAGAATATATAATTTTTAATGGTATTATATATTATTTTTTTCAGATATTAGGGTGATTCATTAGATATAACTTTAATGATTATCATTTATACCATTTTGGCGTTTTTTCGATCATCATGAAATAGTTTTGTCTTATTAATTAATATCATGTGTATATAATGGTTCTAGAATATTAAATAGACTGTAATATATATATATATATTATAATTCTTTTAACAATAGTTTTTTTATGACAATCCTTGAATGTGTTAATGTAAAATGAAAATACATCGTCTATGATATCGGTAAATTGACACATCACGGGTGATGTTTTCATTTATAGAATAAAAGAGATAGAGAGATAAAGGAGTTTGATGATGGATATTCCATTAACATGATATAATTCTAGTATATAAATTATACTAGAGATATCTCGTATCTTTGGATAGGGAAGGTGAGGGAAGTATAAGAAAATAAAATAAATTGAAAGAAGATAAAAGAAAAGAAAGAGGATTTTTACCTCTTGAGTTCTCCTCCTTGAGAACCCCCTTAAGGGGATCAATTTTGGTATTTTTTTGAGACCAAAGGATCCTAGATGTGGGGGAGGATATTAGGAGGAGTATTAGGTAGAAATTTTACAATAATAAAAGTTTGGAAGGTATGAGGAGAAAGGGTGGTGAGGGGTGGTATTTATAGTAGGGGAGAGGGGTGTTTTTTAAATATTTTATTCATTTGTTTATTATTTTGGCTCAATAAAATGAATATTTTGAGAATTATAAAAAAATATATTAAAATAATTAAAGATTTTTTGATATTATGGGATTACATAATCCATAAATAACCCATGACTCAATAATTTTTGTATTTAACATTTATCGTAAATTATCGTATTTTACTATTCACCAAAAAATTCAAGTATTTTATAAAAATCCCAAAAATTAAACCTAACCATTTTTTGACATGTAGAATTCCAAAATGAACTCCATTTTATGAAAATAATTTTCTAAATTTGATCAATTTAATTTTTAATTAAATTCATCATTTACTCAAAAAATACAGATTTTAAAATTATAACTGTTTTTACAACACTTTGAAAAATTAACTAAGGTCTCATAAAATTATCTTAAAATAATAAGAAAAAAATATTAATTTATGAATAAAATTTATGAAAATAAATTTTCTTTTAAATAATTTATTAATTATAAAATTTTAATTAAATATTTATGATATACAAAAATACCAACACTTAATTAATAATTTTTAAAACATTAATTTAATTATACTAGGATATAATTATATCATAATTTAATTTATAAGAAGCCTAAATTTTATTTACAATTTTATGGGTGAGGTTACTATTCATTTGACTGGTTTACTATTCATAAGGGTCATATTACTATTCATAAGGTTAAGTTACTATTTCATAAGTATAGGTTCCTTAAATTCTAAAAATACCTCTTATTTAATTTATTATTCATTTATAAAGTTTGTATTGAATTCTATAAGTGATTTTATATGATTTATACTATAAGAAATAACTATAATAATGGAAATTTCATTGATAGAATTATGGGTCATTACATTCTCCCCTCCTATAAAACATTTCTTCCTCAAAATTTCTAGATTGTCACCTCCTAAATATATCTGGGTAGTTCTTCATCATAAGTTCCTCAAGATCCCACCTTGCCTCTTTAATTTTATGATTTTTCCAAAGTAACTTTACCAGCTGAGTCATCTGATTCCTCAACACATGTTCTTTAGTGTCCAAAATCTGGATAAGCTCTTTATAGTAAGATAAATTTGGTTCTAAATCTATTCCTTTAGAAGTGAGGACATGCATTGGGTCTGGCTTGTACTTCCTTACTAAAGATATATGGAATATATTATGTACTTTATAAAGTCTAGGAGGAATTTCCAAATGATAATCCGTAGCTCCGATTCTATCTAGAATTTGGAAAGGACCAATATACCTGGGGATTAGTTTCCCAATATTCCTAAATATTATAACACCCTTCCATAGAGATAATTTCAATAAAACATGACCTACCACTTGAAATTACAAATCATTCCTTCAATTATCGATAAATCTCTTTTGCATACTTTGATCTTCTTTGATATGTGTTTGAATAGTATTTACCTTTTCTTTTGTTTCCTCCACAAGATCTGGGCCTGTAAGCTTCCTTACACCAATTTCATCCGAAAAATTTGGTGTACGAAATCTCTTTCCATATAATTATTTATTTGGTTCCATTTTAATACTATAATGGAAACTATTGTTGTAGGAAAATTCTACCAAAGTCAAATAATGATCCCACATACCTTTAAAGTTGAGTGAGCATGATCTCAACATTTCTTCTAATATTTGAATGGTCGTTCTAGACTACCCGTCAGTTTTAGGGTGATAAGTAGTACTCAAATAAAGCTCAGTATCTAAAGATTTCTTAAATTTTTTCTAGAATTTTGATTTAAATCATGTATCACAATTAGACACAATTGAAATGGGTGCTCCATAAAGTCTTACAACTTCATTAATATAGAGTCTTGCTGTAATGATCGAAACTTTTATCAATGGAATTTCTCCCTTCTTATAGTAATTTTATATAGTATAAATCACATAAAATCACTTAGATAGAATAATAAAAGATTTATAAATGAATAATTAATAAAATAAAAATTATTTATAGAAGTTAAGGAACATATACCAATGAAATAGTAACTTGACCTTAGGAATAGTAATATGGCCCTTCTAAATAGTAAACTGGCCAAATGAATAGTAACCTCACCCATTAAAGTATAAATACAATTGAGGCATCTTATAAGTTAAAATATGATATAATTATATCATAATATAAGTAAGTAAATATTTTAAAAATTATTAATTAAGTGTTGTAATTTTTATAAGTCGTAAATATTTAATTAAAATTTTATTATTAATTTAATAATTTTAAAAAAAATTTATTTTCATAAAATGTATTCATAAATTAATATTTTTATATATTATGATTTTAAGATAATTTTATGAGAGCTTAAGTAATTTTTCAAAGTGTTATAAAATCAGTTATAATTTTAAATTCTGTATTTTCTATGTAAATGATGATTGTAATTAAAAATTAAATTACTCATATTTAGATTTTTTTATAAAATGGAGTTTATTTTTTAATTCTAAACATTGAAAAATGGTTAGGGTTATTTTTTTATATTTTTCTAAAATACTGGAATTTTTGATGATAGTAAAATATGATAATTTACAATAAAAGCTAAATACATGAATTACAGAGTCATAAATGATGTAAGGATAATGTAATCCAAAAATCTAGAACTCTCATTCATTATTTTAATATATTTATAGATAATTATAAATCTATTCATAGTCTGGATCCAAAAATAATAAACTATTGAATATAATAATGAGAAAACACCCCTCTCCTCCACTATACATACCACCCCTCACACCCTCTTCTCCTCACACATATCAAGCTTTGAGACTTATCAAAATTATTCCCAAACATATCCCAATACCCTACCGCATGTCCAGGAGCTCTTGGTATCATCAAAATACCAAAAACCTTTCCTTAAGGAGGTTCTTAGGGAGGATAAATCCAGAGGTAAAATCCTCTTCCTTTTTCTTTTAATTTCTTTTCAATTTCATTTCTATTATTCTCTTCTCCTCACCTTATCTTATCCAAATGGAATGATAAACCCAATCTATTTGATATACTGGAATTATATTATGATAATGTAATATCTATCATGAAACTCCCCGACTATTTTATTCTAAAAATGAAATCATCGCCCATGAAGTGTCAATTTACCGACATCATGAGCGATGCACTTTAATTTTCCTTTAAATACTTAAATTATGTTAATGAAAAAATTATAATGGTTGATTAATATTGTAAAATTTATTTTACAACCCTATTTATGTTTTTTAACTAACTTATATACATAATACTAAATGATAAAACAAAACAAGTTCATTGTGATCAAAAAACTGTCAAAATTAACCTAAAACAACCATCATTAACTTTTAACTAATGATTAATCCTCATAATTTATAAAAAAATTCTTTATAATATTATTAAAACTTATGTAATATCATTAATATAATATAATAACAATTCTCAATATTTATCCTCTTTTTACACGAACTTCCATTCATGTATACAAGTGAACCAATCGTGAAAACAAAGAAAATGAACACTCACAAATGATGAAATTAAACTCTATAACTCATAAAAAAGACTATAAATGAACTTAATAAAAACATAATGAATCAAAATCATGCATAAAAAGTGTTTTATTTGTTAATTAATGAATATAATGTGATTATACAACATACTAAAGTAAATAAAGCATTCAGACATAAGGTAAGGGGAATTCTTGAACCCAACACTTTTTCTTTAGGTATTCCCTCTTTCACCCCATTTTTAGTATGTATATTCCTTAAATATATTTTTTTCATCATTATCTTACATTTTCTAGGATATTAATGTTTTCGACTTGAGTTTATAACAAACACAACGTTTTCAAAAAGAACTCTTATTTCAAAAAAACATACCTTTTACTTCTTGAGATTGTTTCCTCTTCACTCAAGGTTGATGATTCTTGTATAAAGTATGTTATTCCCTCTTTAATTTTAGAAACCAATTTTTATGAATGTATGATTTAAGAAATGAAACCCATTCATTTCCATGGGTTATTTTATGTTTAAGATTGATATACATTCTATGTGGCATGCATGATAATGTAAATGTTATGATGTGATTGGTGTGCCTAAAATTATATAGACAAATGTAAATGTTATTAGGTGATGAGTGTGCCTAGAATTATATAGAAAACCAATTCATTGGGTAATGTGATTTATCTCATGATAAAAGTTAAATATGCATGAACATGATGCTAGATTTTTTCATAACTATGTGTGGTAGTTTACCACTAAGACATGATGTTTCATTTTTATGCATTTCCATATTCCAAGCCTTTTCTAAATGCTTCCTCACATGATTATGATCCTATGATTATGTTATGATGATGATGATTAATCTCAACCCATGTTATATTGATTCATGTTCTTATCTATACTCTTACAGGGATTTTAGCTCACCCCATTATTTTATGTATATCCTCAGGTAACTACTTGTACTAAAGAGAATTAAAGGTCCAATAAGAAGCTAAGGAAGAAGGAATTAAAAAATGTTTATGTTTTATTTTGTAAATTTTATGTATGGTCCTAATTTTCCCAAGACACTAAACCTTTGGATCCTGGTCATGTAATTATTTTATGTTATTTATCATTAAAATGATGTAATAGTAATGTAAGAAAAAACATGGTCCCTATAGTTGGTATTAGATCACGGTTTAATTAATTTGTAAATTAAGATTAAAGAACCTTAGTGAAAACCCTTAGTATGAGACTAAGTATAAGTAAGCACCCAAGAAGATTTGTTTTAGAAAATTCTAAACATAGGGATCCCACAAGATATGTCTTTAGAATTAATTTCACAAAGGAATAAATTATTTATTGATGACTTAATGACTTATGTTTTTTCTAACATTTTCTATTTTAGAAAATGGTGGGAACCGAGAGAAACTCGACCAAAAACCCATGTGAGGGACAATGAAGCGATTTCCCAAACAATATCTCCAGTGCTTTGGGAGGTGGAGTTCAAAATTTCGTGGAAATTCTTACCTAGCTATCTCAAGTTATGAACAATAACCTGAATCATGTGAAACATACACTTTCACCTAAGAGGGAACAATTGGATATCATGTGTTTTATGCTGTAACGACCAATGACGTTTAGTTGATCTTTTGATACACTAATCACGGAATAGTGAGTCAACTCAATGGAGAAGATATTTTCCATGCTTCACTGTTCTGATATAGTGAAGGTGATTCTGGCCATTTATCATCTAGATGAAGAGGCCGAACAATGGTGGGTGTTGATTAATAACTCCAAGATGAAGGTAAAAATTGAAGATATTTAGTGGGAAGAATTTAAGATAATGTTTCTTAACAAGTATTTCCCTCAAAATCTTCATACAAATATGGAGAGAGAATTCATGGATATGAATCGAAAGGAAGGAGAATTTTTCATGACCTACGAAGAAAATTTCACAAGTATTTCAAGGTATTCTTTAGGTTTTTTTATCAACAATGATAGAAAAAATGATAGATTATTTAGTGGATTAAAACCACACCTTTGAAAGGCTATAAAAATTAGATACTTTTGGAGTTATTAAGAAGTTTTTTGATGTGCTCTCAAAGTGGAGATGATGTTTGGAGAATGGTACCATGGCTATGGTGATAAGAAACATAATATGAAGTTTCAAGTTGGAGGATCTAATGAGAACTGTGGAAATAAAAATCAACCACACACATTTCAAAAAATGTGGGAATAAGCATCATAGGAACTTCCTCAAAGGGATGGGGAAATTCTTCAAGTGTGGGAGAAAAGGCCACTAAGCTCATGAATGTCGAAAAGACATGAGGAAGCAGGACAATGTAGTGGAAGAGAGGAGAGCACCACCCATGGTCCAATTCTACAACTATAGAGAAAAAGGGAACTATACAAGCTAGTTCACTAAACCTCAAGTCCTAAAGGGTAATCAACATCATCATCCACAAAAGCCAAAGTAGTAAGGGAAGGCTTATGCCATCACTACTATGGAAGTGGAGAAAGAAATAAAGTCATACAAGGTACACTTAATATTCACTCAAGAATGGAAAAGTATTATTTGATTCTGGTTCTACACATTACTTTATATCTTGAAAGTTTTCTAGAACTATTGAATTGAAGTCCTGAAACCTTGAAGTAGAGATATCTATAAAAACACCAAGTGGTGAAATCATTTCAACCAAAGTGTTGGAATCTTCTTCTGTTGGCATATGTGGGAATATTCTTCCAGCGAATCTCATAATACTTCCCTGGGTGGAATTAGATGTTATAATGGAGATGGATTGGCTCTATTTATATAGAGCACACATCAAATGTTAGGAAAATAAAATATATTTTCATATTCTGAACCATGCCATGCTCCTCTACAAATGAAAGAAAGATCATGAATCTCCTTTGGAAAATCCTTCAACAGTGTGGGTGTTGATTAGCTATAAATAAAAATATATCTCTCAAATAGTTGAGTCAAAGGAAGGGATCAATCTAGGGGAAATGCCCATTATGAGGTAATATAGTGATGTATTTTCTAAAGAGTTACCCAGACTTCCCCCAGATCATGAGGTAGAGTTTTCAATAGAACTTATACCCAGAGCCACTCCTATCACAAAGTGTCCCTATAGGATGGATCCTATCGAACTAGAGGAGTTAAAGAATCTGATGTAAAAGCATTTGGAAAAAGGGTTCATACACCCTAGTGCATCACCTTGGGGTGTTCCGGTGCTCTTTGTCAAGAATAAGGATGGATCAATGCAGCTATGTATCGATTATCGTGAACTCAACAAGATCACCATAAAGAAAAAGTATCATCTTCTAAGGATTTATGACTCGTTCGATCAGTTGTGAGGAGATTAGTACTTCTCAAAGGTGGATCTTCATTCTAGATATCATTAGCTAAAGGTGAATAAGGAAGATATTCAGAAGAATGCCTTCCATATAATGTATGGGCACTATGAGTTTCTGGTAATGCCCTTCAGACTTACTAATACTGCTACAATATTCATGGATTATATGAATTGAGTCTTTATAAATTTCCTTGAAAAATTTGTGGTAGTATTTATCGGTGATATTCTCATCCACTCCAAGAGAAAGGAGGAACATGAAAAACATCTAAGGCTTGTGTTGGTGATATTATGGAAGAAGAAGTTGTATAACAAGTTCAGCAAGTGTGACTTTTGTATTAAGCAAGTCACATTCTTGAGACATGTGATCACAAGTGAGGGATGTTTTGTGGACCTTTAAAAAACAAAGGCAATTGAGGAATGGACCATACCCTCTAGTGTCACAAAAATCTACATTTTTCTCAGATTAGCTAGGTATTACCGACATTTTGTGAGAAATTTATCACAATTTTCAAGCTTGATAACTAAGTTAACAAGGAAAGGGGTAAAGTATGTATGGATGAAAAATGCGAGGAAAGATTTAAGGAGAAAAAGAAGAGTATGATCATTACACCTGTAATCACATTACCAAAAAGTGGAGAAAGTTTTGTGATATACAGTGATTATTCAAAGAAAGTCTTGGGTTGTGTACTTATGAAAAATGATAATGTGATAGCCTACGCCACACAATAGTTGAATACTCATGAGCAGAACTACCCAATGCATGATATGGAGTTAGAAGCTATGATTTTTTCCTTGAAAATCTTGCGACACTGCCTCTATGGTGAGAAGTGTGACATATATACCAATCATAAGATCTTAAAGTATATATTTACACAAAAGGATAGAAACATGCATAAAATTATATGGTTAGATCTAATTAAAGACTATGGTTTCTCTATTCACTATTATCCTGGAAAGAAAAATAAGGCAGCTGATGCTATTAGTAGACAAGAACCTACTACACTATCCATGTTGCTGATTGAGAAAGATCCTATCTTCATGGATATAAAAAGGATGAATTTGGAAATCATAATGGATTGGAATAAATCCTACCTTTCCCAAATGATTTCCAAAACATATATTAAAGAGAAGATTAAGGAGGCACAAAGAGATGATCCAAAGTTAAAAAATAAGGTGAATGAAGTAAAGTAAGGAAACTGTAAGATTTCCATATCAATGATGATGGTGTGATTCAGTTTGGAACAAGGCTCTAATGCCTTTATCACCTGGGATAAAGAAGAATATATTGGACAATGAACATAGTTCAACTTTATCTATCCATCCCGGGATTACCAAGATGTACCATGATCTTTGAGAACACTTATAGTGGGTCAACATGAAGAAGGATATTTCTGAATATATCTCAAGGTGATTGATATATCAACAAGTTAAAGTTGAGAGACATAATTCTAAGGGGATGATAAAAAAATTACCTATACCCATGTGGAAATGGGATAATGTAACCATGGACATTGTCACAGGTCTCTCGAATACATCCAAAGGAAATAATGTGATATGTGTTGTGGTGGAATTACTCACCAAGACTTCCCACTTTATATCTATTAGGGAAGATCTCTCTCTCAAACAACTTGAAAAGACACATGTGAAGGAAGTGGTGAGACTACATGGGGTTACACTCTTGATTTTATCTAATCATGATCCTAGGTTCACATCTAAATTTTGGAGGAGTCTTCAAAATACTTTGAGTATTGAATTAAATTTTAGCATGACCTATCACTCCCAAACTGATGGCTAATCTGAAAGGACTATTTAGATGCTCGAAGATATGCTAAGACCCCACTATTTAGAATTAAAATGTGGTTAAGATCAGTATCTCCCCATTGTTTGAGTTCTCATAAAACAATAGCTTCCACTCAAGTATTCATATGGATCCATATAAATCTTTGTAAGTAAATAGATGTATAACTCCAACCTTTTGGGGTGAAGTTGGTGAAAGAAAGCTACTTGGACCAGATCTTGTATAAGAGATGATAGAGAAGGTTAAATCCATCAAAAAACATATCAAATCTACCTAGATTTATAAAATGTTCTATGTTGACAACCATTGAAGGTACTTGGAGTTCGACTTTGGATATAAATTCATTCTTCGAATATCACCATGTAAGATAGTCATGTTGTTTGGAAAGAAAGGGAATTTAAGCCCAAGGTACATTTCCCCCTTTGAGATCCTTGATCACATAGGAGACGTGTCCTATAAACTTCCACTTCCACTGATTATGGATCATGTTCATCATTTGTACCACATATCACTTCTGAGGAAGTACATACTAGATACCTCACATGTACTAAAATTAGAGGTTGTATAGCTGGAAGATGATCTCTCATATAAAGAGTAGCCAGTAAAGATTCTGGACCAAAGAGATGAGGTTCTATAAAACCAGCCAACCCACCTTGTCAAAGTGTTGTGGAGGAACCATGAGTATGAAAAAGTGATTTGGGATTCGGAGTAGGTGATTAAGGATAAGTACCCTCACCCGTTTATTTAAAATGAAATTATGAGGGAGAAATCACAAAAGGGGGAAAGAATGTAATGATACAAAATTTTATCAACGAAATTTCTCCCTTATTATAGTAATATCATATAGTATAAATCACATAAAATCACTTAGATACCATAATAAAATCTTTATAAATGAATAATTAATGAAATAATAAGTATTTATAGATGTTAAGGAACCTATACAGATAAAATAGTAACTCAACCTTAGGAATAGTAATATGAACCTTATGAATAGAAAACTAGAAAAATGAATAGTAACCTCACCCATTAAAGTATAAATATAATTTAGGCATATTATAATTTAAAATATGATATAATTATATCATAGTATAAGTAAGTAAGTATTTTAAAAATTATTAATTAAGTGTTGGAATTTTTGTAAGTCATAAATATTTAATTACAATTTTATGATTAATTTAACAATTTAAAAGAAAATTTATTTTCACAAAATGTATTCAATAAATTAATATTTTTATGTATTATTATTTTAAGATAATTTTATGATACCTTAAGTAATTTTTCAAAGTGTTATAAAACCAGTTATAATTTTAAATTCTATATTTTCCAAGTAAATGATGATTTTAATTAAATCTTAAATTACTCCTATATAGAAAATTATTTTCATAAAATGGAGTTCATTTTTTAATTATAAATGTCTAAAAATGGTTAGGTTTTATTTTTGAGATTTTTTATAAAATACTTGAATTTTTTATGAATAGTAAAGTACAATAATTTACAATAAAAGATAAATACATGAATTATAGAGTCATAAATGATTTAGGGCTGATGTAGGCCCCAAATCTCAAACTATACTTCTTTATTTTAATATAATTATATATAATTCTCAAAATATTCATAGTCTTAAGCTAAAATAATAAATTAATGAATATAATAATGAGAAAACACCCCTCCCCTCCATTATAAATACCACCCCTCACACCCTCTCTTAGCACACATATCAAGATTTGATACCTGCCCAAATTCTACCGAAACTACTCCCCAATTCCATCCCCCATGTATAAGAGCTATTTGTATCATCAAAAAACCAAATCCATTTCCCTAAAGAGGTTCTCAAGGAGGATAAATCCAAGAGGTAAATTCCTATTCCTTTTTCTTTTAATTTATTTTCAATTTCATTTCTATTATTCTCTTATCCTCACATTCTCTTATCCAAATGTAATTATAACTCCATTATGTTTGATATAATGTAATTATATAATTTTAATGTAAAATTAATCATGAAACTCCTTCCTCTCTTTCTTTTATACTAAAAATGAAATCGTCGCCCGTGATGTGTCAATATGCCAACATCATGGATGATGCACTTTCATTTTACTTTAACACCTTCAAGGATGTTAATTAAACCATTATAATGGTTTATTTTTTTTAAAATTTATTTTAAAACCCTTTTTATTTTCTATAACTAACTTATATACATAATACTAAATGATAAAATAAAACGAGTCTATTGTGATCGAAAAACCGCCAAAATTAACCTAAAACGATCATCATTAAATTTTATCTAATTATTGATCCTCATAACATATTAAAAAATTATATATAAGATCATTAAAAATTCTAGAATATAATTAATAACATATAATAACAATTCTATATATTTATCTTCAATTTACACAAACTTCCACTCATGTATACAAGTGAATCGATCGTGAAAACTAAGAAAGCGAACACTCCCAAACGATGAAATTAAACTCTATAACTCTTCAAAAAGCATATAAATGAAATTAATAAATAAATAATGAATAAAAAACATGTATAAAAGGTTATTTATTTATTAATTAATGAATATTATGTGATTTTGTAGGATACTAAAGTAAAGAAAGCATTCAGACATAAGGTAAGGGGAATTCTCGAACCCAACTCTCTTTCTTTGGGTTTTCCCTCTTTCACCCCATTTTCAGTATAGATATTACGTAAATATAATTTATTAATTATTATCTTACATTTTTTGGGATGTAATTTTTTTATACTTGAGTTTATGACAAACATAATGTTTTCCAAAAAAACTCTTCTTTAAAAAAACATACCTTTTACTTCTTGAGATTGTTTCTTCTTCACTCAAGATTAATGATTATTATATCAAGTATTTTATTCCCTATTTCATTTGGGAACCAAATAATTATTAATGTATGCTTTATGAAATGAAATCCATTCCTTTACATGGGTTATTTTATGTCCATGATTGATATACGTTCTATGTGGCATGCACGATAATGTAAATGTTATGATGTGACGAGTGCTATTGGAATTATATAGTGCAATGTAAATGTTATGAGGTGACGAGTGCACCTATAATTATATAGGTCTCCATTTAATTGGGTAATGTGATGTATCTCATGATAAAATTGAAATATGCATGAACATGATGCTAGATTTTTTCACAACTATGTGTGGAAGTGTACCACTAAGACACGATGTTTCATTTTTATGAATTTCCACATTCCAAGCCTTTTCTAAATGATTCCTCTCATGATTATGATCCTATGATTATGTTATGATGATGATTATTATTATAACCCCATTTTATATTGATTCATATTATTATATATCATCTTACTAGGCTTTTAGATCACCTATTTCTTTGATGTATATCCTCAGGTGACTACATGTACTAAGGAGAATTAAATGACCAATTAGAAGCTAGAGAAGAAGGAATTAAATAAATATTTACATTTTATTTTGTAAATGTTATGTATGGTCATTATTTTACTATGAAAATAATCCTTTTTATCATTTTCAAGTAATTATTTTATGTTTTTTGTCATTAAACTAATGTAATATTAATGTAAGAAAAAACAGGATCCCTATAGGTGCAAGGCAATATAGTGGAAAATCCTCCCTTATAGTGAGGAATATATTTTTCTAGGAAAATTTACTTAAAAAATATCCATTATATATTTTTAATTTATTCTTACTCCTTTTTTAAAATCAAAGACCACCATTGATCAACATATCCTGAGATATGATAAATTTCCATGATAACTTTCTCCCTATCATTACTTCCCAAAGTAAGAAATATCTCTTTTAAGGAACTTATCAAATAATCTACTACAAATGGGTTTTTAATCCCATATAATGATAGAGGCTATTGTCACATAAATAATTCTAATATTTATCCTCCACATTATGGATCAGGATGAACCATATGGGTAAGGTTATTGTTTAAAAAATGAGTCATCTATCCTAGTATAGTTATAAGTTTCTCAACAAAATTTGCAACTCCAGTACCAACATCATTATCTTGCATAGGAGGGAATTACCTACATAGGATAAACACATTAATATGGTTTTAATTCCTTCCAATAGGTTCCATTTATAAATAATGGAATACACTAAATTAGATTATGAATCATAATACATAATCTCAAACTAAAAAAACACTTAACATAAAATGAAATTTTATGCATAACTAATCTCATAATCCTAATCATGGTTTTTTGGGACATATTTAATTTTAAATCCTTCATTATGGTTTATAAATAAAATGTGAATTATCCTAAGAATATCACCCAGGAGTGTCAAACCAGGTGCACAGTAAGGCCCGTTTTCATGTACTAAGTTACCTCAAGTCAAGACTAGGACACCATGTCGGAGTTATTACCCTAGGTATATCTGTTCCAGATCCACTTTCACTTGTAGCATCCAGAAAAATATGTATTTCAAGGAATAACCACATAATATATAAATTAAAAAAATTCTAGGATGTTTTTATATGCTTATCCTAAAATTATATCTTAGGATCATGTTCCATAATCTATGTTTTCTAAATCTAGTTTCCAAGGTTTTTACTAAACTTCCTCTGATACCAACTATAAAGTCCTCGACCCCAGTTTCCCAAAACAAGTGCATTAAATTATTAAATTGGAATAGATAAAAGACACGAATCCCAAAGGATCGATTAGTTTAGAAGTTTTGGAATCCATATTACATACATGAACTTTACAGTACAACTTAAAAGGAAAAAAAACAAAGCAACTCCATTAGAAACACCCATATACTCCTAGATTATTCCTACAAGTCATTCATAATATATATATTTTCATCCCAAGAAAAAATAAAACATAATAAAGGGGTGAGATAATATGCTCATTAATGGAAATAAATATTGAGAAATCATAAATAATAAGGCATGATGAATAAATAAATGAACACATTTCATTAAAACATAATCTTGAGCATAATATGGCAGGAATAAAAGCAGAATAAATAATTCCATATAAATAATCACATGAAACTTAACAATGGATATTATACTATTATAATAATCATATGATTTATCAATTACTAATATCATAAATAGTTAATGAATAATTCCAGACATCTGAAACATATCGTCAAGGCCTTGGAAAAGACATTTGAAAATAATTAGTTAAGTCCTTGACCAAAATCCATTACTATTTTGTCTCATGAGACCTACTGATTCATATAGGGGATATAGAAGGAACCAACCACCACTTTATAAGTCTAATTAACTCCTAATATGAATGAGGTTAAACATAAACATCATATACATATGAAATTTAAATAACTTTCCCCAATCTGTAAACATAATCACTAACCATTCTGAGTAGTATGGTGAATGGTATCAAGATAGCACATCCATAGTCAAATTGATCATAAAACATTTAATAAAATATATTATATTATTATTATAAGATATCAATCTAAATAAATCATAAAATTCAACAATTTTTTGAAAATATATGAAAATACTCATAAAATCATCAAGGAATTATTCATAGAAATACCATTTTTTACTTTGCAAAGAACTGTTATTTTGAAAAAAGTAATTTGTATTTGACATAATTATTTGAATAAAACCAAAAATTAACAAATATAGTTTTTCATGACAAAATTATAGATTTTAGAAAAATAATAGTGTCTTAAAACAGATTATGGATGGTACTTGAAAATGGGTAATAAATCAAGACATTCCCTTTAACCAGGCTTGTGCATCGGGAAGAATTGAGAAGGGAACCTTGTAAAACATGTATTTATTATAAATGAAAGATGAAATGATCTAGATAAATGATTTTGGAATGTATGAAAATAATTTAGAATAATTATATTAAAATAATGAATAATTACATTGGTGTATATAGAAATAAGCCTAACCTAAATGAAAATGGAGGTTCGGGAAGAAACCCTTACCTTATGTCTGAAAGTGTTATATACTTGTACTTAACATCATAAATAATAAAATTAAATTAATTAATTAAAAAATAAATATAATTTCATATATGAATTTTATTCATTATAGTTTTATTAAAAATATACTCTTTTATGAGTTATAGAGTTTAATTTCATCGTTCGGGAGCTTTCGTTTTCTTGATTTCCATGACCTATTCACTTATTTATAAGTAATGAAGTTCAAGTAAAATGAGTATTATTATATAGAATTGGAATTATATGTTATTATGAAAATACATAAGATTTAATTCTATTATATATTATTTTGTTTTCAGATATGAGGATGATTCATTAGATAGAACTTTAATGATGATCGTTTAGATCATTTTGGTGGTTTTTCGATCGTCACAAAATAGTTTTGTATTATTAATTAATATCATGTGTATATAATGGTTATAGAATATTAAATAGGCTTTAATACATATATTTTAATTTATTTTAACCATAAAAATATTTTTATGACAATAATTTAAGGTGATAATGGAAAATGAAAATGCATCATCCATGATGTCGGTAAATTAACACATCACGAGTGATGTTTTCATTTATAGAATAAAAGAGAGAGAGAAAGAATTTTGATGATTTATCTTCCATTAAAATGATATAATTAAAGTATATAAATTATAATTTAGTTATAATGTCTCTTTTTATGGGGTAGGTGAGGGAAGGATAATAAATAAAAGAAATTGAAAGAAAATAAAAGAAAATAAAGAGGATTTTTACCTCTTGAATTCCCCTCCTTGAGAACCTCCTTAAGGGGATTGGTTTTGGTCTTTTGTTGAGAACAAAGGCTCATGGACACGAGTTAGTATATTGGGAAGAGTATTGGGAATAAATTAGACAAGGATCAAATCTTAGAAGGTGTGAGTAGAAAGGGTGGTGAGGGGTGGTATTCATAGGGGGAGAGAGGTGTTTTTTGAATATTTTATTCATTTGTTTATTATTTTGAATTAAGACTAAGAATAGTTTGAACATTATAATAAAATATATTAAAATAATTATGTATATTTCTATATTATGGTCTTACATCAGCCATACATCACATATGACTCAATAATTCTTACATTTAACATTTATCGTAAATTATCGTATTTTACTATTTACAAAAATTTTTAGGTATTTTAGAAAAATCCCAAAAATTCACCACAATTGTTTTTATATGTGTAGAATTAAAAATTGAACTCCATTTTATGAAAATAATTTTATAAATATGATAAATTTAATTTTTAATTAAAATCATCATTTACTAAAAAAATACAAAATTTAAAATTATAACTGTTTTTACATTACTTTGAAAAATTAACTAAGGTCTCATAAAATTATCTTAAAATCCTAAGAAAAAAAATATTAATTTATGAATACATTTTAAAAAAATAAATTTTCTTTTAAATCATTTGTTAATTATAAAATTGTAATTAAATATTTATGTATTACAAAAAAATACCAGCACTTAATTAATAATTTTTAAAATATTATTTTACTTAATACTAGGATATAATTATATCATAATTTCATTTATAAGATACCTAAATTTTATTTATAATTTCATGGGTGAGGTTACTATTCATTTGGAAAGTTTACTTTTCATAAGGGTCATATTACTATTCCTAAGGTCAAATTACTATTTCATCAGTATAGGTTCCTTAACTTATAGAAAATACCTCTTATTTCATTAAATATTCATTTATAAAGTTTGTATTGTGTTCTCTAAGTGATTTTATATGATTTATACTATATTAAATAACTATAAGAAGAGAAATTTCATTGATAGAATTCTGGGTTATTATATCTCCACTCCAGTATTCACACTTTTGATAAGTGGGGAACTCTTTGTAGAATAAAATGATTCTTAAAATAAGGTCTTAGGTTGTGTTTTGATGAAAAATGATAAATCAATAGCCTACACCTCAAGAAAATTAAAAATTCATGAGAAAAACTATCCCATGCATGATCTGGAGTTGGTAGCTTTGATCTTCATGCTGAAAATCTAGTTGCATTATCTGTATAGGGATAAGTGTGAAATATATAATGATCATAAGATCCTAAAATATATATTCACGTAGAAGGAGCTTAATATTCACCAGCGAAGAGGGTTAGAGCTCATCAAGGATTACGAATGCTCAATCCACTACCATCTTGGTAAGGTAAATAAAGTGGAATATGATCTAAGTAGAAAGGATCCTACAACAATATTAATGATGAGAATTGAGAAGGATCCAATCCTCTTAGACCTGCAAAGGATGTACATGGGAATCATTAAGGAAGAAACATCATCAATACTTTCTCAAATGATTTCTCAAACATCCCTCATGGAGAAAATAAAGGATTCTCAAAGAAATGATGTGGAGATTCAAAAGAAGGTGGAAGCTATGAGAAATGGGAAATCCCTAGAGTTTAAAATTGACGAGGAAGGATTTGTAAGATTTGGGTAACGATTATGTGTACCATCTGATCCATATATAAAGAAAGGGATTTTGAATGACACACATAGCTCAACCTTCTCTATTCACCCAGGGAGCACAAAGATGTTTCAAGATCTCTAAGAGCACTATTGGTGAGACAATATGAATAAAGAGATCACTGAATATACATCAAAGTGCCTGGTATGTTAGTAAGTGAAGGTTAAAAGGAAAAATTCTAAAGGGATGATGCAACCATTACCCATACCAACAAGGAAATAAGGAAAATATCACCATGGACTTTGTCACTGGGCTTCCAAATACATATAGAGGAAACAATGCTATATGGGTTGTTGCGGATCGTCTCTAAAAGACACCTCACTTTATCAAAAATCAAGAGGAATTCTCACTAGATCAACTTACACAGATATATATCAGAGAAGTGGTAAGGATGCATGGAGTACCACTATTGATTGTATCTGATTGAGATCTAAGATTCACCTCAAAGTTCTAGAAAAGTCTTCAGTATGATCTAAACACTGAGCTAAACTTCAGTATGACTTATCATCCTCAAATTGATGGAAAATATGAGCGTATAATTCAGACACTGGAAGATATGTTGATAGCATTTTCTATGGACTTAAAAGGAGGATGGGGACCAATATCTTCCTATGGTTGAGTTCTCTTACAATAATAGTTTCCACTCGATCATCCAAATAGATCCATATGAATCCCTTTATGGGAAAATATTTAGAACACAAACATGCTAGGATGAAGTTAGTGAATGTAAGCTTCTAAAACCTAAAATGGTTTAATAAATAGTGGAAAAGTTGAAAACTATTTAGCAGCACATCATGGAACCCTAAAACCAATAGAATAGATGTGGAAACAATCATCAACGAGAGATAGAGTTTTTTTCTAGAGACATGGTATTCCTTTAAATATCTCTTTGGAAGAGGATCATGAGATTTGGTAAGAAAGGAAAGATGAGTCCCAGGTACATCATCCCCTTTGATATTTATGATCATGTCAGAGCTGTGGCCTATTGACTAAAACTTCTACCAACCATGTCTCAAGTATAGATGTATTCCATGTATCCCTATTGAGAAAGTATGTACCAGATCCCTCACATTTACTAAATTCAAAGGTGGTATAGTTGGACAATGATCTCTCTTAATAGGAGCTACTAGTGAAGATATTATACCATAGACATAAAGTTCTATGCAATAAGACTACTCACCTAGCCAAATTACTATGAAAAAAACCATAATTACGAAGAGGTAACATTGGAATTAGAGGAGGAAATAAAGGAGAAGTACCCTCACATGTTTCCACCATAGTTTGTAAAATGGAATTTTGAGGGTGAAATTTCATAAGGGGGAAGAATGTAATAACCCATAAGTCTATCAAGGGAAACACCCTTCTTATAATTATTTCATATAGAATAAATCACATAAAATCACAAAGATAACACAATAAAAACTTTATAAATTAATAATGAATGAAATAAGAGGTATTTATAGAAATTAAGGAACCTATACCAATGGAATAGTAACTTGAACTTTGAAATAGTAATGTGACCATTAGGAATAATAATCTAGAAAATAGTACAGTAACCTTATCTATGAAAGTATAAATAAAATTTAGGCATCTTATAAATGATAATATGATATAATTATATCATAGTATAAGTAAATAAATGTTTTAAAAATTATTAATTAAGTGTTGGTATTTTTATAAAACAAAAATGTTTATTTTAATTAAAAAGAAACTTTATTTTCATAAAATAGATTCATAAATTAATATTTCGTTGTCTTATGATTATAAGATAATTTTATGAGACCTTAATTAATTTTTCAAAGTGTCATAAAATCAGTTATAATTTTATAATCGATATTTTTTGAGTAAATGATGATTCCATTTAAAAATTAATTTTATCATATATAGAAAATTATTTTCATAAAATGGAGTTCATTTTTTAATTATACACATCAAAAAATGGTTAGTGTGATTTTTTTGTATTGTTCTAAAGTAGTTGATTTTTTTGGTGAATAGTAAAATACGATAATTTACGATAAAAGCAAAATAAATGAACTTTTGAGTCATTGTTGATGTAAGTATTATGTAAGCACAAAATCTCAAAATCTACTTCATTATTTTAATATATTTTGTGATAAGGTTCAAACTATTCATAATCTTGAACCAAAATAATAAACTAATGAATAAAATAAAGAGAAAACACCCATCTCCTTCCCTATAAATACCACCCCTCACCACCTATTATCCTCACACATTACAAGCCTTGAAGCTTGTACAATATCTACCCAATACTATTAATAATCCCCTCCCCTATTTATAAGATCCCTTGGTTATATAAAATACCAAACCCTTTTCCATAAGGAGGTTCTCAAGGATGAGAAAATCAAGTGGTAAAATCACCTTTCTTTTCCTTTTAATTTATTTTCAATTTCATTTATTTTATTATCCTATAATCACATAAAATTATCTTAGTGTAATTGTAACTCCATTATATTTTATAAAATGGGATTTTATTATGTTAATGGAATAATCCTTCTTCAAATCTCTTCCCTTTTTGTTTTATTCTAAACATGAAAATATCGTCTGCGGTGTGTCGATTTACCACCACTATGGACGATGTGTTTTCATTTTTTACTACTGCCTTCATGGCTGGTAATAAAAAAATTATTATGGTTCAATAAGTTTTTATTATACATATTATAAGTTATATAATTTATAGAATAAATATATAAACATTTATTAAATAAAATGATTTGAGTTCGTGATGGTCGTAAAATCCACCTAATAAATTAAAATGATTTTTATTAACTATTTATCTAACGATTCATATCCATAAAATATAAACAAATGATATATAAGATAATTTAATATTATTTAATTTCATTAATAACATATAATATTAGTTATAGATAATTATTCTCATTTTTCACAAACTTCCATACATGTATACAAGTGAACCGATCATGAAATCAGGAAACTGAACACTCTTAGAATGATAGAATTGAACTATATAGAACATAATAATCTCCATAAAAGAACTTAATAAAATTATAATAAATAAAATAAATGTACAATAGGTTATGGATTTTTTAATTAATTAATCTAATTTGATTACCTAGGATATTAAAGTGAAGAAAGCATTCAGACATAAGGTAAAGGGAATTGGCACATTCCATGATTACATCTAATGTTCCTATCATGACTATGATGTTATGATGATGATTATGCTCAAACATATTATATTGATTCATGTCTTTATCTATCCTCTTATTAGGCTTTTAGATCACCCCTATATTTGATGTATATCGTCAGGTGATTACTTGTTCTAAGGAGCACATGAGGGCAAATAATAAGTTTGAGAAGAAGGAATTAAATAAATGTTTATATTTTATTATTTATATATGGTCCCAATTTTTCCAAGACATTAAACCTTTAGATACTAGTTTTATAGTACTATAATATTTTTTATATTTAAAATGTTGTAATAGTAATGTAAGAAAAATCAAGGTCGCTATAAAAGCAAAATGACCAAAATTAATGAACCAAAAAATATATGAAAAATGAAGCACTTATTACCCAGAACAATGATTTTAATGAAGAATTTTTAATAAATGAGTGATAAAATATTATAAGTAAATAATATATGATATTGTTTGTATGATTATTTTTATGTAATAGATTCATAATAAATCTATATTTATTATATAGGTGGTTCAAATGCATACAAAGGAATTCAAACGTGTGATAAGGGTACCTTGTCACACTTTTTATTTTGTGAGACATATGTCATACTCACCACTTATTTCTTTTTTTGTGGTGCATATACTTACCTTAGATATGTTATATCATGAATATATTTATATTAATTTTATCTAAATATTTTTTTTTGAATTTTTTTCTTTTATGGGGATTATGATACAAAAGTTACTAAACTGGTAAGGGTGTATTTCATAATCTCATCATTATTTAGGATAGTTTATGTTTAAGTCTATGTTGGTGGAATTATTTGATATTTTTATCTTAAAACCAATTTATTTTATTCTAATCTATTTATTTCTAGAAATTAAACATTTTAATTTCATTTTTATCTCTTTAAATACTGAAGATACTGAAATAATGTTTTAAGTAAATTTGAATATGTTTTTTCTAATCAGTTAAGAATATTTTTCTTCCATATCCATATTTTAATTAAAAAATTTTAAATAATATTTTTAATATTCTACAATGATTTATTAAATATACCTTTATCCATTTTTTTATTTTTTACAAAATGGTTTAAAGGAAGTGTTCTTTTAATTTTTCAAATGAGGTAATTTTTGACCTTTTTACAAAAAGTGTGAAAGGAATGTTTTTTTATCTTATATGGCATGAAAAAAATTTACTGCTATCATGAAAACCCATTACTTTGAATCTTAATTTACAAGTTTACAAGGTTATTTTCATAGAAATTTTTTTCCTTAATATTTTGGAAATTTTTAGATTTTAATAAGTGTTTTTAAAAGTGAAAAATTGTATGTTAGTCAATAAAATTTCAAGTGAGATTTTGAAATCATTTTCATCTATGTCAAAATAATTTGTTGAATTTTATACTTTACTGAGATTATACTCTCATTATAAGGACCATTACTCAAACATTACACAATCTAGTTAATTCAACTAGAATTAACTTTCATACATTCCCAAATATAATTTAGGTTTATAATTTTTGATAATTAGTTCATAAAATCATACATGAAAACTTATATATTACAAAGTAGAAACTTATACCCAATATCAATTTTCTACAATATGAAACATTTAAAATAAATATTATTTCTTTCTATAAAAAACTTCACGATACTTCCATTACTTTACCCATCCATAAACCCTATAAAAAACATTTTAATACATGGGTTGAGAATAAAAAGATCAGTAAGGGATATGAAAAGGAATAAAGAAACTGTTAGTCATGAATGAAATCATTTTAAAAAAGTTATAACTTTTACACATAAAACATAATCTATTCAACATACCTTATGAAATCATAAGTTTCCTGTAAAACCATAATAAAAATACATAAATCATAAAGGTAACTTGTGTTATCATTTACAAATCAATTTTACAAATAAAGTATCTCTCCTAGATACAAAGGTAGTAACCATTATGGTTACACTTGGAATAAACATCGCACTATATTCTCAGAATCTCTTAGGAGAAAACTAATTGGTTAACTCTGTCCCTTTACCTAATGCATTAAAGAGATATAACATGCTCACTCACCATCATTTTATCATGAAACTACACGTCATCATTATAATTCCCCAGAACCATAACATAATCATAACGCATAAATCTCTCATAAAATAAACATTAATGAGAAAAATAACTTTTTACATTTTGAAATAACTTTACATTTTTTATAATCCACACACTCACAAATGAAAAAATTTTGTTTGAAAATAAAATTGTAAACTTGTAAAGTAAACTTTAAAATATTAAAGCATCATGAAATAAGAAAATTCTATTCATTTCATATATGTAAAAAAAAATTATTTTTATATATTGTAAAAATAGAAATTAAAGATGATTTTCAAAGGAAAGTCCCTTACATAAATTATATCATTGAAGTGAGAATTAATAAAATGAATGGAATATGTGTATAAAATGTAAATCCACATAGTACAACATAATATAATAAAAATTCATTTAAAAAATAATCTTATCACCACATAATCAATAAGTAGAAGGTTAACCCAAAGAATGGAAATTGGGATAAGAATTCCCTTACCTTATGTACAGAAGTGTTATACACTAGTACTTAATATCCCAGATAATCAAATTAGATTCATTAATGACTAAATATAGAACCTATTATTCATTTATTTTATTTATTATAATTTTATTGAGTTTGTTTATGGGAATTTGGATTAGTTATACGTCTTAATTTCATCATTTTGGGAGCATTCATTTCATGGTTTTAGGGTCGGTTACCTTGAGTATAATTATGAGAGTTCTTATCAAATGGAAGTAAAACTATAGAAGTGTAATGAAATTATATTAATATAATTACATAATTTTAAATTATCCCATATATTATCTTTATTATGAAATGATGATGATTCATTATATAAAACATTAATGATAAATGTTTGGTTTTTTAGCGACTTTTCTGACCATCACAATCTAGTTTTGTTTTATTTAATATTATGTCTATAAATTAGTTCCATAAAATAAAACAAGTTATAATATATATATATATTAAAATATTATTTAACTATAATAATGGTTTTGTGACCAGACTTTAAGGAATAAAATGAAAATGAAAACTCATCGTCCACGAAGGCGGTGAACCGACACATCACGAATGATGTTTTAATTTTTTTAGAAGAAGAGTAGAAGAGAAGATATTTTATGATGAATATTCTATTATCACAATAAATTTTCAGTATATATATGATACTAGAGTTATCATGGAACTTTTTATAGAGGATGTTAGGATAAGGTAGAAGGAAATAAAGAAAGAAAGAATTTAAAAGTGAAAGAAGGATGATTTTACCTCTTGAATATCGTCTCCTTGAGAACCTCCTTAAGGAACTTAGATTTAATATTTTGATATGATCATAAGGTCTTGGACGTGAGGAAGAGGCTTGGAAAAGTAATTGTGTAGAATTTAGACATGATACAAGGCTTTGGAGGTGTGAGGAGAAGGGGTGGTATTTATATGGAGAGGAGAGGGGTATTTTTTATCATTTTATTCATTTGTTTATTATTTTTGGATCAAGACTATCAATAGTGTTGATTATTGAAACTAAGTACAGTAACTAGTGCATGTGAGTTTGAAATAATTTTTTCTTATATCATGTAAGACTAAAAAATTCATGTATTTGACTTATAATGTTAAATACCACAAATTAATGTATTTCACTATTCACAAAAATTTAACTATTTTAGAAAAATACCAAAAATTACCCCTAACCATTTTTTGATGTGTAGAATTCAAAAATTTACTCCATTTTTTGAAAATAATTATCTAAATATGATAAATTTAATTTTTAATTAAAATAATCATCTATTTTAAAAATACCGATTTTAATATTATAACTAATTTTATAAAACCTTTAAAAATTAATTAAGGTCTCATAAAATTTTATTATAATTATAATAAAAAAAATATTAACTTATGAATATATTTTATGAAAATAAATTTTATTTTAAATCATTATATTAATTATAAATGTAACGCCCCGACCCCAGTTACCCAGAGTCGGTGCATTATTACATTACATTGGCATGATCACAAGAAAGATCAAATCTCGAAAGACCGATTGGTTTAGTATCCTTGGAAACACTAGATATATTCATAAAGTATTACATCATCAAGTGGAAAAATACTACAACAACATAGTATCCATATTCCACACTCATATCCCCACATACTATCCCTATAGGTCATTCATAACTAACTTCTTCACATCCTGGGAAAAATAAAATATAGAAAAGGGGTGAGCTCAAATGCCCAGTAAGGATAAAAATATAGCAGAAACTTTCAAAAATAAGTATAAACATTTAAGGCAATGTATAACTAAAACAAAAGCCTTTTAAACTTGAACTTCAACATAGTATGGAAAAAGTAAAATGAAATAATGCCATTTACTTATTCACATGGATATTCTACTAATCGAATAATCACATGCAATATCAATAACCACTTTCATAATGATGGAATGCATAATTCCAGACTATCATAACCACATAGCCAAGGCCTCGTGCCAAGACTACAAATAAGATTTTGCCAAGGCCTTATGCCAAGACACTAGTTTGTCTCATGAGACCTAACGATGCATCGAGGAGCTATAGCGGGCTCCACCCTTCACATATTAAGTCCAATGCATTCCCATATGAAAAGGTTTAAACATAACATAAACATTCGTATTAAAACTAGCATACGAAATGTCAATACTTTCACCATAAACTATGAATGGTATAAAAATAGCACATCCACAGTCAAACATATCACAAAACCTTCAATACAATATAGAAGTTTTGTATCATGATAAATCAACTTCAAATAAGCATAAAATCCATCAAAGGATGTTGACATAGATGAAATCAAAACTCTTTTTAGAGAAATATATCTGTCTATTTTGAAATCATTTAAGAGTCTTATATTTATGAAATAAAACATTTTCTTTGAAAAGATTCTTATAAGCTTGTAATAGAAGCTTTGATGATTTTATAACAGCGTAAAATAGCCGCACCCGCCGTATAAGTTAAAAAAACATTCTTACCTTAATTTTTTCGAAAAGGTTAAAAAGCACCTTGTTTGGAAAACGACGGAAAGATTCCTTTATAAACCTCTTATAAAAAGTCAAACATGGGTATAAATGACTTTAACCCATATTCTAGTAAATAGTAAAAATGTTTTGAGATTCATTTTTAAGAAACATGGATGTGAATGATAAAGAGATCCCAATAGATTATTACATATAAACAACCTCGAATGATGAAGAGATTGTGAAATAACCCTTACCTTGTACTTTTCCTTGGTTGGGGTAGGTTAAAATCCTGTATAATAGTGAAATAATTGTTATTAAATTATACAATAATCATATACATTCATATGATATCATATATGATCTTTTAACATTGCTTTGTTAATAATATCTTAGTATTATCGTTGTTTCGGGTGTTAACTTACTCGTTTTCTTTTATATGTTTTGTTACATAAGTCATGTTTGTTATGGATAGGTTGTATCTTATTTATATCCAGAATGATATCAAGTCCTTAAACATAATTTTTAAATCATCAAATGATAATTATACTTGGATGGATACGATGGAGAATGAATCTCATCGCGTTCGTAGAGACGGTAGTCCGTACGTACGCATGAGCGACAATATCATTATTTCGATATTAAAATAATATATAAATGGATGGTATATAATATATACAGAATCTTTAACATTTTATATTTATTATTTACATTAGTTACACATCATTATTATACCCATCCAAATAATAATATATTGAATAACAATTACACCACGACGTGGAGACGGTAAGCCGTACGTACGCACGTATGGTGACATATTATTGAAAGGGTGGATAGAATACTGAATATGGTTGTACCATATTTATAATAACATCACAGTATATATAAGACACTGGAGTTATTATTTTAGAATGGTAATAACAAAGAAAGAAGAAGTGGAAGAAGAAAGGAACTTGAAAAGGGGTGGTGAAAACATTACCTCTTCTTCGGGTTCTTCCTTTTGATTTGATCAAAAGGACTCCTTAGGTTGGCTTTCTGATCAAACTAAGGCCTCTAGGTTGTAGTGAGGGAAGTTGGGAGAGTATTTGGGCAGAGTTTGGCCGAACAAAAAGGCTTTTAAGGTGTGAAAAAATGAGAATGAGGAGTGCCCTTTTATAAGAGGGGTGGGGGGCACCTTTGGAAAAGCTAGAAATATTAATTTATAATAAATTCATATTCGGTTTCTAATGGCTCAAAAGTTGATTATTTAAATTTTAAGGTGGGTATGAGTCGAAAAAAACTCAACCAATAGAATTTAGACAGGTTTGGGTACTTATATTAACCTTATCTTTAAGTATTAACTCTAAGTTAATTAGTTTCACTTTTACAATGTCGCTTTGTATTTTTATATAATATGGTTAATAAAATTACTATATACATCCAAGAGACCCCCAAGTGGTCCATTAATGATGAACCTATCATTATATAAGTCTCTTGTCTGAAACTTAGATTTTTAGGAGTTTAATATCAATTAATAATATAATATTTGTTTTAAAAACTCTTTTATGTCAATTTTGACACTACTCAATAATTGATTTTTGTAAAAATCATAACAGAATTATTACTTCGAAAAAAGTTAATTTAATCAATACTAACATGTCATATTAACCTAGAAAATTAGTTTAATTCCTAAAAAGTCTCAAATTTTTTTTATTTGTGTATTTATAATATCAATTATTTTAATTTTTCACTATTATGGTAATTACTACATCATCATTGTGTCATAAATAAATTAAAATATTTCATGTCTAAAAATTATAAATAAAATATAATTATGTAGTAAATCTTTTTATCTTTCTAATGAATATTTATAGTCTAAAATCCAACATATATAACCCTATGTAAAAATTGTTTTTCTAAAAGATATATGCTTGTGTCATTTTTGTATTCATTTTAACTTAATTAAAATTAAGTGTCCCTATCACCTACAGGTGGCACCATGGGGTCCCAAAATCGACCCAAAGATGCCTATGGTCGAACATGTATCAACCAATAAGGTTAGGACACGTTTTAGGGTAATTTTGATTATTATAATATTATGTTTTAACCCTTATTTACTGGATTTACCCTTAACCATGGTAAATAAAATATTTACCGCAGTAATTATTCAAAATGTCTAAAAATAAAAGTTACCTATTTACACAATTTGAACATCATGATTCCAAATATGGAATCCATTTTTCAAAATTCAAAACACAGAAGTGGCATAAATCAATTTAAAATTAATTCCCGTTGTTAAAACAAAAAGCGTGTTTTTAAGAGACAATAACTATCAATAGATTGACACTTGTTTATGTCCGGTTTAATTGTAAAATTATGTACAATTACCAACATTATATTAAATGGTAAAAATATATTCTAAATATACTTTAAAACCTCTCAAATTCATAATTTATCACTATTAATTATTTTGATTAAAAAAGTTGTTTTTAATTAAAATTTAGTAATTTTCACTATTCATAAAAATATTAAAGTTATCTGAAAAGTACCAAAATTTCACCTTAGGCTAAATTTGATATTCCGAATCCAAAAATGAAGTCCATTTTCAAATATAAAATATATATAATTTCAAAAATTAGGTATTACTATTCATAACGGCTAGTTTGATTGGTTATGGTGTTTTAGAACTCGGTGTTGCGTACAACACACGCTATCACATTATTCAAAGAGAAGCGTACCGTAGAAGCTTGGGGTGTTACATTCTCCCCTCCTTAAAATAATTTCATCCTCGAAATTTATAGAATACTTATCACATGAAAAGACTCAGGTGGTTCTTCATCATAAGTTCCTCGGGTTCCCACGTTGCCTCTTCCATTTTATGGTTTCTCCACAAAACTTTTAACAGACGTGTCGTCCAGTTTCTCAGTACTTGTTCTCTCGTATCAAGAATCCTAATGGGATCTTCGCAATAAGACAGATCGGGTTCCAGTTCTAATTCCTCATAGGTGAGTACATGCGTTGGGTCAGGCATGTATTTCCTCAACAGAGATACGTGGAACACATCGTGAACTTTGGAGAGACTTGGCGGCATTTCCAATCGGTAAGCTACAACCCCAATTCGTTCTAGAATTTAGAAAGGTCCAATGTACCTGGGACTCAATTTACCTTTCTTACCAAAACGTATGACTCCCTTCCATGGATATAACTTTAGGAAAACATGATCACCGACTTGAAATTCCAAATCCTTCCTTCGATTATCGGCATAGCTCTTCTTCCTACTTTGAGCTGCTTTGATGTGATTTTGGATTACCTTCACCTTTTCCATCATTTCCTCCACCAGTTCTGGGCCTACAAGTTTTCTTTCACCAACGTCATTCCAACAGGTTGGTGTACGACATCTCTTTCCATATAACGCTTCATATGGTGCCATCTGAATACTCGAATGGAAGCTATTGTTATAGGAAAATTCTACCAGAGGTAAATATTGATCCCACATACCCTGAAAGTAAAGTAAGCAAGATCTCAACATGTCTTCTAAGGTTTTAATAGTTCATTCTGATTGTCCATCTGTCTGAGGGTGGTAAGAAGTGCTCAAATGAAGTTCAGTATCCAGGGATTTCTGAAGACTTTTCCAGAATCTTGATGTAAAACGGGGATCACGATCAAAAACAATCGATAGGGGTACTCCATGAAGTCTCACAACATCATTAATATATAGTCTTGCTAGACGTTCCAGTGGTAGATCTTCTCTTAGAGCAAGAAAATGTGCTGAATTGGTAAGACGATCAACAGTAACCCATATTGCATCGTTCCTTCTAGGAGAATTTGGTAGTCCCATGACAAATTCCATAGTAATATTATCCCATTTCCACTCTGGTATGGGAAGAGGTTGCATGACTCCTCCAGGCTGTTGCCTTCCAGCTTTCACTTGTTGACAAACCATACATCTTGACACAAAATCAGCAATCTCCCACTTCATGTTGTCCCACCAAAAATATTCCTTGAAATCTCTATACATTTTGGTGCTCCCAGGATGTATAGAGAAATTGGAACTGTGAGCATCATCCAACAATTCCCTTTTTAGATCAGGTAAATCGGGAACACAAAGTCTCTTCCCGAATTTCAAAATTCCATCTTCATACATAAAGTCTCTCAATCTCCCATCATTCACAGCTTTAATCTTCTTTTTAAATTCTACATCATCAGTCTGAGAACTCTTAATCCTTTCTAGTAAAGATGGTTTGGAAACCATTTGAAAAAGAATTGATGTTTCGCCTTCCCTGGTTATTCCCATGTCCATATTCACTAGATCCATGAAAATTGGATCCCTTTAAATTCTCATATTGTTCAAAACTCCATGATCTTTTCTGCTCAAAGCATATGCCACCTTGTTTGCCTTCCCCGGGTGGTAGTGTATCGTAAAATCATAATCCTTGAGTAATTCAAGCCAACTCCTTTGCCTCATGTTGAGTTCTTTTTGTGAGAAAATATACTTCAAACTCTTGTGATCAGTATAAATCTCACATTTTTCACCATAGAGGTAGTGCCTCCATATCTTCAAAGCAAAGATCACAGATGCTAACTCGAGATCATGAGTAGGAGAGTTTTGTTCATGAATTTTCAACTGTCGTGATGCATAGGAAATAACCCTATCATTCTGCATAAGGACACAACCAAGTCCTTTCTTCGATGCATCACTATAAATAACGAACCCATCATTCCCTGATGGTAGAGTCAATATAGGAGCATTGAATAATCTTCTCTTCAGTTCTTCGAAACATTCTTCACACTCTTTTGTCCAAACAAATTTAACCCCTTTACGTGTGAGCTTCGTTAATGGGTTAGCCAATCGGGCAAAATTCTGGACGAATCGTCGATAATAACCTGCCAAACCAATAAAACTACGTACCTCATTTATACTCATTGTGATGGACATTCTTGGATTGCCTTGGTCTTAGAAGGATCAACAGAGATTCCATATTTAGAGACAATATGGCCAAGAAAATAAATCTCATGAAGCCAGAATTCACACTTGCTAAACTTTCCATATAATTCATGTCTTCTCAAAGTCTTCAGGATAATGCGCAAGTGATTTTCATGATCTTCGTAGCTTTTGGAGTATACCAAGATATCATCAATAAATACCACCAAAAATTCATAAAGATACTCCTTGAAAACTCTATTCATCAGATCCATGAATATAGAGGGTGCATTAGTCAATCCAAAAGGCATTACAGTAAACTCGTAATGCCCATACCTAGTTCGAAATGCTGTCTTCGGAATGTCTTCCTTCTTCACACACAACTGATGGTATCCAGATCGAAGGTCAATCTTTGAAAAGTATTGAGCTCCATGCAGTTGGTCAAATAAATCATCAATGCGAGGTAGGGGATACTTGTTCTTTATCGTTATAGCATTGATCTCCCTGTATTCGATACATAACCTCATAGATCCATCTTTCTTTTTAACAAAAAGAACAGGGGATCCCCATGGAGAAACACTAGGTATAATAAATCCTTTATTTCTCAATTCCTCTAGCTGTTTCTTTAGTTCAACTAATTCTACAGTAGCCATTCTATAAGGGGTCTTCGATATAGGCCTTGATCCAGGAATTAAATCAATGGAAAACTCAACTTCTCATTCTAGAGGATGTCCAGGTAAATCTTCCGGAAATACATCTAAAAATTCATTCACAACAGTTACATCGTATATTTGAACATTCCTTTCCTCACCCATAGTTATTTCATTCTCTTCCTCCCCAATAATTGAATTTAGTTGAGCTACTGGGGGTGGATCTAAATAAGAATTAGGTGGTGATGATTCTGCTCTAAAGATAAGGTGTTCCTTATCATTATCATCAAGAATCGTAACCTCTTTCTTCTTAAAATAAGTATTCGCATCATAGTCCGAAAGCCAGTCCATACCAAGGATTATATCAAACTCAATCGTAGGTATGACGATGAGATCAGCAGATAAAGAACATTTATGTGCTCTAATGGGGACTGATTCACAAAACTTTATTTCAATGATACTTCCCTTGGGAGTTTTAACTGACAAATCCCTTGTTAAATCAAATTGGAAATATCTGATTTTCTTAGAAAACTGGGAAGATATGAAACAATGCGATGATCCAGAATCAAATAATGCATTTGCTAAACTTGAGGAAACCATTAAATTACCCGCCACCACATCTTTCGGAGCTTCTACCTCAGCAGTAGTGATAGCATAAGCATGGCCTTGATCCCTTGTACTTTTCTGAGGTAAGTTCTCCTGATGCTTAGGACATTCATTTGCATAATACCCCTTCTCCCTGCAATTGTAGCACTGAACATTGGTAACTTCCTTCTTCCCCTTGCAATCACGAGCTTGGTGGCCTTTTTCACTTCATTTTAACAGACGCCCATTCCCTTTAAGAAAGTACCAGGGTGTTTCTTCCCACGTTTACCACAGGATGGATATTCAACCTTTCCCTTCTTCCCCTTATTTCCATTCCCAGATTGATCAGCAGGTCTCTTCTTCTCTTGCTGTGCTTTAAAGTCATAAGACTTAGAGAATTCTTTTTCGGTCTTGATAGCACATGAGACAATGTCTTCGTACGATGAAAAGGATTGTGATACTAATGCTCGATGGAGAAATGGTTTTAAACCATCAAAGAAACGATCAATCTTACTTCTTGGGTTACGTATATAATCTCTAGCATACCTTGATAACCTTGTAAAGTTAGCCTCATACTTTGCGACATTCTCATCCTCCTTCTGTCTCAGACTCAGAAATTGGCTTTCCATATCTGCTCGATGGCCGCGAGGAAAGTATTTTTCTAAAAACAGATCTTTGAACTCCCTCCATTCCATATTTGATACTTCATCATCTTCTTTCATGTTTTGAATCAATGACCACCATTGATCAGAATCTCCAGTGAGTCGGTAAACTGCCATGATAACTTTTTCCCTTTCACTACTCCCCAAAGCCTGAAATATTTTCTCTAGGGAAAATATCCATTGCTCAGCTACTAAGGGATTCGTACTCCCATTGAACGTTGGTGGTTGTTACCTCATGAATCGATCTAACATTGATCCTCGACGCTGCGGATCCGGGTGCTCCATACGGGTAAGGTTATTATTCATAACCTGAGTGAGTTGTCCCAGTATGGTGATTAGCTGATCGGCACCAGTTGCATCACCAGCTCCACTATAATTATCTTGATCAAGAGGGAAATCCCTACATTGAGTGCGTGCATTGATACGGTTTCCATTTCTTCCACTAGGCGCCATTTCTAAACAATGGCATAAACTAGATCAGTTTATGAATCAAAATACATAATCCCATACTTATAAAACACTTAACATAAATTGAACTATTTATGGATATAATACATAATCATAAAAATGTTTTCTTTGAGGAAGTATATGCTCATAAACACTTCATAATGATTTGTAAAGAAAATGAGAGTTATCCTAAGCATATCCCCCGGGAGTGTCGTAACCAAGAGTGCAGCAAGGCCCGTTGTCGTGCACCAGTTCCCATTCGAGTCTAGCTCAAAGCGGTGTTTTCGGGTTTTACCCCTAGGTACATCTGTGCCAGAGCTGCCTCTACCTGCTCGTATCCAGACAGGGATGTATTGCTCGGAAAACTCACAAAATCTCTACAATACCAAAATTCTAGGAAGTTCTTCTATACTAATCCTCAAATTTCATCTTAGGTCTACGTGCTCTAATCAGAGTTTATCTAAATCTAGCTTCCAAGGTTTGTACTAAACCTACCTCTGATACCAACTGTAATGCCCTGAACCCAGTTACCTAGAGTCGGTGCATTATTACATTACATTGGCATGATCACAAGAAAGATCAAATCTCGAAAGACCGATTGGTTTAGTAGCCTTGGAAACACTAGATATATTCATAAAGTATTACATCATCAAGTGTAAAAAAACTGCAACAACATAGTCTCCATATTCCACACTCATATCCCCACATACTATCCCTGTAGGTTATTCATAACTTACTTCTTCACATCCTGGAAAAAATAAAACATATAAAAGGGGTGAGCTCAAATGCCCAGTAAGGATAACAATATAGCGGAAACTTTAAAAAATAAGCATAAACATTTAAGGCAATGTATAACTAAAACAAAAGCCTTTTAAACTTGAACTTCAACATAGTAGGGCAAAAGTAAAATGAAATAATTCCATTTACTTATTCACATGGATATTATACTAATCGAATAATCACATGCAATATCAATAACCACTTTCATAATGATGGAATGCATAATTCCAGACTATCATAACCACATAGCCAAGGCCTCGTGCCAAGACTACAAATAAGATTTTGCCAAGGCCTTATGCCAAGACACTAGTTTGTCTCATGAGACCTACCGATGCATCGAGGATCTATAGCGGGCTCCACCTGTCACATATTAAGTCCAATGCATTCCCATATGAAAAGGTTTAAACATAACATAAACATTCGTATTAAAACTAGCATACGAAATGTCAATACTTTCACCATAAACTATGAATGGTATAAAAATAGCACATCCACAGTCAAACATATCACAAAACCTTCAATACAATATAGAAGTTTTGTATCATGATAAATCAACTTCAAATAAGCATAAAATCCATCAAAGGATGTTGACATAGATGAAATCAAAACTCTTTTTAGAGAAATATCTCTTTCTATTTTGAAATCATTTAAGAGTCTTATATTTATGAAATAAAACATTTTCTTTGAAAATATTCTTATAATATTTTAAGGGAATCTTAGATGATTTTATAACGGCGGAAAATAGCCGCACCCGCCGTATAAGTTAAAAAAAAAATTCTTACCTTAATTTTGTCGAAAAGGTTAAAAAGCACCTTGTTTGGAAAAGGATGGAAAGATTCCTTTATAAACCTATTATAAAATGTCAAACAAGGGTATAAATAACTTTAACCCATATTCTAGTAAATAGTAAATTTTTTTGAGATTCATTTTTAAGAAACATGGATGTGGATGATAAAGAGATCCCAGTAGTTTATTACGTATAAACAACCTCGAATGATGAAGAGATTATGAAATAACCCTTACCTTGTACTTTTCCTTGGTTGGGGTAGGTTAACCTCCTGTATAATAGTGAAATAATTGTTATTAAATTATACAAGAATCATATACATTCATATGATATCATATATGATCTTTTAACATTGCTTTGTTAATAATATCTTAGTATTATCGTTGTTTCGGGTGTTAACTTAATCGTTTTATTTTATATGTTTTGTTACATAAGCCGTGTTTGTTATGGATAGGTTGTATCTTATTTATATCCAGAATGATATCAAGTCCTTAAAAATCATTTTTAAATCATCAAATGATAATTATACTTGAATGGATACGATGGAGAATGAATCTCATCGCGTTCGTGGAGACGGTAGTCTGTACGTACGCACGAGCGACAATATCATTCTTTTGATATTAAAATAATATATAAATGGATGGTATATAATATATAAAGAATCATTAACATGTTATATTTATTATTTACATGAGTTACACATCATTATTATACCCATCAAAATAATAATATATTGAAAAACAATTACACCACGACGTGGAGACGGTAAGCCGTACGTACGCACGTATGGTGACATGTTATTCAAAGGGTGGATAGAATACTGAATATGGTTGTACCATATTTATAATAACATCACAGTATATATAAGATACTGGAGTTATTATTTTAGAATGGTAATAACAAAGAAAGAATAAGTGGAAGAAGAAAGGAACTTGAAAAGGGGTGGTGAAAACATTACCTCTTCTTCGGGTTCTTCCTTTTGATTTGATCAAAAGGACTCCTTAGGTTGGCTTTATGATCAAAATAAGGCCTCTAGGTTGTAGTGAGGGAAGTTGGGAGATTAGTTGGGCAGATTTTGGCCGAACAAAAAGGCTTTGAAGGTGTGAAGAAATGATAATGAGGAGTGCCCTTTTATAAGAGGGGTGAGGGGCACCTTTGGAAAAGCTAGAAATATTAATTTATAATAAATTAATATTCGGTTTATAATGGCTCCAAAGTTGATTATTTAAATTTTAAGGTGGGTATGGGTCGAAAAAAACTCAACCAATATAATTTAGATAGGTTTGGGTTCTTATATTAACCTTATCTTTAAGTATTAACTCTAAGTTAATTAGTTTCACTTTTAGAATGTCTCTTTGTATTTTTATATAATATTTTTAATCAACTTACTATATACATCCAAGAGACCCCCAAGTGGTCCATTAATGATGAACCTATCATGATATAAGTCTCTTGGCCGAACCTTAGATTTTTAGGAATTTAATATCAATTAATAATATAATATTTGTTTTAAAAACTCTTTTATGTAAATTTTGACACTTTTCAATAATTGATTTTTGTAAAAATCATAACAGAATTATTACTTTAAACAAAGTTAATTTAATCAATAATAAAATGTAATATTAACCTATAAAATTAGTGTAATTCCTAAAAAGTCTCAAATTCTCTTTATTTTTGTATTTATAATATCAATTATTTTAATTTTTCACTATTATGGTAATTATTGCATCATCATTGTGTCATAAATAAATTAAATTATTTAATGTCTAAAAATTATAAATAAAATATAATTATGTAGTAAATCGTTTTAGCTTCCTAATGAATATTTATAGTCAAAAATCCAACATATATAACCCTATGTAAAAATTGTTTTGCTAAAAGATATATGTTTGTGTCATTTTTGTATTCATTTTAACTTAATTAAAATTAAGTGTCCCTATCACCTACAAGTTGCACCATGGGGTCCCAAAATCGACCCAAATATGTCTATGGTCGAACATGTATCAACCAATAAGGTTAGGACATGTTTTAGGGTAATTTTGTATTATTATAATATTATGTTTTAACCCTTATTTACCGGATTTACCCTAATCATGGTAAATAAAATATTTACCGCATTAATTATTCAAAATGTCTAAAAATAAAAGTTACCTATTTACAAAATTTGAACATCCTGATTCCAAATATGGAATCCATTTTTCAAAATTCAAAACATAAAAGTGGCAGAAATTAATTTAAAATTAATTCCCGTTGTTAAAACAAAAAGCGTGTTTTTAAGAGACAATAACTATCAAAAGATTGACACTTGTTTACGTCCAGTTTAATTGTAAAATTTTGTCCAATGATCAACATTATATTAAATGGTAAAAATATATTCTAAATATACTTTAAAACCTCTCAAATTTATAATTTATCACTATTAATTATTTTGATTAAAAAAGTTGTTTTTAATTAAAATTTAGTAATTTTCACTATTCATCAAAATATTAAAGTTATCCGAAAAGTACCAAAATTTCACCTTAGGATAAATTTGATATTCCGAATCCAAAAATGAAATCCATTTTCAAATATAAAATATATATAATTTCAAAAATTAGGTATTACTATTCATAACAGCTAGTTTTATTGGTTATGGTGTGTTAGAACTCGGTGTTGCGTACAACACACGCTATCACATTATTCAAAGAGAAGTGTACCGTAGAAGCTTGGAGTGTTACAATAAAATTGTAAATAAATATTTATATTTTATAAAAATACCAACACTTAATTTATCATTTTTAAAACATTGATTTACTTATTCTATGAAATAAATATATCATATTTCCATTTATAAGATACATAAATTTTATTCATACTTTCATAGGTGTGGTTACTATTCTATTGGCCAGATTAATATTCCTAATGGTCACATTTCTATTCCAACAACCAGGTTTATATTACATTAGTATAGATTCTTTATTTTTTATAAATACCAATTATTTCATTATACATTTATAATGAATTTAAATATTTAATTTGAAAATGAAAACTATTTATTATATAAGTACTTAGGTTGTTACATTATCCTCCATTTCGGAAGTTGTGTTCTCATAGTTTTATTCACTTATTTAACAAGTGAGGATACATTTCCCTCATAGAAATTTCAGATTCCCATGTTGCTTCTTCAACCATGTGTTTTCTACACAAAATATTTACTTGGTGAATTAACTTGTTCCATAATATTTTCTCTCTACAGTCAAGAGCCTGAACAATATTTTCCTCATATGAAAGGTTATCTTCTAAATGAACAAACATAGGGATCAGAACATGAGATGAATCCAACATATACTTTATTAACATAAAAACATGAAAAACATTGTCTACCTAGGACAAACTTGGAGGCAAATCCACTCAGTAGGAAACTAGTCCAACTTTCTATAGGATTTCATAGGGTCCAATGAATCATGGACTCATATTACCCTTCTTACCAAAAAGTATCACATTATTCCATAGAAAAACTTTGAGAATGACATGATCACCTATGTTGAAATATTTCCTCCAATTATCTACACAAATTTTCTGCTTGCTCTGAGCTATTATAAAGTGTTGTTGAATCAACTGAACTTTATCTTCCATTACCTATACCAATTATGGACCCATAAAAATTATTTCACCTACTTCATCCTGAAATTATGGAGTTCAACACCAATTTCCATATAAAGATTCAAAATTCACCATCTATATACTAGAATTAAAACTATTATTATAAGAATACTCTACCAAATAAAGATGATGATCCCAAATTCACTGGTAATACGTTGAAAAAGATCTAATAATATCATCAAATATTTGAATTGTTCACTTTTAATGTCTATTGGATTGAGGATGAAAAGCAGTGCTTAAATTTAATTCGGTTCCCAATGTCTTCTAAAGGACTTTCAAAAAATTAGAAGTGAACCTAGGATCATGATAAGATACAATAGAGAGAGGATCTCTATTTAACCTGAACATATATTTAAGATACAACCAAGAAAGTTTATCTAGAGATAGTGTATCTTGAATAGGAAGAAAATGTGAAGATTTAGTTAGTCAACCAACAATAACCCAAATCACATTGCTACCTCAAGATGTTTTTGGTAATCCGACTATGAAATCCATGGATATATTTTACCATTTCCACTTTGGAACTGGAAAAGGTTGAAGCACCCCATTTGGTAATTTTCATTCTACTTTTACCTATTTAAAATTAAAACATATCCTAGAAAAGTCAACAATATCTCTTTTCATTCTATCCCACCAATAATATTCCCTAAGGTCTCTGTACATCTTAGTGCTTCCAGGTTGAACTGAAAATGAATAACTATGATCTTCAGTTAATAAAACTTTCTTTAACTGTGAATCACAAGGTAGATATAATCTCTTCCCAAATATCAAAAAAAAATCTTTATCAATGTTAAATTCTAGAAACTTACCCTTTTTAACCAATTATACCTTTTTCTATAACTCACAGTCTTCCTTCTGTGCTTCCTTATTCCTGTTTGATAGAGATGATTGCACTGAAACCTAAAACAAAATAGAGGAATTTCCTACACCAAAAACTTCCAATTCAAAATCCATTAAATCATTAACCATGGGGCCATGTTCAAAATTTAACATGGTTAATGTAGCATTATTTTTCTGACTCAAATCATTAACCACTTTATTTTTTTCCCAAGATGGTAATTGATCATGCAATCATAATCCTTTATTAGTTCTTTCCATATTTTCTGCCTCATGTTCAATTAATTATGAGTAAATATATACTTAGAACCTTCATTATAAGTATATATTTCAGATTTGGATCTATATAAATGGTGTCTCTAAATTTTTAAATTGAAAACCATATAAACTAATTTCAAATCATGTGTGGGAAAATTTAACTCATGAGGTTTCAGTTGTAGTGAAGCGTAAGAAATTACCTGATCATCATTCATTATAATGTAACCAAGTAGCTTTAAAGAAGCATCAAAATAGATGATAAAATATCCATTTCTAGAAGGTAGGGATAATACTGGAGCATTCAACAATCTCTTTTTTAATTCCTTAAAACAAACATCACATTATTATTCCCAAATAAATTTAACCCCTTTTCATGTTAACTTAATTAGAAGGCTAGATAACTGTGTAAAGTTTTTAATTTTTTTTATTAATTACCTAATAATCCAAGAAAACTCAAAATATAAATAACACTTTTAGGTATTGTCCATTTATCAACCACTTTTGTTTTGGTGGGATCAACTATCATGCCATCCTTATTTACAATGTGTCCAAGAAAAGAAATTCTTTGTAACAAAAAGTTTTATTTGATAAATTTCCTATATAACATATTTTCTTTTAGGGTTTGAAGAATAATACTTATATTCTTTTCACGATCCTCATAATTTTTTGAGTAAACCAAAGTACCATCAATAAAAACAAAAATAAACTTATCCAAATATTAATGGAAGATCCTATTCATAAGATCCACAAATACAACAGGAGAATTTTACAAACCAAAGGGCATAAATACAAACTCATAGTGCCCATATCTAGTTCAGAACACTATTTTTGGAATTTCATCCTCCTTCACCTTTAGCTGATGGTACCCCAACCTAAGATCAATCTTTAAAATGTACTGCGCTCCTTGGAGCTAATAAAAAAATCCTTGATATGAGGCAATGAGTACTAATTCTTAATAGTAATGTTATTAAATGCTCTATAATTGATACAAATCCTCATGGAACCATATTTATTTTTAACAAACAAAATGGAATCACCCCAAGGTGAAGTGTTGGGTTGAATAAAAAATTTATCTGGAAACTCATGTAACTATTTTTTCAATTATAGAAGTTCTACTTGATCCATTTGATAAGGGGGTTTTGAAATAAGTTTAGAATCAGGGACTAAATCAAAAGTAAAATCAACCTCCCAATCACGTATAATACTAGACAACACATCAGTAAAAACATCCAGATACTCATTTACCACCAAAAAATAATTAATTTGAATAGTTCCCTTGTTTTCAAAAATATGTGCAAGATAACATTCATTTATATCTTTTAACATTTTCTATGCTTCTTGATATGTTATCAATGGCATGTGTTCATTATTGTAAACAAAATTAAACTATTTATGAAATAAAACTTCCTTATCTCTACAATCATTCTTATAATGGTAAACAAAAAGCAAATCCATATGAAGAATAATATCAAATTCTATTAGGGGAAGAAAACAATATTTGTAGGTAAATTCATTCCACATACATTGAAAGGAAAATTATTATAATTTATTTTTTCCTTAATATTCCCCTATGTGTTTTTACCATAAATCCCGAATTCATATATTAAGGTGTAATTTCCTATTTACCAAAAAATTTCACAGAAATAAAAGAATGTATATACCTTATATCAAACTAAACATTAGCATAATATGAATAAACAATCAATTTAACTGATACCAATTCATTTGATAGCATGAAATCTACTAAATTAGTTTCAAATTATTTCACCACACCTTTTTTCTTATATTATGGATGCATATCATCATTCTAGTTCCTCTTCATACACTCATTTTCATAATGAACCATCTCATTACATTTAAAACATTTTACTATCTGTGTATCATAATTTTTATTACCACTACCTTGAAATTTTTCATTGAAATTAGAAGTAGTATTCCCAAACTTAACACATTATAAACACTTACCACACTTGAAAAGGCATTCTATAATGTATTTTTTTTACCAAAATTTTCACAAACTGAAAACTTAATTTTCTTACCATCAAACTTCTTTGATGCATTCCTTCCTTTTTTCCTACAACCTCGACCACTTTTTATGATAGTTTTAAAAGAACACATGATCATCAAAAAACTACATTTCCAATTTCTCCAAACATTGAAAAAGTTTATTTAACTTTTTAATTCACAAGAATCCAATTCCCTTCAATATTTTGGCTTCAATCCTGAGTAAAAATGATTGATTTTAATATCAAGATCCTAGATAAATTTTGGATCATACCTTTCCAATCAAGTAAAATTTTCTTTGTATGAAACCACTGAATCCTCCTCCTATCTCAATCACAAGAATTAATTTTCCATCCTAAGTATAATCTCTTAAGAAAAATATTTCTCAAGAAAAATATTTTAGAATTCATCCCATTCCAAAGCATCAATATCCTCACTATCCATGATATTCTTGACCATTGACCACCATTGGTTAGATTCAAATTCAAAATAATAAATAGAAAGACAAACCATTTAATAGTATGAACAACCCATGACATTAAAAATATTTTATAGGGATTTAATACACCCTTCAACTACCATTGGTTCATAAGATCCACTAAATGATGGAGGGTGTTGCCCCATAAAATGTTCCACCAGTGAAATATTCCACTGAGGTTGATCCAGATGATCTCATGCATAGATTCAACCTCTATTTATAGCCCATATAAACTGACCCATTTCTATAAAAAACTACTTGGTTCCAATTCCAACTATTCTAAGTTTCACATTTGGAAGGATATCATCCTCTTGGTGCATCTTACTTCAGCTTCCCTGTTTCTTTAGTGAAAAATAATTCTAAATAGACATATCGTAGGCGAAGAAACATGGAAATATTTAAATTATATATAATTATAACTTAACCATAAAGTAAAAATCATTTATGGGTATTAAATTAACATTATCCTAAATCCTAAATTTATCTAAACCTTTCTCTAATACCAACTGCAAGGACCTATCCCTAAACTTTACATAATCTAGTCAATTCAACTAGAATTCACTTTTGTACATTCCCAAAGATAGTTTAGGTTTATAATTTTATATAATTAGGCCATAACATCATACTTGGAAACTCATATATTATAAAGTAGACACTTCTAACTAATATCCATTTTTTAAATATGAAACTCATAAAATAAACAAGATTTCTTTCTGTAACAAAACTTAATAACTTTAAACTTGAATTATTCCTTTCCTTTACCCATACATAAACCCTATAAAAATTTTTAAAGCTTGGGATGAGAAAAAAAACTCAGTAAGTGACATAAAATAGAAGAAATTTTTTTTTAGTCATGAATGAATGTTTTTTCACAAAGTTATAACTTTTACACATAAAACACAATATCTTTAGATTACCATATGAAATCATAAATTTACAGTAAAACTATATTAACTATACATAAATCATATATCTAACTTGTGGAATAATTTTTATATCACACTTAAAAAAAAAGTATCTATCCCAACTACATAGGGAGTAACTATAATGGTTACTCTTGGAATAACCATCACAGTATATTCCCATAATCTCTTATGAGAAACTTAATTAGTTAACTCCATCCATTTACACAATGCATTGGAGAGATATAACAGGATCACCCACTCTAAATTTATCATGGAACCACCCATCATTATAACAATTCCCAAGAACAATACCATAATCATAACACATAAATATCTCATAAAAGAAACATTCATGGGGAAAATAAATTTTACATTTTGAAACCACTTTACATTTTTTTACAATCCACACACTCATAAATGAAAACATTTTATTTGAAAATAAAATTGTAAACTTTCAAAGTAAAATTCAAAATATTAAAGAATAATGAAAGAGGGAAATTACGTTCATTCTGTATATGTAAAAAAATATTCTTTTTAAATATTGTAAAAATATAAATTAAAGAGGATTTTGAAAGGAAAGTCCCTTACAAATATCATATAATTAAAGTGAGAATTAATAAAATGAATGGAATATGAGTATACACTATAAATACACATAATTAAACATAGTATAGTAAAAATTAATTTCACAAATAATATTATCACCACAAAATCAATTAAGTAGAAGGTTAACCCAAATGATGGAAATTAGGTTAAGAATTCCCGTACCATATGTCTGAAAGCATTATGCACTTATATTTAATGTCCTGGATAATCAAATTAGATTCATTAATAACTAAATATAAAAACTATTATTCATTTATTTGATTGATTATAATTTTATTAAGTTTTTTTATGAATATTTGGATGAGTTATAGAGTTTATTTTCATCATCCTGGGAGTGTTCATTTCATGGTTTTATGGTCAATTCCCTTGAGTATAATTATTGGATTTCTTGAAAAATGTAAGAAAAACTCTAGAATTGGAAGGAAATGGTATTAATATACTTACATAATTTTAAATTATCTCATATATAATTTTGTTTTATAATATAAGGATGATTAATTAGATAAAACATTAATGATAAATGTTTGGTTTATTTTTGGCGGTTTTTCTGACCATCACAAACTAGTTTCGTTTTATTTAATATTATGCCTATAAATTAGTTTATGAACATTAATAAAGTTATAATATACATATTAAAATATTATTTAACCATAATAATTGTTTTATGAAAACTCTTTAATGCATTAAATGGAAATGGAAACTCATCATCCACGAAGGTGGTGGACCGAGACATCACAAATGATGTATTCATTTTTTTGGAATAAGTGGAAAATAGAAGAGATTTGATGATGGATATTACATTATCACAATAGAATTAAAGTATATATATGATATTGGAGTTATCATGGAAATTTGGATAGGGTAGGTGAGGATATGGTAGAAGGAAATAAAGAAAGAAAGAGTTTAAAAGAGAAAGAAGAAGGATTTTACCTTTTGAATATCGTCTCCCTGAGAACCTTTTTATGGAACTTGGATTTAGTCTTTTGGTGAGACTAGTAGGACTCGGATTTGGGGAAGAGGCTTGGGAAATGAATTTGATAGAATTTAGAAAATATACAAGGATTTAGAGGTGTGAGGAGAAGGGGTGGTATTTATGGGGAGAGGAGAGGGGTGTTTTTGATTGTTTTATTCATTTGTTTATTATTTTGGCTCAAGACTATCAAGAGTGTCAATTATTGTGAATAAGTACTGTAAATAGTTAATTTAAGCTACAAATAATGGTTTCTTACATCATTAATGACTCAAAAATTCATGTATTTGGATTATAATGTTAAATACCGTAAATTACCATATTTCACTATTCACAAAAATCCAACTATTTTAGAAAAATCCCAAAAATTCATCCTAACCCTTTTTATATGTGTAAAATTAAAAAATGGACTCCATTTTTTGCAAAAAACTTTCTAAATTTGAGATATATAATTTTTAATTAAAATCATCATTTGTTCAATAAATATCGATTTTAATATTATAACCAATTTTATGACACTTTGAAAAATTAATTATGGTCTCATAAAATTATATTATAATTACAATAAAACAACATATTAATTTATGAATATATTTTATGAACATAAATTTTATTTTAAATCATTATATTAATTATAAAATTTTAAATAAACATTTACGTTTTACAAAATACCAACAATTAATTTATCTTTTTTAAAACATTTATTTACTTATTATATGATATAAATATATCATATTTTCATTTATAAGATACATAAAATTTATTTATACTTTCACAGGTGAGGTTACTATTCTATTGACCATATTACTCTTCCTAAGGGTCATATTACCATTCCAATGGCTAGGTTACTATTCCATTAGTATAGATTCCTTAATTTCTATAAATACCACTTATTTCATTATACATTTATAATGAAATTAACTATTTAATTCCAAAATAAAAACAAATTATTCTATAAGTACCTTGGTTTTTACACTCATAATACCATCTATCATATTTATTTGGATTATTTATGATTTTCTTTACTGGGGATAGTGTTGATATTTCGTATAATAGTTCTTCAAATATAGGAAGTTATTAATTTTTAAGGAATATTGATTAAGTTGTATTTTTTATTCGTACAATGAATAAATTTGAATTTTTAAGTGATGGGAAGGGCCCACTATATCCTCTTGATTCGTCGGTAGGTCTTATAAGAAAAACTGGATTGGGTTTTACCTAAGGTCTTACCCATTCATGTTCCTAATCGTCTTAGGGCACTATTGAGTGGCATTTAGGGTGGAACACTACAAAGTGGTATCAGATCTATTTTCCATTTGTCTTACTATTTGAGTTTAAACATGATACTAGGATATTATAATTTGGTTATGAGACTATTACTGGGAGTATCTACCCCACGTACAAGGGAAACCCAAATTACTTAGGATGGGTAATTGCTGTTATTGTTTGTTCCTGCTACAGTTTCATGGGATTTCACTATAGGGTGACTCACTTTATTTTCATTGTTATTATTTTTATGAGTTACCTATTTCTTCATCCTGACAATACAAGGTCACATAAAATCATGCATCATACTAGGCACAATAGGACTTAATTTCCATGCATTATTCCATGCTATAATTACTAACCAGTGTGCATTGCCTGTATTGCATGTGATTGTTGTATGTGCCTGATTAATTATGCCTTGTAGTGTTATTTTATTCTATATGATAGCATAATTGGTTAAATTGAACAATAATTCTACATTATTCGGTTTTATTGGTGGGTACTAATGGTTTCTCATCTAATGAAAACACAACCCATGGCCTGTTACACCTGTTGTTTGGTGTATGGGTTAGGATATAATTACTTGATGTGGCAATTTCAATTTATAAGGTGTATGGGACCTTATAAGTTGGAATTTGTGATGCAATTAACTAAATTGTGATTCTAATAATCAAATAAATTGAAATTAATATACCCCCTTAAATTAAAAGGTTCACTTTATATGTTGAGATGTGAGACCGTAGCCTGACCTGACCTTAGTATTGGGTTGTAGGCCGTGTCTCCTATGATCCTTCTGTGATTTATTCCAATCATCTAGATCTGGATCTTGGAGTAGGCTAAGGTTTTTAGCATGAATATATGTGGGCCATGTACCTATACTTATTTAAAACTTTATTTATCTATTATAATTACCATTTGAGGTATGTGCTTGGATTTGTAGAGTTATTCTATCACAGAGACCTCTTGCGGTATGCCGGGAAAGTGGTGATGAGAATACTCCTGAGGTGGTAGGCCAAGAGACAGTTGTGATACCTACTGTAGTGCCACCTGAGGAGCCTCCTATATATCCTCCACTAGGTTCCAATGCCAAGTTTCATGATAGATTCCTTTGGTTCATGCAATTAGTTCAGGGTGCACGTTAACCTGACCCTTATATGGAAAATTTGAACAACGAGTTCCAGCAGCAACACCCTCCCATCTTCTCGAGGTATGGAGGGCCCCAGCACTAGTAGAAAAATTGTTTTTAACGTCATAATTTTGACGTCAGTTTCATATAAACCGATGTAATATATGTTTACAGAGTATTTTTGGTGTCAATTTATTTAAAAACTGACACCAAAAAGAAAAAGAAAATTGTTTGGGTGTCGGTTTTTTTAAAAAATGACAGCAAAAATTTAAAAAATTTATTATTTTCATCAGTTTTTAGAAAAACCAATGCCAAAAATTATATTTTTTTACAAAGTTTTAGATTATTTCCTAAGCTTTGATTTGACTAGTCATAGAGAAAAAATGGAGTTACGGATTAAATGTTATGGTTGCCGGAAGTGGATCTTCTCTAATAGAAGTCTTAAAGAAGTACATATTTCAAAGACCATAACTTTTAATTCGTAACTCCATTGTAGCTCCATGAACAGTAAGATCGAAGATTAAGAAATTTTCTAAAACTTTTTAATTTTTTTTTCTCATTTTTGGAATTGGTTTTATAAAAACTGATGCCAAAAATATTTTTTTTTAAAATTTTCACGTCAATTTTTTTAAAAACTGATGCTAAAACATTTTTTTTAGTTTTTGACGTCGGTTTTTAAAAAAACCGATGAAAAAAGTGATTTTTTTTAATTTTATCATCAGTTTATTGAAAAACCGATGCCAAAAATATATTTTTTACCTTTTGGTGTCGTTTTTTAAAAAAACCGATGCAATTTTTTTTTTTACTTTTTAGGATCAGTTTTTTATGAACCGACACCAAAAAGGATATAGATTGGAATTTTTGGTGTCGATTTTCTACCAAACTGACACCAAACGACCAATGTGAATCCTCTTTCATGTCGTTTTAAAAAAAAACCGACGCCAAATAGTATTTTCTAATATGCGGGATCAAAATTTAAATTTTTTCACAATGCGCATTTAACTTTTTAAAATCCTACCTACATTTCCATACAACACTATCGAAAATATTTTTGTTTACTATATATAAACCCATTTCATCATTCTTTAAACATTTTCAACCTCTTCAATTCAATCATGTTTTCAAAATGGCTTCAATGTTAATTTGAACATGGTACCTATTATAATCATTTATTTTCTTTGTTATTATTTTCCTTCATTTCAAAACAGCATGATTAACTTGATTAACGAGATGATTTATTATTTTTATCAAGTTAAAAATATAGAACATTAGAATGAGATTTACCAACTGTGGTGTAAATTTAATTATCGATCACCATTTTCATTTGGTGTATGTGATTTTAATTTATGTTTATCAAAATTTATTTGAAATGAGTTGTACCAATTGAAACATTGACAAGTTCAACTTTCGATGACCATAACTTTTAATATGTAACTCTATTTTTTCTCCACAACCTGTCAAATCAATGATTAGGAAATTCTCTAAAACATGGAAGAAGAAAAAGTTACTTTTTGGCATCAGTTTTTGTAAAAACCGATCCCAATTTTTTTTTCATTTATGGCATCGGTGTTTTTAAAAAATCGACGCCAAAACTATTTTTTTAAACTTTTTGGCATCGATTTTTAAGGAAAATGACGCAAAAAATGATACAGATGGACTTTTTTTGCCTCTATTTTTTACAAAAATTATGCTAAAAAACAAATTTAATTCATTTTTGGCATCGGTTTACAAAAACCGACATAAAAAGTCATATTTTTTACGTTGGCAACTTCAACATCAGTTAAAAAATGATGGAAAAATTAAAAAAAAACCGACATTAAAAACTATTTTTCTACTAGTGAAGGCTGCTGAATATTGGTTAGAGGATATGATGTTAATATTTGGGAATATTTATATGCCTATATAATGGAAGGTCAAGCTCAGGACCTATCTGTTACGTGACTTCACCAAGCATTGGTGGGACGTTCTGATTTAGGCTAGTCGACATCAAGGTATGGTATGGGAAGACTTCCAGATAGCCTTTTATGACTATTTATTTATGTATAACATGAGAATAGATTTATATAATTCATGCATCTTGATCAAGGTGGAATTTCCTTGTTGGAATATTCAGCTCGCTTCATCGAATTATAGTGTTTTACACCAACCTTAACCGGTGATGAGATGATTATAATAAGGAATTTTGAGTATGGGATTGATTATTCCATACAAATATAGGTGAACATCTTTAGGATGACCACCATTTTAGAGATAGTGAAATAGTCCCTCATTAATGAGTGGAACCTAAGAGAAATTGGTGACTTGAAGTAGGGTAGTTCAGCTTCCAGTTATATAAGAAGTGATTTTTCCAGTGAAAATAAGTAACGCTTCAAGGGTACATGTGGGGGTAGTACAATCCATGTGAAACACACTGAAATCCTTGTGCAATGTCACCAGTGTAGTAGGTTGGGTCATAAAAATCCTTAGTGTATGAGGAACCTAATAGAGTTACAGGCTTAGGGCAGGATGAGTCACCTACAATATTTCTGCTGATATTTTCCACCAGTACAGAGTGAGAAAGGTTCTGTGCCAACATCGCCTTCATGTGCAGGATCAGTGAAACCTCTTCAAGTTGGAATCTGGTTGTCTATAGGATGTTTAGGCTGAGTAGGTGGTCTTGGCCAAGGTATCTAGGATTCATACTTTCAGTGATAGTAGGGTGGACCTACTCAAGCTATTCAAGCAGTATCCCAGGGCCACAATTTAGGAAATATCTATGCTACACATCCTATACCAGAGGAGCAGATTCTAGGTCCATCTAAAATTATAGATACTATTATGGTATCCTATACTTTAGTATCTTTCTTATTTGATACCGGTGCATCACACACTTTTCTATCTGCTGCAACCATGGGATGTCTAGGCTTAGTGATAGAGTACTCTAGTGGTGTTATGACCCTTGAAACACCATTAGGAGTTCAAGAATTGGTTATATTATAGTGAAAGGAATCCCCTATTGAAATAGGTGGGTACCATTTTCTATGGAGTTTCTTCATCCTTGAGATAATCAGAATCGATGTCATTCTCAGTATAGATGGGCTTATGCCTTATCGATCCCAAGTGGATTTCTATTTCTGTTGAGTGTCATTTAGATCAATCAAGGGAAACACATATATCCATAATGGTGAATAGGATCTTTAGACAATTAGAGTATAACTTAAGCATACTAGGCTAGGAGTAGTAACATCCTAGATGGCTAGTCTCATTATGAGTGATCAGGGAATTCAACTCGTAGAATTTCAACATGTTATGGATAATTTTAGGGATGCATTCTCTAAATATTTCTCCAGATTACTTCCTGAGAGAGAGGTTGATTTCACCATTGATATTGTGCTAGGTGTGGTACCAGGGTCCATTCCTCCTTATAGGATGACACTTACAGAGCTCTAGGAACTCAAAAAGCATCTTGAAGACTTAGAGTCTAAGAGTTTCATATGAACCAACACATCATCATGGGGTTCACCCATCCTTTTTTACAAGAAGGTGGATGGTACCCTTATATTGTGCATGGATTACTGCTGACTGGACCAGTTTATAGTAAATAATAGGTATCCACTTCCTTGTATAGATGAACTATTCAACCAGCTATGAGGAGAAATAGTTTTATCTAAGACCGATTTGAGGTTGGTCTATCATCAATTTCATGTGAGTCCATTAAAAATACCACATACAACATTCCTAATTTGGTACAGTCTGTACAAGTATCTCATTATGCCATTAGACCTAAAGAACACACTAAAATTCTTCATACCTTTGATGAATCAGGTTTTCTACCTATATTTTGATTCCTTTATGGTAGTATTCATATATGACATCTTAGTTTAATAGTGCACAAAAAAAAACTATTCCAATAATCTTGAGAACATAATGAGTGCATGAGAGAGAACCATCTATATGAAAAGATTAGTAAATTCCACTTATGGATCAGTAATATTCACTTATTGGGTCATATAATATCTGAGGAAGGCATATCAGTTGACCCAGAGAAGGTGAGGGTCGTGGTTTCCTGGGAGAATCCCAAGAACGTAATCTATATACGTAGTTTCTTAGGTATGGCTGGATTCATATAGTACTTATCACGCTTGGCAGTTCCACTTACAAGTTTGACCAAGAAGGGTATGGAATTTTACTGGACTGGGGCTTGTGAGATGGATTTTCAGAAGTTAAAGGGAAGACTCACTTTAAATCAGATACCGATTTTTCCTAATCCAGAAAGAAGTTATACAGTCTATTGTAATGCTTCAGGTATTGGTCTAGGTGTAGTTATAATTCAAGGTGACTGAGTCATGTAATATGGATCCCGCTAGCTGAGGCCCCATGAGCGAAACAATCCTATTCATGACCTCGAGTTAGCAGTTGTGGTTCATGCTCTGCACTGTTGGAAGAAATAATTATTGGGCAAGCAATTAATTGTTTATATGGATCATAAAAGTCTCAAATACATCTCCACATAGTGAGACATGAATATGAGGTAGAGTAGGTGGGTTGAATAACTACACTCATTTGACTTTGAGCTAGATTACACACCCAGAAAGGGAAATTCCATGGATAATTCTTTGAGCTGGAGGAATCAGACATATGCCATCAAGGAGGCCAACAATGAATGGTAGTTGTTGGATATATTCTATAAGTTGCATCTAGAGGTTCATGAATAGCATGGAAAGCCAGCTCTAGCAGCTCTAGTAGTGATATCCTCCCTTATGGAGTGGGTCTGGATGAGGCTGTTATCCGACTCCTAGGGACTTGTGTTGAGGGAGAGTGTAATAGGAGAGAAACCACCTCATGGTTGGGTCATTAATGATAGTGAGACCTTTCTCTTCCATGGGCATGTATGGGTGCCTTCAGATATACAAGAAGATCGTATGGAGAAATATAATGCCTCTATATGGGTAGTTCATCCTGGTATTACCAAGATGTACAATGACATGCATCATCAGTATTGGTCTCTAGGTATGAAGAGAAATATAATAGGCCGTATAAAACGGTGCTCTACCTCTCAGTAGGTGAAGTTAGAGCACCAGGGATATGCTATACTTTTTCAACCTCTTCCTATTCCAGAGTTGAAATGGAATGATGTCACCATGGATTTTGTGACAGGATTTTCAAGTTCCCCTCAAGGAAGCAATGCATTATGGGTTATCATCGATAGGTTTTTCAAGCTCGCGCACTTCCTACTAATCCAAGAGACCTTATTTATTGATGAGATAGCTAGGAAGGATTTATATCTAGGAGATAGTGTGACTTAATAGTGTGCCCCATTCTATTATTTCAAAAATAGACTCTCAGTTTACATCATGATTCTGGAAAGGGTTGAAAAAAGAACTATGTTCACAGGTTCTCTTGAGTACTTTATTTCACCCTTAGACTGCTGGGCAGTCTGAACAGATGATTCAGGTGTTAGAGGATATGATATAGGAATGTATCCTTGATTTTGGTGGTTCCTAGAAGAATCATATTCCTTTGTATAAGTTTTTCTACAACAACAGATTTCCAAAAATGATTTATATGGATGCATATGAGGCCCTCTATGGTAGATCATTTCATTCACCTATATACTGGATTAAGGTAGGTAAGACAACTCTACTAGGTTCTCATCTCGTTCAGGAGACATTAGAGCAAGTTCAGATGATTTAGAATCATATGGATATAGCTCAGTCTAGGCATAAGTCTTATACCAATCATCATCATAGACCTCTAGAGTTTGAAGTGGGACATTGGGTATTTCTATGTGTATCACTTAGATTGGGTCAAAAACAAATCAAGAGATAGGGAAAGTTATCACCTCAGTATGTCGGTCCTTTCGAGATAGTGGAGAGAGTCGGGCTGGTATCCTATCAGTTTCCATTACCCTAGAGGTATAATTCCATACATGATGTCTTCTACATATCTCAACTTTGATAGTATCACTCTGACCCATACCATTCATTTGACCCTAATAATATTGATCTAGAAGTAGATGCATCCTTCGAGGAGTGTCCAATACGTATCATTGATCATAGCATGAATCTTATAACAGGTAGGTAAATTCCTATGGTCTAGGTTCTATGGTATCATATATGTGTATAGGATGATACCTGGGAGATGGAAGCCAATGTACATGCTTAGTGGATGGAACTCTTCCCAGATGACATTCTACTACCCTCAAAAGGGAAACTTAGGGATGAGTTGTATTAAGAAGGGGAGGTTGTAACATCCTAGCTATTCTCTAAGGCATGGGCCATTAATTTTTTGTTCTAATTCTTTTAAATGACCCTAATAATGATTCCCAATCAATTCATGGTGAGATTGGGTGCGTCCAAGGATCGTTCAGGGCCCAGAGCCCAAAATGGGAAGGAAAGACTGGGACACACTGTTCAGGAAAACTGTGCAGCCTTGCCCACACAGTTTCTTTGAAACTGTACAGCTATAGACAGTGATCACTCGGGGCCACACGGTTTTTCTGAAATAGTGTAAACCGAGGTGAACAACCATGTGGGATTTCAGAGGTTTTTGATAGATATATTTTTCACAGTTTGTGCACTATTAGTCAAACTATGCACTTAACCCTATGATGTGACCTTTTTAAGAAGATAAGGGTGCACGAGTGGTGCATGATTTTGAAATCGTGTGGCCAAACCATGCACATTGTTTTTTTTTTGATGAAATTACCATTTTAAAACTTTTAATTGTTTTTTAACCAAATTCCTCTCCTTATTTATTTTTCTCTAGTGGTTTTCTCTCCTCCTCCCGTAAGAAGCCCACTTCTCCTATAAGCTAGGAATCAAGGTATCCCCTCAGTCCAATCTCTGATTCGTTCTTCATAACATCTATTGAAATGCTAGAGGTATGATCACAAGTCATCTCTAATCCTTTTCATGTTCTTCTTCCCATCTATTGTTCTATTTGGGTGCAAGCTCATTTTCCCAATTTTCAGTGAATTTGATGGTTTAGTTTATTTCTTCCAATATAGATTGAATCAAAGGTCAATACTAGATGAGGGAAGCTGTATGATGATAAGGTAGGTGTTCCATGTCATTCACATCATTTCATCACATTCCATAATTTTTCCATTGTGCTACTCGCCAATCTATTCCGATGGTGCCTCCAAAATACAAATTAATTTGTTCCATGTGGTTTTGAAAGTGTTTTATAATCATACCTAGAATTAAATCACCTCCATGATCGAATGCCTCAAGTTTTTCCATCCAATTGAGTGTTCTATACCTATGTTTCTTAATTTTATATTTTTCCTTGGCTTGTTGAGAATCCCAAATGGGTCTTGATTTATATTCAATAACTTGATCCATGTACTGAATTTATAAGGGTGATAAACCTAGTGACTAGCCTTTCCCCAATTCCACTTAGGGATGGTTGGACTTAAATTGAATTGGCCAAGTGACTATGCCTTATTCCATATGATTTAAGTGGAATTTCCAAATGTAATTCCTTAAAAAATATTCCTAATATAATCTAATCACTTGAATTAAATTAAATGGACCTTATTTATAGACTTTATATAAATTCTTTGAGTGTTTATTACTTTCACCCTGGTGCTGAGGGTGAAACAAGGGGTCCCGATTTAAGAACCCCTTGTACAGACTCTCATTCTCTTCTATTATAATGTTAATGATTTGTAAACATGTCAGGGGTGATATCAGCTATGCCTGATACAGACTCACCAATCATTGTCTATTTTTACCTCCAAATGAGTTACACTGTTTCCCTAGGGGAGATTCCTTGGACAGGATCGAAGGCATGATTGGTTAAACCATTCATTCATAGAGACTCTGGACCCTAAGTTTGAACCTTTTATGGACTCAGAGGCTAGTAATTGACTTCTCACACCATGCTTGGAGTGACACATGGGACTTCATCATTGGGTCACCATAGAAGGACTCCTTAGAATTGGATATATGATGATACCCTCGAATGATCCATGATAAGTACTTCTAGATCTCCATGGATGGGTTCATGGCATCTCACTAAATTTATAAATGTGGTTTTTAAATTGAATTAAAGAAATATGAATGATTTTTTTTAAAATTTGAATTGATCTCTTGGTATTAAATATATAGTGACATGTAATTTAAGCCCACACACATGATCGGGGACAATTAATCACATGTAATCTTATCCATATCACTTTACCATTACAGGTTCCTTGGTTCAAACATACCAACTTAGTTCGAAGTAGTTTGAGTGGAAGAGTTTCCAAATGGAACCTAGTCCAATTTATTTATTTTTTATTTAATTTAAATCAAATATGGAACACTATTTATTTTATATCGCATGAAATTGAAAGGCCTATACACTATGGGTGCTGGACTACTGAGATATGTTTCTCACACCCTGATCAAGTGCCTTTGGTACTTGAGTAGACTTTATGATCATATGTATTGAAAAATGGAAGAATTAATCTTCCAATTCTTGATATCACATGAATTCCTAGGAGGGAGTTTTGTGAGAAGAGGTCTGAGCCTATTCTCGAGATTCTAGGTATATCAGTTTTTTCTTTTTTTTATATTTTGTCAGTATGTTTTATATTCTTGCATCCCCTGCCCCTTTCTTTGTCATTTTTTATAAAACATGACATACTATCATCATACTTGTATCTGGTTATTTATTCTGCTTCCTCACTTTTATCATATAGATTTTTCTTATTCTTTAATCTTATTGCATAATTTGTATTATTATTATTCTATTTCCATCTATCTACTTCTTCTGTTTATTATATTTATAATGTTGATCTCTACTCTGATCTATGAGGGCATAGTCTTCCCACAGACTTACCCTATTATTGTTAGTCAGCATCCTCTAGCCATTGTGAAGGTGCGCTTGAGGTCTTGTAGATAACCATATTGAGGCACTTCTGAGTAGAATTAGGGGTAGGAAACTACAATATTTTAATTACCCTTTTTATTTATGTATTTAATGTCATATTAAATGAATAGTATAAAAAATGATATTAATAATATTTTATAACTAATAATATTTTATTAGATAATTTAAAATTCATAAAAAATATCAAATTCATCCAAATTAATGGTATATGTTTTAAAACATCAACCATGATCCATTTATGGATCTTTTTTCCTTTTATTGTAACATTATTAACCCTTAAAGGGTATATAATTTTAATATTATGATAATTGTCAAAAGAGTTAATGAAGGATTAATACTAAAACATAAGGGATAAAAAATAACTAAAACTTGTTCAAATTTTATTTTATTTGATTATTTAGAATCATAATCATATTATATTTTAATTATATCAATTTGGATCCATTTTTACAAGAAAACTAATTTATATTAATTTAATACTTTAAAAAAATTTAAAGAATACCCCTCCCCTTGCTTATAAAAGGGTACCCTTCCCTCTCTTATTTACACCAAATCAATCAAACAATATTGACCAATACCTGACCATTTTTCTTATAAACATACTTAGAAAAATTATATTGGTGTTTTTATTCTCAAAAGACCAACCTTAAGTTCCATAATAAAGGATCCAATGGAGGTCTCCCGAAGAAGAGGTAATCGTCTTACTCGACCTCTTTCAATTTATTTCTTCTTATACCTCCTCTAAATATATGGTATTTATGGTACAATAATAAATTCAATATCATTAATATACTTAAATGCTGTTAATATTATTAAACCACCATTATACACCCCCTATTCAATAAAATTGTAAGTGAAGGTATCACTCATGTGTACGTATGACTTACCGTCTCCGCATAGTGATACAATTAATTTTTCACCACCATCTTTTATGGATGTGTTTTATGATGGGTTTAATTTTTATATATAAAATTTATGAAATAATTAGTATTATATAACTATAATATCATATCTACCTTTTTACCTTCTGATCCTTTGGAAAATGATAGCGCCGCTCATGCGTACGTGTGGACTACCACCTCCACAAAGTGATGTGATCTGTCTTTCATTTACATTTAATATGGATGGTAATAAGGATATATTTAATGAATATATATGATATATATATAATATAATAATTATTCTATAAATATTAATTATTACTTACCTTTATTTCTTTCCATCTGTTGAAAAATTAAAATAGTTTTCATGTGTATGTATGATCTACTGTCTCCATAAACAGTGTAGTTCATTTTTCTATATATAACATTTATGGATGAATATAAATATTTATATAATGAATATATATGATATTTATATCATGATTAAAATTCATTACATGATTTAACCATGATAAAACTATAAGTTTCAAAAAATACCAAACCAAAACATACATTAAAAATGAAGCGGTTATTATCATGAGAAGATATTTTAATGAAGAATTGTTAATAAATAGGAGATAAAAGATTATAAGTAAATAATATGTGTTATGATATGTATGAGTATGGTTATGGAATATATATATATAATAAATATATATTTATGATATAGGGGTTTCAAATGCATATAAAGGAATTCGAACCTGAGGTAAGGGTTTCCCATCTCACTTTTACTTTTGTGAGACATATGCCGTACTCACCACATATTTATTTTGTGTGGTGTATATAATTAGATTTTGATATATTATATAATTATTATATTTATATTCATTGTATTTAAATATTTGTTTGAAGTTATTTATTTCTTGGGTATTATGATTCAAAATTTACCAAACCGGTAAAGGTTTATTTCACAATCTCATCATTATCTAGGATTATTTATGTTTAAGTCTATTGAATAAATTATATAATATTTATATCTTATTTTATTTTATTTTATTATAATCTAGTTTTTATTTAATTTAAATATTTTCCTTTAATTTTTATCTCCTTAAGTACTCAAGATAATAAATAATGTTTTTAAGGAAAATTGACTTTGTTTTTCTACTCGACCATGAATAATTTTCTTCCAGATCTATATTTTCCTTAAATTTTTGGAAATAATATTTTTACCATTATACAATTATTTATTAAATAAATTTTTATCCATGTTTTAATTTTTACATAATTTTTGAAAGAAATCTTCATTTCATTTTTTGAACAAGGTATCTTTTTACCTTTTTACATAAGTGTGAAATGGATTTTTTAAAATTATATGACATGAATGAAATTTCCCGCCATCATGACCACTCAATGATTTGAAGATTCCTTTATTTTTTTACCTATTTTTTTTGAAAGAAAATATTTTACTTAATATTTGGGAAATTTTTAGATTTAAATAAGTGTTTTCAAATTGAAAAAGGGTATTTTCTTGAATAAATTTCTAGTGAGATTTTGAAAGTATTTTCATCTATGTCAACATACTTTGTTGAATCTTATACTTTACTAATTTCATAATATTAGATGTCTATAATTATGCATTATATCATTATGAAATCAATAATTAATTTTGATGTGATTATTTGATTTTTTATGATATACATTGATAAGTTTCTATCTCATGTGATTATTTATACGGAATTATTTAATCATCACTTATTTTTTTTCATGTTATTCATTCCTTACTAGATTCCACTATACTTTAATTATTATGAGCATCTTATCTCACCCCTTTATTATGTTTCCTTTACCCAGAAATCTAGGAAGTGTATTATAATTATCATGAAGGGATATTCTAAAGGAAATAATGATGTTCTAAAAGAAAATAGTATGTTTTATTTTATGTTTTTAAATATAATTTGATATTAAAGTATGTATCTAGTTTTCTAAGTCTACCAAACTATTTGTTCCTTTGGGATATGATCACTTGTATCTAGTAATAATGTAATAAAGAAACCACAAAATCTAGGTCACTAAGGTTGGGGTATTTATAAAGGAATCCTAGTAATCCAAAGAGTTTCTCGGGCATATTGAGAGGATCTTCCACCTTTTAAAAAATCTATAGGACACTAAGGTGGGGTTTTCAACTTACAATATTTTAGGACATAGAAGAAAATGGTGGAAATATATCATGCACCCTTAGTTACCTAAGGATCTTACCTTTAATTATTTCAATAAGGAATTAAACCATTAATTTTATCCTAAAATATTATGAGTGGAAAACATCAAGTGGTTTGATATAAATGTGCGAGACGTGGTCATACTAAGACTAATTTTTATAAAACACCTAGGAAATTCCACCATTATGGAAAATCCGATCACCTTAATATTTTTTATGTAAGAATTAACTTAGGAAGTAGAGATGGATCCACTCTTACTAAAGGATTTAAATTTTGTTCTGATGCATCAAATAGTGGTGGATATCATTCTAATTCAAAGGGGGATGCTTACATAGTGATGAAATATCAAGTTGGAGATGATACTGGACATATTTTATGCAACAGAGTATGTACCAGAAGAATTTGAATCATATCCAACTACTGTGAGAGGTACAATGTTTATTTCATCTTCTATGGTCCTATCATTATTTTAAATATGTGAATTTCATTATTTTATATCATCTATGTTGATTGATATGTTGGGGTTAATATTTTATCTCACTTCATTCGTATTGTATATTTATACACCCTTGGGAATGAGGAAAGAGCATGGTTTTAGATTTCTCAAGTGTCGGGTGACGATTACCAACCTTGATGTTGTGTGGAAATTCCTTTTTCTAAATCTTTCTATATTTGACCCAATCATTAGCTTGGATTTGATGATTAGTGTTAAGTCCCAGATTGAATATTACCATTTTTGAGTTCAATTTTTATCTTTTTATGGGGTCCCCCATGTCTTTTAGGTGGAGTGGGATTCTAGATCAAGGAGAGTTGGGAATATTGTTCCTTATGTGGGAATGATCTCTTTCCAGTTATCAGAGATTTTTCTTGATATCATTTATAAATGTTTAAGTATTCCATTTCTTATAATCTTGAATATTCACCATGAGGTCCTTCCTACAGATTTTTCTATGTTACCACTCAGAGAGAGGTTGAGTTCAATATTAATATCCTCCCTAAGAAAATGACCATTTATATTCTATCTTATTATATGACACTTTCTATGTTAAAGAAACTTAAATTTTAGCTTATGTATCTTGAGTATAAGGGATTTATTCATCCCAGTGTTCCACCTTGGGCTTCACCACTTCTCTCTACAAATACGGTAGATGGTAGTCTCATACTTTGTGTTGATTACTGAAAGCTTAATCAGATGACAGTTAAGAATAAATGCCCATTTCCTAGGATTTATGATCTCTTTGATCAACTTAGAGGATCTCGATGGTTTTATAATATTGAATTGTGATCAGGGTACTATCAGTTGATAGTTTGAGAAGAGGATATACTGGAGAGAGTGTTTATGAGTTGTTAGAGTCATTTTGAGTTTCTATTTATTCCATTCGGTATAAATAATTCTCCTATGATATTTATGGAATTGATGAACCAAATATTTCATTAGTTATTAGATTCTTTAATTTTCATTTTTTTGGATGATATTTTTGTGAACTCCAAGTCAGCATAGGACACATGGATCATTTGGAAATCATTATTATAATCTTGATAGAACATCTTCTATACAGGAAGATTTTTAAATGTGAATTTGGGATCCAAGAAGTGAAGTTTTGGGGATATATTATTTATTATAGGGGAATCTTAGTGAATCAAGAAATTATTCAGGCATTTATGTCATGGTGGAAACCTAGGAAAATGTTCAAAATATAGAGCTTATTGGTATGAGCTAGTTGATAAAAGCGTTTTGTTCAGGATTTCTATAATATTACATCTATAATGACATCTTTGACCTATATGGGTGTTATTTTTGATTAGAATGAAAAATATCAGAAATATTTCATGGAATTTATGGTGTGATTGATAACATTTTCGATTTTACAGAACTAGTTTTGGGATATGGTGTTTTATGTGATGCCATATGCATGGGATTGGTATGTATTCTAATGAAGGGAAAACAAGTGGTGGAATTTATCTCTGATCAATTATTCCCTCATGAGAATAACTATCCTAACCATAAACATGAATTGGAAATTATGATGAAATATCTAAAAACTTGGAGGAAGTATCTCTTTGGGGAGTGATTTATGGTGTATTCAATTAATATGTGTCTAAAGTATATTTTTACTTAGAGTGTTATGAAATTGTGATAGAGGTGCTGGGTTAAGTATATTTAGTCTTTCAATTTTGATATTTTATATACAAAAAGAAAATGGAATTTGGTTGTTGATGCATTGAGTAGGAAGTCATCGACTTACGACTTGAAGTAATTAGTGGAGAAGTGGTATTTGATGAGTTTGTTTAATGAGATAATATTGGGATTAGAAGAGGTTGGTGTAAATGATTTCTTATATTTTATGATGGATGACTCATAATTTTATAATTTGATTTGACTCTAATAGGTAACAGACACTGAATAATAGTGCTTAAGAAAAAATACGTAATGATGGGGAGACCTTAGGTTACTGGTCCCTGTATCCCATTAGTGCTTTGTGTTTCATAGATAAGTTAGTCATTTTGATATCTCTAGGGTAGGAATTGATGGATAATGGACACTGATCTTTTTGGTCTATACAGCCAAGGAATACCAATATATATCATTATTTGAGATGCTAGTATTGGTGGTCAGGGATGATTTAGTCAATTATAGACTTCAGGTTATGATGCCTTACTTTCAAGAAGATTAAGTATAATCAACAAATACCTACTAGTTTGTTTCAACCTTTACCCTTTCTAGTTTGGAAGTGGGATGAAATATCTATAGACTTCACCATCGATTTACTATAGAATCCTAGAAGGAAGGATGTGATTTAGGCGATCATTGACTAACTCATGAAATCATCTCATTTTCTTCCAATTAAGGAGATGATGAAGGTGGAAGAGATCATGTTCCTTTATATATGAGATATCATGAATCTTTATGGGTTTCCAACTATAATTGTTTTTCACAAGGACCCACAGTTTACTTCTATATTTTGGAAAGGTTTACAAGAGGCGATGGGTTACCTTTTGAAATTAATAATTAAAAATCACCCTCTGATGGATGGGAAGACTAGGCGAGCCATTCATATTCTTGAGAATATGCTATGGGAAAACGTGCCTGATTTTGGTGTTTCATTGAAAAATCATGTCTTTGTTCAAATTTTCATATAATAATAGTAATCAAGATTCAATTAAAATTTCACCTTTCAAAGAACTGTATGGGTGCCCATTTCAATATCCTTTTTATTGATAGAAATTGTAAGAATGATCTTTAGTAGGGTCAGTCATTATTTAGGAGACAATGAAAAAGGTGCAGTTTATTTGGAAGAGGTTAGTGACCGCTCGGAGTCATCAAAAATCATATAAAGACCACTATAATCATGCATTGGAGTTTAAGTTTGATGATCAAGTTTTTATCAGAGTTTCACCTCATTTGGGACATCATAAATCGAGTAAGCATGGTAAGTAGACACTAAGGATTTTTGTCCCTTTCGAGATCATTGAAAATATTGGAAAAGTGACTTATCAGTTGGACTTTTCATCTCACTTGATGTTTATTTACAATGTGTTTCATGTTTCCCAAATAATAAGGTATCAAATAGACCCTTACCAAGTGATCAAATGGTAATATTTTGATATTGAACTCGATACCTCTATGGTTGAACAATCGGTTCAAATTATAGATCACCCATATAAGGTATTTCATAAAAAAATAATTCATTTATTATGTGTACTATAGTAGTGTAGATGATATATCCATGAGGCATGGGAGTAGGAATCATTGATGAGGTAGTGGAATCATCCTCTTTTTCTGAGTCCAAAATCTTGATTTCTTTTTAGGGGTAGGAAATTTTTATAGTGGGGATAATTTTGATACCCTTCGTGTCACAAGTATGATTTAATTTGTGCTTGGTTTATCTGTTATGAGGTTTTAGAGATTTTTCAGAGGCATGGGTTTAAAATTTAATTTTCCATAAAAAAATCCCAGACACATGATTTAGTTCCATGGTTAGCACTAACCATAAAGTGACCACGTAGTATGACACTGTGAGTCCCAGAGGCGTTTTTAACAATTTGAGAAAGATTTTTCAAACTGTGCAAGTCTTCAAAAAAACTATATGAGTGTCTGGGAGTTTCCTAGGGGTTATCACATAGCTTGATCATAGTTTTTTAAACCCTAAAAATATCTCTAGGTAACTGTGTGCCACAATTTTCAAAGTACAGAGTCCACTAAATGGTTGGCATATGGTTTGTTAGACCATGCAGCCTAACCGTGAACCCATATTTGAACATCTTAAAATTGTAAATCTACTTAGTTATCTTGTTCATTTTTAAGTAAAATTATTTATTTATCTCTCTTAGGATCAATAATACCTCTCCCCATTGCTCTAGATAGTTATCACCTTGTATTCATGGAATTTTCCCTTCATTCTTGGTGAATCTCTTCATGGTACATTCTTTTTTTATTCTATCTCACATATTTATAGATATCTCATTGGTCTCTTTTCTCCTTATTCCATTAGAAACCAATTGGTATTTGATTTATGGATCTATAGGTTTTGATTAATAATTTATCATTTTTCTTATGGATCTAGGATTGTGAGAACCATATCTCATCGTTTCCAATCTCTATTCTTGAAGGCAACTGGTTTTCCATTGTTGGAGAGGTTGGTGTCTATATAAAAAGGTTATAACTCATGAATTACTTGATGTTATTATAAATTAATATAGTTTGGTTTATGAAATTTATTTATTTTATATCAAAGATAAATTATTTTATGAAATGAATCTTGATTGGCATGAAAAAGAGTTTTAATGGGGATTTTCTTTAAAAATAGTTTATGCACTTTATGTGTTCGAAATGCCTCAAAGATGATTTTGAATCTAAAATAGATTTTCAAGCATTGGAGTGATTATTATTTTTTGTGAAAATGTTTTATAAATTATAATAATGTTTTATTTAAATGTTTTTGAAAACATATCACATTGGGAACCTTAGGTGTGTCGAGTTATGGACATATGAAAACATTAGTGAGTGTGGCACCACTATGGGTTATTCTTATGATATCAATAAACTATGGTAGGATTCAATATCAGTAGGATTCATGGTATGCCAAGATTAGTGTTCCTTCATGTGTCTGAGTATGTATTCCCATAGGCTAGGGATCACTTTTTCTTGATTTTATAAATGATGGCATTATTTAATGTTGATTGCTCACAAATTTATTGTATGGTATTTCCATGGGTAATTTTGATATTCCCTCTATATTTTATTTCATATTATGTTCATATTATTAGTTTATATGAATATAAAAGGATTTAAAGGAAACCAAATTATGTTTTACAAAATATTTTTTATTTGAAATTTCATTATAAACTGGTTTTGTTTTAAATATAGAACTAATGGTTTCATGGAGATAGAATTTGTATAGATTCATGGTGGTATCCTAATGGGTGTTTTCCTCACACCCTACATATTAATTTTGGGATATTTAGATCTGGTTTTGTAGGAAATAGGTAATTGGAATGGTATTAGGTAATTTTTTGGATTCTCTTAGTCGTTTTAACCTTGTTAGTGAGATGGGTTGGTGGCGATGGTTGGTCACATGGAGACAAGGATTTGTTTTATATTTTTTATGTTGTCTAGTTTAGTTGTTTTGTATTTTCCTTATATTTCCTGTGAATTTATAATTTTCTTCCATGTTGTAATATATTTATTTATCTCCTTTGAGTTACCCATGAGACATGTTTTTGTTTTTGTGTTGAACTTCACCTTATGGAAGGTCATCTTGGGAGATGTGTCATGTCAACTCGGGTTGGTTTGTTTCACCAAAATTTACATAATATAAAAGATAACCCATAATAAATCATAACAAAAAATATAAAAATATAATCATCCCTAGCTCCAAAATATGATAATGAGATCAATCATACTTATACAATGATGGTAAAAAACTGAAATATAAAGTGAAACAGGATGGGAAGGCAATATGGAAATATAAGGGAGTAAGTTTACTAAAAAACCTAAGAAAAAAATAAACCAAAACAACTAATACCCATTAATGTGTTATATAAGGGATAACTCCCATTATGTCACCTCTTATAAACTAATATCTGGATAATATGAATATAAACCATCTCTAAGTGGTGTTATAAATTTATCTATGTTAGTCAAAACAAGTTCTATATACACTCAAAGGGTGTATATAGGCTGTATGCATAACTAGCCCAGTTTGATCCCATCAAGTACTCTATATACAATCTATAATATATAAATCATGCCTTTTTAGTTTCAAAAATTATAAAAAAAGTAAAGTATGCAATTAAAATAAAACATGTAACAATGAGAATTTACTTTTGAATGATTTATTAATGAAAAATTAAAGTAAAGGTGTAAAGTAAACAAAAGCATCTAAAACATTTATACAATGTTATGGGGGGAGGTATAGGAAACTAAGGTAAGGAGACTTAGAGAGACACTATAAGGATATAACCTAAAGTGCACAAGATTAAATAGGTAGATTCAAATTACTCCCAAGTGTGCATCTATATCAGGCATGACTAATAATAGAGATATATGCATCTTCTAGCCATGAATTACTATGCAATTTTTGTGTGTCCGTATCGGGTATGAGTAAAGATATCTACTAGGAAGGGATATCCCCCAAACCCATTATGTTATGAGTATCCCCTAGAGTACCCAAGGCTTCCCATGAGACACTAATACATTTACATGGCTCATATAAAAATTAGGAAATCCATTATAATATAAGGGAGTTAATTTAAGTGGGAAATCACATTTACATAAGCCAAACACCTATTTAAAAAAATAATTTACTATAAAACCAATTTGATAATTCATTATAATTCAAGGATAACCACTTTCATAAATCATTTTTAATTATTTCATGGAAAAATCATTGAATAATTTCATTAAACATATAATATATAGATTAAAAAACTGGGGAAATTATATAATTTTATAGAATATCCTATATCCAAATCATTGTGAAACACAATAAGAACAAAAAAATAATTTCTAAAAATCCTCATGAGAAACAAAACATTATTTTATATACCTAAAAAAATTATAAACCACTAAGAAAATCATGGTTTATAACCATGGTAAGACATTAGTAGTTACCTATCAAAAACATGATCAAATTTCTTAGACTATTTGTTTTAAAACCAAAAAATCAAGATCAAACCCTAAAAAAGAAAATCTATTACATATAAATTGGATTGGTATGATCCACTTGACACCTTGGCCATATTGGGGTGGGGGTGAAGAAACTCAAAGAGGAAGGAATATGTGGATAAAGAAAAGGGAGACAAACCACTTACATGGGGATTCTTGATGAATATGATTTCCCTAATTTTATATGGTTGAAAGGTCAATAGGGGGGGGGTGAATTGACCAATTTTAAAATAAAAGGAAATTAAAATGAAAATAAAAGTAAAAAAACAAAACACTGAAAAGAAAATATGAAAATATGATATTTTTATAATATTTTGGATCAAAATGATCCTACATCTACTCTCACACCCCTCTACTCCTTAATAGGTATGAGTCCCACTATGAACCTAACATTTCAATGGGATTCATGACCTAATTAAAACATACCTTTTCTAGTGGAGGCATAAACAATAAAACAACCTGACTATTAAAGGTGAGTCATGAACCGATTACAAACCCGTACCTTTTATGTAGGTATAACCAAATAGATCTTTATTTTGAATAGAACAATCAAAAATAAATTAAAATAAACAAAACATAAAGATAAATAATTACACAACCGCAAAACATATTTAGATAGTGAAGGAATAAATAGTTATAACGAATCAATCACTTATAGAAAATATAGTTTAATATGTTGAAGTTCTTTAAAAGAATTATAATAGTGTAGTGATCATGAATAAATTTTGTGTTCCAACTATATCTCATATGTATTGCACATTAATGTATTCTAGTTTTTCCAAAATCTATTTATTGAGACGTCTTTATAAAATATCAACTTTAGTTCTTCATAGTTATTGGATGGGTTCTTTCTTGAAAATAGAACCCGTGAATCCCCCACCAAAAATCACACCTTTAAAATAAAAAACTATATCAGAGTTTTATAAACCTATATTCAAAACCTTTATAACCATTAAGGATTTGATTTCCCATAATTTAGCTTCAAAATAATCTCCCTGCGTTAAAATGTTTGAAGTATTCATTTAATTATCCTAGAAAATGAACCTACTTCACTATGAATAATAAATACCCAATTATATCAATAATATCTAAATAGAATCATAGTGTGAGTAATATCATTATGATGTGAACTAATTTGATTTCCTAAACAACCCATAAAATAAATTTCATTACTGAGCTATAATCTTCATGATATTAGCATCACTATGTGGTTTCATTAATCTTGAAATTAGTTGTGATGTGACTGTCTTCCATAGTGAGAGAATATCTAAAATATCCAAATCAATTAAATATTTATTAATTTATAATAGTTTGATATAATTTACTGGGGGAATGACTAAATTTTTATCTCAAATTATAAAGGAAACAAATCTTTTGAAATTATCAAGTTAAAATGTAAGGATAATCTTTCATTATGTAAGAGTCAAATGAAAAAGCCTTTAACAATACATAAGAATAAATCCTTTGAAAATAATTGATATATAAAATTCATCTCTAACTTCCTCTGTATATGTAAAATTTATATACTTTATAAAATTTCAAAAACCAAATACATAAAAGTAAACTACTTTAACAAAACTAGAAGTCTCAATATATAAGAGTCAATACACGAATCTAAGAGTAAATACTTAATATCTAAGAGTCCAAATTTTATCAAAATGTAAAACAACCCATACATAAGAGTAAATATTCAAAACATAAGAGTAAATAATCAATATGTAAAGGTTTTACACTTAGATAAATTTCTAGACAACTAATATGTAAAAGTAAAATGGACAATACATAAAAGTCATTGACTTAGAAAAAATTCATGACCGTTAGTATGTAAAAGTAATAACTTAATACATAAGGGTATTTCCTATGAGATATCCAAAATGTAAAATAAATTTTTTTATTAGAATAATCAACTATGAAATAAATAAATAAAAAAATGTGAAGGAAATAGAAATAATCAAAATAAAATAAATTAAGAGGGAATATATAATTATCAAAACATTTAAATAAAAGTGGAAAAGATATAATTAACATTATCCCCCTTTTTTATAATTATAAAACCCAAAAAAATCTAACATGAACATCTCTCCCTATTTTTGTAAGAAGAAAAAAATTAAACAATAAATAGTAGTTCATGAAAAATAAACAAATATAATTAAAGAATAACAACTCTCATTTTTAAAAATAGCACATCCATATTAAGAACATCTCTCCTAAAAATTTTAATCATAAAGATAGTAAATAATGATAATAATAATAAACATGATGAAGTATTAAGATCAATCATAACATGATTTAAGGAATACACTAATCAATTAAAGGAGAATACCCCCTAAACTAATGTATAATTAAAAAGATAAATCAATAGCTAGGAAAATAATAAATATTAAAATAGTAGTAACTTCCCTTTATCTATGATTTCAATATCTTGAATAGATAAAATGGAGAATACAATCTCCCCATGTACTAAAATAATTATTATAAGGATAGAAAAAAGTTAATAATATTTAATGAATATAAATAAATATATTTAATAAATAGTAAAGAAAAGTTTATGAATATAATTCCCTATGAATACATCAGCTTAAATATATTTATATCCTTGAAATAGTTGATAAATTGTTAACTTATATCATAAAAAACTCATAATTAATATTTTAAAACTTTAATACATATAAAGTCTTTATAAATATATCATCCAATTAATCTTTTCTAGGAACAAACTCAAAACTAATATCACATTTTTTGTAAATGACCTCTGATAAAATGATATCTTACTTTGATATGATTCATTATGGAATGTTGTAGATGATTTTTTAAAATAGATCTGGTTGATTAATTATCACACATAATCCTCATCCTTTGATAATGAATATTAAAATTTGATAATGTTTTTACAATCTAAAGAGTTTGTGTACAACAACTCACTACAATGATATATTCAAATTCATATATTGATAAATATATTTAAAGTTTCTTATTTAGAATTTATAAAACTAAATGTTTTCCTAGAAAATGACACATACTGATGGTTCTTTTTATATATATATTGAGTCCTATATATAGTGAATCAAAACAGCTCTTTAACTCAAAACACGTCCTCACTGGAAAAAATAATCCAAGGTTAACCAAACCTTTAACATACTTAATAATTATTTTAAAAGTTTTAAAGTGACTTTCCTTTAGGCCAGCATGAGATCTTATACTCATGAAAATTATAAACATAAAATCTTGTCTACTAACTATTAATTATAATATACTTTTATTCATTATTCATAAAATCATAAGATCAACTAATTTACCATAAATGTCTTCATCTACTCCACATGAAGTACTCATTAGAGTATTCATGCCTTTACAAAATCAATTCCAAATCACTTAAAAAATTATTTAGTATAATTACTTTGATTAAAAAAAATCTATCATATCATTGATATATTTGAAATACTAAAAACAACTTGAGTTCTCCCATATGACTCATGTCAAACTCATTAGTCATCAAGTATGAAAATTCCTTAAAAATCAATTTAGTTGATGATCCAAATATAATATCATGTATATAAATATGTAGAATCAGGATATACTGATAATATTATTTTATAAATAAATTAGGGTTAAATTTAAATTTAACAAATTCATTATTAAAGAGAAACTATTATACTATTCATACCAAGCTCATGATTCTTATTTTAGTATGTATAGAGTTTTAGAAAGATTAAAAACATGATTTGTCTTATTCTTATGTTTAAATATAGGTAATTTATTTACATATAAATCCTTTAAAATAGTTCCACTTTTCACATCCATTTTATATGTCACAACACCCTCCTCTTAAATAGTACACCCTATAGGCTGACAATGAGAGAAGGGAGATGGTGACTACTCAAGTCCTACCTATAGTAGGCCCCAAGTTGGTGACTAGCACTAAGGGTATATCATACTTATAAATGGAAGGCATTAACCTCTAAGAGAAACATGAAAAATGGAGAGATAATAAAAATACACCTATAAAATCCTACTGATATAGATAAAATAATCCCAAGTGCATACAAGTAATGTTATATAAAACAAATAAAACTACAAAGGACACTACAAGTACCAAAAAGGTAAACTCGTTTGCGACCACAAATCCCAAATAGATCTTGAAAAACCAAAATCTAGTAGAATCTATCCCAATATCCAACTTGATCCTACTAACCAAAAAAATTGTTTATATACACATGGGGTGAGAATAAAATTATACTCAGTAGGATCCTCCCTGGAGCCTCTCCTGAAAAAGATAAAGAAATCATACTAAAGCCTAGTGAAAAATAAGTGAAAATAACTCATCACCTAAATATGTATGCTAAGTTATCAACCTTAGCATGGATATCTCTCACTAAGTATCTTATACAAGAGACCATATATTATAATAATAAAACAATAAGGTAACCCTACTACTGCTTCCCCACTGGTTTTCCACCCAACCCCAACATTGTATGTCTTGAGCCATCTCTCCCCAAAAGTAAGCTAACTTGAAGACACCTGGTATAAGTATCACAACATGCACCACATCATCACATAATACCATACACATATCCATATATAGTAATTGAGTAGTTTCTAGGATCTACCACTACCTGTATGACAATTATCATACATCGGGTATTGCACTTCAAGCCATCACAACCCATACAACAAGTAAGGCACCTCAATCCATCACATCCTATACACATCATACCTATAATAATCCTTTGGATACTATATCTGCAGATATATGTGTGTGAAATAACCATAATACATCACAACCCTCTATATACATATATGTGAAATCTAACCACCATGTATACCAACACATAATACTACCAAGATAAGAGAGTGTGGTTAAAGGTGGTAGTCAACCATCCATTCTCCCACCGAGGGGAAAACACCCACTCAAATACTACTATGTGTTATTCACCCAAACAAACACGGGTGGGGTAGAATATAAAATAAAAAAACATATAAGATATTATATATCTCACAACTACACTATGGGAATAACCTAGTCCCAGGATCTACTACAATTATCATCACTCAGACACCCGAAGCCACCACTAGGGATTGGGAATTCTATAAGAACACAATCATTTAAGGAACTATATTAATTTCATTATTTTATTTTAATATTACACTTAACATTAATTAATTAATTAATCATTAATTAAAATTATTTTAATTACATTTCATTAAACATAAAAGACAAGTTCATGCCCTCCAGGCATAATCCAACCGAGTCCATGGTTTCTCAAGATTATCATTATCATTTTCAATCTATAAACACCTACCCCATGGGTTATGTCATTTATTAAACATTATTAAAATTTACATAATTCTATGTACTATAGAAAAAAACCTAATATACCATCTAGTGAGATATAACCAAACACTTCTAACTGCCTCAAGTAGAGGAGAAAGGAAATTAGACAAACAAGCAACCTGACCATCTGGTCTTTTAGCAGATTCACAAGCAAGAATCCCAGCTCACAAAAACACAACAATGAGTAATCCTAGATTCAACCCATTCCATCATCCCTATAACATCATTGACACCATCATGAATATCCCTAAGCATTTCACAATCATAGATTTAAACTTTTTTACAACCTCAAGCCTTCATACCCATATCTCATTAGTCATCCAAGGCTCATATCATATGAAAAAGAAAACATCACAACCATAGAAACACAGTAGGCAGTAAACATCAAACATAGTCAAAAGGGTAACCTACACCTTAAAAATAAGGAATTTAACCTTCACATGAAATAGACTCTCACGAACCCCAACATAAGGCATCCAACCATTGTAAATAATGGGTACTGTTGACCCCAAGATTTATCTTTATCAAAAAATTGGTTTTATTCCATATTAAGTTAATTGATTCAATTATTATAGTTTAGGACTACAGGTAACCTATCACATCAGCTATAACAAAATTTTGAATTATTTAAACCCTCTCTCTATCATAAAACCAATTTTATAAAATTATTAGTAGAAAAATTCTTAATTAACATGCCTTTTTTATTATTTTCATCATTTAAAAGCATTATAACTTCAATTTATTTATCAAATTCCATAAAAACAAGGAATATCGTAACCAATTAATCATGTATACTTGAATCAATTTGATTACCATCAAATTATAAGAAACATAGAATTTGATAAACATGCCTCTTTAAGTTCTTTATCCAACCAATTAATTCTAGATTTATGTTCTTTTCCAATTTCAATATGATAAAAATTCTAATCCAACAAAAAAAAACCTACTATAAAAAGCATTGTTTAGATTGTACACTATCTATAAAATCTAGAGGGAAACCATTATAATGGTATAAAGTGATAACATGCAATCTCTAGTGTAAAAAAATTCCATTATTTAATCTGTTTTAGTATTTATTAGGTTAATTTCACCACTATCCATAGGTCTAAACCATGTTCAATTTATGATTTCACATAAATAAAAAGAGAAGAAAAAAATCACCAACCTCAAACTCCCATAATTATTGAAATAGAATGAAATAACAATTCATATATCTAATAACCAATCCCACAAGGAAACTACAATCTACCAAGTATTTTATTCCACAAACACACTGGTAAATGTTAAATAAAACCCCATTTGAATGAGGGGGATCAAATTCCGTTGTATGGTTTGAAGAATGGGAGGAAATGAGATTTAACAAAGAGAAAATACTAGAAAAGGAGGTAGAACACACCTAAAATGTCCTCGGATCTAACATAGGAAGCAGGGTATTGATATTTGTTAAAAGGGGATTCAAATAATTCAAAGAACACTCTGGGGTGCCAGGGGTTCTAGAGGAAGAAGCAGGAGAAAAGCTGAGATTTGGGGTCTTGGGGTGTTTATAGTCAGATAAAAATTTAAGGGGCCACGGTGCCACCCCACAGACCATTCCCCAAGACACCACAACTACAATGAAGTGGGAGGATACTACACTACTTCCATAATGATCAAAACATATATGAAAAATGATCCTCCCACCATGGTGAAAATCCGGTATACATAGTGTGTAAGAGAAAAACCATATCATAAAATATAAAGGGTTCAAAAACTACAAATTATCATTGCAATAAGATAATAGATAAAAAAACAAACAACTCAGGGTATTGAGAGTGTATCTGTGAATCATGTTCCCAATTACTCTCCCCCATGACACTATGATGTCACAAGAAATAAACCAAGGGAATAACATTCCCATAAAACACCTTCTACTGGAGGTCCTAGATTTCCACAGGCCAATCCTCAAAGGTTGTATTATCATCAACATCAATCTTAGCTCAATCAATGTTGTGAGAGTCATTATGAAGTTAATGACATAGATGAAAAACATGAAAAATATTATTCATCTAAATCATCTATAGGGGAAGTTCTATCTAATATTCCATGGCTCCCACAAGATCGAACACCTGAAAAGGACAAAAAAAAAACAGGGAGAAAGCTTAATACAACAACCAAACCTTCACTAACTGTGATGAGGAGTCACCTTTAGGAACACATGATCTCTGATGTCTAACTCCAGAGGTCTCATCCTATGTTCTACATTGGAATTATGATGATCCTATGCTACTTTAATACTCTTAATAATTACCTGAACCATCTCTGTCTTGCTATGAACTAGCTTTGACCTAAGAATTGTTGTATCTATAACCCCAATACAACAAAAATAAGAATGGATTGGATGGACATACAAAAATTCAAATGGTTCCATACCATTGGTGGAGTGAAATATATTATTATATGAAAACTCAACCAAAGGAATGTGCATCATCCATGAACCTCTAAAATCCAAAACACAATAATGAAACATGTCTTCGAGATTATAGATATTCCACTTGATCTGACCATCTATATGCATATGAAAAGTATCATTAAGGCATAACTAAGATACAGAATCGCATTAGAGATATCTCCACACCCTAGAGGTAAAACATAGATCATAATCAGAGATGATAATCCTTGGGACTCCATGGACCCTAACCACCTCCTCCAAGTATTACCCCGATAAAACTTCCATATAGATTGACTCCTTGATCACTATAAAGTGGGTTGATTTCATAAAATGATCCAATATCACCCATATATAATCAAAGACTCTCTTAAATTGAGGTAAAATATTAATGAAGTCCATTGAGATGTCCTACCACTTCCATTTGGGAACATCTAATGGCTAGAGAAAACCACTGGGAACACAATGCTCAACCTTCACCTTTTAGAATACCAAAAACTGAGACACTAACTCTGTAACTACATGTTTCAACCCCAGCCACCAAAACTAACCTCTAAAATCTTAGTACATCTTCATCACACTAGGATGTAATACCAAGGGTGATCTATGGAACTCATGTATAACTATCTCACACATCACCAAAGGGATAAAAATCCTTCCCTAGAACAAAAACCGATGCTGTTCTTTCACAAACAGGACCAACGGGTCTGACTGTGACTACCCCAAGCCCACCTCCAATAGGCTAGGGGATGGAGATCAGTAATGAGAAGGCATATCACACAAATTGGATGAATTATCCTAATATAACTGCACACACACACACACAAATCTCCAAACCTATAAAATACTAAAATGTAAAACAACTAAAACCAATGAATGCATACTTTTATGATCCCACAATTAGAGTACAACAGTAAATTACTAAAAGTTATTATGGGAAAAATACAATCCCAACCAAAAACTAGAGAGAGTCCAAACTATAGTGACCCTTATTTTTTACATGACTATTACATCATTTTAAAGACAAACAACATAACAACATTTCAAATCTTGGATCCAAAGGTTTAGTTTCTTAGGAAAATTAGGATTATACATAACTTTAACATAATAAAACATATAAATTATTTAATTCCTTCTTATCTATCTTCTTATTGGCCCTTGCGTTCTCCTTACTATAAGTAATCACCTGAGGATATACATAACTAGTACTTTCCCGTGCTATTGCACGACATATTCAATTAATGGGTTTTATTTTAATAATAGATTAATGTTTATAAAATTTGAGAACAAATGGTAATGTAGAGAAAATTTTAATTAGAAAGTAATAGTGTATGATAATGGAATAGGAGTGCATTGAATATGAAGTAACTATTCAAATAGTTGAAAAATAAAAAATGATAGAGTAAAAGTATATGAATTTTTAAATTTTGAGGAAGAATATTTGAATTCAAATTTAATTTCATTCACAATAACTATAATGTGGGCACTAAAATAAGGTCAAATACAAATAAAATATAATAATGTGGTTGTAATAATAAAAATGAGAAATGTGAAAATAAATGAAATAATAATAAATTGAATGAGTGGGCTGTTAGTGAAAAAATAAAATGGAGTTAAACTATTCATTATGTATATGGAACAATATATAATTAGGGATGTAGAGACCAAATACAAAGATGAAACAAAAGATTCAATTCAATAAAATAAATAGATGAAGACAGAGAGTCGATATCCACTTCATAATACTCAACAAAATGAAATTGATTCAAAAAAATAGATAAAGAAAAATTGAATTTGGTTGTTTCTTCACTGATTGTCAATGGTCTTGGGTTGTATATCTATATTTAGTACCCAACCCGTGCATTTTCATGGAATTATCATTTAATTACACATTCATATACACATAATTTGGATTTTTTCCAATATGATTTTTTGGAAAATAAATGCATAATGGAATGAAATTATATTCTATATAAGTTCATACTTGAAATGCATAATGGAAAAAATTGATTACAGGATCACATATAGTAGTAATGTCACACTTATATTTTTATGTAAGTGAGAACTTATAGTGAATATAAAAATTTCTATATATGTGTAAACTGGTAATGCAGATGAAATTAAATTTATTTAACCTAGTTAATCATATAAGATAATTAACGATTCTTTATCTGAAGAAATTAAGAAAAAAATATCCTATATACTGTAAATACAAGTATGAGAATACATAATATTAAGAAATCAATGGTAATATTTCTAGATGTCTTGTATGTAATTTTAATGTAATTTTAAATAATATATACACATGCATGAATATAGAATACATAATGTATATATACATGTCATCACAATTTAATGAAACAATGTGATTGCTGAATCAGCAGTGTTTTCTCAACATTAAGTACCTACAACTATCTCATGGGTGGCTATACTGCATCCAATTTTCCAGCTTCTTGAAGTTCCTCTACTTGTTCTAGGAGGTTCTTGATTTTCCCCTCTAGAAAAGATAGTTCTCATGCCTTTTTAGCTGAGATTGGAGGTTGGGGTGTGACTTCAAATTCCTGAGTAAGGTGTTTTCACCCACACCTAACTCTTATGTTAAGAATCTGATCAGTAGAACATTTAAGAACCTGTTATAGAGAGTATAAAAAGAGAATAGTTTCAGTGTACTACTGATTGATACTATTCCAAACTGTAGGAAAATAAGGTATGAAATAGGATATTGAGCTATCACATACATTTGACGAAAATGTGAAAGGTTTTTTTGAAACTGTATTTGAATATAATTTAACCAAAAAAGTATAATATGCAGGTGATGTACTAATACAATAAATTCATTATTTTTTTGTAACTGTTTAATGTGAATGGACATTAAATCTATAAAAAATGTATTAATCTTTATATAAAAACATTAATCTATTTTTCCACAGTTGTGACACACATGACATTAACTGCTTAACCTAAGAAGCGACTTCAACTACACATTATTTCAATTTCGTAACATAATAGTAGAAACACAACATATTAATAGTGAACAAACTAAAAGTGAATGCAATATTCTAAATGTGATTAGAAACACAGTTATTGTGGAATCAATTTTTAGTGATTGTAACATGTTAATAGTGAACACAACATATCATTCCATCCATTAAAAATTAGTTAATATAATATAATAACTAGAAACATATCTATAGTGGATTCACTTTATGATGGAATCTGAAGCTAGGCTGACTTACCACTACTGAAATCATTCACTGATTCCATAGAAAAGGCATGAGGAAAATAGTTTAAACTACCAAAATACCTATGTTTAAGACAACTGGAGCACACCCTATATGCTTCTTATGAATATACATGTACCTAGAAGACACGATATACCCCGGAAAAGAAGTAGACATTCCTAGGTTTGAATAATATGGATATCCTACCTCTGATACAAAATCCTAAAAAAGAGGTAATTGGAGACACCCAGAGGTTTGACATAGATCCATAGGATTTATGGAGACAGATCCTTTACCAGTTTTTCCTACTACAAACCTAAAACCACAGTCCAAAAATTAGTTGAATAGTTGTTACATTTCAATGAATAGATGAAAAATGTAAAAAATCATAGATGAGTATCTTTTCATTTCCCCCAAATTAGTGAACCAGAAAAGTGACTGTCTTGAAAACCGTCAATCAACATGAAAAACATCCAGCCTAAACACCATCCATGAAAATGAAAATTGTAATATACAACAAAACATCCAACTACTAATGGTCACACTATTAACACACAGAGATTTAAAATTTTACAAATACCTCATTTTATAGACACATTATAAACATTGATTTCAGATTACATAATAGATAACGATAAAAAATTTATGGATTTTATACTATGTTATTTATGTTAATTTTGTCACATAGATTTCAGAATCCACAATCCACAGTCCACAAGCCATGTGGTATCAAGGAAAAACCATAAATTCAAGGATTAATGCAAAATGATAACCTGTGCAGAAATACCTATGTTGGGGACAACCAAAGCACACCCTAGATGCTTCTTATGGACTGACATGTCCCTGGAAGACACAATATACCCAAGAAAATAAGTAGACATGCCTAGGTTTGGAGAAGAAAAATATCCTACCTTTGATACAGAATCCTGATAAAGAGGTAATTGGAGCCACCTAGAGGTTTGACATGGATCCATAGGATTTCTAGAAACAAGTCCTTTCCCAATTTTTCCTACCACCAACCTAAAACCACAGTCCAAAAATTAGTCGAATAGATGTTGAATTGCAATGAATAAATGACAAATGTAAAAAATTGAAGATGAGTATCTTTTCATTGCCACCAAATTAGTGAAATAGAAAGGTTACTATCTTCAAAACCGTCCATCAGCATGAAAAATGTCCTACTAGAAAACCACCCATCAACATAAAAAACATAATATACAACAAAATGTCCAGCATTAATGGCCTCACTATTAACACACAGAGAATAAAAATTTTAAAAATACCTCATTTTATAGACACATTATAAACATTGATTTCAGATTACATAATAGATAACAATAAAAATTTTACAGATTTTTTACTGTGTTATTTGTGTGAAATTTTTCACATAGATTTTAGATTTGAGACACATTATAACCAAAGATTACACATAAAAATGTATATAATTCATAGACAAAGATTTTAGATTCCATAATATTTATTACAATATAAATTATATAATTTCTATCATATTAAAGATATTTCAGAATGTTAAACATATATTTTATATTATACACTAATTTCATATTAGAGAACACTTTATAAAATACAAGTTATATAGGGATAGAAGATTATAAAATAAAAATTTCTTAGTCAATAAAACCAGAGCTAATAAAACACAATATATGAAACTATCCAAAATGGTTTTTTTATTTCCTGCATCCTTTTTTCATATTTGGAGGTTAAAATAAAGATGTGCACTTGATAATGGAATTACTTGAAAAAATATCCAATTAATTCATAATTGAAAGAAAAAATGAATCATTCAGAGATGCATGCTAACAACCACTCCTTGGCTGTGTGTATTTAAAATATATTTATTTTTTACCCTTTTTTGGGTGTTAAGATCAGTTTTCATAGGTAAAAGTTGGCATATATAAAAAAAATTTCAGGTAAATACTAACTTCCCATAACAACAAACATAAATAAATCAGAGTCCACTGCCAGCTTTGAGAAAGTACACATTTATATTTCTGGTTTTAGTTTGCCTCTAGGAATTGATGACTGACCTCCATTGGACTTGAAAGATGCATGTTCAAACAAAAAGATTGACAGAGACTATATGAAACTTGTATTGATGGAACTTTGAGTGTTGAGCTTGCTTGTTGTTAGAAACAGCTTATAGATCCCTTTAGGATAGAAACCATCCATTCAGCATGAAAAATCACTAAGAAGAACCAATGATGAGATTCAGAATTCACAATCCATGTAACATCATAGAAAAAACTTAAATTATAGGATTAAGGAAAAATTATAACTCGTGAAAATATTATTTTTTGAACTGGAAATAATCATGTAAGTGAATTTCATTTCATAATATCATACCTTGTAACTATCATCGTTTTCTATACCAATAATAACAAAAAAATCTTTCTGCATTAAATACCAAAGAAAATTAACAGTATAACATTATAAAATCCAACATGTAGGTTCAGTTTGATAACACCTATTAGAAACTGCTTATAGAATCAATCACATAAGTTGATCATTTTGAAAAAATAAGCAGTGTTTGCTTTGTTTTTGAAAAAAAACACTTTAATTTTTAGAAGAAATCCAATTAAATGATTAGAAGCATAAAATTCATTTAACAACAAATATTATTGTAATAAGTTTCCCATAAGCACTCTGATATGGAGCCTAAAAGCACCAAAATGGTGAAATAAAATTGTCTAGGGAATATCCAATGCCTAGAAAATCATGCACACCAAAACCATCTATATCAGGATTTGATGTGCCTTTTCCTTTCCCATAAACATTATCATATTTAAAATTAATTACATGACTATGATTTTTCTTTTTTCACCAAGAATCTATTTTAGCCGGTATGCGTGTTTAGACTACTCTTTTATAGAGTGGTGAAAATTTTCAATATCTTCTAATGAAGGCTTAACACCCAACAGTCTATCAACTAAATGGATACTTAATTTTATAGGAACCTGTCATTGAGTATAACCCATCAAGAACTTCAAAAACTATACCAGTTTCATGGTAAAGTCTCTGTGGAATAATAGTCTAGAAGTCCCTGCAAAATTTAAGATTCAATAAAAATAGTAGTATCAAAGTTTGTTATTTAATAATGAAATAATTAAAGATTAAAATTTATCCAACCTAATATCTCTTGATCTAATTAATCTAGGAACTGGTTTCACATTTTTTTAGGAACTCCCCCACACTATAATTGATTTCCATGGATACCATAAGAAAAGGATTATATAATTAACAATAATTAAAAGATGAATACGGTAAATACATATGTTAAAAAAAATATCTCAATATAAATATATAATAAAAAATTTCTACAAACCTTTAATTATATAGCTACTCAAATCACTCACAAATATCTAATAACTCTATAAAAGAGTAGTCTGAACACACATACCAAATAAAATAGGTTTTTGGCGAAATTTTTCAATAACCTTCAATTAAGGCTTAACACCTAACATTTTATCAACTCAATGGATACTTACTTATATAGGAACCTGTCATTGAGCATAACCTGTCAAGGCGTGTTGAACCCCAATACCACCAAACCATAGTTGTCCTACCACTATGTATATGCCCAGCTAAGTGACAATAGTACCCATTTAAAATAAACCCTTAAATGGGCACATTATATCAAATCCGTATACCATGTTTCACATACCTTACCTTACTCCCAATGCATTCTATTGGTTGTAGAATTTTGAAGGCCACAACTGAGTCTCCCCCTTCCTCTAGAAACTCGTGTTCTGTAACCTGAAATTTCACATGTACTTGGAAAGATAGATGTGAAATAGGTATGCCCTACCTTGACTCATTGTGACCTTCCCAATATCCAGATAAGAAGAGATGGTATGTGGATTCAAGATGAGGTGAGAAGCAGCAACCAAATCTAGAAAATGAGGACACCCACCCAACAAACACAAACCGTAGTAAAAATATAACTCCTTATAATATGTTGAAAGCTTAATTAAAATAATTTTTTTAAAATTTTCCTAGTAATAATATTATCTTAACCTAAAAAATGATAGAGGGTTATTGGGAAGGTTTTATGTAAACTGATTGCAGAGAATCAGTGAATTTTACAATGGTAGTCATATGATGGAATGCAAGTTGAAACAGTTCACAAATGATTGTTGTAGATCATTGGAGGCTGGGAGTCTTAAAAAACACTTGGATGATGTGCTATTTTATTATTTTAAACTAATGTAATTTTTTTAATAAAACACATTTTCAATTCTTCTTTATGTACTCATATGAACTCAGAAAAAAATGGGAAGGATATACCAACCCCCTGTTTCCATGTAGAGCTAATATTAAAATCCATTGACCTCATCTTGAACTGAAAGAGAATAAAACACATGATCACATTATCAATCCATAATAAATAGATTTATTTAATAAAAAATAACACATAAAAAATTAAATTAATTCATCTAGAAAACATGAAATAAATAAAATAATATTAATATTAAATGTTATATTTATAAAATGATGACATGTACTTTAGAGAATAACATTACAATAAAATTAACAATTTACATAGAAGAAATTAAATTTACAATGGTGTTTTTATGATTAAATATAGTTGAAATGGTTCATAGATGACTTCAAAAGAACACCAGAGACTACGAGTCATGTAAAAAAATTGGTTGAAGATCTAGTTTATAGATATTTGTAATTGAATCTTCTAGAATGTTGGTAATGAAACCCTTTTCTAATTCATGTTTTTGTATTCACACATACAAAGAAAACTATTGTAAAACAATCAAATAAAAAATGGAAATACAAAATCATTAAAAGGACATGATGTTCTAGGATGTTAACTAGAAATCCATTCACCATAAAAATCTTGAAACATACTTGTCTGTGTAGAAAAAAAGTTAAAAAATTAGAATACCTTACTGAATTTGTAGAAGAAAAATTATGAATGTTAACATAAAATAAATATTTAGAAACCAAAATAAAAATAATATAACATTTATCAGGGGGGTCTCAAACCTTTAGCACTAATATGTCATGAATATTCCCCTTTCATAACACTTTTCACACAGAAGAAATTGTTTTCAGACCCGGAATATGGAAAAAAATATTAGTAACTGAACATGTTTTACTTTGGGAAACAACCAAAATAACTCATACTATAGACCAAGGATGTATTTATGTTGATTAGAGTGATACATTACAATAATCCATATTGAGCTTTAGCTTAAACTTAATACACAACTCAAACTCAGTCAAATATTTGTTTTCAAAATTTAAATTTGATTTGATTTTTAAAATTAACAAATCAAACCCACCCATTTAAGTACCACTAAAATATATGAAATTGAAAACAAAAAACATATAAAATTTACTATATGCAGATTGAGCAGAAGATATGGGTACTGCAAATGACGGTGTAGAGGTCAACCGTGAAGAAATTCCTGAGCATTTTGTGGGAGTACATAGCCAAGGTTATTCTACGAAAAAATATAGAGGAATGGATATAATCCATGAGGGGGATGCAGTGTAATTGTATTATTTGTTACCAAAATCATTCAAATGGATTACCTTGAGAAATATTCGAGCTGTGATATTCAGGAGCCGTAGGAGGATATGAGGTGGATCACGAGCAGAATCCCAAGTAGGAGAGGAGCAAAGTCAGAAGAAGGTGGTTGGTTCTGTATTTCAGGATTTTTTACAAGAGGGGACCTTAATGTTGTGTGGGAACCCTAGGAGTAGCATAGGTAAATACCTTGTAGAGGGGTGTATGAAAGGAGGGAATCAAAAGCAATGGAGATTTTGTTACCAAAATCGCTTGAAGGAGATAGTTGTAGCCCGATGCTGATAGTGATATACATCAACAGTAAGAGGACATCTAAGGAATCATGAAGAGGAACCGAAATAGAGGAGGAACAAAGCTGCGAGGAGGTTGTCGCTATATTGCGGGAGCAGTAGTAAGAGGGGAGGGAAATGTTCAGTGGGAATCCTAAAGGAGTGGGAGAGGGGATTCAGGGAGGGGGGAGGGAACCATACAACAGGTATGGGGGTTTAGGGGAGTGAAAATGGGGAGGGAATCATGAGGGGGTGATTAGTTTTAGGTTAATCCTGATCGGGAGCGAGATAGGGAGGAAAAGAAATGTTGAGATACTGGTGATGTGAAGAATTGTAGGATGGACATTTATGAAAAAACTGATGTGGGTGAATGTGAGTGTGAAATGTGGCAGATGGAAATCCAGGATTAGTATATATAATAGATTAAAGGGGTGATCTAAAATCCTTATGAGAGGATAAATAAGGAACATAAATTAATATAACATGAGTGAGAATAATAAAAATAATCATAACATAAGAATAGAATTATCATCAACATAATAAGGGAAATAATGGATAAAGGCCTAGAATTTGGAAATGCATTAAAATCAAACATCATTTCTTAGTGGTCAAATACCACACATAATTCTGAACAAATATAGAATCATGTTCATGTCACGACCCGACCTCGGGGCCCGTGCCGTGACTACCCCAAGCCCGCCTTCCATAGGCTAGGGGCTGGCGACTAGCACCAAGGCGTAAAATCCCGGTAAACAGGGAAGGCATTGCCTTTATAAGTAACAACCACCACAGAGTCAGCAAGCGGAAAGTAACTACCAAGTGCAGAAAAGTAAAGGGGGCCGGAATACAAGCCCAACTGAAAGTACAACTGAAAAGGTAAAGAACAGCAACTGAAGAAAAGACGGCGGCCTCGTGTCGTCCACTGGCAATCCCACCTGAAGGGTGGGTACAGATAGCCTCCAGGCTCCTCGGGTCCCACGTCCGCTCCGAGCACGTCCCGCCCAGTGGTCCGCCTCCAGGTACCGTCCTGCTCCACGCCCCAACTGAGATCAGCGCTGTCCGTCGTCTGCATCCAACACAACAAGGTGCGGGCATAGCCCGTGCAGGGGTGAGTATAAACTACTCAGTAAGGACCCCGAGACCCCCGAAGGTCTCCCGAAATCCACAAAGGATATAGCACAAAAGAAAGGGCAACCACGAAGAAACAACTGACTCGACTTAGGTATATGCCCATACATATACCTAAGTCCCCATTTCTAGATCTGCTCTCGAGCTCAAGGTCAACTCGATCCACACAGGAAAGCAAGACTCAAATCCACCAGGGAGAGTAAATAGTAAATCCACATAGGATAGTTCAACACAATCCACAAAGGAGAGTAACATAAGATTCAGCTCAAAAAGGTATACTTTTTCAGATAACGTCAAAGATGATCACTGATCCATCTAAGTCGTCGGACCCACGAAGGATCGATAGGTACTAACCCCCGCAAAAGACCCACACAGGATCGGGCTCACACAGAACCTGTAGGCAATGGCTCACACAGAACCGGTAGTAAGGACCCACACAGGATCGGGCCCACACAGGACCTGTAGCACTGATCCACGTAGGATCGCTGAGTGCAGTAGTCGACGCAGTCCACTGAGGATCTCTGCACAGTCGTCGCCGTAGTCCACGAAGGATCTCTGCTCTGTCGTCGTCGCAGTCCACGGAGGATCTCTGCTCTGTCGTCGAAGTCACAGCCAACGCTAGGGTTCCCGCACACAACGAGCTCGTTTAGGAGGGTCCGCTCCACGAGCCGAGAGGCTGATACATCAACTGACACATAGTCCGAAGTTGATGTATCCAAAAGTTCCGTAATGACAACAGGATCTCAACGCAACAGACGGCGCGTCAATCGGACGCCCAGTCTGAGAGTTATTGACATTTTTGTCTCAGGGGCCCGGTTGGTTTTTAGGGCAAAACCAACCCGACCGTACTCCGCCTGTGTCCGATCCTCGGGCGGAGTATGCCAAAAGTTCCTTCTCACTTAGAGGAAACCTCCACAGCTGACGGTACGTCGATCGGACGTCCGCAGCTCGAGTTATGAGCGTTTCCGCTCCGAGGGCCCGGTTGGTTTCGCGTACGAACCAACCCGGCCGAATCCAAAGTCTTCCGAAACCTTGAGTGTAATATACCGAAATGACCGTCTCGATCCAAGGATCGCGTAGCCGCTGACGGTTCGTCAATCGGAGGTCCCAGGCCCAAGATATGGGCAAAAGACCGAAGAGGGCCTGAAAACGGGGGTTCTGGGCCCGGGGCGACCCGACCCGAACCCCCCCTGGGGGTCGGCCGAACCGGGTCCGGTCCGGCCTGGGCGCAGCCTGGCCGACCGGACCGGCCGGCTCGACCTAGGCCGAGCGGCCAAGGGGCGCCGCGGGTTTGACCCGCGGCTTAGGTGGAACGCGGCCCGCACGGGCCGCGTGTTGGGTGGCCGGACCGCGGACGCGGTCCGGCGGTTCGCCGCCGCCGCGGCGGATCCTCTGGCGGTGTGCCGGGCGCCGCCGCCGCCTTCCGCGGGCCGCCTCCGGCCGCCGCCGCCTTCCGCGGGCCGCCGGAGTTGCTTCGGTGGCCCGTTTTACCTCCCGTCTGCGCCATAGCTCCTCCCGGGGGCCGATCTTCACTGCGGGATCAACGGATCGCCCCTGCCGCACGGTTCGTCATCGCTTTCCAAATCCGCACACAAGAAAGATTGGCGGAGGGTTGCCGGGTCTTGTTTGTTAGACCCGCACCCTCCGCGTTAGTCATAAACAACGGGAAAAGGGGCTACAACAATTTTTTTTAATCAAAGATAAAAAAAATTGTTCACTTCTTTTTCTTTTAAACGGCAATTCAATTTTTTAACCACTTGAAATTATTCATGCCGGTTCTTTGTTCAAAAAGAAGTAGAATCACCGAAGGATAATCACAAGAAGATAAACCCCTACCTTGTCGTCGTCGTCGGACGAGAGGTCGTCGCGGATTTGGTGATCGTCGCGGAAGAGACGCTCGTCGCACCGCGGGAAGGAGTCGCGCCGACGATCTCCAGATCAAGATCAAACGGATTTAATTAATTTAAATCCGTTGATATCGAATTATAAAAAGGGAGAATTTAGAAGATTCGATTCTCACCTTTAACCGCCGATCGTAGGTTCGCCGCGGAAGAAGAAGCGCCGAAGAAGAAGAAAGAGGTCACGGAAAAAGTTTGTCGACGTCGCGGATTACGGTGTGCGTCGTCGAATTTGGTTCCGGCGTTCTTCGCGTTCTTCGCGTTCTTCGCGTTCTTCGCGGGGAGGGTGGAGGCCCAGAGAATAAAGAGTAATCCTCCAAAATAGACACGTTGGTCTATTTTATTATTTCGCCAACAAACGCAAAAGCGTAAGTAACGACCCATCAGTTCGTTGAATTAATTCAACGAACGAAACAGCCCATTTAATTTACGAAATAAACCACTCAATTAAATGGTCTGTTAAGAATTTAAGAAAACGCGTCGGTTGACTTTTCAGTTACTTTGACGGGTTTTCGCGGGTGCGTTACTTAGAGGAAGAAACGGCGGGGCTCGTGCGGGCCCCACCGCACAAATATCCTACCAAGAGGGTAGGATATTTCCGGATAGCACCCTATCCGCTTTAACTCAGCTCAAGTGGCTTTCAAGCAGCTTAAGTGAAATAAAATAAAGTTGTCGCACAAATTTTATTTTATTTCTGACTTAAAGCCCCAAAATTTAAAAACCACATCTGAGCAAACGCAACTCCGGAAGAGGCGTTTCTAAGCAAATACCGGCGCTGCGATTTCATCGGTGCCCTCAGAATTCGATTCCGGGCACCGGTTCAAAAGATAGAAAAACCCGCTCGTCCGTTCACTGAACGTACCCGAGCCAAACTTCGGAAAATGATTCCGGGCACACCGGGCCTCGGAATCAGGTGCCGTCTGAAGCTGCGCTCTTGTAAAATTCCAAAGAAAATTAAGAAAAAAATTTCCTTGAAATTTGCGGGTCTTTACATTACTCCCACCTCAGGGCTTTACGTCCCCGTAAAGATACATCAAAAACTAGGGGAACAAATGGGGGTACTGAGCACGCATCTGAGCCTCCCGCTCCCAAGTGCTCTCCTGGAGGTTCCCATGCTGCCATCTGACGCGCACAAGAGGAATCGACCGCCCACGTAGGACCCGCTCCTGTCGATCCTCGATCTCCACTGGGACCTCCGCAAAAGTCGCCCCATCGTCCACGTCCAGCTCCCCAAAGTCGATGATGTGCGTCGGGTCGTGCACGTATCTCCTCAGCTGAGACACGTGAAAGACGTCGTGCACCTGGTGCAACTGAGGTGGTAGAGCTAGGCGATAAGCCACCTCTCCTATCCTGCTGAGGACCTGGAAAGGCCCGATGAAGCGTGGAGACAACTTGCCGCCTCGGCCAAATCTCCGTAAACCACGTCGAGGTGAGACACGCAAAAAGACGTGGTCGCCATCCTCGAACTCTAGTGGCCTCCGCCTCCTGTCAGCATATGACTTCTACCGGCTCTGAGCTGTCCTCATCCTCTCCTGGATGATCTGGACCTTCTCTGTTGTGGCTCGGACCATCTCTGGTCCCACGAGTGCTGACTCCCCAGGGTCTGTCCAGCACAACGGTGATCTGCAGGGTCTGTCGTACAACGCCTCGTATGGTGCCATCCCGATGGTGGAGTGGTAGCTGTTGTTGTACGCGAACTCCACCAAGGGTAGGTGGTCCTCCCAGCTGCGACCAAAGTCGAGAACACATGCACGGAGCATGTCCTCGAGTGTCTGTATGGTCCTCTCCGTCTGACCATCCGTCTGAGGGTGGAAGTCTGTGCTCAGATGGAGCCACGTCCCGAACGCCTCCTGCAACCCCTTCCAAAGCCGGGAAGTGAAACGAGCATCTTGATCGGAGACGATAGACGATGGCACACCGTGAAGTCGTACGATCTCCTGGACGTAAAGACGTCCCAAGCTCTCCACTGAGCCCTGCTCTCTGATGGGTAAGAAGTGTGCCGACTTGGTGAGTCGGTCGACAATCACCCAAATGGAGTCGTGACCTCTGGAAGTGCGTGGAAGTCCAGTCACGAAGTCCATAGATATGCTGTCCCACTTCCACTCCGGGACCTCCAAGGGCTGTACCAAGCCTGCTGGTACCTGATGCTCTGCCTTCACCTGCTGGCAGGTGAGGCATCGCGAAACGAACTCTGCCACAGCTTTCTTCATGCCCGGCCACCAGTGCTGTCGTCTGAGATCCTGGTACATCTTCGCCACTCCGGGATGTACCGCCAAGGGAGAAGTGTGAAACTCTCTCAGCACCTCCTCTCGTAAAGCGACTGGTACGAAGGTACGTCCTCTAAAAAGGATGTCGTGCTCTGCTCCAAGGGAGAAACCATCAGGCGCCTGACCTGAGGATATCAGTGCACGCCGGGTCTCACAGTCAGCATCCCCACGCTGAGCCTCTCTGACCCGCTGTAGAAGTGGAGGAGAGACTGTGAGAGACTGAAGAAAGGCTGCTCCGTCTCTATCCACGAAGGATATCTGTAAGGAGGCTAGCTGCTTCGTCGCCTCCTCAAGTAGCTGAATGCCCGTCCTCCTGCTGAGGGAATCGACTACCACGTTCCCCTTCCCAGGAGTATAGACTATCTCAAAGTCATAGTCCTGGAGGAACTCAAGCCATCTCCGCTGTCTCAGGTTTAGGTCCTTCTGAGAAAAGATATACCTTAGACTCTGGTGGTCAGAAAAGACTGTGAAGCGCTCGCCCATCAGATAGTGCCGCCAAGTCTTCAGAGCGAAGACCACTGCTGCTAACTCCAGGTCATGAGTGGCGTAGTTCTGCTCATGCGGCCTCAACTGACGTGATCCGTAGGCGATCACGGCCCGCTCCTGCATCAGGACGCACCCGAGTCCAGTCCCTGATACATCGCAGTAAACTACGTATCCAACTCCCTCCTCAGGCAACCTCAAGATAGGTGCGCTGGTCAATCTCTGTCTCAGCTCCTGGAAGCTCTACTGACATCTGTCTGACCACACAAAGGGTTTCCCCTTCTTTTTCAAAGCTGAGAGTGGTGCCGCAACTCTGGAGAAGTCTGGAACGAATCTCCGATAGTATCCGGCTAGGCTCAAGAAGCTTTGCACCTCCGTCACGCTCCTGGGTGGCTCCCAAGCTAGCACTGCCTCGATCTTCGCGGGATCCACTACAACTCCCGCCTCAGAGATGACGTGCCCCAAGAAATGGACTTCACGTAACCAGAACTGGCATTTTGAGAGCTTGCCATAAAGCTGGTGCTCTCTGAGTGTGTCTATCACAACTCGCAGGTGGTAGGCATGATCCTCCTCAGTCGTCGAGTATACCAAAATGTCGTCAATGAAGACCACGAAAAATCGGTCGAGGTATGGCTGGAAGATCCTGTTCATGAGGCTCATGAACACTGCTGGAGCATTGGTTACGCCGAACGACATAACCAAGAACTCATAATGGCCATACCGACACCTGAAGGCCGTCTTCTGCACGTCCTCGTCTCGAACTCTGAGCTGATGATAGCCTGACCGGAGGTCTATCTTTGAGAACCACCGCGCTCCCTTGAGCTGATCGAAGAGGTCATCAATCCGTGGCTGCGGATACTTGTTTCTCACTGTCACCTGGGTCAGGCGACGATAGTCGACACACAGTCGCAAGCTCCCGTCCGCCTTCTTGGCGAACAAAATCGGGGAAGCCCAGGGTGAAACACTGGGTCGGATAAACCCCTTGCTCTGCAAGTCCTCCAACTGTACCCGCAGCTCTCGAAGCTCGGCGGGGGCCATCCGATATGCTGGAGTAGATATCGGGGCTGTCCCGGGGTACAAGTCGATGTAAAAGTCTACCTCTCTACGAGGAGGTAGCCCTGGAACGTCGTCGGGAAAGACGTCCACGTACTGGTCCACCACTGCAGGAAAAACTGGACTCCGCACGTCCACTGCTCCTAGGATGAGGCTAGCCAACTAATGAGAGATGGGCTGTACTCTCCTCCGCGGAAGTCCATCCTGTGCTGCAAAGGTTCCCTTATCGCCGGTGAAGGTAAAACTGCTCCCGTCGGTGTGAACACATCGCACCTTGCGCCTAAAACAGTCGATCTGGGCATGAACCGTGGATAGCCAATCCATGCCCAAGATGACGTCGTAAGGCCTCGACGCCGCTACAAGGAGATCCCAGCCGAAGCTCTCGCCTCCTAGAGTAAGCTCACACTGCCGGCACCAGTGCGTAATCGTCGAGTCTGCTCCCGTAGGAGTCTCTAGCCATAAGGATCGAGCCAACGGCTCAGTCGGAATCTCCGAGCTCCGAACAAGGGCAGAGGCTATGAAAGAGTGGCTCGCTCCTGTGTCTATAAGTACTGCAGCAAGGGTGGAATAGACACAGATCGTACCTCGAATCATCTCTGGCATGTCGGGGTCGTAGGCCTCCACTGCCTGGAGCTGGGCCTGACCCTGCCCGCCAGCTCCCTGTGGTCGAGGTGGCCCTCCTGGTGGTGGTGGGGGTAGAGCCTGGAAGCGTCGCCCACCACCCGCTGCTCGGCCAGCTCCTCTGCCTCGTCCGCCTCCTCCCTGCGGACCGCCACGGTCGACCCTCTGCTTCTTCCTGGGTGGCCCCTCCACCGTCTGCTGCTCCTCTGGTCGGCGGGTCGGGCAGTCACGAGCCATGTGACCCTGCCCGCCGCAGGAGTAGCACAGCCTGCCTCTCGGAAGGCTGGCACTCCGCTATGTGCCCCGCACTGCTGAGCCGGTGTCCTGAGGCCGTCTGCGTGGGGGTCTGGTCTGCCTGGACCCGAGAGTCATCCGTCGACTACCTGCTGCCGAAGACTCAGCTACCTGCCGCCCTGCGCTAGGTCTCGCCGCTGAAGAAGGCTCTGCCAGGAAGCTCTCGATCAGGAGGGCTCGCTCCAGCACTCCCGCCTGGGTCGGAATGCTGAGGGAGATTAGCGACGCCCGAATCTCCTGTCACAAGCCCTGCTCGAAGGTCTGGGCCCAGAAGAAGGGGTCCCGTACCATGTCGGTCGAGTAGCGAGATAGGTCAGTGAACCTCGCCGCGTACTGAGCGACCGTCATGCTGCCCTGGCGCAGCTGGAGAAGCTCCTGGATGCACACCGCTCGGAGGGTGGCCGGGACGAACTCAGAGCGGAAGAGGCTCTTGAAGTCCGTCCAGAGCAAGGATGCCTCATCGTGAACCTGGAGCATCAAGCTCCACCATCGTCCTGCCGCCGCCTGCAGGAGGCTCTCCGCGAGAATCACCATGAGATCCGCTGGTGTCCTCACTAGCCTAAAGATCCGTACCACCGCCTCTAGCCAGTCCTCGGCGGCCTGGGGGTCCGCCTCACCGCGAAACCTGGGCGGTCGCTGGCTCTGAAACTCATGCAGTGCCCTGAGGCGACGTGCATCGTCAGCGTCTGGTACTGGTAGCATCGGTGGCTCGGCGGGTAAAGCTACCACCGGTGCCACTGCTGGCAAAGGGCCCTGCACCGAGGCCTCGTCTCTCGGTGGGCTGCCGTCGCCCCCTACACTCGGAACCCTAGCTGGCTGTCGTCGCGGGGCCATCCTGAAAAGGAGAACAAGAGCACCACAGTCAGAACAGTATACCTGGTGAGCTGGCACAAGTAATCACAAGGAAAACTTGAGACTTTCATGAAGCAGATCAGTATACCCGGTGAGCTGACACAAGTAATCACAAAGAAAACTTGAAACACACATGCAATCAATGTTTTCATGCATTAAGTCGGAAATCAGGAGTCAGGGTCCTGGTGTACGGATACGTCGGCCGCCGCACCAACACTGGGCTCCCTGAACTGATAACCACACTCAATACACTAAACACTATTGCTTCATATAGAAAGAAAAGACGATCAGAGTCTGCGGTAGAACCGACCACCTCTGATACCAATTTGTCACGACCCGACCTCGGGGCCCGTGCCGTGACTACCCCAAGCCCGCCGTCCATAGGCTAGGGGCTGGCGACTAGCACCAAGGCGTAAAATCCCGGTAAATAGGGAAAGCATTGCCTTTATAAGTAACAACCACCACAGAGTCAGCAAGCGGAAAGTAACTACCAAGTGCAGAAAAGTAAAGGGGGCCGGAATACAAGCCTCACTGAAAGTACAACTGAAAAGGTAAAGAACAGCAACTGAAGAAAAGACGGCGGCCTCGTGTCGTCCACTGGCAATCCCACCTGAAGGGTGGGTACAGATAGCCTCTAGGCTCCTCGGGTCCCACGTCCGCTCCGAGCACGTCCCGCCCAGTGGTCCGCCTCCAGGTACCGTCCTGCTCCACGCCCCAACCGAGATCAGCGCTGTCCGTCGTCTGCATCCAACACAACAAGGTGCGGGCATAGCCCATGCAGAGGTGAGTATAAACTACTCAGTAAGGACCCTGAGACCCCCGAAGGTCTCCCGAAATCCACAAAGGATATAGCACAAAAGAAAGGGCAACCACGAAGAAACAACTGACTCGACTTAGGTATATGCCCATACATATACCTAAGTCCCCATTTCTAGCTCTGCTCTCGAGCTCAAGGTCAACTCGATCCACACAGGAAAGCAAGACTCAAATCCACCAGGGAGAGTAAATAGTAAATCCACATAGGATAGTTCAACACAATCCACAAAGGAGAGTAACATAAGATTCAGCTCAACCAGGTATACTTTTTCAGATGACGTCAAAGATGATCACTGATCCATCTAAGTCGTCGGACCCACGAAGGATCGATAGGTACTAACCCCCGCAAAAGACCCACACAGGATCGGGCTCACACAGAACCTGTAGGCAATGGCTCACACAGAACCAGTAGTAAGGACCCACACAGGATCGGGCCCACACAGGACCTATAGCACTGATCCACGTAGGATCGCTGAGTGCAGTAGTCGACGCAGTCCACTGAGGATCTCTGCACAGTCGTCGCCGCAGTCCACGAAGGATCTCTGCTCTGTCGTCGTCGCAGTCCACGGAGGATCTCTGCTCTGTCGTCGAAGTCACAGCCAGCGCTAGGGTTCCCGCACACAGCGAGCTCGTTTAGGAGGGTCCGCTCCACGAGCCGAGAGGCTGATACATCAACTGACACGTAGTCCGAAGTTGATGTATCCAAAAGTTCCGTAACGACAACAGGATCTCAACGCAACAGACGGCGCGTCAATCGGACGCCCGGTCTGAGAGTTATTGGCATTTTTGTCCCAGGGGCCCGGTTGGTTTTTAGGGCAAAACCAACCCGACCGTACTCCGCCTGTGTCCGATCCTCGGGCGGAGTATGCCAAAAGTTCCGTCTCACTTAGAGGAAACCTCCACAGCTGACGGTACGTCGATCGGACGTCCGCAGCTCCAGTTATGAGCGTTTCCGCTCCGAGGGCCCGGTTGGTTTCGCGTACGAACCAACCCTGCCGAACCCAAAGTCTTCTAAAACCTTGAGTGTAATATACCGAAATGACCGTCTCGATCCAAGGATCGCGTAGCCGCTGACGGTTCGTAAATCGGAGGTCCCAGGCCCAAGATATGGGCAAAAGACCGAAGAGGGCCCGAAAACGGGGGTTCTGGGCCCGGGGCGACCCGGCCCGACCCGGTTGGGCCGGGTCCGGTCCGGCCTGGGCGCGGCCCGGCCGACCGGACCGGCCGGCTCGACCTAGGCCGAGCGGCCAAGGGGCGCCGCGGGTTTGACCCGCGGCTTAGGTGGAACGCGGCCCACGCGGGCCGCGTGTTGGGTGGCCAGACCGCGGACGCGGTCCGGCGGTTCGCCGCCGCCGCGGCGGATCCTCCGGCGGCGCGCCGGGCGCCGCCGCCTCCGGCCGCCGCCGCCTTCCGCGGGCCGCCGGAGTTGCTTCGGTGGCCCGTTTTACCTCCCGTCTGCGCCATAGCTCCTCCCGGGGGCCGATCTTCACTGCGGGATCAACGGATCGCCCCTGCCGCACGGTTCGTCATCGCTTTCCAAATCCGCACACAAGAAAGATTGGCGGAGGGTTGCCGGGTCTTGTTTGTTAGACCCGCACCCTCCGCGTTAGTCATAAACAACGGGAAAAGGGGCTACAACAATTTTTTTTAATCAAAGATAAAAAAAATTGTTCACTTCTTTTTCTTTTAAACGGCAATTCAATTTTTTAACCACTTGAAATTATTCATGCCGGTTCTTTGTTCAAAAAGAAGTAGAATCACCGAAGGATAATCACAAGAAGATAAACCCCTACCTTGTCGTCGTCGTCGGACGAGAGGTCGTCGTGGATTTGGTGATCGTCGCGGAAGAGACGCTCGTCGCACCGCGGGAAGGAGTCGCGCCGACGATCTCCGGATCAAGATCAAACGGATTTAATTAATTTAAATCCGTTGATATCGAATTATAAAAAGGGAGAATTTAGAAGATTCGATTCTCACCTTTAACCGCCGATCGTAGGTTCGCCGCGGAAGAAGAAGCGCCGAAGAAGAAGAAGGAGGTCGCGGAAAAAGTTTGTCGACGTCGCGGATTACGGTGTGCGTCGTCGAATTTGGTTCCGGCGTTCTTCGCGTTCTTCGCGTTCTTTGCGTTCTTCGCGTTCTTCGCGTTCTTCGCGGGGAGGGTGGAGGCCCAGAGAATAAAGAGTAATCCTCCAAAATAGACACGTTGGTCTATTTTATTATTTCGCCAACAAACGCAAAAGCGTAAGTAACGACCCATCAGTTCGTTGAATTAATTCAACGAACGAAACAGCCCATTGAATTTACGAAATAAACCGCTCAATTAAATGGTCTGTTAAGAATTTAAGAAAACGCGTCGGTTGACTTTTCAGTTACTTTGACGGGTTTTCGCGGGTGCGTTACTTAGCGGAAGAAACGACGGGGCTCGTGCGGGCCCCACCGCACAAATATCCTACCAAGAGGGTAGGATATTTCCGGATAGCACCCTATCCGCTTTAACTCAGCTCAAGTGGCTTTCAAGCAGCTTAAGTGAAATAAAATAAAGTTGTCGCACAAATTTTATTTTATTTCTGACTTAAAGCCCCAAAATTTAAAAACCACATCTGAGCAAACGCAACTCCGGAAGAGGCGTTTCTAAGCAAATACCGGCGCTGCGATTTCATCGGTGCCCTCAGAATTCGATTCCGGGCACCGGTTCAAAAGATAGAAAAACCCGCTCGTCCGTTCACTGAACGTACCCGAGCCAAACTTCGGAAAATGATTCCGGGCACACCGGGCCTCGGAATCAGGTGCCGTCTGAAGCTGCGCTCTTGTAAAATTCCAAAGAAAATTAAGAAAAAAATTTCCTTGAAATTTGCGGGTCTTTACAGTTCATGCATAACATATTTTCATAATCATAACATCATCATTATGAACAAAGATAGAATCATGTTTAAACATAATAAAAATTATCTCATGAAATAAATCACATTACTCAATTAATTTTAGGGATATATAATTATGAACCCACCCATCACATCATAATATTTACATAATCATGCATGCCACATAGAATGTATAACATTCATAATCATGAAGTAACCCAGGAAAAGGCATGGGTTTCATACAAATTTTATAATGAAAACATTCATGAATAAACATTAGGGTTCCAAAAATAAAAAGGGAGATCATACATTGGAATAATATATCATTTTCCTTTGAATAAGAAACAACAAATTAGGGGTCAAATATTTTTTTTGAAAGAAAACTTCTTTTGGGAAATCTTTTTAATTGCTATAAAATCAGATCCACATTATTTCGTTGTTTTTTTGCCTCTTGTATAATAAACTTATATTTATTAAAAATTTGATCCATAAGTGTATTATAGTAATTTATAAAAATATTTATCAATTATAATCATTGGATTATATTTCTTAATTTTTGTTTATGAAATTGAAGTGTTTTGATATCATGTTTTTATTAAATATTTCCCGCTTCACTTTGGTTTCTATATTTTCTTAAATGTAATTTATACATTAGTATAATTAATTAAAGAAGCTTATAATTCATATAATTACATGTTTATATATATTCTATAATATACATACATGATTATGGTTATATGTGTTGACATGTAAATTTAGTTATTGGTGGTTAACTGACCTTTGACAGAACATTGTTAGGAGAGTGGAAATGAGAAGTTTAAAATTTATATATAGTGGGATGATACTTAAAGTAGGTTAAAATAATTAATATAATGTTAAATTACTATATAATTAATTATTTTAAGGTTTTTTGGAAAGGTATTTAGGAGAAATAAATAGAATAGTAATAAGAAATAAAAAAGATAGGAGTTAATTAGAATTTACTTAATCCTCGGGGTTTCTACTCTTGTACGAAACAATAACTCCTTGGTGATTGGAATTGTATTGCTAAAGAATGTCCCTAATTATTATAAGGGTATTTTTAGGGAGTATTTGGGTATATCTCATGCTTTTTAATGGGTAAGAGGTGTGGGTTTCCAAGGGGAAGGAGAAGGGTTATTTATACTTGAGGATAATTTTTAGAATAAAATAATATATCAAAGGTAAAACTTGTAATAACTAATTTTTTAGAATATAAATAATATATGAATATAATATAATGTATTTAATACTTTAAATATACATTATAATTTTAATTCATTAGTTTATTAGAAAGTAAAGTGGAAAGAAAGAAAATTTGTTTTTTAAGGAATCACTTTTGACTTTAGGTTTTGGAAAGTTCTTTTAAGGTTTGGAAATTAAGTTTATTGTATATTAATGAATATTTTATGAAATAAAATATATAATTTTGAAAATAAAGTTCTCTGAATTATTATTTTATTATTAAATCATGAATTATGTAATTTAAGACACACAAGTTATGTAGACACCGTATTTTTACTATTCACCAAAAAATTGAAGTATTTAAAAAAATTACCAAAAAATCATCCTTGGAAAATTTTGACCTGATGATTTCAAAAATGACTTTAATTTTATCAAAATAAATTTCTGAAATTGGTAATTTTAATTTTTAATATAAAAATAATGATTTTTATAAAATAATTTAAAATATAGTTTATTAAAAATGTTCTTATATTGTCTTTGAGTTTCATGATATTTATTTTTTTGGCATTATAAAATGTATATTCACATAAATTAATAATTATAAAAATTATTTTTATTATAATTTATTATTTTGAGGTAAAATTACCATTCCAACGGTCTAGGTACTATTCCCAACAATTAGGTTACTATTCCAATGGCCACTTTACCTCCTATAGATACCACTTCATTCATTCAATCAATATTCAACTCAATTATTATTAAGGTTTAATATTTCCATTTAATATAATTTTTCTTGTTTTAATAACATTTTTATACTTATCTATTGTGTTTTCAGTGGGGGCAATGATTTTAATAGATTGGGGTGACCCATATTTTCCCATTTTAGCATTTCTATTTTATATTTTTTGTCTAGTTATAATGTTGGTAATTTTAATTGGTTTCATTATTGATTAATATAATAGTATTTAGTAATGAAAAAAGTCATTGTTGGTTTATCTATATTTTTTATGTTAATAATATAATATAATATAATACAACACACATTTATACAAGAAAAAAATAAACACTGGGTCATTACATTCTTCCCCCCTTTAGAAATTTCATCCCTAAAATTTCTACCCATATTCTCAGTTGAGAATAGGTGAGAGTACTTTTTTTCATTATTTCCTCTAGTTCCCAAGTCGCCTATTTATACTTATGGTTCCTCCACAACACTTTAACAAGTATAACTGTATTGTTGTATATAAATTTATCTCTATGGTCCAATATTTTAACCATCTTCACTTTATATGAGAGGTCATTCTCCAGTTGTACCACCTATAGATTCAGTACATGTGAGGGATCATGTATGTATTTCCTCAGGATTGATACATGGAATACGTCATGAAATTTATCCATAGTTGGTATAAGTGTAAGCCTATATTTCACTATTCCTATGAAACTAATGATCAAAAAGGGGCCAATGTACCTTGGGATAATTTTCTTTTTCTTTCTAAACCGCATGAATCTCTTACATGGTGATATTCAAAGGAAAAATTTCTCTCCAACATCGAAATCCAATTCCCTTTTACGGTTTTCAACATAGTTATTTTTCAAAATTTGAGAAGATTTTATATGTTGTTGGATGGATTGAACCTTATATGTCATCTTTTAGACAAGATCGGTCTAAGAAGATTTCATTCCCCAACTTCTTTCCAACAATTTAGAGTTCTATATTGCTACCCCTACAGAGCTTCATATGGATCTATTTGAATTCCTGAGTGGAAGCTCTTGTTATATAAGAACTCAACCAATGGGATATTTTGATCCCATACACATTTTAATTCCATTGAGAATTCTCTTAGCATGTCCTTGAGAACCTAAATAGTCATTTTAGATTGTCCATTAGTTTGGGGGTGATAATCCATGATGAAATTCAATTCCGTACTCAAATCATATTGAATATTTATTTAGAATTTAGATGTGAACCTTGGATTAGTGTCATATATGATCAAATGTGAAACCCCATATAGCCTCATAAATTCCTTCACATATACCTTGTAAATTTGTTCAAATGAGAAATATTCCCAAATAGAGATAAATTGGATAGTCTTGGTGAGTCCTTCCATCACAAACAATATCTCATTATTTCCTTTGAATTTTTTTGAGAGACCAGTGAAAAAGTCCATAGTGACATTCTCCCATCTCCACATGGGTATAGTCAATGTTTTAATTATCCCTTTAGAATTCTATCACTATAATATAACTTTCTAACATACCAAACACTATGATATATACTCTGTAATATTTGTCTTTATGTTGTACCACTATAAGTGCTCTTAAAGATCATGATACATCTTGGTACTTCTAGGATGGATATAGAAATAGGATCTATGTGCGTTATCCAATAGATCCTTCTTTATATTAGGTGATGAAAGAACACAAAGAATCATTACAAACTGAATTAAACAATTATCATCAATGTGGAACACTTTTAGATTCCCTTCCTTTACTACATTCACCTTCTTTTTAGCTGCATATCATCCCTTTATTCCTCCTTGATATTCTCTTGAATGGATGGTTGGGAAATCATTTGGGCAAGGTTGGATGCATTCCCAACTTTTATGATTTCAATATATATCCTTTACATATCCACAATGATAGGTCCCTTCTCAATCTGTATCATGGAAAGAGTGCAAGTTCTTTTCTTCTAAGGGCATTAGCTTCCTTGTTCACCTTTTGCCTAATGGTAGTGAATATAGTAATCATAGTACTTAATTAGATCTAACAATATTATTTGATGAATGTGGATCTACTTCTCTATGAATATACACTTTATACTTTTTTGATAAATACATATATCACACTTTTCACCACAGATGTAGTGCTTTAAAATATTTATAGTGAATATCATAGTTTCTAACTCCAGATCATGAACCGGGTAGTTCTACTCATGGATATTCAACTATCTTGAGGCATAATCTATCACTTTATCATTCAACATGAGTACACAAACCAATCCTTTCTTTGAATCATAACTTTATATTACATATCCTTCTCCACTTGTTGGTAGTGTGAGTAAAAGTGTAGTTATTAACCTCTTCTTGAGCTCCTTGAATTTTTCCTCACATTCTTCTATCTATACATACTTTACCCCTTTCCATGTTAACTTAGTTAGTGGGTTAGATAATAGTGAGAAGTTTCTCAAAAAACATTTTTAGTACCCATCCAATCCAAGAAAACTATATATTTTCATGACACTAGTGGGTTTAAGACATTCCTCAATTGCATTTTTATTTCAAGGGTCCATAGAAATTCCCTCACTTGTGATCACACACCCCTAGATTGTGACTTGATGCATCCAAAAGTCACACTTACTGAACTTAATGTTCTTTTTTTAATTAATTAATATCCCCAATACAATCCTTATATAATATTAATTTTCCTACTTAATTTGGCATTAAATGAGAATATCGTTGGATAAAACTACCATAAATTTTTCTAAGTAGTCTCTAAAGACTCTATTCATCAAATCCATGAAGATTTTAGGGGCATTAGTAAGTCTGAAGGGAATTACTTTGAAATTATAGTGACCATACCTTGTATGGAGAGTAGTATTATGAATATCTTCCTTCTTAACCTTCAATTGATGACATAAAAAATGAATATCTACCTTTTAGAAGTATTAATATCCTCATAGTTGATCAAAAAATTCATCAATACTTGGAAGAGGATACTTGTCCTTTATAGTGATCTTGTTGAGCTCCTGATAATAAATACACAACTGTATTGATCTACCCTTATTCTTTACAAAGAGCACCAGTTCACCCTAAGATGATGCACTAGGGAATATGAACCCTTTTTACAAATTCTCTTACAGTAGCTTCTTTAACTCTTCCAGTTTAATCAGATCCATCCAGTAGGGGCATTTTTATATGGGAGTGGATCCAGGTATGAGCTCTATTGAGAACTCTACCCCATGATTTAGGGTAATTCTGAGTTAATATTCAGGAAATACATCATTTTATTCCCTAACAATGAGAACTTTATCCATGTTGATACCTTCATTCAACTCAACCATTTGGGAAATGTATGCTTCTTATCAGGGTATCAACACCCACACCATTGGGAAATTTTAAAAATGATATTCATGATATCCCTTTAATTTTTATAGGATCATTAGATGGTTCATAATATAAAAAGATAATTCATTTTTCTGAAAGTTTATGTGTTCTCTATATAATGCTAGCCAATCCATGCCCATTATAGCATCGAATTACACCATGAAAAGTATTATGAGATTCCATGGAAGAATCTTCCCAAAAATTCTTATAGGAGAAGATTCCAACACTTAGGTTGAGATGATTATACCACTGCATTTTTATAGATATCTCTAATTTAAGGTATCGAGCCTTTGATACAAAAATTCTCAAAAATTTGCAAGATATAAAGGAACGTGTAGAACCAGAATCAAATAAATTTTTTTCCATTCTTGAGTGAATAGGAAGTGTACCTTATATGACTTCATTTTCATGATCCACTTCAGTAGTAGTGATGGAAAAATATTTCCCTTTATCCTTTAGATTTGGTGGTTTCTGAAAAGTATTACACTCAAGGACCCATGGTTTAGTGCACTAGATTTCATAGTGGCCTTACTCCCTATAGTTAAAACATTGAACCATAAGTGGTGTATTATGAGGTTAACTCCTTTACTCTATCATGTTGGCTATATTCTTCATGTCTATTATTTGGGTTATTTCCAAATCCATATAGCCCCTGAGGATCAAGAAAAGACAACATTTACCTGTCCATTTGGCACATTTGCATACAGAAGGATGCCATTCGGTCTATGTAATGCTCCTGGTACTTTTCAGCGATGTATGTTGAGTATTTTTTCTGAGTACCTTGAGAGTTGTATGGAAGTATTTATAGATGATTTCATGGTTTATGGTTCTTCTTTTGATGATTGTTTGTAAAACCTAGGTTCTGTCCTCCACCGCTGCATTGAAAAAGATCTTGTTTTTAATTATGAAAAATGTCATTTCATGGTTGAGCGGGGGATAGTTCTTGGGCATATCATTTCAAATAAGGAAATTCATGTTGATAAATCTAAAATTGAATTAATTTCATCCCTTCCATTTCCAAAATGTGTTCATGAGGTGCGGTCTTTCTTGGGTCATGCTGGTTTTTATCGACGATTCATTAAAGACTTTAGTAAGATCGCACTTCCCTTATCTCGGCTGTTACAAAAGGATTCTGAATTTGTTTTTGATAAAAATTGTGAGGATGCATTCAATTCACTAAAAAAGAGTCTCACATCACCTCCCATAATCCAACCACCTAGGTGGGATCTCCCCTTCGAGCTTATGTGTGATGCCTCTAACTTTGCAGTTGGGGCAGTTTTATCACAAAGGGTTGAAAAGGCTCCTCATGTCATTGCGTATGCCTCGCGTACCCTTGACCCTGCCCAGGTAAACTACACAACCACAAAAAAGAACTCCTTTCTATTGTTTCTACCTTGGAAAAATTCCGTTCATATCTTCTTGGGTCAAAAGTGATTGTGTTTTCTGACCATGCTGCCCTTCGTTTCCTCCTAAAGAAACCTGAAGCCAAGCCCCACCTCATTCGGTGGATGCTCCTCCTCCAAGAGTTTGACCTTGAGATTAGAGATAAGAGAGGGGTGGAGAATGTTGTAGCTGACCACATTAGTAGGATTTCCCCACCATTGGACCATCATGTTGACTCACCCCAACCCATTGGAGAATTCTTCCCTCATGAGAACCTTTGTGATGTTGTGGACCTTACCCCCTGGTATGCGGACATTGTGAATTTTCTAGCAACATCTAGGTTCCCCCCTTCTTTTATCACTTCACAATCCCATAGACTTAAGCATGACTCTCGATGGTACATTTGGGATGACCCATACTTGTGGAGAATTTGTAGTGACCAGGTTGTTCGTAGGTGTGTCCCTGACCATGAGTTCACCTCTGTTTTGACCTTCTGCCACACCTTGGCATGTGGGGGCCACTTTGTCTCTCAACGTACAGCTCGAAAGGTCCTTGACTCAGGATTATATTGACCAACATTGTATAGATATGCCCATAGGTTTTGTAAATAATGTACTCGATGTCAATTCATAGGGAATATCTCCAAGAGGAATGAAATGCCCCAACAACCCATGTTATTTTGTGAGATCTTCGATGCATGGGGCATTGACTTCATGTGGCCTTTTCCAAATTCATTTGGCTTTGTGTACATCTTATTGGTGGTTGACTATGTATCTAAATGGGTGGAAGCAAAGGCCACCAGGACCGATGACTCTCGAGTGGTTGTTGATTTTGTGAGGTCCCAGATTTTTAGTAGGTTTGGTCTACCAAGATTCATCATTATTGATCAGGGTTCACATTTTTGCAATCGTAACATGAAAAACTTGCTTCGTAAGTATGGGTTTGTTCATAAAGTCTCCACTTCATATCATCCCCAAACTAACGGACAAGCAGAAATTTCAAATCGGGAAGTTAAGCGAATCTTGGAGAAAACTGTACAACCCAATAGGAAAGATTGGAGTTTGCGCTTGGATGATGCACTTTGGGCGTACCGTACTGCTTTTAAAACACCGATCGGAATGTAACCATATAGGATTGTGTTTGGGAAATATTGTCACCTCCCGGTGGAGGTAGAACACCGTGCATATTGGGCTGTTAAACAATGTAATATGAACCTTTCAGATGCAGGTGAGGAAAGAAAGCTGCAGATTCAAGAGTTGGAAGAAATTTGACGTGATGAATATGAAAACTCCCGAATCTATAAAGAGAAGACAAAGGCTATTAATGATAGCATGATTCACCAGTGGAAGTTACATATTGGTGAGAAGGTCCTCATGTACAATTCCAGGCTTAAGCTCCACCCATGTAAGCTTCATTCCCGATGGCTCGGTCCTTATACTGTTACTAATGTTTACCCTTTTGGTGCAATACAGGTTTTGTATGAGTAGAGTAGAAGAAGTCTTACCGTCAATGGGCAGCGACTTAAAAACTTCTATGAGGATTTTCCAAAGAATCCGGTGGAGGAAATCCACCTTCTCGACGCATCATACCAATAAAACAAACCAGGTTTTATCCTTCCTTCTCACATTTTCAATTATTTCAGTGAGGACACTGCACTTTCTAGGTGTGGGGGGGTGGATACATTCCTGGGTTAGTTAGGATTTTTCATCATTTTTTCCTTTTGTTTTCTCTTTCTGGCCTTCTTTATGGTATTTTTATTTTTCCCCATCAACAATTTCGAAATTCCATGATGTGGCGACCATAAAATGGAGAAAGTAAAAATACCATAACGAAGGCTAAAAAGAGAAAGTGTATGAGTTTACCATCAAGGAGTTATTTTTAGTGAATTGGTTTTCTGTCAATGATATAAATGGTTGTATCTATGTGAAACCTTTGAGATGATTGTTGCCCGTTGTGTGAGTAGTTTTTTTGGAAAACTGTGTCACTAATATCTCCACAACTTTTTTCACCAAACCACAAAGTGTGATTATTTCTCACTTAATATAAGGTAAATATATGTTGGGTTAATATTTTTCAGCTTTAAATGATATTTCCATACGTTCGTTCCTTATCCGATCTGTTTCATTACTGTACCAGATTGACCTATGCGTGTGTACCTAATGTCCGACTGTTGTACGCCCTCAAAAATTTTTTTGTGTGTCTTGGGCAGGTCAAAAAACCACTCTTCCTCAACCTTTTATCTTGTTATAACTATTTCAATTAGTGTCGTGAGGAGATCAAACAAGGTTTGAGAGATGAGTGTGAGATTTGTTCCAATTGCAACTTGAAAAAAAATATAATAAATGAGGGGAGTGATGAAATGTGCAACATATAGGGATATCTAGGTCAGGAGCTTATGGTTTGACTTTTGGGAATGCTTAAATGAGTGGGTCTTGAAATATGATTGCAAAGGATGTAGGACAGGTTCAGTGACAAAATCATTTAAGCTGAAAAATGTTAAAATAACATATATTTATTGGATATCAAGTGGAAAGAATAGCATGGAATGGTTTTCACACACACACATGGAGATTTAGTGTCATGGTTTACTTCTGAATTCCTTTCTCAATTGGGTATCATGAATCTTTTTGAATTTCACTATGATATGATTTATGAGACATCTTTTTCTATTTTCACTAGGAAGAACTCCTTGGTGTGGTTCATGCATTGATCACTTTAGTTTAAATAAAATTTCCTCAAATGATAAATCTTTAGGATTTTGGAAATATATATATATATGAATCATTGTATTTGGATATGTGACTTTGCCCAGGAGTGCAAATGTTTAGGTGTGGGGGTGTGATCGTACCACGATTCACTGTTTCATTTTCACCCTTACACCGCTGTGCTAAACATATTTTGTATTAAAAATTATAAAAATATTATAAAATTGTGCTTCATGTTTTATTCAATAATTTTGTGTTTATCACTGTTAAATAGGGAAATGATACTTGTTTTGAAAATTACAATGTAGGTGGAGGTGATTTGGAGGGCCCTTGATGAAGTGAAAGAAAACTGGGCCAAAATTGCATGGATCCATGGACATCTGTCCACTGTTTTGAATAGTACACAAAATCCGTGCATCCAAATGGGCTGAAAGTTTTTGGGACTGTCCAAAATTCAATAGGCTAAATATAATATGAAAGTACCCAATCCTGATTCGGCTTTTATGGGGTCCATCCGAACTAATCTGTCCAAGCCACCGAATTTGGACCAAGTCAAATGAGGTGTTCTGGATTTTATCAATATCATGAGCTATAGTTGTCCAAACAGTTCCAAACTTTCGGTGGAGACAGTCACGAGGTAGGGCTATAACTTTTCTATTTTCTCCAAAGTGAGATATGACTGTCTGAAGGCCGAAACGCGTCGTTCAAGTGGATTGATGAAATCTGTGTGCCCAAAACCACCTCCCACATTTCCTATAAAAGGGCACCTTGGGATCCTCATTTTTAAGTTCGGCCAAGAGGCAAGGTGCTGCCATTTTGGAGTCCCCAAGGAGTCTTCTCAGCATCCCTAGCAGTTATGGAGGCTATGGGAAGTGCTACTTCAACATCTTCTTCTTCTTCCTCTCCCATGGGTTTCTAAACCCCTTGTGATCACCCGGGGAGGAATGTGATGTACATCCCGAGCTTCATGTTTGTAATATTTGAATGATCTTTTAATTTCCAGATTGTTGTGTTGTTTTTCATCATCCTCTATTCTTATTTTATTGAGTTATGTACTGGTATGTCATGCTCAACTCATATGATCATGTTTGGGGGTACCCATTCATGTGATGTTTCACACACCGTTCACCACTTTCTTTCCCCCTTTCAATTGCGGTGTTTGTGTGGTTTATATTGGTAAATTGAACTCACACAAGTACTGTCAAGGCCATGTACATTTATGTAATGGTATCACAAAGAAATAACATAAAAATCTGGACAGCGCATTGAGTTTTTCGTGTGTTACCTTGGTGAGTTTTGGTTATGAAGTCAAACACAATTCATTCAATCATCGGCGGTGTCCGGTGAATCATTGTGTGTTTTTGACTAAACCCTAGGAGGTATCCTAGTATAAACTCAGTAACATTCTAGTTCTAGGTGTTACAAACCAGGGATTAAAGGATCATAACCTTATATCATGAAGCGATGAAGGATAAAAATCATATGAGTACCCCGGGCTGATCACGCTTAATTAATTCTGTTAATCTCTACTTTGTTTTATAGCTTCTATTTTCTATTGTCATCTTTAATCATCAAACCCAAGTATTATAAAACCTCATTTCCCTTTTTAATTTCATAATAAGAACCACATTTTAGAATTAATGATCTAAGGCTCCGTCGAGAGACGACCTAGGGTTGCTGCTATACTGCAGAAATTCTAGTCAAAATTAAACAACTAATTTGACGCGTTCGACAACGCGGTCAGTAATCTGCTACTCTCCTATGATCGAGTTCTTCCTACCCCACCATAGTTTCCTTTTCACCCATAAAGGAAAATCTCATCCCATCACTGCAGACACATCACATCCTCCACATAAAATAGTCAATATGGGCATGAATTATGGATAGCCATTTCATACCTAAGATAAAGTCATAAGACCTCATTACTTATAAAAAGAGATCCCATATGAAACACTCACCACTATATTCCAGATCCCACTGTTTTAAGAAGTTTGTAATTTCTAAGTAACCTCCTTTTGAAGTATCCAAGTGCCAGAGTTGAGCCAACGACTCTACCAGAATCTCCACGTCTCAAACCAGAGAAGTGGAAAGAAATGAATGACTCACACCTATGCCAATAAATACTTCAACAAAGTTATAAAAGGAACAAATAATTTCTTGTATCATCCATAGGGCCTCAAGGTCATATGAATCTATAGAATACATCTCTATTTTTCCCAAACCACAATATCCCTGAGCTTGGTGTGGACCACCTGGGGGTAGGGGTGGTAACATTTGACAACCTAATACTTATCTACTAACCCCTCTTCAATATTCTACACCTAGTGATCCACCCAGATCTTGCCTCCATTTCTACCTCAAAGGTTCTTAGAAAATATCCCTATTAGCTATACAATGGTTCAGAAAATCCTGTGATAGATGTACTTAACCATCACAGGAGAAACACTACCTCTCCTTCAACTAAATCCAGCTATCCTGAGAGGCCTTTACCACTAACCCAATATCCTAGGATCATCTTCTAAAGTTTCTGGTACACCAAGATCCATACAACTTCCATCATCTACCAACTATCAAGGTAGCTCCTAGGTTCCCACTACCAACAACCACAATCGGTGAATACTATTCTAGGAAGCTCTCCACCACTAAGTACACCTTAGGCACCCAAAAATAGTAGGGAATTCATAGAGATATCACTGGAGCCCTAATATCTTGACATAATCCTTCCTCAAAGGCCTGTTCTCTGAATAATAGATCCCTAAGCATATCCATGGATGATCACGAGAGATTAGTAAACCTCACTAAATACTTCACCATAGTTATAATACCCTACTAAAAATGTAGAAGCTCTAGGATATGCATTGATGACAATGTGGCCAGATAAAACACCTCCCTAAAGATATCCTTGATGTTTGACTTTGAGAGAACTGTCTTTTCTTTTGACCATGTCACTAAAATCCACCATCACCCAACAAATCCATAAAGAAGACTCACTGTGAGGACTGCTATCTGATCTTCAAGCATCCTCAAAAGGTAGAAAACTCAAGTGACTACCTCTAACAAGTCCTAATCCACTTGGGGGTTTAGATCACCCAAGAACTTGGGGAGGTCACTTCCTCTAAAACTCATGCAATGCACTCAACCTGCTTGTATCCTCAGCTGGCACTGCTACTACTAACTTCTTCTCAATAGGTGGTGGTATAAATGGTAAACCACGTAGAGGTTCTTTCTTCGTTATAGGACCTAGTACCAACACCTCATCACTTAGTGGATCATCATCATGATTGACAAGTGGAATTATATATGTCTGTATTCATGAAGGCATCCTAAAATAAACAATATGTATCATGATAAAAGAATATATCAAAAGAGATGACTTAATAAGGACATAAAAACCATAACCCATTCCTATATGATGCATGTACCAATGTTTTCCCCTACAACCAATATCTAAATGTACTGAGTTTAAAGGAACATGATTAGAGTCTTGGTGTGTTGATATGTTAGCCAACGCCCCAATAATGGAGTCACTACCCTAAAATCCAAACTCAAAAAACTTAACACTTTCCCCCCAAACCAATCTCATAGACTCTATTCCTAAGTTAGAACCTCCCTCTGATACCACTCTGTCATGACCCATCCTAAGCAGGACCGAACCAAAACTACCCCAAGCCTACTTCTAATAGGTGAGGGGTTGGAAACCAATGATGATTAGGCATATCACACAAATGGGAGGTATTAGCCTAAATCACCTGTACACACATACACATCTCCAAGGTTGTACAATGCTAAAATATTAAACAAATGAAACTAATTAATGCATACATATATGAACCCACAATCAGAGTATGAAATTAAAGTAATGAAAGTGATAAACAAGCCAAATATAAGAATAAAAAATAGAGGGAGTCCAACCTACTAAAACAGAGATAACTATGATTAAATGAAACCACCCGTAAAACACCTCAGTCTATCTAGACCAGCTATGCTCCACCATCTCCCTATCCTACTAGGACACCATCAAATGTGTATTCATTTACATAAGACACGACATGTGTGGGAAGTGGACATGAAGGTGTGATAATAACAATACCCAGCATGGAACCCCAAAAATACTAAAAACAAAGCATTTGAAATTGTAAGATCATAACAAGGATATGGTAATCAATGCATAAACACAAACATAGATATACTCAGGAAGGAAACCATGCCTCCAGACGGTCACGACCAAACTGCCACCCACATGATTCTTTTAGAATCAATTATTTTTCTAGGAGAATCCACTTAATGAGCCATGAAATCACCAAATACACTCAACCAAGAAGTCATGATTATTGGGCCCCACACAAGAAATCTCACTAGTCTTTAAAGACCTCGATACTCAGATATGTGATCACACCTAGGACCGCTGGGTGACACCACAAACCCAATTTGGATCAACCTTCCATATAGGGGATTTTACTCCAATGAAACAACAAACCCTACTTAAATGACCTACTATATGGTGGATCAAATCCCTACCCAAGGAGGTCACATTGATTCCAAAAACCCCACCTAGGATATAAAATAGAAGAGGATCACACTTTAGTCTCAAAGAGGGACACCATAAACTATATCTGAGACTCATCCTCCAGAGGGGATAAAAATATAGAGATGCGGATTTAATTCCTCATTGTACCCTCAAGGGGATGGAATAAGGGAACATGATCAATAGATATTGGTCTAGACCAAAGAAACAAAGGTCTCAAAATACCCTCAAAGGGGGTGGGGGGGTACACGGTGTTTACTAGGGGTACATGACGTGTCCAGCCAACCCATGGTCTACTTATGTGGTTCTTCTACATGTGATATGTAAATATCCATATAAATGGGGTGTAGGAATAGTAAATGGCATGTAGAGATATCCCGATACCTTTCCCCTACCATCTTCCCGTGCCTATGTACCACTGACTATGCCCGTGTACGAACCTGTGTACACTTAGCCATACACGTGCCCATATAACCTTCAAGTTACACATCAAACTGCCTAGTGTGAGTCACACAATGTGTTCTAGGGTCAAATATACTATGATATTAAATACACCATGTAAACCCTAGAGTTGTAGCTAGTGGGTCCCACATGACATGTAATTCTAGATTACACACCATGTAACATGAGATTTATAGATCCGACTGGTTTCCTCACCCATGTAATTATACACATTTTTAGCACTTCCTAAATCACCAGAAAATTCATATCTAGGGTTTAATGACCATCCCATCATCGAAGATCAGGATTCAGGGCTTTGAATCCGCTCTGGAAATGCCCACATACCCCATCCGTAGGTGCAACATCGAATCCAGGATGAACAGGAATGACCAATCTATTTTTATCCACCTCTGATCATCCTACATCATTGTCACACTTCAATAGTACCCTCGATCACAAACCACACCCACTACATTGATTGATTTCTCTAAAGAACAATCGCTCAATGATCAAATATGAGGTAATCGTCAAACCACAGGTAAAGAAAATGCCCATGATTAATATGAAAAGAAATAGGGGATAAATACATCAAACATAAGGTATGAGTAATGAAGCCCAATATTTGTTCATTTTTCCTCGATCCGTTTTCATATATTTGGATTTATGAAGAGCAATTTAAATAATGAACAAAAATATACACCATAAACATATCATCTGTCAATGCACAAATCAATTCTTATTCATGGAATTGATCCATGTTCTATATGGGATAAATTTAGGAATTGAAATTAAAAATAAAACTTCCTACATGGATTTTGGATCAATATATGAAAAATGATAGTTCTAAATTTCTGTCTTTGGCAAGATCTATAAAATCTTTTGGTCCATGATCGTTGATCTGACGTGATCTGACGTCATGTACCAATGATCCTCTATAGACTCCTCTATTATGGTTTCTATAAATACCTAGGTTATGCGACTAACCCTAGGGTTGAGGAATAACTATGTTTAAATAGAGGAATGGGTCTCTATGTTAAATAAAATAAAATAAATAAATAAATAAATTAATTTTATTAATTCTGCACATGTGAAAACTTTTTCACAAATTCCCGATGCCAAAAGAGGTTATATTACGCCTAGGTCCAAACATGAATTATGAACTCAATAATACCCTCATATTTTTTATCTGGTCCCCCATTTGGGATTTATACCACTTTTTCAGGAAAAATACATGTACATGAAATTAATATATTTAATATATTTCAAAAATTAATTCCAGGAAAATTGGGCCTCAGAATGTCATGCCATTTCAGATCCAAGCTCTAAAAATAATCCATATAATATCAAAATATAATACATGGAAAAATAATATTCATTAAATTTTCATCCTTAGATTAATTATAAGGGGAATCACTAAATAAAACCTAGTATCTCCAGACCTCCAACTCAGAATCCCTTAGTCGGGACTCCTCCACATACTATACTAAAGAAGAGTACACTATCATTTGTAAAAGAAAAACTCTACCTCTAACCTCTCCCATATCAAAAGGAATAACTGAAAGCATTCCATAACTCTCCTAGAATATCTAGAATCATACACGACATCACTATGTGACAAACTTCTTGGTAAATTAACTACAACCTTACCATTTACTAGTGTATATGAAATATCTAAGTCATAATACTATAATAATTCCATCTACCATCATTGTCGTAAGTTTAAGTCAGACTGGGAGAAGAAATACCTCAGGCTATTTTGATTGTTAAAAACCAAAAAACACTCACCGATGAGGTAATGTGACCATAAATTCAAGGAAAACACAACTTTTTCCAACTTAATATTGTGGTTGGAATAGTTATACTCATGGGGAAATAACTATTGGGACCCATAAAAAATATATGATATTTGTTTCATCAGAACACAACCCAACCTAAGATGTGAAGTGTCATAAAAAACCTAAAACTGAACTCCATCTACTAGAAAACAAAGGACTGGAGCATTGATGAACTTCTCCTTTTGGAAGTCAAAATCTAATAGACATTTTCAGCCCATAAGAATGAAGAATCCTTTCTAGTGAAGGATATCAGATGAGTCATAAACTAAGAGAAATCATCCATGAACCTCCTATAATATCCTATAAGACCAAGGATACTCTGAGCCTCCACTATAATCTCATGGGATACCTAAGAAATAATTGCCTATATCTTTGAAGGATCCATAGATACTCCTTTTTAGGACACAACATACCCAAATAAACAAACTTAAAGATCCCATAAATCACACTTTGGAAACTTCCTGAACAACTACTGATGATGAATAACTTCCAAAATAGCCTGAAGATGCTCTGCATTCTACTCCTCATATGCAGAGTACATAAGGATTTCATCGATGAAAACAACCAAAAAATTATCTAGAAACTCCCTGAACACTACATTCCTTAAACCAATGAACATGGATGGAGAGTTTTTCAAACCAAACAACATAACAATTAACTCATGATGCCCATGAAAACATCAAAAAGTGGTTTTTAGAATATCCTCATCTTTAACCAACATCTGATGATATCCTAACCGTAGTTAAATATTTGAGAAGCCTATAAATCCTTTTTTCTAATAGAATAATTCATCAATACATGGAAGAGGGTAAAAGTTCTTCACTTTCATCTGATTCAAGTGATGATAATCGATACAAAGGAGCATGCTGCCATCGATATTCTCCACAAACAAAATTGGTTAACCCTAAGGTGACACACTCGGATGAAAAAAACCTCACTTCAATAGATCATAAAGCTTTAATCACAACTCTTTCAACACAGAATTAGAAATCCTATATGGATTCACTGAGATAAGAGAAATATCTATCTATATCTTGATCCCAAACTTGATCTCCCATGGAGGGGGTAACACCATAACATCCCCAAGAAAAATATCTGGGTAATCTTCTAAAACCCTGAGAAACACTAATTGATAAAACTCTGATGAACTCAAAATTTTCTAGTATATAAAGGAAGATAAGGATGAAATGAACCTTTGAATCATTTGAGGGTTTCTGTCACCAAGGAACACTATTATATCTCTACCAACATCATAGAATAAAAACTGCCTCATAAAGAAATCCACAATATCCTGCACCGAATACTACCAGTCCATACTGAGGATGATATCATAAGGTTGTATCCATAAAAATAGGAAGCCTCCCAAATAGATATTCTACCCCATCACTTACACATAGTTTCTACATACTTCATACAAATAAGCTCGACCTCAAACTAGTGTAACAAATACCATTTGAACTAGAATCCTATTTACCTCAAGTCATAAGGCATAGAATAGGGTAGGTGATATAAAGGAGTGTGTCACTCCTAAATCAAAAAAGCATACAACCATATAGAAAATAAGTAATGGGTACCACAAACAACACCTGAATCTTCTTATAATGGAAATGGTATAGCATAAATCTGACCTTGAACTTCTCTAAGACCTCTCTAACCCTAATTATGATCTCCCACATAGCCTCCCCCTTCTCTTTAAGGAAGGGGTGTTTATCAAGGATATCGTTTTCTTAACACACCCCCTCTAGGATAATCCCAAGATAGAGAATCCTACTTTTGCTACCTTTTCTAAAACTACCTCAATAGAAGAACCTAAATTAGAAAACTTGGCCCACATTGAATGCTCATAAAGGTTAGGAACTCTCACTATTTATAACCTCATAATCTATAAGAAAAAAAAGAATATGATCCTTTGGAAAAGGTATCAGAGCTTCCACCTCTAGAGAAACGATATGATGAGTGATGAGACCTACCCCAAGATAACTGAAAACTCTTATTTATAAGAAAATAGGAACCCCATACCATAACTATGATTCATGAGGAATCCTGATGACACCCCTATTATGACAATATGTCTTTGTTCAGTGTTCTATTAACTACCTATTCACTTGAAAACACCTCAAGATAAGTCAACAATATTAATGGGGTGACCTAGAACTGGATATCTGGATGCAAAGACTCCAAAAAAGTTCTTCAATCTGGCCTCCTTATTTGAAAACAAGTCTAAAGCATATTAGACAAGGGTACTAAAATAGATCCTAAAATCCCAAACACTATAACTTCCTTATCGAAGGGTAAGAATATCTTGGTAACTTGATTCGTTCATAGTTTTAGAAATATAATCCTCTTGAAACTGGTCCCTTCACTTATCCTACGAGACAACCGACTCCTCATGATCCTAGAGGAACAAGATACACCACTACATTACTACCCCATGTAGTATCATTAAAACCAATGAAGCCTGATGATCCTTCAAATCACAAATCAGAATGAATGCTATCACAACCTCCTCCAACCAGTCTTCTATCATTCCATTTAAATTATATCCTCCACACTTCTGTAGACTCTGGTGTTGAAACTCTCATACTTTCCTCCTCTAAGTGTCATATTCATAAACCTTCACTCTATAGTGATCCATTGCAACATTATTATGAACATATTTAATGATATCCTAATGAGGACATTGACCTAGACCCATGCCTGATAGAAGAAAAAATAGTTAGTGACTCATAATCCTATAATATGTAATATTTAAGATAATTTAATGTTACATCCCAGACTTTTTAAATGATATTTTTTTCATTAATAAATGTTTGTTACATATTATATAATATTATACATTTATAAAATAAATAAAAAACAAATTTTTTTTATCTCTTTAGAAATTATTATTAGATTTGTTATATATGAAACCAATTAAAATGACAAACACTACAACTAGAAAAAGAATATAAAATAGAATAGCTAAAATGGGGAAATAAGGATCACCCTAATCTACTAGAATTATTGCCCCCACCACAAACACTATAGAAATGAAAAAAATATTATTAAACCAATCAATATATTAAAAAATGAAAATATATCCTTAGGGAGAAATTCTAGTGAATTTTGAGTGAAAAATGGAGTAGCATTTATAGGGTATAAATGGAAATGTGACTGTTGGGATTCAACCGTTATCTAAACATTGTTCAATATGAATGTTGGTCAATATGATAATTAGAAACTGTACCCTTGGTTGATAATTTTACCATTATAGTTAGTGTTTGTAAATATTAATGAAAAAGTATAATTGGTACATAAAGAAGAATCAATTGCCTCAACCAGTAGAGTTGTGCCGTTTAAAGCCCATTTGTCAGAACTTGAGGGGGAGGTATCATCACTGGGGTTCACACTTGACTAAGACCAAGATGAGATTTTTAAGTGAATCTTGAAAGAATTTTCCTACAATAGAAGTTCAAGTTAGTGTAAATTACCACTTGGTTGATGTTATCTGATCCACCCCATGAAACTACCACCATTGCACACCTTACCCCTAGGGTATGTGCGGGTATAATAAGGGGTCACATGTCCATAACTCAGTTAAATAACGTATAAATTCCATTTTATAAAAAAATTTATTCCATTATTTACTTTTAATAATAGTTTTTCTTAATAAAATATATGTTTAATTGAGATGAATTTGATAAATTGATTTCTTGGCACAAATAAAACATAATTTTATTTTTCTAGAAAAGTTATACATTTTTATAATAAACCAAGATACTCTGAATAATATTTGTTTTAATCAAATATTATTTTAAAACAATCTCACCTAAATATAAATGATAAAATATTTTATAATGGCCTAGAAAATGTTTTATAAGTGTCAAAAATTTGACTGTGGCTAAAAAATTTATATTTTTAAATAAATAAGGATTTTTATATTTAAAAGTTAAAATTATCATATTTAGAGAATTATTCTAGAAAAATAAACATTATATTTTAAATCAATATTTAAAAATTATGTTAGGGTGAATTTATGAGAAATTTCAAAAATACTTATTTTTTCATGAATAGTAAAAATACTCTAATGGGGTTTCAGTATATTTTATGACTTCATATTTATGTAATAATGATTTAATAATTAATTAAACACAATACAAGACCTAAAATATTTTATTTTATTAATATTAAGTATTTTATAGATTTTAATCAATTTTTAAAACTATAAGTGACTTTCAAATGTCTAAAAAAGAAAATTTAATTTTTAAAAACATTACTTGGTGAAAGATTTATGTTTTCATTCCAAAAGAAGTAATAAAAAATGTTTTCGGTTATAATGGATTAAAACAACATAAAATGTGTCCCAAATATCCAAAAATATGAGAAAAAACTGTTGGTAAGCTAATAGTTTTTCCTTTTCTAAAACCTGGTTTTCTAAGACCAATATTTGGAAATTATTAAACAATTCCTTCATTTTTTCTATAAATTCCCACAAATTTCTCCATTTCCTTTAACACCCAATCCACACACCATGAAGTTTTTGTGATTTTTTCTCCCAATTATCCCCCCAAGGTGTCCTCAAGCCCCCAAGGTTAAATTCCTCAAGATCTAGGAGTAACTATTAAAGGTAAGGGAATTACAATTCCCTTCTCATTAATTTAAGAACCTATTATTGTATATATATTCTAAATGTTATGGTTAATCTATTTTATTACACTTTTTATCACACCCTTATTTCTAATTTATTATTTTTTCAATGGGTGACCATTTTACCATCTCAATTTTACCCTTTTCTAAAACCACATTTTATACCCATCATGATGCCAAATTCACTTCTCAAATTTCTCTCTCTACTTAACAAAACTCTCTTAAATTTCCTTTTTTGAATACCCAAACCTCTTTATTTTCTATGGTTATTCACCTAGATATAAAAATTATTTATTTTATTCAAGGATTTATATATATGAAACCCTCATTCCATTTTGATGGGATAAAAATGATTCAATGATCATTTCTTTAAGCTCTTTTGTATGACAGTATTTTCAATAAGAAACTTGTTCTTTATTCTCCATGGGTTATTAATGAAATGATTTATTATGATCTCTATGGATCACATGAAATTAATAAATATGAATGGTTTTTCCTGATATCACTCCAATTCATTGGTTAAAGTATTTAATCTCTAAAGATGACATGTTTTATGATACCTTGGTGAATAACATTGGTAATTTTCATTTACAACAACTTGGTGATATGATTATGAATGTATCATTTAAATGTTGTATCCACATTTCCTTATTATGATTCATGTTCTTATTGTTATTATATTTCTCTTTTTCATGCCTTATTTTTATTCCTCATGGTCTTATTGATATGTTTTATAATCACATACTTCTCTCTCCCTTTCTTATTCCCTTATAGAGCTTCATGCTCACCCCATTCCTTTGATGTATGTTCTCAAGAAATGAGATGTAGTAAAAGTAACTTTGGATGAACCCATGAAGATGTATTTCAAGTGGATTTAGAATATTGTTTTATGTATTTATGTATTATGCACCTTATTTACAAGAAAATAAACTTTAAAAGTTCCTATGTTTTTTCTTATGTAATGAAAAGACATGTAATAAAATCGAAGGGATGCTATAGTTGGTATAAAAGTAAAATTTAGTTATTTGTGGAAATTAGGACTTGAAAACCTTAGGAAGAACCATAGGGACAAGTCTAGATATAATAAAACTTACTATTATTTTGGTAAGTATTAAGTAAGTGGTTTCCAAAAAAATACATCCCTATCTAGATACTACAAGTGGATGTGGATCTAGCACAAATTTACCTGGGGGTAACAATAAAAAACACAACTTTGAGCTAGACTCAAATGAGAATTGGTGCACGATAATGAGACTTGCTTCACACCTAGTTTCACACTCTTAGGGGATATGTTTGTTTAATCACAATCTTTTTATGAACCTTTATGAAGGATATATAGAATATGTAATTGATATTAGAGGAGATTAATAACATATTTATACATGATGTTTTAAGACATAAAATTCATTTAGAATTATAAGATTTTTAAAAGTAACATGTTTCCCACTAAGGTTTTCTTATTTTAGAAAAATGGTGATAAATAATAGGAACTATGTAAATTATGAGTGCAAAAAATGATTAACTAATGGTGTTTTGATGGAATCTATAATAGAAAACTTTACAAGGATGATGAATCAACTAACTCAAGTTATGAACAATAACTTGAATCTAGTTGAGAGACTATATTCACCTAGAAGGGAATAAATTTACATTGATTCATTTATGCATCAATGAACACATTATTTTAGTGGATCTACTGAACCATTGATTGCTGAAAAATGGATATGATCTATAAAATTTTTTTTTTATATAATCTCTTGTTCAGAATAAGAGAAAGTCACCTTGACTATAAACCAATTAGAAGGAGAAGCTGATCAGTGGTGGATACTAGTTAAAAACATGAAACCAAGAAGGAAGACTCATGCTATGAAGTGGGAAGAGTTCAAGGGAATATGTTTCATTAAATATTTCACATATTAGATGCAAATAAAAATGTATAAATAATTCCTATAACTAAAGTATAAGGAAAATGAATCTTTGGGAAAATTTGAGATGAACTTTACAAGACTTTATCGATACACCTATAGCTTTGTTATAGATCCCAGGGGAAATGTTGATAGATTATTTGGTTGAATGAGACCCTATATATGGAGGAATCTAGAAAATCATGACTATGAAAGCTGTGAGGAGATAATGTAGAGTGATATGAAGTTTGAATTGGAGTTTGGATAGATGTAGTGGTCATATAGATCAAATAAAAAGAAGGGATAAATGGATCCAAACTTAGGGAGGATTTTTGATCATATAAGAGGAGAAAATAAAGTGAAACTTCACACATGCAAAAAATATGGGAATAAGCATTCAAGTAACATCTTGAATAGGATTTTGAAGTATAAAAAATGTATAAGATATTGGTATATAACTAAAAACTATTTTGGTGAGGTGAATCCTTATCTTCTCAACACTAACGAAAAAAGAGAAGATAATACAATCCCAACCAGAAGTTCAATGCTTTAAGTGTGGAAAACTTGGGAAATTTTCTAATAAATATCCAAATCAAAAGATAATAGAGGGGAACCAGCATTAACCTCATCATAGTCCAAGGGAGAAGGGTATTTCATTTTCAATCATGATGGATTAAGTAGAGGATCCAAATGATGTGGTTGAAGGCACTCTCATTGTGATCTTAAATCTAGTAAGTACTTTGTTTGATTCTGATTTTACCCATTACTTTATTTGGACCATGTTTTCAATTAATATTGAATAAATCCTTGAATTTCTAGAAGTTGAGTTATCAGTAAAGACTCCTAGAGGGATTATCTTTTCTTCAAAAGTGTATAGAAACTCTAGTATTAACTTTGGAGAGTATAATATCATCACAAATCTAGTTGTCAATGCCATGGTGGAATTCGACACTATACTAGGGATGGACCATCTCTCAATGTATAATTCTATAATCAATTATAGAATCAAGGGGATTTTCATAGTCTTGAATGGAAAACCTATAGTTATTTTCAATGTAGAGATATCCTAACCTAAACTATGTCTATAAGAACCTACCATAGCCTTATTTATGGAGATGATCAGTGAATAAGGAAAATGAAATGAAAGTATAATGATATATAATGTCCCCTTAATTTAGGAATACAATAATGTATTTCCTAAAGAGTTACTTAGACCTCCACCCATAAAGAGAGGTCAAGTTATCCATTGATCTCATACCTAGATTCAAGACGATATCCAAAACCCCGTATAGAATGGAAAATATGAAGTTAGAGGAATTAATTAAAAAATACAAGATCTTTTGGAAAATGGATTTATACGACCAAGTGTGTATCCTTAGGGAGAACCTATTCTATTTATGAAGTAGAAGGATGCATCAATGCAGCTATGCATTGATTATAGAGAACTTAATGAGATCATAGTGAAGAAAAAGTACCCTCTCCTAAGGATTGATTATTTGTTTGAACAACTTCATGGGGCTCAATTATTCTCCAAGATTGACGTCTGATATGGGTATTATCAATTGAGGTTGAAGAAATAAGATATTCCAAAGATTGTCTTCTAAATAAGATATGGGAATTATGAGTTTGTTTTTATTCCCTTCAACTTGACTTATACTCCCTCTATATTTATGTATTTGATGAATATAGTATTTAAGTACTAACTAGATAAATTATTTTTGGTTTTTATTGAATATATTCTTATATATTCCAAAAGTCATGAGGAGCATGAGGAACATCTATGGGTGCTATTAAAAACTTTGTGGAAGGAGAATATTTTTGGAAAATTCAGAAAATTTGAATTATTATTACATCAAGTTGCATTATTGGGGAACATTATAACTAATGAAGGAATATTAGTCAACCCTATGAAGAAAAAAGATGTAGAGGTGTAGCCTCATCCCACAAAAGTAACTGAGATTCATAGTTTCCTTGGTTTATCAGGACATTATATGAGGTTTGTGAAAATATTTCATGGATTTATAATCTACTAACCAAGTTAACTTGAAAAGAGGATAAGTTCAACTGAAAAAAGGAGTCTATGGAACATTTACAAGAACATAATAATAGATTGGTTCCTAAAGCCATGTTAATTTTACCCTATTTCAGATAAGGATTCATTATTTATAGTGATACTTCTCTGAAAGATATTGGGTGAGTCCTCATGGTAAATTAAAATGTGATTTATTATGAATGTAGATAGTTAAATCCTCATGAGAATAATTATCCTACACATGACCTGGAGTTAGATGCAATTATTTTGCTCTAAAAATATGGAGGCACTATCATTATGGGGAGAAATGTGTTATATACACAGACCACCAAAGTTTGAAGTATATTTTCTGAAAAAATGATATGAACCTGAGATAAAGGAGATGGTTGGAACTTATTAAAGACCATGACTATTCAATTCATTATCACCCTATATGAGAAAACAAAGTCACTAATGCATTAAGTAGGAAATTACCTATTGTGTAGGAAATGATGAGTATTCAAGGAGATCCTTTGGTTAAGGACCTATTAAAATTGGACATGTGAATCATATGGGAAGGGGAATCATTAACCCTATACCAAATGATTTCACAACCATAATTACTATATAAGATCAATAAATCTAAAATATAGGATCCTTTATTATAAAAGAGGATAGAGGCTGTGAAGAATGGAATGTTTCCTGAGTTCAATATTTATCAAGAAGGTATATTTAAATTTCATACAAGGATATGCGTTCCGTATATACCAAAGATAAATAAGTATCTGATGGTTGAATCTCATCTCTCTACATTATCTATAAATCCTGTATGCATTGAAATGTATAGGGACCTTCATGATCATTATTGGTGGGATAATATGAAAAGGAAGATCACCGACTACACCGCAAGGTCCTTGGTGAGTTAGCTAGTGAAGGTGGAGTGACAACTTCCTAAAGGGATATTAATACCACTACCAATAACAATATAGAATTGGGGAAATATCACTATGTACTTCATCGTTGGCCTACAAAGAATATCCAAATAAAACGATGAGATATGGGTTATAGTGGATCAACTCACTAAGACTGCCCATTTCATCACTATTTAGGAAGATTTCTCTCCCAACCAACTTGACAAGATATATGTAAAGGAAGTGTGAAGTTTCATGGGGTTCCACTTTATACCATTTATGAACATGATACATGGTTCACATATAAATTCTGGAAAAGTCTACAACATTCTTTGAATACTGAATTGAATTTTATTACAGCCTATCACCCCCAAACTAATGTCTATTCTGAAAGGACTATTCAGACACTTGAGGACATGCTAAGAACACACTCAATGGAATTTAAAGGTGGATGAGATCAACACCTCCAACTTGCTGAGTTATTATACAACATCTTCTTCCACTATAGTATTCAAATTGCACTATATGAAGCTCTATATGGGAAGCAATGTATAACTCCTACTTGTTGGGATTAAGTTGGTGAGAGAAAGCTACTTGGGCTTGATCTTTTACAGGAGACGATAAAAAGGTTCATTCCATCCAAAAAACAAATAATGGATGCTCAGATTCAGAATAAGAGATATATTTACATCCATATAAAGGATTGTATTTTGATATTAGAGACAAATGATTCCATCAGATATCACCATGGAAGAGATTTATGTGATTTGGGAAGAAAGGGAAGCTTAACCCTAGGTATATTGGCCCATATGAAATCCTTGACCGCATAGGAGAAGTGGTATTTTGACTAAAAACTCCACCAAATATATCTCAAGTTCATGATGTATTCCATATATATCTCTTATGGAAGTACAAACCCGATCCCTCACATGTACTAAATCTAGAAGTGGTACAACTGTAACATGATCTCTCTTTGGAGGAGCAGCAAGTGGAGATCTTAGAGCATAGATAAAATGTTATACACAAAAAGACTAACCACCTCATCAAAGTGATGTGGAGGAACCAAAAATGTGAAGAAGATATGTGGGAACCAGAGGGGTCAATGAAACATAAGTACCATCACATTTTTTTAAACTGAGATAATGAGTTGAAATTTTAGGGATGAAATTTCTTAAAGGTGAAAGAATGTAATGACCAAGAATTTTTAAATGATATTTTCTTCCTTAATAAATTTTTGTTACATATTATATAATATCATACACATACAAAATAAAGAGTAAAAAATAAAATTTTACCTCTTTAACAAATATCATTACATTAGTCAGCGCTAAAACAAATTAAAATTCCAAACATTATAACTAGAAATAGAATATAACTCTCTCGAACTTTTGGATAAGATCAAGTGTAACTAGAAAAAGAATATAAAATAGAGTAGATAAAATGGAAAAATAAGGATCACCCCAATCTTATAGAGTCATCACCCCACTAGAAACACTATATAAATGAAACAAAATATTAATAAACCAATCAAAGTTTTAAGAAATGAAAATATAACCATAGGGAGAAATTGTAGTGAATTTTGAGTGAAAGAATGAAGTTGTATTTATAGGGTATAAAGGGAAATATAACCATTTGGATTCGACCTTTATATGACCATTGGTTAATATTACCATTGGAAACTATACCATTTTTTTGATAATTTTACCATTACAGTTAGTGTTTAAAAGTATTAATAAAAATGGGTAATTGGTACTTAAAGGAGAATCAATGGCCTCAACCAATAGATTCATGCCTTTTTAATCCCACTTGTTAAAACTTAAGAGGGTGGTATCATCACTAGGTTTCAACCTTAGACAATTTCAAACTGATCTTCAATAAGTAAAGCTTGAATGAAATCACTAATGAGAGAAGTTCATGTCAGTGAAGATTACCACACGGTCGATGTTAGCCAAGCCACCCCACGAAAATACCACCCTCACACACCTTACCATTAGGGAATATGTGGTTTTAATAAGGGGTAACATATTTAGAATGTAGTTACATAAAGTTTAAATTCCATTTTATAAATAAAATGTATATTCCAACATTTTCTTTTAATAATAGTTTTTCTTAATAAAATATATGTTTAATTGAGTCAAATTTGATAAATTGATTCCTAGGCACAGATAAAACATAATTATATTTTTTAGAAAAGATATACATTTTTATAATAAACCTTGGTATTTTGAATATTATATTTTTAATAAAATATTATTTTAAAACACTCTCACCTAAATATAAATTATAAAATAATTTTACTATGACCTAGGAAATTTTTTATTACTGTCAGAAATTTTACTCTGCCTAAAAAACTACTATATTTAAATAAATTATGATTTTTATATTTAAAAGTTAAAATTCTCATATTTAGAGAATTATTTTGGAAAAATAAAAAATATTTTTGAAAAAATAATGTTTAAATTATTTTAGTTTGAATTTATGATAATTTTCTAAAATACTTTATTTTTTCATGAATAGTAAAAATATAGTTTTGCATTTTCAGTATATTTTATGAATTTATATTTATGCAATAATAATTTAATAATTAATTAAACACAGTAAATGACCTAAAATATGTTATTTTATTAATATTAAGTATTTTAATATATTTTAATTAATTTCTAAAACTATAAGTGACTTTCCAAAGTCTAAAAAGTCAAATTTAATTTTTAAAAACATCACTTTGTGGAAAATTTACTTTTCCATGCCAAAAGAAGTAATAAAAAATTATGTTCAGTTTTGTTGGATTAAAATAACATAAAATGTGTCCCAAATAACCATGGGAAAAAACATGGGAATCAAATGGTTTTTCATTTTCCACAATCTAGTTTTTAGAGACATATATATGGAAATTATTAAATAATTCCTCCACTTTTTCTATAAATACCCACCCATTTCCTCCATTTAATTTCATTCCTAATCCATTCACCATGATTGTTTGGTTAGTTTTTCTCCCAAGGAGTCCCCAAAGGTGTCCTCAATACCCCATGGTTCCATTCCTCAGGATCCATGAGTAACTCTTCAAGGTAAGGGAATTACCATTCCTTTCTCTTCAATTCAAAAACCTATTTTTGTATATGTATTCTAAATGTTATTGTTACTCTATTTTATTTCCATTTTGATCATACCATTACTTCCTAATTATTTTTTATCAATGGGATACCCTTGTACCCTCTTAATTTTACTCTTTTATAAAACCACATTTCATACTCATCATTCTACGGAATTTACTTCTCAAATTTATCTCTCTACTTAAAAGAAATTTTCTTACATTTTCCTTTTGTGGATACCTAAACCTATTTATTTTCAATGTGTATTCAACTATATGTAAAAATTATTTATTTTATTCATGGATTTATACATAATAAACCAACATTTCCATTTTTTGGACTAAAAATTACGCAATGATGATGTCTTTAAGCTCTTTTGTATGCTATGATTTTTTATAAGAAACCCATTATTTATTCTCCATGGGTTATTAATGAAATAATTTATTATGATATATGTTATTCACATGAAATTAATACAAATTAAGGGTGAAAATTGATATCAATCCAATCCATTGGGTAAAGAATTTAATCTTTATAGATGATGTGATTTATGATACCTTGGTGAATAACATTGGTAATTTTCATTTACGACACCTTGGAGATAAATCTTAGTGATATGATTATGAATGTGTCATTTAAATTTTGTAGCCATATTTCCATGTTATGATTCATGTTTTTATTATTATGATATGCCTCTTGTTTATTCCATATTATTATTTCTCATGTTCTTATTGATATGTCTCATGATCACATTCTTCCGTCTCTATTACTTATTCCCTTACTAGGATTCATGGTAACCTCCTTTCCTTTAATGTATGTCCCTAGGATATGAGATGCAGTAAAAGTAACTTAGGGTGAATCCATGAGATTCATCTTAAGTGAATTTAGAGTATTTTTTTATGTATTCATTTATTATGTACCTTATTTAAAAGAAACCAAACTTTAAATGATTCTATATTTTGTCTTATGTAATGAAAAGATATGTAATAAAAAGGTGAGATTCTATAATTAATTAATTATTTTACTTATTTTATTTATTTAAGATTTAAACTATCCTAAGGTTTACCCATTTCAAATATTAGCGCATATAAGAATGATGTGTAACCCTTTCCTAGGTATCTACCCCAAAACCAGTATCAATTTACTTAGTAGGTTTGGTAAACTTAAATATCCATGCATAATATCATAGGGGGATTGAAATACCCATGTCTTAGATGGTCTCTCATGTTTACTTCACTAAATAAAATTAGCTGAAACTATTTCCCCATCAAGTCATGTAGTCCCAATTATTCCTAACTCCAAACTACATCCCATTCCTCAACATGAACCTATAATAAAACTCTATCATGACCCTCTCCCACCAAAGAGTACCCCTCCCTGGCTGGAAATGAGGGAAGGGAGATGGTGACTACCTAATTCCCACCTCCAGTAGGCTCTAGGTTGGTGATTAGCATCGAGGGTATATAATACATATAAATAAGAGGTATTAACCTCTAAGATAAACATGTATTAGTGAGAGATAATATAGATACACCATTCAAATCATACTCATATATATAAAATAATCCCATGTACATATAAGTAATGTATTATAGAATAAAAACAACAGGAAAGGAAACTACAAGTACCCAAAAGGTAAACATGATAGTGACCACGAAGCCCAAAAAAATCCTACAAAAACATAAGTTAGTAGTATCCATCCCTATCTACAACCTACTCCTACTAACCTGAAAAATAGTTTACATACATGTGGGGTGCTCATAACAGTATACTCAATAGGATCCTCCCTGGATCCTCTCATGAAAAATATAAAGAAATCATACTAAATCCCAGTGAAAAAAGTGAAACTAACTCATAAAATAAAAATGTTTACTAAGTTCATAGCCTAACCATGGATATCTCTATCCAAGTATCACAGACAAGATATCATATATTATAATAATCAAACAACAAGGTTTCCCTACTATCACTTCCCCACTGGTTTTCTACTCTTCCCCAACATCATACATTCTAATATATCTCTCTCCAAAAGTGATACAACTTGAAGAAACCTGAGATAAGTATCAAAACATTCACCTCATGCATCACATCATCACATCATACCATAAAAATCTCGATATATAATAACCACTTAGTTTCCAAGATCCACCACAACCTGTTTGACATGTATCATACATCAGGTATTATACCTCAATCCATCACATCCCATACACCGAGTAAGGTACCTCAATCCATCTTAGCCTATACATGTCATAAGAATAATAATACTTCAGATACTATATCCAGTGACACATGGAGAGTCATTTTACCGAAGTTATATTATCGGTGTCCCAAATTGTTTTACCCTAATGAGTATAAAACCAATAATGGGTCAATCCACAGAGAAAAAATGTTATTTTTGTCTTTCTTATCCAGTTTATATTTTTTTCGTAGTGAAGTGTACTAAATTTAGAGTCTATTCAAAATGTTTGGATAGAAAGGTAATTGGATTTAAATTTCTTTATAAAATTACTTAAAAGATAAATGAAAATATGGGAAATTGGTCTTGATGAAAATATGGAGGAAAATGCGTTGGGGTTGTGGATTATTAAGAGTTTGTTTATTAAATAAAATTGCTTATGAGGTTGTGTTATTAATAATAACCCAACACTCTAGGTTTCAATTTGTAACAAGGTTTCCTTGGTCAGGTAAACTTATGTATAGAGTTGAGGAAACTGACTCCTTGGTTCGATAGTCAGTGTTTCAAAGTTATTTATTTGGATTATTCCATTTTTGAGTTGATGAATACTTCCAATGATCATGAAAGTATTCATTGTTATTATTCTTTTGAATCCCTAAAATTATTCCCTTGGTGTGGCTTAGAATTTTTAGTGATAAAATGAAGTGATTAAAGAAGAATATGAAGAGGTTAATAGAACAAACACATTCATAACAACTAATAAAAATTACAACTCTTTCATCTCCCATAACCCCAACACAATGGGTATTTAGTTACACATAGAAGAAAAGATAAAAACAGGACCCTCGATACCTGATGTGATCATCACAGAAACTTCAAGGGGATATTGGCTCTTTGGTAGAATAATAGAATGGAGAAGTATTGAATGATGGTAGCATGACATTAGAGCTTCTATCCTTTGAACCTTCACCCCCTCTTCCTCTTCATGAATCGGAGGCCAAGGCCTCTATTTATAGAAAATAAAAGTACATGACATGTGGAAAAAGTACACGCCACGTACTTTTGTCAACGCTCTTTTTTCATCTTTTTCTTCTTCAGTAGGTGGCCTAACACACTGTCTTTGACTTGGAACATGGTTTCACCTGGTAGGTGGGTATACACAATGTGTATCACTACCATACATGGCGTGTAATCTCTTTTATCAGCCACTAACCGCTTCTAAAAGGGAATAAATGGCGTATAGATGATGCACACAATGTTTCCTTATTAGCCACCCACATGGGCGTGTAGACTTCTTCTTAACCAACAACCACTTCTAGAATACTATACATGGAATTTAGTTTTAGAACATGGCATGTAAATGATTCTGGTAACTTGGGCATGTACTTTTCTTAGCCAATTCGTGTCTGAGTCTGATTGTACATGACATGTATATATGGACACACCGTGTAGTTGTAAATTTTGCTCAGTTTTCCCCCAGTTTGTGTGTTTGGATAGAAATCACCTGAAAATTAACATTATCACCTAAATCAAAATATTTTTCCACTAAGTAGTAGGTATTTCATGAAGGCATGTTCTTATTTTCAATAAAGTATGTGGAAATGTATACAAAAATCAGGTGCATCAAACTCCCCCATACTTAGTCATTTTATTTCCCTCAAGAAAATCTCAACATCAAATTAAAAGAGTCTATATTTTAAAAAGGAAGGAATTCCATTAATCATAAATGTAAATGATACAGTAATAGGAGAAAATTATAAAAAGGTACAAAATAGTTTCAATTCATAATATATTATAATCATTCCTTATATACAATTCTATTAACTACTTTTATCCTCCTTTAAACACAAATTTCAACCTTTCAAAAATAAGCAATCCACTTGATGATCTACCTCACTAATAATATACTCAACACTAAAGATATTTTAAATCAAAGTTATGATCGATCAAAGATATATACACTTTATCCATAGGTTTGCGATAAATCTAGTTCTCTACTATAGAAAATATATTTACAAAAATCATGAGTTCTTTTCAATAAGAATCAGATGTCTCTGTGGCTAAGGGTTTGTAGATAAAGATGTGAAAAATAACTCTGAGGATTGGAAAAGGAGGCTAAGTTATTTAAAGAATAGTGCATGATATTCAAAATTAAGCTCAGTGTAAAATCATCTTCAAAAAACTCTGTCAAATGATCTCATCACCACCATCTCCTTTAGTTAGGTACGGTTTACAAACCAATAAGTGAGTATAAGGTTAATTTGTCTGTTTTTTTAATAGAACAAAGGGGACCTTTTAGATATTCCACAAATAGGGGTTTGGAACCCTTTTTGTCCCAAATGATCAAGTGGATCTCCCCCATACTTAATTTCATGATGATTCACAAGAATATTCCATGTATTGCTAATTCCTTCTCCTAAGCTCAAGTGAATAATCATGAAAAATTATAAAACAATTATGAACCAAAATAAGCATGTAACTTTTAATAATTTCCCACTTTCAACTTTTATTATTTAGAAATATGATTAATCAAAATTTATTAACATTTTCAAATATATCTTCCAATAATTATGTATCCTTAATGATGATAAAGGAAAATACTAAGGTGGTCAAGAGATGATCCCCCATACTTAATATCGCACATGGTCCACCAAGTTCCACATAAAGGTGGATAAGGTAATGTGGGGACACAATAGTGGACCAGAATGAGGGGAAGTAAGGAAAAAAGTAAATCAAGAAAGAAAAATAAAACAATAGAGTATGTGAAAAACAATACTCACCTCGTGTCTAGGTGAAGAAAGATAGGAAGTGGTGGAGAAGTACAACCCAAAGCGTTCTAGATTACCTATGACCATTGTGGAGAGATAACACTACAAGCATATACAACATACACAGGCGTAAGATATCACATAAATATATATAATGGAAAATATGTGCCCAAAAACCAGTCAGGGGTTTGACTCAAAAGAGGCATCATCTAGTACAGAAACAGTCAGGAGAGAGTGATCAGGAGCCATGGAAACCGGAGGCTTGGAATCTTCACTCAGAAAAGAAGCCATAGGATTTGGATCCATCAAAGCTAGACTCAGAAGAGAAGGATCGACAGTGATCCCTAGACTGGAAACAGTAGTGGCAGAAGCTGGGCCCATAGTGGAGATGAGAACTGAATCCATGGCCAGTGCGGTAAATGGTAGTGGAGCTATGGAAGAAGTTCCCAGATCCAAGGTAGGGGCAGGTGGTGGTGGTAGTATAATACCATGATTCCAAAGAAGCATCCCCAACATCTACTCGAGTTGGTCCTGATGTCGATTGAGATGAACCAAGTGCTAATCCACCATGGCTAGGCAGAGAGAAAAGGAGATATCGACTAGGAGTGTATAGGTAGGGGGTAGTATATGGAATAGAAGAAGGAAGGTCAGAAGTAGGGGGTGGTGTGGGGAAGTTGGAAGGTGTGGGGAAGGAGGAGCAGGTACATCAGCAAGGGCAGGAGGGTCGGTAGGTGGTTGGGGTGGTGCTTTAGCAAGGATGTAAGCGCCCCTACTTCCAGACCAATCCCATATGAATAAGAATGATAAATTCCATCCATTGGGGGGAACCTAACCAGTCATGAGGAAGAGAAAGCTCAAAACCCCCAATGTGGTGTGCAAGGACGGTGGCGTAAAACCCACCATTCAAGTTTCCCTAACGGCCGGTAAACATCATTTAGAAATAGGAGGCGGTAAGGTAAGGGGGGTCTGGGTAGTCCTGAAAAATGACACAGGTGAGGAGATCCATGTCATAGCCGGTCACAACCCCCATATCCTCATGGCAAGGAAAAAGGATGGTGCTAAAGCATCGATGGGTGAAGTGGAGGATAGGGTCAGCAATAAGGTTCCTGTTCTGGGAAGTGGGGGTGTATCGGTGGTCAGGCCCAGCGATATCCCGCCACATGGAAATGAGATCAGAGTGCTCGGGGCAGGACAAGGTGGAGACATAGGTTGGGGTGACAAGATGGGGATATAAACTGCACCCTCGACTAAACTCAGTCATAGTAAGGGAGAAGGGTCATCAGCCTAGCTGAAACCAGACCACAGGGATCACATCGCCATGCATCTCCCAGTACTCAGGCCCATCGAACTCGAAGGAAGCAGCAAACTCCAAAAGGAAATCTATGAAAATAGAAGTGCTGACATGAAAGATCATGAGTAACAGTGTGTGGCCAAGGAGATCCTCCAACTCTTCCCAGATACCCAGCTGCTGAGGGACGCTGCCGTCGAGATAATGACTGCTCAATGGGATCAGGTGACGAGAGAAATTCCAGACTCTGTCATGCGCCTAGTCTGTGACCGGGAACACCATGAAAGGGTAGGGAACACCTAAAGGGGCCATCCCAGGTGGTACAACAGTAGGGGATGGCTCTGGGGGTAGAATGGCTGTAGTAGATGGGCCCCTGCTGGATAGGGTGACTGATGAGGGATCAACTACGACTAAGGAGGGATTAGGTAGTGTGGAAGCTGGTGGGGAAGAAAGGGTGGTGATCGAAGACTCTGTGATGGATGGTAGAGGTGTGACGGTACTTGGACCAACATCAGTCAAGGTGGTGAGTGGTGTAAGGATGGCCAGTGGAGGAGGCTGGTACACCGGATAGTCCAGAACTGGTGTCGTCGCTGGTCAGAGTCAAATCCGATGAAAAGTAGGCCTCTTTCCCTTAGTGGGGAAGGCAGGATGCTTCCCACACAAAGGGTCTCTGTATGCCATATCCTGAAAAAAGAAAGAAAAACTAACCAAAAGAAAAAGAAAAGAAAAAGTAAAAGAAGTAAATATGATAAAACTGAAAAATAAAAAAGTACACGACGAGTATATATAGAGTACCCGATGGGTAGTAGAAGCGGGTTAGAATCCTGTTTTCTCTGGATAGACATGCCGAGTGAACATGGAAAAGGGTAGCCTACATGGCATGTACCAAACATACAAGCCATGTACATGAAATGTGATCCTGGTTATGTGGTCCAAAGACACAACCACCGTCAAAATAGAGCTAATAATACAGTACACGTCGTGTGAAGGAACAACACGACGTGTGTAAGAACAGAGGTCATATGGTCATGTGAAGTGCTAGACATGAGCTGGACAAGAGAAATGGTTTACATGGAATGTACCAAACAAATACACCGTGTATTGGAACATGGTGTGTGTGTCCGTGTGAATAAGGTACCTGGGCATGATGTGGGCTGGTACATGGTGTGTAATGGACATACACACCGCGTATTTTCAAATTGTGAAGTATTCAATGTGTGCCTGTGTAAATAAGTACACGAAATGTGTTCTTTAAATCGTGCCCATTTATCGTGGAAGCCAAACAGTCGACCGATCCACAAATCACCCGAAATTCCTATGAAATCTTGAAATAAAGGATATATAAGGGCGTACCTGGACCCAGGATCACAATACAACATAAATTAGAAGCTAAAATAGACAAAATCCAAGGATTTGGAATTGGGGAGGCCTAACGACGTGTGGGAGAAGAGACGGGGAGGGGGGGGGGGGTTCTGCGCGACACGGGCTCAAGCCAGGTGGAGCATGAATTTTATAGCCATGATACACAACATGTATCAGTGGCCTACATTCCATGTACCACAATTTTTTTAATAGGTTATATATATATAATTATTATAGTAAACTATATAATAATTAATATTAATAATTAAAATAATATATATATATATATATATAATTTAAAAATAAAAATATACACATAATGTATCAGAAAATACACATCATGTGTTCTAAAATTGTAAAAAGGGAAGTACAACCTTTGGTTCGGTGCTTGGGGTGAGATTCGAACCAACGACCGACTGTTCCGAATCGAAGTCCTCAACCACTGGAGAAAAAGTTGTACTGCTACTCCTATTTATTATTTAAATATATTTAATGTATAAGGAATATACTACATGGGAGGAAGGGAATACACGCCATGTGGTTTTTAATTATACAAAAAGGTATGAAGTAGAGATATTAGCCAATTTCGAACCTGGGTCTTTTGGATCAAGGAATGAGAGTCTAAAAATCTTACAAATTCACCCTATTGTATTTCTTTATGTTGAAAACACTTTCAGTTTAGTAATAAAAACATTTCACACATGATGTATATCGAAATACTTGTCGTGCGATTTTATTAAAATTACAAATGGTGGAAATGGGGCAGTTGTCAGGATTCGAACTTGGGTCTTTTAGAACCTGGTTATGACCTTGGCCAACCGATCCAGTCCCATCATGGGTTTTCTTATAAGAAAATATATATATATAATATGAAAAATACCACACACACTGGGTAAGAAAACATGAAGATAAAAAGGTGGAACCCCGTGCCGAAGGTAGGTCGGGAGGGATTCGAACCGGTGACGGCTCAGATAAACTCCAATGACCATACCATTGGCACCAAAATTATACCTATTTATTACCTAGTTAACATATATATTTATAATAGTAATAATATAAATGAAAATGAATCAGTACATGCTATGTGAATAAGTAGTACAGGGCATGTATCCACTGGGTTGCCTCCCAGGGAGCACCTTTGTTTTAGGTCGTTGGATCGACCGACTTACCTATGTGTACTTGAGATGTATGGTGGAAAATATTCCCACCGTGTCCTCCATGTGATGATAAATATTTATCCACTGTCCATTCACCATGAACAGTTGACCATCCTCTCCAGAAATTTCCACCACCCCATGATGGAAGGCTGGTATGACCCGGAATGGTCCCGACCATATTGACTTTAATTTCCATAGGAATAATCAAAGACAAGAGTTAAAAAGGAGTACCTGATCCCCAAGTTGGAAAGTTTTTCATGAAATCATCTGGTCATGGATCTCTCTAGTCTTCTCCTTATTCAACTTGGAATTCTCATACGCCTCTAATCAGATTTCATCAAGTTCCAAAAGTTGGAACTTATGCTTCTCTTCTACTGCCTTCAGATCAAAATTCAGGGACTTGACAACCCAGTAGGTTTTGTTATCTACTAGAATATGGAAAATATTTCCATAGATGAGGCGGAATGGGGACATCCCCAGTGGTTTTTTGAAAGCAACATGATATTCCCACAAATAATCATCTAGCTTCTTAGACCAATCTTTCCAAGAAGTGTTCACTATTTTCCCCAGAATCTGCTTGAGATCACCATTGGAGAGCTCCACTTATCCACTGGTCTAGGGATGATATGGCGTTCCCATATGATTCTTCACTCCGTAGTTTAACATTACTCCTTTCATCAATGTGTTGTCAAAGTGGGTCCCTCTATCGCTGATTAGTACATGGGGAATGCCAAACCTGCTAAAAATATGTGTCTTTAAAAATCTCATGACTACCTTGGCCATTTCGTGTGCTGTAGCAGTGGCTTCCACCTATTTAGAGACATAGTCGACATAGACCAGGATGTAAGTGTTCCCGAAAGATGGGGGAAATGGTCCCATGAAATCTATGCCCCAAACATCAAAGATATTGACCTCCAGGATGGGGTGTTGGGGAATCTCATCACAACGTCCCAAATTACCTATTCTATGGCATCTATTTCAATAGGAGACAAAGAGTTGAGTATCTCTATGCATGGTTGGGAAAAAAAACCCGACTACAAGATATTTTCTACAGTACAGTTAGACCCATGATGTCCCCCGACTAGAGAGGCATGACAGAATTTAAGGACTCCATGAACTTCAGTTTCTAGGATGCAATGACCAATCACCCCATCTCCACAGGATTAGAACAGAAGAGGATCTTCCCAGAAGTACCTCTTGACATCATGGAGAAATCTCTTCCTTTGCTGGAAGGAGAGGTTGGGGCGAACGACACCTATAACCAAAAAATTAGAAATAACATCATACCAAGGTTTAGGTGTTTTGTCGAATAAAAAGAGGTGCTCATCAGAGAAATACTCCCTGATCTCTAAATCTTCATACTCTTTCTCCAAATGAGGCAGCTCTAGGTGGGAGATATGATCATCAACAATGTTCTCACTCCATTTCTTGTCTTGGATCTCCAGATCAAATTCTTGTAGGAGGAGTACCCATCAGATCAGTCGTGGATTCACATTTTTATTATTCAACAGGTACTTGAGTGCTGCATGGTTAGTGTAAATAATAACCTTAGATAAAACTAAGTAAGGATGAAACCTGTCAAAAGAGAACACCACTACCAGCATCTACTTTTCTGTGGTATTGTAGTTCATATGTGCCTCATTAAGAATCCTGCTGGCATAATAGATAGGTTAGAAAATTTTTTCTAGACGTTGGCCCAAAACCGCTCCAACTACGTTGTTGCTAGCATCGCACATCACTTCAAATTGTTCCTACCAGTTGGGATCAACCATTACTGGAGCTTCCACCATGCACTTCTTCTGGTGATCAAAAACTGTGGTGCATGGATCATCGAACTCAAATAGGGAATCCTTGGTCAAAAGGTTGGTGAGGGTCTAGGCTATCTTTGAGAAGTTGAGGACAAACCGTCTGTAGCAACCAGCATGCCCCAGGAAGCTATGGATGGCTCTGATAGAAGTTGGAATAGGAATTCATGAAATTACTTTTATCTTTGTTGGGTCCCCCTCTATCCCCTTTGCTGAGATTCTGTGGCTAAGGAAGATGCCACTTTTCACCATGAAATGACACTTTTCTTAGTTCAAAACTAGGTTAGTGTTCTCACATGTTTTCTAGAACTAGCTCCAGGTGTAGCAAACAAGCCGTGAATGATTTTTTGTAAACAAAAAAATCATCCATGAATACCTCCAGGATATGTTCCACCATTTCATGGAAGATAGCCAGCATACAGTGATAGAAGGTGGAGAGGGCATTGCACATACCAAAGGACATCCTTCGGTAAGAAAAAATATCATAGGGGCTAGTAAATGTGATCTTCTATTGATCATCTGGAGAAATAGAAATATGATTGTAGCCGGAATAGCCGTTGAGGAAGCAGTAAAAGTTATGCCATGCTAGTCTCTCTAGCATCTGATCAATGAAGGGAAGGGGGAAATGATCTTTCCTCATGGCATCTTTTAGCTTCTTGTATTCCACACAAACTCTCTAGCCTGTGACAGTGCGTGTGGGGATGAGCTTGTTTTTATCATTTGAAATCACAGTGATACCCACTTTTTGGGTACCACTTGTAGGGGACTCACCCAAATACTATCTGAGATGGGATAAATGATGACCACATCTAATAACTTAAGTACCTCTTTCTTCACAACTTCCTTCATGGGGGGGGGGGGTCAGGAGTCGCTGTGGTTTCTGAGATTGCTTCACACCTTCTTCAAGCAGCACCTTGTGGGTGAAAATGGTAGGGATGATTCCTTTCTAATCTACAAATTTCCACCCAATAGCGTGCTTGCGCTATTTCAAAACCTATAGTAGTGCATCCTCCTGCTTCTATGGCAGTGCTGCACTAAGTATGACAAGAAATGTTTGATTGTTTCCCAAATACCCATACTTCAGAGAAGATTTAAGAAGTTTCAGTTCGAGTTCAGGTTCTTTTAGAATCTAAGGTACAAGTGGTTGCACCTTTTCTCGCTCTAGAATATCAGGTAAAACTATACATTTCCAGTAGTGGCCACCCTATCCTTCTAGGAATTTCTGGTCCTCTGGTGCTTTGTCTAGTTGAATATATGGAATAACCAAGTCATTTGATGTAAAAGAACATACCATATCATCCCCTTCTCTTCTCAAGTGTTTATCCACAATGGTCACAACAAAACAACCCTCATTCTCTGAGAATGATGCATGCTTGATAGCTTTGAGGACATTGTAGGTGACTCTCTCACCTCCAACCTAGAAAATTAACTCCCCCAGGTACATGTCGATCAGTACCTTCCCAGTGGCCAAGAAAGGCCTTTCTAAAATGAGAGGTGACTCTTGGTCTTCCTCCATGTCGAGGATGATGAAATTTTCAGGGAGGATTAGCCTACCCACTTTGACTAGCACACCCTCCAATAGACCCTTTTGATATTTAATGGATTTTTCGGCAAGCTGAAGGGCCACTCGGGTAGGCTTCAGATTGTTGAGACAAGGATTCTTAAAAACTTTGAGGGGCGTGAGGTTGACACTAGACCCTAAGTCATAGAGGGCCTTCCCAAACTCACATGGTCCAATAGTGCATGGAATAGTGAAGCTACATGGATCCTGAAGTTTGGGAGGAATCAAATGTTGGATGAACACCGGACACTCCTTAGTCAGTGCAATGGTGCATAGATTCTCCATATTTCTTTTGTTTGAGAGGATCTTCTTCATGAATTTCACATAAGTGGGCATCTGCATTAGTGCCTCTGCAAATGGAATATTGATATGCATCTTCTTGAACACATTCATGAATTTTATGAAATGATGGTCTAGCTTTCTCTAATTTATCCTCTCTAAGAAGGGTAAGGTAGGATTGAAGGGTTTGAAAGCCTCATTTACTTTTCTCTATGAAGCCTCATTTATTGGGATTTTAGATGAGGAGGGGTCTATAACTGTACCTTCATCATCGGTAGGGGGTGTAGGTGCACGTGGCTGTGCTGGTTGGTTCTGTTGTAGCTCCAATAAAAAAACCGGGTTTAGTGGCGGTTTTGTGGCGGTATTTCACAAAACCACCACTAAATGTTTTCGCCGAAAGGTTTCACGGTGGTTTTTAATAAACCGTCACGAAACCCATATTTTTTTTTAAAAAACCCGACCCTTCCCTACCCCCACCCGACCGTTTCCCCCAAACCCTCGTGACCCCTGTACCCTCCCTTCATCCCCTAACCCCCCCTGGTGACCCGTAACCCCGAACCGTCTGGAGACCCTGCGACCTCCGTCTCCGGCGACCCCGCGACCTCCGTCTCTGGCAGCCCCGCGACCTCCGTATCTAGCGACCCCTGTCTTTTCCAGGTATATATCCATTTATGTTTTTGGATAAATCTCTTAGATTTAGGTTTCCTTTCATTTAAAACTTGTTTATTAAGCCTTTATCTAGTTGGATTAGTAGTTTCATATTGAATAAGTATGAGAGTTTCATTATAGATACAAAACGAATTGATGTTATTAATTCCCAATTCATTATGTGAATTTTCCAGGCAAACCCCATGAACCCATTCACGCCATAGATTGGTTTTGGGAAATATGCAAAACAATAATTCATTTCATTAAATATATTCATGACATGAAATTTGTTTAATTTAGTTTTTAAAATGGGGTGATAAATTTTTCAACATATATGGGAATTAAGGAATTCATGATTTGAATTCCCTATTCACATCATTAATTATATCTTCCAAGAATTTTAACAATCCAACACCTATTTTCTAAAATTTCCTATCTCCTTTATTATTCCATCAAACCTTCCATGAATGACGTATGAGAATCCTATTTGATCTATAAGCAAGACCATGTTGGATATTGGTGTTCTGAACATAGATTTGTAAGGTAAACCTTCCAGTTCATTTTCCGCTTCTTGATCTATTATTGATTAAAATTATAGTTCTCATTGAAGGGAAGGGGGAATCTTATTTCTACCACAAACATGAGGATTTTTCAAAAACATTTCTTATTTTGAGTTGGGTGGTCTTGGAAAACTCCCTTTAGTCTATTCTGATTATGCTAGTATGTGTAAAATTATGATCGCATCGACATGCCACATGCAAAACCTAAATAATTGGAATTATCCCTTCTTTCTAAAATCCTCCTGTTGATCCCTACCAAGGATCCCTTTTTTCTCTCTTAGCATTATGGTTAGGACTTGCATTAACATTTGTGGTGTTCCAACCCCGCATGATTTTATGAGATACTTTGGAATCATGGCTTAGTTAAAGATATTTACATTGCATGTGAAATATGGAAAATGGTTTAAGATGATTTTGGTGATTCGTATCTATAGGAGGATTTGAAAATTAAAAATAAATGGTAAAATTAATAAGTGATGGGATGAATTAACTAATATGTCTTGTAATAATATTTTAGACCTGATTGATATATACTATCATTGATTCATCCTAATATAATAGAATCCACAATTTGATATGAGATTATTAATTTTCCCCTTAGTGTCACATTCCATGGGAAGACATAAGTGGTTATAGAATTTATTAGCCTGGTTATATGGTTTATTTCCTCTTAAAAACATGTTCCATGGGAAGATGTATGTAGTTATATCAATTCTAGGACTGATGAGATGGATACTTTTTCCATTGGGGGTGAAAGCCAAGGGAAGAAGAAAGTATTTCTATAAAGTCTATACCAAGATTGGATACTTGAATCATGATATTGGAAATTCATCCCGATTTAACAGAATCTTCCAGTATTTTGGGAAAATATGTCCTGATGTTGGAGGATCCACCTCATGAAAGAGACACCCCACATGGAGTTGATGATGGTTTGGCTAACATAAGGTGTCATCCTAGAGCCTAAGGGTCTGTGGGTTTATTTTGTATATATAATTAATTTATTAAATTAACACCCTTGTTTATCGATTTATTGCATACACTATATGGTCCAACTAGACATGTTCTGACACTATTAGTGGTTAAATACTAAGTTATACTCACCCTATTTTGGCCACTATTTGGTACCTTAGAAGATTTCATGGATGCAATTCTGGACAAGGGTAAGGGGCCTTGTGTTGGTTGATTGATTGTGAGATGGGTTGTATCTTGGGGATGAGATTGACATGGAGCTAGGGAAATGGTTTTTAGAGTATTCTATTGAATATGTTATTCTTTTATTTATATAACATTAAGCACATCATTTGTATACCTTCAACTTGTCATTTCATTGTTTTAATTATAATTTGGATTGTTTGGTTTGGCCTTTATATATTTTTTGGTTTCCTATCTGATAATTTATATTGTTTCCACTATTTGTGCTACTCTGTTATTATTTAGACTATTGTTTCAACTCTATACCAGGTGGTATAGTATCCACACTATATTTATTACACCCTTAATACTATTTGACAACCTAGGGCTTACAAGGAGGTATAACTGAGGTCACATAACCCACCCAACTCGATCACTAGTGGGATAAATGGGTTGGGGTGTTACAAAGTGGTATCAAAGTATAGTTTCTTTTATATTTCATTACTATTTGGGAAATTTGGAATGAATACTAAGATATGTAGAGTCTTGGAAATGAGATCATCCATGCGTGTATCTAACCCATGTGTGGGAAAAAATTTGAGTTCTTAGGGAATGGATTATTTTTCACGTTGTTCGCCTGTTACAATTGATGTCATTTCACCTTGGTAAATTCACTTATTGTGTGATGTTACTATTATTGATATTTTCTATCATGTCCCACTATGGTATTATATGAGTATCTGTTCATCATGATAGGTACATAGGGATTAATAATGACATGAATTGTTCACAATAGGTACATATTCATTGCATGTGATATATATGGATATATGAACTATGAAATGAAATCCCTATGATATATAATAAAAATAAATAAATGAAACTATTATGTTATTCCCAATCACTAGTTAAGGAATGTTTAAAGGAACCTTGATTCAATTGTTCTCTATCATTATCATTTGTAATGTTTATATTTTTTGTAAAATATTTTCTAAGGTTTGTTTAAATCATGGTAGAGGAAATGCCTCCTCCTCATCATTTTATTGAGTTTCAGGAGAGTGGAAATCAGAATAATCCTAATTGAGTTTTAGGAGAGTAGAAATCAGCATAATCCTAGTGCTTAACCTAGTCTTGTATATATTCTTACCATCCACTTATTATTTTAGGATATACGCTAATTTATTTAGAAGGAATTTCTTCCCAGAATGTCTCTTAGTTAGCTCCGTTGTGCTGTTTTGAGAATGTGAAGGGAATCAATCTCATCCCTCATGGATAAATCCCACTGATTTTAGTCTTTCAAAATTCCCACCTATTTTGGGATCTCAGGATCTCCATCATCAAACCATCCAAAAAAATTCTTATTCCTTAATCCCAGGATGTGTCTCACTCCTTAAAAATTTAGCGAGCTTTCGCTCCATGTCCAAAAAGAAACATCTCCCACACTAACTATATCTAGAGATTTATCATTTTATAGATACTCCCCATTGAATCTCATGGAAGTGTAGTTATTCATACTTCCTCTATCAGGTGTTCAATGAATCAATGTTCCAAATTCTATCAACTAACACTCAAATGAACTAGTGTCACTTAGTAGAAATACACTCCCATCTTCTGACACGTGATTCAAGGATCCACTTCCAGAAGTATATCTTCTAGAGTTCAATCTATGCTCATTTCTATATTTGATGAGGTTACCTTTCTTCCCAGAATGCCAACACATAGGACCACTCTCCACCGAACTGCTCATGCTCCTTATTCTCTTTAATTTTACTTTATTATGACCCTTCTATAATATAGATAACCCCATTAATTTCATACCATATACATGTATAACATATATATATATATATATATATCTCTTTACAATGAATTTCAACATTCAGAATTAAATATCCAATGTCCATAAACACATGTCATTATTTCTACTCAAGTTACTCATAGTGGTGATCATTGCATTCCAAGATTCAAGGGGTGATGATAGTAACAACAACACCTATTCCAGATCCTTGAAATCCACCTTAACTAACTACAATTTAATTATTATCATGTTAAAGTTGTTAATATGATTTAAAATAAACTTCTCTTCTTACATCCTCATTCCGAACGATATCTTTAGTAAGAACATTTTATTTATCACCATGGGATTCTCAAACATGTTAGAAAAGATCTTCATAAGTTCTGAACTAGTGTCACTTACTAAATATTTTAAATTTATTATGATTGAATTAAGTATAATAGTCTGTGTTAAAGTTTTAAATTCATTTCTAAATAATTACTTCCAATTAACTGAGCTTAGGACTTGAAATATACATAAATGTTTGAAGTAAAAATTGGACATGTCCTTTATATCAAATCCAAAATTTATGGTTTTCATGATTTTTTTAATATGAGTTGTTTTGAAATATTGAAGATAAATTTTTATAGAACTAAACAAAAAACATATTTAAGTGAAAATAACATACATCATTCATTAGTTTTTAAAAGATATTTTAATGAGAACCCCACTATGGAAATCCAAGTGTATGAATTAAAATTGCACAACCTAATGATATAAAGAATAACAAAGGTCTCTCCAAATTCAAGGAAATAAGAAACACTATCAAATTCAAAGAGATATGTAAATTCAAATATATGGTGAAAAGATTGAAAAACATAAAGAACGATGAAACATGACCAATTTTCATGAACTGACCTAGGCTACCCATAATTCGAGTACCCAAGCTAGCCTGTGATAAGTCTCAAAGGGTGTCATATAAGGGCTAAATATTTCTAGTAATGTCGTTGTACTAATGGTATGAAAATCGTGCATCTTTGGTGTGTTCAATGAAATCACTTTCAATGGGGTGTTGTTTGAGGCAACAAAAATGTGCGATCGACAGTGTTATGATAAGTGTGTAACCTGATATTCTTACTTCTCCTCAATGAGGTGTTGACGCTGTCTCCTAGGGACCAGACTTGTTCGGATTGTCTGGGCATGCTAAGTAAGTGGTAAATGTGATCAATGTATCATCTTTATTATATTATGCATACTTTCTGATCAATGGGTCATCTTTATTATATAATGTTTCTGTAATCCTACACTATCATATATATGAAAAACTTTCTCTATTTAGTAGTAACTATGTGTTTTAATTGTTTTTATTATTGTGTAGTTACATTGTGATATACATTGATAAAAGCTGGATCACATTACCAAGGAACACACCTCAATATGTCAAGGGTTTGAATGAGTTTTTTTATTTTTCAATTTCTAATCGATCTGTTGAAGGGAGAATAAGATGTCCATGTCCTAAATGTAAATTTAGAACATGGTTAAAGAGAGATGATGTTTATGAACATTTAATAATGATGCAATTTCCTGATCAATATTTGTGTTGGATTTGGCATGGAGAATCAAACAATACAGAAATATTGAGCACTGATGTTAATCCACAGAATGAGGTCCCAAGTTTGTCGACAATGGAAAATGAAATGCAAAAACTCATAAATGATGCATTCGGCACTGCAAGACACCACTATGAGCATTAAAACATATCAGAACAACCAGAAGAGGGTGCTACATATTGAAATGTGAGAAGTGATGTTTTTGAGACTGTAACACAAGCAGATCAAGATTGTAACATATCATTGAATCCTTCTCTTGATTCTGTGGAGACAAATGTAAGGAAAAACTTCAGTGATGAAAATGCGTTTCATTATTTATTTAACGATGGAAATCAAGAGTTGTATAGTGGGTGTTTGAAATATTCATTTCTTTCATTTCTGCTGAAGCTTTACAATATCAAATGTCTATGTGGAATTACAAATAAGGCAATTTCCATATTATTGGAATTGATTCGTGATGCATTTCCTGAAGAAAAAAATCCCAGAATCTTTTTATGATATGAAAAAAGTTGTTAACAATCTTGGTCTAAATTATAAAAAAATACATGAATGTCCCAATGATTGTATGCTTTATTAGGGAGATGATTCAAGTAGAAAGAATTGTAAGAAATGTTCTTCTTCTAGATGGCAGTCAAAGGGTGTTGTTGGAAGTCTGAGTGAACATAATTTCATGGAGAAGAAGAAAAGGAACACACCTGCAAAAGTTTTGCGTTAATTTCCTTTGATTCCTTGATTGCAAAGATTATTCATGTCCTCAAAAACCGTCGAACACATGAAGTGGCATTCTATAGATAATAACAATGATGGGTTAGTGAGACATCCATCAAATTCCTAATCGTGGAAGACATTTGATTCATTACATCCAGATTTCTCAGCTGATCCTAGGAATGTTCGATTGGGATTGGCTGCTGATGGATTCAACCCATTTGGGACTTTGAGTACCAGTTATAGCATTTGGCCAGTTGTTTTGATCCCTTATAATCTGCCTTCGTGGATGTGTATGCAACAAACATATTTTATCATTTCGCTGATTATTCCTGGAAAACAAATGCCTAGAAATGATATTGATGTATACTTGCAGCCTTTGATTGAATAATTGCAGGAGTTATAGAGCAAAGATGTTGAGACATTTGATGTTTCTTTTAAAACAATGTTCAAAATCCATGCTGCTTTAATGTAGACCATTAGTGACTTCCCTGGGCTTGGGAATTTATCTGGTTGGAACACTTATATGGGTTTGGATTTTCCCATTTCTAACTTTGATTTTGATCCCAAACGGCTACCTCATAGTAAAAAATGGTGCTTCTTGTGACATCGAAGATTTCTTGATGCATCTCATAGATTTCGGCTGAAAAAAATCAAAATTTAATGGTTCCATTGATCGTAGAACACCACCAAAGTTGTTAACCAGTTCTAAAATATTGACACAACTTCAAAATGTTAAAACATAATTTTAGAAGGTTCATCATTTAAATGATAGCGGAAAACGAGTCCGAAATGCATTGTCAAGTGAAATCAGAACACAAAAATGGAAGAAAAAAAGTATATTCTTCAAACTTTCGTATTGGGAATTTAATTTGTTGTGCCACAATCTTGATGTGATAAATATTGAGAAGAATGTATGTGATAATTTGATTTTCACATTACTTAATGAGCATGGAAAGTCAAAGGATCATCTCAATGCTCGCAAAGACTTACAAGTAATGAACATAAAACGTGATCTCTGTCCAGATGAGAATGAAAAGTGTGCTCTGACCATTTTTAAAATGAAAAATAGGGATAATGATACGTTCCTTCAAATTTTAAAGAATGTGAAGGTATCTGTTGGGTATTTGAGTAACATCTCAAGGTGTTTTGAATTGAAGAATCATAAGTTATATGGATTGAAAAGTCACGATTCACATATTTTGTTACAATAGTTACTACCATTGACATTGCGTACATTTTTACCTAAAAAAGTTACTACTGTTGTACTCCAATTCTGCACATTTTTCAAAAAATTATGTAAGAAATCTCTACATCTATTTCAGCTTGACAACCTCGAGGAGAGGTTTGTATTGACCCTTTGTGCAATGGAGATGATCTTTCCTCCATCATTTTTTACTGTCATGACTCATTTAACTGTGCATTTGGTTGAAAAAGCTAAATTAGGATGCCCTGTTCATTATCGATGGATTTATCCAATTGAGAGGTATTTTATTTATACCTGAAAATACAGGATCCGGTGTAAGCCAGACCTAATAAAATTAAATAAAGAAAGAGTGTGAAAAGAGTCAAGCATACAGGGGAATATTACAAAAGCGAGTGTGCACCACCCCACACCTATCTGCCTCCACCAGTGGGGCGCAATAGCCTGAGGTCGTAAAAGACCACATCTCTCCTGCATCAGTGAGTGCCCGCTTTGCCAATGCATCCGCCACCTGATTCGCCTCTCAATAGACATGTGAGACCTCCACCCGCATCCGCGCGATATCATTAAGACAACCCACCCATTGCGGCAGTACATGCCAAGGAACCTGGCGTGTCTTGGTGCTCAGGGCGTGGACCACGACCTGAGAGTTAGAATCAATCCATATATGTTCCCAGTTAAAGCGGATAGCGTACCTGATGGCATATACCATGGCCCAAAGTTCCGCTTCAAACGCGGTACCAATTCCAATGGTGTGATGATAGCATCCTTTCACGAACCCACGGTAGGTGCGAAACACACCTCCACAACCCGATGTGCCAAGAGCACCCAACACAACCCCATAAACATTAACCTTTAGGCAGGGTCCAATGGGTGGGATCCATCAAATATACTTCAGCATCCGACACAAGAGAGGCTGCCTCGAGACACCAAGAGTATGCAGAATTTGCAGATCTGCAACGGTGTTAGACATTGTCCCATTCTGCACACAAGAGGCTGCATATACATCCCTATGTATCGCCCTCACACCTTACTGAATAGTGGGGCGCAAATCAGTGAATGTGGCATCATTTCAGGCTTCCCAAATGACAGAAAAAGCCGCCACAATTGCAGTCAAAAACAGATTAAAAATCTGTTCGCTGAACCTTCCATGAAAAATAGCAGACAGTAGTTGGCAAACTGGGCTGCAGGTGTCAACAGTCTCCCCAAACACAAACCTGATGTAATACCACAGTTGCTTTGCATGATAGAAGCCCACAAAAATATGCTAGACTGTTTCCTCATCAGCTTTACACATGGAACATATGGAGGCCATGTGGAGCCCAACCTTCTTGAGAGTATCCGATGTAGGTAGACGATTTTTCCAAATTCTCCATATCAGAGGAAATCTAGCAGTTTTGATGAAGCGTGCTCGATAATTTAGCAACCATGAAGGTGCATGGGAATGATCCCCACATGTGATCCTCTAAAAGTCTCTGCTATTGAATTTCCTGGTTCTGCTATGCATCCAGATCATAGTATCCTGCTCCATGAAGACATAACCAGTTACTTCATGCTCAACCTGCACAAGAGCACTAATAGAAGCAGATTGTAGTTGTGAGAGAAAACTGGAAATTGTCAAATTGGCTGCCTCAGGTGGCACATTAGAGTCACAAAGAGGCTGTGTGATCCACCTTGTGCTCCAGCAGTTAAGTGTGAAATCCCTGCAAACCAACCAGCGGGTATCGTGCATGATTCTGACATAGGCCTTCTTGATAGAAGTCCAAAACGACGAGGAAAGGTGCCATTTGTGTCCATTTAAGAGCCTCCTTGTAATCCTGTTTGAGAGAAAATCATCATCAACTTCATGAGTAATCAAGTTCCAAGTTAACTTCCCAATCAACCCATCATTAAACTTCTGTAGGTCCTGGATTCCTAGGCCCCCCAGCTCCACCGGTTTGATGCATTCCTTCCAAGCCACTGTAACCAGCTTCCTCTCATGGGGGGACCCCGTCCATATGAAATTCCATACCATACTCTGAAGTTCCTTGAGAAGACCCCTCGACCATTGATAAATGGAGAAGGAGTATACAAATTTCGATGTGATAATTGAATTCACAAGACCGATCCTCTCGGCCATGGACATAGCTTTCCCCTTCCAGCTGGCCATCTGATGAATAATTCCAGCAGTGATTCCTTCAAGGTGCTGTATTTTCACTTTTCCCCAAAATAGTGGGACTCCAAGATATTGGAAGGGTAAGGAGCCTCTCCTCACCCCAAGAAGTCTGACAATTCTATTCTATTTCCCAACTGAAATTCCATTTCCAAAAACAATGGAAGATTTGTCCCAACTAATGGCTTGTCCAAAAACCTCCTCATAATGACTGAAGAGGGCTTTAATAGAGGAGATAGTTTTCCTTGATGCCTGACCAAGAAGCAAGATATCATCAGCATACAATAAGTGCGACGAGGAATACTCACTCACACTAGCCCTAATCCTTTTATAAAGACCCAAATGAGAAAGGTCATTGATACACCTACTCAGGTAGTCCTCTGCCATAGCAAAAAGCAGGCCAGATAGTGGATCACCTTGCCGCACCCCCTGGTGCACGGAAAGAAGCCCCTAGGGGCACTGTTGACAAGAACTGATAACCTGGATGAATCGAGAATGGAACGGATCAGATTCAAAAAGTCATTTGAGAAGACATATCTTCTAAGAACATCAAGAAGAAAGATCCACTTAAGATTGTCAAAGGTCTTGGAAATATCAATTTTGATGGAAAAATTTCCTTCCTTTGTGCTCCTCATAAGATTGACACTCTCCGAGGCCATGAAAAGACACTTTTGAATGTTCCTCCCAGGGAAGAAACCAAATTTATTCACAGTGATAATTTCATTAACCACCCCACCCATCCTGTTCACCAAAACCTTGCTAATTATTTTGGGAATCGTGTTCCCAAGCGCAACCGGTCTGAAGTCCTTGATGTCAAGGGAATTCTATTTCTTGTGGATAAGAGCAATGAAACAGGAATTCATTCCATGAGGCATATATGAGTGCACAAATAAGTCCTTAATTCCATTCACAATGTCATTCTGCAAAATATCCCAATAGAACATAAAAAATTTATTTGTGAACCCATCAGGACCTGGGGTGCTCTCAAGATTAAGGGATAGGAGAGCAGATCTGATCTCCTCTTTGCATGGGGAAGCAAGTAAAAGCTGATTCGTGTGATCATAAATGCAGGGGCTGATGTTCTCAACCATTCGATGGATGTTGGACTGCCCATTATCCGAATAAATGCCTTTGAAGTATTCAGCAATAGCCTGTGAAAACTCATTTTCTTCACTGTACAAGTTCCCATCAATGCTGATCACCCTGGTCCCTGCCCGCACCCTCTTTTCCTTATGTAACCTGTTGAAAAACTTGGAATTTCTATCCCCATCCGTTAACCATTTAACATTCAGTTGATTTCTAACTAGGCTTTCCTTTAACATTAGGAGGTCATCCATCCTATTGTTGGCCATTGTTTCCTCTTTGGATATAGTGGACCACTGATCATGACCAACTTGAATCCTGGCCAGCTCCTCCTCTGCCTTCTTGATGTCCTCATCAATTTTCGAAAATGATCTTTTACTCCATTCTCTTAGGATCCCCTTAAGGTGCTTTAGCTTCATGGAAAGTCGGTGAAGAGGACTCCCAATGACTTCTGTATTCCATGCCTCCAAGATAATCTCCCTGCAACCTGGAGTCACAAGCCATCCATTGTTGAATTTGAAGGGGATAGGAACGGACCTTGTGCGCTATGTATTAACCTCAATAACAATCGGATTGTGGTCAGAATGATGCTTCGGGAGCACGAAACCAGACACCCCATGATCCGTATCATGATCACCAATACAAACAAAGCATCTATCAAGATTGCTTGCTTGTTTCCCCTCCCACGTATACCTACACCATGTAAAATCTGCACCAGCTATGTTGACTTGTTCCAGATTACAATAGTCAATGCATTTCGAAAAATCAGCAGCAACTACCCTATTGAAGTTTGACCCAGTTTTCTCCTCAGGCTTCAGTACGATGTTGAAATCACCAATAACCACCCAGTTTGGCATCATCCTCCTAGAAGTATCCTTAATCTCTTCCCATAATTCCCTCCTCTTAATATAATAGTTGGAGGCATTAACGAAAGAGACAGAAAAATCCTGCCCAGTATATATGTAGTTGATTAGGATACTTTGGTTCCCATTTTTACATGAAGTAATCTTACTGCCATCATGATTTAACACCCATAAGTGATCCATATGAGATGCATGCTGATTGATTGAAACGAAACTGTATCCAAGAGATCCCCATTTGCATCCTTTCCAGTTTTCAAAGAGTAGTTTTGGTTCAGCAATACCAACCAACATCGGTTTATAGGTCATGAGATAATGTCCAAGGGCCCTGACCGTGCAGGAGTTACCCAGCCCTTGACAATTCCAAAAAAGGATCTTCATTTCTTACTGGCCATGCCTCTTGTCAGAGGCCCCCCTTTCCTATCCACCTGTAACTGTTTCTGCTTTTTCTTACCCTGGCCATTCTGCCCTTGCTGTCCAGTAGTATTAATGTTATGAGGATCTTTTGTTGCCTGGCATGCCCCATTGTCCCCTTCCTTCGGTGGGATAGTGTTAGCACTTTTCTCCAAGCCTGAACCAGTTGAATCCCGACCTGCACTCCCCTTCACCAGCTCAACCTCGCTGTCAGCACTCCTATCCCCACTCATTTCCTCTCTGCCTCCCCCACCAGATGCAACAACGTTCACTTCTGGGCATATTGTCCCTTCATTCTTCCTAGCGTCTTTCTCAGCAGCCAGACACCCATCCAGTCCATCACTGGGAGCATCAACTCCACCCTCTGCCATGGGAATAGAAGATTCTTCATTACCTTCCACCTCATCAACCCATTGACGGCCACCCAAGGGCATGAAAGTGTTTCCACATTTGAGAGGGGGGTCACTGCCATCTGAGAACCTTCTCCAGGCAGCCTTGGATGGTGAGATCTAGGTGAACCTCCCTCCTAGATAAGAAGATGGATGGCCACCTAAACCACTGCCAGCTTCTTCTGTCAGTCTGATTGCTTGATCCCCCAATACATTCTACGCTTCCAGCTCTGCAGAGTCACACTAAGGCAAGGTGGCCTGCCCAGCTACAACCTGCCCAACCTGCACTCCATTACAAGGCAGATCAGCCCTGACATCAGAAGATGACCCTCCCATATTCATAGCGTGTTGCCCAGCCCAACTGCCATTTCCATCATCCAGGCCCTTAAAGGGATCTAGGGAATTGTTCTCCTTCCCCTTCCTTATTCTCCACATGCTTCCTTCACGACTCTTCATCTTGCAAACATTGCACTCTATGTCCCGTTTAAATTTGGACATCATATTCCCAAAGAATAAGAAATTCATGCAGAAATTGGGTTTCCTTTCATAAAAAAAATCAAGCTTCATGCTATCATCCCGTGTGGTAAGAATTACCTCCTCGACCAGCGTGCTCGGCATGCCAACTTCCACTAGAACTCTCGCATAGTGTCCAAGCTTCGGATTCTCTGTCTGCCGATCCATACGAATGGGATTTCCTACAGGGGAGGAAATGTACCAGAGGATCCTCGGATGCCAATATAGCCAATTCAACTTATAAATTCTAATCCATAACTGCGTATGAGAGTTTCTGACATTCGCAGGGTCAAAATTCCGATCCCATTCCTGCACATTTAGAAAACCAGGGTTCAAAGAGACCGTACCCTTGCTCAATGATTTCCACTTACCTTCATCCGTGGGGAATACCACATGGTAATATCCCCGTCCCATCGCAATCATCCTCCAGTCATTGAAGCCCCAAACTTCCGCAATCCTTCTTTTCAGATCCTGCAAATTCCACAAACGCCCCCCTTTCGGGGTAACTACCCGCACGATAATTGAGTACCGACATTGAATTACCTGTTCCTCCACTGCTTCTTGGTTGGCCGCAACATGGGAAATCCTCCCCTTCCTTATCACTCTTTCAGGTGGGGGTGTTTCGAAGTCCGAGAAGGAAGGCCCCATTGCATTTCACACCGCTTTCGCAAAATTCCTCTTTCTCTCCGCAGGTCCTTGTGAAGCGGCCACATTGACGATTTCATCTTTCCGAGCAACTGAAAACATCTCCATGTGGCTGATCATATCAGTGAATGGCCTCTTATCACCCGCATTGTCTTCCCGCATCCCCTGACTGGGGTCCAATGCATCATCATCCTCAAACGTCTTAGGGTTTTCACCCAGTTCCCCTGGAGCCATCATCAAACCCTCCGTATTTTATTTATATGTTTCTAGTTAAGTAAATTTTTTTGTCATTTAAATAAATTCATAATATTATTATTTTATTTCACAGATATCTTGGGAATTTGAAAGCATACGTGAGAAATAAAGCTCAACCAGAACACTCTATTGCTGAAGGCTATTTGGCCGAGGAGTGTCTCACCTTTTGTTCCATATATTTGGATGATATTGAGATAATATTTAATCGAGTTGGACGTGTTGAAAACACATCAAATCAATCTAAAATGCATCAGAAATCAAAAATATTTCCTGCTATTGGCCGATCAGTTGGGAGGACCTCATATGTGACACTGACAGAATTGGAATTATTACAGGCACATAGATATGTGCTGCTGAATATTGAAATTGCAGATCCATTTATTGAAGATTTGAGGATACAAACAAAGAGACGAATGAGAGTCCGAACATGAAATGAGAAATATATAATTAAATCTATGAATAAAGAGCTGGTAGAATGGTTTGCACGACGTGTAAGTTTATAAATATTGCAATAAATATGTATATTATTTTGATACATACAATTTGTAAATCTATTAAATTATATTTCTTTTTTCAGATCATCAATACTGATACTCGAGCAAACATGTCAGAAGATTTGAAGTTTCTTTCTAGATTTCCTATAAAACAAGCTAGAAAGTTCAACGCTTATAATGTGAATGGATTTAGATTTCGTACAGTCAATCGAGAAGTGGGTTTGAAAACACAGAATAGTGGTATATTTACATTTGCTGAAGTGGGATACTATGGAAAGCTGCATGATATTATTGAATTAAACTACCATGAGCATTTTTCTGTTGTTTTATTCAAATGAAAATGGGTCGATATTATCAGAGGTGTTAAAAGAGATTCCTTTCAATTTACTTCTGTAAACTTCTCTCGCTTGATGGATGTTGGTGATCGTGAACTGCATGATCCATATATCTTAGAATCGTAAGAAAAAATCTTATATTATGTGAATGGTGTTGTGGATGAAGGGTGGAGTGTAGTTACTCACATAATACAAAGATATTTGTATGATATGGGTGTTGAAGTGGAAGATTTGACCTCCATAATTTAATTTCATCAACAACAGGAAGCAGAATTATTTGTCCATCATGATATTGAAAATATTAGTCTAGCAAGGATGAATGAAGTGGATGAAGCAATGGAGTAGGAAACCGACATGATTGAAGGGGAAAATGATTGTATGTACAATTATTTATTCATTCAACAACCACTTGTTTAATTTCTGTAGTCATTCATTATCATTGTTATATATATTTTGTTTTTTAGTTCTGGGAATCTATTATCATTTTTATTTTTTTTTCTGTATAATTTTTTTGAAATATATATTCTAAACTTAATTTTATTTGATTAAATGACAGGAATTCCAAGGAGGAAGCGGTACACTATTTCATCTAAATCTGCGATATATGACAATCCGTCTGTCCCCATGGAATCTGAGGCACCAGCTGCCTACACCCCTGCACCATCTCCCCCTACACCATCTCTAACACCATCTGTGGATGTCTCATTAGAGGATGAGTCATCGACTCACCCTACAGGAGCCTCAGTAGTGGGGTGGCGACACACCCTTTCCAATTCATCACGAACATTCTGGAGGGTCACAGTCATTGGTACAAATTTTAATTAAATAAATTTATTGCATTTTGTTTATACTAATTGTTTGCTCATTGCAGATGAAAAAATGCAACCGTGAAAAAACACATAAAAAGTTCTGATTTTTGGATCATGAATGGTGACAAGATAGTCCTACCATTTTATTCTTATGGGGTCCCGACCGATGACACCGTAGGGTTACTTGGACAGATTATAGGTCAGCCGGCAACAGAGCCCATTTCCCTGCCTATTTCATATGATGATTGGAGGAATATGCATCCAAACTGGAAAAATGAAGTTTTTTATTCTCATATAAAGGTAATTTTATTACTTTATGGTTTAATTTAATGTCATGTTACTAATATGTTCAAAATGAATTTTTGTATACAGATGTTCTTCCACTTTACCATTGCTGATGTGATAGCACAGAAGTGGACATTGAAATATCTTGGTAAAAAATGGAAAGATTTCAAATGGAGGTTGTGGTGTGATGTCAATGATACTTCGTTGACCGTGAAACAAATGTATGAGAAGCTACCCAGTGGGGTACCGAAAGAAAAGTGGAAATTTTTTGTTTATAGACATCGTGATGAGAAGCAGATGATATTAAAAAATATATATATATTATATTATCCTCATTTTACATTTATAAATGTATATGAATAGGATATTACATTGAATACATTAATATTAAATTGAATTTTATTTATTTCAGGATCTCTCAAGATAGAATGCATCAAACTAGGCAAAGCAAGTCATCCCGCACACTGCGGGCTCCAAAAGATTTTCTAGAAGCCGATTGTCATTGGTAATCTTTTAATTAGTTTAAATATTTATAAAACAATATTATATATTTAACATATTGAATTTTTGATTTATCTTTGTTTAATGCATTCACAGAGTTTAGGGTATGAAACATCCCGAACTGAACTGTGGCTGGATGTTCACAAAAAAACAGATGGAAGTTTTGTTAATGAGCCTACCAAAGAAGTTGGGGTATGAAGTAAATTTTTTATTATAATAACATATTATCAGTTTTTACTGTGTTAATATATATTGATATTTGATTTATATGTAAAAATTAAAGAAATATGGGATGCCAATCCTGGGCAGTCCTAATCAGTCTCCTAGGATGACCCGGTTGCTAAAGTCCTTGGGAAGGAGAATCCTGGTAGAGTGCGTGGGATGGGTTTGGGACCCGTACCATCTGAGGTCTTTGGCAGTCCACCAGTGATTCCAGCTGCATCTAATCTAGGTTATAGTCATTTCATACCTGAAGATGCTCAGAGGGAGATGTCTTCTCTACGATCCACAGTTCAAGACCTGGGGGCTCAGATATCCGCTATGCAGAAAGCGTTGACTAATATATATCAGCAGATGAGCATATATGCCCCCGGTGGTAGTGCATCGAGTAGTGGTGAGTAGTTAAATCACAAAAAATAAAAATCATTTAGTTTTAAAACTTTTATTGGTTTTAAGTTTAATTTTAAATATGCAAAAAATATTTAATTTTCAATATAATGTTCTTACAGGCGGCAGCAGGTAGTGGAGATGGAGGTGGAGAGGGTGATGATGCATCATTAGACCACGATTAGTAGTATTGTTGATGTGTTGAACAAATATGAGAATGGTTGGTCTGTATATGTAACATGTATGGCACATAGTTTCCACCAAACATTTCCATGTCCTAACATTTTATTGATTTTTCATGTTTCCTTCAATGCATTTTTTTGATTAATGATGATTCATTTTATGTCTTGATTTCTCGAGTGTGGTATACATCATTCCATTTAGGCCTGTGTTTGAATTGGTAGTCGAGATTTTGGATGACTAAAGAGTGATCCTTTTGTTATTTTATTCTGGTTATATAAATTGGAACCTAGTAGGTAGTATAAAGACCAAATATAAGAGGATGATGGGAATGTGGTTTAGCCTAATCATGTGATATGAATCATATACTCACCAATAAAAGTAGTTGGAAACAAAAATGGTGAACCTAACATGGAACCTTAAAAAAAATGTATGTGTCACCCACATATTAGGATCCTTTTTCTCTCTCAAAATATGAAATGTGGAAAACATGGATCCAATACAATTGATTATACATGTGTTTATTTATTGATATACTAATTTCATGAGGATTTCTTATAAATGTTTCTCATAAGTATTCTGGCACTTTCAAATAGAACCCCCTATGATCCAAATGACATTTTACTACTTTAAGAACACATATTATAGAGACCCTAAAGCTTAATGTACATGGACATTACATTACTTTTTTGAAATACTTAATACATAACAAAAACAGACACACAAGTACCATAATAGTTTAGTGTCTTTGGAAACTCAGAATATTATCTTCTAATCGTGGAGAAAGATCTTCAACATCTCCATTAATGATCTTACCCTGTGTTTTCTTAATAAAAAACTTTCATTAAATCCAGGGGAAGAGAAAACATATAAAGGGTGAGCTCAAATGCTCAGTAAGGGCAAACATAGAGAACCTAAAACAATCCATAATCATTTGAAAGCAAAAACTTGAACATGAAATTTAAACATCAAAATCTTGAGCAAAGACATAAATCATGGAAGTACGTAAGGAATATATCATAATGGAACATCAACCATGATAAAATATAATAGGAATAAAACATGTAATTGTGGAAACCATTCAGCACATGTTATGATTTCCATAGTAGCCAAGGCATTGCTGCCAAGACCATCTTAGTGGACAAAGACCCTTTCTGAATCGAGTTAACTCCTCGTTTTAGTCCTACAACACTGAACCATATTAACTTACCATTCTATCAATGTCTATCTCATGAGATATAAATCTTTACCCAATGAATTGGAGGGAGATATAGGTCCCACCCATCTCATAATGAAATCATTCTTACTTGTGCCACAAAATAAACATACATCATTCATAATAACCCAAAGAATAAAATGGGTTTCATAAACATCACCCCATCATCACATATTCCATATAAAATAAATGGATATCATTTCATAATAAGAAAAGTGAAACCATGTAAATCATAGAGACTTTATGCTTGAAACACACACATATGAAATAATGTCATCTTAGATGGAAAATGGTTTTGATAAAATACTTGAAATGAATTCTTGAGGAAAATATCCTTTCTTCTTCAAAATCAATTTATTTTCACAAAAAATCATGCAATTTTAAAAGATTTTTTTTTTTTAAAATAGTCATGAAATATTTTGGAGGAAGATTCATGAAAATAAGGCTTTATAAAACCGTAAAAATCTGTACGTGCCGTATAAGTTAAAAATACATTCTTCTCGTACTTTTGCTGGAAAAGTCAAAAAGTACCTCATAAAAGAAAGATTCCATACAGACCATGTAGTAAAAGTCAAAAATGGGTAAAAAGGACAATAAAAATACATGAAACCATTTTTAGGAATCATGGACATGGATGGGAACTATAATCCCAGTAAATACTTATGAATAAACAATCTCGGATAATAATGAGATTGGAAAAGTTATCCCTTACCTTATGTACAATTTCCTCCGTATGTGTCCATGAATCCTGTATAGTGGGTTTAAACATATTATTAACTTGTAACAGATCCATAATAATATTTATGATATCATATATGATTCACTTATGACTTTATATTACCCGTTCTTTTGTAAATTTCTTGTTAAAGCAGCGTTTTGGGTAAAATCATTTCATTTATCGTATGTGTTTCGACTTGTCATTCTTGATATTATTAGGTATATCCTGATTTACATAATTCCAGAATGTAAAACATGATTTATATATAATATATATTCATCATATACATATATATTGTAGATCGATAAAAGGAATGAAATACACCGTTCATGGAGACGGTAGGTCGTACGTACGCATGATTGCTGTTTTCATTTCCTTATTGAATTGAATGGAATTAAGTAGATGAAATACATATATAGATACATAAATACAGTATCATTATTATGTCATATATTTCATTATTACTTATTATATATACTTTATAATCATTCATGAATGGTTAATCATTGAGAATGAATCTCATCGCGTCATGGATACGGTAGTCCGTACGTATGCACGGGCGATGATATCATTTCCATAATTATTGAATTGAATTGGAGTGGATGATAAAATATATCAGAATAATTATGATGTTATAATAACTATTTATAGTTATTATTTACACCATTATACCCAACCAAGTAAGGTGGTGTTGGAAAAATAGAGTACACCACGACGTGGAGACGATATTCCGTACGTACGCACGCGTGGTGATTTCATTTTCGGTAGGATGGATAGTAGGTGAAATGGGGTTGTTTCATATTTATAATAACATATCAGTATATTAGTGATACTTATGTTATTAATTTATAATTATACAACTAAATAAGAAGAAGTTGAAGAAGAAATAAGCTTGAAATAATCGGTAGAAGAGATTACCTCTTCTTCGACGCACCTCCTTTAAACTTCTTCTTAGGGCACTAGGGATGGTCTTTTGAGAAGAGCGGTACCTCTATAAGGTTTCTAGGGAAGTGGGGAAGTGAAATGGGCAGAGGTTTGACAAGCTTAAAGGCTCAAAATGGTGTGAGGAAGAGAGGGAGGAGGTGCCCTTTTATAAGGGAGAAGAGGGGCACCTTTGGAAATATAAGAAATATTAGTTTATATTAAATCCCAACCCCACTTAAAAACTTCAAAAATGACTCATATACAAAGATTAGATGATATAGGGTTGTAATATCATCAAAAAATAAAATTTAGATATGTTAGGAATTTATTTTAAACATTATCAACTTGATTTATCCTTATTTATCAATTTAATTTTATTTGTGGTAATAATATTCTAAATTTTAAATTATTATAAATAATTACATATTTGTCGTTAATTTTCCATAATTTGACACTTTATGAAATTTTAGACCATATAAATTTAAATTTTTAATTTTTAAATATTTTTGTGATTTTTAAACAATTTTATAATATGTTATTTTTATAAAATAACAATAGTGTCAATTTTGACACTATTCATTTATTTGAATTCAAATAAACAATATTCAGAAGATATGTTCGAAATAAAAGATTTAATAGATTCATAAAATGTCATATTTATCTATAAAATTAGTGGAGCACATTAAATAGTTCATATAATATTTATTTTAATATTTTAAAACCATTTATTTTATATTTCTCTTAATAAAACAATTTCAACATCACTATTATGTCACCTTTAATGGTAATTATTTAATCCCTAAAAATTATAAATAAATTAATATTATGTATATAATTTTACTATATTTCTGGAGACTATTCATGTTCAAAGGTTCATTAAGTTTATCACTAAATTAAAATTATTATACTTATAAAATTTAAGAAAGTGACGTGTTGTCACTTTCTTTGGTTTTAATAATAATTAAATTCGTTTCATGGAAAAAAGTCCATTAAATGAATCTAATATGACCCTTATGTGGTATGGGTCGACTTTTAGTCATCCAATAGGATTTTGGAAGGTGTTAGTGTAATTTTATAATCTTATATTTACCCTTAATTACCCGATTTACCTTTAACTATGGTAAATAAAATTTACCGTAGTTACTATTCATAATGCCAAAAAAAAAGTAGCATATTAACATAATTTGGAACCACTGATTACAAATATGGAATCCATTTTTTCAAAATTTCAAAACACATAAGTTGCATTAATTAATTTAAAATTAATCCCGTTGTCGAAAGAAAATAGGTTTTTGTTTAAAACATTGCAAAAGATTGAATTGATTTAACCAACAAATTCAAGGTAAAATCAATCCTAATGACATAAATTATATTAAATGGTAAAAATATATTCTATTTATACTTTAAAACCGTTAAATATTATAATTTAACCATATAAATTATTACGACGAAAAAAGTTGTTTTTAATTAAAATATAGCGTGTTTTTACTATTCATTAAAATATAAAATTTATTAGAAAAATATCAAAACTTTATCCAATGTAAATTTTTATATCTTGATTCAAAAGAAGAAGTTTATTATGTAAAATTTAACTTATAAAAATGTCAAAAACTAGATTTAATGTGGGTGCTCCATCAAAAAGCGGCAAAACTGCATTTTTTGAAAAATACTTATTTCACCCGAAAAATTTATTTTGTTCACATAAAATGTTTTAGAAAATTTATAAGATGAATAATAATGTTATAAAATTCAAAATGTAGTTAATAATTTTCATAACGGCGATTCCATAATAATATTATAACAATATATCATTGTTTAGTGAAACCTGGTATTGCGTACAACACACGCTATCGAGGAAGGTCGCGATTGCGTGTAATGCAAGACAAGTCAGGGTTTCGTGTTGTGCAAGACTCATTTTTTGTTTTGTTATAACAGAATCCAACCATTTTTCATTTATACATTGTATATATATATATATACACTCAATGTTGCGTAGAATGACTATTGTCAAACGAACTTGAAATTGTGTGTAACACAATCTAAGAATAGTGTTGCACATACTGCTAGATAATATGGTGTTGCGTATAACACAAGATAATCATGTTGTATCATGAAACACATGACATCAAATAAATTAAAAATAATACTTATCATAAAATATCAGGTTGTTACATTCTACCCCCTTAAAATGAATTTCTCCCTCGAAATTCATCAGGGTTATACATGGTTTTCTACTTGAAAGTTTCTTTAATTGAAACCCACATCGTAAATGAAATACCAAAACTTAACTTTAAAAACTAAATTATGAAATGTAACGGTTACCCAAATTAACTAATCACTGGTTTTCTATATAAGAGAACATAGGTGAAAATATGGATATGGAAGAGAAATATAACCATCATGTTCTGATGGAGAGTGGTAGAGAACTTGGATATGAAAAATCAAATAATCACAAAGCCATATATTTTTGATGATCAAAGGTACCTTCTGATTCATCAGATATAAGGGCACTAGGACAAAATTTTTGGTTTTTAAGATCATTTCCCTAAAGTTGATGAATTAAAATAAATACTTACATGATTTTGGTACAATTTCACTATTGTTTTTGAATTGAACAATTTCTACTTCAGCTCTTAATGAAATGAAGTAGAATTTGTTATTTGTGAAGCGTTAGCAGATCATGTGATAGAATGATGGGTCATTCCATCTGTTTCAAACAAAAGGTTAGCAAAAGGTATAAGTCCATATTATGGTGAGATTAATCGTATATGGTTCCAAAAATGGACTTATAATTTATTTATCATACCGCTTAATAAAATAAAACTACTTTCCACTAACCAGGGACTTCCTGTAGGCTAGTGGTAGGCGATAAAGGCCTGTCACACTTCGTTTGTGGGTTTGATTTCCACAGCCTTGTCTGACGCGACGGGTTGTCTCCCGTCTTACAGGTTGTCCCTTTTTCTAAAACTACATTATAATAACATTCCTGCAATAATATCGAAAAAAAGTCATAGCCTTAAACAATACTATATGATGTCTGACATAACCCTTTCCAATCTTTAGACTTATCCAATATACATCTGTACAATATCATAGTGTACAAAAAATGATTACTGGAAAGGTCACATTACAAGAACGTGAATAACATCATTTTATCATATGATATATCTTGTTGGTCACATTCCAAACATGTGAATACCTTAATCATGTGTTCTCTTGAAACAGAAATTACCATAGAACCTTAGTGAAAACATGAATGCTGTCAAAAGGTAACTCTTTCCACATACCAAAATCCCAAAATTTCTATATACTCAAACCATGATATAACTATTTCCTTATATCAGTCAGGAGCTCATGAATACTATCAAAAATTTCATTTTCTCTTTATCCATTCCTTATGCGCATATCATCTTCTTTCCAAACATATTTCAATCACTTTCTATGGTTACCGGTACCATAAAATTATTAAAAACCACAATATACCAATACATAAATATTCCAATATTCCACGATACTATATACAACATTATTTTGGAAACCCATTACATAAACACTTAATCATTCCACCACATCGTTGTCATATTCAACATCGCCAATAGTGATCACATGTGACTTCCCTTTGTCCTTTACCTTAAGTGGTTACTCATGTGGATCATCATTAACCCTTGGATTAGGGCATTGATTAGTATAATACCCCATTTCATTGCACTTGAAGCATTGAAGTGTTGGTGGTGCGTTCTCTGCAGTCTTTTATTTATCATTAGTAACCCTTTTTCCATTACTTTGACACTCAGCTACTCGATAAACTTCTTTTCCACACTTAAAACATTTTCTAGTCCCTTTAAGACAATATCCAACATGCTTCTTTCCACACTTTGAGCATAAGGAAAAATTCATCTTCTTTTCACCATTATTTTGAGATTTATCCTTGAACTCAATCTTTATTTTCTTGTCAAAACCATGAGATGGATATGTAACACCCACTTCCATTTCTACCTTGATAGCACAATGCAAAATTTCTTCATAGATACTAAAGTCTCTTATAGCTAATGCCCTTCGAAGACTTGGTTTTAAGCCACTGAAGAATCGATCAGCTTTACTTTCAGGTTGGATGATAAAGCTAGATGCATACCTTACAAGCCTTGTAAAATTAGCTTCGTATATACCAACAGATTCATTATCCTTTTTCTTTAGTTCAAGAAAGTCCTTATCCATATTTGTTCAAAGAATACGAGGGAAGTACTTATTGAAAAATAAGTTCTTGAACTCATCCCATTCCATGGACTCAATTTCATCTCTTTGCCTCATATTCTTGATTAGATTCCACCATTGATCATCATCAACTTCCAAACAATATACTGCTAAGATGACTTTATCATGCTTAGAACATTGAAGAACTGAAAATATCTTTTCAGCGGTACTGATCCATTGTTTTGCAACAAGTGGATCAGAAGACCCACTGAAAGAAGGTGGACGTTGCCTCATGAAGGACTCAATAGAATATTGTTCCCTTCTCTGCACATTTGGAAGTACAGAATGATTCCTAGCTTGTCTAAGTATAGAAATCAGATTTTGAACTCCATCTCCCATAACATTGGTTCGTTCAGGAGGACAATCATTGCATTGTCCATTACATTGATCAACACGGTTCCTTCTGGTTCCATCTATCATCTAAAACCCAAAAAGAATAGTGTGAGAGGAAAAGGGGGAGTAACTTCAATATCTAATATCTTAGGTTTAATTCTAAGATAGTTACCATAATTCTAGGATTATAACCTATACTTATACTTATCCTTAGGGACATCCCTAGACATACCTTAGAAATATCTCTAGGGATCTCACTAAAGTTCTCACATCCTAGTTTCCAAAGGTTGACTAAACCTTTCCTATGATACCAACTATAGAGAACCAAAATCTTAACATACATGGACATTAAATTACTTTTGCGGAATACTTAATACATAACAAAAACAGACACACAAGGACCGTAATAGTTTAGTGTCTTTGGAAACTCGGAATATTATCTTCTAATCGTGGTGAAAGATCTTCAACATCTCCATTAATGATCTTCCCCTCTGTTTTCTTACCTAAAACCTTTATTTAAATCCTGGGGAAGAGAAAACATATAAAGGTTGAGCTCAAATGCTCAGTAAGGGAAAATATAGAGAACATAAAACAATCCATAAACATTTGAAAGCAAAAACTTGAACATGAAATTTAAACATCAAAATATTGAGCAAAGACATAAATCGTGGAAGTACGTAAGGCATATATCATAATGGAACATCAACCATGATAAAATATAATGGGAATAAAACATGTAATTGTGGAAACCATTCATCACATGTTATGATTTCCATAGTATCCAAGGCATTGCTTCCAAGACCATCTTAGTGGACAAAGTCCCTTTCTAAATCGAGTTCACTCCTCGTTTCAGTCCTGTAACACTGAACCAGATTAACTTACATTTCCAAAAATGTCTATCTCATGAGATATAAATCTTTACCCAATGCATTGGAGGTAGATATAGGTCCCACCCATCTCATAATGAAATCATTCTTACTTGTGCCACAAAATAAACATACATCATTCATAATAACCCAAAGAATAAAATGGGTTTCATAAACATCACCCCATCATCACATAATCCATATAAAAGAAATGGATATAATTTCATAATAAGAAAAGTGAAACCATGTAAATCATAGAGACTTTATACTTGAAACATACACATATGAAATAATGTCATCTTATATGGAAAATGGTTTTGATAAAACACTTGAAATGAATTCTTGAGGAAAATATCCTTTCTTCTTCAAAATCAATTTCTTTTCACAAAACATAATGCAATTTTAAAAGAACAATATTTTGTTGAGAATAGTCATGAAATCTTTTGGAGGAAGCTTCATGAAAATAAGGCTTTATAAAACTGTAAAAATCCATTCGTTCTGTATAAGTTAAAAAAACATTCTTCTCGTACTTTTGCCTGAAAAGTCAAAAAGTACCTCGTAAAAGAATGATTCCATACATACCATGTAGTAAAAGTCAAAAATTTGTAAAAAGGACAATAAACATACATGAAACCATTTTTAGGAAGCATGGACATGGATGAGAACAATAACCCCAGTAAATACTTATGAATAAACAATCTCAGATAAGAATGAGATTGGAAAAGTTATCCCTTACCTTATGTACAATTTATTCCATATGGGTCCGTGACTCCTATATAGTGGGTTTAAACAGATTATTAACTTTTAACAGAACCATAATAATATTTATGATATCATATATGATTCACTTACGACTTTATATTACCCGTTCTTTTGTAAATTTCTTGTTAAAGCAGGGTTTTGGGTAAAATCATTTCATTTATCGTATGTGTTTCGACTTGTCGTTCTTGATATTATTACGTATATCCTGATTTAACTAATTCCAGAATGTAAAACATTATTTATATATAATACATATTCATCATATACATATATATTATAGATCGATAAAAGGAATGAAATACACTGTTCATGGAGACGGTAGGCCGTACGTACGCATGAACGCTGTTTTCGTTTCCTTATTGAATTGAATGGAATTAAGTAGATGAAATACATATATATATACATAAATCCAGTATCATTATTATGTCATATATTTCATGATTACTTATTATATATACTTTATAATCATTCATTAATGGTTAATCACTGAGAATGAATCTCATCGCGTCGTGGAGACGGTTGTCCGTACGTACGCACGAGCGATGACATCATTCCCATAATTATTGAATTGAATTGTATTGGATGATAAAATAGATCAGAATCATTATGATGTTATAATAACTATGTATAGTTATTCTTTACACCATTATACCCATCCAAGTAAGGTGGTGTTGGAAAACAGAGTACACCACGGCGTGGAGACGGTATTCCGTACGTACGCACGCGCGGTGATTTCATTTTCCGTAGGATGGATAGAAGGTGAAATGGGGTTTTTTCATATTTATAATAACATATCAGTATATTAGTGATACTTATGTTATTACTTTATAATGAAACAACTAAATAATAATAAGTTGAAGAATAAATAAGCTTGAAATAAATGGTAGAAGAGATTACCTCTTCTTCAACGCACCTCCTTTAAAGTTCTTATTAGGGCACTAGGGTTGGTCTTTTGAGAAGACCAGTACCTCTATAAGGTTTCTAGGGAAGTGGGGAAGTGAAATGGGCAGAGGTTGTCTAAGATTAAAGGCTCAAAATGGTGTGAGGAAGAGATGGAGGATGTTCCCTTTTATAATGGAGGAGAAGGGCACCTTTGGAAATATAAGAAATATTAGTTTATATTAAATCCCAAACCCACTTAAAAACTTCAAAAATGACTCATATCATAATATTAGATGAGATAGGATTGTAATATCATCAAAAAATAAAATTTAGACATGTTAGGAATTTATTTTAAACATTATCAACTTGATTTATCCTTATTTATCAATTTAATTTTATTTATGGTAATAATATTCTAAATTTTAAATTTTTATAAATAATTATATATGTGTTATTAATTTTCCATAATTTGACACTTTATGAAATTTTAGACTATATAAATATAAATTTATAATTTTTAAATATTTTTGTGATTTTTAAACAATTTTATAATATGTTATTTTTATAAAATAACAATAGTGTCAATTTTGACACTATTCATTTATTTGAATTTAAATAAACAATATATAGAAGATATGTTCGAAATAAAAGATTTAATAGATTCATAACATATCATATATTTCTAAAAAATTAGTGGATCACATTAAATAGTTCATATAATATTTATTTTAATATTTTTAAAATCATTTATTTGATATTTCTCTTAATAAAATAATTTCAACATCACTATTATGTCACCTTTAATGGTAATTATTTAATCCTTAAAAATTCTAAATAAATTCATATTTTGTAGATAATTTTATGATAGTTTTTTAGACTATTCATGTTCGAAGTTTCATTAAGTTTATCACTAAATTAAAATTATTATACCTATAAACTTTAAGAAAGTGACATGTTGTCACTTTCTTTGGTTTTAATAATAATTAATTTATTTTCATAGAAAAAAGTACATTAAATGAATCTAATACGACCCTTAGGTGATATGGGTCGACTTTTAGTCATCCAATAGGATTTTGGAAGGTGTTACGGTAATTTTATAATCTTATATTTACCCTTAATTTCCCGATTGACCTTTAACTATGGTAAATAAAATTTACCGTAGTTACTATTCATAATGCCAAAAAAAAAGTAGCATATTACCATAATTTGGACCCATTGATTCCAAATATGGAATCAATTTTTTCAAAATTAAAAACACATAAGTTTCATTAATTAATTTAAAATTAATCCCGTTGTCGAAAGAAAACGAGGTTTTGTTTAAAACATTACAAAAGATTGAATTGATTTAACCTACGAATTCAAGGTAAAATCAATGATAATGACATACATTGTATTAAATGGTAAAAATAGATTCTATTCATAATTTAAAACCATTAAATATTATAATTTAACCATATAAATTATTACGATGAAAAAAGTTGTTTTTAATTAAAATATACTGTGTTTTTACTATTCATTAAAATATAAAAGTTATTAGAAAAATATCAAAACTTTATCCAATGTAAATTTTTATATCTTGATTCAAAAGAAGAAGTTTATTTTGTGAAATTTAACTTATAAACATTTCAAAAACCAGATTTAATGTGGGTGTTCCATCAAAAGGCGGCAAAACATCATTTTTTGAAAAATACTTATTTCACCCGAAAAATTTATTTTGTTCACATAAAATGTTTTAGAAAATTGATAAGATGAATAATAATGTTATAAAATTAAAAATTTAGTTAATAATATTCATAACGGAGAGTCCATAATAATATTATAACAATATATCATCGTTTAGTGAAACCTGGTATTGTGTACAACACACGCTATCGAGGAAGGTCGCGATTGCGTGTAATGCAAGAAAAGTCAGGGTTGCGTGTTGTGAAAGACTCCTTTGTTGTTTTTTTGTAACATAATACAACCATTTTTCATATATACATTGAATATATATATATATATATACACTCAATGTTGTGTAGAATGACTATTGTCAAACGAACTTGAAATTGTGTGTAACACAATCTAAGAATAGTGTTAAGCATACTGCAAGATAATATGGTGTTGCGTATAGCACAAGATAATCTTGTTGTATCATGAAACACATGACATCAAATAAATTAAAAATAATACTTATCATAAAATATCGGGTTGTTAGACATATACTTTGACTACTGCACAAGTTGGATCCTCATTTAAAACTAGGGCTCTATTATCAACCTTGCACCCTCAACATTGGGTCTCAAATTCACTGGTTTGGGAGTCACACCAAAATGGTACCTTTCCATCTTCAGAGGAAGCTAAAAAATCCATTCATCTAAAAAATCCCAACTAGATGCCTACTCGACAATGACTAGTGGAACATAATTTGTTGTAAATAGTCTCCATCTCAAACCATTTCATGGTCATATCCATGGAAGGAAATAACATGTTCCTCCCTTATCTAGGGAGGTTGATCAAGAGGCCGCTGATGGACTCATCTAGATAGCATAAGGGACCCTCCAAAGGGATCTTTCTAGCATTTACCATCACCAATGCTACAAAGAAATAAAACCTCTATATGATGTGTGTGTTTACCTTGGGAGTATGACCTAAGTCTCCCAAAACTAGGTAGTTAGGAAAAACCACTGAGGGTAGTGAAAAATCAACCAAGAACACGGCCCAACATATATACGCTCCAAAGAATCCCACTAACTATATATGGTGGAAAACTATGAGAAAGAGGACACATTTTCCCACATTTACTAAGCTTGTAGGTATAATCAGGTATTATTCAAAGAAATCACCAAGAATATTTTGGTAAAAAATATAGGGAATACCCATATCATTTCCCACTGACCTAATTAAAATCAGTATATACCTATATGAAATGGAGGAAAAGATCAGGCCCATACACATTCTCCAACAATAGAATAAGAAAATATGCATGTTCTGGTCACTAAAGTCACCTAGAATATTCTAAAAATGGTTAAAGGGAAGACACACAACTATTATACCATAATTTGGGTGACTCATTAACAAAATATGAAGAGATTTAGAGAAGATACACATCTTTTCTCTCATTCAATAGGGTCATGGGCCAAATCCCATGTTATATGGACAACCAGATCGAGACCATACCCCCATTCCAACTAAAGGTCATCGGTCTACCTCGGTCGGCACTACAGGGTATGAACATATCCCAACCGAAATTCCATAGACCTATCATAAAATTATCATAGTGACATGAGAGATAATCAAACAAGACTAAGTATATGTAAGATGATATCCATAGAAAGCAACCTCTATCACCCACAAGAGAGCATCAAAAAAGAAGCAACACCAAAGGTGATTAGAAAATGAATATCTGGTCTATGATCTTGTTCTACTTCATATTGGTGTTCTTGAACCCTCATATGTTTATCTATGGATGATCAGGATCCTACTCCTTTGTTACCAAATTACAAAAATAGTAGTTTCATTTGTGAAGGTCCTCTTATCTACTTTGCTTCCAGTAGCTATGAAGGTCCTCTTATATCCTATTTCATAATGTTGGGGACACCAAGTTAGAAATAAAATTTTATTTGTTTTCATGATGTCTCATGTTCAATTTTCTAGTTTGATTTGTTTTTTAGGGCAGTGGGGCAGTAGAAGAAAAACTGCAATTTTTTTTCTAGTCAGAATTTCGCGGCGGTTTTAGTCGCTGCTAATGCTTTTCTGGTTATAATTTCGTATATATTACAACTTCCACTAATGCTTTACTGGTAAAAAATTAGCGGTGGTTAAAACCACCACAAAATGTAATTAGTTTATATTTAGCGACGATTTTCACCGCAGCGACAGAGACGCATCAAACGCCTAAATATCGCGGCGATTAAAACCGCCGTGAATAAAAAAATATCCAGCACCCGTCAAACTGCCACTAAAGTCATGAAAAAAGATGCGAAATGAGGCATCTACGACGCTTCCCTTAAACTGATGCGAAATGGAAAAAACCACCGCTAATAGATTGCTGACGTCCAGTTTAGCAGCAGTTTCTGTAAACCGCCACCAAACCATATAACGGCGGTTTAAACCGCCGCTAATAGCCGATTTTGTTGTAGTTCCACTCTATAGTGTGATGTCATGGGCCTCCTCCCCTGGGTTCTTCTCAATGTAACCCAGTAATATACTGGGTTGCCTTTCTAAGAGTTGGTTTTACAGGTATCCAATTTGGTACTCAAGGCCCCAAATAGAAGCCTTTTGATTCTAGAATCTGGTGTCAGCAGTAGATATAATTTTTTTCATGAGATCCTCTATCCTTGAGGTATTCTTCTTCTGAGGTGGTTGTGCAGCTGGTGGAGGTGGTGGCTACCGCGACTGCTATGGGCAAGGGTTTTGATACCCTTTCTACTGATAAGAGACCTACTATGGCTATTGTTTCCTCTGGTATAGGTTCTGATAAGGAGTTTGACCGTAGCTGGGTGGTCACTGGGGTGGAGGATTCTACTATTTTTGGCCCTAGCCTGTGTTCTGTTGATCACGCCATGTCAGGTTTTGGTACTATTTGTACTAGTTTGGCCCTTAGTTTTGGGAAACAAAGCCCACCTCACTTGTCGAACGACCATCTATAGGTCCTAGGAATTATCCCATGATGCAGTTATCACCACATTTTCTATATGCCGGATGGTTTACCATAGGTACTTGGGATTTGCCCTTCAGATTGAGCACATTGATATTTTTGGACACAACATCCAACTGGGCAGCTAGCATAGTTTTGGCATCAATATTAAGCATACCTCATTTTTGTGTGCCCTTCTTAGAATTCCACTATAAGATGTTGGAAGACATGTATTCCAGTATTTCAAAAAGATCTTCGGGAGAATTCTTCATAACTATACCCCCAACAGCAGCATCCACCATGGAATTTGTATTCATCATCAGTCCTCTGTAAAAGGTTTGTACCTGCATCCAAAGTGGGAGTCTGTGGTGTGGGAATTTTCACAACAACTCCTTGAAGTGCTCCCATTATTCGTACAATGACTATGAGTCGTGTAGTTGGAAGTTGTGTATTTCATTCCACAGAGTCATTGTCTTCGAGGGTGGGAAGTATATAAATAGGAACGCCTGGTCTAGCTCCTCCCAGGTGAGGATAGATCATTGTGGAAAACCTTTAATCCTGTCTTTCACCTTATCCCTTAGAGATAAGAGAAAGAGGCGAAGAAAAATGGTGTCCGTGGACACTCCGTGGTAACGGAATGTGTCGTAGACCTCTAGAAAATTGGATAGATGGGAATTGGCGTCCTCACTGGCCAGGTCTCCAAACTGAATGATATTCTGGATTAGCTGTATAATGGCATGCTTTATCTTGAAGTGTTGGGTCTGCACTGGTGGACAGACGATGGCCAAGTCAACTCCATGAATAGACGACATGTTTTAATCCACAAGAGTATGACATGGAGGTGGCTACAGAGGGAATGGAGGCGGCATGTATTACTGTTCCTGAGGGGTGATGTACGACCCCTGATCTGGCTGTAAAAATGGCATCCGCTCCAGTTGGAACTGTTGGAGCTTCTACGGGCCATATCCTAGAGCAAGTGAAGCTTGATGGTTTCGGTTGTCATCCAGACCAAACGGTTTTCCCACTCCTTGGATAACAGTTGGATTTAATTCTTCATTCCATGCCATTGGATTGTTTTGGTTGTGCTTGGCCATGAGTGCTTTTCATCGCCTCAAGAGCATCCGTTTGATTTCTGGGTCAATTGGGAAAAACCCTGATGACTCAACGTTCTTGGAACGAGTGAGGTAGCTGCTCATACACTTATGGACCAACACAATACTAAACACACCAACCATAAATGAGGAAGAATAAAGATAAATACAAATGAGATTAGAAAATATATTTTTGGGAATTTATGAATTTATTTCCACTAAAATTTGATACAAACTTAATTAAAATAAGGAAAAAAATTAAATTTTCTTATTCCCTAGAAATGACGCCAAAATTTTGCGAGTCGTTCTACAAAAGGTATGTTATCGTTGTCCCAAATTGTTTTACCCTAAAGAGTATAGTACCTGTAGGTGGTCGATCCACATAGAAAAAGAAGTTATTTTTTTCTTGCTTATTCAGTTTGTATTTTTGTCTTAGTGAAGTGTAGAGAATTTAGATTTGATTATTAATGTTTGGATAGAAAGGTAATTGGATTTAAATTTCTTTAGAAAATTACTTAACAGATAAAGGAAAATATAGGAAATTGGTTTTGATGAAAATATGGAGGAAAATGCATTAGGGTTGTGGATTCTTAAGAGGTTTTTTATTAAATAAAATTGATTATGAGGTTGTGTTGTTCATAATAACCCAACACTCTGGATTTCAATTTGAAAAAAGGTTTCCTTGGTCTGGTAAACTTCAGTCTAGAGTTGAGAAAACTGAATCCTTGGTCCAGTAGTCATTTTTTCACAATTATTTATTTGTCTTAGTCCATTTTTGAGTTAATGAATATTTCCAATGATCATGAAAGTATTCATCGTTAATCTTATTTTGAATCCCTAACAATTATTCCCTCGGTATGGCTCTAAATTTTCAGTGATAAAATGAAGTGATTAAGGAAGAATAAGAAGAGGTTAATAGAACAAACACATTCATAACAACTAATCAAAATTATAACTCTTTCATATCCCACAACCCAACACACTAGGTATTTAGTTACACATATAAGAAAAGATTAAAACAGAACCCTTGATACCTGATGTGATCGTCACAGAAACATTGAGGGGAGATTGGCTCTTTGGTAGAATGGTATAATGACGAAGTAGTTAAATTATGGTAGCCTGACACTAGAGCTTCTTTCCTTCGGACCTTCACTCCCTCTTCCTATTCTTGAACCGGAGGCCAAGGCCTCTATTTATAGAAAATAAAATTACACGGCGTGTGGAAAAAGTACACATCGTATACTTTTTTCAATGCTCTTTTGTCATCTATTTCTATGCCGGTAGATGGAATAACACGCCATATTTGACTTGGAACATGACGCCTCCTGGTAGGTGGGTATACAAAGCATGTAGTGCCACCATACATAGTGTGTACTCTCTTTTATCAGCCACCAACCACTTCTAGAAGGGAAGACACAACATATAGATGATGTATACAGTGTGTCCATGTCAGCCGGCCACATGGGCATGTAGAATTCTTCTCAAAAACCAACCACTTCTAGAATACAATACATGGTGTGTAGTTTTAGTACACGACATGTACATGCTTTTGTTAACTTGGGAATGTACTTGTCTTAGCCAATCCATGTTTGAGTCTGACTGTAAACAGTGTGTATATATGTACACGCTGTGTAGTTGTAAATTTTGCTCAGTTTTCCCCCAGTTTGTGTGTTTGGATGAAAATCACCTGAAAATTAACAAGATCAAAAAAATCAAAGTATTTTTCCACTAAGTAGTAGGTATTTTATGAAGACATGTTCTTATTTTCAATAAAGTATTTGGAAATGTATTCAAAAATCAGGTGCATCAATACATGTGGTTGAAATAACCAAAATCCAATACATATTTTTACACACATATATGGGAAAATTAACCATCATGCATACCAACACATAATACTACCAAGAGAAGAGAGCAAGCCCATAGGGGGTAGTCAACCATCCATCCTCCCACTGGGATTCAGGGGAAATCACTATCCTAGAGAAAACTAGATGTTAATTTCACTAACTAACATGGGTGGGGTATCATATGAAATCTCAAAACATACAAGATATAATATATCTTACCACCACACTATGGGAATAACCTAGTTCTAGGATCAATTGAAACTATCGTCACTCGAGCACCAGGAATCCACTATTAGAGACTAGACGTCATATAAGCACACAATAATTTAAGGACATACCTTAAGTTTATTATTATTTTTAATATTTAAATTCACATTAATTAATTCATTAGATATTAATTAACATTATTCTGATTACATTTCATTAAACATAAAATCCAAGTCCACCCCCAACATAATCCAACTGAGTCCATAGTTTCTCAAGATTATCATTATCATTTTCATTCTAGAAACACAAACCCTATGAGTTAAGTTCTTTATTAAACATTATTAAAAGTTCCATAATTATAGGTACTCTTGGAAAAAATATTAAGCTACCATCAAGAGAGATGTAACCAGGTAATTCCAAATGACACAAGTAGCGGGGAAGGTATAACATATAAAAAACCTAGATGTCCATCCTTTCAATAGATTCCCAAGAAAGCATCCCAGATCCCAACATCACAACAATGGGTATTGATAGCTTCAACACATTTCGTCATCCTGATTTCATCCCCAACACCATCATGTATATCCCAAAGCATCTCACCATCACAAGTGTCAACTACTTCCACAACCTCATGCCTCCCCGACCATATCTTATTAGTTATCCCAAGATCATATCACACCACAAATTAAATATCACAACTAGAAAAATACAATAGGTAACAAACATCATTTATGGTTAGCATGGAAATCTAGGGCATAAAAAAAGGCATCCAACCTTAACATGTAATGAGGTATCATGACCGAAAACAGAAGGAATCTAAAATTTATAAATAATATATAGAAAATATCATTCCTAAGAAATATATTTATCAAACAACCACTTTTATTCCATATTGAATTAAACAATTCAATTATTACAAGATACAACTACGGGTAACCTAAGGAATCATATACAACAGGCTATCAAATTGTTTAAACATTCTCTCTATTATAAAACCAATTTAATCAAATTAAAAGAATAAAAATTATTAATTAACATTATTATTTTTTATTACATAATTTAAAAGAATTATATATCCATGTTGTTTTTTCCAATTCCATCAACACATGTAATAACGAAATCTATTAAACATGCATACTTGCATCAATTTGATTACCATCAAATAATAATAAATACTAGATTTGTTAAACAAGAATCTTTAATTTCATTAAGAAACCAATTAATTATGTATTTATGTTCTTTACCAATTTCAACAAGATGAATATTCTAATCCAAACAGAAAAACATGCTATACAGATAATAGTATAGATAACACACTATCTAGAAAATCTAGAGGAAAATCATTATCATAATAGAAAGCAACAACATGCGATCATTATCATAAACTAATTCTATTATTTAATATAGTTTAACTTTTATTAGGTTAATTTCACTACTATAAATAGGATAAACCATGGTAAATTTGTGATTTCATGTAAATAAAAGGAGAATCAATGAATACCCAACCTCAAACATCCATCATTCTTAAAATGGAATGGAACACCAATGTAGATCTATGATCACCACTCTTGTAAGGAAAATATGTTACCCCATGGACATAATGACATAAAATAACTGATAAATGATAAAGAAAACCCCATTAGAATGAAGGGGATCAAACACCAAAGCATGGAAAGAAGAATGAGAGTAAAGGAGATTGAATAGAGATAAATCTCCAGAAAAGAAGGTAGAACTCAACTCAGATCAGCTAAGAATAGACATAGGAATCCGAGGATTAATTAATTTTCAAAGGACTTAATTGAAAGGAGAAAGTATAAAATGAAGTGGGGGAAAAATCTTATTCTATATCTTTCCCTTTTCTTCATTTGTATCTCTATTTCATTTCTCTCATGCTTGCTTGATGAATTAAAAATGAACAGCTGAACATTTTCATGGTGAATTAAGATTTTGGGTTTCATTCATACTTCTTCATATTTTTTACATTACATTAGAATATTTCAATGATATCTGTTCTGATTATAATTTTTTTCCTTATTGTGAATTATTTTTTTATCATTATAATATTTTGGTGAGATCAATTTTGATGACATTTATTAAAAATTTTCATAGTTGGGTGTATCTTGTAAGTGCCGAGATGAAAGAATCATCCATCTATAGGTTAATATCTCGGAGTAGGAGATTAATCTAATAATTTTCACTGATCCACTGGAAATTAATTTTCTATAGAAGAAGAAATTATTTTAATCCAGATAATTGAAACCCCCCCGCATTTTCTTATCCTTTATTGTAGTGCTCATCATTTTCTTTCATTTCTTATTCTTCTATGTTTATTCATTAAACCAAAAATATAAAAAAATTCCAAATATATTTCTTATTTTTGTATTTAATAGATTAGAATTAAATAATCCCTTAAATCACCTCACCAACCTTCTCTTAGGTCCAAACATGGTTTCCACTATCCTAGTGTGTAGTAGGAGTTATAAATTATAATTTTACTCATGCATTAATGACCACACAATAATAAAATTTTAGCACCATTTCTAGGGAGGGTGTGCACTGTGTGTCTTGGGGATATATAAAAAAATAAGAATAAAAAAAATTGACAATAGAAAAAAATAACAATAAAAAAATCAAAAAAAAAAATTTCATAGTGCTTTCATGAAGAAATATTTTTATAGGGGTATGCTTGAGATTTATGATTTGAAGGTTGATGATTTATATTGGATATCAAATTTATTCATAAACATATTGTTTTGATAGCTAGTCATTTTAATAAATTTGTTCTAGATACTGTTCAATGGATTAAATATCGATATGCTATTTTGGAAAAAGAATTTAAGAAAAATGACCCTTTGAAGTTTTTTTATAGAAATTAAATTATTTCAATTTCTTATGAAAAAATTTTAGAAAATTAATTCATGTAAGTATAATTAAGGTAATTTTTTCTGTCTATTGAAATTTTTGATTTTTATCTTGATTTCTTTAAAGTTGATGAAGCACTCACACAAACAATGGTGGAAATTGAAGTTTGTAATTTTTAATTTATGGAGTTTGTTTTAATGCGGGTTGAGTTATATTTACTTGATCATTTTTCATACACTCATTTTATTATAGAATTTGAAACTAGTGAAGTCAGTATTATTATAAAAATTAAGATAAAAGTGGAAGAAAATCCTGAATTGATTTCAAATATTCAAAAATCAATTGAAAATGAAATTGAAAAACCTATTTCTAATTTTTTTGTGTGAAAAATTAACCATTTAACCCCTGTTTTGGAAATTTTAGAGAATTTAAGTGAGGTTGAATGGTGTGAGGATCAAGAAACATCTTTAGGATCACCTATTACACCACTGTCCCTTCATGAAAATCCCAATTCCTTTAAATTTGTGTCTAAATCAGAATTGGATAACCCTGCAACCAGTAATACTTAAAATGATTTTTTCTCAACTGAAGAGATTAAATACTACTTGGAAAATATTTTAATGAGTATCTTTATTTGTAACCTGAGTCTTATTACCTTGAAACAACTAACAAAGTGAGCTTGGGTGATGAATTTTTTTCTATACTCGGAAACTCCTTAGAGTAGTCACTTGATGATAAGGGGTGACTCTTAGGGATTTTTGTAGCTATTTGGAATATTGATTTTTATTTTATATGTATTGGTTCCAATAAATATCAAATCACTATAAAAAATAAATGGTCAAATCCCATTTGGTGGTTCCTACTTCAAAAAACACTCCTAACTAGCGACTACAGTTTGTTACCTAGGAGTGTCCAGATAGGGATTATAAATATAGGTTTATATGAGATTAAACCCATGATTTAATATTTTTTTGTTTGTTTATTTTGTTTTTAGTAATAAAAATTCCTTATCAGTCTGGTTAGTGCATTTTCACAATCTTGTCCAACTCACTTGGCCCTCTGATTGCTATCAAACACTCACATCATTTCTTGGTCTCATCTTTTTTAATTTTAATGTATGTAATTAATGTTTTTACTATTTTAAATTTTAATGTAACTTCATGTAAAAGATGGAGTTTTGTTTGAAATGATTAAGGAGGGTGATTATTGATATGATATGTGAGGAAATAAAGAAGGTTTTTTAATTGAAATTCCCTCTCTCATTTTTCAAGAATAATTAATTATTGAAAAAATTGCATTCTTCCTTGTAAAGTGAATTTTAATTTGAATTTTTTAATCATTCATTTACTATTTAATTAACTGTGGGGGTTGATTACTTAGTTAGATCATATTAATTTATACTATGAGTTTGTTTGAAAATGTTGGGTGTCATGCTTTATTTAATCTTTTTTATTCAAAATATTTTTTTTAAAAAATTGAATCCTTACTTTGAACCCTTTAAAATTAATTTGGACTGAACCCTATATTTTAAGTGAAAAAATTGATTAACAAGCTATATTTTTTGATTTTGAAATCATTTATTCTGTTATAATGATAAAGATAGTACCTTTTCAATTCTATTTTGGAATATGGTGGAACTTGTGGTAATTTATATTTTAATTTCATTATGAACATTGAACATGTCATTAAACTACTAAATTGAATACTTGTTTTAAAAAAAAATACTTATTTTTTTATTTCACCTTAGGATTCAACTTTGAGAAAAAATTTGAGTTTTAAATGCGGGGGAGGGGTTCGTAATTGTGGTAAACCATATTCCAATGTGATCCCATCAAAAAACCATTTAATGTTTTCTTGAAATTGTATGTTTTTATGCATCACTTAAGAATTTTCAATGGGTAATTTTTTTTCTCAAATTTTAGTGTTTTGGTGAAACTTTTAGGAGGTTAATATTTAATACCACTTGGATTTAATTGGGTAATTCATTTTTCTTGATATATTAAGGAAAATGGGTTTTGATAAATCTTGGGAGAATGTCATATAATAATAATTGATTTTGAACATTTTAATTTGGATTTAATTTTTAGGATATGAATTCTAATGGATTATGAAATTAAAATATTAATCCAGGTTTAATTCATTATTTTATTCTTTTTATTCTTTATTTATCAAAATTTTGGATGGTTTATTTATTCCACTAATAAATTTTCACTCCAAACCATCCATTATTGGGTCTATTTATTATACCTTCTTAAATTATGTGAGTTATATCTCCTAGAGGTATAGGGAAGTTTGGACTTTTAGTTGGATGAAAATTCAATTTTGTTTAATTATCTTTAAAATTTAAAATTTTTATCTTTTTTGTAAATTAGTAACCGATTTTTCATTGACGAAATTTAATTTGATAGGGTGTTAATATTTTACTACTTGAGAGAATACATGAGGGAAACTGATTATAAAAATCAATTTTTTTTTGAATTCCAACCTTTTCATTTTGATATTTATTTTACACCATTGAATTTGACTAAATTATTGCTTGGGGACAAAAAATGTTTTAAGTGTGGGGAAATTTTATGTGGCATTTAAATGATGCATTTTTTCACATCCATTTTCACGAATTTATTATGGTTAAATGTGTATTTTATTGATTAATTATATTGTTTTGATATGCTGGTTGTTTAGTAATTCAATTTATGGATTTCTTGTTAATTTGGGCGTTTTTAAGGATTAAATCATTAATTTATTAATAATTTGAATTTATGTTTCTTTTCTTTTGTTATTTTATTTTGAAATTTCATTACAGTTATTAATTTTAAATGTTTTTATTTATTCTTGGTTCTTAAATTTTAAATTTTTATTTTTTTGTGTTCCTATAAATCATTAGTTTATTTTATTTTATTTTAATTTCTATCTTTAATTAATTTTAATTTTAATTAATTTTTAAATTCATTACTTTTTTTGTTTAATATATTTTAATTTTAATTTACCTTTTCAATTGATTTTTAATTTATATTATTTATATTTATTTATTTATTTAAATTTTGTTTCCTTATTTTTATGTGTGTTGGAGAACCCATGAAAGGGATTTATGAAAATGCAACGACGTTGCTGATTTCTAAATGACTGTGATGTTTCTAATTTTTCCACTACTCACATATCCATTTAAATGAAGTATCCAAATTCATTAGGGGTATCATTGTGGTTTCACATACCCAATCCATCTTTCTAGCTTACGTAATCGAATCATTCTGCAGCAACACCCACATACTCAATTCTATCAAAACCACCAGATCTCTACTTTGTGGAATCCAATAAAGGAACCATGTTTGGTTCTAGGAAGTCCACCCGAGACCAAGCTATTATTGTTGAATTTTGATGAAGAAGAACCAGGGAGGTTTGCTGAGTCAAAGAACTGATCAAAGGTAGGAGCTTATTTATTTTCAGTGATCTAAGACAAGTGTGGAAGAAGAACACCCAAGGTCTATTATACTGTTTGAGTGCATCCATCATTTATATTTTTTGGGGAATATGCCACTATTGTTGAAGTTACTGAGATCCTAACAGAGAAGAATAAATTTCCAAAACCAATGATAGAGTCCCAGATTGTGTGGCCATAGTTGGGTTCTTCATCCAAGACTAAGAATGATTAGGTCTTTTGATAAAGCTATTTCAAGGCCAAGGCTTCTATGAGAATTTAAAGATGGAGATTCAAATATTTAGAGGTTGACCGAGTCTTTTGATCAAAGCTTAATGAAGACTCTATGCAGACCTATTTGGGATGACTATGTGTTGAAGAAGATGAACCGATGTGTGAATTGGGCTTTGGATATTCTAAATTGGTCGAAGATAGTGCTGATCTGGACTAATCTATGAGATTTTCATTTGAGATTGATTATCATATTTGAGTTATTTTGGTGTCAAGATCTATTTTTTATATATGAAAATGTTTTTTTGGTGATGGAGGGATCTTGATGATTTTGATACCACCAATTTCAGGGATGAACCACAATGCACACCAAGTGATCATTCATTTTTCTATGATGAACTAAAGTTGGAAGTACATATTTGACATGTATTGTGGAGATGAAGATCAAAATGTGCATGAATTGTGTTTTAAAATGGCATTCGTTACAATGCCTCAACCAATTTAGACCAAATGAAGACGGATTGTTGACACGTGAGTTGTAGGGGATGAATGGGTATGTGGCATGGTAAGTTGAATAGATGGATGACACATGGACAACAAGTGGGTGGAAAGAGAAAAATTAAATTAAAATAATAATATAAGATACTACTAAAAAATGATTTTTTGTTGGAGATATTAATGTGACCTGAGCGGCCTCAGGATCTGATTGAGAAGTTCTATTTAATGGACAAGAATAGCGATTGAAATCCAGGAAATTAATTGTTTCATTGGATGGGCACCAAATTAGGTGGTGATTGTGTCACTATTATTCAATGGAGTTATTCTGGAAATAAAAAAGGATATTTTTAGGGACCCTAAAATGAAGGATGGCCATTTTTGCCGAAATATATTCTAGTTAAGGATGGAGACTGTTGTACTGGAGATAAGAGAAGGAAAACTCCTTAGTGAGAATAAATTGGAATTCATCAAAGGGAGAAATTCAATGTTGAAATAGGGAATAATATTATTCTCTCTCTTTCCTTTTTATTATTATGTATCAATTTTTAATTCTTCTCCTGTATGTTTCATGAATTGAAAACGAACAACTAAAATTTTTCACAGGGAATTAAATTGTTTCGTTTCATTCTAACTTCTTCTAATTTTTTCTATTACATCATAATCTTTTGGTGAGATAGATTCTAATTTTAAAATTATTTGTGATTATTATGATTGAATTTTATGTCATCATAATCTTTTGGTTAGATTTATTCTAATGAAATTTCTTCATACTTTTCATGGTTTTATGTGTCTTATAAGTAGTGAGTGTTGTACTAATATATATGAATTATACTTATTAGGATAAGAAGAATGCATTAGATATGTACTAAATTACAAGAAGGGGGTGAATTCTAGTTTTAAAAAATTTAGTTTAAAAGAATTAAAAAAAATCACAAAACACTATTTTGGTAAAAGGAAATAAAATTCAGACTTGGCCCTTAGTATGATTATAATATTATCGTAATTGGTTCGATTATGATATATTTTTTACCATATGTTGTAATCACATATGATTAAATCTACAAAATATAAAATCATAATCATATTAGTTATGATTATATATGTGTATATAGAAGAATGTAATGATTTTATCTTAAAATCATTAAGAATCATAATCAAAGTTATATCATATTCATAGGTGAAATGATTTAAAAAGAGTAATAAAATTGTATAATAATCAAAGTTATTTTGAGAAATAAAATATAAATAGAAAGATGAATATAAAAAGTATCACTTTCTATTGTATGAAGCAGAAATAAAATTCTTGTAAGAAAACAAGTAATATAAATGAATATACTTATTTTAAACCAAAAATCAGGGTATCTAATAACCTAGGATAAAGGTTCCCCTATTTTATACTTATAATAAAGTATGTATTTAATCAGTAAGAAAATCCCTCAATACGATGATCATATTCTTTGTTTGGATATCCTTAGTAGCCATTGATTCAATGGATCAGATTCTGTCACACTATCCATGTGTTCCCTCAATCAATACGATGATCCAATTATCCGTCTTCCTAGCCTCATAATCCTTAGATCATATTCAAAAAATTGGATATAATTTTTATTCTAACATTCTAAAAGAAACAACCCAGACAAGGATTCATTTAAAAAATACTCTAAATAATTAAAAAATTATAAGAACAATCTATTCACACTTTTGATAATTTTTAGAGCTATCACAAAGCATAAAATTTATCAAAGAATACGCAATGTGTCAGCTTAAAACTCTTTGATTGACTAGGTATTTATGGGAAAGATTCCTGTGGCTATCTTTATCCTCCAATAGTCATATTTTCTCTATGTTTGTGATAAGGATTTGGAAACCTTCAATTTGATAGCTCATATCTTTATAGGTTAATAGAATTTTTGACATCATATTGAATTTACACCATCACAGTGTAAAATATTTTCCAGCATGATATAAAATATTTTTTTATTAATAATTTAATCTTTAGTAAATCTGATGGATTTTACTTTCATATGTCATTATAATGATATTTATGAATGTGGATCTGAAATTTATCAGTTCTGATATCAATTAGATTGGAAAGAATCTTTCAGTGTGAAATACAAGACAGAAGATCTCCTAACTGATATGATAAGGTGAATCTAATTGTCATCAGTTCCATGCTTATTATTATGATCATAATGAATAAAGCTAGTATAAATTCTTAAATAATTTAGAAATATTTCTTTGTTTGGTAAAAATTATATGTTTTATACAAAAAAATTCTAAAATAATTTGGACATAAAAATTTAGTAATCAAGTATCTAAGTAATAGTTTGTGATTTACAAAACAAATGGAATAGAAAAGTCATAAAGAAACTTTTGACTCAACAATCACCCCCTTTTGGAAATAAAAAACCAAAAAAGATTAAATAGAAAATAAATTTTAAAAAATAATTCCATTATCTTTTAACCTCTTCTTATTTAAAAATAAAATTAAATACTTATCTACTCTTGAGTTTTGAAACTCATATGAATATACTGATGAATAATGTTAACTCCTCCTTAAGATAAGAACTCCCCCTAAGGATCATATTCTCCCTATTAATAGGATTTCTCTCCCTTTGTATAAAGATTCCCTTAGGATGGTTTTTCTCAGCCATAATTAGAACATATCTTACTAAAATTCTCCCCCTTTTTTATTTTCAAAAAGAAATGGGGAAAAGTATTGAAGTACTTGAAAAAGGATTAGAAAAGTAAATATAAAAAACAAAATAATGAACTATATAATCATTCACAAGAATTATGAAATAATATTAAATCAATCATAATTGGTAGATTATTAATACAATCATTTTTGGATGAAAATAATAGTTTATTTATTTGATCGGATATTTTTTTCAATAAATTTATACAATAAGAGTTTGGAAGATAATTCAATACTTCTTCATATCATTTTTTACAATGGATTGGATTTTATTGAACTCATTCCTATCTTGGTCTAAATTTTCAATATTTATTTGACTTTTATGATAGTTTTTATTCCAATGTATTATCATGTTTGTTTAAAAAAACATAATCAATTAGATATCAAACAAAACCTTCATAAATTTTATCATATGATCATTGATAATCTAAATTTTTTCTATAACGACCTCAGATTTGATTTCTATATTAAAATGATTCGTACTTAATTCTATCAACTTTATTATGAAAGATGGAAACGTGATAATCTAAGACTTGATTGAACAAGACTTGGCATTATTAATTGTTAAGAGAACAAAACCTTCCAAATTAATCTTCCCCATGTTAACTAAATAATCCAATATTTATATGTCAGAAACTTTCAATGTTTCTCAATATCCCTTACTCGAAACTAGAAACCCTTACATACAAAGTGCAATGACACAAATATTCAGTGAGAGATGAGTAACTTTTCTTTTTAGTGAATCTTCTGGGTTTTTATTGTACAAATATTTTCCATCTTTGTCTATATTAAACATACCCATGGTTTCAGGTAGTCTATAAGAAGGAAAAAACATGTCTCTTTCCAATGAAATACCTCGTATGCCCATAGTTTCGTTATATGATGTCTTATAACTTTCATCATAAATTTGGAAAGGAAAATTTTCCTTTTTATATTCAGTAAAAAACATTATAGATGCATAAAAATTTCTTACAAGATCTAGATAAAATAAATCATAATTGGAAGGTTGATTATTCAACACATAAATACTGGAAACCTTAGAAATCAATAATCCTTATCAGTGGTGAATCATACTTATTATAAAAGGACATTCCCACTAATATATCCCTAAAAACATACAATGTGTTATAATATTTAATAGGTGTCGTCATACTGGGTCTTGATACTGAGGAATCAAATATGAAGATATTTTGGGACTAGGAGACTTAAACGCTACAGCACTTCAAGAAAAAATTATTGAATCAAACTATGTGGGAAACAAGGGGTTCCCTTATTATATAGGAATTTGGGGTGATGTTTTATCTCCAAAATTAGATCCAATGACTGATATTAAATCCATATTGATTTTATCATTGAAACATAACTAGAGGATTTTTTTTTTAAAAAAATAACTCTTGATGTTTTAAAAGCTTTATCATATTGGGATGAATACGATTGATTTTTTTTAAAACAAAATAAGTGAATAATAGAAAATAATAAAAATAAAAAATAATTGTAGTTTAAGAGTGTAAAAAATAAAATAATATTATATTAACTTTTTAGAGTGGAGATCCATCAGTAATATAACCTTTTCTTCTTAAAAAAATTTATGTAAAGAGATTATGATAGTTGAAAAATAATACTCTAAATAATGAAATTTTGAAACTGAAAAAAATTTGTGTTTGAAATTTTTCATAATATTTTATGAATCTAATTTTTTATGGATTGTGTTTCTAAAATTTAATAGAAAAAAAATCTGGGTTCGATGAAATAATTATGAAGAAAATAATTTAGAAAAATTAAAATTTTTAGAAAACTAAAATCTGAAAAATTAGAAATTTTGATAAAAATATAAAAAATATGAACTCCACCTATGAAGAGAAGAGACTTAATATAAGGATATGGTTAAAAAAATGTTTGTAAAAGTGATTAATTTACCATGATCATTCCTAGCTTCTGTTTAATGTATTCAAATCTATTAAAAGGTAAGGGTTTTGTGAAAATATCAGTAAGTTGTTCTTGTGTTTTGATGAATTGTAAAAGGATATCTCTTTTTTGTGTGTGATCCCTAAGAAAGTGATACCTAATATATATGTTTTTTTCATGAGAGTGATGTGAAGGGTTTTTACTTAAATAAATGGCACTAGTGTTATCACATAGTATTTGAGTTTTTGTAAAAATCATTCCATAATCAGGGAGTGTGTGTTGCATCCATAAGACTTCAACACAACAACTTCCCACTGCCACATATTCGAATTCAGTAGTGTAAATTAATATAGAGTGTTGTTTCTTATAATACCAAGAAACTAAAGAATATCCTAATAAATTAAATTCTCCAAAAGTACTTTTTCTATGCATTATAAAACCACCAAATTTAGAATCCAAAAAACTTTTTAATTCAAAATCATTTCCAGAAGAATAGAAACGTCCTAAATCCATGGTTCCCTTTGGATAATGAAAATTTTATTTTACAGCTTTTATATGGGATCTAGTTTAATTATCTAGATATCTTTCACATAATCATATAGAAAACATCAACTCTTTTCGCCTAGTAGTTAACTATAGTGAACTTCCTATCATTCCTCTAAAATTTGTTTAATCAATTGGTTGCCTAGCCTCATCAAGATCAAGTGTATTTGAGGTTTCTATGTTAGTACTAATACTTTTATTATTTTTTTATCCAAAAATTTTAAGAATATATTTTATATAATTATGTTTAGATATAAAAGTACCATCTTGGTTTTTAGAGATTTGAAAACTAAGAATTTTTTTTAACTCACACATCATACTCATCTCAAAATCAGATTTCATAAGATCTGTAAAAGAATCTTTTAAATATTTTTGAGTTGATCTGAATATAATGTCATCAACATATATTTGAGTAACTTTTATTTAAATAGTAGTATTCGAAACTCCCTTAACATTTTTTTGTAACAAAAATCCTATTAACCTATAATACCATGCTCTAGAGGCCTGTTTAAGGACATATAAATATTTTGTATGTTTATAAACATATTTACGATATTTTTTATTTTCAAAACATGGGGGTTTTTCAACCTAAACTTCCTCATGAACATATCTATTAAGAAAATCAAACTTCACATCCATTTTAAAAAATTTAAAAATAAATAATTCTACAAAAGCTAGTAGAATATGACTATATTTTAGTATAGCTACCAGTGCATAAGTTTCTTCATAGTGTATGCATTATTGTTGGTTGTAATATTTTTCAACAAGTATTTATTTATTTCTAATGATTATTCTATTTTCATAACATTTGTTTATGAAAACCCATTTTACTATAATTATAGAAGTTTCTTTAGGTATTTCAACCATGGCCCAGACTTTTTTCCTCTAGAATTCACTTATATTATATTGAATAACCATAATCCAATCCTCATTAACTAAAGACTCATCAAGATTTTTTGGTTCAAATTGGGAAAGAAACTAAATATGTTCTATTTCATTCCTTAAGGAATTTATAGTCCTACCTAGATGATTAACATCACCAATTATAGTATTACTAGCATTATTCCTAATAAACTGCTAACAAGGGTTTTCTAAAACCTATTTATCAAAATAAATTAGAAAATATTCTTGAGTAAATATTTTAGAAACTATTTCTTGGTTTTTTATAAGAATAGTTTTCCAATAATTTTTGAGAATAAATTTTAGAAAATACATCTAAGGATATTGGTTGGGTTTCTTTAAAAGTAAATGGGATGGTTTCATCAAATTTAACATGAAATGTTTTCTCAACAGTACATGAGTTTTTGTTAAAAACTCTATATGACATAGAAGTAGTGGAATAACCTAAAAATATACCTTCATCGAATTTGGGTGTGAATTAGTGTAAATTATCTTTCATATTCGAGATGAATACTTTTCATCCAAATACTCTGAAGTAATAAACTTTTGGTTTTCATATTTTCCATAATTCATAAGGATTTTTATTAATAAAACGCCGAATTAATTTTTTTAATAGTATAAAAATTATTACTAATCACTTCAACCCAAAAATGTTTAGAAATTGAGTATTGAATCAACATGTTTCTTATTATTTATTGAATACTAAAATTTCTTCTTTCAACAACACCATTTTAATAAGGAGTTCTAGGTGCTGAAAAGTTCTGTGTAATTCCTTTTTTAATACAAAAGTTTCAAAATCATAATTTAAAAATTCTCCACCATGATCACTATAAACAGTTATCAAGGGAAGGTTTTTCTCATTATTAACTTCAACTACAAAATTTTTAAGATAAAAAAGGCTTGAATATTTTTTTTCTAGAAAATAGACCCATGTATATCTAATGTAATCATCAACCAAGAAAAATACATAATAATTTCCACCAATAATTCCAGCTTGTTTAGATCCAAATAAATCCATATGCACTAACTGTAAAGCATCATAAGTTGATACTTCACTAATATATTTAAATCTTGACTTATGTTTCTTACCATATTGACAAGGGTCACAAAATTTTGAAAAATCAAATCTTAGCTCTAGTAGATCCTTAACAAGACTTTTCTTATTCAACTTGGATATGTTTATGAGGTTATAGTGTCCTAACCTTCTATTCCATAACCAAGATTGATCTTCCATTGCACTAAGGAAATGTAAGTCTTGGTTTATAAGGTATTCTAAGTTATGTGTATATATATTCTCATTCTGATGGTCAGAAAGAATAATTTCACCCTTGGAATTGTGTACTAAGAACTTATCATTTCTAAAATTCACTGGGTAACCTTCATCACATAATTAACTTATTCTTATTAGTTTGTGCTTATTACCTTTAATAGATAAATCATTTTAAATTAAATATTTACCAAGAAGAACTATGTTACCTATATCGATAATCTCACCTTGATCATTATCTCTAAATGTAACTTTTCTCCCTTTCATATTGATGATAATTTTTGAAAAAGTCTTTCTTACCATTAATAGGATGGGAACATCCAATATCTATATACAAAGTATTATTTTTGTTGGTAATTTCTTTTTTTAATGAAAAAATTAGATTTTCGACACCCAAACCTTCTGAGGGACAATAATTTCATCAATATTTTTTTGGAATTCACATTTCTTAAAAAAACAAGGTTTGGAAAAACCTAGGGATTTGACTTTATTAAGGTAACAATTCTTTTTTCCAATGTCCCCCACTTTTATACTTGGTGAAAAATGGGTCATTTTTAGGAACAAAGATGTAGTTTCTAAAAATTGGTTTTCTATAAGTATACCCTATTCCAAAAATAGTACCATGATAAATATTTGTTTATAAATTTTATAAAAAACATTAGTTTCTAGAGGTAAATTTTTATTTTTTTACTTAATGAAGAAATTTCAAATTTTAGTTTTACAACTAAATTCTTATCCTCTTGAGTAATGGTTTAGGAATTTAGTTTTTCAAGACTAGTTTTTAAACTCTTCTTCTCAAAAGTTACATATTCTAATTATTTATAAATAGTATGTTTTTAAAAAATATCCATATCAAGATCTTTATAAATATAAGATACTTATTTTGTTAAAATATTTATCCATGAAATTTCCTTATCATGTTTTTTACTAAGTTTAAATTTTTATTTTCAAGGAGTTTTTCATAATGAGAAACTTAATTATATGAAGGGAGAGTATTTTCCACTATCGAAGAAGATTATTTATTAGAAGATTTATAATTTTTCTCATTATCTTATTTAGGATAATTTTCTTTTAAAGATATATTTTTAGGGTTTTTAGTAGTGTATACCTTAGCTGTAGGAAAAAAGATTTATTTAGATATTCTGGTAAGAAGACCAATGTTCCTCTCTTAAGAAATATTATTATTAGAAGAGTTATCTGATTAATCTCCTCCACTTTCACTATAAGAGTCATTTTATTTGTGGAATTTATTTACTTTTGGATTACAAAAACTTTCCTGATACCTTTCATAATTATAATCCTTTTTGCCTTCTCTTTTCAGCCTTGGAAAATATAGTCTTGTATGTCCAACTTTCTTACACTCATAAAAAGTGAATTCATAATATTTATTTTCATTTCTATCCTTATTAACTTTATTATATCTATACTGAAAGTCTTTATTACCAATTATATTTTTCATCCTATGAGAAATATTAGCTAGTTTATTTTTAGAATGATCAGATGTTTCTAAATCAGATTGAATAATCAATTTATTTTTCCTTGATGATGTAATAATTTTTTTGAGATTGAGATTTAGTTGGTTACATAGTAAAAAAATTAACTCCACCATTATTTTTCTTTTTATTCTTAGTATCTCTATTGAGACTACTTTTATTCTACACCAAGGTTCCAATAAGATCATCTAGAGTGATATTACTAATGTTTTTTGTTTCATCAATAGGTATTATCTTATATTATCATTAATTGGGCATGATATATATGATTTTCTCAACAATAATACCATCATATAAAACTTCTCACCAATATATTTGAGACTGTTTATAATTTTCATGAATCTTTGATGCGTTTTAGAAACTGATTCGCCTTTTAAGAATTAAAAATCTTGATAATCGACTCTAAGCATCTCTCTCTTGGTTTCAAAAAATTTTGAAGTTTTTAAGTGACTGAATTATATCTTTTTACAAACACTATTAGCTACTTCATGTGACAAAATTTGACTACATATTCTTCTAGTCATAGAGAATAGTAAATTATTCCTTTGTAATTAAATAGATATTTCATATTTTCTTGATTAGTATAGGCTCTAACTTATTTATCAGTTATTTTGTAATCTACAATGAGTATTTCAAAATTATCAAATCTTATGTTGATAATGAAGGTTTTAATTCTACCTCTCTAATATTTGTAATCATCTCCATAAATAATAGGAGGTCTCTTTGGATTTAGATTTTCTATTAATCCAATATTTAGTCATTCAATCTTTCAAAAGAGATACAAAAATTCCTTTCCATAATACACATTAGTGTAACAAAAATTTATAAACAAAAAATTTATAACAAAATTTAAATAACTTTAAATAGTGAAGAAAACTAAAATTTTATCAATTATTTAAGTAGTAGAGACCTCCTCTGATTCTATTTTTTGTATTAGTATATATAAAGTATACCAATTAGGACTGAAATAATGTATTCTAGATGGACTCAATTACAGGGGGGGGGGTAATTTTAGTTTTAATTTTTTTTTAAAAGTATCTAAACTAAAATAATTCACAAAAAATCTTCATGTAAATTGAAATCAGATTTAGAATTAACCCTCATCCTGATTATAAGAGTATCATAATCAGGTCGATTCTGATATGTTATTTACCAGAGGTTATAATCAGATATGATTAAATATACATAATATAAAATCAAAATTATAGTATTTATAATTATATCAAAGTATATGGAAGAATTTAGTGATTCTATCTTAAAAGAATATAGAATTTTAATCATAGTAATATCGTATTCACAGATGAAATGATTTGAACAGAGTAATATAATTGTATTGTAATCAAAGTTATTATGATAAAAAATATAAAAATATAAAGATGAATATAAAAAGCATCACTTTATATTGTATGTATAAAAAATAACACACTTTTAAGAAAACAAATAATACAAATGAATATACTCCTTTTAACCCAAAGAGTAGCTTATCCAATAACCTTGGATAAAGGTTTCCTTGTTTTATAGTTAAAAGAAAGTATTTCTTTCCTCAAAAAAGAAATCCCTCGATACGAAGATTAAATTATATCTATACCTAACCTCATTAGACCATGATTTAATGGATCAGATTCTATCACACTATCCCTATGTGCCCTCAATCAATATGATGATTTGATTCTACATCTTCCCATTACTACTAAAAATTGTGGTTTTCCCAATAGACCTATCTGAACAGTTTTCTCTAAACATTGGGATAAGATTTTATATGGAAGGCTATACCAATGGTTTACTAAAAACCATTGGGATAACTTTGCCTATGACAATGGTTTTTTAAAACTGTTAGAATAGGGATTTCCATTTTCCCCTACACCCAGTGAAACCCCTTATCCAATCCTGACTCCCACTTCTCCCATACCGACACCCAACAACTCCTATCTCATTCCCAACCATAGAATGTAGCTCCCCTCCTCCCCTTGCGCTTCCCGTTCTCCCCTTATAAAATCCTGAATCCCATGAGCCCCACTTCCCTCCTCAGATCCTAACTCCCATCAGTATCACTCCCCTACTCCCATCGATAGCCCTAGCACGTGGTTCCCTCCTACCATCACGATCCCATCCCAAGCGATTCCTCCTCCCATTGTGAATTTGTAAGTGTTTTTTTGATTATTCCTCCTCATACCTAGCATGAGGATCCCCTCTTCCCATAATTCATTGTAGTTTTTTATTTTTCCTATTCAAAATTGATTGTGTTTTCAATTTTTTAAGTAGTATCATTTCAGTTATTTTCTCATACATTTGTTATTAATAGTGTTATAGCTAACCAAATTTTAGATTCTAAGGAATTCATTTCCCATGAATCGGAGATCTAGTAGTAAACCACCACTAACATTCATCAGAGGACCATTTAAACACTCAAATTCATTTTTTTGGAAAGGAAGTATATATTTCTATGGTTGGAAGTCTTTAATTTTCACCTCATATTTTGATACTTTTTTTAATACTTGAATTGAAATGACAATAGTTTCTTGGTAGTTAAACTAAATGTAGATGGTACTATTATAAATATCATTTAATATTCACATCCAATACATGTAATATGAATCTTATTTAATTAACCATATGACCGCCTGAATGCCTCTCTATTCTTGTATATGATTATTTTTTAAATTCTCAGATTCTTAATCTATTTTTAGGAAGGATTCTTTGTCTTTTGTGTTTATTTTGTAAATTTTACATTGCAATAAAAAAATGTCATAGGTTTAATTTCCTTATAATTAATTTTTTTGTTTCATATGTTACCTATAGAGTGAACATAAATTAAAAATGGTGGTTTATAGTGATTACATAGGATGGTCATGTTTTTTCATCTCACGACCCGTCCTCGGGGCCCGTACCGTGACTACCCCAAGCCCGCCTTCCATAGGCCAGGGGCTGGCGACTAGCACCAAGGCGTGAATCCCGGTAAAAAGGGAAGGCATTGCCTTTGTAAAGTAAACAATCACATAGAGTACAAGCGGAAGAAGTAAACACTAAGTAAAAACTGAGTACAACAGTAAGTGCGGAAAGTAAAAAGGGGCCGGAAATACAAGCCCAACTGTAAAGTACAACTCAAAGGGAAAACAGCAACTGAAAAGTAAAGCTGTTACGCCGAGCTGTCCACTGGAAATCCCACATGAAGGGTGGGTACAGATAGCTCCTCTGCTCCTCGGGTCCCGCCGTCCGCTCCGAGTATGTCCGCCCAGTGGTCCACCTTCGGGTACCGCCTCGTCGTCACGTCCACCTCTGGGTACCGTCTCGTCGTGTGTTCCTCCTCCAGGTACCATCTCGTCATATAGTCCACCTCCAGGTACCGTCCAGTCCTCGAACACTCGGCCTCTGTCAGTACTGCCCGTCGTCTGCAACCAACACAACGAGGTGCGGGCATAGCCCGTGCAGGGGTGAGTATAATGATACTCAGTAGGGACCCCGAGACCTTCAAGGTCTCACTAAACCAACAAGGATAACCACAAAGAAGATCTCAACAGATAACCTCTACTTAGGTATATGCCCATACATATACCTAAGTTATCAAGTAACCCATCTCAATCACGAGGAAACACAAGGATTGTGAAATCAATGGATAACCACTACCCGGGTATATGCCCATACATATACCTAAGTTAGCAAGTGACCCATCTCAATCATGAGGTAAACACAAGGTCCAAAGTCTCAGCTCAACCAGGATTTTCATTATCAAAACCGTAACTGCTGAAGAGCTCCGTCTCTGGAGTGTACAATGGTCCTGTCACGAATCCGAGGTACTGCTCACTAACCTAAGACTGCTGAATAACTCCACCCATTGAGTACTGTGGGCCAGCTGCTACAACCAAGCGCTCCCATGTGCCGCTACAACCAAGCGCACCTCTGTCGTGGGTCTGCCGCTACAACCAAGCGCTCCCATGTGCCGCTACAACCAAGCGCACCTCTGTCGTGGGTCTGCCGCTACAACCAAGCGCTCCCATGTGCCGCTACAACCAAGCGCACCTCTGTCGTGGGTCTGCCGCTACAACCAAGCGCTCCCATGTGCCGATACAACCAAGCGCACCTCTGTCGTGGGTCTGCTGCTACAACCAAGCGCTCCCATGTGCCGCTACAACCAAGCGCACCTCTGTAACACACCGAGTCGTTCGATCAGCAGTCGTCGGGTCTCAGCCAGCTACACGGTCTCCGTACTCCGCACGCTTGTCACTGGGAGGGTCCGCTCCACGAGCTATAGGTCGATACTCCAAGTATCTCAAAGTCCCACGAAGAAGTATCTCAAAGGACCGCCACGTAATAGGGGTCTCAACGCAACAGACGGCGCGTCAATCGGACGCCCGGTCTGTGAGTTATTAGCCTTTTCATCCTAGGGGCCCGGTTGGTTTCGTGAGCAAACCAAACCCGGCCGTATCTCAAATGTACCCCAAACTCTCATAGGGTAAACTCAGAGGGACCTTTTCTCAGCGCGATCACCAACGCCGCTGACGGTTCGTCAAACGGACGTTCTGTCAGAAAGATATCAGCTTTTCCGTTCCAGGGGCCCGGTTGGATTTCGGTGCGATCCAACCCGGCCACTAACCATCTGCATCCAAAACTCAGGCGGAGGATTCCAAAAGTTCCGTATCGTCAATAGGAACGCAACGCAACATACGGCGCGTCAATCGGACGCCTGGTCTGGAAGTTATTGGCTTTTCTGTCTCACACCCACCCTGGGAAACTTCCCAAGAGGTCACCCATCCTGATCACTACTCTAGGCCAAGCACAGTTAATTATGGAGTTTTAACCACGTAGCCTCCCGAAAAGGAAGATGTACCTTGAGTATAGTATGCCGAAATGACCGTCTCGATCCAAGGATCGCGTTGCCGCTGACGGCGAGTCGTTTGGAGGCCCGTAGCCCAAGATACAGGCATTTGACCAAAAGTGGTCCGAAACTGGGGGTCTGGGCCCGGCCCGACCCCCCTTGGTCCGACCCAAACCGGGTCCGCCCGAACCGGGTCGACCCGACCCGGTCCGGCTGGACCCAGCCCGGCCGGCGGCGCGACCCGGCCGGCGGTGCGGCCAGCGCGTCGTTCGGGTGCTGCGCGCGGGGGGCAAAGCCCCCCCCCCCCTCTGTGAAACCGCTGCCCCTTAATTGGGGCCGCTTGAAGACCTGGCCATGGGAATTAATTCCCCCGGTCTCCACTGCCCGGCCGGCCCGCACTGGCCGGCCGATTTCGCCACCAAGGACCGGCGACGGCCGGTCCTTCCTTCGCCGACACTGGCGGCCCGGTGCCGGCCGCCGGTCATCTTGCTCCGCCGCGGCCCGGAACCGGCCGCTGCCTATGCCGTTCAGCACGATGCGACGACATCGCTTCCCTCCGCCACGGCCCCGCTCCGGCCGCGGCGCCTTTGACTTTCTTTGACGCGACGCGACGACATCGCGTTCTTGGATTTCTTTCCACGGCGCGGCGCGACGGCGCCGCGCGTATCTTCCGCAATAAATCTTGTGGTGCGACGACACCACGTTTTCTCGTATCATCCTCAAGATACCATCACGAAAAACAAAGGAGGAGGGTCGGCCGTGTTTGTGCGGTCCGACACCCTCGCGTTATTCAATAACAAAAAGGGTTTTAATCCACGATTATCACCAAGTTTGTATTCACAAACAATTAAATAAATAAACCCCTACCTCGATTCAGATACGGTGCACGTCAACAACCCGCGGAAGACGAGCGTCGCGGAGGTCGGGCGTCGCGGGGAATGAACGTCGACTCCGTTGTCGTCGAGCTGCGTTCGAAGGGGAAACGTCGTTGGAAGAAGACGTCGCGTTCTTCGGTGGAGATGTTCTTCGTTGGAGGTGTTCTTCGCGTTCTTCGTCGATGTTGAAGAAGAAGAAGACTTAGCCTTTTCTCTCCCAAGTCTCCACCACAAGAACAACTAACCCCAAAATAAAATAATCCTCCCACTTATTTTATTAACCCAATATAGGTTTTGAATTTCAAGAGTTTGAAAATTCAAAACCCATATTTAACTCCCTTAAGTTATTAACATAAGATGTTATAAAATTAAGGAGGTGTTAAGTTATCAAAACTTAAATGGGGGGTTTAGAGGGGTTAGGAAAGTTAAGGAATTTGAAGAGGTGGGGAGGGGTTTGTGTGGGCCCCACCCTTTCAAATACCCACACATGGGAAGTTTGATGGATGTGGGCCCACCACCAACTTCCCATGGGAGAAGTTAACAACTTAACATGAAATAAAATTGATTTAACAATTTTATTCACTTTTTTTAATAAAACCCCAAAAAAATTAACTTCTTCTCCCGCAAAAACGCAACTACGGTAAAGGTTCCCTTAAGCAATTACCGGCGTTGCGAGTTCATCGGTGCAATCAGATTTCAATTCTGAGCATCGGTTCAAAAGATAGAAATTCCCGCTCGCTCGTTCACTGAACGTACCCGAGCCAAACTTCGGAAATTAATTCCGGGCACACCAGGCCTCGGAATCAGGCGCCGTCAGAAACTGCATTCTTGTAAAATTCCAAAGAAAATTAAGAAAAAAATTTTCTTGAAATTTTCTGGTCTTTACATTACTCCCACCTCAGGGCTTTACGTCCCCGTAAAGCTTCAATACAAACTAGGGTCACAAAAGCAGTACAGAGCACGCATCTGAGCCTTCCGCTCCCATGTGCTTACTTGGAGGTTCCGTACTGCCAAAGAAAGTGCACCCGAGGAATCGATCTTCCTTGTAGGATCTGCTCCTGTCAATCCTTGATACCCACTGGAACCTCCGTGAAAGACACGCCATCGCCATCGTCCAGCTCCTCATGGTCGATGATTTGCGCAGGGTCGAGCACGTATCTCCTCAGTTGAGATACGTGGAAGTCATCGTGCACCTGGTGAAACTGCGGTGAATGGGTCAAGCGGTAAACCACCCCGCCTACCCAGATGGGGACCTAAGAAGGTCCGCTGAACCCTGGAGATAACTTGCCGCCTTGGCCACATCTCCGTAAACCTTGTCGAGGTGAGACCCGTATAAGAACGTGGTCACCATCCTCAAAATCCAGATGTTTCCAATTCCTGTTAGAACTGGAACTCAAACAACTGCTGCCACGCGGGTAAGGTTGGCCGATTCAAGAGTGATCGGTCGCACCCTCCCGTGAAAAAGTTTATCCCGTGCTGCCTGGGGTTTCCTTTTCACCGACCAAGGAAAAAACATCCCGACGTTTGCCTAAAACCGTCAATTTGAGTATGAACAGTTATTTACCATTCCATACTCAAACTAACGTTGTAAGGCCTCGACGCTGTCACCAAGAGATTCCAACCGAAACTCTCACCTCGAGGGTCTGACCACACCGTCAGCGTAAGTGTGATTATCAAGTCTCCTCCCAAGGTATCTCCAGACGTGAGGGTCAAGTCCACGGCTTACCAGAAACTCTAGGTCTGGAACAATATTTGTGAAAGCAAGAAATGATTCACATCGATGTCCGTTACTACAACATCTAGTAGTGGACACAGACTGTCCCTTGAATCATTTCTAGAGCCATTGGGTCACACTCCTTGACCGCATGCAGGCGCACTCTTCCTCCGCCCTCCAGTTCCCTGAGCCTGGCAGGAATAACTAAGGCGGGTGGTTGTACTATGTTAGGATGTACACCACCTCATGCTGCTCTCCTAGATCTGCCTCCACGTCTACTACTTCGTAGACTCATCTCTCCTTTAAGCTTCCTCTTCTTAACACGCCCGAGTCTCTATTAATGGCACCGGTTTCCTGTTTCTTACTGCACTGAGTAGTATTCATCCTCTCTTGGATGTCCCGAACCTCCTTTAGTCTCACAAGAGATGCTATGATTTCTTCTTTGCCGATAAGAGAAACCTGGTCTCATCCCCTGGATGAACCACATTCGTTGCCTAATACAGTCAATCCTGACATGAATGATGCATTCATGCCATGGATGACGTCGTAAGGCCTCGACGTATCTACTAAGAGATCCAACTTTCACTCTCGCCTCCAAGGGTCGAGTCACACTTTTGGCATCAGTGTGAGGTCACTGGGTCCCCTCCAGTAGAAATCTCGAAAGTGAGGGTCAAGTCAACAGTTTAGCCGGGACCACTCAGTATCAACCAAACAAAAGGACAGGAAAGTAACAAAGATAAGTGTCTTTTTATTATTGCAGCTCATAGTACAAAGACACGAATAAAAAGCAACATGGAACTAGAAGTACAAAGGACGTATCCACTAGTTCCTCTCCTGCCCACCTGCTCTCAGAGCTCTACTGCCTTGTCCACTGCTCGGCTGTTACTCAAGCACTCACTGCTGCTTCTGTCTCGATGGATCCTCCAACACCCGCTGATCAATTGTACGAGGAGTCGGACAGTCATATGCCAGGTGACACTTTCCACCGCAGGAGTAACATTGTCCGTTTCTGGCACGCCTGGCTCTGACCCCACCTCGGGTGCCCTGCACCGCCGGTCCTAAAACCCGAGATCGTCCAACTGCTAGTCCGGTCCTCCTGGACCTCTGCATCATCTGTCTATTGCTCACAGATGACTCGGATACTGATCGAAAAGCACGCGGAAAAGACAGAATCTCCAGTACACGCTCGGGGTGTAGAGATACTGGCACAAACTCCACCCTGAAGAAGGTCTCGAAGTCTTCCCATGCGAAGTTCATCTCATTGAAAAACTGGAACAAGTGGCTCCACCACCTGCCTGCTGCTGCCTGAAGGAGGCTGGTAGCAAAGATCACCATGAAGTCTGACGGCGTCCCCATTAGCCTGAAGACTCTCACCACAGCCTCCAGCCAAACCTCAGCCGCCTGCGGGTCCGTCTCTCCCCGGAACCTGGGTGGGCTCTGGCGCTGGAACTCGTGCAGCGCGCTCAAGCATCGTGCATCGCCTACTGCTGGGGCTGGTGGCATCGGTGGCCCAACGGGTAGCAGTACCGCTGGTGCCTCCGCTGGTGCCTCAACTGGGATAGGGCCCTGTACTGAGGCCTCGTCGCTCGGCGGGCTGTCAGTACGTACCACTCTCGGGGCTCTAGCTGGTCGTCCATGAAAAGAAATTCTGAAAGAAACATCATGACACAGTCAAACGTTTATACCTGGTGAGCTGACCTGGTTTGAGATGTTTTAAGGGAAAACCTTTGAAAACACACACGCAATTAGTGTTTTCGTGCACAAAGTCAAAAATCAGTTGTCAGGGTCCTGGTGTATGGATACGTCGGCCGCCCGCACCAACACTGGACTCCCTGAACTGAAAACCACACTCGGTACTCTCAACACTATTGCTTCACAAAAAGAAACATCAGAGTTATAAGTTCTGTGGTAGAACCGAACTCCTTTGATACCAATTTGTCACGAACCGTCCTCGGGGCCCGTGCCGTGACTACCCCAAGCCCGCCTTCCATAGGCCAGGGGCTGGCGACTAGCACAAAGGCGTAAATCCCGGTAAAAAGGGAAGGCATTGCCTTTGTAAAGTAAACAATCACACAGAGTACAAGCGGAAGAAGTAAACACTAAGTAAAAACTGAGTACAACAGTAAGTGCGGAAAGTAAAAAGGGGCCGGAAATACAAGCCCAACTGTAAAGTACAACTCGAAGGGAAAACAGCAACTGAAAAGTAAAGCTGCTACGCCGAGCTGTCCACTGGAAATCCCACATGAAGGGTGGGTACAGATAGCTCCTATGCTCCTCGGGTCCCGCCGTCCGCTCCGAGTATGTCCGCCCAGTGGTCCACCTTTGGGTACCGCCTCGTCGTCACGTCCACCTTTGGGTACCGTCTCGTCGTGAGGTCCTCCTCCAGGTACCATCTCGTCGTATAGTCCACCTCCAGGTACCGTCCAGTCCTCGAACACTCGGCCTCTGTCAGTACTGCCCGTCGTCTGCAACCAACACAACGAGGTGCGGGCATAGCCCGTGCATGGGTGAGTATAATGATACTCAGTAGGGACCCCGAGACCTTCAAGGTCTCACTAAACCAACAAGGATAACCACAAAGAAGATCTCAACAGATAACCTCTACTTAGCTATATGCCCATACATATACCTAAGTTATCAAGTAACCCATCTCAATCACGAGGAAACACAAGGATTGTGAAATCAATGGATAACCACTACCCGGGTATATGCCCATATATATACCTAAGTTAGCAAGTGACCCATCTCAATCATGAGGTAAACACAAGGTCCAAAGTCTCAGCTCAACCAAGATTTTCATTATCAAAACCGTAACTGCTGAAGAGCTCCGTCTCTGGAGTGTACAGTGGTCCTGTCACGACTCCGAGGTACTGCTCACTAACCTAAGACTGCTGAAGAACTCCACCCATCGAGTACTATGGGCCAGCTGCTACAACCAAGCGCTCCCATGTGCCGCTACAACCAAGCGCACCTCTGTCGTGGGTCTGCCACTACAACCAAGCGCTCCCATGTGCCGCTACAACCAAGCGCACCTCTGTCGTGGGTCTGCCGCTACAACCAAGCACTCCCATGTGCCGCTACAACCAAGCACACCTCTGTCGTGGGTCTGCTGCTACAACCAAGCGCTCCCATGTGCCGCTACAACCAAGCGCACCTCTGTAACACACCGAGTCGTTCGATCAGCAGTCGTCGGGTCTCATCCAGCTACACGGTCTCCGTACTCCGCACGCTCGTCACTGGGAGGGTCCACTCCAAGAGCTACAGGTCGATACTCCAAGTATCTCAAAGTCCCACGAAGAAGTATCTCAAAGGACCGCCACGTCCTAGGGGTCTCAACGCAACAGACGGCGCGTCAATCAGACGCCCGGTCTGTGAGTTATTAGCCTTTTCGTCCCAGGGGCCCGGTTGGTTTCGTGAGAGAACCAAACCCGGACGTATCTCAACTGTACCCCAAACTCTCATAGGGTAAACTCATAGGGACCTTTTCTCAGCGCGATCACCAACGCCGCTGACGGTTCGTCAAACAGACGTTCTGTCAGAAAGATATCAGCTTTTCCGTTCCAGGGGCCCGGTTGGATTTCGGTGCGATCCAACCCGGCCACTATCCATCTGCATCCAAAACTCGGGCGGAGGATTCCAAAAGTTCCGTATCGTCAATAGGAACGCAACGCAACAGACGGCGCGTCAATCGGACGCCTGGTCTGGAAGTTATTGGCTTTTCCGTCTCACACCCACCCTGGGAAACTTCCCAGGAGGTCACCCATCCTGATCACTACTCTAGGCCAAGCACGCTTAACTATGGAGTTTTAACCACGTAGCCTCCCGAAAAGGAAGATGTACCTTGAGTATAGTATACCGAAACGACCGTCTCGATCCAAGGATCGCGTTGCCGCTGACGGCGAGTCGTTTGGAGGCCCGTAGCCCAAGATACGGGCATTTGACCAAAAGTGGTCCGAAACTGGGGGTCTGGGCCCGGCCCGACCCCCCTGGTCCGACCCGAACCGGGTCGACCCGACCCGGTCCGGCTGGACTCGGCCCGGCCGGCGGCGCGACCCGGCCGACGGTGCGGCCAGCGCGTCGTTCGTGTGCCGCGCGCGGGGGGCAAAGCCCCCCCCCCTTTGTGAAACCGCGGCCCCTTAATTGGGGCCGCTTGAAGACCCGGCCGTGGGAATTAATTCCCCCAGTCTCCACTGCCCGGCCGGCCCGCACTGTCCGGCCGATTTCTCCACCAAGGACCGGCGACGGCCGGTCCTTCCTTCGCCGACACCGGCGGCCCGGTGCCGACCGCCAGTCATCTTGCTCCGCCGCGGCCCGGAACCGGCCGCTGCCTATGCCGTTCGGCACGATGCGACAGCATCTCTTCCCTCTGCCACGGCCCCGCTCCGGCCGCGGCGCCTTTGAATTTCTTCGACGCGACGCGACGACATCGCGTTCTTGGAATTCTTTCCACGGCGCGGCGCGACGGTGCCGCGCGTATCTTCCGCAATAAATCTTGTGGTGCGACGGCACCACGTTTTCTCGTATCATCCTCAAGATACCATCACGAAAAAAAGGAGGGGGGTCGGCCGTGTTTGTGCGGTCCAACACCCTCGCGTTATTCAATAACAAAAAGGGTTTTAATCCACGATTATCACCAAGTTTGTATTCATGAACAATTAAATAAATACACCCCTACCTCGATTCAGATACGGTGCACGTCAACAACCCGCGGAAGACGAGCGTCGCGGAGGTCGGGCTCGCGGGGAAAGAACGTCGACTCCATTGTCGTCGAGGTGCGTTCGAAGGGGAAACGTCATTGGAAGAAGACGTCGCGTTCTTCGGTGGAGATGTTCTTCGTTGGAGGTGTTCTTCGCGTTCTTCGTCGATGTTGAAGAAGAAGAAGACTTAGCCTTTTCTCTCCCAAGTCTCCACCATAAGAACAACTAACCCCAAAATAAAATAATCCTCCCACTTATTTTATTAACCCAATATAGGTTTTGAATTTCAAGAGTTTGAAAATTCAAAACCCATATTTAACTCACTTAAGTTATTAACATAAGATGTTATAAAATTAAGGAGGTGTTAAGTTATCAAAACTTAAATGGGGGGGTTTAGAGGGGTTAGGAAAGTTAAGGAATTTGAAGAGGTGGGGAGGGGTTTGTGTGGGCCCCACCCTTTCAAATATCCACACATGGGAAGTTTGATGGATGTGGGCCCACCACCAACTTCCCATGGGAGAAGTTAACAACTTAACATGAAATAAAATTGATTTAACAATTTTATTCACTTTTTTAATAAAACCCCAAAAAAATTAACTTCTTCTCCCGCACAAACGCAACTACGGTAAAGGTTCCCTTAAGCGATTACCGGCGTTGCGAGTTCATCGGTGCAATCAGATTTCAATTCCGAGCACCGGTTCAAAAGATAGAAATTCCCGCTCGCTCGTTCACTGAACATATCCGAGCCAAACTTCGGAAATTAATTCCGGGCACACCAGGCCTCAGAATCAGGCGCCGTCAGAAACTGCATTCTTGTAAAATTCCAAAGAAAATTAAGAAAAAATTTTCCTTGAAATTTCCGGGTCTTTACATTTCAAATGTTCATCTTTCATTATTTTGGAGCCAATACCTTGTTTTTGTTACTTTGTGATGCTAATTTGGAATTTGTGGCTTTATAGATTCTATAGAGCTTTAAAGTTGCCTTCTAGTTTCCCACAACCCATTTTCCCTTGATTATCTGTTTCATAGGTATATCAAGCATCCCAAATATGATTGTGTTTTCTGTGTTACCCTATGATGATTGTAATGAAAGAGAAAAAATAAGGCATATGTAAGGGAAAAATGGGGTTTGATGATATAATTACAATGTTCTATTTCATTATCAATCAAAAATATGAAATAACAATCAATATCGGGATAAATCATTCATCTCATGTATATATTACCATAAATAATTTTTTTCCCTCTGAAAAAGTTTATCTTTATAATCATAAAATGAATCAGACTCGATAAGGTCATCTTTGATAAATTCTTCAAATATTGAAACTTATACTATTTCTCTATCTTGAATCTGGTGGTTCAACAATTAAAATACAATGAGTTTATAATTTATATATAAACAATAAACTATAAATAGTAAAATTTGGTTAATATGTTCATTAAATGGTTTAAAATTTATATTTAATTTAATATTTAAAATAAATAAATGAATATATAAACTATAAATTTTATTAATGAACTAACATTATATATATTAATATTGTTTATAGATCAATATAGTTTACATATTAATATATAAATAATTTATATTTTCACATGTTAATATTTAAATTATATTAACATATACACAGTTACACATATAATCATGTGAATAGATTCATTTAATTTGGAAATTAATTTTGTAACTTATAAATTCTAACTAAGCTTATAGGAATATAATGAACCTAAATATAAATAAAATTAACTATATATACTTGAATCAATCCAAATAAGACATACTGAATAAAAATTGAAACCAAAGGAAACAAACATTCCCTAAGAGACCTAAACCAACTATAACTAAAGAAATTTAAAATGATCTAATATCAATACAAATAAACATTAACTGAACTAAACTATAACAACATGCAAAAAACATTCTAAACTATACTATGTTGAATTTAATTGCACCAAATGGAATCTAATTGAACCCAACCAAAATGAGTGAAATTTAATTGAAATGAACCAAATTGAATTTAATAGATCTTTCCAAATAAGACTTGAATTAAACACCATAAGACCACTATAAATTGAACCAAACCAAAATAAACCAATCAAAATTAAGAAAAACTAATTTGAATCAAATGAACCTAAACTAGAACAAATTGAAGGTGAGAGTCACTATGGCATCTAAATGAAGGTCCTTTATGCCTCATCATTTTATCATATTTTGTTATATATATAGTATTTCGTTGTCATTTATATTATGATTCTCATATAGACTAGCGTGTTAGTTATGGTTTCATATAAGTTTAATATTTCTTGTCTCATTAAATATTTTCTTGATTAAGCTTCAATATTATTTAATTTCTTTTACAAAATGACATATAATTTTTTTATAGAATGGATAGAAGTTGGATATATGAAATTTATCAGATCTCAAGCGATTTTCAAAACAATTTAGAGAGATTTTTTGATTTTTCATTTGATAATTCTTTAGATAGTGGCCACATACATTTCCCATGTTATTATTGTGTTGGAAGACCTTGGTTGAACCATCTAGAAGTTAGCTAAAATATAACTAAATTTTGTTTTTAAACAATCTACTATGTGTGGTATCATAAGGGGGAGAAAATGAAATCTCAAAATAGTAATGATCCAAATGAGAGGATTGGAATGGAGAATTTGTTAAATGAAATTTTTTCATTTTTCCATCATCAAGATAATGAAGGGATGCCGACCTAACAAGACTTTGATACGTGGACAAATGATTCATCTAATGAAAATGATGATGTTGTCAGGATAAAAAAAATGAATGATGCTACCATGACTCAAATATATCAATAATGTGGTAAAATGATGAATTTGAAATTTTTAACCTTATTTTTTATGGGAAAATAATGTTTGAGACTTCTAATACTGCCATCAGTTACATTTTTTACATTTTTGAAGGATTTTCTTCTAGATTATGTAGATATTCCCTCAATCCACTATATTTCATGGAAGTTAGTTAGGGAACTTGGATTTTCCAAAAAAAAATCATGCTTATCTGAAAGATTGCGGCTTATTATGAGAGGAAGCTACTGAATAAAAGGATTGTATAAAGTGTGGGACATACAGATGGATGACAAAGGTTGATGGAACACCATATCCTGTGCCACAAAAAGAAATTTCTAACTTTCCAATTATCCGCAGATTCTATAATCTTTTCATTTCTGATGAAATATCAATAAAAATCCGATGTAATGATACCAAGAGAAAGAAAAATAATGATGAGTTGGTTCACCCAGTAGATGGATTTTCATATAAGGGATTTGATTCTTAATATCCCGATTTTGCAGTTGATGTGCATAATGTGAGGCTGGGTCTTTCATGTGATGGATTTAATCTGTTTGGGAAGATTATTACTTCAAACAACACATGGACAGTTTTTATACACATTTATAACCTTCCTCCAAGGATGTGTATGAAAAAACCTTTTAATTTCCTGAGTATACTCTTATCTAGACCTTCTAATCCTTGAAATGCTATAGATTTATACATGAAACCTTTAATAAAAGAGTTGAAACATCTTTAGAATGTGGGTGTGCGCACTTACGATGCATGTTCTAAAGACATATTTCAGATATGTGTTGCACTTATGTGAACAATCAAGGATTTTCTTTCTTATACAATGATTTCTAGATGGAGCACGGAGGGAAAACTATCATGTACTATTTATATGAAGAATAATGATCCATAAGAATGAAATATCAATATAGTTTCATCTTTATAGGACTACAGAGATTCTTTACAATGCACCTTCCATATAGGAATAATATTTAAAGATTTGAAAATACCATAGAAACTGATAATCCACATTAGTGTATGTCTAGAACATATGTTCTTAATGAATTAAAAGATTTCAATTTTTCATTCAGGAAGGGTGAACTAAAATTTAGAAAGAGGAAGAATGTTTCCATTGAAACCTATTACAATTGGAAGAAGAGGTGTATCTTCTTTGAGTTTCCTTATTGGTCAACCAATTGGTTACATCATTCCTTATACATAATTCTCATTAAAAATAATATATGTGAAATGTTTCTTTCAATTCTTCTAAATGTCAAGGGAAAGACATAGATGATTTAAGATATTAGTGTGACTTAGTGGATTGGGGCATTAGACCAGAATTTCAACCTATGTATATCAGTAAAAACAAATGGAATATTCCATGTGATTCATATGTGATGACACCTGTAGAAAAAAAATCAATATATATAATTACTAGAGACTATTAAATTTCTTAATGGCTATTCATGAAACATATCAAAATGGGTCAATAGAACGGAGTTGAAGCTCCAATCTTTGAAGACTCATGATTATCACATCCTTCTCCATGAGTTGATTCTATTAACAATTCGTCATCTTCTATCCAATAATTTAAGTCTTTTAGTTATTTGGTTTTTCTATTTATTTAGAGATATTTTTACTAAGAAGTTATCAAATTCTTTCTTGAAAATAATGTTGGAAGAGGTACCATTAATTTTTTACGAGTTAGAGAAAATATTTCCTCTATCATTTTTCACATGCATGATGCATCTAAATATCCATATTCAAACCAAAAATACTTCTCATAGGTACGTTTTCGTTTTATTGGATGGATCAAACTTAAAGAAACATGTTCAAATTGAAGTATTATGTCCAGAACAAAAATCATCCCAAAGTTTCTATCATCAATGGTTACTTGGCTCAAGAATGTATGGATTTATGTTTAGTGCATTTTTCTAATTTGACTACGATATAGAAGATACCAATGAGAAATAAAGAAGAATAGTATGAGAAAATTGAACCCAGTTTTTTATCCCTTATCTAAACAAGGGGATTTCCTAGATCATATACATTGACGATATTAAGACTTGAAGAGTGGGAGATGGTACATCGCCCAATTTTGTATAACTATGATTTGTTCGATGACTACGTCAATAAGTCAATTGCACATGCACATATTATTTCATCTCTTGTAATTTTACAAATATGTTAAACTATTTATATTCTTTTAGTCGGGATCATACAAAAATGATTAATAGAAAGAATCATTATTTACCATTGATAAGGAGAGAGTCTTTGTATAGAAAAGAGTTTTTTTTTGAAATTGATGGTATAAATATTTCTATAATAAATTAATAAAATAAATATTTAATTAATTTTAATATTCATTTATTTTTAAGGTACTGAGTTTTCCAGTTGACCCTATATCTTAGTAAATTAGAGCTTTAGATTTTGGTCATAATTCTGTGGTTCGTGAATGAAAATCAGTTGTAATCAATGGGTACAGATTTATAATCACTAAATGAGCAAAGAACATGAGAAAAAAACCTGATGGTATTATGTTAACTAACACAACAAATTTTTATGACAGTGCATCAGATAATAGACCTCGAGTTGAAAATTTATCTTATTATCTTGTCCTTGAGAAAATGATTATTGGATTTTTACTCTCATGATCAAGTCACTCTGATGAAATTCTAGTGTTATGATTCAATGAAGAGTAATGGCACATTTATTGACGATTTTGGATTTCGAGTTATTTACATGCCTCTCACTCTTGCTATAGATGAACCATATGTATTGGAATAAATGGAGAAATAAGTCTTTTATGTCAAGGAACTTCTTCAAATAGAATTTGGTGTCATTATTGATGTAATACCAAGACATATTTTTTGATTATGGTGATGATGTAATTGACTCCATCCCTGCTTCCATTGGCCCTGATCCATTTATTACTTACGATAACTCAAATACTTAAATTGTTAGATTTAATTGAAAACTTGATGTTATGGTGGTAAATATATAGAATCATTCATCTATGTTCTCATTTATTTTGGTTTATCTCAACTTTATTAGTTGAGGTTGGTACTATAAAAATTGATTTACTATTGATTACAACTATTTTTTTATCCAACTAGAATATCATGTGAATTTTCAATATTTATTGGTTGTAGTTTTCTTTGAGTTTTATTTTATAATATTGAATTAAAATGTATTTAAACATACCAAAACAAAAAAACCCAAAATAGATAAATTATAAAAAAAAAGATGAATTGAATTAGACATATGAAAATAAAAACCAATGAAAATGATGACATAACAAAAAAACTAAACTTAAATCCAAATATTTCATGCAATCATTTTTTTTCTAAAAATAACATTTCTTTCATTTAATGTGCTTGTATATAATGGTTTGGTTGATACTAGTTTTATATTGGATTAAAAATACATGGGATCATTTTTTGGGTTTTGTCTTATTTACCTACTAGTTTTATATTAACTCCATTCCCACTTAATTATGGCCATTTATGAATTTTATATGTTGACCTAATATATGAAAGATATATGGAAAATATTAAAAATATTTCCTGGATATAGTATCTCCTATAGTGACCCTGATTCCCCCTTTTGGAATGTTCTTTCCGATCTATAAGAGTGACACAAGCTCTATCATTGGCCTTCTTATTTTCTAGTACACACTCCTGGCCCTAAATAGAAAGCATGGTATTATGTAGGGAATGTGTATTTCATAATAAAAACTGCTTAGCCTTAAATTCTATGACAACCTCCTGTTATATTTTTAATTATACTGTTTGGACTATATATATCACATTACACACTTATTTTACACATTTCTTAGCCTATGTACATTCATCATAATAAACGTTACTTGGATTGTGTATATCACTCTTCTATAACCCAATACGAGGCCAATTGAATTAGAAATCATGGAATATTACTACTATGGAGTATCTTATTTAGTGATCTAAAATTTAAATTCAATAGAGGGAGGAATTAAGTCCCAAGTTGTTCATCAAAAACCATCACTCATTGGCCAATAATAAATATTCAGCATGAGTAGTAGGTATTTAGTCACCACTAAATATCAGTAACCAAACACGTTAATCATCATTATAGATCACCAGCAGTGTTAATTTCATAAATAACTAAAACATTATAAAATAATCACACATTAAAAGACCGATAGGATATAATAATGTTAAAAAAAATCAATAACATTTCCAAGATATAATAGTGTCTTGGGATCTATCATTGGCCTATTTATTTCCCAGTACACACTGCTCAACCTCTAATTCTTTATGGCCTCCTATTATATTGTGAATTATACCACTTAGAATATCTATATCACATTCCATACTTACAGTACACAATTCTTGGCATGTTTACACATATCACATTGTACACTACTTTACCTACATATATATATATCACATTCTATAATTCTAGTACACATTTCTTGGCCTGTGTAAATGACTCACAGTGAAAATCATCTCATGTTGATAAAATTTTCATTTATTTCAATATTGGAAATAATATTTATTTTAGAATAATATTATAGGGTTATTTTATACCCTATCAAAATCTATTAGACTTAAATTACATTAAATAGGATTCTAATACACCTATAACAACTTTATAAATGAACCAATATTCTATGTAACTCTACTCCCCCTTAATTTAGGCCATTTATGAATTTAATATGTTTGCCTATTATACCAAATATATATGGAAAAGTTTCAAAATATTTAATAACACAAGAATTTTCCCAATTTTTTTCTTATAAGCCCAATCTATGAGGAACAATATTCATGAAATCCTTTCCATTTTTAATAAGATTCACCTTGATTTTTTGGGAACCATTTGGGGAAATTATTCCCCTAGTAGTGATTTTCCATTACGCAATTCCATAAAAAAACCAATTATGTATGCTATTACATTAAAATAAACCTTATTCAAACAATTATGGTGTGTAAAAAATTATCTTGACTTTATTAATTGTGTCTCTCATTATTTATTATATAACTCAACCTCATTATATTAACCAACTTTAAATAGTTTTTTAACTATCCCAAATAAATTTTATTTCAAAAATAAATCTAATAAATGAAAATCACATAATAAATTATCTATATTCTAATCTTATTCCCCAAAATACCAAAATAAGAGAATATACTATTTAATTACTAAATTTAAGTAAAAAACACATATAATGAAGTTGGAAAACAACCTTAAAACAATGAAAAATTTGTGACATTATCATTTCATAACACTTTATTGATCAATTTTCCTAGATTAATTACTATCAATAAGTTTTAAAAATATCCCACTTCCTAGTCTAAAAATTTAAATTTGAATAATTTGGTTTTTCTATGACATGACTTTTTTATGATATTATTAACACTAGATATAAAATGTTTATGTTATATCAGTGTATATCCGATATTGGGATTGATAAGTGGTATTCCTTAATTAATTCAAGACTCATATTCTTTCTTGTTTCAGTTACACATTAGTTATGGATTTCTAATGAATTCCATATTTGTTTTCAAATAAAGAAAATGAAAAACCCTTAGGAGAAACGAAGTAAAAAGAAGGAAGACAAAAATAGCTCAATGAGTGGGATGGGAACCCCTCCTCCAGTGACCGTTGTGAGTATTTTATTTAAAAATTATATATAAACAAAATATTATGTCGTGCGGTTTATTTTGTTTTTACTTTTAATCAGGATTGAGAACCAAGGTTCCAGTTTTTCACTGACTGGTCTTATGGTTCCAATGCTCAGGCTGGAGATTGGGGGGGGGGGTGATACTATAGTTAGGCATCGGTATTCCCAATCACACCATGTCCATCCCCCTATTGTACCATGTACCACACATTATGATCCTGTAGTGTCATTATAGTCATCCAGGATATTTAGGCCACCTATGTCTACACCTCAATTTTCATCTGAACCTCCTCACCTCTCTTTCTTGTATCTGCTGATGATTCCTACTACCCAACCTTATTATGAATTTTCACATCTATCTATCCCATCTTCCTTTCCTTCTACTTCCTTCTCCCTAGTCTACCACATTCATGATTCTTCTACTATAGCTTTGAAACCTTCTGACCCTACAAATCATATACATGGACCCACTAAATCTGTACAGGTTGATATTCCTTCAGTGGGTGAGGATCCAGTGACTCCCACTGATCAGGCTACCTCATGTATATTTATAGAACCTCGGTAATTTTTTATCATAATTTATTTTCATTATAATATGTATTGATATAATATTTATTATTATTCTTTAACATCTTGATATATCGATAAGTGGAATGGGCGTACATGCATGAATGCAGTGTGGAACTGTAGCACACAACAAATGATGGAGTATAATAAAGACAAAATGATAGAAGAAAAAACTGAATAAGAATGTAAGTTTTTTTAAAACACTTTCTAAATACTCTGACATCATTCCCGTCCATCCATTCTCCTAGAGACACCTTCAATATGAAATAACGGATAATTATTGGGAAAAAATATGGGTAATTTTTTTTGTATTTAATGTTATATTATTATTGTATTTATATGAATTAATATTTTGGTACTAGTTACGTTTTAATTTTCTCGATGGTGAGGCTGAGAGGCCAGCCCGACTTATGTAATTAGGTGAGATATAGAGAGGCTATAAGAATGCATTGTATACTAGATGGTGTCATTGAGTTTTCACGGATTTAGAGGCCACACCTATCAAGGATGGCGGCCCGATAGAATATTATCAAGAAGTGATTACTCATTGGATGAGTACCAAGTTCAAGTTAATAATCAAATATGAGGTTTTTAAATGAAAATTATAATTATTTTCATTAATAATTACTTTAGTATTATTGATTTTTTTTGGAATCATCAGGAAAAAATTATAAAATAAGGATACTATGAAATAAATCCATACATTGGGACAAACTACAATGCAATACGATTAGAGGAATCATGTAAATCACTCTATCTGTAATTCCATTAAAGCCTAAAATTTCAATGTATGATATTATAAACGGGATGAAAAATGACATTACACTCTCAACCAAGAAAATAAATTCCCTATATAATTGTTTTCACAACATAAAAATGATTCATTATAAACCTTATTTAAAAGTGATTATGTACATAAACATTCAAGTAGCTTCCTAAAAATTTTAACAGTCTTTTCCAATCCTTTATAGAATGGTAGTTTCTATGAAATATTGGAAACAAATAAATCCCTTAAACACATGTGAATATATGTCTAAGAATATATAGAAATGAAGTATCTCAAATTATATCTCAGTTTCTATAAAAATAGTGTAAAAAACTCATAAAAGCGATAGTGATTGTTTTTAATGATAGTGTATTATGATGATAATGGAATAGGTGTGTGAAGTATTGAGAATCGATGATGAAAAAGGAGATAAAACTAGGTTTCAGACCATTTTTATCATTACCACGATTGAGTTTTCATACTTCTCATACTCACTATGTGATGTTAAAATATGTTTTTAACCTATTTTCCATTATATGTTAAACTATATAGTGTTATACCCATTGAATTTACTAAAACTATTTGAGACCTTAGTCCCCAACAGAGAGGATAATCCCTATATGACATTGGACTCCTACCACACTGCCCTCTAGGAAAATGTATGGCTTGATTCCCACTATACATGATACATAGTGATGTCCAGACTTCTTGTCCTAGAACCAGGAACCAACAAAATTTTCATTCCATCCTAGATCTTAGGGATTGTGACAGACTCAAGTCGATCCCTTTCCCAACCTAATTCTCAGATGATGCCCCTTCGTTCGAGTACAAGCTATATCTGTATAAGAGGTTCACATGGTTTCTCTTTGGAGATAAGTACATACTAAATTTTCAGAAGTAATTATTTTCCACCATTGCATTTCCCATCCTTATGTAAAAGATCACAATATTTATAAAAACATGCTAGTCCAAACACCATGACCTTAAAATCTATGCACTCATAATTGAGGTGTTCTAATAATCCATAGGCTATGAAAACATTCTATGTTTGTTTTCACACTATTTATTTATTTTCTATCTATACCCTTATTTCTTACAATAAGACCTTAAAAAGTACACCCATACACACTAGGATATATGAACTTAAGGGTTATCCCCCTTTGGTTAATGTTATGAGACTATAAACTAAGCTGTTTTTGGATCACCCTTGATCTTACTACTAAATCACACATAGATCCCATTTTTTTATACCCTGTTCAAATGCATGAAGCATGATGGAATAACCCTAAGTGTACTTGAATAATTCCTAAGCATACTGCTCCCTTGTAACATCCTTCCCTCCAATCCATATCCACTGAGTGATGCCTGAATCAAGAAGTCACCATTATAACTTTGGAATGTCTTCCCATACACTAGAGGATATCAATTAACAATGAGGTTCTAGGGTCGTACCATTGGGAGACTATACCCCATATCAGAGTTCACAACAAAAGATGAAAATAAACCAATAAAAATCCATGATATAAATATTATATCACATATGATAATAAATAACTGAAATAGAATCAATATATACAAAAATTAATTACATAAAACTAACATACAGACTAGTCTCCCACAAGATTGACCCCATATACAAACAAAATAATACAAAAGGAAAAATTGACTGCAATCCATCCTCGAGTCTCACTTCATCTCGATCACAAAACCATCTAAAATGATCTATCATTATCATTTAACAATGATACTTTACCTTATTTGATTCTATATTCAAGTAATAATTCATCTTAGGGACCAAAATTTCATGGCATCCCAAGCATTGTGAGAGTACAACATATTAGGGAAATAGAGTTTCAATGTCCAAGAGTCAATTCCAAGACATATTGGGAATTCCCACATCTGTAGTCACATAGTCAAATCCAAGGGGATTACAAAAGGAATTCTATTGAGACAAAGGATGAATCCCAACATCCTAAGAATTCCACACACTCATCAAGATCAAGGTTGAATCCCTATCATCTAGGGAAATCTTGTATCTATATTCACATAGATGATTCCCAGAAATTATAGTCAATCAAATTATGTGAGTACCAGGCTTAATAGATGGTTCCTTGACTTCATGGGAATCTATATATACTATAAAGGTTATATCACAATGTATTGATCATATGATATCATCTATAAACATAAACAATTTACCTTCTAGGAAAACATGTCATGTAGCCACACATCTAGATATCCCCATCATCTTTGAGAGTTTACCATGCACAAATCCACACCCATAATCGTATTCCTATTTTTTAGGGAATCTCCCTAACCCCCAGATACCCCCACATCACATCAACATAAAATATTCAAAATTCCCAATATTTATGTTTTTGGAAGCCACGTGACAGGCCAACTATAAATCATTTTTAATACTTCCCTTTATCTTTTACATCATTCCATGAACCCATGTCAGTATCTTTTCTGTTTATAGAAGTGATGTCCAAGAAACATTATATTAGATGAATTTTAGAGAGAATTTTAATTTTAATTTTATTCTTCTCATTGTACTAATTTACAATTTCATTATATATGGATGTTTTAAATATTAAAGGACGAGTTCCTCAAGAAAAACCGTTTTTATCAAGTAGAAATAAAAAATATGGAAGCTTGGTAAACAAACTTGAACAACAGTAAATTGTAAGTTTTACATTGTTGATTTCAATTTTGAATATCCATTTTTTAACTTAATAGTTTATTTTATATTTTTAATAGTCTACTTTGGAGGCCCTTGATGCTCAAGCACCTAACAACTTTGGTTTAAATGATCACTTAAATCAAGTTTTGGGAGATCATAACCATGATAGAGTACGCTGCCAACTAGTGAAGAGTATTTTTCCAACGAGATATTTTCCCACTTCATGTGAAAGTTATAGTTACCCCAATTGAGAATTGGTAGAATAGGCTATGGAAAAGGAAGAAAAGGATGAAAAAAGGGTCAATGAGGTGGAAGGGTGGGATAAAATAGTGATCACTGATTTTTTGAAACTGATCAAAATATCATGTTCATCACTTCCACCAAAGACTACGGCAACTTTGATCCATATATATCGAGGATACATACATTTTAAAGTGCACTGGGAAGTAGTACTAGTGTCAGTCTGGATGATGATGTTCCTGGAGATGGTGAGGAAGAGGTAGGGGATGATGGTGAGGAAGAGGGAGGGGTTGAAGCTGAAGCTGAGGTTGAGGACAAAGATGCGGAAGAGGATGAGGGAGAGGATGAGGACAAGGCGGAAGATGATGCTAATGATGACAATGATGATAATGATAGTGATGGGGGACATATTAATCCGTTACATTTTTTACTAATATTTATGAAATTTGTTTGATGATTTAGTGTGAATGAATACATGTGATATTTTGTATGTATGTTATCATTTGTTAAATGCATCAATTTTTATCATTGTTTCTATAATGGTTTGTTTCTATTTTAGGTTAATATATTGGTTCCATTGAAGGTTATGTGTATAGAAGATTTTATGTAGTTTTAAAACCTAGTGGTGTTTTGTTCTAAGTGTTTGATTTCAGGTGCTTGAGGACTAGTGGTGTTCTGTATTGTAGTTGTTTTTTGTGTTTTAAGACTTGTGGTGTTATGATTTAATTGAATATATTATATGTATTATTTTGTGTATGTGTTTGATTTTAGATGTTTTTAATTCCTCTATGTATGATTGCAGGTGATTGTAGTTTCTGTATTCCTTGGTGTTTGATTGTAGGCTGCAGTTGTAGTGAGTGGGAAGTGGGATATAGAGTTTGATTACAGTGAGTTTTCAGGTTGCAAGTGATTATAGGTGATTAGAGTTTTTGTTTTTGATTTCATGTTGTAGTAAGTTTCTTTTTGGTTATAGTGTGTTTTATTATAGGTTCTAGAGAGTTTTTGTGTGTTTACAATAATTTTCTATGTTTTATTATAGCGAGTATCTATGTGTTTATAGTGTGTTTTTTTGATTATATATTTCTGGTTGTAGGTGATTTTAGTGTTTTTGATTTCATGTTTTTTTTGTGAAATTCAATTGGGGTTTTATACCAATGGTTTCAAAACCATTGGTATACCTCTATATAATTCATGTAACCCATACTAACGGTTCATTGTGAACTATTGGTATAGGCATATACCTATGGTTTAAAACTGTTGGTAAATATTTGTACTAATGGTTCAAACTGTTGGTGTACATCTGTACCAATGGTTGAGAACCGTAGGTAAGACTCTATTCCAATGGTTCAAGCTAAACCATTGGAACAAAATAATTCCATCACCTATAAAAATGGTTCAATTTTAACCATTGGTAAAGGAATTTACCAATGGTTTGAACCATTGGTATAGAGATGTCCCAACAGTTTGAAATCATTGGTATAACTTTGTCCCAATGATTCATAATGAACCATTGGTTTATTGAAATTTGAACCACCCTATACCAAAAGTTTACATTGAACCTTTGGTATAGGGTTACCCGGACGACCCACATGCCAACGGTTTCTGAAACCATTGGGATATGATAGATTTATAGTAGTGCAACCTCAAATTCCATTAATATTATTCCCATAATTGGATGCAAAAACAATTTTTAAATGTTCTAAATGAAATAACCCACATAGGGGTTCCTTTAAAACAAAAAGTCTCTAAATAATTAAAAAAGTCTATGAACAATCTGTTTACAGTTTTTTTATAATTTCTAGAGCTCTCATATAGTAGAAAATTTATTAAAGAATACACAATTTTCAGCTTCAAACTCTTTGGTTGATCAGGTATTTATAGGCGATCTTCCAACGATTATCTTAATCCTCTATCATCCATATTTTCTATGAGTATTTTCTCAAGGACTTGGACACCTGGAATTTGACAACTCATATCATTATAGCATAATATAATATCTGACATCATATTTAATTTAAACCATCATAATGTAAAATATGTTCCATTATGATAGAAAATAGTTTTCTGTATTCAGAAATTAAACTTTAGTCAATCTAATGGATTTTAATTTCATATTTCATTACAATGATCTTTATGAATGTGGATCCAATATTTATTAGTTCTGATATCATTCATATTATATAGACTCTATCAGTATGAAAGTCAAGAAAAAATGTCTCTTAACTGATCTGATAAGATGAATCTTATTATTATCGGTTCCATTCTTATTATGAAAATCATAATAAATAAAGTTAGTATAAATTCATGAATAATTTATAACTATTTCTAGGTATGGTAAAAAGTATATGTTTTCTACAAAAACATTCTAAAATATTTTGGTCAAAAAATTTTAGTAATCAAGTATTTAAAAAAGAGTTTTTGATTTCCAAAATAAATGGAATAGAAAAGTCATAAAGAAACCTTTCAATCAACTATAAGATACAAGAATCATACACTTGTAGGTTAATATTTTGGCAATGGAGATTAGTCTAATCATTTTTGTTTATTCACTTTAAATTAATTTTCCATGAATGGAGAAATTATTTTAAGCTATAAAATTTAAATTCCTATGCATTGTCTTATCTTTTATTTCAGTGATCAACATCTAATATCATTCATTTTTTGTGTCTTTTTTATTAAAAAAAGATATAAATAACGTCTAAATCAGTTTTCTATTTTATTTTTCAATACTATAGAATTAAATAACCACTTATATCATCTCACTAGCCTTATCTTAGGTTAGAACCTACCTTCAACTGTACTAGTGTGTAGTAGGAGTTATAAATTTTTATTTTACTGGCGCATCAACAACCATGATAAAAAATTGTAGATGTAATAGCAATGTAGGAGTTGTAGGGGATGAATGAGTATGTGTAGAAGATAGTGGAATTCATGGTTAACATTTTTCTAATAAGTTGGTGGAAAGATAAGAAATAAAATAAAATAAAAATAAAAAATTCTACTAAAAAATTGATTGTTTTATGGAGATATTTATGAAACCTGAGAAGCCTTAGGATTTTATTGAGAAGTTATAAAGAATTGAAAATAGTAGTGACTGAAGTGAAGGAAATTAATTCTCTCATTGGATGGTCACCAAATTTGTTAGTGATTATTTCACCATTAGTCAGTGGAGTTATTTAGGAAATTAAAAGAATATTTTCAAGGAGTAAAAAAGGACAACCATTTTTACAAAAAAAATTTAGTCAAGGACAGAGATAGAAAATACAAATATAAGAGTAGGAGAAATTATTGGTGAGTATGAAAAGGAATTCATTAAATTGAGAAATTCGAATATGAACAGGAGAAAACTATTATTCTCCTTTGTCCCTTTTTCTTCTTTTGTAACTCTATTTCATTTTTCTTGTGATTTTTTATGAATTTAAAATGGAGAGTTGAAAATTTTCATAGGGAATTAGATTATTTTTTTCATTATTAATTCTTAAAATTTTTTCCATTACATCATAAACTTTAGGTGAGATGAATTCTAGTTTTGAAAATATTTTTTTATTTATATGATTAAATTTTCTTTCATCAGGATCTTTCTATGGGATTGATTATAAATCTATTTATTCAAAATTTTCATGGTTGTATTTATATTGTAAGTGGAAATCTATAATAATCATCCATATATTGGTTAATCTCTTCTAAAGTGAGATTAATCTAATAATTTTCACTGATGCACATGAAAAAATTCCCCTACACGTCTTATCTTTTCTTGTAGCGACCATCATATTATTTCATTTTCACTTCTTCTGTAATTGTTTTATTAACTAAAGTATATAAAAAATGTTCAAATCAGTTTCTTAATTGAGTTTTAAATAGTTTAGAATTAAATAATCCCTTAGATCATTTCACCATCCTTCTCTTGGGTTTGACCCCACTTTCCATTATCCTAGTGTATAGTAAGAGTTATTAATTGTAATTTAACCAATGCATCAAATAGCACACCCTGATCACTTCCAAATCTTTTATTGATTTGATTACTACCCCACCCTGAACTGGAATATCATCTACTTGAGGATATCTAAAACCGAATTCTCTAGAGTCATGGTTAACCTGGTCTTCATTAGAAGACTTCTCCTTATAATCCTTTTCATAAAATCTAACCTAAACTGATTCTTAAACAATTTTATTCATTTTATTATAAAATCTATTATATTTTCTCACAATAGAATTTCCCAAAAAATTTCCTTTATCATATTTTTCGTCAAATTTATCTAAACTATCCTTATTATTGAGAATAAATACTTTACAACAAAAAACCAACCGTAAATTTCTTTCCCTTCCATAGCTTATAGAGTGCTTTATTGAAAATATGTCTAATAATAATTCTATTTAAAACATAGAAAGATGTATGAACAAATTCAATTCAAAAATATTTATGTAAACCATGATCACTTAGCATAATACTTTCCATTTAATGATGCTTTCTATTCTTTTGTTCTATAATTCCATTTTTTAGGTGTCATTGGGGATGAACGAGTTTTGAAAATGGCCATTATTTTCACAAAAATTCTCAAATTATAGATTCTAAAATTATCCTACTATATCATTTTTGATAGAGATAATAATGTAACCTTTCTCATTATAAACCATATTTTAGAAAGCAAAAAATTTAGATAAGTTTTCACTTTTATGAGTTATAAAACATACTCATGTAACCCTACTATATTCATCCATAATAACAAAAATATATATATTTCCACTAAGAGTTAGTGTTTTAACAGCTCCAAAATAAATCTAAATGAACTATCTCAAGTCTTATCATAGTGAACACTTATTTGATCAGTCTGAATGACCACTTATATTACTAAGACTTAATTCCCAGATCACTTACTTGATATTTTTCTAATTTAAGATAAGGTAGTTGCAAAATTCATTGATTTTTAGAAAGAATTTTAGGAAATCTAAAATTTACATGTCTAAGCCTCCCATTCCATAAAAAACTATTTGAATGAATAATATTTAAAAACTTTACATATTGAATCCTTAGTTTGGAAGGATTAATATAATTAATATTCTCCTTTTAGTTATCATAAAATAATACAAAATAATTTTAAAAAATATATTTATCATTTTAGAATTTAACATGCACTCTATCATCAAATAATTGAGAAATAATAATCAAGTTTTGTTCTAAACCATCAACATATAGAACTTTATTTTATGTTAACAGATCAGTTTGAATCGCTGAGAGGTGGAGGGGGTGAATCAGTGATCCCTTTATATCTTTTTACTAATTGATTCTTTTCAATTAAACCTCTATAGATGGTTAAATCCTCAATCCACTCTTCTTGTGTCTCTTAGCCTTACCTAAAATGATACTATAAATGTAAAGTCAATGAACACAAGGATTTAAAAGGTTCAGTTTAAAGACCTACTCCTTGCTGTATTGGGTTTTCTCCCCAACACAGATTCTCCACTATAATCTTATTATCAATTACAATAGTTGACACATCGTCCCACTGTATATATTATAATTCCTAGAGGAGGTTCTTTATACTGCTTCCCATAGTGTTACTAGAGTCCCACTGGCCTACTCTAGAGTCCCACTGTAGACTTTTTCTCCTTCCTGAATCACACAGGGTTCTTCTAGCTTTCGAGTCACACGAGCAACTTCCTTCTTTGAGTTCTCCTTAATTAACTATAGATGATTTAATTATATTTCCCCATAGGCTTGCTGAATCACACTTGTTTTTTTATATCTTAAAAAATATTCAATAGCCTTAGGTATGATCTATTTACCTTGCTGAATGATACTGATCACTTATACTAATTAGTTGCCTCAATGCAACGATGCTCGGGAAATTATTCCTTCTTATAATGAAGACCAAAACTCACTTCTGTGTGTGTAAGTGGTTCACACAACCTCTTTAAGAGTGAAAGAATAATTATTCATAGTATCAAATCTGTCTTCCTTCTTGGATTCTCAAATATTATCAACTCAGTCATAGGATCTTCTTTAATTCTACTCGGCTTTACTCTCAAATATATTTTACTTCATGCATGGATTGCATGGCATCAAAACATCTAGGTTTTGGATATCTCACTAAATTATTACATGTGCAAGTTTTCATTCAAGATTTAATGCACGTATAACATATTTCTTGTCAACCATAGCACACACTTATCACTTTTTTCAATGTGTTAGGTTCAATGTGTGTGGGTCATGCAATTAAACATGCACTTTCCAATAAATTTATTACTTCCCAATATGCACATAATTGTTTATTATTTAGTTCTTTTGCACACACACACTTGTTCCTTTGTATTTGGGTTAAATTTCTATTAATCATGTACACACACTTACTTCTTTATGCATGCATGGGAATGTATATTTTAGATAGGATTTTATGCAGCCCGATTGACCTTCCTTTTCTTCTTATTCTCAATATTTCACATATGCACACTCAATGCTTTATGTGTGATGGATTTTTTCTTTCTCCATATTTCTTAAAAAGCACACACATTCTTACCTTCACCATGAAAACATTCTTATTCATTAAACAAGATACCCTACAAAAAATATATCAATTTTTGAAAAACAGAAGGGTGATCATATTCTCTTCGTGAAATCGAAGGGCTCGAGTTCTTCTTCTTCGTACAAACTGGGGAGCATGGGTTCTTCTTCTTCACACACACAGTTTGCGTGGATCATATTTAGAAAACCAAAGAGGTTCGTGGTACCTATCTTCGCGAAGTACAATAAAGGTGGAAGTGAACCCGTTTCATACATGCAGAGTTATCTTCACAAAAACATGACAATGGTTCATGAGAACCTATCATGTGTTCTCATATTTCTTTGAACAGAGGGTGAGGCTGATTCCCTCTTTTCAAGGATGATTCAAGAGTTATTAGCACCTATTGAACACCTGTGGATCCCTTCTGCATTGCCTAGTAGGGCTGCGTAGAAACATTCTCTATGTACGGTGCTCTGTTTCTCCAAAAATAAGAGCTTTTCTCAATACCTTCAACAATAGAGCCTATGTCGAGGTCTATCTATTTATAGGAAAGGATGGGAATTTCTCCGCGTTCATATACCATGAGATTATTTATTTTAATCACTCCTTTTAATGGATGAGATTGTCGACTTCAAATATTTTCAAATGCCAGATAAAAAATACACCAAATATCTTGGTTTGTTTATATTCAATGTGGGATCCTGATATCAAGGTGTAATCCTCCTAACATGTATGCATTAGGAACATATCAAACACTCAATCATGAACACTGGAGCTCTATGGCCTTTGGAAACTTCATTTTCTTCAGCCAATCGTGAGATCTTTATTTTATGTTCACGCATGAAAATATAATTTCATGCCTGAGTTCATGAAGTTCATATGATGATCATGAATTAAATTCGATCATCAATGGTGGCAACAAATAATATCTTGGAGGTGCGGCAGTGCTCCGGTTGTACTACGGTGTTGGGTGGTTCGGATGTTGGAGAATATGGCTTGGTTTCACTATGACTGTTGGACCAGATCAAATCAGATATGGACAGTGGCGATTAGATCGTGGGACGCATGATGCATTGTGCAACTAAGATCTCACATGATATTAGATGAATAGCCACGATTTCATCCATGTTTTAAAAAAATTGTCCCACATCGAAACAAATAAGTGTTGAGCTATGGTTTATATATCAATCCACCTCAAACTATTGTCAGATTACTCCTCCTCCCTCCACAGTACCGCCCCGTACTGTTTTCTCCTTATGGGTGCACTCTTCACCCACTCTATGCTTTGTCACCATCCCACCCCACATGGTGGTGCTATCTCTGTTCTCCCATGCACCCCTATGGGCACAATTCTATGCACGGGGATTGCCCCATTATCTCCTTCCACTTCCCGGCTGGCCTTGATGGACTCCCTTGGGCGTGGTTGACCCTATCCTACATGTTCCTTGTGTTGAGGCTATCAAATGGTTTGTGGATGGACCCATTTTTTATAAGTAATCCCATAAAATATTCTTCCAAGTGAAACATTATTAGCCACTTAGTAATCCAAACATGCATGGCCACCTCAATTCAAATGAAAATCTCATACACCTCTCATTCTCTTTTTCGTCTCTTCATTCAATTTTACTTCAATCACCCATATTCATACATTATTAATACCATTATTCATGGATCCTATCCTTTCATGGACATTCCTTTAAGTCCTCAATTATATTTGGAATTGTAATTCCAAATACCGTCACTCATCTTCCTTAATCCAACCATGGATGGAACTCTTCTTCAACTCTTCATGCATTGAAACACAATGCATGGAAACATTGTTGTAAACAATGTGTTTTCTTTAAAACATGTCTTATTAATTGAAGATCATCCCATGCAATCATCTAATTTTGTTCACCAAATTTATCCAATTAGAATCAATTTTATGGATCTTCCAAACTCATCATGCAATCAAGTATTTCATGGGTTTCTTCAAATGTTGTAACAAAGTGTCATTCATTGTATCATGTCTTGGAACTTAGGAATAGTTCAATAATCATGTGATTCACTATAGAGAATGATCAATAATGATATCCAATATCATTTTATACTGATTCTCCAAGTAACATAAGCTTTGGAACAACTTTACATCTTCAATCATCATCATCACTTCATCACTACCTTGCCATGCACATATTGAAACCTTACTGACAAAAAATGAAATACTATTCTCTACAATCACCCCCTTTGTATTTTTTGTAAATATCACCTAAGAAAAAATTTTATGAGTCAATATATGTGCCAATCATTTCTACCCCTTATTAGAAACCAAATATAAAGGTTTAGTGGGGTCTGTTAAAAAATGTTCTCCTCCCTTTAAATAATATATTCTTGAACATTTATGAGAGTGGGATGATGTCACATGGTTCACTAAGTAAAGAGCCTTTAGTTAATCAACTATAAGTCCACTTGGGCTAACCTGATGTAGAAAACAAGAGAGATATGACCAAGGTTTTCAATGCTATCCATAAACAACCATACATGTGAAATCATGCTCAGAATGTATGAACTCTTATCCAATGGGTTGGAAATATTTTTATTTATCAGTGAATTACTATATCATGCACATAATTCACTAAACATATTAAAAAGTTCAAGTACAATGATAAAGATCCCCCTTTTATCCCATTTTGTCATTAATAAATCACCCCCTTAGTTGACATGATAAATACAATTAAGAACAAGGGAAGAAAGTGTGATTGGAATACCTCAAGTTTCATATTCTTAAGATGATATGAATTTCAAGATTTTTCATGAAATAATCCTTGAAATTAGATCCATCATATTTTCTCCACCTTAAGGGTTTCAATCTATTTGATTTACCCTAGAGGAAAATATCATCAAATGATATTTAAGATATTCACATTGATAATCTTCCATTATGGAACATTTCAAGTAATTATCAAATCATGAAAAATGATTCGAAATTGTTGTTCTCCACATTGTTCATTCGATTCTCATCTTGAGAATGAAATTCACCTCAAATTCCCTATAATGTAAGTACACATATAAAAAAATATTAGGGAATAAGATGGATCACATGTGAGCTTCTTAATAGGAGAAACATGGCTGATAATTTTTTCTCAACCCAAGAACTAATTTCCTTATAGCTCTAATGTATCTAGTCAACTTCATGACAATGTCTCCTCCCCATTTGATACTTTGATCTTTCATTGTCAGTATGGACCATTTACTTCTATTATCCTTTAACTTGTGTTAATTGTTTATCCTTACTTCTATGAATAGTGAAGTAGCTTCCGTTGGTGCATGTTTTTTAATTTTCAATATTTCTATTTGACCAAGTAAAAAAGTTATGCATTTGTTTGCATGATGTCTATCCTACTTGAAACTTCCATATAGTACTTGTGAGACACTTGGGTTTTCATGTGCTGACAACCTCTCATGAAATTTGAATTTATCTTCGTGTGGAATGATATGTTTCCCCTTTTCTTTTTCTTTAGCTATTACTTAATCTTCATCATTTTGTAGTTCTCTAGAAATTTACAATTAATTAGGCCAGATAAATAAACACTATTTATTAACATATTCTGGTTTAGAGCTTCCACATGGCTTCTTCAATGTTTTCAAGTTACCTTTCTTAGGAAAATTATCAAAATTATCTTTAGTAATGTCTCAAATAAATCACATCATCTTCTGGATTGATTCTACTTTTAATTTCATCTTTCTTCCATTCATTTTCATGGCTTGTTTGTAGTGATCCATTGTGTGACCTTTCTTTCCACAGTAGAAGCATCTTTTCTTTGTAGTGATTTTGGATCCAGCACCCTTCAACTTCTTGGATTTAGAATCCAAGGTCTTCTCACCTTTCCTCCTTGAAATCTTCTTAGGATCATTTTCTTTTAGACCATTCTTCTCCATACTTACCAAGGATGATTCTTATTTCTTATCCAACTTCTATGATCTTCTTTTCTTATCAGATTTGGATACTTTTTGAGATGGATATGTACCAACATTGTGACCACTTCCATTTCATACAACACATATATTATTAAGATTCCAATTATGTTTTCTATATATAGATACTTCTGGATTTGTGGATGTTACCTCTTCCTCTTTGGCATGCCCCCTTGATATGGGCTTCATTTGTGCCTTTTAATTTTGAGGATTGTTCCAAAAATATAATTCACAATGTTCAAACTTGTTGCAACACCAACATTGACCCACAAACCCTGACTTCTTGTTATCTTTTTTCATAAGATTGTTGCATCTTCTTATTTAAGTCCTGCTATTTATATGGGGAACCATCTTCCAAATTCTCCATCCTATCCACCCTAGTCATGGTGGTAGGTTTCTCATCACCTTTCCTCATCCATAAATTTTTAGAAGTTTTCTTCCAACCTAAAATTTTGGTAGAAACACATTTAGAAACACAAGTACAAGATGGTTTGGATGGTACCTTTTTCTTGGAGGATATTTCCATTGGATTAATGGATGATCTATGAATCCTTTTGGATTAATAGTACTCAATGAAATCATGAGTAGAAACATATCTTTTTCTATTTTCTTGGGAAGTTCCTTTTTGGGGTGATTTATGACTCTTTAATATCACCTGCATCTCCAAACACTTCATGTTGGGGGAGTTCTTATCATCCTCAACTGATATGAATTTACTTTCCCAATTTTCATTTAGCCTCTTTATTTTTCATCATGCAAAATTCTTAATTCTTATAAATAAATTTAAAGATCCTTTACCTTGTTATCTTTATCTTCCAATTTAGTAGATTTGACAACCATAGAAACTTTGGGCAAAGTTTGAAATGCATGGAAAAATTCTACAAATACAATCTCAAAGAATTATTTCTCAAAAATAATTCCTTGCAATTCTTCAGCAACTTGATCATGTCTTTCATTGAAAAGAGAAATTTATTCTTCCTTTTCCTTCACTAGTTTTGTGAGAGTGTTGGATATTCCAACCCTTTTAGGCAATTCATCTTCCATGGAATTAGCTTATTATTACTATTGTAATTTTTTATCTTTAAGAGAACTAATGCTTACAAAAATTGATATTGCCACTTATCTAGAGATTTCATTCAAATGATCTTTGAGTGCATATTGAAGATAACTAATTGATCTATCTTCATCATAGATTGAAATGGCTTCATCAAAAGAGGAATAATAAAAATAGTTATCACTTGTTGTACCTTTCAGATTACCTTTAGTAGAAGGTTTCTCCCCCTTACCAGTACAATTATTCTTTAGCTTCCTTGTATGTTTCTTCTTTATATTTTTTGAGTCTTAGAAGAGATCTCTATTTGAGGTTTCTTACTCATTTCCTGAATTCTAAACTTCATAAATACTCCCTTGGATCTTTCAGAGGTAACCTCTATTTGATACAAATTGAAGTGCCTAGATCAGTGTGAATCTCTAGGAGGGAGAGGGGGTGAATCATCAATCCATTTATATATTTTTACTAATTGATTATTTTTAATTAAACCTCTATGGATGGTTAAATCCTCAATACAATCTTCTTGTGTCTCGCAGCCTTACCTAGAATGATATTTTAAATGTAAAGGCAATAAACACAAGGATTTACAAGGTTCAGTTCAAATTTATAATCCTTGATGGGTTGGTTATTATCTTCAACAAAGATTCTATACGATAATATTATTATCAATTACGATGGTTGATATGGAGTCCCACTGTATCTCTCTTGAGTCCCATATGTGGTTCTTTATACCACTTCCCACAATGTTTCCAGAGTCCCACATGCCTTCTCCAGAGTTCCACTAAAGACTTATTCTCCTTCCTGAATCACAGAGGGTTATTCTAGCTCTCGAGTCACATAAGCATCTTCATTCTTTAAGTTCACTTTGATTCACTGTAGATGATCTGATGGTCTTTCCCCAAGGGATTTCTGAATCACACATTCCTGTGTATCTCTGAAAGAAAATTCAAAAGGCTTAGATAAGGTCTGTTGGCCTTGCTCAATGATACTAATAAGTTTCCTCAGTAAAACAGTGATTGGGTAATTATTTCGTCTTCTAATGAAGACCCGACCTCACATCTGTGTGTGTAAGTGGTACACACAACCTCTTGAATAATGCAAGAATAATTCTGCACAGTATCATCTCTGTCTGCCTTCTTGGATTCTCAAACACTGTTAACTCTATTATAGGATCTTCTTTAATTATTCCTAGCTTCATTCTCAATTCTATTTTACTTCATGCAGGGATTTAATGGCATCCAAACATATAGTTTTTGGATATATCATAGAATTATTACATGTTTATGTGTTCGTGCATGATTTAATGCACATATAATATCATTCTTATCAACCTAAGAACACACTTTTAACTTTTATTAATCTATTAGGTTCAATGTGTGTGGGAAATGCAATTGAACATTCACTATCCACTCAATTTCTTCTTTCTAAATATGCACACCGTTCTTTATTCTTTAGTTCTTTTTTACACACACAATTTTTCCTTTTGATTTGGGTTCAATGTATGTTAACCATGTGCATGAACTTCCTTACTTATGTGTGCATGAGCATGTATATTTTAGATAGGATTTTATTCTGCCCGAATGCCCTTCCTTTTCTACTTATTCTCAAGCTTTCATGTATGCACACTAAATGCTTGGTATGTGCTGGATTTCTTCATCCTCCTTATTTCTTCACATGCGCATACATTCTTCCCTTCACCATGCAAACCCCCATCTTCACTAAACATGACCCCCTACATATATTATATCAAAACATGAAACATCGAAGGGTGATCTTCTTATGTTCGTGAAACTGAAGGGATCAAGTTATTCTTCTTCATGAAAACTGGGGAGCATGGGTTCTTCTTGTTCACACACACATTTCATGTAGATCATCTTCATAGAACCAAACAGGTTCATGGTTCATGTCTTTGCAGATTACAATAATGGTGAAAGTGCACCAGTTGTGTACATGTGGAGTTGCCTTCACGAAAACACGACGAGGGTTCGTGAGAACCTATCGTGTGTTCTAGAATTTTTTTCACACAGAGGGTGATTCTATTTCCTTCTTCACAATGATTATTCAAGAGTGTGTTTTGATCCCTTTTTCTTCAGATAGGAGGGATGCATGGAAACTTTCTCTATGCATGGTGATCTATTCCTCTAAAAACATGATCTTTTCTCAATATTTTCAACACTAGATCATTGGCCGAGGTATCTCTATTTATAGGAGACGATGATAATTTCTCCGCATTCAAATCCCAAGAGATTCTTCATTTGAATCACTCTTTTGAATAGCCGAGATTATCAGATTAAAATATTTTCAATTATAGGATAAGAAATACATGGAATCTCTTGGTTTGTTTTTGTTCAACGTGGGCTCCTGATATCACAGTGTAATCCTCCTCATGTGCATGAATTATAAATGGATGAAACACTCATTCACAAACACCTAAGCTCCGTGACCTCTAGAAACTTCATTTTACTCAGCCAATTGTGAGATCTTCATTTTATTTTCATGCATGAAAATGTAATTGCATGCATGAGTTCGTGACATTCAGATGATTTTCATGCATTAAATTTGAGCATCAATTGTGGCTGGAAGCGAGATCCTGGAGGTGTGGTAGTGCTCCAGTTGTACTGCGGTGTCAGGTATTTCGGAGGTTGTAGAAGACGACCTGGATTCACCATGACCGTTGGATCAAATAAAATAAAATATGGCAATGACTATTAGATCACGGGATGAGAGATGTGATGTGTGACCGAGATCTCACGCGAGAATAGATGAATGACCGTGATTGAATTCGTGTTTTAAAAAAACTACCCCACATCGTAATAGAGAAGCGATGAGCCACAGTTTAAATATAAATCTACCTCAACCTATCACCAGATTACTCCTCCTCCCTCTAAAGTACCTCCTTGTATAGTGATCTCCTTGCAGCCACGCTCTGTGACCACCCTATACTCTACTGCTATCCCACCCTGCATGGTGGCACTGTCGCTGTTCTCCCATGCACCTCTATGGGTGGGCTCCTATGCATGGTTCTTCACCATTCTCTCCTAATACATCCCAGATGGCTTTGATGGCCTCCCTTGGGCGTGGTTGACCCTGTCCTGCATGTTCTTTATGTTGATGCTATCAACTGGCTGGTGGATAGGCCCATTTTTTTAAGCAATCCAATCAAATATTCTTCTAAGTGAAACATGCATGGCCACTTAGTAATACAAACATTCATGTACCCCTATCTTAAATTACAATCCCATACACCTATCCTTCTATTTTCTACTTCTACCACAACAAAAAAACAGTACATTAGAGGGGGTTATTTAGAGGGGGTTATTCACAACCCCATCTAAATTCATTTTCTGCAACATTAGAGGGGGTTCTGCACAACCCCCTCTAATCATCGAATTTAGAGGTGGTTCACAACCCCCTCTAAAATTTTAGCATTTTTTTAATATGTAGTTGGATTTTAGAGATGGTTATATTAAAACTATCACTACTTTAATAATTAGTAGAACTATATATTTATTTGCAGGAACTATATATATTCGGTTAGAGGCGCTAGACACACACACACACCCGCACACACACCCACACACACACACCCACGCACGCACACATGCACACACGCACGCCTGCACGCACAAACACATATCAGTTGGATTTTAGAGGTGTTATGTGTGTGTGTGTGTTATACGATTTTTTTTAAGAAAATAGTGGGGGTTCACAACCCCCTCTAATGTAAGACATTTGTGGGGGTTCAAACAACCTCTTGAACCCGCACTAATGTCTTACATTACAGGGGTTTCACAACCCCCTCTAATTTAAGAGATCAGAGGGGTTGTGAACCCCTACCATTTTCTTAAAAAAATTCATAATATATATATATATATATTATATATTGTATACATATATGAATATATTTATAAAATGTATAATATATTATATTCATATAAATATGTAATATATATATATATTTTAATTGTGTACGTATAAATATAAAATGTATATATATATATTTTCATAATATATTTGGGTAAAATATAAATATAACTAAATATATATATAATATATACGCGCATTCAAATAAATATGAATAATTACAAATAAATATATAAATACACATTTGTGTTTGTGTGTGATTGATATAAATCTATTTATAAATACATACATACATAATTTTATTTAAATATATGTAAGTATATAACTTATAGAGGTGTATAGAATATATATACATATATACATACATACATATACATATATTTATATTTATATAAATATGGATACATGGTATTTATTTAAATGTATTATGCAAATAATGTTTATCTTAATAAACTTATTAATATATATAAATACAATAATATATAAATTATGTGTAAATTTGTTAATATATATATGTTTATTAACATATATGATTATTTTAATAATCTTATTATATGTATTTAATTATATTTTTTAATAATTTTTATTTTAATATACTTATTAATATACATAAATAGAATAATATATAAATTATGTGTAAATTTGTTAATATATATATTTATTAATATATATGCACATTTTAAAAAACTTATTATATGCATTTGCATATATTATGAAAATAATTTATATTTTAATAAACTTATTAATATATATAAATAGCATAATATATGTACAATTCTAGCAAAGAGTGTCACAGGTTAGTGGTTTGGGTGAAGCGCTATATCCTGGAGAGTGTCTGTTCGAATCCCGACGGGATCAAATTTTTTTTCTCCCTTTGAATTGCGGAACAAGAGTAGACCGGTTCACAGGGGAGATCGGGGGACCGGGGGAGACCTAGACCAAGACACACCGGACACCACTATACAACGGAGGAGACAGAGACCGAGGGGGCACTGAGACACTGGATAGGGGGAGATGACCAGGGAGAGGGGGAGAGACACCAGAGACTCAGGGGAGGCGCGGGGGAGGCCTACCGAGGCGGGAGATAGACCATGCAGGGGAGGAGACACCAAAAAGTGGGGGAGACCGAGATGGGGAGACACCAGAGATGTGGAGGAGGAGACACCCCAAAAAACGGGGGAGACCGAGACAGGGAGACACCAGATATGTGGGGGAAGAGACACCAGAGACAAGGGGGGAGGCCAATCGAGGCGGGGGAGGACACCAGACACCAAACAGGGGGGGAGACGTAGGGACGAGAGACACCAGAGATGCAGGGGAGGAGACACCAGAGACAGGGCGGGAGACGTGGGGGGATCCCGATCGAGGCAGGAGGACACCAGACAACACCAAACAAGGGGGGACACTAGAGACAGACCGGGAGGGACATGAAAGAACAGATCTTTGAAAAATAAGTCATTAGGGGTGGTTATGTAAAACCACCCCTAATGTAATCAACAATTAGGGGCGGTTCAAACCGCCCCTAATTTCTCCATTAGCGGCGTTTGTAGTTATAACCGACTCAAATTTCAACCATGTGTGGTGACTTTTGGACAACATTAGAGGGGGTTAAAACCCCCTTTAATGTTGTTGCTGCTAAATGAATCACACATTTACCAGCTCTTGCTCAAATCACCTCTACTAACAGTAGGTGGGAACATTAGAAATGGTTCCTCATAACCGCCACTAATGTCTTTAGAAGGGGTTATAACCCATTCTAAAGTAAAAAATAACCCCTTCTACAGTGGTCATTTTTTTGTAGTGTACATTCTATTTTACATCAATCACACATCTTAATTCATTATGAATACCATTAAGCATGGATACTATCCTTGCATAGCCGTTCCTTTAAGTGATCAATTCTATTTGGAATTTTAATTCCAAAAACCTTCACTCATCTTCCTTAATCCAAATGTGGATGGAACTCTTCTTCAGCTCCTCATGAATTGAAACACAATGCATAGAAACGTTGTAGTGAACAATATTCTCTCCTTAACACATGTCTCATCGGATTCTGTTCACCAACTTTATCCAATTAGAAGCTATTGGATGGATCTTCCAAATTAATCATGTAATCAAGCATTTCATGGCCTTCTTCAAATGTTGTAACAAAGTGTAATTCATTGAAACATGTCTTGGAACTTAGGACCAGTTCAACAATCATGTGATTTACTATGGAGGATGATAAATCATGACATCCAATGTCACTTCATGCTGATTCTGCAAGTGACATAATCTTTGGAACAACTTTTCCTCTTCAATCATCATAATCACTTCATCACTACCTTGCCATGCATATATTGACAACAAATTCAACACTATGATCTACATTAATAATAATAATAAAATTTTATATACCAAATTTATCAAAACCTTTTACCTAGACTTTGAAATTTTCCTCAAAAGTGATAGTAACTCTATCATTTTTATTTTAAGAAATTAAATTTGGTGGTTCCCCAATAATCTAATTAGAGTATCCACTTTCCATATAGAATACATCCTTTTTGAGACGTCCAATTCATCTTTCCTAAAAAATTTGTTTATAGAAAATTTTGGCACCCATTCAACCATGGGTCTAATGGGATTAGTAAAGATATTTTTTGGTACCCATAAATATTTTAAATAAGTGTTAATAAAAATTTTATAAGATAAAAATTTAAATATAAATGATTTAGTGTGTCCTAAAGATTATGAAAATATAAATAGCATTCACTAGAATAATGCCCAAGAATTCTATATCTAAGACACATAACAACAAAGATAATACCTCTCAAAAATTTCATAAAGAAATTTATATACATCAAAGATGTTTTTCAATCATATCCAATAACATTCTTATTTATTTTCAACTTTTTTTCATAGATAAATTTTTTTCATAACTTTCCTTACCTTTTAAAAAAGTTGATAGATTTTACTTTAAAATTTAAATCTCATTTTTAATATTTTCATTCTCAATTTTAATGTAACACCCCAAGCTTCCACGGTACGTTTCCTTTCGAATAATGCAATGGTGTGCATTGTACGCAACTTCGAGATTTTAACACACCAGAACCAATCAAACTAGCCGTTATGAATAATAATACCTACTTTTTGAAATTTTATAAATTCTATCTCTCAAAATGGACTTCATTTTTGGATTTGGAATATCTAAATTATCCTAGGGTGAAATTTTGGTACTTTTCGGATAACTTTCATATTTTGATGAATAGTGAAAATTACTAAATTTTAATTAAAAACAACTTTTTTAATAAAAATAATTAATAGTGATAAATTATGAATTTGAGTGGTTTTAAAGTATATTTAGAATATATTTTTACCATGTAATAAAATGTGGGTCATTGAACATGATTTCACATTTAAACCAGACATAAACAAGTGCCAATCTTTTGATAGTTATTATCTCTTAAAAACACGCTTTTTGTTTTAACAACGAGAATTAATTTTAAATTAATTTCTGCCACTTCTGTGTTTTGAATTTGGAAAAATGGATTCCATATTTGGAATCAGGATTTTCAAATTGTGTAAATAGGTAACTTTTATTTTTATACATTTTGGATAATTACTTCGGTAAATATTTTATTTACCATGGTTAAAGGGTAAATCCGGTAAACAAGGGTTAAAAAATAATATTATAATAATAATAAATTACCCTAAAACGTGTCTTAACCCTATTGGTTTATACATGGTTGACCATGGGAATCTTTGGGTCGATTTTGGGACCCCATGGATCCACTTGTAAGTGATAATGACACTTTACTTTAATTAAGTTAAAATAAATACAAAAATGACACAAGCATATATCTTTTAGAAAAACAATTGTTACATAGGGTTATATATGTTTTATTTTAGACTATAAATATTAATTAGAAAGATACAAATATTTCCTACATAATGATATTTTATTTATAATTTTTATACATTAAATAAGTTAATTTATTTATGACACAATGGTGATGCAGTAATTACCATAATAGTGAAAAATTAGAATAATTTATATTATAAATACCCAAATAAATATAATTTGAAACTTTTATTGAATTAAAATAATTTTCTAGGATAACATGACATATTAGGATTTATTTAATTAACGTTTTTCGAATTAATAATTCTGTTATGTGTTTCAAAAAAATCAACTATTCAATAGTGTCAAAATTGACATAAAAGAGTTTTTAAAACAAATATTATATTATTAATTGATATTAAATTCTTAAAAATCTAAGGATCGGACAAGAGACTTATATAATGATAGGTATATCACTAAAGGACCATTTGGGGGTCTATTTGATGTATATAGTAAGTTTATTAACTATATAATATAAAAATACAAAGTGACATGGTAAATGTCAAACTAATTAACTAAGAGTTAAAACTAAAAGATAAGGTTAATATAGTGACCCAAACCTGTCTAAATTATATTGTCTGAATGGTTTTAGACCTATCCCCACCTTAACCTTTGAATAATCAACTTTGGAGCCATTATAACCGAATATTAATTTATTATAAGTTAATATTTCTAGCTTTTCCAAAGGTGCCCCTCACCCCTCTTATAAAAGGGCACTCCTCCTTCTCATTTCTTCACACCTTCAAAGCCTTTTTATTCGGACAAACCTGCCCAAATACTCTCTCAAATTCCATCAATACAACCTAGAGGCCTTATTTTGATCAGAAACCCAACCTAAGGAGCCCTTTTGATCAAATCAAAAGGAAGAACCCGAAGAAGAGGTAATGTTTTCACCACCCCTTTTCAAGTTCCTTTCTTCTTCCAATTCTTCTTTATTTGTTATTACCATTATAAAATAATAACTAAAGTATAATATATATACTATGATGTTATTATAAATATGGTACCACCATATTCAGTATTCTATCCATCCTTTGAATAACATGTCACCATACGTGCGTACGTACGGCTTACCGTCTCCACGTCGTGGTGTAATTGTTATTCAATATATTATTATTTGGATGGGTATAATAATGATGTGTAACTCATGTAAATAATAAATATAACATGATAATGATTCTTTATATATGATATAACATCCAATTATATATTATTTTAATATCAAAAGAATGATATTGTCGCTCGTGCGTACGTACGGACTACCGTCTCCACGAACACGATGAGATTCATTCTCCATCATATCCATTCAAGTATAATTATAATTTGATGATTTAAAAATAGTATCTAAGGACTTGATATCATTCTGGATATGAATAATATACATCCCATTAATAACAAATATGGCTAACATAACAAAGAATATAAAGTAAAATGAACCCGTTAACACCCGAAATGACGATAATTCTAAGATATTATTAAAAAATCAATGTTAAAAGATCATATATGATATCATATTAAAGTAAATGATTATTTTATAATTCAATAACAATTATTTCACCATTATACAGGATTTTAACCTACCGTTGACCAAGGAAAAAGTACAAAGTAAGGGGTTTCTTATCTCACTTTTAATTCCGTGAGAATTCCATTGTTCACCACTTATTTATTACATGTGGTGTGTGTACTACCCATGTTTGTATTCATTGTGTAATATACTTTAATTCATTTATATTTACATCATAATTGTATGATCCTTCTTTCATGGGTGTATGTTGTTTATGTTACCAAATCAATAAGGGAATTTGATATTTCAATTTCCACTCATTTGGCTTTACGCATATTTCATTGATTATATTACCCCAAGATTATGTGTGGAATCACTATTCATTTGATTATGTCATAATTTCCACTCCCCTTCCTGTGGATATAATTTTGATACGCATAATCACTACATTGATAATTCTCAAGTCATTGATATGAATTTGATAAGAGTAATTTTAACTCATTCACCATTTGTTGAGTTAAACATCCAATTCATTGGTGTTGTTTTTACAAGAATATGTGTGAATATCCGTTGATTGTTTTACACTGAATATCCAATAATATTTAGTGTATTTATATTTTCCACACATAATTATATCTTTGATTTATCCTTAACCTAAGGATACGTCCTTTATGATAGATTTCATCTCAATTTACATTCCATTGAGTCTTCTTTGTTGATATACACCAAATCACTTTTATGTGGTGTATGTAATGTACTTTGACATAGATATCATGAATCCCTTTATTCTCATGATATTACTATGTTTTGATTACCTCAATTATTTGTATTCAAGTGTCTCTCTTTTGGTTAGAATCTCTAACTAAAATACCATTTTTAAATGTTTTAAAGATTTACTCATCTAAATCTTTCTCATTAATGTCCATGTTTTAAAATTGGTTTTAAGGATTTATTTATATGGACATTAAAGTTTAGAAATTAAAACAACTTTTAAAAAGTTTCAAAGTGGTATGGGACACTTTGATTCAAAAATCTATTTTTAAATGACTTCTTGGCAAATAGTGTGACTTTTAAATGATTTCAAGAAAAAAGGGGTATATTTCTCTCAAATAGTTTTGATGATTATTTTCATCTATGTTAATATCCTTCATTATTTTTGATTGAGGTTAATATGATACAATAAAATATTCCATATTGTATCGAATGAGTTATGTTTGACTGTGGATGTGCTATTTTTTATACCATTCATGGTTTGTGGTTAAAGTATTGACATTTCGTATGCTAGTTTTAATAGGAATGTTTATGTTATGTTTAAACCTGTTCATATGAGGAATGCATTGGACTTAATAAGTGACGGGTGGAGCCCGATATATCGCCTCGATTCATTGGTAGGTCTCATGAGACAAACTAGTGTCTTGGCACAAGGCCTTGGCAAAATATTATTTGTAGTATTGGCACGAGGCCTTGACTATGTGGTTATGATAGTCTGGCATTATGTATTCCATCTTTATGAAAGTGGTTATTGATATTGCATGTGATTGTTCGACTAATAGAATATCCATGTGAGTAAGTAAATGGCATTATTTTATTTTATCTTTTCCATTTTATGCTGAAGTTCAAGTTTAAAAGGCTTTTGTTTTAGTTATAAACTGCCTTAAGTGTTTATGCTTATCTATGAAAGCTTCTGCTATAATGTTATCCTTACTGAGCATCTGAGCTCACCCATTTCAATGTTTTATTTTTCCCAGGATTATAAAGAAGTAATTTATGAATGACCTACAGGGATAGTATGAGGGGATATGAAGACAATATGGTTTTTTATGATGTAATGTAAAACTTTATGGATGTATCTAGTTATTCCAAGGCTACTAAACTAATCGGTCTTTCGAGACTTGATCTTTCTTGTGATCATGCCAATGTTATGTAATAATGCACCGACTCTGGGTAACTGGGGTCGGGGCATTACAGTTGGTATCAGAGGAAGTTTAGTACAAACCTTGGAAGCTAGATTTAGATAAACTCTGATTAGAGCACGTAGGCCTAAGATGAACTTTGAGGATTAGTATAGAAGAACTTCCTAGAATTTTGGTATTATAGAGATTTTGTGAGTTTTCCGAGCAATACATCCCTGTCTAGATACAAGCAGGTAGAGGCGGCTCTGGCACAAATGTACCTAGGGGTAAAACCCGAAAACACCGCTTTGAGCTAGACTCGAACGGGAACTGGTGCACGATAACGGGCCTTGCTGCACTCTTGGTTATGACACTCCCGGGGGATATTCTTAGGATAATTTACATTTTCTTTACAAACCGATTTAAGTAATATATATATAAGATGAGAGTAAATGACCTAGGTTAATCCTAATATGTTTCAAATTCAGAATATGGTGACATTTTAATCTCTAAATGATTTTACGACTACTGTTACTCACACAATGATTTCTGGTTTTAGTCAATGGCTGGATTCCAAGGAAGTAATAGTGACTTTGAGAATGATGTACAAGGTGGGAACGGTGGTGGCAATGAGCAAAAAAATGGAATGTTGATAGGCGTAAAAGATATCGTATTTATGCCAAATCAGTTTTCCAAAAATATGATCAAGAACATATATATTAACCAACTCCCAGACTAAACAAGGAGCAGAAAGGTGATGAATGATAAGAGCTCTAGAAATGGAGACCATGGAGAAAAGAACCCTCAATTTTCATCATGTAGGAAATGTGGAAGGAGACACCCAGGAATGTGTCTCAATGGGACAACGAAATGCTTTACGTGCGGCAAGGAAGGACATAAAGTGAAGAATTGCCGAAGAAAAATGAAGAGTACTATGTAAGAAGATAAAAATGGTCCCAAGAGTCCATTTACAGTCATTTTCCATAAATGTAGGGGTCCTAGCCATTACCCGAGTGAATGTACTATTCTATAGGATATTTTCTTGGTCAAAGAAGAAGCTATGTGGAAATAAATTGTTGGATAAATGTTTAAAAAGTATTATCACTCCTTATTGATGGGTTTACTTTGGAATAATTTTCTCTGGTATTTGTAACCCCACAGTTTGCCATGTGAGAATGATATTTGAGGAAGAATTGTCTCTTCTCTTGTGGATATAGGTATAAATAACCATTTGGTTTTATATGATCATTGGGGTTTGAGAAAATTATAAGTTATTATAATTTGGGATGAAAATGTAAGGTATGATATAACATTTGTGGTTAAATTAAGTTATTTTGAGGAATTTATCTCATTTTGGTAATATTATAAAATATAGTTTTTGAAAAAGGACAACATGTAGACCGTGTGACAACTCGTCGCGTCGGACAAAGCTGTGGGAATCGAACCCACAACCAAAGTGCGATTGGGATTTATCGCCTACCACTAGACTAAGTGAAGTCCCTAGTTAGTGTGACTATTTTCTTTAGTTAAATGATTTTATTGATCAATAATATGTTGATTTGGGTTCTTATGTCTTATCAAATGAATACCCTTAGTATAGGAAAATGATTTGGTGATTAAGTGATAAATGTTATTTTGGAAGATGTTCACTTTGTTGGGAACACTATATGTCCAAGGAAAATAGAATACTATGGGATGTCATTAGAGGAGTAATGGTGGATTTTTATCTATGTTTTTATTGTGGATCTATAGTGATTTGGGTTATTTATGGAAATGATTAACCTATAATAAAGAATATGTGATTAGGTTAATTACTTTTTAGTATGTGACTTTAAGAGTAGATGATGTCATTTGGAGATACAATTTAACATGGAAGACTACATTCTTAGAAGTTTTGGGTTTCAATATTAGTTTGGATTATATTGAAGGATTTTAAATAAAATTTATTGTTGAAGGGTATTTATTTAACTTTGGGGTATTGTTGGTTTAATTTTAGAAATTAAGATTAGTATTTTTTTTCTCTAATGGAATATAAATTTGGGGGATCATCAGATCTTATACTAACCATTTTGGTTTTGATTAATCTCTAAAGAAAAGTTAAATATATAGTTTATCCTACATGGATCATGTATTTCTATAGAAGTTTATTCTAGCTCTTTCATTGTGACCAACTCTTCTTGAATACTCATTGTTCAAAAAAAATAAGTTAGAGGTAAAAAGTTATTAAATAATGAAACTCTACTTAAAAATTAAGCATATCTCTTTATGTTCTTGGTCAATATCATAAATTAATTCCTCGTCCTTATGTAATGTAACTTAAAACAAAAAAAATGTTGTCCGTTTACTTTCCTACTAGGAGACTAATGGTCGTTTGTCCCAAAACAAGTTTGTGGTTTTCTTATTGTTAACTTTCTCCTGATCATGATTTCTATCCCTCTCCATCAGAACTTGACACTTATTTTATCATCCATATCCATGTTTTCCTACATGGAATCCGAGTATGGGTTATCTTGGATGACCTTTATACCTCTCTTTCTTTCTTTTATAGTGATAGTTTTATTGACTCTTTTTCCGATGTGGGACTTTCCATTATATTACCAAGCACAAATTTAAAAATTGCGAGGACGCAATTTATTGAAGGAGGGGAGAATGTAACACCCCAAGCTTCCACGGTACATTTCCTTTCGAATAATGAAATGGCGTGCATTGTACGCAACTTGGAGATTTTAACACACCATAACCAATCAAACTAGCCGTTATGAATAGTAATACCTACTTTTTGAAATTTTATAAATTCTATCTCTCAAAATGGACTTCATTTTTGGATTCGGAATATCGAAATTAGCCTAGGGTGAAATTTTGGTACTTTTCAGATAACTTTCATATTTTGATGAATAGTGAAAATTACTAAATTATAATTTTTTTTTAATAAAAATAATTAATAGTGATAAATTAGGAATTTGAGAGGTTTTAAAGTATATTTAGAATATATTTTTACCATGTAATACAATGTGGGTCATTGAACATAATTTCACATTTAAACCAGACATAAACAAGTGCCAATCTTTTGATAGTTATTATCTCTTAAAAACACGCTTTTTGTTTTAACAACGGGAATTAATTTTAAAATAATTTCTGCCACTTCTGTGTTTTGAATTTGGAAAAATGGATTCCATATTTGGAATAAGTATGTTCAAACTGTGTAAATAGGTAACATTTATTTTTAGACATTTTGGATAATTACTTCGGTAAATATTTTATTTACAATGGTTAAAGGGTAAATCCGGTAAACAAGGGTTATAAAATAATATTATAATAATACGAAATTACCCTAAAACGTGTCTTAACTCTATTGGTTGATACATGGTCGACCATGGGAATCTTTTGGTCGATTTTGGGACCCCATGGATCCACTTGTAAGTGATAATGACACTTTATTTTAATTAATTTAAAATAAATACAGAAATGACACAAGCATATATCTTTTAGCAAAACAATTGTTACATAGGGTTATATATGTTTGATTTTAGACTATAAATATTAATTAGAAATATAAAAAGATTTACTACATAATTATATTTTATTTATAATTTTTAGACATTAAATAAGTTAATTTATTTATGACAAAATGGTGATGCAGTAATTACCATAATAGTGAAAAATTAGAATAATTGATATTATAAATACCCAAATAAATATAATTTGATACTTTTATTGAATTACACTAATTTTCTAGGATAACATGACATATTAGGATTGATTTAATTAACTTTTTTTGAAGTAATAATTCTGTTATGTGTTTTACAAAAATCAAGTATTGAATAGTGTCAAAATTGACAAAAAAGATTTTTTAAAACAAATATTATATTATTAATTGATATTAAATTCCTAAAAATCTAAGGTTCGGAAAAGAGACTTATATCATGATAAGTATATCATTAATGGACCACTTGGGGGTCTCTTTGATGTATATAGTAAGTTTATTAACTATATAATATAAAAATACAAAGTGACATGGTAAATGTCAAACTAATTTACTAAGAGTTAAAACTAAAAGATAAGGTTAATATAGTGACCCAAACCTGTCTAAATTATATTGTATGAATGGTTTTCAACCTATAACCACCTTAAATTTTTAATAATCAACTTTTGAGCCATTAGAAACCGAATATTAATTTATTATAAATTAATATTTATAGCTTTTCCAAAGGTGCCCCTCACCCCTCTTATAAAAGGGCACTCCTCCTTCTCATTGCTTCACACCTTAAAAGCCTTTTGGTTCGGCCAACCCCTGACCCAATACTCTCTCAAATTCCCTCACTACAACCGAGAGGCCTTAGTTTGATCAGAAAGCCAACCTATGTAGCCCTTTTGATCAAATCAAAAGAAAGAACCCGAAGAAGAGGTAATGTTTTCACAACCCCTTTTCAAGTTCCTTTTTTCTTCCACTTCTTCTTTATTTGTTATTACCATTATAAAATAATAACTCCAGTATCATATATATACTGTGATGTTATTATAAATATGGTACAACCATATTAAATATTCTATCCATCCTTTGAATAACATGTCACCATACGTTCGTACGTACGGCTTACCGTCTCCACGTCGTGGTGTAATTGTTATTCAATATTTTATTATTTGGATGGGTATAATAATGACGTGTAACTCATGTAAATAATAAATATAACATGATAATTATTCTTTATATATGATATAAAATCCAATTATATATTATTTTAATATCAAAATAATGATATTGTCGCTCATGCGTACGTACGGACTACCGTCTCCACGAACGCGAAGAGATTCATTCTCCATCATATCCATTCAAGTATAATTATAATTTTATGATTTAAAAATAGTATCTAAGGACTTGATATCATTATGGATATGAATAATATACATCCCATTAATAACGAATATGGCTCACATAACAAGGAATATAAAGTAAAATGAACCCATTAACACCCGAAATGACGATAATTCTAAGATATTATTAACAAATCAATGTGAAAAGATCATATATTATATTATATTAAAGTAACTTATTATTGTATAATTCAATAACAATTATTTCACCATTATACTGGAGGTTAACCTACCGTCGACCAAGGAAAAAGTACAAAGTAAGGGGTTTCTTATCTCACTTTTAATTCCGTGAGAATTCCATTGTTCACCACTTATTTATTACATGTGGTGTGTGTACTACCCATGTTTGTATTCATTGTGTAATATAATTTAATTCATTTATATTTAAATCATCATTGTATGATCCTTATTTCATGGTTGTATGTTTTGTATGTTACCAAATCAATAAGGTAATTGGAGATTTCAATTTCCACTCATTTGGCTTTACACATATTTCATTGATTATATTACCCCAAGATTATGTGTGGAATCACTATTCATTTGATTATGTCATAATTTCCACTACCCTTCCTGTGGATATACTTTTGATACACATAATCACTCCATTGATAATTCTCAAGTCATTGATATGAATTTGATAAGAGTAATTTTAACTCATTCACCATTTGTTGAGTTAAACATCCAATTCGTTGGTGTTGTTTTTACAAGAATATGTGTGAATATCTGTTGATTGTTTTACACTGAATATCCAATAATACTTAGTGTATTTATATTTTTCACACATAATTATGTCGTTGATTTATCCTTAACCTAAGGATACGACCTTTATGATAGATTTCATCTCAATTTACATTCCATTGTGACTTCTTTGTTGATATACACCAAATCACTTTTATGTGGTGTATATAATGTACGTTGACATAGATATCATGAATCCCTTTATTCTCATGATATTACAATGTTTTTATTACCTCAATTATTTGTATTCAAGTGTCTATCTTTTGGTTAGAATCTCTAACTAAAATACCATTTTTATATATTTTAAAGATTTATTCATCTAAATCTTTCTCATTAATGTCCATGTTTTAAAAATGGTTTTAAGGATTTATTTATATGGACATTAAAGTTTAGAAATTAAAACTCCTTTTAAAAAGGTTCAAAGTGTTTTGGGATACATTGATTCAAAAATCTATTTTTAAATGACTTCTTGACAAATAGTGTGACTTTTAAATGATTTCAAGAAAAAGGGGGATATTTCTCTCAAATAGTTTTGATGATTATTTTCATCTATGTCAATATCCTTCATTATTCTCAATTTAGGTTAATATGATACAATACAATCTTCCATATTGTATCGAATGAGTTATGTTTGACTGTGGATGTGCTATTTTTTATACCATTCATGGTTTGTGGTTAAAGTATTGACATTTCGTTTGCTAGTTTTAATACGAATGTTTATGTTATGTTTAAACCTGTTCATATGAGGAATACATTGGACTTAATAAGTGACGGGTGGAGCCCTCTATAGCTCCTAGATGCATCGGTAGCTCTCATGAGACAAACTTGTGTCTTGGCACAAGGCCTCGACAAAATCTTATTTGTAGTCTTGGCACGAGGCCTTGACTATGTGGTTATGATAGTCTGGCATTATGCATTTCATCATTATGAAAGTGGTTATTGATATTGCATGGGATTGTTCGACTAGTAGAATATCCATGTGAGTAAGTAAATGGAATTATTTTATTTTATCTTTTCCATTTTATGCTGAAGTTCAAGTTTAAAAGGCTTTTGTTTTAGTTATAAACTGCCTTAAGTGTTTATGCTTATCTATGAAAGCTTCTGCTATAATGTTATCCTTACTGAGCATCTGAGCTCACCCCTTTCAATGTTTTATTTTTCCCAGGATTATGAAGAAGTAGTTCATGAATGACCTGCAGGGATAGTATGAGGGGATATGAAGACAAGATGTTTTTTATGATGTAATGTAAAACTTTATGGATGTATCTAGTTATTCCAAGGCTACTAAACTAATCGGTCTTTCGAGAATTGATCTTTCTTGTGATCATGCCAATGTTATGTAATAATGCACCGAATCTGGGTAACTGGGGTCGGGGCGTTACAGTTAATGATCACCAAATCATCAAAAAAAAGCATCATTCATGTCAAAAGAAGTATTCTTCAGTCTATCATTCTCTTAAGTAAGAGTATTTTTTTTCATTAACAGGATTTTTATTAATTCCTTTGAGTTCCTTGTACAACTTAGAAATTATAATGATAACATTTTTCAATTTTTAAATCCTAATTTTTTTCACCAACACTCAGTTTATAAAAAATATATTCAGTATTAGAGTCACAGTTAGATTCATAACTGGAATCACTAACCTCATTCATTGTTTCTTTGAAACATAATTTATCTGATTCTTTCTCGATTTTTGATTCTTAACAATAATCCAAATTTTAGGCACAAATCCAAATTGTATTCACGTTCAAACCCTTTTGGTTCAGACAATACCTACCCAAATCCTTTCCCAAAATCCATCATCCCATCCTATAATACTTATTTTTGGTAGAAAACCAACATAAGAAAGTTTTTTATGAAAACCGATGGAGGATACCCAAATAAGTGGTAACATTATTCAATGATCATTTTTAATTTATTTCTTCCTCCACCTATTTAAATTATTAATAAAATATTATTATGTGAAAAAATAAGTATATTAAATATATTGATATGTTTTTATGTTAAAGTAATGACCTTTAAATTTCTCCACTTTCATCAAATGGGTTATGAAATCATCATTTGTGTGTATGGAAGACCACCACATCATGAACTGATTCCATTCGTTTTTCCATCACCAACTATCATGGTTGGTTATGATAAAGGATATAAGGTATATATATGATACTAATAACAAAATTATACCCCTGGATTTATTATATTATATATAAATTTTTTTACTTTCCATTCCATAAGGGATACGATAACGTCACTCATGTGTATGAGGACTTCTGCTCTGCAAAGTGATGTGATTCGTTTTTCACAAATGATTTAGATTGAAATAATAAGGATAATTTTATTTACTATATGTGAGATAAATGAAACAATTATGATATTAATTACATATTTATATTTCTGAATAGATAATAGATAATTTTTTTCTTACATTTTCACTCATTGAAAAATGATAATGTCGTTCATGTACATGGGGAATATCTCTTTCACAAAGAGAAATGACTCTCTATTTTCATCACTTCACCACATGGATGCTTGGTTTCTCACAAAGTATCCATATTAATTATCCTTTAAAAAAAATTATAGGTAGACTCTACACCACCTCTCCAAACCTAAGATGATTTTTGAGATGGTTCACATGGAAAAGACTTATATTGAAGTATGGAATACTGTCAAAAATAGTAGCAAGGAATGAAGGAGTCGAGAAGATGAGTTAGCTACTGAATCAGTTACAACAATCTTTTATAAGTTGTGATTAACAAGTATAGAATAGTTTCAAAGTGTTAAAATTGATATTTGATGTTAGAGAATCCATATCCATATAATTGAGCATGTTGGATACTGAAATCAGTGAGAAAATACACCTATATGATGATTTATAAAGGCTAACATTGGTTCTAAAAATTTTGAGGTAGTGGAGTTTATAAAAATAAAAAAGATTTAGTCTTTACATGATACAAAGTACCTTGGACTCTAAAATTATTTAACCTGTTTTAAAATGTTTTTAAGTGTTTGAAAAGTACTTGAGATGATATAAATCCTTTCTATGTTTATTTGAATAATTCCATAAGCATAGAATTTAGAAAAGTCCTTGGACTACATAGGAGTCATCTAGTGTAGTGTATGATTCATTTGAGGCTTTACACAAGCATCAAATCGGTTTGTGTATGAATAATTTTTAACTATGTGTATAATTCATATCAATTTTCAAATGATTCATTCTCCACAGTACTGATCATCAAGAAAAGGAATGATCTAGGTATGAGTCATTCCTATCAGTTTATGAGTCATTACTGCCTATGTATGAGCTATATTAAGATGAATACAAGTCATTTGACCTGTGTAAGTGTCATTTGAAGCTATTTATGTGTCATCAGACAAGGATTATGATTCATCTATAGACTATGCATGAGTCATGAATTAGAGAATTTTTATAATTCTACATGATGAAAATATAAGTTTATAGATTTAAAATATCACCACTATAAATTTGGGTTTATCCAGTGCTAGAATTTATCATTAATATATAAAATTAATGATAAAGGAAACCTTTATTAGTTCTAGAAAAATCAATAATAAAGGGGGGACTTTATGAGTGAGTGATGAAAAAATCACCGATAAATATGGATCTTTATTAGCACTAAAAAAAGGTCTAATGAAGGGGGCCCTTTATCAATGCTAATAAAAAAGCATTGATAAAGTGGGACCCTTTTTTCAATGATTTTTTTTCTATCACTCATAAAGTGTATGTTTCATAAAAAAATCACATGTCATTAAAAATAATATATTAATATATAAATCTATTTATATGGATATAAATGCAATATATTTTATTAAAAATGATTTATATAAGGGTAAATACACATTTACACTTAGTGTATATGATATTTTGTTAAAAATGGATTATAAAATAATTTTAAAAAATAATAATTAATAATTTTATAATTATTATAAATTAATAGTAATTTAATAATAATTGTATGATATAAAAATTCAATAAACTAATGAAGGATATATGATAAGTTTAAAACATGACTTGAACTTTAAACGATCATAAATTTTGTTCCTGGTTCCGTTTGGGCTATACCACATATAAAATCAAATCTTGTGAAGAGATATATTCCTTGATGATAGGGGATACCCCCTTAACTATTTTTGAGGTAAAAAAGTCTATGAAGGCCTAAAAAGATGAGTTTTTAGTTGGGATACACTAATTTTTAAATATTCAATATTATTTAATCTTCATTTAAGAGAGTTTGTTTTCCATTTTTCAATGGAGAATGAATTTTTTCTTAGGTATTACATTCGTATATATATTATGACTTTCAAATTTTATCATTTGTCATAATGTAGTTTCATTTATAATTAAATATATGCATATTTTCTTATATTTACTTATAAAGAAATCAATTGTATAAATACATATTTAAATATATTTAGATAATTTTTTTAAAATATATAAACTAAATGGGAATAAATATTTATTATTAATTTTAGTTAATGTAAAAAATGATCCATTTTATTTACCTTGTAAAAATTCATTAATATGTATATATATAACTATAAAAATAATGTTTATATATTAACTTTTGTGTGTCAATACACAAATATGTATTTATATTCCTATTCTAATATATGCAAATAAATACATATATATGTAATTATTTGTACATGTATGTGAGAAATATAAATGGGTACGCGTGTGTGTAAATATGTATGTATGTGTATGTGTATCAATATTGTGTATATACATCATATATAAATATATTTTTATAGATAGATCATTATCATTAAATCTTGTATATAAATTTATTTACAATAAATTTTTATAAATAAATTTTAAAAAATTTATATCTAAATACACAATTACATGTAAATATGTATAAATATATATGTAAATATATATACAGTATTTCATGTATAAAATTTATATTTCAATATATAGATATATTTTAAAAATTCATTTAAAAATAACGATATAAATCATATGAAATTAATTATTTTTCATTTTATTTAAAACAACTACTAACAATTTTTTATAAATTATAAAAATATATGAATATATATATATATACTTATTCAAATGTATATATATTGTTTATTTATATGTGTGAGTGTGTATTAGTGGACATTTATATATTTATATTTATATGCTAATATATATAAATGAATAATAGTATATAAAATATTTAAATCAATACAAGTGGGTGTATATATATCACACACTTCTAAATATACATGAATAAATATGAATATAGTATAATATAAAACAAAACATGATTGATAGAGTTGTAAAGGGTATTGAAATGCTGAAGGGAGGTCATAAGATCAAGTCCCACTACGAGTAGGTATTTGTGGGAGACATTCAAGCACTAAGGAGGGGTGGGGGAGTGTTTGTGAGTGCTGATAAGGGGGTTGGGGGTGTGTGATGGTGGACTGGGGAGTGAAAAGTGCCGAGAAAGGGGGCTGTGAGTGTTGAGAGGGGGGGGGGGGTGTTGGGGTGAATAATTTTTTTTTCTTTTCAAATTTTTTATCAGTGCTATAAAAATCCCCGATAAAGGGTGCCTTTATGACTGCTATTTTTATCACTATTAAAGAAATACTTTATTAGTGCTAAAGATCACTCATAAAGGCACCATTTTGGAGGGCTAAAAAATCACTGATAAAGTGTGCCTTTATCATCATTTGTTTATCACTGATGAAGAAATCCTTTATCATCACTTTTTTGTAGAACTAATAAAGGTCACATTTTAACATTTATCACATTATAAACACCTTTTATGTGATAAAACCCCCTTTTTAGCACTGTTAAAGTCCAGATCTTCTATAGTATCTAAAGAAGAAAAGAATTTTTGATGATTCCAAATTTGTTCTTACATGTACTTAACATCATGAAGCTTAGTTAATCCATGATTCAATTTTGAGTTTGATGAATATCAAGAGGAAAAAAATCTTGAAAAAGGATTGGAGATTGATGAATTTTAATTATAATTCAAATCAAGTTGAGTTGATTCTTGCTATGTTTATAAGTGTATTAAATCATTTTGATCTGAGCTATTTTGATTGAGAAAAAATCACTAAGTTTTTTAGAATAATATTGAGGTAGGATGAACTTAATGGAATCTATTTTATCCTAAAATTAAGAACATCCATATTTCATTGAATCTAGAAATAAAAAATCAAATAATTAGATGTAATATTTATAATTTAGTGGAATTAAATATCACCAAAATATTTTCAATTCATGATATGTTTTATGAGATAGAAAATGGTCGAGTTATTATTGTTGTGTAAATATTTAAGATAGTACATTTATATATTCTAGAGAATATCTCACACTAAAATAGTGTTTGAGAGAGATCCATACCATGATATATAGCTTTGGAGAAGATTTTAAAGTGAATATACTATGAGTTAATTTTGTGGAAGATAAAGATAAACTTATTTGAGATGAATGAGAATATTTTTTTGGAAAAGTTTCAAAAAATGGGCCATAAAGATAAGGTAATTTTTATCAATTGAGTTTTAAAATCATGAAATGAAATTTCATATGGGATATTTTTGAGAAGTTAATTAAATATCATTAGAACCAAAGATTTATAGTGCTTTCAACTAGTTGCTTAAAAGTATTATGAGAATTCCATTTATGGATATTGAAAATGAAATGAGGAATTTAATGCATCCAAATGAAAAGTTGATTATATCAAGGGAGAATAATGAAAAAATTAGTCATTACTACTTTAGTGTAGCTTTGTGTGAATTATTTGAGAGAACCAAGAACCTCTTGAGAAAGAAGAAGAAGGAGAAGAAACTACATATTTTAGTAATAAAGACATGAGTATACTGAGCTTATGATGGTATTCAAAGAAGACGACAAAGTGAATATGAGGAAGTGATGTAAGGTAGATGATCAGGAGACCTATTGAGTATGTAGTGTATGATGATTTCCATGTAGGATTGATTTGAGAGTTGTCTACATTTAGTTTCAAGAAGAACCCAAATGCTATGCAATGAAATAGGGGTCAATTTTCATAAGAAATTATTGATGATATTTAGGAAGTTGAAGTCACTTTTTGTTCAAAGAATAAGATCAATATTTGTGGGTTTACTAACAAACCTATTCAGTATTTGTGATTTGTTTCAATCCGAGGTGGAAAACTGTGAAGTCCACTTGGTGAGATTCTAGTTTGATGAAAATATGTGAGATTAATCTCATAGTTTTCTTGTATAATATAGTGGGAAATCACCCATGTAGTATGATTACATCACCTATATATTATGGTGAAAATAGTTTTAGGATAGTCCTTGATAAATCCACTTTTATTTGATACTAATATTAATAGTCGAAAATCCATGTCTTAATAGGATTTGAACATGGAAAGGAGTAGGTTTCCCATTTTGGAGTTGGACCATGTAAAAATACTGTGTTCTTTACTTTTCTTCTTTACATTATTTTATGCGTTTTATGTGGGTTGGGAAAACATAAGGAGATCTAGTTGAGTCTAAACTGACCTTAGGGGATCAAAAGACCAAAGGGGGTTTATGTGTTATGATATTACTAAGAATTTGGTAAAAGTTTGACAACACCAAATTCAACCAACTCTCAAGGTATCTTCATAGATATACTAGGAATTGTATATAATAATCCCCCATGGGAAAAAATTCTACAAAATACATAACACAAAACACTAGGCCCAACAACCAAGGGTCCCATAACTTCAATTAATATCTTTTATAATGATCAAAACAGGCCTTTAAAAACAATTTGGAATGATAATTCATAATAAAACATCCTTTTAACATATCAAGGAACAACACTTTAAAAATAATGTTTTACCCTTTAAAACCAAATAATTACTTCCTTAGAAGTTCCTTGAAAACAAAACACCTATTTAATTTAAAACTAAACCTTAAAACATGGAATGTTTCCCTTAAGAATAAAAACATATCTAAAACCCTTCATTTATCATCAATACCATTTGAAAATAACCTCATAGGAATTTTTAGAAACACTTAGAAAACATCACATTTTAATTCAAAAGATTACCAAAATTCCATAGAAAATTCTTTTATGTTAAGTATAAAAAACCATGAAAACATTTTATGAACTCATCATGGGTATCCGATATAGGTATAATTTATTAAATAAAGCGATTAAAAAGGTTCAAACATTTTATGACTTGTTAAATAAAAAAATTACATAAAAATACCTCCTTTTTCAAGTGAAAACTACTCAGTTTTCATTGATAAATCCAAACCATGAAATAATAAACCCTCTACAAACCCTAAACAACCAACGGTGTAAGGTTAAATCAACCTAGAACCTAAACCAGACCCACATAATGATTAAGGTTCATGGGGGAATTGAAAACATTTGGGAAATGGAAGAAGAGGGAATATGATAATAAGTGTAAAAAAATAATATTTTGTGATTTTTTTTTTCAAAAGAATTTAATCTTTTTGATTTTTTTCATTTCACATAACACTAAGTTTAGCTTGCATTACACCACCCCATAGCTTAAAAGAAACATGTCATATTATTAAAATGTTATTATATGATACTCACCACTGATCCATTTGAATGTAGGGTATGAATATTGTTATCTAAATTATGAAAATATATATTTTCCAATTGTATATAAAATTAATTCTTTTGTGACCAATTAATTAAAAATTAAAATAAAAAACTATTTAAAAATAAATGAAATCATTCTTTGAAAAAAAAAATTTATGAAAAAAACATGTTTTACCTAAAAAAATTAATCAATTTTTTTTGAATGATTTTAATTGTATTTATAATGTCTATATTCAATAATATTTTAAAAATTCATATTATGTGTTTTTTAGACAATACAAAATAATAAATCCAATTTTACACTTAAAATGTGCATTTTTCTAAGAAGTAGTTTTAAACACTTTTTTGCACTTATTTTAAAACTAAAATTTGATTTTTTTTGAAAATTTAGTTGAAAATTAAATTTTATTATTTAAATCATAATTTCAAAATTATTTTAGGGTAAATTTTATAAAATTTTATGAAACGATTATTTTTTTGATGAATAGTGAAAATATAGAATTTTAATTGAAGAATAAATTTTCATTTAAGTTATTTAAAAAGTTAAATTATATTTTAATATTTTTAAATTAAAACTGGTTCAATTATATATCTATTAATCTAATTTTGGTAATTGTAATCATTTTCATATTGAATTTTTATATAAAAACATTGCAAACTTTTAGCAATTTTCTTTTTGAAAAATATACTTTCTCATCACGTTTGTAGGGTTAATTTTAAATTAAATTTTACAAATTATGTGAAAGGAATTTATCAAAATGATTACTATATTTTGAATAATAATAATTTATATTATATAATAATTTCAAATTAATTTTTTAATCAAAATTAAGAGTGAAAACAGTAAAAATTAATTTATGTGATTATGATAAAAATGGTTTTATTAGGGGTTAAAATAAAATATAATTGTTAAAATGATCTAAAAACTTGTCCAAAACCTATTTTATGGCCTTATTTTTATCCTATAATGTATAATTATTGATACTAATCTATTTTGGATCGTTTTCTTCATTAGAAAAGTTTGGGTAAACCTTTTTATTTTCAAACAATTACAAGTGTTTTTCTCACCTCACTTATAAAAGGCCACCACCTGTCCTCTCTTATTTACACCTTAAAATAATTTTGGTTTAGCCTATACCTGACCAAATATCTTCCAAAAATCCCTCGTACCATAATATATTCTTTATTTTGGGAATAAATCCATCCATAGGAATTATTTTTGTGCAAACTGAAGGAGTATACCCAAAGAAGAGGTAACGTTCTTCAATGAGCGTGTTTATTTTATTTCTTCCTACACCTATTTAAATTCTTGTTAAAAAATTATTATATAATAAAAAAATTATATTGCATATAATTATATGTTTTTATTTTAAATTAATGAACTACAACCATCTCCTCTTTCATCAAATATGTTATAAAGTCATCATTCGTGTGTATGATAGACTTCGATATCATGAACCGATGTCATTCATTTTTCCATTACGACCTCTCATGGTTGGGCATGATGATGGATGTAAAGTATATATATGATAATTATTACATAATTGTACGTATGGAGTAATTATATTATATATAACTTTTTTTACTTTCCATTCAACAGGAGAACTGATAACGTTGCTTGTTTGTATGGTGGACTCCCACACCGCGAAGTGATGAGATTCATTTTTCACAAATTATTTTCATTGAAGATAATAATTTTAGGTCAGAATATACAAAGTAACACAAGAGGGGTGGTGATGAATTGTGTCTTTTAAACAATCTTCCACAATTCTGGCTTTTCGACACCCACTATGATTTAAGAAGATATGTAGTGTTTTCTTCTGTATGAAAAGAATATGCAACAGATAAATAGAAATAAAGAATTTTTTTTATAGTGGATCGGGCCACAAATAACCCCTAATCCACTCTAACAATCACTCTCTCTATGATCTTGGTAAATTTCACTAGAATGATCCTCTTATCACAAGACAATGAATTCAAAACCGAGTGTAAGCAGTTGAACCATTTAAAATAAGACTAATAAAAATGCCTTCTAGTTATATAACAGAGAACCTATTATCCACATATTAGATCAAGAATATGACACTCCACCACAGCTGAGTACAAGCAGTTGAAACTCCAATAAATCAAAAGATTTTGATTTGTTGATTCGGGTAGTTCTTTACAGTTGTAGCAGCAGAAACCTAAAGATGATGGATCTTCTTCTCCAGAAAATAATATATTCAAGAATGAAATATTATAATTAGATACTTGTTGAAAAATTATTTTCAGTAAGGTAGAAACTTAAACAATATTAGTAATCTTACATCAGTAAAAGATTGAACATGTATATATCCAAAGTGAAACTTTTTCAAAGTCAATTGTTCATTATAACCGCCCTTGTAAAAGATAATTTCAGTAATACTGTCACATATGTGAATTTATTATTAGAAAAATATTTTTGAAGAGATAATTTTAAGGAATATATAGAACAAATAGCTTGACTAAAAATTCCATATCCGAAAGAATAGTCTATTATTCATGGAAATTCAAATTCAAATTGACCAGGGGAGAAGTAACTTCCCTTAGGAACATGAGTGATTTTATCCAATGAAAATGGTTCTTTGAAAAAATCATAATTATTCTTTAATTGGTATTTAATTTTGACTCAAGCATTGCAGAAATCTAATATTGATAATGCAGCTTAAATAATTCTCTATTGTAAACAAAACATAGGGTTGAACTGCGTAGTATAGGGTTCCTTCGTATAGGGTAGAGTTACTTCACGTAGCATATGGTTCCTACCAATGTATGGTTAATTAACCATACTTTAAAATTTATATAATATAGGTAAAAAAATTACTGTTGGGATGATAATCCATACATTCACATTTTTAGCATAATATCCCAAATGTAGCATTGATTAACTATACATTAAAAATTTTCAAACTTAGGGTATGATCATTATTTCCAGACTCTAACATTAGGTTTCTAATCCATATGTTTGAAGATTCTCCAAATGTAAGGATTCCAATTCAAACACAAACTATTTAGCATAGTGTAAGGTTGATACCATATGAAAGAGTTTCACTTTTCAGTGTAACACAATGATGATGGACTATACATTCATATACCGAATCTATGGTTTGAAATCAATATATAGAGTAATTCCTATAATGTTAAATTTTTTTAACCCGAATATAAATTACTGAAAACTCACTCAAGAAAACATCAATAAAAATAAACAAGGGTATTTGTGAGCATTAAAATCATCATAAATTATAGAGTATTATTTCTATAATTGATTCCCAAAAATCTCTTCCTTTTTGATGATCACAAAACCCATAACATAATCCATTACAAAATTTAAAGAAAATATTGGATTTTTAAACATACAAAAGTAGATATAGAGAATATTTTGATATTTTGATATCACATTATTATTTTGATAAAGAAAAATAGATACTTTTAAATTGAATATTTTCTATAATGAAATGTTGTGATTTGAAAATATTCTCCCCCATAGATATTCTCCCCTTCATTAAAAATTCTCCAACTTTTTTTAATATCAAAAAGTTGTTTTGAAATAATAAATGATATAAACCATTGTTAATGTAGCAATGAACTATAAGTGAATAGTTATAAAAATTGATAAGAGAAATAAATTCAGGATTGGCAGTTAAATGTTAGACTTAAATAAAAGAAAATAAACCTAAATATAAAAAAACAAATTGAAATTAATAAAAATTAAAATGTTTTAAATTTAGAGTACAATCCACAACCAATGAAAGCTTTTTCTTCAAAATGAAGGGATATGTTGAGAATATCTAGAGTATGAAGGTGTATCAAGATGAGTAATGTCTTGGATAGAACCATTATTATCAACGAGCTTCATCGGAAAGCTGTAGAAGTGGTTGTTAAAGACTTCTGGAAACTATTTAAGAAGAATCTTTGAATCTTGACCATCTTTTAGACTCTCAACCAAATTAACCTTTATAAAATCATTAAAAGATTCCTATGACTAAACGAATGAAGTCAATTTATCCTTAACTTGATTAAGTACTAATCCTAACCATGCTTCATTTGAAGTAAGTTGACTTACCAAATGCCTTTAATTATTTAACAGAACTCTTAAAGGAGTATTTTCACACTAAAGAGTGTACAAAATATTATTGAAATCACCCAAAACTAAAGTAATTGATTAAAATATTATGATCAGATATGGGGGTATCTATTTAGAGGAGTTTTATTCTCAATTTCTTTCCTTGAGATATTAAAACTACCTCCCTATCATCAACTTAATGTCATAAAAACCTGAATTTTTTACAGATCTATCTCTCAATAAATTGAAATCTATAGACATTTTGATGGTAAACTCTTGAAGGTATCTAATAGAAATAATACTATCTTTGAATTGTCTTAGATAGAGCTTCAGAGCCTCAAAATTTGATCTAAGCACTGTTGTAATTTTGAACTCTTTAAACTTCTTTTTCTTAGCTTCCAACTATTGTTTAAGAAACAAGTTCTGAGCCTCCAATAGATTTAACTTTATAACTAAGAATTTAGTAGGATAATCATAAGATTTAATAGATTGAGTGATAGGGGAAGCAATATCTTCTTTGTTATGAAATAAAATCAAGGAAAAACATGGTTCTTCATTATCAACTAATATATCTCTTAAGGTATATCCTCTAGCTACATCAGAATTAATAATAATAAGAGGTTGAGTTTCAAGATCAGGGACATATTCCCTTTGATGTTCTTAAATATTAGCCTCTTGATCAACATGATCAACTATTGGATACTCATACCCAACTACTCCTGGTGCTTTATCCACAATCTCTGGAATGTCAACTATAATTCTTCTTCACTAAAAAAAATTTCATTCTAGCCTATATTTGGCCTCTTCATCAAGTCTTTATATATAAAATATTTGACTAAAGGAATCATCCATTTCTCCCCCTGAGTAGCTGTTAATAACCTCTGTTATTGTTCCACACCAACTATAAAAATACTGTTGTAATAATTTATCAAAAAAATCCCAACTTATTAAGAATACTAGAAATTAAAATGTTGCTTTGAATACATGTTTTTATAGAAAACAAGTTGATTTTTTTTTATTCACAGAAAAAAGGAAATAATCCTTCCACAGGGATAATATCCCATCTTTGAATTCTTGTGAGAGTATGGGTTTAGATACATTACCATAAACCAATAGAAATTAAACTTCATGTGATTCAAAAACCAAAACATGACATACATGTCAGGATATAGGACATTCTCTAGATCAGTAATCCTTAGAAAAATCCCAGATTGAATTAATTTCATCATTACTCAGCATTCATGAGTAAGTTTTTTCTTCATTACTCTATTATTAGTTCACGTTCCAAATTATGAAAACATAATGTCCTCTAAAAAATATTTTCCATTGGTTATATTCGTTAAATCAAAATAAAACTCCCCCTCATGGGGACAACGTAACAAATCAGCCATTTCAATAAAAGAAATAGAAAATTAAGAATTATCAATCTTAGAGAAAATAGTATCTTCATCGAATCCAAGATATAAAGAATAATTTCTAAAAAATAACTTTACGTCAATGTTATAAAATATAGATGTGTTATCTTCTCCAAAATCATAATCTAGTCCTTGAAATAGTATTTATTCCTTGAGATAAAGATTTGTAGAATCTAAATAATTGTAATCTATTTCCTTTCCTTAGAGAACATTTTGATCTTTCCTTGACAGAAAAGTAGTAGCATCCAACTCAGTATATTTAGATTTTCAAGAGGTTTCTATATATAAAGGTTTTAATATTTAAGTTATTGAAGGTTTAGGGTTTCAACAAATGGAAATAAAGAGAGAGAGAGAGATACTCTATAAACTGAAGGGATTTGTATGAGATGAGAAAGAGGGTGGGAGAAGTAAAATGGTTTTCTCATGCTGATTGAGAATGTACTCATTACTTTTTAATTTTGAAAAGAAAAATAAAATAAAATTATTTTAAAATATAACTAACACACAACTATATAAAATAAAGAATGATAAATGTTTATATACAGCAAATACAGAACTTAAAATATTAATAGAGAGATTAAAATAAAATAAATAAATAAATCATTTATTTAAAAATTAAATAATCTTTACTACCCCTTAATAAAATCAAAACTTGTACTAGGAAGTGATTTTGTGAAAATATCGTATAATTTATATTTGGTGTTAAAAAATTCTAATGATATATCCTTTTTAAGGAATTATCTCTTAGAAAATAATTCCTTATATCAATTTTCTTAGTCCTAGAATGAATTATAGGATTTTTTGAAATATTTTTATCACTTTTATTATCACATAAAATAGTTATACTATTAAAATTTAGTCCAAAGTCTAGTAGGTTATTTTGTATCCACAATACTTATGCACAACTACAACCAGTAGACACATATTCTGCCTTAGTGTTTGATAGGGAAGCTGAGTGTTGTTTCATACTAGACCAAGATACTAATGATTTTCCTAAAAATCGACATGTTCCTAAGGTAATTTTTCTATCCAATATACAACCTCTAAAATACGAATATTAATATGAAATTAAATTAAAATCAAATTTTTTGGGTTAATGAAGTGATTGAAAAATATTTCCTTTTAAATGTCTAAAAATTATTTTACAATATTAAGATGGGTCTCTTTTTGACTTGATTGAAATAAAGAAAAAATACATACCTAAAACATAATTTCTGGTCTACTAGTAGTAAGATAGAACAAAATTCCGATCATACCTTTATATAACTTTTTGTCTACTGATTTTCCAGCTTCATCCAAACCATGTTTTCTATTGGTACACATGGGAGTTGTATCTGTCTCTCCGTTTTCAAGTCCAAATTTTTTTAGTAAATCAATAATATATTTACTTTGATTTAAAACATTTCTATAATCTTTTTGGAAGGTTTGAAATCTTAAAATGAAATTTAGTTCTCCCATAATATCCACTTAGAATTATTTTTTATTTAATTTTGAAAAATTATTACAAACCATTTTATTAGTTGAACCAAAGATAACATCATCAACATAAATTTGAACTAATAAAATATTAGAACAAACATTTTTATTTAAAAGTGGCTGATCTTCCAATACAATAGTAAATCCATTTTTAAAAGAAAAAGAACTCAATCTTTCATACCAAGATCTAGGTACTTGTTTAAGACCATAGATAGATTTTGTAATTTTTAAAATATTGTTTGGTTTTTGAGTATTTTCAAAACCTATTGGTTGTTTGAACATAAAATTCCTCTATTAAATAACCATTTAAAAATGTATAATTGAATTCCATATGATATAATTTAAAATTCATATGAGTTTCATAAAATAAAATAATTCTTATGGATTATAATTTTACAATGAGGGAAAAGGTCTCATCATAATCTATACCTTCTTCATGACTATATCATTTAGCTACTAATCTATCTTTATTTCTGGTTATTATCCCTTGATTATCCCATTTATTTCTTAATATCCACTTAGTTCCTATAACTGGATAATTATTTGGTCTTTCTACCAGTTCCAAAACATCATTCATTTTGAATTGGTTTATATCTTCTTACTTTGATAGCATCTAACTCTCATATTCTAAGGCTTATTCAATAGTTTTAGGTTCTAATTGAGATAAAATGGAAATTTTTTTTCTAGGTTTCCTACATTTATTCTAGTTCTAATTATTGTGTTTAGGTCTCCTATAATAGTTTCAAGAGTATGGTTTCTTAAATTTATAGATTCTATAGGCAAGACGCTTTCATGATCTTTAGTATCATGTTATTTTAAACTGCACCTAATTTGAATATTTTCAAAATTAGTTTTAGGGGTTTCAAGTCTCATGTTGTCAAAAGAGTCAGTGACTTCATCTGATTGATATTTCTCTTTAATAAATGGGATAATTTTATAAATCCTCACATGAACTGATTCTTCAACAATCCTTGAATTTTTATTAAAAACTTAATAAGCCTTAGAGGTAGTATAATATCCTAAAAATATTACTTCATCAGCTTTTGGATCAATCTTACCAAGGTTTTCCATAGTATTCAAGATATAAAACTTGAATCCAAAAAATTTAAAGTAATTTACTTTTGGTTTTCTATTATTCCAAAGAGAATATGGAGTTTTTTTAAAATATTCCTTATTAAGACTCTATTCAAGATATAACTGGTCATGCTTACAACTTCTACCCAAATATAGGTAGGAAGACTGTATTCATTCATCATAATCCTTGCCATTTCTTGAATAGTTCAATTTCTTCTTTCAAAAATTTCACTTTGTTGAGGTGTTTTTGGTTCAGATAAGGTATGTTTAATACCTATATTTAGAAAAAGTAATTGAATAATTGATTCTCAATTTCTCCACCATAGTCACTTCTCAATGAAATTATTTTAAAACCTTTTTCATTTCGAAAAAGTTTACAAAAATCTTTCAGAAATAATGAATACTTAATTTTTTAGTTTTAGAAAATAAACCCAAGTTAATATAGAATTGTCATCAACTAAAACATATACATATAATTTACCATCCAAACTTTCTACTCTGAATGTTCTAAACAAATCCATATGGATAATTTCTAAATATTTTGATATACCAATTTTTTTAATATATTTGAAAGAATATTTTTGATGCTTTCCAATTTGGAATGCATCAAAGAATATGTCATTTTCAATCTTAAGACTAGGAAAATAATAAACTAACTTTTTCTCAGATAATTTATGTAACACATATATATTACAGTGTCTAAGTCTTCTATTCCAAATACACGATTCATTTGTTTTAGATGTTAAACAATTCAATTTCTTTTTACAAAAGGAATTTAAATCCAAAGTATAAATGTTATTAGTTCTTGGTGCTATAAATTTAAGAAAATTATATTTAAATACTATGTAGGAATCTACAGAAAAATCAACAAAAATACATCTTCACCAAGTTTAGATATACTTATCATATTATTATTTAATCCTTGTACATACAATAATTTTTCAATTAACATAGTCTTTGAATATTCAATAGTTACAACTCCAACTATTTTTCCTTTCACATTGTCACAAAAAGTAACTAGTCCTCTTTCTGTTTGAGTTAGTGTATGAAAGTTTGTTGAGTCTGCACTCAAATTCCTAGAATAGGAACTATCCATATACCATATGGATTTTATTTTTCTATAATCTATTTTATGCAAAACTAATTAAACAAATGTTTGATTTGGTAACCATATATTCTTGGGTCCTATAGTGTTTGTGAGAAATGATATAAGAATCTAGATCTAATTTATGTTTCCATAATTTATGTCACCTGCTTTAGAAAAATTTTTAGAAACAAAATCCCTTTTAATACCACTAATTTGTAGATATTTCAAATAAAAATTATTAGTGACATGGACTTTTGTTCCATAATGATAATAAGTATCATTTTTAGCATTGGGCATAAAATAATTTTTATATAATTTTGATTTATCACCCTTACATACAATTCCATATATTTCCCTTTTAATGACATAATTTTCAAGAATCTCATTTAATATATTTTCTACTTTTGTAAAAAAAAAAGATCATCACTCTTATAGGATTATACTTCATCCTGTAGTTCCTTGATTTTATTTTCATGATTGATACTGTTTGATGTAGGGGAATTGAATTTTTCAAGTAACTCTTGAGGTTGTTTTAGCATGGTATCTCTTTTACCTAAAATAATATTAGGAATGTTTTTTAATGTATTATGATTCTTTAATAAGGAAACATATTTTTCTTCTAACATAAAATAATAAGAAGCTAATTTGTAATTTAAGAAACTAGCCGAATAAAAATTAAGGGAGTAATAAGTTTTTACCTTTTCTTATTCTACCATAAAGTACATATTGACTTTTATATTTGGTTTATATTTTTCCGAATTAAACTTTGAAGAGCGGTTGGAGTCTTCAGATACACTCCATGTAGCTTTCACTTCTATTTTTCTTTTTGATCATAATCAACATCTTTCTTATATCTCTTTTCGCACCTTTTTCTTTTATATTTCAATTTAGGACAATCGGGTCTAATATGAACCAATTTCTTACATTCATAGAATAAAACTTCTCTTAGTTCTATTTCATTATTCCTGAAGGATTTTTTGAATCCTTTTTTCTTCTTGAAAAATTTACTGAACATTCTAGCTAGATAAGCTAGTTCCTTTTCAAAATCCATGGAATCTGAATTTTTCTCTTCTTTGATTTCTGGATTTTTTCTTCTATTATAATTCTAGGATGTCACCTTTAGAGCACTATTTTACTTCTTTGATATAATATTATGATCTTGAACTTCATCTTGTATCTCATATTCATACATCATTTGTGTCCCAATTAGTTCTTTCATTTTTAAATCCTTGATAAGTGATGATTGGTGAATAAAAATGGATATTAAATTATATTTAAAGGGTAGTACTCTTAGTTGTTTCAAATATTTATCAGATTATTTTAGATGTTCACCTAAGGCTGTAACATTGTTAAAAATTTCTATAAGCTTTCTATTCATCTATGTGATGCTTTCCCCACCAAATATTCTTAATGTGTCAAACATTAGCTTAGTGGTAGAATATATCATCTACCAAACATTTTTTATTCCTTCATAAGAAACTAAAATAGTTTTTCACATCTCATCAAAAGTAGGAAATTGTGACACACAATTGAATTCATCTGGTCCAAGAAAAATAATAAAAACATTCATCACTTTAGAATTGATATCGTACTTGGCTTTTTTTTTCCAGTAGTCCAAGTTTTTGTTTTCTCAAGAATCTTATAAGGAGTAATGATTTTTAGGTAGACTTTGAATCTAAGATTTTTCAGATAGATAATCATTTAAGATTTACAACATCTATAATTTTTACAATTAAATTATAGAGCACGTACCATTAACATTGCTTCTCCCAGATAATCCATTTCAATATTTCTATTGACTTTATAATTTTATATTGCTTTATATTTATTCAAAAATATGTCTTTTAATACTAATTGTTAAGTCATAATATATAAAGTAACATAAGAGGGGGGGGGGGGGGTGAATTTTGTTTTTTCAAAAATCTTCCACAATTCGGGCTTTTAACACCAACTATGATTTATGTAGATAATATTTGTTTTCTTCTATATAAAAAGAATATGTATCGGATAAACAAAAATAAATAAAATATCTCTTTATAGTGTTTCAAGTTACAAATATCCTGTAGTCCACAATATAAATCACTCTCTCCATGTTCTTTGTAAATTTAGCTACAATGGTCATCTTATCGCAAGACCATGAATTCATAACTGGGTATAGGAAGTTGACACCTTTACAATAATACTAATAAAAATAATTCTTATTCTATAACAGAGAACTTGTTATCCACAATTTAGATTGAGAAACTGAAACTCCACCACAATTGTGTTTGAGCAGTTGAAACTCCAATAAATCAAAAAAGTTTGATTTGTTGATTCAGGTTGTTCTTCACAGTTATAATAGAAATAACTGATAGATGATGGATCTAATTATCGAGAAAAGAATATATTCAAGAATGAAAAATCCTAAAGTGATCCTTGTTGAAAAATTATCTTTAATAATATAGTAAGTTAAATAGTAGTAGTAATATTATAGTAGTAAAAGACTAATCATGTATATCTCTAAAGTATAGCTTCTTTTAGAATTGACTTTTTTTTGAAATATAAGTTTTAAAAGATAATTTGAATAATACAATCTTTTATGTGAATTTATTATCACACACATATTTTTGAATAGATACTCTAAAGTAATATATTGAACATATATCTTACTTCGGTATTCCAAATCCAAAAGAATAGCCTAATTGATCACGGAAATTCAAATTCCAAATGAATAGGGGAGTCATAACATCTATTAGGAAAAAGAGTGATTTTATCCTATAAAGACAATTATTTGAAAAAATCATAACAATCATTGAATATATCTTTAATTTTGAATCAATATTTGTAGAAATATGAAATTAAAAATACGGCTTAAAAACATCACTGTTGTCAACACAACATGGAGTTGAACTGCATAACATAGGGTTCCTTTGCTTAACATAGGGTTCCTTCAGGTAGCATAGGATTCCTTTCCTTATCTTTGGGTTATACCAATTTATGGTTCCTTAACCATATTTTAATCATCAAGTAATGTAGGTAAGAAAAGTAGCAAATGGATGATAATCTTTACATTCGCCTTTTTAGCATAATATTCCTAATGTAGCATTGATTAACCATACATTCAAATTTTATAAACGTAGGGTATGAATAGTATTTCTAGACTCCAACATAGGGTTTCTGATTCATACATTTAATGATTCACCAAACATAAGGATTCCAATCCCAACGAAAACAGTTTAGCGTAGTGTAAGGTTGATACCATATGCAAGCATTTCACTTTTTATCATAACGTAGGGATGATGAACCATATGTTCATCTACAAAATGTAGGGTTTTAAATAGTGTTTTTAGAGTAATAACCATATTTTTAAATTATTTTAACCTGGATATAAATTCCCAAAAACTCACTCAAGAAAAATTCCTTAGAAAACAAACAAGGGTATTTTTGAGCATCAAAATCACCATAACTTATAGAGTATTCTTGGGACAATACATTCCCAATAAATAAGGTTAATGTTTTTGAATAAATGTGAGATAAATGAAAAAATTATTATATTAGTGACATATCTATATTTTTTAATATCTAATATATAATTTTATTTCTTACCTTTTCTCCCAATGAAAGATGATATTGTTGTTCATGTACGTCTGGGTTACTGCCTTCACGGAGCGATGTGGCTCTCTCTTTTCATCACCAAACCACAAGGATGATATGTATAAGTACATTTAAAGGAATAATATTTTATCTATTATATTATTATAATTATCTAAATATAAAATATTACTTACCTACTTTTCATAATTATCGTTGAAAAATGGAAATATTACTCATGCGTATGTACAGACTACCATCTCCGTGATCGTAACATACTTCATTTCTGAAAAACATATTTCATGATTGGTATTAAAATAATAATTTATATATTAATATGATAATTATTTCATTATTATTATTTTGGATACGATATAACCATGATTAGAGAAAGAGGACAAAAAATAACAAATCAAAACATAGACAAAAAACAATGTAGTTATTACCCGAAACAAAATTTTAACAAGGAATTAGTAAAATAAACAGGTAATGAAAAGTCATAATTAAATAATATATTGTATAATATATATAATTATGGTTCTATAATATATTTACAATAAACTTATATTTATTAAATTAGAGTTTTAAACATTTAAGAAGTAAGTCGTGACTTATGATAAATGATCTCTAGTGTCATTTTTATTTATAAGAGACATATGAAAATTCACCACTTATTTATTTTGTGTGGTGTATATACTTACCATATAAATGTTATATCATGAATATAATACTTTTCATTATATTTAATGTTTTATTTGATTTTATTATTTATTAAGGCTTACGATTCAAAAGATTACTAACGTGGTAATGGATTTTTGTCTCAATTTTCCATCTTTGTGACATATGTTATGTTATACACCCATATCATTTATGAGTGGTATATATAGACCAATTGAAATGTAATATCATGAATATATTTGTTCTCATGAAATTTTAAATTTTGTTGAATGTTATTATTTTATGGGTCTTATGATTCAAAGTTACCAAATTGGTAATAGTTTTATGTTACAATCTCATCATTTATTGAGATTATTTTTGATTATGATTCCAATTATGGAATATTATGATATGTATCTCATAAAAGTCGTGAATCTAATTCAACCTTAGTTATTTATTTATATAAATTTTTTCCATTCATTTTCCTCTACGTACTCAAGATTTCAATTTTTTTTAAGAAAAATCATCTTTTCGATTGAAAACCCATTTTATTCCAAAACCATATTTTTAATTTTTTTTTCAAAATTTATTTTAAAAACACAAAATGATTTATTAAATAAAAGTTTACCATGTTTTACTTTTTATAAAATGTTTTTAAAGTAATCTTCATTTTGTTTTATAAATAATTCTTGTTTGTCTTTTACTGAAAATGTTAAAGTAATACTAGTTTTAATGTGTATGAAATGAAAAGAATTTATGGATATCATAACCATTATTTTTTTGAATATTACTTTATTAGTTTTAAACGTTATTTCTAAAGAATAATATCTTCAATAAAAATTATTTTTTAAATTTTTTTCAATGAAAAAAATATATTTTCCTCAAGATATGTTTTAAATAATTTTTATATATCCCTTTATATGTTTTCAAAGTTATTTTCAAAGAAAAATATTTCCCTAAAATTTCACGAATTTTTAGTTTTAAAAATTTATTTGCAAAGAAAAGTTATTTTTCTCAAGAAATGATCCATGTGATATTACAAAATCATTTTCCATCTAAGATGACATTCTTGGATATTACTTATGCTTTACTGAGGATATGATCCTATGATACAATTATTATTCTTTCTATTAGTGGTTTATGTTTATAATGACATGATGTTTATGAAACCTATTTCCCTCCCAAAGGTTATACAATGATAATTGTTTTATGGAAAATGTTCTTATTCCATGGGTTATAACATGATAAAATGATTATGAAAACCATTTATTTTCACAAGATATACTATGATGAAATGATGAAATGATTATGAAACCTATCTCATTTCCACAAGTTATGATAAGATGAAATGTTTGTGAAACCCATTTAATTTTATGTGTTATGATATGATGACTTTTTTATGATCTTACACGATACATACTTATGATTTTCATTATGTGATGGGTGGTACCTATATCTCACTTCAATTCATTGGGTAAATATGGATAAATCATTAGTAAATATGTTAGGAGTGAACCTGAATACATGTTCACAATGATATGTATGGATCTGATTACATATTCAAAATGCTATGTGTGAACCTAATTACATGTTCACAATGTTATGCATCAACCTGATAACATATTCAAAATGTTATGCAATAACCTGATTACATGTTCACAGTGTTATGAGTTGACATGACTTTCATGTACATAATGTTATGTGTGGACCTGGTTCCATGTCCATATGTTTATACTAGGGCATGATTTCATGTCCTTAACTTAATGAATGAACCTGTCTCTATTTATACAAGTTCAAAATATTACAAGATGGTGTTTGTTCCAAAAAACTATGTCTTATTCCAATGTTGTGCTCTCACGGATGATGTTATTTTATTTTTGTATAATTCATGTCTTATGAACATCCAATATTTATAACATGACTCAGTATTATGATCTTTGATATACAGGTTATGGTTTTCAAATGTTATGATCTTGTAATTTTACCTTGATGTTTATGTTATGCTTATGTATCTTTATTGTTTACCCTTTCTGATTATCTAAGATCACCCTTTCTTATTTTTCCATTTCCTAGGTTATGAATAAAAGTTTTATGTTGGGTATGTTTGTGAAGAGTACTAAGGGGGAATATCTTTATATGAGATGTTTAAGATCTTTCACGAAATTATAAGATTGTGTACCTATTCTCCAAATACAATTAACAATTATGGTTCTCAGGAATGTGTTTATGTAATGTATTGAATATTCATCTAAAAATAAGTAATATCTATGTATGAGAAGATTGGGTTTCTATAGTTGGCATCATAGGGAGGTTTAGTTATCGTTTGGAAACCTGGATGATAAAACTTTAGCGATATCCCTAGGGATATTTCAATGGATATGTCTAGGGATACATCTATGTATAAATATAAGGATAATTAAAAATATATGGAATTGTTTTGAATTTTTTTTAAATGATAGAGTTAATGGTTTCCAAGAAATTACATCCTCTTATAGATACTACTAGTGGATGTTGCTCTGTCACAGAGGTACATAAAGGTAATATCTCTGAAATGGCACATTGAGATGGACTTGATTGTCACCTGGTGCATGAAAATGGGCCTTACCATACACTTGTTTTGAAACTCCTAGGTATATGATTTGAAAATTCACTGAAAATTTATGATCTATCTTGAAGGATTTAGATAGATTATGACTATGAATAACTATAGAGAACCTAAGGAGTAATATATTAAAAATAATGTGTCATGATTTAGATATCCTATAAATGATTATTTTCATGATTATGTGGTTTTACACTATGATTAGTGTTTCTCACACCATTATTTTTGGTTTTAATCAATAGTGATAACCAAAGGGAACTAGGTTAAAATTGAATATGATGGAAAATTTTCTGATGAGAAACCAAATGGGATGAAGAATGGAGTGATGAATGTTGTGATTATCCCTAATCAACTATGAAAAAATATTATTAACAATATACATCATAACCAACTCTTGGACTCACCAAATAAGTGAATGGTAGAGTTCACTGAGAGTTAGGGTAGTTAAGACCATAGAGGAAAGAAATTTCAGTTTCCTATATGTTGTGAATATGGGAATAAGCATTGAAGGGAATTTATCAGAGGGACGAGAAGATGTTTTCGGTGAGAAATATAAAAACACAGTGCAAGTAACTACAAGTGAAAAATAAAAATTGCAGATAACACAATAAATAAGAATAACGGTCTCCCTAAGATATTATCAACTGTTGAATGTTTTAAATGTGGTAGTTAGGGGAATTATGAAAATCTATGTCTTAAGGGGAAAGCTCTTGAAGAGAATAAGAAATATTGTATGAGTAATGTTAATATTGCTAATGATGAGGAGAATACAAATGAAATATGAAAGGAAAGAAGTACTAAGGAATAAGATAATGAAGTCTAGTTAATGGTTTGAGAAGGAAGTTTAATGGTTGAAGTATTAATGTATTGAAATTAAAGGATTGTGTTATATGAATCATGTAATATGTAAGGATTGTTCATTATATGTTTTTCAAGAAGGATTTTAAAAAATATATTAAATAGTACTGATAGACTAGAAAAGTGATATAATGGAAAGGTTATATTTTTATTTAGGGAAGATAACCCTTAATATGTTTGTATTTCGAGATAATGAAGTTGAGATTATAATAAGTTGGACAAGAATAAGTAAATTAGATAACACTGATTACATAGTAACTGATTAATGCTTTGTTATTAAAATGGTTTATTCTATCATTGATAGAGTTTACAACATTTTTTTATATAAGGAATATATCCTATAATATATGTTTTATTTAAGTAATGAGGAATAATGTCTATTTTCAATAAGGTTTTATGATAATTTAGGGTATTACCATGTTTCAAGAGAATACATGATGAAGGTATTCACATTCTTGGCATATGAAAATCAAGAGCTACTTTATGATATTTGGGATATTAATTTTATGCTGATTTTTAGAAATTTAGCGACCATATTTATGAATTTTTAATTTTGGAAGGGTTATATGGTTAACGATTTATGTAATGGGTTAATTTGAACTATGGATGAGGATTTATATATTAACATATAAGTCCACCATATGAAGATTAATCCATTTCGGATAACCAATTTTAACCTTTTTTTATTATAGATAGATGGAATGAATCATCCTTATATCGTGGATCTTATTTAGTGCTACAGACATGAAAAAAATCCACCTCTTAAGAGATGAAGTGGAAATTAGTCAATATATAAACAAAGGATGAAATTATACATATGACATAAAAAGATATCAAGTAAGCACGTTTTCAGTCTAAATAGAAAAGAAATTTCCCAACATTCAAAAAATGATATTGAAATATATTTTTTTTTCATATTATCATCATTTTTTATGATATCAATGACCTCTTAACACCTATTTTGTTTATGTATTTTTGGTAGTTATCTTTCTCCTGACCATGTTCTCTATCAATCTGCATATGTATCTGGGTTTTAGTTTTCTCTTATATGTACATGTTTTAACTTCAAACCTATGTTATCATATTTTGAAACATAGTATGTGTTATTCCAGATAACATTCTTACATTCCTTTCTCTTTTCCAAGAGGATTATTTATTAACCCTTTTTTATGATGTGGGTTTCTATGAAGTAATTTTAAATAGTAAAAACTTTGATGACCGAGACAAATTTCAAGTGAGAAATTAATTTTAAGGGGGGTAGAATGTAACAAACTAAGGTTTTGTGAAATATTTTATCAAAATTAATTTATTCATTTTTATATTTTTCATTACAAATCACACCACATTTATCTTGTGTTATGTGAAACCCTGATATTTAATGAAATGTGTCATATTATTAAAATGTTATTATATAATAGTTTTCACCTAGCCATTTGAATGAAATGTATGAATATGACTAACTAATTTATGACAATATATGGTTTACACTTGTATATAAAATGAATTATTTGGTGAGCAATTAATTAAAAATTAAAATAAAAAAATTATTTTAAAATAAATGAAATATTTATCTGAAAAATAATTTTTATGGAAAAAATACCTTTTACCTCAATAAATTTTAAAAAACGGTTTTAGTAAATTATTTTAATTAAATTTATATATTAGATATTAAATAAAATATTAACATTCATATTATGTTTTTTCTAGATAAGAGATAAGAATAAATCCAACTTTATGCTTAAAAAAATACTTTTCTAAAAAACATTTTTTAGTCTTTTAGGGAAATTATTTTAAAATAAAATTTTACACTTTTATAATTTTTTTTGGAAAAATAATTTTAATTTTTTTAAATCATCATTTCAAAAATATATTAGGGTTAATTATTGATTTTTTTTGAAAAGATTAAGTTTTTTGATGAATAGTGAAAAATACTGAATTTTAATTGAAAAATTCTTTTTCATTTAGGTTATTTATAAAGTTAAATTATATTTTTAAATGATTTTAAATTAATATTAGTTAAATTATATATTTAATCTAATTTATGTCATTCGAATCATTTTTATATTGAATTTTATTATAAAATCTTCGTAAACTTTTAAATATTTTCTCTTCGAAAACCCCGCTTTCTCAATGCATCTATCAGATTAATTTAAAATTAAAATTTTCTAATTATGTGGATAGAATTTGGAGAAATGGATTCCATTTTTTTAAATCAAAATAACTTATATTATCTAATAAGTTGAACTTTATTTTTTACCAAAATGAATAGTGAAAATATTAAAAATTAATTATCATGGTTAAGGTAAAAATGAGTTTACCAGGAGTTAAAATAAAAATATATGGGTCATAATGACATAACTTTTTTTATAGAATATATTTTATAGCCATATATATACCCTATAATGTCTAATGATCATTAATAATTCATTTTTTAGTGTTTTTTCATTAGAAAAACGTGGGTACACCTTCTGTTTATAAAATTACAAGTTTACCACACACCTCACCTATAAAAGTCTACCCCCTCCCATCTTATTCACACATAAAAAACTTTTGGTTCATAAAAAACTTGAAAAAACACATTATAAAATTCTCTCCTATAATCCTATAATCTTTATTTTGGGCATAAATCCAACATAGGAAGGCTTTTCGTGCAAACCTAAGGAGGATATTCAAAGACTAGTTAACAATTTTCAGTGAGCATTTTTATTTTATTTCTTCTTCCAACTCATTTAATTATTATTAAACCATGATGATATAGTAAAAATAAGTAATTTAAATATATTAATATGTTTTTATATTAAATTAATTACCAATAACCATCTCTAATATTATTAAATTGGTTACAAAATCATCATTCTTATGTACGACGGACTACCGCCTCATGAACTGATGTCATTCGTTTTTCCATTACCACCTCTCATGGTCAGGTATGATGATGAATATAAATTATATTTATGATATATATAACATAATTATACCTATTTAGTCATTATATTATATATAAATTTTTTACTTTCCATTTTGTTGGGGATATGATAATGTCGCTAGTGTGTACGACAGACTACTACCTTATGAAGTAGTGTCATTTTTTTTCAGTAATGATTTACATGGAAGATAATAGGGATAAATATAATGAATATTTGTGATATAAATGACATAATTATGAAATTAATGAAATTTTTATTATTATAAAAAGATAATATATCTTTTTTTTCTTACGTGTTAACTCATTGAAAGATGATAACATCAACCGTGTACGCTTGGACTACTGACATCACGAAGAAATCCAACTCTCTCTTTCATCACCAAAACAAATGGATCATATTTATAAGAATATTTAAAGTAATAATATGTTATTTATGATATTATTATCATTATTTAAAGATATATATTAATTACCTTCTTTATATAATGATCATTGAAAAATGGAAACGTTACTCAGGCGTACATACGACCTACTTTCTCTATGATCATAATGTACTTCGTTTATCAAAACCATATTTCTTGATTATTATCAAAATTATAATTGATGTATAAATAAGATAATTATTTCATTATTATCATTATCGAGATTATAGAACCATGATCAAAGTAATAGGACCAAAAATAACAATTCAAAACATATATGAAAAACAAAGCGATTATTACTTGAAACATGACTTTAACAAGGAATTGGTAATAATAGGGTAATGAACTGTCATAAGTAAATAATATATGATATAATATATAAAATTATGTTTCAATAATATATTTATAATAATCTTGTATTTATTAAATAGTAGGTTTGAATGTTCATGAAGGAAGTCGAGACTTATGGTAAAGGATTTTGAGTCTCTCTTTTATTTCTAAGATACATTTGAAAATTCACCACTAGTTTATTTTGTGTGGTGTATATGATACCATTTTAAATTTTATATCATTAATATAATAATTTTCATGATATATAAAGTTTTATTTTATGTTATTCTTTATCGGGTATTATGATTCAATATATTACTAAAGTAATAAGGTATTTTTGTCTCAATTTTTCTTCTTTGATACATATGTTATATTATGAATTTATCTTCTTTTATGAGGTGTATATACATACCAATTGACATGAAAGGTCATGAATTTATTTATTCTCATAATATTTTATGTTTTTTGATGTTATTATTTCATGGGGATTTTTATTCAAAGTTACCAAAGTGGTATAAGTTTATGTTACAATATTATCATTTATAAATAAAGTTTATGAATAAGCTTACAATAATGAAATATTAAGACATACCTCTTAATAAACTGATGAATTTTTTCCTAATTTGGATATTTATTGAGAATATTTTTTCCATTCATTTTCACATCTTAATGTAATCAAATTTCAAAAGAATATTTTTAAGAAAAATTTTACTTTTGAAAAAAAATATTTTCCTTCCAAAACCATGTTTTCTGAAATTATTTAAATCCTAAAAAAGAGTTATTAAATAAATATTTACCATTTTTTACTTTTTAAAATTTTTTTTAAGGAATATTCAGGTAATTTTCCAAACAATTCCCATTTTTATTTTACTAAAAATGTGAAAGGAATCTTTTTATTCACATTCATTACATGAATAGAATTTCCCACCACCCTGAACATTATTTTATTTAAAGTTTCCTTTATAATTTTTGAAGGTTATTTTCAAAGAAAATTATTTTTAAAATGTTTTATGTTTTAAACATTATTTTTTAAAGTATAAAGTATATTTTCATCAATAAAATTTTTAAATTATTTTTAGAGCTTCCTTTATAAGTTTTAAAAGTTATTTTCAAAGAGAATGATTTCCAAAATATTTCAATATTTTTTTAGTTATAAAAAGTGATTTTAAAAGAAAATTTATTTTCCTCAAGAAATGTTCCAAGTAATATTTAAAAATAATTTTCCTTCTAAGATGAAATCCTTAGATTTTACGTATGCTTTATTGGGGATATAATCCAACGACCCTATTCTTATATTCATTATCTAAATGGTTTATGTTTATGATGAAAACATTTTTATGAAATCCATTTTTATACCATAGGATATACCATGATAACATTTTTATGAAACCTATTTATATTACGTGGGTTATACCATGTTAATATTATTATGAAACCTACTTCTTTTCAATATTTATACTATAATGAAATTCTTATTAAACCTGTCTCATTTCCACATGTTATGATATGATGAAATGGTTATGAAACCCATTTCATTTCATTGGTTATGGTATAATGAGTGTTTTATGATCTTGTGGAAAAAATACATATTATTTTCATTATGTGATGGGCTCTACCTTTATCCACATCCAATGCATTGGGTAAATACGAAGAAATTAGGACTAAATATGTTATGAGTGAACCTAATTACATGTTCACAATGTTATTCGTGAACCTGAATACATGTTCAAAATGTTATGTATTAACCTGATTACATGTTCAAAATGTTATGCATGAACTTGATTACATGTTCACAATTTAATGTGTGAACCTGATTATTAGTTCATAGTGTTATGCATGGACCTATCTTTAATGTCCATAACGTTATGCATGAACCTCTTTTCATGTACATAAGTTTTCACGAGGTAATAATTTCATGACTTTAACAAAATGAGTGAAATGTTATCTATTTATACATGATAAAAATATTATAAACTATTTTTTTTACCACAAACCCATGTCTTATGCCAATGTTATTATCTCATGACTCTTTTTCTTCGATTCTCTTGTGATACATGTCTGGTGAACTTCTAATATTTATTCCATGACTCAATATTAGGATCTTTGATATGAAGGTTATGATTTTAAAATACTATTATCATGTTATCATAACCTTATGTTCATGTTATGCTTACATATCTATATTGTTAACCCTAACTAAGAATTTTTGATCACCCTTTATTATGCTTCCTTTCCCCAGGTTATGAAGAAAGGTTTTAAGTATGGTATGTTTGTGAACAAAACTGAAGGGGAATATTTTTATGATATATATTTAAGATCTTTCAGAAAATTATAAGAATTTATAACTAGTCTCCAAATTCAATAAAATATTATGGTCCTCAATTATATGTTTGTGTAATGTGTTGAATATTCATCTAAAATGATGTAATATCTATGTGTGAGAAGCCTAAGTAACTATTTAAAGAATGGATTTAAATGATATATTTATCTTAAAAAATGAATGAATCTAAGATAGGAGTGAAAAAATATAAGGAAATTGATCCCTTGATCTCTCTTAAAAATAGACTGAATAAAAGGGGAATGAAAATAGGGTTAAACCCAATTAAAATCAAATGGGGGTAGCACCAAAAATCAAAAAACTAAAAAATAGGTGCAACATGTCACGGAATGAACTTTCCAATGATGACCCAAAATGACTTACCTAAAGGTTGGAAGAACTAGAACATCACTTCCCAAGTCATTTAACGACACTACTTTCCCTCATCATGGTGAAACTACCTCATTGAAAGGTCTTTACAGTTTGAAGTTCCCTCCTTAAAGATAAGAACAATCAAAACTATTCTGATAATGTTATTCCATGGAGTGAATTGTCTAGGTCAAATTATAACCCACTATAGTCTAGAACTATAGGTCACCCAAAACAATAGTTGTGGTGTGACCCACTTATATCATGACATGACCATTTTCAGAAAAAAACTTCAAAACTATAAGAATATCTAAAACTCCCAAAATTTTCAAGTTAGCACAAAATTATTTAATATTAAATAACATTGTGACATGAGGGTATCACAATTCCTCCCCATATTCAACACAATACCCCCATAAATTCGTATTAAAATTTAGAATTAATGGGAAAATTTAACTTCATCACCCAAAATATAAGGTGTTAGGGGTGGTGAAAATTTCACAAAGGTCTAATAAGAAAAGAGAACTAGACAAAAACACAACATAAAAAATTCAACGGAAGTAATCCTTTACATCATCAAAAAACTCCAACATAGTTAGGGGAATAATTGAGTAGCAAAGTCTACCATAATCCTACATAAAATTGTTGTTTAAATACAAGTAGAAAATAATTTATGTAATAATTTAGCAATACTGTAGCATTGTAGTAGTGTGGATACTGTAGTAAGTACTACATCTTGGTACTATACAAGTAGTAATATTCATCCAAATTAAGATGTTGAGCCATGTATTTGGAATTAAGGATATTGTGCTTTTGTGACAATAGTTTCCAATGGGATATAGGGCTTTCTTTTAACACCCCAATATTTTATGGTACGTATCTTTTTTAATTTAACCTTTTTAATAGCTTACATTGCACGTAACACCCAACTTAAATGAATAATGAAATTTTATTATAACCTAGCCAATAAATTAGAAGGAATGAATAGTATTAACCACATAATGAAATATATATGAAGTTAATATTCAATAAAAAACTATTTATTAATGAATAGAAAATAAACTCACATTTTTTTAGTAAAGTCATTTTATTTTTCAAATAAGAGTTTTATTCATAAAGTGATTTTATTGCTTTCTATGTGAAAATAAAGATAATTAATTTTTTACACATTCATAAAATTTATGTGAAAGATAAAATTAATTTTTGAAATAAACATATCAAAATTAATCTATGGTGAAATTTTAATAATTTTCTAAAAATGTTAAGTTTTTTGAGAACAGTAAAAAATAATGTTTTTTTATAAAATAGAATATCTTTTATGATATCGTAAAACCATAAAAATGATGTAAAAATTTATTAAACTTATTTAATGATTCATATGTTATAGTATAATGAAAATATCAAACAAAAATACATCACAAAATATAAATTTTAAATTACTTCATGATAATTATTGAAATCATTTTCAGTGATGACACAACGCCTCCGCAACGTAGGAAAAGTCAAATTTAGTACCTTAGATATAATAATTAAGAGATAAAAAGTATTTGAATTAATTTTTTATTATATATAATTCATAAATTATAATATTTACTTATAGTTTCAAATTTTTTTCTTATACAAGATGAATCTTATTCAAATACTCATCCAATGATTACACAAGGCAAGAAAAGTCAAATTAAAAAATTAAATAAGTTGTATTAAAATGGATATGAGTAAATATAAATAATTAAAGAATATAAAGGATCATATTGATCCAAATTAATTTATTTTTATTATTTTAATTTATTTTTAATTTTTATATATTAGATAATTAAATTTAATGCTTATGCAACGCTGATGCAGTACATGTGTAATCAGAAGAAAAATAAATAAAATGATTTTAATTAAAATTACAAGAACCCCTAAATGAATATTTTTTTATAAATATTATTTAGTGAGTAATATTCTTCCAAAATAATCCTTGGGTAGAATATAGGATCTTTTGGACCAACTTCATTGATATTATGTTTCTTATAGTATTTTATTTAAAAGAAAGTCAAACTGTTCACACTACGGTTTCTAATGAGTATAAAATTTTTAATATATGGTTTTATAGAAGTTATATTCAATAATAAATATTATTTGAAAATATAAAATATTTTTAATATTTATGATTTTTTTTAATTTTTAGGGAAGAAATAATTACCTTAAAAACATTCACAATGATGATGGAGTAATTATTAAATTAATGAAAAAATAAAATTAATGGTATTAAAAATAATATAATTAGAATTAATTAAACTCAAAAATTAATTTTATAGATTCTTATTTCATTTCATAGATTCATAAAAATTATTGGTTCAAAGATATATTGTTATCTTGATATTCTTAATGTCAAAGTAATGAATTGTCCTTAAAATTGACATTATGAATATTTTATAGTAAAGAATATTTTATTAAAATATTAAAAAACCATAAAAGAATAAATTAGTCCAATTGAAAGGTATATGGTTAATTAAATCTAACATAGTCATTTTATGGGAATCTTTTAATTTTATTGTAGCATTATTGGCCTTTATATAGCAGAAAAATTTAATAGTACGATAATTGTCAAAAGGGTTACTAGGTGGTTAAAAAAATAAATGTATAACCATGACCTAAAATTATTCGAAAAAAATTAGATGAATATTATTCAAAACTTATTACATTATTATACTATTTGAGTTGTTTAATAGGCAGTTTTCCCTGAAAATAACTTATATATTATATTAATCAAAGATAGTTACGGAATATCACTCTCTTTGTATTTTATATTTTTTATGTTTCCACATAGCAAAAAAATAAAGATATTGAATAACCTAAATATATATTTTAATATTAATGAAATTATTTTATTTATAGAAATTTATTTTTAATTTTTAGATATTATATAATTACATTAAATTCTTGTGAAATGCAAATACAATATTTAATTAATTAAAAGAAAAATAAAATAAAATGATTTTAAAAATATAAATTTTTATATAATTTGATTGTGTAAATGTGTGAAACTAATTTTATATATCTATATAACATATTATAGAGTTTTTAAAGAATTATATTGGAATTCACATTTTTTTCTTAATATATATGAAGTCAAATTAAATAAATAATATCAAATTTGACAATACTCTTATTATATAGAATTAATATTTTATTAAATTATTTAAAAAACATGAAAATCCAAATTAAACACAAATGAGATAATATATGGTCTAAAATTTTATTCCCTATTCATTTATAGGCAATTTTAAGTCTTTGGGTATAGAATATCCTTATTATATTTTAATATTTTAAGGAATTCCTTAGGTGCATCTCACCTCAATTTTAAAAGGGAACCTCCTCCCTCACTTGTTCACAACACCTTGAGCCTTATATCTTGAAGAAACCCTAAATATTTATCCTCTGAAAATTATTATCCAAGTTCTGGAGGTCTTGGTATTCCAAAAAGACCAACTATAGATCCCTTAAGAAGAGATATAAAGGTAGTCCACCGAAGAAGAGGTAATCATTTTTACCAACTCATTAAAATTAATTTATTCTTCTAATTTATCATAATGTGTTGTTTCTATCATAAAATAATAACTTTATTATCATATATATAATGATATGTTATTATGATTATTAAAAAACCATATCATACCTTTTATCAATCCTACAAAAAATGAAAGCACCACACGTGAACACGTACGTCTTACTGTGTCCACCTAGCGGTGTAATTCATTTTTCATCAAATATTAACTCATATGGTTATAATAATTTAAATAATGGATATATATGATAATTATGAGATTATTACGAAAAATTAATATACCATACACTTCTTTACCCTTTCAACTATTTAGAAATGATATCGTTGCTCGTGTGTACGTACAATTTACCATCTCCACGAAGAGATGCAGTTAATTTTATATGTTTAGAATTCAATAATGGTTTTAAAAATATATTTAATGATTGAATATTATATTTATGAAATTTATTTTATTCTGGAAATGTTTTATATATTGCATGTTCATGTTAACCTAGACTCTTAAGACAAAATAAGCATGATAAACAACCCAATTAACACCCAATATAGTGAAATGTATAAAATACTCTTAATAAATGTGTTGTAAATTTTTATAAGTATATAATATATAATATCATATATATGATTCTATTAAAAGTTAATAATATTTTTAAAACCACTATATAGGAGGTCTAGACACATTTGAGGGAAGTCATACATGATGTATGGGAATTATTGACCCAATTTACATTTTTTGGTTTGTACTATAAGAACATGGACCTTCTTTTCAAGTAGGGTTTTTCTTTTTCGGGAGTTTTTGAGAAAAGAGGAGTTTCTGGAAATTTTTGAAGTACATTCCGTGTACTTTGATGCTGCTTGAGACTGCGTGCTGGCCATGTCATGACCATGCACATGGCCATGTAGGGGCGATGTGGAGGCCGCTTAAAGCGGAGTACAGAAAAGCCCAGTACACACCGTGTACTCCAAAAGTACACGCCATGTACTTTCTTTTTTTCCATTAAATGGACCAGGGTCGCGTCTTAACCATAGAACCATCTTCTTCTCTAGATTTTTCGACCAAGAGTGAGGGTATGACCGCGGATCTTCTCCAAGCCCTCGAGCCTCCGTTCGTTCTCCGAATCGACCGCCATCGATTGCGTTGGAAGCGCAACAGTAAGCTCTTCCTTCTTCTAGAGCATCTTTTTCCAATTACTCCTTTTTTCAAGTTATCGTGGTTTGAACATTGTGTGTACTTTTATAGATCTATGACTTTATAAAGAGATTCAAGCCTCATGGTTCAAGTATATCGTTCTCCTAGCATCAAGGCAGGTGGTTTGTGTATTTCCATTCAAAGTATTTGTGTTTTATGCGCAAATTCCACCAATACCCTTGAACGGGATATTGCACATTTACTGTTTTCCCCCTATTGTTTTCCTTCTTTTCTTGTATGCTTATGTAGAGTTAATTTGGTAATATATGAGGATAATTGCTATGATTGGATGTTTTGCCCATGCCTTGTTCTGTTTACGACCTTTTGGTCTTGTTCAGCCTTTGGCCGTTATACCAGTTTTCCATGCCCTATGGCTGTAGGATGGAGTGATGTTCCGTGACATGATTTTTATGATGTATACTGATTATCCAATTAGCTCCATAGGTTTACTTTGTCCTTATAGCATTGTTATGCACTGACTGCCACCAGACTGTGAGAACATGGTGCTATTGGCCATAAGGGAATAAACCGAGTGAGATTCCTCAGAGAGTCTTGGACATTATATACTATAGGGGATAGACTGAGTGAGATTTCAAGAGAGTCTTGGATATTATAGACTACAGGAGGGTGGACGAAGTGAGCTTCCTCAGAGAGTCTTTAGTTTTATAGACTATACGGAGGTAGACTGAGTGAGCTTCCTCAGAGAGTTTGTGTTTTGTTTGAATTTCCTTAAACCATTCCTGGTTATAGGAGGAATTGACCGAGTGAGATTCCTCAGAGAGTCTGTGATAGACCTGAGGCTATAGGAAGAATTGACCGAGTGATTTTCCTCAGAGAGTCTCTAGACCTTTGGGATATAAGGGGATTAGAGTATATGATCTTCCTCAGAGAGTCCTTGACTACCTTAGACTATAAGGGGAATTTACTGAGCGTGCTTCCTCAGAGAGTCTTATAATTTTCATATGACCAAACCAGAGGGGTTAGGCTGAGTGTACTACTAGAGGGTTTTTGGTACTTATTAGATAGGACCAAAGGGGATGGTTGTGAGTACTTCCCAGAGGGATTCCTGTTTGTGGTTAGCTGTTTGCTTCACTGCTACTTGTTAATCTATGGATTGTTTACTGTTGTGTATCATATTGTTTACTGGTTACTATTCACTACTTACTATACTATTACCTACCATATGCTCACTGAATATTAGGCACAAATCTTCGGGTGGTTTCCTACTAGGATTTAGTCTCACACCCTGTTTGGGTCATGATTTTGGGCCCAAACAGATTATATTGTTGTAGGTATAGATAAGGGAAAGCACCCTTCGACTTTAGGTACTTGATAGCATTAGAACAGGAGATCATGAAACCAAGATGAGGCTTGGGATGCTGAGGAGTTTATCATTTTACCTTTCTTTTGAACTTTGTTTTGCACTATTGTATTTCCAGAATTGTGACTTTTTTGGATGCTTTCCTAGACACATGTATCATGCATCATTTCATTTATGTATGTGTGCTCCAATTGTTTATTGTTTTAGTCTTCCAATGTTTACTGTTGTTGGATATTTACTGCTTCCACTATTGTATTATTTGATTACTTCTGTTGTGTACTCTGCCAATGAGGGCATAATTACCCCACTATCACACCCAAGGCCCTCGCTGCTAGTCGACAGCCTCTGGTGTTCGGGGAAATGCACTTTAGGCCATGTGACCAACCGGGTACGGGGTGGCTCTGGGTGGCTTCCGGAACTGGGGCATTAAAAAGTGGTATCAAATGAATTATTTTCTCTTGACTTACTATTTGGAGCTTATAGCTAGGGATAGGATGAAATAGGTACTTGGTAATAAGCTATGCTCGGGAGTAGCTAACCCATGTACAGGGAAAAGACATACTAACTTGTTTATTGCAGTTTTACTAGTTTGAACTTTTATAGTTGATTTGATTTCACCATTGGGTTATTCACATGCTTTGTGCTATTACCGTTGTTTTTATTGTGGTTCTATTTCTATCGCAACCCGTTGAAATGAGGGTACGCCATCTCATGAATCATATAAAAACTTGTTATAAATCACATTCCATGCATTATTACCATGCCATCTAGGATGCATTAGCGATTTCATGTTGTTGTGATAGACGTTGTGTATATTATGTATCCTGTTGTGATAGATTCCTTGATATAATCTCTACTGTTTGATAGGGAATTTATTTGTATAGTACTTTTCTTAGATGGATGTCAAACTTTGGTTCTTGAGGTGTTATGGGCCCTCATTGACTAGAATTTGGTCTATCATTTCCTGGTTTCCTTGTTATAACTTGTATAATATGACAAGCTTTGATTCACTAGGAGTATGGGCCCTCAAGGATCAGAATTTGGCACCTTAACCCTTGTTTTCAGTGTTTTATGGGATTTAGAGTAGTTTCTGAGCTACTGCATTGAAAAACCCAGAATACACAGCGTGTACTTTATTTATACACTTCGTGTAGTTTTTAAACCGTGTCACTGACTGTGTGGGAAGAAACACGGGGTTGTGAAAAATCTTCAGGAACACGCCGTGTATGGTACGTACACACCGTGTTGTAGTGACCATGTGTCTACCTGAGTGGCTAACGACACGGGTGGATGAAACTTTGACTATACATGCCGTGTCCTGTTTTCACATGCCGTGCCATGTAACCTGAGTACCTGGTCGTGTCACTAACAACACGGGTCAGGGAAAAACCTTCAAGTACACGTCGCGTTCTTAAGGATCATGCAGTGTAGAGTGAACCGTGTAGCTGGCCGTGCAACTAACATCACGGGTCATTGAAACGTTGTCTAGTACAAGCCGTGTCCCTACTGAAAACACCGTTTAGTCTAGGTTCAAGAGGACCATGTGGGTTAGCCGGGTAAGGAGATTCAGGAAGGGGAATAGAGTTCAAGTACATGCCGTGTGTGGGGAAAACACACCCTATTGTGGGGGCGTTACACGACTAGCTGAGGCAGAAGTACACGCCCATGTGAATGTCTTAAAACAAAATGTCGTGTATTTTTTATACATGCCGTGTAGTCATGTTTTGTAAAACTTGAATTTTTCTTTCTCTTGTTTCCCGTCTTGTACTCTTGTGTTCTCAGTCTTTGATAATCCTGGTCTAAGGTGTGCTTTTGAAATTTTAGATCTATGCCACCGAGATATCCTCTGGTTGTACATCAACTGCCAGACAGTTATCAGACACCAGATATGGCTGATCAAAGACCTCCCGCAGATCCTCCTGTTGTATCAGCCTTGGCACCAGCAGTTATACCAGTTGCAGGTGCCGATGGACAGTTTAGGGAAGAATTTCTAAGGATGATGCAGACCTTCCAGGGAGAGCCAGCCCCTGCCCCGTCGATGGCAGAGTTGACGTGGGTTTTCCAGCAGCAGCATCCTCCTACTTTCTTTGGGTATGGAGTACCTCAGGCTATAGAGTCATGGTTAGAGGCCATGCTGAAAATTTTCGAGCATCTTGAGATACCTCCAGATAAGAGGGTGAAGCTCTCTACCTATATACTCTAAGACTCCGCTAAGAGGTGGTGGGAGGTGATATCACAGTTAGGATTCCAGTAGAGTTTGACTTGGGATGAGTTTCGGCGCATCTTCTACGATTACTTATACCCAGAGACCTTGAGGGCCGATCGATCCCAGTAGTTTATGAGTCTGGAGCATGGTACTCTTTTGGTTATGGAGTAATCGTCTCCCTTTATTGATCTGTAGCATTTCATTCCTATTCCAGCAGGTGATGAGTTGTTCCTTACGTGGAAGTTCGAGGATGGTCTGAGGCACGACATCCACTCGCAGGTAAACAACTTAATGTTGACTTAGATATCATCTATCATCAACTAGGTGATGATCACTGAGTGCAATCTGAGGGATTCTGGAGTAGTGAGGCTGGGCAGTTTGACATCCAGAGTTAGTCTCCCTCCTATTGATAGCAGGAAGTGCCGTAGAGAGTCTGCTCGAGGAGATCAGAGTAAAAGGAATGTGTCTTAGGGAAGTCAAGTAGTAGGCTACCAATGCGGGAGGAGTGGGCATACTAGGCCTTAGTGCCAGAGAGACCCAATGGAGTGCTAATCTTGCAGAAAGCGGGGCCATCTTCAGCGTTTTTGCAAGATCTTCTCACCTACAACCGGTGGTAGGGGATCTTCTATGACCCCGCGTTCAGGAGATGCATCGCCAGTTTCTCACTAGTCTGAGAACTAGAGTTCTTCCAACCGTTCGGGCCGAGGTGGATGTCATGGCTGTGGTGGTCAGTTACCAGGATACAAGTGACAGTAGAGTGGATCAGCTTAGAGTTGTCAGGAAGGGTCGCAGGGCCACAGTATATGCCAGACTATTACATTGGAGAAGACCCATCAGGATTAGGATCCCGACCCTTTTACAATTCGACGTACGATCTTAGGAGCCTTAGTTTTATCTTCAGTTCTTTTCGACACTAGTGCTACGCATAGGCGTATCTCTGTTGCTGTTGTGAAGATACGTGGTCTCTACATCTTTTCCTCTGCCGATAATTTGACACTAGACACACCGTTGGGGACTAGAGCGGTTAGTGTACGTCAATTTAGAGAATTACCTCTTGAGGTTGTAGGGTGTCACTTTTTATGGGACCTCTATGTCCTAGAGATGACAAGCTATGATGTCATTCTCAGAATGGACTGGTTAGTTCCCTTCCAGGTAGTCGTCGATTTCTATCACCATAGGGTGAGTTTCGTATCACTAGAGGGTGGATCCTTTCTTCATAGAGGTGAGTGGGATGTCCAGGAGAGTCAATCAGGACCCGAGCATCATGGGATAAGAGGAGTTACAGCCCAGATTTCTAGTCTTTATATAGATAACTAGGGGACTTCACTATTAGACTTTTCTCTATTGGTGGATTATTTTAGAGATGTCTTTTTAGAGGAATTTTCAAGTTTTCCACCAGAGCGTGAGGTAGACTTCTCTATTGAGCTCATTCCAGGAGTGGCACCAGTGTCCATTCCTCCTTATAGGATGGATACACCTGAGTTTCAAGAGCTCAGGAAGAAGTTGGAGGAGTTGTAGGCAAAGGGTTTTATTTGACCCAATTCTTCTCCTTGGGGTTTTCCTGTCCTCTTAGCGAATAAGACAGACTGTACCCTCAGGATTTGTGTGGATTATCAGAAGCTAAACTAGTTGACGGTCAAGAACCGATATCCCTTACTGTGGATCGATGATCTCTTTGATCATCTTCAAGGAGCCCGAGTGTTCTCGAAGATTGAATTGAGATCCTGTTATCATCAGTTGCATGTTAGACCATCTGATATACCTCTTACAACTTTCCGGAGCAGGTATGGTCTATACGAGTATATGGTTATTCTGGTTGGTCTCACGAACATGCCTATAGATTTCATGGCACTGATGAACCGAGTGTTCCATCCATACTTGGAATCCTTCGTGGTGGTTTTCGTGGACGACATCTTGGTGTACTCTCACACTCGACATGACCGTGCTACCCATCTTGAGATCGTTCTGATTACACTAAGAGAGCATCCGTTATATGCTAAGCTCACAAAATGACACTTTTGGATGGACCAGATTCACTTCTTGGGTCATGTTATCTCAGAGACAGGAGTATCAGTGGACCCATAGAAAGTGAGAGCTATAGTTTTCTGGGAGCAGCCGAAGAACGTCTTTGAGGTAATGAGTTTTATAGGGCTGACTGGATACTAAATATGTTTCATACAGGACTTTTCACACCTAGAAGCACCACTCACAGGTCTGACCAAGAAAGGGGAAAACTTCTTATGGTCATATTTCTGTGAGTCAGCCTTTCATAAACTTAAAGGGAGGTTGACGTCAGCATCGATACTGGTCTTGCTTAATCCAGGAAAGAGCTATATTGTTTACTATGATTCTTCATGTATCGGGCTAGGTGATGTTCTTATGCAAGGAGATGGAGTCATTGTGTACAGGTCTCGACAGTTGAGGCCACATGAGAGGAATTACGCGACGCACGATCCGGAGCTGACGGCTGTTGTTCATGCCTTACTCTATTGGAGAAATTATATTCTGGGAGAGAACATTGTGGCTTTCAATTACCACAAGAGTCTTACATACATCTTCACTCACCGTGATCTGAATTTGTGACAGCTTAGGTGGGTTGAGTATCTTCAGTCCTTTGACTTTGAGCTTGCTTATACGCCAGGAAAGGGAAAAGGAATGGCTGATGCATTGACCAGAAGAATGCAGATACATGCAGTTCAGGAGTCGAGTAGTGAGTGGTAGCTTATGGCTCTATTATCTAAGATGCATTTGGAGGTGCATGACAGGCAGGGGAAGACCTTTCTATCTTCTGTATATGTTCCCGCTACAGTTCTTGATTGGGTACAGATGAGGCAACTATCAGACTCAGAAGGCCTAGTCCTACAGGAGAGTGTGTCAGGAGAGGACCATCTTCCTAGATAAACAATGGTAAAGGGTGATATCTTGTATTTCCAGGGATGTGTATGGGTTCCAGAAGACATACGCGAGGAGATGATGTGGGATTTTCATTACTCAGTTTGGGCAGTTCATCCTGGCATCACCAAGATGTATCTTGATCTACACCACCAGTATTGGTGACCAGGTATAAGGAGAGATGTCACTGGTTTTTTCATGAGGTGTTCCACTTGTCAGTAGGTGAAAGAGGAGCATCAGCAACACGTAAGTATTTTATAGCAGTTACCCATTCTTGAGTGGAAGTGGAATGACGTCACGATGGACTTCGTGATAGGGTTACCAAGATCAACACATGAGAATGATGTTTTATGGGTCGTCGTTGACAGACTCACGAAGGTTGCTCACTTCTTGCCGATCAAGGAGACCTTCTGTGTTGATGAGCTAGGACGGTTGTAAATCCAAGAGATTGTACATCTATATGGAGTTCCACACTCCATTGTTTCATATAGGGATACGTGTTTTACTTCTCGGTTCTAGAAGGGGCTTCAGAAGGATTTGGGTATACATGTACTTTTGAGTATAACATTCCATCCCCAGACAGATGCCTAGTCCATGTGTATGAATCAGGTGCTTGAGGATATTCTTAGAGCTTGAATTATAGATTTTGGAGGTTCTTGGGAGAAGAATATACCTCTTTTGGAGTTCGCCTTCAACAAAAGTTTTCAAGAGACTATTCATATGGCACCTTATGAGGATTTGTAGGGTAGGACATGCCGATCACCCTTGTGTTGGCTGGAGGCAGGAGAGGTAGCTTTGCTGGGACCTCGTCTTGTTCAGGAGACCTTAGAGAAGATAAAGTTGATCGGAAGAGGATGGCTACAACACAGTCTCGACAGAAGTATTATGCTAATTAGTGGAGATGACCTTTGGAGTTTGAGGTCAGGGGTCATGTTTTCCTGCTTGTCGCACTGAGGTTGGGACACAAGAGGACACAAAGACAGGGTAAGCTTTCACCACACTACGTTGGGCCGTTTGATGTGTTGAAGAGAGTTGGGCAAGTTGCATATCGGTTTCAGTTACCTCATAGGTACTGGGCTATGCACAATGTCTTCCACGTTTCTCAGCTCCGACATTACATTTCAGACCCGTCTCATGTCTTTCAACCCGAGGAGGTTGAGATCAAAGCGGATGCATCGTTTGAAGAGCATCCTATCTGGATTTCCGATTGCAGTATGAAGGTTCTCTGTGGCCGGTATGTTCCTCTGGTATGGGTGCTATGGTAGCATGGGCGAGTAAAAGACACGACTTGGGAGAGGGAGGCCGATAAACGATTGCAGTGGCCAGAGCTGTTCAGGGTTTTTTCTTCCACACCTCACTAGGGAAATTCAGGGACAAATTTCTTTAAGGGGTGAAGTTTGTAAGAACCCAGACCTTCTTTTCAGGTATTTTTTCCCTTTTCTGGAGTTTTTGAGAAAAGAGGAGTTTCTAAATTTTTTTGAAGTACACACCCTGTAATTTTTAAGTACACGCTGTGTACTTTGATGCCACTCTAGGCTGCATGCTAGTCGTGTCATAACCATGCACACGACCATTTAGGGGTGATGTGTAGGCCCCTTAAATCAGAGTACGGAAAATCCTAGTACACACCATGTACTCAAAAATTACACACTGTGTACTTTTTTTTTCATTAAATAGACCGAGGTTGCGTCTTAACCCTAGAACCATCTTATTCTCCAGCTTCTTCGACCGAGAGGGAGGGTAAAACCATGGATCTTCTCTAATCCCCTGAGCCTCTGTTCGTTCTCCAAATCGACTGCCATCGATTGCATTGGAACCGCAATGGTAAGCTCTTCCTTATTCTAGAGCATCATTTTCCAATTCCTCCTTTTTGAAAGTTATTGTGGGTTGAAAGTTTTGTGCTTTTTCATAGATATACAACTTTCTAAGGATATTAAAACATCACGGTTAAAGTTTATCGATGTCCTAGAATCAAGGTTGGTGGTTTGTGCCTTTCCGTTCAAAGTCTTTGAGTTTTGTGCGCAAATTCCACCAATACCCTTGAATGGGGTATTGCGTGTTTACTGTTTCCCCCCTATTGTTTTCCTGCCTTGCATGTATGCTTGTGTAGAGGTAATTTGGTTATATATGAGGATAATTTCTATGCTTGGATGTTTTTCCCATGCCTTGTTCTGTTTTCGACCTTTTGGTCTTCTTCAGCCTTTGGCCGTTATACCTGTTTTCCATGCCTTGTGACTGTAGGATAGAGTGATGATCCCTGACATGCTTGTTATGCTTTAGACTGGTTATCCAAGTTACTCTGTTGGTTTACATTGTCCTTATAGAATTATTATGCATTGACTGGCATGGGCCCGTGAGAACCTGGTGGTATAGACTATAAGGGGATTGACCGAGTGAGATTCCTCAGAGAGTCTTGGACATTATAGACTATATGGGATAGACTGAGTGAGTTTTCCAGAGAGTCTTGGATATTATAGACTACAAGAGGGTGGACCAAGTGAGCTTCCTCAGAGAGTCTTGAGTTTTATAGACTATATGGAGGTAGACCGAGTGAGCTTCCTTAGAGAGTCTATGTTTTGTTTGAATTTCCTTAAACCATTCCAGGGTATAGGAGGAATTGACAGAGTGAGATTCCTCCGGGAGTCTATGATAGACCTAAGGCTATAGGAGGAATTGACTGAGTGGTCTTCCTCAGAGAGTCTCTAGACCTTGGGGCTATAAGGGTATTAGACTACATGATCTTCCTTAGAGAGTCCCTGACTACCTTAGACTATAAGGGGAATTGACTGAACGTGCTTCCTCATTGAGTCTTATAATTTTCGTATGACCAAACCAGAGGGGTTAGGCTGAGTGTACTACTAGAGGGTTTTTGGTACTTCTTGGATAGGACCAGAGGGTATGGTTGTGAGTATTTCCCAGAGGGATTCCTGTTTGTGGTTATCTATTTTCTTCACTGCTTCTTGTTGATATGTGGATTGTTTACTATTGTGTATCATCCTGTTTACTGGTTACTGTTCACTACTTACTGTACTATTACCTGCCATATGCTCACTGACTATTAGGCACAAATCTTCGGGTGGTTTCCTACTGGGATTTAATCTCACACCCTGTTTGGGTCATTATTTTGGGCCCAAATAAATTATATTGTTGTAGGTATAGACAAGGGAAAGCGCCCTTCGACTTCAGGTACTTGATTGCATTAGAGCAAGAGAGCATGGGACCAAGCCGAGGCTTGCGATGCTGAGGAGTTTATCTGTTTACCTTTCTTTTGTACTATGGTTTGAACTATTGTATTTCCATCATTATGAATTGTTGAGATGATTTCCAAGACACATGTATCATGCATCATTTCATTTATGTATGTGTTCTCTAGTTGTTTATTGTTTTAGTCTTCCATTGTTTACTGTTGTTGGATATTTACTACTTTGGCTATTGTATGATTTGTTTACTTCCACTATGTACCCTGCCAGTGAGGCCATTGTTTCCCCACTATCACACCCAAGGCCCTCTCTTTTATTCAGCAGCCTCTGGTGTTTGGGGAAATGCACTTGAGGCGATGTGACCAACCGGGTACGGGGTGACTCTTGGTGGCTTCAGGAACCGGGGCATTACAAAGTGGTATCAGAGGAATTATTTTATCTTGACTTACTTTTTGGAGCCTATAGCCAGGGATAGGATGGAATAAGTACTTGGTAATAAGTTGTGACTGGGAGTAACTAACCTGTGTATAGGGAAAATCCATACTACCTTCTTTATTTCAGTTTTACTGGTTTGAACTTTTACAGTTGATTTGATTTCATCGTTGGGTGATTCACATGCTTTTTGCTGTTACTGTTGTTTTTATTGCGGTTCTATTTCTATCGCAACCCGATGAGATGAGGGTATTCCATCTCATGCATCATATATGAACTTGTTAGAAATCACATTCCATGCATTCTTACCATGCCATCTAGTATGCATTAGTGATTTCATGTTGTTGTGATAGACGTTGTGTATAATATGCATACTGTTGTGATAGATTCCTTGATAAAATATCTACTGTTTGATAGGGAATTTTTTTGTATAGTACTTTTCTTAGATGGACGCCAAAATTTGGTTCTTGAGGTGTTATGGGCCCTCATGGATGGGAATTTGGTGGATCATTTCCTGGTTTCCTTGTTATAACTTGTATAAGATGACAAGCTTTGATTCACGGGGAGTATGGGCCCTCAAGGATCAGAATTTGGCACCTTAACCCTGGTTTTCTGTGTTTTCTGGGATTTAGAGTAGTTTCTGAGCTACTGCCTAGAAAAACCCAGAATACACAGTGTGTACTTTATTTATACACATAGTGTATTTTTTAATCGTGTAACTAACTATGTGGGAAGAAACATGGGGTTGTGAAAAATCTTTAGGAACATGTTGTGTACAGTACGTACACACCGTGTTGTAGGGACCGTGTGTCTACCTGTGTGGCTAACGACACGGGTGGATGAAACTTTGGCTATACACGCCGTGTCCTATTTTCACATGACATGCCATGTAACATGAGTACCTGGTCATGTCACGAACAACACGAGTTAGGGAAAAACCTTCAAGTACATGCCATGTTCTCAAGGAGCATGCCGTTTAGAGTGAACCGTGTAGCCGACCGTGTAACTAACAACACAGGTCATTGAAACCTTGTCTAGTACACACAGTGTCCTTACTGAACACACCGTGTTGTCTAGGTTTAAGAGGACCGTGTGGGTTAGCTGTGTAAGGAGATTTGGGAAGTGGAATAGAGTTTAAGTACACGCCGTGTGTGGGGACACCACACCCTGTGGTTGGGGCGTTACACTACCAATTGAGGTAGAGTTACACACCCATGTGAATGTCTTAAAACAACATGCCGTGTAGTTTTTATACACGCCATGTAGTCATGTTTTGTGAAACATAATTTTTTTTTCTCTTGTTTCCCGTCTTCTACTCTTGTGTTCTAAGTCTTTGATAATCCTGGTCTAAGGTGTGCTTCTGAACTTTCAGAGCTATGCTACCGAGATGTCCTTCGGTTGTACGTCAACTGCCAGATAGTGATCAAACATTCGATATGGTTGGTCAGGGACCTCCCACAGATCCTTATGTTGTATCAGCCTTAGCACCAGCAGTTCTACCAGTTGCAGGTGTTGATGCGCAGTTCAGGGAAGACTTTCTGAGGATGATGCAGACCTTCCAGGGAGCACCGCCCCTTCCCGTCGATGGAAGACTTGAAATAGGTTTTCCAGCAGCAACATCCTTCTACTTTTTTAGGCTTTGGAGGACCTTAGGCTACAGAGTCATGGTTAGAGGCCACACTGACAATTTTTGAGCATCTGGAGATACCTCCAGATAAGAGGGTGAATCTTGCTACCTATATGCTCCGAGACTCCGCCAAGAGGTGGTGGGAGGTGATCTCATAGGTAGGATGCCAGTAGAGTATGATTTGGGATTTTTTGGCGCATCTTCTACGATTACTTCTACCCAGAGACCTTGAGGGATGATCGAGCCTGGTAGTTTATCAGTCTAGAGCAGGGTACTCTTTCGGTTATGGAGTATACATCTCTCTTTATTAAGCTATAGCGTTTCATGCCTATTCCAGTAGGTGATGAGTTGTTCCTTGCGTGTAAGTTCAAGGATGGTCTGAGGCATGACATCCTCTCGTAGGTAAACAACTTCTTGTTGACTTCGATATCATCTATCATTAACTAGGCATTGATCACTGAGTGAAATATAAGGGATTCTAAAGCAGTGAGGCAGGTCGGTTCGACATCCAGAGTTAGTGTCCCAACTACTGATAGCAGGAAGCACCGTAGGGATTCTACTCAAGGAGATCAGAGTAGAAGGAATGTATCTTCGAGTATCCAAGTAGTATTCTACCAATGCGGGAGAAGCAGGCATACTAGGCCTCATTGCCAAAGAGGCCAAATGTAGTGATGATATTGCGGAAAGATGGGCCATCTTCAGCGTTTTTGCAAGATCTTCTCACCTACAACAGGTGGTAATGGATCTTATATGACCTTGCATTCAAGAGATGCATCGCCAGTTTCTCACCAGTCTGGGAACTAGATTTCTTCCAGCCGTTCGGGCTGAGGTGGATGTCATGGCCATGGTGGTCAGTCACCAGGCTACCAGCAACAACAGAGTAGATCATCTCAGAGTGGTCAGGCAGGGTCGCAGGGTTGTGGTACATGCTAGACTATTAGAGTGGATCAGACCCATCAGGAGCAAGATCCTGACCCTTTTACAATTCGAGGTACGATCTTAGTGGCCTTAGTTTTATCTTCATATCTTTTCAATACTAGTACTACGCATAGATTTATCTCTGTTGCTATTGTGAAGAGGCTTGGGCTCTATATCTTTTCCTCTGCCGATACATTGATGCTAGACACACCGTTGGGTACTATAGCGGTTAGAGTACTTCAGTGCAGAGAATACCCTCTTGAGGTTGTAGGGTGTCACATTTTATGAGACCTCTATGTCCTAGAGATGATAAGCTATGATGTCATTCTTAGAATGGACTGGTTGGTTCCCTTCCAGGCATTCGTCTATTTCTATCGCTGCAGGATGAGTTTCGTATCACTAGAGGGTGGATCCTTTCTACATAGAGGCAAGTTGGATGTCTGGGCGAGTCGAGCAGGACCCAAGCATCATGGGCTAGGAGGAGTTACACCACATATTTGTAGTCTTTATCTGGACAACCAGGGGACTTCATAGTTAGACTTTCCTCCAGGGGTGGATCATTATAGAGATGTCTTTCCAGAGGACTTTTCATGTTTTCCTTCAGAGTGTGAGTTAGACTTCTCGATTGAGCTCATGCCAGGAGCGGCATCGGTGTCCATTCCTCCTTATAGGATGGCTACACTTGAGTTGCAGGAGCTCAAGAAGTAGTTGGAGGAGTTATAGGCAAAGGGTTTCATCTGACCCAATACTTCTCCTTGGGGTTACCTGTCCTGTTTGCGAAGAAGGCAGACTTCACCCTCAGGATTAGTGTGGATTATTAGAAGCTAAACCAGTTGACTGTAAATAACCGATATCCCTTACTGAGGATCTATGATCTCTTTGATCATCTTCGAGGAGATTGAGTTTTCTTGAAGATTGAATTGAGATCCTGTTATCATCAGTTTCGCGTTAGACCATCTGATATACCTCTTACAGCTTTCTGGAGCAGGTATGGTCTATACAAGTATATGGTTATGCCGGTCGGTCTCACGAACGCGCCTCCAGTTTTCATGGCACTGATGAACCGAGTGTTCCATCCATACTTGGATTTTTTCGTGGTGGTTTTCATGGAAAACATCTTGGTGTACTCTCACACTCGACACGACCATGCTACCCATCTTGAGATCATTCTGAGTACACTGAGAGAGCATCAGTTTTATGCTAAGCTCTAAAAATGCAACTTTTGGATGGACCAGATTCACTTCTTGGGTCATGTTAACTCAGAGAAAGGAGTATCAGTGGACCCATAGAAAGTGAGAGCTATAGTTTTCTAGGAGCATCTGAAGAACGTCTTGAAGGTACTGAGTTTTATGGGGCTGGCTGGATACTAAAGATGTTTCACACATGACTTTTCACACCTAGAAGCACCACTCACAGGTCTGACCAAGAAAGGGGAAAAGTTATTGTGGTCAGATTTCTGTGAGTCAGCCTTTCAGAAGCTGAAAGGGAGGTTGACGTCAACACCGATACTAGTCTTCCTAGATCCGGGAAAGAGATATACTGTTTACTGTGATGCTTCAGGTATTGTGCTAGGATCTGTTCTTATGCAAGGAGATGGAGTCATTGCGTACGGGTCTCGACAGTTGAGGACACATGAGAGGAATTACCCGACGCAGGATTTGGTGCTGGTGACTGTTGTTCATGCCTTACGCTATTGGAGACATTATCTTCTGGGAGAGCACTTTGTGGTTTTAAATGACCAAAATAGTCTCAAGTACATCTTCACTCAGTGTGATCTGAATCTGTGATAGCACAGGTGGGTCTAGAATCTTAGTACATCGACTTTGAGCTTTCCTATATGCTGGGAAAGGGCAATGCAATGACTGATGTGTTGAGCAAGAGAACTCAGATACATGCAGTTCATGAGTCTAGTAGTGAGTGGTAGCTTATGGATTTGTTATCTAAGATGCATTTGGAGATGCACAATAGACATGGGAAGACCATTCTATCTTCTGTAGCTGTTCCCTCTACACTTCTTGATCGAGTACAGATGAGGCAGCTATTAGACTCAGAAGTCCTATTCCTATGGGAGAGTTTGTCTGGAGAGGACCCTCTTCCTGGATGGACAATGGGAAAGGATGAGATCTTGAATTTCTAGGGATGCGTATGGGTGCCAGAAGACATACGCAAGGAGCTGATGCAGGATTTTCATTACTCGGTTTGGGAAGTTCATCCTAGCGTCACCAAGATGTATCGTGATCTACACCACTAGTATTGGTGGCCAGGTATAAAGAGATATGTTGCTGGTTTTTCATGAGGTGTTCCACTTGTCAGTAGGTGAAAGCGGGGCATCAGCAACCCATAAGTATTTTACAGTAGTTACCCATTCCTGAGTGGAATTGGAATGACGTTGTGATGGACTTCGTGACAGGGTTACCAAGATCAACACGTTGGAATGATGCAATATGGCTCATCATTGATAGACTCACGAAGGTTTCTCACTTCCTGCTAATCAAGGAGACCTTTAGTATCAATGAGTTGGGATGGTTGTACATCTAAGAGATTGTACATCTACATGGAGTTTCAAACTCCATTGTTTCATACAGGTATGCACGTTTTACTTCTCAGTTCTAGCAGGGGCTTCATAAGGCTTTGGGTACACATGTACTTTTGAGTAAAACATACCATCCCCAGATAGATGGCCAGTCTAAGTGTATGATTTAGGTGCTTGAGGATATGATCAGATCATGAATTATAGATTTTGGAGGATCTTGCGAGAAGAATATATCTCTTGTGGAGTTCGCCTTCAACAACAGTTTTAGGTGACTATTCAGATGGCACCTTATGAGGCTTTGTGGGGTAGGCCATGCCGATCACCCTTGTGTTGTTTGGATGCAGAATATGAAGCTTTTCTGGGACGTCGTCTTGTTCAAGAGACCTCAGAGCAGATAGATTTTATCAGAAGATGATGGATACAACACAGTCTCGACAGAAGTATTATACTGATCAGCGGAGATGGCCTCTGGAGTTCGAGGCCAGGGATCAGGTTATCCTTCCTGTCACACTGAGGTTGGGACACAAGAGGATACAGAGATAGGGTAAGCTTTCACCATGGCACATCAGGCCTTTTGAGGTGTTGGATAGAGTTGGGCCAGTTGCCTATCGGTTTCAGTTACCTCATAGGTACCAGGCTATGCACAATGTCTTCCATGTTTCTCAGCTCCGACGTTATTTTTCAGACCCGTCTCATGTCTTTCAACCCAAGGAGGTTGAGTTCAAAGTGGATGCATCATTTGAGGAGCATCCTATCCGGATTGTCGATTACAGTATGAAGGTTCTCCATGGCCGGTATGTTCCTCTCGTATGGGTGCTATGGTATCATGGGGGAGTACAGGACAAGACTTGGGAGAGGGAGGCTGATGTACTATCATAGTGGCCGTAGCTGTTCGGGGTTTCTTCTTCCACACCTCACTAGGGAAATTAGGAGTTTAATTTCTTTAAGGGGTGAAGTTTGTAATAACCCAGACCTTCTTTTCAGGTTTTCTTTCCCTTTTTCTAGAGTTTTTTAGAAAAGGGGAGTTTCTGGAAATTTTGGAAGTACACTCCATGTACTTTTTAAGTACACACTATGTACTTTGATGCCAATCTAGGCTGCGTGCTGGTCGTGTCATGACCTAGAACATGACCATATTGGGGTGATGTGGAGGCCAAATAATTCAGAGTATGGAAAATCCTAGTACACACTGTGTACTCCAAAAGTACACACCGTGTACTTTAATTTTTTTCATTAAATGGACTGGGGTCGCGTCTTAACCCTAGAACTGTCTTGTTCTCCAGCTTCTTTGACCGAGAGTGAGAGTATGACTATAGATCTTCTCCAAGCCCCCAAGCCTCAGTTCGTTCTCCGAATCGACCACCGTCTATTGTGTTGGAACCACAATGGTAAGCTCTTCCTTCTTCTAGAGCATCGTTTTCCAATTCCTCCTTTTTGCAAGTTATCATGGGTTGATTTTTTTTGAATTTTCATAGATCTATGAATTTATAAGGAGATTCAAGCCCCATGGTTCAATTATATCAATCTCCAAGAATCAAGGTAGGTGGTTTGTGCCTTTCTGTTCAATTTCTTTATGTTTTATGCACAAATTCCACCAATACCCTTGAACGGGGTATTGCATTTTTACTATTTTCCCCCTGTTGTTTTCCAACCTTGCTTGTATTCTTGTGTATAGGTAATTTGGTTATATATGAGGATAATTTCTATTCTTGGATTGTTTTCCCATGCCTCGTTCTTTTTATAACCTTTTGGTCTTGTTCAGCCTTTGGCCATTATAATTGTTTTCCATACCTTTTGACTGTATGATGGAGTGATGTTCCCTGACATGCTTATTATACTGTAGACTAGTTATCCAAGTAGCTTTGTAGGTTTAAATTTTCCTTATAGAATTATTATGAACTGACTAGCACGAGGCCGTGAGAATCAGGTGCTATAGACTATAAGGGGATAGACCGAGTGAGCTTTCTCAGAGAGTCCTGGACATTATAGACTATAGGGGATAGTTTGAGTGAGATTTCCAGAGATTCTTGGATATTATAGACTACCAGAGGGTGGACCGAGTGATATTCCTCAAAGAATATTGAGTTTTATAGACTATACGGAGGTAGACTGAGTGAGCTTCTTCAGAGAGTCTGTGTTTTGTTTGAATTTCCTTAAACCATTCTAGGCTATAGGAGGAATTGACCGAGTGAGATTACTCAGAGACTCTGTGATAGACCTGAGGATACAGGAGGAATTGATCGAGTGAGCTTCCTCAGAGAGTCTCTAGACCATAGGGATATAAGGGGATTAGACTGCATGATCTTCCTTAGAGAGTCCCTGACTACCTTAGACTATAAGGGGAATTGACTGAGCGTGCTTCCTCATAGAGTCTTATAATTTTCATATGACCAAACCAGAGGGGTTAGGCTGAGTGTACTGCTAGAGGGTTGTTGGAACTTCTTGGATAGGACCATAGGGGATGGCTGTGAGTACTTCCCAGAAGAATTTCTATTTTGTGGTTAGCTGTTTTCTTCACTGATGCTTGTTGATCTATGGATTGTTTACTATTGTGTATCATCCAGTTTACTGGTTACTGTTCACTGCTTACTGTACTATTACCTTCCATATGCCCACTGACTATTAGGCACAGATCTTCGGGTGGTGGCCTACTGGGATTTAGTCTCACACCCTATTTGGGTCATGCTTTTGGGCCCAAATAGATTATATTGCTGCAAGTACAGACAAGGGAAAGAACCCTTCGACTTCAGGTACTTGATTTCATTGGAGAAGGAGAGCATGGGACCAAGCCCAGGCTTGCGATGCTAAGGAGTTTATCTGTTTACATTTCTTTTGTACTTTGGTTTGCACTATTTTATTGCCATAATTGTGACTTGTTTGGAAGCTTTCCTAGACACATGTATCATGCATCATTTCATTTATGTATGTGTGCTCCAGTTGTTTATTGTTTTAGTCTTCCATTGTTTACTGTTGTTGGATATTTACTGCTTCTGCTATTGTATGATTTGTTTACTTCCACTATGTAATCTGCCAATGAGGGCATAGTTTTCCCACCTTCACACCTAAGGCCGTCGCTTCTAGTTGGTAGCCTCTGGTGTTCGGGGAAATGCACTTGAGGCCATGTGACCAACTGGGTACGGGGTGGCTCTGGGTGGCTTCCAGAACCGGGGCATTACAAAGTGGTATCAGAGGTATTATTTTCTCTTGACTTACTGTTTGGAGCCTATAGATAGGGATATTATGGAATAGGTACTTAGTAATAAGCTGTGCTTGCGAGTAGCTAACCTGTGTATAGGGAAATGCCATACTACCTCGTTTATTGCAGTTTTACTGGTTTGAACTTTTTTAGTTGATTTGATTTCACCATTGGGTGATTCACATGCTTTGTGCTATTACCATTGTTGTTATTGCGGTTCTATTTCTATCGCAACCCGATGAGATGAGGGTATTTTATCTCATGCATCATATATGAACTTGTTAGAAATCACATGCCTTGAATTCTTACCATGCCATCTAGGATGCATTAGCGATTGCAAGTTGTTGTGATAGACAATGTGTATATTATGCATGCTGTTGTGATAGATTCCTTGATATAATCTCTGATGTTTGATAGGGAATTTTTTTTATAGTACTTTTCTTAGATGGATGCCAAACTTTCTTGAGGTGTTATGGGCCCTCATGGACCGTAATTTAGTGGATCATTTCCTAGTTTCCTTTTTATAACGTGTATAAGATGACAAGCATTGATTCACGGGGAGTATGGGCCCTCAAAGATCATAATTTGGCACCTTAACCCTTGTTTTCTATGTTTTCTAGGCTTTAGAGTATTTTCTAAGCTACTGCCTTGAAAAACCTAGAATACACAGCGTGAAATTTATTTATACACGCCATGTAGCTTTTAAACCGTGTCACTGACTATGGGGGAAGAAACACAGGGTTGTGAAAAATCTTCAGGAACACACTATGTATGGTACGTACACGCCGTGTTGTAGTGACCGTGTGTCTACCTGTGTGGCTAATGACATGGGTGGATGAAACATTGACTATACACATCGTGTCCTATTTTCACACGCTGTGCCATGTAACCTGAGTACCCAGTTGTGTCACAAACAACACGGGTCAGGGAAAAACCTTCAAGTACACACCGTGTTCTCAAGGGGCATGCCGTGTAGAGTGAACCATGTAGCCAACCGTGTAACTAATAAAACTATTCATTGAAACCTTGTCTAGTACACGCCGTGTCCTTACTGAACACACCGTGTAGTCTAGGTTTAAGAGGACCGTGTGGGTTAGCCGTGTAAGGAGATTCAAGAAGGGTAATAAAGTTCAAGTACATGCCATGTGTGGGGACAACACACCATGTGGTTGGGGCATTACACGACCCATTGAGGAAGAAGTACACACCCACATGAATGTCTTAAAACAACATGCCATGTAGTTTTTATACATGCCATGTAGTCTTGTTTTTTAAAACTTGAATTTTTCTTTCTCTTGTTTCCCATCTTGTACTCTTGTGTTCCAAGTCTTTTATAATCCTGGTCTAAGGTGTGATTTTGACCTTTCAGAGCTATGCCAACAAGATGTCCTCCGGTTGTACGTCAACTGCCAGACGGTGATCAGACACCGGATATGGATGATCAGGGACCTCCCACAGATCCTCCTCTTGTGTCAGCCTTGGAACCAGCAGTTTACCAGTTTCAGGTGCCGATGTGCAATTTAGGGAAGACTTTATGAGGATGATGCAGACCTTTCAGGGAGTGTCTCCCCCTACCCCTTCGATGGAATAGATGACGCGGGTTTTCCAGCAGCAGCATTCTCCTACTTTCTTAGGGTATGGAGGACCTCAGGCTATAGAGTCATGGTTAGAGGCCACACTGAACATTTTCGAGCATCTGGAGATACCTCCAGATAAGAGGGTGAATCTTGCTACCTATATGCTCTGAGACTCTGCCAAGAGCTGGTGGGAGGTTATATAACAGTTAGGATGCCAGCAGAGTATGACTTGGGATGAGTTTTGGCACATCTTCTATGATTACTTCTACCCAAAGACCTTGAGGGCTGATCGAGCCCAGTAGTTTATGAGTCTGGAGCAGGGTACTCTTTCATTTATAGAGTAATCGTCTTACTTTACTCTCCTGTAGAATTTCATCCCTATCCCAGCAGGTGATGAGTTGTTCCTTGTGTGGAATTTATTGGATGGTCTAAGGCACGACATCCTCTCATTGGTAAACAACTTCATTTTGACTTAGATATCATATATCATCAAATAGGTCATGATCACTGAGTGCAATCTGAGGGATTCTGAAGCAGTTAGGCATGGTAGTTCGACATCTAGAGTTAGTGTCCCTCCTACTGATAGCAGGAAGCGCCACATAGAGTCTGCTCGAGGAGATCAGAGTAGAAGGAATGTATCTTCGGAAAGGCAAGTAGTATGATACCAATGCAGGAGGAGCGGGCATACTAGGCCTCAGTTCCAGAGAGACCCAATGGAGTGCTGATCTTATGGAAAGCTGGGACATATTCAGTGTTTTTTCAAGAATTTATCACCTAAAACTGGTGGTAGGGGATCTTCTATGACTTCGCATTCAGGATATGCATCGCCAGTTTATCACCAGTCTGGGAACTGGTGTTCTTCCAGCCGTTCGGGCCGAGGTGGAGGTCACGACCGTGGTGGTCAGTCACCAGGCTACCAGCGACAGTAGAGTGGATCAGCTCAGAGTGGTCAGGCAGTGTCACAGGGCCGCGGTACATGCCAGACCATTGTAGTGGAGCAGACCCATCAGGAGTAGGATCCCGACCCTTCTACAATTCAAGGTATGATCTTAGTAGCCTCAGTTTTATCTTCAGCTCTTTTCGATACTAGTGCTACACATAAATTTATCTCTGTTGCTGTTGTGAAGAGCCTTGGGCTCTACATATTTTCCTCTTCCAATACTTTGACGCGAGACACATCGTTGGGGACTAGAGCGGTTAGCATTTTTCAGTGTAGAGAATGAACTCTTGAGGTTGTAGGGTGTCACTTTTTATGGGACCTCTATTTCCTAGAGATGACGAGCTATGATGTCATTCTTAGAATGGACTGGTTAGTTCCGATCCAGCCATTCGTCAATTTCTATCGCCGCAGGGTGAGTTTCGTATCACCAGAGGGTGGATCCTTTCATCATAGAGGTGAGTGGGATGTCCTGGAGAGTCGAGCAGGACCTAAGCATCATGGTCTAGGAGGAGTTATATCCCATATTTCTAGTATTTATTTGGATAACCAGGGGACTTCACAGTTATACTTTCCTCCAGTGGTGGATCATTTTAGAGATGTCTTTCCAGAGGACTTTTCAGGTTTTCCTCCCGAGCGTGAGGTAGACTTCACGATTGAGCTCATTCCAGGAGCGGCACCTGTGTACATTCCTCCTTATAGGATGGCTACACCTGAGTTGAAAGAGCTGAATAAGTAGTCAGAGGAGTTGCAGGCAAAGGGTTTCATCTAACCCAATACTTATCCTTGGGGTTCGCCTGTCCTGTTTGTGAAGAAGGCAGACTGCACCCTCAGGATTTGTGTGGATTTTCAGAAGCTAAACCAGTTGACGGTCAAGAACTGATATCCCTTACTGAGGATTGATGATCTCTTTGATCAACTTTGAGGAGCCTGAGTGTTCTTGAATATTGAATTGAGATCCCGTTATCATCATTTTCGCGTTAGACCGTCTAATATACCTCTTAAAGCTTTCCGGAGCAGGTGTGGTCTATACACGTATATGGTTATGCTAGTCGGTCTCACGAATGCGCCTGTAGTCTTCATGGCATTGATGAACTAAGTGTTCCATCCATACTTGGATTCCTTCATGGTGGTTTTCGTGGATGACATCTTGGTGTACTCTCACACTCAACACGACCATTCTACCCATCTTGAGATCGTTCTGAGTATAATGAGAGAGCATCAGTTATATGATAAGCTCTCGAAATACCAATTTTGGATGGACCATATTCACTTCTTGGGTCATGTTATCTTAGTGATAGGAGTATTAGTGGACCTAGAGAAAGTGAGAGCTATAGTTTCCTGGGAGTAGCTGAATAATCTCTTTGAGGTACTGAGTTTTCTGGGGCTAGCTGTGTAGAGACCCAAAAATTTCAAGGAAATTTTTTTTCTTAATTTTCTTTGGAAATATACAAGAACACAGTTTCTTGTGGAACCTGATTCCGAGGCCCAGTGTGCCCGAAATCATTTTCCGAAGATTAGCTCGGGTACGTTCAGTGAACAAATGAGCGGGGTTTTCTAACTTTTGAACCGGTGCTCGAAATAGAAATCCAAGGGCACCGATGGAATCACAGAGCCAGTAATTTCTTATGAAGACCCCTTTCTGGAGTTGCGTTTTCTCGGGATGGGTTGTTTAATTAAAGTGAGGGATAATAATTTAATTGTTTTACAATTATATTTTTATTTTCTTGTTTAGTGAATTAAGTGTTGTGTCACAACACTTTTCCTCTCTCTTGTGGTTATAACCTATGTAAGGGAGTTAGGGGTGGGACCCACTTGTTGATAACTACCTTTGAGAGGATTAAAGTGGGGTGGGGCCCACACGAGCCCCATCGTTTCTTTTCTTATTAAGTAATGCACCCGAAACCCCCTATTAAACGAAGTCAACTCTTGCGTTTAAACTTTTTGATAAACGCCTATATTAATTGGGAGGTTTTAAACCCCTCAATTGATTGATCGTTTCTTTCCTTTTTCAATTTCAAGCGTTGGTTTGTGTGTAAATAAAATAAGACACCACTTATTTTATTTAGTTGGTCTTGTTGTGTTGAGAGGATTTTGGGAGAAAGGGTAAGGGGCTTGAAGTTCTTCTTCTTCGACGAAGAACTCGAAGAATGTGAAGAACGCGAAGAATGCGAAGAACGCCGACCTCCGATGAAGGTCGACATGAACGCCGAATCCTCATAGATCGACTACGTGACACCGTATACTGCGATGCCAATGACGTTCCTTCCATGAAGCTTTCCTCCGCGACGATCCTTCTCTTCCACAACGATCCTCTTCTTCTGTGATGGTTATTTCCGCAACGAACTCTCGTTCGATGACAACGTTGATGTAGGGGTTAATTTTTTTTGTGTAAGTCTATATTCCCGTGGTTCCTTCCTTTTAAAACAAAGAACTCAGATCAACTCATCCTCAGTTTGATCCGCAAATGATTTCTTTTGTGGGTTGGGAATATTAAATTGCGGGAAAAACTTTTGGGTTGTTTTCTTTTGTTTGTGAAAAATAATTGTTGTTCTTCATCTTTTGGGCCGCTTGATACAAACTTAATGGGAGGAGGTCGAACCACACGAACATGGCTGACTCTCCTCCCACTTTTTTTTTGGATTCTTTGTGGCATGAACAAAGGCAGCACAGTGCAACGACACCGTGCGTACACAAGAAAGAACGTAGCGTAGAAGTGTGGCGCCGTCACGCCGCGCCGTTGAGGCCGAACGAAACCGTGGCCGGAATCGGGGCTGAAAAGGTGATTCGAAGACTCCACTGGTTGAACGTTGAGTGCGGATTGACGGGCGATGAAAAACGAGGGCGCAAGGTAATTTTGAAGCCTCCGCAGTGAAGTCTGGGTCCCGGGAGGACCATTGGAGATGGCGGCGAGCAAAACGGACAACCGGAGTGCGTTCGGTGGTCTGCGGAAAATACCGCCGACGGCAGCTCCCGGCGCGCCGCTGGGGAGGGCCGTGGGTCCCGCGACCATGAGGGACCGGAGAGGCGGGATGCGGTGTTCGGCCGTGTCCGGTGGCAAGGGGTGGCCCCACACGGGGCCGTGGTTAGCGAAGCTAGCGGGGGGCAGCGCCCCCCCCCCCCCCCCCCGCGTCTCAACACTCGGCCGGTTCGGCCGAGCCTCTTGGCCGGTGTGCCAGCGCGCCACGCGGCCAGACCAGACCGCCAGGCTGGGCCGCGACCAAGTGGGCCAGACCCAGACCTGGGTCGGGTCGACCCGGTTTGGGCCGACCCAGGGGGTCTTGGGCCGGATCGGTCCGGGCCCGAAACACCCACTTCCAGACATTTTTATGTCTTTCGCCCATATCTTGGGCTACAAACCTCCAATCGACGCAACATTAGTTGCGTAGAGATCCTTGGATCGAGACGGTAATTTTGGTATGTTACACTCAAGGTTTCGGAAAATTTGAGTACGGCCGGTTTGGTTCGGATACAAAACCAACTGGGCCCTCGGAGCGGAAACACTTATATCTTGAGCTCCAGACGTCCGATTGCCGTGCCGTCTACTTTTTTGGATTCCTCTTAATGAGACGGAACTTTTGGCATACTTCGCCCGTGGTTTGGACGTAGTTTGATAGTGTCCGGGTTGGATTGTACCCGAAATCCAATCGGTCCCCTGGAATGGAAAAGTTGATAACTTTTAGACCGGACGTCCATTTGACGAACCATCACCAGCGTTGGTGATCACATTGAGAAACGATCCCTATGATTATACCCTATGCGAGTTTGGTGTATAGTTGTGATACAGTCGAGTTGGTTCGTACACGAAACCAACCGGGCCCCTGGGATGAAAAGGCTAATAACTCACAGACTGGGCGTCCGATTGACGCGCCGTCTATTGCGTTGAGACCCCTATGAAGAGGCGGCCCTTTGAGATACTTCTTAGTGGGAGTTTGCGATACTTTGAGTATTGAACAGTAGCTCATGGAGCGGACCCTCCCAGAGACGAGCGTGCGGAGTACGGAGACTGTGTAGCCGGATGAGATTTGATGACTGCTTGACCGATTGAATCGGTGTGTTTCGAATAGCCCAGTGGGGAGCGCTTGGTTGCAGCGGCAGACCCACGGCAGAGGAGCTCTTGGTTGTAGCGGCAGACCTGCGGTACTCAACAGAAGGAGTACCTCTGGAGGCTATGAGGGGGAGCGCTTGGTTGTAGTGGCAGACCCATGGTGGGAAGCACTTGGTTGTAGCAGTAGGACAATAGTACTCAACAGGAGGAGTACCTCAGTAGCCTTTGGTTAGTGAGCAGTAACTCAGAGTCGTGATAGGAACACTGTACACTCCAAAGACGGGGCTCATCAGCAGTTATGGTTTTGAAAATGAAAATCTTGGTTTGAGCTGAGTCTATGACCTTTGTGTTTACCTCATGATTGAGATGGGTCACTTGATAACTGAGGTATATGTATGGGAATATACCTGGGTAGTGGTTATCCGTTGATTTCTTAATCTTTGTGTTTCCTCCTGATTGAGATGGACTACTTGATAACTTAGGTATATGTATGGGAATATACCTAAGTAGAGGTTATCTGTTGAGATCTTCTTTATGGTTATCTTTGTTGGTTTTAGTGAGACCTTGAGGGTCTCGAGGTCCCTAATGAGTATCGTTATACTCACCCCTGCACGGGGTATGCCTGCACCTCGTTGTGTTGGTTGCAGACGACGGGCAGTGCTGACGGAGACCGAGTGTTCGAGGACTGGGCGGTGCCCGGAGGTGGACCACACGACGAGTCAGTATCCGGAGGTGGACTTCATGGCGAGACGACACTCGGAGGGGGTTGTCGGGTGAGAGGATTGAGGAGCTGTGCTATCTATACCTACACTTCAGGTAGGATCCGTGGTGGACGATCCAGGAGCTGCGCTATCTTTACCTACCATTCAGGTAGGACCCGTGGTGGAAGATCCAGGTGTTGCGCTATCTGTACCTACCCTTCAGGTAGGATCTGAGGAGGATAACCCATGAGTTTCTTCCTTTCTTCCAGCTGTTTGTCTTTTTATGTTGTACTTTCGTTCAGTTGTAGCTGTACTTTCAGTTGGGTTTGTATTCCATCCCATTTACTTTTCTGCACTTTCTTTGGTACTTAGTGTTTTACTTCCGCTTGTACTCTGTGGGGTTTTGTTTTCTTTTATAAAGGCAATTCATTCTCAGTTATAAGAATTTACGCCTTTGGTGCTAGTCACCAGCCCCTGGCCTATGGAAGGCGGGCTTGGGGTAGTCACGACACGAGCCCCGAGGATGGGTCGTGACAATTGGTATCAAAGGAGTCGGTTCTACCGCAGAACTTATAACTCTGATATTTTTCTTTCTGTGAAGCAATAGTGTTAAGATTACCGAGTGTGGTTTTCAGTTCAGGGAGTCCAGTGCTGGTGCGGGCGGCCAACATTTCCATACACCAGGACCCTGACAACTGATTTACGACTCTGTGCACGAAAACACTAATTACGTGCAGTTTTCCAGAAGTTTTTTTAAAAGTCAGCTCAAACCAGGTCAGCTCACCAGGTATAAATCGTTTGATCATGTCACATATGTTTCTTTCAGGATGCCTCTCCATGGATGACCAGCTAGAACCTAGAGGTATGTGCGTACTGACAGCCTGTTGAGCGATGAGGCTTCGGTACAGGGCCCTCTTGTAGTTGATCCACTAGCGGAGGCACCAGCGGTACTACCATACGTTGGGCCACTAATGCCACCAGCCCCAGCAGTAGGCGATGCACACCACTTGAGCGCACTGCATGAGTTCCAGCGCCAGAGGCCACCCCGGTTCCGAGGAGAGATGGACCTGCAGACGGCTGAGGATTGGCTGGAGGCTGTGGTGAGAGTCTTCAGGCTAGTGGGGACACCAGCAGACTTCATGGTGATCTTTTCTGCCAACCTCCTTCAGGCAGTAGTAAGCAGGTGGTGGAGCCGCTTGTTCCAGTTTTGCGATGGGATGACCATCACATGGGAAGACTTCGAGACCTTATTCAGGGTGGAGTTTGTGCCAGTAGCTCTACACCCCGAGCGTGTACAGGAGCTGCTGCCTTTGCCGCAGGATTTTTGATCAGTAGCCGAGTCATTTGTGGGCAGTAGACAGATGATGCAGAGGTCCAAGAGGACCATAGCCAGCCATACGGGGAGAATGAAGTGTTATGAATGTGGCAGGAAGGGTCACCTGGCACGTGACTGTCCGACTCCTCACACAGTTGATCTGCAGGCTTTAGAGGAGCCACCGAGGCAGAAGCAGCGGTGGGTGCTTGAGCAACAGCCGGGCAGTGGACAAGGCAGTAGAGCTCCGAGATCAGGTGTACAGGAGTGGAACTAGTGGACATGTCCCTTGTACTTATAGTTCCATGTTGCTATTGTATTCATGTCTTTGTACTATGAGCTGCAATAATAAAAAGACACTAATCTTTGAGACTCTTGCTTTCCTGTCCTTTTGTTTGGTTGATACTGATAGGTCCCGGTTAAAACTGTTCAATTGACCCTCACTTTTGAGTTTTCTACTGGAGGAGACCCAGTGACCTCACACTGATGCTGACAATGTGACTCGACCCTTGGAGGCGAGAGTGACAGTTGTATCTCTTGGTAGTTACGTCAAGGACTTACGACGTCATCCACAGCATGAATGCATCATTCCTATCAGGATTGACTGTATTAGGCAATGGGAGTGGTTCATCTGGGGGATGAGACCAATTTTCTCTTTTCGACAAGGGAGAAATCTTATCAGCTCTTCAGATCGTAAGCAAGGAAGGTGCAGAACATCTAGGAGCGGATGAAGACTGCATAGTACAGTAAGAAACAGGAAACTGGCTCCAGTCTTAGAGACTCGAGTGTGTAAAATGTTTCAATGAGAGGAAGATTAAAAGAGAGATGAGTCTGCGAAGCAACAGACGTGGAGTCAGAGCTAGGAGAGCAGCACGAGGTGGTGTACGTTTTAACATCCTACAACCACCCGCCTTAGTTGTCCTCGCCAGGCTCAGGGAGCTGGAGGGCAGGGGAAGAGTGTGGCTGCATGCGGTCAAGGAGTGCGACCCAATGGCTCCAAAAAAAATTATTCAAGGGACAGTCTGTCTCCACTACTAGCTATCATAGTAACAGACGTCAATATGAATCATTCCTTCCTTCCACCAATCGTGTCCCAGACCTAGAGTTTCCGGTAAGCCGTAGACTTGACCCTCACGTCTGGAGATACCTTGGGAGAAGACTCGATAATCACACTTACGCCAACGGTGTGGTCAGACCCTCAAGGTGAGAGTTTCAGTTGGAATCTCTTGGTGGCAGTGTCGAGGCCTTACGACGTTGGTTTGAGTATGGAAAAGACAATCACAGTTCATACACAAATTGACGGTATTAGGTAAAAAGGTTGTGGTTTAACTACGACGTTGGGATGGGTCTTCCTTGGTCAGCGAAAAGGAAACCCTGGGAAGTACAGGATAAAATCATGCAGAGGAGGGTGCGACCGATCACTCTTGAGTCAGTCAATCTTACCCTCGTGGCAGCATGAGTTTTGAGTTTCAGATCTAAACAGGATTTGGAGGCCTCTTGAGTTTGAGGATGACGATCATGTCCTTATACGGGTCTCACCTCAACAAGGTTTACAGAGATGTGGCCAAGGCGGCAAGTTATCTCTGAAGTTCAGTAGACCTTTTCAGGTCCTTAGTAGGGTAGACGAGGTGGCTTACCATTTGACCCATCCACCTTAGTTGCACCAGGTGCACGACGACTTCCATGTATCTCAATTGAGGAGATACGAGCTTGACCCTTTGCATATCATCGACCATGAGGAGATGGATGTTGGCGATGAGGTGACTTTTGCAGAGGTTCCAGTGGGGATCGAGGATCTCCAGGAGCAGATCCTATGAGGATGGTCGATTCCTTGGGTGTGCTTTCACTGGCAGTACGGGAACCTCCAGATGAGCACATGGGAGCAGAAGGCTCAGATGCATTCTCAGTACCACTTTTGTATCCCTAGATTGTGTTAAAGCTTTCAAGGACGTAAAGCCCTGAGGTGGGAGTAATGTAGAGACCCGAAAATTTCAAGGAATTATTTTTTCTTAATTTTCTTTGGAATTTTACAAGAACGCAGTTTCGGACGGCACCAAATTCCAAGGCCCAGTGTGCCCGGAATCATTTTCTGAAGTTTAGCTCGGGTACGTTCAATGAACGAATGAGCGAGTCTTTCTAACTTTTGAACCGGTGCTCGGAATAGAAATCTGAGGGCACTGATGGAATCGCAGTGCCGGTAATTGCTTAGGAAGACCCCTTTCTGGAGTTGCGTTTTCTCAGGATGGGTTGTTTAATTAAAGTGAGGGATAATAATATAATTATCTTACAATTATATTTTTATTTTCTTGTTAAGTGGATTAAGTGTTGTGTCACAACACTTTTCCTCTCTCTTGTGGTTATAACCTATGTAAGGGAGTTAGGGGTGGAACCCACTTGTTGATAACTACCTTTGAGATGATTAAGGTGGGGTGGGGCCCACAAGAGCCCCACCGTTTCTTTTCTTCTTAAGTAACGCACCCGAACCCCTTATTAAACGAAGTAAACTCTTGCATTTAAACTTTTTAATAAACGCCTCTATTAATTGGGCGGTTTTAAACCCCTCAATTAATTGATCATTTCTTTTCTTTTTGAATTTCAAGTGTTGGTTTGTGTGTAAATAAAATAAGACACCACTTATTTTATTTAGTTGGTCTTGTTGCGTTGAGAGGATTTTGGGAGAAAGGCAAAGGGGCTTGAAGTTCTTCTTCTTCGATGAAGAACGCGAAGAACGCCGAACTCTGACTAAGGTCGACAAGAACGCCAAATCCTCAGAGATCAAATAAGCGACGCCATATACCGTGACGCAAACGACGTTCCTTCCATGATGCTTTCTTCCGCGACGATCCTTCTCTTCCATGACGATCCTCTTCTTCCGCGATGGTTATTTTCGCGATGAACTCTCGTTCGACGACAACATTGAGGTAGGGGTTAATTTTTTTTGTGTAAGTCTATATTCCCATGGTTCCTTCCTTTTAAAACAAAGAACTTGGATCAACTCATCCTCAAGTTGATCCGCGGATGATTTCTTTTGCGGGTTGAGAATATTAAATTTCGGGAAAAACTGTTTGGGTTGTTTTCTTTTGTTTGTGAAAAATTCTTGTTGTTCTTCATCTTTTGGGCCGCCTGATACCAACTTAACGGGAGGAGGTTAGACCGCACGAACATGGCTGACTCTCCACCCAAGCGGGCTGGAGGTCATACCGCACGAATGCAGTGAAGAAGCGCTACGCCATCGCGCTGCGCCATTGAGGCGGAACGAAACCGTGGTCAGAATCGGGGCCGCAGAGGCGATTCAAAGACTCCACTAGTTGAACGTTGAGCCCGGATTAACAGGCGACAACAAACAAGGCCACAAGGTAATTTTGAAGCCTCAGCATTGAAGGTCGGGTCCCGGGAGGACCATTTGCGAAGGCGGCGAGAAAAACGGGATACCAGAGCGCGTCCGGTGGTCCTCAGAAAATACCGCCGACGCGCTTCGTCGACACGGCGGCGCCGGCGGCCGGAGGCGGCGGCCGACACCGGTCGGCCGCCAGGAGGCGACGACGCCCGGTGCATCGCCGGGGAGGTCTGTGGGTCCCGCGACCGCGCGGGACTAGAGAGGTGGGACGCGGCGCTCGGCCGCGTCCGGTGGCAAGGGGCGTCCCCACACGGGGCTGCGGTTAGCGAAGCAATCGGGGGGCAGCTCCCCCTCCTCCCCCCCGTGTCTCAACGCTTGGACGGTTCGGCCGAGCCTCCTGGCCGGTGCGCTAGCACGCCGCGTGGCCAGACCGGACCACCAGGCCGGGCCGCGCCAGCTGAGCCGGGCCTGGATCAGGTCGACCCGGTTCGGGCCGACCCAGGGGGTCTCGGGCCGGATCGGTCCGGGCCCGAAACGCCCACTTCCAGACCTTTTTCGGTCTTTCACCCATATCTTGGGCTACAGACCTCCGATATATGCACCTTCAGTTGTGTAGTGATCCTTAGATTGAGACGACCGTTTTGGTATGTTACACTCAAGGTTTAGGAGAACTTTGAGTATGGCCGGTTTGGTTTGGATACGAAACCTACCAGGCCCTCGGAGTAGAAACACTTATATCCTGAGCTCCGGACGTCCGATTGACATGCCTTAAACTTTGTTGGATTCCTCTTGATGAGACAGAACTTTTGGCACAATTCACCCATGGTTTGGACGCAGTTGGATAGTGGCCGGGTTGGATTGTACCTGAAATCCAACCGGTCCCCTAGAACGGAAAAGTTGATAACTTTCAGACCGGACGTCCGTTTGATGAACCGTCAGTGGCGTTCATGATCACGTTGAGAAACAGTCCCTATGAGTATACCCTATGTGAGTTTGGGGTACAGTTGTGATACGATCGGGTTGGTTCATACACGAAACCAACCGGGCCCCTGGGACGAAAAGGCTAATAACTCACAGACCGGGCGTCCGATTGACGCACCGTCTGCTACGTTGAGACCCCTATGACGAGGGGGTCCTTTGAGATACTTCGTCGTGGGAATTTTTGATACTATGATTATCTACCAGAAGCTTGTGGAGCAGACCCTCCCGGAGACGAGCGTGCGGAGTACGGAGACCGTGTAGCTGGCTGAGACCTGACGACTGCTTGACCGATCGACTCGGTGTATTTCGGATAGCCCAGTGGGGAGCACTTGGTTGTAGAGGAAGACCCACAACAGAGGAGCTCTTGGTTGTAGCAGCGGACCCGCGGTACTCAATAGAAGGTGTACCTCTGGAGGCTATGAGGGGGAGCGCTTGGTTGTAGCGGCAGACCCATGGTGGGAAGTGCTTGGTTGTAGCAGCATGCCCACAGTACTCGACAGGAGGAGTACTTCAGCAGCCTTAGGTTAGTGAGGAGTACCTCGGTGTCGTGACAGGACCACTGTACACTCCAGTGATGGGGCTCTTCAGTAGTTACAGTTTCGATAATGAAAATCCTGGTTTGAGCTGAGTCTATGACCTTTGTTTTTACCTCATGATTGAGATGGGTCACTTGATAACTGAGGTATATGTATGGGCATATACCTGGGTAGTGGTTATCCGTTGATTTCTTAATCTTTGTGTTTTCTCATGATTGATATGGGCTACTTGATAACTTAGGTATATGTATGGGAATATACCTAAGTAGAGGTTATCTTTTGAGATCTTCTTTGTCGTTATCCTTATTGGTTTTAGTGAGACATTGGGGGTCTCAGGGTCCCTACTGAGTATCGTTATACTCACCCCTGCATGGGCTATGCCCGCACCTCATTGTGTTGGTTGCAGACGATGGGCAGTGCTGACGGAGGCCGTGTGTTTGAGGACTGGGCGGTGCCCGGAAGTGGACCACAGGATGAGTCAGTATCCGGAGGAGGACTTCACGATTAGATGACACTCAGAGGTGGTTGTCGGGCGAGAGGATTGAGGAGTTGTGCTATCTATACCTACCCTTCTGGTAGGATCCGTGGTGGAAGATCCAGGAGCTGTGCTATCTGTACCTACCCTTCAGGTAGGACCTGTGGTGGAAGATCCAGGAGCTGCGCTATTTGTACCTACCCTTTAGGTAGGATCCGAGGAGAATGACTCAGGAGCTGCTTCATTTCTTCCAGCTGTTTGTCTTTTTCTGTTGTACTTTCATTCAGTTGTAGCTGTACTTTCAGTTGGGTTTGTATTCTAGCCCATTTACTTTTCTGCACTTTATTTGGTACTTAGTGTTTTACTTCTGCTTGTACTCTGTGGTGTTTTGTTTACTTTTATAAAGGAAATTCCTTCCCAGTTATCAAGATTTATGCCTTTGGTGCTAGTCGCTAGCCCCTGGCCTATGGAAGGCGGGCTTGGGGTAGTCACAACACGGGCCCCAAGGACGGGTTGTGACTGGATGGATACTACAGATCTTTCATACAGGACTTTTCACACATAGAATCACCACTCACAAGGCTGACCAAGAAAGGGGAAAAGTTCTTATGGTCAGATTTCTATGAGTCAGCCTTTCAGAAGCTAAAAGGGAGGTCTACGTCAGCACCGATACTGGTTTTTCTGGAGCCGGGAAAGAGATATACTATTTACTATGATGCTTCAGGTATCGGGATGGGAGCTATTCTTATGTTAGGAGATGGAGTCATTGCGTACGGGTCTCGACAGTTGAGGCCACATGAGAGGAATTACCCGACACACGATCTGGAGATGGAGGCTGTTGTTCATGCCTTACGCTATTGGAGACATTTTCTTCTGGACGAGCACTTTGTGGTTTTCACTGACCACAAGAGTCTCAAGTACATCTTCACTCAGTGTGATCTGAATCTGTGACAACATAGGTGGGTCGAGTATCTTCAGTCCTTCTACTTTGAGCTTTCCTATACTCTGGGAAAGGGCAACGCAATGGATGATGCATTGAGTAGGAGAACTCAAATACATGTAGTTATGGAGTCCATGAGTGAGTGGTAGCTTATGGCTCTGTTCTCTTAGATGCATTTTGAGGTGTACGAAAGACAGGGGTAAACCATTCTATCTTCTATAGCTGTTCCCTCTACACTTCTTGATCGAGTACAGATGAGGCAGCTATCAGACTCAGAAGGCCTAGTCCTACGGGAGAGTGTGTCCGGAGAGGACCCTCTTCCAAGATGGACAAAGGGAAAGGATGAGATCTTTCATTTCCAGGGATGCGTATGGGTTCCAGAAGACATATGCGAGGAGATAATGCGTGATTTTCATTACTTAGTTTGGGAAGTTCATCCTGGAGTCACCAAGATGTATCGTGATCCACACTGCCAGTATTTGTGGACAGGTATAAAGAGGTATATTTCTGGTTTTTTCATGAGGTGTTCCCTTGGTCAGTAGGTGAAAGCGGAGCATCTACAACCTGTAATTATTTTACACCAGTTACCCATTCCTGAGTGGAAGTGGAATGACACCGCGATGGACTTCGTGACAAGGTTACCAAGATCAACATGTGGGAATGATGATCTATGGGTCGTCGTTGAAAAACTCATGAAGGTTTCTCACTTCCATCCGATCAAAGAGACCTTCATTATTGATGATATGGGACAGTTTTACATCCAATATATTGTACATCTACATAGATTTCTACACACCATTGTTTCATACAGGGATGCACGTTTTACTTCTTGGTTCTGGTAGGTTCTTTAGAAGGCTTTGGGTACACATGAAATTTTGAGTATAGCATACCATCCCCAGACCGATGGCCAATCCAAGTGTATGATTTAGGTTCTTGAGGATATGCTCAGAGCTGGAATTCTAGATTTTAGAGGTTCTTGGGAGAATAATATACCTCTTGTGGAGTTCACATTCAACAATATTTTTCAGGTGACTATTCAGATGGCACCTTACGAGGCTTTGTAGGGTAGGCCATGCCGATCACCCTTGTGTTGGCTAGAGGCAGGAGAGGCATATTTTCTAGGACCTCGTCTTTTTCAGGAGACCTCAGAGTAGATAGAGTTGATCGGAAGAGGATGGCTACAACATAGTCTTGACAGAAGTCTTATGCTGATCTGCGGAGATGACCTCTATAGTTCGAGGTCAGGGATCAGGTTTTCCTGCCTGTCGCACCGAGGTTGGGACACAAGAGGATACAGAGACATGGTAAGCTTTCACCATGGTACGTCAGGATGTTTGTGTTATTAGAGAGAGTTGGGCTAGTTGCCTATCGGTTTCAGTTACCTTATAGGTACTGGGATATGCACGACGTCTTCCACGTTTCTCAGCTCCGACGTTACTTTTTAGAACCATCTCATGTCTTTCAACCCTAGGAGGTTGAGATCAAAGAAGATGCATCATTTGATGAGAATCCTATCTAGATTTTTGATTGCAGTATGAATGTTCTCCGTGGTTGGTCTGTTCCTATAGTACGGGTGCTATGGCAGCATGGGCGAGTACAGGACGAGACTTGGGAGAGGGAGGCCGATGTACGATCGCAGTGGCCGGAATTGTTTGAGGTTTCTTCTTCCACACCTCACTAGGGAAATTTAGGGATGAATTTATTTATGGGGTGAAGTTTGTAATAACCCAGACCTTCTTTTCAGGTATTTTTTTCCTTTTTCCGGTGTTTTTTAGAAAAGAGGAGTTTCTGGAAATTTTTGAAGTACATGCGGTGTATTTTGATGCCGCTCTAGGCTGCGTGCTGGTTGTTTCATGACCATGCACATGACCATGTAGGGGTGATGTGGAGGACACTTAAATCAGATTACGGAAAAGCCTAGTACACACTGTGTACTTTATTTTTTATTAAACGGGCCGGGGTCGCATCTTAACCCCAGAACCATCTTCTTCTCCATCATCTTCGACTGAGAGCGAGGGTATGTCCACAGATCTTATCCAAGCCCCCGGGCCTCCGTTCGTTCTCCGAATCGACCACTGTCGATTGGATTGTAACCACATTGGTAAGCTTTTCCTTCTTCTAAAGCATCATTTTCCAATTCCTCATTTTTTGCAAGTTATTGTGGGTTGAACATTTTGTGCATTTTTTTAGATCTATAACTTTCTAAAGATATTCAAGCCTCATGGATCAGGTATATCAATATCCTAGCATCAAATTGGGTGGTTTTTGCCTTTCCATTCAATTTATTTGAGTTTTATGCAAAAATTCCACAAATACCCTTGAACAGGGTATTGAGTGTTTACTGTTTTTCCCCTGTTGTTTTCCTACCTTACTTGTATACTGGTATAGAGGTAATTTGGTTATGCATGAGGATAATTTCTATGCTTGGATGTTTTTCCCTTGCCTTGTTCTATTTACAACCTTTTGGTCTTGTTCAGCCTTTGACCGTTATACCTGTTTTCCATGCCTTGTGACGGTAGGATGGAGTGATGTTCCCTGAAATGCTTGTTATGCTATAGACTGGTTAGCCAAGTAGATCTATAGGTTTACTTTATCCTTATATCATTATTATGCACGGACTGGCATGGGGCCATGAGAACCTGGTGCTATAGACTATAAGGGTATAGACCGAGTGAGCTTCCTCAGAGAGTCTTGGACATTATAGACTATAAGGGATAAATTGAGTGAGCTTCCCAGAGATTCTTGGATATTATAAACTGCAGGAGGGTGGAATGAGTGAGCTTCATTAGATATTCTTTAGTTTTATAGACTATACGGAGGTAGACCGAGTGAGCTTCCTCAGAGAGTCTGTGCTTTTTTTTTTGAATTTCCTTAAACCATTCCAGGCTATAGGAGGAATTGACCGAGAGAGCTTCCTCAGAGTGTCTATGATAGATCTGAGTTTATAGGAGGAATTGACCGAGTGAGATTCCTCATAGATTCTCTAGACCTTGGGGCTATAAGGAAATTAGACCGTGTGATCTTCCTCAGAGAGTCCCTGACTACCTTAGACTATATGGGGAATTGAATGAGCGTGCTTCCTCAGAGAGTATTATAATTTTCATATGAACAAACTAGAGGGGTTAGGTTAACTGTACTGCCCAGAGGGTTGTTGGTACTTCTTGGATAGGACCAGAGGGGAAGGCTGTGAGTACTTCCCAGAGGGATTACTATTTGTGGTTAGTTGTTTTCTTCACCAATGCTTGTTGATCTATGGGTTTTTTACTGTTGTGTATCATCTTGTTTACTGGTTACTCTTCACTGCTTACTATACTATTACCATCCATATGCTCACTAACTATTAGGCACAGATCTTCGGGTGGTTTCCTACTGGAATTTAGTCTCACACCTAGTTTGGGTCATGCTTTTAGGCCCTAAAATATTATATTTCTGCAGGTATAGATGGGGGAATTTCCATTCGACTTCAGGTACTTGATTGAATTGGAGTAGGAGAGCATGGGACCATGCTGAGGCTTACAATGCTGAGGAGTTTATTTTTTACCTTTCTTTTGTACTCTAGTTTGTACTATTGTACTGCCAGCATTGTTAATTGTTTGTACACTTTCCAAGACACATGTATCATTCATCATTTCATTTATGTATGTGTGCTATAGTTGTTTATTGTTTTAGTCTTCCGTTGTTTACTGTTGTTGGATATTTACTGCTTTCGCTATTGTATGAGATGTTTACTTCCACTTTGTACTATACCAATGAGGGAATAGTTTCCCCAATATCACACCCAAGGCCCTCGCTGCTAGTGGGTAGCCTCTGGAATTCAGTGAAATGTTCTTGAGGCCATGTGACCAACTGGGTATGGGCCGACTCTGGGTGGCTTCCAGAACTGGGGTTTTAAATTTACTCTATTGATTATTTCATGATGTGATTATGTGTGAAATGAATTTTAATTATATTAATTTGTATTTACTATTATTTTATGTGTATTTATAGTTGATAACCATAATATATTCATTTGATTAATTCTCACATCAATGAGATGATATTTGTAAGGGACTTTCTTTTCATAATAACCATTTAAATGTTTCTTTTTCAAAATTTAAAAGGAATGTTTTTAAACTTATACAAAAAGAGAGTTTTTTTAATAATTTCATGAAACATTAATTTTTTAAAATATTTATTTACAATATTACAAGGTTATTTTCAAATAAAATGTATTCTTTTATAATTTCACATATTTGTAAGAATAAGTGATTTCATTGTGAAAAATGGTATTTTACTTAAGAACTTATCATTAATATTAATAAAGTATATATGTAGACATAATTTGTTTAATATTATGATTCATTGAGGTTGATATCTTATGATACCAATTACCATATTTTATTGAATGGTTTATGATAAGTTTTATTTGGGATGATATATTTTTATACCATTGACCATATTTCTTTGGATGGTTTATGATTATTTTTATGGTAAAAGTATTTAAATTTAATATTCTAGTTTAAATATGAATGTTTATTTTGACTATGTTTAACCCATTTCATATTATAAATTCATTGGAATTAATAATTGATGGGCATGGCCTCTTCTAACCCCTCGATGCCTCGGTAGTTATCATGAGACAAACTAGTTTGGTTATTAGATAATGTCTTACATATTTATGTATGATGTCTTAGCTAAAGCCTTGATGGTATGGTTACGATGTCGTAAATTATGGATTCCCTCATTATGATATTAGTTATTGATAGCCCATATGATTATTTTATTAGTAGAATATCCATGGTTAAGTTTCATTATCTTGTGATAATATATATGGAATCATTTGATTATCATGTATTCCTGCCATATTATGCTCAAGAATATGTTTAAATGTCACGAGTTTTAGTTATTTACCTTGAATTATTATATATTCTTATTTATTCATGATATCATTCCACTATATGCTTACCCTTATTGATCATATGAGCTCAGCCCTTTCCTATGTTTTATTTTCCCCGGGATTCCAAGATGCTTATTATGATTGACATGTAGGTATAATATAGGATAATAATGGTGTTTACAATGGAATTAATATGTTTTATTTTATATTTTCAGTTATAATATAATATTCCATGTATGTATCTAGTTTTCCAAAACATATTAACTATTCCATCCTTTGGGATGAAATTGCTTGTACCTAGTACCAATAGAATTAAGTAACCACCATCTTTGGGCTACTGGGGTTGGGATATTTAAAGTTTCTATCAATGAAAGTTTAGTATAATCCATATTTACTATATTTAAGAAAACATATGTTAGAGAACAATACACGATGAAATAATTTAAAAATATTTCTAAATAAACTAAGCTTATGATTTCGAGATTAGTTATACCTAAATTTTCATATTTTGTTATGTGTATCAATTGTTTTGAGATTATACATTACATTTGAAGGAAAGAAAGAGAATAAGAGTATAATAAAAAAATATGGATAATCATAAGATGGGATGCAATGATTTTCCAAAATGTGATACTTGTGGAAGGAAAAACCTTGTTACATGATTAAAAAGGAAAAAGAGTTTTCTTTAAGTGTAGGGACACATGACACCAAGCTCACAATTGAAATGGTAAGAAATAATTTTCCAATATGAAATGTTTCCACTATTAAGAGATTGAGAATTAAGTAAATAAATTACCCAAGCATTAAAGGATTATAACTCAGAATAAGTAAAGGGACAAAGGTCTAACTTATGATATTGATATAGTTATAGTGGAATTATTAAATTGATTATATATTTTAATTCAAGAATTATATTGTAAAATTATTTTATCTGGTCATAAGAATCATGTGATATATATGGATTGTACTACAATACTTCTTAATTAAGTATTTGAAATCATGTGATGAATAATACTTGTAACCAAGAGAAGAGAATATTTTGTAAGTTGATATCTTGGAAAACACATGATTTGTTGAACATAACCCTAAATATGTGGCTGATGTTACGATAATAATAATAAAGGAATATTTATGGGCCATTATTTGTGACCAGGAAATTGGTTAGTGATTATATGGTTTGTGATATCTTTGGAGGGATTTCTATATGTTTGGATTTAAGGAATATATTTGAAAACCTGAGATTTTATTTTTATAAGGATGCATGTTTTTATTACAGTTTTATAGTTATCAAGGTATTAATATAATTGGTTTGTGAAAACAAGTGTTAGATTATGTTGTTTGCAAAATCTAATTCTAAGTTGATTTTTGAAATCTAGAGACCTACCTTCTAAATTTTTGGAGCGTGAATTTAGAGAGACATATTTTGAATGAGTCCTAAGATTAAATACTTATATAATGCATTAAGTTGGACTTTGGAAATTATTGTTTTTCAATGACATGTTCTAACGTTTCTGGTTTTAGTAAATATTTATAGGCTGAATGAATGACTTATAGACCTTTTTGATTCTGTAAAAGTGCTCGAGGCATAAGAAATATTCATCTCGGATACTAATTTCCTAGAGTAAGAGATTATGTAGAAATAAATAAAATTACAACTAAAAGATGAGATTATACTTTTAATATTTAAAATATAAAGTTTGTTTATTTTCTCAAGTTCTTATTTGGATATCAAAATAACCCCAAAACTCCCTAAAAATAATTTTGGAACGAAGACAATATTCATTTACATTTCTTTATGACAAATCAATGGTCTTTTAATCCAACCCAAATTTACAGTTTTATGATGGTTAACTTTATAATGACCATGTTATATATCATTCTCAATCATAACCTAATATTTTGATTTCAATTCCAGGTCCATATATTCACTTCAACAAATGTTATCCTATTCAAAAGCCTAGTTTTGTGGTGACATTCAAATTTTTCTTTCCCTCTTATTAGGAGGATGTTTTATTAACTCGATTTATGATGTGGGTTTACCATAAAGGAATTTTAAAGTATTGTACTTTTATTTTAGAAGAAAAATTTCAAATTGTGAGGAAACAATTAATTGAATAAGCGGATAATGTTACACCACAATAATTTATTGTATATATCTTTTTAAATTTAACCTCTTTGGTATCTTACATTGCACGCGACACTGAGCATAAAAAAAGAATGAAATATTATTATAACATAGCCATTAAATTGGAAGTAATCAATAGTGTTAACCACATAATGAAATATATATGAAGTTCATATTAAATAAAAAAATTATTCATTAATTCCTAGAAAAAAAACACACAATTGTTTTTAGTAAAGTCATTTTATTTTTCAAATATAAATTTTAATAAAAAAGTGATTATATTTCTTTCTATGTGAAACTAAATATAATTAATTTTTTAAAGTTTTAAAATATTTATTTTAGAAAATTAACTTCAGTTTTGAAATCGCCATATAAAAATTATTCTACGGTAAAATTTTTATAATTTTCTGAAAAAGTTAAATTTTTGGTGAAATTAAAAAATACAATTTTTATAGAATACAATATCTTTTGTGATATAATAAAACCATGAATATGATGGAAAAATTTATTAAACTTATGTAAAGAATAATTTATGATAATAAAATAAAAATATCACACAAAAATAATTCAGAACATATAAATATTAAATTATTTAATGAAAATTATAAAAATCATTTTCAGTGCTGACGCAACACCTACACAACATTAAAAAAGTCAAATTAGGTTTATTTTAGATAATAATTAAGATATAAAAGTATTTTAATGATTTTTTTTATTAATTATAACTAATAAATGATAATTTTGATTTATATTTTCAAATATTTGACTTATATAACATGAATCTTGTCTAAATTCCCATCCAATTCTTGTTTAATGCAAGAAAAGTCAAATTAAAAAATTAAACATGTTTTCTTGACTTGGATATGAGTAAATATAAATAATGACAGAATATAAAAGATTATATGGAGCCTAATTTATTGATTTTCTTGGTATTAATTTATTTTTAAATTTTATTTATTAAATAATTAACTTTAATGCTTATGCAACGTTGATGTAGTACTTGTTCAAGAAGGAGAAAAATCAATAAAATGATTTTAATTAAAATTTTAAAAACCATTAAATGACAAAAAAATTTAGATAAATATTATTTAATGAGTAATATTCTTCCAAAATCATCCTTTGGACTAATATAGGACCTTTTGGACCCACTTAGTTGACATTATGTCTCTTATAGTATTTTATTTAAAAGAGTGCTAAATGTTTCACACTATGGTTTCTAATTAGTATAAAAATTTTAATATATGGTTTCCAAAAAATATATTTAAACATAAATAGTATTTTTAAATCTAAAATATTTATCATATTAATTTATTTTTTTTTAAACTTTTATGGAAGAAATAATTGCCTTAAAATCATGCACAACAATGATGTAATAATTATTAAATTAAGGGAAAAATAAAATAAATGATATTAAAAATATTAAAAAAATATAAGTTTAATTAATAAAGTTTATAAAAGAATTTTAAACGTTAATATTACAGATTAGGGATTTATCAAAAGTCTTTTTTTGAAGATATATTGTTATCTTGATATTTTTAAATTCAATGTAATGAATAGTCCTTAAAATTGACATTATGAATATCTTATAATAAATAATATTTTACTAAATGATTAAAAACTTCTAAAAATAATATATACAAACAAATGAAAGGGATATGGTTAATTAAATATACCATAGTCCATTTATGAGTCTTAATTTTATTGCAACACTATTGACCCTTATATAGTAGAAATATTTAATACTATTGTAACTTTCAAAAGAGTTACCGAGTGGTTAAAAAAAGTTAAGTATATATCCATGACCTAAGATTGCCCAAAAAATATATTGGATGAATATTATTTTAACCTTATCAATTTAATATTGAATTTTAAATGTTTAACACACACTATTCCAAGAAAATAACTTATATCTTATTTAAATTAAATATAGTTAGAAAATGTCACTCTCGTTGTATTTAATATTTTTTATGTGTCCACATAGGGAAAAAATACAGATATGAACGAATCTAAATTTATATTCTTATCTTTATAAAATCATTTTTATTATATAATTTTTTTTATTTTTTTAAATTATATAGTTACCTTAAATGCTTGTGAAATTCTAATATAATATTTATTTAATTAACAGAAAAATAAATTAAATTGATTTTAGAAATATAAATTTTGATATAATTTGAATATGTAAATTTGAAAAAGAATTTTATAGATATATGTTACATATTATAGAGGTTTGAAATAATTATATTTTAATTCATACTTTGTCTTGATATATTTGAATTCAAATTATATGAATAGTATCAAATTTGATAATAATGATATTATATGGAATTAATATTTTATTAAATTATTTAAAAATCATAAAAATAATTAGTAAATAAATATAGGATTATATATTGAATAACATTTCAACACATATTCATTTATAGTCCATTTTGAAGTCTTTGGATCTATATTAGCCTTATTATATCTTAATATTTCAAAAAATTTCTAAAGTGCCCCTCACACCTATTATAAAAGGACACATTCTACCTCTCTTCATAACCACACCTTGAGCCTTATATCTTTACCAAAACCTAACCATTTCTCCTCTTAACATCTTTATCCATGTTTTGGAGTTACTGGTATTCAAAAAAGACAAACTCTAGATCCCTTGAGAAGAGATCTAAAAAAAGTCCACCGTAGAAGAGAAAATTATTTTTACCAACTCATTCAAATTAATTTGTTCTTTTACTTCCTCTTCATGTGTGTTTTACTTTATAAAATAATAAATATAGTATCATCTATATAATGATATATTATAATGATTATGAAAAAACACTATTATACACTTTATCTATCTTATGAAAAATAAAAGCACCACACCTGCGTACATGCAACTTACCATCTCCACCTAATAGTGTAATTTGTTTTTCATCACCAATTTAATGAGATAGTTATAAAGATAGAAATAATGGAAATATATGATAATTGTTACATGATTATAGAAAATTAATATACCATTAACTTCCTTACTCTTTCAACCATTTAGAAATGATATCATATCTCATGCGTATGTACAACTCACCATCTCCACGAAGTGATGCGATTAATATTCTATTTTTAACATTGAATTATAGTTCTAAAAATTTATTTAATTATGAAATGTTTTATTTATGACGTTAATTTTATTATGGAGATGTTGGATATATACACTATACAAGATAACTGGGACTTTTAAGACAAAACAAGCATGATAGACAGTGTAATTAACACCCAAAATGGTGAAATGAATAAAATATTCTTAATAAAAGTGTGGTAAATTATTATAAGGATATCATATTTGATATCCTAAATACGAATATTTTATAAGTTAATAATGGTTTGAAAACTACTATATTGGAGGTTTATATATGTTTTAAGGAATTCCAACCTAAGGTAAGAGAATTCTAAACCCAATTTCCATTATTTACGTTACACTTCAACTCAATTTATTATTCCATGCTATGATTATGTGTGAAATGATTTTTTATCTTAATTTGTATTAACAATTGTTTTATGAGGATTTATATATGATACACATAATCTATTCATTTTATTAATGATCACATCAATGATATGATATTTTTAAGGGACTTTCTTTTAAAAATACTCTTTTAAATGTTTCTTTTTAAAAATTTAAAGGGAATGTTTTTAAACTTATACGATGGGAGTGAATTTTATGGCTTTCATGATGCCTTAATTTTTTTGAAGCTTAATTTACAATATTACATGGTTCTTTTCAAAGAAAATGTTTTCATTTATAATTGTATAACATTTTAAGAATAAGTGATTTCAAAGGGAAAATGGTATTTTCCTCAAAAACATTTCAGTGACATTATTAAAGTATCTATGTCAACATGTTTTTTTTGAATCCCATAATTCATTAATGTTAATATCTTATGATACTAATTACCATATTTTATTCAATGGTTTATGATCAGTTTGACTGGGGATATACTATTTTGATACCCTTCACCAAATTTATCTGGATGGTTTATGATTATTTTATTGGAAAAGTAATTACATTTCTTATGATAGTTTAATTATGGATGTTTATGTTGAATATGTTTCAACCCTTTCATAAGGGTATTGAATTGGTCTTAGTAAGTAACCTACAGGGACCACTATATCCCCTCTATTCATTGGTAGGTCTAATGAGACAAACTTGTTTGGGTTTTGGCATTTTTTTACCTATTTATATATGGTGTCTTGGACGAAGCCTTAACAGTATGTTTATGATGTCCCTCATTATTCATTCCATCATTATGAGATTATTTATTGATAATCCATGTGATTATTCAATTATTAGAATATTCATGGTTAAGTTTCAATATCATGTGATTATTTATATGGAATCTTTTGATTTTCATTTATTGCTACCATATTATGCTCAAAACTATGAATAAATGGAATGAGTTTCAGTTATAAACCTTGTAATATTATTAATGCTTATTTTTTCATGATATATTCTACTCTAATCTTACCCTTACTAAGAACCTAAGCTCACCCCTTTCCTATAATGCTTCCCTAGGATTCGAAGATTCATATTATAATTGACATACATGATAATCTAGGAGAATAATTATATTTTCAAAGGAATTACTATGTTGTATTTTATATTTTCAATTGTAAAATAAGATTTTAACTATGTATCTAGTTCTCAAAAACTAATAAACTATTCAATCCTTTGGGATGCAATTGTCACGACCCGTCCCCTGAGGCCCGTGCCTTGACTACCCCATGCCCGCCTTCCATAGGACTGGGGCTGGTGACTAGCACCGAAGGTGTAATTCCCTAAAACTGGGAAGGCATTGCATTTATGACCAGTAAATGCAAACAACTAGATACAAAACACTAGGTAAAATGTATAATAAAAGAGTGATGAAATGTAATGGGGCTGGAAATACAAGCCCAACTATAAAGTACAAGGAACAGGAAGTACAAGTACAACTGAAGAAAGGAGAAACAACTGCTGGGTCATCCTCTGGAATTCCCACCTGAAGAGTAGGTAAAGATAGCCTCCTCAGTACTCCATGTCCATCAGTATCCTCCATGTACCGACTCGTCGTAAGGTTCAACTCCGGGTACCGTCCAGTCCTTATACTCTCAGCCTCGATCAACACAGTTTGTTGTCTGCATCCAACACAATGATGTGCGGGCATAGACTGAGCATGGGTGAGTATAACGATACTCAGTAGGGACCCTGAGACCCTCATGGTCTTACAAAATCTTACAAGGTTAAACCAAAAAGAATGAAATCAACAGATAACCCCACTTAGGTATATGCCCATACATATACCTACGTTATCAAGTAATCCATCTCAATCATGAGGTAAACACAAAATTTACTGACTCAGTTCACACATGTATAAAAATTATGTAGAGAGATTGAGATGATTATATGAAGCCACTAAATCATCTTCTCGATCGAACCCACGCAGGATCATGGAATAGTAGTCAGAGCTGTCGAACCCACGTAGGATCCAGGAATAGTAGTCAGAGTTGTCGAACCCACGTAGGATCTTGGAATAGTAGTCAGAGCTTTCGAACCCACATAGGATCCTGGAAAATTATTCAGTGTTGTTGAACCCACATAGGATCCTGGAACAATAGTTAGAGCTATTGAACCCACTTAGGATCCTAGAACAGTAGTCAGAGAGCATCCAACCACAGGGATCCCGCACAAAGCACACTTTATTATAGGAGGGTCCGCTCCTAAAGCCATGTTTTGATACATCAACTACCAGGAATTCCCACGAAGATGAATCCCAAATCTCCACCACGTCATAGGTGTCTCAATGCAACTGATGACGCGTCAATCGGACGCCCGGTCTGGGAGTTATTAGCCTTTTAGTCCTGGGGGCCCGGTTGGATTCGTGCTCATTCCAATCTAACCGTATCTCAACTATACCCAAAACTATAGTGGGGTATACACTAAGGGACCGTCACACTCCTAGAATACCAGCACCACTGACAGTTCTTCAAATGGACGTCCAGTGCCAAAGTTATGTACAAAAGAAAGTAAAGGGTAGGTAGTAGGCCCGGGTCCGGTCTGACCCGGCCCGACATAGTCTGGGCTGACCCAGTTTGGGTTTGGCCCGGCCTGACCCGTTGGGTTCTACCCGGCCCACTGTATCCTGCCCTATAGGCCATGAGTGCCGCGGGTAGCATGAGGGAACGAACCGGTTGCGAGGGTGTAGAATGGCCGCATGTGAGTGTAAAGGCGGTTCAGCCCAGAGGCGCCACGAGGGGTGTGGGAGGCTAGCTCAGGTTGGCGCGCAGCTCGATGGCTCATCACGGGAGCCCGGGGCCAGTTCAACTAGCGCCGTGAGGGGTGCGTCTCAGATGGCTCGACACGGATGGCCGAGGCTGGTTTGGCCAGCGGTGGCACGAGGCACACGGAGCGCACAAAGGCTGGAGGCTGATGCAGCTCGGGCCAGCACTGTTCGGCCGGGGCGCCATAGGGGGGCTGCGGGCTAACGCGATTCAGGTTGGAGGGACCGGTGCAGTTCGGCCATGGCAAGGTGGGTAGGTGGGGCCCGGAGGTGCGTGCGATTGGTAGGGCGCCGCGGTTCGGCCCGGGGCAATAGAGCTAGTTCGGCTGGCAGACGGGGTGGTCGGGACTGGTTCGGTTAGTGGATGGCCTAGCCTATGGGTGGCGCTGGTCGCGAAGGCCACAGGTAGTGCGACTGTTTCCTGCGTCGCATTTTTCATCTCGTCGTCATGCCGAAGAACATTACAAACAAGAACGACGGAGGAGTCGGGCCATGTTGGTTTGGCCCGCACCCTCCACGTTTAGGGTGGTAGCAAGAGGACCAATTGTTTCTTGAATTACAAATAATTAACAAGAAAATAAGATAGAAGAAGAAAAGTTTGTCAACACCCTGCGTCTTCCCGCAAAAAAAAAATTCCCAACCCACGAGGAAAAATCATCCACAATAATTCTTTGTCTTAGAAGGGAAGAATTAAAGGAATAATATCATATTCAAATAAAACCCCTACTTGTTCATTGTTTGTTGATGAAGTCGTGGGGAAGAGAATGAAGTTGTCGTCGTTGGCCACATCCGCCACACTCTTTCAGTACCCATCTCGTGCGTCAGTTCATTGATGATGATGAGGAGGGAAGGTCAAACGTCGAAGATGTACCACATCGGTAGGAGTTCGGGGATGAAGGTCGAAGGAGATCATTCTTTGTAGTTGAGGTGTCCCTCGTCGGCATTCTTCGTCGAGAGCATTCTTCGTTGGGAGCTTTCTCCCATGATCTCTCTCTTCTCCCAAATTCCACTAAAATGCAAAGAGGTTACAAAGTAATAGATTAGGCCATCTATTATTTTGTTGGCTAGAATTCTAAAAGTCAAATTAATTATGGTGGGTGGAATAATTAATCAAGAGAAAGGTTGGAACATTTAATTGGTGTGTTGGCACAATTAATTGAGTAGAGGAGGTCAAGAGACTCTCCCTCATTTATGAGGGAGGTGAGTGGTTTCCCTCATTTAATTGGAGGGTTTAGTCCCGGGTGGTCCCCACACCGTAACCTCACATGGGAGGTTAGGTTCGGGTGGGTCCCACCACCATAACATCTTATGGGAGGTTAAGGTGTGGTGGTCCCCACCTCCAAATTCCACTTGGTTGGTTATAATAAAATAAAATAGGCATCATTTTATTTTATTATTTCCATGAACGACCCAAAAATTATTTTCCACCCTCGACCAACTACCGTCGAGGTGAAAGTATTCTTATACAAATACCGGTGCTACGAGTTCAATAGTGCCCTCAAATTTCAATTCCAACCACCGGTTCAAAATTTATAAAAACCCGCTCATACGTTTAATGAACATACCTGAACAAAACATCAGAAATCGATTTTGGGCACACCGGGCCTCGGAATCACGTGCTGTCAATTTTTGCGGACTTTGAAAATTCCCATGTATTTTTGAAAACAATTTTCCACAGAAATTCTAGGTCTTTACAACAATTTCTTGTACATGGTACCAATTTAATAAAGTAACCACCAACTATGGGATACTGGGGTTGGGGTATTTTCACTTAGGGTCAAAAATTGGGGGCCTTTGATCTATCTTGAGTAGTTCCTACCAGTGGAGACGATGGTGAAATGGTTGTCTATAGTGAAATAAGAGACATGAAAATCATTTGTGTGACCGATCACTGGTTGAAACTGATGTGACCCCTTTTTAATGATTTTTTTCAACATCTAAACTAATTATTAATTATATTTTCAATGAAAAATGAGTTTTAATTGGTTAATTCTTGAATAATAATTTTTTAGAGCTATTAATTTTATTCATTGAATATTTTGAATAAAATGATGTTTTTTGTACTTAATTAAATTATTTCAGGTTGAATTTTATAATAAAATTAGAATTATAAATTTCTTATTTATTTTATCATTGAATTATAATTTTCAAACATTATTTTAGGAATCTAAAATTTAGAATTATTTTTTTTCAAATTTTCATTTAATTGGCGGTTTATTTTTAATTATGATTTTTAAATTCATTGATTTTTCTTTCAGAGGACCATTCTTTATGATTTAGCTTTTATTTTTATCAGAAATCCTTTTAAATTATTTTTATTATTTTCAGATGTTTGATCCCAAAAATTATAAAATGAGAATCGAAGCCACTAGAAATAAAACGGAATGTTGGAGTTGTGCTCAATGATGAGGAGATGAAAAGTAAGCTTCTGGTGTTTGGTGGAAGAGATAAGTATATAGAACTAAGATGTGTGGAGGTGAAGCCTAACCATATGTGAGAGGAGAACATTCAGTTAGAATCTATAATAAAGTCATGTGAAGAGGATGATAAATAGTGATCTGTGCACTATATGGAAACATATGAGAAGAGTTTTAAGAATCCGACGATGAGATCAAGTCTAGAGTTTCCACACAAATTCTTTTTAATTAGTGGGGGGACTTAATTATAGGGGACTTCTAATCCAACAAAAATTGTGGAGGAGGAGAAAAACCTGACCAAACATGAACATAAAAGGAGAGATTAGAATAAATGATGATCAACTCAATGGATATGATTTTTTCTCTCCTTGATCTTTTTCCTATTATCCGACTATCTACTACATATTCTTCTATTCAAAATAATTTGATGTTGTGAATTGTAGTTTCAAAAATGTTTTTTGGATAAAATTTTCACAGGAACTGATATTATTATTATTCTCTTACCTCTCTTATATCTTGATATATTTTCATTAATGGATCATTTTATTTATTTTTATTCTATATGTAAATAATTTTTTCAAAGTACAAGATTTAGTGACAATTGATCTTATTCATCAATTTTCAATACCATTAAAAAAATTATAATTTTAAAATCTCATGAAAATATATTTTAAAATCAATTTAAGGAAAGAATACCAGTGTTATTTCAATATTTCAGTATAGGTGATTTCATCCACTAATTTTATAGTGACTTTTCTTTTTGTTACATGACTATTAAATAATTTTAAAGATAAACAATGTAATAGTAATACATTCAAAGAAAAATAGGTTTAATATCATGGGAAAATTAGTATCTTAAATAACTTATATATAATAAAACATAAATATTATTAAAATACTTCTTCTTTATCCATTTAAAATCTCTCACATTCTCTTTAGTACATGTAGTCACATGAGTATATACATCAAAGAAAGGGGTGAGAAAAAATCCCCATAAGGGGAAGGATAACATATCAAAAATAAGAGATATGAATCAATAGTTCATGTGTGAGCAGAATCATCCGAATGAAGTCATAAGAATGGGATCATCATCATAATAAATATAATGAAATATGAAAAAGTAATGGAATTTTGTGATGCATAAAAATGAAACATCATTTTATAGTGGTCAAATACCACACATAGTTTTGAACAAATCTTGCATCATGTTCATGAATAACATATGTTCATAAGTCATAACATCATCATTGTGAACAAAGATAAAATCATGCACATTCATAATTCACATAATATCGTATCATATTACAAAATACATCAAAGAGATTTATAATTCTAATCCCACCCATCACACCATAAATTCTCATAATCATGCATGTCATATATAACTTATGACAATCATAATCATAAAATATCCCATGGAAATGAATGATTTTAATAAATTTTAATTCTGTGAATAAACTTTGGGGTTATTGAATGAATAGGGGAAAAAATATTTGGCATAAACATAATAATTCTTGAGTGAAGGGGAAACAAATAAAGATGAGTCAAAGACATGTTTTGGAAAGATAAGTCTTTTTTTAAATCATTGTAATTGGATTAAAAATTATTTTGGAAAGGAGGAAAACATGTATATCCCAAAAAAAAAATCCAATAAGAGTAAAAGAATATTAATTAACTTTATGGGAATATACATACTGAAAATTACAAGAAATATGGATAACCCAATGAAAAGGGGTTGGGTTTAAGAATCCTTTTAACTTAAATCTCACTTAATTTCATCAATTTTACGCATCCTGAATAATAAAATTAGGTTTTTTAAAACATTGAAATAAATTTTAATTATGTTAATTTATGTGACTAATTATTAATTATAATAAATTAGTTATACTTATTAATTTCCATTGTTAATTTGAAAGCATTTCGATATCATATTCTCCATAAAAATTTTCCATTTTTCTTTGATGTCACTATGCAGTTTAATGTAATTCATATATTAGTAGAATTAATTCCTAAATATTGAAATATATATATATATATATATATTATAACATGTTTAGTATAACTAGACAAAGGTTTAGTGATAAAAAATAATTGGCAACGCCCTCATTGGCGGTTAACCGACCCTTAATAGGACACTGTCAAAGGAGCATGAATGAGAAGTTTGAAAACCTAATATGTTATAAATAAAATAATTCCATTCGGTTAAAATAATTAATCTAATGTTAAAATACTAATTAATTATCTGGAAAATATTTTTTTTGAAAAGGGTGGATTAAAAGAGAAAGAGTATAGGGGAATAAGAGGGAAAATTTATGAGAACATACCGTGTTCTCCGTGTTTCTTCTTCTCCAAGACACTAAAATCTTTTGATGATTGGTGTTAGATAGATCTAGAAGGTCCCTAGGTATTAAAAGAGTCTTAATAGAGAGTATTTAGTTATATATTTGGATTTTGAAAGTGTGGGAGGAGTGATTTTTGAAGGGGAGGGATAAGGGTTATTTATACTTGAGGAGAGGGGTATTTTAAGAATAAAATATAGAATAAAATACTATATCCAATGTAAAACTTATAATAGTGATATTTTTGACATAATGAATCATATAAAAATAAAATATAATGGTTTTATTACTTTAAACCCCTTTATAATTATAATTCACTAGTTTATTAAAAAGGGTAGTGGAAAAATAAGATTTTTTAAGGAATACTTTAGACTTTAGTCATTGGAAAGCTGTTTTTAGGTTTTGAAAACATTTTTATAGTATTTTAATAACCCATTTATGAAATTAAACGTGTTTTTTATCCTAAAGATTTATAAATGATTAGTTAATTATTACAACATGAATGTTGTAATTTAAGATATATTTCTTAAGGAAATAACTGTATTATTATTATTCCCATGAAAATTTATGTATTTCAAAAAATTATCTAAAAAAAACCCATAGAAAATATCAATTTAGTAATTTCAAAAATAAAATTACTTTTATCAAAATAATTTTCTAAAATAGTTTATTTTAATTTTTAGTATAAAAATATGATTTTTTATGAAATAACTTAAATTAAAGTTTATTAAAAATGTGCATATATTTTCTTTGAGTTTTTAATATTTGATATTTTTTTATTAAATAATAATATTTATATTTTCTTAAATTAATCATGATAAACATTATTTACATTGTATTTTATTATTTTTAGGTCAAATTACTATTTCAATGGTCACATTACTATTCATATGGTCATATAACTATTCTAACAATCACATTACTATTCCAAAGGTCATATTACATCCTGTAAATACCTCTTCATTCTTCAATTAAACATTACCTACATTAATATTAATGTTCTATATTTTAATTTTCTGAAATACCAATAGGTTTACTAATATTTGGTTTATGTTCTATAGTGTTGTTTACGGGAGGGATGATTATAGCAGATCAAGGAGATCCATATTTTACCATTATAGTGTTTCTATTTTATATTTTTTCCCTTTTATATTTTTTAATTTTAATAAGTTTAATTATAGAATAATATAATTATTTTCCGTAATTAAATTAAGTCACTGGTTTCTCTATATGTGGTATGCGTATAATACTATATAATATAATATAATACATTATTATTTCAAGAAACAAATATCATTTATAAACACTATGTTGTTACATTATTCCCCCATTTAGAAATTTCATCCCTAAAATTTCAACTCACATTCTCATTTGAGAATAATTTAGGGTACTTATATTTCATTGTTACCTCTGGTTTCCACATCGCCTCTTAATATTTATGTTCCTACCACTAAACTTTTGAAATGGTGAGTTGTCTTATTAAATTGGATGATCCTCACATGTAATTTGTATATATAGTCCAATATTTTCATCAAATTATCCCCATATGAGTTTCTATTCTCCATTTATACCACCTCTAGATTCATTACATGTGAGGAGTCAGGTATGTACTTCCTCAAGAGTGATATATGGAACACATAATGAACATGGGATATATTTGGTGAATGTACAAGATGATTGGACACTAATATTATGTGATCAAGAATTTTAAAGGGGAAAATGAACCTAGGGATATGATTTCATTTCTTTCCAAACCACGTGAATCTATTCCACGGTGATATTTGAATGAAAAATTTTCCTCCAACTTTATTCTCAAAGTACCATCAACGGTTGTCATAATATATCTTCTTCTAAATCTGAGTAGCAATTATATGATATTGGATGACTTGAACCTTCTTTATAACCTTTTAAACAAGATCAAGTCCAATTAGATTTCATTCAATAACTTCATCCCAATAAGTTTGAGTTCTAAAACTACTATATAAAGCTTCATATGAATCCATTTTAATACTCAAGTGGAAGCTATTATTGTATGAGAACTCAACTAATGGGATATAAGGATCCCATCCTCCATTGAATTCCATTGAGTACTCTCTCAAAATTTCCTCGAATGTATCAATAGTCCTTTTATATTGGCCATTAGTTTGGGGTTGATATGTTGTTCTAATATTCAATTCAATATTTAGAGAATGTTGAAGACTTCTATAGAAATTAGAAGTGGATATTGGATCTTGATCAACGATGTCTGAAAGTGCTACCCAATAAAACCACACTAATTCTTTTACATATATCGTGGAAATTAATTTAATTGAGAGATACTCTTAAGCATCAATGAAGTGGTAAGTCTTGGTGAGTTGATCCACCACAACCCATATCGCATTGTTTCCATTGAATTTCAATGGTATACTAGTGGAGACGTCCATGGTGATATTATCCCATTTCCACATCGATGTGGGAAACAATTTCATCATAAAATTATATATATATCTCTCCACTTTAACTTTATAACATACCAAGTATCTTGAGATATACTCTGAAATCTCCTTCTTTATGTTGTCCCACCATAAGTTTTCTTGAAGACCACGTTACATCTTGGTAATTATAGGATAAATAGAGAAATATGAGCTATAATACTTATCCAATAGAACCTTATTTATCTTGGATGAGGAAGGAACACAAATACTAGTTCTAAACTGAATCACACTCTCTTCAGCAATGTGAAACTCATGAAGCTTCCCTTAATTTACTACGTTAACCATTTTTTGAAGCTCCAGATCATTCCCTTATGCCTACTTGATCTTCCCTTAGATAGATAGTTGGGAAATAATTTAGTAAATATAGGATTTATTCAATTAAATTATTATTTCTAGATCCGTCCTTTTCATATACATGAAGATATCTTCTTGATCAATCCAAATCATGGATAGGGTAACATGTAATTTTCTTCTAAGATAATCATATACATTTTCCCCTTTCCTAGATAGAAGTGAATAAATAAGTCATAGTCCTTAATTATCCATAACCTTATTCTTTGATTCATGTTGATATCATTCTATTTGAATATATACTTTAGAGTCTTGTGATATGTATATATATCACTGCTCATAATAGAGGTAGTTCTTCTAAATCATCAAGACAAAGTTCACAACTGCTAACTCTAGATCCTGTATTGGGTAGTTTTTATCATGGATCTTCAACTATCATGAGGCATAGGCTATGAATCTATCATTATAAATGAGTAAAAAACCTAATAATTTATTTTAAGAATCACTATATATCACAAATATTTCTCTATATGTTTTCAGTGTGAGTACAGGAATAGTGATTAACCTCTTCTCAAGATCCTTAAATATTTCCTCATATTTTTATATCCAAAAGTAATTTACCCCTTTTCTTGTTATCTTAGTTATAGAGATATAAAACCATGATAAATTTCTCAAACAATGTCAATAATAACCTACTAATATAATAAATCTATGAATTTCCATGAAAACTAAGGGACTGGGTGATTCCTCAATTGATTTTATCTTTTATGGGTCATTATAAATTCCCTCAATTGTGATCACATGACCCAAGAATATAAAATTATACATATAAAAGTCACTCTTGTTAAACATAGAATACATTTTATCTTCCCTAAATGATTCTAGTATAATCCAAAGATTTTATTAATGTTTCTCCTTACTATTGGAGTAAATGAGAATATCATTGATAAAGACTACAACAAATTATTGACGTAGTCTTTAAATACATTATTCATAAAATACATGAAAATTTTATTGGAATTAGTAAGTCTGAATGGAATAACTATGAACTCATATTGTCTATACCTTTTTTATAAAGTATTCTTCTAAATATCTTCCTTCTTCACCTTCAGCTGATGATATCCATAAATAGTATCCTTGTTTTAGATGTATCGATCTCCTCATAGTTGATTAAACAAGTCACCAATCCATGGAAGGGGATAATTTTTCTTTATGTTTATCTTGTTAATCTCAAGGTAATCTATACACATCTATATTAATACATACTTTTTCTTGATAATGAGAACCATTGAAACCAAATTTTATGAACTAGGGTCCATGAACCCCTTTTCCAAGTGATCTTGTAGATGCTTATTTAAATCCTCTAGTTCAATTGAGGAAAAACTATTAGGGAATTTGGAGATAAGAGTGGATCTAGGTATAAGTTCCATTGATAACTTGACCTCATGATCTTGTGGAATTCCAAATAAATATTTGGGAAAATCCTTAATGTATTCCATAAAAATATAAATTTCATTATAGCTGATGCTTTATTTCTACTCAACTATTTGGGAAATGTATGATTTTTCATAGGTTATCAACCCACACACAGTTGCTGGATTTTACAAAGGTGATTCATGTTCTTAATTTCCATTATATAGAAGAATGAGATGGTTTAGAATACAAAAAGATAATTCCTTTTCCCAAAAATTGATGTGTTCTCTATATAACGTGATCAAATACATTCCTAGTAAAACGTCAAATTCCCCAATGATTGAAGGATTATGAGATTCACTAGAATATTCTTCCCACATATCCTAACTATAGAAGTGTACAACACTTGGGATGTAATTATCATACCAAAAGTTGTTTTTAGAGATATTTCTAATTCAAGGTATCAGCTCTTCAGTTAAAAAATTCTAGAAAACTTCTAGGATATAAATGAATGTGTATAACTAGAATCAAATAAAACATTTTCCATTATTTTGTTAATAAGAATTGAACCTTTTAAGAATTCATTTTCACAATCCACTTCATCAACAGTGATGGAATATGATTACCCTTTCTCCTTTGTATTTGATGGTTTTTGATGATGATTACCCTCAAGGAACGTTTGCTTGGTGCACTATCTTGCATAGTTCCCTTTCTCCCTATAGTTAAAGCATTGGAACATGGGTGGTTCTTTAGGAGGTTCCTTCATCTCCTATATAACATTAAATGTATTCTTTATGGATCTTGGAACTTAATGAACTTGGTGTAATTATCTCCCACACTTGAAGAGTATCACTATCCCTTTGAGATAACTCACATGATGTTTCTGCCCACATTTTTGACACGTGGGTGGCTGGATCCTCTTTCATCCTTTATCATTTAACCCACCAGATTGAAGGTTCATTATTATCTCATTATCACCATGTCAAAATGACTAATTTTCAAAATCTATCTCTACATTGAGAGAAAATCTAACTACTTCATCATAACTCCTTAAGTCTCAGATAACCAGAGCCTTTTGATGCCTTAGTTATAATGCACTAAAGAATTTATCTATTTTTCTATCATTGATGATAAAAAAACCAAATCCATATCAGGTAAGACTTGTGATGTATTCCTTATAAGATATTATAGATTCAATTCCATTTTTCTTTACCTACATGAATTTTCTCTCCATATTTGTTTAAAGAGTTATAGGGAAATACTGGTTAAGAAATATTTTCTTAAAGACTTCCTACTCCATCTCTTCCATTTCATTTTTTATCTTGGTTTTCTTTATCAATAACCACCATTTATTAGATTCTATATTTAAATTATATATGAAAAAATTCACCTTCTAATTATCATAAGAGTGGATCATAGAAAAGATCTACTCCTTTGAGTTAACTGATCCTCTAAAAATCGGTGGTTGTTTCTACATAAAGAACTCAATATACAGTCATTTCTTCTTAGTTAAATGTAGATGTTACATGTGGTTTATATTATTTTTCAAATCATAATAAAGTTGTGTAATAATTTCTATAATGTTTTTAACTCCACCCCATTGGAATTGGAGATGTTGTTTGGATAATAGTTTCCTTTTCCCTCACATGGGTTGTTGGCCAGGATTATCTTGGTTCCCACAATTTTATAAAAAGTTTTAAAAAATTCAATCCAAAAAATAATAAATAAATAATTTATTCTTATGTGAAATAAAGTGTAAATTAATATCTTACGGGATTACTTTGTCTAGAAGTCTTATAAAACAAATATTTTATGATGTTAAACTATATTTAGACTTGTCCAAAGGGTTTTCACTAACGTTATATAATCCTAATTCCCAAACTGATTAAATTGTACCTATGATACTAAATATCGTGACCCTAATTTTTATTATATGAATTTTAAATTATTTTAAAGATACACAACATAATATTAATACATATAAGTATGAAAAGGTTTAATATATTGGGAAAATTATGATCATAAATCACTTATAGCTAATATTGTTTTTAAATATGTATCCATTATTAACAAAAAATATCTCACATCCTCCTTAGTACATGTAGTCACCAGAGGATATAAATCAAATAAAGGGGTGATCTAAAATATATGTAAGGGGAAGGATATGATAACATAAATAAGAGACCAGAATCAATAATATAGAGGTGAGAATAATCATCATTATCATTTCATAATAATGGGATCATAATCATAAGAATGAGGAAGGTATTTTAAAAATTCATGGAATGCGGCGATGTATAAAAATGAAACATCTTATCGTAATGGTCAAATACGACACATATTTGTGAACAAGGTTATTATCATGTTCACACATAACATATGTTCATAAATCATAACATCATTATTTTGATCAAAGATAACAGAATGTTCACATAAAAATACACATAATATCTTGAAATAAATCTCTTTACCAAATGAATTGGAGGGCTATATAATTTTGGGCTCACCGCTCACATCATAGATTCTCATAATCATACATTCCACATAAAACGTATAAAAATCATAGTCATGAAATAACCCATAGAAAGCAATGATTTTCATAATAATTTCATAAAGAATAATTAAAGATAAGATTTGGGGTTCCTAAATGAATAGGGGAAAACATATTTTTCATAAACAACATAATTATTGGGAGAATAAGAAACACATCATGATGATTCAAATATTTGTTTTATAAATAAAGATCTCTTTTTTTTAAAAAAAATGTTATGTTTGGATTAAAAATAATTTTAGAAAGTAAAAAAAAAAATTAATATCCCAAAAAAGAAAATGGAATAATAGTGAAAGGACATTTAATGAATATTAGTGGAATATCCATACTAAAAATGATGAGAAATATAGATAAACTAAAGAAACAGAGCTAGATTCGAGAGTCCTATTATCTTAAATCCCTCTTTATTTAATCTCTTTTACACATACTAAATAATAAAATTAAATTTATTAAAAAATTGATACATAAGTTAATTATTTTAATTTATGAGACTATTTATTAATTATAACAATTGGGTTATATTTCATAATTTTCATTGTTGATGTTGATGTGTTTTGATATCATTTTTCCTTAAACTTTTCCCACTTTACTTCAAATTTCCCTATTTTGTTAAATGTAATTTATACATTAGTTGAATTAATTCCAAAAAGATTGAAATAAATTTATTTATAAATTTATATATTATAAATAATTTTTAATAACAATTCATAGGTTTTTGATAAGAAAAGAATTGGAAATTTCTTTGTTTGAAGTTAACCAATCATTAACGAGACATCGTTAAAGTAGAGAGAATGAGAAGTATTACAATTTAACATTTCATAAATATAATACTTATAGTTTGTTAAAACACTTAATTTAATTTTAAAATAATACTAAATTATACCAAGAGGATTTTAGATTGAAAGGGGTGGAAGGAAAGAGAAAAAGGAGAAGAGAATGAGAGAGAGAATTTATGGGAACACATTCTATAGTCAGTGTTTCTTCTTCTCTATGACACTAAAATCCTTTTATGATTGGAGTTGGTTAGATCCAAGATGTCCCTAGGTACTAAAATTGGCTTAAGAGAGAGTAATTTGGTAGACATTTGTCTTTGGAATGTATGGGAGGAGTGATTTTCCAATGGGAGGGGGGGGAGTTATTTATACTTGAGGAAAGGTTTATTTTTAAAATAAAATATTTAATAAAATACTTTATCCAAGGTGTAGCTTGTAATGGTGATATTGTTTAGTTAATGAATCATATATTGATAAAATATAATTTTTAGGACTTAAAACCCATTTATAATTCTAAGTGTCCTTAATTTTTTTTCAAGGTTCTATATTTAATTTTCTAAAATATCGATTGATTTACTAATATTTTTTTTCTTTTTTGTGTTGTTCGTGTGAGGGATGCTTCTAGAAGATTTGGGTGATACATATTTTCCCATTCTAGTTTTTCTATTTTAAATTTTTCCTGGTAATGTTTGTAATTTTATTAAGTTTAATAGCTGAATAATGCAATGATTTTCATTAATGAAATAATGTTTTGTTGGTTTCCCTTTTTGCTGTATATTTATAATACAATATAATATAATATAAAAAATATTAATTTCAAGAAACAAATATCATTTATAAAATATTCATTATTACAATTTTTTTGATAATATTGATTTTCACAATTGAAAATTTGAGAATTTTAACATGAACTTGTCCATTCCTTGACCAATTTAATAGTTACAATTTTATTGGTTATTGGGTTAGTACATTTTTACCAAATTATGGTAAAATAAGAGTTATAAATAAATAAAATATCCCCTTACTTTTCCATTTTTAGTTCCAACTCATTTTCCTGGTTTTATTCCTTATTTAACTACTTCTTCTAGTTAACTACTTCTTTTATCATCAATTTTTTTCTTAATAGTTTTAGATCACTTTTTTGTTTTTTCACATTAAAAGATTCTTTTTTCTTGTTTTTGAGTTCATTCTAATGGTCACTCATACATTTTTTCAGTCCTCCCATATGAATCACACCTTTCTAAATCTCTAATAGTTTTATGTTGGAAAATAAATAATTAAATTTATAGGTTTAATGAAAATACTATACAATTTTTTTCACCATTTACATAGAGGGAACAAATGAACAAGGAAGAAAAATAATTTCAAGAAAACAATAAAAATAATTAATTTTATTTAACAAAAACAAAAAAATTAAAGAAACTATTGAATCTTCCATTTTCTCTTTTGGTAAAAATTCACTCAATTGGTTTTTTTCATGCACATAAGAAAAAAATCTTAAAAAATAGAGCCACTTACATCAGAAATAGAAAACCATTTAATTTCTCTAAAATTAAATTGAAAATGGGAGATAATTGGGTGATAATTAATCACTAAGATAATTCCATTCCACCTCATCCAAGAGAAAAGTCATTAAGAGGTATAAGTTTAGGGAGTTTCAATTTACCATGGTTTCAAGTAATCCTTCATAGATTAAGTAGACCCCTAGGCCTAGAAACTATGAGAATAATTAGTTGCTGTTGTCTATCCTATCATCATACAGTGGACTACCTGATGATAATTCTATATACTATGTAGTGTAGAAGCTACCTCTATGTAGTATTAGTGAGGAATATTTCAAATTAAGAGGGTTTTCATTTAATATCAAGGATAATATTAGAACCTGGTTTCAGTAGATAGAAATTATATAGAATATCACAAGTTTTGTTCAAGATAAGGGTGAGATTTTCCAAGAAACCTGAGCTAGATTTAGGGGTATTCTTATAAAATATCCTAACCAATAGTTTATTCAATACTTCATCATGGACACTTTTTACAATGGTATAACACCTTATAAAAAAATAATTGTTGATAAATATTCAAGTGTATATTATTTTGATAAAAACAATATATGAATTAAATATATTTTCATTTAAATGCTCAAAATTCTCAAACAAATGTTCTGGAAGTATAAAAATCCATAAAAAAGACAATAATTTTGTTTAATAAACCCATCAATAGGCTTATGTTATTTTAAATGAAAATTAAATTAAGGTGAAATTCCACCATTATGTTATGTTTAATCATTAAAGTACCCACTTTCCTATCCTTGATATCCCTACCCAACCCTCTAAAAATTTAAATTTTACTAGGAATGGACCTAGGATTCAACCTATATATGATACCTTTTCAAATAACTACAACCAAGGTTATAAGAATCGTCCTATCCTCTCTTAATGAGAGTATAGAGTGTTTAGAAAAACTAATTCTCTTAAATTTACACCATATCCTAGGAAATAGTTTCCGAATAAATATAGGGACAAGTTATCCAAATAATAAACCAATTTAGAATGGATCCTGAAATATATGCTATGTAGGATGAACACTCAATATATAAGACATAAAGCTGACAAGAAATCTTAATGGATAGATTTAAAAAATGAAATGAATAATTTTAAAACTCAAATTAGTCAAATGGATAGATAATTAGGAAGAAGATAAAAATATAAGTTACGTATTACAATAGAATTCATCCTTAGAGAGAATATCATGGCAGTTACAAAAATTAGTAGTTGAAAACATAGGAGAAACCTAAAATAAACCTTTGGACAATTCCACATGAAAATTTGGAAGACTTTTTCCATCAAAATTTACAATTTCTAGAATCTGTAACCATGGAAATAAATATAGAAAATTAAATAAATTCACATATTTTACTTAAATGATTAGAACAAAAATATTCTAAATTGAAAAATAAAAAAGGGAAGTAAAATATTCAAGAATAAATTGAGGGAATACCCATTCTTTTAAAGAGATTTTCCACAACCATTACCTTCCCTAAAAAATGAAATATAAAAGTAAGAAACATGAACTTATCAAGTTAATTAGGATTTTAAAAACGCTATAAGTGAACATTCATTTCATTTAAACTTTAATCAATATTCATCCATATCAAAAATCTCACAAAAATAGATTCAAAAAAGAAAAAACTTGAGGAGTTTTCTACATACAACCTCATTGAAGAGTGTCATGTTATCCTAAAAAAATCACTAAAAAACTCAAGGATCTGAAGATAATTTTTATTCTTTGTACTTTAGGGAATAACGGTTAAATCGATTTACTATGTGACCTTGGTGAAAGTATAAATTTAATCCCTTACTAACCATTTCAATAATTGATATTGAGAGAACTACAACCTACCATAATTTACCTATAATTGGATGACTATTCCATCACACAAAAAAAGGTAGGGTATATGACCTCTTTTTTGGTGTTGGAATACTGTTTTACCTGTTTATTTTCTCATCTTAAATATTGCGTGTGATAAGAAAGACCCAATAATCTTAGGTAGACATTTCCTTTCCACAATATGAGCTATGATAAATGTTTATAAATGGAAATTTATTCTCAGATTTATAAAAAAAATGAGAAATTTAATGTTTTTTTAAAACCCCAAGAAACTTATTCTTAATGGAACCACACTAGAGTAGAAATGATGGAATATGAGTACTCTTTTGATATTATTAAATATAAATTATTAGATATAATGGAAAAGGTATGGAATAACCCTCTAGTTGAAGAAAACTATTTCTATATTGATGTAGGGGAATTGTAAGAACATTTTTAAAAATATGAGGGTGAATTTCTTGATCGTTTAAATAATTATACCGAGGAAAAAATATTTACTTCATATTTGAGATATGAGTGTATTAAGTTATCCACTACTGATATTAGTGATTAACATGTGTTATCTAGCTCTAATTATTTCATTAAATAGAATATTGAAGGCCTTAGGACACCTGGGAAAAATATTCTCCCTTATAGTTAAGTGGAACCACATTTAGAGCTTAAAAAACATCCAAACCATTTGAAATATTTAATTTTTTGTGAACATTCCACATTACATGTAATATCTTCTACAAAAAATTGGATAATTAATAGGAAAGGTTTTTGAGTGTTTTAAAGATCTAAAAATCAGCTATATGTCTATCCATATCTAATATTAATGGGATTATCCCTTCATATTTCATGAATAAGATCCCTATAAAGCCTGATCATAAGCCAAAGGTAGAGGGTTAAAGTATTCTCAATCCTAACATGAAATAAGTTGAAAGAGAAGAGGTAATTTATTTATTATATGTTAGAATAATATTTCCCATCTTAGATGTTGTATGTGTCAGCCTAGTCTATGTTTTTCCTAAGAAGGGAGGTGTCACCATCAATAGTAATGAGAAAAATGAGAAAATTAAAACAATGGAAGTTAACAAATGGAGCACCAATATTGAATATAGGAAACTTTAGTCACCAATTAGAAATGATCATTTTTCTAATGCTATTCCTATACCAGATGCTTGAGATGCTGGAAAATAATTAATACTTATATTTTATAGATTCCTATTCTGGTAAAAACTAAATTTTAGTAGCCCTTGAATACCCAGAAAACCACATTTACTTACCAATTTGGGATATTTTACTATTGTGATATTTTCTTATTGATGAATGAACTTTGGCTTGTGTGGTGCCTCTAAATCCATTCAAAAGGTGAATTATTTATATTTTCCCTAATATATTTGAGAGTATTATTGAGGTATTCACAGATTATTTCTTCATTATTAGAATCACATTTTAAAGATATCTTCAAAATATAGAATTAGTTTTGTGAAGATTTATAGAGACTAACCTTGTTCTTAATTGGAAAAAATTTCAGTTTATGGTCATTGAAGTGATAGTTCTTGGTCATAAAGTCATTAGGATATGATTTGAGGTGGGTTATTTTAAAATTCTGTAATTTAAAAACATTCCCATCTAGAAAATTTCATTGGAATAAGAAACTTCTTAGGGAATGTTGGGCTCTACTGGAGGTTCATAAAGGATTTTTGAACAATCACAAGGCCATTTTTCTCACAACTATTTAAAAAAAACAATTTTTTTAATGATAAATGTATATAATTTTTAAAAATTTTGAATAGAAAATTACCTCTTCCCCCATCACTATTTCCACTAATTAGAAACCACCATTTAAAATAATTTGTGGTAATAGTGATGCGGTTATAGGGGAATTCTTAGGGAAAAGGAAATGAAAGAGGCATCATATGGAGTACTATGCAAGTAGGATATTAGATTATGCTAAAATGAATTAAATCAGTAATAAAAAGGAATTACATGGTATTTTCTTCTTTAGAATGGTTTAGGTTCTATTTGATTGGTTTAAAGGTAACTGTCTTTACGGATCATTCAAACCTCAACTATTTCATTTATAAGAAGGAAGTTATGATGAGATTTATCACATGTATACTAGTATTTCAAAAAATTTACTTGGAAATTAGAGATAAAATTGGTGCTAAGAATGTAGTGTTTGACCACTTATTTAGGTTTATCAATATCCAAAATAGTGACCCAAGTTGGTTTAACTCATCATTCCCAGATGAAAAATGGGTGGATGTTGCATCTATTTAGGTTTCGTGGTATGATTATTTTACTAATTTTTTATATGTAGGGGTATATTCCAAGGATATCATAGAAAAAAAGAAATAAATTTATTTCAAAGATGAAATAATACTTTTAGGGTGATCATTTTACATTTAGGAGTTGTGTCAATGGAATTGTGAGGACCTGTGTTCCAAAGTAAGAGATGTTACCCATTTTTGATAGTTTTTACTCTTCACAATGAGGTTATATGGACTGCTAAAAAAATATCATATTCTACTTTATATTAGTTTAATTTTTTAAAATAATCTATGAGTCTTGTGATATATTTTCATAAGTTTCATAGGTTAGTCAATGTAGGTAGGTTGTAGAAGCTACCACACAAAGAAATTTTGAAGGTTAAGGTTTTCAGTGGATGAGGTTTTAGATTCATTTTACCATTCCCATATTATCATGGAAATTAATAGATCTGGTGGATATGGATTATGTTTATAGTTGGGTCAAATTAGTGACACTTATTGAAAATACAACTATTTCTATTGTAAAATTCATTTAGAGGAACATATTTTCTAGGTTTGGAGTGCCCAAAGCCTTTATTACTGATAATGGAATCCATTTTAGGAACATTAAATTCAAATTTTTAATAGAAAATTTTGGTGTTCCCATGAAGCAAAGACTTCATACCACCCATATTCAAGTAAAAAATATGAAGACTCAAATAGGGAGTTTAATAAAATTCTAACAAAAACTATTTATAGCTTTAAGAAAGATTATTATTTAAAGAAAGATGAGGCCTTTTTGGCCTATAGAATATCATTAAAAACTTTTATAAGAATTTATTTTTATGAAGTTACATTTGGGAAAACCTGTTATTTTCTTATATATCTACATCATAATTCTTTTTGGGCTATCAGTGCATTAAATTTATACTTTAAGACTACTGGGGAGGGAGGCTACTTGAGTTTTTTGAGCTTGATGTGACAAGATGGGAGTCTTATGAAAATTATAGGATCTAAAAAAAGATAAGTAATGTTTTACATGATTACATTATTCAAAATATAATCATTAAGTTTGGAAAACAAGTGTTAATTTTAAATTCCAGGCAAAAACATTTCACTAGGAAGATGAAATTTAAGTAGTTTATAACTTTTACAGTCTTAAGGGTGTTGGTTAATAGAGCTATACAACTGGTAGGTGAAGATAATAATATATTCCTGGTCAATAGAAAAAGGATAAAACATTACCTTGAGAGGTATCCAAAGGTATTGTATTCTACTTTTTCTTTGATTCTATAGCCTTCATTGAGTCTAACTGGAGGATATAAACTTAGTTATTCATGGGTTCTAACCTATGGTTCTTTATTTTTGTTTTCATTTTTTTTATTTTATTTAAAAAGAATAATCTGAACTAATTTTATTTTCCTAGATTTTACTTTCCTTCTCTATGTTTTTAGGTTAGAAGAGCCCTTTATTTTGTGGTCACCTATATTTTATTGTTCAATCGACTCCCCTTCTTATGGTGAATCCAGTACTTGTGAAAATTTTCCAATTTGTGTTCAATTGAACAACTATAAAAAGTTTATGATCACTTGTGATATTATTGTTGATCAAAAATTTGGTTTAATTTTTCTCTTATGGTTAATATAATTTTCAATGTGTAGTTGATGGACATACTATAATATCCATATAATCAGTGTTGATATGTGTTTAATTACTACTATCAGTTGATTGAATTTTCTTTTATAGTCAGTTAGTTGGTGTTGTTTATCCAATATTCTTCAGGCAATAGATTAATTTATTATATAATAATACCTTCCCATGATTAATTGGAATATTTAACATGCATCTAATTGCTAATTTTTTTTATAGTTAGTTATCTTCATGTGGTCTCTTGACACAATCACTTTTTGAGGTCAATCATGACTTTTTTTATAGTAACATTCCACAGTCAATTGGGACTCAATACTCATATTTGGTAGACCTACAACCCAACAACCATGGTTTATTTTATTCACATTCAGTTGAAAACTTTCATAGGTAAAGGACTTTGTCACCCAGAGTATAATTTCAATCAGGTTTCAAGGGATAAAAGTAGTAGCATTGGCGAAGCAACCTTGAATCAATTTTATCTCAACCTAACCAATATTCTGATTTTAATTTTATGTTTTATTTAATGGAATCTTATGTTTTTATTATTGTTCTTATAGAATATATGGGGTAATTATTTCAAGTGGAATAAAAATAACTGTGTATACTGACTTCAAATGACAAAATATCCAAATGATTAGAGAAGCACCTATCTCTGTTTCTTTAAATTTATAAAACTTTTTTGAATTATACGTTATTCTTTATTCTAATAATTATGTGTGTGTGTGTGGGGGGGGGGGGTCATTGATTATTTGAACTGAATTGAGTGAATTCATATTTCTTCACTAGGTTTTTATCTTTTTGTTATCTATATTTTTGAAAATAAAATTGGAACACATTTAAAACCATTAAAATACCTTTGGACTCAAAAATATTCTTATTATATAAATCACTGATCATTATGATACCTTATAATATAATTTTTGATTTTTTTTCATTCTATTTACAAATTACATGCATGATATTTTTGAAAATCTATTTTGAAATGTACTTTGTATGTGTGTTAAGTGTGCTATTTTGAGATTCCTTATAGCCAATTAAAACAATATTTAGTCCTCTGAATTGAAAATTATTTTGAACAAAAATATGTTAATTTTTTTATCACACTTTGGATTAAATATTGAGGAAATATTGGGTATTAAGTGTGGGGGATGAATCATTCAATGTGTTTGACTGTTCATTAACGTTATACACATGAAAATGAATCAATATTTTTTAAATTTTATTTTCATTAATCTTCAATTTTATTTTTAAGTGGGTGATAATTTTTTTGATGTTTGTAGGATATTTTTTCACTTTGAGCTGATTAATGTTATATTACCCTATAAAGTTAATTAGGAAAATAATTGTATTTAATTCTTGAAAAAAAATTATTTGGGGAAAATTTATGGAGTCTGTCTTACAATAATCCTTGAATTTTAACTGTTTTTATTTGAATTAAGATCAGAAGATATGAATACAAATATGATATTAAATGACCTCATAATCTTAGTTCAACTTATTATTATTTATTATTTTACTAATGGATGAGTTATTTAATCTAGTAATTATCCAATCATTCCTATATAATGGTTTGAATAAATTATTTCAAAATGATAAATTATGTGTGTCGATTCATTTGGATAAAAAGAGAAGTTTGGAAGATTAAGTTGGATGTGAATTTAATTATGTTTAATTATAATATTTTTCTTAATTTCAATCATTTTTGTAATATAGAAAACCAATTTTTTTCTAAAATAAATTAATTTCATGAGGGAAATCACATTACCTTCCAGATGGGGACCATAAGAGAAAATAAATTTTTAAACTAATTCTCTGGGGAATTTTATTTTTTCAATCTTGAGATTTATTTTATTCCAATGATCTTGAGAAATTGATTTATTTAGTAAAAGAAATTTTCTATGTATGGATTAATTTAATGTGGTATGTTTTTTATGCATTTTTACCACATCTAAATAGAGTATTAATGTATTTTATGTGAAAAAATGATTTTTAATTTATGAATTTTTGAATAATGGGGGTTCTAGGATTTTAATTTTATTCTTTTAACATCTCGATTAAATAATGATTTTTAGGCTTAATTAAGTTAATCATCATGGAGTAAATTTTATCAAAAAATTAGGATTACACATTTCTTATTGATTTTATCATTAAATTACAATTTTTAAATATTTATTTTAGGAATCTAGATTTTGGGATTAAAATATGTGAAAGTTATATTTTATTTGGGGAGTATTTCCATCTTTGACATAGAAATTCAATAATTTTTCATAGAGACCCATTTTTTATAATATTATATTTATATTTATTAGACATAATTTTTAATTGATTCATAAATTTTAGGGGTATGATCCCTAAAATTATAAATGTAAAATCAATGATTCTAGAAATTAAAGGAAAAGGGGGATAAGATATCAATGATAAATAGATGCAAGGGTAAATTTTGGAGTTTATTGTAGGATCTGAGTAGATTGAACCTAGATATGTGGAGGTTAATCATACCTTAATGTAGAGGGAGAAAATTTAGTTAGGATATTTTATCAAGTAATATGAGGGTGATGATAAACATTTACGGGAACATACTCTGTCAAATTAGGAGAAGGGTTTAGAGGTTATAAGTATGATATTCATGTTATAGTTACCACATGAATTGTTTTTAATTTAAGGGAGGAATTGTTGACAAGGGACATTTTAGATTAAACAAAGAGTGGAGGATGAGAAAAAATAGGCATTATACAATTTTAGTAGGGTAGATTGGAAGAAATTATAATCAACTCAATAAAGAATATTTTATTTCCCTCTTTGATATTTTCCAATTAGTTACCATATGATTCTTTTTATTCTGTTATAATTAATTCAGTGTTATGAATTATAGTTTTAAAAATATTTATTTTCTAAAAATTTCACATGGAATGAGATTATTCCAATTATCTTATATACCTTCAATGGTGAGATATTTTCAATGATGGATTATTTTAATTATATTAATTATATATGTTAGTATATTTTTTAATGTTTAATAGTTAGTTAAAATTTATCTTGTCCATGAAATTTGAAAAAAATTAAGAAAATTTCAATTGTAAAATCTTCTAACTAGATTTTTTCAAAACAATTAAAAAAATGCACACTAAGGAAATTCAATAGTTCAATCAAGGTGATTTCATAAAATTATTATTTATAATGGTGTTGAGTTTCAAAATTGGAATGTTATGGAGCTTAAAATTCACATATATGATCCTTAACAAAGTAAACCGGAGAAATTTTCCATGGATATTGGTTTGGTACATTTTTACATGATCAAGTAAAAAAAAGAGTTATTAGTCAATAAAAATTCCCCAATCTATTATACTATTTGATCAAAACAAATTTTCTTGTATTTATTTCTTAATGGAATAATTTTTCTATATACCATCATCTGTTCTCATAATATTTTTATTTCTAAATATTATACATCAAAACTTTTCATACTCTTTTTATGGTTGTTTTCTTTCTTGTTTTTATGTTCTTTCTCTTGGTTACCAAAAAAATCTCAATCCTTAACTCTAGATCAACCTTTCCTAATACTATTATAGTTTTATGTTTTCAAATTAAATAATTAAATTTTTTGGTTCAATGAAAATTATAGAAGAAACAAAGAACCTTTATAGAGTACCTCAATCCTTAACATGAGGAGGAAGAAGACAAGACGTAACTAGGAAATTTTAGAGAAGTTGGGTTGGAGAAAACCTGATTGTGTAAGTGGTTGTTGTATATTATGTCTTGATTACTCTAAGGTCTTTATCCATGGACTTAGAGCCATGTATTATGGAGATTTTGGTCCATGTAAGGGTTCCCCATCAAAACAACTAGAATACGTATTATGTATGAAATTAAAATTTAGAAAGATATTGACTAGATTAAAAACATATAAGCATCATCCAAATCACTATAAAAATAAAAAATATCAAAGATCACATATATGTACAATAGGTCTCCCCATAATTTAGGATTCAAATAAAAAGGTGATCCAATAAATAAAATCCCCTATGAAAAATATTCCACCATAACAAATATGTTTTCTCAAAATAACTCTATGGAAATAATAATCATATATCAATAATAAATAACTATCCATGAAATGATTCAACTCTCAAAAAAGGAATACCACCAAAAGGAATATCCAAACGACCCCAAAATAAAGACAACATTCTATAATTATCACTTAAAATTGTAATATAAGATATCCTTCAATCTTGAAACATTTCTCATCATAAAATAACATGTGATCGACGCTTGGGTGAAAAATATAAAAATGGGATATAACCTAAGACCAGGATCATGGAACACCAACCTAATAAGGACCATAAATCTGAATTATCTCAATCTCTGTACCATAAAAATCATAATATATACTATTATAGCACTGTTACCATTTTCACAAGAATGTACCTAAGGATTCCCATGATCAATTACTTAAAAGTCAAAGTCACACCACACAGATAAAATCAAATAAAAATATCAAGAGGAATAAAAAATCAATGTGAAATCTCTATAAAAAATCATCATCACATATCCAAAAAATGGATGGAAGAAAACAACTAAAGAATATATCAATAAATAATCACTTCCAAATAATAAACCTACTCTAAACCCATCAATCATAAATCCCAAAATATATCATCACATGAGTTTCAACTATGTCTGAGACTCTCTCTAGACAAATTCATACTAATACATCAGTCTTGATTCAAATAATTTTTTTTCTAATATTTATAAATAGACTTTTCTAAATGAGACACAATTTAAAGATTAATTTATGATTGCAATATGAAAATACAACCAACTCTAAAATATTACCAGAATAACCCTTCACCATTATCTCTTATGGGTAAAGGCTTATAAATTTAATCGCATTAAAAAATAAATTTACAAGGTTTTTTAGAGAATGATAACTAACCTAAATTACCTATAAAAAATCCATAACCTAACATGAACCTTTATCTATTTAGAAAATATATGTATGATGACTCAATAAGTCCATGAATGCGTATAAGGTTCTGTATCCACCACTCAATTTAATGTATAGAAATATTGAACAACCAAAAAAGTCAGACCTAAATAATAGGGAGAATAACTTTGAGGATTATCAATAAAGATCAAATTTATATATTCCATAAATATATCTCTAGGAGGAATAATACAAAAAATAGGAATCATGATCCTAAAAAACACATGCTTTAAAAATAAAATAAAATAAAATAATCCCTACCTAACCAAGAGATTAAACTAAATGCATAATTCACCAAAATATACCACACTAAGAAATTTCATTTATTTAAAATCACCATAATTTAATTAATATTATAAAAACTCATTTTACAAAATCACTCATAATTTGTAAGAATACAACTTTATTTCAAAAACTACTGAATATCCATTTAAAATCTTAAAATCCCAATTTTCCGAACATATAATTTTTAAAACATTAATTAATTTTTAATACTGTCAATATATTTAAATAATAATCCCACATGAACTTTATAATGTCCTCCATTATTTCTTAATTTCTATTTGAATTTCCTCACAATACCAAAATTTTTCATGAAATTCCCTTTCATTTAAAAACTTTTCTATAAAAACCATCTTTATTTTCAAAACATTTTCAAAACTCAATAATGAAATCAACCAATTTTAAAAAAAATCTATGTATGTGAAAAAAATTTATAAATAAAACAATTAACTATTTTTAGAAATAAAAACATTTAATGAAATTCCATTTTTAAATAAAGAATCCAAAATTGGTTTTTAAACCAAAAAATTTAATGAAATCAACTTTTTCACACAAAACTACATTTTAAGAAGAAAATCAAACAAATAAATACTTAACAAAACCCTCTTCAATCCATATATAAAAAAATAAATTCTTATAGAATAAATTATAAATAAAAAGTGTCCTGAATAATTTACCAATAAGGGATTATGTTTCGTGAATGTTATTGGAACAATGTTTGGTCGATTATTCATTGGTCAAACGAAGCCTTTGATAAGTTTTTAGGACTTTGTAAATGGGATCCACTTGGTTTTCCAGATCATGTGAGAAAATTATAAAACTATTTATTCCTTATACTTTCACCCAAAAACTCAAAGGACCCTAAAATATTCGACATAACTTAATAAGGTTCAAAACACTAAAAAAAATCAAGAAAAAAAATCAAAATTCTAGAATAATACCCCAACTACCCAAGGAAACTCAGGTATCATCATAAAATGTAGTGATCATTCACCTACACATGAAAAAACTCTTGATTTTTTACATTCCAAGCTCTATATTACATGAATCCCTAAATAATAAGAGATCTTTGATTCCATTTTATAATGAATTGATCCGAGTTGACCTGACCCATCATCTGAGCCAATCTACCACAAGGCCCGAAGTGCGTTCTTGATAAAAAAATCTTGAAACTAGTTCCATAATATGAAAGAATAACTAGTGGTAATGTATCACCTATTAGATAATAACAAATAAGAAAAAAAAGAGAATGATAATATTACATGGTGTGACTATACATTGGACCTATATGTATTTAGAATAAATATTTTGGAATAAACCAATAAGAAAAAATGTTTTAGCTAATTTAATTGATTTAAATCATTTATAAAAATATACAACATCAAATGAATACATTATAAAATTTAATCAACATATCCTAACATAAAGTAAGATGAAACATTAATTCATTATGATCACTAAAACATGAAGGATCAAAAATATATATACTTGGTTTAATTTTCTAATACATTAACTTCTCAAAAATAAATAAAAAAACCAATCCACTAATTAAATATCTCTATACGATCCATGATAACCGAATATATCCAAAAAATATATTTATAGTCCATATGAGTAATATGAAATCCTATATCAATATGTGGGTACTTATAGAAAACAATAGAGTTGTAAAAACACACACCAGTCTGTATATAGTGTTGAAGAAATATTGACCTGTAGGATTTCACCAAAGAGTATATAAAACTAATTTTATAAATTTCTTCACAAATTATAGAATGAACATCATTTAGAAAATATATTTTATAATTCAAAACACATATAAAACCAATATCATATATTTATCTTATTTACAAAACCAAATATAAACACTTTTTTGAAAACCAATCACTTTACAAAACTTTATTTCAAAATATATTTCAAAAATAACCTTCTTATAAAATGTTATAATACACCATTTAAACATAAATAAATTTAATTTTTTTAAAAAAGGAGTAATTCCACGTTTATATTATCAATCCACACCAATTTTATTCCTTCAAAACTTTACATAGAACTCCTTTCCAAACCTAGTTGAAAACTAAATCATACCATAATAAATAAGGCTCAAAATCAGTTTGAAACCTCATATCATAGAGGTATAACATATACAGGCATCAATAATGAAAAGGGATCCATCGAACCGAGATAAAAATAAGATTATTAAAACATATAGATGGGGGGATCCCACTATAGATACATCAACTAAGTATCATGGGTAACTCATTTGGACTCAAAGTAATATAATCATGAACTTGGGATCTTGGAACAATTAGAAATATAAATGAACCTATCTATCATCTCTATCAATCTCAATGTCTAGTTGAGAAATATATTCCATCCCCTTCAAGACACATAATGTATCCCAGTTTTCCTTTCTAGTCAAACTAAGTCTCAATTCCCTAGACAAAGCATAATCTAAACTAGAATGAGAATCATACATATATTCCACTTAACTACTTAGGATTCATATTATATAACTAAAGTTGAGGCAAGAAATATAAAAACCCAAAAAAAATCTCATAAGAATAATAAATCATCAACAAAAAACCTCATATAATTTGCAACACCCTATCAAGAAATAAAAACCTAAAAAAATATTCCAAACATCACATATTACTCCCCCACAGGGAAAATTTCCATGATATACATAACAAAAAACAAAGGGTTCAATAATTGAGGGTATCACAACATTAATTTAACTCTTTTATGAATTTCCAAATGAACCATTAAAACTAAATTGGAATAAAAGGTCATTGTAAACCATTCTTTTTACACATAAAAGATAAAAAATTTAAAAATAAGTTTTATAGTTTCAAATGAAAGATTTCCTCACTCAAGAGTTACATGAAAACCAAGACCCTTTTGAATTTAAAATGAACCCGTGAAACATGGCATACTTCCCTTATAAATTAAATAATGGACAAAACCCTTCATTTATCATCAAAACCATTTTAAAAGAGAATTATTGGAATTTTTACTAAAATTTTTAATGAATCACATTTTATTTAAAAAGATTACTAAAATTCCACATAAAATTATTTTATGCCCAATATAGAAAAAAATGAAAGCATTTTATAAACCCATACTGGGTATCAGATATAGGTATAATTTAGCAAAGAAATATTTTTAAAATTCTTATGAAATTCATGAATTGTTAAATAAAGGAATTAAATAAAAACACCTAACTCATCCAAGTGAAAACCACTCACCATTAGTAAAAAAAATATAAACCATGAAAGAAGGAACCCTTTATAAACCATTAAAAACTAAATACCAAAGATTTAACCAAATAAATCCTTAAACCTGACTCACATAGTGTTGAGGTTTCATGGGAGAAATTAAATCCTATGAGAAATAAAAGAATAGGGAATAAAATAACAATAACTACGGTAAATGAGATATTTAATTTCTAAAATTTCTTGAATCCAATAAAGGATAATGAAAAATATAAATAGGAAGGAGGGAAGAAGATCCCTTGAGCTCTCCGATGCATAAATGAAATGAGAGTGTAATGAAAATAGGGTCAAAATCCCTTAAAATCAAATGGGGTTGAACTAAAAAAATAAAAAAAAGTAAATTCTTGATGTAGCATTTGACAACACGATCACCCATGCTGCAATGTAACATGCATTACCTAAATATAATTAGAACCATGACTATTTTCATGGGTTAAATAGGGATATGAAATATCTAGGTTACGGTATAATTCATTGTAGTTTAGAATTACATGTCACCTAAAACACCTATCTTGAAGTAACCCACCAATATCATGGCATTGTAGTTTTGTAATAAAAAACCATAGAACTAGAAAAAACTCAAAAAATCCAAAAATTTTCAAATTATCCCAAAAGTATATAATATTAAATACCAAAGTGGTATGGGGGTGTCACATTAAGGTAATTTATTTGTTAATAAATTTTAGGTATCAAATAAAATGATTGGGCAAAACAGATCCTTATAGGTCCAGGGTTTGAAATCAACCTTTTGATCAAATGTTATATATTTGAAAGGTCAAGAGTGGGGGTGAATTAACACAATTTAAAAATAAAATAAAAATAAAATAAATATAAAATTAAAAATTAAATGTCGAAAAGTAAATATAAACAAGAGAGTTATTTATAGTTTTTGGATCATAAAGTTCCCATGTCAACTATTCACACCCCTCTATTTTGTGTGAGGTATGAAACTCACTAAGAACATTACTTTTAAAGGGGGGTAACAACCCAATTACAAAATTCCTTTTCTAGTGGTGAAAAAACCATCACAAAATCATTATTTTTATAGGGGTGTCATAACCCAATTATATATCTGTACCATATAACCAAAAAATATTCATTTTTTATGGAAAAAACATAAAACAATTACCAAACACATAATAAATAAATAAATAAATGGTTATAGTAATTCAACAATTTATATAAAATGAAGTCCAAAATAATTCCATTTTTTAAAAGAATTGTAGTAGTATGGTGAATGTGAATATCTTATATTCCCCAAATGTATCTCATGTGTATCCACATGTTTATATTATGGTTTTATTCAAAATCTATTTATAGAGATATATTTATAAAATATAAAATTTTATTATTTATATCCATGGGATGGTTTATTTCCTAAAATAAATGTTGTAAATACTCATCCAAAATCATAAATTTTAAAATAATGAACTACTTCAGAGTATAATTATTAATTCAAAACTTTCATAACCACCACCTGGGATTTTATTTCCCATAAATTTTCTTGGAAATAATATCCATGATTTGTGATTCTTATATTCTTCATTTAATAATCTCATAACATTTTCTTGCTTCATTGTGAATAATAAATACCCATTTATTATAATATTATTTATATAAATTCATGATGTAAATATTCTCATTTTGGTGGGAATTGATTTCTGTTTGAAAACATCGTATAAGATAGTTTTCACAACCTAGATTTAATTTTCTTTGTCTGTGCATCATGATGTGTTTTCATTAATCTTCAAAACATTCGAGATGTGACTATCTTCCATTGAATTAATATCTTTAAAATATATGAATCATTTAAATAGTTATTCCTTTATAACAACTTGTCATAATTTAATATATGAATGGTTGATTTATTATCTAAAATGAAAAATTAAACAAATATTTCCAAATACTTAAGTTAAATCACAAGGATTATGAAACCGATATATTTTATACACTTCATTTCATGATTTATCACATAAAGATACACATAATAAAATCTCAAAAAATTGAGATACTTAGGGTATTTGGGAATTCATATACATAGTATAATAACTTGAAACATGGATACAAGAACATTATTAGAAAAATATATAACATGCCATTAAATTATATTGATCTTCTAATAAGGAATAAGATAACTTGAGTACATACATAACAATGATGTGATCTATAAAGCCCAAAAAGGTAATAATAAAAGAATATCATAAATTAAAGTAGTAATATGAGTCAAGAGGCATAACATGGGGACATAGAGTGGTGAGAATCAACATCTAAGCATGATATTAGATGATAACATCAAGGCATTATGTGAATGTGGAAACAACATAAAACATAACATAATAAGTATAAGTTAAGGATAAACATTGAGAAATTATAATATAAGTTTCTTAGGATAACCAACCATGAACCATTCATGGTATCTCATGAGACAAAAACATTACCCAATGAATTGGTGGGTTACATAATTTTTAGCCTACCCATCATATCCATATAATGTTCTTTCATTTGTGTACCCCATAAATTAAACAACATAAGAACATATTACACAGATTTTATTCTCATGATTAATGTGTGTGAGATTGAATACAAGTAAGTACCCATTCAATGAATTATGGTATAAATAGGCAAATAACCTTGAGTGGAAATTGGTATGAGTATTCTAAATATAAAAGTCTAGCATGGAAATTCACTTGATAATTTCAAAAACATAATGAGTATACTTAAATCTTCATAAAATGGTGTAATGAGAGAGAAATATTGCTTATAATTACTTTTAAATATTATGGAATGTCTAATGATGAGTAAACATATGGAAACATGAACAATTGAAAATAAAAATGTTAAATATAAAGAATTTTCCTATATGAAAGAGAACAGAGAGATCAGTTACTTACTTTAGTATAAAAACAACTTAGAAAATGGTTATAATGAGAGGTGATAAATAATATATCACTATTTTAAAAAAATGGGGAAGTAAATTGATATTTATAAAAACTTGAAAACATAATGAATTAAGATTAAAAATTCCTAGTACAAAGTAATTTCTTGAATGAAGAGGAATAGAAAGATACTAACTTGAGAGTATTCTTCTAAAATAATGGGAGTAGCATATTAAGGAATTGGGAACAGCTTTGGAAGGATTTATGGAGGGTCTGGGATAGTAAATCAATAATTAAAAGCTTTGGAGTGAATAAGAAAGGTAGAATGGGAGGATATTTACATAATAAAAGATGAAAATTCTTCATTTATTTCTAAACATAGGTTTTGGACTCTAAGTAATAAAATACTCAAGACTAAAAATATTACCATTTTTATTTCCCTTGTTTTCTATGAAAAACTTAGGTTAAGAACCAAAATAATTGACATAATGCCATTCATGATGTGGAAGTTAGTCATGTTCATAGAAAATTGTTATTAAAACATAAAAATATAATAATGGTTTTGAAGGATTCATTATACGTTTGTAAAATTAATTTAATTACTTCAAAAACACATTATTTTAATGTTAAAACCATTTTTTTTCTAGGATGATTTTTATAGTATTTATAACATCACTTTTATACCATTATGATTTCACAATTCTTACTGTATATTTACATAAAATTTAAATTTTACCTAAAAAATTGATTATCTTAGAAAATTATGAAAAACTCATTATTAGATAATTTTGATACACTAATTTCAAAAATAATATTTATTTTACGAAAGTAGTTGTCAAAATATTTTAATTTTCACTTTAAAATAAATTATTTATTTTTTAAAAATTCCAGTCTTTATGACACAAAAAACAGTCTTACCCTTATAAAAATTACACGGGATTTCATTAAATAATGTTACCATTTTATATAAATAAATAATTATTTTTAAAAATATTTCATGAAAAATAATTTTATTTCAAATTCTATAGTTTATCATAAAGATGTTTTTGGATTAAAATCATATATTTCCTAGAAATACAATTTTGGTTTGTTTATATCAAAATATCATTTTTATTAGACACATTCTATAATTTAGTGTATTAAATAATAATTAAAAAGGTATTAATATAACCATTTTTTATCATTAAAAAGATAATATAAAAATTCATACTACTAGGATCAGGATACATAATCCCTTATTACACCAATGTAATGGTATTACTTTTTAGTGTGGTTCGATAAATATGGTTTGGGTGGTGATATCTATAAGCTTGAGATTCTCCCATAAATAGTTTCAATGAAGTTTTAGTTTTTTATTCTTGACTGGGTCTTGGTGAAGGGAAAATACAAGTGATTCCATCACCCTTGGAAGAAATGATAATTGGACTTCATTAGGTATAATGCTACTAGTCGAGGCCATCACTTCTTCCTTCCACGTTTACTAGATTTTATTATATCTCTTAATATATAATAATCTTAATGGTTATTGTAAAATGGATATATTAATATATTTTTTATGATTAATGGTCTTTAATTCCATAATGTAAAATTTTGGCTATATTTTATATTAGTATAAAATAAAAAATGAAATATAGTGAATGTGTTTTCTATAACCGTATCAATTAATAATTGATATATTCCTTAAAATTTGCATTTTATTTTTAAAATTATAGGTCATTAAATTATTCCCCCCTTTAGAAATTTTCTCTTAAAAATTTCATTCCTTACTCTAAATTAAATAAGTGTACTTCTTTTTCATTGCCTCTTCTAGTTTCTATGTTGCCTCCTCAAACTTGAGGTTCCACCAGAGTACATTAACTGGGTGGTTTTTATTATATTATATGACTTTGCCTATACGATTTGATATCTTCACCAGAAAATCCTCATATGAAAGATAATTCTCTAAAGGTATCACTTATAGATTTAGAACATGTTAGTGGTCGAGTATATTCTTCCTTAATATGGATATATAGAACACACCATCTGCATGAGATATGTGAGGTGTGATTTCTAGTCAATATTCCACATATCCAATGAAATCAATTTTATCAAAGTGTATGAAGTACCTTAGAGAAATATTTACCTTCTTCCCAAACCTCATGAATTTCTTCCATGGTGATATGAAAGGTGTATCTTATTTAGAACCTCAAAATTCAGTTCTTATAGATGATTTTATGCATAGATTTTATGTCTAATTTTCATAGATTCCATAAAAATATAAATGGTTTAAACCTTATCCGTATTATATTAGATAATATATAGTCCCATCTTCTTCTTCTCTCTAACTTTTTCCCGAAATATTAGTGCCTGACTTCTATTCCCATACAGAACCTTATGAGGACCCATTTCAATTCTAGAATGAAAGCAATTGTTATACGCGAACACAATTAAGGGAAGATACTAATACTAATGTCCTTGTAAATCTATTAAAAATGATATCAATATATACTATAGAGTTTGAATGGTTCTATCAAACTAACCATCCATTTGAGAGTGATAATAAGTACTATAATTCAACTTGATATCTAATGCTTGCTGAAGTATTTTCCAGAAAATTGAGATATAACTCAGATCTCCATTAGATACAATGGAGAGTGGTAATATATGCAGTATTTCCACTTATCTTATTTATATTAGAGTGAGTTGGCCATGAGATAAATATTAATTGATATAAATGAAATTTTATGACTTTTTAATGTGATTTATTATCACCCAAATGGTGTTATGGTCTTTAGATGTCCTGGAGATTCCAAAAACAAAATCCATGATAATGTATTCCCATTTCCATACTAGTATAGGAATTGGTGGAAGCATAAACTTAGGATTATATTATTAAACATTGAATTATTGGTTTCCAATGCATTGAGATATAACCTCTATAATCACCCCTTCATGTTATCCCACTAGAAGTCTTGATTAATATCTCTGTAAATCTTAATGCATATATGAACAATGAAGGATGAGCTATGCACTTCATCTGGAAGTTCTATATTCATTTAGGGTAATTATGGGTTATATATCCATGTTCCAAACCTTATAACTCCATATTTTGTAAAATTGAACTCAAAAATATTTTCTACCTTTTTGTTGTAGCTCCTTATAGTCTTTTTGTGCCACCCTATTCCTCTCAAAAATGAATGGATGATTAGTTATTTTAGAACGGTAGGATGGTGTTCCTTTTATGATTCCCATTTCAATCCTTTACATATCCAAGAATATTTCATCCATTTATATCAACATAATGTATATGGTTTTGGGATCCTTTATATTCATAGTATCTTCCAATTTATTCACATTCCAAGGATAGTAAAATATTGAATAGTCCTAATCCTTGATCACCTCTAACCACATTCATTAGAACATATTGAGATAATTTTTTTTGTTAATATATACATGAGGATCTTATGATCTATAAATATGTCACACTTTTATGAATAGAGTTAATATTATGAAATCTTTAATGTGAAGATCACTATATCAAATTCCAGATCATGTGCCAGGTAGTTCTTCTCATGAATATTTAATTGGTGCGACATATAGAAAATCACTTGTGTCATTTTTCATGAGTAAAAAACCAAATATTGTTTTTTTCACATCACTATAGATCAAAAATAATTCCCCACTAGTGGGTATGGTGCACACCAGTGTAGTAGTTATCCTCTTCTTTAACTCTTTATTGATCTCCTCGCATTCATTAGCCTAGAAAATGTTCACTCTCTTTTGAGTAGTCTTGGTTAGTGGGATTGAAAATCATGATAATGTTCTCACAAATCTATGATAATACCTAGATTATATAAGAAAACTTGGGATATCGATAACAAATTTTTTTTGGGATATCATTCAATTTACTCTATATTTTAGGGATTCATTTATATCCTTTTTCCCGTGAAAACATTCCCTTGGAATTTTAATTTTCGCATCCGAAAATCACATTTACTATACTTCTTATATAAATTTTCCTTTAAAAATATCTTTATCAAGAAATTGAAATACCATAGAATATTACTCTTTTATTTTAGATTAGATAATAATATATTAAATTTATACTACAACAAATGTTTTGAGGTAATCCCTAAATACTCAATTCATTATGTTTATAAAGATATCTAAAAAATTAGTGAGTCTAAATGGAATAAATTTGAACTTGTAGTGCCTGTAATTTGTATAAAAAACTATCTTAGTGATATCCCACTAATTCACCTTTACTTTATAATATCTCAATTGAATATCCTCCTTAGAGAAGTATTGTACTCGATATTTCTAACAAAACAAGTCATCGATCCTTGGAAGAGGATACTTGTGCTTTATAAAGATCATATAGTTCTAATTATAATTAATATATAGGTGAATTGAACCATCCTTATTCTTTATGAAAAGGATTGACACACCCCATGGTGAAGCACTTGGGAATATAAAACCTTTATCCAATTTCACTTATAGTTTATTCTTCAGCTCTTTAAGTTCAATAGTATAAATTCTGTATAGAGTCTTGGATATTGGAAAATCCCTGGGTCTAAGTTCAATTGATAACTCAACCTCTTAGTAAAGAGGAAGAATAGTAAAATCTTTAGATAACACATTACCATGTTATCTTATAATTAACACACCATCAATGATGATCTTTTCCTTAGCCTCAATCATTTGATAAAGATACACTTTCTCATAAGGAAATAATATCCATGACTATGATGATGATTCCATAGTAGATCCATCCTTCTCCTTAAACTTTTATATAATCAAAGGTATATTCATAATATTTAGGGTGATCTTATTATCCAAGAAATTTATGTTGACTTTATACAATTAAAGTCAATTCATACCTAAGATATCGTAAAATTCCGATAAATGAAGTATCATAAGGTTTTTTGAGGAATTCATCCCACAAATATTGACATGGGAGTAGTGAGTTGTGTGCTAGGAAAAGTTTCAAAATCATATGGACATGACTTTGCAATAATTATTGCAATAATGTCATCAGGAAGAGATATGAATGTCTTTTGAGATCCTCCTCCTTCTATTTTTAAATGAATTTCCACGATCTAAAAAATTTATAAAAGAAGGATTTAACTGATATAATAGACATAGGGACTAACCATGTGTTCAATGAAAACTCCTAATCCTTAAAGTAGTCTAAAACGACCTCTGATACCAACTATAAGGACTAAGTATAAACATTACATAATCTTGAATTAAATAAATAATTTCCATTGATGATATATTTAGGTTTAGAGTTTTATATAATTAGGCAATAAAAATTACATTACATCTCAAAAATTATAATGTAGATACTTCAACTCAGTTTCCATTTTTTTCATTAAATAAAAAATCTTGAAAAATTGATTCATGTCTAGTACCATGTTTTAGAAAACATGACTTTTCCTTGATCCCATCCTTGACCATATTTATCTTCAATTTCAGTGAAAAATATTTCAAAACTTTTGATGATCATAAAAAGCTCACTAAGGGTTATAAAACAAAGAAAGAAAACATTAGATCATCAATACATACATAACATAATCTCTTTAACATAAAACATGAAATCATAATATTTACATTGGAAACACAAATCAAAAAGGTAACTATGGAATCCATAACATACTTACGTTGTAGATTTCATAGCTACGTAGGGAGTTAAATTTGGAAAACCCATCAAAGTATATTCCCAAAATATCTTAGGAGAAACATTCACGTTTACCTCTGTCACATTACCCAATGCATTGGAGAGCTATCTCTAGCTCACCCACCCTAGGTTTATCATAGAACCACCCGTATTCATAAAAAATACCGAAGAACTATAATGCAGTCATAACATATAAGACAATCATAAACTAAAGATAACATTTCCAAATTGCTATCACAATATATTATTTCAAGATATTGACATAATCAATTATTTATCAAACCATTTTCAAAAACCATTTAAAAAATTTAATAAAGAGATTTTTTTGAATCAAAGTGTCCCATAAAACTTTGAAACTTTTCAATGAATCATCATTTTAAAACATTAATGTCCATATAAATAAATCCTAAAAACTATTTTGGAAACATGGACATTAATGAGAAATATTTAAAATAATAAATCTTTAAAAAAATTTAACCAATAGTTCAGTTAAAGGGTTTTTAAAAAATTGGGAGATGCTTGAATACAAATAATTGAGGAATAAACTTTAATCATAACTTTATAATATCATGAGAATAAATGGATTCGTTATATAATATTCCAAAGGGTAGTATATACACCATATAAGAGTGAATTGCTTCATAACAACAATGAAGTCTTAATAGAATGAAAATTGAGACGAAATCCCTTATAAAAACTATATCCCTAGATTAAGGATGAATCTATTATATAATAATGTGTGAAAAATATAAATACAATCAATATGATTGGATATTCAGTGTAAATAAATCAGAGAACATTCACACATATTTTTTTAAAAACAACACCAATGACTTGGATGTTTAACTCAATGAATGGAAATTGAGTTAAAATTACTCTTATCATGTTCATATCGATGAATTGAGAATTTATTAATGGAGTGATTATGTGTATCAAAAGTATATTCACACAAAGGGGAGTGGAAATTAAAACAAAAATAAATATATAGTGATTCCACACGTAATCATTGCATGACATAATTAAGAATTAGAAGAATAACCTAAGGAATGGGAATTGGGTTAAAAAGTTCTCTTACCGATTTGGTAACTTATGAAACATACACCACATGAAAGAAGGATAATACAATTAAGAATTAAATAAAAATAAATTAAATTATATTATACAAGGAACACAATCATGGTTAGTACATACACCACACAAAAGTAAATAGTGACAAACAGAGCATGAATCTCATGGGAATAAAAGGTGAGATGAAAACACCTTACCACGTTTTAAATCAATTGAGTCATAAGACAAAAAGTTAATAACCATAAAATGAATCAAAAAATACAATGAATATAAAAAGAATCATGATAATATATATCAAATGTAATTACATTGTACACCACATGCAATAAATAAGTGGTGAACAATGGAAATCTCACAGAATTAAAAGTGGGATAAGAAACCCCTTACCTCATGTCCGACTTGAATCGTTCTTTTTTTAATCTCATGAATAATAATATAATGTAAATTTATACTTTCTTAAGAACATTTTCAGGTTTATTATTCATTTTATATCACTTATAACCATGTTATAAATATTATGAAATCATTTAAGTTTATAATGTCTGTTTTGTCAATATTTGTTACCTGAGTAAAAAGTTAACTTCTTATAATTAAAAGTTGTTCATGTGGTCAAAATTACATTATCTCAAGAATTATACTCATGATTTAGATATCATATATATCATATATATACAGTATATGTATGTATTTATAATATTACATAACATTTGGAGATAAGAAATGAAGTGCACCATTCATAGAGATAGTAAGTCGTACGTACGCATGAACGCTACGTTCATTTCTATTTCATATTTAATGGAATGAAAAATTAATGATACATAGATATATTATAATTCAATTATAATATAATATGAAATATATGTTACATAATTTCATAAATTCCATTCTTTATATGTTTCATGCATGTGACGAATGAATCATATCACCTTGAGGGTGCGGTAGTCCGCACTTCCTCAAATGAAATTATCGTGTATACGCATATAGGAAAGAATAAAACATATTTTTTGTAAATAAAAATTACATAATCATAGATAAAACATAAAAATAATATATATCAAATATAAGTACAGTTCCATCATAATGGACACCATAAGAGGTGGTAGGAGAATATTGAACAATAATCGCTTCGTGGGGAATTAGTTTTCCATCCACAGAAACAATATGTTCTTTACCCATTAGAGTGAGGTGTGTGTAAGTTTAGTTAGAATAATTCTCCTAACAGAAAAACCTAGTATATTGAGTTTACTGGTTTTGTTATAAAAAAATGAATAAAAAGAGTTTAGGGGGTTGTAGATGAAAAAGAAAACAAAAGAACTTAAGAGAAGATGTTACCTTTAAATCGGTTAACTCCCTTTGGTAAGAACCAAAAGGGTTTCTTGAAGTACCTTAGGTCTAAGTTAATGCTTCTAGGAGGAATAGAGGGATCTTGAGAGATTATTTGGGTAGAGTTTTGATGAGACAATGGGCTTTAGAGGTGGGAGTAATGGGTTAGAGGTGAGGGATTTTTATAAGGGGGAGGAGGGGCTCCTTAGGAAAGTGTGAAAATAGTTTTTTATTATTTAATAATTTTAGGTTTCTAAAAGTCCAAAACCTTTTAAATTATAAGATGATTTGAATAATGGTCAAAATAAAATAATCCAACAATAATTGGACATGTTTTGGATATTATTTTAATCTTTATAGTCTTATTTAATAAAATTATTTATTAATGAGGTAAACACTGCATCATTATAGTTTCATAAAGAATTTAATTTATTTAATGTCTAAAAAATATAAAAAATATACCTTAATGTAGGAAATATTTTTATCTTTTTAATTAATATTTATAGTCAAATATATCAATTATATACCTCCACATTAAAATTGTTTTTATCAAAACAATACATGTGTATGATATTTTTATTTTTTACTTTAAATAACAATTTATTAATATCGTTGTCTTACCCAAGTGTATTTAAAAGGCCAAAAGTCTCACCCAAGGATTTTTATAGTCATACATTACTCGTACAATAAGGTTAGGACATGTGTTAAGGTAATTTTATATTATTATAATATTGTTTTTACCTTGAATTGTCCTATTTACCTTTAACTGTGGTAAATAGAAGTCAAAAGTTACTATTCAACAAAAAATATTCACATATTATTGAACCATATTTTACTTAATTATAATTACCATATTTGTCATATTTTTGAAATTCAATTCACAGAAGCGGTAAAATATCATTTAAATAAAAAAGACATCTTTTTAACTACTACTCAGTGTTTTCACTATTCATCAAAATTTGACATTTTTTAGAAAAATACCAAAAAATAAGCCTAAGATATATTTGATAGTCTGAATTCAAAGACGATGTCTATTTTACAAAATTCAATACATAGAAGTTGCATTAATTAATTTAAAATTAATTCCTGTTGTCAAAACAAAACATGCATTTTTAAGCAATAATAACTATTAAAAGATTAACACTTGTTTATGTTCAATTTCAATGTGAAATTACTTTAAATGAAAAAAATTGGATTAAATGGTAAAAATTTAATATAATTACACATTAAAACCAATTAAAAATATAATCTAACCATTTCAATACATTAGATTAACATGCAGTTTTGAATTAAAATACTATATTTTTCACTATTCATTAAAAAATGAATTTTATTAGAAAAATAGAAAAAATTTACCCAAAGTAAATTTTGATGTCCCGATTATACAAAAGAATTTTATTTTATCAAATAAAACATATAAAAGTGCCCAAACCTAGATTTTTTGAGGGTTCTCCATTAAAAGGCTGTAAATCGACCTTTAAAAAAATATTCGTGTATTTATGCTTAAAATTAGATATATTCACATTTTAAGCCTCTAAAATTTATTGGATAAATGTAAAAACATTTAAAAAACTTGTATAATCATACTATAGTTAGTTTCGTTCATTCCTTCCATTACAATGGCTAGACGTTAACTACTATTTAAAATAATAATATTCTATCATTATTTTTTTTAGTATGACTCAGCCTTGTGTGCAACGTATGATTTGAAAGAAACTCGTTGTCGCATATCAGGTATGCCATCAAACATAAAAACCCCTTTAAAGTAAAATTAATATTTAAATCACAAATATTAATAATTATGAAAATGTATTATTCTTCATTTACTTGGGATATTACAACTTCCCTCTTTATCATTTATATTTCTTCCTTAGGCTTCATATTCATGATCAACATACACCATTGATCAGTTTATCCCTATAATTTGTAAAAAATCAGCACAAAATTTTATTTATTGAAATATTTAAAGAAAAATAATATCTTCTCAATAGACTTTATCAATTGTTCTATGATTATGGTATCTAAATATCTACTAAACTTCAGAGGCCTTTGTCACATAAATGTTTTAATTTTAACTTGCTATTTCTTAGGAGGATTTGGGTGTTCCACATGATTCAATTTTCTGTTAAAAACTTGAGTTAATTGAGTAAGTACTTTCATTGGGTTCTTCACTCCTAATCCCATCAGTTTGGGGATCTCATTTTGGAAGTCATCACATTTCTTATCACATTGGTTTTTGACTTAGTTTCTCATATTTCAATCTATTGACTAAAATAAAATAAAAATTGGGATGATAATTTTCAATATTTTAAACATATAAAGGAAAATAATGAACATTGGAGGGATAAACTATAAATGAAATGTTTCCCTTAACCTATAATATTTTTTGTTTCAATCTAAGTTATCAATGGTCTATCTCCTGGCATTGAACTTCATATTATTTTTTATTCCCCTCATAATGGTTTGTAAAAATCATGTGATTTTCCAAATCATATCCATCATGAGTGTTTGGATAGGTGTGAGGTCATATAACTATTTTTCATGAACCAGTTATTGGTTTAGTTAATTCCCAAAGATCCATTTCATATTTATCACCCATAGGTATATCAGTTTCCCAATGAGTAGTCTTAGAACTCTTTATCGTGCACCAAACATAACTCGAGTGAATACTTAATGAGTAATTTAGAAGTTATCACCCCTAGGAACATCTATTCCCTAGCTGTATCCACTTAAAAGTATCCATACATGGATGTATTTTCTAGGAAATCCAATAATTCTATACCAAAATTTAAGGATGTTTTCCTTTGTTTAGTCTTATACGTATTGTTTTCACAAAGGTTTTCTAATTTTAATCTCCTAATATAATTAAACTTTTATCTAATACAAACTATATAAACCCATATATTTTATTCACTTTATTTACTGATTTATTACATAATGATAAATATTATAAATTCTCAGAAAAGTGAGATTCCTAGTGTCTTTTGGAATTAGATACACAGCACAATAAGTTAAAACATGGATATAAGGATATTATTAAAATACTCCACAACATTCCCTTAAATTCCACTGATCTTATATTTATATAAGAGATAAGTTGGGACATACATAAGAATGGGTTGAGATATAAAACTGAGAAAGTGAATAACACAATAATAGTATAATGTAAAGTAGTAGATATGAGTCAAGAGGCCAAACATGGTGACATAGATAGGTGAGAATCAACATCGAAGCATGATATAAAATGATAAAATGAATATATCATGTGAATATTTCAACAACACAAAACCTGAAATCACAAGAATAATTAAAGGTTAAGAACTGATACATCATAACGTAGAATAATTAGGAAAAGGAACCATGCACTATACATGGAATCTCCTGAGATAAAACCATTACACAATGCATTATAGGGACATATAATTACAATCCCACTCATCATATTCATATCACGTACATGAATTTACGTGCCATATAGATTATATACCATAAGAATGTATTTAATCCATTTTAACACCCCAATTATGTAGAGTGGGATTGGATACATATAAATCTACATTCAATGAATGATAGGTATATCTTGGTGAATACCCATGAATGGAAATGGGGATGATTATTCACTATATAGAAGTTAATAATGGAAAATAATGAGATAATTTTGAAAGCATAACAGGTTTAAATAAAGGTTCATGGAAGATTAATGAGATATAAAGTACATATCTCATTAATTGGGAATAATATAGAAATTAAAGGTATGTGTAAAAACACATGGAAACATGAACAATTGGAAATCAAACAACTTAATACTAATAAATTTCTTAAAAGGAAATGAAGAGAGATAGGTCCCTTACTTTGGCATAGTAACAACTTAGGTATAGGTTATAATAAGAGGGGATAGATAATCTATCATTCCTAAAACATAAATTGGAGTGTAAATTTATATTTATAAAGACATGACAATATAATCAATTGAGATTCAAAAATCCCTAACACGAAGGAAGTAATTGAATGTAGAGGAAGAGTAAGACAATCCCTTACCTGGGAGGTTGCTTCTAAAATAAAGGGAGGAGCTTCTTAAGAGCTTGGGAAAAACATGGTTGGGATTTAGTGAGGGATAAGGAAAGGAAATTCATTCCTAATGGATTTAGAGTAAATATTAAAGGGTGGTTGCATTGGTATTTACAGAAAAAGAGGGGAATTATTTATTAATTTATTAACAAAAGTTTAGAACTTAAGTAATAAAATAATAAAAAATAAAAACCTTCCAATGGTTTCTAAAAAATATGAGTGTCTTTAAATTTTTTATTAGGTGAAGGACTAAACTCATTAAAATAACACTTTCATGATGTATAAGTGAGTTATGTTTATAAATAATTGTTCTCAAAAACTTAAAATATAATATAGGTTTTTTAAGGGATCATTATAGGTTTGTAAAAATAGTAAAATTACTTAAAAAACTAATTATTTTATATATAAAACCTATTTTTATATTTGTATTCCTTTTATAGTATTTATTTCACCACTTTTACACCATTATGATGTTATAACACTTATCATATATTTATACAATATTAAATTTTTACCCAAAAATACATGTGTATCAAAATCTTATGAAAAATAAACCATTGAATAATTTTTATATGATGATTTAAAAAATGATAAATATTTTATTAAAATAATTTTATAAATATATAAATTTCGAGTTTTAAATAAAATGAATTTTTATTGAAAAATACTAGTTGTTAAGACACAAACAACATTATAACCCTTATAAAAATTAAACAGGACTTTATTAAATTATATTATGATTTATATATAAATACTATTATATTTTTTATAAATATTTAATGAAATTAAATTTTATTTCAAATTATTTATTTTATCATAAAATATTTTTTAATTGAAATTATATATTTCAAAAAAAGAAACACAATTTTGTTTTCTTTATATAAAAATATAATGTTTATCAGAATCATTATATAATAAAGTGTATAAAACAATAAGGATAAAAAATAAATATAAACATCATTTTATCATTAAAAGGAGAATGAAAAAATTTAGACTTATAGGGTCTAGATACATAACACCTTATTACACCATCTTATAGTATAAGGGTAAGGTTTTTGATGGTTTTATTTTTCTAGGAAGTTCACCAAACATGGTTTAGGCGGTGATATCTATATGTTTGAAATTATCCCAAAAATGATTTCACTAAGGTTTTTGTTTTTGAATCTTGTATTGGGATTGGTCAAGGTCAAATCCCAATGATTCCATCTACCATATAAGATCTGGTTAATGGGCTTCATAGGGTACAATACTATTGATCAAGGCCATCACTACTTTCTTCCATTTGAATTAGATTTTATTATAAACATTAATATATTCAAATCATAATATTCATAGTAAAATTAGTACATTAACATTGTTTATGATGATAAATAGTATTTTAAGCCCCAAAATCAAATTATGTAGATATTTCATAATAGTAAAAAATAATAAATTAAATATTGTGCATGTGTTTTATATAACTATATTAATTAATAAGGAATATATTCATTTAGAAGGGAATTTAATTTATAAAATTTTAGGTCATTACAAGTAAAACATTTCAATATGTAAAATTCCAATCAAAACAACTTTGACAATATTTAAGAGCCAATCATTTTCAAATAATTTATATTTAAAATTCATCTCCAAATCCTTCTATTTATATAAAATTTATACACTTTTTTCAAATTCCAAAAACCTAAATTTTAAAATCAAAATACATTACGAAAACTAAAAGTATCTATACAAAAAAGTAAATATAAATAAAGTAAGAGTAAATATTCAATATATAAGAGTCCAACTATTTATCAAATTTCCAAACACCCTATACATAAGACTCAATATACACAATATACGAGTAAATACTAAATATGTAAAGGTTTGACATTTAGCTAAAATTTCAAACAAAAAATATGTAAAAGTAATATAGACAACACATAAATGTAATATAATTATAAAAAAATATAGATAGCTAATATGTTTAAGTAAGAAATTAATATGTAATGGTATTTCCTAAAATATATCCAATATTTAAGGGTCACGACTTAAAGAAAATTATAAAGTAGAATAATAAAATATGAATAAATAATAACAAATAAAACCAATATGTGAGGGAAATGAGCCTCTTAATATAATATTAATGAATAATACAACTAGAATAAAGATGGGAAGGATGAGAACTCAGGGGACAAAGACCAAGGGGTCTACAGAGTTCAAATTAGGAATAAAGTGGTTAATTAAAGGTTAAAAATGATCAAGGTCAAAGTGGTAATTTCGAATTTTAGATTTTATGGGTAGTTTATAAAGTCTGCAATCATGTATTGTTAAACCATGTGCTAAACCAATGAATCTTTCTTGAACATATCTTCAGGTTTTCATGGTTTCCCTTGGCCATGTTTGATTAATATTCATGGTTACTCCTAAATATGTACAAATTATACACCTATCACATCTATAGTAACCTTCCATGTGATTAAGATGAATGGTTTCCCTTGGAAATATATGATTAATATACATGTTTTCTAATAACCATGAATTGACTATGCATCTTGCACTACCATGGGGCCACCCTATATAAAATTACACTATATGGCTACTATTATTCAAGCATTAACTATGTAGATCCCATTCGTCCCCCTTTTCTAAATTTTAAGGATTATCATATTGAATCTAATAAACAAGGATAAAAATCAATAATAAAAAAAATTTATACCTAAAAATGACACTGTGGGTGTGATAATTCTATCCACCACATCAATTTTCCCCAAGAAAGCTAACTTGAAGCTGGTTGATTTTAAAACAGTTAAGGCCATTTCTACCACATGAAATATTTTTTTCTACCATATCTCATGAGAGTCAATCTGGTACCTCCATAATACCCAAACTAATTGTTTAGATTTAACATTTGGTACTTTAATTCAGGAGTTGACAATCTAGACCATCTTTTCAATTACTTAAACATTCTTCTCTTGCTCCAAATCTTCCTAGATCAATAGATGTGATGGATCAGGATAATATTTATTTAACTAAGATTCATAGAATATATAATGAATAGATATTATCATAGGAGGTAAAGCTAATAAACATGAAACCTTACCAATAATTTTTGTAATTTTTAAGGGACCAGAATATCTCAGTGTTAGGTTTCCTTTCTTCGCAAGTCATCAATGACCTAAACAAGGTAATAATTTTAAAAACATATCATTACCTATCGTAAAATATGAAGTATGATAATGATGACTGATATAAGATTTATAGAAACTATAAGCCATCGGTAGTCATTTTTAAATAATTTAGATCTTTTTAGCCACCTGTTGTATGATGCTCGATCCTACCATAGAAGTTTCTCCCACCTTAGTGCAATAAATGGGGGACTAGCATGGTTGGCCATATAAAACTTTGAATGTATCCATACACAAATAATACTAATAGATATTATTATAGTAAAACTAAAAAATTCTAGATATTTATCCCATGGGTATATAAAGTCTAAGACATAGGCATGAGTCATTTTCTCTAGAATATAAATATCCCATATTGTTTTCCCATATATTTATTAATTGAATGTCATGATTAACTTTACTTGGGATCCAATGGACTCTTTAAGGACTTTCCAAATCTAATAGGTGAATTGAGGATCTATATCATAAATAATGGATGAATACAGTCTATATAGTTTCATGATCTCATACTTGTAAAACTTCCCATGATGATACACCTTAGAGATATCGTTGATCCAGAAAAATGAGATTACTTAGTCAGCAGATCAATCCCAACCTAGATAGAGTTCTTCCTCTCAAGGGTATGTGGTATCTCAATTATAAAACCCATATATATCCCATACCATTTCTAGGTGGGTATAATTATATATTAAAGCAAACTAGAGGGATTCTAATGTTTTATGTTAACTTGTTAAAAAGTATAGCATTGTAAAATGAAATCCACAAAGTCATGTTTCCTGATAGAACATCAATAATGATGTTTAATATTATAATATATCTTTGTGTCTCTAGGATGGAACAATCACTAATAGTTATGTAGATATTCCATCACTTTTATCATTGATTAATGGACCAAATGATAGTTTTTGAAAGAAATAACACCATTGGGAGGTAGAGACCACCCATTTGTGCTCTCCACACTATATATTATTCTCTTGATAAGAAAAAACTACTCATACAATGGTTTTTATTTATTAAAAACTAACTATTGGATAATATCAATTAAACATGAGTAAGAAACATGTTATACTTATATCATTTCCCTCTAAGCTTATCTCATCAAAGAGGCTCATTAAGATCCACTATTTGATATATATTTTAAAGGATTGCAAAAAAAATATTATTAAGAGAATCAGTGATGAAACCCAATTTATCTAGTGTATTGGTGAGAAAAAAAATCAAATATTTAAAGATATTATACACATCACATTTTACCGAGTTTAAAATTTTTCTAAGGGAAAATATAACTAAATATTTCATGATTGGTTTATACTGTATATTTATCTTTGAAGAGATAGTATCACCAACACCAGATATAATATATAATAACCAATAGATCAATTTCATGGGTCAGGAAAATCTATTCATATGGAGGAAGTTGATGACAACCATATGAAACTATGTGAACACATTGAATAAGTACACAAACCAATACCATGCCTAATTCATTGTAATAAATGATATCACCCTATTTTTCCTTCGGAAGAACTAAAATAAGGGAAGATGTCAACCTTTATTTCAATGAATCAAAATATTTTTTTTATTTAGGGATTCATAGAAATTTCCACACTTTTTGAGTAAGATAAGTTAAAGGTAATGAAATATTAGAGAATTACTTGGAAAATACACAATAGTAGCCTACAATATCTAAGAATCCACATGTCTAGAATTCATTATTTGTCTCTTCCTAAGACATAATGACCTCCAACTTTTTAAAATCGTCTATAATACCTCATTTTGACACCACATGTCCCAAGAACCTGACATCCTATATCCAAAATTTATACTTCAATGGGAAATGATCACATAGAGTTCATAAGGAAATCCTCAAGTTATTCCCATGCACCTCTTCAATTTTAGAATAAACCAAGATTTAATCCTTGAATTACATGAAAATAGATTCATGGTATCAATGGAATATCTAGTTCATAAGAGCTATAAATATCATGGTGAAATTATTTTGGACAAAGTGAATCACATGACAGTCATCCCAATTGATGAGGTCTCTCAAAGTGCATCCATGAGACCCAGGTTCAAAACTAGGTGGAGGAATAATCCCGGTACTATAGAAGGTACTATAGTAGCACTATAGTAGGGATTGTTCGGTACTGTAGGAGCCAGAACTATTCACCTTGTGCCATCGGTGTGGGCTTGGAGTCCTTAAAACCATAGGGCCACCCATACCTTCAGGTTAGTAAGGCTTTCAGGCCAAATTTAAGGCCTTCAGGCTACCTCAAGGCCATCAAGCCACATGATCATTGTATTTTCCCCAAACAAACTCTACAAAAAAGAAGAAACCCCAGAGGAGGATTCAGAGTAGGCACACTCTCCAGAGAAGAACCAACAGATTTGGAAAAATGAGAGGGAATGTCTATGCCATCGGGACTAGCCTATGCTTTCACAAGAAGCTTAGATGGATGACTATGCAAAGGTGGAGAGATACTATCATAATGTAGAAGCTCGGGAGGGGCAGTTCATTGTAGTTATAGCCTGGTTGAATTCCCTAAGACATTTATGTCATGTAATGTCTATTAAGCCTACTGGGCATAAAATTTCTAAGCCTACGTGCCTTGTAAGGGTTCCCCCTCATCCCTTGAAGGGGGGGGGGTATCAAAAATTAATAAAAATGAAGGCCTTCGGGTCATTCGGGCTAAGTGACCATATCTACTTCTAAAAGAAATATTGGGAACATCAAACTCTCTAAACATGAGATGATGGTACCTTGATAGAATGTTAATATTTGATAACCACCTTTCATGTTTTGGTTGATAAAATAGGATATCAATATGATTAAAGGGGTATTTATTCTTCATAATCACATGGTTTAAATATATTTAGTTAGTACACAAGTTCATAATTCCAACCACCTTCTTAAAAAAGGATATGCATGAACCATTGAGAGTTACTAAACCCAATGAAGCCTCTGGCTTCTAAATATTACAAATAAACCTTCATATTTTTAATAAAGTATGAACCAAATTACAATAAGGTAATGAAATTAGAAGCATCCAAGAAAATATATCAATAGAAATCTTTATTTATTACATAGTTGAAAACCACAAGAAGTCATCTGGGAACACATCAGAAATCTCCTTAATATTAGGAGGAAAACTAATCCTAAAATTATCTTTATCATCCTATTCTAAAATAAATGATATTTGAGATATCAACATATAGATATTATTAATATTAGGTCCTGCTCGACTTGACCATGAGTTTTAATCTCGGAAAAACTGAGGGTTCCCATCCATAGAAATAAATTCTACCCTTAAATGAAAGTAATAATTTATTAATTTAAACATGATCATGAAATATATATTGATAATGTTATAAAACATTTCCATATTAAGTGTATGAAAGTCCCATACCAACATTTATTTAGATACTAATATAATACACGAAGGACATTATAGTCCACATTCTCTATTTTTCTCAAGAAGTGTAGATATTTCTATAATATATAAAATAAGATCATATGGAAGGTTCAATAGATCCATTATATAGGAATATATAAATTAATTAGATCTACCTATATCAAATAAAATAGTATTAGTAGATAATGTAATAATAATGAAACCTCACATATTTACCGACCCAATATAAAATTTAATGGGGAATTTATCTATATATTTAAAATTATCAGTCTTTGATTGAGCCTCAGACTAATATTCCATCCAAGTCTCAATACTTAGACAGATCTTCCCATATGATGAAACACCTCTACTTCCATGCCCTTGAAACTATATTCATGTTTCCCTAGAGGAATCAAACTAGACTTTGGACACCCTTGGAACTGATGAGCTTGTGCCACTATTTTGTTGAAGATTCAACCTAATAATCCTTAAATGAAATACCATCCCCCAAAAATAATGAAACAGAGTATGGGATTCCTATCATTAATATTTTTTTATAACTATCGTTTCCACATTGATGGAAGATAAATGGTTCACCTACCATAAATATAGATGACATGGACTAAGATGAGTTTCTATATCCACTAACACTTCCACTTATAGATTCTTCAAACTTCCTCCTCTTTTATGGAAATAGTGCTTCAATTTTAGTTGGTATAGAAGGGGAAGAAATCATCCTCAATATCCTAGTCTAGTCTATTTCCATTATCAGGGATCAATCCAATACTTTCTCATAAATGGGAAAAATCAATAGAAAAGCCAAGTATTGAATGCATGGTCGAAGGCCCATTTCAAAATTTTGAGATTTAAACTTATCATTAAAAAACTCTTGGTTACAAAATGATAATGACCAAAAACATAATTTCATATTCCATGAGTATCCAATTTTTTTTATAGAGGAAAAAACCTACTAATATTTCATTGGTTTCCCAGTATTAAGATATAATTATTTAGTGAACATTACCTTAAAGTTTTTCTATTCTAGGTTCTCATGAAACTTATAATGAACAATGAAATATCACCATTTGGGGTATTCTATAATGAAAACCACATATTTCACCTTAATGGATTTGGGAGTCTCAATGAATTAGAAAATTTTGTGGATCCTTTCTAGAAAATCCTCCACCTTTTTAGGGTATCTACTTCCTTGAAATGGAGGAGGTTTATGGTGAAGTAATTATTTAGAATTATAGTTATCTTGAATCATACCATTGTCTAATTATCATAATTTTGGCCAAATTAAAACCATTGGTCTATAGAAATAATGGTTTTCAAAATGATTTCAATTAGATTTTTATCAACTAGAGTTTTTTGTATAAATATATATACATCTTCCTCAAGAGGATTCACCAGAGCTCTTATTGGGTGCATGTTACTATAATAAACCATATAAAGAAGGAAAAAACCTTCAAAAAAAAGTAAATAATAATAATTTAAACAAAAAAATACATTTAACATGTATAAAAATCATGAAACAAATATTCAAAAAGGGTAAACACAAAACCACAAAACTTTCTACTAAACAAGATTCAACAAAACTTTTTTAAATAATGAGGGTATTAATGGATGGTTGGTATTTTTTTCATATTTTAGACATACAGTTTCATAAATCATGCACCAAGTGTGTGGGGAACACAAGAATGCTTCCCAGATTGGGCTATATTATTTTTGAATGGCCTAAAACTTATATGCCTTAGTTGTGTGCCCTAGAAATTCCATCTAATCACTCATTTCTCAATCCAAAATTCCTTAAAATGAAAAATTAATTCAAAATAATTTCAGAATAATATTTCCAGAACAACCCAGGTGAATTAAGGCTCATTATGAAGAGTGTTATCCATACACTCTCTCACAACATACCTATCAAGTACCAATAATACTGTATTCTATCTACCTTAACTTCCCTAAATTACATAAATAAACAAATAATCACGGATAGTATTTTTTAATGAAAAAAACCTAGTTGAAATTTATCCAACACCCTAGTCAACTCTTGATAAGGATTGAAGGGTGTTCTCAATCCCCATGGGCTGAAACTAATCCTTCGAAATAAAGGAACCAAATTTTGGGAACATTTTCAACTAATAAAATACTATTAAGGGAATATCTTGGGAACCTAACACAGATCCAAAATAGATTGATGACTTAAGAAACTAAGTAATATCCTAGGGAAGAATGAATAAAAAATAAGAAATAATATAATAATAACTCATAATTATCCATAATAAGAAATATAACAAGATAATCATCCCTAACACCAATACATGATCCCGAGGTCCAGCATACTTATGAAAATATGGCTCAAAAATGATATATGAAGGTAAAATGGATGGTAAGACTATAAAGATAAACAAAAGAGTGAGTCCAATACTAAAAAATATAGTAAAATATAAACAAAAAGATCTGCTACCCATTTTCGCGTGACACTGGGGATAATTAACACTATCACCCTCAAACCCAAATCTCAATAATGTGAATATCCACCACCTCCAAGATATTCCTTGAGTTTACCCATTTCAATCAAAATAAGGTCTATATTCAACAAACTATCCTAGAAGGATCATACTAATTAAGGATTTCATTTAAAATAAAAGAAGTAACAATGAAAATTTACTTCTTTAAAATTTATTAATAAAAAGTAAAATTAAAGGCATAAATTAGACAAGAGAATCCAACGAATCTATTAAATGTAATGGGGGAAATCCAAGGGTGAATAATTAGAGTGTAAGCGATTGAACTTTCATATCATATTAATTTGATGATTTTGGATGTTGGTGTTTTTGAGAGAAGGTTGGAGGAAGGGAGGAGGAGTTGACACAAATATTTCAAATGGGTGGAGTGTATCCTAGCGTTTCCTTGGGTTTCATGGTATATAGGTCTGTTTAGAGAAGAGGGTAATTTTATAGGATGGTTACTCGTTTCATTAAGGGATGAGTCATGACGTGTAGGAGTGTTGTAGCATGCAATTGTATGTTATGGGAGTTAGGTGGTATAATGATTTTAGGGGAGGAACATTTGTAATGGTATTTTGAGATCAGTTAATGCATAGGCTTTGGTTTCATGGAATTAAGGGCTGGCTAGGGGAGGAAGTGTAGTCACGACGTGGTGATACCATTGCACAATGGTTGGTTTCAAATGGTCATGTACAAGGGGTGACCATCTTGGTCATCGAGTGACCCTTACTTAGTAATATCAGATGAAAATATTTTCTATGCTTTAAATAAGAATTATATGGGGAATTATTGACATGAATTTTGGGGATTCATTTGAGATAACCCCGTAACGGTGTGACCATGGCCTCTCATTTCATAACATTATAAATTTACAACACCTATATAAATTCAAAATCCAATTTGACTTATTATTTATCCCTTAATTTCCCTTAAACCCAGATATACCAAAGGTGCATCCTTAGATACCTTTGAGCTACCTTTAGTGAGATTTGGCCCATGGAGCTAGGATATCAACCATTTGTGATCCTAGTTGAGTTTCCCATCCATTTTTGGGGGTTATCTTCCTATACATCTTTTTTGGAGAGGCTGTAAAGAAAAAATAGTTATAGTTTTGTTGGAATTGGGTTATGGATTTAATGGATATTATTATGATTAAGGTTTATGATGTTTTTCCTACACGATAATGGACTAGTGATCACATCCTTATTGCATAATGACTATTGAATATTTGGTTGTGGTGGAGGATTTATAAAATCTTCTTCTATATTCTGTAATTATATTACTTCCTATATTGACGTGATAACTTCAAATTATTTATATTATTACTTTTTACATCTTTCAAATGGATTCATGAGAATTCATGGTTACGATGATGGGCAAACCTGTGGTAATACTTCCTTATGGGAGGTGAATTAAATAAATATAATAAACCAAGTATAAATAATTTGGAAAGTGAATGTGAGTATCATGGGATTTATGGATTTATTTTTAATTATTGTGTGCGTGATTTCTCATTTTTTGACATTTTATATTTATTTTTTTAATACCCAAGATCCCACTATAGTAGGTAATCACTGTCTCCCTAGACTATTGTTTAATGCATATCCTATTATTTTATCATTATAATAGAAATAATTCATGGTTATTTTTAAAGGATAAATTTATAAATTATAGAATTTAATTTGATAAAATAGATTTCATTTCAGATTTTGTAATTTTTAAATTTTGCTGGGGTAAAATTTTGGGATTTTTTAATATATATTGTTTTTAAGTAAATAGTGAAAAACAACTATTTTAAAAATATCATACCTTTTATGGAATAATTACAATAAAAATACAAATTAAAATTATATAAAAACATTTCATTGAAAAAATATATGTTTAAGGAGTAATATAATTTATTTAAAACTATTATATTATACTTTAAAACCCATTCATGACTTTTTTAAACCTAAGTTTTGTTTTATTATAATAAAACAACCATTTTAACTCTTTTACTTTAATTAAGATTTAAAAATATTAAATTGGGTTTTGGATTGTATTAAAAGAAATTAATATATTATTAATATATCCATAATTATGTAAATTTAAAAGAGATAAATTCTATATATCATTTTGGGGTAAAATCATTTTATTCTTAAAATACATTTTAAAATATTTTTTTGCTGTGTCTTACATAATTATATTAAAGTTAAATTTTAACACCTATAAAAATTGAATATTGTAAAATGGATTATATATTTTTAATTATCATAATAAATATTAGTTAATAAGGTTAAATTATTTTTTTATCAAAAAACAAAGTTACCTTGGTAAAAGTTTAGCACCATGATTACAAGTAAAAGGGTTAAATATGGGTTTAAATTATGAGATAAGGATGAAAATATCTCTAAATATTATTTTAATATGATTGTTTGATTCTGTTTAGATATTAAATTATCGTATATAATAAACTAAAATAAATTGTATCCACTTTCCATGAGAAATATATTTAATACATTTAAAAGTTTGTACTATTTATAAGAGTTTCAACCTCTCACTTATAAAAAGAAACCTCCTATCATCACTTATATATTAACTTTGATCCCAATAGATAAACTAATATCTTACTAAACTCCTTCCCAGCACCCTTATTCATGGCTTATGGATTGGTTTCTTCCAAAAATCCCCATCCAAGAATCCAAAATGTGTTTTTTAAAAGATAATATCCAAAGATGAGATATACGTTCTTACAAATCCCTTTCATGTTTATTTCTTATTAAACCTCATCCAAATATTATATAACCATATTAACTTAATTACATAATAATATTTAACATAATTAATTTTTTTTATGTTAATAGTACAACCATTTTATATCTTCTTTCCATCTAATGTAAAATGAAAATGATGCTCATGCATTTGTGAAGACTACCATCTCTGTGAAGCGATGTAATTTTTTTTCATCACCGGATATCATGGATGGTAATATAGATATATTTAATTAATATATATGACATTTATAACACAATTATTATTATTTATAAGTAAAATAATTTTAAATTTAATTTTCCCCATTCATTGGAAAAATGTAATGGTCGCATGTGTTTACGTGTGGAACTAGAGCCTCTAAAAAGCGATGCAATTTAATTTTCATAACCACCTTACATGGATGGTTATTAAAATTTATTTTATGTATAAATATTATATATATATATATATATGTATTAATATATTAATATTATTGAGTTTATGAGACCATGACCATGGTTCAAGAACTGGAACCAATGAATCAAAACATGTCTAAGATGATTTTAACAAAGAATTATGAGTAAATGGGTAAAAATAAGCTATGAATAAATTATATATATATATATATATATATATATAAATATTTATTTGATATATATAAATTATAAATATTAATTTATTATATAGGAGGTTGAAAAGCGTTAGACCAAGCATGAATCCAAGGTGAGTGTTTATTTTATAATCCCATTATTATTCAACATTGTTTGTGTTTAAATTTAAATTAGGACAATTATTTAAAATTTATATAAAAAAAATATATTTTTTATTATCAAATATTTATTCAATAGGTTTGTATATATTCTTATTATTTCCTTCCCCTTTGGTTAAAAAATTAAACAAATGAATGTTTATAAGAAAAGTCAACCTTATTTTTCATATTTAGTCAAAAATATTTTTCTTCCATGTTCATATTCATAAAAATATTTCAAGAATATCCTTATATAAATTAAAATATTTTTTAATTTTATTTTCAACTATATTTTAATTTTTACAATTGATTAAAAATGAATCTTTTATAATTTTTTCTTTACATTTCATTTTTGAATTTTTAAAAATAATGTGAAGAGAATGTTTTATTTTAACATTTTTGGGTCAACCACAATTTTACACTGTCATGACGATTATTAATTATCATGATTACATTAAAATTCTCAATGGGTCTTCGAAGAAAATACTATTCCCATTTTTCTAAGAGTTTTTATATTTTAAAAAAATTCCCAAAATAAAAAGATATCTCTTCTTGTTTTCAAGGAGACTGCCTATGTATTTATAAAGGTGATTTTTCATATATATAAACATCATCTTAATTATATTATAATTAAATTGTGATATTATCCAATTATAGAATAATCTTTATTTCTCATGATGTATTATTATCATATTTTCCTATTTACTAACTTGTGAAAATATTGATATTTGGTATGCAAGTTTCTGAAATACTAATGTTTATTACCAACAAATGATGATTATTTTTTATATTAATTATTCACTAATTTATTTTTATTAATGCATTTTATTTAGTATGTGATGGGTGTGGACCAATATTATGCCACCCCAAGATGCATTGGTAGGCCTAAGGAGTCAAACTACCTTGGGTATTTGGCATAAAACTTACCTCTTTATATATGATGTCTTAAAACGAGGCCTTAATAGTAAGATCATGATGTATGAAATTATACATTCTATCACTATAAAACCTTTTATTTCTATAAATGGGATTATTTATGTATTTATATCATCCATGGATATATTTATCTTTGAAGATATTATTTATATGGAATCATTTATTATTTTTTATCTTTTCTAAATTAGTCATGCCATATTTATTCGATGATAGATTTTATGGAACACTTTCCACTTATAAGAATTAGATATCACCCCTTTATTTTGTTTTTTATACCTAGGGTACCCATAAGTAATCATTGAATTATTTTATGGATATAATAGAATAAATAATAATTTTCTCACCAAACATTTATGTTTCATGTCATTTTTTTGAATGTTGTGTGAGAATCATGAATGTCTCTAGTCTATCAAGAATACTATACTAGATATTTCATGAACCAGGCCAGGATTCCATATAACTTGACACCTGACATGGCCCAAGACATGTCCCAAAAGGAATTCCCAATCCCTATGTTATGTAAACTAGTGCATATGCATTGAGTAACACCTTTGGGAATAGTTTCACTCGTGAGAATCAACTAGGAATAATAAAAAAAATTAAATCACATCCTATAGAATTTAATGTATCATTTTTTCGGTATAATCCTTTTAGATATTATATGGAATTATTTCAAGATCAGGTGTTGAGATGACATGTGATTCTGAGGCCCAATTTTCTCAGAACAATTGTTTGAAAAATATTAAACTTTTAATAGCACACACACAGTTTCCCAAAAATGGTGGAATAACTCTTAAATGATTTCCTAGATCTAAAATACAAGGGTACCATTGAGTTTAGATCAGTGAATTTACCCTATGCATGACATTAATTTTGTTATATCAAGTCATCTATATAAAAATCCACAGAGGGCATAACCGTATTTTTTTGATAAAAATTATTGTTTTTTGATGCAGCGAATTACCTTTTTAATAAGTGTTTGTCCGAAATTCAGGGTCAGCCTCATAAACATAAAATTTTTATAGAGACTTGGCCGAAGAACCTCTAGAATAATTGTTGGTGAACAACAATGGATCAATCGAACGACACCCCACAAATTTGATGAATCAAGGATTGATGATGACACAGCGACCATTCTTCATCAGCGATCGATCCAAATGAATTTAGGGTGTCTATTTTATTGTAGTTTTCATGTTTTTGATTTCAAAGAAGTACGTGGGTCAATTCATGAACATATTGATCCCTAATTTGATCACTGTAGGATGGTTTTTAATTACAGGGATTATTTTGGGAGTATTCCTTAGCATTCTTCATTCTTCATTCTAATGAGAAAAAATTGAGACTGAAAAAAACAAAGGCCTTGGTTTATTCCTCAAGGTGTAATTTGTGCTTTCATTACCCCTTCTTCACAATCTTACCTATCGAACCCCCGTGGTCATAGTTCGAATTTTTGGGTGGCTCTTAATGCGATCCGACCCAAAGATTGGAGGATAACGTATAATAGAGGCCGGGTCTATATAGATTGAGACACAAGGAGTGTGGGTATACAAATATTTCAAATTTTAGGCACCATATGTGTCGCAGTGGTCCGTGTAAGGGAGCACTGACATAGTTCCAATGTGAAGGTATGACAAGGTGAGGTGGTGATGTTGGAATCCCAGGTAGGTGGCGACAATGATCGAAGGTGGCGGTGACCAGAGGTGGTGGTGATTGGAGTAAAATGTATGGAGCATGGTTGGTGGCCACATGGGAGCCGACAAATCTGACGGTAGTGGACCAAAGTGGTGGCCATGGGGATCTAAGGCTACATTAATTGGAGGAGACAAACACGGTAAGGCAGGACATGTATGGTGAACCAGGTGGCCCACGTGTGAGCGAGCTAGGCCAAGGGCGATGGGCCTGTTTAGTCAATAAGGTTTTCGTTATGAATATTCCATTCCTTTATACTTGGGGGAGGTTGTTGAGTCAATAAGTTTTCCTTATAACATTACAATTCCTTCTTATTTTGAAAATTACAAACACCTTATCTCAAGGAAAATCTCATTTTACCCTATGTTTTACTTCTATAAGGTAAATTTTCATTTCCCAAGGAAATTTATCCTTACAATGTTTTTCATTGTTAATTATCTTCTCTAAGTGTAAAATTTGGTTTCATATCTAAAATCTTGAAATCATATAATACTTAGATAAAGAGCATTCTATTTTCAGGATTCGAATTTAGAATGCAAGTTCTCTAAATTTAGACTCTGAAATCTTTTGAGTTCTAACTCCAAGTTATCTAAATTAAGACTCTGAACTCTTCTGAGTTCTAACTCTGAGTTCTCTAAATTCAGACTCCGTACTCTTCTGAGTTCTGATTCTGAGTTCTCTGAATTCAAACTTCGAACTCTTCTGAGTTCTGACTCCGAGTTCACTGAATTCAGACTCTGAACTCTTCTGAGTTTTGACTCTGAGTTCTCTAAATTTAGACTCCAAAATTTTCTGAGGTCTGACTCCGAATTCTAATGAACTCTGACTCTAGCCTTTGTAATTTCAGACTCCAAGTTCTCTGAATTAAGACTCTGGACTCTTCTGAGTTCTGACCCCATGTTCTTTGATTTCAGACTCCGAACCCTTATGAGTTCTGACTCCGAATTCTCATGAACTCTGTAAAGACCCGGAAATTTCAAGGAATTTTTTTTCTTAATTTTCTTTGGAATTTTACAAGAATGCAGTTTCTGACGGCGCCTGATTCCGAGGCCCGGTGTGCCCGGAATTAATTTCCGAAGTTTGGCTCGGGTACGTTCAGTGAACGAGCGAGCGGGAATTTCTATCTTTTGAACCGGTGCCCGGAATCGAATTCCGAGGGCACCGATGGAACCACAGCGCCGGTAATTTCTTAGGAACTCCTGTTCCGGAGTTGCGTTTACACGAGTGTTGATAATAAAAATTGTGGAAGTTTATTTTATAACTACACTACAATTTTTATTAACTTACTCTAAGTGTTAGCTCATGGTGGAAGTTGGCTAACCACCCAACCTCCCTTGGGAGGTTATGAGGGTGGTGGGGCCCACACGAACCCCACCTCTTCATATCATCTAAAACCCCTCAACTCCCACTTAAATGTTTTTAACTTATTTATAACTTATGTCTTAAATGAGTTGATTTTATTGTTGTGAGTTGTGTGAGTCTTTTGAATTTCAAACACATGAATTTCAAAAGCCATGTGAAGTTAATTAAATAAGTGGAGAACTTATTTCGTTGGGTTGGGTTGTGTTGTTTGAGAGATTTTGGAAAGAAGGCTTAGAAGTCTTGAAGTTTCTTCATCCTCTTGACAAAGAACGTGAAGAACAATCGGACATCGACGAAGAACACCATGTTCTCGGGAACCGTCTTCTGCGACGCCATACCCGCAATACCGACGAAGTCTTCTTCCGCGACATCTCTTTTCGCGATGCCGAATCTCGTCACCTCTTAAATCAAGGCAGGGGTTTTAACTTTTTAAAGTTATGTGGATCTCTCCTTCGAACTTGAAGGTTTATCTTTGTCGGGCCTTGATTCCAAATCTTTTTATTTAATTTAAAAGATTGTGAAAGTTTATCATTCATTAAAGGCCGATTGTTAGCAAATAACGCGAGGGAGCTGGACCGCACGAACACGGCCGACCCTCCTATACATGTTGATTTTGTTGTGGATTGAAACGGGTGTGGCGTGGTGCCGTCGCACTGCGCAGGATCATGCGGCGAGAAACGTGTGGCGCCGTCGCGCCGCGTCGTTAAATAATGCAAGGACGCGACGCCGTCGCGCCGCGTCGAAGAAAGTTGAAGGCGCCACGGCCGGAGCGGGGCCGCGGTGGAGGGGTGCGGTGCCGTCACACCGCGCCGGACAATGAAGGTCGTGGCCGGTTCCGGGCCGCGGCGGAATGAGAAGACCGACGGCCAACCGGGCCGCCGGTGTCGGAAGTCGGAAGGGGGACTGGCCTTGCCGGTCCCGTTGAGGAAGAACCGGCCAGCCAGGTCGGGCTGGCCGGAAGGGAGAAAACCGGGGGAAATAATTTCCCCCGGCCAGCCTTAATGGCCCCCCCATTATGAGGGGGGCCGGTTTCACAAAGGGGGGGGGGGCAGGCGGCCCCCCGTTTTCTCGAAGGCAGGCCCCCACGTGAGGGGGGCCGTTTTTCTTTAGGCGCGGTAGGTTGCCACGCCGCCGGCTGAGGAAAGGCGGGGGCTTTCCCCCCGCGCGCGGCACACGAACGACACCCAGGCCGCTCTGCCGTGCCGGCCCGCGCCGCCGCGCCGGACCGCGCCGCCGGCCGGGTCGGGTTTTCCGAGCTGGGCCGGGTCGCCGCCCGGGGCGGGTCGACCTGGTTCGGCCATCCCAGGGGGGGGGGGGGTCGGGCCGGGTTGGCCCCGGCCTAGACCCCCAGTTTCGGACCACTATTGGTCAAATGCCCGTATCTTGGATACGAGCCTCCAAAAGACTCACCGTCAGCGGCAACGCGATCCTTGGATCAAGACGGTCGTTTCGGTATACTATACTCAAGGTGAACCTTCCTTTTCGGGAGCCTACGTGGTTAAAACTCCATAGTTAAGCGTGATCAGCCTAGAGTAGTGATCAGGATGGGTGACCTCCTGGGAAGTTTCTCAGGGTGGGTGTGAGACGGAAAGGCCAATAACTCACAGACCGGGCGTCGGATTTACGCTCCGTCTGTTTCGTTGAATTCCTTTTGATGAGACAGATCTTTTGACATACTCCGTCTGAGGTTTGGTCGCAGGTGGAGTATGGTCGGGTTGGTTTTGCCTTAAAAACCAACCGGGCCCCTGGAACGGAAAAGATGATACCTTTCTGACAGAACGTCCGTTTGACGAACTGTCAGCGGCGTTGGTGATCTCGTTGAGAAACGGTCCCTATGAGTATACCCTATGAGAGTTCGGGGTACAGTTGAGATACGGCCGGGTTTGGTTCGCTCACGAAACTAACCGGGCCCCTGGGACAAAAAGGCTAATAACTCACAGACCGGGTGTCTGATTGATGCGCCGTCTGTTGCATTGAGACCCCTATGACGAGGCGGTCCTTTGAGATACCTCCTCATGGGAATTTGAGATACTTGGAGTATCGACTTGTAGCTTGTGGAGCGGACCCTCCCAGAGATGAGCGTACGGAGTACGGAGACCGTGTAGCCGGCCGAGACCTGAAGACTGCTTGTCCGATTTGATTCGAAGTGACTTACGTAGCCCTGTGGGGAGCACTACTTTGTGAGGCGGCAGACCCATAGAGGAGGAGCACTACTATGTGAGGTGGCAGACCCGCGGTACTCGACAGGAGGAGTACCTCTGTAGGCTATGAGGGGGGAGCACTACTGTGTTGGGTGGAAGACCCCGGCGGGAAGCACTACTGTGTGAGGTGGCAGGCCCGCGGTACTCGATAGGAGGAGTACCTCAGCAGTCTTAGGTTAGTGAGCAGTACCTCGGTGTCATGACAGGTCCACCGTACACTCCAAAGACAGAGCTCTTCAGCAGTTACGATTTCGATAATGAAAATCCTGGTTTGAGCTGAGACTTTTGACCTTTGTGTTTACCTCATGAATGAGATGGATCACTGGATAACTTAGGTATATGTATGGGCATATACCTGGGTAGTGGTTATCCGTTGATTTCACAATCCTTGTGTTTCATCATGATTAAGATGGGTTACTTGATAACTTAGGTATATGTATGGGCATATATCTAAGTAGAGGTTATATGTTGATATCTTCTTGTGGTTATCCTTGTTGGTTTAGTGAGACCTTGAGGGTCTCGGGGTCCCTACTGAGTATCGTTATACTCACCCCTGCACGGGCTATGCCCGCACCTTGTTGTGTTGGTTGCAGACGACGGACAGTGTTGATCGTGGTTGAGGCTTGCAGAGCAAGACAGTACCTTGAGGTGGACCACTAGGCGGGACGTACTCAGAGCAGACGGTGGGACCCGAGGAGCTGTGGAGCTATCTGTACCCACCCTTCAGGTGGGATTTCCAGAGGATGACTCAGCGTAGCTGCTTTTACTTTTTCAGTTTTTTTTCCTTTTCGAGTTGTACTTTACTTTCAGTTGGGGTTTGTATACTGGCCCTTTTTCTTTTCCGCACTTTAGTTGTACTCTGCTTTAACTTAGTGTTTACTTTCCGCTTGCTTACTCTGTGGTGCTTGTTTACTTTACAAAGGCAATGCCTTCCCTTTTTACCGGGATTTACGCCTTGGTGCTAGTCGCCAGCCCCTGGCCTATGGAAGGCGGGCTTGGGGTAGTCACGACACGGGCCCCAAGGACGGGTCATGACAAATTGGTATCAGAGGAGTTCGGTTCTACCGCAGAACTTATGACTCTAACTTTTTCTTTCTGTGAAGTAATAGTGTTAAGAGTACCGAGTGAGGATTTCAGTTCAGGGAGTCCAGTGTTGGTGCGGGCGGCCGACGTATCTATACATCAGGACCCTAACAACTGATTTCCTACTTTGTGCAAGAAAACACATATTGCGTGTGTTTTTTCAAAGGTTTTCCCTTAAAACAGCTCAAACCATGTCAGCTCACCAGGTATAAACGTTTGACCATGTCGCGATGTTTCTTTCAGGATGCCTTTTCACGGACGACCAGCTAGAGCCCAGAGGGATGTGCGTGCTGACAGCCTGTCGAGCGACGAGGCTTTAGTGCAAGGCCCTCTTGCAATTGAGGCACCAGCGGAGGCACCAGCGGTACTACCATACGTTGGGCCACCGATGCCACCAACCCCAGCAATAGGCGATGCACGACGCTTGAGCACGCTGCACGAGTTCCAGCGCCAGAGGCTACCCAGGTTCCGGGGAGAGACGGACCCTCAGGCGGCTGAGGTTTGGCTGGAGGCTATGGTGAGAGTCTTCAGGCTAGTGGGGACCCCGACAGAGTTCATGGTGATCTTTGCTGCCAACCTCCTTCAGGCAGCAGCAGGCAGGTGGTGGAGCCACTTGTTTTAGTTTTGCGACGGGTTGACCTTCTCATGATAAGACTTCGAGACCTTCTTCAGGGGTGCAGTTTGTGCCAGTAGCTCTACACCCCGAGCGTGTACAGGAGCTTCTGCCTTTGCCGCATGTTTTTCGATCAGTAGCCAAGTCATCTGTGGGTTGTAGACAGATGATGCAGAGGTCCAGGAGGACCAGACTAGCAGTTGGACGATCTCGGGTTTTAGGACCGGTGGTGTGGGGCGCTCGAGGTGGGGTCAGAGACAGGCGTGCCAGAAACGGACAATGTTACTCCTGCGGCGGGAAGGGTCACCTGGCACGTGACTGTCCGACTCCTCGTACGGTTGATCAGCGGGTGTTGGAGGAGCCACTGAGATAGAAGCAGCGGCTGGTGCTTGAGCAACAGCAGAGCAGTGGACAAGGCAGTAGATCTTCAGGAACAGGTGGACAAGAGAGGAACTAGTGGATACATCCCTTGTAATTCTAGTTCCATTTTTCTGTTGTATTCGTGTCTTGTACTATGAGCTGCAATAATAAAAAGACACTTATCTTTGAGATGTTTTCTTTCCTGTCCTTTTTTTTGGTTGATACTGAGTGGTCCCGGTTGAACTGTTGACTTGACCCTCACTTTTGATATTTCTACTGGAGGGGACCCAGTGACCTCACACTGATGCCGACAGTGTGACTCGACCCTTGGAGGCGAGAGTGACAGTTGGATCTCTTAGTAGATACGTCGAGGCCTTACGACGTCATCCATGGCATGAATGCATCATTAATGTCAGGATTGACTGTATTAGGCAACAAATGTGGTTCATCCAGGGGATGAGACCGAGTTTCTCTTATCGGTAAAGAAGAAATCATAGCTGCTCTTGTGAGACTAAAGGAGGTCCAGGACATCTAAGAGAGGATGAAGATTGCACAGTGCAGTAAGAAACAGGACACCGGTGCCAGTCTTAGAGACTCGAGCGTGTTAAAGAAGAGGAAGCTTAAAGGAGAGATGAGTCTACGAAGCAGTAGACGTGGAGGCAGAGCTAGGAGAGTAGCATGAGGTGGTGTACATCCTAACATTGTACAACCACCCACCTTAGTTATTCCTGCCAGGCTCAGGGAGATGGAGGGCGGAGGAAGAGTACGACTGCATGCGGTCAAGGAGTGTGACCCAATGGCTCTATAAATGATTCAAGGGACAGTCTGTGTCCACTACTAGCTATTGTAGTAACGGACATCGAAGTGAATCATTTCTTTCTTTCACAAATCTTGTTCCATACCTAGAGTTTCCGGTAAGCCGTGGACTTGACCCTCACGTCTAGAGATACCTTGGGAGGAGACTCGATAATCACAGTTACGTCGACGGTGTGGTCAGACCCTCGAGGTGAGAGTTTCGGTTGGAATCTCTTGGTGACAGCATCGAGGCCTTACGACGTTAGTTTGAGTATGGAATGGGAAATAACTGTTCATACTCAAATTGACGGTTTTAGGCAAACACCGAGATGAGTTTTCCTTGGTCGGCGAAAAGGAAACCCCAGGCAGCACGGGATAAACTCTTTCACGGGAGGGTGCGACCGATCACTCTTGAATCGGCCAACCTTACCCTCTTGGCAGCAGTCATTTGAGTTCCAGTTCTAACAGGAATTGGAAACCTCTGGAGTTTGAGGACAGCGACCACGTTCTTATACGGGTCTCACCTCGACGAAGTTTACGGAGATGTGGCCAAGGAGGCAAGTTATCTCCAAGGTTCAGCGGACCTTCTTAGGTCCCCAGCTGGGTAGGCGGGGTGGTTTACCACTTGACCCATTCACCACAGTTGCACCAGGTGCACGACGACTTCCATGTATCTCAACTGAGGAGATACGTGCTCGACCCTTCGCATACCATCGACCATGAGGAGCTAGACGATGGCGATGGGGTGTCTTTCACGGAGGTTCCAGTGAGGATCGAGGATCGACAGGAGCAGATCCTATGAGGATGATCGATTCCTCAGGTGCACTTTCTTTGGCAGTACGGAACCTCCAGGTAAGAACATGGGAGCAGAAGGCTCAGATGCGTGCTCTGTACCGCTTTTGTGACCCTAGTTTGTGTTGAAGCTTTACGGGGACATAAAGCCCTGAGGTGGGAGTAATGTAAAGACCTGGAAATTTCAAGGATATTTTTTTCTTAATTTTCTTTGGAATTTTACAAGAATTTAGTTTCTGACGGCGCCTGATTCCGAGGCCCGGTGTGCCCGGAATTAAATTCCGAAGTTTGGCTCGGGTAAGTTCAGTGAACGAGCGAGCGAGAATTTCTATCTTTTGAACCGGTGCCCGGAATCGAATTCTGAGGGCACCGATGGAACCGCAACGCCGGTAATTGCTTAGGAACTCCTGTTCCGGAGTTGCGTTTACACGAGTGTTGATAATAAAAATTGTGGAAGTTTATTTTATAACTACACTACAATTTTTATTAACTTACTCTAAGTGTTAGCTCATGGTGGAAGTTGGGTAACCACCCAACCTCTCTTGGGAGGTTATGAGGGTGGTGGGGCCCACACGAACCCCACCTCTTCATATCCTCTAAAATCCCTCAACTCCCACTTAAATGTTTTTAACTTAGTTATAACTTATGTCTTAAATGAGTTGATTTAAATGTGGTGAGTTGTGTGAGTCTTTTGAATTTCAAACACTTGAATTTCAAAAGCCATGTGAAGTTAATTAAATAAGTGGAGAACATATTTCTTTGGGTTGGGTAGTGTTGTTTGAGAGCTTTTGGAAAGAAGGCTTAGAAGTCTTGAAGTTTCTTCATCCTCTTGACAAAGAACGCGAAGAACAATCGGACATCGACGAAGAACGCCACGTTCTCGGGAACCGTCTTCCGCGACGCCATACCCGCAATACCGACGATGTCTTCTTCCGCGACATCTCTTTTCGCGACGCCGAATCTCGTCACCTCTTAAATCAAGGTAGGGGTTTTAACTTTTTAAAGTTATGTGGATCTCTCCTTCGAACTTGAAGGTTTATATTTGTCGGGCCTTGATTCCAAATCTTTTTATTTAATTTAAAAGATTGTGAAAGTTTATCATTCATTAAAGGCCGATTGTTAGCAAATAACGCGAGGGGGACAGACCGCACGAACACGGTCGACCCTCCTCCTATTCATGTTGATTTTGTTGTGGATTGAAATGGGTGTGTCGCGGTGCTGTCGCACTGCGCAGGATCATGCGGCAAGAAACGCGTGGCGCCGTCGCGCCGCGTCGAAGAAAGTTGAAGGCACCGCGGCCGGAGCGGGGCCGCAGTGGAGGGACGCGGTGCCGTCACACCGCGCCGGAAAACGAAGGCCGGGGCCGGTTCCAGGCCGCGGCGGAACGAGAAGACTGGCGGCCAGCCGGGCCGCCAGTGTCGGAAGCCGGAAGGGGGACCGGCCTTGCCGGTCCCATTGAGGAAGAACCGGCTGGCCAGGTCGGGCCGACCGGAAGGGAGAAAACCGAGGGAAATAATTTTCCCCAGCCAGCCTTAATGCCCCTCCCCCCATTATGAGGGGGGCCGATTTCACAAAGGGGGGGCAGGCGGCCCCCCGTTTTCTCGAAGGCAGGCCCCCACGTGAGGGGGGCCGTTTTTCTTTAGGCGCAGCAGGTTGCCGTGCCGCCGGCTGAGGAAAGGCGGGGGCTTTGCCCCCCGCGCGCGGCACATGAACGGCGCCCAGGCCGCGCAGCCGTGCCGGCCCGCGCCGCCGCGCCGGACCGCTCCGCCGCGCCGCCGGCCGGGCTGGGTTTTCCGAGCCAGGCCGGGTCGCCGCCCGGGGCGTGTCGACCCGGTTCGGCCGACCCAGGGGGGGTCGGGCCGGGTCGGCCCGGGCCTAGACCCCCAGTTTCGGACCACTTTTGGTCAAATGCCCGTATCTTGGGCTACGGGACTCCAAACGACTCACCGTCAGCAGCAACACGATCCTTGGATCGAGACGGTCGTTTCAGTATACTATACTCAAGGTGCACCTTCCTTTTCGGGAGCCTACGTGGTTAAAACTCCATAGTTAAGCGTGCTCGGCCTAGAGTAGTGATCAGGATGGGTGACCTCCTGGGAAGTTTCTCAGGGTGGGTGTGAGACGGAAAGGCCAATAACTAACAGACCGGGCGTCCGATTTACGCGCCGTCTGTTTCATTGAATTCCTCTTGATGAGGCAGATCTTTTGACATACTCTGCCCGAGGTTTGGACGCAGGTGGAGTACGGTCGGGTTGGTTTTGCCTAAAAAACCAACCGAGCCCCTGGAATGGAAAAGATGATACCTTTCTGACAGAATGTCTGTTTGACGAACCGTCAGCGGCGTTGGTGATCTCGTTGAGAAATGGTCCCTATGAGTATACCCTATGAGATTTCGGGGTACAGTTGAGATACGGCCGGGTTTGGTTCGCTCACGAAACCAACCGGGCAACTAGGATGAAAAGGCTAAAAACTCACAGACCGTGCGTCCGATTGACGCGCCGTCTGTTGCGTTGAGACCCCTATGACGAGGAGGTCCTTTGAGATACTTCTTTGTGGGACTTTGAGATACTTGGAGTATCGACTTGTAGCTCGTGGAGCGGACCCTCCCAGAGACGAGCGTACAGAGTACGGAGACCGTGTAGCCGGCCGAGACCTGAAGACTGCTTGTCCGATTCGATTCGGAGTGACTTACGTAGCCCAGTGGGGAGCTCTACTTTTTGAGGTGGCAGACCCATAGTGGAGGAGCACTACTATGTGAGGTGGCAGACCCACGGTACTCGACAGGAGGAGTACCTCTGTAGGCTATGAGGGGGGAGCACTACTGTGTTGGGTGGCAGACCCCGGTGGGAAGCACTACTGTGTGAGGTGGAAGGCCCGCGATACTCGACAGGAGGAGTACCTCAGCAGTCTTAGGTTTGTGAGCAGTACCTCGGAGTCATGACAGGACTACCGTACATTCCAGAGACGGAGCTCTTCAGCAGTTACGGTTTCGATAATGAAAATACTGGTTTGAGCTGAGACTTTTGACCTTTGTGTTTACCTCATGAATGAGATGGATCACTTTATAACTTAGGTATATGTATGGGCATATACCTGGGTAGTGGTTATCCGTTGATTTCACAATCCTTATGTTTCCTCATGATTAAGATGGGTTACTTGATAACTTAGGTATATGTATGGGCATATATCTAAGTAGAGGTTATCTGTTGAGATCTTCTTGTGGTTATCCTTGTTGGTTTAGTGAGACCTTGAGGGTCTCAGGGGTCCCTACTGAGTATCGTTATACTCACCCCTGCACGGGCTATGACCGCACCTCGTTGTGTTGGTTGCAGACGACGAACATCGTTGATCGTGGTTGAGGCTTGCAGAGTAGGACAGTACCTTGAGGTAGACCACTGGGCGGGACGTACTCGGAGTAGACGGCGGGACCCGAGGAGCTGTGGAGCTATCTGTACCCAGCCTTCAGGTGGGATTTCCAGAGGACGACTCAGCGTAGCTGCTTTTACTTTTTCAGTTGTTGTTTTCCTTTTCGAGTTGTACTTTACTTTCAGTTGGGGATTGTATACTGGCCATTTTTCTTTTCCGCACTTTAGTTGTACTCTGATTTCACTTAGTGTTTACCTTCCGCTTGCTTACTCTGTGCTGCTTGTTTACTTTAAAAAGGCAATGCCTTCCCCTTTTACCGGGATTTACACCTTGGTGCTAGTTGCCAGCCCCTGGCCTATGGGAGGCGGGCTTGGGGTAGTCACGGCACGGGCCCCGAGGAAGGGTCGTGACAAACTCTAACTCCGAACATTGTAAGTTCAGGTTCTGAATTCTTGAGAATCCAAATTCCAAATTTCCTTGAAATTCAGACTCTGGAATTCTATTGAGTTCAGGTTCCAAATTTCTTAGAAAACAGAATCTGAATATTCTTGTATTATAGACTCAGAATTAATTTTTGTTTTAGACTCTGAATTTTTATTTTCATATATTCCAAATATTTTATTTTGGTTATGTAAACATATTTTTTCTTACACATGTTTTTGTTATAAAATGATATCGTACATTCAGTTACTAACTAACTGTTGTTTGAGTGAAACATGTACAAGTCCCTCCTAAATTCATGGAAAAATATGACCATTGTAAGAGGTTGATGACCATTGGTGTTGCAACTATAAATAGGAGCTTATTTGAAAGAGCTCATAACAAGTTGATCAATCTAGAGATTACATGCTGCTGAAGTGATTTCTATAGAGATAGAATTTAATGTTTAGTATGTACTGAACTTCCTGTTCTATTTTTCTTTGTGAGACTCTGATTGCTGTTGTGTACAATCGAGGGCTTATGAGGATAGGAAGACAGAGGTGCTGACTACCTTGAAGTTGAGGGCTTCCGTGCTGAGGAAGACAGTGGTGCCGACATTCTTGAAGTTGAGGGATTGTGGGGATAGAGAGAAGGACTCCGATCTTCATATCAAGGGCTTACCCTGGTATGGGTAAGATAGACATTCTTAAAATTATAAATCAAGGGACCTTTATCCAATGTTTTTGGATACCCTTTTCTTTGGGTTAAAATATTTACTACTTGTTACTTGTTTCGTTACATGTTTTGCACTGCATTTTTGTTGTTGAGGAAAGTATAACTATCTTATACTTCCTTATACTTGTACTTTGATTTAGTAAGATTATATATGATTTAAGGTATAATATTTATCTTTTTAAACATTCATTAAGTTTCATTTTCCAGAATCATATTTTCAGAATCACTTTCTCAGAATCATACTTCCTGAATCACAAAAGTGTGTAGAACTAGAGGTTTTGTGAATTACCTTATTTAACCTTGTTAAACATAAACATCTTTAAAAGTTACAAAAGAATTTTTAAAATTATACAATTCACGCCCTATTGTATTTTAAGCATCATTAGATACTTTATTCAGTATCTCTATTATTTTGATCCTACATTTGGTATTATAGAGTATATCATACTCACATACCTTCTCAACAATTGGTATTAGAGTATTGGTTCAATCTGAATTAATCTTACGATTAGATTCAGAAGAGAATTCATCATATTCTAATTTTTAGAATCATTTTTTTGGACTCATAATGTTCGGATTCATTTTTACATAGAGATACACTTGTTCAATCTTTTTCCTTGTTGAGGAATATTTTCTTTCTTTACAAACTTTTTCTATTAACAAGTGTTTGTGGAAAGATTTTTCATAAAGATGGAGTGAATCAATGCTGGTTCTATATAAAATCTCAATCAAATAAGGCCACCTATTTTTGATGTTAATGATTATGAATATTAGAGAGATCACATGAAGAATTTTATTATTAATACTAGAGTTGATAATTTTTTTATGCTTATTGGAGGATATAAAATCCCTGACAAGGAAGTTAGTACCTTCACCAATCAAGAAAAGCATGAATGTCAACTGAATTATAAGGTATGCAATAAATTGATTTTTTTCCATGACTAGAAATATATATAGCCAAATTTAATCTTGTGAAGTAGCAAAGTGTATTTGGAAGAAACCTGGAGTTACTCACTTTGGAACATCCAAAGTTATTTCAACTAGAAGAGCCATGCTCAGAGCTGAATATCATGGTTTCTGCTTTCTTTATGGAGAACCCATATGTACGGTGCAACAAAGAGTCATTACTATTGTGAATAGTTTATAATCCATGGGTGAGAAAGGATTAGATGATTAAGCTCTTGAAGATAAGATTATAGACATCATGTCCGAGGAGTGGAAATACCAGAGGACTTATATTGATATGAACAGAAAGGTTACTCATATTTCTCTTGATGAAATTTTTGGAACTCTTCTTCAACATGAGACCATAATGAAGAGAGATGCTGATAAAATTATAAAGAAGAATGGGAATGATAGTGTCGATTTTACTACAACATCAAATCATATGAAAGCCAAGACTCCTGAGAGAGTTACTAGATCCAAATCTAAGAAAGTTATTATTCAATCCGAATATAGTGGAAGTGAATCTTTAGAAAATGAGCTAGTAAATATTTCTCAAAGGATGAATATGATTGTTGGACAAAAGAAATTTTAATCCAGATATATGAAGAAGGAAAGAAAACATAATAAATATTCAGAAGTCACTTGTTATGAATTCAAGAGAGATGAACATATAAGCCCTGATTGTCCTATACTTAAGAGAAAATAAAGAAAGGAAAAACATTCTGAGAGAAACATAAAGAAGTAATATAAATCTAAAGCTTAGAATGTCTTGAAATCTAATGACACCTGGAGTGCCAATGGTGGAGACTCTTTAGATGAATCATCATATTATGAATCTTCTGAACAGAAGAATCTTGGTCTAATAGCTAGACTACCTATTAATAATCATTGGTAAATGGATAAGGTACACAATGCTAAATCAATGACCAATATTTCTTTGAATGAAAACTATAATGATTGTAAATACTATAAATCTTTTGATTAAGATAATACTCTATGTACCTATGAAGAAGTTTCTAGTTTTTCTAAGCTTTCTGAGATTGAGAATTCCAAAGTCATGAAAAAGCTTGATAAGGAAAATTCTAGGAATACTATTCTTAATATAGAAATATCAGATCTTTCTAATGATCATGATAAGAAAATTTTTTATTTTGAAAGTATTTCAAAAAATCTTGAGGAAGTAAATTCTGAGAAGAATAAACTTTCAAAGGATCTAGAAAATGTAATTTCTAAGAAAAAGGTTTTCTAGCCTAACTCTATTTCAAAATCAAATGTTTTAGAATATAAGAACTTGGTTATCAAACTCAAATATGAAATTTTTTTCTTTGAGGAAGTGTTTTTCCAACTTTACCTTAGGTAAGGAAAATTTGGATAAGATGTATTCTCAAATCCAACCTCTAAGGAATAATTCTGGTTTTGGTTATACTAGTTCTAAACCAATTTTTAGTAACAATTATTTTGTTCATAAAAGTGCTCTATTCTGTACTAAGTGTCAGTGCAGTGGGAATTGGGAAAAAAATTGTTCCCTAAACAAAAATCAATCTTTAGGATTTCATAAAGCCTAGTTTTCTAAGAAAATGTGGGTGCCTAAAATTTTTCTTTATGAAATTTCCGGACCCCAGAAAGTTTCGGTTCTGAAAGTCTAACTCTTTTGTTTTCTGGAAAATAGATAAAGTACCAACAATAATACTTGGTACATGGATAGTGGATGTTTTCGACATATGACTGGTAACAAAAACTATTTTGAAAAGATTATAAAGACGAATGGAGGAAAAGAAACATTCAGAGATAATTCTCAGGGATAAATTATTGGTATAGGTAACATTGTTCTTCTTGGAAAAACTTTGATTTCAAATGTTTTATTTGTTAAGGTTCTTAAGCACAACCTCATTAGCTTAATTCAATTATGTGATGAAGGTTACCTTGTGAATTTTAGGAATGAAAAGTGTTTAGTACACAATTATAAGGAAGAGTTTATTCTTTACACCCTTAGGAAAGAGAATATAAACACACTAAACTTACAAGACCTTAGGAGCCAAGATCTACCTTGCCTTAGTGCAATGGAAGATCATTCTTGGTTGTGGAATAGAAGGTTAGGTAACTATAACATTAAGAACCTTTGAAAACATTCTAAGAAAAGATTAGTTAAGGATCTACTGGAGCATAGATTTGATTCTTAAAAAGTTTGTGACCCTTGTCAATATGGCAAGAAACATAAATCAAGTTTTAAATCATTCGGTGAAGTATCAACTACTGATACATTACAGTTAGTGCATATGGATCTTTTTGGTCCTACACATACTGGAAGCATTAGAGGCAAATATTATGTATTTTTTTAGTTGATGACTACACGAGATTTATGTGGGTCTATTTTCTAGCAAATAAGTATGAGTATTTTTGATATTTTAAAAGTTTTAGAGACCAAGTTAAAAATGATAATAAAATTCCTTTGATAACTATTCATAATGATCATGGAGGAGCATTTCCAAATTCTGATTTTGAAACATTTTGTAGTAGAAAATGCATTACTCATAACTTCTCAACACCAAGAACTCCTCAATAGAATGGTGTTGTTGAAAGAAGAAATAGAATTTTTCAAGAGATAACAAGAACCATGTTGAGTAAATACTCTATTTCAAGACATTTTTGGGCTGAAGGTATACGTACTGCTTGTTAGACTATAAATTGAGTTTTAATTAGAAATTTTCTTAATAAAACTCCTTATGAGTTATTGAATGGTAGAAAACCTAGACTTTACTACTTCAAGGTTTTTGGTTGCAAGGTATTTATCCTGAATACTAAAGATAATATTCATAAATTCATACCAAAATATGATGAAGGAATTTTATTAGGCTACTCCACAACTTCTAAGGCTTATAGAGTTTTCAATAAAAAAAACTTGTACTATTGAAGAGACAGTACATGTGAAATTTGATGAAACTGATCCTTTTGTTTTTAAACAACACCAACCTACATCCTCAGATGTGTTTTTGAAAACTGATTATCAACCTTTGTTAGAGGATGCTTCTGAAAAGGAAAATGTTCAAGAAGATAATTCTGAAGCATTTAACCTATAATATTTCTTACCCTATATTGATGAACAAGTTTTACAAAACTCAAATCAGTTGTTTCTAAAGAATCATCCTAGTGATAGTATCATTGGTGATGTGAATCAACCTGTAAGGACTAGAAGTTCCATAAAACATTAACTAGAACATATAGAATTTATTTCCCAATTATAAACAAAAATCACTGATGAAGATTTAGGTGATGATGATTGGATAAAATCTATGAAATATGAACTGAATGAATTCTAAAAGAATAAAGTCTGGGCCTTGGTTGAAAGACACAAGGAAACTTCTGTTATTAGAGTAAAATGGGTGTTAAAAAATATGTGTGATGAAAATGGAATCATAGTAATAAATAAAACTAGATTAGTTGCTAAAGGCTATAATCAACAAGAAGGAATAAACTATGAAGAAACCTATTCTCTAGTAGCTAGACTTGAATCTATTTGTATCTTACTTTCCTTTGTAGATTTCTTTAATTTCAAACTTTTTCAAATGGATGTGAAATGTGCTTTCCTTAACATTTATGTTCAAGAGGATGTTTTTGTTGAACAACCTCCTGGTTTTGAAGAGACAAAACATCCTGATCACATTTTTAGACTTACCAAAGCTTTGTATGGACTTAAGAAAGCCCCTCATGCATGGTATGATAGACTTTCCATATTTTTGCTTCAAAATAATTATGTTAAGGGAAATGCAGATCCAACCGTTTTTATAAATAAAGATAAGAAAAATGTTTTGATTGTTTAAATTTATATTGATGACATTATATTTGGTTCAACTCAGCAATATTTAACTGATTCCTTTATAGATCTAATGAAATTGGAGTTTGAAATGAGTATGATGGGTGAGTTAACAGTTTTCCTTGGTTTTCAAATTTCTGAAAAATGAGAAGGAATCTATATATCCCAACATAAGTATATTAAAGATCTTTCTAAAAAGTATGGATATGAAAACACTAAGAGTATAATTACTCCTATTGGTACCTCAAACACACTTGATCTTGATAAAGTTTGGAAACTAGTAGATCAAACATATTTTAGAGGTATGATAAGAAGTTTACTTTACTTAATATCTAGTCATCTAGACTTAATGTTTTCAGTATGCTCATGTGAAATATGTAAATCCCATCCTAAGGAATCTCAATTAAAGGAAGTGAAAATAATATTTTAAAAATTAAAGTGAACCATGGATTTAGGGCTCTTTTATACTTATTGAAATGATTTAATTTTAAAGGTTTTTCAGATTCTGACTCTGCTGGATGTAGAATGGATAGAAAGAGTACATCCTAAAATTTTCATTTATTAGGATATTCATTAGTTTCTTGGTCATGCAAGAAGCAAAACTTAGTAGCACTTTCTACTACTGAAGATGAATATGTAGCAGCTGGAAGTTTTTGTGCACAAGTGTTGTGGATGCAACACACACTCACAGACTGTGGTATGAGTTTTACCAAAAAACAATTTTTGTTTGATAATAAAATTTCCATTTCCCCTAGTAAAAACCATGCACATCACTCTCATGCAAAAAACATAGATATTAGGCATCACTTTCTTAGGGATCACACACAAAAAGAAAATATCATTCTTCAATTTATCGGAACGCAAGATCAACTTGCTGATATTTTCACAAAATCATTACCCTCCGATAGATTTGAATACATTAAACAGAAGTTAAGAATGATAACCGTAAGGTAATATTTCTTGTCACCTTCCTGTTGAACCAATATCCTTACCGTAATAAACTCATTTTCATAAGGGGGAGTACATTTTCTTGTTAGTTTTCAAAATTTTTCGTAATGAAGTTTTTCAAGTTTTTCATAATGAAATTTTTCAAAAATTTCATTGTTATATTTTTCAAATCTTTCTTAATGAAAATTTTCATAGTCTAAAATTTTCATACTCAAAATTTTCGTAAATAAAATTTTCATAATGAAAATTTTCGCAATGAAAATTATGGTAATGAAAATTTTCTTAAAGAAAATTTTCGTAATGAAAATTTTCATACTTAAAATTTAACGTAATGAAGGTTTTCATAGTCAATTTTTTTTAATATAAAATTCTTCAAGAAGATTATTGAATAATCTTCTTGGAAACCTGAAAGGTATGTTTTCTTTCTTAGGTTTTTGTAGTCATCATTTAGTTGCTGGTATTTTTTTGTGTTTTAAATTTTTCGGATGCTAGTTTCCTTAAATCTAAATGTTTTTCTTATAAACCTCAAAATATCATATTATATCAAGATTTCTTTATGGATAAAATTTCAATCGGAAGATCTAATCAGAAGATATCTCAAACGTTGGATTGTCTTTGGAAGTTCAGCCATCACTTCAAACGACTATATAAAGGACCCCCAAAGGGTTGTCCCACATCGGATTTCAAGACTTTGCACGCCGAATCTCTTCCCCCTTACAAAAGCCCATTCCAAACCACTCAAATCTTGCTCAAATCCAAATGTCTGGTGAAGTTCCTTCTCAAGATATTTCAACTATCAAGTTGATTTCGGAGTGGCAGATTTACAGAGTGAGGTTGGTGCATCCAAATTTCATTACCAAATATGATTCCATTATATCCAAGAACATTAAGTTGAATGGATGGGAAAGCATTTGCAATTAAAATCCAAGAGATCAGGATTTTGTGTATCCAGATCTACTTATTGAGTTCTATGAATCAGTTAGTTTCTTTAAGGAAGAAGGTTGAGATAAGTTTTCCTTTAAAAGCTATTGTAAGACCTATTCTCTATCATATACAAAGGTAACCAGTTTGGTTGGAGTTCCATTTGATGGGGAAGCTGAGTTCTATTCCCATAAATTGACGGATGTACAAGGAATTTTTGTCAAAGTGAAAGATATGGAGTGTCTCGGACTTTCAGATATCAAGACTGTAAATATTTCTCAGTTGATTACAAATAATTGGAATCTTTAATTGGGGGTTCAGGGTTTTATCATTTCGTGAAAGGGTGACACAGATATGTTAAAGAAGAGTGATATGTACTTTTTGAACTTCTTGTTAAACCAAAGGAAGATCAACTTGATGAATCATATTCTCATTACAATAGAGAATATTAATAATAGGAACTTGAAAGCTCAAATAATCATGTATCTAGCTATCCTCTCTAAGCTAATTATTTGATGCCTTGAGTCTTTTAAGATTCCTTGCAGTTGCAAGATGAGGAATTTAAAAGACATGATGATTAGTGATGATACCCTGAAAAGGATGAAAGTTGTTTTTTTTAAGGAGTTAGGAGAATTCTATGACTTACTAGAGGAAGAGGCTGAAGCAATTCTGAAGGAACAAGAAGTTCCTAAACCATCGAAAAAGGGAGGAAAGAAGAGGAAGTTTAAGGAAGTGGAAGAAGTAGAGAAAAACCCTAAAGATAAGGAAGCGCAATCCGCACCTCCAAATCCCAAGAAGTAGAAATCCTATCCAGATGAGGTTGTATCCAAGTGGAGGGAAGACAAAAAGAATTAGAAGTAAGGAGAGACACAGTTTGGTTTGGATCCTGCTGAGGCCAAGGCTTTGAAAGATAAGACAACAGATGATCTTGAGAAGCAATCCAAGGAAAAGAAACAAAAGAAAAAGATGTGTGAGATTGATATTTTTCAATCCCTTCTGAGGGATACTAAAATAGCATCTGAACATATTCCAGTACCAGAATCCTTCCTGGTAGAACCCTTAACTGAGACTCCAGGAAAGAAGTTAATGACTCCGGAAAAATCCCAAAAGAAGGTTGTTGAATAGAAAGAAGCCGTGGAATAAGTGAAAGAATAAGAAAACAATAGTGATATAGAAGATTTGATCAAGCAAGTGGAGGAATTTCATGACAAGGAAAGCCCATCTGAGAAATTGTCAATCCGGACTTCTCAAGTCGGATCTTTGAAGCTTTATACTCCTGGGTTAGATAAAAAAACCTAAGATGAAGTGAATAATCTCTATGAGGAATAATGTTATAATCATAATTTCATTCACCCTGAAGATGTTGAGGTAGGAGAAAATAAGGAAAAGATAGATGAAGATTGAATTGTTCAACTATCTGACAGTGTACAAGAGTCTCCAAATGAGGAAGCTGTTACGAGAACCGATAAGGGGAAATAGGTGGTTGAGGATACACCTACTAAATTTGTTTTAAGGAAAAAGGAAGCTGGTGGATCTTTGAAGAGGAAGCTTGTTGAGCTAGAGAAAGAGTCTTCATCAATCAAAGTCTCAGATTAGGAATCATCTTCCCTAGGACATTATTTTTTCATTAAATCACTAAAGAAGCTTGTTGAAACCATTCCGATCTTTCCAAGCATTGAATCTAGATGTCAGATGCTCCAACACAGCTTGAATCAAAAATCGGATTCAGTATCCATAGTGATGGATAAGTGTGTAAATCTTGAGACTGATTTCAAGAGCTTCTTTATTAACTATGATTCCCACAAAAAATCTTGTAAGAAAGTGATTTGCTGGCCAAAGAAAATAGTTGATGATTTGAGAGAGCTTGATGAGTTTCAACATGATGTTAAGGAAGCTTTTGATAATGAAGATATTAAAATCAAGGATCTCATTAGTAGATTTAAGGAAAAGATAACCCTTGAGAAGAATACTCATATTTAAGAGAAAAATGATCTGAATGGGAATCTATAGTCTGTTGCCCAATGTTGGAAGAGGGAAAGGGGTCTTCGAATCGATATCTAAGAGAAGCTAGTTAATCCATATGATTTTTTGAAGGCTTAGGCAGATGCTCTGAAGGTTCCGGAAGAAAAGATCAAAGCTTTAGGAAAAAAATCAGAGGATCAGGATCATATCCAAAAGCAAGCAGAGGAAGACCACAAGGAACTCAAAAAGATGAAAACCATAGTAAAGAAATTGATACCCAAGGAAAAGGAAGGAAAATAGACCTAGTCCAATTTTTGTTGTATTTTTTTCTTCCATGTAGAAACTCTACCTATCTTAATGAAATTTTGGGTGCTTGTTTTTGTTTGCATGCTGTGTACTAATATTTCAGGTACTATAATTGCTTTTCCATTCCCTCAAATTATTTTTGAAAATCAAAAAGGGGGAGAAAGTAAAAAGAATACCAAGAAAAGAAGAAATATCCCTAAGTAAGGGGGAGTTTATCTAAGGGGGAGTTTTCATTACAAAGATTTCCATACTCAAGACAATGATAAATAATTCTGTAAATCTAGAATACGATCCTTAGTGTTCCAAAGCCTAAGGGGGAGTTAGTCATATTCATATTTTCCCAAATGATAAGGGAGATAAGTTTTATTTTCAATGATTAGAAAAATATTCTCTAAGTCCTTTTATTCATTTTTATAATGATGTTTGTGCTTTCCAAAAGGGGGATATTTTTGAGTCAATAAGGTTTTACTTATGAATTTTCCATTCTTTCATACTTGGGGGAGATTTGTTGAGTCAATAAGGTTTCCTTATGATTTTACCATTCCTTATTGTTTTGAAAATCACGAACACCTTATCTCAAGGGAAATCTCATTTCACCCAATGTTTTACTTCTATAAAGAAAATTTTCCCCCCGAAAGTAAATTTTTGCTTACCATATTTTTCCTTGTTCATTATCTTGTCTAAGTGTAAAATTCAGTTTCATATCTAGAATCTCGGAATCATATAATACTTAGATAAAGAGCATTCTATTTTCAGGATCCGAATTCAGACTTCAAGTTCTCTAAATTCAGACTCTAAACTCTTCTGAGTTCTGAATCTGAGTTCTTTGAATTAATACTCTAAACTCTTCTAAGTTATGACTCTGAGTTCTCTACATTTTGACTCTGAACTCTTCTGAGTTCAGACTCTGAGTTCTCTGAATTCAGACTCCAAACTCTTCTGATTTCTGAGTATGAGTTCTCTGAATTCAGACTCATAACTCTTCTGAATTCTGACCAGAAATTCTAATGAACTCAGAGTCTGAACTATGTAAGTTCAGACTCTGAGTTCTCTGAATTAAGAATCCGAAATCTTCTTAGTTCTAACTCCGAGTTATTTGAATTCAGACTCCAAACTCTTCTGAGTTCTGAATCTGAATTCTCATGAACTCTGACTCCGAACATTGTAAGTTCAGGTTCCGAATTCTTGGGAATCTATATTCCAAATTCTTGGGAATCCAGATTCCGAATTTCCTTGAAATTCAGACTTCGAAATTCTATAGATTTTAGGTTCCAAATTCCTTAGAAAACAGAATCTGAATATTCTTGTATTATAGACTCCGAATTCATATTTTGTTTAGACTCCAAATTTTTATTTTATTACATTCCAAATATTTGATTTTTGTTACATATCCATATTTTGTCTTACACCTATTTTTTATAAAATAATGTCATACATTCAATTACTAAACATTGTTTGAGTGACACGTGTACAAGTCCCTCTGAAAATCAAGGGAAAATATGACCATTGGAAGAGAGAGACGACTATTGGTGTTGTGCCTATAAATAGGAGCTCATTTTAAAGAGATCATAAAAAGTTAATCAATCTAGATATTACATGTTGATGAAGTGATTTCTAGAGAGAGAGGCTTTAATGATTAGTGCGTACTGAACTTCTTGTTCAGTTTTTCTTTATGCGACTCCGATTATTGCTGTGTAGAATCGAGGGATTCTAGGGAAAGGAATAAAGAGGTGCCAACTACCTTGAAGTTGAGGGCTTCCTTGCTGAGGAAGAAAGAGGTTCCGACTACCTTGAATTTGAGGGATTTCGGGAATAACAAGATAGAATCTAATCTTCATATCGAGGGCTTACCCTGGGGTGGGTACGGTAGACTTTCTTAAAAGTATATATCAAGAGACCTTTATCCAAGGTTGTTGGATACCCTTCTCTTTAGGTTAAAGTATTTACTACTTGTTACTTGTTTTGTTACAAGTTTTACGATGCATTCATTTTGTTGAGTAAAGTATAACTATCTTATACTTCCATATACTTGTACTCTAATTTAGTAAGATTCTATATGCTTTAAGGTATAATCTTTATCTTTGTAAACTTTCATTAAGTTTCATTTTCTAGAATCTTCATTTTGAAAGCACTTTCTTGGAATCATTTTTCTAGAATCAAGAAAGTGTGTAGAACTAGAGGTTTTGTGAATTACCTTGTTTAACTTTGTTAAACAAAACCATATTTAAAAATTCCCAAGGAATTTTTAAAAGTATACAATTCACCCCCTCTTGTATTTTAAGAATCATTAGATAATTTATTCAGTATTTCTATTATTTCGATCCTTTATTTGGTATTATAGAGTATATCATAATCACATACCATCTCAACAGGGTCAGTCTAGGGGAGATCAGGTTGGGCCAAGTGAGCCGGACCCAGGGCGACTGGGCCGAAGCTGAGCCAGAGTCAACTGCAGCGGTCAACTATGGAATCTACAGGGTGGCCAATCATAGTAGTTGAACATGATGGTTATCTGATATGGTTGGTGGAATGACCATGTGGTTGGTCCATGGGCTCGATGCCCTTTTTTGAAACTTAAAATTGTTGTAACTTTCAAATGGTATATCCTTTTTTGAGACATCTACGATGTTGGTACCATAGTGACAATACGACCATTCTAGGACAAGTAGTCAGTTTTTAGTGTGGAAAATTATATGATGAGAGAATTTTCTTTGGTCATTTCCCTAAGGGTTTGGTAGGGTATTATGTCAACATCATTGGACTATAATCCCCTCAAGAGGTTGAGTCTTAGATAGTGTATAGTATCCATCCACGATACTAGAGCTCAATCCACTATTACGATTAGTGGAGTTGTGGAATCAGCGTAACCTCCAAGAGTATTGCGTTGGTCCTCTATCTAGTGGGTCATATCGTTGGGTACGTGGTATCCCCCAGTGAGTCTGGGCAAGATCTTTGGTATCCCACAGTTTGTTATGGTCTTGAACCCCTACACAGTGGGTTGATCTAGATTGGGTATGTGGTATCCCATAATCATTTTTGGGTGCGATCTGTGGTGTCCCCCATCCAGTTCTGGGTGTGACCCCCACTCTGTGCATCATAGTCTTCCTTGACCAATAAGTTCTCATTTGGAAGGGAACTAAATGAAATAGAACTCTTCATGAGTGTCTCTAATGATGTTGTGGATCAAGGAGTGAGTTTTTTTAGAAGAATCTTCTTTCGAGAAAAATCCTATGGCTGGTAATTGGTTGTGGATTAAATCTAGAATATCTATCTTAGATTGAGTATATCTGAATATTCTTACTACATGTGTTGTAGACATATAATTTTGTGGAGATGACTATAATTTCCTTTGTGGTATTTATTTGTTTTTTTGGAATGTACTAATCGGTATTATTATAATCACACCTATACATACTTTTCCTGCATGTGTTGTGTCTTGTGCAGATCATCAACCCTTTGACGGAGATCCAAGAAGACCAAGAACAGGTGGTGCTTAGTGTGGCTTGACAAACTGAGGTGTGTTCCTACGGTTCAGAGAGCAGTCCAAGTACATCTTTTCTTATACGTTGGACTTGTGTCACATACTCTTTTTGGAGGGATTGTATTTGAACCCTTTTCACTTTCTAGTACTTTTACTATCGTACTCTGTTGTGAGATCTTAGTGGTATGCATGCATTGTTTACTTAGTTTTTTTGAATTTCAAGATATTTTTTTATTAGGGATGTGTGCATGTGTAAATGTACTTTGGGAAATTCCTCCCATTATATGATATGCCTACTCAGTATTAGTCACTAGACCCTGGACTATTGGAGGCGGTCTTGGGGTAGTCAGGACATAGGCCCCTCTAGGACGGGTCATGATAGAGTGGTATCAGAGCTGGTTTAGTTACACCTTAGGACCAAGAGTCGATGAAGTTGGTTTGGAGAAACAATGTTGAGTGTTTCAAGTTCAGATTTTAGGCCATGTAATCTAGTGTTCGTTCAGTGAACAACATATCCATACACCAGGACTATGACTACCTTATTTTTGACTCGGTACATAAAAACATTGGTTGCGGGAAAAAATGGTACATGCAGTATATAGGAATGGTTGTGTTTTCCATGTCCTTCTTGAGTAATCTCTCTAGATATACTCAATTGAATTTGGTACATATTATTTTATTTTAGGGTGAGTTCACAAAGATAGCAAGCCATTATTCCGCTGCATGATCATGAGGATGATCCGCCTAGTGACAAGGCATCAGTATAGGGGCCTATACTAGAGATAAAATCTTCGGGTGGTTTACCAGCTATACCACCACCCTTTGAGAAACAGATACTACTATAATTATCACTTGAGGATGCACATAGGATGATTTCATTGCATTAGTTTTAGAGGAAACCACCTCCCAGGTTTCAGGATAATCCAAACCCCCAGATGGATTAGGATTGGTTAGATGCAGTCACCCATTTTTTTTGCCTAGTGAGGATGCCTACTGAATATATGGAAGTACTCTCCATGAGTCCTTTTTAGGGAACCATGGGGTAATGGTGGATCTTGGGGACACAATCTCACAATGATACAACTCTCTCATGGACATATTTTAAGATTATCCTTAGATAGGAGTTCTATTTGGCCACATTTTTGTCAGTGCATATACAGGTGCTTCTGCAAATGTAGTAGGGAAGTATGACCATGTTGGAATATTCAAAAAGGTTTACTGACCTTTCTTGATAATCCATGGACATGGTGAGATACTAGTTATTCAGGGATAATAACTTTGATCAATTCTTATTTTGAGACATCAGGTCATCCGTGGTATCCCTTAGAATTCTTACCAATGCTGGGGTACTTGAGCGAGCCCTGTTAGTGGAATTATTTCTAACGAAGAATAAACTAGTAGTGGGAGATAGCATTGGGAATTAGTTAGATGATAACTCAAAAACAGGAAACCGATGTCAGTCATAGAGATCCAATGAGATAGGAACTTTAGGGGACATTCTCGGGAGTCAGGGTCAGTGATGTAGAGATCCCAGTGTGGCTCGATTTAGCCCAGGGAGAGACATCGTTACTCATTCAGTGTTTGAGGACATCTGATATAAGATTTCGCAACCCATAAAATAGTTGTTTAGTATATATTCTAGAGAATTCTGAGCTAGATGAAGAGACAGGAGCAGGGTGTTCTATAGGGTGGTGGACTTAGTAGAGGGGTAGGTAGGGTAGTAGGAGGTGGTCAGAGGTTTGAACTATTACCACCCCCAAGTGGTCCATTATAGGCTCAGAGAGCTGGTGGTGAGGGACGTGGCTAGTTTTAGGCGATAGAGGTTTATGACAATAGGGCTCCAGGTTTGATACGAGGTATGATTTTTTTCTCTTTTAACTTAGTTTAGTTCTGATAGATACATGTTCTAGTCATTCGTTTATTTCCATGAATGTTCTTCGATACTTAGAGATTCTGGTTAAATCATTGACTCAACTCTTAGGCCTGGAGACTCCTATGGGAGGTGATTCGATGATCAAAAACTATTTCCGAAAATGTGCCCTGACTCATGGAGGTGAGAGTTTCTATTGGGATCTCTATGTATCATCATCTAGGCCTTATGAAGTCATTCATGGTATAGAATGGTTATCCACAGTTCATGCACTGATTTAATTTTTTGTTGTATAGTGACATGTGTTTATATTGATGAAACCATCTATTCCTTTGTTGGTGAAAAGGAAATGTAGGCAGTGTAGGATGGAATCACACATAGGAGGGTGCAAATGATTACTCATAATTTGGATAGCCTCACCGTTAGTGTAGTGGATGATATGAGTCATCATCTTTCTATAGTGGTAGAGGAGTATGAGGTCATCTTTCCTGAAGATGTTCCCAATGTACATCCCCATTGGGATATGGAATTCTATATTGATCTAAACCCTGGTATAATCCCAATATCTACACCTACATATCAGATGGCTCTCAAAGAACTTTGTGAGCTGAGGGTGCAGTTGGAGGAATTTCATTGGAAGGGCTTCGTGAGACCCAGTGTTTCACCTCAAGAGGCCTTAGTTTTGTTTTCCAAGAATATATATGGGAGATTGGGGTAGGGTGTGGATTACTGGTGCTTTAACTAAGTGATCATTAAGAACAAGTATCCACTACCGAGGATTGAAAAACTCTTTGATTAGTTAAAAGGTGAATTATGGTTATCAAAGATTGATCTCAAATTAGGTTATCACCAGTTATGAGAATGAGATGAAGATATACTGGAGACAATAATCAAATGTCATTACGGTCACTATGATTACTTGGAGATTATATTTGACATGAAAAATTAACCAACAATGTTCATGGGAATCATGAAGCCTTAGTAAGACTAGTTTTTAGTGGTCTTCAATGATTACATCATAGTGTAATTGGTGTTAGGGACTAGGCTTGGTTGTGTCCTGATGCCAGGGAAATCTTTGATGTCTCTAGTTCACGATATTTGAGGCCACATGTGTAGAATTACATGATCCATGATCTTGAGCTATCCATGGTAGTCTTCTCTTTGAAGATGTGGAGACACTACCCGATGGGTGAGCGGTTTATAATCCAATCAGATCATAAGAGTCTCAAGCATATCTTCTCTTCTAAGGATATGAATTTGAGATAGAGGATATGGATAGAGTTCCTCCAGGACTATGACTTTTAGTTTGTCTATACACTTTGTAAGGGGAATGTGGTGGCATATTCTCTCACCTGGAGATCTAGTTTGAAGTTGCTGAAAGAGGATCCAGAGTAGTTGGCCTCATTTCTGATATCCTTTGTGGATGGAGATGGAGAAGATTACCTCCATTCAATGGTTGTCACCCCTACGCTGTTACAGTGATTCAAGGAGGAACAACTTGGGGAAATCGACTACGATACCTTACTTGCTCAGATATCTATAGGACCTGATCTTGATGGATATTCAAAAGGTGGGGAGCACATCATTCTTTTCAATGGCACACATTTGTACCATTAGCATTGGGGGAGGAGGTTTTGTGGGAGTTTCATACACCCCCTTTGGTGGTACATCCAGGTTTGGTGTAGATGTGTCAAGACCTTTGATATCAATTTCAATGGCTAGGGATGAAGAAGAACGTTGTAGGGTTTGCCTCTTGATGCCTCACTAGTCGGCACGTGACGGCTGAGTACCAGGTTCCAACAAGTTTAGCTCACCCCTTGAGGTGCCGGAATGGAAGTGGGAAGGGATATCAATGGACTTTGTGATGGGTTAACCATGTACTTCCAGGGGGAATGATGTCATATGGATGATTTTAGACCAAATCACAAAGTAATCCTACTTCTTAGATATCTGAGAGCATAGTACAGTAGAGAGAATGAGATAACTCTACATGAAGAGATAGTTTTACTCCAGGGAGTTCCATAAACAATTTTTTTAGATCATGATGCTCACTTTACATCTCCATTGTGGAAGGGATTTTAGGATGTGTTTGGGACCCAATTACGCTTGAGAACATCTTCTCACCCACAAAAGGATGACTAGATTAAGTAGACCATTCGGGTTTTGGAGGACATGCTGTGTGCATACATGTTAGACTTCAACCATAGTTGGGAGGATCACCTACCAATGCTAGAGTTTTCATATAAAAATAGATATCATTCCACCAATGGTATAGCACCATTCAAGCCTGTGTACAAGTAACCCTTCAAGTCACCACTTTTCTAGACTGACATAAGAGAGTCAGGATTGATGGGCCTAGAGTTGGTGCAAGATAATATTGAGATGGTCTTGATCATTCAAGAGAAGTTGAAGACTATATATTTCTTTTTGAAGTCATATGTTGATAGGAAATAGAGGCCTTTGGAGTTCAATGAAGAAGACCATGTCTTCTTTAAGGTTTCACCTCGATAGGGATTATTGAGATTTGGCTGCGATGGAAAGCTATCTATGATATTCATCAAACCTTTTCAGATACTTCATGGATTTGGAAAGATGGCATACCACTTGGATCTGACACCATAGTTAGATCATGTCTATGAATTCTTCCATGTGATATTTCTAAGAAGGTAGTGCATGGCCCATCACACTTCTTCGACTGGGGAGAGATAGACATTGAGGATGGGACAAATTTTGCTGAGTACCCGGTGGAGATTGAGGATTAGTAGGAGAGGGTCCTTCATGGTTGATAAATTTCTTTTGTGAATGTACAATGATAGAATGGGAATCTCTAAGAGATAATATGGGAGTGGGAGGCTTAGATTCATTCTCAGCACCCTCTTCTATTTGAGTATCCCTTGGTTTGGATTTTGGGGACATAAATCCTCAAGGTGGGGAGAATTAAACCTCTCAGATTTTCTATGTACTATTTTTAAATATTATATGGAATGATTTTGAGACAAGGCACTAAGATGTCATGTGATTCCGAGGCCTAGTTTTCCCTATTTTTTTAGAAAAATATTAAACTTTAAATAGGATGCATGAAATTTTTTCCTAAAAAGGTCGAATAAATCTTAAATGAGTTCATGGATATGAAACCTGAGGGAACTATTGAGTTCAGAGTAGTGAATTTACCTTTGGAGTGACATAACATTATTTGGTGCGGGTCAGCTGTAGAAAAAGTCATGGAGTGTATAACCGTAAATAAAATAATTTTATAATTTTTTTCCACAGTGACTTACCTTTTTGATAAGTCATTGTTAGAAATTGAAGGTTAGCCTCAAAAACATGAAATTTCTTGAGGGACGTGTAGGATGGACCTCTAGAGGATCCCTTGGAGAATAATGATATATTAATCGAATGAAACACCTCAAATTCAACGAATCGAGAATCGAAATTGAAGAGGTGAACATTATTCATTAGAGAATGATCGAAATAGAGGTTGGGTGGTTTTTTATTTTTGGTTTCCTCATTCTTGACTTACATAAAAAACACGAGTCAATCCACAAATAGATAGATGCACAATTCAATTCTTGTGGTATAGTTTATAATTTTAGGTATTATTTCCAGAGTTTTTCTTATTCTTCTACCTTCTTCACTCTAAAAAGAATTAATTGAGGCCAACACAAACAATGGGAAAGTTTCATTCCGTAGGGTGTTATTTGTGATTTCCTTCCCCATATTCTTTGTGTTCTTCACTATTGGACCCCCATTGCCATGGTTCAACTTTATGAGCGGCTCTGAACATTATCAGACTCCCCAAATTGGTGAAAAACTGACAACAGAGGCTGGTTATGTGTAGATCGGGACCCAAGGAGCATTGGTCTATGACTGTTTCAAATTATGGTCATAAAAGGTGGATTGATGGTCCAAAGAAGGGACCAATGGTGTGGGTCCAGTGCGATGGTCCGAGGAGGTGAGGTAGTAGTGTCAGTAGCCCATGGTGGCGGCGATCAGAGGTTGAAACGACCAAAGGAAACAACGATCAGTGGTGGTAGCATCAGTAATATTCAACTGCACATGATTTAGGGAAGTCGGTGGGATCATACTACGATAGTGGCCACGTTGATCGGATGCCTAGGACGTGGCCATGTGGGACACACACAATCATTCTAGGCTATCGGAGATGGGTTGGGTTTGGGGAGAGCAGGTTTGGCCAATGTGGAGCGGGCTGGGCCAAGGTAGGTTGGATTTAGGCCACAATCGGCTGGGACGATCAACCACAAAGGAGTTAGCGAGGTTATTCCATGTGGTCAACCATTGTAGTTGATCACCACTATTGGTGGACCGATCATGTGGTCAGTCCTCGAGCGCTGTGACCCCCTTTTTTTGAAACTTTAACTTATTGTAATTTTTAAATTGTACATCCGTTTGACGATCCTTATAAGATGTTGGGAAACTAGTGATGAGATGGATGTTTTGGGAAAAGTGGCGAGTTTCTAGTTTAGACCAGTATAGGTTGAGAGTATTTCCATTTTTCCTTGAGGGTTTGATATAATATTACATCCACATCACTGGACTATAAACCCCTATAGAGTTCAAGTCTCAGATAGAGTCTGGTATCCCTCCCCAAGACTGACGCATGATCCTCTCTCACCCCTTGTGGTGTTGTGGAATAAGTGTAACATGTAATAGTAGGGTGTTGGTCCTCTCTCCGGTGGTCCAAATCATTGGGTACTTGGTACCTTCCAGTGAGTCTGGGTGAGATTTGTTGAATCCCCATATTTGTTCTGGGCATGATCCCCTACATAGCAGGTTAACCGAGATTGTGTATATAGAATCCCCTGTTCAATTATGGGTATGATCTGTGGTGTCCCCCAGTCAGTTTTGTGCTTGACCTCGACTCTGTGTATCATAGTCTGGTTTGACCAATATGTTTTCTAATTGGTGGAGCCCAAATGATCTAGGACTCTTCGTTAGTGTCTCTGATGATTTCATGGCTGAAGGAGTGAGTTCTCCTTGATTGAGAATTCTTAGAGTTGAATACTGTGGCTAGTAATTGGTTGTGAATTACCTCTAGACTGTGTGTCTTGGATGGAATATATTTGGATATTTTTACTACATGTTTTGTACACATATACCTATGTGTAGATGAATATACCATCCTTTGTGGTATTTCTTTAGGATTTCAAGGTGTCCTAATGTATATTTTTATACTCACCCATCCATAGGATTTTTATGCACTTTTCGTGTTTTGTGAAGATGATCAACCATTTTATAGAGTTCTTGGTAGACTAGGACCAGGAGGTGTTCAGCACGGCTAGACTGACTGAGGTGTGTTCCCACAGTTCAGATAGCTGTCCCAATACCTCTTTTCTTATAGGTTGGACATGTGTTACAGACTCTTTTTGGTGGGTGTGTATTTTGGCACGGTTTACTTTCTTGTAATTTTAATATCAATCTATGTTATGATATCTTAGTGGTATACATGCGTTGTTTACTTATTGTATTTACAATTCATTATTTTTTGGCCTATAGATGTGTGCATGTGTACATGTACTTCGGTTAATTCATCCCATTTGTGGGATGTGCCTACTAGGTGCTAGTCACCAGCCCCTAGCCTATTGAAGGTAGGCTTGGGGACAGTCATGACATGGGCACCTCTAGGATGAGTGATGAAAACCAATATCCATAACATGATAGATCAAAGGAAATTATACAAACATGATTTAAGAATTTATAATTTATTACCAAAATACAAAATAACTAAAAAGGTGAGGGGGGCCAACTAGACAAACAAGCCTCCTTGGAAATTTTGGGTCAATGCCCTCATACCACCAATACCAACACTTATCCCAAATGAAACAGCTAGCATATAGAACCGCCATCATCACCACATGAGGCATTTCCTTTACCTGAGTCAAACAAAAAAATATCCACATACACCAGAGGGTGTATGTAGGGTGTGGTATCTCATTCCCTATAGGATACCACTAGATGATTCTATGCATATATATCACAATATAATTAAACATGATTGTTTTTAATATAATGAATACAATTTAATTGACACATGATTTGTATAAAAGGAAAAAGGTATTAGAAATAAAGAAAAACTATATAAGCACCATGGTAAATACCTGATTAACTAGTCTTAGTGGGGTCCTAGGATCCTCATAATCCCGAGGATTAATCTTGGACATCAATTTCTGTCTCCGACATAAGAAAACCAATCATTATCACAATATTTTAGTTAGTGTTATATCATAAACCAAATAGGTAGGGAAGATCATTCATAGAGTACTTTTCCTAGTCTTCCCACCTAGATACCTTGGATTCCCAGGTGTTTTCCCCTTTTTGAAACCTTGAAACCATCTTATTTACCAATCCAATACACAACATAATGACACAATCCATTAATAAGGTGGTTTATCCTCTTTCAAACCACACACGCACCAAAAATATGAAATTGGGAATTTTCACACACACCAAAACAATTTTATAAATTATTTAAGAATAATAAAAGTATATCTATATCATTAATAAATTTAAAGAAGTGTAATAACCTACATTTACCTTGGAACTTTCAAAAATCCTATTAGAAACCACAAACCACACAAAGAGGAGACCCTATAATGGGAAGATAACACAAAAACTAACAAAATTCAACCCAAGGAAAATATCTTTAACCCAACATAGGTGAAAACCTTTGACGGATAAAAGAGAACTCAAAGAGGAAGGGAGAATAGACCAAAAGTAGAGAAGGGAGAAGGGGAGGAATAACATACTTGAAGGTTTCTTGAAGATCCAAATCCAAAATCCACCCAAAATTAAAGAATGGAGAGGAGGAGAAGAGGGAGGTGTGCCTAGGGTAGAGCGGGGAGAATGAGGTGAGAAATAGGGGTTAAGGTATTAAAATAAGGGAGGGTCAAAGTTGTAATTTAAATTTTTTAATGTTTTTGAAGGCCACCGAGTTTTCCAAACCGTGCGCCAAACATGCGTCCCCTTTTTCTCAAAAAAATGATAGTTGTAACGTTACCCTGGGAGGGATGCACACCTATTCACTAGGCCATGTGGCCTGGATAGTGCCACTATCTTGGTTGCATGGTTTGCATTTGTCTTGTGCATAGTTTCTACTAACTATGGGCCAACTGTGAACCTCCTACCGTCTAACCTAAAAACCAATATTTTTGTCAAAAAATCCTAGGAAAGAAATGTAAAAAAATTAATAATAAAAATAAAATAAAAAACACCTCAAAAGAATACCACAATGTGAAAATTCTACCCTATATGAAAACATTTCACCCTAAAAAAGTCAATCTGAATTATGATTAGAGAATAAATGAGGATACTACTCCTCCACCAAAGATTTACACTCTCATGTCTCTAGATAATCATTTCCATGCTGCCAAAGTATGTAAACCAAAGGTATGGATTCCCCCCAATGTAATTTCATTTTGGAATACACAATCGAAACTAGTTTCTAGATCATAGAAAAATAAGGTTACAACTCCAGATCTTCCCAGTTCAACACATGGGATGGGTCCAGGTTATACTACATTAATTTATAGACATGGGACACAACACAGACTGATGTTAACTAAGATGATAAATCCAATTTTTATACCACATTAAAAAATCATCTAGTAATATTTAATAGGTTTGAAATACCAAAATATAAGATTCCTATATACCCTAAGTATATGATGACCCAGGTGAGGTGCTACCTTTAGAAACACCTGATCACCCAATGAGAATTTCAAGGCTTGGTTCCCTTGATCATCAAAAGATTTATGGAGGCTCTACACATTCAACAATGCTACCTAATTTTTAAAAATTTATTATATATCTCTTGCACAAGGATTAGTTCTAGAAAATAAATCTCACCCACTTTTGTCTAGTACATAGGATAATGACATGGGAAACCATAAAAAACCTAAAATGGATCCATTTTAATCAAGGATTGATAAAAACATTTATAAGAAAATTACATCATTACTAGATGATTATCCCATGAGCCTTCGAAATCCAACATGCATGAACATAGAATGTATTCAAAAATTTGATTCTACTTCTCAACCTCACCATCCATTTGAGGTTGATTTTACTTAATGAGTTTGAATTGGGATCTCATTACATTATGAAGGCCTTCCTAGAACTGAGAGGTAAAGAGGGGGTTTCTGTTTAAAACAATTTCCAATAACACACCATAGAGCCTCAATTTTTTTTAACATAAAATTGACCCAACTCATCCACCTTGGTTAAATACTATATCATAATGAAATGGGCTAACATGGTCAGAAAATCTATGAACAATGAAATGGAATTACTTCCCTGGTGTGTATGAGGAAACTCAATGATAAAGTCCATGAAGACCATGTACCACTTCTAGATAATAATATGGAGTGTATGAATCAAACCAAAGGTCCTCAGGTGTTTTATTTTAACATGATGAAAAGTATAACACATGGATATAAATTCAAATATATCACACCTCATACCTTGCCACCAGAACTAGTTTCACACACCAATAAGCAACTTAGTGGTCCCGAAATAAACATACCATTGAGTAGGTGGATATACTACATCACCATATTCCACAAAGGTAACAAAACCATTAATAAACTCTTGAAATAATGAATTCCCTTAGAAGATAGAGAACACATATAAGACACCTACCTACCATTTAGATGCTACCTAGAGTACTGAAATAAGTCATCATTGGACTGATAATATTGAATCCACTCCAAAAGAGAGGGAGTACATTAAATGTTATCCAAGAATGTTCCTCCACATTGCTACTTAGTTTCCAGGTGAATGTGGATAAAAATCCCCATCAGGGTCCATAAATCACTAGAATCCTATACACATTTCACTGATATAATTCATATTCGAGAGTTAGCTACCACATTCCCTTTCCCATGGGTGTATAAAATATTGAGGTCAAATCTATAGAGGTACTAAATCCATAATAACTGTCTCATGCTCAGTTTATTATAGGAGAAAATGCTGCCTGAGAACTTATAGTTAGAGTAAACTTCAAATTTCTCCCAAAAGAGATTGTGGTTCCATGTTTTCAAATCACGAATCACTGATGCAAGTTATAGGAAATGGGTTTGGAAATTCCTTTTGTGTGGTAGGAGTTGGTGAGAGCCTTATGCCACAACATGGTCCTCCTACATCAATACACATTGAAGACCCACATGCAAAGCATCACATTAGCCTATGTATCCCATCCTGAATTCTAGTAAGATCAAATCAGGGGCATTGTTAAATCACCACTTGAGATCCTCAATATATTCTTGAAATATTGGTATCCATTAAAATCTTACCCCTTTTGGGTAAGCAAAATCATGGGAGAAGCGGGCCAAGAAAAATCCGTGACAAACCGCTTGTAGTATATTACTATGCCCAAGAAGCACCCAATCTCAAAGTCATTTCTTGGTTTCTCCCCTGAAATCATTACTCTTATATTATTTGGGTCCACTAAAAATCCATGTTTTGAGATCAAGTGGATAGAAACTTGACTTCTGAGATCTAAAAAGTGAACTTGGAGAGCTTATCATAAAGACGATGGTCCTGAAGAGTGCCTAGAATGATCCTCAAGTGCTTCCTATGATCTTCCATTATCCGAGAGTAGAATAAGATTTTATTCACAAAAACCACAACAATGAAGTATAGAAACTTATGAAACACCCGATCCGTAAGAGCCATAAAGGCCACTATAACATTTTTCAACCTGAATGGAATTATAAAATACATAAAGTTTCCATACCTACTTCATATGGATATTTTTGGAGTTTTTCCCTCTAAACTTGATTTGATGATACCTAGAGCCATGGTCAATATTGGAAACCATATTTACCCTTGATATAATCAATGTGGTCATCAATGAAGGGAAATGGATATTTATTCTTGATAGCAACCTTGTCCAACATATGATAATCGATGCCTGACTAGAGGGATCCATCAACCTTTTTAGAAAAACAACACTTAGGAAGACCAAGGTGAGATGCTTAGGAAAATGAATCATTTGTAATGAAAATATTCCAACTATATCATTAATTCAATCCACTCAGTGGGGGCTATACGATATGAGAAAAGTAATTCAAAATGTGTTCATGTTTCCAAGTCAATGATAAACTCTAGATCTTGATCTAGAGGAAGTGCTGAGAAATACTCTGGAAAACCTCTGTAAATTCATCAACAACAATAGGAAACTCATTCTCCAATACTCTTCAAAAATCATCCAACATAATACAAGAGAACTGAAAAATGAGGATGCCAAACTCAAGATGTGGTGGTCTAGGTAACCCAGATTAGGGATAACATTCACCTTAGAATACCTGGGTACTCTCTTAGGGTGATAAAAAATTAATCTCCAATGATATAAATTGATCTGTACCTTGAAACACACTATCCAATCCATTCCAAGAATCATATAAAAAAGATCCATTCTCAAAACCAATAAGTCCCATTCTAGTTCAATCCCAGATAAAGTGAGCTTATAGGATGGACATATGAAACCCTATTACCTATTCTTTTCCAAGTGGAGTAAATAAATCATTGACACAAGGAATATGTTCAGTTGGTAATTTCCGAAGTTCCCTAAGATGTTTAGAAATAAAAGAGTTAGAGGTACCCATATCAAATAAAATGATGGCTATGAACGATGAAATAAAAACATCACGTCTAACTACTATGGGGTCTACATCCTATTATTATAGAACCTGGTCTATATCATGAAGTTTATATATATCCAATAGTGCCTATGGTTGATTATAGACTAGTGACACTTCCTTGAGTGTTCTCTGGCCATATGAAGATATAGCTTTTCCACCTCTCCCCACAATTTGAGAACCCATACCCATTGATTCCCTAGACTGGTTTGGATATTATCTATGACCTAAGGATCTTGAACCACTTTGAGTGGATGGGAAACTCTTACAAACCTTTTTCAAGTGACCCAAATGAACACATTTATGGTAGAGTTTCGTTGAAGTTGTACACATGGATCACATATACCCGTATTTCCCGAACTTGTAACACATAATAGGTTCACCACCCAAAGCTGTTGACATGGGTGGTCAGGAGGGTATCCACAGATGTTCCCATTCATATTTACCTTCACCTCATACTTCCTATTCTTTTAATATATTCCACTTCTTCCCTATCCCACAGGTAGAGTCTTACCAGAAAATCCCAACTTACCAGCTTAGTCAATTTCCACTATCCAGGATCAATCCCCAAACTCAAAACACTTCTTCAATTTAAACAGGAAGACATAAGATTGAATAAATATCCATAATCCCATTTCAAAATTATAAACCTTTAACTACTCATTAGAAACCAAATATAGTGTGAAATAGACAAATTCTTCAAAATGGTTCACATACTCCAACATGGTTTGATCTCCTAGATAGAGACCCCAAAACTCATGGTTCTTGGTGAGGTCCATGGACATAGGGCTATATGAATCAATGAAGAAAAACTTTAAATATTTCCAAACCATCTACTCATGTTTTCCATCCTGAACCAATATGTCCCAACACCTATAATTGGATCCTTCAAATATAAATAAATCACATTTAACCTTGAACACATCAATAGACTCGAGAAACATTAAGATCCTATCATTATTTTCCACCTAATACTCAACTTATTGGGGGTATATACTAACCCAGAAGGAAGTGTGTTTTTTTATAATAAATCCTAGGATTTATCCTTTTTAAGTCCTGGTTCAGTTTTCTTATCTCGAGAAAGACCGGAGGATGCTCCCTAGTCCAAAGCATGAATATCCTAAACCAGTACTTCCACTGTTATCTGATCAATAGGTGAGGTAAAATTGTTTCAAACATGTTCCCATGGTTTCATAAGAAGTATCTAAGGAGATATGATGATAAAAAAAATAACAAAACAAAATGTATAATAAAAAAACCATAAATAATGGTTTTAATAATGACATGATTTAAACATGCATATAAATTGAAATGTGTTCGCAACAATCAAAAAAACATAATAAACCACTCAACCCTATATCCGTGTTAATGTGAAATATCCATCTTGTGAATCACACATAAAGGAGAAGTCAAACAAAATCCCAAATATCCCATGGTGGCACAAGGTATTTCACAAGGTGTGTTGGACATACACACCACTCATAAATAGAACCTCAAGCCCCGGGAGTCTTAGATCCTATTTATCTAGAATTTCTTAAACAACAGCAACCAGAAAAAGAAAAAAACGCATCTGATACCATTTTTTTAAAAAACCATCCCTGAATTACATCTAACTCCACACCCAACCTGACCCCTGACATGGTCTGAAGGGTTTTCCTAATCCCAAAAAGCTGTCAACTTGTGTCTGAGCATCAAGTAACACATTTGGAAACAATTTTCCCATGATAATAAACTATGAACAATCCAATTTTTTTTATCACATCATAACTAATTTCCATAACATGGGTAATAAAATGAAATACTACAAACATAAGTTAAAAATTTATCATTTACAACTAAAATCTAAAATAACCAAAAGGGGAGGGGGAAAAAACTTGATAAACACTATTATATTCAACACATGGGTCAAATCCCTCATGCCACCACCACCAACACCTGTCCAAAAAGAAACCTCTATCACATAGAACCACCATCACTACTACAAGAGTGCTTTCCTTTACCTGAGTCAAAAAATAAGATCTACATACACCCAAGGGTGTATTTAGGGAATTATCTCACTTTACTAGTTGGATAACACCATATTATTCCATGAATTACTATCTTACGAAAATTAAACATGCTAATTTTTAACATAATGAACACAAATTAATTGAAATATGATTTGTATAAATGAAAAAAAGTAATAGATTTAAGGAAAAAATATATAAGAACCATGAGAAATTCCAAAGTACATAGGGTTAGTGGGGAATTAGGATCCTTTTACTCTCAATGATCAATCCTAGACAAGATGGTCATTCCCATACTCAAGGAAACCAATCCCCATCACATTTTTAAGTTAGTGTTTTATCATAAACAAACTATATAGGGTGGGTCATGCATAATATTTTTTCATAGTATACCAACCTAGATACCTAAGATTCCCATGTGCTTTCCCAATTTGTAAAACATTTAAACCACATTCTTTCATATGCCAAGCTGATATATAATCTTACATGGCATTAAAAAAAGGATTTATCCTCTTTCAAAACACTCACACATAGAAAAGAAATACAGAATTGGGATTTTTCCCACACTCTAAAACAATTTTAGAAATTATTTAAGAAGAATACAAGAATATCTAAATCCTCAAGTAATATAAAATCTTAGAAACACCTAAATGATTTTTGGAACCTCCAAAAATCTATATGGAAACCAAAAAATACACCAAGAAGAGACCCTATAAAGGAAAGTGGAAACCCAAACCAACAATATCCAACGCAAGGAAAATATTTTCAACCCAATATAGGTTAGAAAACTTACAGGAGAAAAGAGAACTCAAAGAGGAAGGGAGAAGATACCAACATAATATTAGGGACAATGAGAGTAGGAACTTACTTGAAGGTTTCTTCTAAAAGTAATCTAACCATTCACCTCCTACTATTCTACATGAAAAATACCATTTTTCTCAAAAAAACATTTGAAATCCTTAAAATAAAGGTAAGAATAAAAATAAAATCGAAATTTCATCAAAATAACTCCACATATGTGACAATTTCATACCATTGTATGTGATCAATTATATCTTGTGGAAATATAATATAGTTAACACCAACTATATGTTACTAGATTCATGGTTGTTAAAGTTATATTAGATCAAGTTTATAAAAAACATTGGGAACTAGATTAAGGAAATCCTAGATTAGTGAACATAACCATATGATATACACTAGGTATAAGTATAAGTATAATAAAACATTCTAATATTTTGGTAAAATATATAGTGGTGATATTCTAGAAAATAAATCCCTAACTAGAAATACACAAGTAGATACAATATTTGGAATAGATGTATATTGGTGTAATAACCCTAAAAAGGATGGTTGGGTTTTAATCAATTTCACCTGGAACATAGAAAATATGACTGAATACAAACATGGATTGACACTCATGGGGGATATGATTTGGTTGATTTAAATTCTCTTTATGAACTATTATGAAGGATTTTAAAATATTATTATTTTTTGAATAAATTCTCAAAGACACTAAGCTTATGATTTTGGGGTTATTTGTGTATAAATTCTTAATTTATATTATGTATTATAACAAATTAAAAAATATACAATATGATTTAAATTTCATAATGATATGGGCTAATATAGTTTATGCCATTTTATTATAAATTACTCTTATAAGAAGGAATGCGAATCATATCAACAACTATAACCTATGATGGTATTTCCCTCACGATTAATTTAATGAGCTTAATGAGGATGCTACTTGATTTTAGAGGAATATAACTATGTTGGGTCTATTGACACATTTCATGACTAATAACATTTCCAATATAGAGAAGCATGTGAATCCCCAACATGGAAAATTAATATTGTACTACTTCATGAAATAAAAACCTCTATCATTTAATTGGACTACAAATCTATTTTTAACAGATTAATGGATCAAGTCCCTAGGTAATGTATTTCTTACCTTGAGAAACAATTAAATAGAGAAATTTATCATATGATTCTATCATCTAATGGGAGATACCGATCAATGGGGGTTATTTTTATTGAACAAAAAGTAGTTAGAAGAGATAAAGAGTATGAAATGGAAAAATAATTTCTTCATGAGCTATGAGATGATATGGATAAACAATTCCTCAATCTAAGGAAAAATAAAGGGGGAAATTTTGGTAAATATGAAGCTAACTAAAGTTATAAACTCATTATGTGAATCATATAAATAATTTAAGAATTAATATTGCTCACTTATTTTATAGGTTAAATCCTATCCATTTAAGGTAATTAGTCTCTTGAACTTTTTTATTATCCGAGGATATAATTTCAAGTACCATCATAAAATAGAAATAATTCTACAAGTATTTTGTTTTACAAGGAAATCAAGGAAATTAGTGGGAGACTAAGAAATATGTAAAAATAAATATGGGGAAAGGTAATAAGGGAAGGGTGTAATTTCCAAAATATATAGAGTTAGAAATAGACACCATGTAACATGATTTAATAAAATGAGAGTTTACATCATGAGTGAAAAGAAAGGTCATAAAGTTCATGAATTCAAGCTCAAGAAAGAAGTTTCTAAAATCTCGTGCTTTAAATATAATAAGATGAGGCATTAATCAAAAAAATTCCCCAAGTGTCAATGGATTTTATCTTATAAATTATAAGGGATAAAGAAAAATATTATGTGATCACTACAGCTGAGGTTGAAGTAAAAAATGACACAATAAAAAGTAATTTGATAATAAAATAAAAGTTAACTAATTATTTATTTTATTTCATATCTACACATGTTTTTATATATAGCTTGTTTTATGGGAACATTAAATCACCCTAACACTATCGGGAAAGAATTTTTAATCAAGACACCTATTGGGAATCTTATTGAAATACAGGTATATCATGAAAAATATATTGAGATTTATAAATATTCCTTAGTTATAGACTTTATTTTCATTCATATGATTAATTTTCACATAATAATTGGTATATATCAGATTTCAAATTATAATGAAAGAATATATTTCTAAGAGAAGGTTGTTATTATTTATAAAGGGGAAAAATAATCCCCTGTTTTAATGGGATATTATTCTTTAATTGAATATTTTATGGATCTACTTATAGTAGATCTCCTTAGTGAAATTATTTAAGAAGTAGATAAGAAACCACTATCTATTGATGAGAAAGTCATCCTAAGAATAGAGTATGTACCTATTATTCAAGAATAAATTGATGTATTTCTATAAGAATTATTGGTACATCCACCTGAGCATGAAGTTGAGTTTACTATTGAATTAACGACTAATGAAAAATATATATCCAAGAATCATTAAAGATTGGAACCAATGGAATTTGTAGATTTGTAGAAGAAACTACAGGATTTGTGTGATAAGGGATTTATATACCCTAGTGTTTTATCTTGGGGAGCCTTTATCTTATTTGTGAAAAAGAAGGATGGCTTCATGGGGTTGTGAATCGATTATCGGGAGATCAATTACATTACTATAAAGGATAAGTATCCTTTTACATGCGTTAATGATTTATTTGATAAAATTCAAGGAGAACAATATTTTTCAAAAATAAATTTTCATTATGGTTACCATTAGCTATGAGATAAGAATGATTATATATAAAAGATGACATTTCATATGAGGTTTGGGCATTATAATTTTATTGAAACTCTCATTGGATTAAGTAATTCACCCTTTATGTTTAAGCATATGATGAATAGATTATTCAAGATAATATTGATGACTTCATTTTGTTATTTAATAATAATATCTTAATATTCTATAAAATATATGAGGAGTCTAGCAATCAATTACAGATTATTCTAGAATAACTTTGATAAAGGGAGATATGTGGAAAATTCAGTAAGTGTGAATTTCAGATCTAATATTTTTTTCTTAGAAATATATCTCTAAGGATGGAATGTATTTTGATCATTCAAAGAAAAAAATATACAAATAATGCCCCACTATGATGAATATAACTAAGATATGAAGTTTCCTCATTTTAATAGGTTTCTATCAATAGTTCATTCAAAATTGTGTCCAGTTATACAACCCATTAACTCAAGTTCACATTTGAAGGGGTTACATTCACATTGTTAAGGGAATGTGAAGAACTTTTTTAGGAGATACATATATATTTTGGTTAATTCACTAATAATGAATTTACCATTTTGAAAGGAAGTATTTTTAACATATATTAATACATGGAAGAAAGAAAGGGGTTTTTCCCTTATGTAAAATGATAGATTGGTTTCTTATCTATTAAGGAAATTGATGATCCATGAACCTAACTCTCTAAATAATGATATTTAATTGGAAGATATAATCTTTTTCTTGATGATATGAATGCATTATCTCAATAGAAAATTATTTGACAAATATACAAACAAAAAAAATTAAATTACATATTCTCTTATATGTAGATTAACATAAAGAAAAGAATATGTTTAGAAGAACTCAAGTACGTTGACTACATGATACACTAACACCATGGGAAGGAAAATTGGATGGATGATGCACTATGTAGAAGGAAACATGGAGTTCTAACCATGATGGGGACAAACAAGGGTCCTATATTTACAGATTTAGTAATGTTGGATATAATAATTGTTTGGAAATGAGAAACATCATTCCTTTTACAAGAAATTTCTGAACTATATTTACTATAAATTTTAGATAAGTCCTAATATAATGACAATGATTTTAAATGAATTATTAAAATAGAAAATGATGGGGACACTGCCACAAAAACAATTTTTCCCGACGCCAACCTTTATCAGTGCTAACAAAAAAGAAATGATAAATAGGGTACCTTTATTAGTGCTAAAAAAATGTTGATAATGGTACCCCATTTATCAGCCCTTTTTTTAGCACTGATAAAGGTACCTCCCCTTTATCAGTGCTTTTTTAGTAGTGCTGATAAAGGGGAGCCTTTATCAACACTTTTTTTAAAAGTGCTGATAAAGGGTCAACTTCAAAAAAAAAATAATTAAAAATAATATATTAATATATAAATATATTAATATAGTTATATTGCTATAAATATAATATATAAATTTTAAATATATTTTAGATAAGTATAAATATACATTTACACTTAATATACTTAATATGTAAGATATTTAGTGAAAATGTCTTATAAAAAAATTTAAAAAATATTTTTAATTAATAATTTGATAATTATTATGGAGTAATAGTCAATTAATAACAATTTTAAGACTAAAAAAAATAAAAAACATTATAAAAATATCCAAAATATGTTGAAAACGCAACTCAAACTTCAAACAGACATAACTTTTGATCTGGGTTCCCATTTGAGCTCTACCACATATCAAATCGAATCCTGCGATGAGATCTACACCCTTAAAATTTGGGAAGACCATGTTCAATGTTTTTTCGAGGCCAAAATAGGGCCATAAGGCCTTAAAAATTTAGTTTTTTAAGGATACCCCGATTTTTTTAACATTTTGTGGATTTTTAGCCTCGTTTAAGGGGGTATTGTTGGATTTTTTTGGTGGGGAATGAACTTATTCCAAGTTATTACATACATATTTATATTATGTTTTTTAAATTTTATCATTTTTTACAATAAACAGCTATTTCTAGTCAAATATATAACAATATATACATATTTTTTATATATTCACACATAAAAATTTAATTTTATAAATAAATAATTAAACATATTTATATATAAAATATATTTCTCAATATATAATCTTTATCTAAAGAAAAAATAATATTAATTTTATTTAAAACAGACATATATGATTATTTATATACCTATATAATGTGTGTGTGTGTGTGTATTTGTATGCGTTTGTATTAACAAACTGATATATATTTTCTATATATTCTAACATATGTAAATACATTTTAATATATAATATTTGTAAATATATAAAAATATGTATAATTATACTGACAAATACACATATATAATATATACATGTGTGTGTTGTATATATGTATGTATGTATGTATTTATTTATTTAAAACACACAAAAAAACATATTTTATAAATGTATTGAAAATTGATCTTATAAATATATATTAATATACAAATAAATATATAAATAAAAAAATATAACTAAACAGATATAAATAAATAGATAAAAAAATATATTAATATATTAATAACAATATATAATAATATCACTATAAATATATATATTAATATAACTATATATATATATTAATATCACTATAAATATATATATTAATATAACTATATATATATATTAATATAACTGTATATTACTATATGTATAAATATAACTATATATATATATAAATAAATATATATGTCATTAACTAGAGAACAAATCAATATGGTAGAGTGGTAAAGGATTTAGGTGCGCAAGGGGGAGGTCTCGAGATCAAATCTTGGTGGAGGCAAGGGCGCGCGCATGGGGGTGGATTAGGGGGGATAGCGCTGATAAAGGGGGCGGCTGTAGCGCTGATATAGGGTGGAGGGGGGGGGGGGGGGGTGAATACGGGCGCTGGAGGGGCTGGAAAGTGCTGTTAGAAGGGGAGATCAAGTGCTATAAAAGCCCCCTGATTGGCAGGATTTTTTTGAATTTTATTTATTTATTTTTATTTTTATCAGCACTAAAAAAAGAGCAGATTAAAGGGGTATTTTATCAGTGCTAAAAAGAGAGCACTGATAAAGGACCCTTTTATCTGCGCTTGTTTTTAGCGCTGATAAAAGACCCCTTTTATCACTTGTTTTTAGCTATGATAAAAGTTGTCTTTATTAGCGCTTTATGGAGCACTAATAAAGGGGACCCCCCTTTATCTTCTCCGGCTTTAACAAATCTTTTCTAGCACTATTAAAGTCCATTTTTAGTACTGATAAAAGGTGTACTTGTAGTAGTGGGAATTTTTATAATTCATCTATAAAAATAATGTATTGAGTTCTGGGAAGATTTTATGTGTTCCATCCATACTATAGTGAAATATGGAGCTACTAGATGAGACACAAAACTCAAATGTTACTATATATTTTATTATCATAAATATGCATTGGTATATAATAAAAAATTTCTGATGGTATGGAATAAATTAGGAAATTGAAGACTATATTTCCAGATTATTGGTGTTCCCTTAGGTAAAAATTGAAAGAAAAAATACTAACGTACTCATGAAACCTCTATGTATACCCATATAGAAGTTAAAAATTTTATAACACACTTCATAACTTTACTTCCAAATAATCCTAGGAATAATTTTGTTATGAGTGTTATTGTTGATTAAATTAACAGGTTGTTATATTTGTTAGTAGTAAGGGAAAATATACCAATTTAACACATTTTTCAAGTCAATATTAATGAAATTATGAGACGTCAAAATGAATCTATATAATTTTTATTTTACCATGACACTTGATTCAAATTATAATTATAGAATAGTATTTAAAAATACCTTGGCACTAAAATAAATTTGAGAACAACCTACCATCCTTAAATTGAGGGTAGTTTAAAGGGACTATTACCATATTAGAAGAAATGATGAGATCATTATCTTTTATATTTGATGTTATTTGGGATAAATATTTTAATTCCCAAGGGTATGGGTGTTTCATCAAATTTAAGGGAATTTTGGTTTATTAATTTAATAGGTGGGATTAATTTTTAGAAGGTATTCGATATGACATTATAACAATTTATACCTCTGAAAAGAGATGTTTTGGATGTGAATTAGGGTATAAAGGATTAATAAGTGGTTTTAGGAGAGAATCATAGGGATGATAGGCTAGTCAGGCTAAAGTTTGAAGCCACTGGTTAGCCAGTACCAACACATCGTCTAGCCAGTGGGGATAATAGTGGCTTGGGTGGCACAACAGGTGGTACCAATAGCTGGTGTCCTAGTATCAGATTTCTAGTGGGATTATATGGGTTAAAATTATTATTTCAACATTATATTTTTTAAGGGGGATAACCCTATTCTCCCCTCATTTTCTTTTACATAGTCGGGGGGTCTCCCCTTCCTCTCTTAATCAAGTTCCTTAAAGGGAGGTGTTCTGGGGGGGGGGGGGGTTAACACTAATTCAAGGTATGTATTTGGTTCCATTTATGTCCATTAGACCTCTCTTATGTTCATTCTAATTTTTCACTTTTCTATTTTAGGTTTCAATTTTTATTCCTCTCTAGTATGGTGGAATCATCTGAATGATATAGGGATTTTTCTCAACCCTTATAGAGGAGGACTTGAGATGATTTATTCCCATTATACCATTATGTTTTGATAAAGAAATGTCATCGTATAAATTTTTCTTAGGCTTTAAATTTAATTTAATTAAATTGATTAAGTAAATAGTAACATGTATTAGGGATATTTTCTAGATTTAGTTTGGGGGAATTCCATTGGTTGTTAGTGTGCATTTTTTATAGGTCTACTTTGTCAAGGATTCCAGTGAGTTTTTAGAAAACATTACAATTTAAATTAAATGGTTAATTAATTTTTAGTTTTCTAATTAAGTATAAATTATTATAATTAATTAAATTAAAATGTTTGTGATGTATGGTAGGGCCTCTTGGATATGGGTGGTGGCCAACTAGATCTTGAATGTGGATTTTCCAGGATAGTAAATGTTTTGAGGATGGTAATTAAGTGGTAATGGATATTTTAAAAGATAGGTGGTCTTTGCTTCTTTCCACATGGAATGATTTAATTTTTTTTATAATTTGTGTGATTTGTGGCTGCACCACAATGGGTTGAAACCTATTTCATTAAAAAGGAACTATTTAATTTAATTTTTTTAGTGAATTTAAATTAAATGGTAAATTAATTTAAATTGTTTAACTTCTTTCAAATTCATTAGATGAATGAGTAAGTACCATGGTTTCTGAAGAACATGGGAACTTGGGATACCATGGATTTAGAGCTAATTGTTGGGGCTATCATGGATTTTGATATTGTATATTTGAATAATGTGGGATGAGACCCCATATTCATGAGGATTCAGTAGGATATTCCATGGACTTGGAGCTCGGTGTTGGGGTTGCCATGGATTTAGAGCCTGGATATTGGTCTGTCCTAGGATGGGACTCCAGAGTCATGAGGATATAATTACAGATATAAAATATATTAATCTTAGAGTTGGGGATACCATGGATTTGTATCCTTGAAGTAGTAATGTCTTGGGTCGGACCCTAGATTCGTGAGCATGTGTTTAGAGATTCCATGGACTTAGATATCAGTGTTGGGATTCCATGGATTTAGAGGCTATATGTTAAAATTCTATGGGATGATTCCTAGAATTTATGGGGATATGGTTTGGTATTCAATAGATTTTGGGACTATGTGTTACTATGTTTTCATGTTCATCATGATATGCTAAGATTCACTCCTATACTAGTTAAAATAGGTATGGTCGATTGGGGCAACAAACCCATGGATTGAAAATTTCTTTTTTGAAAACCCCTAATTTCTATTAATTTATGATTTTATTATGTATTTTGAAGTTATATAGTACTTGGGTATAGTTTTGGGAGTTTTTGGATGGTTATAGTGTGTTTTGGTAGGGTTTTCCATGGTTTAGTGTGATTATGAAAACACATGCACTTTCTCCTAGAAAATGCGAAAGAGGTTCTAAGATTCACTATGAAGGAAAATATTTGGAACATAGTTTGGAAAAACCGTATAGGTTCCTAGTAGAAACCATGAGTAATTGGGAGTTTTTAATATTATCAACCCATAATTAGTTCACGATTTTCCAAACCATGCAGTACAACCATGCAACCCCCATGGGTGATGTCCAGTGGCATGTGAACAGTTAGCACATGGTTTTATAAATTTTGTTGCACAACCTTGAATATATCTACCATGTATATAGTGTAATGTACATGGTTGAAAATGTTTTTTTAATTCGTGTGTCCTAACTATGAGATGTTCCTTAAAGTATCCTAAAATTAGACGTTAACTCGATCTTAAACCCCGAAACTCACTTTTTTACGATTGTACTAGGAACTCAAATTCCTCTCATATAAAAATAATTCTTGGAGATTCCCTATGATACATAAAGTGATTTTGATGAATCAAAGTGCATTGGATCTCTAGAATCAATGATATGTCTCATTTTTCTCTCTTTCTTCTTAGATCTTCTTATCTTCTCTCATCCATAATGTTAGATCTATTCCATTATAGATAGATTAATGTTCTATTATGGTTTTTTGATGATATCTGGATTGTATATATTGAATGGATGAGGTTTCAAGGACATATATAGAGGGTTTTTTTATGTTTTTCTTCATTTTTTCAACCATTTTAGGTAGGTGTATTCTCTCCCACTCTACCCATTATAGAACATGAAGACCTAATTTTTCAATCCCACTCTCTTACTTTTTTGGAAATATTTTTTGGTTTTAGATCCTAAATTATTTGTATTGAAATGATACTCCTAATCTATATGATTTTTCTGGAAATAAATTGGTTCTAAAAGAAATGGTATTTTTTTGAGAACGTGGAATGTGTGGTTAGCATTAGTTCATGAAATTGCATTGCTGCACCTTATTCGTTAGGAATTGGGACCGGTGTGAAAGTGGAACATGGGATTCCCTATAGTGGAGACTTGGTGATAGGATAGGTCATCACTCATGAATATTGGGAGTGTAATTAGGAATGAACAGTTATATGATTTATGAAATGATGATTCCAAGTGGTATGGAAAAACATAATTGATTTTGTTCAATTTTTTAGTTAAATGTTTTTATTTTTGTTTAACTATTTTAATACTCTCATACTCTATTTTATATAAATGTGATCTAACTAGTTCTTGTTCCTTATGGAATGTATTGGTAAGTCTTTGGGGATTTACTATTGAATATTATAATAAACCACTTATTGAGCACTTTGGTTTGTTTTAAAAATTTTTATAGTGAGATAAATGTAAAGAAAGTAGTCATACTTACCTAGTAATTCATCATGATGTAGTAAAATTTGGACATAGAGTTGGATCTTGAAGCATGGTTGGGATGGTTATCTGGTTGATTCCACTTTGGTATATTTTAGTTCTATTTTCCTTATTGTGTATGTGTTTTACATCGTTTATTATATACACTAATCTGATATTACATTCCTGTTTTTAGTTTTTTCATATCAATTTATATGCATCATATAATGTTTTTTCGTTGTTTTATATTCTAAAATTATTTCTAGGGTTTGGGAAAAGAGTCCCTTGATGATCCTGTGTCCCCCACAATATTTTGTCCTTTTGTGTCTTAGGGATGCCCCCTAAGGTTAGTGGAACCTCTTCTTATTCCCAATATAATGGGTGAGTGGTAGGATAATACAAGTATTTATTTATTTATTTTTTATAGGATATTTAATATTTCTAGATGAGTATGTCACATCCACATATTACTGTAATTATAGTATGTATGGGATCACATTTGGTGGTTCCGTACTGAGTTTTTTACTCACAATCTACTTGGGTGGATATAACCCTTGTGTACCTGTGTAGACTCCCACTTGGTTGAAGGCATAGGTTGGGATTATGATCATGTTTTATTGATAGGGAAAGATCAGTTGAGTACACATTACTTAGGTTGAGTGATGGATTAGGGTTGTGGTGGATCCTTCTGTAATTTTATTTTAGTCTTCATTTATAATTCTGTTTTTGTATTTTATATGCATAAGCCTAAGTGGATAATAGTTATTGTTGTATACCTTATATTCTATATTTTTACATGATACATATTATTTCATTATAGCAAGTTATGTTTCATTTATTGTAGATTCTCACTCTGATTATCAGGGTTCTATATTATATTTTTTTATTTACATAAGAATATGAACTCTAATATGGGGGTATAGTCTCCTCAAATTACTACCTTGGACCCCCACTACTATTTGGTAGCTTCTAGTGTATGAGGAATAAAACCTGAGGTCAAGTGGTGCAGTTGGTCTGATTACTATTCAGAGTGAGCAGGGATGGGATGTTTCAAAGTGGGATTAGAGAACTTTTTCTTTTGTATTTATTTTTGGATATGGTAGCTAGGATATTTAGGAATGCTTTGAAGTCTATGATGAATATCAAGTTGTTGAATTAGAAAAATTGGTTCTGGTAGGAGGTCCATATTATCATGGGTGAGTATTACCATTCTTGGTATGCGATGTTACAATTGCTATGATTTTCACCTCATGAAACACACATGGTATTTTAGGTTAATGGTTTTCTTGATGTATATTTAGATATTGGACCATTTTAAATAGGACTCTTACTATATTTAAATACTATACCATGAAGTCCAGAGGTGTCTCATGCATCATGATTTCGAATGTAGAATCCACATGAAATGTATTCCATCCTGGTCATGATTTTTTCACTGAATAGAGTCTCATTTATTTAATGAGTCAAACACTAATCATATAGAGATTTATTATATAACTAGTTTGTGGAATTCTACTCAGTTGGTTCGAACTGTGTATGAGTTTCCTTATGAAAGTAGGTCTTGTTGATCTATGGTGAGACACTTGTGATGACACCAACACTTTCTCTTGGTGTATGGGACATGGATTGACACTAGTAGGTCAATACAGGCATTGGATTCATTCATGATAAACCCCCAGTGGGTATTTATAATCCAGTTTTAGTTATTTAAATTTTAAATAACAACCCATATTATATTTTCCCATATATCTTGGAATAGAACTATACTTAATTGATTTAGTGGTAGTGATTCGTTGGTACATATCATCTTGGATGATGCAATTGGTTTTGGAAGGGATGATTGGCGGGTGTATGATTCCCTAGGAGGTAGTCTTGTATGTGGATTCTCATGAGATTTAGTGAATTTTTGGATGAGAACATGGAATATGGTGTTTGATATGTTTTTTTGAGACCCATGTGTTAGAATCAATTGGGGATAAAAACCCTCCACCATAATATTGTCTACTTATCTGGACTACCTCACAATTTTGTTCTTTATTAGGGATCACATCCCACATAAGGGATCACTACCACCTCCAACATATGAAAATGAATTTTGATGGAGAGGAGAACAATTGGGAATTATATTCCATGAACAATACCCCTCTATTCCTTATTTGTGACTCAGGTCAAATGTGGAACAATGTGTCACTATGCATCCAATAACCCTTGACCCCTAGGAGATGAACTACAATATAATTGGGACTATAAAAAACACCCCTCAGTTTCCCCTAAAAATGAGAGGATTTACACCATGCTTTGATACTAATTGTTATGAAAAATTAGTACTGAATACTATCCACCACAATATTATACACATTGGATCACTACCTCATGGTTTTATTCTTCAGTACAGCTCACTGCCCATGGGGGGGGGGATCACTACCACCTCCTATCTTCGAAAATTCCTTGTGAGGGGAGGATAACGTTTAAGACTTATATTCCATTCCAAACACCCCTCTATACCTGATTCAGGACTCATTTCATATGTTTCACACTATGAACTAATATTTCAAGACACAACACCATTCAACGTACAACCCTTGGAGCCTTGGGAATGCATGATATTCTCATTGGGACTCTACAATGTCACCCAATAGATATTTTTTGATTTGTTTGAAAACGATAAAAGAAGTGTGCTATCATCTCAATGTATCATGTTTTATTTATTTAAAATAAAATTGTTGTCATCACATGATTAAATATGACCAAATTTATGATGTTTTTATTGGGATATTGGATGATCCCAATTGCGATGGACAAAGTGAGTTATTGAAAATAATTTTTTTTAAAAAGTGGTGATTGGTCAAGTGGAAGAAGAGTGGTATTTCACAAAATTAAAACATGAAAAAGACAATAATTCCATTCCCATGGTAGATTGATTGTTGATGTGAAGATGTACCAATACATGAAAACCACACCCTGGTTAATGGGAATGGTGGAGATAGATATGAGGCCTGGGAAGATAATCACATTGTGTGGGAGGTGTTGAGTTTTAAAAATACCAAAAATGGGAAACTGACCAGGGACCATACCATAGTGGTCTTTTTGGTGGAATTCCAGTGCACCTATAAAAAATGGACTGATAGGTGGTCACAACCACTGGGTAGGTGATCATTGCTTATATTTGGAGGTATAAGGCAACAACGATATGCTAAGGATGGTTCATGTCACGGTGTTCGGCTTTTCAGGTGAAAAATGGTCAATGATTTTGTAGCAGGTTGTGGAGAGGAAGATGTGTTCGATCCATTATTCAATTTCAATGATATTATGTCTTATAGAGAATTACGGGGGTTTAACCCCACTACGTAGGCAGGAATGGTGGTTTTTGAAATTCCATGTGTAACACGGGGACGCTCAAAATGAGCATAGTGGTGGCGAAGGAGGTAGTAATTGATAGGTGGAGTGGAAAGCCAAAAAGACTAGTGTCAAGTAACCACACGCTTGTATTTTAGAATTTTAGAGGAAGAGAGAAAATTATATTACACTAATACATAGTGTATAAAATTTTGAGATATCATATGAAAAATCTGGAGAGACCATTTAGGTGAAGCATGAGATAGTTGTTTAATGATTCAAAAAACATGGGATATGTTTTTGGTCCATGATTCATGTGTGATTAAAAGGGTATTTATAGTATTATATAGATTAATTGAATGGTTATTAATTCACATTTTAATGATGTTTTTCATGGTTTCCATAAATTAGTTATAGTTTTGGTTATGAGGGAAGTTGTGGAGTATATTTATGAGGACTTAATGGGAAATTCAAATGGCCCAATGGCAAGAAAACATGTTGAATTTTTTTAGAACATGATATCCTATTCATAGGAGGAGTATCATAATGGCTTTGGTAGATAATTTTTGGAATCCCTCTGGTCATATCTGTATATCTTGATCATATAAAGGTAAAATTAGAGATAAGGAGTTCATTACAAATATGATTCATAGAAGAATAAGAAGCATTTATTCAAGTATATGGGTTGTAAGAATGAATAATTGGTATCCATTAAAGTCTTTTCTAAGAGAATATTTTGTCTATTTCTATAAAAAAGATAATGTTCTTCCATAGATATTATTTAATGAAGTACTAAAAAGGTAATTCTCACAAGTGGTGAAGAAGCATCACATTGAGACTACAACCTAGAATCTACCTTATTCGAATATGAATTCATTAATTCTATGAGGGGACATACATGTCTATAACCTCTAGGGAGATCTTACATTGGAATAGTGAGTGAAGGTGTATGAAGATAGTAGTAAGCTAATAATGACAGGGTTCCAAATAGAGAGTAGTGAGCCTGGGGTGACAATGATTCATTCCAAATCATAAAAGGTAATTGATATTGGTCGAGGAGTGACATAGATTGAACCCCACCATTATTCAGTGAGAATATTTTAGTTTTGATTATGTCACAACATCGATTAATTATCATTGGATGTAACTGAGTGAGGGTGAACCAAGATACTTTTCTATGTATTATTTAATTTTTTTATGAACACTAAAAACGGTTCAAGAAACCTATATTATTATCTTGAAATTTGGGTTGGTCAAGTGATGAGATAATTTATTCAATTTAATAAAAAGAAGAAAACATGTGACCCTTAAGGTTAGTAGGTCGATATACTAATAATAAGTGACCCATTTTAGGTAAAGTGTTAATTTGTTGATAGTCATACCCTGATTCACCCTAATCTTAGGGTATATCTCACCTTAATCCTATATAGAGACTTAACAAGTGGTATTAGAGGGAAATTTACTTTTATTGAATTTGTTTGATGTGGTTTGACACAACTGTCTTTTAAATTTAGAGACTCAGTATACTTTTATAATTTTATACAACATGGAAAATGGAAGGAATTCATAGATTAATAAAAAATACTATAGAACACCATATTGTGGAAATATCATCGGAAAGAGTGAGATCTTTTGGAATGATACTTTCAGCCCACAAATGGAAGGTATAAATGGGACAGATAATGAGTTTATTGTATCATTTAATTATTCTATAGGAATTATTAAGGAACCTATTATACCAAGTGATATTGGAACCCTTTATGATGATGGGATCCCAAGGAGGCTAAGAATGGGAAATCACTATTTATCTGAATAAGTGGATAGATAATTAAATTAATATAGTTTGAGACATAAATAGAAAAGAAAGTCTCTAGAAATTAAGATAAAAGTATTAGAAATTGAAGTATAAATTATTATAGAACTATGTAAAAGGATTTTTGAAATTGTAACTAACCACATGGATAAGAATAATTCTCAAGAAGAAGAGTTGAATATGATATACAGAAAGTTTGAATAGCTCAAAGATAAATCAAAAGAATTTTAGAATATAAAGGTTAATAAGGATGAGTTGGTTGAACACATGGATGATATAGTTAAGGAGAATAAAAGGATATAACAAGAAAAGTTAATCCTTAAGGATTGTATTTCTTGAATTAATTCTAAAATGAAATAGAAAAGTGAAATTATTTGAACAACCCAAGTACTTATGAAATATTTTTTTCATTCTATAATTAAATAGTTAAATTCATTATAAAGGTATAATGAAATAAGTGGCATTTATAGAAATTAAGGAATATATACATATACTATTTTAACATCATTTCTGATAATATAAATAAAGTTTAAGAATCTTATAAGTGAAAATATGACATATTTATATCATTGAATAATTATTTTTTTAAATTGTAAATTAAGTGTTGGATTATTTTGTAAGTAATTATATTTAATTATAATTTTATAATTAACAAAATGGTTTAAAATAAAATATATTTTCATAAATTATATTAATAAATTATTATTTTGTTGTATTATTATTATATGGTAATCTATTGCAGCTTTAATTAATTTTTCAAAATTTCATAAAATCAGTTATAATTTTAAAATTAGTATTTTTTTGTATAAATGGTGATTTTAATTAAATATTAAATTTCTCATATTTATAAACTCATTTTAAAAAAATTGAGTCATTTTTTAATTCTACTTTTCAAAAAATATTAAGGTTTTTTTTGGGATTTTGTTGAAATACTTGAATTTTTGGTGAATAAAAAAATACAATAATTTATGGTATATATAAATTATAAGATAAATACACTATTCCTTGAGTAATGAATGATTTAATCACCTTAATATCAAACATAACTTCATTATTTAAATAAATTTGTTTATAATTCTAAAAATTTTCATAGTCTAGATTGAAAATAATAAACAGATAATTTTTCCAAAAATACCCCTCTCCTCCACTATAAAAACCACCCCTCACTACCTCTTCTCCTCACACCTCAATTCCTTGTAGCTTGTTAAATTGCAACCCAAATATCTTCCTAGGATTATTACCCATTTCAAATACCTACTGGTATCACCAAAAAGCCAAAATCAAATTCCTTAAGGAGGTTCTCAAGAGGATAATTCAATAGGTAAAAAGCTATTTCTTTTTCTTTTAATTTCTTTTCAATTTCTTTATTTTCTTATTCTCACCTCATCTAATATTATCCAAGTGACATGATAAATACAATATATTTTATATACTGGAATGTTTTTTTATTAATGTAATGACCCATCATCATTTCTCTTCCCTACTAATTTTTTACTTAAAATGAAAGCATCATCCATGATGTGTTAATTTATCACATTCAAGGACAATGAGTTTTCAATTTCCATTAATACCATAAATTATAGACATAAAAACATTAATATGGTTAAATCATATTGTATTATAAATATTATATGTTATTTAATGTTCTGAAACCATTATATAAACATGATATTAAATAAAATGATTTAGGTCCATGATCGTTTTAAAAACCACCAAAATAAACTAAATCATTTTCATTAATGTTTTATCTCACTATTCTTATTCATATCATAAAAAATGATATACGGAATCATTTAGAATTATGGAATCATAGTAATACCATATATTTCCACTTCTGGAGTTTTTATTCCATTTAACCAGAAAATCTACAGTAAACCAACCATGGGAACCCTGAAATAAACCACCCAAAAAGATGGAAATAACAAAATATTATTAATAAATGGGTGGAAAGTTGTTACGAAATGGTAATATAAGGTAATATAAACATTAGTATGGTTCTTTAATATATTAATAACACTCTTTGAACCATTATATATTATTTTTGAACACATTTTAAGTAAGATTAACACAAGACAAGGGGATATTTAACTAAAACATTCTTTTAAATGTTTTAATGATTTATACTTCTAAATATTTATATTTTGGGATCATGTAATAATTGTTATTTTTTTTAATGTATTTTGATGTAAATTAATTTAAGAAATTTTATATTTTCAAATTATTCTTAAATATTTTAAAAAATGGATATTTTCCATGTTTTATGCCAGGGACGTTCCTTAAAAAATCCCCTTTTAAATTTCTACTTTACAAATTCAAAAACAATTATTTATGAAAATATTAATGTTTATGATTATATTATGGTTCTTGTTCATTGTTTATGATGAATGGTGGGACCCATATATCCCTTTAATACATTGGGTATGTTTTTGTTGGAGGTTGGAAGTATGGTTACTCCAAGTGTAATTACAATGGTTACACAATAACGTTGACAAGAGGGTTACATTGTAAGGTATCCATGAGGGTGAAAAATCATTCGGTATCCATGAGGGTTAAAATATTAAGTAAGTAATTACATAAGTAACCTATATGGTTTTATTTTTGTTTTATATGTTTTATGGAATCTCATGTTTTCACAAATTAAGTATATGAAACTTTAATAGTGAGAAGTATATCTTGTGAAAATGATTTCATATGTGGACTAACATTATCTTTCATTATTTTTTTATGCACCTTACTGACCTTTTTGTGATCATACCATGTTTTAAATTGTTTTTCAAAGGGTTTTAAGGATGGGTAAGATACAATTATAAGCCAATATGAATGTTGTGAAGAATTCATGTTTTATTAAAAAAAACGTTTATATTATGAGAGAAATGTAAACATTTTTAGTGATATCCACATTTGATTATTATGGGGTTTCCATTATGAGTTATGAACAAATTATTTAAAACTATAAACTAGAAAATATATTTGGGAATGTAATAAATGTTTTATAGTTGAATTAACTAGATTATGTAAAGATTAGGGCTGAGTACTTTGGGTTGGTATTAGATTACAATTTAGATAAAATTAGGGGTTATGATAATGTCAAAAGAATACCATAAATTATTCCTACCCTATGATTATGTTAAAAAGATTTTCAATTTAAATATTACCACGTTTTTTCATGTAATATATGTTTGTTCAATAAGGTTTTCCATAGAAGAAACATGGAAGAAAATTTAGGATGGCACCAATAGGCTGATATCTTTTTGAATATGGAACCCGAAATGGTGGGAATTGGAACAGAGTAGCTTATGACTATAATGGAGTAATTAAAGCAAGATATAAATAGTAGGAGAATCCATGAAAGAGAAAAACCATATTTAAGATAAAGAAACATGATAATAGTGAATCATTTCATGAGGCAACACCCTATGGATTTCAGTTGATCTTATGACCTAGTGGTGGATTAAGGGTGAATTAAATCCCTTGAAAAGATATTTGATGTTGTGGGGTGTTCAGATAATCAAATGGTTATTCTTCATACTTATTTTTTTGAATTTTAAGTTGACTAGTGGTGTTAAATGGTAAAGAATACCATGTCTATCAAGTAGATTGATTCCCTATAAATTAATAAATTTAAGAATCTATTCCTTGAAAAATATTTTCTGAAGTTGTTTGACTTTGGATGAAGAAGAAATTCCTTGAATTAAAGAAAAAGGAGGAAGATTCAGTGGCTGTGTAGATAGAAAACTTCAATCGATTGGAAATGTATGGTCCAAATCATATTCGGGATATAGATATTAAAATCAACCAATTTTACATAGGATTATATCTAGGATACCAAATGGATATGGCTTACTATGAATTCAAAAACTATGAGAAACTGGTTTTATGTGATGAGAGGGTAAAAATGGAGTTTTTTTATGATCATGTGTACTTTTACAACATGAAAGAGAACATTACTATTTGGAAAAGAATGGGTAACAATAAATCAAAATATGACGGTATGAAAGTGTAGTTTCTAGTTTGTGAAAAGTGTGGTAAAATTATCCTTGGGGAATGCATTAACAAAACAAATAATTGTTTTAAATGTGTTAATTATGGATATATAGTCTGATATTGTAATGAAAATGATCTTAAGATTAATTTTGATAATAAAAATGTAATGTGTTTTAAATGTGGTGAGATTGGGTATTGTGAAAATACCTATCTAAAGAAATATATGAATGATGGAAAGAATCCTGATTATAATAAAAAAGTGCAATAAGATACTTTGTGACTACGTCAGCAGATGTTGGGCCATCCAATGAAGTGGTATCAGGTACATTGTTTGTTCACTAATATTTTTCTAATGTTTTGTTTGAAATGGGGTCTACACATTCCTTTATTGATGAGAAATTTTCTGGTAAATTTAGAATTCCACCTCAAGAAATGAAATCCTAACTTATGGTAAAAACATAAGAGGGAAATATTAAGGCAGAAAAACTTTATAAGAATCTTCTGGTTGTTATCTATGGAAAGGCATTACCTTCAAACCTTTTTTTTTTCTATTAGTCGAGTATGATGTTATTTAGGGCCTGGAATTACTTTTCGTTTATCATTCTAATATTTATTATAGAGATAAATATTTTTCTTTTCATAAGGAGTTTCTTTTTGAATACAATAATATACTCACACTATTGATAACGTATTAGGAGGATGAGAAACTACTAAAATATTGAAATGAAATTTATCTTACACATATTGTTGAAAACATGGCTACTATTAAAATTAATGATGTTCTAGTGGTAAATGAATACCGGGATGCTTTTATTGATGATTTTTTTGGAGTTCTACCTAATAGAGAAGTTGAATTTACTATTGAATTTTTTCCTGATGTCAAGCCAATTTAAAGACCCCATTATTGAATGTCTCAGTTGGAACTTTTAGAGTTGAAAAAAGTTTTATGAGTTTCTTTATAAAGGTTTTATTCATCCTAGCACTTCACAATGGTGTGATTTTTTTTGTTAAAAAGAAAGAGGGTTCTATGAGAATTTTCATTGATTATATAGTAATGAATAACATTACTGTCAAGAATAAGTATCCATTTCCTTAAATTGTTGACTTGTTTGATCAGCTCCGAGGAGCTTATTATTTTTCCAATATTGACTTGAGATTTGGGTACCATCAGCTAAAGGTAAATGTGGAAGACATTCTAAAAATAGCCTTACATACTATATATGAGAATTATAAGTTCATTGATATTCCCTATGGATTAAAAATTCACCTTTTGTATTTATGGATCTTATGAATATAATCTTATTTGAATATTTTAATATGTTTTTTTTGGTTTTAATTGATGATATTTTGGTGTTTTCCAAAATATCTTAAGGTACTAAAAAAATTTAAGGATTGTATTGAAAACTCTCAATGAAAATAAGTTATTTTGGAAATTTAGAAAATGTGATTTTTGGTTACAACAAGTTTCTTTTCTTGGGTAAATTGTAAATAAGGATGGTATAATAGTTGATCCCGCCAAAACAAAAGTGGTTTATGAATGGTCAAACATAAAAATGTTACTAAGATTTCTAGTTTTCTTTTATTAGTAGGATATTACCAAAAATTTGATAGAAAATTTTCATAGTTATCTAGCTCACTAACTTAGTTAATATGAAAAGTGATTAAATTTGTTTGGATATAAGACTATGATGTTTGTTTTCAGGGACTCAAAGGAATATTTATGAATGTTCTGGTTTTGGAATTGCCTTCTAGAAATGATGATTTTGTCAACTACAATGATGCTTCATTGAAGGGACTTGTTTTTGTTCGGATGTAGAATGATCAGGTAATTACCTATGCTTTATGACAAATGAAACCTCATGAGTTAAATTATCCCACACATGATTTGGAATTAGCAGTTGTGATTTTTCCTTAAAAATTTTGAGGTATCATTTATATGGAACCAAATGTGAAATATATTCTGGCCATAAATGTTTGAAGTATATGTTCACTTAGAATGAATTGACCATGAGGTAGATGTTGATTCAAAATGTGTTTCGACTTTCTCATTCATCTCTGTGTTTCGGAAATCAAAAATTACATCTTGTTTTTCATCGTAACCACATATTTTGTTTTTCATCATAATCACATATGTTGTTTTTCATCGTAATCACATATGTTGCTTTTAATCATAACCACATATGTTGTTTTTCATTGTAACCGCATATGTTGTTTTTCATCATAATTACATATGCTGTATTTTCGTCATTACCCCATATGTTGTTTTTCATCATAACCATATATAATTTTTTTTCATTGTAATCGCATGAATTGTTTTTCATTCTTACCAAATGTATCGTTATGAATCGTAATCATATTACGAATTATAATCGTGTTATGAATCGTAATCCCATTATGCATCGTAATTACATTACACATCATAATCACGTTTTGCATCAGAACCAAGTTATACATTATATCATTATTATGTATCGTAATCATGTTATAAATCGTAATCATGTTATACATTTTAATGATGTTATACATCGTACTCATGTTATGCATCGTATCTAGGTTATGCATCCATGTATCAGATCCATGTCATGCATCATATCCATGTTATATATCATAATATTTCATTGCATTGTACTTACGTCTTAATCTAATATCGCATACATGTTTCACATTATCCTTTTACTCATGATTTATATATACATCATACTCATTATTTCATAGTTTTGTACTTATTATTTTATAACCTAAACGATGTCGTGGAGTTAGTTATATACTATTAAACTTGATGTCATGTATTATGCTCTGTTTTAAGTGTTATAATTCCATGTGTCCAAGTCCCTCCCAGTTTTTCAGCAAAATATGACCATTGAAATCAAATATGACCATTGGACAGGAGGCCTATAAATAGGAGGTCATTTGAACTGGAGAACACATGACTTGGTTGATTGAACAAACAACACACAATATTTTGATTCTAGAGAGAGATAATGTAACCTCTCACTTGCTTCGTGAAGAAAGGATTTAAGATACAAGATGTGGACAAATTTTCCCTAGTTCTTGTATTTCAATAAGTGATTTGTTTTGCTTCGTGCGACCGATCATTTTGATAACGATCGAGGGCTTCTGGGGATAGGAATATGGTGCTGCAGATCATTGTATCGAGGGCTTTCAAGTATTTTAAAGATAGAGGTTCCCATTACCTTCTTAAGCGAGGGCTTCCGTGGATAGGAATATACATGTTCTGATCCTTATATCGAGGGATTACCCAGGTGGTGGAAAGAAAAACCTTTTATTCAAGTTGAAAGGATACCCTACTTTTTTGGATAAAATAATTGTAATACCCTTTACTTTTTCCCTACTATTAATAATAGGAAGGGAATCATTTTACATCCACTTTATATTCATATTTTTTTGTAATTTTTTTAATTGAGATTCATTATTTATATATTGAATTAAAATATTTTATGCACTGTATGGTAGAATCATTTACATTTTTTACACTCTGACCTTTGTAATCAATTAAAAAACAGTTGCTTTAATAACTTATGGTATCATATTATATCCAATGGATATAAGATCAGTTAGATCATTCATTTTGTTTCGTAAGAGGTTTTTTGAATTTTATTAGTTTAATATTACTTAAACTAAGTATCTTCATAGGAGTTTAAATAAAAAATTTTTAAACCTACAATTCACCCCCATCTTGTATTGTGTCATCTCATATACATTCTCATATATTTTGATCCTACAAATGGTATCATAGCAATATTTCCACTGATTTGTTTTACTTTCATTATTTTTTTCTATAACACAATTGTATTTTTATAAACCATTTATTTATAATTAATTACTACACTAACATTTTGTGTGAAAATATGTTGTTTTATAAATACTAGGATTGAATATTGGGTAAATTGATAATATAAATCCAACTAGAGAATCTATTTTTTATTGGAATGATTATGAGTACTGTAGAGATTGAATGAAGACATTTGTTATTAATACTAGAGTAGATAATTTTTTGATTCTCACTAGTGGTTACAAAATTCTAGATAAGGAAGTTAGAGATTTCACTAAACAAGAGAAACAAGAATATCAACTAAATTATATGGTACACAATACTCTGTTATGTTCTATGACCATGAATATATATAGTTATATATCATCATGCGAAGTAGCCAACTATATCTAGAAGAAACTAGAAGTCACACATTTTGGAACATATAATGTTATAGAAATAAGGAGAAACATGCTCTGAGCTGAATATCATGGTTTTTTTCTTTATGGAGAACTAGTATGAAAGATTCAATAAAAAATTATGTAAATAATCATTAGTCGTCAATCAATTGGAGAAAAATGACATGATGATGAGATACATGTGCACTTGATTATTGATATCATGCCCAATGAGTGGGAATAATAAAGGACTACTATTAATGAGAACAGGAAAGTTACTCAAATCATTCTTGATGAATTATTTGGAACTCTCTTATAGCACGCGATAAGAATGAAAAGTGATGCATATTTTAATTTTAAGAATAATGGTAATGGAACTTTAACTTTAACTACTATATCTAAAGACAAGTCCCCAAAAAAGGTAACAATATCTAAAGCTAAGAAAGCTGTTGTTATATCCTAATATAGTAAAAGTGATCATTTAGAGAATTACTTATCCAATCTTACTCAAAGAATTAACAAGATTATGGGAAAGAATGATTTTTAGTATATATTAAAAATTAAAGATAGAAAGGAGAAGAAAGACATAGAAGTAACATGTTATGAATATAAAATAGTAGGATATATTAGTCCAAATTTCCCTTTTCTTAAAAGGAAATACAAAAAGGATAAACATTCTGAAAGAAATAAGAAAAAGTATTATAAGTATAAGACTAAGAAAGTTTTGAATTCAAATGACACTTGGAGTGCTAGTGGTGGTGACTCTTCAAAAGAATCTTCTAAAAATTAATCTTTTGGTCAGAAGAATATTTTAATTATTTCTACACTACCAATTGATAATAATTGTCTCATAGATAAGGTAAAAAAAACATAATATCTTACAAATTTATATTTAAATACCAATTAGCATGATGAGAAATATTGATACTCTTTGGATGAATAATCTTCTTCAATAGAGGACAATTTACCTTCTTCTAAAGAAGTATCTAGATTTTCCAAACTACATGAAAATGAGAATTAAAAACTCATAAAAAAGCATGAAAATGTAAATTCTAGAATATCTATAATTACAAAAGAAGTATCAGATCTTTCAAAAGATATTGATCAGAAAACTCATGACTTAGAAGATATTTAAAAAACAATATAGAAGTAAATTTTGAGAAGGATAAACTTTCTTTGGATTTTGAAAAACTTTTTTTATAGAAATGAAAAAAACCAATTTCAAAACCATTTATTATGAGAATGAATTTTTTTTCCCTAGACTAAAATCTTAAATTTTTTATCTTAAGAAACATTTATCAAACTTTAATTATGGTAAAGAAAAATTTGATAAGTTGTATTATCAAATGCTTCCTCTAAGAAATAATAATGGAATAGGTTATTTTTTCTCAAAACCTGTTTCTAGACATAACTATTTCGTTCCTAAAAGTTCCCCATTTTGAATTAAGTGTCAGAGTCATGGACATTCAGAATTTTTTTTCCTTTAATAAAACCCAATATTTAGGATTTCATAAATATCGCTTTGTAAAAGAAATTGTGATTCCTAATGTTATTTTATCTATCATTTCTAGTTCCAAAAATTTTGGGTTCCAAAAATCTAATTCTTTCATTTTTAGGAAAACAAAAAGTTTACCAACAACAAGAATATTTAGTACATGGATAGTTTATGTTTTCAACATATGAATAAAAATAAAAATTTCTTTTAAAAGATCATTGAAATTAAAGGTGGAAGAGTGACATTTGGAGACAATTCTCAAGGAATGTTCTTTGTTATATGTAATATTTTTCTTTTAGGAAAAGTTTTAATTTCAAATGTTCAATTTGTTAAATGTATTAAGCACAATATTATAATCATAAGTTAATTTTTTGATTATTTTTACCTTGTGAATTTTAGGAATGATAAATGTTTAGTTCAAAATTCTAAGTATGAATTCATTCTCTCCAACCATAGGAACTATAATTTTTAAAAACTTAACATAGATTACCTTTGGGGAAAAACATTTATGTGCATAAGTGAAATGGAAGACCAATCTTGGTTATGGAATAGAAGGTTTGGACACTGTAACCTTAGGAAACATTAAAAACTCACAAAGAAAAGACTTTTTAAGGATCTACCAGATCTCAGGTTTTATTATTCAATGGTCTATGATCCATTTCATTATGGAAAAAAATATAAAAATAGAATTGAATCAATTTGTGAAGTTTCAACTACTAATGTTTTACATTTAGTGCACATGGATCTTTTTGGTCCTACAAAACTAGAAGTATTAGAGGAAAATACTACGTATTTTTTTAGTTGATGACTACACCGGTTTTACATGGGTTTAATTTCTTACAATGAAATCTCAAGCATTTTATTTTTTCAAAACATTTAGAACCCTTGTTAAAAATGAGAAAAACCTACAACAAATAACTATTAGAAACAATAATGGTGGATAAATCCAAAATTTAAATTTTGAAACTTTTTTTAGTAATAAAGGTATTACTCACAACTTTTCTGCTCCCATAACCCCTCAGAATAATGGTTTTATTGAAAGAAGAAATCATATTCTTTAGGAAATGACAAGTACCATGTTGAGTGAATACTCAATTTCTAAGAACTTCTGGAATGAAGCTATAATTAATACATGTTATACTATAAATTGAGTTTTAACTACACCTTTTCCAAATAAAACACGTTATGAATTCTGGACTTGCTGTTAACATAATGTTTCATACTTCAGAGTATTTGGATAAAAAGTATTAATATTGTACACTAAAGTTAACTTAAATAAATTTTCACCCAAATCTGATAAAGGAATCCGTTCATGATATTCCACTAATTCTAAGGCTTGTAGTGTTTTTAACAATAACTCTTATATTGTAGAGGAAAAAATGCATGTTAAATTTGATTAAATTGATCTTTTTTTTAAACAACCCCTTCCTATATCAATAGACGTTTTTTACAAAATAATTATCAACCTTTGATTGAAAACTATTCTAAAAAGGGAAATAATCAAGAAAATATATCTGAAATATTTACGCCAGAAGACTCTCTACCTTATGTTGATAAACAGGTTTTACCAAACCCAAATCAATTGTTTCTTAGGAATTATAATAGTGATAATAACATTGGTGATATAAATCAACCTGTAAGGACTATAAATTCTATGAGAAATGAAATAAAACAAATTGATTTTCTATCCCAATTTGAGCCTAAAAATTATAATGATGCCTTAGGTGATAGGGATAAGATTAAAGAAATGAAAGATGAATTAAATGAATATGAAAGAAATAAAGTCTAGAACTTGGTTGAAAGATATAAAGAAACAACTGTAATTGGAATAAATGGGTTTTTAAAAACAAATGTATTGAAAATAGAGTCATTATTATAAATAAAGCAATACTTGTTGCAAAATGCTATAATCAACAAGAGGTAATAGAATATTAATAAACCTTTGCTCCAGTAGCTAGACATGAATCTATTAATATTCTATTTTCCTTTGTATCATTCTTCAACTTCCAATTTTTTTAAATGGACGTAAAATGTGTTTTTAATGGATATGTACAAGAAGATGTTTTTGTAGAAAAACCTCATAGTATTGTTGACTTAAAACACCCTGATATTGTTTTTAAACATACCAAAGCACTATATTGCCTTAAACAAGCCCCTAGATATTGGTATGATAGACTTACATGATTTTATTTTCAAAACAAGTATGTTAAAGGAAATGTACATCGAACTCTTTTTATAAAGATGGAAAACAAAAAATATTTTTATTGTTGAAATCTATTTTGATAACATTATATTTGGATCAACTCAGTAATCCTTAATTGATACTTTTGCGAATCTCATGAAATCTGAGTTTGAAATGAGAATGATGGGTGAGTTAAAATTCTTTTTAGGTTTTCACATCTCTCAAAAATCATAAGGAATCTATATATCCCAAAATAATTATATCAAATAATTACGTAAAAATTATGGATATGAAAACACAAAAAAGTATTAGTACTCCAATTAGAATATCAAATACTCTTGGCCTTGATGAAATGGGGAAACCTGTAGATCATACAATTTTCAGGGGAATGATATGAATTTTACTATACATAACTTCTATTCATTCAGACTTATTGTTTTCTATATGCTTATGTGCAAGATACCAAGAAAATATAAATGAATCTCATCTAAAAGTAGTAAAAAGAATTTTTCACTATTTAAAAGGACTACATATTAAGGACTATTTTCTTCTTCTAGAAATGATTTTGTTTTGAAAAGTTTTTCAGATGCTGAAATTAGTGGTTGTAGAATGGATAGAAAAAAAATACTTCTATAACTTTTCATTTAATGGGCAATTCATTAGTTTCTTGGTCATGTAAAAACAATATTTAGTAGCACTTTCCAGTGCTAAAGCTGAATATGTAGCAGCTAGAAGTTGTTATGCTAATGTGTTGTTGATTCAACACACACTCACTGACCATGACATGATTTTTCAAAAATGAAATACTATGTGATAATAATAGTGCCATTACTCTAAGTAAAAACCCTGAACCCACTCCCATGAAACGTACATAGATATTAGGCATCAATTTCATAGAGACCACACAATAAAAGGACATATTAATTTAAAATTAATCAAATTACATGAAAAACATGCTGAAATTTTCAAAAAACCATTATCTTATGATAGATTTGAATACATTAAACTGAAGAGAACTTCATGTTTTATCAGTTTTACATTTCTGCGATTTCATATATTTTTTTATCAGTTTCATGTGTTTTTTTCGGTTTCATGTTTTATCGGTTTTAAATTTTATTTTTTTCATTTATTATTATTTTTATATTTTAAAGGTTTCATGTTTATCATTTTCATGATTATTGGTTTCATGTTTATCAGTTTCATGATTATCATTTTCACATTTTTATTGGTTTTATAATTTGATCAGTATTAGATTTTAATCAGCTTTAGAATTGTATCATTATTTTTATTTTTATTAGGTTTCCTATTCTTTTCGGTCTTACAATTTTTTAGTATTGTTATCATAATAAAAATATACTAAAACTAATATATCTATCTGGATGTAACACCCCAGGTTTAATAGTAAGTTTTATGTATTGTAAAGATTCCAAAATGCAATAAAATACATAAATTTTTGAACCCAGAGATATAAGTAGTAGGAACAATATTTTAAAAAAATACCATAATACATCTTTGACACACAAGAACTAACCCATTAAACCCATTACAATCAATAATAAAACAACTAGAATTAATCTGAGAAACACAATGATTCCAATCAAGTTGTTCACATTTTTAGATCCGATATAAACTAAAAGGTTATAGAAGGAACAATAGAAACAAAACTAAGAATAAGAGGAACATATAATACCATTTCTAAAAGCAGCGGTGTGAGCATCAAATAATTTGTGTGTGTGTTTGAATGCCCTTAGGAATTGATATTTATAATGTTTTTATCTGACCATTATAAAGAGTGTCCCTTAGAACATTAAATTAAAGTTGAAAAATGACATGATAACCATTGATATTCAAATAAAATAAATATATAAATATATAAATATATAAATATATAGAAACAATATTTATTGGAATATTATTATAAATTTTTTTTTATTTGTTTTTCAATAAAAAAGGTGAAAGTTTTAACATAAATAATTTGTTTCAATTATTATTTTTAATTTAATGAAATTCTTATAATCTTTTTATGTGATAAATAAAGGTATTAATGATATATTTTCTTACTATTATAATTGTATGAGATTGATTTATTTCAAAATTTAAGTAATTTATTGAAGTATATAAACAATTTTTCATGATAATATTATGGAAGGGGATTAATTTTTAGTTTAGTTTAAAATTTATAATTCATTTGAATTATAATTTTTATAGGGAATTGATTATTTAATTTATTTTAAAATATTTATTTTACAATGAAATATTTTTGTGTTTTAATCTAATATCATTTTTTATATATATCTAAACTATTAAAACCAGAATATGATTAATAAAATAAAATTGAGATAATAAAAAAATGGAAAATCAATCAATAAACACAGAACACATTTTTAACTGGCCCTTGTAATCTCATCTGTCTGATCCATCAAACAAACCTAATCAACTTCGTCAGGTGATTTTAGAGAATCCTATACTCATAGATCATCAAACATGTTTCTTTATCTATATCCATTTGATTTATCGAGTCCTTTAATCTCGATCATTAGATGTTTCACTTCATTCAATGAATCACCTATTCAGCAGAGGATGATGGCATGATCGGCCGAGAGGAGATATGAGGTTGAGGACAAGCTGTTTGGGAGGGTTTATCTTCATCTTTGTCTTCAGGAGCTATGGCTGATGCAAAACCATAATCTGGCTTCTTTGAGACTATTGGTAGAATCAAAGACCACGAGTTCATATTAATATTGAGATTATTTGACCTTCGAACACCATCTAGGTATAAATCGTTATTCTGTTTTTAATTTTGCGGTTTCAGGGTTCATATTTGGATCTAATATACTAGTAGGTTAGTTTTTATTTTATTTATCTTTTATCCAAATCTTATTGAGATTTGATGAGTGACCTAGATTATCAATTTCAACATTTCAACATACGATGTCGAAATCAGTATTAATTTTTTGTCTTTTTTTTCATCGATTTAAATTTATTTATATTCAATATTTTTATTTTAAATTTCTTCTAAGGGTGTTGTTTTGGCTTTGGATGAATTATAGTTGGTGAAAACTGATGCTTCCAGAAGAAGTATTAATTAGTCCAAATATAATATATTATCCAATTAAATTTAGTGGATGTCTGATTTGTTTTTCCTGTGTCAATGATGTATATTTTATATATTTTTTTTCTCAATATGAATATGTTAATTTTTCTTATCTATTGAAAGAAATATTTCAATATATTAGAAGAGTCCAATGCTTTAAAAAACAAATATCATATATTATTTTATAATTATATTTACACAATAATACTTGAGACTATAAATAGATTAAGCTGCATTGTCAGTTTCTCACAAAGTTGTGAGAATCCATCTAGTATTTTTTAACATCAACCATTATTTCAACTATCTCTCAGTTACAAATAATATAGTAGATTACTTATTTTTGGATACATTCTATAAAATTTGAATTCCATTTTATTTTTTATGGGAATATTATTTTTTTAAAATCTTTCCATGTAATTTCAATTTATATTTTAGTAAGTGATTTCCTCAATTAAATATTTCAAGATTATATTTAATTTTCTGGATTTTTTTAAATCTAGTTTGGTGTAAGGGAAACTCATTTTATTTATTTTATTTTCCAAGTCTATATAAACTATATAAAAGAAATTGAATGCTGTTATCTTTTTCAGAATTTAATTTTTATTCTATGAATGAATTCTAGTAAGGGAATGATACTTAGAGTTATTTCTTTCTTTAAATCTATAACTTCTTTAGAAATAAAGATATTTATTATTTTTTAATTTATCCATTTTCAATTTCATTTTCATGGGTAATCCATCTCTTGAAATATTATTACTATGTTATATATATATATATATTGTTAAGTGTTACTCAAATTTATCAAAATTTTGGGTTTTTAATTGGATTCTAATTGAGTTAATGTTCTCAAAAAATATAAATAAGGAATAAAATTACCTATTTGTTTAATTCAAAATCAAACATGTTTTTATATTTGAATTTATCATTACAATCTAATATTATATATATATTAGCATGATGTTCAAATATATAATTGTTTTAATTAAATTATTAACCAAGTATTAATTAACATATGAGTTTATAAATTAAGAATTTCATAATTTTATCATGTGCATGACATATAAAAAACAATATTATGGCCATACATCGACGATTTTGTTTTCATATACATATATTCATGAAAAATTAAACTTTAAAAAATGTATTTTTAAGGAAATAAGGAAGAAATTTTAAGTGTGTGTATGTTGATTTATCTTCCATGTGATTATGCAAAATCATGTATCATGAGATTTGATCGTACCAAGTCAAATATGTAATTTTTAACGAAGATTTAATCTTTATATATATTTATAAATAAAATTTAACATGTTTTTTCAAAGAATAACTATAAATATTTTTTCAAAGATAAAACTCCAGTGAATATTATATGTATATAAGGTAAGCTAAGACAAAAATGTTTTATAAAAATAGGTACTCGAACTTCTTAAATACAATATGGAATTGGAGAGAGAATCCATTCATCAAGTGGGTAGGTCCAAGATAGACTTCATTGTTTTGAGTGGCCAGAGTTGTTTTGTTTTAAGGTCTTTCTTAATATTTACAACCAAATAATTGGATTATTTTAAAATTGTCTTCAAAGTGTAATTATTTTTCAAAGCATTATAGTATTTTGAAAAAGTTGTTTTACAAATGTAATTATTTTTCAAAGCATTATGTACCTTATATGTGAAAATATGATATATTTATATTAATTAATAAGTGAATATTTTTTTTTGAAATTTCTAAATTAAGTGTGGGAATTTTTGTAAGTCATTAATATTTAATTACAATTTTATAATTAATATAATAATTTTAAAGAAAATATATTTTCATAAAATAGATACAAAAAATATTATTTTTCAATCTTATGATTATAAGATAATTTTATGATGAATACATTAATTTTTTGAAGTATCATAAAATTCGTTATAATATTAAAATTGTTATTTTTTGAATAAATGAGGACTTTAATTAAAAATTGAATTTATGAAATTTATAAAAATATTTTCACAAAATGGTGTCCATTATAAATTCTAAAGGTTAATAAATGGCTAGGGTTAATTTTTCATATTTTTCTAAAATACATGAATTTTTTGTGAATAGTAAAATATGGTAATTTATGGTATATGTACATAAAAAATAAATACACTCTTAATTGAGTAATTAATGATATAAGAACCATAATATATATCATAAAATAATTATTTTCAATATATTTTCTGATAATTCTCAAACTATTCATAGTCTTGATCCAAAATAACTAGCAAATGAATAAAATATTAAAAAAATAGTCCTCTACTCCAATAAAAAAACCACCCTCACCTCATCTTATCCTCACCCCTCAAAGCATTTGGATTTTTATATTTCTATCAATATCACTTCCCAAGCCTCTTCAAAAGGTTCAAGACTTTCTAGTCTCACCCAAAGGCCAAAATAGAGTGCCTTAAGTAGGCTCTCAAGGAGTAGAATTCAAGAGTTAAAAACCTCTTTATTTTTCTTTTAATTTCTTTCCAATATCTTTCTTTTATTATTATATCATAATATACCCATATCCAAGTGAAATTATAACTAAAATTTATTTTATATACTATAATTTTGTGGTGTTAATGGAATAACCCATCATCATTTCTCTTCCCCTCTCCTTTTGTACTAAAAATGGAAGCGTCGTCCGTGATGTGTTAATTTATCGCATTCAAGGACGATGAGTTTTCAATTTCCATTACTTCCTTCAATACAGGTCATAAAACCATTACTATAGTTTAAATTTTTTTTATTATACATATTATATGTTATGTAATGTTCTAGAACCATTATATATACTTGATATTAAGTAAAATGTTTTCAGTTGATGATTGTCGTAAAAATAACAAAAATAAACTAAATCATTTTCATTAATGATTTATCTAATTATTCATCTCCATATAAAATAAAATTATATATAGTGTCATTTAAAATTATTCAAACATATTAATACAATCTATTTCTACCTTTGGAGTTTTTCTTCCATTCCACAAGAAAATCCATAATAAACAACCATGTGAACCATGAAATAAACCACCCGAAACGATGGAAAAAACAAAATATTATTAATAAATTAGAGAAAAGTTGTTATAAAATTGTCATATTAGGACGTATAAATATTATTATGGTAATTTTATATAATAATTAAAATATTTAAAATATTGTAGAGGAGGTTGTAACACGTTTGAAGTAAGACGGACCCATGGGAAGGGCCTCCTTAACTAAAACGTTGTTTTAAATGTTTTAATGATTTATTATTATAAATATTTCTATTTCAAGATGTTGTATTTAAAATGTTATTGATTAATTTAGTTATATGTAATTTAATTTTATAAAATTTATATTTTCAAATTACTCAGAAATGTTCTCAAAATGGATATTTTTTTAGGTTTTATATATGGGTCTTTCATTTAAAATTCCTCTTAAATTTCTATTTTAAAAAATTCAAATGAAATGTTTTTTATCAAATTTTTTCATGTTTTATGATTATTTGTTAGTTCTTGGGAAATTTTTATAATTATGGGTGAGAACTATATCTCCCTCCAATGTACTAGGTTTTTTTATGTCGAATGTCGGCCACATGGTTACTCTAAGTGTAACATCGATGATTACACAATAAGGCATCCATGAGGGTTACATTGTCAAGTATCCAGGATGGTTGAGAACAATAAGGTAGCCATTAGGGTTATAATATTATGTAAATAATTTCTACAAGTTATCTATATGGTTTTATTTACATTTTATGTGTTTTATGGAATCTAATGTTCCCAAAAAGTAAGCATATGCTACTTTAAGGGTGAGAAGTATGTCTTATGTACCCGATTCTAGATGTGGTATAACATTATATTTCCTTATTCTTTTTTACATCCCTTATAGATATTTTTATTCTTATCCTTGGTTTTAAATTGTTTTTATCGGGTTTTAAGGATGGGTATGCTAAAAGAATTATCAATGTTGAATTTTGTGAATAATTCATGTTTTATTAATTTTTTTTATTATAGAAGAAATGGACACTATTTTAATGATATAAGCTTTGTATTATTATGGATTTTCATCTATGAGTTATGACTTGATTCTCTAAACCTATAAATCATAAAAGATCTTTGGGAATGTAATAATTGTTTTCTAGTTGAATTAACTTGATTATGTAATGTGTTAGGATGAGTATTTATAATTATGATTAAACTTTTAATAACATAGGAAGAAGATATTTCAAGTAGGAAGTCTCTCAATGTAGAATTTAGTGCTCAAATTAAATAAAGGATTAATACGATCCAGTAGTTTGATGAAAAATTAGACACAACGAAGATCCTGTTAGATATCTTGGCCAAGCCTAAACTCGGGAATGATTCAAATTTATTTTTTCAACACCATTTGGTAGGAGATTGTGAAATAAATAAGAAGTATACCATCTTAGAGGAGAGACATGAAATGATTCTCATGTCAGAAATACCAAAATCCATGGATAAAATTGATTTTAGCTATGAAGGAAACCCACCAAGGAAAGAGAATAATAAGGATATGAATATGACCATGATAATATAAAGTTGTGAAGGTTTTTGAAATATATTTAAAAATAAAATAACTAGAGGTAAAAACAACAAGACAAGGACTCAAAGAGGGTAAGGTAACATGTGTTACTTTTTTCAGATTCAAGGATACACTTTCTATTTTTTTGTTAATGTATAGGAATTTATCAATTGTTTAGAATATGGTAGAAAATATGATAGAATGAGTCACCGTGCACAAAAAAGGAGGTAGGTTCCTTATCCAAATAATTATTTTTAATCTAACTATGTATTGAATGAAAATTTAGAGGATATTCAGTTGGGATTAAAGAAAAATATCAACACACATAATTTGAAAGACCTATTTGTTTGAGAAACATATCTCAAATAATATATAAAGAAGAATAATTTTATGAATCTAAGGTAATGAAAAGATCTACAACTATACCTACGCCTCAAAAATCCTAGAGTGATAAGAAAATAGTTTGGAAGTTAGAGAAGAGATCAACTAGTGGTGAAACTATGAAGGCCCATGAGAAAGGGAAATATTAAATAATTCAATGCATTGAAACATGTGTTATGTATTCAAGAGATTGTAAAGGAATTAAGAAGTTTTAGAGAAAGAACAATTCTCTTATTATGATAGAAAAAGCTATTAGTATTGAATCCACCGAAGAAATAACAGAATATGAATTAGTTTTTACAAAGGATAATAAAACCAAATAATATGAGAGGTGCTTTGAATCCATAAAATCATGTTCATATGTAAATATAGAATCTAAAATAAAATATAATGAAAAAATGGTAGTCCATAATGACTCAACATCTTCCTCAACTTAAGAAATATTTAGGTACCCCTCTCACCATGTTCTTTTTTATTTTTAATTTTTTTTAAAGTGGTGATGAATTAATGGGGAGATATTATCCATGGGGTGATTTTCTAGAAAATCATATGAGATGGGAGATTTAAAATAAGATATCTTTATTCTGAAAAATTGAAGTGGTTTCAGGAAAAATTAAGAATAAAAAAGGGGAAACATTATATTCTTCATAATTGAAATTCATATATTTGTTATAACATGTGATTTAGTGTCTAGTATCATCTCATGGTTTTTAGGATATCCAAAATCTTTTTATATGGATGAGTTTTCCCCTAAATTAGTGCCACCATATTGATCCATAACAATTGGGTTCTAAAATTAATTACTCAAGGTGAATTGTGATGATCATTAAGAGCTATAAATTCTTATTAGAAGAATTTTTGAAGGCGGTGAGGAACTGAAAGGCATGAAGTTCAAGTGGTATCGTTTTTTCAAATTTAACCACTCTTTCAAAAACTGGTTTCAAATATTTAAAGGTAGTATCAATTTATTCATCATGTGGTATGATTCTCACACTCAAATTGGTTAATTCATATTTACTAATTATTTAACGTGATGTGTATTGGATATCATTGTATTTACTGAGAAGAAAAAAATACATGGATGCTATGACTTTTTTGTGGTATTCATGTGTGAAATTTACAACCATATTTGTTTCTATAAAAATGCATATTTCGAATATCAAGCTTAGGCTTATTAGAATTATAGTATTTATTAACATTTCATATTCAAAGTGTTAAATTCAATTATTTTATCCATCGATAGAATATAATAGAGTTGGTGGTTGGTTTATTGAGATTCTATAATGTTGGGAATTCCAACCAAAATTTATGTTCTTGTGGTTTTAAATGATAAAGGTGTTATGAAATAAGGGGGATATGAAAAGAGATTAATAATTCATCCCTATGCTCATAGGGGGAGTTAAAATCCATGAAGAATCCCTATTGGAATTTGAAGATAAAGGGGGAGTTAATAATTCTTGAATTTTCTTCCCATATATAAGGGGGTAAAATTATTTGAAAATGAAAGTAGAAGATGATTATGATGTTCCCACGAACAAAGGGTGAAAAAGTTGAATGGTGAATACCTACTTATAAAATGGAAGATTAAAAAGATCCTTTGTATTTAATTTCTAAAAAGAGGGATAATTCACTTTAAAGGGTGAGTTGTGTATTGTTAACTAAATCAAAATGGGGAAATCGTAAGTGTTACCATAGGATTATGTTGGATTTATTTATAATAGGACATTTAGTGTGTTGGAATCTCGATGAAGAAAGCTAGATTTGTTGAAAATATCATTGTTAAAGACATATGATTAAAAATGAACAAAGTAAAGAAGTTGTTCTTAGTATAATGGTTGATCCCAATTGTAATGAAAAAAGTGAGTTTTCGATATCATGTTTTTTAAAAAAAGAGTTGATTGTTTAGGTCTAAGAATATTTTTATTCTATAAAAGTGAAACATGGAAAATCTAAGAAGACCATTCGCATAGTATAGGAATTATTTATGTGATGATTTACCAATATTTTCAAGATTACACCCCGGTCAATGGGCATGGTGTGGATGGAGAAGAGCCCAGGAAGGCCCCACCCATGGTGTGAGGCATGTTGAGGAGGAAAATTGTAAAGACCCGTAAATTTCAAGGAATTTTTTTTCTTAATTTTCTTTTGAATTTTACAAGAACGCAGTTTCTGACAGCGCCTGATTCCGAGGCCCGGTGTGCCCGGAATCATTTTCCGAAGTTTGGCTCGGGTACATTCAGTGAACGGACGAGCGGGTTTTTTTAACTTTTGAACCGGTGCCCGGAATCGAATTCTGAGGGCACCGATGAAATCGCAGCGCCGGTATTCGCTTAGAAACGCCTCTTCCGGAGTTGCGTTTGCTCGGGTGTGGTTTTTAATTTTCGGGCTTAAAGTTAAGAAATAAAATAATTTTGCGACAACTTTATTTTATTTCACTTAAGCCGCTTGGAAGCCACTTGAAGCCACTTGAAGCCACTTAAAGGCGGCTTGAACTAAGTTGAACTGGATAGGATGCTATCCAGATATCTCCTACCCCCTTGGTAGGATATTTGTGAGGTGGGGCCCGCACGAGCCCCGCCGTTTCTTTCCGCTATGAAACGCACCCGTGAAAACCCGTCTTAATGAAAGTCAACTGACGCGTTTTCTAAATTCTTAACAGACCATTTAATTGGGCGGTTTATTTCGTGAATTAAATGGGCTGTTTCTTTCGTGAATTAAATGGCATGTTTCTTTCGTTGAATTAATTCAACGAATTAATTCAATCGTTTCTTAACCTGTTTTCGTGTGTTGGCATATTAATAAAATAAGACCAACCCAAAATCTTTTGAGAAGATTTGAGAGGATCCTTGTTTCTTCTTCTCCCTCGCGAAGAACGCGAAGAACGCAAAGAACGCGAAGAACGCCGAACCTGGAAATCGACGACGCGACGCCTTGATCCGCATCGCCGACAACGTTCTTCTGCGACGTCTCTTCCTCCGCGACGGATCTTCGATCGGCTTCTTGAGGTAAGAATCTCGGACCTTCCTTTTTATCTCCTTCGTGGTTCTTAACCAAAAACACGGATTTAATTAATTAAATTAAATCTGCTGTTTCATGGTGCGTTGAGTTCGCCGACTCAACACCGGATTCCGCAATGACGCGACGCCTCCCCGCGACGACGCGACGATCCCTCTCTTCTGCAACGAGCTTTTCCGTGAAGAACGCCCGCGCGCGACGATCGACGAGGTAGGGATTTATTATGGGAATTACCCCTTTTTAATTTATTCCCGTCAATGTTTCTTAAAGAAATTAAAGAACCAAATTGTGAACAATTTTAATCTTCTTAAAATTGTTATTTTTCCCATGTGGAATAAAATTCTCCCGGTTGTTTATCTCTAATGCGGAGGGTGCGGGCCAAACGAACACAGCCCGACGACCCTCCGCCGTTCTTCTTTTTGTGCGGAATTGACGGGCGACGACGGAACGTGCCGCAATGCATGTTGGGTGATCCCGCAGTGAAGAACGGAACCCGGGAGGAACATCGGCGTAGACGAGAAGGAAAACGGGCCACCGGAGCGACTCCGGCGGCCCGCGGAAGCCGGCGGCGCTGGCGGCGGCGCCCCGGCGTGCCGCCGGACAGGCCGCCGCGGCTGAGCCGCGGGGGCGGCCAACGGACCCGCGGTCCGCGGGTCCGGTTCTTCCGGTCGGGATGTGGCAATGTGCCGCGTCCGCTGACGACCCGCGCGGCCCGCACGCGGGCCGAGGCTCCCTCGACCGCGGGCTGCGCCTGCGGCTTCCACCCGCGCCCCTCGGCCGAGCCGAGCCGGTCGAGCCGAGCCGGCCGAGCCGGGCTGGCCGGGCCGGGCCGGGTCAACCGGGTCGGACCCGGGTCGGGTCGACCCGGTTCGGGCCGACCCGGTTCGGCCGACCCAGGGGGGGTCAGGCCGGGTCGGCCCGGGCCCAGACCCCCTTCTTCTGACATTTTCGTTCAAATGGCCGTATCTTGAGCTACGGGCCTCCGAACGACGCGCCGTCAGTGGCAACACGATCCTTGGATCGAGACGGTCGTTTCGGTATACTATACTCAAGGTGCACCTTCCTTTTCAGGAGCCTAAGTAGTTAAAACTCCGTAGTTAAGCGTGCTTGGCCTAGAGCAGTGATCAGGATGGGTGATCTCCTGGGAAGTTTCCCAGGGTGGGTGTGAGACGGAAATGCCAATAACTAACAGACAGTGCATCCGATTGACGCGCCGTCTGTTTCGTTGAATTCCTCTAAGTGAGACGGATCTTTTGGCATACTCCGCCCGAGGTTCGGACGCAGGTGGAGTACGGTCGGCTTGGTTTTGCCTTAAAAACCAACCGGGCCCCTGGGACGAAAAAGTCAATAACTCTCAGACCGGGTGTCCGATTGACGTGCCGTCTATTGCGTTGAGTTCCTCTTGATGAGACGGAACTTTTGGCATCCTCCGCCCAAATTTTGGATGCAGATGGATAGTGGCCGGGTTGGATCGCACTGAAATCCAACCGGGCCCCTGGAACGGAAAAGCTGATATCTTTCAGACCAGATGTCCGTTTGACGAACCGTCAGCGGCATTGGTGATCACGTTGAAAAACGGTCCCTATGAGTATACCCTGTGAGTGTTCGGGGAATAGTTGAGTTACGGCCGGATTGGTTCGCTCACGAAACCAACCGGGCCCCTGGGACGAAAAGGCTAATAACTCACAGACCGGGCGTCCGATTGACGCGCCGTCTGTTGCGTTGAGACCCCTACGACGAGGTGGTCCTTCGAGATACTTCCTTGCGGGACTTTGTGATACTTGGAGTATCGACCCGCAGCTCGTGGAGCGGACCCTCCCGGAGACGAGCGGGCGGAGCACGAAGACCGTGTAGCTGACTGAGACCCGACGACTGCTGATCGAACGACTCGGTGTACGACAGTTGTGCACTTGGTTGTAGCGGCACATGAGAGTGCTTGGTTGTAGCGGCAGACCCACGACAGAGGTGTGCTTGGTTGTAGCGGCACATGAGAGCGCTTGATTGTAGCGGCAGACCCACGACAGTGGTGCGCTTGGTTGTAGCGGCACATGGGAGCGCTTGGTTGTAGCGGCAGACCCACGACAGAGGTGCGCTTGGTTGTAGCGGCACATGGGAGTGCTTGGTTGTAGCGGTAGACCCACGACAGTGGTGCGCTTGGTTGTAGCGGCACATGGGAGCGCTTGGTTGTAGCGGCAGACCCACGACAGAGGTGTGCTTGGTTGTAGGGGCACATGGGAGCGCTTGGTTGTAGCGGCAGACCCACGACAGTGGTGCGCTTGGTTGTAGCGGCACATGGGAGCGCTTGGTTGTAGCGGCAGACCCACGACAGAGGTGTGCTTGGTTGTAGCGGCACATGGGAGCGCTTGGTTGTAGCTGCAGACCCACGACAGAGGTGCGCTTGGTTGTAGCGGCACATGCGAGCGCTTGGTTGTAGCGGCAGACCCATGACAGAGGTGCGCTTGGTTGTAGCGGCACATGGGAGCGCTTGGTTGTAGCGGCTGGCCCGCATTACTCGATAGGTGGAGTACTAGAGCAGTCTTAAGTTAGTGGGCAGTACCTCAGAGTTGTGACAGGACCACTGTACACTCCAGAGACGGAGCTCTTCAGCAGTTATGGTTTCGAAGATGAAAATCCTGGTTTGAGCTGAGACTTTTGACCTTGTGTTTGCCTCATGATTGAGATGGGTTACTTGATAAATTAGGTATATGTATGGGCATATATCTAAGTAGAGGTTATCTGTTGAGATCTTCCTTGTGGTTATCCTTGTTGGTTTTAGAGAGACCTTGAGGGTCTCGGGGTCCCTACTGAGTATCGTTATACTCACCCCTGCACGGGCTATGCCCGCACCTCGTTGTGTTGGTTGCAGACGACCGGCAGTGCTGATGGAGGCCGAGTGTTCGAGGACTGGACGGTACCCGGAGGTGGACTACACGATGAGTCAGTACCCGGAGGTGGACTACACGACGAGTCAGTACCTGGAGGTGGACCACTGAGCGAGACGTGCTCGGAGCGGACGGCGGGACCCGAGGAGCATTGGAGCTATCTGTACCCACCCTTCAGGCGGGACTTCCAGAGGACGGCTCGACGCTGCAGTTTTTCCTTTCAGTTGCTGTTTTTCCTTTCAGTTGTACTTTACAGTTGGGCTTGTATTTCCGGCCCCTTTTACTTTCAGCACAGCTTGTACAGTTTTTACTTAGTGTTTACTTTTCCACTTGCTTACTCTGTAGTGCTTGTTTACTTTTCAAAGGCAATGCCATCCCTTTTTGCTGGGATTTATGCCTTGGTGCTAGTCGCTAGCCCCTGGCCTATGGAAGGCGGGCTTGGGGTAGTCACGGCACGGGCCCCGAGGACGGGTCGTGACAAAAATACCTAAATTGGGAAACTGAACCAGGACCACACCATAATGTTCTATCTACTCTCATTTTAGTGAAAATATCCAAAATTGATAGAGAGAGGAGACCATGACCATGGTGGGTGATTTTTGTTGATAGGTGGATGTGAAGGACAACAAAACTAGTATAAAAATGATATATTCCATGGTGTTGAACATTTCAGGTGAAAAAATGCTGATACATTATCCCCATTCCATAGAGAGGAATTCACTCTCAAGCCATTACTCTACATGAATGATATGTAGTTCAAAGGTGGATGACATGTGTTGAACCACACCACAAAGGTCCAATGGTGGTTTTTGATGATCCCTATGCGACATGGGGAAGCCTAAAATTAGCATAGTGGCGGTGAAGGAGGTTGTTGTCAATAGGTAGAGTGGTAAGACAAAATGGCTAGCAATAAGTGACAAGGCCGATGATATTCATATTTTTAGAGGAGAAAAACCAAGTATGTTTCACCAACCCATGGTGTAGGAAATGTTTGGTATTGTATAAAAAATTCGGAGATATCATTTTGTAAATGATTGAGTTTGTTTTTTAATGATTCAAAAATCACAATACATGATTTTAGTCCATGTTTTAAGCATCATTTGAAGGGTTTTTTTGTTATTATGTAATAGAATTTAATGTTGTTTAATAAAAACTATTGAGAATTTTTTATAGTTTTCCATGAAGAATTAATTACTATGTTTGCGTTGGAATCTATGGAGGATATTTATGAATATTTTATAAGAAATTAAAATGGCCTAATGATATGAAAATAGGTGGATTTGTTTGGAACATGATCTCATATTTATTAAATTAGGACCATGATGACCAAGGTTGAGAATCATGGGAATCCCTGTGGACATATCTATATATCTATAAAATAGGGAGGGAATAGAATAGACAAGGAGTTAATTTCATATCTTATTCTCAAAATAATAAGTGTTGATTCCATGTAAGGGGTTGTAAGATTAAGGAATTCGAATCCATTGAATATATTTCCATGTGAATATTATTTTCTATGCCTACAACAAAGTGGATGATCTTCCAATTATATGCTAGAAATAAGTGCTCCCAATTATGTCTTCAGAGAGGTGAAAATATAGAACAACAAGACTTCAATTGAGAATCTACCTTGTTTAAAGATACCTTAATTGATTTTATGAAGTGTTCTATAAGTCCATAAACGTTGTTTAGATCCTACCATATAGTAATTAGAAACGATATAGGATATGGAAGTTATCCAACATTATTAGTGAGCCAATGTGAGGGTAGTGAGACTTGGGTGACAATGAGTTACCCCCTAAAACTGTAGGGTTATGATACAAGGTGAGGGGTGACCCAGAACAATCCCCATTATTGTTTAGTGAAAATAATGAATTTTGGTGCATGAAACATTTATGATGAATTCTCCTTGGATGTATCCCAATGTGGGTGAACCAAGTCAGTTCTCCACGTCCTATTTACTTACTTCATACACAAAAAAAGTGGGTCAAGAAACCTATATTATTGTCCTGAAATAAGGGTAGGTTAAGTGAATAAGTAATTGAATCGAGTTAATAAAAAGGAAAAAATACATGAACCTTAACATTAATAGGCCAAGATATTAATAGGGAAGTGAACCATTTTAGGTAATGTGTTTTATTTTTTTGATAGGAAAAACTCGATTCACCCCCACATTGGGTACTCATCACATTAAGCCCCTAGTAAGACTTAACACCATGAGTGGGTGGTTGTGTATTTTGGATACTATGGTTATTTAAAAATGGGAGGGCTTATGATATGTTGTGAGTTATTAAACCTTCCATTACTTGAATTTTAATGGATAGGTGGAAGAATTAGAGACCTCTTTACTTTACTTGAACCACAGTGGTTTGGTGATGAGTTTTCTGATAAGGGAATCTCGAGTGAAGGTTGAGAACAACCTTATGAGTTCTTTAGAGATAGAATAATGAGTGGATGATTTAGGATTGGATTGATGCATGGGAGGTTCTATTCAGAATATGGTAAAGGAATGGTGATTCATTAGTTCCATTTATGTGAGAAGAACCTTGGGGGACAGTGCCTTGGTATATGAAGTGCTTAGAGTGCCATGATTTTGAGACTGTCTTCATAGTACATGAGTGTTTGGGTGGTAGAAATAATAGTCTTAGATGAGTTTTAGTAGCATGGTGATAAATGGGTAGCTTCTCATTACTTGGAGTATCACTGGATATAATATAAGAATGTGGTTAAAAATGGAATAGGTTGCGACATTCCTGGTTTGAGGTCTCAATTATTTTGTTCTTCTTATTTTATTTTTAGAGTCTTTGGGATAAATTTTTGGATGTGTTTGGGGGGATAAAGATAAGGTATTTTGAAATAAATTTATAGGAATAGTTCATATTATGGGTGGTCATTAATTATCTAAATGGAATTTGGGGGGACACTACAAGTTTCATTCGTGGCCTGAATGGTTTTCTAGGAAGAATTAAATTATGAAATGGGATCCATTCATGACATGAACTGTTTTTATGATTTTAGGATGAGGCCATTGGTTTTTCATTTTACATGGAAACTAAAAGATTCCTAACATGAATCCCTAATTCACAATATTAATCCCTAATTCATTCTTTGAATCCCTAATTTACATCTTGAATAGGGTTATGACTATAATGTTTTATCTTAATTCCATTCCCTATGATACTCATAATCCCATATCCCTTTTCTCTCAAACTCATTCCCTTATGTAGATGATTTTGGATGATATCTTCAATCTAGAGGTTGATTCCATCTGATATTTGAGCATTGGTCTATGTGAATCAAATGATTTATAAATTATTTGTTTGGGAATCATTTTTTAACCATTATAGGTAGGTGTTTTTACATCTTTCTAATTTTTTTGAATATGAAGTATCTTAGATTTATTTTAAAGATTTTTCTTGTGATTTTAAATAGTTTTACCCTTCCGACAATGTACTTATAATTCTCTTACTAGTTAAATTTTGAAACTGGGTTGTGGGTGTTTCACAAAATATATTTTATAATTTTTTAAAAAGTATTTTCTTAAAGAAAGTATGGTTTTGAAACATATTATTTTCATAAGTGGGTTATGTTTTTTGACTAGGAATTCACCAGGTTGGTGTGTGTACATGATTCACATTTTTAAAGGAATTTTTGAGATAGAATTGGTTCTCATTTCCAACTGGAATGGAATATGGAGAATTTTCACCAAGTGATGACTTGGTGGATGACATATCACTACCCACAAGGATAGGTATATCACTATCCACGCATGAGAGTGTGTAGGTGTATGAAAATATAGATGGTATACGAAATTGAAATAAATATTTTTTTAGGGATACATGAAAAGTAAAACTCATCATTGGTGATATTGATTTTGAAAAAATCCATTTATTTTCTTTTATGAATATTATGAGAACTGCAATATCTTCTTTTGATATTCCTCCTGTCTATTTTAAAAACTATGAGAAAACATGATTCTTCGATTAGTGGCATGTGGAAAAAATATATTGGAGTTTCCAACTATGTTTTCATACTCACCCTTACGTATTCACCTTAGTGCATATGTAAATAGTGTTTTCCATGGTACATGAAAGGTATAGGTTTCATACTTTACTAGTTGATAACCTTGCTAGATTCCATCATAGTTGGTAAAGGTATATCTTAGAGTGGTTCATACCTTGATTTTGAGTGGTGTCAACTTAGTGATAAAGTCTTTTAATTTTTAGGGATTTAGTTTTCTTTTTCTAAGTTGTTATTCTATTAATCTAATATCAATATTTGATTCATTTTTTATTATTGGTTTTTTCACATTTCTTATTATTGGGTTTTTCCACATGAAACATGTATAGGAATTTATTTGGTTTATTTATTTTAATTTATCTTTTCATAATTTTGTGTGTATATATAGCGTAAATATTTCCCCCTTTTAACTTTGTTTTTAAATCCTTATCATTTATTTGTAGCCATTGGTTTATGGGGAATGTCAGTTAAGGTTAGTATCACCTTTAAACTAGTCCAATCCAATGGGTTGGGTGGGAATGTTACATGTGTGGGGTGAATTATTTTAAAGATAAATTCTATGGGAACTCTAGTTTGGTGAAATGGTCATTCCAAGTGGCATGGTTAGTGTTAAGGCAAGTAAGAAAAATTATGACAATAAGAGATTCATGCGAGTGTGAGACAAGTTACTGTTTTTGGTCCATACTGTAGTGTAAACTCATCAGTTTTTAGTTAATATTAAAATAACACACAAAATATATGTATGGGGATAAATATAATTTAGATTGGCAATGTATGGGTGAGTTTTGAGGATCGATGGGGTTTTTTGAACCATAAATTGTCCATATAAGCTGAGATTCATATGATTATGGATCAAGAGGTGTAACACATGGCTACTGAGGATGGAACATTTTGTGGTAGTGATCAAGGAGTGATATAAATTAATCCATATAGTGAGGAGTTTTCCATTGTTGGTTTGAGGGTGTGACCCTCGTTATGATTGATAATTTTATGGGTGATAAATGTTGATGTTCCCATGATCCAAGAATGTGTAATAGGTTGAAAAGTTATGATAAAATTGGTTTTACAATGAGTTTGGTCACATTTGATTATTATTTTTAATTCTGGGAGGGATGTGAGAAGATGAGATCAAGGTTTTAGTTTGGTCGAGTGATGAAAATGATGTTCCTATAGTGGAGAGAATGATGTCAGTCATAGGAAACATGACCCTCATGTTGAAGGGAAATGGATGAATGAAGATTGTGGTTCGACGGTCGATATTTCTTTTTGATGATAGTACAAAGAAACCATAATATATATATTTTCTTAGTGAACGTCAGGTATAGATCTGTATGTGATTTTAGGTGTAGTTTTACTATTGGAATAAGGATTGGGATATATTGAATTTATTTAGACGTGTTGGATTAGAGGTGTGTTGGAGATCATGGTATGACAGACCATGGTGACTATTTTTGGATAGTTGATGATTTAACTATTTTGTTTCACAGGAAGTTCAGTATAGAATTTACTGGGAATGTTTGAATGATAATGGGGTGCCTCTAAGATTAAGGGATTGTAGAATGAGTTCAATAGTAATGTGTTGACAGAGGAAGTTGACCTCCCTTGAGACAAGTTGTTTAGAGGAGGTTTGATTGGTTACATGATGTTAATTTAGTTTCCGAAAGATAGAAATCACATCAGGCACATCATTTTAGATAATCTAGGTATATTTTAGGATTTATCGATGGATTTTTGAAGAAAATATAGTGTACTCATGTGATTATTGGATATAGGAGGACCAAATATTTATTTTTTATTTTGAGAGAAAATTGGGGAACTGACATTGGATTAATGATATCATGAATGTTCAGGTTAAGTATGCTAATAACCGTACCGAACAGGTTAGTGGACCACTCAGAGCATGATTCGTGAGGAAATTCTGAGGGTGAATATACTGTAGAATCATAATTGGTTATTATTAAATAAATTCTATTGGGGGGAGAACCATAATTTTTATGATCAATTAGAATATTTCATGTGGGTTTCATGAGATAAATGGTTTTTGTGGAGCACCATATCAATGTTTTGAAAAAATAATTTGAGTGATGACAATTTTTTTATGGGTTGAATGCCTTTCATAGGATTTTTTTCTTTAGAAGTGAATTTCATGTTTATGGATAGAACATGACCATTAGAATGGTAATTCATGACAAAGGTAGAATGATATATATATTTTGTCTTCCATTGTAACTTCTTGAGGATTAAAAATGTTATGGTGGTGAGTTTGTGATGCCTTTGGGTATATATGGGTCATGAAATCTATGGTTATTTAGGGGTTTAAATTCTATAGGCAAGACATATTTGAACTGGGATTTCAGAAGAAATTTAAAATATTTTCCTCTCAAAATCAGTTTTCTAACATAGATTGGAGGCCAAATGATGGCTAAGAGGTTAGAGAGAGAATTTTTGGGATGACGAGCCAGTTAGGTTGAAATATGCAGCCAATGACTAGATAATACTAGCCACTAGCTGGATAGTGGGTCCATAAGTGACTTGGTTTCCACTGCAGGTGCCATCGGGTAGCCGGTGGCCATGTATAATCCATCCATTAGGATTAAAAGGGGAAAAAATCACTACTTCACCCCTATCATTTTGAGGGGGCCTAACACTTTTCCCCTCTCATTTTCTCTCACATGGTCAAGGGTATCCCCTTCCTATTATCTTTAAGTCCCTTTAAGGGAGGTGTTATAAGGGGTTTTTACACCAATTAAAGGTAAATATTTATTTACATCGATATATTTTTATCACATCCTCATCTTGTTCTTCTTTTCTTTATTTATGGCTTATGGTTCAGTTGAGATTCCACTAGGGCATGGTGGAATCGATCAAATAAGATGGGGGTGTTCTCTTAGACCTCATATAGGAGGACCCTAGATAACTTCTTTCCATAGTTTCATGCCACTTTTATGGAGGTAAATATCTATATTAAATTTTATTTACTTTTTAAATAAAATTAAATTAATTTGATAATGAAATTTACAACACACATAATTATTTTTTTAGATTGATTTGGGGGCGTGGCACAAGTGGTTTGAATTAATTTGGTATGGGTTCTAGTGTGATGAGTATCAAATGAGTTTTCAATGAATATGTAAATATAAATTAAATGATTAATTAATTTTAATTTCATAATAAATTATAAATGTTTATAATTAATTAAATTAAATTATCTGTGAAGCGATATAGTGCCTCATGGATGGATAAATCTTGGACAAGTCATGGGTAGCTTAGGAAAGGTTTTTGAGATAAAAATTAGGTGCAAATGGATTTGGTAAACATTAAGTGGTCCCTAATGACGTTGCTACAACATTATTTCATTTTTTATAATGCCTAGGATTTGTAGTCACACCACTGATGGTTCTATAATATTTTATTACTAAGAATTTATTTAATTTAATTTTTTTTGAAATTAAATTTAATGATAAATTAATTTATTTTTTTAGCTTTTGTAAAATGCCTAATATCAATTATTAAGAACCAATGACACTAAGGACCATGGCCACTATCTTGATACATTGATCACTGATGGATGAGGCTTAAATTAAGAGTAGACCCATAATCCTGGACACCTCCAAGAAATGGTGTGATGTGAACTAAGATGGATGGCCTGGTAAACTAAGTGGGGACCCTTGATATGCGTTTTACCTAGGTGGAAATTATATAAGTATATTAGAGAAGGTTTGGGTGAGAAGAATAGCATAGAGTGACTCAAGACTTAGGGATGGTCCTTGATCCATCTCTTGAGACTGAAACTAGTTGTGCTTTCCCATGGCTCCTATGAGGTCATGCCATGACTATGAACTTATAATGGGGGCATGAAATCCCCTAAGATATAGGTTTTGAATCGAGTGACCAGGAATGGTTTTAAGGATAATTGTGGGGTGCCTCCATCCATGTGTTGATAGAAGTGACCATAATATGTAACACTATGAAAAATTGGCCATGAGTGGGTGTAGGGGGATATGGTTAGTTATGGTGGGCATGAGTGTTTATCCAACCATGTCCTCACCTTATTTTGGTTTGAATTGGATTGTCGACTTGGGGAAAATGTGACAGAATATTTGGATTCCATGGATTTAGTGGTAGATACATGGTTTAATTTCCATTAATGTTAATCTAGATAAATGGATGGTATTCCATGCATTTGGAGATGGACGTACTGTTGGAGCTACCATGGATTTAGAGATCGGTGTTAGGGATACCATAGATTTGGATCGTGGATGTTGGAATTCCATCGAATGAGACATCATAGTTTTGAGAATTTAGTTGGAGCCGAAGTAGACAAGGATATTAGTTATTGGGAATCCATGGTTTTGGAGCCCAAATGTTGGTATTCCATGGGATTGGACCTTGAAGTCATGAGGATACAGTTAGATATACAACGGAGTTAGATCTCAGTGTTGAGGATACCATGTTTTTGGAGCTCAAGTGTTTGATTTTCTTAGGGTGTGAACCTGGAGTCGTGATGATGTGGTTGGAGTTTAAAATGTCTTGGAGCAATGTGTTGGGGATACCATGTGTTTTGAGCCCAGATGTTGGGCTCTCTTTGGAACAGGGATGCCGAAGTCATGAGGATAGGGTTGGGGATATCCAATATTTTGAGCATTCATGTAATTAGTTTGGTACGGTCATCATGATGTGCTTAGAGGAAAACCAACACTGGAAAAGAGGGTATAGTTGATCATGGACACAGACCTAAAGATTGACAATGGTTATTTATTTATTTATATTCTATACTATATTTATTGTTTCCTTCTTGGAATGTACCATGCACTCACCATTTAATTAATAGAATGTATGAGACCAAATTGGTGTTTCCCAACTCTGTTTTTTACAAACACCCTTATGAGGATCCATGAATGTTGGGTACTCGAGAAGACTCTGTAACAACTCTAGTTTTCTAAATTTTACCCTTTAAACATTTATATATATATTTTTTGGATTTTCATTAAATTGTTTTGTGATGTTATGGATTTTATAGGGCATAAAAATTAATATATTAAAAATATTATATATATTTAATATTTAATGTACATATTTTTTAAATTAATAGTTTTTCTATTGATTGAATCCTTGGATAGAAAATCAGTCTCCACCATAGAATTATTAATGTGGGATTTAACCTAGGTGTGGAAAATGTTTGGTAGATGTTAGTGTAATTCCACAACCCTAGTTACCCAGAGTCGGTGAATTATTACATAACATTGGCATGATCACAAGAATGATCAAATCTCGAAAGACCGATTGATTTATTAGCCTTGGAAACACTAGATATATTCATAAAGTTTTACATTACATCATAAAGTGAAAAACTACTATAATAACATAATGTCCCCATAGTCCACACTATTATCCCCTCATAATATCCCTGCAGGTCATTCATAACTTACTTTTCACATCCTGGGAAAAATAAAACATAGAAAAGGGGTGAGCTCAAATTCCCAGTAAGGATAACAATATAGCAGAAACTTTCAGAAATAAGTATAAACATTTAAGGCAACGTATAACCAAAACAAAAGCCTTTTAAACTTGAACTTCAACATAGTATGGAAAAAGTAAAATTAAATAATTCCTTTTACTTATTCACATGGATATTCTACTAATCGAATAATCACATGAAATATCAATAACCACTTTCATAATGATGGAATGCATAATGCCAAACTATCATAACCACATAGCCAAGGCCTTGTGACAAGACTACAAATAAGATTTTGTCAAGGCCTTGTGCAAAGACACTATTTTGTCTCATGAGACCTACCGATGCATCGAGGAGCTATAACGGGCTCCACCTGTCACATATTAAGTCCAATGCATTCCCATATGAAAAGGTTTAAACATAACATAAACATTCGTATTAAAAATAGCATATGAATTGTAAATACTTCATCCATAAACCTTGAATGGTATAAAAATAACACATCCACAGTCAAACATATCACAAAACCTTCAATGCAATATAGAAGTTTTGTATCATAATAAATCAACATCAAATAAGCGTAAAATCCATCAAAGGATGTTGACAAAGATGAAATCAAAACTCTTTTTAGAGAAATATATCTTTCTATTTTGAAATAATTTAAAAGTAATATATTTATAAATTAATACATTTCATTTGAAAATCTTATTATAATCTTGTAAGGGAATCTTCGACGAAAAAAAGCCGCACCCACCTTATAAGTTAAAAAAAACATTCTTACCTTAATTCTGTCGAAAAGGTTAAAATGGACCTTGTTTGGAAAACGACAGAAAGATTCCTTTATAAAATTATTATAAAAAGTCAAAAAAGGGTATAAATGACTTTAACCCATATTCTTGTAAATAGTAAATTTTTTTTGAAATACATTTTTAAGAAACATGGATGTATATGATAATGAAATCCTAGTAGATTATTACGTATAAACAACCTCAGATAATGAAGAGATTGCGAAATAAACCCTTACTTTGTACTTTTACTTGGTTGGGGTAGGTTAAACTCCTATATAATAGTTAAATAATTGTTATTAAATTATAAAAGAATCATATACATTCATATGATATCATATATGATCTTTTAACATTGCTTTGTTAATAATATCTTAGTATTATCGTCGTTTCGGGTGTTAACTTACTCGTTTTATTTTATATGTTTTGTTACATAATCCATGTTTGTCATGGATAGTTTGTATATTATTCATATACATAATGATATCAAGTCCTTAAACATTATTTTTAAATCATAAAATGATAATTATACTTGAATGGATACGATGGAGAATGAATCTCATCGCGTTCGTGGAGACGGTAGTCCGTACGTACGCACGAGCGACAATATCATTCTTTTGATATAAAAATAATATATAAATGGATGGTATATCATATATAAAAAATAATTAACATGTTATATTTATTATTTACATGAGTTACACATCATTATTATACCCATCCAAATAATAATATATTGAATAACAATTACACCACGACGTGGAGACGGTAAGCCGTACGTATGCACGTATGGTGACATGTTATTCAATGGGTGGATAGAATACTGAATATGGTTGTACCATATTTATAATAACATAATAGTATATATATGATACTGGATTTGTTATTTTATAATGGTAAAAACAAAGGAAGAAGAAGTGGAAGAAGAAAGGAACTTGGAAATGGGTGGTGAAATCATTACCTCTTTTTCGGGTTCTTCCTTTTTATTTGATCAAAAGGGATCCTTAGGTTGGCTTTTTGATCAAACTAAGTCCTCTAGGTTGTAGTGAGGAAAGTTGGGAGAGTATTTGGGTAGAGTTTGGACGAACAAAAAGGCTTTGAAGGTGTGAAGAAATGAGAAGGAGGAGTGCCCTTTTATAAGAGGGCTGAGGGGCACCTTTGGAAAAGCTAGAAATATTAATTTATAATAAATTCATATTCGGGTTTAATGGCTCAAAAGTGTATTATTTAAATGTTAATGTGGGTATGGGTCGAAAACCACTCAAACAATAGAATTGAGACAGGTTTGGGTACTTATATTAACCTTATCATTAAGTATTAACTCTAAGTTAATTAGTTTCACTTTTATAATGTCTCTTTGTATTTTTATATTATATGGTTAATAAACTTACCATATACATCCAAGAGACCCCCAAGTAATCCATTAATGATAAAACTATCATGATATAAGTCTCTTTGCCGAACCTTAGATTTTTAGGAATTTAATATCAATTAATAATATAATATTTGTTTTAAAAACTATTTTATGTCAATTTGACACTATTCAATAGTTGATTTTTGTGAAACTCATAACAGAAGGATTAGTTCAAAAAAAGATAATTAGATCAATAATAATATGTCATATTATCCTAGAAAATTATTTTAATTCATTAAAAGTCTCATATTATATTTATTTGGGTATTTATAATATCAATTATTTTAAATTTTCACTATTATGTTAATTAATGCATCATCATTGTGTCAAACATAAGTTAAATTATGTAATCTCTAAAAATTATTAATAAACTATAATTATGTAGAAAATCTTTTTATAGTTCTAATAAATATTTATAGTCGAAAATCCAACATATATAACCTTATGTAAAAATTGTTTTGCTAATAGATATATGCTTGTGTCATTTTTGTATTAATTTTAACTTAATTAAAATAAAGTGTCCCTATCACCTACAAGTGGCTCCATGGGGTCTCAAAATCGACCCAAAGATGCCTATGGTCTAACATGTATCAACCAATAAGGTTAGGACACGTTTTAGTGTAATTTAAGTATTATTATAATATTATTATTTAACCCTTATTCAACGGATTTACCCTTAACCATGGTAAATAAAATATTTACCGAAGTAATTATTCAAAATGTCTAAATATTAAAGTTACCTATTTACACAATTTGAACATCCTGATTCCAAATATGGAATCCATTTTTCAAAATTCAAAACACAGAAGTGGCAGAAATTAATTTAAAGTTAATTCCCGTTGTTAAAACAAAAAACATGTTTTTAAGAGATAATAACTATCAAAAGATTGACACTTGTTTATGTCCTGTTTAATTGTAAAATTATGTCCAATGACCAACATTATATTAAATCATAAAAATATATTATAAATATACTTTAAAACCACTCAAATTCATAATTTATCACTATTAATTATTTTGATTAAAAAATTTGTTTTTAATTAAAATTTAGTAATGTTCACTATTCATCAAAATATTAATGTTATCTGAAAAGTACCAAAATTTCACCTTAGGCTAAATTTGATATTCCGAATCCAAAAATGAATTCAATTTTTAAATATAAAATATATATAATTTCAAAAAGTATGTATTACTATTCATAACGGCTAGTTTGATTGGTTATGGTGTGTTAGAACTCGGTGTTGCGTACAACACACGCTATCACATTATTCAAAGAGAAGCGTACCGTGGAAGCTTGGGGTGTTACAGTTAGAAATTTCATTGAAGTGGTGTAATTGTTGGGTGAAAATAAATTAAATTCCTAACCTATCCCCCTCCCCTATAAATGAATCGTTATGGAAAAAAACAAAGGATAACTATTGAACCATGGGATATTATAGAGGAGAAGGTGGAACCACCATTGAAATTGAAAAAAAAAAAGAATTGATGATTAAAAATCATGGAGATTCCTAGAAGAATGACAAATATAATATAATCTTCAATGATAAATCTAGAAAAAATATTCATCAACAATGATTAATCTATTATCAATGAGTATCTTGTTAATATATAGATTCTTTCCATATTATTTTATTTCTAGAATATATTTGATATATATTTTTTATTTATATATGTTCTTTCCCAAAACTGTAGATCCCTTGAGTCATTATTCATTGCACAGTTTTTTTGTTTCATGCTTTTAATATCCATAATAATTATCACTGTATGGGAACAAAATGGATAATAATAATATAACTTTGTTATTATTCCTCTCCTATAACCGTTCTTCATGTTCTTAATCATTGGATCATGAGGTCAGTGTTTTGAATTTGTTGGAACGATTCTAGTGAGATAAACCATCTAGATTTGTGATGGTTATGTGGAAAAACATGGAATAAATGGATAATGGATGGATCAATGAAATATTATAGATCATGGAAAATGGTTCCAAGGAACCTGACACTATTTTGGAGACAAGAGGTTTGACAGACCTCACTTAAGTGATCAGAAACCCAATTACGATCCATCAGTGGTTAGAAATCAATAACCAGAGATGTTTTCATTTCATTTTAGTGGTTTGGGAAAGGATTTGGTGATATGTTTAGGGGATTTAGAATATTTTGTGATCACATTATGACTTATATTACATAAATTATTATCTATGTAATACTTGACTATAAGTCATGTGTTTTGGATGAACACACACCATGTAGTCAATTTTTATGTGGTTTCTAGGGTTTCAATTCCAAGATAAATACTACACACTAGGTGACCAGGACCACACATTATGTGATTCAGATATGGTGGGCAATACATGTTCTAGGATCACACAAACAATACCCTAGGTGATCATACACACCATGTCCCCATAGAGAAACGCCATGTGGAAGAACCTGGCCATCCGAGCAGAGTTTAGGGAAGAACATACCCAGTACCTCTGGTGGTTCCACACACATTTTACCCAATTTACACACCATGTACTTCCACTAGAATCTACTTCATTGCATATCTCTTTCTTTAAGACTCATATTTTGGATTACTGGCAGCCCATTCTGAATAGAATTTTCTAAAGGACATGATGGGGGCCTTTTCTTTGATTTTAGAGATTCGACCTGAGGTGGTATGAGTGAGACATTTTATTTAGAAATTCTAAACCAATATAAGTGATCATTTTTGATAAATAGAGTTATGTTAGGGTCAACACCCTTTAATCACCAGGGCATCGGTATCCCATACTCTGTATACAGGTAGAGTTATTACTCCTAGAGACTATAGAGATCATGGGTACTCTATCTTTGGAGTAGAACTCTCATATTATCAAGATCCAATGGGGAGGGGGTCCTAAATTAGAGTTAGTGGTCCCTTGGAAATGGTGAAAAGTGGAAATGAGTGATCCCACCAATATTATTCCTATAAGATTGTTTATACTGATTGACATTAGAGGTGGATCCTTTGGAGATGTAGGTAGAAAAATCATCCTTAGATGGATGTATAGATTTAGACTGCTCTCATTCTAATTGGTATTTTCCTTATGATCATATCTATCGTTTGTTTTTTCCCTATTTTACTTATTTGTTAAGCCGACTATTTTATTAAATTAGTTCTATCTTGGTTTTTGGTGAATCCTATTGAGTATGTTTATACTAACCCTAGTATGGGATTTGAACACACATGTCATGTCTTATAAAGATGATAGAGAGATTAATGGTTACCTTGATGGAACTGGTGTTGGTGGAGCATAATAGTATATGGTGGTAGTGACCATATTTGGTGGTCAGAGTCAGGGATTGGGAGTCCTGATCTCCTATTAATTTCCATTTTTAGTTATTACTGTGTTGGGACCTATTTCACCTATTGGTTGGGTGAATAATTTTCCATTTTACATTCTTTGATATTTATATATCGCACATTTATTTATTTCATAGAGGTTATTAAATTATTATTTACACCCTATAGGTTTTAGTTTATTATATCTCTACAAAGTTTCATGGAGGTTCTTGTGTGTATGTGTATAGATACATTAAGATAAGGCCTCCCATTTCTGGGATACACCTACACAGTTATTGTTTCCAACCCTTGGCCTATTGGAGGTGGGATTGGGGTGTCACTCTCTACTTACTGCCTGCCCAGGTGGGGCCATAATGGGTTGGACATGATAGAGTTGTATCAAAGGAAGTTTTTCCTAGGGATGGTGCTTGGAAATTACTCATGTTGAGAGGATTATATTTGTAACTTAGAGAAATGAAGTTGAAGTGTATTGAGTTCAAATCTCAAGTAAGGGAACCCAATGATGGCATGAAAACTGGTATATCGATACACCATGAATTTGATTACTTGTTAGTCATTAATGAATTCTAAGGCACTATTTTTTAGGAATCCAATGGAGCATACATCATATAATATTGGGTATTTTGACTTCCAAATCCATTTTCATCCAGTTCCTTAGATATTATCATCTAACCATGGTATATATTATTAATTTTCAAGATACATCTGTGATAACAACCATCTAGGATTATGAGATAGGGTCATGAAGATGGCAAGTTGAGTGATGATGCCTTAGTATAGGAAACTATTCCGGATGTGTTCCCTACACGGGATAATATATATGTGATTCCACCTAATGGGAACCACATGGACCGACTAGTAGTGGTTTCTATGAAAGACCATCTACATGTTTGGTATGTGATTTCCCTAGAAATCTAGGATAAGGATTCCTATAGTTTTAATTCATTATATGAGTTTTAGTGGTATAGACTGATCAAGTTTTGTGGTGATCCATAACCTCATTTAATAGTGGAATGTCTATAGTTAGTGTTATGAGTTTCCCGGCTTTTTTGGACACCTATAAATTAAACAGTTTCCCACGAAACCATCATTCATTACAGAATATCATAATTAAAGTGGGTATTGATCACTCAAACTCATAATAAAGTGAAAATATCATGGATATACTTTAAAAACATATTTTTTGATTATTACTACGCTTTAATATTTCACTCTATCTAGATCAAGGATATTTTTAAGCTACAACTGGGTAATATGTCAACTATTAAGAAGACATCATGGTTTAATAACCTCACATTATAGTCTCTTGATATTTTATGAGATGTGTACTTTAAATCATGGTAGTAATAATAGGGTCTCTATAAAGAAATCCAATCTATCATGGTATCTTTATGAATTCCCACATATGATGGAGTGCTGGAGTGAGACATAGTGAAATATAGATTTCTAGAAGAGGGGTATTAGTAAAAATGACTAGAAAGTAGAAGTCATGGGACTAATTCATCTACAACAACTATCTAATATTAAATATCAGGGACCTAGTTCAGGAGAAATACCCATTCTCAGACTCAGACATGGGGATCTTTAGAGAAAGGAGAATATAGGGGGTCCATTCAGCCTAGAGAAGGGTGATGTTATGCTTGTGATGGGTGATGTTAAATCAATCATTATAAAGTAACCTGATTCATTTCAGAAGGCGAGAATATAGTGAAATATATCCATGGATGAGGAAACATCATGATCATGGATCTCCCAAGCTTGGTTAGGGATACCCATAAGTTGGTGGTGCATATAGAGGGGTAGGAAGAACCCTAGAAGGAGGAGTTCTAGGTGGAGGATGATGATATGGACAACTCTAACCACCACCACCACCAAGTGTCCAATTATATGATTAGTGATATGTTGGTAGCATATGTGTTCAGTTATAGGATATCATGTGATATGACCAAGACTCACAGGAGATGATTTTAGGTATGATTCATGTCTTATCTACTATATCTCCAGTACTTATATACAGAAGTGAGATTCATTCCATTATCTCCACATCTCTTTTGAAAGTCGTAAATATCTATATTGATTCTTTTTCCCATAATTTGTGGCTAGGGGGTCCCACATGGAGTTATTATTTAATTTCGCACATCTTCAGATAGTTTGAGTTGGCACTTATTAAAGAGAGATTCTTGTGGGACCTCTTGGTTTATGCGATGAAACCTTATGAAATATTCTTGGGTATGGAATGGTTTTCCACAATGCATACCTAAATATAATTCCACCACAAGATATTTATATGTCTACATGCTTATGGAATATGTTTGCCCTTCAATGGTGAGAGGGACCAATTGGTAGAATGAATGGGGCTTGTGAGTAGGAAATTACAACCATCAACCATCAATAGGTAAATTTATCCCTTGATGTAGTGGGATCTTCAGCTATATATATTGTAGAAGTAGTGGAATATTATATGGAAATATTTCCTAGTTATGTTTGAATAATACGTATGATAAGGAGATCGAATTCTATAAGGACTTATACCAAAGGAACATAATGATATATTCTTCAACATATCAGATGGCTGCTGTTATGTTTCAGAAGCTGAGGTTCCAGTTGTAAGACCTTCATGAGAAGGGATTTATCAGACACACTATGTCTCCTTAAGTGTCTTGATATAAAATTAATATGAGAGTTTGAGGCTATTCATTGATAACCAGATGATGATCAAGAATAATTACCCCATTCCTTGGATCAACAACCACTTTCACCAGTTTAAAGGTGCAAGACAATTCTCAAAGATTTACCTTTGGTCTAGCAACCATTAGTTGAGGTTTCATGAGGGATATATCATAAAAAAGTAATTTAGATGTTTATAAAATAATTATGATATCTTGGAGACACACTATGGAGTGAAAAATACCCCTATTGTGTTTATAGAACTTATAAACTAGATCTTTTATCCTATCTTAGACCTAGTCATGGTTTTCATTATTGGAGATATTTTCATTTACTCTATATTTGAGATGGAGTTTTCAGATCATTTGAGTATGGTCCTAGAATTACATCGAGAACACTAATTATATGGTAATCTATTAAAGTGTTCATTTTGGATTAGTGAGGTTTACTTTATATGAAATATTATCTATTATTATAGTGTAGTAGTGGACTTGACATCGGTTTATGCTGTACTCACTTTGGATCCACCCAATATCATGTTATAGGTATGAAGATACCTAAATTTTAAGGGTACTTTTTGAGGATTTTGGTGAAGTTTTCTAGGATTAAGTCCCCTTTTAGTACACTTATGTGGAAAATCTATCAATTGTTTTGACTAATTACTTTCAGATATCCTACAAGGACTTAAAAAAGAGGTCAAATAGTGATCTTGTGTTGATGCTACTAGAAGAGGGTGTCATGTATGTGGTGTTTCATGTTGTATACAAATGTGGGCTCAGATTCATATTAATGTTGATATATAAAATGAATTATTATGGGTTGAGGTATTTGAAGACCCTTGAGTATAAATAGGTGCCCCATGACATTGAATTGGTTGTGGTAGTCTACATCTTGAAGATATAGAGGCATTATATTTTAGGTGAGTGTTTTGTTGTTTATTTAGACTACCAGAATATTAAGAACATATTTTCCTAAAGAGACCTCAAACTAAGAGAGGGGAACTATTTAGAGTTCCATTAGGACTATGAATTTTAAATATTCTATACTACAGGGATGGGAAACATGGTTGAAGATTCCCTTATTAGGAAATATATTTCTCACTGGGAGGTGGAGTCAGAGCAGTTGGACTATTTATGGATGACCTTGGTGGAGGAGAGAGGGACAACTTATCTTTAGTAAATGGTGGTTACTCCAACACTTATTCAATGTTGGTGATAAGATCAGTTGGGTTATGATTATTGTAGAGGTATGAATGAATAGATATTCATAGGTGATACAATAGATGGGTTTTCTAAATGTGTGGATCACATTATCCTTTTCCAAGGATGGAAAATAGTTTTGGTCATATTTCATTAGGTGGTGATAAGTTATTTACAAACACCAATTTGAGGTACATCCAAGAGTAGAAAACATGTACTAGTACCTTTTCTAGAATTTTTGGTGGCCAAGAATGAGGTAGAGTGTTACCATGTATGTTTCTTGATGCCTCACATGTCAACAGGTAAAGTATGAACATTAGGTTCTAGTAGGTATGAGTCAACCTATTGGGATCCCATGGTGGAAGTGGGATGGATTATTGATGGATTTTTCGATAGGGATTCTATGATAAAAGATATTTCATAATGTTTGCTGGGTGATTGTTAATTGAATTACCAAGTTGACACACTAATTTTCCAAATGAGATTTGGGTTTAGTTGAGAGTTAAGGGTGTTGTACATAGAGGAATTTGTACAGATTCATGAGGTACCCACAACGATCATCTCCCACCATGATAATAAGTTCTCATAAAAGTTAAGGGGAAGTATGGAGAATGATATTGAGGCCAAGTTACAAATGGGAAGGAAATTTCTTCCAAAAATAGATTTCCCAAAATAGTGGACCATCCATGTTTCATAAGATACACTAAGGAATTACATGTGGGATTTCATCTAGAGTTGGGAGGATCAATTACCATTAGTGGAGTTCAACTATAATAATAATTATCACTCCATTATTAATATGACACCATTTAAGGGACTATACACGAGACCATAAACGTTACCCTTATTATAGAATGATATTAGCTAGACATTTATGGTTGGGAAAGAACTAGTGCATGTGATGATGAAGATGGTTCAAGTGATCCAGAAGTGTATGAATTTAGTTTATATTTGATAAAAATCTTATGTAGATCAATTTTATAATCCTTTTGAGTTTGATCAGGGAGAACATGTATACTTGAGAGTCAAACCATGGTGAGGATTATAATGGTTTTGTTAGGGTATCATGTTACCCCTAAGGATTATTAGACAATTCCAGATTTTGTGTAGGGTTTGAATGGTTTCTTAACACTTGGAATTATCCTCATAGATGGAACAAGTACAAGATTTTTTTTGTATTGCATCCAAGGAGATATGTGCATGGCCCATCACACATTATTGATAGATTTATACTAGGCACTGAGGAGTGATCCTTCTTCTCATTATACCTAGTAGTGATTGAGTATTTATAGGAGATGATCTTGTATGGGTGGACCATTCCTACAATTCAAGTACTTTTGAAGTACTGTAATATCCAGGAGTGATCCTGGGATTGAGGGAGAAAAATTGAGATCAGTACCCACCCATTTTTTATATAACCTGTGATTTTCATAGAAGAAAAACAGGAAGTTGGGGAGAATGTAACAAGTCAAATTTTATGAATTTTTCCCTTTGAAAATTTATATATATATTTCAAGGATTTTTATTAGAGATAGCATAGTGTTATAGATCTAATAGGACCCAAAAATTTATATAATAAAAATATTATATATATATATATATTAAATAAAAAACATGAAAAATTTCAGAATTAATGGTTTTCCCATTGACCGAAACCTTGGATGTAAAATTTTAGACTATATTTGAATTATGAACATGTGGTTTAGCCAAGGTGTGACATAAGTTTGTTCGAAATCTATCCATTCATCGAAGTGTAGTTGTTGGTGGGAACTTTAAATAAATTAAACGATCAATTTAATAAATTTATTCAATAACTAACCTTTTCCACTCCTCTATAAATTCATGGTTATGTAAAAAAATTAAGGTCACACATATAACCCAAGGTTATTAGAGGGGAGGAGGATAAATTACAATTGGAATTGATGAACTCAAGATCTTAGATGGGTAGAGAATGATCAAGGTGATTTGTGGAATTAAAAATGAACATTGTAGAATATTTAAAAATGTTCCGAGAGAATTTTTTCAGCACTAATTAATGATTCATTATTGAGATAGGGATTTCAATTTTATTGATTTTTCCTTGTTATTTTATTTATATAATGGATTCACTATGTCTACTAGGATTTCCATGTCCAATTTCCCCAAACCCTAGGGCCCTTGGGTTATTTTTCACTAATGTATTTTTTATTTTTTCCTCTGAGTTTCCAAAATAATGATCTTTTTATATGTTTAGAACAACCAAATGTAATCTAAAATTTTCATTTTGTATCTCCCATCTTTATTATTCACATTCATCAATGCTTTCCCATGGCGTAAATGATTCGACATTGCTGGATTGTTTCAAGTGCATTTCACCTCCATATCTATGATGGTTATGTGAATAACCATAGTATTGATGTCTAGTGGATGGATTGAGGAAAAATAAAAGATCATGGATGATTTTTATGGGGATTAGGGAACTATTTTGGTGATGGGAGGCATGATGGACCATTCTCGGGTGATGAAAAACCCAATTTCCTACCACCAGAGGTTGGGAATCAATAAAAAATAGGTTTCTCTTTTATTTTTGTTTTTTTGTAAAGGTAAAATGATATTTCCATTGATTTGATAGATATTGTGAGTGTGTGAAAAAAGGGTCCATACTTTACAATCTATGTAAAACTCAACTACACATTGTGTTTTTTGAAAGAAAACATTCCATGTAGTCCATTTTACTATAGTGTCTAGGGTTTAAATGTTGAGTTAATTATGAAATTACATGTGGCTATCCCCACACAACATATGATACCAACCGAGTGGCTGATTCATGTTCTAGGAAAACATCACTAGGACCCCAGGTAATCTGACATGTCATTTCCCCGTAAAGACTCCCCATGTAGAGGAACATGGACACCCGAGCTGTGTTGAGAGAAGAACACACATATTCCTTTGAGTGGTTCCACACACTCTGTACCCTAATTTATATGGCATGAAATTCCCTATGTATTCCCCTACATTGTGTATCTCCTTACTTAGGACTTGGATTTTTGTCCAATGAGTTTCCCATTTTGAGTATAATTACCTTATGAATGTTATGATGGAATTTGTTTCAGCATTATAGATACAATGAAATGTGGCATGAATGAGACATTTCTTTCAGCGTTTCTTAGTCAATGATTGTAATAAGATTTTATCATTAGTGTGATTCCTATGTTGGATCTCCCTAAATCACCAGGGAATGGGTCCCCTGTACTCTATATATATAAATAGACAATACTCTATCACACTATAAAATGGTGTAGGTCCTCTATATATAGAGTGATACCCACTTATTATCATGATTTAGTGTGGAGAGGTTCCTCAATTGGAACCATTTCTCCATCATCCTTGGTATATATTAGAGATGCTTGGTCCCTCATTTTTTATTCTAGTGAGGTTACATATGGTAATTTACTTTTTAAATGAGACATTTTATTCTATAGACAAAACCTTAATCCTTAGCTATTTTTAGAGATTAATAATCCTATCTTTTTGATAGGGGTTTTCTTGATGATAATATTTATCATTGGGTTTCTTTTCTAATGTTTAATTATGAACTAAACTGACTGTTATATTCTATTAATTCCCTCTTTGTTTTTAGATAATCATGTAGAGTTTGTTTATACTCACCCTATATGGTATTTTACTATTTGTGTAATGTATTTAGAAAATTATAGAAATATTGGTGGTGACCTGATAGAATTAGTGTTGAAGAATCATAGAAGTATGTGGAGGAACTGATTATGTTTAGTGTTTAGACTCTAGGATTTTGGGTTAGGCTCTCCAATGCATTTCCCTTTTCAGTTGTTTTGTAGGATGGGACCTATTTTCCCTTGTGGATGGGTGTATGATTTCCAATTTTAGATTCTTAGATATTTATTTATCACACAATTATTCACTTATTTGAGGTTATTTTCATTGTTGTTTACACCTAATAGCTTTTAGTTTATCATATATCTTCACTGTTTCTTAGATTTGAGTCTGTACATGGGTATAGATACATTACTCTAAGGCCTCCAATTTTGATGATATGACTATAAGACACTTATCACCAAACCCTATCCTATTATAGGTGGTATTTCTATGTCACTCTTTACTTACTATCATCCCAGGAGCCACTTGGTGGTTCGGGTCATTAAAAATATCACATGGTTGTTGGAATAGGTTGGGTTGGGGCCCTAGTTCGATTGAGCTGGATAGCTTAGACAAGTATATCGATATTGGGATAGGTTATGGATTGTGGTTGGAGTATATCCTCCTAAAATATTATTCTATTTATTTATTATTTTATTTTCATATTTTATATACATCAATGTAGTGGGAGATCCGTTATTATTCTATTCCAAATAGTGTATAGGTTTGTATGTCACATTTTATTTTAGTGTAGAAAATTTTGTTTCAGTTATTACTGATGCGAACTCTGATTCTTATGGTTCCGAATTATGTTTTGTTTTTTATCTATTATTTTGATCTCTCATATGGTGGTATAGTCTTAAAATTGTTCCACATTAGACAACCAATGCTATTTGGAAGCCTCTTTTCTATAAGGATCCAGGGCTAAGGTCCTGTGGTTCCATCGTTTTGGTTACTATCCAAAGTGATCTGGGCCAGGATGTTACAAATATCTAAATTTGGTGGAATTTTCATATAATAATAAATTCAATTAAAGCATCAAGATCATAACATATGAATATTTGTATGGGTACATATTTTATACTCTAGCTTGTTTGGATGAAGTTAGATAAGTGAATCTAGTAGGACTATAATCTTTCGAGGATACAATAGTGAAATCTTGGACTATTTAGAATTATGTAAAGAATACCAAAGAAGAAAAAAAAGCTATATTGAGAATAAAATGATGGAATTTTAGTTTTAAGTGTGGGATAATGTATTATTATAAGTGTATCAATGTAAGGGAGTTATAAGATTCAGTAAAATGGGGAATTTAAACCCCAGGTATATCAGGACTTTTAAAATTTTATAGAAATATGGAGTTGTGTCTTACCAATTGGCTATGCCACTTAACCTCTCTAAAGTGCACGACATATTCCTTATTAAATTATTAAGGAAATTGAATAAATATTGAATGAATGTACTAACCAATAAAGAAATAGATTTGGAACCAGAATTGTATTATAATGAAGAACATTTCCATATTCTTGACACTAGAGAGATTGTTTTATTGGAATCAGATAACTCTTCTATTAAAAGTTATTTGGAGAAATAAAAACTAAATGAGGAAACATGAGAGACCTAAGAAGATATTAGGAAGGATTATAAAAAATTTTAACAAATAAGACATATATTTTATTTGATGTATTTTTTTTGAGACAAACAAAGACATGAATTGGTCACCCAATTCATGACCCAAATAAGTTTATTAATTCAAAATTATTAAAATACATTTTTGAGGTGTAATGATTTCACACCAACACAATCACAAACAAAAAAATGACAGCGATACCTGATGTTATTTCAAAAATACTCAAACCATAGATCATTAAAACTTCCTGAGACATCATGCCTTCGAGTAAGCAACCACATCAAGCAAAAAATGTAGCAGCTCCAATCAAGCTCCAATGCCTCAAGATTTGTAATTTTCAAGTGTAGAGAACACCCATAAAAAGATTGTAAAGATCATCAAGATAAGCTATAATTACAAGATCTGGATCAACCAAAAGAGGGGAGTCATCCAATTTGGGGAAAATTGGGTCCTTGTCAAACACCCAAAAAAGAAAAACGAAAGGTGCTGTTCATGTAGCCAACATGATGGTGCAAAACAAAAGGTCTTTGCCCATCTCATAGGCTGTGAAAGTTCACACACATAAAAAGAGTTTCCAGGCAGTGGATTTCAAACTAGATTAGCCCAATTACTAGGTAAGATACACCATGTATCTCAAATATTTCTGCAATAAGTAATAGGAACTGCATGAAGAGAAAAATTCGACAACAACCACCCATAACTGACTGAACCAGTGGCACCAGCTAGCAATAACAAAACAAGGCTACATAAAATCATAAAAGTATGAAGAGTGTAGAGGGAACATGTTTCACCCCCATCACACCTAAGAATTAAAACTCAGGATGAAAACTAGCTTTCTTTATGCTTGATTCATCTCATAATGAAGTTCCATAAATAAATAATCCATCTAAAGAGTCTAAAGGAGACAACAACGGTCAATAAAACAATTCCATAGACCATACATCATATACATAAACAGTAAATATCAAACCCATGGATTGCTTCTGAAGTTGAAGTTAATATTCTTCTTGTATTCATCAAACATCCTTGTGTAAATTCGCTTTCTGATTTCAAGTTATGTTTCAACTGAAATCTGACGATGGAGATAATTTTGGTGTATTATTTCATATTTCTCCTCCATCCAAGAAAAAACTTCATCTCTCACATCATCATTATCAAGAATCTGATATGTATCTCTATGAACATGATATGTTTCTTTATAATACTTCTCCAATTTATGAATTTCAACTGGTTTAACCATCTGTCTGGGAGGATCATTATTATTCTTAGAAGCATGAAGCGATATTTTGATTATTGTTCTTTCTAAATCATAATAGTCCCTATGCTTCCTAGTCTTCATGGTATTTGGGGTAATGTATCTATCCACTTCCTCCATTGTATTTTTACCTTTTATAGCACTTGATTTGAGATACTCTTCCTCAATTCTATATGACAAGTCTTATTCTTCCTGATATCCTAGTATAGTATTTAAACACTATTCTCTAAGGCTATTTCCTAATACAAATCCTATTATTCTGTCATCATAATAAAAATGGTTCATGATTATATTTAATGTTAAAATTTATAAATAATTGAATTTTAATCTCACAAAATGTATATAATTTTTCATTTTATAAGGTCAATATTTTATTAGGGTGAAAATTTTGGATTTTTATAGACAAATTGATTTTAAGGTAAATGGTAAAAAATAATGATTTTACAAATACCGTAACATTTATTCCATCATTATTATTAAAGAATGACTAAAAAATATATGAAACCTTCAAATTGATGAAATAATTTTTTAACGAGCAAAATAATGAATTTAAAACTATAACATTGAATTTGGGAACCCATCCCTGAGTTTTTTGGAACCTAAGTAATATTTTATTATAATAAAAAAATATTTCAGCCCTTTTCCATTAATTAATTATTGAAAATGATTCATTGAGTTTTTAATTGATTTAAAATTCATAAAAATATTATTTTTTTTATTTTGGATTCAATAAATTTCATTGAGATAAATTTTATACATAATATTGGAGTAAAATATTTGTACTCTTTAAAGGACATTTTTCAATGAAACCGAGTTTTATTGCGTTTTTGGTACTTATAATAATATTTTTACCAAATGAAAATAGTTAATCATTTAAAATTAATTACATATTTTTAATCAATATAATAAATATTAGGTAATAATTAAAACTTATTTTTTGGGTATAAAAAAGTCATCATTGTAAAAGTTCGTCACCATGGTTAAGGGTAAATCTGGTTTAAGGGGGGATGGGTGGGTAAATTAAGAGACACAACCTAGAATATAACTAAAAAGTTATCTAAATTTAATTTAATGTGTGTATTTAGACCTTGAATTATATTATCCTATAAATTTGACTAATTTAGATCTAATTTAAAGGAGAAATACATTTATTATATTTAAAATTTCTTAATATTTACAATAGTGACACTCCTCTCACTTATAAATGGGGACCTCCTAAGCTCAGTTATTGAAAAACATTGACCTATTTATTTTAATCCACATTTGAACAAATTACTCCCCAATACCCTTATCCATGAATTATAGGTTTTGGTATTCTCAAATAACCCATAAAAGAACCCCTGATGTGTTTTTTATTATAGCTTATAAAAATAAAGTGGTATATTTTCTTACAAAGCCCTTTCAAGATTCTTTCTTCTGAAACCTCCTAGAATTATCATATAAATATCATCACATAATTACTCAAGTATAGGTATGATAATTAAATGTTTTTATGTTAATTGTAAAAAAAATTTATGTCACCTTTGCATCTAATGAAAATGAAAACACTGCTCCTTTGTACGTGTCGATTACCATCTTTATGTAGCGATGTGATTCATTTTTCAACGCTGCATCTCAAGGATTGATATATACAGGAATTTAACTTATAGGTATCAATTTTATATCATAATTATGATTCTATAAGGATAAAATACCATCTAATTTCTTTTATGCATCCATTGGAAATGAAAACGTCACTCATGTGCACATGCGAACTACCTCCTTCATAAAGTGAGGTTATTCATATTTCGTAAACACATTACATGTAAAGTTATAAAATATTATTTGATGTATAAATATGATATACATGATATTATTAACCTTTTTAGGTGATGAACCCCTGAACTTTCCACAAGGACAAGAACCATTGAATCAAAACACACATAAGAAATGAAATAGCTGACACATAAATAATTTATGTTGACAAAGAATTATTACTAAATGGTTAAAAATAAGTTAATAACTAATGATATTGAAAAATAAATTTATAAATATGGACCTTATGTAGATGAATATAAAATTTTAATTTATTATATAGGTGGTTGGAACACATCAAACCATGATAGAATCTAAGGAAAGAGTTTATTTTATGATATCATTTTAATATGGGACTTTTTTTATTTAAGTTTACATTTGGGGGAATTATAGGATATTTATCTATTAAAACAAATAAAATTTATTATCCAATTATTATTCTTAGGGTTTAATTTTTTTCTTATTATATTCTTTACCATTGGTTCAAAAATTAGTAGGAAGAATGTTTACAAGAAAATCCTAACTTATTTTTTCTCTTTGGTTGGAAATATTTTTCATACATGTCCATATTCATTAAAATTTTTCTATAATATTTATTTTATAAATTGAAAAGGTCATTAAATTTATTTATACTATGTCATTTTTGTTAAAAAAATCTTTCAAAAGGAATCTTTTTTAGGTTATTTGTATGTTTCATATTTTACATTTTATAAATAGTGTGAAACGAATATTTTATTTTAATGTTTATTGGTTGATATAAGTTTATTACTATAATAACTATTAGTAGTTACAAATATTATTTTAAATTTTTCCATGGTTTTCAAATTAAATCCTTGTCCGATTTCCTTGAAAATTATTAAATTTTTAAAAATCTTCTAAAAAGAAAATATATTTCTTCTTATTTTAAAAGAAACTACCTATATCTTTGTAATGTCACTTTTTAATCAATGTTAAAATACATTAAAGTATATTAAAATTAAATAGAGATATGATCTAATTTTACCATCCACCTTATTTATTTGTCTGGATTATGATCAAGATAATCTTTTTATTAACTTTGGAAAATATTGTCATTCTTTATGCTTTTGTTCATATATGGATATTTGTCACTATGACTTGCTGATTAAGTATTATACTGATTATTTTATCCTTTTTAAATTTAATTTATTATATTTCATAAGTGATATAAGGGAATTGATATTATATATCCTATCGATTAATTAGTAGGTCTAATGATACAAAAACTCTTGGGTATTTGGCATATGCCTTTCCAATTTATGTATGATTTCATGGAAGGATATCCTGATGACATGATTATGATGTATAAAATTATGAATTTTATGATAATTAAAGCATTTATTTCTATATAATTTATTATTTATGTTTTTATTTCATCTATGGATATATTTTCCTTTCATGATATTAGTTAAATTAAATATTTGACTATGGATTATCTCTTTTATATTATTCATGAGTTATTTATTCTTTGATATATTCCAAAATTTTCTTTCCCTTAATAAGCATATGAGATTCCCCCTTTATTTTATTTCTTATCCCGAAGGTACCTGTAAGTAAGCATTCAATGATTTTAGGGATATACTAGAATAAATAATATAGTTATCACTTGAATTTTAATTTGTATTTCATTTTTTGAATGTAATGTGAGAATTATGCATGTATATATTCTCTTCAGAATAATAATCTATATGATCCCATAGTGTGTGATATATTTTATCTTATTCCACTATAATAGAAAAAATATATTCTTTGGGTTTTTGGATTCATGGTTGTTACATATTATCTTATTACCACAATCATTGAAGAACCTCATCACCCTTTTTAATAGAATTTACTTAAAGATGATAATTTAAAATGTTGTTGAAGAAATTTGAAAAATAAGAAGATATTATTATTCTTAACAATTATATTTGATGTTATTATTGATATTTTCTTAAGTTTTTATTATTGGGGAAAACTTGGATGGGTTGGTTCACTATGATTGGAATGGGGGGGTGGATATTTAATTTTTTCTATGTATCCACTTTAATATTGAAAAATAGGTTATAGGTAAAGTTAATAATGTGAATGAGGATAAATTTGGAATTAAATATTGGTGATAATAAGAATGATAAGTTAAATACATCTTGATATGATGATGAATGAGCTAACATGGGTAAAGAAATGGCATAATGAACTCAATGAGACGAGTAAATGATAAATAGTGGGATTAGAAATTATGTTGAGTTGTGAAGTTATTGATTATGTGAATTTTGTTTCCTATATATTTATTTATTCTATTCAAGATGGATTACTATGGGATGTAGTTTATTTACATGAAATTGGTATATTTTTATCATGATATTTTGGATGTTATTTTATGAGTATGATGTGGTAAAGAAGGATAGTAGGTAAGTATTTGATGGGCTGTGATGACTCAAATTAGGTATATACGTGTGATCTATAATGGATTAATGTTTAGTATGTAATATACCGCAAAACATGATTATGTGGTGGTAGTGTGGTTACATGGTGGGGTTCTTCTTAAATGTTCATGATAATATAATATTAAGTGGTTATGAAATGTGGTATGTAGTAAGGATGATATGGAATATTGTCATGGGAGGGGAATGTTCATGAAAGTAGGAGGTCACATGGTTTATTTATTTCATGTTCCCATTATCCTATTAAAATGTGGTAGGTAATGGTGGATATATCATTGTGATTTATGGGCATGTGGTGGTGATGGATTTGGGGTTATGGATGGGAAGTTTTGGAATGAGGTTGTGTGGTATGGTGGTTGGTTGTTCGATGGAGTGATAATTATTGATATAGTTTTTGTTGATTTAATCTCACCTGATTTTTTAGGTGGGGATAGGTTTTCCTATTGGATCACTATTGGTTTTACTATTGGATCACTATTGGTTAGTGGTAATTTTCTTATGCATACACCTTTTTTATTTGTGATTATGTATTTATTTGTTTTTTTATTTATTTATACTCTTTCATATTTATTTCATTTGGATGTTTATTTTTTATTTTGATAAGATTACTTATTATTACCATGTGATCACTCCTCCGTAGTTAACTAAGTATCTTGCAGGATCATTTGAGGGAGACTGGGGATAATGCTTGGATAGATCATAGGGTGTTTAGTGGATGATCAGGTTCCGATGGGATTATTTTTTCTATTCATTCTCGATGCCTATATACATAAAATATATGTGACATTTTTTTGTGGGAATAATTTATTATATGAGGTTTTTATGTAGTTTAATAGCATATTTTTTTTCATTTTTCTTGGTATTTATGTGGGAAATGTCTCCAAATTATATGTTTTATACACTCAATGATAGTCACAAATCAATAGATTATTAGAGGTTGTATTTAGGGGTAACTTACGCCTTCACTTATATAGTATGAGGTGACCATGTAGGAGTGGGAAATGAAAAAGTGATAGTTTTGTTTTTGGTTGAGAGTTAAAATGGAGTTTAGAGTTAGGAACTGGTGATGATTACATGAGATTGGTAGTGAAGCTGTGTAACTCAAATCAAATTTGTGACATAGATTAAGGGGTCTAGTTAGGGAATAGATTTATAAGACCCCCTAGAATCATATGTAAGGATTTTGGCATCCTACTAAAAATATTAAGTGTAAGTGTAACCATTGAAGTGTGGAAATTGTAGGGATCTAAAAATGAAATGAATCATCCTATATTTTCATCCTTAAAAATTTATTTGTTTTATTTTTTTGGTGTCTAGTATCACATAATTTGTTTATGTTTCACTCAATTTGAATTTTTAATCGCTTATATAAATTAAATTAAAAAGGTTGATTTCACTATTTTTAATGTTTTCATGGAAAAACTTATGTTTGGTATTTATATGGTCACATTAATTATGTTAATCCCAATATAAAATTTCATTATTTACAATTACATGGTTGTTGTTACCAATTTTACTCAATTGAAAAAACTACTGAATCCTAATATAAGAGGCCAAAATTATGCATAAGGTTGGGGAAAATAAATCCTTCCATAATCTAAAATACCTCTAATAATGGAATATATCTCAAAAAATTAGTTTCCGAAGGATCTAATTTTTAGGGAATTATATAATATCTGAAGGAAAAATTTCCATAATGATAGCTTCTCAGTATTTATTTATTTTCATGGGCATAAATTCAAGTTAAATTGATGCATCTATGTTTTCTTAGTCTACGAAGCTATAACATTGAATATAGTAATTCATTCCAAACCTCTTATAAACTTGTCTAATAGAGATAAAATTTGGATGAGACTATTTTATATTTATACTAATAACTTCCTAGATGATAAATTTATGAGATTTATCCATCAAATGTTTTAAAAATTTATAAACTTTCAATGAAAATAATTATGGGATATACGATCACCTCATGATTATAAATTTGTACCTCCACTTATATTAAATATTTATCCATTTTAAAAATCAAAGGATATGGTTTATATATTACTATATTTTATGTTTTTAATATATATTAGTCTCCCTACCCCTCTGTATAGATATCCTCTATTCCATTTCTATTTTATTTTATCCCTCTATATAATTTTCAATTCCACGCCAATGGAGAACTAATCCTAATTGTTTTTGAGGGAGGCTGCAGTGATATTTTTGAGTTCATTGTACTGTAAATATTTCTTATTATTTTATTCTAATATTTTAATAGTGGTTAAATTGATTATAGTATGAAATAATTCTATTTTCTTGGGTACTATCTTCTTCTTCTTGTTCTTCTTATTGTTAATCATTTTTAATCTCTTTCATCATTACAATGTAGCACATGGTGGAGCAGAATTATATTGATAAGTGACGGAGATTATCCTAATTAAATAGGTCTCAGTGTAGGATAATAAGAATTCAAATAGGAGGGTTTATAGTGATTGTTATTTATCTCTAAATTAATTTGAATAATGAGATTAAATTCTTTATAAAAAAGAAATGATTTCATCATTGTGAAGTCCTGAGGACAATAATATTCTTTCTTAATAACCTCTTCATTCCTTATATTTTATTTTTTTATATTTTTTATCATATATATATATATATCATATACAAATCAGAACCATATTATTTTAGGTTTTAACTTGTATTATATTATAAATAAAAATAGTGATTATATAGTAATGATATGAGTGAGTAAAAGCCTTCAGATATCAACCCTAGGGTGTAGAGTATCCTACATTTTTTTAGTAAAAAGGAATTTATTGTCTAGGGTTCAATAAAAAATCCATAGGCACCAATTTTGTGAAATTTTTGTGGAGGATAAAATATTTTACACACTAGTTTTTACAAAAACAAATAAAATAAAATAAAAATTAAAAAGCTTAAAAATGGAACTTTATTGCATATCCTTCTTTTCATGGGTCAGATATAGACTTTCACAGTGACTATTCTAATGCTTGGTTGTTTAACTGAAAAACGCATGTCTCCATTAGGGAAGAATATTTGAGTAATAATGTTCTATTTTTTTAAGTGCATAATGAAGTGAGAATAAAATTTTAAATTCATTGCACTTATTTTAAGAACATTGAATCTTTAACGTTAGAAAAGAAATAAAATAAAATTGAATAAGAATTAAATCTTGTTCCATCGACATTTCATGTTTGAGAATGAAAGGATTTTAGGATAGAACCACTTAAAGATCTACCATTTGAACTCAAGTAGCTATTTCTAGAAGAGGTTTCTAAAGAGAACATTCCAACTGATGTATAAATGGGAAATCTAGAATTTTTGGAAAATTTTCGGGATTATTTTGTAGAAACTGAATTTATAAGTGGCTCTTTCCTCATTGAAAAATAAAAATCCATACCTTTCTACCAATTTTTTTATTTAGAATAAGACACCACTAAATTAGTTGAATTTAAATAAAATTTTGAGGATATTGAATACCTACCTAAAAAAATAATCCAAAAGTAACTCACCCTTCAAGAAGAAATTCAATATGACTAATATAATGAGATAATATTTTCCTAAAATAAAGTTATTAAAATTTTATTTAAATTTAATAGAGTATTACCACCCAATAATTAAATTTTTTTGAATTAAATTACACATATAATCTCTTGGAGACTGATGAAGAAAAATAATATGCAATTACTTGGATTGACTTCTTAGGGGTTTTTCTTAAATAAATCATGTTCCATACTGGCTTTAATTAATAGGAATAATTTTTTATTTATTAATATTGTTTTAATTAAATTAAAATTAATATTTTCACAGACTATACTTTGTTGAAATTTTTACTATATCAATAACTGACCAGACCCTAGATGTTTAAGAGGCCACACAAGTTGTGGAAGTAGAAGCGGATGACCCATACTTTTTTCCCCTACTAGATAACATGTAATCAAATTATATGGGAATGGATATGAAAAAAATCTATCCAAGGGGTAATCTAAAATTAGTTTATGATTATGATTACTAGAGATGAATGGATTTGGAGACTCCAAGGAAAGAAAACCCATCATCCCTTAGATTGGGGATACCCCACAGACACTTCCCAACCAAGGATTGTCAAAAACCAGTACCCACTTGGGTTTTCAAACCAATTATTCCTTCCATTTATATTTATTTAGATTTATTTTACATTCAATAAAGATATTATTTTTGGATATTATTTTTTAATATTATAGAATGTGGAAGAAATTTTTAGATTAAATAAAGGTTTCCACTATCCAAATAATCTATGTTGTATTTATCCTTCTCTTTAGTTTTGTATTCCCAATGATATTAATTTGTATTGAGCTAAAATGAGTGTTTTGTTTGAATTTAGGTGTGTTGGAATGTCAAATTATTATAATGTTGTTTATATTAATTTAAAGAAATTTTATATTTAACGAATATTCATCTTAATTTTCACTCTTGAATTAATCTTGAGAATAGAATTAACATTTAAATAAAAGTATTTTAAATGATTGATGATATGGATACTTTTCCCTTAACTTTGATTTTCGATTTTTTAAAGAATTTGAATTTTTTTGAAATCCATTCCCATGGAAAATTGAATTGAATTAATGTTTCTACAATAATAGGTATTCTAAACACATTTTTTATATATTATTCCAAATACCCCAACATTCGTGAGGGAAACCTTGATTTTGTATGAGAACCATAACTTTTGATTTTTTATCTTTCAATGTTTGTGATTTAATGAAATGTTTTTAATATAGTTGTTGTACTTATTTGGATATAAATTATTTTTATCTTGTGAATTACCATTTAAATAAACCCTTGTTTAGCCTATATAATCATTGATTTTTTTTATAGTTTTAACCAAATTAAAATCTAATTTATACATACTCACATTAACTATTAAAATATTTTTATGATTTTTTTGAGTTTGAATATAAGGGAGGGTACTTTTGTGTGTGTTCTTTGGAAATCATCACATTCAAGGGTGTTTGGGGTCTATGTTACAATTTTGGACAGTGGGGAGATATTGAACACAAGTTATTTTAATAATTTTTTCTTTATTCAAATAATCCTTATATTTAAAAAAATAAATGGAAAAAATAAACTTAAAAAATTGGGATGATATATAATTATTAATTTCTCTTACTTTTTAAGACTAATGTAAATTTGAAAAAAAAGTTAATGAAATATAATTTTTAAATTACATTCAATTTTAATATCATCTTAGTTGATTTTTTTAAAAAAAAAGGAAAATTAGGATTTATCCATTCATTTCATTTATCCTTTGACTCCTAACCTTTTTCAGAAAAATTGAGTGTAGTTTATATCATATAAAAGGAATTTACTGAGGAATTTACTATGGTTCCATATGAATCTTCATGCATTATATTTCACGGTTCAACCTCTACTTTTTAGACTTAATTTTATTTAATATTTTTACCCACCACCCCTAATCCACTACACCATATTGAAAAAAAAGTTATTGGAAAACAATTTATGTATCAAGGTGTGAAGATATGAGAATCCATAAATGAGTATGGTGATATATGATGTTTCAAAGTATTTGTATAATTATGGATTAATTTTCCATTGAGTGCAGAGTGGCATGAATTTACATGTGAGGTATGTTATTATTGTCTCACATGTGGATTTATAAGGTTGAAAAATTTAAAAGTGATAGATTAGAAAGAAAAAAAATAATCTGTTTTCCTTAAATAAAGATGATTAAATTCTAATTTGGAAAATATCTTCTAAATTTGATCATTTTTAATTTTGGTATATATTTTCAATTAGATATATGTTTTTTTACAAAGGGTGAAAATTTTAAGGTGAGAGGGTATGATTATGCAGTGAATAATACTATATGATCTCCTTTTAAAATGTGTTTTACAATATTTTTTGAATTTAGTATCATTTAATTTGATAATTTTTTTCAAAACTTATTTTTCAACAATTATATAAAAATATATTAAAAAGAGAAATTTAAATAATTTTGATATTTTCTTGAAACAATAGAAGGTTTGTAATTTTGTCATAACAGTTACTAAAATGAACCCAATTTAATTTTTTTATTATTTTATGGTTTCTAGGATTAATTTCAATTGATTATACATATTTTTCAATCCATCCATTGATGGACCAAATAAACCATACGTATGGGACAATGAAATCTATCCACATTTGGCACATGTTTTGAATGATTTCTCTATATCACAAAAATTTGTGGTCCAAAAGTGATTATAATTTTTATAGAGATAGATAAAATTCCTCGAAAACATTTAATTAAATACTCCTTCTATACATTCAACCATTTTCAAGGCTATAAATACAAGGTTAACTGGTGTATTGAAATTTTAATATTATGAGAGAACAAAAAGTTGGAATTTAGTAATATGGTGTAAACTTTATTAATACATGTCCAATAGAGTTGATATTTTTTTGATAATATATAATATTGAGTTTAAATAATTCCTATAAGATCACTTTCTAAGATTCATATGTCTAATGGGTCAAATAATAATGTATATGTTAAAGAAAAAATTAGATGAAAATCCAGACACCACTCTTACATACAAACATAAACCTCCACATCTATTGAATATTTATCTATATTTATAATCAATAGATACTTTTTTGGTTTTATAATATTATATATTTTTATATATATTAGTTTCTCTCTATATCTCTCCATATCTATTCTCTTTAATTTATCTTTTTTTATTCTTTTGTGTAATTATTATCTCTAAGACAATATAGAAATAAAACTCATTGTTCCATGAGGGAGGGAGTGATGATGTTTGGAGGCCATTATGCTGCAATATTTTCATATTATTTTATTATAATATTTCAGTAGTGGTTAAATTTATCAGATTAAACAGTCACTCTATTTTCTCTGTCGCTGACTTATTCTTATTTTTCTTAATTTTTATCCTTATTCATTATTTTAATGCAACATATAAGGGAGTAACATTTTGGTGATGAAGTGCGGAGTATTTTACTATATAGATAGGTACTATTATAATATAATAAAAATCCTAATAGGAGCACGTGGGGTGTCATTTATTTATCTCTATATATCATAGAATAATGAGATTAAATTCATTTTAAAATAATAATGATAACATTGGTCTGAACTCTTAATAACAACAATATTATTTATTACTATCCATTTTATGTCTTTATTTTTAAATTTTTAAATATCTATATCATTTATAAATATTTATATCATATGTATCCAAAAACCCATTTGGATTGAATTTATTATATATTTTAAATATAAATTGTTACCAAAGTGAAATGGTTTGTGTGAGTGGTATCCTCGAGTGATTAACCGTAGTGTGTACACTATACTATATAATTAGGTAAATAATTTTTTTTTGAAATAGATATTACAATATCAAGAAATTTAAATTTATATTTTTTGACTAAGTATTCCAAAATATTACACAAAATGTTTTTCAAAAAAACACAAAAGACTAAATTTTAAAACTAAAAAAAATCATTATTTATTTTGTATACTCCTTTTATTTGGTAAAATATGTCTTTACATAGTGATTATTCTTATGCTTGGATGGTTAAAAATAATTTACTAAGTCTAGTATAGAATAACATTTTAGGATTAATGTATTTTTTTCTAATTGTTAAAGAAGTGATAAAAATGTATATTCATTCCTCTTCATTGAAGGAAATCAAGGTTTTCAGGTTGAAACAACAGAAAAAAGAAATTAAAGAGTAAGTAAAAATTGTTCCACCCACACTTAAAGCTGAAAAATTAATGGAGACCATGATTGAACTAATTGATGATTTACCATCTAACCTCTCCCATATTTTTTTAGAAGTGTTTCCAAAAGAGTACATGGAAACTGATGCACATGTTAGAGATCAATATGTCTCTGATAATTCTTGGGATGAACTTTTAGAAACTAAATTTCCAATGAATCTCACATATTGAAATAATAAAAATAAATTAATTCTTACAACTCAATTTGATTATAATAATACACCTCTAAGTTGGTGGAATTTATAGAAAAGTTGGAGAATATTGACTACCTACCTCAGACTCCAACAAAATAAATCCAAAAGGAACTTATTATTGTAGAATAAATAAATTCAAAACTAATATAGAGTGAAAATTATTTCTAAAATATATTGATATATTATTTTTTTGAAATAAAATTTATTTTTATAGATCAAAAATCGTTTTTTTATGATTTATATATCAGTTCAATTTCTTTGTAGGGTGATGAAGATTAAGAACACACTCATACTTATATTGTGTTCCAATCAGCCTTTCCTGAATGAACCATGTTTAAAGATAACCAATTTGTAAGAGAAATTTGGTATGTTTTTTCATATTGCTTTAATTAAATTTAAATTTAGATTTTAACTAAATTTACTTTTTCTATAATTTTTATTACAATGAAAATTGAGTAGTCCTGAGAAGTTAATGAGGCCACACATGTAATATAAGTAGAAGGGGCAGACCCATAAATTTTCTTTCCCCAACCATGAAAGTTTTACTAAAATAATAATGGGATATATTTGTAGAAAACTATACAAGGGGTCGTATATATGAATATTAAGTTAAAATGGACAATTAGTGAAAGGATTTAGTGGTTCTTAAGTAAGAAACCCCATCTTCATTTTGATTGAGGATGACGCACTGTGGGTCATCAAAAACACATACCCACTTGGGGGTTAAAACCTAGTTTTTCTTCCTTTTCTCCTTATTTATTTTTATTTTACTTTGGATATATTTTATTAATTTTTCTATTTTTTGTTGTTTGATTATATAAATTCACAACAATTAGGAGCTTAATATAAGGTTTCAACAACCAAAATAAACTGGTTTATATTTCACTGTTTCTTTAGTTTTATATGTCTCATCCTTTTAATTCTATTTAAGATGAAATGAAGGATAATTTGGATTTATGTGTAGGGGAATACTAACTAGTTTCAATATTTCTTATATTTTTCCCTTAAGTTTTCATTTTTAGGATCTTTGATCAATAAAGACTATTCTTTATCATTTTCACTCATAAATTAATGTTTTAACAGATAATTTTTTAAATAAATGGTTTTTTAAATTATTATTGATATGAATTCCTTTTATTTATCATTTATTTTAAATTTTTTATGAGTTTGGATATTTTTTGAAATCCTTTCTCTTGAAACAATGAATCAAATTAAATTTACATTCCTATGAGGTATTCAAGACCCCTTTTATCCTATTATTTATATTACATTCGTATTCTTGAGATAAGATTATATTTTCGTTTGATAACAAAACCTTGGGATTATTTATCTTTAAAATATTTAGAGTCCATAAAATGTTTTTAATATGACTGAGATAGTTCTTTGGTAATCCACATTTTTATATTTAGAACTATGCTTTATGTAAACCTTTGTTTTCTGCTTAGAATCTATGAATTTATTTATAGATTTAAGACACATTACAAGCAGATTTATCCACACATAACTTCACCCTTAATTTAGTTTTGTTATTATTTCAATATTATGAATGGAGAAAGGGAAATTAATGTTTTTTAATTGGATAGAATCCCATTACGGTGCATGTATCACTATTTTGGATTGTGGAGATAGAATAAAAATGATTCATTATCATCATTTTAAGTTCATTTGGGTCATAATTTTATTTATAAAAAGAAAAAATAAATAAATAAAAAAAGAAAAAATTGAGATTATATTGAATTTTTAATTGTGATTACTTTAATGATTAATGTACCACTCAAAAAATGGAAAACCTATATTCCTTTCATTACATCCTATTTCCATCTAATCCTACTTGAAAAAATTAAAAATGGGGTGGACTAGGATGAATCCATTCATTTCATTTATGGTTTGAATCATGGCCCATGGAAAACAAATCGAGTTCGGTGTATATATTTTAAAGGGAATTTAATTATGTATTTACTATGGTTTAAATTTAATATTAATGCATTATATTTAATAGTTCAAAATCTTATTTTTTGCCTGAAATTTTAAAAAGGTTTTTCCTAAACAACCCATAATCCACAAATAAACTTGAAAAGACAATATGTTTGAAAAAAATTTTACATCTCATTGTGCTGAGATATGAAAATTTTTACTATCCTATAATGATAAATGTATTTTCAATGTATGATCATAACTCTAAATTAAATTTATCTTGAGTAAATAAGGGGGATGAACTTCCCTGTCTACTATGTTCTGATTAGGTCATGGGTTGATTTTTGAGTTTTAATAATATTAAATGTGAGAGAATAAAATGGGGAGGAAAAATGACTTTAATAAAATGGATATGATGAAATTATATTTTCGAAAACATCATTGAATTTTTTTCACTTTTGATTTTGGTGTGGATTTGGATTTGGATATAATCTTTTTTTATGTGGAGTGAAAATACTTAGGTGTTTGTGTGTTGTGACTTAGTGAATTATCCATTATTTTATCCATTAAAATTGTGTTTACAATTATTTTTTAAATTTATATTATCTCATAATTTGATCATTTTTTATTAAACCCTCATTTTCATCCATTATATAAAAATACATTAAAGGAAGGATATTTCATTATTTTTGATATTTTTAAGGGAAAACATCAATTTGGAATTTATCATAACAATCATTATAGTGATCTAAATAAAAAAAATATTTTAAGGATTACATGGTTATTGGGATTCATTTAATTCAATAGGAAAAACTACTAAATCAAACAATGGAATTCCTCAATAAAGCATGCAAGTGGGGCTAATAAATCAATCCATTATTTTAATGAATTATAATAATGGATCCATATATAAAAAAATATTGGCCCAAAAGAGCTAAATTTGTTATATAGTTATATAATATTAATAGGAAGAATTTAATCTACAATTACAATTAATATTAAATTATTTTCATGGAAATAAATGCAAGAGAAACCCGACCATAGGAATTCGATGAGTTATCCAAGAAAAAATTTGAATTTAGTAATGCAGTCTTACATTTTTATACAAATGTCCAATAAAGATTAAATTTAGTCTGATAATAGTTAAGATATATTAATATATCTTCATACCATATCAAATTTTGAGATTCATCCCTATAAGGCGTCAAATACATGTGTACATTTAGAGGACATAATTACATGTAATGATGGAATAGAAAACTTTGTTTGGTCATTGTATTAATGATAGTTATTATTGAATCCTATTTTTTTTGTTTCTACTTATTGATGATTCTTATAATGGTTCTCAATAATCCCTTAAAAACTTTCTTTTCAAAAATAAATAAATATGAAGTTTGATAAAAAGATTAACAACTCTCCTTCTTAAAAATATGCACCTCCACTTCTATTTTTGAGTTAGCTATTTTTAAAAGATAAGGATAAGGGTTGTATTTTGTAATGTTATAAATTTTTAATCTATTTTAATATATACTTATACATATCTTATATTTTGTTTCTATTTTATTTTCCCCCATATTTAATTCTCATATCCATTCCAATATAGAACTAATACACAATGTTTTTTGAGAGTGGGAGAAATGATGTTTTGAGTTCGTTATGATATAATGTTTTCTATATTAGTTATGGAATACAATCAAGTCATTTTACCTTATATTTTCTTATTATTATTTTTCATAATTTTTACTCACCATAATTATAATTTTATATAAGGTGGATTGAAATTAAGGTGATAAAGTAAGTCAAATTATCCTTTATGTATTGGAATCAATTTTGGAAAATAAAAATTCAAAGGAGAGGGTGTTGAGTGATGGGTCATGACATCAAAATTTAGTAACCTAATTATATAAAATTTATTTTAAAATTACAATGATAGCATAATGGTGAAATCCTAAGAATAAAAGTTTTATTTCTTACCCTTCTCTTTGCATATTTTATTTCATTTTTGAAAATTTTTATATTATATATTTATATATATATATTTATGTCATATGAATCTATAAATACTCATTTTTTTGGTTTTAATATTTATTATTTTTTAAATATAAATATTGATAATAAATAAATAATATCTTTTGAGTATACATATCAAGATATCAACCATAGAGTGCAAACTATACTATATTATTTGGTAAATAAGAAGTTATTAACTGGGGATTAGTAAAAAAAATACACGTGTAAACCTAGAACCATTATTATGGGGGCTAAAATAATTCACACATTGTTTTAACAAAAATACAGGAAAATAACTATTCCAAAAACTAAAAAGTAGAAATTTATTTCATATCATTATTATATTGGGTCAAATATGGACTTTCATAGTGATTGATATTTTTCTGGGAATCCTAATCCACAACTGAATAGGTATTACATATAAGAATTTTTACGCAAGAATGTTTATGATTTTTGGGAATCCATGAAGAAGTGAAAAAGAAAATAGTTATTATTTCCACTTATATAATGGAAATCAATGTTCAATGGTTATAACAACAAAAATAGTTAATTAAAGAATATTTAAATCTTGTTCGACCAACATTTTGAGTTAAAGAACACAAGGAGGCCATGGGTTAACCACTTGAAGATCTACCATCTAACATCTCTCAAATATTTCTAGGAAAGATTCCTAAATAGTAGATGATAACTAATACAAAAGGGTGATATAAATAGGGTTTGGATAAATATTTGTCTTAAAGATCCGAAATTAGTTAGAATATCCCTAGGGTGGTGAATCAATAATACAAGATTTATAAATTATTTTGAACCATATGAAAAACTATTTTCATGATCCAATCACTATAAATGTGTATATAACTTGTATGAAATAATAAGAAAATATTCACAACACATATGTTATTTTAATAAGGGTCATCCTCATTATGAGAGTTTTTGCCCTGTTGTGTTTAGTTTGTGACTCAGAGAAAAATTATTTTCCACTATCCAATTGTTGTGCATGTAAGCCCCTAAAAATTTCAAAAATGATTAGGAAAGTATCATCTGATTCTTAGGGTTATTATCATCCACTTACTAAATATTATATGGCCTCGTTTACATAGGAATCATGATTCATCCACATTCTATCCCTTCTCATGGATGTGAACAAGATATTTTTTATACTCTATGATTTCTCAGCATGAAAGATGATATATTCATCCTCATTCTTGGTCTTCAAATTCTATATGGATACCAATAAGGTATAACACATGTAAGACTATATTATCAAGCTCTTAGAGTGATTGATATGTACATGATAACATGTAGAACCACCTCTGGTCCTGTTCCTTCTTAAAATAATGCCTTTGGATGACTAGAAAAATAAAAAAATTTCCTCAACACCCACAATAAATATGATAGTATTACTCTTAAAAATTATCTTCTTCATCTCTCTTCAATATTATATTTATTCAACTCAACAAATCCACACTAATCGATTATGAATCCTTTATTTATCATATCCCTTAGAACATTTTCATCTTTTTTATTGAAATAGAGTATTTCGAATAAATTTTTTCATAATTGGAATATAAAAAATCCTTGATTTTAGTTAGTACAATATTATCATATTTCAAACTTATCAATAATTTCAAAAATATCTCCAGTTTTACCGCATTAAAATTTATTTTAAATCATTGTAATTATATTTAATTAAATATATGATAAACTTAATATATTTCCTTCTTGAAAAACTCTATAAAATCCACACTAATTTTGAGTATTTTCATTATTTTTTAGTAATATGACATAATATTTCATTACCCAACTGCACTTCGTATAAAAGAATCAAATTTATTTTTATTCTTTATACTTATCTTGAATCAAAATGCTTCATATTGGTTGTGATGTTTAAAATAATGAATGAACATATTATGCATCATATCTTTTTTTGTTTCCTAAACCTTCTTACATTTTCATTATTTATAAAGACTAATACATGCATACATTATTTCACTTTTGAAATTTTATGTATGTAAATGAATATCATAACAATTTTAAATTCTTAAAAACTCATCATGATTCCTTAATAATATAGATAAGAAAAGTATCAATGGACTAAACAGTATTATGAAGTAGCTCAAAAGTCTTTCGAAATAAACTATAGACTTAAAAAACACAACCAGAGTTTTAAACATCTTTCATTTATAAATTTTCTCTATATAAACTAAAAATTATTATAAAATGTTAAATTTATTACACAATCTATCCAATTTATTATAGAAATTCCATGACTTTTTTATTTTAAATATCCAATATAGAAATTATATAATTCTTCTTATAATAATAAATTTTGCTTTAATCACCTTAAAATTTTATCAAATGACCTTAACTAATCTAAAAAACATTAAAAATCCTCATAATTATATTCCCAACTAATTCTTATTTATCTTCACAAATAGTTGATAATAAATACAATCTTCCATACCAATTTCACTGGTTTCTCCAGTATCTCCATTTATATTTGTTATGAACAACAACAAATTACTTCTATGAAACATCAAATCATAATTATTGTCAAAGAAAAATATATAAACAGTAGAATAATGGATAATGTTTTTTTGAAATAATTTTTTTCATCAATGTTCCGATAGTTTTATTGAGGTGATCTTAATTCTATCCCATCAATACAGGTAATCACCTAAATTAATATAATCCATTTTCCCTGTAAATAGCTTTGAATTAACAATATCATATAATATATGTGAAATTAATCCCCCCTTTATAAAAAATTCTCTACTTATCCCCATTTTACAACATACTCCATAGTACAATGGGGGTTAACCCCCCAAAATCTGTTAAGGTAGAGGGAAGGAATGATATTTCTATTTAGCCTCACTGTCTCAAATCTATCTTTTAGAATTTACAAATTAAATATATCAGTAATTTGATATCTATAAGAAATGAAATATAATTTTATATCACAATTGGCTAACTTCTCTTTGATGATATGAAACACAATATCATTTTGGTTAGATCTTGAGTGTTGTGCATGGTTTTTTTCCAAAATAACGATAAAACATTGATTGACACATGATATTCTAATAGGTCTTTCTGTAGTCATCCCCAAATATTCATATTGCTACTTTATCCAGATCATCTATGTAAAAAAACTAGTAGAAACCACATATTTAGCTTCCACATCTCACTAGGTAACTGCATTTTTTATTTTTATGAAGATGAATCACACAACTCCCTCTTAATATAAAAATTAAACCTAAAGTTCATCTTATATCATCATAATCACCTGCTCAATTTGAATCAATGAATCTGTACGGATTTAGGTGCTCACCCATCTTAAGTAATAATCTAAAACTCAATGTCCATTTTATGTGTTCCACAATATGTGATTATTTTAGATAACTTTGGTATCTATCACACAAGATCACTATAAAGACAATGTCATTCCTAGACACAGTGTGATAGAGCAAACCACTAATCAATCCTCTAAACACTTTTTAATTCAAAATTCCCACTTTTTGTTGAATTACATGTTTCATCCAACTGGTGTGGATAATATTTTTAATTATTATATGAGGAATTTTTTCAAATATTATTTTATATATTTCTCTTAAGATAAAAAAATTATTATTTCATTACTTATAATTCCATAATTTATGATAATTCTCCCAATATAGAAATCTCATTTTATTTATTTATTTTATTATAAACTTATTCATAAGGATGATATTTATAATCTATTAAAATAATATCTTCTATACATACAATTAAAATGATATTTTATAACTCAATTTATTTGACGTATAGGTTGTTTCCCACTTTTCCATTTGCAAAGCTCAGGATTCTGAAGCAGCCATCTTGCTTTGAGTACAAGTCACCAGGGGTCTGTTTGAGGCCCAATAGATATTTATTTATATTTCAACAATTATATCCATTATTTTTAAGAAAAAATAATTCAGATGTATTAAAATAAATTAATATTTTTTCTCACCATTGAGGAAAGAAAATTTCCTATGCATTTAATATACTTTATACCGCCTATGAGTTGTAACATCAAGGAATATTTTGATGGCTTCCAAACTTCAAAAAGAAAAAAAGTACATTCAAAATTGTTCTCTTAAATAAAAAATCAACCCTTGAAAACGAGTATAACCTTATTCCTTATCACTTATCCCTTGTTATTTAACTTATTCCAAGATTCCCACTTGGTCCTAGTCACATTTTTTATCATTAGGATTAAGGAACAGATATAATGTGTCATTCTTCTATATTTGAAATAGTTCCACATTCATAGTTGAATCCCATTATTTTTTGATAGAATCATCATTGAATGTGGAAATATTTTTGAAATAAATGTTATTTAATTATCACACCTTTCCCTTATAATTTTACTTGGTTCAATTTGATCACTAATTATATTCTATATATTCCTATGTGTTTTCAACCTTTAAAAATTATATTTTAAATTTTTAGAAACCTCATCATCATCACTCATCTATTCATAATCATTATTAGTCTAATATGGATAATTTTCAATTTGTTCCTAACTAGTTTTATTATAAAACCACTAAAGATTATCATATACTTATTCAAAATATTTTTTAGTTAGTTCATAATTATACAATTTATTTTTAGATAATTTCACATTTTAAGAATCAATAATTTATGAATTATATTAATCAATAACATTAATGATTCTCCACTAGAAAATTATATCATGAATATACATTCCTCAAAATTCTCATAATATTTATCGAATTTTGAGTTCTTAATTTTCATCAAATAGGGTTACCAAGTACTACGAAGTAATTAATTGCTAGATTATTTTAATGTCACATATTCTAAGAAGTAATTTTAAATTTAGGTCTTGGTAATAACCTATTCTATATTTTCACACTAGTGAACACAACATCTATCTATTTTTTTCAATATTAAACTCAACAAGAATAGTTTTACCATTTTAATAAGACTTCCATTCATTATTTTAGAAAAACCATTCTATTTAGGAGTGTATAGAGTGTTGTATTTTTTATATATACCATATTTATCAGGAAATTAAACAAAATAATTCACATTAAATCCTCTTTAATTATATTTTCTCACCCTTTTAATATAAACCAACAACTATTTTTCAACTTCTATTTTCAAAATATTGAACATTTCCCCTGATCGTGACTTGTGCATTATGAATATATTTTTTATTCTGGTAAAATAATTAATTGTTATAATAATTTATAAATAACTTTTAGTGTATTTATTTTTAATATATAAATATAAATATGAGTATGTTAATATAATAGGTTTGGTTTATTGTATTTTAACTTTGTGATAATTTCCTTGACTAATTTTCCCATTTTGAAAATATTTACACACCACATATCTATCAATTATTTATTGACATTGATATATTACATTATTTTCTATTGAGTTTTTTCTAAATAATTTTTTCTCTGATGAAAAATTCTTCTATGATAATGAATATCTTCTTATTTTATAATGAGGTAACCGGAATTTCTTAGGTCACCAATATGAAATTAATTACCACTTATCTTTAATATTTTGATGATGAATCTACCATATTCTATTCACATGATAAGGAAAGTGTTTAATATTGAACTAAATTAATTGAATTTATCATATATATGACTCACACTCAATGAGATATGTTTTATTCTATCTATAAAAAAACTTATTTATACTCTATATTTTAAGGTACTATCTCAGTCAAACCAATTTCATTGATCTTCATGGTTATTTCATTTGAAAAAGTTATTGAACAAATATTGTTTTTTTTTAATTTTTTTTAAAATATTTATGTCTCTAGATATATTTTATGGGAATAAAATATTATGTAACCATGTATTGCTTTTCTATATAGCTTTTAGAGCTGCCTCAACAGAAAGAGACTTCTTAGGCTTATTCTTTCTTAAATTATTCCTTTCTACATAAACTTATTTGTCTTCTAGTGACATTAATGTCAGAAATTCTAATAAAAAAACCATTCCAGTAAAATATTATATAAATATATTTAATACAAAAAAATATTTTTTGGAATGGAAACATAGATGAAATTTTTGTCATTACAAACTTCTTTACAAGTTTTATAATTTTATTACCTTGATAATCCTAAATTAATTATAACATTTTAATATTCTAGGGGAGATAAATATTAAACCATATAAATTATTACTTATATAAAAAAACAAAAATGAATAGTACCCTTTAAACATAGTTCTACCATGAAATTATTTATCTTGTTTATTAGTTCCAAATTTCTATTTTTATGTAAATCAAGGCCTATTATGCTTAATTTTGAGAGTGTTTTCCTTTTAAAAATATATTTAACTTTATTTTATTTTTCTGTGACCCCATTATAAATTTTCTCAAATTTGGATTTCCCAAATTGGCTTTTAGATACTACAGTGATAACTAAATTGTTTTTAGAGTTTTTAATTATTATAGGTAATTATTTTAAATAAAACTTATATACCACGTTTATTATAAATTTGTAATTAATCTACCTTTAATTACACTTATTTATCAAAGAAATTCCCCATTTTCCCAATTTCCTTATCATATATATGAAACATTGATTTAGCAATGTTAATTTTTTCTTCTTTATCAATATCTTTTTTTTGTTTCAAAACTCAATTGTAATACTTTCTTAATTAGTAAATTTCACTTTATGTATCTTAATCTCGACACTGTGATCATTTTATCTATTGTAAACCACATCATAATCATTATTAAACTTTTTAACTTCCATCTTATGAGATTTGATTTAATAATTATGTTGATTTTTTCTTTCAATTCACACGCCAAGATCATATTTCAGCATGTGATCTATATAGGATTCTTCTCCCTTTTCTCCCATGTTTGATCTTTTTAATTTTTTTCCTATAAGTTCCATGAAGTTTCTAATTTTTCTAGCACAATGTTCGTAACACCCCATGATTTTAGAATATATTTATATTTGATAAATTTTATGTGTGTGATAGCATATGATGCACAAAAAACCAAAATAAAGTGAATAATGACTTGTTATAATAATAATTAAAATATATTATGATACTAGTAAATGAAACAAAATTTTTAAAATTAGTAACAATAAGAACCAGTTTAATTATTTATAGATCAATATAAAAGTTTTATTTAAAAACCCGGTTTTTATTATATATTATATATTTTATTTAAATGTAATTTTATAAAAATTTACAATTATAGTTTTAAATAATTAACTTAATTTTTTAATTTCACATGTTAAATTTATCTTGAGTTGAAATTTTTGGATTAAAAAAAGGATGATTTTGAGTTTAAAAGTGAAAAATACTGATTTTAAAAATATTTTAATTTTGATGACATAAATATGATGTAACCATGACACAAAAACATGTTAAAACCTTTTCTCAATTGTAAAAATGTTTATAGAGGAAAATAAATAATCTTAAATTATTATGTTGAATTTGGAAACACATACTTTAGTTTTTATGACATAAGTTATATTTTATTCTAATGAAATCTATTTTGATTATTTACCTTTAACAATATGTTTGAATTATTTAATTATGTTTTTTCGTGGTTATATTGTAAAATAACGATAATTTACTTTATTAATAAGCTAATAAATTCATGGGAAAAACCAATACTATGAATATTTATCCTTAATAAGTATAAATTTATAGATTTTTTTTATAAAAATGGGTTTTATGTGTTTTTTTGAAAATATTAGAATTAATTTACACCACTTCATGTAAATGAATATTATATAAATGATTTCATATTTGTAATTATAATAATTAATATTATGTAATAAGGTTAACTAAAATTTTAGTTATAATTGATAGTTACAATGTTAAAATTCTTTTTACCTTTGTACACATTAAAAGGGTTAAAATGGGGTTAACCTAAGAGATAATATAACACCTAAGATTCAATTATATTAAATAAATATTTAATTTTAAATAAAATATGGAATGGTACACATATATTTATTAATGAATATGATTAAACCCTAATTTCCAAAATATTAAAATTTTAACTTAATTAAATTATTTTAATTTTTTTAGTTAAAAATGTCAAAATTAATCTATAGTTTATTCCTATAATTTTTTAGAATTAGTTAATTTTGGGGTGAATATTGAAAAATAATAATTTAAAAAAACATCCAATTTTATGAAATTATAATGATAAAATAATTAAATTAATGTTTATGAAACATTTTTTATAGACCAAATATATATTTTTGAATTAATGCCATTCATTTAAAAATATCATGTTGTACATAAAAATCTATGATAAATATTTTTAGAAATCCAATTTATTTTTTTATTCAAATAAAAGCTATTTTTGGTTCTTCTCTATTCATTTTGTATTCACAAATTTATTTTTTATTGTTGGGTAGGTTTTAAATTTAAATAAGTGTCCTTTGATTTAATATAATCTAGTTAGTTACACATGAATTATAATTATAAATCATTTTCCCTATAATAATCTTTATGCTTAAGACAGGAATTTCTCTAAAAAAGGATTCCATTACGTTTGGAGAACTTATATGAAAATTAATTTTTAAAAATTAATTGAATTGAATAATCAAAAATGGATTTTATATTTGATATCATCATAAATAATATTAGTTAATGATTGAAACATACTATTTAGTTATAATGTGGAGTAACCATGGTAAATGATTATCATCACTATTAAGGGTTAAAAGAGTTTGAAGGTTTAAACTAAGGGTATAAGTTTTATATATAAAAAATTTCTTTAAATAACATTTAATTGTTGTATTTCAACATTAGTATTCTAAAAATCAAATCTATGATACTTTAGAGACACTTAACTTTAATAGGATGTATATTTATAATTTTTTTAAGTATTTATATGTTTTCCACCCATCTCACTTATAAAAGGGCACCTACTATTCTCGATTTTGTATTGTTCTTGAGCCACTAATCTCAACCAATACCTACATAAATAAATTAAAAATTTTCATTTTTAGAAATAGAGTTTTATTTCTACTTAAAATTATATTTTAGGAAGGATTAAGGTATAACCCAAAGGTGGTAACCAAAAGAATAGGTATATGTTCTTAATAAGATGTTTCATGTTCCTTTCATCTTTTACCCCCTATAAATATTCGATAAACATATTTACGCAATTAAATAAGTATATTTACCAAAATTATATTTTTTTATGTTAATGGTACATATATTTTCTATATCCTTTTGATATAATTGGAAATGAAAACATCACTCATGTGTACATACAGAATACCACCTCCATGAATCGGTACATATAAATTTTCATCACCATTTTACATGGATGATTATAAAGATAGAATTAATGGATATATATATTATATTTCAAATAAAAATATGAATCTATAAATATAATATATACTATACCTTCATACCCTACAATATGTTGTAAAACGATGACATCTCTCATTCATTCGTGTAAACAACCACCTCCATGAAGCCACACGATTGTTTTTTATATTACTACCTTGAATGGATGATTGTAAAATTGTTTATAATGAATAAAAATTATATTTATGACATTATAAAATTTTTGGATATGATGGAACCATTTTATAACATGTTTAACCATGGTCAATATATTGAAGTATATTTGAAGAAATTGAGCAAACAACATTAAGTGGATGATGTAAGAAAGACATATTCAATGATTAGAAGAAAAATTTGTTATAAAAGGACCTTAAAAATAGAATATAGATAAATAAATTATTAAGTTATTATTTACTAAATTTTAATTGATTAATATGGAGGACATAACATGTTCAGCAATGGATGAATCCATGGTAAATGTTTTTCATCTCAATTCTACTTTAATGTGAAATATTTTATATTATGAAACTAATTTATTTTATATTGGGTATATATAATTTTTTTTATATATTATATCATTAATTTAGATTTATTAATGGTATTTTAATTTTCAATTAAAATTATCTATCTTAATGGGGTTTGATTCAAATGTTTTTATAAATGTAAGATTTTATTTTATAGTCTCACTCTTTTTCTTGATTTTTTATTCTTAAATTAAATTTGGTGGAATTATATTATCTTTATTTCTTAAACACCATTTGGTTTATTCTCTTTTTTGGGGTTTCTATTTCTTTCTTATAAGTTTTTCAATATTTGGTATTCAAATATTGAAGTAATGTTTTTAAGAGAGATTGATTTATTTATTCTTTTGGGTGAATTCATATATTTGTGATGTTGAAAGTTTCTAAAATGATTCAAGAATGTTTTATATATTCTCTAATAATTGTTTAAAGTCATTTTAAGCAACATTTTAATTTCTTGGAAATGATTTATTATGTAATATCTCTAAATTTTTCTAAATGGTCTATTTATGATATTTTTATAAAAACTATGAAAGGAATTATATTTTAAACCAATATGGTGTAAATGGACTTTCCCACATCCATGTATATTATTATCTATTTATATTCTATTAAAATATTCCATGTTTTTTCAAAGAAATAGTTTTCCATTACTCATTGATTTTATTTTTTATATTAAAATAAAAATCCATTATTTTCTAGATGGTTGAAATGTTTTTTTAAATGATTTATAACATCATTTTTTACACAAAATTTACAAAAGTTTTAAAAAAAGTTATTTTTAATGTTTCACTTTAAAATTTATCTCTAATTATAAATTTAATTTCTTTTATTTTAAAATTTCATTATTAATGAATATATCTTATTCTGTCATTAAAATCTGATTTATTGATTATATATTATTTTGAGATCATTCAATTTCTTGTGATTATGTTTTTGTCACTCTCCATTATTCCTTGAACATTATATTTATCCTTCTTGTTAAAAATTTCAGTATCATGAATATATTATATAATCATTTATTCTATTTAGAAATTTTATTAAACATGTACCATTTCAATATTTAGTGTTGTTTGAAGGAATATTGTTCCTAAAGTTATTTAATTTATTGGGGAAATATTGATGTTGTATATTATTGATTCAATACAAATTTTTATTTATTGATTTTGAATATTTTTCATATATTATATTTTTTATTCCCTATAGGAGGAATGAATTTTATATATTTAAGTGATAGGTGGATTTTAGTTTTAGATAGCCCATTGATGAATTTACAAGTCTCATGAAAGATGAATTTGGGTAAATCAACTTGGTATTTTGTGTATACCTACAAATGTATTAAAATTCATTAGCACACGACCTTGGTAGTAAGGTTCCTGACATCCTAGCATGATGCCCTGATGCAAAGATATCCATGTCCAAAATTATGCATTTATATCATCATGGTCTTCATTATTATTATAAATGTGATTATTAAATTGATATTTCCAAGGATACATTTTGAAGTTCAAGTTATTGATTAAATATAATATTCGTTGATTTTATGATCGTACCTATTGTTAATGACTTAATTATTCATGATAGAATCCATTTTATTTTTTTTCTTTAACTAACATATGAGCTCACCCTTTATTATGTTATTTATTCCCCAGGATATGAAGAAGGAATCTTTTAATGATATTCAAATAAGGGATAATTTTTTTCATGATATTTTTTATTTTCTCATTTTAATATGGATATCCTGTATGTATATAGTCTCCAAATATTTTTAAACAGAATGATCCTTCATGTTGTGATCCATTATATCATGTACTGATGTAAAAAAGAAAACACCAAATCTGGGTTACTAGAGTTGGGCTTGTTATAGATGGTATCAAAGAAAGCGTTGTAGGACCCTTAGGAGCTACATTTTAGAATAATATTGGTAACATAATTATTTAGATAAAAATAGAATTCTTAATAACATAAAGGTATTTTTATGTAATGGATAAATTTTCATGATTTTATAAGCTGGTTATTTTTGTTCCATTTTTTGTAGATAGCACTTAGTATAAAATTGGGAAATTGTGTCAAACCTATAGTAAATATAGGGATTTACCAAATGAGAAAGTCAACAAAACATGAATTTAATATGAGAAGACCATGGATATATTTGAGCAACTAACCCAGGTTATGACAAATATCCTTTTTTGTACATAAAAAAATATTAATTCATAGCATAAACCTATGCTATATCACTTTATGTAATATAAGATTCCATACTTTAATGTAAATATTAATCCATTGGTAGCCGAGGAATTGATCAAGTCCCTTGAAATGATTTTACCAGCTTTGTGAATTAATGATTTTGGAAATGTTATTCTGGTAGCATAATTTTAAAGCGTGATACTGATCAATGATGGTCATTGGCCCAAAATACTATAGAATATGATGAAATAATATGTATATAATGAGGAAATTTTAATGTGATGTATTTTGAGAAATAGTTTTTCCAAGAGAAATGAGTTGAAATGGAGAAACATTTCCTCAACCTAAAGTTGAAAAAATAGGAAATTGTTGCTAAATGTGTGGCCCATCCCAAAAGTTTAAAAAGGTATGGAAAATGCTATATATGAAATCCATAAAGCAAGATTTATCTTTTATTTAATTGGATTAATACAATCCTATAAAATTAATTGGAATATCTAATGTTTTCACAATAAGATGATATAGTATCATTTGATATCAAGGTATAGAAATAATTTTCTAGGACATATATATTCAAAGAAAACTATGAAAATAAGTGGTAAGATGAAAAAAAAGGACAAAAAAAGAAATGATTCATTAAAGAGTTTAGGAATGATGGGAGTTCCAGAATGTGATAAATACAGAAAGAAATGTCCTGGTAAATGCTAAAATGGAATGGTATTTTGTTATATGTGTGGATATAAGGCCTATCTGGCTTATGAATGTAAGGGAAAAAATCCAGTGTAATCTAGTACTTGAACTATAGGGATATGGGGTAATTATTCAAACCAATGACATAAGAACAAGGGTACCCAAATAAAATAGTCCATGTGGGGAATTCCAATCCTATACAATTGGTATAGCTAATGTTTAAGATCCCAATGTTGTTTTGGAAGGTAGTTTGATAACAAACTCATATTTAGTGTATAGTTTATTTGATTCTAGATCATTACACACTTATATTTTATAAACATTATAAGGACATTAACTCATTCCCTATAACCTTAATAAGGGTGTTTTCAATGAAGACTACTAATTCAAATATTATTGCAACAAGGATATACCATTCAGTCCCCATTTTGATGCATACACATATCCTTTTTTTAAACATGGTTATTATACCTATAGTTGAATTTGATATAATCCTTGTTATATATTAGATTTATATTTATAATTATTTTTATTTTCTAAGAGATATAAATTTTTATTCCTATTGAATATGAAGAATACATTTTCTTCAAAGCGATTATTTCATTTTCTAAAGCGTGTCTGGATATCCCTCCAGTAGCTCTCCTTAATGAAATTATAAGTGAATAATAAAAGACAAAACTTGTGGATGGTAAAGGTACCCTTAGTATAAAATATTTACCTATTATATAGGGATACATTGATGTTTTTTATAAAGAAACACCAAGATATCCACCCGATCAAGAACTGGAGTATTCAACAGAACTCATCCCTTATAACGAACCTACAAGACTCCCAATAAAATTATCACTATAGAATTACTACAACTTAAGAGGCATCAATAATTTTTTTTAATAATGTATTAATTTTTCCTAGTGTTTTACCTTAGGTATCCCATATTCCTTTTATTAATAAGAATAATGGGTCAATGTGGTTATGCATTGATTATAGGGAAATAAATTCCATTACAATAATGAAAAAGTATTCTCGACCTCACATTGATGAATTTTTTGATCAACTTTAAAGAGATCGATATTTTTCAAAGAATGATCTCCATTTTTGGTATCATTAATTATGACCAAGGAAGGTAGGCATTCCAAAGATGAAATTTCCCAAGTGGTATAGGTTTTATGAGTTTACAATAATTCTTTTGGGATCGACTAGTGTACCCTATATTTTTATGGATCTGATGAATACTTCATGAAAATATTATCTTGATAATTTCATTGTGGTATTTATCAATGATATCTTGGTATAATTTAAAATTTATGAAGATAATAAAGTCTATTTAATAATCATTTTCAAAACCTCAGAGGGAAATTATTAAATAGGGGATTAGTTAATCAACTAATTTTAACATTACCAATAGGAAGGGATACTTCTGTGTTATGTAGTGATGCATCAAATAAAAGACTTAGATGTGTACTTATATATAATGATAGAGTTGTTTTATATGAATCACGACACTTAAATATCCTAGAATATTATTATATATTCCATGATATTTATTTGGTATCTATTATCTATGACTTGATGATATGGGGAAATTATATCTCTTTTTAATTATGTGTGATATATATGGATCACACAAGTTTAAATTATATTTTGTAGAAAAGTATATCAATATGAGAAAAATGAGATAACTATAGCTTCTCAAGGATTATTATTTATCAATAAATTACCACCATAGGAAGGAAAATAATATGGAAGATGTGTTGAGTTAGAAATATCAAGAAGTTTTAACTAAATTAAGGATTGGTATATATTCTATATTCATGTATTTAGTAAATTTGGATATAAGAATCATTATGGAAAGGTAAATTCACTCTTTTAAAAAATATTTCATAACCATATTTACTAAATATGTTAAAAAGGATTGATATTTTTGATAATATTTAACAAAATATTGTTAATTCCATGATGATGGGAAGTTGGAAGACTTTGTTTATGAAGATGGTGTGCTGAAATTTAGAAAGAGGATATGTGTTCCATCAATACATGTGATTAAAAGGGAATTACTTAATGAATCCCATATCTCAAATTACTCTATATATAATTGAAACACTAATATGTAATATTATTCAAGAGAACATATTTTATGTTATAATATGAGGTGGGAAATTATAAAAAATTCCACAATATGATTAGTTTTTTAACAGGTAAAGGCAGAGAGAGCACATATTAAAGGATTCATGTAACATATTCCTATTCCTATATAGAAGTGGGATGATTTTACAATAGAACATTTCAATATATTTCCAAAAACTCATCAATGAAATGATACCATACGGGTCATTGTTATTCACCTTACAATGTCTACACATTTTCTTATTATGATTGCAGATCTACCTCTTTAGTACCACACACGACTCTATATCAACGAACTTGTGAGGCATAATTTATTTCTATTTTATATAATCATGTCATGCTATTTACATCACACTCATATAAAATTATTTGTAAGGATCTTAAGAGAGATATTATTTTGATTTCTACGAATCCCCCATAGAATCATGGGACGTCTAAAACACTATTTAAAGATTAGGGAACATGCTATGGTCTTTATAACTTTACTTTTAAGTTTATTGGGATCAATATTAAATATTGGTAGAATTTTATTATAATAAATTATTATATTATATCATTCAAATGGAACTGAATTAATATTTTTATAGGAAAATCTGTCCCACACCAACAAGCTGGGATGATATTAGTGAATGAAATATTTTAGACCTATAACTTTTATGAGAAATTAGAGAAATTAAGCACTATTCAGAGTAATATTTATGAAGATCAAAGTAGGAAATATGTACATACCTATAACTAAAGGAATAATATGTAATTTCAAGTAGGGGATCATGTTTAATAGAAGTAAATGGTTTGGAAAAAAGGTAAACTATCTCCCAGGTACATCTGGTCTTCTATGATTTTGGAAATAATTAGTGCTATGAAATGCCATTTGGTAATTCCAACCAACATCTCTAATTAACATGATGTTATCTATATATATTTACTGGGGAAGTATATTCCAAACCCAATTCATGTACTGTACTTCCAAAAAATAAAATTAGAGCCTTTCCTATCTTGTTTGGAAGATACTATACATATTCTTGACACTAGAGAACAAGTGTTGCAAAGATGAATGTCTCTACTAGTAATGTTTCTTTGGAGAAATCACAAGCTAAAAGATAAAAAATGGGATCCTAAATAATTTATGATTAATAAATGCAGAAAATTATTTTGTGAGGTGAAATTATAGATATTTCTAGGAGGATATCTTTGAATGGGATAAGAATGTATCACCCAAGCTTCAATTATAGGAAGAAAATATTATATCATAAACAAATTATGGCATAACGATCATATCATAAATCGAGAATAGGATTAAAAACTTTTTTTTTGTAATCTTGACTTTATTAAATTATTTTCAATTTTGAATTAATCATGTCAAAATTAACATATGTTGAATTTGTGGTATTTTTCTTAAATAGTCGATTTTTAGGTAAATAGTAAAAAAATACTGATTTTAAAAAGTTTATCACTATTATTAAATTATAATGATATAATAATGAATTGAATGTTTTTGAAACCTTTTTATAGAAAAAAAACAAATTTATAAAGTAATATTATGGATTTTAAAATAAAATGTTGGGCATATAAATTTATGCCTTTACATTTTTGGAAATATATGTAATGTTTTTATTCAAATTTAAACTATTCATGATTATTTTATATTAATTACTTATTAAAAAGATTCATTTGGTTTTGGTTTGGTTTAAAATTTAAATAATTCCCCTTTGGTTTAACATAATTTAATTAATTCCATGGGAATTTTCATTATAATCAATTTTTCATTTTGTAAAATTATATTAAATGTATATTATTCCACTTATTGAAATAGAATCATGTTAAATGGATTTTATATTCAGAATAATAATAATTAATATTTGGTAATAAGTTAACTTTAATTTTGGTTCTTAAATAATATTAGTGATGGTAAATATTTATCATCTTAGTTTAGGGTAAAATGAGATAAAAATGGAAATATAAAGGGATAAATCATGATGATAACACTTAAAACATTATTAAATCTTTTTGGTTGGTTTTATTCTGACCATAAACTGATCGCATTAAAAGATATGATAATTTTGAGTAACATAATTCAGTAATACCTATATTATATGATAATGTTTCATGTATTTCTATGTTTTCCACCCACCCCACTTGTAATAGGGATCCTCCTCTCCTCTCTTCCCCAAACTTATTGAGAAACATTGCTTAAAAAATAACTATAAAAATTCCCTACCAAATTTATTTTCCTATACCTATAGTTTATTATTTCCTCAACACACCACTTCAATAAGGCATAATTTTTAAACCAAAGGAGGTTAACAAAAGATTAGGTATATATTCTTACTATGATTTTCATGTTCCTTTCTTCTTAAACCACCTCTAATTATATAATAACCATCTCAAAATAATTACATAATAATATTTACCATATTTAGATGTTTTAATCTCATAGTTTAATCCATTATACATCTCTTTTAAATCATATGGAAAATGAAAACATCACCTGTGTTATTGTGTGCACTACGACCTCCACGAAGCAATGCACATCAATTTTTATAACCTTCTCACATGGATGGTTATAAAGATGCAATTAATGAATATATATGGTATTTAATAAATAAATATTATTAAATAAATATAATATTTCATATAAAATTTTACCCAACCATCTATTGGAAAATGATATTGTCGCTTATGCAAATGTGTGGTCTACCAACTCTACAAATTGATATGATTTTATATTCTATTAACACCTAACATGGATGGTTATGAAACTGTATATGATGAATAAAAATGGTATTAATGAAATTATAAATGTTTTTTTGATAATTTAACCATTTCATAACACCTTTAACCATTGTCAATATTTCGAAGTAAGCAAGGATAAATTGTCTGAACAACCTTTAGTGGTGGATGTGACCAAGAAAAATTAAATTAATGGATGAAAAATGATTATAAACGAACCTTAAAAAGGGAATATAGATGAAAATTTTTCTTAATGAAGTATTTAATAAATTTAAATTGATTATTCAACAGGATATAATGTATATGACCAAGCAAGAATCCAAGGTAATGGTTTTCATCTCAATTCTACTTTAATGAGTTCTTTTTAATGTTATGCACATAATTTTATTGAGATGGAGTATGTACTGTCCTTTTGAAATATTGTCTCATAAATTACTCATTATTCGTGGTATTTAACATTTTAATTGATGTTTTTATCTTAATTAGATCTTTTTAAAAAGTTATTAATGCTGCATGAGTTTATTTTACAATCTCACTTCTATTTTGAATTGTTCTTGTTTAAATTTACGTTGGGTGAATTATATTCCATTTATTTATTTGAAATTAAATATTTTATTCACCTATAGTTATTTATGTAGCTTTTATGTTTTTTTACAATTTTTCCTCTATTTTTTACTCAAATACTGAAATAATGTTTTTAATTAATACTGTCTATAGTTCTTCTTTTCGGATGAGAAAATTTTTCTTCCATGTCATGATATAATTGCATGTTTCAAGAATGTAATTTTATATTATCCAATGATCATTTAATTTCATATGAAATATTATTTCAATATGTTTACTTGGTTTTATAAATTAATATTTTTTATTTTTTCCAAAAGGGGTTTTTTTTACATTTTACCAAAATTAAATATGAACATTATTTTTAACGTATACGGTGTAAATTTATTATGTATACTTTATTAAAGTTATTCTAAATTTAGATTCTTTAAAATATTACATGGGTTTAAAAAAAACCATTTCTCAAATATTTAATGAATTTTTTCTGTTTTATATTAGAATAAAAAGGTATTATTCTCTAAAAGTTTAAAAAGAATTTTATAAAGGATTTATATCATCATTTTTACAATAAATTTATAAAAGATTCAATCCAATTTAATTTTAATTATTCAGTTTAATTTTACTATGTAATTATCAAAATTAATTACTTTATTAAAAAACATTCATTTGTAATGAATTGATATTCTTATATAATCATTTTATGATTAATGGATTATACCTTATATTGAGATCATTCACTTTCTTCTAATAATATTATTTATCACTCAATATTTTTTATTAAAAAATATTTTTATCATTTATGTATATATTTTTATTATCAATGATTTATTTAGAATTTTTTTACTACTTGTATATTGTCTTAATCATGTAATATTTAAATATACAGTGACCTTTAAAAGAATCTTATTTCATATACTAGGGAAATATTGATGTTCCATATTATTGATTCAATAAATATTTTTATTAATGGGTAAGTAATATTATATATATATTATAATTTGGATTCAATATATGATGAATTATTTGGATATATATAAGTTATAGGTGGTGCCTGGTTATAGGAAATGCCTCAATTCATCGAGATGTCTAATGAGACAAATAAATGGATAAATATATTGGCTATTTGGTCTATACTAACAGATTTATCTAATTGTGTTAGAATATTTAATTATTGTTAATCTTCAAGATGTATTGGTATGATGCCTTAATGGAAAGATCATGACACCCAAATTTTTTCATTTAAATCATTATAATTTTGATAATTATTATCCATGTGATTGTTATATTTTTTATATCCAGGGATATATTTTTAAACTAAAGTTATTGATTAATTATAATATTTATTGATTATCTAATCTTCCAAACTGTTTTTGAATTTTATATTCATCACATTTTCCACTATATTCATTCCCCTACATGGAATTTGAGTGTACTATTTGTTTTGTTACTTTACCAAGGATATGAAGATAAAATATTTGAATGATATTCTTGGATGATATTATTATTTTTTTTCTATATTTTATTTTAAAAATGTAATATATAAATCAAGAATTTATTTAGTTTCTAAAGGATGTTAAACTAACAATCATTTCTATCCAGATACCTGACTTGTATCAATGCAATAATGTAATTACCATCTTTGGGTTATGGGTGCCATTTTTATTACATATAAGGTTTAAAATTACAAATAACACTTTCTTAAATCTCATTGATTTCTTATATGTCAAATATATCCTTAAATTAGTTTAAAATAATAAATTTGGACTCACTTTATTGGATTAAGACTTGTATTATATAGGAATTTTCAACTGTTGACATGTTTTTGACCCACCTCACTTATGAAGGGCACATCCTCTTACCACTTCTCCACACTACTTGAATACTATAGTTTGGAAGATACCTGACCAAATCAATTCCCAATGTTCTTCCTCGTGTCCTAGAGGTCTTGCTCTCACCTAAATACCACCTAGAGAAGGCATATGGAACAATCTAATGAAAGATATATAAAGAACAGTTAATTTGTGTTTATCAATCTATTTCATGTTTGTTCTTTCCTTATCCTCAAAAAAATATTATACCCATCTTAAAATGATGAAATGAATATATTTACTATACTAAAGCATTTTTATGTTAATGATATAAGCATTTTATATATCCTTTATATCTAATTTAAAATATAAACATCATTCAAGCGTGCATAAAAATTACCATATCCATGAAGCGATTTATATTTTTTCATCACCATCTCTCTTTTATGGTTATATAGATGGATTTAGTGGATATAAATGATGTTGATAAATTAATTTTGTTTTTTAAATTATTATATTCCTTCTTATCTACCCGTCCATTGGAAAAGGATAATTTTTCTCAAGCATACATGTAGACTACTACCCCCATGAAGAAATGTGTTTCATTTATTATTTCCTCTTAAAATAAATATTAATAAGGATAGATTTTATAAATATCCATCCAACGTTACCATTTTTATTCAAAATGGAAATTAAAACAGAGAGAGAACCAGTGTCTAGGGGGTCCATTTAATAAATATATTTTATATATATGATATTATTATTTTATAATTATATGTTATTATTTATCATTCATTCTTTACCTTAGTTAGAACATGAAAAAATCACTCTTGAATACTTATAGACTACCATCTCCATGTAGTGATATAAATCATTTTTCACAACTATATTATATAAATGGTTATACATGAGTATATAATGAAAAAATGTGATATTTATGAAATTATTAAGATAATATAGATTATGTGATTGTGACCAATGTGAAATTACTAGAACCATTGAACTGAAACTTGCAAGGGAAAAACAATTAACAATTGAATGCTTATTTTAATAAATAATTGTTAATAAATGGGTAAATGAAAATTATAATGGAGTGATATATTGTAATAATAGTATTAATATGGTCCTTGTTAAGACCAAGCTAGCTGGATAAGGCATTTGGAAGTTGTAATATGTTTTTTAAGAAGTGTTACCTCTTGTTATCAAGGAAACATCAAAAAAATAAATCTATTCACTTTGTAAAATTCAATAATCAGATTTAACATCATATTCCAAATATCAGACTCACAGGTCTTAAGTAAGTCCTTTATATGGGGAAGATGTTTTCTGGAAGAAAAGGATCATCAGATTCACCTTGGGATTAGAATGAGGTTTTGATAGTAATGATTAAGGGATTCAAATTCTGCTTGGTTCTGATAAAAATATGATGATTATTTTCTATCTTTTAATTTTTGAAATTCAAAATTTTTATAGGAAACTTGTGATGATAGAATTATAAAGGAAATAAAAGATATTTTATCAATAATGTTGAGGAATGGTTGGAAAGAATAAATTTTTTAGGGAATGAGAAGTTACAATACATTCCATTATAAGTCAGATGACAAAATATAGATCTTCAATATATTCAAAGTCATGATGAAATCATGATTACATGCCGAAGTATATAGAATAAAGAAGTTACTGAAGCCAAATATTTCTGGTCTTAGTCTATTAATATGAGATCATCAGACTGAATTTTTGTTTAAGGACGAGAATGATGATCAGAATGAGATAAGATGAACATGTAGGTTTTCAATTAAACTAATAAGCTAAAAGAAACAATTATTTAGAAAATATAGTTTATTGGTATTGTATTCATAGAAGGTAATAAGTTACAGAAGTCCATGCTTCTAGAATCAGTCCATCAGACATGGTGTTCCACCTATCAATAATTGTGGATTCTAACACCAATTCATATTATTGGTATCTTTTTTATATCAAATATAGAGTATTTATCAGAGGTAGAACTGTAGTATAGAGAAGTAATTTGATCCAATAAATACAAATAAGAAGATAAGTTTTTGGTGACCAATACAAAGAATAAAAAAAAGATCAATAAAAAATGTAGTCAACCATTTCTCATCAAGATTATTTGTTGATTGTTTTCTAAATGGAAACTTTTATTTTCCTTCTCAACTTGTTTAAGACCAAAATAAAAATAACTCTGATAAATTCAAATTTGGGTCATGATCTATCAGACTAAATACAATATCAATAAATTATAAAACATAAGATATCGATCTGATTGACATGGGCTGACACTGATATCTCTATCAGACGCATGATCCTCAGTCTATGAAAAATAAGAAAAGAAGTTGTTTCTGTTGTGTTACAATGGGGATCATATAAGTTGTTAAACAAGATTGATGAATTTTTTTCCATATGATTCATTGGGTGTAGTGAAACGTAATTAAGAATATGATATCTCCATCACAATGAAGACCACATAATGTGTATTTGGTTATATAGATTGTTATGAGAAGAGATCTTAATCACATATGTTTTCCAATTACTGAACATAAATATATTGAAGAAGTTACTATATTAATAGTAATGGGAAAACAAGAAATGTTAATTAGAATCGTATTGAAATTTTCAAACAAGTATGATGAAATATAATGTCATGAGAATATTCAATAAGGATCAATAATATTTGAGAATTTTTGAAGAAGTCAAATATTAATATGAAATTCAAGTATAATTTAAGGTTTGAGAAATTCAGGTAATTGGTAAAGATATTTAGAATCCAATCCAAATATATTTTGGTTTTCCAATAGAAGGAGGATGTTGTTTTTTCTTTCATGACACAAGTACTGTGTGGAAGTGTAGAGAGTGATAATATTGAATGTTTTTGGTTGAAGAATTTTCCAAATTAGGATTACTTGAGGATTTTATCCTGACATAAGAAGAAAGAAGAAGGGAGAAGATCATAATTAGAGTTTTTGATTCATATTGAGTAATCAGATCAGGATTTCAAGACTAAATAAGAATAAGTTCAGAATTATTTCAACTATATTCTGACCAAAGTATTTTCACCATATTTAATAATCTAACATTAGAATCAAACTGAGAAGTCATACTGAGTATCTTTACGAAGTCTAAAATAATTTCTTGACTATAGTTGTGTAAAAAAATGAATAATTGTTTTTAAGAACATATTTGGGAATGTATTGATCAAGTAAAATTGAAAGATTTTTGTCACAAAAATTATATTACATCATTTTGTGCTATGTGGAGCACACGCAATATTGTTTTGAACAAAGAGTTACACAAGTTTGAGGGAATATTATACTTGGTGTATACCACATAAGAATACTATTTTATTGTGGATTCTATTTTATTTGATTATTTCCAAACCATACCAAGGATGTAACTACTATTATTGAGTAGTGATCCTTGGAAATTATTTTTTTCTTATAGTTTTGTGCTTTGTTTGGTTTTAAGAAAGGTAAAAATATTAAAAAAGTGGAGAAGGTTTATTCAAAAATGGAAAACTTAAAAGAAAAAGGTACCAATAATTCATCCCATCCCCCTCTTAGTGGTGCATGTTTCTTGGTGGAAAATCTGAATCTGTATTAAAGATGAAGGTCCCCTCATTTAATATTTACTGAAATTTTGAAGAGTAGTTGATGGAGAATTTGAATTGTATAAAGAGTAAAGGTATTATGATCTTTGATGGTAATAACTAACATTTTTTGTAAATATAGAATGTTTCCTTATCTTATGTATCTTCTATATGATGTTATGGAAGCCGCAATAGATTGAATTCATCCTATTTATGATAAATTTCCACTTATATCTGTTGATAAGAAGAATCTTGAGAATGATGGAATATCCAAGAATTAATTATTCTTATAACTTTCATAAAGTGAGTTTTTAATAGTAAATTTTGTTTATACTTCCAAAGGTATATGAGATAAGCTGAAAAAAATTTATGAAGGCAATAAAAAAGTGAATAAGGAAAAATTAAAAATCTGGAGGTTGAAGTATGAAGATCAAAAAATGGGTTATTATAACTTTGTTGGGGACTTATTTACAAGGGTGAATGATATTTTTCAGCATTATCATATGTTTTAGTGAAAGTTTGGTAATTCTAAAGTTGTTGAAAAGATCTTGATAATTCCTCCAAAAAAGTTTGATGCTAAAGTCTCATCATTAGAGGATAGTGGTCCAGAAACATTATATATAAAAGATTTTAAAAGATCTATCATTATATATGATATTATAAGTGACAATGATATAATGGAAAAAACAAAGGCTGATAGAGAAATTTATTTCAAATCCACCAATAAGAAAATGATTAAGAAGGATCTTGGGGAAGTTGATATTGATTACATTGACTCTGAAAATTAGGTATGTAAAAATCTGGATGAAATTTTATCCTGGATTTCTAAAATTGTAAAAAGAGGCACATGTACATATAAAGGTAAACTTCCATTGATGTGTGTTAAATATATATCCATTTGTCACTTAGCTGATAATAGTCCATAATCAATGAAATAAGAGTATAGTGATAAAGAATAAAGAAGGATAAAAAGGTTCTAGAAGAAACCACATAATAAGGAAAAATCCTTTTCAAAAGGTAAAGAAAAAAACTTATTCAAAAAAATTAGAAGTTTCTTATCTAAAGATAACTTTGAAGAAAATAGTGAAGATGAATTTGAAAAGACTATTAAGAAATTTGAGAATACACTTATTTCAACAGTTATCAATGAATATTTCGGAAGAATAAGTTTTTAAGAATAAGAAAATCAATTTGAATTTCATATTAAACAAGAGTTGAAAGAATTTATAAAGAAGATTGAGAGGCTTGAAAAAGAAAGCAGGAAGTTAAAAACTGAAAAATATTAAATAAATAATAAATAATGTGCTTCTTATGAGAATGCTAAGCTGTTAGAATAGATTGATTATTGGAATAAATCTAGTTCAAAATAAAACAATCATACTGAGTATATGGATGTAAATTTGAAGGAAAAATAAAAAGAGTTGAGTTTTCTCCAACAAAAAATTCTAAATCTAATTAGAGAGATACATATTCTAAAAACTCTCGTTTTGAACCAGATGAATTATTTAGAAATGGTAAAATTGAGAAGGATAAAAATTTACCTACAATGGTTCAGAATAAATCTATAGTAAGTTCGAAGAATAATAAAGTTGGAAGTGTTTCTAAAGAGAAGAAATATGGGATGGTTATGTTTGTGTTCAAGAACAATAAAGCAGTTAAGATAGAAGTTTCTAAAATTTTTGAGTAAAAAACGTTTCTGCTACTTGTGGTTCTGATAAGACTAAAAATAAAAACAATATAAAAAATAAGAATCTAGATGATGAAAAAATGGTTAGTGGTCAACAATGTTTTGATTAGAAAGATAAGAAGGCTGCTCAGAAATATGTTTACAATTCTAGTCGGTATAGAAGTTTTAGAAAAAAATATTATTTATATGGGTACTTTTGGTATTGTGGTGGATTTGGATATAAAAAATATTACAACTATTCCACATGTTATATAAGGAAAAGCTTAAGGGTATTTAGTCCCCTAAAAGGAATAAGTTTGATAAGGATGTTCTGATGAAACCAAATAAGGTTGGTGTGAAAATTGAAAATTGTTTCCAACCCATGAAAAATATTTGTGAAATGTGTTAAAAACCAAGACACCTTGGAAAAGGATTTCTTACATTTTTATAGGCACAAAAAAGTTTGTTAAGAATTATCAGAAGCCAAAAGTTAAGAAAGATAAAGGGAAAGAAGTTCTTATTATTGAAACTGCTCTCAAAGAAACAAAATTAGAACAACCATGGATTGTAGATAGTGGGTTTTCTCCTCATATGATAGGATACCAAAATTTGTTTAATAGTTTGAACAAGTTCAAATAAGGAATGGTGACATTTGGAAATGATTAATCTCTCAAAATTTTACGGTGTTTGTTCAACCATCATTTGGAATTAAAAATTGAAATCCCATAAATATTTGAATGTTGAACATCTGAAACATAACTTTCTGAGTGTTTAAAAACATCCCAATAAAGGCAACACATTATTTTTCAGGAAATATTGATTCTTTGGTAAAAGTTAGGATGATTGAAATATAGTTACAAGATTTCAACATACAAAAATAATGCTATTACAAGTCGGTGAAATAAAAAACTCTTGTTACTTAGGAATGGATGAAGAGAACCAATTGTAGAATAAAACGCTAGGGGGCATGTTTCTAGGAATCTATAAAAAGTTATTAAAGTGTGAGATTTTCTATAAAATTCTTAAAATTTCAAGATGATGAGATTATTTTTGCACTATTTTTTCATATTGGAAAAATTAAAAAATCACTGCATAAGAATGTTTATGTTTATTAAAAAATTCCCCTAGAACTTATTCATTTTGATATCTATGGGTAATGAGAAAAAAATCATCTAATGGAGATAAGCACCTCATCCCATTTCTTGATGAATTTACTCACATTACTTGTGTAATGTATATGGAACATAATTTAAATACTATGAAAATGTTTAAAAGTGTTAGGTGGAAAGATGATAGAACTTATGGAAAGAGGGTTTAACCCCATAGAGCTATACCCATAGTTTTATAAATCATGGGTATAACCTGATTAGGGGTTATCTATACCCCCATTTTTAAATGAACCATGGGTGTAGACTGTAATGTCCCAGATTTTTCCATGTATTATTTTAATATTATATGGGAATTAATTCATGACAAGGCACTATGATGACGTGCAATTCTGAGGCCTGGTGATCCCGAAACAAATTTTTTAATTTAATTTAATTATTAAATTACGTGCGCGTGCGGTTTTCCTGAAAAAGTATAATAACACACGAACGGGTTCTAAGATCAGAAATCTAAGGGAACCATTGCATTCGGAACAATGTTTTTACCTTAGGCGAGACCTAACTTCGGCCAGTGCAGGTCGGTAGTGAATTCTTGTTTTTGGACGTAACCGTAATAAAATATTTAATTAAAATATTTTATTTAAATCCTTGCTGAAATGAAATCTTTTATTCTTTTAAACAGAGATTTCACAGGGAGGGTCAGGGTTACAATTTCTCTAACTTTGATATCCTCCAGAGAGCTCTGGAGAAGATCTCCCAACGTGGCGACGATGTTCTTGATTATTTTCACTGGCGACGACGACGCAGAAACCGAATAATCGCCAACGAACGCTGTAGAATCTAGGTAGGATGATTGTCTGTGAATTTCGTACCTGTTTTTTATTTCCATGAAAAACGAGGACTAATCCACGAACAGATTGTCCCGCGGATTGATCGTTCTTGCGGGATGGGATTTTGTGGGAATCGTGCAGATATTTATTCTTGAAATTTATTTTGTTTTCTTTTAACCTTCTAATGGTGATGAACCAAGATCGACATGAACATCGATTGAGGTTCGTCCCTCTCGATAGTTGTGTTTTTCTCTCCCAATTCCTATGCGTTCTTTGTGTGAATTCTACACGTTCTTGGAGGAGATCAATCGTTTCCCACTCGTTTGTTGGCGCAACGATCTGAAATTAAAAATCCATCATTGATTTGACCTAGTGAAGGTGCGACGACGACAGAGGCGGACAAATCAATGTGGTTCGGAAATTCACCTTTTTTGAGTGTTTTTGTGCTGATGGATCGGGACGCATTATCAAGGCTGATTGGAAGCCCAAAAATAAAGAAATCGGTTTCGTAGGGGTGGGACAACCCAAAATCTAGAGTTTCATGATGATCGGACGGTTGGATCATGATCTGGAGAATCGGTCGATGCGCGAGGAGGAAGACGGCATTTCTGGAATTTTCCCGACTACACGCCGTGTAACAAGGGATACATGGCGTGCGTTCATCGGCAGGACTACCTGGCATGTATTTTGGGAGTACACAGACACAAGTAGGTTACACGGCCAAGGACACAGCGTGTGTACCATTCCCCAGCTAGATACACGGGATACCCCATATACCGGTACACGGGAAGGCGACACGGACACGGACAAAGGTCATGTACGAGCATATGGCCTGCATACATGGAGCGAGCCCCACGTTCTCGGACATGGTGTGTGATGCTTCTACATGCCATGTAGTTACTTTCTATCTAACAATCCCAATGACATGGGCCATTTACACAGGTAGTACCCGGAGTCAAGAACATGGTGTACACTTTTCTACACGCCGTGTAGTTGAGTTTTACACATCTTGAATGGATGACATGGGTCGTTTACAAGGGTAGTACCCGGGGTCAAGGAACACGGCGTGTAACAATACTAAACGATGTGTAATAAATTATTCAATGCTTGAACTAGTTGCCTTCTATGACTTGGACTAGTTTTCTAAGGGTTCGTACCATTGGTATTTTCTCTGAGGGTTCTGGCATCATTTACTTTACATAGGATTATGATCCCTTCAGCAAAACTTCTTGTATAGAGTTGTTGGAATCCCCTCTGTGAGACTTAGAGTCGGATCCTTGATTCATTCCTAGAACCCTTGGTAGAGTTCCTGGTATCGACGTGACCAACTTTACCCGGGCACCGATCCTCTGCTTTGCGGATTAGCTCAGACTGATTTGTCGGAATCACCCCATGACTTGGTTGTTATCCGAATCTGAGCATCATGTTCTCAAGGTACTTGTAGAGTGTGTTCTCCCGGAACGAGCACTTCATATCTCTCTCTCCTCAGACCGAGGAGTGTGTTCTCCTTGTTACGTGCTTAGAGGAATCTTTGAGCTGGATCTTAGTGGTTGTTTTCGCGATAGTCGATCGTGCATGAGTATATCTAGATATTCATGTCATATATTCGGTAGATATAAACTATGTATAGCTGACTATATCTTTACATTGTGGTATTTTCCCTTGTTGTATTTCCTTTGTGGTTTTGGGGTGTCCTACTGGGTAATGTTATACTCACCCCTGCACGGGATTTTCCCGCACATGTCGTGTCTTGTGCAGATGAGCGAGCCTTTGATAGGATTCTAGGCGGACCAGGACTAGATGGTACTCAGTGAGATCAGACAGGCCGAGGTGTGTTCCTACGACTACAGACTACTGTCCTAGCACCTATCTTTCGGGTTGGAATTTGCTAGAGACTCTCTTTTTTTGGTCGGCTTGTACTTTTGTCCCAGGGTTTTAATTTCTTGCACTTGACTTTCCTGTCATACTCTATGGTTGGGTTTTAGTGTATGCATGCATCTTTTCCTTTTTAGAAGTTTTTACTTTTCAGCTTTGTGGGAATGGAAATATGTGTGTTTGTACAGGTTTGTAGGCAATTCCTCCCATGTTAGTAGCATGCCTACTAGGTGCTGGTCACCAGCCCTGCCCTATTAGAGGTGGGCTTGGGGAGTTGCAGCTCGGGCCCCACTAGGATGGGTCGCGACAGAGGGGTATTAGAGGCGGTCGGTGCTACCTTAGGACCGAGAGACTGTGAGTTGGTTTGGGGAAGTAGTGTTAAGTGTTTCGAGTTCGGATTTGAGGCCAGGGACCCCAGTGTTGGTGCGGGCGGCCGACATATCCATAAACCAGGACTCTGATAACGTTCTGTTCGACTCGGAACATGAGAACACTAGTTTCAGGGGAAAATAATGGTATATGCATCATATAGGAAAGAGTTGTGGTTTCCATGTCCTTTTTTAGTCATCTCTCCAGATATACTCACTGACTGAGATACATCTTGTTTCTTTAACAGGATGCTTCCACGACGCACACCCACTAGGATCTGGCAGCTCGATCACGAGGATGACCCCCTCAGTGATGAAGCTTCAATAAAGGGACCAGATGTCCCAGTTTTACCATCAGGTGGTGTGCCAGTTATCCTGCCCCCTGTGGAGTAGTGTTTAGTACCTGATGTACCAGTGGAGGAGGAGCACAGGCTGAGTGCACTCCACGAGTTTCAGAGATTGAGACCCCTCAGTTTTCTAGGCGATCCTGACCCTCAGGTAGCAGAGGACTGGCTTGAGGCAGTGACCAGAGTCTTCTGTTTGGTCAGGACACCAGTAGACCAGATGGTGATCCTGGCAGCGATCCTTCTGCAGGGCTCGACAGAACGATGGTGGAGTTTGGATATCCAGACTCACGACGAGGCAACACTTTCATGGTCGGAGTTTGAGCATCTCTTTAGAGGGGAGTTTTCACCGGTTTCCCGGAGATCATTACACATACAAAAGCTTCTTCAAATCAAGTAGGGAACCATGACTCTGGTTGACTATTCATTGAGTTTTAGCGACCTCTCACAGTACTCGACGGATATGGTCAGGGATCAGTACTTCAGAACATGGGATTTTGAGTGGGGCTAGGACAGAGATATCTGAGATAGCATCACCCCTATAAGCATTCCTACTTATGATGGTGTGCTCGACCAGGCATTGGTGGTTGAGAGCTTCTTGGTAGAGTAGAGAAAACAAACAGTTGTACGTAGTGGGCGAGCTGGAGCAGAGACCTCAGCAGTAGGGAGCCGACGTCAGGGAACCAGGCGTGGGAGACATTTTTAGAGGAGATCCTAGGATAGGGACCTGCCGTAAATGGTTCGAAGGGCGCATCTAGGAAGCCTCGAGAGAGGCAATTCTACTCATGTGACACAAGGGGACATCTCGCTCGAGATTTTCCGACCCTCCGTACTAATGACATGGGAGCAGTTGATGGACCATCGAGGTAGAGGAAACATGTGGAGTAGACAGATCCATGGGGTGGAAGACGTGGTAGAGGAGCTGGGAGAGCAGCTGGAGGTGGTCGGCGTTTTGACCCTTTGCCACCACCACCCCTAGGAGGTCCACCCCAGGCCCAGGGAGCTGGTGGACAGAGGCATGGATAGTTGCAGGTGGCAGGGGCTTATAACCGAAGTACTCCCAAAATGATTTGAGGTACTATTTGTGTCTTTTCTACTTTGGCTACTTTACTGATAGACACAGGTGGTAGTAATTCCTTTCTATATTCTTATCTTTTTCACGACCTTGGGATTCCATTTGAGCCGTTTACTCGACCCTTACTCTTAGAAACATAGACTCGAGAAGATTCAGAGATCACACACCTCTTTAGATAGTGTGACCTGACCCTTGGAGGTGAGAGTTTCAATTGTAACCACTTGTAGGTAGCGTCGAGGCCTTATGATGTCGTTCTTGGTATGGATTGGCTATCCACAGTTCATGCCTAGATCGAATGTTTTAGGCGAAGGGTGCGGTGTGTCCGCAGTGATGGAACGATATTCTATTTTGTCGGTGAATGAGAGACCCAGGCAGCGCAGGATGGACTCGTGCATAGGAGGGAACAACCGAATTTACATCAGTTGGCTAGCCTAGCCCGTGGCGCAGCAGATGTTATGAGTTTCTAGTTTCTAGCAGTAGTGGCTGAGTACGAGGACATCTTTCCAGAGGATGTCCCCGGGCTACCTCCCCGTCGGGAGAAAGATTTCTTCATTGAGTTGCAACATAGTATGACACCGATATCATCATCTACATATCAGATGGCTCCTGCAGATCTTCGTGAGATGAGGGTTCAGCTGGAAGACTTTCAGAAGAAGGGCTTTGTGAGGCCCATCGTTTCACCCTGGGCGTCCCCAATGCTCTTTTCCAAGAAGGCGGATGAGAGATTGAGGTTATGCGTATATTACCGATGCTTGAATTAGGTGACCATGAAGAACTGGTATCCACTAACGAGGATCGATGACCTCTTCGACCAGTTGAGAGGGGCACGATAGTTCTCGAAGGTCGATCTACGATCAGGGTATAACCTGTTGCGAGTACGGGAGGAGGATATACTGAAGAAAACTTTCCGATATCGCTATGGTCACTATGAGTACTTTGTGATTCCCCTTGGCGTGATAAACACCCCAGTGGTGTTCAAGGGACTCATGAACCGGATCTTTCAGCTCTACCTAGACCGGTTTGTAGTGGTCTTCATCGACGATATCCTTGTGTACTCTGCGCCCGAGGAGGAGCACGCGAGTCACCTAAGGATGGTTCTGGACACACTCTGAGAGATCTAGTTGTACGGGAAACTTTTGAAGTTCCAGTTCTGGATACATGAGGTCCACTTTCTGGGACACGTTATCTCAGCAGATGGTGTAGCAGTGGACCCAGCCAAAGTGGAGGCATTACTTGCATGGGAGTCATCCCGAAGTGTGACGGAGGTGCGAATTTTACTTGGGTTGGCAGGCTACTGTTAGAGATTCATTCTTGATTTCTCTAGGATTTCATCACCCATGACGACTTTTACCCTAAAGGGGCAGCCTTTCGTGTGGACCGAGAGATGCCAGCAGAATTTCCAGCAATTGAGACAGAGTTTGAAAAGCACCCATATCTTGAGATTACCGGTGGAGGGTGTAGAGTACATAGTGTTCTGCGACGCATCAGGAACCGGGCTTGGTTGTGTCCTGATGTAGAGGAAAGAGGTGATTTCTTATGGCCCACGTCAGTTGAGGCCACATGAGCAGAACTACAGGACCCATGATCTTGAGTTGGCAGCGGCAGTCTTCACGTTGATGATGTGGTGGCACTACCTAATGGGTGAGCGGTTTACCATCTACTCTAATCAGAATAGTATCAGGTATATCTTTTATCAAAAGGATCTGAATTTGAGACAAAGGCGATGGGTTGAGTTCCTCCAGGACTACGACTTTGAGATCATTTATACTCCTGGGAAGGGGAACGTAGTGGCGGATGCTCTCCGCAGGAAATCTAGTTCGCAGTTGCTGGACGAGGTGACGAGGTAGTTGTCCTCTTTACAGTTAGCCTTCTTGGATGGAGATAAGGGAGCTTACCTTCAGTATATGGTTGTTACCCCTCCACTCTTTCAACGAGTCAGGGAAGCACATCGCGAGGATGCTAGTTGTGAGACTCTACGTGCTCAGATATCCATAGGTGTTGCGGCTGATGGATATTCAGAAGGTGGGAAGCATGTTGTTCTTTTCAGAGGGCACACAGTAGTACCAGTGACGTTGCGGGAGGAGGTTCTAAGGGAGTTCCATACATCTCCTTTGGCAGTGCATCCTGGCATGGGAAAGATTTATCTGGACCTCCGACGTCAGTTCTGGTGGCCAGGAATGAAGATGTGTGTGGAAGAGTTTGTTTCTCAGTGCCTTACTTGTCAGAAAGTAAAGGCTAAGCACCGGGTGCCTGCAGGTTTGACTCAGCCCCTTGAGGTGCCAAAGTGGAAGTGGGATGGGATATCCATGGACATCGTGACGGGTTTACCACGTACGTCCAGGAGACACGATTCCATCTAGGTGATCGTGGATCAACTCACCAAGTCGGCCCACTTCCTATCCATACAGGAGCATAGTTCAGTAGATATCTTGAGACACCTCTATGTGCAGAAGATAGTTCAACTTCATGGAGTTCCATCCAAGATCATTTTAGATATTGATGCTCGTTTCACATCCTGGTTGTGGAAGGTATTTTAGGAAGCTTTTGGGGCTCAGTTACGCTTGAGCACAACGTTTCATCCTCAGACTGATGATCAGATGGAGTGGACCATCCAGGTTCTGGAGGATATGATTCAAGCATTCATACTTGACTTCGGTCGTAGCGAGGAGGATCACCTACCATAGGTGGAATTTTCTTACAACAATAGTTATTATTCCACTATTGGCATGTCACTATTTGAGGTTCTGTACGGGTGACCTTGCAGGTCACCACTTTGCTGGACTGACCCAGGAGAGTCAGCACTCATGGGCCCAGAGATGGTGAGAGATACTATAGAGAAGGTTTAGGTCATCCAGGAGAAGATGAAGACCAAAAATATTAAACATAAATCATATGCCGACAGGAGGAGGAGGCCCTTGGAGTTCGAGGAGGGAGACCATGTGTTCCTTCGAGTCTCACCACGACGAGGAATGCAGAGATTTGGCCGAGGCGGCAAGCTATCTCCGAGGTTCGTTGGACCTTTTCAAATTCTAAGTAGAGTTGGAGAGGTGGTGTATCTCTTGGATTTTCCTCCTTAGATGGACCATGTACACAACGTCTTCTATGTGTCGCAGCTACGGAGGTATGTGCACGATCCATCGCACGTTATCAACTGGGGAGTGATGGACATCAACGATGGAGAGACCTTTGCCGAGTACCCAGTAGAGATCGAGGATCGGCAGGAGAAGGTCCTTCTTGGATGAGCTATTTCCTTGGTGCATGTCCGGTGGAAGCACAAGAATCTCCAGGAGAGCACGTGGGAGTGGGATGCTCAGATTCACGTGCAGTACCCACATCTTTTTGAGTAGCCCTTGTTTTGGATTTTTGGGGATGTAAAATCCCTATGGTGGGTATGATGTAATGTCCCAGATTTTTTCATTTATTATTTTAATACTATATTGGAATTAATTCGAGACCCGGATCTGAGATGACGTGCAGTTCCGAGGACCGGTGAGCCCAGAACAAATGTTTGAATTTAATTTAATTATTAAATTATGTGCTCGTGCGGTTTTCTGGAAAAGGTAGAATAACTCTTGAATGGGTTCTCTGATCAGAAATCTGGGGGCACCATTGCATTCAGAACAACATTTTTACCTTAGGCGAGGCCTAACTTCGGTCGGCACAGGTCGATAGGGAATTCGGGTTTTTGGACGTAATTGTAATAAAATATTTAATTAAAATATATTATTTAAATCCTTGACGAAACAAAATATTTTATTCTTTTAAATTGATATTTCACAAGGAGGGTTAGGGTTACAATCCCCCTAACTCTGATTTTCTCTGGGGAGCTCTGGAGAAGACCTCCCAATGCGGTGAGGACGTTCTTGACAATTTTTGCCGATGACGACGACGCGACAACCAGATCATCACCAACGAATGTCATGGAATACAGGTAGGATGTTTTTTTGTGAATTTCTTCCCCGTTTTTGATTTCCATGACGAACGTGGAAAAATCCATGAACATATTAGCCCGCGGATCGATTATTCTTGCGGGATGGGCTTTTGTAGGAATCGTGGGGATTTTGATTCTTGAAATTTATTAGGTTTTCTTTCAACATTCTAACAGTGAAGAACCATGATTTACACGAACATCAATCGAGGTTTTTCCCTCTCGATTGTTGTGTTTTTCTCTACCGATTCCTATGTGTTCTTCATGTGTGTTCTACGCGTTCTTGGAGGAGATCGATCGTTGCACACTTGTTTTTTGGTGCAATGATATGAAATTAAAGATCCAACATTGAGGAAACCTAGCGGAGGTGAGACGAAAATGGCGGAAGACAAATCTATGTGGTTTGGAAATTGCCGTTCTTCGAGCGTTTTCATGCGGATGGATCAGGATGCATTATCAAGGCCGTTTGGAAGCCCAAAACGAACAAAATCGGTTTTTTAGGGGCAGGATGACCCCAAATCTAGAGTTTCGTGAACATTGGATGGTTGGATCATGATCTGGAGAATCATCCAAGGCGCGAGGAGGAATATGACATTTTTGTAATTTTCCCGACTACACGCCGTGTAATATGGGCTACATGACGTGTGTTCATCGTCGGGACTACATGGAGTGTACTCCGGGATTACAAAGACATGGGTAGGGTACATGTCCAAGGAAACGACGTGTGTACCCTTCCCCGGCTAGACCCAGCCAGACACACGGGATACCCCGTGTACTGGTACACGGGCAGGCGACACGGACACAGACATATGCCATGTACGGGCACATGGCCAGCGTACATGAAGCGAGCCCCAGGTGCTCAGACACAACGTGTGATGCATCTACATGCCATGTAGTTACTTTCTATCTGACAATCCAAACGAAATTGGCCATTTACATGGGAAGTACCTGGAGTCATGAACACAACGTGTACTTTTCTAAATGCGGTGTAGTTGAGTTTTACACCGCTTGAATGAATGACTCGGGCCGTTTACACGGGTAGTACCTGGGGTCAAGGAACACGGCGTGTAACCATACTACACGTCGTGTAATAAAGTCTTCAAGGCATGAACCAGTTTCCGTTTGTGAGTTGGACTAGTTTTCTTAGAGATCGTACCTTTGGTCTTTTCTCTAAAGGTTCTGGTATCATTTCCTTTACACATGAGTATGACCCCTTCATCAGAACTTCTTGAATAGAGTTGTTGGAATACCCACTGTGAGATTTAGAGTCAGATCCTCTATTCATTCCTGTAACCCTAGGTAGTGTTCCTGTTATCGACGTGACCAACTTTACCCGGGCACCGATCCTATGCTTAGCGGATTAGCTCAGACTGAGTTGTCAGAATCAACCCATATCTTGGTTGTGATCCTCATATGAGAATCATGTTCTCAAGGTACTTGTGGAGTGTGTTCTCGTTGAACGAGAACTTCGTATCTCTCTCTCCTCAGACCTTGGAGTGTGTTCTCCTTGTTACGTGCTTAGTGGAATCTTAGAGCTGGATCTTAGTGGCGGTTTTCATGATAGTCAATAGTGCATGAGTATATCTGGATATTCTTGTTATATGTTCGGTGGAAATATACTGTGTAGAGCTGACTGTATCTTTCCTTTGTGGTATTTTCCCTTGTTGTATTTCATTTGTGGTTTTGGGGTGTCCTACTGGGTATTATTATACTCACCCCTGCACGGGATTTTCCCGCTCATGTCGTGTCTTGTGGAGACGAGCGAGCCTTCGACAGGATTCTAGGAGGACCAGGAGCAGACGTTACTCAGTGAGATCAGATAGGCCGAGGTGTGTTCCTACGGATACAGACTAACATCCCAACACCTTTCTTATGGGTTAGACTTTGCTACAGACTCTATTTTTTGGTGGGCTTGTACTTTTGGCCCAAGGTTTTACTTTCTTGCACTTTACTTTGATATCATACTCTATGGTTGGGTTTTAGTGTATGCATGCATCTTTTCCTTTTTAGTAGTTTTTACATTTCTGCTTTGTGGGCTTGGAGATATGTGTGTGTGTGTACAGGTTTACAGGAAATGCCTCCCATGTTAGTAGCATGCCTACTCGGTGCTGGTCACCAGCCCCTGGCCTATTGGAGGCGGGCTTGGGGAGTTGCGGCTCGGGCCCCACTGGGAAGGGTCATGAAAGAGTGGTATTAGAAGTGTTAATCTATCCATTAGGACTGAGAGTCTGTGGGTTGGTTTGGGGAAGCACTGTTAAGTGTTTCGAGATCGTCTTTGAGGCCAGGGACCCCAGTGTTGATGCGGGTGGCTGACGTATCCATACACCAAGACTCTGATAACTTGCTTTTCGACTCGAAACATGAGAACACTAGTTGCAGGGGAAAATAATGGTACATAAATCATATAGGAATGTGTTGTAGTTTCCATTTCCTTTTTGATTAAGCTCTCCAGATATACTCACTGACTGAGATACATCTTATTTCTTTAACAGGATTCCTCCGTTATGCACACCTGCTAGGATCCAGTAGCTCAATCATGAGGATGAACCCCTTAGTGACGAAGCTTCGATACAGGGACCAGATCCCCTTTTTTTACTATCAGGTGGTGTGCCAGTTATCCCACCACTTGTGGAGTAGTGTTTAGTGCCTGATGTACCAGTGGAGGAGGAGCATAGGCTGAGCGCACTCCACATGTTTCAGAGAAAAAGACCCTTCAGGTTTCAAGGTGAGCCTGATCCTTAGGCAGCAGGGGACTGGCTTGAGGTAGTGACCAGAGTCTTCCATTTGGTCAGGAAACTAGCAGACCAGATGGTGATCCTAGCAGCGAACCTTCTGTAGGGCTCGATAGGATGATGGTGGAGTTTGGATATCCAGACTCATGACGAGGCAACACTTGCATGGTCTGAGTTTGAGTGTCTCTTCAGAAACGAGTTTTCACCGGTTACCCTAAGAGCAATACGCACATAGGAGCTTCTTCAGCTCGAGCATGGAACCATGACTATAAATTACTATTAATCGAGGTTTACCGACCTATCCCGGTACTCGATGGATAAGGTCATGGATCAGTACTTCAGAGCTCATACTTTTGAGTGGTTCTTGCACAGAGATATCCGAGCTAGCATCAACCCTTTGAGAATTCCTACTTATGATAGCGTGCTCGAGCGGGCTTTGCTGGTTGAGAGCTTCTTGGCAGAGCAGTGACAGCCGACAGTTGTCAGTAGTGGGTGAGCTGGAGCAGAGACCTTGGCAAAAGGGAGTCGACGTTAGCCCCTAGCCAATTGGAGGCGGGCTTGGGGAGTTGCGGCTCAGGCCCCACTGGGACGGGTCGTGAGATAGAAAATCTGTACCAATGGTTTTTTCTCAACTGATGGTATAGAGGAGAGAATATATTCTCCCACAGCCCCCCCTAACTCTTCAGACCGTACCCCCCCACAAGTCCCTTATCCTACCATAGGTCCCCCAATCCTACCTCTCCTCAATTTTCCCTAAGTTAACGCCCCTTATCCAATTTTGGTCGATGAACATCCCCACTTCTCTTCCTCCTCTGGTCGGTGCGCATCCCCCCTCCTCTTCCGCATATGGTTGATCAACCCATCCTTGGTCGTGCATCCCCCCTAGGTATAGCTTTCCCACACCCAATGCACAACCCCCCAATTTGAGAATCCCATTATAGTAGGTCAAGCATCGCCTCTGGTCAAGCATCAACCCAGGCCAATAATCCCCTTTGGTCAAGCCTCACCTTCTACAATTGGGTGTTTTTTTTTTCAGATTTTGGTATTCTTTTCCAGCAAGTCCCTAATCCTTCTTCTTGAATGGTTAATTTATTCTCGTTAAGTTTGAGTTTTGTTTATTTGATTTGTATGATTTCATATTGTTTCATTTATATTTGATAGCTGATTGATTTTAGATTTATTAAAACATAAAAATCTTTATCATGGTTGTGTTTTTAGGTATAAATTAGTGAAAGTTCACATAGAAGATACTATGAGAACATGATTTCATTGTGAGTTCGGTGAACAACATATGATGTGTTTCTAGTTTCATAAATAATATCGTATTTTATATGAAATCATTAAGATCTCATATAAATGTTAAGAATTTTCTATCTGTTGAATTATTAATACCATTTAAGATTTTTGGATTTTGTTTTCATGTAAATGGATTGTTATAATTTGAAAATGAAAATGTTATCTAATCCATATTGTTTAAATATGTACATGATATGTGTGAAGGTAAATTGGTTTGTGGATAAATTTGATGATCTTTTTAGATTCACATACAGTGGAATGGGTAACAATATTTTGTTGAATTATAATGTGTTTTATAGATTCAAATTATCCTATAAATATGGAATTAATTCATGGGAAATGTGTTGAAGTAGTTTTAGAGATGTGATTGACAAGAATTTATTTTCATATTTTCTCCAGGATTATTTTTTCAATGAAATTAAAACACATAATGAATGATTAATTTTGAAAAATTATTTTCCTTCACAAAGAAATATATATATGTGAAGTGTGTGTTGTATGCTACTTCCATTTGAGTTTGGTTTTATATCAATATTCTTTAAGAATAATTAACTCCATTTAATTAACTTGAGAAACAACAGTTCATGAAGAATATAATTGTTGGAGCTATAATATGAGATATGATACATATTCTATGATTGGATTTTATAATTTGTGCGATTAAAATTTCATATACTATATAATAATCATAAATTTGAGATCTTAAGAATTTATAGACAATAAATAGTATCTAATTTGGTGATATTTTACAGCTACATAGCTATAATGAAACTATCTCTTGTCAGGAATTCTAAATAGGTGATCACATGTTACTCAGTTCATCTTGGAGGATAGAAAAGTATAATCTTATATATTATAGAGAATATTTAATCATTTAACCGATTGGTATTATAATGAAGAATCTATTATTGTATTGTCTTACCAATCATAGTAATAATTTTACTTGTTTTGATACTAATGAATATAATAATATCGTGTCCATATTAAATTAAATTTTACTACATATGGATAAGGTTAAATTTGAAAAAAATAGAGTAGATCCTAATATTTCTATAGTGTTCAATATAAATATAATGAAAATGTTATAAAAAAAATAAACTTATTCGAACCCTCACCTTTTTGATAGCGAAACACCTCTATTTGATCCTAAAATCAGACCAATTCACCCCACTACGATACTGTACATGGTTAGAGTTTAGTAGACGGATTTTGAAGCTTATAAATAAATTATATTTTCTAATTGTATGGGGTACTATATATGGTCACTTCATATTAATAAACATGGTTCAAATCTAAATTATGGTTCTGATTTTAGGAGTAATTCATGACCTAATAATGGATTATTTTGAAAAAAATCCCTTAGATTAAAAACTTTGAAAATTTATAATTTTATGTTTTCAAGGATGTAAAAAAGGGATTTTATGTCAGATTCCAGATACATATGGTATGTTAACATTATTATGGTATATTTTAACTATAATGAGACATACCACTCTATCATAGACATGGAACCTTCCTTGTCCCAATATGGGTTACCTTGTTGATCATCCCTTTATGGGATATAGGTAAGAATTTTGTCATTGGTATTGAAAGGGTTGAAATTGGTCATAAAAAAGGCACATGAAACAAAAATGTGAATTAGATATAACTATTATGTTTTTATGTTCTAAAAGTTTTAATTTTTTAGTAAATATCAATTTTTTAATTATGGTTTACATTGTTGATTGGAAGACAGATTTTTCCCTTATTATAGAATGGATATATGATGGATGTATCGTACTGATCATATTTCAACTGAGTTTCAAATCAATTGGGAGAATATTTTAGATTTATAATTTAACAATGCTTAAGAGAGAGTTTTTATACAATTCTCGTGCTATAAATGTGTTGTAATACTATGGTTAAGCCGAGAAGATGTTAGCTACCATATAATACAATTTGGATTTCAAACAAACTATTTTGTTTGGTATCACCATGGAGTGACGAGTCAGTATTCTTCTATTCATGAACCAAATGAAAGAAGTTGTATATAGAATTTGATATTTGATCGGTTTCCATTTGTGCATCATCTTGGGATAGTAGTATGCTAGTGCAATAAGGAGGTGATATTAGTACACATGAGTAAAATACTAAATATGATGATGTTGAGCGAGAGAAAAAATTATTGGATGATGATAGAACTATAGTATATAAAGAATTTACTAAAATGACCAAGTTGAAATTTTTAACGTGGTTGTATCACCGAAAAACAATGCATTTAATTTCTAATACAACCATAAAATATATTCTTACATTTTTAAAGGACATTGTACCTGATGGTGTAGATGTTCTCTAAAATAATTACAAGGCATGAGAGTTGATTAATAATCATGGATTTGCTACTAATATAGTCCATGCTCATCTAAAATATTGCATTTTATTTTGGGGGGAAACATCTAACTGTAATGACTATAAAGAATGTGGTACGTCTCGGTGGAAGACAAATTCATATGGAACACCATCTCGTGTTCCACAGAATGTCATGTGGCACTTTCCATTGATTCCAAAACTTCAAAATATATTCTTGTCTACATATGTCTTAACTAATATGTAATGGCACGATGCTGAGATAATTAAAGGTAATTATGAGTTGGTTTATCATACAGATGGACTATCATGGTGGAAATTTTATTCTAAATATCATGATTTTTCAACTGAGGCGTGTAATGTTAGTTTGGGTCTATCCTGTGGTGGTTTTAATATGTTTTGTAAGATTCTTACTGCTCACAACACGTGGCCTATTTTTATTCATGTTTATAATCATCCTCCATGGATGTGTCTGAAAAGACCATTCACTTTCTTCAGTATATTGATACCCAGATCTTCTAATCAAAGTATTTATATATATGTATACTTTCATTCCATAATAAGAAAGTTGAAATAGCATTGGGATCAGGGTGTGATGACATTATATACTTCATCAGATAATATGTTTCGGATGTGTGCTACCCTTCCGTGTACCATAAATTATTTACCTACTAATGAAATAATTTATGGGTGGAGGACGAAGGGAAAAATTTCATGTCCATTTGTATGAATAATACATGATCGATAAGTCTTAAATATGATCATAGTTTCATTTTTAGGGGGGTATTGATGATTCTTTCCAATAGATCATCAATACAGGGAGAATCATCTAAGGTTTTATAATACTATTGATACTAGACAACCAGATCAACATATTTCAGGAGGTGATGTGCTTAATAAGATTAATGACTTCTTTTTTTCATTAGGGAATGGACATTTAAAATATAAAAAGTGGAAGAATGTTGACACTAAATCCCCTTAAAATTGGAAAAATAAATGTAATTTTTTTTGAGTTTCCATATTGGTCTACCAATTTGTAACATCATTGCATAGATTTAATATATATTGAGAAAAATATATGTGAAATGTTTCTATAAATTCTTCTTGAATATCTTGGGGATGACCCAAGATGACTTTCAATCTCATTAGGACTTCTTGTATTTGGGTATTCGACTAGAACTGAATCCTTTATGTATTAGTGATAACAAATTGAAGGCTACTTGTACTTATTATGTGATTACATCGTCAAATAAAGACAAATTTCTGGTAGTAATGGAGAATAGCAAGGAACCTAATGGAAATTCTAGAAACATATCTAAATGAGTCAACAGAAGAGATGTGAAATTAAATACCTAAAAACTCATCATTATTGCACCCCTCTCAATAAAATGATTCAAATAAAAATTAGACATTTTCTATCCACTAATTTAACGGTGAAAATGATTTATTGGTGTAATTTTTTGGAGAAATTTTTTCAGTAAGGTTATCCATGTAATTCTTGATAAAAATACAGCAGGAAGAACCATTAATTTTGGGTGATATGGAAATCATTTTCCTCCTTACTTTTTCAATAACATGTTCCAATTTATAGTTCATCTACCAAATAAAACACTTATCAGGGGACCATTTTCTTTTTAGTGGTTGTATCTTACTGAAAGAAATATTTTCTCCATGAAATAATATGACTAAAAAAAGAATTATCCTGAAGGTTCGATTGTTAAGGGTTATCTGGCATAAGAATTTACAGACTTTTTTTCAATATATTTTTATGACGTGACAACAAGACATATCCCAACAATGATAAATGAAGATGAAAAGTATGGGGAAATTTATCCCCCATTCCCATTTCTTCCCCAAATAGGAGGAATTGTTGGGTCTTATACATTGGCTACGTTGATACTGGAAGAGTGGGAGATGGAACATCATTCAATCTTGATTAAACGTGATTTTTTCGATGAATACATCAAGTAAGTAATTTGGATATTTATATGTTATGTCATATTAATAAATTTCACATTTACCTTACACTTTTATTATCATTTTATGTAGGGAGAATAAACAAATTATAAGTAGAGTTCATCAATCTTTTCTTTTGAGAAGGAGAGAGGCTTTTCATATCCTAGAGTTTACTACTTGGTTGAAATCAAAGGTATCACCATTACTTTAATTATATGAAAATATAGATATCCATTTATTTGTATTATTCATATATATTTTAGGTGTTGAGTTTACTTGTTGACTCTCTTTCTAAAGAATTAAGAATGTTGGATTTGGGTCACAATACTTTGGTTCATGAATGAAAGTATTTAATAATCAATTTATATAAATTTGTTACAACTAATAGATTAGTGACAATAAGAACACCACATGATATAATTATGTTAACTACTAAAACATATTTTTATACCATTGTAATATATAATCGACCTTAATGTGAAGATTTGTATTGTTATGGACTTGTTGAGAAAATATTGTTATTGTATTACTAATATAATGGTAAAGTCACTATAATGAATTATATATAGTTTGACTCAATGAGATGAAATGGTATATTTATTGATGAATGTGGATTTAGAGTCATTGACATGAGTCAATTTTGGCGTACTGATGAACCATACATTTTGGTATTAATGGATAAAAAGTTTTTTTTATGTGAAAGATCATCTGAGACCAGATTATGGTGTCATTAATGATGTAATCCCAAGATAAATTTTTGAAGACTATTCTGATGAAATTGACACCATTTATACTCCCATTAACTTCTCATTGGAGGAGGATTTGGCCATCACCGGGTCCAGCGCTCATCAGCTGTTCAATGGATGCATTTTTTTCCTCATGCGCTAGTCTTTCGATCTCAACATGAATCGTGATCCGCCTTCGGCTGTAGTGTGGGTAAGATTTCCTAACATTCCTATACCCTTATATAATCCTTCTATTATTTTCATTCTTGGGAATTTGGTTGGAATATTGTTTTTGGATAGGCGTACCTCCATGATCTGTCATCCGATTTTTCCTCGTGCTTGTGTTGAGATCGACGTCTCAAAACCACCATCAGAGTGGATGTAGATCTCAGTCGGAGAAGAGTTCAGATGGATGTAGAGAGTGGTGTTTGAAGCTTGATCTGCTTTCTTCTTGTGATGCATCAAAATCATACATTTAACCTCTAAGTGTCATCATGTGAACTGAGATAGGATTTCAGAGGTGAAAACAGATGCATCATTTGAACATCAGTAGTGGGATAGTAGATACTTGGGCGTGAACGAAGATGTGCTTTGGGAAGATCCATTATAGATTAATATAGACAGGTACCATGATTCTCCAGTAGCGGAGGCCAGTAACGGGGAGGCTCAAAAGTTGGAAAATCCCATGATTTCCACAGTAGATGTGAATAAGGTGAGGCCAGAGGAGTCTGGACTGCGGGTTGAGGAAATCTTCACCCGGTTAAAGCAGGACTTGTGCATCCATGGAGTTGAAGTGGAGTGCCCGTCATCAATGGCCTCAGTGAGCCCAATAACTCCATCACATTTCGAGGATGGTGAGAAGAGATCATCTGCGAGAGAGGTCCATAGTTTCGGTGGATCTCAAAATAGAGGCTGGGAGGACAATAATAAATAGAAGTAGTATACGGGCTGATGGTATGTGCAATTCATTGAATTAGAATCAGTGAAGGGGAATCCTTACTTGTTGGCTGCAACATCTCACAAGGGTCAAATGAATTTTGATGATGTGAATATATTTAGGGACTTAGACCCAAACACCCTTGACAATCTGATGGTTGGGTCTGGGGAGAAGATAACTGGCTAGGAGAATATGGAAGGTAAAAGGAATTCTCAAAGTAAGAAGACGCCCCTTACAGTTGACTCGAAGTTAATGCTCAAGAATAACTTTGATGGAATAGAAGGCCAAGAACCTCCATAGAATGAGGAGGATGACTCTTTATGGGATGAGAGTAATAACCTAACTTCAATGGATATCATGGACCGATGTCAAGGGAACGGTCCTCACAACCCTCACAGGAAGAAGGGAAAAAAGCATTTGAGACTTATGAAAATGTATAGTGGTTTAGTGGAAAAAGGAAAAGGGACACAAGTATTAATATTAATTTCCAAAACCAATGGAAACTCGATTGGCCAAGAATGGATGGAACAAAGAAAGCTCATTCCTATGTATGGGAGAAAGTGAAGAAGCAACTAGATACAGAAGAGACATATAAGGGAAATATGGGGAGTGCTTGAAACTAATTCTACACTCCAAGGAAGATATTCTTGAGCAAGACATACGATCCAATGTCTCAGAAGAGGAACTAAAAAGTATTTATGAAAGAAGGTTTCAAGTGGATACTACAAAGGAGAAAGATGTCTGGATAGATAGGCAAGATAGAATGGTAGCCCGAGGCTTCAACCAGAGTAAGATCAACACAAAGGAATTTATTTAGACAATAGAAAGGATGATCTCCCTTCTTGAAGATCTCATCAGAGACGACACTGGTATCTAGGTTAGTTCACTGCATTGGTAAATTTATAGAATAGCAGGGTCAAGTAATATTAGTCTTGTCTTTAATCAGTTTGTGAGCTCTTTCAGTGCATAGTGGTAACTCTTTGTGAGCTCCAGTTTCACATTTTTCCTAAATATGGTTTAAATAAGAAATTAAATATGGAGTGTGTGTGTATTACTATAACTACTTTAATTATGTTTCTATTTGGAAAGATATTTTTAAATTTTTATTTTCTAGTGTCGCTTCATTAAATTAGTTTTTTAGAAATTGTTTCTAAAAAATTTACATTTCATTCCTTTGTAGATTATGCCAAATACTATAGGAGGTTGAAGGAAGTGACTATTTGATCTTGATCAAATAGGGAGTGAGCATGTATCACCTCCTTCACTTCCATCAGTGAGTATAATAATTATAAATTTTCTCCTTTTCATTATATATAATGTTATGTAAATGTTATTTATCAATTTTAATTTCAGGACATTCAGTTACACTATATTTGACTCCTCATCTAGCTAGTAGGGGTCAAAGTGGGGATGCTCCTAGACAGAGACAAGGCGCCCGTCAAACCCATTCCTACACAGACCCACCAGTGGAAACCCCTTCCACGAAACCCTTCCTACTCTACCTGAGTATCTTGGGATGTCCTTATCCATTCATCCATCACCATCTCAACTTCCATCTTATTTACATTCCATGCCTTTTCCTCTTTCAGGGATGATCCCACTAAGGCCTCCATCATCTCATTTTGTCTCTTCTTCCCATACCATGACTACACTGCCTCAAAAAATGATTCCACCTTTAACACATCCATATTTGATGAGGTATCCCCCATCCTACTACCCATATTATTTTTTGTCTACAATGCCTCCAATTCCTACTATCTAGCCATCATTTGGTGAGTTTGTTCCTTCAACCTCCACTCTAGTGCAATGAGAAACACTACATTCAAAGGAAGATGAGCCAAGACATCCCACATATCCATCAAATTCTACTGAGAATCCTATAGAAGGGTTTTTAATTATAAATATTTCCAATTATATATCTTTATTATAGTTTTGTTATAGTGTGAAATAATTCTTCATTCCACCCTTATTTTTCTTATTCCGTGGGATATTCTACTAGGTGACATGGGCACACTTGGATGAATGAATCCTAGAATATCCATATACAGATAATGGTGGATTAAAATCCATAAAATTATATTGTATGTCAAAATATAGGGAACTATAGAAGTTTCATTTCCACTTTGACCATGTATCATGATATCATTCAAATGGTGTAACATATAAATAATAGTAGAGAGATCAAGGACAAAGCATGGGAAAAAATATGGGAAAGAAAATTTTATAAATTTATATCTATATTATCATTATATTTAAATGAAATAAAATTTTCATTGCAGAGTCTTTTTAACATTATGGATGGTGAAGCTACTTAGACTCCAAGGTTGATGTTTTTTTGGGATATATGGTACTCATACAAGCATGATTTGTATATTGGATGGAAGAACATGGTTGGTACTAACTTAGAGGGTGTACCCACATTCCCTGATTTTCCATAAATTCAATATGAAAAAATGATTACACATTGTAAGAATCATGAGTTTATGGGAATCCAAATATTTAAAAGTTTTCATAAAAAATTTAATTCTTATTACTTGCGTTGGAAATTTTTGGAAGTGTCCGAGAAAAAAAACTGAGAACAAAGATTCAACGACATATCTACACACATAGTGGCTCACTATAATGCTCGAGAATGAGAAGTTACAGGTACTTTAGCTTGGTATTGTGTTGTTATATAAGATTTTCTACTGAAAATATTATTGAATAGACATAGGCTAGATTTTCTCATTTCACATATATGGTAGTAATCTAGATTTTTTCATTTTCCATTTTCATCAAGTGATATTGGTCATCAAATGTTCTATACCTGATGACACATTATTTTTCTACAGTAGAAAAAAATAGGATAGAAGTGTATTAAATTCATAGAAATATGATAAGATTATAATGTTTTTTATTTTTATTTTAAATATTTATATGAAATTTAGAAATTAATATTTTTATATTTTCAACAGTCTTGCTTGGTAGACCTCAATGATAAGGAAGATGAAAACTTCCAGCCACATGATCATTTATCTCAAGTATTAGGTGAGGACCACCCATGGAGAGTACCATGTAGACCAAGGAAAAAAATCATCCCCTCTTGGTATTGGTCCTCATAGGGATCCTCTCAAGCCTCTCTGACCTCTAAGATAGAAATCACCCAGGCTGAACCAGTTGGGGTAAAGAAAATAGATTTAGAGGAGCATTATAGAAGAAAAAATGGCATGATAGAACTAAGTCGATGACCAAACATTTCATGAACGATATAGAAGTTTTGTTTCAGCCACATCCATCAGAGGCTACTACTAATTTTAAATCATATATGGCATCGATGTGCTCTTTAAATGATGCATCAGGTGATGCCAATGTGGTTTATAGTGGCAATAAAGGTGGTGGGGATAGAGCTGTTGTTGGTGAGGATGTGGCTGATTCTGCTATTGGTGAAAATGTTGTTGATGACGTTGTTAATGATGATGATGATGGGAATTGTTAAGGGGATGGGGACTTTGGTGAGGGTAGATATTAATTACCTCAATTTTTGAGTTAGTATGGAGACCTGTTCAAGTACTTTAAGAACCTGAGATGATGTTTACTAACTCTTTTATGATTTTGAAACTACTATGTACCTATCCAATTTTAGGGATCCTTGAGTTATGATGAGATATGGTACATTTACTTGAGAGCCATGTGTTTGCACGTTCCTTGAGTTAGACTGAAAATATTATGCGATGATATGTGTTTAATATAATAGATGATACGATTCTATGATTTTGGCAAAAGGATTAATATTATTCACGTGTTTGGATACCTTTTTCTATGATTAATGGAATTGTATGAATTAATTATGAGTTATTTAGGTGGATTTATTTTCACTTATTGATTTATTTTTATCCAGAGAATAATTCTGTTAAATCATTTAGATATTTACAATTTTTTATATTATCATGGTCAAATCCTTTGGATTCAAGTGATTTCATTAGGTTCTACTGAGTATTATATTATCAATTAATTTATATACACACTTTTTGTGTATATAGATTGTATTCATTGTGTTTCATGTAAAGGAAAGAGGGAATTTTATCTCTCTAACATTGATCAGTCCCACGCTTTGAGTACTATCGAGGAACAACAGAGAAGGTAGCTATACTAACCCATTCACATTGATGCTGACTTTGCATTATTTTACCTTTAGCTTCAGAGAAAAATCACAAATCTTCCTCCCATTGAAAATTTTTTGTATCTAATTATGATAAATAAAATTTTTTAATGGAAAGAATAGAGATCAATCTTGGAGTCACCAAGGACATTCTGGATGACATGATGTTCTTCATGGTAATATTTCCAGGCTACTATTCATTTGCCAAGGCTTGCATGTTTGAATTTTTTGTAGGTGTTTGGTTAATATTCATGGTGAATATTTTCCAAATAGATTACATTCCAAATTCATCATATCTATGCTATCCAAGTTGGGGTTCCTCTTCTAGAAAAATGTCATTATTTAATGTTTTTACACTAATTTATTTGGAAAAACCCTATCTGTTCTTCCATAAAAGAAATTATGAAGAAATAAATAAGGATTTATGTATTGATCAGTCATTCTGTAGTCATGTTTCTAGATTTGGGGATATATTAAAAAACCGTCAACATTTTACTTTTGATATGTTAAAGTAAATTCCTCAATTACCGAGGAATAGTTTCACTATAAATTACTCGTACACTCCACACCTATAAATATCATATTTTTAGTATTCCAAACTTCTCAATATTTATCTGAAAAACTTATTGTGTCCAAATCTTTTTATTATGGATCATTCAAGATTCTACCTTCCCTATTATATATTTGTTTAACTTATCATCTTTCTCCTTTTGATACTTTTAACTTCTTTATGTATATAATGCTTCACTAGGCCCATTTCATTCTATGATCATCAGGACTGACTTCCCATTATATATCCACTTATGCATGCATGAGCTTCTAATTGTCTCAATGAGCTTTGAAATAACATGTTGATTTATTTTAAAATCCTTTAACATATAAAGACATGTGTAGTATGGACATTTAGAAAATGAAAAATGACACATAAAATAAGATTTCATAAATGACATCATATCAGAAAAACAACATACACTACCTAAATGTGATAAATGTAGCTCACTCATGATACTATTGAAAAACAAGTCTCTCTTGAGACCAAATATTCAAATAATATTTTCTTTTCTAGCTAATATAAAACCTTTTAGTTTTTATATATATATATATATATATATATTTATCTAAATTAGTGTTTTCTAATTCTATTTTATGATATATTTGGTGAATGTAAAAAGTATATATTAATGATAAATCAATAAGAATTCAAATAGTAGAGGTCCTAGCCACATGATATTAGGTACGAGGGGGGGGGGGGTGCTGGGTGGAGAGAATGTGAGAGGGGTGGGATGCAGGTGGCTGGGGAGAGGGGGTTTTGGGTGGAGGGAGAGGGTGTAGGGGGCTTGGGAGAAGGTGGTGTGGGGTGGGGGGGAGGTGGTTGGGTTAAAGGGGGTGTTGGGTGGAGGGGGGGGGGGCACAGGTGGTTAGGAAGAGGGGGTGATTTGTGGGGGGAAGGGGGGGGGTGGATGGGGGGAAGGGGGGATAGGTGCATGTGTTTGGGGAGAGTGATGGGGGGCTGGGTGGAGGGAGGGCGGACTGCAGGTGGATGGGGAGAAGGGGGGTGGTTGGGTGGAGGGGGGTGCAAGTGGCTAGGGAGAGGGGGGGGGGGGGAGGGGGTTGCAGGGGGTGGGGGATAATGGGAGGGGATGATGGCTGTAGGGATATGGGGAATACTAGTGGCTAGGGAGGGGGTGCTGGGTGGAGGGAGGGGGGTGTAGCTTGTTGTGGAGAAGGGGGGTGTTGGGTGGGGTGGAGGTTCTAGGTGAAGGGAAGGGGTGGGGGGATACTGGTGACAGGGGAGAAGTGGGGTGCAGGTGGTTGGGGAGATGGGGGGGAGTTTTGTGTAGAGGGATGGGGTGGTAGGGGGGATGAAAAAAATAAACATATAGACATGGTGCATTGGTAAACACACATCATGTGTTCTAAAAACAAGAAAAGGGAATTGAAATATTCATTTCCATTATTCTATAGATCTTGAAGCTGTGGTTAGAGTAGTGGTAAGAAATTATAATTTCATCAATATAGATTATCTTCTAATCAATAAATCAAAAATTAATTATATTTTCACATTAGATCATTAATACTGCAATATAACAAATGAGCGTGCCCTTGGATGGATTGGTAGGATGACCAAATTCTAGAATATCCCTTTAAGACTCATGAATTTTTTAGAGACCAGACTATTATAGACTATCAGTCTACTATTTTCTTCAAATGGTTGGAATTTATCTATTCCCTCAATGAATCATATTTCATCATCACAGGGATGAACTCAATCTTCTATTTATAAGATATTCCTTTGCTTCGGCACTTTGGAATGTAGTTTTTGATGCATTTTATGTACAGCCTCCTCAGACTAGTATCAATAGTCCACCTACCATTGATTTTGACCTATCTCAGTAGTGAATATATCACTAAATTATTGTGTTACATCCCAAAATGAAGAATAATCTTCTTCTGCACCACTATAAACATGTGAGTGCAATATTCCTCAAATATGAAGCTATATAATCATCAACATCCTCGATTTTAAGAGGAATAAAAATTAGAGCTATATATCCCAACACTACTAAGTGTCATCAATAAATTCATTCTCAAGCTCATAGTTTACTCTACAATAAGAATGTACAACCAAAGGAAGATTTCAATCCATGGTTCACCCTGACATACAAATCACATAAAAAGAACACATTCTTGAAGGTTTAATAATGTTGTTGATGTGGTTGGAATCTCATCGCACCCATGTTCATTAAATAAATATTTTCCTATAATCCTTAGGATATTTCTTCCAAAACAATTTTTAGCACACCGATATATACACTATCACATTTATTAATCAAAATTACTTAATTTTTAAATCCAACACTGCATATTCCACACTCCAACACCAAAGTCCTAGTACAACACTTGGTGTTATTCAACAATTGTATTAGAAACCACTAATAGAAGACATCATACTCATCTTATAGACGTTGATGAACCATTAATCAATATAACCCTTAGATCACATCAAATCCATCTAGATCCCAAAAAAATACATCTAACACAACATCTTAATACTAAATCTATAATTCCTCATGGAAATATGTGAAATTGGATTTATATATTCCTTGGTATCTTAGTGATGTCTCAATAGTCCACCGACTTGTATTACTACATCAACTAACCTTTATAAATGAAATTCATTCATCCAAGACTAATTCAATGTTACAATATATAATTACATCCTTATTAGCTCCCTGATGATCATAAAAACAACATATCCAGAACTCATTCATATTCACTACCACATGTAAGGATTGGAGACGACCATATTGCTAATACCTAAGCATTGACATGAAATAGTAATCAATACCTATTCTAGGATCACCTAACATGTCACCTATGTCATGCATTGATATTCAATAAAAACGAGGGTCATAATCTCTAATGGAAAATGATGGAATCCCTAATATTTGAATTTCATTACACCACTCCTCAAGTGAAATTTTAAATATATTCCGAAATATATATTATTTTAACTCTTCACGAGCCATAATCTGCAATACCTTCAACAATTATTACCATCCATTATAGAGGTAACAAATCACATCTCAATGGAAATTCACGAAACCTTACCCTCAAGTATTTTATCAGCCATCTTAGATAATTTTAGTACATGGGTATACAGAGTTCAATAACGAAATTGAGCATTGAGTGTTAATAATGCCCACTTTCCCACTATCATTAATGATTTCTAGGAAAATAACATTCAATAGAATCTATCTCCCTTTAATGATTGAATAAAAATCTAAAAAACATTCCAATAGGAAATTATCAATTATCAATCATAGTTAAATTCAAACCCAATAGATTTTTTCTATTATGAAACATATTGAAAAAACATGACTAATGCAATCATGAGTCGCATGTTATCAAAACTAGGCTCATATTCCTTAATAACTATTAGTTCCCCACTTTATGTTATCTTAATCTATCTAGAACCACATTAGTACTTTTTCCTAAGAATCTTGATATCTCAATCATTACATGGAAAACTGAATGATCATCCTCCACTAAGGTTTCATTCCAAGCCACTATAGTCTACCCATGATCTATCTATCATTGATCTAACAAACTAGGGTTATGGTGGATAATATATAAGGAATATATATTCAAAAAATAGATATATTATAGAACTTATTTTGTGTCAATTTTATATGTAATGAATATCCACATGCATCTCATCTCTATGAGCACTCACAAGTATAGGCTACCCCTATCTCATGTCACCCTCACATGTCATAAATCACCTTAGACAATCATAATAAGTTCATGTTATTTACCCATAGTGCTCAACTCACCAATATTCTTTTCACATTTCAAGGGTATTAGGATATCCCATATATATTATAAAATACATTGTACATTTTAAAATCTATACTACAATCTCAATTACCCAAGGAAACATACATTCCATCAAATGGATCTGGCTTGAATCATAGTTACTATGAGGTATATAAAAACTCTTCCTCACAGCCAGTGAAACAAATTGATGAATGATTTTCCTTTTATTAGACACCATATAATAGCTAGTAAGATTCACATAGAACACTCCATTTATTAGATGGATGAAATTCAATTTGGATGGATCATCCACAGGAAACCTATGACCTTCAGGTTGTGGAAAAGTCTTTAGAAGTCACAATTGTGGTATCATGGTTGTTGTTTATAGTCCATATTGAATTATTTAATCATTGGAGGATGAAATGATTGGTTTTATTAATTTGTTTGATATAGAAAAGTATAATTTATTGAACAATATTTTCAATTTTCTAACTACAGATTTGTTGAAACCATTTTTGTTATTGATCTCGACTGCTCTGTTTATTTGCAACTAGAGTTTGAATTCTTGAAACCATTTTTTTGCAGTAACTGGTCTGTGTTTTTTCTATTGTAACTAGTCAGTGTTTTTTATAATTCTTGTGAATTGTTTTTTAAATCATGGTTTGTGAAACAAGTATATGTTTTTTTTGAAGTGAAGGATGGCTATAACCACAGTTTACAAAACCGTGGGAATACTATGTTTTCTATAATACTCTATACACATGGTTTTATAAACTATGATTATATTACAGCCGATGTGATAAGTTATACCCATGATTTTATCAATTGTTATCATAGCTATTATGGGCACTATGATAAGCTATACTGATCGATTTATGGATTCTATAATATGATATAGTTTTCTACTTGGTTAAAATAAAAGCTATCAGCGTTACTTTAATTAGCCTAAAATAAATTTATCTATTTAATTTGGTTCTTAATATATATTTCAGGTGTGGATTTTACCTATTGAATATTTTTATCAAGAATTATGATCATTGTCTTTATTCAAAATTCTTAGATTCTTGAATGAAAATATTTAATAATCAATTGGTATAAATTTGTTACAACAGATCGAGTGGTGAAAATGAGAACACATAAAGATGGAATTATGTTAACTACTACTATAGATTGTTATGCTAGTATATCATATAGTTTTACTTGATATGAATATGTGTATTATTATAAACTTGTTGAGAAAATATTTTTATTGGATTAATACTCTTAAGGTAGATTCACTATGGTGAAATGTAAATGGATTGATTCAATGAGATGACATGGTACATTTGTTGATGACTATGGATTTAGTGTTATTAACATGAGTCTATTCCTGCATACTGATAAACCATACATTTTGGAAATAATGGATAAACAATTGTTTTATTTGAAAGGTCATCTGAGATCCAATTGTTGTTTCATTAATGGCGTAATACCAGGACATATTTTTCATGATTCTAGTAATGAAATTTACACCATTAACATCACCATTGGTGTTGCCAAAAATATTTCATTTGATGAATCAAATTGTCCCATTGTGAGAGTTGATGTTGAACTTAAAGTAGTGGTGGGTAATATATAGAAGAAACCATATATGTTCATTGTTCATTCATTTTACATTGACATGAGTTTCTTAGGTTAATATTACTATAATTACTTTAATTATATTTTAGTTTTGAATGATATGTTTGTTTTTTTGTATTTTATGGTTTCATTAAATTAAATTAGATTTTTAAAATCTATTTCAACAATTTTCATTTCATTATTATGTAGATTATTCCAAATACTACAGAAGGTCTATGGATGTTACTATTTGATTCCGATTGACCAGGGAATGAGCATGGATTACCTCCTTAAATTCCATCAGTGAATATAACAATTGTGATGTTTTTCATCATCATTATATATAATTTCATGTTAATATTATCTATGAATTTAATTTAGTGGAATTCAGTTCCACCAGATTTGAATATTAATCTAGCTATCATGGGTTTGAGTGGCGATGCATCTACACCTAGACAGAGCAACCATCATACCCATTCCTACATTGACCCCGCAACACACACCCTTTACATCACACATTTCCATCCTCCACTTGAGTCCCTGGTGATTTTCTTATCTATGCCTCCATCATCATGTCAGCCACCCTATTATCCACATGCCATGCCTTTTTCACCTTCAGGGATTATCCCACTGATGCCTCCTTAATATCATTTACTTCTTCTTCACATACCATGACTTCAACACCTCTAAAAATGTTTCCACCTATACCATATCCATATCCGATGATGTATCCCCCATCCTACTTCCAATATTCTTCCATGTCAACACCACCTCCAATTCCTAACTTCCTACTAGATTATAAGGAGTCAATTCCTTTAGCTTCCATTCCAATGCATGAATGCCACCTAGAGCATGAACTCTTACATACACTTCCATCTGAGGCAGCTGAGCTTGGACATCCCATAGATCCTTCATGGTCTACTAACCTGCCTGCAAAAGGATTTATAATTATAAATGTTTCAAATCGTATCACTTTATTTTTTATGTGTATTAGAATGACTAAATTCCTTTTCCCCCATATATTTCCTATAAAATGGGATCTTCTACTAGAAGACATGGGAACACTCGGATTAAGGGAGCCTGGTACCACCAGACATAACAAATGGTGGATTACAATCTAGAAATTTAGATGGTTGGTCCAAATGCAAGGCAATGTAGACTTTTTATGGACACATGGTCCAAGTACCACGATATCATTTTGGTTGAACTGGTGTCATGGAGACATATTAGTAAGGAGATAAAAGACAAAGCATGGGAGTAAATATGGGTACGAAAGTTTTATAAATTTATATCTATATTATTATTGTATTTAAATGAAATAAAATATTCCTTATAGATTATGTTTAATATTTCAGATGGAGAAGATGCTAAGACTACAATGTTGATGGATATTGGGGTGTTATGATGCACATACAAGCATGATCTGTATTTTGGTTGTAAGAGAAGGGTTGGAACAGAATTAGAGGGTGTACACATATTCCCCGACTATCCCAAAAGTCAATATGAAAAAATGATTTCACATTGGAAGACTGATGAGTTTAAGGTAATATAAATCTTTAATATTTTTCATATACAATTTAATTCTTATTAAATGTGTTGGAAATTTTAAGGATGTTTCAGTGAAAAAGGCAATGAAAAAATATTCAATAACATATCTGCACACATTGGGGTGCACAATAATGCTCGAGAATGAGAAGTGGTGGGTACTTTAACTGGGTATTTGTGATGTAATAAAAGATTTTCTGCTTAATATATTATTTAATAAACAAGATCTAGATTTGTGCATTTCTCATATATGATTGTAATATAGATTCATGAATTTCTCATTTATATTAAGCTATATTGGGTGTTTAAGGTCCTATACCTCGTGCCAAATTAGTTTTCTCCCGTATAAAGAAAAAGGATGGAAATTCAGTAAATGCATAGAAACAAGATAAGATTGTATGGTTTTTTATTTTTATTTTGAATATTTATGCAAAATTCATAATTCAATATGTTTTTAATTTCAACAGTATGCCTTGAAGGCCCTAGATGATAATGAATATAAAAACATTGGGCCATATGATCATTTAAGTCAGGTATTAGGTGAGGATCACTAGGGGAGAGTACAGTGTAGACTTGGAAAAAACATTGTCCCCTCTAGGTATTGGTCCTCATCCGACTCCTCTAAAGTCACTCAAACATATGAGCTGAAAATATCACATGATAAATCTGATAAGGCAAAGAAAATAGCTTTAGAGGAGTGTGAAGAAGCAAACCATAACATGATATAAGTAAGACGATTACCGAAAATTTCTTGAAATCTATAAAATTTTTGAGACATTCACTTCCATATGAAGCTACTGATACTTTTTAGTCTTATATAGCATAAATTCACTCTTTAAATGACGATTTAAATGATTTTAATGAGGGTTATAGTGGAAACGAAGGTGGTGTGCTGATATGATGACATTTTGTAGGGAGGAACAGATCTATGTTATCTTGTATGGATGATTCCATTAAGACATATGGGTTATGTAGTTGTCTCTTAATCCATAGAGACTTGTAAGGGATCTACCTCACCCCTGGAAAGGTGTATTATCAAAAATAATAAAAAATAAAGGACTTTGGGCCATTTAGGTAAGAGATAAAGGTGGTGGGAAGAGAGCTATTTGTGGTGAGTATGTGGTTGATGATACTATTGGTAACGTTGTTTCTGATGATGTTGATGATGACGATGATGAGCATGGGGATAAGGATGTGGATGTTGGTGATGTGGGGGATATTAATCCCCTCAATTTTGGACATAGAATGGAGACTTTCTCAGGTACTATAGGAACTTGAGATGATGTTGTATACATATCATACACATGGTGGTTCATGTAAAAGAAATAGGTACTTTTATATCTCTATGGTTGACTGGTCCTGCTCTTTGAGTTCTATCGAGGAATGGTGGAAATTTTAGGAAAAACCATATTTTTAATTTCTATTTCTAGACATTGAGGTTTCAATTTTTTTTGATTGATGTGAAATTAGAGTTTATGAATGTTGATCTTGATGAGGAAGTATATATTGAAAACCCATGTGGCTTTGTTACTGGGAAATATGAATTTTATGTCTGTAATATAAAGAAATAATTGCATAGGATAAAAAACTCCAAGAGTATGGTGTTCCAAATTGGATTATTCCTTGAGGAAGATGAGTTTTATGAAATAAAGAGTTGATAAAAGTATTTATATAAAATAAATTTATGTGTTTTCTCTTATCGTAACTATTTATGCTGATGAAATTATCTTTGGGGAAATGATGATACAACTTGTGAAATATTTTCTGAAGAGATGAAGATGTTTTTTAAGATGTCTATGATGGGTGAAATGAAATAATTTCCATGTTTAAAAATCTCACAATAAAATAAATACCTTTTTCTTTCCCAGGAAAATTATGATAAGTTACATCTTAATATGTTTTTCCAGGAAAAATTGAAACTGGTTTCCCAACATATTTTAGGGGGAACCAAGCTTTCTAATGTTGTTGAAGGAAAGTAATTTGATATGAAAGTGTTTTAAAAGTTGAAAAGAAGTTTTTTTATTTGACTTCTTGAAGACCTGAAATTTTTTATGCTATAACATTAGGAGTAAGATTTCAAAGTACGCTAAAAGAGTCAATTTTTTTGGTGGGAAAACTAATTCTCAGATACTTAAAATGCACAAATGATTTAGGAATTAGGAATTACAACTGGGAATGTATTAGATTGTTTATGGAGTCAGGAGTTGACTTGATAGAAAATTTAGATGATAAAAGATCCACATATGGTGGAATATTCTTTCTGGGGAAGAGTTGTGTTATTTGGAATATGAAGAAAATGTATTCAGTAACTCTTAGGATGGTTCAAGCTGAGTATATGACTTCCACTCAAGCCACTACCCAACTTATGTGGATGTAGACTTAGTTAGAAGTCTAATTTGTAGAAGTAATGTTACCCTTTATCTTTTCTAGTGATAATCAATGTGGAATCAACCTAATGATAAATTCATTAAAATATTTTAATTCACAGTATATTTATTACAAATATCATCTCACCAATGTTTATAGGGATAAGAATTAATTAAAGATAGAGTATGTTCATACATAAATACAAGATGTTGAAATTTTCATTGAACCTTTATCGAAGGATGATGTTTATAAATTATGGTGGAACATGGGTGTCCAAACTATTTTTCATCAAGGTTTAGGTCTATGTTTTCCCCTATCATATCTTGTCTTTAGATATGTTGTCAAGGGGGATAAATTTTTCATAAATCTATACGTTGAATATGTCATAAACCTCTTAAGTAAGCATATATGTATGGGGAGTTTTGGGTATGCTATGAATCCAACATTTTAGTGTTTGAACTATTCTAACTATCTAATGTAGTGGATAAATGAATTTTAATGAATCATAAATAAGTGAATAAAGATGTGAATAAATGATGTGGATGTTTCATGAGTCACTACAGTTGGACATCATGGGTTTTTTCTATCAATAATTCTTATTTCTTACAATGAGTTAGCTCACGTAGGCTTGGAATTGTTGATAATTAATCCATATATTGAGGTTAAAAATTTCAATGATTCAAGAATCTTGGTTGGAAAAAAATTCAAAATGGGGAGATTATTGGGAAAAAGTTGGATAGAGATGGTTTTTGAAAGCTGGAAGATGTTTGTTAAGAGGGGTTTTATTTTTTTTGTCAATGAAATTTCAATGAAAAGAGATCAATTCAAGTTTTAAATTTCAAAAATCAGACTAACCATAATATTTAGAATATCAAAATCACCATTCTTAGGAAAATCCATTGGATTGGGAAGATGTTTTATAGAATAAAAGGATCATCAAATTCAACTTGGGTTTATCATTAGGTTTTTATCATAATTATTAAGGGAATTATATTCTACATGGATCCTATAAAAATATTATGATGACATTGTATTTTTTAAATCATACAAATAATAAGTAGTTTGGGAAAATTACGATTCAATACTTATGAAGGAAAAATAAAATATTCTTCCAATACTATTAGGGATTGGGAGGAAAGAATAAAGTTTATTAGGAATGAGATGTTACATTATTAAATATTATAAGTCAGAATATGCAATGATGATATTTAAAGTATAAAAATTCATTTATAAATTGTGCTTACAGGTAGAAATTTGTCGAAGAAGGAAGTTATTGTATCCAAAGATTTCTAGTCTCGGTCCATTGGTATAAGATCATCAGACTCAAGTTATTTTGAAGGGTGGGAAGGTTGATTAGAATGAGAGAATATGATGATGATAGTTTTCAGTCAGACCAATAAAGCAAAACTAAAAATATCCAGAAAAAGAAGTTTATTGGTTTCGTATTTAGAGAATGAATGAATCTGTTGAGGTCAAAGCTACTAGAATCGGTTTATTATAATTTTTGTACCAAAAATCTATAGTAATAGATTCTAACACCAATTAATATTATGGGTGTGTTTTGTATATAATATGTGGCGTTTTTATTGGAGGAATAATTGTTTTGTAGGGAAATATTTTCAACTAATAAATACAAAGAAGAAGATAAAATTTCGGAGACCAATATAATGAATAATATCATAGATCTATAAAAAATGTAGTCAATAGTTTCTCAACAAGGTGTTTTTTTATTGTTTTTGAGATGGAAACATTTTTTCCTTATAAATTGGGTCATGAATAAAGGAAAAATAACTTTGATACATTCACATTTGGGTCAAGAGCTATTAGACAAGAGCTGACTCCAATATATAATAGGAAAGAAGAGACTGATACAAGAGATACAGGCTGACACCAATATCTCTATTGTACGTAGGATCACTGATATGAGAAAAGGAAGAAAAGATGTATTTTCCATTGTGTTATCAAGGTGATCATAGAAGTAGTTGAATAATTTTGAGGAATGGTTTTAATATGTTTCATTTGGTGTAGTGAGATATAATAAAGAATCTGTTGTCTCCATCATAATGGATACATCTGAATGAGAAGTTGTTTCCTAGGATCATAATGAGAAGTCATATTATTTTCACATGTCTTCCAATTTGTTCAGAACAACATACTAAGGAATTTATTTTCTTTATAGTAATGGGAACATCGGAATGAGAATTTGAATTGGAGTGATGTTTTTAAAGAACTCTAAATCAAGACAAATTTTTGAGCACATTTGAGAAGGATCGATGATATTTGAGAAGTGTTGAAGAAGTAAAATATTCATCAAAAATTCAAGGGGAATTGATGGTTTGGGAAATCTGGGTAAGAGGGAATGATTTTTAGAATCCTTCAAAAACCAATTTTGGATTTCTTATAAAAGGAGGACGTACTTTGTACTTTACTGATATATGTACCATGCAGAAGTGAAGAGAGAGAATCTATAATTTTATTGGAAGATATTTGTCATAGATGATAAAGATATCCAAATAGAAGAAGAGAGGATAAAAGAGAAGATAATATCAACATTTTATAGATTTAGACCAATTAATTAGATTGGGATTTAATGAATAAATGAAAAAAAGTTTAGAATTATTTCAATAGTATTCTAAAAGATGTATATTTTCTGTATCAAACAATCAAACATTGGAATCGGTGTGTGAAGTCGGATTGTGTGTCATTATAAAGTCAATAAGAAGTTATTGCATTATTATAGGTAGGGAAGGGAATAATGTTTTATAGAATATATTTGTGAAAGTTAATCAAGAAACCCTGTAACATGTTTGTTAAAAAAATTATATTACCTCATTTTGTGCAACTTGAATCACATGCACTGTTGTATTGAATATAATGCTACATGATTGCAAGGGAATATCATTCTCAATGTATTCTGCCAAAAAATATTATTTTCATGGGGATTTTGTGGTAAAGGATTGTTTCCAAACCATAATAAGGACATGGATACTCCTATTGAGTAGTGAAACTTGTAAATTCTTATGGTCATGTGGCAGTGTTCTTGGTTTTATTTTCAGCACGGTAACAACTCATCAATATGAGTCAATGATTGGATTAAAAAAGGAAAACTTAAAAGAAAAATATACCACAGATTCACCCCTCCCCCTCTCAATGGTGAATTGATCATTGTGGGTAGTCTCAATACTTGTAATGATTTATAATAAATTTAATTTTTTATAAATGATATTAGGATCATGTATGAATAATTCTAGGATATGAAGTTAGTGTTTATGTTCTAATATCATTTTTAATTGATTTTCTATTATTGAATATAATTTTGGTTAATTATATTATATTTATCTCTTAAGACACATCTATTTTATTATACTCTATTTATTTTTTCAGTTTTCATTTTTTCCTATTTTTTAACACTATTTGTTACTAAAAATGATGAAGAAATTTTTTAAAGGAATGGTGACCTTATTTTATCTTTTTAGCCAGGGATCTTTCTCTTACATATTTATGTTCCACAGATTATTTTATGAATGTTTTTCCATATATTTAAATTTTAGAAAAATGAAAATTTCAAAAACATTTACTTTATTTATTAATTTTTAAAATGAAACTTTTTAAGGGTTTTCATATGACTCACTTATTTTATAGAAGTTTAAATAAATGGTATCATTTAACTTATACAACATGATAAACGTTTCCTATAATTATACATTTCCTTCACTCTAAATTTTAATATACATGTTTCAAAGGTTTTACAAGGAAAATTATATTTTAAATTTTGTTGTTAATTTTATTTATTACAAGTTAATAGAGGAAATCAAATGTTTTCTCTTGATTTTCAAGGAGTATAATTTTATAAAAGATATTTTTCATTTGTGTCGTTGTCCTTTAATGATTCCTATGCTTCATTAGGGATATGATTATATGGTCATATGATACCATCTATATTATTTCTATAGACGGCTTAAGAATATGATGTTTTTAAGAATGATTTCATTAATCAAATTTAATTCCCTTTTGTTAACTAATATATGATAAGATGATGAATTTTTTATGATCTCATGACATAATTATTTGTTGTTCCCATTAAGTTATGGGTAGGACATGAATTATATATCCCTATAATTCATTGTTTATATATTTATATCTTATGTGATAATATGAATTAGAATCAAAGTAAACCCAGTCGAGTAAGGGATATTAACTACTATGATAGTATTGATAGTGATACTAAACTATAGAAATGATGGTAATGATGAGATAACTCTATCCAATATGGGGATCTCTCCATTGTGACAGTCTTGGATGTTTTACTTGACTAAAGAAATGATTTTCTATTCTTATATGTGTTCAAAAAAATTATGTTTTATTCTTATGACATACTCTCATATCACATGATTGACTATTGATTATTCTACACTCCTATTATTTGTGTATTTTGTTAGGAAAAAGACTTTTGTCATGCCTCATGATTTATTGTCTTTGGAATTTTGTCTATGTTTTTTATTTTATGATAATGTTTTCATACCACTATACTTATCTTATTCTAGCTTATGATCTTATATTGATATCTAAAATGTTTACCGTTAATTATAAATTGATCTAACCCTTTATTATATTTCGTTTTCCCCAGTTCAGGAAAAAAGTTATTAATTAGAAAATGTTTAAGAACAATTTTATTGTGAGATGAAATCTGTCTACGATTTTGAATATTTTCATGACATAATTTGATTATGTATCTATTTGTCAAATACACTAAAACTTTAGGGTTATGGGGAATTAAATATTGTGATATGTATTTAATATTAAACTAAAATGATATAATATTTATATATGTAATGCTAAGGTAATCATATTATTTCTCACAATAAAAACTTTAAGAATAGAAATATTACCCTTTGATACTCACCATGATAATCTACTTTATTATTTAAATATTCCTTTTATTCACACTAGTTTTATTGAATTATTTGAATCTATTTATTATTAACTTTATTTCCGGACACACTTCATCTTAAAAGTCTAAACTAGACAATCTACATTGAAGTGTAAATTAACACCAACAAATAAGAGAACTCAATAATATGTTTTAACTTATTAAATTTTTTTACCTATTTATTGTTTATATATGTGAGGTCCATTAACCTATTATTTTCTTTAAAATTTACTTCATCATATTTTGATTCAGTAGAGGTCACACATTCTACTTCCTCCTCATTGTTTTTTAATTATTTCAGGGCTGTGAAAACTATTATTTATTTTTAATTTACTTCAAAAACTTGTGCCTTTCTAATATCATAATTGTGAATTATATTGAGAAACTAACAAAAATATAAGTCCTCCATTTCTTTTAGGTTAGAAATATTTGGATCAAATATTTCTGGAAATTTTCTCATTAATTTCTTAAAAATAAAAAGATCATATAATTTTTCTACAAATACCTTAATGTGACTAACTATATATAATTAATCCTGGAAAATTATTTATCCTCTGTATCATATTAGACCATTATGATGTCTTGAAAATTTTCTATCTAAATATAAATTTTTACCTCTTTGATTTTGAAATAACTTTCATACATGTTTTCCAATTTGTACCACATTAACTTTGCTATCATGATTCATATTATTTTCATGGAAATATTATCAAAGAGGGATGATAACATACAATTTCTAGATTTCCCATATAATTTAAAGTTATTCTTTTCCGAAAATGTGTTTAGACTATCTATCATAAGGGGTGTAAAACCAAATTTCAAAAAATTAGTAACCTCCAAGCCTTATAATAATAGACAGGGAAGCATTATAATTTTTACATCTATATAATTTCTTCCCATAAGTTATTGGGAGAAATATTCTATTGATAAAATTCATATTCTCCATGCCTCAGCTTTAAAAGTGTAGGATCTCATGGGAAAATTAGTTTGATATGATACCACTTAATGTACCCAGATTAGTTAGAGAACCAGTATGTTGGGTGGGGGGAATCCTTGGTACTAGTTTTAAAAATTATTTTTAATAAAACCAATGTGTTGGATCAAGGACAAGATCCACTATCTAAAAACCTATATCTCACCCATATGAAACAATATTATAATATTCAGACAACAAAGGATATTTTTATAAGGTTATAGCTTTGCATTAGTGCTAACTCCTTGATGTATTGGATTTGTTACCAGGACACAAATTATATTTCACTACTAAATTATTTTTTTTGTGATAGTGGTTGAAAATCAGATATAATATTTTTACGGGTATCATCCTTTTACTAAGGAATGTATCATTCACTTCGTAAATATGATATGGAAGAGCTTATACTAGAACTACTATTATTAAGGATTCCATCCCTAATAATGAATGTGAACATGATTTCTATATACTAAAAGACATCTCATATTTAAAAATGAGATCTTATTTACCCATTTTGGTCTTTGACTACTAGATGAATATAAAAAACAGCATGAATGTAAAAGTACCTTATCAATATTTTATATTTATTGACATGAATGAGAGTATTCACACATGACTTCCATCTTCTTCCATCAAAGGAGAAAACATCTAGATGGTCAATAAAAAACTCCCTTACCAGGACTTTAATAAAGAATGTAGTATTAGAAACTTATGATATTTTATTCTTTAACTATATTTGATATGATAATTCTTAAAATTTTCAATGTATTAGAACTCAATTATAAATTTTTAATCACCCACCATCCCTATGTCATGTTTTTCTTTTATATTCATAGAGAACACTGTTAATAATAGTTTTAATAATTTGAATATAGCAACTAATTATTTTCAGGTAGTGTGATCTTATTATATTTTAATGTTTTAAATTTATTCAAAAAATATCTTGATTTGGATCCATTTAAATCCCACTTAAAGGGAAAAATTATCTTTTTATAAAAATATCCGAAATACATTGGATATTTCTTCCTTAAAAAATCCATAAAATCAATAGTTATTTTTGAATATTTTCAACACTAGAATTCACGAAGTTTCACATCATGATATAACACCTCAGGGAACAACTACACATCATTTCATAGAACCGTATTTGGTTTTATTATTCTTAAATTTGTAGAATCACAACTCTTCTAATTGGTTTTGATGTTTAAAACAATGAATAAATTGATAATAAATATTATCTTTTTTATATTTCCAAATTCTTCTCAAAGTATTTATATCAATAAAGTATAATATAAGTATAAGAAGTCTCATTTTTTCCAATTTTATTATCAGCATAAATTTCTCAATTCTATTTTATTCTTATAATTACATCATGAAAGTCTTACAAATATAGGTATACATGGTCTTATGGGATCAAAAATTACTATAAAGTACTGAAGAAGTATATGGAAATCAAATGAAGAATATGAAAACTCATAAAAAGTCTTAAACATCTTTAATTTTTAAATTTTCACCACCTTAACTTCAAAATTTTATGAAATGATAAATATATCAGGAAATATCTAAAAATTCATATGAAAATTACAAGTTATGCAGATTTTCCCATCTCCAACACATAAATTCCAGAATTCTTCTAAGAACCGAACATCCCACATTCAAAATAAAATAATCCAAAAAAATATTGGTCTAAAAACATTTATATTAATTAGAAACATATCCCCAATAAATTATTTTGACCTTATCTAATGTTTGACAACAAATAAATCATATTTAAAAATTATGATCGGTTCTTCATGGAAAATTTTGTAGATATTGAATTCCTAATATATCCTCTAATTATTTAAAAAGAAAAATTGATACCTTTATACGCATCTATTTATTTAATATCAAAAACTATTAAAGGAGTGGGATATTTATAAAATTTATTGGATATTGAATACCTATTTCCAACTACAATGAACCAACTCTAAAAAGAACTTAACATTGAAGAAGAAATTCAAGGAGAGACAATATATATAGTTAATCATTTATTTAACTCATTTTTATTAGATTTTATTTAAATTTAATTCAGTATTTCCTGAAAATTAATTTATTTTTTTCGATTCAGATAAAAAATACATTTCCTTGGAGGGTGATGTAGAAGAAGAAGAAGATGGATCTGATGAGACTACGTTTCTGGTTGGGCTACCTAAAGATATCATGTTCCAATACAACAAAATAAATGGGGATGAATTTTATATCGACACATATTTTTTTAATTACATGAAATTTTATATTTTCAATAAAATATACTTTTCTAAAATTTCTATTATAGAAATAACCTAGAAGACCTTGAAAGTTAAATAGCCCACATAAGTAGTGAATGTAGAAGTAGAGGACCCAAAATATTTCCTCACATCATAATACAAGAAAAATTAAATTTCTTGAGGGATACATCTACAAATAAATATTAAAAGGATATTATATAATCAGAGAAATATTACAAGAACTGTAGTTGATAGAATTTTGTGATTCTCAATTAAAGAACAACATAATTCTGCATGCTGGAGATACACCACTATGATTGCCCAAGCAAAGGTTGTAAAAAACTAGTACCCACATGGGATTTAAAACCAAATATTTCATCTAGGTATATTTATATTATTTCAATAATGTACCTATTTTTTGTTCTCATTTTTCTTATACTTTCACATAAAGTAACAGTACTTCATAACATAACTCAAGTTTGTCACCACCCAAATATGACTGAGGCACACATTTAAATAGCCCACATATTTAGTTTTTGCCTAAAACTTACAAACCTTCTGGTTTATCCCTCTGAAGATATGAATTTATTTATAGGTTTAAGAAACATTATAAGATGATTTATCCTTACCCAAAATATGGCCGTAATTTGATACTTGTTTCCAAAATATTCTTTTTGAAATAATTTTTTTAATATTCAAATATTATTTAATTGATAAATAATTTGATTCTGGTTGATTCAAGTTGGAAACAAATGTTTTTCTATTTTTTAATAAAATATAATTTTAAAGGGAAATATTGATTATTTTTTTATTAATTGTCATATATTTTGAGGAAAACTATTTTGATGGTTATTGGTAGAATATTTAGTGAAATATAATTTTTTTAAAGTGTTTCTTCGTGTTTTCATTTTTGATATTATTATTTCAAACATTTCATGTTTTATTTTAAAAATATTGTGGTAGAATATTTTCTAATATTAATTGTTGGAGTAAGAAAATTCATGAGAAGTATAATTTTCTTTTGATAAATGTTCACATTTTATTTATTATATTTTGTTTTAATATCACTAACTCCCATGTAATTATTTATTTGTTTAAGTTTACTAAAATTTGGTGATGTTCAATATATGTTTGTTTATATACCTTCTCACATGTGAATGAAGTTAGTAGCATAGGTGTTTGGTGTAAAGTGAATGGGTGTCATTACAGAGTATCCATTTGAGTGAAATTCATAGTTTAAATATATGGATTAGAATTTATTACCATTCATGAAACCCTTTTTCAAAATAATAAAAAACATCTGTCCAAGAATAAAACTTATTCTCGACTAAGGAAGATAGAATGAATGAAGTAAATGAGTTAAGAGAGAAAAGATAAATGGATAATCAAATATATTAAAATTGATATGATTTTTATAAAGATCAACTAAAACCAAGGAATAATTTTGAACTAGTATAAGAAACCTAGATCATGGGAACTTTTCACCATATATCCTTGGAATCTTATCCATTATAAAGATGAGTTATCCAATAAAATAGATCTAGCAGAATTCATGACCCATAAGGGAAGAAACAAGAACCTGGTCATCAGAAAAGAACATGATGAGAATTATTTCTCCTATAAAATGAATTAGTGGACGCCAGATTTACCCTATATAAATATTGCATGAAACCATCATATAATGGACATCCATGTTCCAAAACAAATGAAACAACATAATTGGAAATAAATCCCACATCTCACTTATGGCTCCCTTTCACATAACAACCAAATCTATTCAACATCCAAAACACCACATGTACAAATACCACCCATACAAAATAATGAAATAAGTGAAAAACCCAAAAATAATGATTTGATGAGTTTGTAAAAAATAATAAGATGAAAAAATAAAACTATTGTACTTGATCAAGAAATACTATGTAAACTAAGGTCATGCTCCACCCAAAATAAAATAATCGACTCCAAGATCTTCTTGGAAGATGAGTACGATAAATGGAACACTTCATAATCAGAACCATATCCTATAAAATCCACCTGTCCTATATACCCCAAGTGCTATAACATGGTAATTGGAATAAAAAATCCTAGTAGGTATGAACCACATAGTCCATACATTTCTTTATAAAAACTCACACACTAGTTTGAAAATATGAATAGGAAATTGGTTTTCCATTTTATAAGAAAATCCAATATCGCATCCCCAATATTTATAAATTTAGTTTTCTTTTTTTTATTTTAAATGAAAATAATAACATAGAAATTATTTCAATATACTATGTTGTTGTCATTGAAAAACCTCATTTAAAACCCATTTTAAAAATCATTCTTAGAAAAATAACATTCTCAAATCACTTTACAAACAATTCAAATAAATAAACAAGAACCAAAAGCAATAGTAATAGAGGGGAACATCATAATTGAACAAAAATAAATAATAAGTAAGTAAAATTGAATTCCATGTTAATAATAGGAACCAAAAAATATGTAAATATGTGAAATTATGAAACCTATATAAAGGATACCCTAGGAATACTTAATTTAGAACTATATATAGGACCATCAATCCATTCCTAAGTCTATAACCAATAATTTCCCCCCAATAATCCTCAACAGTGGAACTCCCCTATAAACTTTCCATACAATAGGGTATCAGATTATTCTACTCAGGAATAGATAAAAGTGTATCTCCACCCGAACTGATATTCATAGGATCACTTGATGATAATAAAGATGGAGGTGAGGTAACTTTAGTATAAAATATATTAGTCATGAATTAATATCTCCCAAATAAATTTTCTTATCTATCCTCCCAACACTCATCCATGCGAAAACCCCTTTGAAATGTATAGGGTCTTCCAAGGAATGGTACTTTGTATCATGAAAACCATTTAAAAGTACCAACTGAGATTTAGTTTTTATAATTAAATGAAATATCCTTAGGAAACTCTATCTCAAGTGGTAAGTGGGACTCTATAATTTACATTAGAAATATATATTGAATACTTATTATAAAAACCATTCCAAGCATCAAATTTTAATTTCAATAATTCTATTTAACATTAAACACATATACATTTAAAATCCAATATATATATATATATGCCTCTCAATGGGAATATTAACATATTATCATTTGAATATTAACATATTCTCATGTGAATATGTATATATATATATATATACACCCATATATAGATGTGAACAACCACAAAAAACAGGGATAAACATTATCAACATAAGTTGTAAGTGAGTAAAATAGGAATAAAGCATGCATATATAATTAAGTTTCTCAAATAATTAAATCATAATATATTAACCCAATTAAACACATTTTATAAGTAATAAAATAGTATTAATGATGTAAACTAATTTTTAAAACCCCTAAATTTTATTTTAAATCCACTATAAATACTATTTCGACAAAAAATATAATTAATCTTTGAGTGTAGACGTAAAATTATTAAAAACCCATAAGAACCATTTTCAAAATTACTAAAAATATCTTAAAAACCTTAACCAATATAACTATATAGATCAATTTTAACTCAAATTATCTGTATAATTTTCAATAAAACGAATCTATAACATATAAACACACATGAAATGTAAAAGAAAAATAAAATCATTGAAACACCTAACTATAATCTGTACAGATAATGAAAAACGCTCAAATAATAGGAAAGGTAAACCTTATGAGGAATTTACTATACATATATATCAAGACCACATAAAATGAAAACCATAACACACATAGAGTTTTACATATATGAAAACAGAATAATAGGGAGGAGAATGGATAAGGGATTATGAGAAGAAGAAATAAAAGAACTAAAAGAAACATTAACCTAGACTAGATACCCTTGAAATTGAAGGGAGAATGGTAAAAAAATCAGTGGTGAGGGGGATGCTGTGCATGGGGGTCCACCATGGGATGTTAATCATGTGAGTGATGGGAATAGGTGAGGATAAACAATCTAGGGCGTTATATTACTAAGAAAAAAATTTTAAATTTAATTTTTTATTGATCATGCTAAGTTGCATAGTTTTTCCATATGGATTACCAAATGAGTAATTAATTGTGTACCCCTTACTGGATATAGCTAAGCACCCCCATGATTATTCTATATGGTTAGGAAAACTATGAACCACTAATAAAAAATATATCAAATAATTATAGACCCAGATCAAATTGCTTTTGTATATTTAGCACTATTTGTGGGTTAACTATACAACAAGATGAAATTATAATATTGAACACAATGACCATTAATGAGACAAGTTATATGACACTATCCAATTCCAATAAACCACCAAGATCAATTTATCCACAAAATAACCTTGATAACTGTCCCTAACTACGAGATACAAAAACTACAGAGTCATCCATTAGGGACTCACAACAAAATCATAGAGCGACTCAAGGTTGAACTAAACATAGTGAGATTAGCCAAGATGGTATCCCTGCTATTTAAGGATTTCACTAAGAAACCAACTGATCGTATTGAATCACAATTTACTTGAAATTATTTACATCATTTTAATAACTTAATAATTAAATTACATAATATCACACTTGTACAAACTGTGGAAGGAAGAGGATATAGTTGTTTCAACAAGAAGAGATGAAGAATTATTGACTCTACCGATGTGAAAGTTTTTGAAAAGGATGAGGAAGATAAAAAGACATGTGTTGATATGGAATTAGAGAAGTATGAAAACATGTTTGTTAAAAATTCTGATAAGGATACTCAAAATAGTAATCCTGAGACTTATCCATTTCAAGTGATAATGTGGAATCTGGAAAATATCATCATTGAATGAGGAAGAAAGTGTAGGATCTAAAAATTATTGGTGATCAACATCATATGTTTTAAACAATAATAACATAGAAAATGTTTCACAAGTTAAACTGAAATATGTGAATGAATCTTTGAAGAATCCAAAATGGGTTTAAGATAGGAATGATGATTTTTAATAGATAGAAAAAAGGACACTTGGGAACATATTCCTAATACAGATAAAAAATGTTATTATTAAAAAATGTGTTTTCCGGAATAAGATAAATAAATAAGGTGAAGTGATAAGGACAGAAGCATGATCAGTGTGTAAAAGTTACTAATAGATTGAAGGCACTAACTTTGATGCTAATTTTTCACTAGCGGAACTATTAGAAAAAATCATAATTTTTATTTCTATTTTTACATAATGAAGTTTCTAAAATTTTCAAATGGATGTGAAATCCGTATTTATTAATGTAAATAGTAATGATAAAATATATATAAAACAAACATGTTGAATTTTTGTTGGGAAATATGAAAGTTATGTATGTAAACTAAATAATGAATTGTATGGGATAAATAAAACACTAAGAGTATGGTATTAAAAATTGGATACTGGCTTGTGGAAGATGAGTTTAATGAAATAAAACTTGATATAAATCTTTTTTGTCAAATAAAGTGAGGACTTTCCCCCCCTCAACATTGTTTATGCTGATGACATTATCTTTGTGGGGGATGAAGAAAAAACTAGTGAAATATTTGATAAATAGATTAAATTTCCAATATGGGAATGATCAAAGTATATAATGATAGGGTAATAATAAATATAATCCAGCAGGCATAATAAGATATCATAAATATAATGATCACAAGAAAGAAAACATGGTATAATGAAATGAAAGCATAAGATTTTGGAGTCATAAGAATGTGGAAACATCATAAAGAATAATATAATAAGAATATTTCTATTATAAATTCCTAGATAACAATATATAAGCTAAGTGAAAACATAATATTTATATGTTTTAGCTATCCATACTAATAACATAGTTTTCCTGGGCTACCTACATGTGAACCATACATTGTGTGCTTAGGATAACTACCTATGCTCCATACATGACATGAGAGATTAACATTACCCAAAGCATTGGAGGGATATGATGGACCTGACCATCACAACTTAGGATAACCACCATCAAAATATTGTGTTCAAAGGATAACGTCTTGTGCACCATACAAGGTGTGATTATGCTAACTATCCAAGCATCATAAATGAAATCTTGTGAGACAATAACATTACCTGATGCATTAGAGGGATATAAAAGACCCAAATGTGATAACATAGATAAATATAATTAAAATATATATAATATTTTTTGTTATAAAATATGAAATAGAAATCATACATTATTTAAAATCAGGATAAAACCCATGTGAAGAAAGTGGGGGTCATAATCTTATCATAAGACATAAATTATGGATATATCATATAGATTAAAAATATATTAGGCAATTGAATCCTTTTTGACTTTCATAATTTCAAACAGAACATAGGTCTTGAATATGGAGTCCTCATATAGAAAATTCATGAGAAATATCCATTGATGAAATAATGAATATAATCTACTCGGGTGAAACTTTTTGATATAAGTAAAGGATCATTTTAATGAAGGAAAGATCATACAATTATCCATAAAACCACAATTGAAGAAAAATGGTTATCCATAAAATATTTAGGTTTTTTTAGAATTTATTCATGATTTAAACACATTTTATGTGGATGATTTCTAACATGAGATCACAAATAGTACAGTTTTCTTTAATCATGTTTACTTAAAAGTGGAAATTTAAAAGGGAACTAAAAAATGGAATATCCACAATAGTGAAAATTATATTGAACTAGGTATATTTGTAAGTTAAATAAAAAAATATTAGTTACATGAGAATAATATAGAATAAAAATGGATAAAAATGAAGTGAATGTGTAATCAACAATTCTTGAATGTGGTACGAAAGATTACTTTTTTATGTTTTCAAACAAATTTATTGAAATCCCACATCACAAAAAAGTAATCAATGTTTATTTTGAATGTAATATAAGTTCAATATTAATTTAAATTTTTTAGGTTTCAAATTTAAAAGGACAGCATTGGTGGGAATGTAAATTATGGATAAGAAGGGGAAACCGTTATTTAAATTGATATGAATTATTCTTAACACAGTTTCATTTTTAAAAATGATTATAACTCACCTGTAAGGAATAAGTGAATTAAAAATCAAATTTTCAAGATGAAAAATGGTATAATATAAGAAATTAAATACTAAATTCATAGAAAAATAGTATAACTCAATAAATCATATTGAGTTATAAATGAACCTTATAACATTTGTTATTTTTGAATCAAAATTCATTGAATGCTTTAAAATATTAAGGACACATAAATACCACACATTAAATCATATTATTTATCAAAATATACTATTGGTTAGTATATACACCATGGATATAAGAAATTGGATTGTTACATTAAAACAAGTCGCGATTAAGAGAAACTAAGGAGAAAAACCTTACAACCTTGGAAATATTCTACAAAAATCCCTTAAAAGAGATAAATATTAATGTTGAAGTTAAAATACAATGAATTATGATAATTAATGATAATATATTTCCAATTGGATTTATTAACACAATTTAAATGCAATCAGGTTCCTAAAATAACATGTGTCTCAAAGAAGGATGTTTTGAGATGAAACCCTTACCCTATGTTTGATCCACACAAAACTTTCCCTTAATCTCCTGAATAATAAAACAAAGCATAATAAATTAATTAATATGAAAGTTATCTATCTACATTTCATTTTATATGGTCTATATATCATATTTGTTTCACTAATTTATTACATAGTTTCTGCCTATGGTGGTTAGTTGAAGTTGTTCAATCAATTCCTTTAAAATTTTCATGATATACATATTAAGGTCAAAATTGTTGTAAAAAGGTTTCATAATCTCAAAATTTTAATTTAATTAATTTTTTTAAAAATTTAGATAGAAAAAAATTATACAGTTAAATAGGTTATCCATGAATGGTCTCAATTTGGAAATGTTACATTAATAGGTCATTTTAGTGGTTAAATTTACTATGAACAATTATTGCTAATACTATATATGGAGTGTATAATATTATAATTACATAGTTCTAATGGATTATTAAATAAAAATCTTACACATTTAAAAAATTTCAAATTCTAATCATGTTATTTTATTTGAAACAAAATAGAAATGTCATCTCATGGAGGTGGTAGTCCACATGTACACATAAACGACTCCCCCATTTTCATAAAATTAAAAAAAACTATAATATAAAACATATAATCATTTAAATTAATTATAATTTTATTAATTTTATATAATATTAGAAAATAACCTTTTTGGAGCAGTAATGTGTGACTTCCAAGGTTTTTTAGTGGGTAATATTTTCCCATCCTTTTTGAATTGTTTTGTTTGGTGGATGGGAAAACCTTTAATTTTACCATTGGTACCTAATTATTAGATTCTGAAAGATCCTATTTTTTTAGATGGGTTTTAAGTATTTTTATGTTCCTTGAGGGTTTGGATGGGTTTCAGGTATTTCGTGGTCTAAAAAACCCATTTTTTAGAAGGATCCAGTAGAGGCGCACTTTTATATTTAAATTCAGAACATATAAGGGGGAACTACATGGGGTGTTACATCTCTACTAATAGTGTGCACATGGATTGTGCACGGTTTGTGTAACCTTGTGGCCTATCCCACACACATAGTTCCATTTTGGTAGTAGGTTCTCATGGTTGACGCATGATCTGGCCAAACCATGTGACCTATTTCAAAGGGGTGACCTTTTAGATAGTGGGTGTGCAGGGTTAGTGCATGGTTGGAACAAAATTAGCCAAACCATGTGACATAATCACCAAACTATTTAAAAATTGTAAAATTACCAAAATACCCCTCATTCCTTTTAACTTTATCCTCTTTTTCCCTCCTACACATGATCCTCTCCTGCAACACTCTTGGAGATCCCATTTCCCTGGCCCTAGGATTTTGACTCTATTCACTATCCAAGTTCCGTATTTAAATCCACCTTGTTGGTTAGATGTGTGGAGGTTAGGTATTCAATCCACATTCTCCATTTCATATTTTATCCCTCTTTATAGAATGATAAAACCTCATGACATCCTTTTCCCTATTTTAGGGTGTTTTTATAAAATATGAATTTCCCTCATTTCATATCGATTTTGAGGCTAATATTCAAAAAAGGAACCTACGTGTCTAAGGTAGGTGGTTCATATATTTCTTCTCAATTTTATGGTTTTTTGGTTGTGTACCTAAATATACACTTTGGATTAAATCAGTGAGAAAAATAATTAATTAATGATAACTTTTAATTTGATTAAATGATGCCAAAGTATGATATTGGGTATGATCTATCCTATTAATATATGCTAATCCATGTAAGGGGATTTTGAGAAACTAAGAAGTCTAGGCTATTTTTGAATATCTAATTAATTCAATTTTGTATGAATTCTATATTTCCATGTGAACATGATGGTTATGGCCCAAATATTGTGGTTATATTGATCATAGAGACTTTAGAGATATGTTTTGTCAAGTTGGGATTGACCTAGGATACTTTAGATGATGATGATAACCAGTTTTAGGTGATATGGTTCATAAATATTTACATTATGAGGTCATCTAGATGAGGGTGTTTCCAATGTGAATTTATATAGTGCTGACTATTTGTTTTTAGCAATGTGATAATAGGGGCATGATGTTCTGGATGATGTGTCTCAGGTAATTTTGGTGATTGACACTCACCATTATTGAATGATGCATCATTGACATTGTGTGCATATAGATTGAACTCAGTTATGTTGGTCTTGAGCACTCATTTTGGGGGGAGGTATTTATAGATTTTTCAGCTTAGGGTTTGTTTCTTACCATTATTTATGGATGTGGTTGTTAATTTTGAAATATATAGTTGGTAGTGATGGAATATCGGGTGATGGTGTTGAGACCATCAGTATGGAGATGAGTCTCTCTTTTATACTTGGCGAAAATGTGCTGAGATTATGGGAGGAATTATATCTCCATTACTTGGGACATAGGTCTATTTAGTTGATAATGATTTATTATATATTGGCAGAAAATTTTCACTATGCCTTGGGATGCTAGGTTGTTGATCCAATGGTGAAATTATGAGCGGAGTTCTGAGGGTGCTCGGACATATTTTCGAGAATTCTGTTAAGACACTAGTTAATTGTTGGTGGCACACGAGGTGTCAGATAGAATGAGGTAGTAATGGAATATTTATGGGAAGTTCCCATGGGCCCTCTAGGTATGGATTTATTTAGGGTATTCATGGTCATTAAATGATAGGTCATCACCATTGAATATATATATATATATATATATATATATTCAAACATGCATTATATTCCATATATATATATTTGGGGAAATATTTTCAAAAATACACTAGTGTTGGCCAAATAAAGTAAACACTAACTTGTGGCTGTTGAGAACAAGTGGAAGAGTTTAATTTTTAAATGTGTGTGGTTTACCTTTTTATTATATTTTTTATTACAATAAAGTATTATGGTTGTAATAAAATAAAATATTTGTGGTGGACTACAGAGTTTATACATACACCCACCACAAGCTCCTCCGAACATGTATAGTCTTTATGATTTTGAGATTAGGTAAAGATCCCGGATCAATATCTTGACCATAGTGATATCGTGTGCATCAGTTTAGCTTGGGATTGATGGAAGTGGTCCCGTTGGTTCCTCTTCATCATGTTGGGCCTTCTTTTAAATTATATATATGTGTGTGTGTGTTTGCATGTGTGTGTGTATTTACTGATATGTTCAACCATGGGTGACCTTTTTTATCTCTTTTTTGTTATGGTATGAGTATCATCTACATATTCTTTTATGGTTTAAGTTTGTTGTTACTACTAGAGTTTATTATTTATTCCCTTGTTTTGGTCCATTTTCACCCTGTTATATATATATGGAACATTATTATTTCCATTACCACAGGTTATTGTCTCCAAACTATCCCCTAATCAGACCTCAACTACTATTCACTAACATTTGTCATACAAGGAGGTGCACCTAAGGCCTGGTGGTATTCTGTCCCAGATAAAAGTATTAAGTGGGTCCTTGGTTAGGGCACTAACATTTGCATCATAATAGTTTTTATTCTTTTTTGGTCTTACTTTTTTAGGTTAGGGTAGATTGAAGACAATGATATTGTCAAAACTGGGTAAAGAGATTGTTTTTGGGTGCTTGCAGCCCCATTAATGTGGGACAAGGCAACTTACCAAGGGTGTAAAATTGATGTTAAGTTTTTTTCCTTTACAGATGGTTGTTTCTTCCTAGAGTGGCATGCTTGATTTTGATGTTGTTGGATTAAGTGATTTTTCTGTTGGCTCAATATGGATAAGGATGACTATTTATAATTTATGGTAGGCACATAGCATGAGGTGATACATGTATTTTCATGTAAATAATATATTGTAACCTAGAATATGATAAGAGGGGTTGAGCTATTTAATGTGGAAAACAAGTTAAAAAATGTTTTACTGCATAGCTCTTTTGGTGGAATTCAACTTATAAAACCCATGTATGTGGTTCTTGACGAGATCAATATGTGGTTATATGTGTAAATAAAATGTATGGGACTAACCATGATATGGGTAGGCATGGTTAAAGAAACAGGGTGAGTTTCTCAAGTAAGAAAAACAATGTTTTCCTGTATAGCATTTTGGTTTCATTATACTCAGGTAGTCCTGATTTTTGATATTCTCTATGGATTACATGGGATTCCTGACTCTAATATGGGTAGGTAGGGGTAAATCGGGCTGGATTATATGTGATACTTGAATATAATATGGGTATGTTAATGCCACGATGATTGATGTCATGTGACATGGTAGCATTAGGAGAGTGTTAGTGTGATGAGATACACTACCTGGTACTGCTTTCCCTACCCGCAGTATAATCAAACACACACACACACACACACACACACACACACTATTATATCTATTTGACCATCATTAATGGTTTTCAGTATGATTCCACCTAGATGACATCTAATGTATCATCAAGAGATAAGAGATATTATGCTGCATGATAGTGCACAAGATGAGGCCCTTGAGGGATGGTATGATCCTTATCCATATGTACTGGATATGGTATAGGTGAGAGATCCGTAGTAGATGAGATGAATTTAGGGAAATGATAGATGAGAAACTCAGAGTGAGCTTGATTTATGTAATATACAATATTGACATGGGAGATCAGGGATATGAGTTATCTATGGAATATTTTACTGGGGAGTTTAATTATCAAATGTCATGAACTAGGCCAAAGAGCCACCCACCCCAACACCTGACCTGGTCTGTGGCATGGACCGAATGGCGTTCCTGATCCCCATGGGCAGGAAACTAGTGTCGGGCATAAAAAAGGTACTATTTAAGCCCAAAATTCTAGGATCATATAAAATATCCAGACAAATAGATAACCAAAAACTGAACCTATTAATATAAATAAATAGATTCAGTTAAAACTGAAATAAATGGCAGGAAAAACACATACAAAATTGAAACTGAACATAAACAAACTAAACTACTACCAACAATCTCCTTGTGACATCATGGTTACCAACAACCCAAGACTGAACTACTATAAGAGCTAGTTCTAACCAGATAACTTGGACAAAATCATAACCATCAAAATAGATTTTTTAATTGATACCAATTAGCACAATTAGGGAATAAGCTAATATCTCAGTAAGAAACCACCAATGAGTCCTTGCGTTTCCATTCCCAAATAAATCTATTAACAGTATTTGGAAATACCATTATAAAAATTATTTTTCTCATTTTAATAAACAACACTATATTTATTTTATAAAAAATATACACCACATGTATATATTTTTTCTTTTTAAGTGATAATGTTTCTACTTTAGAAACAAAATTCCAAACCAAATGATATTGGACTATGCTAAAAGAAGAAAACAAGTAGTTTAGATAGAAAACCAAGTACAGTAAAGTAAAGACAAATAATCATAGAAAGTAACCATGGGAGATCCTAAACACTCCTAGAAGATCCCTAGACATACTAGGTTTGGAACCACCTACAAATGTATGGTGACACCCCAAAGTCTATATCTTTCTAGACTCCCTCAACTAGGAAATACAATGAAACATCCCACCAAGACAATTTGCAATACAGGGTGGTACCAAAATGTCTAATCGAGGTTGATTAGAAACCACCACTCAATCCTATAAAAGATTCCCAAGAACCCATGTGGTAATATACATAAATTGTGTATGTAGGATGCCCTTGCACCCCTGACTCACCTTACCTACTGTCACAGCAATTGCCTACCCCAAACAGGAACAACAAATATGATAACCAATCAAGGGATATGCCTTCTATTGAGGTTACCTACACACACACACACATAGACACATGACATCACACAAGGTCCCAATCGGGCAGTTAAAACATATGACCATTACACCATTTCTTTAAAAAATGAAAATTTCCAAACTAACAATTAGATTTTCATAATAAAATGTGTTTTCCAAAACACTTCCAAACTATATCCAACACAACATCAAACACCACTTTTATATTTACAATTCCAATTATCCATTATGTTCCTACATCCAATACATTTTCAAAAAATCCTTTCCAAACATAGAAGAGATCTACAATCTTATACAATATACCAAACAACCCCTTATGCCAAACATTTACAAAAACATACTCCAAGTTCCAAACATTCATACCTTATTAGGATTTCATTTTTAAAACCATCTTTTTGAAATCACACTAGGGAACCAACATTATTCAAAAATAAAATACCCCTTTAAGAAATTTTATTAAGGAAAACGTCATTTAAAGTGTCCTCTTCATAGGAGGGAACATCGAGACCAATTATGAAAGCACTGAAAACCATTTTCTCAAATTCACCATTTACTTTCAACCAAAATCAATAACTTCACAAAATGGAAAGACCATGAAAAAACTTCTTTTTAAAATCATGTAAACCCGTCAAAAACATTTCACTATGGTCAAAAAACCAGACAGAATCCAAATCTCTCATTAACCCAAACTCATAAATTTAAACTATGTCACCAACTATTACAATGGAAAAATATCATAACGAATCTGTATTTCTTCTTGAAAAACAATTGAAATTAAATAAAACATTTTAAAGGCACCAAAACATTGTAATAATTACATAATTACTCTAAAAATCAATTTTTACAATTTTTAAGAACACTAAAATAGAACAATAAGCTAAAATAATGAACTATGGAGGTGAAAAAATTGATTATCAATTTATAAAATATGTTCAAGCATCATTTTGTGTGAAAAAACATAGGCATAATTGAATATTCACATCAAAATATATTTTTAAAAAATTATATTTCCACAAAAAAACCATGGTAAGCTAACCAAATGCATTATAAAGGTGCGAGTAATATTTGAAAATAATATCAAAATAAGATTTCACATTTTATCATTTTTCCAAAGCAGACATTATCTTTAGGTTAACTCAAGAATCACATGGAAACCTATTTTTTTTAAAATAGTTCAATTACAAAACATCATAATAAGCTAGGAAAGGCTCCCATAAACATGTGAATCATGATTAAAAATTATTTTAAATATCTCAAGTACCAGCAGAAAACATCATCAAGGAAAACACGGATTCACCTACCTCAATGGAATGTGAATGAAAAGAAAACCACAGAGGAAGAAGATTCCACCCTGTAGAACAATCCTCACACCCTAGGTTCCAATATATTGAAAACAAATTATACAACCATAACCCTATGGTTTGGTCAAGCACTATGCACCATATGAAAATAAAGAAAAACAATAATGGAGACTCACCATAGGGGTCAGACGGGGTTGTTTTAGGTGATCAGGGAGGTCGCCCAAAGGAGGGATGCCTAAGGAGGGGGGGGGGGGGTGCTGACGGGGTCACACACTGAAGAGGAGGGAAAAAATGGGGTGACAAGCTGAGTGAGGGGAATGGGGGGGGGGGTCGTGCGAGGGAGAGTGGAGGGGAGGGGTCTCTTGTTGTTTTTTATCATCAAACCATAATAATAATAATATTAACATAAAAATGATAATATTAATTTATTATTTAATAATAATAATATCATTATTATTATTATTAAAACAAATTTTTTTAATTTTATTTCTTTTTATTATTTCATTTTCTTTCATTTTCATTTTCATTTTAATTTTTTAAATCTATTTATTTTAAATTCTAGGAGACTTCATTGTTACCTCAAATGACTCAAGAGACTATGCATGATCCATGAAGATGCTATTTTCCATTCCCAAAGTGGTCACATGGGTACAATGGATGATCACATGGTCTCTGCTAACCGTGTGGTTCCCGTGCATAGGCCTAAAACCCACAAAAAACATCCAACCTTCAAATATTTTAACCGGGAACCAAACCCAAACATCAACCAAAAGGCATGAGACTGATAAAAGGATAAAATAAGAATTATACGAGTATGGTGTGTTCCAGTTATCTCTACCATATACACATTCTTCCCCCAAAATGTCACCAATACAAAAGATAGCCAAAACATGAATGCATACCCAGTCAAAACGAGAGAAACTGAGAACCTCAGGGTGATCTTTCATTCCCCAAGACACACTCGATAGATCCAGAAGAAACAAAAAAATAGGAGAACATGAGAGGGTCATACCCCCCCAACTCAACTGAAATAGAAATTAAAACCCAAACACACCACCCGTAGTATGGGGGTAAGGCAGAAATTCCCATCCCGAACATACCTGACTTCTCCACATGAACTGAACAACACTGCTAAGAATTAAATAGAAAACAAAAATACAAGAAACCCTATATTCTAAAAAACCAGTAACTAACACAAATTCTCCATACTAGCCTAACAACACCCTCACCACAGTGGGGGACTAGGAATTTCCAACACGAAATAATCCAGTTTCCATAGCACAAGAGAAACAACACCACTACCAAAAATATAGATTTACTAAACAAATTGATCCCCTAGAACTATGGGAAAACCATGAGAATAACTCCATCTAAAATAGGAAATAACATTTACCAATTCCCGCAAAACCCAAGTACTCACATCACTAGATGAGAACCACTGAAACCAAAACCAACCCACACAAGGGTTGATCTCACTTTAAAGAGAACTAATGGTTAAAAAATGAACATTAAATAAATGAAATACATTATATTGTGAATGGACAAGTTCATAAATATTTTAAGAGATGAATATTAACTTATAATTAAAACAAAACAAAAACAAGGAAGCATTAGATACTTCAATCCCAATAGTTTGAACAAAACTAGACTAAGGTTTTACACGCCCATGTTACTCCTATCGTTTCACGAGCTTCACCCTGAGAGAATTTTATGGGGATATGATGGATAAAGCATCTACTGACTCATAGTAAGGCCCTAAAATTTTGTGGTCACAAGTCATTATTCCAGAGATTCTCCCTAAATACTTGTCTAGATTACCCAAAAATTCGCAATGATGGAGAGGAAAAAAACTCTCATCTATCCAACTCTAGAACTTTAAACAACCCTAGGAAAACATGAAATCCAACAGCCTTGAGAGTTACCAACATCTTGAAGACACACTCCACTTCCTCACGAAAATCTACTACCTCAAACTGACCTCGATCACCATGAGAAAAAGGAAACATTCGAGAAAAACCAAAAACTAGGTATGAATCATCTGAAACATTGGGGACCTTTCTAGGAGAAATTTTCTAAACAACATATAAAAAAACCAATATCAAGATGGAGAACAATAAAATATTTCACCTCAACCCAAAAACAACCTGCTCAAAATTGAAAAAATTATAAGAACAACAAAAAACATCCCTTTCCAAAACAAACATTCAAAAAATAGGGCAAAGGATTTGGTTTCAAATAGTAATCCATGACACCCCTTGAGACATGACACATGTGTTCCCCTGATTCCATCAATAAATGCCAACACACACATTCCATACAAATAACCTCACATGTTCAAGAATCCGTTATGAGTACCGAGGGTCACACCAAATCTATAACACCCAAAGCTTTCACGATACACTTCTCTTTCAATAATGCAATATCTTGCATTGTACGCAAGTTCGAGATTCTAACACACTACAACCAATCAAAGTACCAGCTATGAATAGTAATAACCAATTTTTGAAATTATATAAATTTTATATTTCAAAATGGACTTCATTTTTGTATTCAGAATATCGAAGTTATCCCACGTTGATTTTTTGGTAATTTTCTGAGAACATCCAATTTTCTATGAATAGAGAAAATACTTAAAAACAAATTTTTTAATCAAAATAATTTATAGCAATAAATAATACTATTTAGTGGTTTTAAAGTATAATTAGAATATATTTTTACCATTTTATCCAATGGTGGTCATTAGAATTAATTTCACTTTGAAATTGGACATAAACAATTGTCAATCTTTTGATATATATTGTTTCTTAAAAAATGCTATTTGTTGGGACAACAGGAATTAATTATAAAATTAATTAATGAAACTTATATGTTTGTAATTTTGTAAAATAGAAATCATTTTTTGAATTCGTAATATCAATTATATCTAAGGGTAAAATTTTGGAATTGTTCGGAAAAACATCAATTTTTGATGAATAGTGAAACCACTAAGTGGTAGTTAAAAAACTGATTTTTCCTTTAAATGAAACATTACCACTTTTGTGATTTGATTTTCAAAAATCCGACATACATGGTTGTCATTAGGAAGCAAAATGTTTTACAATGGGATTAAAATAATTTTTTTGGTGAATAGTAACTTTTAAGTTTAATTAATCGTGATTAAAGGTAATTAGTGAAATTTAAGGTAAAAATGATATTATAAAAATATGAAAATACCTTTACACTTGTCCTAACCTTATTAGATGAGTCCTGGCCGACCTAGACAATCCATGGGTCAACTTGGGCACCCCATGGAGCCACTTGGGTAAACAAATGACATTAATAACTTTTTATTTAATGTAAAAATAAAATTGTCACAAACATGTGTTGTTTTACTAAAACAATTATTACATGGGGTTATATAAGTTAACCTTTAGAATATAAATATTCATTGGAAATATCAAAAGATTTCCCACATCATGGTAATTTTTTTTATAATTTTTAGACATTAAATTAATTAAATTTTTATGAAACCATGATGATGCAGCGATTACCACATTAATTAACGATTTAAATAAAATGAAATGATAATGTAAAATATAAGACTTAAATTTCTCTAAAACCTATTGGATGGGTAGATTTATAACCCTTATCACCTTATCCTCAAAATATATAATTGTGGGACCTTTAGAATCCGAAAAGCATTTCATAATAAAGTAACATTTCAATATTTCCAAGAGTTCCCCTCCTCTCCTCTTATAAAAGGTCCCCCACCTCTACCACCTTATTCACACCTTCAAGCCATTTTAATCGGCCAAAATCTACCCATATACTCTCCCAAATTCCCACTCTTAATCTTAGAATAATCACTTTGGGAAGAAGTCTTCCCACGGAAGCCTTTGGCTCAAATCAAAAAGAGTTACCCGATTTTAAGGTAATGTCTTCTCTTCTGTTATTTTGTTTTATTTTGATTCTCCAACCCCCTAAAATCATTTTATTACTTTATTATGTAACCACACTATTATCTTCAATATACTTGTATGTATTTATGAGAATTATTTTATTTAAACTTACACACACCTTCATCTAATGGTTAAAGAACATACTGTTTCTGTGAGTGGCGAATTACTGCCTCACGAAACCATGATTGTTCAATCTTATTTTAACACCTCTAAGGGTGGACATTATGATGAAAATATTTTTATATATGATATATATTATGTTTTTTTCCTTATTAATCTTTATTTTTAATTTATGGCCTAGCTATATGATTTCCATTATGGGTAAACGCGATAATTTCATTTTAGGAAGTGCGGACTACCACCCCCTCAAAGTGATTTGAATCGTTAATGCCATATGTGGGATGTATAAAGGATCGAGTAAATGGTATTATACATTATATTATACTGTAATTATAGTATACCTTTATATATTTATAATTTCATTCCATTAAATGAAAAATATAAATGAAAGTAGCATTCATGCGTACGTACAACTTACCGTCTCCATGAACGGTGCATTTCATTTCTTATATCTAAATGTTATGTAATATTATAAATGCATGTATATTTGGGATATATATGATATATATGATATCTAATTCATGAATATAATTCTGGATATAATGGATATTTCACCACATTAACAATTTGTAATTATAAGTAGTTTATTTTTGACTAAAGTACCAAAGATCGACAAAATGACCGTTATTAACTTAAATAATTACACAATGTTAATAACATGGAAATAATTGATATAAAAGGAATAATTAACATGAAAGAGTTTCTTAAGCAAATAGAAATTAACTCTAGTTTATTATTCAGGCGATTAAAGAATGATTCAGTCAAGTCGGACACGAGGTTAGGGAACTTCTTAACCCAATTTCCGTGCTTTGGGTTAATCTTCTACTTTCAAATTATGTCATGATATTTTTATGTCTTATCTAGTAATTGTAATTTCTTTATGTGTACTTATAGTGAATACACATAATAGATCTATTTTATTTAAAAAAATATCTTTGTAAGGGACTTCGTCTCAATCTCCTTTCATTAAGGCATATTGTTTTTATACAGAACTTTCTTTTATACGGTGTATAAACCCCTTTGACTTTTATGTTTATTCAAAAGGAATATTTTTATATGAATCATTTTAATAAACGTCAAAAAGGAATGTTTTTCTTGTCGTACGTATGCGGTGACAACGACTTCCCCACTGTCATGACCATTATTTGAGTTTCGGCTTCCTCAACAAGCCATTACTTTTTTTAAATGAAAAATAAATACCTAGTTTTAATTATATTTTATTTTGGTATTGAAAATGGTTTTGATAATGTTTTTATTATATCAATGTGTTTTATTGATATCTTTTGATTTAGATGTGGAAATGTTATGTTTCCTTTATGCATGTTTTATGTGATACGATTATGTTATGGTTTATGATATGTTTAAAACTGTTCATATGAGGAATGCATTGGACTTAATAAGTGACGGGTGGAGCCTGCTATAGCTCCTCGATCCATTGGCAGGTCTCATGAGACAAACTAGGGTCTTGGCATGAGGCCTTGACAAAATCTTATTTGTAGTCTTGGCACGAGGCCTTGGCTACATGGTTATGATAGTCTGGCATTATGCATTCCATCATTATAAAAGTGGTTATTGATATTGCATGTGATTATTCGAATAGTAGAATATCCATGGGAATAAGTAAATGGAATTATTTCATTTTAATTTGTCCATATTATGTTGAAGTTCAAGTTTAAAAGGATTTTGTTTTAGTTATACATTGTCTTAAATCTTTATGTTTATTTATGAAAGCTTCTGTTATATTGTTATACTTACTGAGCATCTGAGCTCCCCCCTTATGATGTTTTAATTTTTCCAAGATGTGAAGAAGTATATTATAAATGAACTGCAGGGATAGTATGAGGGGATATGAAGACAAGATGTTGATGTACTTTTGTTTTTATTTATGATGTAATGTAAGACTTATGAATTTATCTAGTTTTTCCAAGGCTATTAAACTAATCGGTATTTCGAGAGTTAATATTTTGTGATCATACCAATGTTACGCAATAATGAACCGACTCTGGGTAACTGGGGTCAGGGCGTTATAGTTGGTATCTGAGGTAGTTTAGTACTAACCTTGGAAGCTAGATTTAGATAAACTCTGATTAGAGCACATAGCCCTAAGAAAGACTTTGAGGATTAGTATAGAAAAACTTCCTAGAATTTTGGTATTATAGGGATTTTATGAGTTTTCCAAGAAATACATCCCTGTCTGGATACGAGTAGGTAGAGGCGACTCTGGAAAAGATATACCTAGGGCTAAAACCCGAAAACACTGCTTTGTGCTAGACTCGAATGAGAACTGGTGCACGACAACGGGCCTTCTTGCACTCTTGGTTATGATACTCCTGGGGGATATTCTTAGGGTAATTATCATTTTTTTACAAAACATTATGAAGTTTTTATGAGTGTATACTTCCTCAAAGAAAACATATTTTATGATTATGGATTATATCCATAAACCATTCAATTTACATTAATTATTTTACATGTTTGTAATTATTCATTTTCATTCATAAACTAACCTATTTTATGACATTGTATAGAAATGGCACCCAGTATAAGGAATGTGAACTCCATCAATACGTATGATCCAAAGAGTAATAAGGATCATATCTTTCACAGTATTAAGCCAACATTTAGAAGGGAAATAATCTCCCATGTGTTCTCAACATATGAAGAAATAGTATCGTGTTTTAATAAGATAAGTAAATAATTCTTTGAGTCATATGGATTTGAAGGGAAGAAATAGAAGAAAAGGATAGAAGAGAGAATGATGGAAAAAGGGACGAGGGAGAAGAATAATTTTCCAAAATATGATAACTATGGAAAGAAACACCTTGGAACTTTCCTAAAGGGAATTAGAGTTTGTTATAAATGTGGAGAAAAAGGTCACCAGGCTCGTGATTACAAGGGAAAGAAAGAGGCTGTCAATGTTGAATGCTACAATTGTTGGGAAATGGGGAATTATGCTAATGAATGTCCTATGCATCAAAGAATCCTACCTCTGAAAAGGCCCAGGGATCAAGGCCAATCTTATTCGGTTACTACAGTTGAAGGGGAATAATTAATGCTTTTGGACTCAAGGATTATATTCTGGTTATAAGAATAATGTGATATATATAAGGATTGTACTACATTACTTGTTGTTTTAATTTAGGTTTTAATATGATGAAGGTAATCATATTTTTAGTATGTGACAATAAGAGAAACTTTACATTGTTTGGGGAATCAGATGTTACAATTGATTTTGGGATTTGGAGACCTTTTAGAGAAAGTCTAGATAGAGGAATTTTGGATAACTATAAAGGTTGGAATGGATTAAGTTTACTTTGGATAGTATTGTTTAAGGTTAAAACATTTCTGAAGATTATTTTTTGAATATTATAATACTAATGTTTTAGGAAAAGGACAACCAGCAGGTTGGGGGAAAACCTGTCGCATAAGACAAAGCTGTAGGAAACAAACCCAGAACCATAGTGCGATAGGCCTTTATTACCTACCACTAGCCTACATGAAGTCCCAGGTTATTAAGAAATATTTTTCCTAATCCAAATGGTATGTTTTAATATTTGGAACCTTGTACGATTAGGATAAATATAATATTTTTGAGTTCTATTATCTTTTTGAGTGAAAGATGAGTTTGTGGTAGAAATTAGTTGAAGGTTGAAACTCTACTTGTCAAGCATAAATATATATATATACATATCTATTATTCTATGAATAAATGAATTCTTAAACTTTAGTAAAGGGATATTAAAACAAAAAATGTGCTATCCTAATACCTTATGTCTTTTTTAACTGATAATATTTTAAATCAACATAGATTCAAGGCTTTGAGGCCCTCAATTTTACAATTGTTTGTGATTGATGACCTCAATCACTCCCTACAAATATTTATGTTTTTCCTCTAATTATATTTCTCTAATTTCCACCAATGTTCTCCTTATCGAGATCTTAATTTGGTGGTAACGTTTTCATTTCCCTTTCCCTCTTATTAAGGCTAAATTTTATTAACCTTATTTCTGATGTGGGTTTTCTACAAAGGTATTTTTTATTTTCAACCTTTTATTTTCAAACAACATTTTCAATTTGCATGGATTCAATTTATTGAAGGATGGGAGAAAGTAATACCCCAAGCTTTCACGATATGCTTCTCTTTCAATAATGAAATAGCTTGCATTATACGCAAGTTCGAGATTCTAACACACCACGACCAATCAAAGTAGCGGTTATGAATAGTAATACCAACATTTTGAAATTATATAAATTTTATATTTCAAAATGGACTTCATTTTTGTATTCGGAATATCGAAATTATACCATGTTGAATTTTTTTTTAATTTTCTGAGAACTTCCAATTTTCTATGAATAGAGAAAATACTTAAAAACAAATTTTTTAATGAAAATAATTTAGAGTGATAAATTTTAATATTGAGTGGTTTTAAAGTATAATTAGAATATATTTTTACCATTTTATCCAATGGTGGTAATTAGAAATAATTTCACTTAGAAATTGGACATAAACAATTGTCAATCTTTTGATATATACTGTTTCTTAAAAAATGCTATTCATTGTGACAGCGGGAATTAATTATAAAATTAATTAATCCGACTTATATGTTTGGAATTTTTTAAAATAGACATCATTTTTGAATTTGGAATATCAATTATATCTATGTGTGAAATTTTGGCATTATTCTGAAAAACATCAATTTTTGATGAATAGTGAAACCACTAAGTGGTAGTTAAAAAACTGATTTTTCATTTAAATGAAACATTACCACTTCTGTGATTTTATTTTCAAAAATCCGACATACATGGATGTCATTAGGAAGTAAAATTTGGTTCAATGGGATTAAAATAATTTTTTTGGTGAATAATAACTTTTAAGATTAATTAATCGCGATTAAAGGTAATTAGTGAAATTTAATGTAAAAAAGATATTATAAAAATATGAAAATACCTTTACACTTGTCCTACACTTATTTGATGAGTCATTGCCGGCCAAGACAATCCATTATTCAACTTAGGGACCCCATGGAGCCACTTGGGTAAGAAAATGACATTAATAACTTTTTATTTAAAGTAAAAATAAAATTGTCACAAACCTGTGTTATTTTACTAAAACAATTATTACATGGGGTTATATAAGTTTAATTTTTGACTATAAATATTAATTGGAATTATAAAAAGATTTCCTACATTATGGAAATTTTTTATAATTTTTATACATTAAATAAATTAAATTTTTTTATGACACCATGATGATGCATCGATTACCTCAATAATTAACGATTTAAATAAAATGAAAAGATAATGTAAAATATAAGACATACACTTGTCTAAAACATATTGGATGGGTATATATAGAACCCTTATCACCTTATCCTCGAAATATATAATTTTGGGAACTTTAGAATCCGAAGAACATTTCATAATAAAGTAACATTTCGATCTTTTCAAGAGTGCCCCTCCTCTCCTCTTATAAAAGGCCCCCACCTCTACCACCTTATTCACACCTTCAAGCCATTTGACTCGTCCAAACTCTGCCCAAATATTCTTCTAACTTCCCTCTATTACTCCTAGAAGACTCAATTTGGGCATAAGACTTCCCAAGGAAGCCTTTGGCTCAAATCAATTAGAGTTACCCGATTTTAAGGTAATGTCTTCTCTTGTGTTCTTTTTTTATTTTGATTTTCCAACAACATAAAATCTTTTTATTACTTTATTTTTTAACAAAAAAAGTATCCTAAATATGAATGGATGTTTTTATGAGAATTATTTTATTTAAACTTACACACACCTTCCTCTAATGGTTAAAGAACATACTGTTTCTGTGCGTGGAGAATTACTGCCTCACAAAACAATGATTGTTCAATCATCTTTTAACACCTCTCACGATGGCCATTATGATGACAATATTTTTATATATGATATATATTATGTTTTTTTTTCTTTATGATTCTGTATTTCTCATTTATTGCATACCGTTATGATTTCCATTATGGGTAAACACGATAATTTCATTTTAGGAAGTGCGGACTACCGCCCCCTCAAAGTGATTTAAATCGTTAATGCCATATGTGGGATGTATAAAGGATGGAGTAAATGGTATTATAAATTATATTATACTGGAACTATAGTATACCTTATATATTTATAATTTCATTCCATTAAATACGAAATAGAAATGAAAGTAGCGTTCATGTGTACGTACGGCTTAGCGTCTCCATGAACGGTGCATTTCATTTATTACCTCTAAATGTCATGTAATATTATATATGCATGTATATACTGGATATATATGATATATATGATATCTACATCATGAATATAATTCTGTATATAATAGATATTTCACCACATGAACAATTTGTAATTATAAGAAGTTTATTTTTGACTCAAGTAACAAAGATCGACAAAACGACCATTATTAACTTAAATAATTACATAATGTTCATAACATGGTAATAAGTGATATAAAAGGAATAATGAACATGAAAAAGGTTCTTAATAATATATAAATTAACTCAAGTTTATTATTCAGGAGATTAAAGAATGATCGAGTCAAGTCGGACACGAGGTAAGGGAACTTCTTAACCCAATTTCCGTGCATTGGGTTAATCTCCTACTTTCAAATTATGTCATGATATTATTATGTCCTATCTTGTAATTGTACTTTATTTATGTGTACTTATAGTGAATACACATAATACATCTATTTTATTTAAAAAAATGATCTTTTTAAGGGACTTCGTCTCAATCTCCTTTCATTAAGTCATATTTTGTTTTATACACAACTTTCTTTTATACGGTGTATAAACCCCTTTGAATTTTACGTTTATTCAAAAGGAATCATTTTATACGAAGCGTTTTAATAAATGACAAAAAGGAATGTTTTTCTTGTCGTATGTATGCGGCGACAACGACTTGTCCGCCGCCGTGACCATTATTTGAGTTTTGGCTTCCTCAACAAGCCATAACTTTTTTTAAATGAAATATAAATACCAAGTTTTAATTTTCTTTTATTTTGGTATTGAAAATGGTTCTGAAAATGTTTTTATTATATCAATGTGTTCTATTGATTTCTTGTTATTGAAATGTGGAAATGGTATGCTTCCTTTATGCATGTTTTATGTGATACAATTATGTTATGGTTTATGATATGTTTAAACCTGTTCATATGAGGAATGCATTGGACTTAATAAGTGACGGGTGGAACCCGCTATAGCTCCTCGATGCATCAGCCAGTCTCATGAGACAAACTAGTGTCTTGTCATGAGGGCTTGACCAAAACTTATTTGTAGTCTAGGCACGAGGCATTGGATACATGGTTATGATAGTCTGGCCTTATGCATTCCATCATTATGAACGTGGTTATTGATATTGCATGTGATTATTAGACCAGTAGAATATCCATGTGAATAAGTAAATAATATTATTTCATTTTAATTTTGCCATATTATGTTTAAGTTCAGGTTTAAAAGGCTTTCGTTTTAGCTATACATTGCCTTAAATGTTTATGTTTATTTTTGAAAGCTTCTGCTATATTGTTATCCTTACTGAGCATCTGAGCTCACCCCTTCCAATGTTTTAATTTCTCCAGGATGTGAAGAAGTATATTATGAATGACTTGCAGGGATAGTATGAGGGGATATGAAGACAAGATGTTGTTGTAGTTTTGTTTTTCTTTATGATGTAATGTAAGACTTATGAATGTATCTAGTTTTTCCAAAGCTACTAAACTAATCTATCTTTTGAGACTTGATCTTTTGTGATCATGCCAATGTTATGCAATAATGCACCGACTCTGGGTATCTGGGGTTGGGCCGTTACAAAATCCATCATCTTAGAAAGTCATATCATTTACCAAATTCTAAAACCAAAAAAATTTATATTCATAAAAACCATATTAACAATTTAAATCGATTTAAAAGAAAGAATTTTCATTTCTAAAACCTTTTCACTTAAAAAAACAGACTCACACAAACTAGATCAAAAAAGAACCTCAACTTGCACCAAATTATCTGAATGGGGAACTAGTGGTTATTCTTAGTATGATGACATGGTAGTGAGACATGACCCAAGTAAGAATAAACAACTAGTAGGAGCTTAAACCATGTACTCAGACTCCACATGTGTCACTATTCCATGTGAGATCACGAAGTAACCCTGGCTTGCCTCCGTTGTCACCGCTCAATCCAAAACAATAATTGAAGACTAAAATCTCGTACTACCCCTGGAAACTCAAGGTTCAGAACGAGAAAGGGTTCGTGACTCCCTTCTTATACCAACCTATTAATTCCCAACAGTCCAAATATCCATTTATTAGACACCAAAAATAACAATAATAAACTCTGATACCATTTTTTCAGGAAATAAGACATAGATCTATCCATCTTGACACCTGACCTTATCCGCGACATAGACCGAAGTGAATTCCTGATCCCCAAGGGCTGGAAACTAGTGTTAGGAATAAAAAAAATAAAACTATTGTGAATGGTTTTAGCACAAAAATCTAGGATCATATGAATAAACTAGACAAGTAGATAACCCACAAATAAACCTCAATGAATATAAATAAATAAATTCAGTTACAATGAATATAAATGGATGGAAAAATAAATACAGAACTAAAATTGAATGAATCCAAAATAAACTGCTACCAAAATATCTTTGTGACCTCAATGTCACAACTATCCCAAGACTAAATCACTGCAAGAGACATCTTGAACTTGATAAACTAAAAAAAATCAGAACCTACAAAATATCTCGGGTTTACCAACACTAAGTACATATTGTAGGGCGTGATCTAATAGTTTATTAGGGAACTATAATAGAGTCCATGTGTGTCTTTTCCCAAAGAAATCCATTAACACTAGTTTTAAATAAAGTTATAAAAATTTGTTTGCTCGTTTTATGAAAAAACACATCCCTTCTTTTTAAAACAACACACTTCACACTTAGATTTCTTTTTTCTTTTAAAAAAATGAACTTTCACTTTATAAACCAAATTCCAACCTAAAGGATAGATGAAAATGCTAAAATAAGTAAACTATAAGTTCAGATAGAAAACTAAGTTAAGTAATGTACAATCAAATAAATATATAAAGTGACCATTGGAGAGCCTAAACATCCATAGAAATTCCCTGGATGTACTCGGTTCATAACCAACTACCAGCATATAGTGACACCCCTTAGTCTATGACCAAATGACCACCCTCAACTAGCCAATCTAGTAGAACATCCCACCTGGAATATTTACAATCTAGGGGGTTCCAACCCATATAATCAGGGTTGATCAGTAACTATCATTCAATGCTATAAAATAAGCCCAGAAAACCATGGTGGTAATATAAATAAACTGTGTAAATTGGAGGCCCTCACACGCGTGACTCACCTTATGTGCTGTTACCACACTTGCCTACCCCAAAAACAAACACCTTATATGATAACCTATAAAGAGATATCCCTCACATAGAGGGTATATATATGTATATATTCACATCACATCACACAAGGTTCCAACTAGGTCCTCACAACATATGAACATTCAACCCTTTGTTTAGAACAAGAAAAATTACAAATGGGTATTTAGATTTGTATAATCAAATGTGTTTACAATAACACATCCAAACTATTTACAAAACAACATAAAAAACAACTTATATATTTTATATTCCAAAAATCCTTAAAGTTCCAACTTCTAATATATTTTCATAAAAGTATTTTCAAACTTTTAAGAGATATACAATCTTATAAAATATACCAAACAACCCCTTATGCTAAAAATTTACCAAAACGTACTCCAAGTTCCCAATGACCACACATTCTCAAGATTCCATTTGTACAACCCTATTTTTGGGATTTCATAAGGGAACTTTCATTATTTAAAAATTAATCATCCATTTAATAAACAAATCTTTAAATAAAAACATCATTTAATGTGTCCTCTTCATTTGAGGGAACATCGAGATTGACCATGCAAGTACTAAAAACCATTTTCTGAAATTAACCATTTACTTTCAACAAAACACAAAAACTTCACCAAATTGAAAAATCATGAAAAAAATATTTTGAAAACCGTGTACGCCCTTCCATAAAAATTCACTATGGGACAAAATGTAAAAAGGAATTCGAATCACACATTAACTGAAGAACATAGATTAAAAATAAGTTACCAAAATATTTCAAAGGAGAAATTAAATAACAGTGCTCTATTGTATCATGAGGAACAATTAAAAATAAATAAAACACTTTATAGGCACCAAAACATTTGAATAGTTGAATAATTAATCTAAAAACTAATTTTAAATATTTTTTACCAACACTAAACCACTACAATAAGCTAAAAAAGGCTCTATAGAGGTGCAAAACATGATTATCAATTTATAAAAAATGATCAAACATCATTTAGTGTCGAACACAAAGGAATAATTGAATATTCACTTCAAAAGATATTTTTTAAAAATTATATTACTATGAAAACATCATAATAATCTAAATGATGAATTAAAAAGGTGCGAGTCAGATTTGAAAAATTATCAAAACATGATTTGGCATTTTATGAAACACCCAAAGCGCACATTCTCTTAAGAATAACTCATGAATCAAGTGAAAACCTATTTTTAACCAAATATACCAATTCAAAAACATAATAATTAGCTTTGAAAGGGTCTAATAAACATGTAATTCATGTTTAAAAATAATTTAGAATAACTCATGTACCAAAAAAATCCATTAGAAAGTTAAAAAACGGATTACCTACCACAATGGTGTGTGAATGCGATGAAATCCTATGAGGAGGAAGAGTACACCCTGAAGAACAATCCACACACCCTAGGATCTAACAAATCAAAAAAATCCAACATCATCAATACGGTTCAACGAAACACAAAAAACCCTATGAAAATCAAGAGAAAACGCAAAGAAGACACACCAGGGTGGGGGGGATATGACCTCCCGAGGGAGGAGGAACTGCCAGAGGAGGGGGGCATTAGAGGATGTGGCACACTAGAGGGGAGGGGGATAGATAGGGTTATTTCATGTGACAATGGAGGGCATGCAGGGGAAGGCCCCCAATGGAGGGGGGTATCGATGGGGTCACACAACATAGATGAGGGTGCCGACAGGGTCACATGTTGGAGAGGAGGGCACCAGAAGGGTCGTGAGTAGGGAGGGGGGGGGGGGGGGGTTGGGTTGTGTGAGGAAGAGGGAAGGAGGAGGGGTATCTAGAGGGTTTTTTCATCAAACCCTAATAATAATAATAAAAACAAAAAAAAAAATAATAATAATAATAATAATAATAATAATAATAATAATAATAATGATGATAATAATAATAATACTGACACTAAAAATATTCATTTCATATTTAATAACAACAACATTATCATCATTACTATTAAATCACTCTTTTAATCATACTTCATATTTATTATTGTATTATATTATATTATTTTTCATTTTATTTTCATTAAAAATTATTTATTTTAAATACTGGAAAACCACATATTTACCCCAAACAGCTCAAGAGACCATGTTAGAACTGTACAATAGCCTCTATCAATTCTAGAAGTTTCCACACATGTAACTAGGATTAAGGCATAGTTTCTGCTAAATTTGTGGTGCCTGTTCATATTCTTAGAACCGAACAAAAACATCCAACCTCAAAATTTTAAATTGGGATCGAAACCCAAACCTCGACCAAAAGACCTAAGAATGAGAAAAGGATAAATTATTAAGTATCTGAGGTTGGTGTGTTATTACCAGCCAGTATTACTTTCGGTTGAGTGTAAGTTATTGGAAGAATATAATTTGATCAAATCGGTGCATAAATGTTTTGATCAGCAAGAGAAACACACTCTTCGGAGGGTAAATTTGGCTATACATATTCTCAATAGACTGGTAATGCACAGGTGGGATAAACAAGTGTAAGATAGTAGGCTTGAGAGACTAATATAGAAGGATTTTGAGATGATGTTCTTTGATCAATTATTCCTGTAGATATTGAGGGTGGAAATAGCCCATGAGTTCATGAACATCTATAGGGGGATACATCTGTTATGGGTTATCCAACTAACATTAGAGACCCATCTAATTTTTCTCCTGATATGGTGGATGAAATCATTTCTAGAGTGAGGATTTTTTTGGGTGGACTGCAACATGCCATCAATAAATATCCAATGAGAAAACACATTCTTTGAGAAATTTAATAATTTACTAATATATGAGAAAAAATTGAAGGACCAGTAATATTAGAATCGTGTGACGGAAGTAGGTGAGCTTAGCGGTTGATTTTTTGAGTATACAAAAGTGATTCTATGAGGAGTTTGGGTAGAGATGTGAGGCCATAGACTTGTGTAGGCTACCAAAAAGTGGTTCTTTTACAGTGTGCTTATAATATAGGAAAATGGGTCATGTTTGGACTTAGTGTGATTGGGATTCAAAGGAGTACCAAGCATGTGGATAGATGGTTTATTTGGAGAGGTTATATAGGAACTCTTCTTTGACAACTGTGAGATAGGGATAAAGTTAGACTCAAGGATCTGAGGTAGGACTGAGAGTGGTACTTGGAGATGTTAAACAAGATTTAGATGCATGTAGATGTCATGGTAATGAGAGAGAGACTTAGATATGGGGTCAGTGGTCAGTTGCAGGTGCAGCTCTGTAGGGAGGTCATGCCTTAGGTAGTGGGGCCTCATGTCAGGTGCATGCTATTGGTCTAGAATGTTTAGTGAAGTTTGGTGAGATGAATATTGTAACACCCCAACAAAGTTAACCAGATTTGGTGCACTATTATATTACATTAGTATGATCACAAGAGATAAAGTCTTTAAAGACCAATTAGTTTAGTGGTTTTGGAAATACTAGATATATACATATGTTTTTCATTACATTATGAAATGGAAAAAACAACAAAATTTTGTCCCATTTTAAAACACTCATATCCCTTATCCTATTTTTAAAGGTTAATCTTAATATATTTATTCACATCCTGGGAAAAATGAAACAAAATAAAGGGGTGAGATCAGAAGCTCAGTAAGGATAATAATATAGCGGACACTCTCTTAAATAAGAGTAAACATTTAAGTAAATGTATAATAATAAAAGGAACGCCTTTTAAACTTAGAATTGAACATAATGTAGAAACGATAAATCAAATAATTCCATTTACATATTTACATGGATATTCTACTAGTCGAATAATCACATGTAAAATCAATAACTAATTTCATAATTATGGAATGCATAATGCTAGGCGTCATAACCACATAGTCAAGGCCTTGTGCCAAGACTACAAATAATATTTTTTCAAGGAATTGTACCACGACACTAGCATGACTCATGAGACATATCGATGCTTTTCGGAGCTATAGCGGGCTCCACCTGTCACTTACTAAGTCAAATGCATTCATCATATGAAAATGTTGAAACATAACCTAAACATTAACATTAAAACTTAAAAACAAATTGTTAATACTAAAACCATAAACCATGAATGGTATAAAAATAACACATCCATAGTCAAACATATCACAAAACCTTCAATACAAAATGAAATATTGTATCATAATAAATCAACTTCAAACAATTGTAAAATCCCTCAAAAGATGTTGACATAGATGAAATAAAAACTATTGGAGAGAAATATATCTTTCTATTTTGAAATCAATTAAATGTCACGTAATTATAAAAGAAAAAATTTATTTGAAAATATTATTATAAGCTTGTAAGGGGATCCTCAAAGGTGTTATAATGGGTGAAAATAGTTTCACTCACCGTACAAGTTAAAAAAATTCTTACATAAATTTTTCAAAAAGGTCATAAAGTACCTTGATTGGAAAATGATGGAAAGATAACATTAAAATCATTTTATAATAAGTCAAAAGGGTATAAATTAATTTAACCAATATTCTAGGAAATAGTAAAAAAGATTTGAAATACATTTTTAATAAACACAGATGTAGATGATAAAGAATTCCCAGTAGATACTTATGTATAAACAACCTCAGATAATAAATAGATTATAAAATTAACCTTTACCTTGTACTTTTATTTAGTATAGGGTATGTTAATATCCTGTATAATGGTGAAGTAATTATTATTAAATTATAAAATAGCCACATACAAAAATATGATATCATATATGATCTTCTAATATTGCCTTGTTAATGATATTTCAGTAGTATCATTGTTTGGTGTGTCATCTGATTCGTTTTCCTTTATATGTTTTTTTACGTAACACATGTTTGTTATGGATAGGATTTATTTGATTCATATCCAAAAAGATATTAAGTTATTTAATTTTTTAGTCATAAAAAGAAAATTATTCTTGAGGGGTTATGATGAGGAATGAAATTTCATTGCGTTGTAGAGACGGTATGTTGTACATATGCACGAGCAACAATATAATTTCATTAATGGTGAAATATTATGTAATTGGATTGTATATTATATATAAATAATTATTAAGATGTTATATTTATTATTTAAATGAATTATACTCATTATTATTCCCATCCAAATAATGAAACGTTGAATAACAAACTATAACATGATTTGGGGACAGTAATCCATACGTATGCACATATGGTGAAATTGTCTTCATAGGATGGATAGAATAATGAATATGGTTTTAACATATTTATTATAAAGTCACATTATGTAGAAGGTACTAGAGTCATAATTTTGGTATGGAATCAACAAAGAAACAAGAAGTTGATGATTAATAGAACATGAAAGAGGTGATGAAATAATTACCTCTTCTTCGGGTGTTTCCTTTTGGATTTGAACAAAAGGGATCCTTAGGTTGGATTTATGATCAAAGTAAGATCTCTAGGATTAATTTAAGGTAGTTGGGAGGATATTTGAGAAGGTTTTGGCTGAGAAAAATGGATTTGGAGGTGTGAAATTAAGAGAAGGGTAACTATCCTTTTAAAAGAGAGGTGAGAGTCACTTTCAGAAAAGGTTGAAATATTATTTTATTATAAAATTATTTTAGGTATCCAATGGCTCAAAAATGATTTATTTCTAGGATAAGGTTGTGATGGGGCAAAAACCTGTCAACCAATAGGTTTTAGGCAAGTTTAGGTTACCATAAAAACCTTATCTTTTAGATTTAACTCTTAGTGAAATAGATTAACTATTACCACTTCTTCTTGTATTATAAAAATAATTGGCTAATAAACATACTATAAAAGCCAAGAGAACCCCAAGTTGTTCCTTATTGACATATTTAACTTTATATAAGTCCTTTGGCCGAGCCATAGATTTTTAGGAATATTATATCATTTAATAAAATAGTAGTTGTTTTAAAAACTCATTTATTTCAATTTTGACACTATTTAGTATTTGGTTTTGGTGAATGTTATAAAAACTTTATAACTTAGAAAAATATTTATTTAATCATCCCAAATATGTCATATTAACTTATAAAATTCATGTAATGCATCAAAATAATCAGTTTATATTTATTTTAATATTTATAATATCAATTATGTTAATATTTTATTAATATGGTAATTACTACATCATCACTGTATCATAAATATATTTAATTATTAAATGGATAAAAATTATAAATAAAATACCATAATGTAGGAAATATTTTTATGTTTATAATGAATATATATAGGTGAATTTATCTTATGTATAACCCTATATTAAAATTGGTTTAGTTATTAAACATTGAATTTTACACTTTTAACAATTCTTTAAATAAAATAATAATAAATGTCTCAATTATATACAAGTGGATTAGGGAGGATCATATTTTATTCCTACGGTTGATTTTTGTCAAAAAAAAAACTTATCCAACAGAATTAGGGCATGTGTTAGGGTAATTATAATATAATTTTTACCTTTAATTACCCTATTTAATTTTAATTGTGGTAAATAAAATTCAAAAGTTACTATTCACAAAAAAATATTTTCATCCTATTGAACGACATTTTACTTACTAATTTCAACCATATCTCTCAAATTTTTGAAATTCATTTCACAGAAGTGGTAAAATTTGTTTTTAAGTAAATTTAAAAATGTGTCTAGAAGGTGGGTAAAAGACAACAAAAAGCTCAACAAAAGTTTATATATCTAATCTTATTATAAAATTATTTCAATGAATTACATTAGAATAATATAGGTATTTTTTATCTATTTTTGATTTAAAATAAATTTAAATAAAAATAATTATTATTTAAATAGAATTCAATTTTAAAAAACAACGCATTATTTTTAACTATTCATCAAAAATTGAATGTTTTGAAAAATACCAAAAATTCACCCTAAGATATTTTTGACATTCCAAATCCAAAATTGAAGTATATTTTGAAAAATAAAATTTATAAAATTTTCAAAAAATGATTATTACTATTCATGAATTCTTTTTAAATGGCTAGTTTGATTGGTCGTGGTGTGCTAGAACTCAAAGTTGCGTATTGAAAAAGCTATTGCATTATTCAAAGATAAGCGTACCAAGGATGTTTGGGGTATTATATTCCCCCTCTTTCAAATAACTTCATCCTCAAAATTCCTAGAATATTAATGCCTAAAAAAATTTAGTTGGCTCTTTATAGTAAGTTCCTTAGATTCCCATGTTGTCTCTTCCATTTTATGGTTTCTCCAAAGAACTTTTTCCAGACGAGTCGTCCAATTTTTGAATACTTGTTCTCTGGTATCTAGAATCTTGATAAGCTCTTCTCAATAAGATAGACCAGTTTCCTGTTCTAATTCTTCATAGGTGAGTACATGCATTGGTTCATGCATGTATTTTCTCAACAGTGATACGTGGAATACATCATGAACTTTGGACAGACATGGCGGCATTTCAAAATGGTATGCTATAACTCAATTTCATTCTAGAATTTCGAAAGGTTTGATGTACCCAAGACTTAATTTTCCCTTCTTACCGAATCGTACAACACCCTTCCATTGAAATTCCTTACTTTAAATTCAAAATACTTCCTTCAGTTATCAGTATAGATCTTTTGCCTACTTTGAGATACATTGATGTGGGTTTGGAAAATATTCACATTTTCCATTGTTTCCCCAACACGTTCTAGGCCAACGAGTTTTCTTTCACCAACATCATCCCAAAAAGTTGGTGTGCGACATATCTTTCCATATAATGATTCATATGGTGCCATTTGAATACTTGAATGGAAGCTATTGTTATTGGAAAATTCTACCGGAGGTCAATACTAATCCCACATACCATTAATGTCAAGTGAGAAAGATCTCAACATGACCTTTAAGGTTTGAATAGTCTTTTCTGATTGTCCATCTATTTGAGGGTGGTAGGTAGTGCTCAAACGAAGTTCATTATCCATGTTTTTCTGAATAATTTTCCAGAATATTAATGTAAAATGGGGATCACTATCAGAAAAAATCAATTAGGGTACAACATGAATTCCTAAAACGTCATTAATATATATTCTTACAAAACCTTCTTGTAGAAAATATTCTCTTATAATAAGAAAATTTGATGACTTGGTAAGATGATAAAAAATAACCCATATTGAATCATTCCTTCTAGGATTATTTGGTATCCCCATGACAAAGTACATTGTAATATCATCCCACATCCACTCAGGTATGAGAAGAGGTTGCATGACTCCTCAAGGATGTTATCTTCCAATCTTCACCTGTTGACAAACCATACATCTTGACACATAATCAGAAATCTCCCTCTTCATGATGTCCCACAAAAAATGTTCCTTCAAATATATATACATCTTAGTTCTAATAGGGTGTACAAGGAAATTAGAGCTATGAGCATCAACCTATAATTCCCTTTTTAGATAAGGTATTTTAGGAACAGAAAGTCTCTTCCCAAATTTCAAAATTCCATCTTCATATACGAAGTCTATCAATCTCACATCGTTCACAACTTTAATTATCTTTTTTGAGAAAATATACTTCAAACACATGTGGTTAGTATATATCTCACATTTTTCACCATAGAGATAGTGTCTTCATATCTTCAGAGCAAAGATTACAGCTGCTAACTCAAGATCATGAGTGGGATATTTTTGTTCATGAATTTTTAGCTGTTGTGATGCATATGCAATAACTCTATCATTCTGCATAAGGACACAACCAAGTCCTTTATTCGAAGCATCAATATAAAAAACAAACTCATCATTCCCCAATGGTAGAGTCATGATAGAGGTATTGAATAATATTCTCTTTAATTCTTCAAAACATTATTCATACTCTTTTTTCCAAACAAATTTAAACCATTTATGTGTCAACTTGGTTAATGGATTAGCCAATCAGGAAACATTCTAGATGAAATTCAAATAGTAACTTGCTAAACCAATAAAACTATGTACCTCAGTTATACTCATTGTTGTTGGCCATCATTGGATTTACTTTTTCTTTGAAGGATCAATACAGATTCCATCTTTAGAGACAATATGGCCAAGAAAATAAATCTCATATAGCCAGAATTCACACTTTCTAAACTTCCCATGTAATTCATTTTTTTAAGATTCTTTAGAATTATGTGCAAGTGATCTTCATGATCTTTTTAGATCTTGTATTTTACCAAGATATCATAAATAAATACAACAAAAAATTCATCAAGATTTTCCTTGAAAACTCTATTCATTAGATCCATAAAACCAGAGGCTATATTAGTCCATTCAAAAGGCATTAATCAAAACTCATAATGCCCCTATCTAGAGTGAAATGCTCTATTCAGAATGTCTTACTTCTATACACACAACTGATGGTATCAAGATTGAAGTTCAAACTTTGAAAAATATTGAGCTCCATGATTTGATCAAATAAATCATCAATGCGAGGTAGGGGATTCTTGTTCTTTATTGTTATAGCATTGATATCCATGTAGTCAATGCACAACCTCATAGATCCATCTTTCTTCTTAACAAAAACAACAGGGGATCCTCATGGAGAAACACTAGATAGAATAAATCCATTAATTATCAATTCCTCTAGTCATTTAGTTTTTTACACTAATTACATAGTGTCCATTCTATAAGGGGTATTCAGTATGGGATTTGAACCAGGAATTAAGTCAATTGAAATCTCAATTTCTCATTATGGAGGATGTCTAGGTAAATCCTCAGGAAACACATCAATATATTCTTGAACAATTCGTACATATTCTATTTTAAAATTCCTTTCCAAATCCATAGTTATTTCACTCCCTTCCTCCCCAATAATTGGATTTTGTAGAGTTACTAGGGGTGGATCTAAATAAGAATCTGATGGTGACATTTATTCTCTAAAGATAAGGTATTCTTTATCATCATCAAAAATTTCAAGCTCCTTCTTCTTACAATAAATTTTCACATCATGGTATGAAAGCCAATACATACCGTGGATTATATCAAATTCAATCATTGGTATGACAATTATATCAGTAGATAAAGAACATTTATATGCCATAATGGTAACTGATTCACAAAACTTGGTTGAAATGATACATCCTTTAGGAGTTTTGACAAAAAAATCCCTTGTTAAATCAAATCGGAAATATCTAATTTTCATGGAAAATAGGGAAAATATGAAAGAATGTGATGATCCAGAATCAAATAAGGCACTCGAAAAATTTAAGGAAATGATTAAAGTAACTATTACCACATTATTCAGAGCTTCAACCACAGCAGTAGTGATCACATAATCTTGGCCTTTCTCCCTTGGAATTTTCTAAGGTAAGTTTCATTGGTGCTTGGGATATTCATTTTCCAAATACCCCATTTCTCTACAATTACAGTATTCAATATTGACAGCTTCTTTCTTACCCATACAATCACGTTCTTGGTGACATTTTTACCACACTTGTAACAAACTCCCATTCCCTTCAGGAAAGTATCAGGGTGTTTCTTCCCACATTTACTGTAGTAGGGAAATTAAACCTTTACCTTCTTCTCCTTATTCCCATTTCTAGAGTGTTTATCCGATCTCGTTTTTTCTTTTTTTCTTTAATGTGGTATGACTTCGAGAATTCTTTTTCTAACTTGATTGCATATGAGACTATATCTTTGTATGAACAAAAGGATTGTGAGACTAATTCTTGACATAGAAATGGTTTTAACCCATCATAGATTCTATAAATCTTACTCATTGGGTTATGTATATAATCTACATCATGCCTTCCAAACATTGTAATGTTAGCCTCATTCTTCGGACATTCTCATCCTCCTTTTTCCTCAGACTCAGAAATTTCATTTCCATATCCACTCGATGGTCACGAGGAATGTATTTTTCTAAGAAATGATCTTTAAAATCCCTCCATTCAGTATTTTATACCTCTTCATCCTCCTTTGGGTTTTGAATTAATGACCACCATTGATCTGCATCCACTGTGAGGCATTAAACTACCATGAAAACTATTTCCCTTTTGCTACTCCCTAAAGTATGAAATATTTTCCATAAATAAGTTATTCATTGATCAAAGAAAAATGGATTTATAGTCCCATTGAATGTTGGTGGTTTTTCTTCATGAAGCTGTAAACTATTGATCCTCCACATTGTGGATCAAGGTGCTCCATATAGGTAAGGTTATTATTCATAACCTCAGTGAGTTGTCCCAGTATGGTTATAAGTTAATCAGCACCCATTGCATCACCAGATCCACTATAATTATCTTGAGTAGCAGGGAAATCTCTACATGGATTACGTGCATTGATATAGTTTCCATTCCTTTCACTAGGTTCCATTTCTATATAATGTCATACACTCGGTTAGCTTATGAATCAAAACACATAATTCCAAACTAGAAAAATACCTAACTTAAATTGAATAGTTTATTCATATAATCCATAATCATAAAAAAATGAATTATTTGAAGAATTATTTACTCATAAATCGTTCATAATGGTTTGTAATGAAAATGTGAATTATCCTAAGCATATCCCCGGGAGTTTCGTAACCAATAGTGCAGTAAGTCCTGTTGTCGTGTACCAGTTTCTGTTAGAGTCTAGCTCAAAGAAGTCTTTTCAGGTTTACCCCTAGATACATCTATGCCAGAGCAGCCTCTATATGCTCGTATCTAGACATGAATGTATTTCATTGAAAATTCAAAAAATCTCTACATTACCAAAATTCTAGGATGTTATTCTATACTAATCGTCAAAGTTTATCTTAGGGTAATGTTATCTAATCTCAGTTTTTCAAAATCTTGTTTTCAAGGATTGTACTAAACTATCTTTGATACCAACTGTAATGCCCCAATCACAGTTACCCATAGATAGTGCATTATAAGATTACATTATCATGATCACTAGAGATAAAGTTTCGAATGACAGATTAGTTTAGTAGCCCTAGAAGTACTAGATATGTATATAAGTTTTACATTACATTATGAAATGGTAAGACAACAACATTGCGTACCATTTTAACACACTCCTATCCCATAACCTATTTCTATAGGTTGATCGTAATATAATTCTTTGCATCCTTGGAAAAATGAAACATAAGCAAGTGGTGATCTTAGATGCTCAGTAAGGATAACAATATATCAGAAACTATCATAAATAAGAATAAACATTTAAGGAAATGTATAAGAATAAAACATAATCCTTTTAAACATAAAATTCAGCATAATATGGAAAAGATAAATAAAAAAATTCCATTTACTTAGTTACATGGATATTCTTCTATTTGAATAATAACATGTAAAATCAATAACTAATTTCATAATTATGTAATGCATAATATTGGACATCATAACAACATAGTCAAGGCCTCATGCAAAGAATACAGTTAAGATTTTGTTAAGGTCTTTTTCTAAGACACTAGTTTGTCTCATGAGACCTACTGATGCATCGAGGAGCTATAGCAGGGTCCACCTATCACATACTTAGTCCAATGAATTCCTCATATGAAAAGGTTGAAACATAACATAAAAATTCGTATTAAAATTAGTATATGAAATGTTAAACCTTAAACCATAAAACATGAATGCTATAAAAACAAAACATCCATAGTCAAACATATATAATTACCATAAATAAAATATGTAAGATTGTATCATAATAAATCAACTTCAAATAAGTGTAAAATCCATCAAAGTATTTGACATAGATGAAATCAAAACAATTTGAGAGAAATATCTCTTTCTATTTTGTAGTTATTTAAAATTAACATAATTATAAAAGAAAAAATTTATTTTAAAAATAATCATACAAGCTTGTAAGGGAAGATTCTAAGGTTTTATAATAGTGGAAAATAGCTGCACACACCATATAAGTTAAAATAGACATTCTTACCTTAATTTGTCGAAAAGGTCACAAACTACCTTGTTTAGATAAAGACGAAAAGATTCCTTTCAATTTTTTTAAAAAAAAGTCAAACTAGGGTAAAAATAAAATTAACCCATATTCTAAGAAATAGAAAAATTGTTTTGAAATACATTTTTTTGAAACACAGATGTGGATGATAATAAAGCCCCAGTTGATACTTACGTATCAACAATATCAGATAATAAAGAGATTTTAAAATTAACCATTACCTTGTAATTTTTCTTAGTCGAGGGTATGTTAACCTCTTGTATAATGGTGAAATAATTGTTATTTAATTATAAAAGAACCACATACATAAATATGATATCATATATGATCTTATAATATTGTTTTGTTAATGATATTTTAGTAGTATAATTGTTTTTACTGTTAACTGATTCTTTTTACTTTATATGTTTTGTTACATAAGTCATATTTGATATGGATATGATGTATTTAATTCATATCATGAAATATATTATGTTCTTTAAAAAAAATTTAATCATCAAATGAAAATTATTATTGAATGGTCAGGATGGGGAATGAAATTTCATTGCATCATAGTGACGGTAAGTCGTACATACGCACACACGAAAATATCATTCTATTGATGGTATAATATTCTGCAATTAGATGTTATATTATATATAAAAACCATTAAAATGTTATATTCATTATTTACATCAATTATTGGTGTATAATAGGGTTTTCAACCCCACTCTTGTATTTGTTCATGAACAAATCATTACCTGCAAATTCACATTCCTAGCTCAAAACATTTATTTCTTGATTGTTTTTACTTCCAACAATTACATAGTCAGAAGAGAATTATGGAAATAAACCTCTAATATGTCTTATAATATCGATGATTCTTAGACAATTATGGGTGATTTCAATGCTATTCTCCATGAAGATGAAAGACTTGGCCACTCTTCTACTATCTCTGATATGGATGACTTTCGACGCTATGTTGAAAAATCAAATTTGATTGAGGTTAATCTATTGGGAACCAAGTATACTTGGTATAGAAAACATATGAATGGCATGAGGGCTAGTATAATTGACCGTGATTTTGTAAAAAATCAAATGCTTGATAGTTAGAGGACTATTTCTTGTGTGACCCTTACCAAACATAATTCTAACCATCATCCAATCATATCTAACTTTATTGAAAAAACGTGAGAGATGACCTCTTACATTTAGTTTCAACAATGATTGGACTAATATTTTTGAATGTTCACAATTGGATAAAGATACTTGGAGCATTGGTGAAAACAATCACCCTTTATCATGTATTTTCAAACTTCGATCTCTCAAGATTAAGATGAAGCACTAGAGTAAATCCAGATTCAGCCTCCTGGACCAGGAAATTGATTCTCTTGAGAACATGTTACATGGCATTCAACAATCAATGACCACTACTGATTTTCATGTTTGGATGGTTAGGAAGGTAAGTTCCTCTTAGATATGAAAAATATTATTACTCTCAGAGATAATATCTAGAAGAAAGTTTTCAAGTTAAAGTGTCTTTTAGATGGTGATAAAAATACCTAGTTTTTCAATGCCATCCAATGAAGTAAAAAGGTTAGCAGGACACTCTCTCTTATAGAGGATAGGGATGTTATTTATGATGACAATCAGAGTCTCTCAAAACACATTGTCTCTTTCTATATGAATCTCTTTAATAGTTCCAAATGGAATGGAGAACTTTTGGATGGCATTATCACTACCCTTGTTAGTGATGATGAAAAATCTATGGAGATCAGAATACCCTCTGATGTTGAAATATGGAATGCAGTCTTTGGACTTAAAAAGGCAGCTCTCCTGGTCCTGACGGATTCACCAACCACTTCTTCCAAATTTACTGGGATATCATGCAGTAAGATGTTTGTAGTATGGTCAAGTATTTTTTTACTAATAGATCTGAAATTTAGGGAATCAATGCACAATTAATTACCTTAACTCCAAAGGTGGATAATAAATGTGATATTAGTCAATTCATTCCTATAAACCTGATCAACACTTTACAGAAAATCCTCACTAAAATCCTAGCTAACCAGCTTTCCAGCATCTCTGATAAAATTATTTCTAGGAACCAGTTTGGATATATAAAAGGTAGCAGAATACAAGATTGTCTCTATAATGCATCTGAATGTGTGAACCTCCTTCAAAAACGTACACTAGGAGAGATTACATCCCTCATGTTATATTTCAGAGAATCATTTGACACCATCGACTGTGACTTTCTTGGTAACATTATGCATAATTTTGGGTTTCATCCGACTTTCATACAGTGGTCTTATACATTGATTAGCTCATCATATATCTCCATCCTTATTAATGGTTCACTAGAAGGCTATTTTAAGTGCTCTAAAGGAGTAAGGTAAGGAGACCCCTTGTCTTCCATTATCTTTTCAATTGTAGAAGATTATATCTGCCGATTGATAACTTGCAATGTTGAAAAAGGGAACATGAAAGTTCTTTAAGAAACCCAAGGTACCTCTACCCCCTCCAATATTCTCTTTGCTGATGACATTATCATATTCACTCAGGAGACAAAAGAAACATTTAGAATCTCAAATCCATCTTCAATCACTATGAGCTGGTCTTTGGATAGGAGGTAAGCTGGAAAAAATCTTTTATCTTATCTAGGAAAAGCATTTCGGAGTCCAGGAAGCATTGTATGATTCAAAATCTTGGGATTAAGGAATGTTTCCTTTCTTTCACATATCATAGAGTCCCAATGTTCTTTGTCGTACCGCGCTCGACCTACTTGGCTGATGTGGTTAGTCAGCTTAAGAGAACTCTTTCTAACTGGAAAAGGAAATCTCTCTCAATGGCAGGATGGATTTGCTTAGTCAAACATGTGATCATCTACAAACTTGTTTACTATTTAATGGTGTATTCTTGGCCTATTTCTACTAGTAAGGTTATCAATTCCCATATGAGGAATTTTGTTTGGAATGGTAGTATTCTTGAAAAAACAGACTATTACTACCGCATAAAATAAATGTAGTCAACCTCTCATCATGGGGGGAATTCGTTTTAAGAATATTGAGGTCTTCAATAATTCCCTTCATGCTCAATTTATTTAAAGTATAATCAATGGAAAATCATGATCCCTTAATTTCCTTAGAGAGGGAATCATTACTAGATTGATTTCTATAAAGTTGAAATATATTCAATATTCTATTTGGCCTGGTATAAAAATGATCTTTCAAAAGATTACTAGTTACTCTCACTGGTTGGTGAATACCTCCACTAAACTGTGATTTTAGAGGGACAACTGGACATGGGCTCCATTAATTGACAGTGTTAATGCTGAAATAATGGATATTGATTTTGATGCCTCTATTTTTGATCAGCTCGAGCAAAACAACAACCTTCCCTCTCATATTATTCATATTGTCAATTTTTATGATTTCCTGAATTCTAATGATATCATGGTTTGGGAACCAAGAGAAAACGGAATGCATGACTCTAAATTCTATTACAACCACTTAATGCAGGGAAATACTTCCAATGCTGTCAAACAATTCAGAAGATGGGTACATCCTTCTCGGATTACTCTCCTCTAGAGAATACAACGGTAAAAAACTATCTGTGGATAACAGCCTTCAAAAATTCGGTATCTATTTATGCTCAAGGTGTGATTTGTTCCACCAAAATAAAGATGACCTAGACCATTTATTACTTTTCAGAAATACTGCTGCTCCTCTCTGGATTATTACCTTTTAACTCTTTGGAATTTTTATCCCTCATGTTAGTGGTATTGTAGATTTCTTAGATTTTATTTCAGCAGAACAGTTCACCAACAATATCCACATCCTTTTCCTTGTTGCTTGTTCTGAAACTCTACACACTTTATAGAGAATCGTGAATAAAAGTAGGCATGATAATTTTCCTTTCAATCACAATGTTTCCATTTCAAATATCCATTCAATGACTCAAAGTAAAAATCAGTTTCACACTGAAAAATTTTACAAATATATCAATGACTTTTTAGTTCTACGAAGGATTCATTTGTCAGGTAACTTTCCTAAACCAATGGGCACTATGGAAATTCTATGGACTCCCCCCTTTGAAGGTTGGATTAAATATAATCTCTATGGTTCCTTGAAGGGTATCTCTGGACCAGCTGGATATGGTATTGTTTTTCATGACCCCAATAGTGACGTGGTTGATGGATTTTTTAGCTCTTGTGGTCATGCCACTGCCCTTAAAGCTGAGATGATGGAATTAATAAAAGTAGTGGAGTTAGTTCATCAAAGAAACTGGAACAATCTCTAGTTTGAAAGTTATTCCTTAACTATTATGCATGCTGTTAGAAAGAATCAGCCCCAAATTGCCTGGATTCTTCCATTTAAGTTGATTAAATGTCTTGACAATATTGATTCAATGAATATTATCATCACACACGTTTACCGTGAATGCAACTTTATTGCTGATAGACTTGCTAATCAAGGTATCTCTGAAGCCTTTGGAGTGCATCTGACCACTATTACAGAGGATTTTCTCAGCACTCTTAATAGAGAAAAATGTAAAATTCCCTCATTTAGACATCTTTAATTTGTTTAATTTAATTGAAGCCATAATGATTGATTTTCTAAAAAAACAAATAAAGAGGAAGTGGAAGAAGAAAAGCATTTGAAAAGGTGATGAAATATTTACCTCTTCTTCGGGTATTTCCTTTTGATTTGAACAAAAGTTCTCTATAGGTTGATTTATGACCAAAGTAAGGTCTCTAGGATTAAGTGGGAGTATTTGGGAGGATATTTGAGCAGTGTTTGGCATAAAAAAATGGCTTTGGAGGTGTGAAATTAAGATAAGAAGAAGTACACTTTTATTTGAGAGATGCGAGTCACTTTAAGAAATGTTTGAAATATTATTTTATTATAAAAGAATATTCGATTTCAAATGGATATAGAATGATTTCATTAGAGTTTATAGTGGGTATGGTTCTAGAATCCTTCTAAAAATAGGTTTTAGACAATTTTTGGTTATCATATTAACCTTATCGTTTAGATTTAACTCTTAGTTAAATAGTTTAACTTGTATAATGTTTTATTGTATTATTAAATTAAATGGTTAATAAACATACTATAAAAAACCAAGTGAACCCCAAGTGGTTAATTATTGACATATCTAACCTTATATAAGTCCTTTTTCCAATCTTTATATTTTGAGACATATTATATCATTTAATAAAATATTATTTGTTTTAAAAACTCATTTATGTCAATTTTGATACTATTTAGAAATTGGTTTTTGTGAAAGTAATAACAACTTTATCACATTAAAAAAAATTATTTAGTTAACCATAACATGAAATATTAACCTAGAAAATTATTGTAATGCATCAAAAGTATCAATTTCCATTTATTTTAATTTTTATAATATCAATTATTTTAATCTTTTATTAATAATGTAATTACATCAACATCATTGTGTTATAAATAAATTTAATTATATAATGCCTAAAAATTATAAATAAAATACCATGATGTACAAAATAATCTTAGATTTCTGATGAATATTTATAGTAAAATTTATCTTATGTATTATCCTATATTAAAAATGTTTTAGTTATTAAACATTGAATTTTAAACTTTTAGCTATTCTTTAAGTAAAATTAGAATAAATTTCCTAATCTAGTCCAATTGGATAAAAAAGGATCATATTTTATTCCTATGGTTGATTTTGGTCAAGAAAAACTTATCCATTAGAATTAGGATTTGTGTTAGGGTAATTATAATATCATTTTTACCTTAAATCACCCTATTTATTTTTAACCGGGGTAAATAAAATTCAAAAGTTACTATTAACCAAAAATTATTTTCATCTTATTGAACCAAAATTTTCTTCATAATGTCAACCATGCCTTTTGTATTTTTGAAATTCAATTCACAGAAGTGGTAAAATTACGTTTTATGCTAATTTGCAAAATGTGCCTAGAAGGTGGGTAAAAGACGGGGAAAAGATCAATAAAATTATATATATAATATTATTATAAAATGAATACAATGAATTAAATTTGACTAATATAGGTATTAGGTATCTATTTTTAACTTAAAATAAATTTATATAAAAATAATTATTATTTAAACAAAAGTTGATTTTAAACAATAACGTAGTGTTTTTCACTATTCATAAAAAATTGAAAGTTTTCAGAAAATTACCAAAAATTCACCCTAAGATAATTTTAATATTAAGAATCCAAAAATTAAGTCCATTTTGAATAATAAAAATTATAAAATTTCAAAAAGATATTATTACTATTCAAAACTACTTTTTAAATGGCTAGTTTTATTGGTCGTGGTGTTCTAGAACTCAAAGTTGTGTACAACGCATGCTATTGAATTATTCAAAGAGAAATGTACCAAGAAATCTTGGGGTGTTACCAATATGGTCATTGGTTCACCTGTATCATCTAATGATCTTTTTTTCAAGTGCAATCTTTTTGCATGAGGTGCAAATGTACTATTTTTAGAATAACCAAGTGCTGGTTAGTATGTGGGAATCAGTATAATGGGTGATATGGAAAAGGTTCATCGGAATCTTGAATGTGATGGGAATTCATATGATAATATGATGTGGATTTATTTCTGAGCATTTTTTGAGGTGTAGGACTTATAGGCATTTCATGGGATGCATGACTCAAGGGTGTCATGTTTGACATCAGCACTAATGAGCATCTGATGAGATATAGGACTTGATGGGTGTGTTGTATAAAACATATGAATTTAGAAACAAAATAGGTGAATGAATGAAAATATTTCATTGTAGTACCTATTTTTTTATTAACGGTCAGTGGAATCATCAAATATTTAAATTTTGGGGTGAGGAAGAAACCTGGTAGGTAGTTCCTAAGGTTTGGAGTGAAAAATATGGAATTGAATGTGACTAATAATCGGGGTATGCCAGGTTGATGTTATTATATGGGTATATTATTTACCATTTATGGGTAAATACTGATAGCTATGGGAAAAGATATTATAAGGCCGAGAGACTATAACATCCTAGATTTTATAGTGGGTTGAATATTCCTATGCCTTTTGAATTTTTTATTTTGTGGAAGGGCCAACCATTCGTTTTGACATTAGAACTTAATTAGAAGATTTTGAATGATACTAAGAATTTTTATGATGGTGTTTTAGTATATTAATGTCCATTATGGTTTCATATAGGTTTTGGGAGTGTTGAGGCCAAAAAAAAACATTTTTAAAAGGTGCCAGTAGGGGCGAACAATTTGATTTAACAGTGCATCCTATAAGAGGAAACCAAGTTGGTTGTTATAATTATTCTAAGATGGTGAGCATAGGATGTGCAGGGTTTTTCAAACCATGAATCCAAGCATTAAAATTTTGTGCCACTAAGGTAGTATGGGCACACAACTAGTGCACAGTATGGAAAAATCATGCAGTAAAACATTACAACCCATTTCAAAGGGGGAACCTTTAGACAATGAGTGTGCATGATTGTCACATGGTTAGGAAAACTATATAACTTATCCATTCACTTTTTTTAAAATGGAAAAGTACCATGAAACCCCTCAATACTTTTAAGTTTATCCTCCTATTTATCATTCTCAATGGAATTCTCATCTTCTACAAAATCCATGGAGCTCCCATTTCTCTCTCCCTAGGATTATCCACTTGTATCTATTCAAGATCTTAATTTAATTCCATTAGGTGTGTTAGAAGTGTGGTGGTAAAATATTTAATCCAATTGCTTCCTTTACTATTTTATATCTCCAAATATAATTCTAAAACTTTTTGATATATTTTTCCCTATTTTCAACGTGTTTTTCTAAAAGCATGATTTATCTCATTTCGGTTCGAGTTAGAGGCTAATATTTTATGAGAGATAACCTACTAGTATAAGGTTGGTGGTTCATAGATTTATCCCTAATTTTATAGGTTTTTTGGTTGGTGTACCTAAATATTCATGTTGTTACTATTACTATTTATTGTTTTTTTGTTATTATGGTCATATTTAAGCTTTTTTATTTATATATGGACCATTATTATTATCATTAGAAAATGTTATAGCCTCCCAACTACCACCTAATAAGACCTTTTCTACTAGTCATGAGCCTTTGGAATAAAAGGAGGCATGCCAAAGGACTAATGGTACTTTGTCACAGATCATAGTTTTATGTGGATCTCAAGTTAGGGTGCTACACCATGAAATGTGGGGTTGAAAAATATAATAATACATCATTAGAGGTAGTATTCCACACATAGATATGATTGAAATTATTTAGTTTATCTAGGTGGTTGGAAATGAATGTCTAAGTATTATAACATTAATATGAAAATATATAATTATACTAAATATATCCATTTAAACATATTATTATGGTTATAAGATATTTAGAAGATTAATATTAGGAACAAAACAGTAGAGGGAGATAACACTTACATTAGAGACATGATTTTTCTTTAAACAATCATTGAAGTTGAAGGTGTTAGGCTAACACTGAGTGCCCTATGTCTTATTTTAATGGGTTATAGTTCTAGAGAGAGTAAAATTTCATTGTTCCATGTATTAATTTAAATGTTAAGTGTACCTTTTAATGGTAGAAGTGGTGCATTTTTATAAGTGAATTTAAGGGTACTTTTGGAAACACCTTTAAATTTTTCAATAATGCAATGTCCTTTTCAAGGTCCCAATGATCAAAAATGGAAAAAAACTATTGGGGAAAAAGTGTTTGTAGAAAAAAATATCAAACAATTAATTCAACTCTTGTTTTTAAATTTTTTTAGGATTTTCACATTATGTAAACTCAATTTATTGATTTTACTTTTACCATAATAATTAATTTTTAACCATAGTTATTAATTTTAAAGATAAGAAATAAAAATACAATTATCGCCTAATTTGATTGATTTGATTTAAATTTAAAAAAAATATCAAATAAAACATCTATAGGTTTGAAAAGTTAATTTAATAACAAATACAGTAGACATGTAAAATAGTTTTTTATGAAAAATAAAATTATTAAGATTTTAAATTTATATTTATGATAAAATTATCATGGTTAATATTTTGAATCCATAAATTGATATATTATTAATTGAATAAAATGTATGAGGATTCCAATTAAATTAAAAATATAACCTCAGATTGAGAATAATTAATTTAAAGAGAATAACAATTTTTTTAATAATAAAGTAATTTTTAAAATTATTTCAAAAAATGATTGGCATAACTTTTATATATAAAAATAATATTTAAAAAAATCATAATTCTATTACTTTATTTCAAATTTCGTAATTTTAGTGGGTTTTAAATCTGTTGGGTTATGATTAAATAGTAATAAAATCATGGAAATTATAGTTTTTTAAAATATTACATTTTACATCTAAAAACCAACTTTTTATAAAATGATCATTTTTTTGAACTATATTTTCATATGATGAATTAAAATAAGATGAATTTTAAATAAAATTAAAATTATAAAATTATAAAATTTATCTTTTAATGTGAAATGAAAAATATAAAGAAAACTATTTTTATAGAAAATACCCCTTTTCAATATTAACTCATATTAAGTGTTTATATTCTAAAGGTAATTATATTTAATTTATTACAATATTAGGTTAATTAATAATTTCATTATAATATGTTGAATATCATTTAAGGAAGGTGTTATGTGAGATTCATGTTGTTGAAGATTTCATTATTTTTTACAAGATCTGAAATATACGTTTTTTACATTATACCCCCTTAAATAAATACTGGCATCTCAATTTTTATTATTGATTACTAATAAAGATAGGTAGGAAAATTTGTAGTTAAGATATAGAATCGAATGAGAGATATATCTTAATATACTAAATTATAATAAGATACATAGCTTTTTAATTAGACAAAATTATCAAATAATATTCCCTGGTATGTGTATACCCATATTATATATTCTCCGATGTATAGATTTCTCAAAAATACATGTGTTAAGAAATCATAAAACCACTATAAAATCACATATTCTTCCAAAAAAATAATTCTGTCCTTAATTCCCAACTCTTATTAACCACGGGTCTATAAGGTTACTCACTTATCAGTTTATATAATAATCCAAAACATTAGATAAACATCACCAAAAATATCATAGATCAAATTTTCAAATAATAAATTCCAGGGAAATAAATTCCATCTAACTAATTTTTCTCAAAACTATTGAAACCTTTATTACCTCAACATAAATTTTAAATTAATCTTAGGAATAATCGATACCTTAATTATGCTCTATACAATATTTATCCCCAAAAATATAACATTGTTATAAAATAACTTTTCAAGGGTATTTATTATATTTAATATATATTTCAAAACAATTAAATATGAACTACTGAATAATGGAATTTATATTTTTCACTTAATCCTTAAAATGGAAATAACATCGATAGGTGTCAGTCACTAATGAAAATAGATGTGATAAAAAATTAATTCCTATTATGGAATCATCCTCACTAACTTATGTAAGACTATGAAACTAACATTTTATGTCATACAAAGTATATACTAAGATTCTCAATTACATATGTATTCTCACTTATTTAGTTATAATACATAATGGGCTTGTTTTTTTAGAAATATAACTTTCTTAGATTGATCATTGTGACCAAGTTTCTATAAAATAATAAAACATAAAATGTTAAGGTAATATCAAAATGAATAACAATATTTGAATATGAAATCCTAATCTCCAGTTAAACAATAATTTCTTCCTATGAAACATTCTATTGAATTATCTCGGACTTTTTATAATCAGACAACTCTCTTGATTCTAGATGGGATACATTTATTTGTGTTCTCTCATAATTATTAACCTAATAACATATTGTAATTAGGATACAAATCATTTATAGTTATTTCTAATGAGGAAGTTATTGATGAATGAATATCCCTTAGGAGTGTCTGAACGGGTTCATAGTAAGATCCCATTCACTCTACACTAGAATTATAACCAAGACACACGTGACTAAGTATTTTGGGGTTATTAAAACTAGATGTATCTCTACCAAAACTGAATCCACATTCCAATATCCAAAAAAGAATGTAACTTCATGGAAATTGGCATAATATCTAATTAACCATAACTTTAGGATGTTCTCTTTGACATAGTATTATCTGTAAGTATCTCCCTAAGGTTATTCTTAACCTAATACCATGGAATTTAGAAGAATATCAAAAAATAAATAAACCATTATATAATAAAATTAGTAACATCTCATTCTAGAGTAACATTTATTTATAGTATTTTACGAATATAATCATTAAATTACATAATTTTATCACAAAACCCATGAACCAAAATATTTACTATTTTTAGATTATAGATACATAGACACCTATTTTTCACCCATATAAACTTTTCTCCATAATATTTCCATAATTAAACTCTTCTAGATATATCATAAGATACACATATATTTATAAAAAGGAGAAGGGAAAACATACGAATGTGTGAGATTAAATTTTCTATAATGGAATAATACATTTATATCAGGATAGAGAGATGATAAATATGTATGGAGGAATAACAAGATATCATAAATATAATGATCAAAGGAATGAAAACAAGGAATAAATAAATGAGGGAATATGATCACGAAGTCATAAACATGTGTAAACAGAATAAATCATGGAATCATAATAATATGTTAAGGAAATATTCTAGGACAAGATAATATAGACTAAATCACATCATAATAATTATATGTCTCAGCTAATCGTTATCATAACATTGTCTGCTTAGGTAAACTGCCTATATGCCACACCTACTATTGAACCCTATGGAGAATTAGTTGAAATCATATTTCGATAATCCCAACTATGCTCAATCATATTTTGATTATGCTCAATTATAGTTTGATAGTTCGTATATTAATTAATGATTAATTACTTAATTCAGTATTTCTGTACACTATGCACATATTCATATATTATAATATTTATATTATCTTCAGAGAATTTTGTTACTGGATGGATATATATTTTAACTTAACCCTTTCAACCAATATAATGCTTAAACAGACAAGTGGTCACCATTACAGAACAAATCTACCGATATGTAAAGTCTACCGTTACATGAAGGTCACCGATACATCAAGTCCACCAGTACAACAAGTCTACCGTTACGTGAAGGTCACCGATACATCAAGTCCCCCGGTACAACAAGTCTTCAGTTACGTGAAGGTCACCGATACATCAATTCCATTGGTACAACAAGTCTACCATCATGTGAAGGTTACCGATACAGACAAGTCACCGTTATTCAATCCTACCATTACAGAGAAGTTACCGAAGGGAGTCTACCGATACACCAAGGAAGTTACCAGTACATGAAGGCTACCGTTACAAGAAAGGTCACCGGTACATGAAGGCTACCGTTACACGAAAAGTCACCGTTACATTAAGTCTACCACTACCGCTCATGTCTATCGACAGACATGAAGTCTACCGATAGAAAGGCTACCGTTACACAAGAATCTACCATTACACAACAAGCTACCGTTACACACGAAGTTACCGATACAAGAGGTTACCATTATACAAGAGGTTACCGATTCAAAGACTTACCGATACACAAGGCTACCGATATCCAAAGCTACTGTTCCAGAGAATCCGACGCTGCCTTAATTTCTTTATCTTTGTTTAATCTAACCAACAGTCATATTAGGTATACTTTAATGATCTAACATTTATTTATTGAAGGTTTTTAGATGTCAGGGAACTGTACCTCGTACCTGCAAAAAGAAATCATTTCTTTTGCTCGAGCTCATACTATAAAAGTACCTATTGCTGCACAAGGGAATACGATATACTAGATACAAGGAAAATAAAGATATGATACAAGTGAAATGAACAAGAAGAGCTCAGAAATATATACATGCACAACCAAAAATACACAAAAGCTTATACACACTCAAGCTTACTCCATAAGAGTTCTTTACTTTCACAAGGATTTTGAAGAATATCATCGACTACATTTTCACTGTCTCTGAACCTAGATGTCATGCAGACGACACTCTGTTTTCAAGACAGAAACCAAAAGAGGGCTCAAAAACATTTTCGATCAAATCCAATGGAGTCCAGAGCTACACTGCAATCACTAGAGCCATTCTAAATTCTATATCTTACTCAGTGATTTATTATTTACATTATGAGCAGTGTCTATCATCAGTTTTAATTTACACATACATTGTATCCTGAACCTTAACTGGAGGATCTGTAAATCCCCATTAAAAGTCCTTACATATTCTATTTCCCACTATGGATAGTGGTAGAGGTCGTGTGTGACCTGGACAGCTGTATTTGCTGTTGTATTTGTTTCCCACGAAGAACTATGGTAGAGGTCTTTGACCTGGACAGTTGTAAACTGTTGTGAACCCCGATCCAGGGTGTGGATCAAATTTATATAAGTTGTTGAGAGGACTAAGTCTCAGCTTGAGACTGAACCTCTTGGTTATATCTGCTGTGATTTATTTAGTTTTATCTAAAACCTTTTTTTCCGCTGCTAAGTGCTTTAAAACGTAAACTGTTTTTCAAAGTTACTCTAATAATTGAATTATCATGTTTTTTCATTACTTGAAAATCATTAAGTTAGTTTCAAAATCTAATTTTATCTTCTGATTAGATTAATTTGGAATTAATCAATCCCTTGAGAACCTAACTGAAAGTTTTCTTTAGTTCAAATTCACTACAATTCAATTAGTATTTTAAATTAGGGGATTTTAGTAATGGATTTTAAACAGAAATTTTAATTAGAACTCAATTCACCCCCCCTCTTGAGTGTCCACTCCGACCAACATTTGGTATCATAGGTTTATAAAATATTTTCCAAAGTACTCTATTTTACAACTGTGATTTTTAGTTGTATTTTAATGTTCTTAAAACTTCTGTTATTTCTAAATTTTTATCTCTTTAAATTTTTTGTTTCAACGTAGTTATCATGGATAACTGACTTGAATGTGTTGCTACTAATAGAAAACCATTTTTCAATGGAAAAAACTATGCTTAGTGGAATATTAAGATGAAAATTAATTTAGAGAGCATGGGTTTTGATATTTGGACTACCATAAAATCAGAATTTAAAATTACCACTACTCTTAGATCTACTTGGAATGAAGCTACTAAGATAGATCACAATAAGAATTGCAAGGCTATGAATGCTCTGTATTGTGCTTCAGGAGATGAATAAATTAATAGAATATCTTCTTGTAAAACTGCATACGAAATTTGAAATACTTTAAGTGTTTCCCATGAAGGAACAACTAATGTTAAGGAAATTAGATTGAACACCTATACTATTAAATATGACAATTTTAAGATGAAGCCTAATGAACCCATTTCTGATATGTATCACTGGTTTTACAAAATTTTCAATACAATGATCTCACTGGGAAAGGACATTTCATCAAAGGAGTAGATCATGAGAATTTTGAGATGCCTACCTGAAAGATGGAGGGTCACTTCTGTTTCAATCAGAGAGTCTTGTGATATTGGTAAACTGCCAGTCAAGGAACTTATTAGTAAGTTAATGATGAATGAAGAAGAACTTTAGGTAAACAATGAAGAAGAAGATGAACCAAAAAGGAAGTCAGTTTCCTTCAAGACATATACATCAAAGAATAAGGATAAGGAGAAACTTCAAGCTGTAAGTGATAGCTCAAGCTGTGAAGAAAGTGAAAGTACATCTGACAGTGATGCAGAAATTGCTCACATAGCCAGAAGATTTAAGAAGTTTTATAGGAAGAAGTAGTTTTTCATAAAATCAAATTACAAAGGTAAGTATGAAAAACAGGGTCAGTGGAAAAAGGACTGGAAGAAATCTGAAAAATCTGATGAAGTTTTCTTCTATGAATGCAAATGAATAGGACATATAAAAGTAGACTATCCAAAGATGAAATACAAGAAGAAGTATGAGTATAAGGACACCAAGTATAAGAAAGCCATAAAGGATACGTGGAGTGCTTCTGAGGACAGCTCCAGTGAATTTGAAGCTTCTGAGACTGAAAACAAAAATAAGGCAAACATGTGTTTTATGTCAAACACTTCTGAGGCAACATCTGAAACTCCTACTTTAAATTCTTATTATTCTAGAGATGATTCTGATTCTGAAAATATGTCAAAATCTGAATTTTTTGAATACTGTGATATGTTGGAAGAAACCTGTAATGAGATAAAAGACAAATACAAAGGTTTAAAGAAACAATATTCTTTAACAGTTAAACATAAATCAGATCTTGACATAGAAATGGAAAAGAATGATCAGTTGATAAAAGAAAAAACTGAACTAAAATTTTCAAATGAGCAACTTAGGAAGGATTCAGAAAAGTTTACAAATGTAAAAGACACTCTTACTCAAATTCTAGGTAAGAATATTGCACCTAGATATACTACTAGTATAGGATACCAACCTAGATAAAGAAAAATTACAAAAACTATATTTATTTCTAAATCTGGACAGAATGTAGATAGTTCTACTTCTATAATTCCATATGCTTCAACTAGTTATATTTATAGTTACAGATCTAACAAGGTTTATCTTTCAAAATCTGTTGATTCTACAAATTCTATGAGACCCATAAGACAAATTTGGGTACCTAAAGTGTTATTGGCTAACCTGTCTGGACCCAAGAAAATCTGGGTACCAAAATCATTTCCTATATAAATTTTTTTATGGAACTTTCTTAAAGAGCTCCTGTAGAAAGACTTGATACTTGGACAATGGATGTTCAAGAAATATTTCAGGATACTTCTCATGCTTTAAAATCATAGTCAGAGTTGATGGAGGTTTTTTCACCTTTGGTGATAATTCTAAAGGGAAAATCATCAGCTTAGGCCAGATTGGTAACACTGACTCATTATTAATTTCTGAAGTTCTATTGGTTGATGGACTTAAGTATAATTTACTATGTATTTCTCAGTTATGTGATGATGATTTTAATGCTAAATTTGGAAATGATTCTTGCAATGTTTTTAATTCTAAAAATGCTTTAGTATTTTGTACTTTGCAAAATGAAAATTTCTATGCAGTTGATTGATATTCTTTAGTTATGAAAAATATTACTTGTTTAAATGCTTTTCACAAAGAGTCTTGGCTTTGGCACTGAAGATTAGGACACTACAATGTACATTCACTTAGAAAACTTAGTAGGAATAACATAGTTAGACACCTACCAAAACTTGAATTCCCAGTAGATAAAGCTTGCAATCCATGTAAAAAGGGAAAGCAACATAAAGTTTCTTTCAAATCAAAGAATGAAGTGTCAGCTTCTCAACCTCTCGAGTTGGATCACATGGATTTTCTTGGACCTTCTAGAGTTTCTAGTTTAAATGGGAAGCACTATGTCTATGTTCTAGTAGATGACTATTCATGGTATACTTGGGTATATTTTCTATCTCACAAAAGTGAAGCTTGTTCTTACTTTGTTAAATATTCCAAGTTTGTAGAGAACCTTAGTGAATTTAAGATTAAAACCTTGAGAAGTGATCGTGGTCGTGAGTTTGAAAATCATTAGTTTGAATCCTACTGCTCACACAATGGCTATAGTCACAATTTCTCTGCCCCTAGGACACCTCAGAAAAATGGTATAGTAGAAAGGAGGAATGGAACACTTAAAGAAATTTCCAGAACCATTCTCAATGAGTATGACCTACCTGTATATTTTTGGGCTGAAGTTATCAATACAGCTTGTTATATTATCAATAGAGTCTTGATCATACCTATTCTTAAGAATACCCTTTATGAGTTGTGAAACCATAGGAAACCTAAGGTTAACTACATCCGAGTTTTTGGTTGCAAAGTCTTTATTCTTAATACCAAAGATAATCTTGTCATGTTTGGATCCAAGAGTGATGAACGAATTTTCCTAGGTTACTCTATTTCTAGTAAAGCCTATAGAGTTTTTAATAAGAGAACCAAATGTGTGGAGGAATCTGTTCACATAAAATTTGATGAAACTGACCCACATGAACCTAAGAACTCTCTTGAAAATATTGAAGGTGATCTCTCTGTTTTGAACATTAATGATAAAGACAGGGGACCTATAATTAAAACATCCAGTTCTAGAAATTTTCCAGAACCTGCTTCTATTGATTCCCAACCTGTTGATGAACCTGAAATCTCTAGCCCTACCTTTTCGAGACCAACTAGGAATCTAAAGAACCATCCTTTAGATGCTGTTGTGGGTAATCTAGATAGAGGAACACAGAATAGAGCTTCTCTAAGAAATCAGGTTGAACATCAAGACTTTGTTTCATAGTTAGAACCTAAAAATCTCAATGATGCTATCAATTATGAATTTTGGGTAATGGCTATGCAAGAAGAACTAAATCAATTTGAACGAAATAAAGTCTGGGAATTATTAGAAATACATAAGGACACTTTAACCATAGGCACAATGTGGGTGTTTAGAAACAAAGTTGATGAATCTGGAAACATCATTAGAAACAAATCTAGACTAGCTGCACAAGGTCACAATCAAGAATAGGAATTGACTATGAGTAAAGCTTTTCACCTGAAGCTGGATTAGAGGCAATTAAGATCTTACTTTCCTTTGTATCACATCAGAATTTCACGTTATACCAAATGGATGTGAAAAGTGCTTTTCTAAATTCTTTTATTGTTGAAGATGTTTTTGTAGAACAACCACCTGGTTTCTCAAATCCCCACTTTCAAAATCATGTTTTTAATCTTTATAAAGATTCATATGGTTTAAAACAAGCTCCAAGAGCTTGGTATGGAAGACTTACAAAATTTCTTATTTCAAAAGGATTTAAAAAAGGAATTGATGACACCACTCTTTTTATAAAAATAATTTCAAAAGATGTTTTAATAGTACAGATATATGTTGATGATATTATTTTTGGATCTTCTAAAAATTCTTTAGGTACTGATTTTTCGAAGGTTATGCAAAATGAGTTTGAAATGAGCTTAATGGGAGAGCTTAAGTACTTTCTTGGATTTCAAATCATTCAAAATAAGGATAGTATTATTTTAAATCAAAGTAAATATTCTAAGGATTTTTTAAAACATTTTGGTTTGGATAGTATTAAGGGATGTGATACACCTATGAGTACCACCAGAAAATTAGATATTGAAGAAACTGGGAAACCAGTAGATCAAACAAAATATAGAGGTATGATTGGGAGTTTACTTTATCTTACTGCTAGTCAACCTGATTTTATGTTTAGAGTATGTATGTGTTCTATATTTCAAGATAACCCTAAAGAGTCACACTTACATGCTATTAAAAGGATTTTCAAATATCTTAAAAGTACTGCTAATTTGAGGCTGTTTTACCCAAAACTACAATCATTTGATTTAATAAGTTATTCAGATGCTGACTTGGCTGGATGAAAGTCAGATAGAAAGAACACATCTGGAACATATCATTTACTTGGAAAGTCCCTAGTATCATGGTGTAGTAAGAAACAGAACTCAGTTGAATTATCTAATACTGAAGCAGAGTATATTTCTGCTAGTAGTTGCTGTGCACATATTCTGTGGATGAAACAAACTTTATTGGACTATGGATTTTATTTTAAACATGTTTCAATTAACTGTGATAACACTGGTGTGATCAACATCTCAAAGAACCCTATGTCTCACTCTAGAACCAAACACATTGATGTTAGACACCACTTTCTAAGAGATCATTATCAAAGAGGGGATATAACTCTTGAATTTATAGGCACTGAACTCCAATTAGATGATATTTTCAAAAAGACTTTAAGTTCAGAAAGATTGAGTTTCATTAGACACTAATTAGGAATGAGAACTTAATCTTAAACCATTAGGAAAAACCTCACCATTAGGAGAAACCTCACAGTTAGGACAAACCTCACCGTTAGGAGAAATCTCACCGTTAGGAGAAACCTCACAGTTAGGAGAAACCTCACCATTAGGAAAAACCTCACCGTTAGGAGAAACCTCACCATTAGGAAAAACCTCACCGTTAGGAGAAACCTCACCGTTAGGAGAGACCTCACCATTAGGACAAACCTCACTGTAAGGAGAAACCTCACCCTTAGGAGAAACCTCACCGTTAGGACAAACCTCACCGTTAGGATAGACCCCACCATTTAAGGACATCTCACTGGTACGTCTCTCGTGCTGTTTTAATTTTTTGTATTAAGGCTGAGAATTAGAACTGTTTTTAATATGAGATTTATTTTATATGTGAATCCTAAATGATATTAAACCTAACTCTAGACATCACTCAATCACCACGAACCCATCTGTTCGAAACCCTCCAACCTAAAACCTCTCATGTTTGCAAAAACCTAAGCCTCAGAATCTGAAATTGCCCATGTGAAGCGACCCTCAGTGGATGAATGGAGTGATGCGCCGAAAGATAAGAAGCAGAAATTAACCAATTCTCGTTCTAGTTGAAGCAGTAAAGGTTTTGTTCAAAGGAATCCTGTGAATCTACATTTATCGAAGCGAGAAATTGTATGGGAAAATGAGTTATGTGTGGAATGGTTGTTTGAAAGAATGTCCTTAATTCTGAAGACCTTACAAGAACAAGGATGGCTCAAATGCTTTATAAAAAATAATAGACCGTATTATCTAGTACTGGTAAATGAGTTCTATGAGTTTTTTTGTTTTGAGATTTCAGAAGAGGAGAATAGGATGATTTCTTTTGTGAATGGTCAAAATTTTTCGTTCTCATCAGTTGAATGGGCTGAAAACCTTAGAGTTCCTCATAGTGTTGATTATGGATTTTATTCAAAATCCATACCTACTACTAGTGACTTTTTCAATTATGAGTATTCCTTGTTAGAATTGATAGTAAATGGAACTCCTAGAAAGGTCATTGCTGCAGAGATGGCAGGGGAGGATAAAATACTTTTTAAGTTCATTTAGCATGTGATTATTCCAAGGAGAGGAGATTTTGCGACCCTCAGATTTCAGGATATTTATTTTTTGTATCTATTAAAGCATGGAGTAAAGGTAAATTTGTGCATATTTATAATGATTTAGATTGAGGATATGATTAGACCTAAGTCTAAGTCCAATGCACTTTTCTTTTCTAAGTTGATTTCTATTATGTTGAAGTCAAAGGAGGTAGTTGGACCTCAAGAAGAAACTGTTGTGGTTAAGGATAATTTTTGCATCACTAGGATTGTTTTTAAGTTTATGAATGTCAGCTGGAACCCTTGTAAAAATAATGGGTTAATGATGATGGTAAAATCTATGACAAGTACACTCTTGTGGACCATCCTTCTAGACAAAAAGAATGTTAGGGATCTTGGTCTTGGAACAGATGAGCCAGAATCTACCTATAGTGATGATGGAGCTGAAGCTGAGGAGGAAGAGACATCAGTTGAGGAACGAGGAGACCCAAATTTACCTCCTATTCCTGTGCACCAAAATATTTCCTATGGAGCAGCTAGCCCTCCAAAAGAACTACCAAGGAGAGAATCTGTTTTCAAGGAAAGTGATACTGAGACCACAGAAGAAGAAGAAGAAGCATATCAGTATGTTGTTAAGGAAACCTCTGAAGAGGATGAGGCAACCGAATCCGATCATGATGTTTATGAAGAAAAGGATGCTGCTGGTGAAGCAGATGATGATGAAAATGAAGAAAAAGAGCTCAGTTTGAGCCTTCTGATAGACAGTACAGTCAAGACAGTGCCTGATCAGGAAGTAGAAGTAGCCTCTGTTGATGAGAGAGCCTTTGAGCCTTCAGAGCAAATAGTTATTGAATCTACTGCAATTGCAGAGGAAGTTATTGAATTACCTTGAGCAGAACAGTTGTAGGAGATTCCTTAGGTGAATGCTCTAAGTGAGGGAGAGCATCTTGGTTCAGTATCATTGCTGTATGACATTGAAAGTTGGAAATCAGATCTAGGATATATGGTAATTGGACTCAATTATGGAGATTCGGATGAGGATGACCAGCCTCAAAGGGAGTCAGTTATCCTACATGTTGTGGCTGAAAATTTGGCAACCAAGGAGGACCTTGAGTTCTTAAAGGCTGAAATGAAAGAAGAACTGAGAGAATCAGTGGAAAATTTGAAGACAAGCCTGGTTGATGAAATGAGGAGTGTGGAAAAATCCCTAGAGCTATCTCTTGGATGTGTTGTGTCTAGTCCAGTGAAGGAAATAATGGATGAATTTAATGTATGCCACACTGAAATTGAAGTTGGACAAGAGCTGTGGTTGCTCTAAGACAATCTATTGCTTAGTTCACTGCCATGAACAGCTCTCAAACCCAAGTGAATACTGATATCAGATATATCAAAGAAGTAGTCAAGAAATTTGTGGATGTCTTTGAGGATTTTAAGAAATAAGTCAAAGAACATTTGAACAGTCAAGATGAACTTGTTCAGAAGGTGGTTAGTAATCTAACACAATCTTTCAAAGAGACAGTAGATTTTTCAATTAAACCCCTTCATTCATCCAGCTCCACTTTGAACCATGATCTGATCAGAACTGTTATCCAATAAGAGTTGGCTAAGGCCAGTACTAGTGGTACCTCAGATACTCAGATCCTTTCTACCACTAGGGATGTTAGTAGTTTTGTACGTGATCACCTATGGGAACCTACTACTTCTCAAGAGGAAATTAAGAATAAAGTGGATTCTTATTTTGAGATGGTCTATACCAGGCATCAAATGACCAATCATTTCAAGATTTTAATGGATAATTTGAAGTTTCCTCTAGCGAATCATGCCTTCTGAGAACAAGTTAGTATGCTTAGGGACCTTACACCTACCATGGATAAATTCATTGAAAATCGAGATGATTTTGTGTCAGCAATAGAGAGAGGAGGCAGTATTATTTTGGATTTCAGTAACCTGTTGCTACCATTCTTGCATGAGGATGCCAGACCTATGATTATACCTCCTGCTCTTCCTGCCTATGCCTTTGGGAGTACACCTTAGTTGACTCCAGTTCAGGCTATTCAAAGCTTGACACCTATGATACCATAGAGAAGCACAAATTTCGGATCCGGTATAGTTTCAGTGGCTGACCCTTCAGTGGTTCTTTCAGATATTCCAAAGCCATCTACTCAATCTAAACCTGCACCCTCTTCTATTCCTAAGGGAAAGACTCCTATTTAAGAGGAATATTGAGTGATTCAGGATGTTTATGATGGGATTCACATGTATTTTCTTTTGTACTACTGACTTTATCAGTTTGTATCTTTTGTGATTTAATGGAAAGTTACTCTTATATTCTATACTTTACTATGTTTCTGTGTAATCTGTTCTCTTTTAGTCTCTACATTTTTCTGATTCTAACCTTATTTTTGTTAATCACAAAAGGGGAGAAAATGAATGAGAGTGCAATTACAAGGGGTAGAAAAAAATGATAACTTTGTTTTAATGTTTTTTTTTCTTAGGAAATTTTTCCTATAACACAATTTTATTTTTCTTAATACTTTGCATAGGTTGTGATTATCAAAAAGGGAGAGATTGTTGAACCCTATGGAGAAATAGTTGAAATCATATTTTTATAATCCCAACTATGCTCAATCAAATTTTTATTATGCTCAATTATAATTTGATTTTTCCTATATTAATTAATGATTAATTACTTAATTTAGTATTTCTGTACACCATGCACATATTCATATATTATAATATTTATATTATCTTCACAGATTTTGGTTACTGGATGGATATATATTTTAACTTAACCCTTTCTTCCAATAGAATGATTAAACAAACAAGTGGTCACCATTACAGAACAAAGCTACCGATCTGTAAAGTCTACCATTACGTGAAGGTCACCGATACATCAAGTCCATCAGTACAACAAGTCTACCATTACGTGAAGGTCACCGACACATCAATTCCACCGGTACAACAAGTCTACTGTTACGTGAAGGTTACCGATACAGACAAGTCACCATTATTCAAGCCTATCGTTATAGAAAAGTTACCAAAGGAAGTCTACCGATACACCAAGGAAGCTACTGGTACATGAAGGCTACCATTACACGAAAGGTCACCGGTACATGAAGACTACCGTTACATGAATGGTCACCGGTACATTAAGTCTACCGCTACCAATCAAGTCTACCGACAGGCATGAAGTCTACCGATAGTAAGGCTACCGTTACACGAGAAGCTACCATTACACAAGAAGCTACCGTTACACAAGAAGCTACCGTTACACAAGAAGTTACCGATACAAGAGGTTACCTTTATACAAGAGGTTACCGATACAAATACATACCGATACACAAGGCTACCGATATCCAAAGCTACCATTCTAGAGAATCCGAAACTGCCTTAATTTTTTTGTCTTTGTTTAATCTAACCAATGGTCATATTAGGTATATTTTATTGCTTTAACATTTATTTAATGATGGTTGTTGGATGTCAGGGAACCGTACCTCATACCTGCCAAAAGAAATCATTTATTTTGCTAGAGCTCATGCTATAAAAGTCCCGGTTGCTACACAAGAGAATATGATATACTAGATACAAGGAAAATACAAAAGTGATACAAGTGACATGCACAAGAAGAGCTCATACAGATATACATGCACAACCAAGAAGACACAGAAGCTCATACAAACTCAAGCTTACTCAAGAAGAGTTATTTACTTTCATGAGGATTTTGAAGAACATCATCGACTACATTTTCACTGTCTCTGAACCTGGATGTCTAGAAGATGACACTCTGTTTTCCAGACAGAAACCGGAAGAGGACTCAGAACCATTTCTGATCAAATCTGAAGGAGTCCAAAGCTACACTGCAATCACTAGATCCATTCTAAATTATATATCATGCTCTGTGATTTATTATTTACATTACGAGCAGTGTTTGTCATCAGTTTTAATTTACACATACACAGTCTCCTGAACCTTAACTAGAGGATCTGTAAATCCTCATTCAAACTCCTTACATCTTCTATTTCCCATTGTTGATAGTGGTAGAGGTCGTGTGTGACCTGGACAGCTGTATTTGCTGTTGTTTTTGTTTCCCACGAAGAATTGTGGTAGAGTTCATTGACCTGGATAGTTTTAAACTATTGTGAACCCCGATCCAGGGTTTTGATCAAATTTATATAAATTGTTGAGAGGACTAAGTCTCGTCTTGAGACTGAACCTCTTGGTTATATCTACTATTCTTTATTTAGTCTTATCTAAAACCATTTATTCTGCTGCTATGTTCTTTAAAACTTAAACTGTTTTTCAAAGTTACTCTAATAATTCAATTAGCAAGTGTTTGCATTACATGAAAATCATTAGGTTATTTTCCAAATCTAATCTGATCTTCTGATTAGATTAACTGGGAATTAATCAATCCCTTGAGAACCTAACTGATAGTTTGCTTTTGTTAAAATTCACTACAATTCAATTAGTATTTTAAATTGGGGGATTTTAGTAAAGGATTTTAAACATAAATTATAATTGGAACTCAATTCACCCCCCTCTTGAGTGTCCACTCTGACCAAAACCTACTGTGATTTAGCTAACCACACATGAACTATACATGGAATATCACGAGACACCAACATTAACTAATGAATTAGAGGTCTATAATGGACCCAAACATCATAAATTATGCTAACCACCATCAGAACATATTTCTCTCAGGCTAACTACCTATGCACCATAAATAGTGTGCATAAGATAACCCCCAATGAAAAATACAAAGAATCTCATGTGATATTTACATTACCCAATTCATTGGAGGGATATAAAAAACCCAACCATTATAAAATAGTATTTCCAATATAATAATATGTAAAATATTATGAGTTACACAAAAGGAAATAGAATCCAATCATTAATCATTGGAATGAAAAAACCCATGAGAAGAAAATGGGGTTCACAATCTTGACTTAAGGAATAATTAATGAGGAATTAAATCATTTAGAAAATTCATAATTGAAAAAATTTCACTTTGGTTTTTAAAATGGAGTTCCAATGTAGAAATATCATGAGAATGATCCAGTGAAGATTGATTGAAAGTAAACCACCTGGGAAGCAATTTATTAAATATGCAAAATATATATTTAAAGAATGAAATTAAATTAATTTTTCATAAAAATATAATTAATAATATAGGGGTTTCCATAAAATATTTATAGTTTTTTTATAATCTATTCATTTTTAGAAACATTTTATGGGTGTGATTCTTAAAATTAGATCATAAATAGGATAGTTCTCTTAAATCAGGTTTACTTAAAAGTTGGAATTTTGATGGGAACTAAAAAATTATAAAACCCCAATAGTGAAAATGTTATATAAATTGGTATATATGTAAGAGGTACATGATAGGAATATGGAATAAAAAGGGAGAAAAATAAAGGTAATATGTAACCATAAAGTCCCAAAGGTGTTATAGAAGATCCATTTTTATGTTTTAAAAAATCTTTTTTGAAACCCCATACAATAAAAAAAATTAATAAATCTTAATTTGAAAATGTGGGAAGGTAAATAAGAATTTATATAAATTATGTTTATAATTAAAAATTAGAACACTGGATAGAAGATTGATTATGGATAATAAGGGGGAAACCATCATTGATAATTATTCTAAACATAGATTAATTTTCAGAAAGGAATATAACTTACTAGTAAGGATGAAATAAATCAAAAAGTGATCTCCCAAGATAGAAATAGGGTATAACTTACGAAATAAAATGCGAAATTTAAGGAAAACACGTTTTAAATCAATAAATCATATTAATTTATGAAAGACCCTTATGGATTTAGTAATTTTTGAATCAATAGTCTTTTTGAGCTCGAAAATCATAATGATCTATAAATACCATATAATAAATCATGTATTATACCTAAATATATTCTTGGGTAGTGTATACACTGAAGAAATAAAAAATTGGTCCATAACATAAAAACATATCTTGACGAAGATAGATAGTTATGAAAACACTTAAGACGTAAGATACATTCTAATGAGATACATTAATAGAAAGAATTCTTTCTATTGAAATTAAAATACCATGAATAAATATAATTCATGGTATTATATATAAAATTTTTATTATAAACATCATTAAAATGAAATTTGGTTCATAAAATAACATGTGTCTAAAAGAAATAAGTTTTTAGATGAAACCCTTACCTTATGTCTCAAAGCACTATTCACATTAACTTAATCCCATGGTGGTTTGGATTTTTCTATTAATAAATGGAATTTTTAGATTATTTAGGATAAATACATGCTATGTAATTGGACTATCAGCCATTTAATGTTTTATAGGAAGAATTTGTGACTCCCGTACATAGTGTACAAGGATTACATGTTGTGTATTAGGTTCAAGTCATATATTGAAAAAAATTGTATTTTTATAAAATGGTGACAAGTTTCATAGTGTTTTAGGATCTCATAGACCACATTACGTGTAATGAGATTACTCTCCATATTAATATCATGGTATATGATTTTTGGGTGCCATATGATAGATATATTATTTCTTTCATCTGCATGCTCTTTTTCTCTAATCCTAAGACATCACCCAGTTAATTTCTATGACCTTCAATCCATGCTAATCACATTGTTCAATGATTGATATACTTTTTAGTGGTGTTGAATCTCTATATATTAGTAATAATTTATTCCTATTCATTTAATTTGATTGAGGTAACATTGTTGCATTGGGTTTTTGGATCCATTTTATTTATGATGATGATTTATCTTGATTTCTTCTAGATCTATTGTGTGATATTTATTTAGAGGCTAATCCATATGTTGGTTGGGGTATAACATGTGATTTTATTTTACATATTTTTCTGATCTATCCTCTCTTCTAGACCTTTTTCTAAATTGAATTATTTTTTAGATGTTTGGATTCATTCTAGGTCCTTCGTTATTATGGTTGAGTTATTCCATGTTGGTGGATCCCATTGTGGGCATGTGTGACCTGAGTTTGAGGTTGGAGGTTTCATCTATACCCTATTTTTGATGAACTTAATGGATATTGTTTTGTTAAATTTATTAATAAAATTAAATATAATGATTGATTTATTGATTTCTGTGTGTGAAATGGGTTTTTGAAAAGTAATATGTTTTCCCTTATTTTGGTAAAAAGAAAGGTATTTTGAAGAATTATGAAATAGATTTATCAAATGTGTTAAAATAATGGTTTGATGAAATGTTTTGGAAAATATATAACATGGGAATCCTAGGGTACATAGGTGTATGGTGTTGTAATAGGCCATGTCCACTATCGGGGGGTTTACCCATGTAGTGTTCTGCTAATTCCTAGGCCTGTTGGCCTAGGCACTTGAAAAAATAGTTGAGAGGGATCAAATTGTAGGGTGTTAATATACATTATATATTTGATTGAAATATCTAGAGGATTGATATTCATGATGGTATGTGTTTAGGTATGAATTTCCAAGATATCCTGACCAGTAGTCATCCTTGGCATGATGTTAACAATTCATTTGTATTGTACTATTTTAGTTTTTACTACCATAGATATGATATGATAAGCGATACATAATTTCATTTGATTTGTAATAAATTCTTTGATTTATGTATATGAAATTAATTGAAGCTGTTTTACTTGGTTTATTTTGGGAATATTAAAAGAGGACAATTAAATTCTGTTCCATAATTTTGATATAAAAACAGTAAAATGTTTATATTTTTTTTCATTTCTACATTGAATTGTTCCGATTATTTTATAGAGACCTATAATATAAAACATGAGTGGGATCCAACTAAGCCTATTAGATCAAACCCACACCCCTTAGGTGGTATATAGACTATTGTATGTATTTAAATATAGGGAAAGTCAAGGAATTAAACTAATTTGATGAGGTTTTATATTATCTAAGGCTAGGTAGTTGTTTGTGAGATGCTGGGAGACTTCCAATTCTATCTCATGGAGTAGTTGGATTACTATCTATTTTTACTATGATGATTGTAATTGTACATTGTGGAATTATGATTTCTTTGAGTTGAACTGTTTTTCTCTTTCTTCTTTTTGTTATGAAATATATTTATTTATTCCACAATTTCTCTATATTTTATATATATTCCATGTTTTTACATAAGGTTGGGAGAATTAATTCCCTTTGGTAGTTGTTTTATGGTTAGCTTCTAGTCACCATCCCATGAGTATCCGAGAAACACTTTAGGTATGTTGATATTCAGACCGTGTTCCCGTTTGAGAGGGTATTGGGGTCGGGTATGTCATATTTTATTATCAAAGGAAGTTTTTCCTCATGTGACCTTGTCTTGAGACATTTGGTAGTCTAGATGTTGAATTTTTTTTACTTGAGAGGTAGGTTGTAGTGAGTTCCTAGATATCTCTTACTATGATTAGACTCATGTAACCATGGGATATTGTGATATGTGTCTCCTTTTTGGGTTGATGATCTTAATCATAGTTTTATATTTTGGATTTCTGGTTTGAACTATGATTATTCTATTTTATGGTCATTTCATAAATATCATTCTCCAATAGTATGCCTCTGAGACCTGTTCTGTGGGTTACTTAGGAGGGTTGAGTACATAATCCTAAAGGTAATGCTCCTATAGATAAGAATATTATTGAGACTATTGTATGGGTAGTTGATGCTATCAACCATAATGCACCGCATATATGAAATAAAGTTGTTGAGGTACCACCAAGAGCTAGAGGAGACCAGGAACAATCAAATGAGTTCTTTTTTGAGAAGCCACCATCATTTAACTTAGGGAATGAACCTTTAGAGTTAGAGGAAAAGATTGAAAATATTGATCAGATATTATACTTCCATTATAGATCTAAGAGTATCAAGGTGATGTGTGTGACATTAATACTTAAGGGTTTCAGCAAGAGGTGATGGGATTCCATGGGATAGGAAGATAATAAAGTGAGTTTTGACTAGAATGGTTTCAAGTATCTCTTTCTATAAAAGGTTTTTCAAGAGGTTTTGATGATAATGGAGTCTCTAGAATTCCTCTATTTTTAGTAGGGAGAGTTATTGGTGTTGGAGTAAACCTATTGGATTTTAGAGTTGATTATTTTTTCTCTAGTGGTAGAAAATATTTACGAGATGAAAGATTGTATGTAACTATAGGGTTTGCAATAGGATATTTGATTTTAAGTGTTTATAGTAATTATTTCAACCTCTTTTAATATAGTAGGTAGAGAAATTATGGTTGAGATAAATATGTAAGGAAAGGATTTATATTATTCCACTTATCTTCCACACAATGGTACCTTCATTGTTTTTCAAGGGAAAAAGAAGAAGTGGTAGGGTCACAAGAGTTGTGGGGATGGTTCTCAGTGGTATAACTCGATTTCACTTTTAGTTATTATAGTTAGTGTTAAATTTATTTGATATTAGTGTATAAAGGTTAGATTCACCGATATTTCTTTTCCTTTTGTAGAAAATATGTGCAAATGTAGTAGGAATTAGGTCTATATGTAGAATGTTTGTCGGATTATGTCTATGACTTGATATGGATAGGGATTGTCAGCTCCAAAGGATAATATGACATAGTTAGATGCTTCAAGGACTATAATGATCTATAAATTGGCCTTAGAATTTAATCGCAATCCTAAAGTAGATGAGTTTATAGTAGATGTTGATGTGGGTCCCATGATAGTGGGGTTGGCATATTTATTATATCTTTAGAAATGGTTACTTTATTTGATAAGTTTTCTTCCCAATCATTTATATCTGGCCATTTTTTCAAAATGACTACACATATAATGGATATCAAGTACTTTTTTATGGATTCATAGGCACCTCTTGGAAAGAAAAAAGTGTATGTGTTTATATTACCTTCTTGTCGACTATCGATATCTAATGTGGAATTAGTTCAGTATTTCCATATTCTCGACCTTGATCTATTGAACATCATCATTAGGATGTATTTTATTATTTCTCATCTTAATTAGGATTATTGTGATCATAAATGAATCTCGATTCTTACGACATATGGGAGCTATTGAGAGTTTCAGGGAGAGAGGTATTCGAGGTCTTGTCATGCTGGACACCCCGCCAAGAGCTCCAATGTTTTTTGTCTACTACACCATGTGAGCCTGATTAAATTTCATTTGTTGTTTACCTTACCATATTTGTTTAATATTTTCCTAATATATCCCCAAAATATTTCTCTATCATTCCTCCCAAAAGGGAGGTATAATTTCTGATTGACCTGGTGCTAGGTATGTAGATGATTTCAATACCTTAATTTCTTATAGATACACCAAAATAGAAATATCTCAATATTGATTTGGAAAACTTGTTCGTTTTGGTATTGTTCTCACTAGTGTTTCTCCTTGGACATCCCCCATGATCTTTTCCACGAATGAATATGGTTCACTCTTTTTGTATGTGGATTATTGGAAGTTGAACTGAGTGGTGGTTAAGAATATGCATCTTACGCCTCGTGTGGATGATTTTATTTGATTATTTAAAAGGGGAAATGTGTTTTTTGATGATTTATATTCGTTTGGGTTATCATCAGTTTTGTTCTTGGTATTCTGATATACTGAAGATGGATCTTAGGAGCATGAATAACCATTATGAATATTGAGCAATACTGTTTGGTCTTACTAATTCTCTTATTGACTTCATGGATTTGATGAATTGGATATTCCATGAGTGTCTTGAAACTTTTCTAGCAGTGTTATTGGATGATATCTTTCTTCATTCAAGATCGAAGGTAAGAAAAAAACCATTTGAGGGCGGTTTTGGAAATCCTACAGAGTTATCGATTATGGAATGATTTTAAAATTAAATTTATAGATCCCTGAAGAGATGTTATTAAGGAATGTAACTTATGATCATGAATTATCAGTTGACCCTGATAAGTTAAAGGATAATTTTTCATGGGAAGATCCATGTAACATCTTTGAGATTTATTTATTCCTTGGTCTTGTAAGATATAATAGAAAATTAATCAAAGTTTTCTGTAATGTGGCGTCATATTTTACTTATATTACCAAGAAATGGGTGAAATTCATATTGTATGTGAAGTGTTAGTCTTATATTTATGAACTAAAATTAATTCCATCATTAAGTCAAATTCTAATCTTACCTGATCCTAGTAAGGGGAAGGTGGTTTTCTCTGATGCTTTTGATGTTGGTATGGGTTTTGTGATTATTCATAATGATGATCTGGTGGATTATAGATCTCTTTAGATTCAACCACTTTAAAAGAATTTCAACACTCATGATTTAAATATTTCTATGGTTATGTATTCACTTAAGTGTTGGAAACACTATCTTTTTTGGGAGAGCTTCATAGAATTTTCTGACCATAAGAGTTTGAGGTAAATATTTTCTCATAACGACTGGTATATTAAATAGAGGTGGTGAGTGGAATACCTTCATGAATTTGAATTTGATATTGCCCACTCCCTATGGTAGGGGTACCTCTTTGAAAATAATCTTCATTGAAAAGTACTATCACATGCTATTTTTGAATCAAAGGAAGGGAAAAACCATGTGTGCCTCTTCACTCAGTTGCACCTAGATGCTCATGAATATTTTAGTGGTACATTTTTGATCATTTTTTAGTTATCATTATCTCTCCTTGAGTGTTTTATACATAGTTAGTTGTACGATGATGATTATATAGGAATTCATGATACCCTTTATGGTGGGGAGACCATTTACTGTTAGTCTCTTTATTCACATAGTGGATCCATTTTGGGGATCATTTTTTCATCCCTTCATATGTGAGGAGATTAGTATTGTTTGATTTTCATAATTCATCATGGGTTCTTCATAAGGGAACTATTGGACTCACCTCCGACCAATGGGAGCAATGAAGATGTCATATTAAATGAGATTGTGATTCTGGTGGATGATAATGAAGCTTGACATTGTTGATTATGTGTCCCGTTGTTACACCTCCCAATAGATAAAGTCAGAGCAACTATAACCTTCTAGTTTTCTCCAACCCCATTTGGTTATTATTTATAGATGGTATTGTGTTTCCATGTATTTTTTTGGATTACCATGGACTCCCTTAGGGAGGAATTTTATCAAGGTGGGGATTTATTGGTTGTTGGAGTCAACTATTTTTATTCCGATCAGGGACACCACTAAAGTTGAATATGTAGCCAAGTACTCTTTGGTGAAGATCTGGAGGATATATGGGATTACTTCTACCATTGTTTTAGATAGGGATTCTAGGTTTACTTAGAGGTTCTGTAGGAGTCTCGAAGAGGTGGTGGGGACTCAAATCAGATTTTGTAGACTTACCATCTTCAAATGGATGGCCATATATAGTTTCATATTCAGATCATGGAGGATATAATATTTTTCTATTTCATAGATTTTAGTGGATCTTGGGATATCTATCTTGGACTGATTGAGTTTTTTTATAACTATAGTTACCATTAATTGATCAAAATGGATCCTTTTGATGCTGTATATAGTTGTTCATGAAAGTCACCTCTTTATTGGATAGAGTAGGTATAAGAATATTTAATGGGAGTGAGTCTTGTTCGGGATATGTCAGTAAGGATTCAAAATATACATCCCAAACTTGTTATAGCTCAAAGTAAAAAAAATGTAGATTAGAAACACCATACTTGGGAGTTTTTTGCAGGTGATCATTTTATCTTGACTGCTTTTCTTTACTTGGGTCTCCATTGTCTGGGAAATTTCGGAAAGTAGGAACTGAGATATGTTAGACTATTATATGTTACTAAATGCCTTGGGACGTTTTCCTAGAAGTTGGAATTTATAGTTTAGTTGATTGGTATTCATGATGTTTTCCATATATCACATCTCAAAGAATATCATACAGATCCATCTCATGTTTAGAGTTAGGAAGAGATTGATTTAGAGAAATAACATTTTATTATGGGGCAGAATGTAGAGATCACTTTCTGTCAAGTGAAATCATTTCATGGGAATTTGATTTTGTTGTTGTGAGTAATATGGTGCAATGAATGATATTCTTATGAGAACTGGGAGAAGGAATCGTTGATGTGGGACCAATGGCCTCACCTCTTTTCTAGAAATCATTATTCGATATGAATTTATAAGGATGGAAAATCTTTTAGTGGGGATTTTAGAACATCTTGTTACCATATTTTCTATATTTTCCTTCTATTTATTCATTTTACACTTTATTTGGGTGCATCTTGAGACTCCCAATGATAGAGGGAATTTGATTAAGAAATAGAAGTAAAGCTATGATTTGTATGTTTGCTAGAATTAATGAAGTCTACGTATAAATAAGAAATGTATTTGTGGAGTTATCCCAATGTTTGGAGAATATATGTGGTGGTTTGGATTTTTATAATTAAAACTAGAATTTTTGTCTTCTATAGAATAAATACGTTACATGTAAGTGATTACACTCCATATAATGTATTCCATGTATATTCCATGATTCTAGAACACAATGTGAAAATATTACACACAGTAATAACCATGATTTTATAAATGATATTTTTATCCTGAAATTAACGTGTGTTATAATATACTATATAGTATTATACAAATAAAGAAAAAAAATTATTTTATTAATATTTAATATTACATTATTGAGAAATTAAACCTATTAAAATTAGAAATATTACAATGGGAAGAAAAATATTATATTGAAAATATAAAATGGGAAAATAAGTGTCACCCAAGTTAGAGAGAATCATGATCACCACTACAAAAACTACAGAAAAGAATGAAAAAATCAGAAAATGAATCAACATTCTATAAAAATAAAATATAGAACCTTGAGAGGAGTTAAATTGAATAATTAATTAAGGAAAATATAGGTATTTATCATAGGTAATTTGACCGTTAAAATAGTAATTTGACTGTTATAATAGTAATGCGATTGTTGGAGTAGAAACCAGACCATTGGTAATAGTCACATGATCATTAGAATAATAATTTAGTCTAAAAATAATAAATTATGATATAAATAATATTTGTAACATCCCGGTTCCAGAGGCTTCCTAGAGGTGCCCCATACTCGGTTGGTCACATGACCTCCATCGCATTTCCCCGAATGCCATAGGCTGCCGACTAGCAGCGAGGGCCTTGGGTGTGATAGGGGGGAAGATATTCCCTCATTGGAAGAGTAATAGAGTGGAAGTAAATAGATATACAAAAGAGGAAGCAGTAATAATATCACTATACAAAAGTAAAAAAATGAAGACTGATGAAATAAGTAACCGGAGGACATAAATAAATGATGCATAATATATATTTCTAGAAAAGAAGCCAAACATGTCACAATGCTGAAATAAAGTACTAAACCAAAGTAAGAAAGATAAAATTAAACAACTTCTCAGCATCACAAGCCTAATCTTGGTCCCATGCTCTCAAGCTCCAAAGCAGTCAAGTACCTGATGTTGAAGGGCGCTTGCCCTTATCTATGCCTGTAATAATATAATCTGTTTGGGACCAAAATCATGACCCAAACAGGGTGTGAGACTAAATCCCAGTAGCCAACCACAATGAGATATATGCCTAATAGTCAGTGAATACATTTGACAGATAATAAGAAAGAAAGGATGTAGTAAACAAGGAACTATAAAAAGTAAAAAATCTTATAGTTTCAATGTATTCAGTTCCACATAGCATGTAAACAAATAATCAAAAACAGGTAACCCTTTGGGATGTACTCATAGCCTAATCCCCTCTGGTCCTACCTAGAAAACAAAAGAAAACCTCTGGGAAGTACACACAGTCTAACCCCTATGGTTCAGCTTTAGTATTGACTCTCTGGGGAAGTACTCACTGTCAATTCCCCCTATAGTCTTGTATTAGTAATCAAAAGGTGCTCTAGGGAAGAACATACATCACATTATCCTTGTGGCCCACGTATAGAAACTATATGCACTTTGAGGAAGAACTTACGTCAAATCCCCCTTTGGTCTCACATCGTAAATGTAGAAACAAACACTCTGGAGAATCCCTTACATCCATTCTCCATATGGTCTACTACACCAAGTTATCACGGCCCTGTGTAAGTCAAACGAGCACAACAATGAAATTCGAACAATTTAAACCGCAAGAAGTACATGGATAATTGTCTACAGCACAACAACATGTCAGGTAATGAACACTCCATCCTATAGTACATGGCATGGTGAAAAACAAGGTAGCCTAACAGGAAAAGTAGGACCAAACAGTCATAGACAAACATGCATGGGAAAACACTCCCAAATAATCACAATTTACCCTATTCACATTAAATTGACCTCAATTTCTGCATACATGCATAGCAGGAAATAAACAGGTGTAACACATTAAACACGCAATACCCCGTTCATGGGTATTCAGCAATTTTTCACATATAACTCAACGACATTCAACACAAAGGCACAAACCTCCTACCTCAGTGTTTTAGGATTTTTATACATGAACCTCAAGCATTGAATCTCCCCAGAACACTATAGATCTACAAAAACACAAAAAATAATCAACTGAAGATAACTTGAGAAAGAGGAGGAATCATGAAATGAAGCTCTAGGAAAAGTATGATCTTACCAAGGTGATCCCAACGCTATCGACGATGGTCTAATAGGATAAATGATGCTCGATTGTGGGATCGAATAAGTTCTAAGGTCATACGGTCTTTCTCTGTCGAACTAGACCTAGAAGGGGATGATTCTTTCCATCAGACGTTACCACGGTATGTTTAATGAAAAAAAGAAAGTACACGACATGTACTATTGAAGTACATCACATGTAATTGAATTTACCAGACCCATATTTGGTGGTTTTTAGGTCACTATACATGGTTGTGTGCATGGCTGTGACCCGACCAGCACTTGGCTACCTGTAGTAGCTGCGTACATGGTGTGTACTTATAACGTATATGGCGTGTACTAATGATATTTCTAGAAAACTCAACTTTTTCCTAAAAAACAACAGATAAAGGAAAACATACCTTAAATAAATATCTGGGTTCTTAAAATATTCATCATGATAAATTTAAGTGAATATAAGGATAATAATTCCAAAATAATAAATATCATGATTAAAAACTCAATGAAAATATTGGAACATTTTTAATTAATAGTATTTTAAAGTATTTTGTAAAAATACTATTTTTTAATTAATAAATTAAATTTAAATGTGATTGATCTTTTTTGTGATAAAATGAGTATAATTTTTTAAATCATAATATGTAAATTTTCCATGGGTTATTTTTTTTAATTTTCTAAAATACTTCAATGGTTGAGTGAATAGTGAAAATATAGTTTTTCACTTAACCAGTGTATCTTAAATTACATCATTCATGATGTAAAATTGAATCAATTATTTATATAATTTGATCTTCTTCAATGAAATAATTAATTTCATTATGGATTCATTAATATTAAATTATCTAATATTCCAAACCTAAAAATCATTTCCCAAAACATAAAGTCGAAATTTATTCCTTAAAATAATAATTTCTCTTTTTCCCACATTCCTATTTAATGAACTGCTTAATTTGAATTATAAAGAGTTTTAAAGTCTTAGAATACATTATTTTATATTTATATATTATTTATAAAGTAAAAAATTAACTATTACATGTCTTACCTTTGATATATTATTTTATTTAATATTTCATTCTACAAGTACTCCTCTGCTCAAGTATAATTAACCCCACTCCCCCTTCAAAGAAACTAATACCCAACTTTACAAAGCCAAAAATATTCTATAATAATTTATATTAATCCCTTAAGGATTATTAGGGGTGTTTTAGTGTAATCTAACACTAAACATCAAAGTATTTTCAGTGTCATACTAGAGAGGCTAAACAAAGGAATATGTAAATTTCAATCATCTCTTATTATTCTTTTATTTATTCTTCTTTTTATATTTATTTCATTCACCAAACCTTTCACAACCAAACCACACAATATTAATTAGTAATTAATTTAACATTATATTAATTATCATATCCTATTATATAAGTATATATCTCATATATACAATATATATAAATTTTAAACATCCCTTTCTTGCTCCCACAAAATGTTCCATCAATGGTCAGTTAACCACCTACAAATAATTTTTCTTGTAAACAATTATAACCATCATCATGGATTTATATCATGAATTATATAATATAGATAAAATTTAGTTATATGAATTATTATCTTTTATAATTTATTATACTAAGGTCCGAATTAAATTTATCAAAACAGTGGAATCAAAGAAAAATGAGAAATTGTTTAAGTAAAACATGATATCAAAATGACTATCCTATAGACAAGGAAATTAAGAATATAATAAAATTACTATAATTGATAAATAGATTAAAAAATTACTAATATTTTCTTAAGTATCAATGTTTTAATAAAAATATTTTTATTATTCAGGAGGCACAGAAGCGACGAAATAAAGAGGGAATTAATCTAAGGGGATTGTTGAACCCAAATACCTTTCATTGGGTTTCCCATTTTCACAAAAATTTATGAATGAGTAGTACATTAATGTTATATAAATATCAATTCATTATTACCCCCTTTTATTTTAGGTATATACTTGTCTTAAACCTTTTTTTATCCAAATATAATGATTCTACAAAAAGACCATTCTTTTTGAAAAAAATAATTGACTCCTCATGTATTGTTTCTTAAAAACCTAAAACTAATCATTAAAGTTGGAAATATTATGTTTTTTCAACATATATTAGTTTATTATGTGTTTTTTGATTAAATAAACCCCTAATTTTATTATTATTAGTTTTTTTTATGTTTTTTATATTGTTATTATAAGAAAATTATCTTATGCTATTTATCTATGTGTTTACCTTATGTTGAGTGAAGTATTTCATATATGGCATAGTGTTTTATCATATAAATAATCAAATAAGTACTTATATCTTCTCAGAATCAAAAAGTATTAGATGTTTATATAAGAACATATCTTATGTAGAGAATAAATGTTTTTTTGAATGATCATGTCAGATGCCTTAGTCATAATGAGAATATTGGAAGATACTATCTTATGAAATGGATATTCATAAAACATTATCTTATGAGAATCAAAAAATTTATGAAAGATAAGTATAAAACCTGTATAACATATTCATATTATGATTAAGAGTTATAATAAATAGTATTGAAGTCATTTTATATTACAATGAAGATGAAGAGATATTTAATCATAATATGTCTCTTGGGATGTTATCTTACGATTAACAGTGCGTAAAGTTGGATTTCTCAAGAAGATATAGCTATTATAAAAAAATGTCATGATTATTTTTCTAATTTATAGATAATTAATTTCGTGATTTTGGAGCATATCATAAAAATGTTTCTCTATTTAAGGAAATATTGATATGCACAAGCCTTTCCATAGATGTAAAGATCTAAAGAATGATAAGATATCATACATCATTTCCACAAAAGAAATTAATATTTTTAGAAGGAATGGATTTATATCCTTTGTAGCCTATCCTATCAATTAAAAAATGCATCGATAATTCAACCATTAGGTTTATCTTATTCTTAAGTTAAAAATGAGATATTAAGGGAAGAGCTCATCGATGTAACAGAAGAGAGGATGAATTCAACATAGATAAATGTGAAAAATAATTAGAATAATCATTCTTTGAACACCAGTACATAGAAAAGATCAAGAATTTACACTTTTGATGTGATTAAAAATTTATATCTATTTCACTAATGTTCACCAACAACTATACTTTTAATAATATCATATTCTCTTATTGAATCGTAGAATACTATCAGTTTTTACTTGCAACTATGTGCTCTTTCCATATCTTCGAAAGTTTATTCATTATAGCTTATTTACACTCGGTGTAAGAGTGTGTATGGTGACCATGGAGAGGTATTTTAAATGGTTATATAGGTCGAAGGATCTTGAAACATTGTATTAAGTGAAAATTTCTTGTACATAGTTAGAAACCCCCAGTAAAATGGATATTATAGTGAAAATCTCCAAAGTAATGGAGCATAGTGTTAGTGGGGTGGACTAGGGGATTTTTAAATAAACCACAATAAATCCCATGTTTTCAATCTATTTGAATTAGGTTTTTATTTGTGATGAATATTTTTATTAATGAAAAATGATATAAATGATCATACCTGAAGAGGGAGGTCTTCTATAAATAAATTTTCTGAAACTCAATTCCCCACCTCTTGATATTTCAGTAATCCATTATATGGGAAATGAATTGGAATCAAATATTGTGATTCTTGAGTTTAAAACTGTGAAATGTTTAATTCCCAATATCTATTTTCAAATGTAAGACATGGATGATAACCAAGAAGGTATGTTAATGATTATATCTCAATACTTCAATGGTGAAAATTTTGGTTACTCGATGGCTCACATGACCATCTATATGGAGAATCGTGAATGGAATGTTTATCTCAAAGCAATTAGTCCCTATGAAATTCCTACGTCCGAACCTGAATTATGAATTTCTATAAATGAAGAAAATAATGACTAAAAATACAAATATTTAAATTCTATAGTCTAAGAATGAGGACCATATGAGTTTAAAATATTTTCTCGATGTCAAAAAATACATGAAATTTAGACCAATATACCAGTTTTATACAAAGGTACCAATAATTTAAAGGCTCTTAGATATTATAATAAAAAACTTAATTTTTATAAATTCAAAATGGCTAAAGGATATAGTGTTACTCAACTGAATGAATATCTCACTGAGATTGTTAATAACATTTCTGCTCTAAGAGATACTATCACTAAAACCAAACAAGCATTGGAAATTTTTAGAGTATTTCTACCCAAGTGTAGTGGAATATTAGCTACCATAATGAAATAAAAATAAGTCAGAATTATAAAGATAAAAGGTCTCATCAGATCCCACAAGATGTATGGAGCTTAAATGGAATTTGAAGATGGAAAACCTAGAATGATTAAATAGAAAATGTTGTGTTGAAGGTTTATACTTTTAAGGATGAAAAGAAAAATAAAATCATAAAAATATCTGAAAAATCTGAATATGATGTATGATAAAGAAATTATGGTTCAAATGATGAAGATAGACAACTTTCTTAGAAATTAAAAATGTTCTGCAATAAGAGAAAATGATTTAGATGAACTTTCAACAAGTACCAAAGGAATGAGGATAATTCTAAATATCTAAGATGCTATGAGTGTAAGAAACTCAGTTATATCATGCCAAAATATATAAAAATTATGGATGATAAGAAGACAGAAGATAAATACTTCAAGAAATATAGATATAAGAAATCAATTAATGCTATGAAATACACTTGGAGTAATTCTAAATATTCTAGAGAGATAACATCATTAGAATTAGAATTTGAATCTATTAGCCAAAAGGAAAACATATTCATTATGGAAAATTTGAATGTGGTACATTCTTAATGTTATTCAAAGCATGAATTTTAATTAGAAAATGAAAACTACTCATATGAAGAATTAAATGAAAACTTTTACATGGTGGAAACAAAGAAAAAAATAAAAAAAATGAATAATAAGGAACTCAAATTTTTTTATCATAATATTTTTAACAAATTAGAGGACCTAAATAAATATATTTTGGAGTTAAAAATCACATTAAAAAAATCTATTACCATAGTTACCAAAATAGATAAAAAATAGAGAACCTACAAAAGGTTGTTAAAAAATTCAAGGACACTGGAAGTGTATTTTCTAGAGAAGAAGAATATCTCAATAAAAATCTTGGTCTAAATCAACTTAAGAAAGAAAATATTGGAATCAGTAGTCTATTAGAAAATCCAAAATTTTATAAAAATTATTTTATCCCTAATTCCAAAAAAAACCATTCAAAAGTTACATGTTTTCATTATGTTGAAGTAGGGAATTATGATAACATCTACAATTAAAAAATTCTTCAATTTTTTGGAATTAAGAATTATTTTCTTACGCAAATTGTATTTAGAAAAGTTTCTATGTTTTTGGAAAAACCAAAAAAAATTGGAATTAAAATCTAACGGTGGCTGATGTGTTTGATCGGCTAAAACAGAACCTGGGTTTATCGTTGAAGGAACCAGGAGCTAATGAGGAACAACAGGCATGCACATGTTCTGAGAAACCATCTACTATTGGGTCTATAGTAGAGATGAATCAACTCACTCAAAGTAGGCATGAATGTGCTGCAATTGAGGTTGGCAAGGTGGCTGATCATTCTAGGAATGCAAAGGAGGTGCCCCCGCTTTATACTGAGGTGCCCCCTCTTGACAATAAGAGGCCTAAGGAGGGCAGGGTGGCTGAGCCTACTAGGATACAGAAGGTGAAAAGGGCTACTGATGTAGTAGCTATCATAGGGAGTCTAAATGAGGGGAGTGTCTTGGGACCCTTGGACCCAAAAATTCTCCAACCCCCATCCTATCTAAAGGATGCATCTATAGGGGAAAACAAGCAGTTCCCCACTGAGCTGAGCAAGTAGTTTGGGCTGAAGGCCCCCACTGAAGTCCCGAGGGTTGGGTTAAAGAACCACATTGATTATTTGGTGGATCAAGATCAAGTAATGTTACACGAGGAGGATGATTAAGGTGTTGATAGCTTTAGCCAAATATCAGCGGACAACTAAGATCGTTTCCAAGGGAAAGGTCCACACAACCATAGAAGGAAGAAGGGGCTCAAAGGAAAGCGAGACTCTAGAAAATTCATCTTGGTTCAGGGGAAAAACCCAAAGTGGAATAAATAATATTCTTACTTACCAAAACCAAAGGAAACTATGTCGGCCAAGAGGGTTGAAGCAAGGAAAGAAAGTCCCCACAAGACAGAGATAACAACGGTCTAAGCAGAGAACCAAAGGGAATAGATGAAGAGGTAGAGGAATGCTTGAAGCTCATTTTTCACTCCAAGGAAGAAATGATTGAGAAAGACATGAGGCCCAATGTCTCAATTGAGTAAATTTCTAGAATTTATGAAATAAGGTTGCTAGTTGAGGCCACTGAGGAGCAAGAAGCGTGGATCAACAAGCAAGATCGTATAATTTCTCGGGGTTTCAATCAAAGAAAAATATCTCTAGAAGAATTCATTCAGACAATAGACAGGATGATCCCACATCTTGAAGAACTTATCAGGGAGGATCCAAACACATAGGCTAGAACTTTACATTAGAAATTATATAGAGTGGCTGATTCAAATAACCTTAGTCTGGTGTTTAACAATTTTGTGAGCTCCTTTAGCACGTAGTGGTTTTGTCTCTTCGAACGATGGTTTACCACTTGTCCATAAAGTGAATTTTTAGTAAAAATTTATATTTTTGTGGTAGGTTAAAGAAAATAACCTACGAGTTATAGAATAATAGAAATCCCAAGGTAGGATACTTCAACGTATTTATATGTATGTTTTATATCTTGAACACCAAGGATAATTTTGGAAAGGTTCATCTAAAGGATGATGAAGGTATCCGCCTAGGTTACTGTACTAATTTTAAATTTTATAGAGTTTTCAAAAAAAGGTATGAATTTTATAAGAATAAATTAATGTGAATTTTGATAAAATTGATCCCATTGATCAAAAAATGATTCAAAATAATGGGTAAAGTGATTTAATCAAGGATATGAGACTATAACCCCTCATTAAAAAGAAGATGGGTGATGATTTGGAAATTTTTTAATTAAAAAAAATTCAATAAGGGTTGATACAGGTGAACCAAAAAGTGTATTTCATTGAATAAATATAAATATCAAAGTCCATTGTCTAGAGATAGTTATTTGAAATTTATATAAAGTTGTTATAACTAAAATAAACATAAAAAACCTAGTATAAATTTCTGATTTTTTTATCCCAACAAGAACATTAATCTATAAAAGAAGAATTATTATATAAATTATGGTTATTGAATATGAAATAAGAGTTAAATTAATTTAAATGATCCAATATTTGGAAATTATTTGAAGGAACCTCTGACTAACTTGTAATTGGAAAAAAATGGTTTTTTGAAACAAGCAAGATGATCATAGTGTAATTACTAGAAATAATGGTAGAGTAGTTTCCAAAGGATAAAATCAAGAATAAAGAATACATTATGATGAAACCCTTTCTATTTTAGATAGATTTGAAGCTATTAGAATCCTTATAGAATTTTCATAATATATTTATTTTAAATTATACAAGATAGATGTTAAATCATCTTTTTCTAAATGGATTTTTAATGGGGGATGTTTATGTGGAAAATAATTCTATTTTTGAAGATACTAACTTTCATAATAATGTTTTTAAACGTACTAAAGCTCTCATTGTACTTAAAAAAATATCTAAGGGAATGGTATAGAAGATTAAGTTAATTTGTCTTATCAAATGGTTTTGTAGTTGGAATGGAAGACCCTACATTATTTAAGAAAAAATCTTCCATAGATATTTATTTAGTACAAATATATTTTGATGATGTTATTTTTAGACCAAAAAATAAAAAATTAGGCAACAAATTTTATAATCGGAGGAAAGAAGAGTTTGAAATGGTCCTCATGGGAGAGTTAAACTATTTTATAGGATTTAAAATTTATCAAAAGGATTTTGGAAAATCTTAAAAAGAATAAATAAATGATTTAATTTTGAAAATTGGAATTGAAAATATTATGTCTTACTTTACTCATATAATCTAAAATATTAATCTTTATACAAATGAAATTGGAAAACCAGTTTAAAAAAAGTTGTATAGAAAAATCATTGGATGTTTGTTATATATTAAAATATGTAAACGTAATATTAGGTCTTATGTATGTATTTTTGTATGATTTAAATCCAATCCAAAACAATCTAATTTAAATACTACCGAAATAATTTTCAGATATTAAAAAGGAACTCTATCAACTTCTCTTATTTTTCCATAAAACTTCTGACTTTAATTTAACTTCACATTCAGATGTAAGTTTTTCTAGATATAGAATAGATATAAATATCACCTCATGAAACATTCAGTTTCGTAGAGAATTTATTGTATCTAGGTCAATTAAGGAAAAACACTTTGTATCATTATTAACTTCTAAAGTTGAGTATATAATAGCAGGAATTGGTTGTGCCCAAGTGTTGTGGATAAAACAAACCCTAATGGATTTTGGAATTAATTTAAATCACATACCAATCAAATGTTATAACACAAGAATTTTCATCATTTCAATGAATCTGACAAACCAATGAAGTATAAAGCACATTGATTTGAAAAATCATTTATTAAGATATCATGAAAAAAATGATGATATCTTTTTAGAACATTTTTATATATAATATCAATTAGAAAACATTTTTACTAAACCATTTATTATAAATAGATTTAATTTAATTAAATAACAATTAGGTTCATTTAATTTTACTTAGTATTATATAAATAAATATGACAATTTTTTATTTGAACTAAATACATAATTTACCTCATTTAATTTAAATTATGCCCCACTATTTTGAGTATTAGCCATTTCAAATAGGACACACCAAATATTTTTTTGTAACAATTACTCTTCACATTACATCATGACACCTCCATTACCATAAATTATAATAAGCGTGTAAAAACTCTACACATGAAAATCATTGAACAAATTTTATCCATCCTTCTCCCTATTTCCCAAACGACTGTTTCCCTTACCTTCCAACCATCCAAATCCATCATTAATGATAAAGAAAAGAGAACTAATTGTTCCTATACAAGTAAAATATAGAGACAAAGGGCCTTAATAAAATTTTTAAGTGGTCGTGAAATTGATTTTGACTAGCTTGATTGGATAGATTTGTTACTAAAGAAGGACATTAAATATCAATAACAGGAATATGTTTTTTATAAAAAGGAAACATGGTTCATATTTAAAAATAATATTTGTAAGTTTTATGAATCTATAGTGGTTCACTGTAGTGTTGATGAATACCTGTTTACCTCAATTATAAACCCAAACAATCATTTGATAACCCTTGTACAGTTAGAAAAATCCTTCAAGATCCCTGAATAAGGATACTCAGCTTTCAGTACCTCCTTTTTTGTGGTGTATAGAGTAACTCTTCCAAAAATAATGAATCCACTATTTAGAAAAAATGATGTTGGAAGGATACCAGTGATGAATTTAGATCCATAAATAAAAGTATTTACTAAGTTTATATATTTTAGAATCCTGAAATGGAATGGTGACATTGAAAAAAGGTATTTTTCAAGACATTATTTTGATTTACTGGTTAATGATTGAAAAACCAATAAATCTAGCGTAATATATCTTGTGATAGGTGTTCTTTGTTTAGAAAAAATCATTAAATTTTTATCCTTTTAGATGGATATTAAACCTCCTTTTTTGTAGTGATTTAGCTTTCTTAGATCAAAATATTACAGTTCATTATCACGATTTGACCATGTTATTTGCAAGTGTTTTGAGGAAAAATTTTTTGTTTCAGAATACCTTATTGAACAAGTTGTTTCATTTAACCTTATTTGTTAAATGATACCCCAATTCATCTTAGGAGGAGTCATCCTACCATGAAGAAGTACTAGTCTTGGTAGATAGACCAACCCAATGTTTTGAAATAAGAGAAGATCTTGATGAAGATAATTTTACTGATATAAGAAGAAGAGTCATATTTTTAATTTAATCTAGGTAAATAAGTTCAAAACAAGAGAGCTCACCTCATATTACTTCTTCTTCTATGGTCAATAAGGAAATAAAAACATCTACTATCACCATTATTTTTTCTATAGGTCAAATATGACAATTTATATAAGACCTAGAATGTCTACTCTCTTTGTAGACTCACATTAATAAGTATTTTAAAATTTGGATAGAAGAAGGAAAACTAGAATTGAATCCCATGAATCACATCATGTTGACTAAGTACCCTATATTTAACAAATCAATTAATTTTTGGTGAGATTATTTAATACCAAAATGATTTATTTTTTCCATTTCTGGAAGAAAATAGAAATTATAAAGGTTCGGATGTTGGTATAATTTTTTCTGAAAAATATCAAGATATTTATTCCACATTGGCAGTTTAGTTGGAGTCTGTGTAGACCAAATTGGTTGAATTTTGAAACAAGATTATTAATATTCATGAATGTTTAATTTCTAAAGAAGCAGTGATTGAAGTGAAGATACTCCTTCAATAGATTATAGAATAATTCATTTCACAATCTTTTAGAGAAATCATCAGTCAATGTGATATAATTTCAATGATAGGAAGTGTGTCTCAGGAGAAAGATACACTAATCTCCCCCATTTATTCAATGAAACTCAATTTACTCTCAATGTAAATCATTCACGATCTTCAATAGGAACTAGATAGTGATGTAAGAAGAATCCATGTTGTTCTGTGGGAATCTATTTCATTTATTGATCTATCTAGGAAAGAGATATTATTTTTATTGAATGAAAAAGTTACTCAAGTTCAATTTCTCTCATCTAAAGTGAATAAATATGCTAGTTTCATCATAACTAGATTACGAATTCTAGATGGTTCATTAGAAAATAAAATTGAGGTTATATATAAAATGTTTGAAGACCTTCATTAGATGTTCATAATAAGTTTAAAGAAAGAATCATCCAATGAAGATGAGGAATAAGAAGCATATTCTTTTGTGGAGTGAAAGGAATCCCATACCTATATAAAGGGTAACTAAATCATTTTTGTTTATCATCTAATGAATTTCTCATATTATTAGTTTGAATAATTAAATAATTTTATTTTTGGAGTTTCAAAAAATAAGATATACAAAATTTATTATGAAAATTTTCTCAACGTGTTTGAAATAGATTAATGTCAATATTAGAATACTATAAAAAAGACATGGTAAAAATGAATGATGCTTGTTTGGACACATTATTTCTAACTCATTTGAGACATTAACCAGGACTTTTATAGTTGACTAAAATGGATCTACTTCACAAATTTTGTGGGATACTTTTAACCAATGAAGTGGGTATCTAGGAGAGAATCTCAGTTTTGAACAAAAATTTTCTTTACATTTAACTAAACCACCTTATAAACTATCCTTTGTAACTATAAATAAATTTGATTTTGTGATATCTCACAGATATTCTCTCAACATTCAATACACACAAGTAAGGATCACTCAAGGAGATTAAACAGGTCTTGGAGTGTCTCTACTAACATTTGAGGAGGTTTCTGGTGAAACAGTTGACCCCCCTCTACCTAAATCATATTTACCCTAAAGATATCCTTTCTCATTTATAAAAATAGTAGTTGATACAACTTCTATATTCAATTTTACAAGTTTTTTTCCTAGTTTATTATAATCTTTAAAAAATTTGAATGTTACATATGTCAATGGAATGTTATTGTTTTGAATTATTCCTTATTTTATGGAAATTTTTAAAAATTTGAATCTATTTTTGATATAAAATTTTAATTATTTTATTTTTATTTTTAGGACTTTTATTTTTTACATGTTTCTATCTATTCAATAGTCATTTAATATTCTTAAATTTGAACTTCTCTATACTTGTAATCTATATGGTTTTAACTATTTATCCATGTGATCGATATGTTTTAGTATCCTTTTAATATTCATATTTTGTTTTCTTAATGATCACTTTTAATAATTGAAACAACTTGATTCCAAAATTATCTTCATAATTAGTAGCATTAACTATTAACTATTATTTTTATGAAATATTAACTTTATTCGTTATTCTACTTATTTTTTATATAACAAAAAGGGAGAGAAGAAAATTAGAATAAAAAAATTTATAATGTTAATTGTTTTAATTAATAATACTATGAAAGTTAAACTTTTTTATTTAATATAGTGGGCGACGAATTTATTTAAAAAATGATAGAAGAAAAAAAGAATACAAAAAATTAATGGAAAAGTTTAAGTTTTTTATTCTTTTTTGGATAAGATGAATGATTTTTAAAATAAATGTTATTTTTTAAATGGGAGAAAAAATTGAAGAGTTCAAAATTTTAAATGTTTTTCTTATGTGAATATTTAGAAAGAAAAAAGATGATTTTACTAATTTTTTGTTTCCCATTTCTATGGTTTTTGTATTCATCAAAAATGGGGAGATTGTTTGTAGTATTATGTCTGTCCAACATATTTCAGTTTTTATTCATTTTTTACGAATTAAAAAACACCTAATTTTATTCTGATAAGTTTAAATTAAGTGTTTTAGATTTTATTTGTCAAAATAATTTCTCTTATGTGGTTTCAATAAGTATTTTTCTTAATTGAGTGACGTATTTGATCTACCCCAAAGTTTTTATCTTATAAATAATCAAGTAATGTATTCCATCTACCACAAAAAAGTATTGGAAATTTATCTATGACATTAACATATGAATATAATGGAAGGGTTTTTGAATTCTATAGTCTAGTGCCTTAGTCAGAATGAGAATATGAGACGATATTATCTTAAGAAAAGGATATTCATAAAATATTATCTTAAGAGAATCCGAAAAGTTATAAAAGATATGTGTCATTGCTACCTATCATATTCATCTTACACAGAAGAATTTTCTTCCAACATATTGAAGTCAGTTTATCTTATAAAGATGATAAAGATCTATTTTATCTTATAAATTCTCTTTGGATGTTATCTTATGATGAACAGTACTTCATTTTGGATTTCGATTAAAGATATTTATATTATGAAAAATGTCATGATTACTTTTATAATTTATGGATAAGTAACTTCTTTATTTTAGAGTGTATTAGAAAAAGGTTTATCCATTTAAGGAATGACTGACATGTAGAATCCTTTACCTGAATGGAATGATTTGAAGAATAAGATGATATTTGGATATTCTTCCCCAAAATTAACTTCTATATTTGGAAGTAATGGATGTATATACTTTATAGACTATCTTTTCAAGTTAATAATGCTTAGATCATTATACAATTAGGATCACCTTTTTCTAAAGTTCAAAATGATGTAAAAAAGAAAAGTCAGTCACTACCTGAGAAGTGATGACAAATATAACATAGATAAATGTGAATAAAAATACAAATTCTCATTCCATGAATGCCTTTATATAGAGAAGATCAAGTAAATGCACTAATGTTTTGTTTACGAGTTTATTTAGTGGGAATGAAGATCATCATGAGCTATTCTTTGAAGACTATAATATTGTTAGAACAAATCAATGAATATTTTCAATTGCTACTTGGAACTGTGTGCTATAACTATATCTTCAAATGTTTATTCATTCTACCTTGTCTACAATATGTTTAATAGTTTGTTTTGAGACTATAGATATGTCTTATTAAGGTAGATCCTGTTTTAAATCCTTGGACCTTCTTATTATGTGATAAATTCTTGTACTGGGTTGGGATCTTTTGGTAAAAGTGTTGTTATAGTGAAAATAACCAAAACTCATGGAGTAGAGTGTTTATGGAGTGGACCAAGAGATTTAAATTCCCTAACCACTATAAATCTACTATTTTCAATATATCCCCATTAGGTTTTTTATTTTCACTTCCTATTTTTATGAATGAAATTTGAACAATAATACACAAAGATGGATTTTTTCTATAATTTTTTATAACTAAATTAACCCCCTCTTGAGTTTTCTGTAAGCCTTTATTCAGGGAAAAAATCCTTCCAAAGATTGATATCCTTTTTTCATTTAGGAACCCCAATAGTTATTCAGGAATTATGAATTATGAAATACTAGTGAAACCCATTACATTCCAATATTTTTTTCATGAATAATAGTTTTATACATTCTATGTCGAATGTATGATTATGTAAATATTATAATGTGACATGTGGGCCTGAAATTATATATCCCTCTAATGCATTGGTTACATGATGTATCTCATGATATGAAGTGTATTATGTTTGGAAATAATGATAGATTTTTTTCATAATGATTTTTTTATTATCCACATTTGTTATGCATCAACACAATTGTGGTTCTTTCACTACAATGTGTTGTATTTAACCACAAACACATAATGTTTTGTTTTTAATCATTTAATCATTACATTCCTTTATCAAATGTTTCTCTCATGATTATTATGATGATACAATTCTTATGATGTGTTGATGATGATTATTATCACCCATGTTATATGGAATCATGCCCCTTTTAAATCCTCTTACTTTGTTTTTAGCTCACCACTTTCGTTGATGTATAATCTGAGGTGATTACATGTACTAAAGAGAAAATTAGATTTGAAAAGGATAACGAAGAAGGATTTAAATAAATGATTATGTTTTATTATGAGTAGGTTACGTAGGAACCTCATTTCCAAAAACACTAAATGTACCGTTAAAAATCTTCGGTGACATTTTTAGTATGGGAAAATAATCCTTTAGAAATAATGATATTCCACAAATATTACAGAATTAGATCACCAAGAGAGCCTGAAATAATACAAGGGGAATCTATTGGTAAATATACCTCATTATATTCCTTAAATTAATTGAGGAATATAATAGTGATGTATATTCATAATCCATGTGTATGAGTTGCTTTGGGTAGGCATGCTAAAGAATATCATGACCAAGTATTCATTGATCATGATAGTTTAGCATGGAGTTATTCCTAAATTCACATTACCATTTAAACAATAAAACATTGATTTTAATTATGATGATAATGATTAAGTCTTACATGTTTACAATAATGAAAAAAATATAGTGTGGATAAATTACTAAACACACAATTTATACCTTAGAGTTTTGATTTAAAGAGAATCAATGTTACCACATGTAGAAATAGTTTTTATATTTCATGATTTTCTTTATAAATAAAAGTGAAATCACATAACCATATGCCAAATCAAATGATATATGGATTTCATGAAATCCATAATATGATGGAAATCCATAATGTCATAATACATGTGTTTAGATTTAAAGGTTTTGTAAGGATATAAAAAAACTTGCATCAAGACTAAACAGATAGTGAATTATGTAATTATCTTAATGGTCTCTCAGGAAATTACATAAATCCCTAATAGAGAAAAGTGATATTCATGTAATAGACTAAATTTCTATATAAGGTTGCACATCTCTACTTGAGATAGTGGGAGATAGATTTACTTGCAATTAGTCATCCTTGAGATGAATATATAATTAGAATAGGAGCTAGTTCCACGAGTGGTTGTGGAACATATATATTCCAGAGACACATACTTCAAAGGAAGGTTAAAACCATTGTGATGGTTTTATATTCACCATGGTTAGTGATTCATTATTAAGTGAAAATAATTATTCCTATAAGTTATCAGTATATGGAAATAAGCTAAAATTGTCATGGCCCACAAAAATTCAATAATGGATTCCATGTATCAAATTGAAATGATATTGTTATATTGAATAATGCGGTGGGTATTCAAGTATGTTTATACATTCATGGTAAAATAATGGTACCAAAAAGGCTCAATTGGATATACTACGTCAGTATGACTAAATAAATTAGGATTTTAGTAGCCATATATAATTTATAAGACCATTTAATTAGACATTGGATGTCGTGATAAACTTTTGTTAAACGTGTCTGTACAATGTAACCAAAAAGGGATAATGACACCATTGGGTGAAAATAAGTGTTGAAAGTTACTTAAATCATGTTCAGGATCAATGTAAGAAACAGTATCATAGAGAATTCATTTAGAGTGAATCTTTTCCAGGTGTCTACTAGAGGTTAGTGGGATTTCTAATATTTTTCAAGAGTAATATGTTCAACAACATATAAAAATCGGATACTAGTCTTATAGTATGTCATGACCATGATCAAAGTAATTCTCTAGTGATTGACTTAAAGTAGTAACAAATGTTCCAGGGAACATGGTCTATCTAGGTAGATATAATTATTGCATGGACCTAGTCAATCATAGATATACAGGCATGGTATTGAATTTTTTTTTTGTCACAAGTCAAGAGAATATTTTTTGCCACATTCAGATGGCATAAATATTTCTACGTTGACATGAAGTGATATAAGATCATATTCAGAATTGAGTTGGGTTCTATACAGTTCTATGATGGGTGAATCACATATTCCATGATATGTACATGAATTGATATTTCTTTTATATACATTAAAGTAGGAAAACATCTGTTATATCAAGGAGAATTTCATATAAATCTGTTAGAACTATATTATTATACTTGGTAATGTGTAAAAGATAGGTACCTAGTATGTGAAGAGAAAGTGATACTAGTTTTTATGGGACATAAAATAGTCATCATTTAGATTAATATTATCTAGTATCATAGTTACGATGATGTTATGAGAGAAAAAAACTCATGTAGTATAGTACTAACCATACTTACAAAAATAGAGTTTGTTTCCACTATGAGGCAGCTAAGAAGCAGTTACGAAATGAAATGATTTGTTCCAATTCATTGAATCTAAACTACAATTTAAATTTTTATCAGGATGATTATTATTTTATTGGTAATATCCAAGATTTAATGTTTTGAAAGTGTATAAAAGGGTTATACTCAAAGACACCATCTCTTGAGAGGTTTTACTCAAGGAGATAAGGTCACAAATAGAAGAATATCCGTAGAGTGAAAAATTGTTAGACCCCGCAACTAATTCCATTACTCAGCAAAAACATGATCTTTATCTTTTGAGTAATTAACAATGTTTGTTATAAAGATGGATCTAGTGAATGTGTGAGTATTTTAATAGTAGGTTTACATGAACCAACTTGAATAGTAGTTTGTATTACCATATCATGTATGTAATTGGATATACATGATGCATTATTACTATTATAGTGTAGATATTTATATGTCCACTCTTTAATGGTAATTTCCATTGATTAATTATTATAAAAAAAGGTTATTTAATATCCCATTCAATAATGAGAACCTTAAGATACTATGAAATTTATATTAAACAAATTTCATGTGGTTTAGATACATCAAACTAATTAGACACTGTAGATGTATGACTATCAGATGCTTGGGGATCCTAAGAATAGAAACTTATTCTCAAGAATTTTACACTGGTTGATCTCTACTAGTGAGATATTGAAGGTGAAAACTCCCATAAGAACACCACATATTTCAAGAACCAACACATGTCAGACCCAAACCTACAACCTGAGCCAATCTATGGCAAGGACTAAAGGGCTTTCTCGATCCCCATGAGCAAGCAACTAGTGTCCAGAATCAACCGAGAGAAAAGGTAATAACTTTTATCAATAAAAATAAGTATACTCAATAATGTAAAGATGAAAAAATTATCCTAAATAATATAAAAATATACAAACTAAACATATTTTAAAAATACTATAAATACAAACAAATTTACAACAAACTAAAACTTCACTTGATGTCTACACATCTATATGTGTCCCTGATGGTCACTGTACAATACCAAAACAATAAATCACCAAAAATGATCAAAACCAATATGAAACCTGTATCACAATTCAAAAACAATGGAAAAAATATAAACATGAGTATTAAAACTCAGTGTGAACTTCCATTAAAATAAATGAAACATAAATTTCAAGTTTAAAATACAATACATTAAAGTAATATTTTCCACATATTTTCCACTTTAAAACCAAACACATTCCATTTCCCTTTTTACCATTTAAAAACCAATTTAAATTCAAAGAAGGAACTACAATAATTTTGAATAAGATAGTTATTATAAAATTTAAAATGAAGACAAATATTGTAAATAATTTCTAAAACATTTAACCCCAGATACTTGATTTTTTTTATCATTTTTGCATAATTCCACACTATTTAAAGAAAGAACAAGAGTTACACAACATAGGAAATGAGATAATATCACACAAGTGTATCCAACTGACAATGCATCAAAATCAGTCACTGTAAGAAACTAAATTACAATAGACATAGGTAAACCTTGGAGCTTGTGAATAATCCAACACATACTAATACATGATGACTTGTCCCAGATTGTATGACTCACTTGATGACATCAAAACACCCTAACATGCCTAAACACACTCCACATGGAATTTAACAAGGGGAATAATCCCATAGTAATAACAATAAATTTTCCCTTGTTATGGGACACTAGTTAGTGCGTAAACTAATTAGTGCAACAAGCATTCACAAAAAATTAAATAACTATTTCAGGATAATTATATCAAGATTTTAGAGGAGGGCGAGACAACTGATGCCAACCAAGAATCCAATCACATAAAAATAAATAATAATTTACACAACAAGCATCACCTGAGCCACCCGGAGGACCGATCTCATTCCATACAACCGATAGGTCACAAAAGTAAATGGTTCTTGAGGATTCCAAAACGAGGACATCCCACCCATATATATAATTGGATATTGAGGATTCCACAGTGAGGAAATCCCATCAATTTTATCACAAAACATGGAAATATATTTATCCAAGGAGGGTTTTCATATTAATCACTTTCACAATTTACACAATATTTCTAAATTACCTCATGCCCTTTTGAACCAAACTATCATTTATCAAAGTATCAAATATGTTTTCCAAAAATCTAGAAATAGACTATTTACCATCCGAAAATCATTTTGAAAACAATTTCATTTCAATAAAAACATCACACTTTCTTGCCAAAACCATTTTTATCAAAATTACAAAAAAAGTCATTAACCATCACCACGTGGAAATATTTTTTTAAATTCTATATAAAAACATACTTTAAATCCAATACCACTTAAATAAACCATTTTAAGGAAGACAAACCATAATTTCACATATCAAAAATATATTAACAAAGACAAAACATTTTTTAAAATCCAATAATCACATGAGATAGATAATTGGGCATTTTATCAACTCCTTAGTGTGAAAATTTTAAGAGAATAATGAAATTTATCACATAATAAGGAATAAATCACTACTTTTTACAGCAAAAAATTTATCCAATGATCATACATAATTATTTAATATTCAAGGAGGGTGAAAAAAGAAATAAAAAAATGTATCTTAGATTAAAATGAATGTATAGAGGAAATCCTACCTAAAACCACAAGTGCTTCAACAACACACACCTAAAATAACACTATGGAGGTTACAAGAGCCAATATCTACCAAGATGAACCTTATGAAAAAAACACTCAATATAAATTAAGTGTAAAAATGAACCCTAGGTACAATATAACATAGGAAGAGAATAAACCAAATGGAAATGGGATAAAGAGGGAGAGGGAGAATAGAAGAGAGGGTTTACCTTGAATATCTATCCCAAAACGATGAAGCAAACCTAGATCCACACTATAGGAGAGGAGGAGAGGTTCAGAGAGAAAGGGTGGGGCTCCCATTGGGTCATAGACACTAGGATAATTGGATACTGAGAGACTTGGGGATAAAATCCCATAATGATAGAGTTAGAAATTAAAAAAATTTAATATATGGGAAGCTCACATGGTTTGGCTGTACGGTTTCCGAAACTATTTGCTAATCGTGTGCCCTATACAGAACACACCAAAGAACCGGCATGGTTTGAGCTCATGGTTTTCAAATAGCGTGTAAACCTTGTGGAATGGTTACATCATGATATAAGGTCTTTATAGAAGATTTTAGAATGGTTTGACTAATCTTACATGGGCCAAGAACCCTCTACCGAAATCACTCTAATGATTTCATGGTTTCATAGAGTATGCCAAATGGTTTTCCAAAACTATACACAAACCATCCACTAAGGTAAGAACACACTAAAACTCAAAATTTAATCCTACTACACCAAAAATGTGAGAGAAAATCCCATGTCTAAAAGGTAAACCTGATTAGAGGTAAAAAATATAAATATGGGTGTGACAATTCTCCACACCATTAATGATTCCCGCACCTAAAACCAAAAAATCTTCTAGTTTATCGATGAAAGACTAGGGTTTCTATAACCATGACTCAAACAAAATTATTGAGTACACGCTCCAAAAAAAACATTCTCCCAAATCGAAAAGACCATTTAAATAAAACTACTTAAAAAACACATACTACCAAACTAATGTCTAAAACAAAACCGAATTCTCTAAATGGGAGGTCAGAATGGAATCCCCACTATAGGAAACCAACAAGGATAAACCACAGCGAAGGAGACTACAACAAGACCCATGGTGGGTCTCCCCACCATTAAAAACCAACTATCTTGGAATGATATGGAAAACATACCGTGGTTATCTTGGTAACCTACCCCACACAGATCAATAATTCCCCACTAGCTCTTAAACCCCAACCGCAAGGGGGGATAACTTGACGAAAGGAACTTCAACCCATGAAATGGTCCAAAACCAAAAAAATAGAGAATCATAAAATTCATCCATTCCTATAAATAATACATAATAATAAAAATGTCTCTCACACCCTAAGGATCTCTGATTTTACATGATCATCACTCTACATCCTATGACTCATACCCTAAATTTTAAACCACCTCCTACCACAAAACTGTAATCTAACAATACCTGATCACCCAGAGAATAATTCAAAAGCTACACACTGGAGAAACATCCATTTTGAGTGGAGAAAAAATAAGAATTTCCAATAGAAGACAACACTTTAATTAAAACAAGATTTCTCATGAGATCCACAACATCCCCTTACATCAAAAATGAAAGAGAACACAACTGAGCACAACCACCACAACATAAAGAAACATTATAGAAGAAAGATAATTTAATCTGATCACAAACCACTCAACTACTAGGAATTGAATCCACATTTATTCATAGAAACAACAAAACAGAACTATTAAAAGTGTCAAAGGTTCCCAGAATAAATAAAGGTCTTTGGTGCAGTAGGACATGATGACTTATTATCATCTGGATTAGCACACTAATGACACAACACAACTCCACACCTAGAATATTTGACAAAATATCCCAAGGACTTTTAATTCCATGACAGGATTTATCAGCTTCTAACCACATCCCCACATCATTAATGGATCTAATTTCAATAATTATAGGAATTTAAGGAGGAATGAATACCTCAAAAACCCCTACCATCACATATTTATCACAAAAAACTTGCGTCAATATGTTTGTAGATGAGGTTATATTAAAATCCAACACTTTCTATTGTAGATCAGGATGAATCCCACACTCAAAAATTCCAATATTTAGAGGAATATTCTACAACATACCCCAAATTTTTTGGAACTAGGTCCACAAAGAGACTATAGGATTCCAAAACTGACCCGTCACCCTACTGAATACAACAAATCTATATTCACGTCCTTATATTTGTAATCATATAGAATTATTATTGGATGAATGAAGCATTGAATAACTCAATGGTTTGATCTTCTCAAGGCTTATTTCGAGAGACAGACTTCAACCACTTATTGGGTGAAACTTTTAGCTTGAAAGTAGAAAAATTAGCCTTCAATGACTTAGGTAACTAAATGGGGCTAATTTTCCTTTAGAGCTTCCAAATCAACTCATCGTCATTTAGAGGATCCGATTTACCATAAAATAGATGTGGGTTTAAGTTTCATAACTCAAGAAAAAAAATATTTAGGTTGATCAACTAGAATGCCAAATAATGGGGAATTTCCCATAGCTACACCTTTAACATCCATTAAATATCTATGGGGGAAAACATTTGGCAACACGAAATCCAAGAATTGAATAAAAACCAACTCATCGATAGGAGTTTTCAAACTCAGAACACCCCATAAACATCACTTCCAAATCAATGGAAAATAACCAAAAACCACTTGTTATTGAAAATAAAAATATTCCTCTTAATGATACTTTTGAAAAGAGAAAAAACATGGTGGGTTTTCACACTCACCAATGGTATTCCTTATAGTTTCATTCACATGAACATTCTCATGCCACCCCGGGCACCAACAAATAATTCCATTATGAGCACTCATTTTTCCACAGCATCATCCATCCACATTCCTCACACATCTACGCATGGGATAACCCAAGGAGATACCAAAGGCCGAAACAAAGAATTTCCATTTTCAAAATCAAAATATTCCACCCATGTTTTCACAATCTCAACCCACTTCATATTTCATAAAATTATGAATCTTTTGAAAAGATCACCACCCACCAATCAAAAAACTCTTCTCATACCTAAAAAATTAATCAATTTAATTCCATTCAAAATCTTAATTAACACCTTTCTATACATTTAATGAATCTAAAAAATCCCATTCCACCGAAATCATTTGATTTAAAACCTACTCTTTTTCTTTAAAAACATGTTTCAAAACCATCCTCAACTTCTCTAAGACTGTTCTTCAAAATGAGACTTAAAATTCATTTTCCATCTTCCCAAAACAAAACCATTCCCATTAAAAATTATAGTTTTCATAATTCTATATATGGAGTTCCTTTTTTTAAAACCACAGGGAACTAAAACCAACTCATAAGGGGAAACTAGTGTCAATTGGTGACTTGAACATATGGTTTGAGGCCATATTCCAAACACACCATTATTAATAAGAGTATTCTAGGACCATGTCCTTATATACACATGTGTTTCCAGGCCCTACAATCTCACAAAGATCACTATCCAAACTCCCCCATCATATCACAAACATCAATCAACCCCAAGAACCAAAGGAACCAAAAGAAACCCGAATTTCCATGGAAACATAAGATTGGGTTCAAATAGTGTTGTCCAGACACTCCCCCATACCAACACCATAATGTTTCAAGAATCAAACTTCATCTACCATGTTATACCCAAATAAGACAGGGCACTCTAAAATAATGTTCCTAGAAAGTGTAACTTTCTATAATACCATTTTGTCATGAACCAACCTCATTTGACCCAGAACCAGTCAACTGAGCCAATCTTTGGTAAGGGACTAAGGGAATTCTTATTCCCCATGGGCTGAAAACAGGTTCTGGGAAACAATAGAGAGGTAAGGGAATAATTTTTCCCTAAATAAATAAATAAACAGGTTAGTAAAATGATAAATAAAGCATCCTAAATAATATACAAATATCCAAATTGAATATCTTTTACAATTAAATTGAAAATAAAACAAACTATATAACAATCTAAAACTACACCTAATGACCACACATCTCCCTATGACCTCAAGGAACACTCCATAACAACAAAACCAATAATCACCCACGACGATCAAAACCATTATTAAACCTACACCTCAAGCCAAAAAAAAGTAAAAACTGTAGGTTTTTGTATCAAAACATTGTATTCTTGGATAAAAAAATATATTCCCAATGAACCTTCTTTAAAAAAATATACAAAAAATTCAAGTTTTAAATAAAATATATAAAAGTAATATTTTTCACCAATTTTATACTTTATAATAAAATTGGTTCCATTACCCTTTTTACCATTTTTTTAAAAAAAATCCTTTCCACGAAGGCACCATATTCATTCTGATGAAGATTGTTAGAGTCTCATTTAAAATGAAGAGAAAGAGTGTAAGTCATTTCTCTATCCATTATCCATAATTAATTGAAAACATTTTATCATTTTTGGAATAATTCCACACTAATCAAAGAAAGCACAAGAGACACATAGAATGTTCAATGGGAAGATATCATACAAGAGTATCCAACCAACAATGCATCGCAATCCATCGCAGTAATAAAATAAATGAGAATAGACATGGGAGAACCGAGGAGTTTGTGAATAATACCAAACATACTAATACATGTTTACTCATCTTGAATATTTTTCCTCACAAGAGGACATCAAAAAACCCAAACATTCCCAACCACAACTCACATGGAATAGACCTTGGTGAACAATCCCATAGAAATAAAATCAAATACACCCTACTATGGGCCATTAGCTACTACGTAAACTATTGAGGGAATAAATATTTCTTATAAAATTCAATACCTATGAGAGGTTCTATATGTCAACAGAATAGAAAAGGGTGGGCTAACTTATTCCAACCACAAATCCATTCACATACACATATATCATAATTTACACAATAGGCATCACCGGATTCACCCCAAGGATCAATCTCTTGCCACATGAAATATAGGTCACATAGGTAAATGGGTCACAAGGATTCCACAATGAGTATATACCACCCATTCAGATAAATAGATCACAAGGATTCCCCATCAACTAAATCCCATCCATTTAATCATAAACATGGATAGAGAGTTATCAAAGGAGGGTCTTAATATTTAAAAATTTCACCATTTTTACAAAATCTCCAGATGTCATCATACTCCTTTTCACTAAAACATCATTTATCAAATAATAAAATAATTTTCCCAAATAGGTTGAAAATAAACAATTTAAAATTTTAGAATCATTTATAATACAATTCCATTTTAATACTGACATAAAACTTTCAATCCAGAACAAATTTATTCAAATTTCCAAATGGGTAATTATGTACCACCATATGTAAAACAAATTTAAAACACCCAAGACACACCTAATTTAATTCCAAAACCAACTTCAAAATCCCTTTAAGGAACTCAAAACATCATTTCACATATCAAAAGTATATTTACCATGTCAAACCAAGTTTTAAAATAAACAAATAACTTTTAAAGTCAAACCTGACCATTTATCAATCGCTTGGTGTGCAACATTTAGTTAAAAAATTTCATTTATCACATAACAAATAATAAATCACTACTTTTCATAGGAAAAATATATATTTAAATATCAAAAATCACTGTTTAATATTTAATAAAGGTGAAAAGGAATGACACCAATGAATCTTAAATTAAAAAGGAATGTGAAATGGGAATCCTACCTCAAACCTTAAACACTTCAACAATGCACACCAACAATTACACACTGGATGTTCCAAGAGCCATGATCTACCAATAGAAAACATAAAAATAAAACCACCCAATATAAATCAAGTGGAAACATGAATTTTAGGTCAAATAAACCATATGAGAAGAAGTACCCAAACGGAAATGGGAGGAGGAAGAGGGAGAATGAAAGAGTGGATTTTACTTGAAGATCTAACCCAAAACCTTGAAGTAAACCTAGATCCGTAGAATTGGATAAGAGGAGAGGGTTAGAGAGAATGGGAGGGGATCCCTTTGGGTCACATGAATTAGGAGAGGGGGAGAATGATATATTTGGAGCAAAAATCCCATAAGTTTAGTGTTAAAATTTCAAAAAATTTAACATCTATGTAGCTCAAATAGTTTAGATGAACGGTTTACCAAACTATGTGACCCTTTTTGGACAGACCTACACACCTACACGATTTGGATGCATGGTTTCCAAACGATACACCAATGATACAGAATAGTATCATCTTGAGACAATGGCCACCTACACACTTTAATCATGGTTTGACTAACTGTTCATGGGCCATGATCCCTCAACCAGAAGCAGTCCATGGCTTGTGAAATTTCATATAACATGCCACATAGTTTTCCCAAACTGTGCATAGACCATGAGCCTAGAGAATGACAACCAAAAAATGAAAATTTAAACCCATCACACTCAAAACATGAGATAAAAACCCGTGGAAGATAATGTTAAACCTGTTCATAGGTCAAAAATATAATTATGGGTGTGACAACATGTTTGATGTTTCATTGGTTATTCTATTCTATAGACATGTGTATTGGACTCTTGAATTGAGATCATCAACTATGTGTCTGATTTATTTTCATACCTTAATAAAAGGAAAAAATCATGATAATGGAATTTGTGTGAGGTATATTATGCTTCTTGTGTCATTAGAAGTATGTCATTGGTTGAATGGTCAATAAAGGATTTCTCGCTATCAAGTTAATGAAGTTATATATCTCAGGCCTAGTTGATCAGGATGGTTCTACCTTTATAACTATACAGACATAGTAGTCGTAATTTAAAATCATCTATCTAGATCAATAAATAAAAAATAATGAAAAAGGTGATGGAATAAGTGTGCATCTTGCTTTTTGAGATATTAAAAAAAGTTATTATATTATAAAGTAAGTATTTATTTGTTTGTTGTGGTTTCTATGAAAATCCTTCTCTCTTTAGGGGCCCTGATGGGTTAATAGACTCTACTCTTGTCCAATGTATTTTATTCACTACTCTCAAGATAAGGCCCTACACGGTCACACACAATATATTATTAAAGAATCCTCTATATTTAGTTGAATATATAAATTGGACATGGTGGGCCCCACCACAGTGTCCAATAATTATCCATGCTTTCGAAAAACGATAAATAAATTCATATTATTTAAGTAAAGAATAATTGATATTGAATTTATTTTTAAAATGTATTTACATGGTATGTAAACATAAGAAAATATTATTCGAACGAATATAATTCAATTATTCAAGGTTCTTTCAATATTAAGTGGAAATTACAAATCATGTTAATGAGCCTTTTTTATCACATAATATTTTTAATATATATTATAGTTATGTGATAAATTATACACAATATTTATAGAGAAATATAGATCATTAAAATAATTATTTAATAGATTTCAAATTTCTAGGGGGTTGAGAACATGACTTGGTTTTTGAAATATCCACTATAGATAGAGAAAGGATATTGCACAAAATTTACTATTTATTAATTTTTAAATGATAGAATCTCCATCCTACCAATATATATATATATATAGAGTGAATCTCTCACAAAGTGATGAGCCTTTAATTAATTCATTCATCAAAAGTAGAATATCATGGTGATTGTCGGGACGATGAAAGAGTCATCGCATTTCTGGGCCAGTACCCGGTATTAAACGATTGATGATTTAAATGATTTTTGAAGCATGCGTGGATGATCTAGATGGATCATACTATGGATACTTTAAATAATGATTTCTGGCAATGATTTTATGTGGAGTTTAACTTATTTTTCGTACATTTATGTTTTTTATTTACATTTATGGGTTATTTTAATTTTCATGATATCTTTAGACTATACCAGGGCTTGAATATTCAGCAAAAAAAAGTTTAGTCATCCTAATGATGGATTTTTTTGAAATAATCATCCCATCTACTTCAGTTGTGACCCCAATACCTTCAATATTTTTCTAATTGACCAGATGGTGGTTCACTATATAGGGTGTTCCTATAATATTTAGATTCGATGCATATATCTGGAGGCTTGATGTGTGCAATTTTGTATGTTTAGGTACAAGCTTCATAACTATCCTGACTTATAGTAATCATGGACTTTATATTACCTATGATTTTGTATTATACTATTTTAGTTTATACTACAAATGATTTGATATGATATGTGATAGATTCTTTTATTTTTTTTGATATATCTTCTTCGATATATGTATATGAGAATTTTTGAAACAAATTTACATGGCATATTTTGGGAATGTAAAAAATGATATTTAAATTAATTTAAATTATTTTGATATGAAAACTATAAACTATTTTTCATTAATTGTTTTATTTTATGTTGAAAATTTCTAGATTAATGTATAGTGTCTTGTTATGGATCACCTGGGTGGGATCCTATTGAACCTATTAGTTCACACCCTGTGCACCCCTTCAGTTGTGCATAGACCATTATAAGTATCTTGACGTAGGGAAATGAATGTATCCATGGTGATATGGTGAGGTTTTATTTAATATGAGTCTAGGTATTTGGTGGTGAGATGGTTGTAGTTTTCCCTTGCTATAACAAGGAGTAGTTGGTTTCCTATTTAGTTTGCCTATGATTTTCTGACTTATGCTTTAGGATATTCTGACAACATTGAGTGGTATCATTTTCTACTATCTTCTTTCAATTATGTAATATTTATCTTTCTCCCTATGTTTATCTCTATTATATATATATATATATATATATTCCATGTTATTACTTCAAATTGGTAATAATCATTCTGTTTGGTTGTTGTTTTGATGCATTGGTGCTAGTCGCCAGCCTATGGGCACCAGGAATGCCCTTCATGTATGTGGAGATTCAGGACAGGTACTAGTTTGAGATGTATCTGGGTTAGGTTCATCACACTTGGTTCCAATCATAAGGATGGAATTCTATCCTTCCATTGAGACTATTCTAGGTCATAATCTATATAACATAGCTCATATGCCCACAAAATTCATTTTTCTCTAGAACAAAACATAAAACAACTGAAAATACATAATCCGCTAAAATAAGATGTATTATAAAGACCTTCCCTTTTGATTAAATTTCATTACATAAAATAAAATTTTTAATACCATTTTGATGGATGAACATACACTTTGAAAACACTTAACCCTTCTCTAAAAAATTTTACTAGGTTAATTTATTAAAATGTTCATTCTCCTTTAAATGTCAATGTAGTTTTCAGAACATTCACAAAATTCCATATTAAAAGGAACCATTTTATAAAAAAACATCATGGGATACAAATCCATTTTTTATTCCTTCCAAATAACTACTTTTAAAATCTCACTTTTAACTTAAAATAAATTTCAAGTTTGTAACAATCCACAAATAACTTCCCTATTAAAAATCAAACAATTTTATCATCAAAATCCAATTATATCCCAATAAATAGCACCACATAACACCAGTAAATCTATAGGGATTAAAATATATTCATAACCTGGAAACATGGTTAAATGGTTCATATGCCAATCATGAAATTCCACTAAGAGCTATACCAAAACAAGTACATATGATCCACATGGTTTTCAATGCCATGTGATCTCACTATGTTCCACAAATTTATGTACACATCTAATTCCCAAAATAATCCCATAAACACCAATATAAAAAATAACATATTTTCAAATAAAAATAAATATACAAAAATCAATGAACTATTGAAATTATAAATTGAAACCCTGACATACCTTGGATGATCAGGTGTCATCATAGGTGGTAGTGGTCATGAACTAGAGCATGAATTAACTCCCATGTACCAATGAAACTATCACCAATCTAACTAACACAATTAATATAAAAGTGGTTTCAATAACATTTTTTCAAGAACCAACCCCCGATTACCTTCTTTTAAACACCAAATCAGACTTGTGATAATGCCTGAGGGGTGTTCCTAATCCCCATAAGATGCTAAAAGGAACATTTTATCAAAAAACTAAAATAGTGGTAATGATTTCACCCATAAAATAATTTCACATAAATAGGATTTAAATCATGGAAATCATGAATTCCCCCTTTATATTTCATAGGAAAGTGTTCGAAATGAAATGAAAAAACATAATATTAAACAAATCCCATGGCTCACCTCTGACTCCATATCACAAAAAATATCATTTATTCCATATTAAAAAATCCATATATATAAAAATCACCCATATGTCCTAGGTCATGCTCTATCTAAAACTCAAAAACCTTTTCAATGACATTCCTGGAGGAACAATATTAGAAATGAAACACTTTAAAATTAAAGCCTTATCATAAAAAAGACACTCATTATTCAGATATTGAGTGGTGGTAGTAGGATATGAGCATAGAAAACTAGTAACTATGTACCGTAGAGGTCATAAATTTCCTTTACAAAAATAACCACAAATGTCAATTGTTAAATAAGAAGAAAAAATATGTGTTCCGTTTCATAATAAAATACATCATCACATTCTCAACATTTATAAATTTACATTTATTTTTATTTTATATGAAATTAATCACTCAAAACACATTTCACTGGCCTACACTACTCTTATAGAAATAGAAAATTTGAAAATAAATTTCGGAAGAATTTTTAAAATAATCCCATTTTCAAATTTTTTTATAAATAATTTAAATAACAAAAATAGAAACAATAATAATAATAATGAGAGGTAACATCATAAAATAACCAAGAAAACAATTAATTATAATTGATGTTCAATTGAAAAATTGTAAATATAGAACATATATTCATGGGAAATTATTAAATAAACCTAGGGTAGACATTATGAATACTTGGTTTAGTACTATCAATAGGCCATGATGTATTCCAAGGTCTATAAAAAACCAGATTCCCTTAACTGGACTCAATAGTGGCACCATCCAATAGCCTTTTCATACCATTTGGGATCTATTATATCTTATTAAGATGAGATTGATATTTCTATAATCCCTCATTATCATTACAAGGATTCAATGATGATAATAAAGCTTTATGTGATGTCGCCTTAGTATAAATCTTATGAATCATGAATCTATATCACCAAACTAAATGTCCTCAACCAACCTGTCATGACCCATCCCCTAGGGCCCTTGTCGTGACTACCCCAAGCCCACCTTCCATAGGCTAGTGGATGGCGACTAGCATCAGAAAGGTATATCCCTAAAACTGGGAAGGAATTTCCTTTTAACCTACAAACTCACACATCCAAGCACACATCAAGAGACAATCACAAAGTGAACTATTTTGAAATAAGGGTGAGTACAGTAACAAAAAGGGGTCCATAATACAAGACCAACTGGAAAGTACAAGTAAAAATGTAAACAACTCTTGTGAACACCTAATAAGGATCCAACCTGAAGGGTATGTACATCTCTCTCATGATAGTCTCTACTGTATGTCTCATATAATGGTCCACCCCCTGAGTAGCCTCCAGTCCTGGAACACTCAGCCTTGATCAATGTTGTCTGTCATCTACACAAGACATAACAAGGTTTCGGCATAGCCCATGCAGGGGTGAGAATAAAAATAACCAGTTGGGACCCCGAGACCCCGAAAGGTCTCCCAGAATTCACAAAGTATAAACCACAAAGCATGAACTCAATCTCAAAGCACAAAGAAAAATGACATCAACACTACATAGGTATAAAACCATACATATAACAAAGATATCAATATATTCCCATCTCACACGTGATGGAAGAATACAACAAAGGTAACACCATGAAGATAGAAGTACCACCTAGGTAACACCACAAAGATCGAGGTACCACACAGGTAACACCACGAAGGTAAGTACCACAAAGGTAACGCCACACAGAAGAATACCACAAAGGTATCACCACACAAAAGTGTACAAAAAATGTAACACCACACAGAAGAATATCTCAATGGTATCCCCACACATAAGTGTACCACAATGTTAAAGGCTCAGCTTACACAAGGTATAACTTAAGTAAAAAATTATAGATCATTAGACGTATTGCTAGATCATCTTACATCATCGAGAATCTATGATGTTGACCCATAAAGGATTGAATATGACCCACACAAGATCTATAAATGACCCACACAAGATCTGGAGATGACCCACATTGGATCGGTATGCATTGACCAACACAGGACCACTGAGCGCTGACCCACACATGATCTGAAGATGACCCAAATATGATCATGAGATTCATCAAGTACAGCCAGCCACATGGTTCCCACACTAATCATGCTTGATTCCGCGAGTATTCTCTCCTCCAACCATCAGATGATACTTCAACTACCACTAGGTCCCTCAAAGAAGTATCACAAAGGACGACCATGTCAATAGGGTCCAAACACGACTAACATCTTGTCAATCGGACTCCTGGTTTGAATGTTATTAGTGTTTCTGTTTCGAGGGCCCTGTTGGATTCGAGTTTGATCCAACCCGACCATACTCCAACATTATCCAGAACTCAAGTGGAGTATACCAAAAAGACTATCTCAATACAAGGATCCCAATTATGCAGACGGTTCATCAAATGGACGCTCGATTCTCAAGATTTGGAAAAAGAGGTGTATCAGGGTCCAGATGGGCCCGGGTTTGGTCCGACCTGACCTGCGCAGACCCGAGCCAGTCCAGGTCCTGCCCATATGGGCGGGGCTACGGCGGACCTGGACCGCTACGCCGTAGTCTGATACGACCCAAAATGGGGCTTCCTAGCCTGCTGGGATAGACCCAACCCACGCAAGGCACGACCCACACAAGGCGTGACCCAATTGGCGTTGCCCGCTTAGTGCGGCCTGCTGGGTGCGACCTGCTTAGTGCGGACCGCTGGGTGCGGCCCGCTTAGTGCGACCCTCTTTTCTGGGTGCAGTCCTCCTAGATTTTTTTGGTCCTCCCGGCTGGGAGCGGTCCGCCGTTGTAGGGACCACCCTAGCCGCACCATGGAGAGGCACCCCCTAGTTTTCTGAATGGTCCTTTGGACCGGTCAACTTGACCAACCTGGTGGTGACAAGTGCTGCCTCCAGCTGGCTGGAAGGACCCACCGGAGGTGTCCCACTCGGCGTGATGCTGCTGGCCATAACACCAGCAGACTCTTCTCCTAGTGGTGCGATGGTGCCACTATCCACCCGTGGCTGGCTGGATTCCCCGACCACCCTCCAGGTGCACAGACACGACTAAGAAACCACAACCTTCTCCCTTACCGGCAGCATAGAAACACACTTCCCTGCCACCATGCAGCCGGATGGCCTACTGAACACCGTCCCCTTCTCCGCCATGATCGATGGGTTGAAGCCTCCTCCTCTACCAGCGGCACAGACACACGCTTCCCCGGTTCCACGTGGCCGACTGATGTGCCAGCCGCCGTCCTCTGCCACCCGCACAAACTGTGGCCAACCAGTTGCTGGCCGCCCTCCTCTTCTGCTGGTCAACACAGCTTCATTGTTAGCCTGAAAAAATATGACGACTACATATTCGTGATCCTTAGGTCAAGATCTCCACATCCATATGTCGCATTCAAGAAATCATTGAGTTTTCACCATGCTTAATTATTTGGTGTTGAAGAACACATGAAGAAGGTGCGAAGAAAATATTGAAAAGATCATGGTATTTTGGTGGATCGATAGCTGTGTTAGTTTAGCCATTGTCATTGAGAATTGGGAATATGAAGAATCAAAAAAGAGATAATGATCATATCTCAAAAGAAACTCCATACCTCGTTCGTTTGTTGGAGTTGGCGTGTGGATGAAGATGAAGATTCTGACATTCGTCACTCCCATAACATGCTCCCGATTCGAGCTCGTGTATCTCCCTCATCAAAGGTTCATTCTTCATTGGAGGTAGTTTTTCATTGGAGGATGATCTTCCAAAGGCTCTCCCAATTCTCCTCTCCACCAACGATCCCCCACCATGAGATGTGAGGATCCAACATTAATTGAGTTAATTTTATTAATTCAATTATTGTTGGCTCATTAATTAGATGAATTATAAGGGTTTCCTCATATTAGAGAGGAGTTCAGGTGGTCCGCACCACTAAGATTCAAAATGGAGGTTTAAAGAAAGAAAAATAAGATGTTATTTATTTTATTTTTCTTCTCCCATGAAAATACGAAAAACTATCTTCAACCCTCGACGTATTGCGGTTGAGGTAAAAGTATCCTTAAGTGAATATCTGCGCTGTGAGTTCAATGGTGTCCTCAGATTTCAATTCCGAGCACCAGTTCAAAAGTTACAAAATTCCGCTCATGCATTCACTAGATGTTCCAAAAAAAAGTTCAAAAATTCAGTTAGGACACACCAGTCCTCGGAATCGCACACCATCCATTTTCATGGACTCCTATTATTTCCGTATATTTAAAAAAAGTACCTGAAAAATTCTGGTATTATATTCTCCCCACCTCAGGGATTTGCATCCCCAAATTCCACCACACAAACTAGAGAAACAAGTGGGGGTATTGAGAAAGAATCTAAGCCTCCTTCCCCCATGTGCTCTCCTATGTTGTTCCTATATTACCATCATACGCGCACCAGAGGTATCGATTGCCCACAAAGGAATCTCTCCTGCCAATCCTCAATCTCTACAGGAACGTCCAAAAAAGTCACCCCATTGTCGATGTCTAGTTCACCCCACTCAATGATGTGAGAAGGATCATGTACATATATTCTCAGTTGGGATAAGTGGAAAATGTCGTGCACCCATTGCAACTGAGGGGGAAGAGATAGGTGGTATGCCACCTCGCCAACTCTACTGAGGACCTAGAAGGGTCTGATGAACTTCAGAGATAACTTTCACCCCAGCCAAATCACCACAAACCTCATAGAGTTGAGAACTGTATGACAACATGGTCACCATCCTCGAGCTCAAGAGGTCTCTATCTCTTGTCAGCATAAGACTAATTCTTGCTATGTGCAGTATTAAACTGCTCCATGATAATCTACACCTTTTTCATGGTATCCCATACCATCTCTAGTCCCATGTGTGCTGACTCTTCATGGTTAGTCCATCATATAGGTGATTTTAAAGGTCGACTGTACAATGCCTCACATGATTCCATACTGATAGTGGAGTGATAAATGTTGTTGTATGCGAACTCCATTAGTGGAAAGTGATCCTCACAGCTACGGTTGAAATCACATATGCAAGTACAAAACATGTCCTAGAGGGTCTGAATGCTCTACTCTGTCTAAAAATCCGTCTGAGGATGGAAGGCAGTGCCCAACCAAAGCTGTGTCCTGAATGCCTCCCGCAACCCATTCCATAGACGAGATGTAAAATGTGCATCACGATCAGATAAAATCATAGTTGGCACCCCATTAATCCACACAATATCTTGCATGTAGAGGCATCCCAATCCCTATACTGGTCCCTGCTCTCTGATAGGTATGAAGTGGGCTGACATGGTGAGTTGGTTAATGATCACCCAGATAGAATCATGAAACTTGGACGTGCATAGAAGTCTTATCACTAAATCCATTGAAATTCCATCCCACTTATACTCTGGAACCTCTAGTGGATGAATTAAGCCTTCTGGAACCTGCTGCTCAGCTTTCACTTGCTGGCAAGTTAGGCATCGTGAGACAAACTCTGCCACTGCTTTCTTCATTCCCAACCACCAGTTCTAACGCCGAAGGTCCTGGTATATCTTCACCACTCCGAGACATGCCTTTAGAGGGGACGAATGTAAATCCCTTAAAACTTCTTCCCTATTCACCAATGGTACCATAGTACATTCTCTGAATAGGATAACGTGCTCCCCACCTTCAGAAAAACCATCAGGTGCTAGTCCAATGAATATCGGGGCACATCAAGCCTCGCAGTCAGTGTCCCCAAGATGTTCCTCCCTAACTCGCTGAAGGGGTGGGGGACTAACTATCAGATATTGAAGATAAGCTGTTCCATCTTGATCCACATAATATTTCCACAAAGAGGCTAGTTTATTTGTTGCTTCACTCAAAAACAATATATCATATCTCCTGCTGAGTGAATCTACTACCACGTTCCCCTTTCCAAGAGTATAGACTATATCAAATTCATAGTCCTGGAGGATCATAAGCCAACACCACCGTCTCAGGTTCAAGTCCTTTTGTGAGAAGATATACCTGAGACTCTTGTGATTAGAGTACACTTTAAAACATTCACCCAACAATTAATTTCTCCACATTTTCCAGGAGAAGAACACTACTACTAACTCTAGGTCATGGGTAGAATAGTTATACTCATGATTTTGTAGCTGTTGAGAACCATACGTGATCACTGCTCGCTCCTACATCAAGACACATCAGAGATAGATCCCTGATCCATCGTAGTGGACTACGTTCCCAATGCCCTCCTCTGGAAGCCTCAAGATGAGGGCTCTCATCAGTCTCTACCTCAGATCCTGGAAACTCCACTAGAATCTCTCTGACCACACGAAGGGTTTTCCCTTCTTCATCAATGATGATTAGGGTTCCACAACTATAGAAATGTCTTGAACAAACCACCGGTAGTAACCATCCAAGAAAGAACAACCTCAATCTTCCCTGGATCCATGACAACTCCTACCTTCAAGATGATGTGTCCTAGAAAGTGAATCTCTCATATCCAAAACTGGAACTTAAAGAGCTTTCCATAAATCTGGTTCTCTCAAAGTGTGTCCATATCAATCTACAGATGATAGACATGCTCTTCCTTTATAGATAAGTATATCAGGATGTTGTTGATGAAGACTACCACAAAGAAATTGAGGTATGGTTGGAAGATCCAGTTAATGAGTCCCATGAACACTACTAGGGCATTGGTCACACTAAATGGAATAACCCAGAACTCATAATGTCTATATTGACATCTGAAGGTTATCTTCTAAACATCCTCATCTCATACCCTGAGTTGGTGATAGCCTGATCTACGGTCTATCTTTGAAAACCATCGTGATCCCTTCGGCTAGACAAAGAGATCACCAATCCTTGAGAGTGGGTACTTCTACTTCACGGTCATCGGGTTCAGGCACCAATATTCCGCAAAGAGTATCAAACACCAATGATCCTTATTGGAGAAAAAAATCGGGGCTACCCATAGAGAAACACTGGGCCTAATGAACTCCTTACTTATCAAGTCCTCCAACTGTAATCGCAGCTATCAATGCTCTACGGGAGCTATCCGATATGCTAGTGTAGATATCAGTGTCGTACCAGGGTACAAGTTCATATAAAATTCCACCTCTCTGTGAGGAGGTAGACCTGGAACATCATCAGGGGAACCATCAGCTTACTAGTCCACCACTATAGGACAAATCAGACTCTCAAAATCAACCACCCCTTGGGTGAGGCTCGCCATCTACTGTTTGATAAGCTACACCCTCCAACGGTTAAGTATATCCTGTGCTGCAATTGTTCCCTCCTCACTGGTGCATGAAAACCTGATCCCATCCTCGTAGACACACCATAGTTTTCTCCTAATATAGTCGATCTAAGCATTGATTATAGATAACTAATTCATACCCAAGATGACATCGTAAAGCCTCAACACCGCTACTAGAAGATCCCTACTGAAGCTCATACCTTCTAGAGTAAGCTCACACTTCCAGCACCCGTGTGTTATCTCAGAATCCTCTCTTGTAGGAGTCTATAGCTATAAGGATCTAGAAATTTACTCTCCTAGGGTCTCTGAGCTCCGAACGAGGGCCGTGGAAATAAAAGAGAGACTGACACCTATGTCTATAAGTACTGCAGCTAAGGTGGATTAGACATAGATTATACCTTGTATCATCTCCAGAGTGCTGAGGTCATAGGATTCAGCTACCTAGAGATGAGCTCATCCCTGCCCACCTGCTCTCTATGATCTGGGCAGAACACCTGGAGGTGGTGGCGGTAGAACCTCGAATCACTTCCCACCACCTACAGCATGACCAACTCCTCTACCACCTTTGCATCTTGCATGTGGAACTACTCAATTGAATCTTCAACTCTTCCCAGTCGGTCCTTTGACCATCTGCTTGTCATCCATTTGGCGGGTCGGGCAGTCTTATGACATGTGGCCCTTCCCGCTGCATGAGTAACCCTACATGATCCTTTCCTATAATGCTCTATCTCGAGATCCTCGCACAACCAACCATGTATTCTGTGGTTTTCCACATGTAGGTCTTGTCCTCTTAGACCACTGCATCATCTGTCTACTACTAGATGCAGATGAATATGCTATGTGGTGTTCGGTGATGGGTATCCCTACCGGTGACTGCTCATAGAAGAAACTCTCCCCTAAGATTTCTCCCTCTAACACCCCACCTACGTTGGTATGTTGATAGAATTAATTGAATCTCTAATCTCCCATCCGAGCCCCTTTTTTGATGGTCTAAGCCCTGAAGAAAGGGTCCCAGACCATGTAAGTGGAGTAGCGTGAATGGTTGGTGAACCTTGTTGAAAACTGAGACATGGTCATTTTTACATGCTGCAAGTGGAGAATCTCCTATATATGCACTGAGCATATGGTCATTGGGACAAAATCTACCCTAAAAAGGCTCTCGAAGTCCGCACAGTTGAGATTGATGTCGTTGTGAACCTGGAGTATCAAGATCCACCATCTGCCCATTATAGCCTGAAGAAGACTGACCTCAAGGATCACCATAACATCAGCTAGTGTCCCTACTGGTCGAAAAACTATATCAACTACCTTCAGGAAGTCCTCAACAACTTGTGGATCTGTCTTGCCCCAGAACCTCGGTGGTCTCTAGCGTGGGAACTCATGCAACACGACCAAGTAGTGTGCACCCTATGCTATTGGGGTTGGTGGCATCGACTTCCCAACATGAAGTGGTGTTGCTAGTACAACACCCAATGGAACAAATGCCGAAAGGGGGCCCTACATCGAATCCTCATCGCTCTGTGGGCTGTCATCACGTACTCTACTTGGAATCCTGGATGGTTGTCTTCCTGGAGGCATCCTGGAAAGGAACAGGTGTTCCATGGTCAATAAATTAAACCTAGTGATCTAAAATAAAGTTATCACAAAGAAAAAAAATTCAAAAACACACACGCAATTAGTGTTTTCATGCACTGAGTTGGAAATCAGAAGTCAGGGTCTTGGTGTATAGACACGTCAGCCGCCTCACCAACACTGGATTCCCCAAACTGATAACCACACTCATAACAGATAAAACTATTTCCAAATCAAAATATCAGATTCCATGTCCTTCGGTAGAACCAACTTCTCTGGTACCAATTTGTCACGACCCATCCCCCAGGGCCCATGCCATGACGACCCAAATCTAGCCTTCCATAGGCCAGGGGCTTGTGACTTGCACCGGAAAGGCATGTCCCTAAAACCAAAAAGGAATTGCCTTTTAACATGAAAACTCACACATCCATGAACCCAACAAGATACAAGCACAATGTAAACTATATATAAATAAGGGTGAGTACAGTAAGAAAGAGGGGGCTGAAATACATGCCCAAATAGAAAGTATAAGTAAAACTGAAGAAAGATCCCGTGAAAACCCACCAAGGATCCTACCTGAAGGGTAGGTATAGCTCTCGTATAGTCATCTCTATAGTACATATCGTCTAATGGTCCACCCCCAAGTAGCATGCAGTCTGAACACCCTCAGCCTTGATCAATTCTATCCATTTTCTCCACAAGGCACAACAAGGTAAGGGCATAACCCATGCAAGGGTGAGTATATAAATACTCATTAGGGACCCCGGGACCCCTGAAGGTCTCCAAGAATCAAAAAAGGAGAAACCACAAAGAAAGACCTCAATCTGAAAGAACTAAGCAATTTTAATCAACATTACCTAGGTATATGCCCATACATATACCTAGGTTATAAATATATACTCAACTCACATGTGAGGGAATAATACCACCAAGGTAACACTTTGACGATAAATGTACCACACTGGTTACACCACGATGATAGAGGTACCAAATAAGTAACACCACAAAGGTATGTACCACAAAGGTAATGCCACATAGAAGAATACTAGGAAGGTAGGACTACACAGAAGTATACCAAAAATGTAATGCCACATAGAACAATACCACGAATGTATCACCACACATAAGTGAACCACAAAGGTAAAGACTCATCTCACACCAGGTATAACTTTAGTATAGGAGTATAGATGATTAGATTTATTGATAGATCATCTTAATTCATCGATAAGCTCTGCTGTTGACCCACACAAGATCAAAGATGACCCACACATGATCTGAAAATGAACCAAACCGGATCTGGAGATGACCCACACAGGATCAGTATGAAGTAACCCACATAGGATTGCTAAGCACTAACCCACATAGGATCTGAAGATGACCCACACAGGATCTAGAGATTCTTCAATGCCAACGAACCACAGGGTTCCCGCACTAAGCATGCTTGATTCTAGGAGGTTATGATCCTCAAGCCATCTAGCAGTACATCAATTTCTATGATGTCCCATGAAGAAGTATCAGGAAGTTCTGTCACATCAATAGGGTCCCAATGTTACTAACATCGTGGCAATCAGATGCCCGGTCTGAAAGTTATTAGTGTTTCTATTCCGAGGACCTGATAAGATTTGAGTTTGATCCAACATGACCATACTACAACTTTGTCCAAAACTCAAGTGGAGTATTCCAAAAGGATGATCTTGATCCAAGGATCCTAGTGACATAGCTGGTTTATCAAACGGATGCCCGGTTTTCAAGATATGGAAAAAAAGGATTATCTGGGTCCAGCTGGGCCCGGGTCCCGTCTGACCCAACCCGGTCCAGGTCCAGCCCAGATGGGATAGGATGTAGTGGGTTTGGCCTACTGGGCCACATTACGGTTCGACCCACAAAGGGGGTTACCCGACCTGCGGGGAGTAGACCGACCTGCTGGGCGCGGCCAGCTCGGCGTAGCCTGCTCGGTGCGACCCACTTGGCTGGGGGTGGTCTTCCCGGCTGGGTGCGGTCCGCCGTGGTGAGGCCCACCCTAGCCACACTGGGGGGGGGGGGCACCCCCTAGTTTTTGAAATGGTCCAATAGACATTTCAACATCGGCCAATACGACGTCGCCAAGTGGCGACGCCTGCTTGCTTGTAGGACCTGCCGAAGGGGTCTCGCTGGCCATGATGTGGCCAACCAGAAGACCGGTTGACTCTAGTCTCATCGATACGATGAACCCGCTGTCCCCCTACAGCCAGATGGATTCCGGATGCCTTTCGAGTGCACTGTTGTGGCTAAGAAGCCACGAACCTCTCCTCTACCCACAGTACGAATGCGCGTCGTCCTGCCTTTACATGGCCCGCTAGCGTGCCGACCGCTGTCCCCTTCTCTGCTGCAGCTGATGGGTCGTGGTCTCCTGTGCTACCAGTGGCTTGGAATTGTGCCAACCTGGTTCCACAATGCCGGACGGCGTGCCGGCCGCCGTCCTCCTCTGCCGCCTACTCGAACAGTGATCGACCGGTTTCCAACTGTCCTCCTCTTTTGAGGGTCCCCATAGCTTCGTTCTATGCCCGAAAAATATTACCACTTAATATTCACTATCCTCGTGTCAAGATCTCTACGTCCATATGTCGCGGTCAAGAAAGAATTTTGTTTTTAGCATGCTTAATTATTTTTCATTTATGAACACATGAAGAATGCAGGAAGAACAAATAGAATAGATCATGGTATTTTAGGGGATCGATGGTCGTGTTCATTTGGACATCGTCATTGAGAAGTTAGAATATGAAGAATAAAAAAAGGATAATTATCATTTCTCAAAATAAACCCCCTACCTCATTCATTCAATGGAGTTGGTGTGAGGAAGAAGATGAAGATGCCGACATTCGTCGCTCCCACAACATTCTCCCGATCTAACCTCGTGCATCGTCCTCATCTGTGGTTCATTCACCATTGGAGGAGGTTCTTCATAGGAGTATGCTCTTCCAAAGTCTCTCCCAATTCTCCCCTTTTCTAATGATCCCCCATAATGAGAGGAGAGAAGTCAAATTTAATTGAGTTAAGTTTATTAATTCAATTATTGTTGGAAAATTTATCAAGGGAATTCTAAGGGTTTCCTCTCATTAAAGGGGAGTTCGGGTGGTCCCTATCACTAAGATTCAAAATAGTGGTTTCAAGAAAGAAAAATAAAAAGTTATTTATTTCATTTTTCATCTTTCATGAAAATCCAAAAAACTATCTACCACCCTTGACCTACTACGGTCAAGGTGATGGTCTCCTTAAGTGAATACCGGCGTTGTGGGTTCAACCATGTCAGCAGATTTCAATTCCAAGCACCGGTTCAAATGTTACAAAACATCGTTCACACGTTAAATGAACATACCTGAAAAAATGTTCCAAAATTTATTTTGGGCACACTAGGCCTCAGAATAATGCGCCTTCAATTTTTTCCGACTCATAATATTTATATATATTTAAAAAAATTACATGGAAAAATTTTGGTCTTTACACCACCTCCCAACAACTATCAATTTGATCACCCCTTTAAAAGTAGTGGGGCTTCGAAAGATGGGATATTTGTCTCCAGAAAACCATTTCAATGTACCAACCCGGTCACTTTATTTGTATGTAACTAAAAACTCCTTATAAAATCCTATCTCAATTCCCATGTATGCCATTATAATATTCTATAGAAATACATCTTGAGAAATTATTTAAAAACATTTTTAAGCATAAATTTTATGTTCTAATACTTATTTTACTATTAAACACATATAAATTTACATTCATATATATATATAGATATACATATATTCTACTCAATGCACATATTTGAATATTATTCTATTAATATGTCCATGTTTATATATATATACCCATATATATCTGAATAACTATGCAACATATGGAGAAGCATAAACACCACGAGCTATAAGTGAGTAATATATGAATAAATTATATAAAATTAATAATGTCATCAAATTATGAAATTAAAACATATTGAATCACTTAAAAATATTTTACAACTCATGAAATAGTATAAATAATCTCAAATAATTTTCAAAACATTCAACTTTTATATGAAAATACACAATCAGAAAATATTTATAAATCGATCATAATCTCTTAGAAACATTGATCAATATATCTATCTGGATAAATAAAGACTCTATTAAAATGTAAAATTTTAAATAACAGTAATTTTTAACATCCAAGAACACATTTATTTAAAATAAAAACAAAATAATAAAAATACATACATAGAACATGTGACAAAACAAACCTATTCCATATGATAAAAGGAAAACCCCATGAGGAAACCAGATTCTCCAAGAATCAAGACCACAACAAATAAAAACTGAAACCCACATAGTGTTTTACTTATAAAATGATGTGGAATGAGGGAGGATAAATGATAGGGGATGAGGATAAGAAGAATAAGGAGTAAGAAATGAAATCCCAACTTCTGATTTGGTTTAAACCATAAGGAGGGGGGAGGTGTAAAATCCCAAGGGAGGCAAGGGGGAGGCAAAAAATGAGGGTCCCCTATAGGATATGTGTCACATGAGTGAGGAAAGTGGGATATGAGACCAAATTTAAGGCCTCACTTCTTTGATTGAAAAAAATGGAAATTTCATTTTTTTAAAGAGTTTGGTATGACACATTGTTTGGCCGCATGGTTTACCAAATTTAATACAAAACATGGACCCTTTCTAGACACACAAGGACTCTCAAATAATTTCGATGAAATATTGGAAAAAATATGTGCTAATTTTGGAAAATAGATCTTAAATTTAAGATGGATAATATATAGATTATGTATAGTTTTCACTAGCACTCTGTTAACCCTTAACTATAAAAAAAATTAATGTTTAGAATAATTTTTGAATAAAAACACATGAAACTAAAATAAAAAAATAAAATCAATAAATAAATAATATATTAGGTAAATTATGGATTTGGGTGTGGAAAATCCAAATTAAACATTACTATTGAAATAGATATGGTGAGGTTTCCGGGGGTTGATCCTTGAAAACTAAAATAGGAAGCTATATAAAAACTAACTAAATCATGAGAGAAAAGACAGAGGTTTCAATGTCCAAACATTTATTCACATTAGATGGTCTTGACCCCATAATTTGAAGATGATAATATCATAGGTAGGTGAGAATGATTAATTTTATCCAATTGATGTTCATACACCTCAAAATTAAGAATATATTTTTATTTTAATTAAGAGTCAATGAATAAGATGACTAATGAACCAATATTATGAGTGAAGCTTGTAATTTAGGGAGAAAAGTTTTTTATGAGAAGTTTCACTATATTGAAGTGCAGTTGACACCATGTCATATTTTATCAAAGGAGGATGAGTGATGATGATTATGGTTTAAGGACTGCAAATTAAGTAACTAAATCCAAGATAGTGATGAAATAGTCTAAAGATGATGAAATTCGACCAAAGATCAATTTTTAAGAACATGTTAGTTGGGTTCGTTTGTTTTTAGGTTATTTATGTAGAAGACAATGATCCCTTGACATTAAGATTACTACGGTAGTAAGAATTGATGGTGATAAACACTATGTATTTAGGAAAATGTCTAAGTGATATAGAAGAATAATTTGGGTCATGTTTCCGATATGATGTTTTTATTATTCTATTATGAGTGAAAATAAATATATGAATTTAGATCCTGATTGAAGGAAAAAATCAAACCATATTTGATGAACTATAACTCTTCCAAATTAACACATGCAATATGATTTAAAAAAAGACACTAATGATTGGTATGGCTGTTCACTTAGTGTGTAAGTGTGCGCAAGAAGATTCTGAAAGATGCTCTTAGTTTCTAGTTGCAATCAATGATAGATATTGATCTTACCAATTAATGGGGTAAATTTTTCTTATCTCTTTGATTTGGGGAGTATACAACATAATTGGAATTCTCCAACTATGTAATTTAACTGACTAATGATTAAAATAAGTTGTTTTGTATGTTTAGTATAGGGTTGAGCTCATGAATCTTACTGAGTTATACTAGTTCAATAACATCAAGAAAAATATTACATTGATTAATTGTTCCATTTTTCAACTAAAATAATCACATGTTTATAAAATAATGAATTATCCATAACTTTAGTGGAAAATAAGGAATTTTATGAGAACCCAAATGATGAGATATTTTACATTGCTAGCACAAAGCCTTATATTATTGAATCAAAATAGAAGTTACTTTATAAAATTGGAAGATGTGTTGGATGAGTAAATATTTTAAGATTTATCCTAAATAAATTGAGGTGGTTCCCCTATAATAAAATACAAAAAATTAAGGCTGTAAATTTAAATTTGCGGAAAAATTCTTTGAAATGGATATGAAAGAAGGAGTGGAAGTTAATATGGGATCTAAGAAAAAATTAATTTCAGGTCACCAATATCAAAACTAACATTGAGTGTCTCTAGGTAGGTTTAAAACCCCAAACATTTAAATTATAATTACAATAATCTTGATATCTTTCTTGACACACAATAATGAGCTTTAATAGAATTGGGATTTTCTATGAATTGTTTTTATTTAAATGTGCCTATTATGACATAGTTATCCAATTTATTGTAATAAATATTAATAAAAATTATGAATAATAAATATAAAATATTATATAATTAATATTTTTTTTTATTTCATAATTACTAAGTAATAAATATTTAGTAAAGTCATTTTAGTCATTGAAAATATGTTTTCTTCAAAAATGGGTTTTATTACATTTTGTCTTGGAAATTATAATTAATTTATACTAATTTTAGAATTTTTTTTATAAAAATTATATAGTTTTTGAAATAATACTATCAAAATTTTCTTAGGAAGAAATTTTTATATTTATCTAAAAGGATTAATTTTTATGTGAATAGTGAAAAAATTCAGATTTTATCGAATACATTATTTTCCAATCTATTATTGAAAATGGAACATTTTATTTTGAAATTATTTTAAAATATAATTAGTTCCTTTTGATTAAAAATAATCCAATTAATTTCATTTGGATCAACATTATGATTAATTTTTGTATACAAACATTTTGACGCTTAAAAATTTATTTTTCTAGAATACTACCTTTTATCGTGTTTTGTGGGTTTATTTTAAAAGTAATTTCTGAAACATATATGAATTTAAAGTGATAAATAGATGAAATATTATGAACTATAATTTCAAGATTTTTTAAATAGTTTAACATAGTTTTTTGGTAATACTGAATTGTATCCTTGTTAAAAATGTTGCCACCATGGTATGGGTAAAATGGGTAAAACAAGGATAACAAAATACAATATAGCCTAAAAACCATCCCTAAACATGAATATATTTCAATATATGAGTTAAAGGATACTAACAACAACATATATACAAAAATATGGGATTTGTATTTTCATTTTACGTTGAGAAATGCCTTTATACTAATTGATGTCAAGGAAAACTCCAAAATGTCTGTATATTGCTATTAATATCTATAATATTTTTCAATGGGGATAAAAATTAGTTTTTATTATTTATAAAAATTTTATTTCTAATATTAATAAATTTATTTTATTTTGGTAATTTATTTTTAATTTTTAATAATGAAAAATTTTCCTTAAATTCTTATGCATTGTAAACACACTCCATATAAAGGTAACAGAAAAATAAATTAAATCATTTTTAAAATTCTTGATGTAATATTTTTTAGTAATTTATGTAGTTAAAATATATTGTTTAGATAAATATAATGTATTATTAATTAATTATAATTTTATATAATAATTAAATTACTTTCCTGATTTTTTTAAAAACCCATTATTTGAATATTCCAAAAAATGACTTTGATACATTATGTTAAATAAAATTTTATCAAATAATTTAAAATTCATAAAAAATCATATTTATAAAATAGAATGGGATATGGTCTATTAAGTCAAAAAATTTCTACTTAGGGTTATTTTTCATTTGACCATAACTTTCTTAACCCCTAACATCAAAAGAAATGTTATCACGACAATTGTTCAATAAGGTTAACAGGAGGTTAAAACTAAGTGAGAAGGGTTAAAAAGACACATAAATTTATATAAAATTTATTTTAAAAGATTATTTAATATTGTATTCATAATATATTGTAAATAAGTCAATTTTTTCCACGTAAACATGAAAAATAATTTATATTAATTTAATACTTTATGTAATTCCATGTATGTCCTTTCCCCACATATAAATGGGAACCAATTCTCCTCACTATTAAAATGTATTTAACCACTTATCTCAGTTAATATTTACAAATATAACTTTAAAACCTCCATTATGATTATTCATAGGCTCTATTCTCATCAAATCATCAACCAATAAGTCTTAATGTGTTTTCCAAATGTGATTTATTGAAGAAGAGATATCAATCTTAACCAAGTGTTTTAATTTGATTTCCAATTACATATAAATTAAATCTTTTATAAATATACTAAAATAATAACCTATGTATATTCTATATATTGTAATGATATTATTCTGATAGAACAACCCTTATTGATCTCCTTTCCATCGTAGAGAAAATGAAAACATAACTCGTGCATATGTACGACCTACCATCTCTATGTAGAGGTGTAATTTATTTTTCATCACCAATTTACATGGATATTTATAAATATGTATCCAATGGATATATAAAATATTTAATATTTTTTTATTTTTAGATATAATATATCATTTACCTTCTTACCATTCCACCCATTAAAAAATGAACAAATCACTCATGTGTACGTGTGGACTACCACCTCTATGAAGATATGTGATTAATTTTTCATGAATCACATTAATGGATGATTATAAATAGGCATATTATGAGTATTAATTATATTTATATCAATTTTAACAATATCTATATGATGAATCAATGATCAAGATGAAATGACAAAAACTAGATAACTAAATCTTATAGGAAAAAATGAAATAGTTAATAATTAGAAACAATGATTTTAATAAAATATTATTAAAAAGGGTGTTGAAATGATATAAGTGGATCAAATATGACAGTATAATAATGTATATTTTTCTATAAAATAATTAATATAAATTTATATTTATTATATGGGAGCTTAAAATCACTTATGAACAATGTGAGAATTATGCTAAAAGAATATTTCACAATCTCATACTTATTTGGGATTATTTATTTTTAAGTTTATATAGGGGGATTATATGATATTTATATCTTAAACAATATATATCTTATTTTTAAATGGTTATTTATATAAATTAAAAGTATTAAGTTCATTTTCCTCTCTATAAGTACCCCAAAGTCATAATGAACTTCTGCAAAGGAAATCAACAATGTTTTTCTATAAAATCATGAATTTTTTACTTCAATTTCTATATTTTAGTGAAAACGTTTTCAAAAAAGTTTTTTATTATCAAGTGATTTATTAAATTAATTTTTACCCATATTTTACATTTTATAATAGTTTAAAAAGGAATATTCTTTGAATTTTTTTATTGAGAAACCGTTTAACAGTGGTGTGAATGAAATATTTTTTTTAAAATACACCACATAATTTTTTTCTATCACAATAATATTATTTAACATGAATATTCCATTATAATTTTCTATGTTTATTTACAAATAATACATTTATCCAAATATTATAGACATTTTTAGATTTTAAATAAGTTATTTTAAAATGAAAAGTGTATTTTCCTAAAGAAATATTATGTTGATCTTTTAAAATTATTTTCATCTGTGAAAAAATATTTTTAAGTGACTTATGATTTAATGTGGATATTTTATAATTTTACCATACAAACCTATTATCTATATGTATTATGGTAATTTCTGGTGAGGAAAGCGTTACCATTCAGTATTTTAGCTCTTCCAATATAGATAAATATTGACTATTATGGCACATTGATTAAATTGTATGGTTTGTTCATGTTATGTTTTAATTGGAATAGTTATCTGAAAATTTGAGACCATAATTATATATCCCCTTGATAAATCATAAGGTATCTTGAGACAAAATAGGTTGGGAGTTCAACATTCACCATACCCATTTATGTATGTTGTCTTGGCATGATGCCTCAATATTATGTTTACGAAATATGGTATTATGGATTCTATTATTATAAAATATATTATTAATATCCATGTGATTATTCAATTAGTTAGGAAATCCATGGATAATTTTCAATATATTGTGGTTATTTATGTGTAATTATTTTACTATCATTTATTCCTACCATATTTCTCATTCCTTACTTATTCTATAATAGATTCTTCCATACATATTTCCTTACTGTTGAGGCGATAATAATTTTCTCAAAGAAAATACTTTGTTTTATTGTAAATTTACAAATTTAATGGGAGATTCAATAATGTATATATTTTTCCCTACCTTATTGAAAAATAATCCTTTGGGATGCAATCACATGTATCAAGTGATAATGTAATATCATGTATCTCTTCTAAAGTAGAGATTTTATGGTATTTTAAGTAATTAAAACCGTGATTGGATACTAGATAGTTTTTGTATATTTGGTATATATGAACCTCAAGGTAAAAACATTGAAAGGGTCAAATTGCTAATTTAAATGATCATCAACAGTTCATGATGATTTGGCCTAAGAATACACAGTTATCCAAACACTCATAGGGGATATTCTTAGGTTCATCTTATTTTCTTTATAAACCATTATGTTGAATGATAGGATGCAACCTATGGATATATATGATATTACATAGTGATATATGATAAACAAAAGATTTTATAGGTTTATATGTACAAGGTTGATAATAATTTTAAATTCATAGATACCCATTTTTATGATTTATGTGATGGGAGTTTAAAATGATTAGATATATTTTGGGAAACATTTATGGAATAAAAACCTTTGGGTTAGTTTGTTTTTTATCAAAAATAGTATTTAGAGAAATATGATTTTATATTTTTTGGAAATAAATTGAAACATATTGATAAACATTATGTTTATTATGATCTTTGATGTTAATATGGTCAATTGGGATGAAAGGGTTATTACATTTTGGGAACATTTGTTTTATTATATAGATAACCATGGTATTGAGATGTAATTTGTAGACTAAGTGATTAAAGTAAATTTTTTCACAAATTCCACTACATTGGGAAAATTATATGATTATGGTAAATAAAAACCTTTTTTGATTAAAATGGGATTTTATTTTTGGAATAAAGGGAGAATTATCAATTGGAAGAACATATGATTTTACAATTTATTTACGGTGATTAATATTTTTTGTGGAAATATTTGTACATTTTTGAGGTTATATTATTAATTCACTAATATTTCTATCGTGTGATTTCATGAGTAATTAATGTTTTTGGGATATTAATTTTATTTGGAGATTAATTTTATATTTATCATATATGAATATGGGATCAAATCATTGTAATCTCTATGTTTAATTTTTTTTGAATATTTATAAACTTTATAAGGTTAGTTTTTATGGAATTATTTATGTTGAAATTTGGGTGTTATTGTTGAGTCTCTGGATATTAAAGTTGTATTTATTAATATAATGGTTTATTTATTTTGGATATTATCTTATCTTGTGATAATTTGTTTCTATAGATAGGAAGAATAAATTCTTATAATTTTATGGATATTATAATTCACTAAATGTTAATTTTAGATCTTGAGGAATGAAAATTTTATCTTTAATATTAATTTCTTGGAGTAAGAGATGATATAGAATTTTAAACTGATCGAAGTATATCCAATTGAAGAAATTATTTTTATAAAATGGAATAAAATTAAAGAAGTATATTTTCTCATTTTATTTATCTTAAGGATAAATTAATTCCTCTACTCTAAGAAATGTATCTTGAAATAAATAATTTATCCTATTGACTTCATTTTTTAGGAAATGATTTTCTTCATTACCCCTAACCAAATTATGGTTTGGTGTTCATTAACTTTCTCATGATCATGTTCTCTATCACTCTATTATTCTTTAGAAATTATCTTTATCTTCTTGTATATATTTTCAATTACCACTAATGTTATACTTATCTTGGATCTTTATGATGTGTTATTTTAGGTATCCTTTTTATTTCCAATTTTCCATTTTGAATGGTTATTTTTATTATCCCGTTGTATGATGTGGGTTTTCAAAAAATATATATTCAAATTTTAAACCCATGATCACAGATATGATAACATCAACAATGAAATTTATTTTAGCTGGGAAAATTTAACACAGGGAATTTTTTAGAATAATAATAATCATGATAGTTTTCTTAACATGCCACATAGATCATTAAGAAGATTTCTATATACTATAAAAAATTATTATCTAAATTTGACCATTATGACCTTTCCATTAAATTGAAAGGTATGAATATAATAACCACATTATGGATAATATATAAAAAAGTTTTATATAATCAAAATGTGTTAATTAATTTATAATAACTAAGTACTTATTTTGCAGTAATTTCATTTTGGACATTAAAATATGTTTTCTTCCAAAATGTTTTTATTACATTTTATAATGAAAATTTTAATTAATATATAACTATTGGTACCAGTAGGATAAATACCATGAGTGGGGGGAGGTAAATTAGGGTATTGAAGATTAAAAAAACTACCACTTTTGATCTTGTCTCTTTATTTAAAAAAATTATATACTCTCTCTCTCCCATAGAACAGTATAAATGGAAATTTAAAACATGCAAAAAAAAATTTACATGGTTCATACTTACTTTGCTACGTCCAAGGAGCATAAAATGGTAATTTTCTGATGTACAAAATCCAATAAAAGAACATTGATGTTTACAGTGCTCAAAGTGAGCTCACTGTCCCACCTGGTTTATAAAAAATCACATTTAGAAAGCTTATTTCACCCTAAATTGATGAATGGTCACAACTTCTTCAGAATATCCTCCTTTTATTTCTTGAATCAATTTGTTTTACACGACATTTAGTGTACCATTATGATAAACCATCATCCAATTTATGAGTACCACATTACCACAGTACTAGTGGGAAAATTCCACATTTCTTTAATCATTTTTGGTGTCTTCTATAGAACTTTAATTCCTTGAGTGAAACATTTAAATTTTTATTCTATAACCTCTTTCACAAAACTCTTTTCTTACATACTACATCATTTTTATGTGCAACTCACATTCTTACGTGCAACTACCTTTATTATGTGATTCAATGCCTAGATTCTCTCTAAGGATTGAGTTACTAAAATGAGGGGGGTATCCTCTTATTTATTGGAATTTATGACCCTGAGATCAAGATTATATCTCAGCACGTAAAACCCCATTTGACGCGGCAATGGGTGTGTAATCCTCTTTCGTGCAACCTCATCTGTCACACAAATCCAAATCTTTCCCAAAATTCATTCCTTTTCCATATTTTGATGTTGTAGACCCAAAATATATCTTTCATGAAATGATCTAGAATTAATTTAATCTTACAAGTTACATCCTTTAAAAATAAATACTTTTCCATTTTTTTGATTTTGAGGCCCAAAAAACAGGTAAATACTGGGAAACATCACCAACTTCATGTGATGTTTGGGAACCGACTCTAGAGCATCCATTCTATCATCTTCGATATTGTTAAACATAGATTTTCAACAATATCTATGAAAATAAAAAACTTATCAGGGAAACCCACTTTGTCAACAAACACAATCAACCTAAAAAAGTTCTTTATTTCATTGGGGGATATTTTCCCAAAAAACTCCCCTTTGGGTTTGTTGACAACTCTTCACATTTTGATATATCATTAAAGATTTTCCCATCTTTTACCAACCTTCAAATCTCATGATATTGAGAGTGATCAAAGACTTACTCAACACACTATTTGCCCACATGAGAAATCATCGACATGACAAAAAAGAGTATACTGGAAAGTTCATCAATGAATCACTTAATTCTTAACACCAATCAACCGATTTCATCTTGAGAACAATATGTCATGATATATATCATTTGATCAAACACTTATATAATAATCATATTTAAAACTCTTCATAATTCACTTCTTGGGTTCTAATGTTTTGAAATGATTAATGACATCCTAAAAAAGCTCAGATAGACATAATCATGATCTTTTAACCCATAACACCAAATTATCATCATGTCATAGACGCATTGAGTGGATTTTCAAAAACCTGCAATCTTGAAAACATTGACAATCCCCCTATGTCACAACTCACCCATTTAGCTTAAACTCCCCCTATCTCACTTCTCTACCAAAAATCATTCTCCCAATGTATTTATTAGGACATTTATTCCCTTTAATAGCCACAATTTTTCCTCTTTGTTAACGAACCCAAAGGTCACAACTTTTTGGACTATAAAATGTTAAAGAACATATATATATTCACTTTGAAAATACACACCATACCTCAGAGAGAGGGGGTCCCACATCCACACTCTTTCTAGTGTGGGGAGTCAGGTGAACTCTCATAGCTAGTAAATTCCTCTCAAATGCTTATTTGGGTAAGGTTATTGTCAGAATGTCTAAAACCTGTCATTATGTTGGTACAAACTCCAACCTCACAAGCCAATTAAACACTTTCTCCTTAATAAAATGATAATTGATTTCAATGTTTCCTATTCTTGAGTGAGGGAATAAATTTTTTCACTTATTTTTAGGACCATAATTATCACCATGGATTCTAACAAGAGGATTTACTATAATTCCCATATCATCATGCTGCAACTTCATCCAAAATAATTATATGCATGCTTGAGTGTCCACAATATAATCAACTTTTATAATTACAAATTAGATGCAATATTGATTTTTTAAGATCAATGAAATACACAATCTACCAAGAAAAAAAGCACCTCCTAACATTGATTTCCTATCATCTACTGATCTGGACCTATATGAATCTGTATAACCCAATAACTCGTGATGATATATTTCATTATACAATAAACCTAAATCCACCTTGACCATAATATAACGAAGTATTATTTTCACTCCATAAAAGACAATTTCCTTGGGATTTGTGTTTTACCACACTTTTTGACACGTGGAAAAGAAAATATCTGGTCATGTTGTTGTTAAGTAAAACATGCTTCCAATGATCTACCTATATTTTTTATATTGGAAAATTTTCCCTTATAAACTCTTAGTAATTTCATTTGTTTAGCTAGAGGAGTTTTCATATCCTTGGAATTAACCTTTACAAATTTTTTTAGAACGTCCTCATCATATTTGTATTGCGAAATGAATGTGCCATTCTTTCCATCTTCCATCTATAAACCACAGAAAACCAGAAGATCACTAATCATTGTCATTTAAAACTCATTTTTGATGAATTTAGAAAACCTTTAACACTGTGATTCATTTGACCCATGAAATATTATTTCATCAACATAAACCAGAACCATCATCCTTTTATTACTGTCACTATTAACATAGAGGTTTAAATCAACCCCACTGCATTAAAAACTGACCTTCTTCCGATATAGATATATTCTTGAATACCATGAACCCAGTTCATGTTTCAACCCATATAGTGCATTCATTAACATAAAAAATTTGTTCTCATCTTCATGAATGATAAAACCATCTCACTGCTCAATATAAACTTCTTCTTCTTGAACCCCATTAAGAAATGATGACTAGAAATCCATTTGGAAAACTTTTAACTTTTATTCCATTGCTATGTCCAAGAATAATCTGATTGCCTTTAGAATTTTTACCAGTAGAAAAATATCATGATCATTTATACCCTCTATTAGGGAGTAACCTTTACACACTATCCATTATTATTATTTTGAATCATTGTTCAATATTAATTCTTTTTTTAAAATACCCATTTAGTCCCAATGACATTCTTATCTATTGGCATCGAAACCATCTCCCATGTTTGATTCTTTTCAATATGGTCTACCTCTTTATTCATAGCCTAAACCCAGTTTTCATCTCTAACTAAATTAGAAAAACATCTAGGATATACCTGAGATAGGAAAGATTAAAGCTATAATGACTTCATTATTATTGTTTTAAACGGTTTTATATAGTCACGAATTTTATTTTTCCAATCAATTTCAGCTCATCTCTTTCACTTCTACATTGATACAAACTGGAATTTCTCTTTCTCATCATGAGTATGTTCCTATGTATCTGTATCTTCCACTTCTGTTCCCCCTGGTAATGGTTACCTCATCATAAATTTCATCAGGAATCTATTTAATGTTTTGTTGAATATTATGTAAAATTTCCACTACAGAAAAATCATTATTTTTAACTTCTTTTCCCAACATCTTATTAAATTACTTATATGAGTTTATTTTCCCTGAGTATCCAAAGAATATACCCTCATGTCTATGTGACTCAAATTTCATAGTTTTTTCGTTTTTGAGAATAATGTACTTACTTCTAAAGATTATAATGCATTTAAATTTTGGATTCTTTCCATACCACATCTCATACAAAGTCTTTCCTTCCTTTAGAAACAATATATCCCTCTTTTGAATGTAGGATGATGTTAGGACTGATTACCTCTAGACTTTCGATGGCATATCCTTTTCAATTAGTATCAATTTTTCAATGTTTTTTATTATCCAATTTCCATACTCAACCACTCTATTCTATTGAAGAGTTCTCACTAATGAAATTTAATTCCTTATCTCGTGTTTCTATAGGTAGTATTCCACTTCACTATTTGTGAATTTCCCACAATTACAAGTATGAAACTTTATAATTTTCTATCCAAGAATCTTTTCAGATTCCCTATGATACTATTTTATGCAAATAAACACATCAAACGTGTAGTAAATAGAAAATATCCATTCTATTTAACTATAATCATAAATGAAAAGAATGAAATATTTCTTACTATCAATGTCTCTTTCCAAGATAGGTCCACAAACATCAACACAAACTAATTCATTAAATCTAGTTGATTTTTGTTCTTTTTATTTGTACATATTTCTATTGATCTTCTCTTGTTTACATGTATCAAAAATATGATTATGATCATTTGATTGCTTAATGAGGTCTCTAGTTTTATCACATTTAACCAGGTATTCCAGGGATTGTTGAAAGAGATGACCTAGTTTATTTCCCACAACTTTTTTTCTTCATCTCTGGATAAAAAGAACTTATCCTCTTCCCCACTTACAGGGTATATATTTCCATTTGTTCTTTTTTCCTTGTAGAACAACTGCACCATCTCTTCCTTTAATGAAACATATAATCTTATAAAATCTTATAGAATTACTTGAGCTACATAGTTAACCTACACTAATCATGTTTTCACTGAGAGCTTCTACTACTATGTCTTCATCACATCTCATTTCACTTTTCTTTTTGATTAATGTTTTTGACTTCATACTATGTATTGGTAGATAATATTTATATCCCTCAGAGTATGATGGACCAGTATAACACTGTAGATCTACAAACTTAATTTTCATTTTTAGAACACATGTTGATTATTTGATTTGCTGTTTACAACCAATTAGGATCTTCTATGGAACACTGCACTGGATGTTTTATGTATAATATATATCTATGTTTTCAAATCCTCCACATCAAAAACAATCTCCCTCAAAGGATATTCTAGAGTATGGATCTCTATTTAGATACAACAATTGATCTTGTACCTTTTCTATCTTTTGGATATGGAAAACACATTTTGTGAGTATCTCATATTTCCACTACAATAATAATTTATGTAGGGTGCATTCCAACATGTCACTTTTAAACCACTGGTTATCCGTTGGTTTCTCTGAATCTTCTGATTCTTCTTCGTACCCAAATCAATATTCAATCATGGAGTTGGTGATTGTGGTCTGAATTCAACAGTGAATACTTTTTTCTTTTGATCATGTACAACACTAGCCATATCAATTAGATTTGATTATTTCTTTTTTTCTTCTGGACCACTATGCTTCACTTTCATCTTTTCTATCTTTTGAATGACCTACATTCCCGATGTCATAATGGGAGTCAAGATTCTTCCTTGATCCTTAAATTTTCATTAAATCCACCAAACATCCTCTTCAATTCCATTTAAATGTTTTATTTGATACTTTCTAGTGTTATATAGACTATCGATTTCACTTTTCTATTCCTCTATTTTAAGATTATACTGAACAACTTTTTTTTACCTCTCACACATCAAAGGCTTATGTTTTTCAATATCTTCTATCAGATCAATCCTTTATTATTCCACCTACTTCATATAGATTTTGATATCATGAACCACTTTGTCTTATTTCCTTATTTTGGATTTCGAAACATATATATCATCTTGAGCAGCTTCTAGTTCATCTTTCAAATCCACTATTCTTTCATCTTATTCCTCTTCAGTTTCACTTTTTTATTTTTCTGAGTACTACCGATGAATGCCACAATAGCATTTTTTCATGATCTTTTTAGTGCTCTATGTCTTAATCCTAATATTCATATGAACTATCACAGTCTTATGAAGAAATATTCATATTATTTACGAATTTTTTCATAAAACATTTTTTTTCCTTTCACATAGGATGAATATTTCCCCATAGAGATTTCGGATTCATTATCATCATATTCTTATAATTTCCTAGTGGATCATGCTACAAGATTTCAATCTTTTCTACATTAAAATCATGATTTTGGAAGTTTTCCTATGAAAATTTTCATTTCCTTTTTTTATATTATAGGAATGGAATGACATCACAACATCCATCTCTCCTTATTCTGGGGAATCTTAAATGGTATGCTTCTTCTTGGCCTTGAATTCCAATTATATGGAATCCCTTTTTTCCACGGACTTAATGTCCAAATTTCTTATCTCATATGTGACCAGAGTGCTATACAAGATATCCAGTTTTAGCTCCCACATATATTTCTCATCCTAAAAAGAAACTTCTAGATTGAACCAACATGGAAGTCCTCTCAATATTCACTTGATGGTCTTTACATATTCAATAGTTTATCCAACACCAGACATATCTCCCACAACAAAATTTACCCTATCATATAGTGCATCAATAGATTCATTTGGGTTAATTATAACATCTTCATTATTATTCCACAAAAACTTCATCTTTTCCGCTCTGACCTTAAAATCCCCTTAAAAGTTATTCAATAGCTTTTCCCACATAGAATATTATGTTTTTCATTACTTCACATTCGTATATATTCTATTGGATAGGGTCCATCTAAAGAATTAATTACTTTGGAATCAACAACCAATTATCTTTGTTCAACTTCTGATAAAGCACCACTATCAATACTAGACTAAATTTCATGCATTTCTACCGTAAAGACATCAATTCCCAAGGATCAAAGTAGTGTTTCATCTAAGGCTTCCATAACAGAAAATTATTCCCATCGAAGATCAAAATCCTTTTGTGATTGGAAACCTCCATTGAATCTATTGAGAGATAAAAACTTAAATTAACCATTTCTCTATGACCAATTTTCGGTCCCACCAGGTAAAATACACTGATGGGAGGGGTGAATCATGGTATGATTGATTAAATCAATTAGATACTTTGATATTATTTCATTTTTTAAAAAATAATCTTCTCTCTCTGTCTCCCACAATAATGTATTAATAGAAATTTAAAACATGCATGAGACACATCAATTTTACATGGTTTACCATCACTAGGGTTGAACCACTATCCCTCCTTGTTTATAAAAAACAACAATTGGAAAGCTCACTACTCTCTCAACTAATGTGTGCTCACTACTTATTTAGAAAATCATACTTTGATATCTTGAATCAATAATTTTTACAACTCATTTAGCTTCCCATTATGTTCCACATTCCTCCAATTGATGAATACCCATTTACCATTGAAATACCGGGGAAATTCAACCATTCACACAACCTTTTGGGTGTATTTATCACACCTTTAATGCCTTTCCTGTAACATTTAACTTTTTCATATAAAACCTATTTCTCAAAACTCTCCTCTAATGCACAACTTCTTTCTTATGCACAACATACTTTCTTACAAACAACATCCTTTATTACACAATTTACATCTTTAATTGTCTCTTTTTGTTGATATTCCCAAATTAGGGGGGTATCCACTTATTGATAGGAATTTTCGAACCTTCAAACAAGATTATCTTTGAGAAAGTAATACCCCATTTGATTTCACATTAGTTATGTAAACCTCTTTCATAGAACCTCATCTTTTGTGAATATCCGAAAATTTGGAACACTACATTCTTTTTCCATATTATGAACCAGTAGTGTCAAAATATGTCTTTCACACAACATTCCCAAACAACATCAACATTGTGAATAGATTATTTTCTAAAAAATATCATTCTCCATTTTCCTGATTTTGTGGCCCAAAAAATTATGAAACAGTAGGAAACATCACCACCTTGTATATAAACATTTTGTACCATCTATAGAGCATTCATTACTTATTATTGGATAATTTTAAACATATTTTTTCAAATATATATTTAAATCCACAACTTATCATGGAAACATACTTTTTCAAAAAACTCAATCAGCCCAAATATGCTTCAATGTTTCCTTGAGGGGTTTTTTCCCCAATAATAACACTTTTATACATTTTATTTTATAAAAAAAGATATCATTTTTCAAATCATGATATCAATATTTTATTTAATTGTTTTTTGTATTTTTCTAGAAATATTAAATTTTTAGTGAATTGTGAAAAGTATAAATTTTATAGAAATGTGACTTTTCCATTCATGTATTAAAAAATTACCATTTTTTGAATTTATTTTCACTATTTAAAACTATTAGATGGGGGTTATAAAATAATACAATTTTTATAATTTTATTTCATTAGATTATTTAGGATTATTTTCATCATAGATTCAAAATATATAAATTTGGTTCTACATGAACATGAAAATTAATTTATATTACTTTAATAGTTTAAGTAATTCTAATCATGTTTTCCCCTTACTTATAGAATTATACAACTTCAACTCAATTCTTCACCCCTCTTGAGACACATAGCTTGACTAAGCCCTACAAAAATCCATTTAAAACCTTCCTAACTAAGACCTAGAGGCTCTGATTTTTTATTTTTGTAGATAGAAAGAGGGGGAGGAGTGAATTAACCTTTTAAATATTAATGAAAATAGAAATGAAAAATTAAATATAAAGGATTCTGTAAGGATATAAATGTTAAGAAATAAATTCTATAATGTAATAAATTGAAATATATGATCCATAATAAATATTTAATTTTAATAACTATTTATTGAGTAAGAAAATTAGTAATGTATGAATTAAATATAGAAAATTATGTATATCAATGTATAATGATTCTATAAGTATTATAAATGATAGAGAGAATCTAGTTTGATAATCGAGTTTGATAATATATTAATTTTAAGACCTACTTCTACCCCTATAGATTGAGAGGTTTAAGTTATTACATCCTTGAACATTGTGGTGGTCAAGAAACTAAAACCTCATAGTTATGGTTTGTGAACACCCCATTGAGCATCATCGATAGACAAAGAACTCACCCCTCTCTTTGGCAGTAGTGAGAACCCATTGAATAATGTAATGATAAAAGAGTTTTTTGATTTGAAAAACCCATTAAAATTTCACAACCTAATATATCAAAAGGATTTTAAAAATTTGAATGAAAGAGAAGGAGATTATATATGAGAATACCCTTTGATAATGATGGATAATTTGAGTTTCCTCTTATGGAAAACATTAGGGGATCCATTAGAGATTCAAATTGATTCTAGGATCATAAAATTGTTGTTAGTAATAGGAAGATATTCCTATCCTCCTCAATATTAAATTTATAGTATCCAAAAGCTATGAATGTTATGGAATTCACCAGTTATTCATTAAATCTAAATAATAATCTAATAATTACACTTTTACCATTAGTAAAACCAGTCTTAGACATAGTTTCCCGTTTCCACTAACTTCCTAGGGCACCTTACTGACTGGTTGGGTTGTCTCCTAGAATATACTGGGATTAGGGAATTAGAACAGGCATGCTGGTGTTCCTCCACTAGCTAGATGGTGGATGATTGGAGGTATAGGATTATATTTATTTCACCACTAACATGATGTTGTCCCTCCCCTAGTTGTTTAGTGGACCTTTTGTACAATATAATCTTTATCCACACGGCACTAGTTGGATGATAGCCAACACCAATGAGCCGGTGCAGTCTCCATACCTCCAACGTTATGTAGAGACATATCAAATTCATTATATTCAATATAACTAATATTAGAACATGATTCCATGTTCTTAGTAAATGTTAAATTATTGTTACATTCCTTTAACACTTTCTACAAGTCACCTCTGAACATAATTTATCATCTCCATTAGGATCGTTAATGAAATAAAATAAAAAGTAAACTTAAAGATTATCAAAATCACTAAACTGAAAATATTAGATACAATAGATAGTATTTTGATAATGGAAAATCCATGAGGGAGAGAGATACAAAACATGTCTCATCAAACTATTAACCTATATGGCTTAGGTTGTAAGACAAATGTGTTTTTCTGTAGAAGAGTTATAACTCTTCACCATGTTTTTTCATTTTATTTCCACTTTAACAACTAAAAATATTATATATCCAAGATAAATAATTATATTAGGATACTTATTATTAAATAATTATATTATTTTAGTTTTTCATTCTTTATTCATCACCTTTTTATGATATGGAAAATGTCAACATCGCTCATGCGCCCTTATGAGCTACCGCCTTCATGTTGTGGTTTTATTAGTTTTTCATAAAAATTTTACTTGGATAGTTTTTAATAGGGAACTAATTAATATATATGATATTCATGAAATAATTTTTATTCTATTAATATTAGATAACATCTACCTTCTTACCCTTTTTCCCGTTATAAAATTAGAATGTTGCTCATGTGTACGTGTAGACTACCACCTCCACCAAGAGATGTGATTCATTATTCATGTACACCATTCAAATTAGATTCTAAATATGTATATAATAAATATATATGATATATATATATATCATGAATAATATTATTTATATAATGGAAACATGACGAATATGGAAGGTCTGAAACTACAAACCTAAAATATACATAAAAAACGAAATAGTAAACACCCAAGAATGAAGCTTTTAATAAAGAATTATTAATTAAAAGGTGTTGAAATATTATTAGTGGATCATATATGAAATTTTAAGTTTGTATAAAGTCATATTGTATAATTATAATAAAATTATATTTTTTATATATGATATTAAAAGAACTTTCGAAACAAGTTAGACCTAAGGTAATGGTTTATTTTACAATCTCATCCTTATTCAATATTATTAAAGTTTTTGTTTACATTAAGTGAATAATAAGATATTTATATCTTAAACATTATATATTTTATTAAAATCTCTTAATTTAAAAAAATTAAATGTTTTTCTTTAATTTCCTTCTCCCTATGTACTCAAAAGTCTAAAGGAATGTTTGTTAGGATTACTAATTTGGATTTATTTATTCATTCCAGAATATATTCTTCCATGGACATATTTTCATAAAATTTTATAAAATTTTATTCAATATGCCAATTTTTTTGATTAAATATATTTTTACACATGTTTTAATTTCTATAAAAATGTTCAAAATGTATATTCGAGTTTTTTTTCTAAATGAGTCACTTTTCATCAAAGGTGTAAACATAGTTATAGTTTTAATATACACCACACAAATGAATTTTCCCGCCTCGAGGAATATTATTTTACATTATTATTTCTTTAAAAGTTTCCAATGTTATTTTACATAATTTTTTTTCATAATATTCTATTTTTTTTAGATTTTAATTAAGTAATTTCAAAATGAAAAATTTATTTTACTGACGAAATGTTCCCATGATATTTTAAAGTATTTTTTTATCAATTTCAACTAACTTTGATGAATATTTTGATTTTATATAGACATGTTCTAATATTACCATAAAACCATATTCCATAGATATATTATGATCATTTTAATGGGGGAATGTTTTCACCTTCTATATAATATTAATTATGATATCGATATTTTTTATTATTAAATATTCTTGAATAAGTTATGTTGTTTATTAATATGATGAATGAATTGGGATTTTTATATGATTTTTGGGGGCATGAATTACATAAACAATTGAATAATATATAGGTCTCATGAAACCAAGTAGTTTGGTTATTTGTAATATGAATTAACCGTTTAAATATTATGTAATGGCATGAGTCCGAAATAATAAGTTTAAGATATTTGAAATTATTCATTCCATCATTATTAAATAAGTTATTGATGTCATTTTGATTATCCATTACTATAAGACCTTCAGGTCATGTAATATGTCTTTAATCCTATATTCCATGTAAGGGTTCCACTTTACCCTGTAAAAGGGGTATTATTAAAAATAAAAAAATGGTGGCCTTTGGTCCATTTAGTCCAGAGCTTATGTGTTATACGACAGCTTCCACAATACATATTTCTTTACTAATAATCTAAGCTCAAAAATTTATTTTGTTTCCATTCCTTAGGAAAAATATAATTACTATAAAGTTTATATAAAAGGATATGATAGAGGAAATCATAATTTTATCCAATAAAATATTATCTTGTATTTTAAATTTTCAAATATTATGTGAGATTCAAGAATGTATCAATTTTTCTATGACTATATAACTAATCTATCTATTTGGATAAGATCATTTGTATCTAGTGATAATGTAATAATGTAATAATAAAATCATCTCTACAATTATCATTGTTGTCATAAAATGATAATAATTTTTGAGTTTGAACTTCAAAAAGAACAATGTGGGTGTTGGGGACCAGATAGAGATAGAGTCCACAACTCAAATTTAAAAACTCTATCCTCTAATGTTTTTCCATAACACTTGTAATTTTATTTCATTTTATATCATATTTTTTTATCATGAATTATTTGTTATTTATTTGAGTGTAAATTAAAATGGTGTTGTTTTTTTATTCAATTCTCTTCTTAAAAAATTATTTCATTTCTTCAGGACAATATTCTTTGGATGATCAAAAAAATTTCTCTTAAAATATATCAATGTATTGAGAATAAATATTAATAAAAGATTAATATTATTTGATAAATGATAGTACCTTTTACGAATGACCATAAACAATAATATTTTATGACTATTGTATTAAAACCATTTTTAAAGGAGACGGTTTTTGATACAAATGTTGTTATATTTATTGATATACTTTATAAAAACATTCATGAACATGTTTCATGTATTTTAGTGACCCATTTTTTGAACATCTCATTATCAAACTACTTGCTTCCGTTGGATCTCACTCTCAATTGTTTTTATGCCTCCTCCCATAACAATTAGATTAGTGCGTAACTCTACTAATATTTCTCACTTCTATCATATTTCAATTATTAATACACATTAACTCCTTCATTACTCAATTTAAATCACTATTTTTAGAAGTTTATATAAAGAACCCCTTAAAATTTTACCCATATTTCCTTGGGTTTGAACTTGTTTTCTGGAGTGAGAGTAGGAAAATATAAATGTTATTTTGAGTGGGTTCAAAAACCTATCATAAAAATTTGGAATTAAATATGGTGAAGATTAAAAATGAGTATCTTATGGTTCAAAAAAATAATAAAAAATAACAACAAATAAAAATTAGAAAAACAAATTTTTTCTACCGATTATTTATTGTTTGATTTTGAAATTCAAATTTAATCATGTTTAGTGTGTGTGTATTTGAAAATTTACTTTATTATTGTTGTTATTAATTGATTAAATACCATTAATTATCAATTATTTCTGTTTTCATTGACATGTTATTGTTAAATGTTTTATTTGTGTGCTGAATCAGGTAACAAATGGATCGATTTTGGCGTTAGGGCCAACAAAATCAATTATACCCTATTGGATGGGGAAATTATGGGAACTTAACTAAGAATTTTACTGAAAATAAACCTAAAAATGATACCAACTATAACAAACCCAATGTCATTTTGAGCTTCAACATAAATGTAAATCAAAAGTTAAATAAATTATATTGAAATTACTTAACAAATTTCATTAATAAAAGGATTCAAAATATGTCATAATTAAAAAACTATAAAATAAAATTCATGGATATAGTGAAAAAAATGAAACTAAAAATAAATATTTAATTGGGATATGAAAAAATTATTTGATGATTTTTAAGAAAGGTATATAAAGGATAATGAGGGTGAAATTAAGAAACAATTAATTTTTTTGGATGAATTTGAATATTAAGAGGATTTTTTTAGTTTAATCAACATAATAAATAGAAGAAAACATTTTCCTAGATTTGAGGAGACCCTAAGAGAGTGTTATTATGAGGATTGTAATAATATAAAAGAACTAAAATAGAAAAATATCATTATTAATTTTATACATACACTTGATAAATCATTATGCTATAGTAGTTTTTATAGTAACGAAGCTCTAGTAGAGTAAAAAATTTGTAATGGAGATTTTAATTTTAAAAAACCTTATATATATTGTTATAAACTTCTGATGATTGAAAGGTTGTTTGACGTTAGGAATTTGGGGGTCTATAACATTTGATTTTAATATGTAAATTCTAAATTCTTCAAACCAAAAATGAAAAGTGTTCTTCCCTACATTGAAATTATAAACCAACCACATTTTTTTCTTGGATTTTGATAATGAGGTTAAGGGAGAGACAGTTGATTTTTTTTTTATTTTTGATCATTATTAACCAGCAGTCCAATATTTTTTGTCTCTAAAATTTTTTCTAGGTAATGTAAAATAGTTTTTATCCTTTTGGGAAAGAAATATTCAGTTATGAAATTATAGATTCTTTTATAAAAGAAGAAAATTATTTTTCTCTAAGAAATTTATACTAGAACACTAAAATGATGTTTATTTTTTTTGATGATGATATTTTTTAATTTTATCTTGAACTAGTGATTGATCACACACTTTTTTTGTTCATAAAAAAATTTTACAATGGTAGTCAAGGGTAAGAATGTTTTGAAATTTATAGAGTTTGATATGAAAATATTATTCTTTAAAACATGGATTTAGAAATTATGGAATAATTTTTTTTAATTTTGTTTATTATAATCGATTTTAAATTTGATTAAAATTTTGAAGGGGATATAGAATTGGATTCCAATTGGTTAAAATATTTTCAAACTGAAATTGAGATACCTATTCTTGAAACTGATTTTCAAAATATAGTTGATTCTTTTTTTTCTGGTAAAATATGGAAAAATTATGTTAAAAAGATATTTAAAGTCATAATACAACCATAAAAATACCATAATACATATTTCAACATGAATATAACTCTAAAAAGTTCAAATATGAATTTTATTTAAAAGAACAAATAAAGTATATTTTTATTGAAATGTTTAAAAACTTGTAATATTTATTTATTAATAGGGTCTTCCGATGGAGTTATGTTGCTATTAGGGAACGTGAGTGTTGGCTTAGAGGTTGAGGATCCCATATTCCAAACATTTAATTTAAAAAACTTTAGGCAAAACAAATGTGATGGTTCTTACTTAAGAAACCACACCCAAAAAGTGACTATGGTTATATATTTATAGAAGTATGGTTAGGGATTTAAAATAGAGCACTTCTTGGGAGGTAACCCCAGGTTTTAAATTTCATTTTTTTATATATTTCCAAAATAAAAACCCCTCTTCATTTTTTTAAATACCCCTATACACCTCTTATATGTTTTCGAATTAGAGGATATTTTTTAATTGTTTTATAAAATGTGGCATCAAAAGAACCAAACATCCACTTACCCATCATATAATATATTAATTTGTCCCATTTTTTTTCTGATTTTTTAACGCAGGTATGTAAAGTTTTATCTTATTTTTCATTGATTTAAACTTGAAAAAGTGATAATGTTTATCATGAAATGATAAAATAGTGTTATTATAGGGTTAAACATTAGGAAAAAAAGTGAAAATTTTTAGGGGATAATTCCTTTTTATTTTTCATGAACACTAAATTGAGAAAAATAATTTAATGACCACTTAAAAGTAATTTTTATTTCATATAGTTATATTTTAATGCTTTCTTGATGCTTACATTTATTTTTTTGGGTGTCACTTCTTAGGTATTGAATATGTTATGAATTAATTTTGTAAAATAATACTTTGTTTTGGTTTATTGATAATGAATTTGAATAGAACTAAAATCCTAATTTAGCACCATGAACAAATTTGGATTTTTTTAGAAATATTTGAATCTATTTGAAGATACTTTTATTTCTAGTCATATGATTAGATACGATTCTATTTTAATCTATTTTAAAATATCATAGTGTTCCTACATTGGAAAAAAATTGTTAATTTGAAGTTACATTTTTTATGATCATTTGAAATTATAGGAACATGAATTTTGAATTTATTTTTCTTTAAAAGGGATTTTTACATCTTTATTTAAAATATATTTGAAAGAAATCATTTTAAAATGGTCTATCACCTTGAGTTCAGCATTAGGGACAAACTCAGATTTTAATTTTGGGGTGGGGTCCCTTAATGTGACAATATGTATTTTTTTGAGAAAATATAAGTACTTCATTAAAATACATTATAACAAAAAATTTCAGGTATATTTATTATTTTTCAAACAGTCTTAATTTTTTTCATTAATTTGATGGTTTTTTCGAATTTTATGTGAGGAATATTTTCCATTCGCCCATGATTTCAATTTTCAAAATTATTTTACATTTCAAATTTATCTTTTTTTTAATTTTGGTTAAACTATATGAGTAATATTTTAAAATTAATTAGTTTAGAACTTTTTTTATATAATCTAATCAAATTATTTTCATTTTAAAGGGAATATAATTGGAACTCATAATCCTTGTAATTATTTTTATTCATTATTCTAAAATTTGGGTACTAATTAATTATTCCTAATTTTAATTATGAAACTTATCCATCAATGGTGTCTAACTATTGTGTTGTAATTATTTTAGTTATTTCATAATTGAGAGAAGAATATGTTTTAGGGAACATTTAAATTCTAATTTATGTTTGTTTAAATCATTTCAAATGTTTGAATATCAATTATTTTTGAAAAATTGATGACAACATTTGACCAAACCATTTTTCATGAAGAGAACTCATTAATTTTTTCATGATATATTTATTGGGGGAAAACATATTTGAGAATCATATTTTAGGGTTATTTCAACTCTTTCACATTTAATATAAACTTACTTCCACTGAATTTGTTAAATTTATTTCATAAGGATAAGTAATGTGTTAATTGTTGTGCAAGTTCATGTGCACTAAAATTTATAATTTTTTCCACATATTCATTTTGAAATTATTTTATTATTTTATTTATATGATCCTTGATTGATAAATAATTGGATTTATATAATTTCAAATTGGAAAAATGATTCTTTAATTTTTTTATTAAATTGTAATTTTTAGTATAGTTATATATTAACTGTTATTGTAATATATTTCTTATATTTTGAGAAGAAATAAATTTATTACTATTGAAGGAATGTTCAATGAAATATAAAATTTGAAGTATATTTTTTGTTATTAGTTATAGAGATTTTATTTTCAAACCATCCATTTTTTATTTTGATAATATTACATAAGATCATTTTATGATGTTAATTGTAGGAGTGTGAAAATAAATGTCCAATATAATTCAATTTGTGTAATTTTTAACATCTAATTCATTATATTTTTTAAAAATAATAAAAATTAGAAATTATTATTTTTACTAATGTTTAATGAAATTTGGTAAATTTCAACCTATATTTGTTTGATTTATAGCTTGTATATGTGTCAATGTAGCAATATTGCTATGAAGGGAAATGTTAATGTTTGTAATTTTTGCAACCCCATATGCCTGAAATGTAGATTGGGTATGTGTGAACCCGCAAAATATATTTATCATGAACATATTTTTCATGGTTTAAAAAAAAATATATCAAAGAGGGAAACTTGTGCTTGAATGAGGACGATGACTTATGACGAAGTGAATCAGGAAGAAGGGAGATGACGAATGACCAAATGAAGGCATGAAAATATTTATGAAATAGATAATTCACTATTAAAATCAAGGATGAAATAAACATTTTTATAATGAACCAATTATAAGGGTTCTTTTTTCATGAATTACTAATGAATCTTCACTGGTGAGGAGATCAAGTATTGATTGTCGAAAACCAAAATAAGAAGACATTAGGAAACCAATCAAATCTTGCGAAAGAAGCTACTTCACATCTAGTCTAAACATTGATACCCACTAGATGATATGGATTCCATACTTTATTGATGAGAATTTAATAAGTTTCTAATAATGATAAATTTTAATAAATTGAATATGAGATTCTTTTAAATATATAAATTAGTTTTATTATAGATAATAAAACATGAATAAACTAACATATGAATGAATTTTTTGTATGAAAATTATGATCCAGGGAGCCCAAAGTTAGATATAGAGTTTGAAGAAACTAAATAGTAGCCAACAACGTGTCAAATTTTCCCAAAAGAGGAATATATAATCTATGCATGGATTAAGTAAATTAAATTGAATAGATTAAGATTTGGTAGTGACGAATGAATCTGATATTTATGAAATTGGATTTGAAATAAAATATAATGAATATGTTATATGGGTTTTTCATTATACAGGTTTTATTTGAAGAAGATAAAGGGGCCCTAATATTTCAATTACCAGAACAAAAGGAATCGACAGAGGTGCCCTTTATATGATATATTTTGTTTCTAAGAAACATTTATATGTAATTTCTATCATGTTTTACATGTCAAGTATTCCTTATTCTAGTATGAGTTCTAATAGATATAGAAATTCTAATACTGATTGATAGAAAAAAAAGAAAGTTCAAATAACTATAATTGTTCCAAATTTATTCATAGAATTTATTTTAAAATAAGATACTATAGATTTTCAGCGATGGACTCTTTGTTTGTAAGATTGTGAAGGAAGGCTCTGAAAGTTTCCCTATGTTTCATGTTTTAGTTGATGTTAAACCCAGAGAGAGTTGATTAAATGTATCAATGTTTTCCATTGCATGGTATTTGAGGAGCATACCAAATAAGAGGAAATCAATAGTTGAGTAATTCAATTAATTAATGATGAAGATAAGTTATGATCAGAGCGGAATAGTGGGTCAACTTCATGATTTTAGCTTAGTTCTATAGGTTCCAGTACTACTAGAAATAGAAGATATACATGAAATGAAGAATTAGTTAACTGAAATATTATCTTCTTTGTAAAGTGATGTAAAACCAATTATTAAATTATAAATGAAGGAATTTTGAGAGGAACCAATTGATGAGATATTTTTGGAATCTAGTATACCTCCTTTAATTATTCTAAACTAGGTGTGGAGATAAATATTGAAGGAGGAAAAGTGGTTGGTTTGGTAAATATTTTAATAATTTTCTTAAAAATGTTAAGGCAGTTCCACCAGAATACCTAGAAATTCTTTTTTGAAGTGATATTAAGATAGTTAAAAAAATCATTAAAAATGAAAAGATTACAAGAAGTTAAGGCCTTCAAGGATCCACCAACAAACTAATCCAATTTCACAAATATTGTAACTACCATTGAGTGTATGATGATAGGATTGGGTGGAATGAGGTAGATCTTCAAGAAGAATGAAGTGCAATTTGAAAAGTGGATTGAGAGTCAACAAATCAAAATTTAAGAATAGTTTTTTCTCTTTTTTTTACCACACATCTTATTTTTATTATTATTATTTACTTTTTTTATTTAATTATTAATTTAAAAACAATTTAAAGTCATTTTACTCAATAAAATATATATATGGATAGAGAATTCTTTATAGGAAGGGATTACCATTAGTTAATTAATGACTATATTATTAGGAGGTAATGTGAACCAAATTATATTATAACTAATATACTAAAACACTGATTCAAGGAGAATATATATTTCTGGGGAAGTATTATCCATATTAATTGATAATGTTTATAAAAAAATTTGTGATCTTGTGGAATGTATTTTAGAGACCTATTTTGTTCAAAAATAAATTTCAACAAACATTCTTCAATTATATCACCCTCTCAGTACCCTATTCATGTATCTTGCTGTAACAATTTTCCTATAATCCAACTCTACTAAAATGTCTCATTTCCCACTCATTTTAATTTTCTAACCACATTCCATCTTTTATTCATTATTTTATTTCTCTATTTTTAGTAGTAAAAATTTTAAAAATGTCCTAGGACTCTTACGCACCATCCCTGGGGGTTTACCCTAAATTCCAATATCAAATGAGTGTAGGAAAATACAAACTATATTTTGATAGAGTTCAATGAAATTTCATAACATACATTCACTCTTAATATATTTACATGTTTATTTAGTTAGAGTGTGGGTTATGAGAATTTTATGTCTATTATTTGGGATGTAGCGCATTCTAGAGTTTGTGTGTGTGGGAGGGGGTCACTATTATTGGTAGTATATAAATAATATAGATGAGTAAGTATCATCATTTTCCCATAATTCATATCATAATCTCTCAAAAAATAAAAAAAGGAAAAAATGTTGACAATATTAAATTAATAATTTTTCCAATTTTACTACCCATGTCAATCTTAAATATTAAGTTTTTGATCTATCATTCATTTATTACATTCCATTTTCATCCCTCCTTTTATGAAAAAATATCAAAAACGGATAATTAGAATGAATATCTACATTTCATTTATTGGTTGACTCATTGATCATTTTTTAAAATATAGAGCGAGGTATATATTTATAAGGGTAATTATTTGGGGAAGTTTTTTAAGGTTTATTTTGAATATTAATTCATTATATTGAAGTCTTTATCCTCTTCTTTTATCTCTTTAAATTTTAAATGTTTTTACCCACCAACCAATATCCACTATATCACATTGAAAAAGTCCTCAAAATTGAATTTTTTATGTATCAAACTGTAGAAAGGTGATAATTTTGAAAAATATATGTTGACAAATTCATTTTTTAAGTTTGAGCATAAGTATAGATCAAATTTTTCATGATTGATGAGTGGAATGAACTTCCAGGATATATAATTTGGGGTTAGTTCATGGATGGATTTTTGGGGTTAAATAAATTTAAATACAGGATAATAAAAGGAAAATGAAAATTTATCTTCATGAAATTGACATGATTAAATTTCAGTTTGGAAAATATAATTGAAATTTTATCACTTTTTATTAGGTGTAGATTTTTATTTGGTTATTTGATTTTCATCCTAGGGTTGGGAATGTTTAGAAATGGGGGTGTGATTACAAATTAATTATCCTATATTTTCACCAATAAAAATGTGTTTTATAATGTTTTTAGTTTTTATTATCTCATAATTTGATCACTTATCATTCAACCGACATTTTGTATCTATTATTTAAAAATAAATTAAAAGTAAAGATTTCAATATTTTTGATAAAATGATGAAAGCACATTAGTTTCCTATTTTTATCATAAAATTCACTAAATTAATTATATATTATGAAATTAATTTTTTATTATCACATGTATAATGAAATTAATTTCATTAATCCATAACAATTCCAAAAATCCAACTATAGTAGCTCTAAATGAAGAATTCAAGTGGGGAAAAGATATATATCTGTAGTTTTAATGGCATTTAATTATAGGATATTATTTAAATAACTCATAGTCTAGAAGACCAAATTTTTTTTTATAGAGATATATAAGATGTTGGGGAATAATTTCCTTAACTTTGTATTCTCAAGATCCATTTCTTTCCTAGGACATAAATTAATGAGATACCAAAGAATGGGAATGAAAAGAGTTTGTGTATCTTTAAAATTAGACTTTAGTAATTTTTTCATGACATTTGGTAAAAGTTTTCAATAGAGATAAAATATTGGGACATTATAGTTAATATATAAATGAAAAAAATTCTTAGAATGTAATTTTTCTATATTCACTTATCCAATGGGTCAAATATTCATGGGCATTAATTGGATATAATTTGAGGGAAATCTGGAAACCTGTATCCCATATAAATATGTACTTATACTTTTTTTTAAATATTAACATGTTATAAACTGTAGGATAATGTTTTTTATTTTTAATATATATAAGTGTCTCTCTTTTTCTCTCCAATATTGATTCCATTTTCACCCTCTACGAAATGATTATTTCCATAAAAACAGAGAAATAATCCTCAAATTTTTTAAGGTAGGGAGTGGTTATGTTTTTAGTATTCTATGTTATATTTTTTCTTTTTATTTAATTCAAATATTTCACTATTGGTCTAATTGATTAAGGTATCCATTACCCCCCTTTTCCAAACATCTATATTATTCTTCTTTTTATCCTTTTACTCTCCTTAATCATTATAATTAGATATATGGTAAATTTATCAAGTGAAATATATTATCTAAAATTAAAATGTTTTGATGTTGGATTATCATATTTCAAACAAGAGGGTTTATAGGCATAGATACTAATACCTATATTGTGTAAAATAATGTAATTATATTCCATTTAAAAGAATAATGAGAACTCCTACGAACATTAATCATATTCCTTATTTTCCCATTTATGTCATATTTTACATTTTTTAACATTTTTATACCACATATATATCTATCATATACATCATAAAACCCCATTTTATAGATTTTAATTTGTAATATATTTTAAATATAAAAATATTCAACTTAGAAATATTATTTAACAATATATTTCTCAAAAGATTGACCCTATATTTTTAAGTATGTTGTATTCAATGTTAAATAAGTATTTATTAACTTGGGATCCATGAGAAATCCAAAAAACATAATTTTGGGATATTTCATTGGAGTTAAAAAGAATGAAAATATTTTTTCCAAAAAACACACGAGAAAACATTGAATTATAAATCTAAAAAATCTAAATTTATTCCACATCCTTATTTTTTAGGTCAATGATAGAATTTCATAGTAATTATTCTTTTGTTTGGTTTGTTAACGAAAAATAGGGTTATTTTAAATGGTAAAAGTCTTTCAGGAAACATGTTCTAATTTTTTTTAGAATTCTTGATAACTGAGTTAACAAATCGATATTATTTACACTTATTTGAATAAAATAAAAACATTTTGTTTAGAACATAAAAAAATAAATTTGATGAATAAGTAATTCTTAGTCGAACCACATTTCCTGTTGAATAAGACAATTATTCCATGAGTGAACCAATTAAATTTTTATTAACTGACCTCTCTTCTCTAGATTTAGAAGAGGTCCCTGAATATTATATTCTAATTGATGAAAATTTGTGAGTATAAGAAGGGTTGAATTATTATTAAAAAAGTTTTGTATAAATTAAATTTCTAGTTTAGCTTCGTATATTCGAACAAGTGAAATTAGTACCTTAATATATTTATCTTTATTTGAAAGAGGAAAACATTTATGTGGTGGGATCTAATGAATATTTTGAGGATATTAATTATCATCCTCCAACAAAAAAAACAAACACTAAATGGAACTCACCATTTAATAAGAAATTCATGTTGAGATAATAATAGTACACAATAATTTATTGAACTAATTTTTATCTTATAATATGAAAAAACAAGTTAGTATTAACTCCCACTTTGTTGTTATTTCAAATTTATCTAATACATTTATTGGATAATATGATTAGGTAGAATAAGAATATTTATACAAACAGACTAAGTTCCTAGTAAACATACCTCAGGAAATCTTGTTTGAAGATTACCAACATTTATTGGAGTATTTTTATATAGATTTATATTATTTTATTCCATTCATAGTATGTTTTTCACTAGAATTCCCATTAATAAATTTTTTATTACTATAATAATTGAGCATCCCATTTAATTTTAATCTACTACCCAAAGAGTGTTAGTATAAGATGGGTACCTGTTGAAATATCCAATAAATTCAGAAATGTTTGTTGATATTGAATTCATTTTTTCTTCCTAACATTTAATAATTCATTATGTTGTAAGTAGTTTTGGGATTAGTGTGTATACACCACTAAAAAATAGGATTTTAATACTACAAAAAATGGCCCTTATCAGCACTAAATACTATAAAATTATTAAAAGACCAAGTATTTTTTCAACACTAAAAAACATTGATAGAGAAATATGCTTCAGTGTGCTATAACAACACACTCAAACACCAGTGTAGTGTGTTGTAACATCACACCGCATCACCAAACACACCTCAAAATAATTTAATAAAGTATCAATACAAAACATAAACGAATGAAAATTTAGAACACAAATAAAAGAAAAATTAACTATATTATAGAAATGTTAAACATTGGTTTATACAATTACATATGAAAAAATTATTACATAAATTCCAAAAAATTAGTGTTCCATTCACATTTTATCCTAACCCATACTCCTGAAAAAGTAACCAACATTAAAAAAATTATTTCAGTAATAATGTAAAAAAATAAATTTACAGAAAGTGTAAATTTTAAACTAAACTTCGACTCATACTAGGAACACTGTGAATCAAATTGAGTTGTGGATGATTATTGAACATCACACCATTTTTTGTTTATCCTCAATAATTATATCTATAAAAATTAATAAATAAGTATTTGAAAAAATTATATTTAAATTGATTAAGTGATAATAAGAAGAATAATGAGAAAATAATTTAGCCTCATTTTATCGGTTTTGGCAATGTAATGAGAATATTAAACTAAAATAAAACATATATATTGAAAAGATGTACTTGGAGTCATACTATTCACACAATGCATCATATTGAGGTTTGGATAATTTCTAAACATCTCAAAAATCTTATCGATCATTTTATTAAAGCATTAGAACTATTTGTATGTGTTTGGTTAGTTTTGAGTACATCAGAAGTCTTTTTTCACTAAAGTGTCATTTTAAACTAGAAACATGCACTTTGACTCATACCGATCACATTTTTTAGGTTTTATGTGACACTTATTCCTACACATAAAAATGACTTATTAATAATTTTTCTAAATTCCCAATCCAATCCAAGCATGTTTCATATATTTTCAGTGAGTGACACTTTTAGAACATTAATTTTGATTTTAAACTGGTAATAGACACATTGATTCATAATGAAAAAATCATGTATTAAATTGAGTATCAGTGGATTTATTAAAATTAAAATTGACCTATCAATCATTTTCCAAAAGAATCTAAACAACCCTAATCCGTTTTCTTGGATTTAAGTAGGTCAATATTCCTTTTTACTAAATTTGTTGTCTATTTTAAATAAAAAGAAATACTTGTAGTCCTACTAATCACACCGTGTGTTTTATTGAGTTGAAGATGATTCATATAAATCTAAAATGACTTATGGATATTTTTTATAATGTATGAGAATAAATATAATTTGTTTTCATGATTTTGAGTACGTCGCTAGTCTTTTTTTTTCTAAAATGAAATTAAAAACAAGAAACATGAACTATGACCAATACTAGTTATATCCTTTGTTGGTATGATGTGATACATATTCTGATACATTATAAATGAATTATAAATCTTTTTTTGAAATTATCAACATAATCCAACTGTGTTTTCTTAGTTTTTTCTGAATTCCATATTTTCATCTAAAATATTGATTTTTAAACTGAAAATGAACACATTGAGTCATAACGGGAACATTGTGTATCATATTAAGGTGTGGTGATTCCCAAATGTGAAAAATGAATTATTTATCATTTTCTTAAAGTATATAAATAATATAAATGTGATTTCTTGGTTTGGTGTAGGTCATATTTCCTTTTTACTAAAATTTATATCAATTTCAAATAAAAAGACATATTGGTAGTTATACCCTTCACACCTAGTGTCAGATTGAGGTGAGGATAATTCATACATGTATAAAACGACTTATGAACTATTTTACAAATGTATAAAAATAATATAAATTAATTTAGTTGGTTTTGAGTTCGTGACTTGTATTTTTTATTACATTTATTTTTAAACAACAAACACACACGTTGACCCATACAGATCACATAGTGTGTCGGTTTGATGTGAGTCCAATTTCTACCCATCAAAAATGACTTATCAATTTATGTAGTAAATTATCTTATAAATCCAAGTGTGTTTTCCTAGTTTTTAGTGACTGTTTATTTTTTTAACTAAAATGTAAATTTTAAATGGATAAAGGACACATTGAGTCATACTGGGCACATCATGTATCATATTGAGGGGAATCTGATCCCTAAATGTCAAAAATGACTTATTTATCATTTCCTTATTTTATAAAAAACTATCTGATTTTGTTTTATTTTCTTTGAGTGGGTCTATTTTCTTTTTACTAAAAATGATATAATTTTTAAATATAAATTCACACTTGGATTCAAATTGGTCACAACATGCATTATATTGAGGTTTATCTAATTCCAAAACATCCCAAATGACATATTGATTGTTTTCCCCAAGTATCAAAATAATCAGAGTATTTATTTTCATTATTGATTATGTTAGTTAGCCTTGTTACGAAAATTTAACGTCAATTTTAAATAAGAAGAACCACTTTGAGTTATATTTATCATACTATGTGTCAAATTGTGGTGAGGATGATTCCTATTCATCCCAAATGACATATTGATAATTATAATAAATTATAAAAATAATTATAATGAGTTTTATTGGTTTTTATTATGAAAATTTTCTTTTTTACTAAAATATCATTTTAAACAAGAAACAAACACATTGAATCATATAGATCACATCGTGTATCAGTTTTATATGATAATTATTTTTATATTTCATCAATGAATTATTAATTATCATCCTAAATTATCAATAAAATCCTAGTTCATTTTCTATGTTTTTAATGAGTGACACTTTTTAAACTAAAATGATGATTTTAAGCTGATAATGGACACTTTCAGTCATACAGGGAACATCATGCATCATATTGAGGTGAGGTAGATCCCTATATGTCAAAAAAAATTTAGGGACCATTTTTTTAAAATATATATACCATCATATTTTTTTCCATTTTTGAGTATTTTAGTTTTCTTTTTACTAAAATTAATGTCATTTTAGATAAAAAGAATAACTTGGAGTCATATTAGTCAAACCATGTATTGGATGGAGGTTTGGATGATTTATACACATCCCAAAGTCTCACAAATGTCCTAAATACCATAGTTACCATCATTTACAGTGCCTTTATCTTTTGAAATTTCCACACTACATATTCAGTTGATGTTCTTAACCAAAAAAACCATTCTCATTTTTGAAATCCAGAACAGAGGAGGATGATCATGTTCCCATTATATCATCACAGGTATCTACAATTTGAACATGATATTCCGATACTCCTCTAGTTTTCAACAACTATTAAGGTTTTTTGGATAAGAACATCCTCTCAACATGCATTTTTGGCAGTTTGACCAAGAAATTCAATTGAAAAGGAAAACATAGTAACATTAGAGAACAAAATTTTTAAACTCTTTTTTAGCTTGTTACAGATTTTTTAAATATAAATAGTACTACCCAACAAATCTATGAAAAAAATAAACAAGTATTGATAATAACGGTAAGGAAATTTACTCAAAAAGGTAGATAAAATGATTTGAAAAAATAATTAAAGAAGCAGCAGGAATTCATCATTTCATGATCGTTTTATGAATTCATGATTTATTTCCTTATTATCATTATCTCAGTTATATTCTTGAATTCCCATATCTCATGATCATTAGAAGTTTCAGACAATCTAATTTCACTTGAACAAAATAATCCACTTATATAAGAAAAAAATTATTATATGTGTAATACTAAAAAGTAATAATTTATATATAAATATAAAAAATACATTAATTTTATGGAAAATGATTTTACTATTAAAACAACAATATTACCTTTGTGATTGAGAATATTTAGTGTCATCACTCTTCCTTCAATGGCAGTGGTGGGAATTTAAAGGAAATTGATAATTGTAACACTATTGGGGTGAAAAGGGTTTGAGTGACAAGTAGTATATAGAAGTTTTGGTGAAGAAAGACATGAGTGATGGTATAAAATATTCTAAAATAAATTAACTCTATAAGAAATAGTGAAAATTAAATCATTGTTTCAATATATAATTTTTTGGTAAAAAAGGGAAAGTATATCATAATATTACATTTACATCATCCCAAGGGTTTACCTTCATTATAGATTACTCTTCTGAGGGATTTGTAACATAGTCTTATATATTAGGAATTGTCTACATGAGTAGTCAACAATTTAATTTAGATAATTTTAATATAGTAGAGAACATATAATATTATGAGAAAAACTTTGTATATTAAGAAAGACTTTTACCTTACCATTTAACTCTCTTTATTTTTGTTTAAGGTTTTAGGGATTTTGTTTGTCTACTAAGAATCCAAATCACGTCTTCATGGTACCTTATAACAAAAAAGAGATTGTATACATTGGGTACTCCATGAAATGATTATGATATTATAATGAATTCGCCATCCTTGATTTTAATTCATTTAAAGGTTATAATTATAGATAACTACTATCATCATCAGCTAATCTCTAAAATATTTATCAATGTATTTTTTGTTTGACACAAATCCTCCATCTCATATTGACTTGCACCTTTATTTAATGAAATACTCTAAGAATTAGTCATCCATGGGATGGAAAATTCTTGGAGTAGTGTAAGAAACATAAAAAGTGATGGGTGATAAGAATCCAGGGGGAAAATTATATAAAAACTATTTAAGGGATAAAGCAGGTAAAGATGTAAATTTCACTGTATAATGTTCTAAAACAGGTGTAATAAATCAAATTTTTTATAATTACAAAATTTTGACTAGTTATTTACTCTTGGCCTAATGAAGATGAGATTTGGGGGAATAAACATTCTTTCATGCGGTTTAATGGGTCTCAGTGGTGACATGTTTTTGTTATATGAATCTTTGGGGACTTTATGAATTCTATATTTATAATAGAAATATAAATTTTAAAACATCCAATCCTCAAATTAAGATTAGTCCAACAGAAATTAAAATAATCCATCAAGTCTTTCTGAAATCCCCTAAACAAATGAGAACATAATATATGTTATTTAGGAGTAATAAGATACCCAAATATGATAAATATAATGATAAACTATAATTTGATAAAAAAGAAGATATAAACATTTATTGATAATTTTTCAGAAATATAGAGTCATTTTATAGACATTGATGGTAATAAGATATTCTTAGTGGCAGAACAAATCCATGGAGACCTAAAATTATTTTCATAAAGATGAAGAGTATGATTTATAACCAAATTTCATTTACAGGGACATTATGGGTTCTATGGTGATTTTGGAAACATAGTTTAAAATTTTAGTCATAATGAAATAAATAATAGTAATTATAGAATATATAATGGTTTTAAGTTACATTGGAGATGTCCCACTCTTACAAAAATAGTTTCAAAGTGAGACGAATGTTCATAAAAATTTTATTTTTTAATTGCATACATATAAATTTGTGTAATATATTTTTATAACATTTTTTAAAATATATATATATTATAATATAATATTAATATATATATATATATATATATTCGTAGTATATTAATATAGTATATTTTCATAATTGATTGGTCTAATATATTTTTATAACATATTTGTATAACATATATTTGTATAGTATAATATATATTTTTTATTTCTAAAATATATATATTTTCATATTGTATTTGTATATTATATATCTATGTTATATATATATATATAAATATACAGGTATAATATATATATGTAATATATAAAATAAATAAATATTTTTTATTTTAGATATGCAATGTGTTATATATATTTAATAAAAAATAATATATCTGTATATATAAACACCCACATCCCCCTCTCACAGACACTCACACACACACACACACAAATATATATGTATATATATATATATTAAACATAAATATATATTGAGGATGAAGAGGGTTCATGAGGGTTTGAGGGATCCACCCCCCTGGAGTGTCTAATGATTTAAACTTCCTCTCAGGATGTAATTTTTAGAATTGATCATGACTTTTCATCATTTTCTTGGATTCACTCTAGTCACTCTATATGTGGTTCACAAAGGAGCCTCTCATGTGGCTTCGACAAGATTCAATAGTGGATCCTGTTGTATTGTAAATGTGTGTGAAGAAAATTTGATGAACAAATATGGTACATCAATGATATCTGACTCCACTGTGGTGGTTGCAGGTGACCAGAATGGTGGTCAACCAGTTTTGAATGATTGATGTTAGGTTACAGAGAGGCCTCCATCTGTGGATTATGTGCATGGATCTGTGTAATCTAATGAAAAAATGATCGTGGCCTATATATCTATGGAATTTCTTGCAATAGTGGTGGTTAGAGGTCCTAGATATATGATGGTTCATAAAGTGGTGGCTCCTAGAATTGTGGTCGAAGATTCCAAACCTACAGTGGGGGATTATACAATACTGGGGGACTAGTGAAGGTGTGTTTGTTTGTCACCCTAGTGCTGTAGAAAGAAACACATCAGTAGTGTCCTTAATGGAAAAAATAATGAAATATTACTGATGAGTGTTCCTACTCATCAGACTGTCCAACTAGGGACCTATTCTTTTAGACATGCTTTGGGGGATGAAGTGGGAAATCAATGTTGTGATATAATAGTGGAGACTATTGGTTTACCAAAATTTTTGGAAACCGGGGAGAGGAATCAAGTTGGATCAATGGTATTTGATCAGGGCATTGATGAAATATTTTTTATGCATGTAAAAGATGTTCTTCCGAAGAGAATAATGAATAAATGTGATACCACCTACGTAATTACTAATAAAGAGGTGATTCATGATAGATATGAAATTTTTGTGTTCTATGTAATTTATCACCTGGTTCTTCCCTCAAGAGTAATGCATTGGAAAACTGATGAATTAATCCGTTATACCCCATATAAAGCACAACTTCTGAATTAATTCATCATTTTTCCATGGCATTACTCTAGAGATGTATTCCCATGTGTTGTAGAATTTTTCACATCATCTGTCAATCATAATATCTAATGAAAAGGGCTCGGGGACTTTGAACAATTACTTTAAAACTATGTATGAAATGCTTTGAAGAGTGGGATTTTTTAATCCTTGTTACATAAAAAACTATAAACCATAAGACTGGATCAAAATTGTTGGTTTGAATTGGTTATTGTGGAATCCTATGATCTTGTTTGATATAACCACTATGCTGGGTATAATAATAAAAATGGAAAAGAGTACCAAGGATTCCAACCTTTCTCAGTTTTCTAGGATTCTAGTAGATATTTACTTGTGTTATTTCTTGATTCATAAAAATGTTTTTTCCGCAATGGATAATGAAATACCTATAAATGTTGAATATAAACGACTTCCTGAATTCATCTCAGAGTTTCAAATTATTGGTTGTGTCAAGGATAAAATTTATAGGAATGTGGTTTTCTCCGTTTTCTCTTTAGAAGGACGTCATGATGATTCTTTCCTGAAGAAATTGGTCAAACAAACCCCACATAATGATGTGGCCTCTCTCAGAAATATGAAACTGAATATTAGAAAAGAAAATGTGTAGGTGAGTGAGGTTCCCCTTGAAATGGAAAAGGAAAATTCTTTGATGATGGAATAGATGACTCTTGGGTGAGGGATGGCGCAGAACCTAGTTCTTGATTATTTCTAATGTTCATAAATAGATTAGGTAAATCTTACTCCAGGGGTGAATTTTGGAAAAGGATAATGTCTGCAAGAATATTCTCCTATAATAAAGGGATTTTAAAATATGAGTGATAGTGGGAATATTTCAAGGTTTAAAGAGTAAATAAATAAATTAATGTAAATTTTTGGAACTCATGTAAGATAGGAAGATATTGGGGATGAATCTCGTAACATACCATCTGATTGCTAAGCTTTTCTGAAAGGAAAAAAATGGATTTGTAGATAGTGAAGAGGTGACTGAAAATAACCCTTTAAGGGAAATAGATAGTTGTGGTCATTCATCTTTTAATGAATGTATCACACATAGAATTCTAATGGTGATTAACACTGAGGGTTTCACTCCTACCCATTCAAATAAAAGTATATAGAAATACAACTTCAACACACCACACACTGTATCTACCTGATCCTTTTCTAAATTTTCATATAATGAAAGTGAAGATATCCTTAATGTCTTCAACACAGATAAGTCCCAATCTGAGTAGAAAACTACTGATTCCTCTGAATATGTGAATGAAATTTCCTTTTATGATCTTTTACTCTTCTATTTTATGGATGAGGGAAACCCATTTGTTTTACCCCACCGACATCCCTTTTACATTTTCTTTTCATTTTAATAAATGGTAATAATATTTTCTTCTATCTTGACTTATTTGGTAAATATTAAAGTATTTTTAAACACATTTGTGTTTCTCTATGTGTTTGTAAATATAATTATATTATAAATTTATCATTATATATATACATCAGTAAATTGAGATGTTCTATGGGAGGTGGGAATACAACAAGATTTCATTCCATAGCCCCCATAGTCAATTATAGTTAGTAGAGAATTTCTTTTTTGGTGTTGTATATGTCTAGATGGGTGCCGGTGCTACCTGTTTTGGTAGGAGTGAGCTCTTGGGGGGGGGGGGAGGAAGTCATGTGCTGAAGGACATAACAATTCATATGGGATTTATTCAATTTTAAAATTATGAAAACCATTATGGGATGGTGACCCCATGAAGTGGGAGTCAACGGTGCTAGGCTGGAGAGGTTGCAAAGAATCGAAAAGCAGTGAGGGTGCATGAATGAAGAGAATTATAAATCTATCTCCTATCAACCAAACATCCCTAATAAAATTTATTGACATCATGGATATGCCGACATCAAAAAAATAATGATAATAAAAAAATGAAAATTTATCTCACTGAACAAGAAATGAATGAGTGAGGATGATGTAAAAAAATAAAATACCCTGGATTGAAGCTTTGAATGATCCAATAGAAATTAAAGATATCAAAATCCAAGAGAACTTTTGAGACAAAGATTCATTCGACCCATGAATAATTCAATTCGTGGATTTGATCCTTGAAAATATTAGAGACTTTGATTTGAGCCTCAATTCGAGCTTCGATTCACCAAGGGGGAGCACCAATAGAGGATTGTTTCTGCAGAAAGCTTCAATATATCAATGAGTTTTTGATTGGATTGGGTTATTTAAATAGATCGAGACACTTTTATTAGTTCTTCTAAAAAAGTGTTGATAATCTTTTCTTCTATCAGAATGAATTAATTAAGCATTGATAAAGTATTTATAATTATAATTATTTACTTTTGTAAATATATTTATATAAATATATATATATTTAATATAAATATATATATATATATATATATATAAATATTGAAGTTATATTATATATTTAAATATATCTAATATAATTTTGTAATTACATATTTATAATTATATAAATATATTTTTTTAAATAATATTTATATCATTACATATATAAACATATTTAATAAATATATATAAATATAAATATATTAGATATATTCATTATATAAATATATTTATTTTAAGTTTATAATTATTTTATTATAATTATACAAGTACTTTTAAAAAAAAATAAAATATATTAATTTAAAATTATAAATATATAAATGTATAAAAATAGTAAATATACATTTATAAATATATATTTATAAATATTTTGTGATATATATATTTTTAACATTGTTTATAAATATTTAATCTTAAGTGCATTCATGTTAAAAATAAGTGAAATAGAATAATTAAAAACGACTACACTTTAACAATATTCAAAAAACGAATATGTTTTGTTAATTAAATATGAATTTTTTTAAAAAATTGATATATATTAAAATAAATATGAATTCATAATAAAAATATTAAGACATTGTATATAAATATATATAAAATAAATAATAGATATTGATTAAATTCCCCAAATAATATTTGTGTGTGTGTTGTATATAAAAATGCATTAATTATGTAAATGTGATGTCAATATAATAGATGTAAAATCTATATTAAACTGAAAAATAAAATGATATTCAATTAAATAAATTACTCAATTGAGATAGTCAATATTTTTACTTCATATTAAATTTAAATTATCAATAATTATTCACAAAATATATTACTCTTGAATGAAAAACATAAATATTTTTATTATATAAATCATACATATATACAGTCATATATATCTACATATTTAATACATACTATTTATTTTGATTATCAATAATTATTTAATTAATATCATGTTTAATATTTTTCTCAACTTATTATATTTATTTTTTATTTGATTAATTTTCATTTTACATATATGTATATATTTAATATGTACTATTTATTAGTATTTATCATTTATATATAGTATAATTAATTTATTTATTTTTATCAATAAAATTAATTCATAAAATTGTTATCATATTTTATAATAATTTTTTTATACTTTTAATTATTTCATTTTATTTTGACCTTTATCAGTGTTACAAAAATGCTGATAAATGATCCCTTGATGGGATCTAAAAATAATGCGCTGATATTGGGTGTCTATTATTAGTGAAAAAAATAACGCACTGAAAAAGGGAACCCTTTATCAATGCTAAAAATAAATTAATGATAAAGGATTCCTTTTATCAGCAATAAAAAAGTGTTGGTAAAGGGTACCCTTTATTAGTAGTTGTTTTAGTGATGATAAAGGAAACCTCTATCTATGATTTTTTTCGAGTGATGATAAAGGCCATGGCAGTTGAAATCCTCTTTTTTATTTGTAATATTCATTAGATCATGAATATTTTGAAAAATAGAAAAATTACGAATTAAATTGATTTACTTAATTTCTATGATAAATGGTTTGATAACTATCAATTATTCTTTATCTTACTAATGTTATGGTAACGTCTATAATTCACATCTTAGGAATGATGAATTGGAAAAGGAATTCATATTCTGTAATGATCAATCTTGATTAGGCAAGGAACATCCAGTACACTATAAGAATGAATGCAATCTTTATATGGATGATTTTTAATCACATAAGTGTCTGTGCATAACTTTTTATGTATGACTGTTGGTAGAATTTAATGAAATTGAAAAGGAACATAATTCATAATAACATTCAGGGAACGTTATAGTGATTTCCCTAACATTGTAAGTATTATTCCAAGACTTCATAAGTATCATGAATACTTCAAATGGATGCATGGAGTTTATAAGGATTAAGGAATTTATAAGGATCATTCCATTTTGAGAGTTTTGATTTCATAATGATCGATTAACCAATTCATATAGAGGGAATATTTTTTTATAGATCATCTATTTACATGAAATATAGAATAAGGACACTTATATGAGTTTTACAATGTTTACTCATGCTTTAAACCGAAGCTTTTGGGTGCCACATCTGTATTCGTAGATCTAAATCAAAGGCTATCATCTGTATCATAACTTATATTATCAATCGTAATATATTATTGGTAATTATGTCAAAAATAAAAATACTCAAGTTTTAGAATTTTTGGTAGGATGGATTGTGGAATTCAAGGAAAATTATGAGGAAGATTAAAATATTAAAAAATATTAAAATCATAAATCATTATAGATTTTGACTTGTGAATGAAGCAAGAGAAAATGAATTCATAAGAATTCATGAGGGGATATCCCTCTATAGGAATAAACTATTATTGTTTTCAGTTTTTAATGTCTTATTTTATGTATTCTTCTTATTTTAAATGACCTATTCTTTTATTTTCACAATTTTTTCCATCAAATGGTGGCATAAAATTATAGAGTTATTTCAAAAAAAGGTAATTCAATTTTAATTCTTGTGTTTTAATCTTCTATGAAGAAAATCTCTTTATTCTGAAAATTGGTTTCATTTTTTAGTGATATTTTATTTATTTTATTGTGATTTTGTTTGGTTTATTTATGTTTATTTTATGATTCTATTGGTCAATTTTCATTGATCTCTATCTAATTAGTCTACTATATATACTACACTTTGTGGTGAAGATCTTGGTGATTATTGAATCATGGGTAAAGTTAGTGGAACACTTTTTGTTAGATTAAGAGCACTAAAACCCAATTTGGTATTTCTAATATAATCTAGGAGTGATTTTATATACCACATTACACATTTATGAATGAGGATACACTAAGTAAATATATTTATCATGTTAAGCCACACCACATTCATTAAACTAGAGGTGAGAGGTAAAATAATTATGGAACCTCTCATCCAATATTTAATAAGAATAAGGTCAACTTTTTAAAGACTATAGTATAATTATAATTTTATATCGAAAATCATACCCATAAATTTTCTACCAATTAATTCCATTCTCTTACTTTGAATTTCATTAATTTATTTTCAAAACCAACAAAACCAAATCACCGCTTTTTCAATCTAAAATGATAAAACATATTTTGAGAATGCCTTTATGGAGATATAACAACACTTCCTCTATAGTTCATATTAAATTAGTTTGTAAAATAGCTATTTACACACCCACAACAGGTGTAAAGAAATATAGAAACATTTCTAGAGAGGTTGTGCCAAAATATTATATTTAAAATTTTATGTCTCGATCTAATTCTGAATAAATAATATCTATTGACCATAAAATTGAGAGAAAATTACTTTATAAGTTCAATAAATAAATTTATAAGATAAATTTGATGAAATTTCTATAACATACCCCAATGAAAACCAAAATGTTCACTTTCATCCAGATATTATGGAAAGAACCCCTAACAAGATACTGAGATATATTTAAACACAAAACATTTTAAATCCAAAATACGAGATTTCTATAACTACTTCAAAAAATATCTATGAATAGAAAAATAGATTAAAATAATTGATTCTAAGAATTCATGGGATTTTAGGTGAAGATACCAATAAACATTGGAAGGGGTTAACCTTGGTCTCTTAAATATTGTAGCTGAGATGAGTGGTATAAGAGAAAGTAATGTGGAGTCCTTTTCCCATCACACATGAAGGATCAACACATGTGTTGTTTTATAGTTTTTAGCATGGTGAAATAAATGATTGGGATAGCCTAAAAATAAGTATTATCAACAGATTCCTCCCAAACTTCAAAATCACAATGATTAGTGTTGAAATATTCACACTCAAAAAATGTTTTGGGTGGACTGTATATAGTACTCAGAAATATTCAAGAAAATTTATTCTAGTCATCTGCACCAAGCCATTAATGAGATTCACATTCAAGTATTTCTTCTATTAGAGTATACTTGATATCGTAAAAATATATTCGATGTATCTTTAAAGGAATGTTTTTTTTTCAAATCACAGACACCGACTAGTGGAATTATTGAGAACATTCTCAAGAATTCATATTAGTATATTACAATAGGAACTGGAATAAGAGAAATGAACGAGGTATTATATTCTAACTCAACCCCATTACTAAAATCTATGATTGAGGAACTAAGAACCTTGGATAGCCAAATAACATTGAATCAATAAATTGATCAATAAGAATTGGTGATGTTATATTATATGTTTTCCTCTCATATTCATTATATGGATCTGATTATTAGTGTAGGGAACTAAGTTATCTATAGATACCTACCCATAAATACAATTTCATCATCCTTCTCATGGATGAATTTACAATTCACATGTCTAATTCAGTTTTGGGAACCAATAAACTCATGCTAGATCACCTTTCTAGAACTAATAGAAAAAACCCCACCATATCTATAACCATAAAAACCACCTTTCAATCAACCAACATACCAACAACCACACCCTTTACAGTAAAATAATCATTTTGAAACCCAACCATTTAATAATTACAAATGAAACAATAATTTTGTTTCTAGGTTCATGAGTTAATGGATGAACTAAATTAGTTTATGAAAACACTTAGAATACTTATAGAGATATTATACAGGATCCCTGTAAAATTGATAGCACAACATTTCATTAATATTATGGTTAATTTGATCATGATGACAATTATAAGTGGCAAAGAAATTCACTCAATATCTATACATAACTCTAAACAATACCAATACATCCTTGAAAGAAATGTATCTAAATATTCTAGAAATATCTCAGATAAATACTCTATAAATGAAGAAGAAAAATGAATGGATGAAAATTTGGGATGAAATAAAATGGGACAATCCCAAAATTTATAAAACATCAAATAGAGAAAAAGAATATTATACTTCCATTAATATCATGGATGATCCAATATAGGATAATAAAAAAGGAATAAATTCAAAAATAAATTTTAGAAATATTATTTAAATAAGAAATAAACATTCCCCTCCTTGAACCTCTCAAATGCATTCTGATTTATTCTAGGTTCCTTGAACATATTTTCCCTAAAAAATGAGACAACAAGGGAATGTGACTATATGTTTAGGAATAAATATTTTCAAATTGATCAATCTTTATTTTCCTAAAAAATTTTATGATTCAAGAATATTTTATACCCCTTTACCAATTGAATATATGTATTTTAAAGATTATTTGTGTGATTTAGGTGTTTCAATAAATTCATTTCCTCCTTATATATTAATTATTTGTTTATGAGCAAAATGAAGTCTACAAGAGTAGCGGTTTAACCTGAAAATAGGTCCAATGCATTTGCATTCTGATTACTAGAATATATCATAGTTATGGTTAAAATTTTATTCTTTAAATATATTAGAGATATTAGATAGAAGTAATAATTATTTTTTCTTGGATTTATTTTCTGGTTACTTTACGGTTTCAATTATATCAAAGGATTAATAGAAGGAAAAATTTATATGTCCATACGGTACCTGTTCATATATAATGGGGAAATTATGATTGTGTAATGAAATTGGTATATTTTATAGATGAATGGTAAGTAATTTTTTGATCATATTGAATACTATTTGGAATTATTATTATAAAACTTCACTTCTTTTCAAAAATTATGAGGTGACTGTTTGAAGTTTTTTTATAAAATATCAAATAACATACATTGGAAAGAATATTATTTTAAATCTATATTTTTTCCAGTTTATGGTGGAAAGTGGGATTTTATCTAGTCATATTATACAAAAAATAAGGAATTTTGGTAGATAAATCCAAAATATATGTGATAGATTCACATACTTATCCAACCTATGTGAAGAAAGATAGGTTTTTTAAAAAACATGAAATATTTTAAATATTATTAATAAAATATTTCATTAATATTTATTATCCCCATTCTTGATTTCTCATGAATTATTTATACATTTTTTGGTATGATGGTTGTATGGAACATTTTTACGAACTGAAGGGTTTGAAAATTTCACCACAATCAATGAAACCAAAAAAAGAGTACCATTTTTAACTACATTATTATTCATCCAACCATTACATTAGAGCCATGATATCCTATGTGAATAAAGGAAAAACTCATGTCATTTAATACTCATTATGATCATTTGATTTCACCCATACCCCCTTCACAACCACTAAAAAAGAATTATCATTAGTTGTTTTTAATTTAAATAAATTATAATCAGATTTTATGGGTATGAAAATTAAACTTTTATCTGATCATGAAACCCTTATGTGTCTCAAAAAAGTAGAAACATTATCCTAGTCCTATGAGATGGATTCTACTGGTATAAGAATTTATTTTAGAGATAAATGGAAAAATGTTATCTAATAAGAATGTATCATATCATTTGGTTAGGCTGCCCAATACAGAAAATTAGATATTTAAGATAAAGGACTATCGAATAACCTATTTCTAGGAGATAAAATATACTTTTAGAAGGAAATATACCATGTTAAGAAAATATTTTCAAATGTTTTGTAATTTCTTAATTCCCATATCACATAAACCTCCATAATTATTTAGAAACAAATTTGAACCAAAATTTTTTATCTCGGAAGATCCATATATGTTGAAAATATCTAATGGTGAAATAATAAGTATATTTTTACCCAAGATTTATTTTTAGACTCTAGATGAATTTTTAAAAACCTTATCCCATCGAGGACACTTTTAAATCCAATTATTTCTTGGAATTTTAAGGAATAAGGTTTATATTGGCCAACATTTTTCAAGAATCCCAATATGTTTTTAAAAAAATTTAATATGATTAAAGTTACCAGCAAAAATTACAAATGGTATAAAATGCATAACAACCGATAAGTTTTTTTGAAATATTTTATGTTTGGTGAATAGACATCATGGTACCACTTACCTTGTGTATTGATAATTCATACATACCTTTAGAAGATGATTATGATTCAAAATGGAATAAATATCAAGCGACCAAGACTAGTGACTCTAATATTGGTTTTACTTTTGTTAAGGATAACTATTTTTTATAGACATAGGGTCATAAGGCTTTTCAATGGTGAATAAAGAACTCATTTCCTTAGTTTATGCACGAAATTTTTATGATGATTTATGGAGTGAATCAAAAGACATAAAAACCCTACTATATAAAAAATTATTGCCAACATGAAGCCTAAAACTGAGAAATTGAGGGAAACCTAGAGAAAACTGTCAAGCCAAATAGAAAATATTAGAGAAAACTATTGTAAAAAAATTATTGGTTTATAGGGAAACCATCAAAAATTACAATATATTTACCTCAAACATGTTGATTTAGAGGAATAGTTTCACTTAATAGGGGAGGCATAGTGCTAAGGTCATTATGTAGTTCTAAAGTGGAATTAAAATATAGTTTGAGGTAGAAATAAAGAAATACTATAACTGTAGTATCATGATGAAATAAAAATATAAGTTTTTGAAAACTAAAAAATTCAAATTGAATTAATGAGAATGGATCATAAACATGTATTCAACCGAATAACATTCATCTTGGATAATTAGTATTTTTACTATTTAGGACTCAAACTCATGCTATAGAATCATTATTCCACATGGGATTGACCATTTATAGTCACTAATTCATAAAATGTTGGTTTTTAATTAGTAATTAAATAAGGAGTCCAAAAATCGATTTACTATAAATAAGAACACGATGAAGAAGTATTATATAAACTATCTTTTATCACTAGGGGAAAAGATCACTACCCTTCAACCTACATATCAATAAAAACCATAAGGTTTTACCTTTCCATATCAATCAATTTAATACCATGTTTAAATAAATATATATTTCAATTTTTAAATATGATAGAATTAATTGAGGGCACTACATTGTTTATGTTAGCGGGTGGGAACCTTTTTAGTATATTATTTTCAAATGTTAGTTTTTCTTTTTCATAATTATATATCTTTTAAAGGATTTTTGTGTGTTTATTGTTCATTTTAAGAGTTATTTGAAACATTTTGAGATCAAGTTGAATAAAATTTCAATTGTTATTATTCATTAGATTGATGAGAAAATTATTTGAGCTTTTTTTACAACTTATTTGACTGATGAAATTAACTTGAAACTCAAATTAAAAGTGAGTAAAATTCATGAAAATAAAACTCATTTTTTGAATCTAAAGAAATAAAATACCATTGTACATCTAAAATAACTTACTAGAGACGATTTTAAACCCATTTAAAATAACTCTTACAATACCTCGATCAAATTATATAAAACTAAATGTTTCAAAAACTATAATTTTATGATTATTCGAGTAAAATACTTAATGCATTAAGGAACATTTTTTTAGTTAATTAGAGAATTTTTTATTTATTTTAGGGGAGCTTTTAACAATGGAATTATATTCTAAACTACATTGACATTTTACCCTTACAAACCTTAACATCCCTGAATAACATTAATAATAAGAAAAATTATAAGACCAAAATTCCCATTGATTATGATCTAGAAGTTAATACATGATTTAAACTAAATTTAAGTGTATGGGAGGGAGCTTGATTATCTAAAATAAATATGTATAGAAACTAAAATCTATTACTTGTTATATATATTGGAGATAATAATTGAAATATTTATTTAATAAATTTTAAGAAACATCATGAATACATTAATATTGAAGGTTATAGATTGAAAATATCATCCAAAATAAGGAATGGAAATTAACACATCTTCTTAAAAGTCAAAAGTACATCTCTGCCTTCATGTTCAATTACAATTAGTGAAAAAAATAGAATATAAATAAAATACATATAGGTAAAAATAATAAATTTTTTTTAATTCTACTATATTTGTAATAGTGAAAACATACCTTTAAAAAAAATAAAGGGTTATAGATAAATCAATGAAAAAGGTGAAAATGAATATTTTATTCCTAGGGGAACCTTTAAATCATACAATATACTTCCAAATTGATCCGAAACTCTTACCCATTCTCAGATAATTCTCACAATAGAATAAAAACCCCATTAAAAATTATAAAACCATGAAAATATATTATGATACGAATGCGTAACAAAATCATTGGGTTGAGATGTATAAATTGCTGATGACTATGGTGACCCTCTCATAAGCTTGGAATGAGAGTATTTTTTCTATAAATTCATACTTGAGTATTGAGTGAAATAATTATGTAACAATTGGTATAAATGAGAATAATATTTTAAAATAAGTGGAAAATATTTATATATATTTCAAAAAAAAGGAATGTACAACATTAAAGAGGCATGATATGATTATGGAATGTGGTGTTGAACATGGGAACTCATAATAATCAATGATTTGATTGTTTATTGGGTATTACTATTGAATACTATGTGTTATGGGGACTAAGTATTATGTCTGGAGGAATTGAATTCATAAGGAATCTAATCAAATTTCATAAGAATGATCCCTAACTTCATAATAATGTTCCCCTAACATTTTACTAATAATTTCAACTTCATAAGGATGTATAGAGTTTATATAGATGATGGAATTTAAAATGATAATTCCTTAAAGAAATTTGTAATGTCATAATGATGGTTTAATGAACTAATACAGATTATAATAGAGTTTTTATAGACCATTAATTTATGAAAATGTAAAAGAAGGTTGTTTATTTGATATATAATAAGGTTTAACGATAATTTAAACAAAAAATATGATGTTCCACATCAATATTCATGCAACCAAATCCTAAGAGAAAATATGGATTAAAATGAATATTAACAATCATAATACATGATTGGTAATTTAGTAAAAATAAAAATACTAATGATAAGTATTTTATAGATGGATGAACTGTGACATTAAAGGGAGATTCAAAGGAAAAAAGAATTCTTTAAATACTAAAGTATGATAGGTTCTATAGTGATTTTGATTGACCAAATAATATTGAGAAGATGAATGCATAATTAATCAAGGTGTTCCCACTTAATCGGGGTACTACAGTATTAATATTTTTTAATTTTTTTGTTTTAGGATATATATTATTTGGTTTTATTATTCCATATACATCCCTTCTCACTGCTACTATACATCACAATAAGAGGTAATAACCTTGAGTGATTAGATCTGAGAAATAAATTCAATTGTAATGCTTGAGTTTAAAACAACTGTGAAAAAATATCCTTATTATTTTGATTTTTTTCTATTTTTATGGTAGCTTTCATTTATGAAAGTGAATGTGATGGATTTTTTTCATTTACTGTACAATATTTGGGGTTTAATATAATTAATTTAACTTAACTAAATTTATCCTATATATAATGTAATTGAGTAGATAAAGGGGTAAAGATATCGACTATCTCTTGCTCATGTGTGAATTTTATTGAATACTTTTGGGTAGCATTGGAACACCAAAACATGATTGGGTATTTCCAGAGTAAACTCGAGTAATTTATTTTACCACTTAACTAAATTGAATGGATGATATACCATTTGTATATTTCTATAAAGATTACCCTAACATAAATTATTTAACTGGGGGTGAGAGGATAAATTTTTATGGAACATATCATTCATTAGTTAATAAGATTAAGGGTCAACTATTTTGAGAATAAAATATCATTATAATTGGATATCCAATATTGAACCCATTATGTTATCATTAAATGATTCAAATATCTTTGTTTCTATTCATTTAATCTGTTTTAGTTATAAATTAAATCAATTAACCAGTATTTCTAAATAAAAAAGTAAAATAGATTTTATGCTCCAATTTATATAGAAAACAGAAGGTTTCCACTATAATTTATATTAAACTAGGGTGTTAAATATATATTTTTACCCATATTCCCCCATTTTATGCAAGTATACTCAATTAATAATGGCATTTATACAAATAAATATATCCAAAGGTTTTTTAAAAGAAGATAAATCTTATAATAACTGATGATCAATGTATTTGGCTCTTCATGGGAAAGTTTGTCAAAATTTATTTATATTTTAGATAAACCACCATCACTACCCAATTGACGGAATTAAAAAAATAATACCTATATGGATATTCAAACCATGTCATTCATAACTTAATTTTTATTTATTTATTTATATTTCAATAAATTTATTTTTTCTTGTTTTTATAATTGAATTGAAATAATTGACCAAAATTTAAATCAAAATGCAAGGATACTAATACCCAAATAATAAAGATTTTATTTCTATTTATATTTGGTTTATATTTCCCTATTATTATAAATTTTTTAATATTCAATTATGGGTTTTTTAACTATTATATAGGGAAATGTAAACTTTTAATTTGTGGTTTTTTATCGTTGTTTTTCATTTTTAGAAATACTTAGTTTTAATTAATATTATTTATCATTTTTTTCTATTGAATTTATTTATTGAGAGTTTTTTTTTAAATTTTAATAGAATATTGTTTAAAGGTCTAAATATGGAGGATTATTCCTTGAATTTGAATTTGAAACATTTTAATGTGTTTGGATTATTTTTGAAATTCAAGACTATGAAACACTAAATAAAATTAATTTTTCCATCCTATGAGGTAATCTAATCCTATTTTAAAATATTATTCATATTAACCACTGAATATTGAGAAAAAAATGTGTTTTGTTTGAAAAATATATGTTTTTACTAATTATCGTTCAAAGGCTTGGAGATCTAGAAATGTGTTATATATGATTAGTACACTTCTTTGTCTAGACCATATTTTAAACTTGAGACTTTCCATTTACATTACCCCTTGTTAATCACTTATAATTTAGGTATTCCATTATATGTTACATTCCAATTTATTATTACCCAGAATCAATATTAATATATTTCAATGATTATTTAATTTTTGAGTATCATCGATAATTCTATCATGAGTGTTCTTTGGGAAGCAATTCATTTGGGGGAGTGTGGCTTGTGTTCACTATTCTAGGAAGTGGAGGGAGAATGATCATACATCATTTTCAATATTTGTTAATTATTTATGCTTCATTAATATTTTTATTTTCCCTAAAATATAAAAAAACAAAATGACAAAAATAATGACAGAAAAAAGAAAAAAGGAAAAAAAATTATGAGATTAAATTATTAATCGTAATTACTTTAATGATTCATGAAGATCTCAAAAATTGAGTAAATGAATGTTTACTAATTAATTTTATTTTATTATTAGTTAACCCTATTATAAAAAAAATTTAAAAATGGGGGAATAAATATGATTCCATTCATTAATTTTATATTCTAATTTCTGTCATATTTTAAAAAAATATAGTGTGGTGTATATCTTATAAGGAAATTTTTTTGAAGATTTTTTTGGTTTTAATTAAATATTCATTCATTATATTTAATATCAAAACTAACCCATTTAAACCATAAATTTTTAGATGCTTTTATACACTAAATAGAAGCCACCATATCACCTTGAATAGTCTTTCTGATGGAAATTTTAATTTTACCTTGTAGTGTTGAGTGGGGATAATTTTCAAAATTATATGGTAATACATTATCCTACTATGAATTAGAATAAATCTAGAATAAATTTATATTCAATGAAGTGTGGCATGCAATTTTGGGTGAGGTATGTTGTGATTGTGTCATGGGAAGATTATTGAGGTTTAAAAAATTTAAATTTGATAGAACAAAATAAAAAAGAAAATTTATTTTCCTAAAAGAGACATAATGAAATTATATTTTGGAGAATGAATTGAAAATTCTCTCACTTTTCATTTTGGTATGGATTTATATTTGTATATATGGTATTTACTAAGAGTGGAAAACATATATGTGGGGGTGTGATCATATAATGAATTTGCGTAAATATTAATTATTAAAAAAAATTACAATGTTTTTCATTTCCTAGTATCTCAATATTCTATGATTTTTCATTCAACCCCCATTTTTTATTTATTATATAAATGTACATTTTAATGTCAAATTTAATTATTTTTGATATTTTCATAGAAAAATATAAGATTATTATTTTTATCAAAACATTTACTATAATAATCAAAATTGAAAAGTAACATTTTTATGAATAGATAGTAATTGATATTATTTTTATTGTAATAAACCATTTTATAAATAAAACCATATGAGACCTAAAGAAAGCATATAAGTGGGGAGAAGAAATCTACCCTTAATTTTCTAGACTTTTAATAATGTTCCCATATATCAATAAATATTTCAAAAAAAGGATAATATTTTCATGGATATAGAGAAGAATCCTGAAAACAATTTAATTTATTAATACATAGAATTATTTAATAATTTTAAAGGACATATAATCATGGGAAACTAAATAATGAGATTTAAATGAGTCTTTCATGCAAAAAAATTATATTTTATTAATTTAGTTATAACATTTTCAACACATATCAAATAGAGATAAATTTTTTTGCGAGAATATTTAATATATATTAAAATTAATCCCCATAATATAAAATACCCTAATTCATCTATCTTATATGTTAAATAGGTATTATAATTTTGAGGAAAAAACTTTAGGGAAATATTTCCACCTCTTTAGTTATAATTATATACGTACAGTTCTACTAAATAGTTTTCCATTTTTAAAACCAAAGGGTTGTGTTTTGATTTTTTTATATCAATTTTTTTAATAAATGTTATTATATCTATATACCTATCTTATGTTTTATTTGTCCCTTGTTTTACTAGTTTATTTAATTATAATTTAAATTATAATGGGTTATTAATCCTCATTATTGTTCAATGGTAAGAGATGTGATGTTTTGAGTTAATTATGATATAATGATTTCTTATAATTTAATTTTAATATTTTGGAATAGGTTTACTTGATTAAGTTATATAGTTACTCAATTTTTCATATTATAAATTTTTATTAATTTTTTTAATTTTTAATCTCCTTAATAATTATAATTCTTTATATAGTGGACTAGAACTGTGGTGATGAAGTGAGGGATATTATCCTTCATAAAAAGGTCTTGGTGTAGGATAATATAACTTAAAATAACATGGTGTCGAGTTATTGTTAAAAGTCACTATGTTGAGTAGAATATTGATATTAAATTACTCTTAATAAAATAATGATAACATCAATGTGAAATATTAATAATAACATTATTCATTATTAATAACATTTTTATGTATTCTTATACAATTTCCATTATTTTTATACCATATTTGTCTCAAAACCGAAATTTTTAGGTTTAAATTTATCCTATTGTTTAAATATAAATAGTGATAATATATAAATAAATTATTTTAGAGATAAACACGAGAGATTGAATCATGGTTTTAAACTATACATCAATGTTATTTAAATAAGAATTTATTGATCAAGGATCTAAGAAAAATATATTCATGTGGGAAGGTATAAGAATATTGATCATTAAATGTATTTCAATTAATATTCTCTATTTTATATTTGAATCGATGATTTTGTAACTTGGTAGAGTGTTGATAAATTATGGTTCTATTTTTGAAATTGTTACATTATCTTATAAGCATGAAAATGGAAATTAACTGGATTTTATAGTTTAAACTAACCCCTATTGACTATATATTATATTTCCGACCTAATTTTTACAATAAGACATCCCTTAAATTAAATTTAATTGTCATTTTTGAAAAGAATAACAAGTTATAAAATTTTTATGTGAGAAATTACAACATAATAATTAATTTTTGTATTTATTAATATGAAATTGATAGTTACATAAGTTATAAAAATGTTAAGTAATTTAAAATTTAAAAGGAAATATTTTAATAAAAAATTATATTATAAGGTTTTATTTAAATATTTAATACTTAAATTTTAGAATTTTAATTTTATAAAATAAATATTATTTTTTAAATAAGCCAACAAAAATCTACTTTGGGTGAAATTTTTAGTTTTTTGGAAAATATATTTTTTCAGTGGTTAGTGAAAAATACTGATTTTTTAGAAAATATATTAATTTTTAATAAATTAATTTACAAGTATCAATATGTTTTGAATATGTTAACATGTAACATAATTATTATTTATTTATGTTTATTATAATTAATTATAGTTTAATTAAATCTATATTGGTTTTTAGTACAAGATTCTTTTTGGGTTTAAGAATTGATTTTTCTTAAAACTACTTTAAATGATTAATGTTTCTCTTTTATAATTAATTAATATAATATCTAATGGGTGATGTTTTAAATGAAATTTTTAAATTATATTTTAGTTAAAAATAAATAGGTTTCATACAATTACTCTTAATCATCATAAATTTAATATTAAATCATGTTTTTTTTAAAAACACTCTTATTAAAAACTTTATATATCACTATGTCGGTGAGATTAATATTCAATTAAATATTACCAAATATGTGAATTGAAATGGGAAATAATGAATAGATATTTTAATTCATAATATATTATAAATTCTAATAATTCCTATATGATTTTTTACCCAAATGATTTGTGAAGACAATTATAATTAATAACAATGATTAGGGTAAAAACGAGTTTATTATGGAATTAATATTTAATCATAAGTGGAAATTGACAAAGAAACTTGTAAAATAAACATTGGATGGAAATATTTCTACCTTATACAAAATATTATATATAATGGACCAATATTTGGTCTTGGTGACATGTAAAAATGGTGAAATTCCCTATTGAAAAAATTACAAGTGTGCCACTGACCACACTTATAAATGGCCACCCATATTCTCCACATTCAAACATTAAAACAACTTTGGATCAGATAGTACCTATCCAAACAAGATAAAAAAATTAACAAAAGTAATACTATAAGCCTTATTGTATGTAGAACGAAAACCAAGGAAGGACTTTGGTGAAAAAATAAAGTTACTTGAAGAAGAGGAAACATTCATCAATGAGGATTTTTGTTTTATTTATTTCTCCACCAATTAAATTCTTCGTGAGCCATAATTATATAATAAAATCATTATATTAAATATAATAAAAATTTTTATGTAAATTTTATGACCTTAGTCTACATAGACTTCAATCAAATGTGTTATAAATCATTTTTCAAAGGTGTGGGAGACTACTACCTAACGAAACGATGTTATCTGTTTTCCATTACAAACTCTAAATGTTGGGTATGATGAGGAATATAATGTTTATATATAATATTTATAACATAATATTAAATATGGAGTCATTATTTCATATATACAATTTTTATATTTCAATACATAAAGGACACAATAACGTTGCTCGAGTGTACAACGGACAACTGACTCACAAAGAGATGTGATTCGTTTTCACTAACACATTATAATGAATATAATATGAGTAAATAAAAATAATATATTATATAAATTACATATTAATGATATTAAAAACATATTTATCATTATAAAATTATAATATATCATTTTATTTCTCACCCTTTCACTCACTAAAAAAGTGATAATGTCTATTTTGATGTTTGGACTGGTGCCTCCTCAAAGTGATATGATACTTATTTTCATCCCAACATAAAAAATGATATATATTAAAATATATAATTAAATAATATAATATTCGTGATATAATTATCATTATATAATTATGAAACAACACTTACCTTCATTCCATACTGATCATTGAAAAAAGGAAATGTTACTCATGTGTACGTACGACCTAGTGTCACCATGATTGTTATGTTAGTTTGTTTTTTCATAACCATATTTGAGGATTGGTTTTAAAAGGAAATTTTATGTATAAATATGATAATTTTATAATGATTATTATTTTATATATGTCTAAATAATGACCTCTTTGACCATATTCAACCTCATAAATTCATTTTTGACACTTAAGATGAATATGGTAATAAAATATATGACTTAAACATAATTGATTAAGTAATTAAATATAACTCATTAATAAGTAAAATAAAAGTATTAATATACATGGAATATGTTCTAAATAATTTAACTAATTTACAAAAGTTTATTATTTAGAAATATAAACACATACATGATTAGTCAGAATCAAGGAAAGAGACTTCATCTCAATTTTTTTTATTGAGGAAGATCATGATTTTAAAGACTTATTATATTTTATGAGAGATATATAAAATAACTTTTACATGTTATATCATTAATTCAACTAATATAATTTCATTTATTGTTTTTTAATGTCAATCTATCATTGTTATTATGATTCATGTGTTTCCGAAGTGATAAGTTATTTTTTTATTAAAGAAAAATACTCTTTTAATGTTTCACCTTTATTCCCTCTTTCTCTTCCATGTCCATGTTTTTAATAAAAATTATTATGGTTTTTATATGTATATAAAAAACTAATAAGTTATATTTTATGTCACTTTCTACATTATTTTGAAGGGTATTTTAAACTATACTCTTTTACAAGTTTTATATGAATAATTTTAAAAAAATTGAAAAAAGGAAGGACCCATTCTTAACATACATGATGAGAATTAATTTAACACCACACTAACATATTTTTTATTTATATACTCCTTCGTCATATTTCTTATTTTATATAATTAATTTGTTTACTTTTTTATTTGGGTAATTTGGTATTGAAAATGGGGATTCAAAAAAGGATATTTCTATACAAAAAATGGGGTTTTAAAAGAAATATGTATTTGGATATCCAGAAGGGATTTTCATAAGAGTTTCAAATTGTTTTTAAATTTTTTACAATGGAAATGTTCTATCATAATTATTTTATTCTTGATTTTTACTTGATAATTATAAATTTTGAATGGGCTCACCCATATAGCATAGAGTGAGCCCATTACAGCTTATACAATAGGACAAACTAGATATCACTGTCTGAATTCGTTACATATTATATGAAGGGGTTACCCAAATAAAACTCAGTGACCTAATTCTAGATCAAATGATGGTTATTCCCAGATATCACTCTCATTCATTAGGTAATATTCATTTTCATAACAAATAATAAGGAGTGAATTAAAAAGGGTTACTCCTATGGATTTAACTGGGATCAAGTTACTTCTGAAACATGTTTAAAATGGATTATCTATTTGATACTCTAGTTTACTATTATGGTCTTTTATTTTTTTGTTAAGTGTTTTAAATGATTTAATTGAGAAATATTTTTTGTTCCTAGTGAAATTTTTTTATTTCTTTTTGTAAAAGAACATTGATACAATGGTAAATATTTTAATGGTTTTCATGTTTTCACTAGACTAATGGATTCCATTCCTTTATATAGCTAACGCTATTTCTGTTCTCAAACCATGTTATTAATTGTTTATAATAATGGGTAAAGTAAAGGATAAATTTATGTTGAGTATCATGAATATAATTCCCGAAATAAAGAAATATTTGTTTTAAAAAGTTTTATATGGTGGAAAAAAGGATACTTATTATAAGTGCCAACTTTTTTTTATATAGTTGTGTAATTTATGAGTTATAACCCAATTCAATAAAACTATTAACCTAAAAAGTTTTTTAGAGACAAAGAAATTAATTTATTTAATAAATCTCAAAATTATAAAATTTATGAGGTTGATTTTTTATAGTTAGAATTATGGTATTGTTTAGATAACATTCGATGTTAGGATAATATTTATAGAAGGCCCTTGAATTATTTTACCATATGGATAACTTAAATTGGTATAACATTTAATGATTATCATGTTTCTTCAACTAAACCACTTCTGTTCATAATGTATTTCTTTAGAGGAAATTGGGAATCTATAGTGGTAAGGCGTGGAGTGGAAAATATTATTCCATACCAGCATCCCGGGATGTTTGGAATTAGAAAAGAAAAAATGGTTTCATTTATCGATCATTTTGAAAAAGATATAAATAGTGGATGTATCTATTCTAGAGAGAAACCCAATCAACCACAAAGTAATATGTTTTTTAGGATAATTTCATGAGAAAAAATAACACATATCTGGATATATCATTTTACCCTATAGTATATGAAGGATTGATCAATGCCATAGAGATGATATTTGATGTGGTGGGATGTTTAGAACTATAAAAGGTAACTCTTTCCATTTATCATTTTAATGATGAAGCTAATAAATGGTGGCCTGAAGTTAAGAATTACATAGATAAATATAATATTGATTAAATAGAATATGAAATATTTTAGGATATTTTCGTGAAGAATTATTTCCCAAAGGTTGTTCAAATATGGATGGAAAAAAAATTCATGGAACAATGGAAAAAATTATGTTTTTATAGATACATATGAAGAAAGAAATCATGATATTATATAGGTATGAGAATAATTTTTTGGGACACTGATAGTTAAATCAATATATTTTACACAAGGTTAAAGAAATGTTTATGAATAGAATTAGCTGTATGAGAATTAAAATGTTTTGATAAAGTGGTGTGTTGTTCTGATAATGTTGTGGCAGAGTTCACTGACACATATGTTCCTAGAATGTTAATAGTAAAAAAATGTTAAGGTGTATGTAAATATATAAACAACTACGTAATACGTTTTTAGGTAATCCCCCAAATTATTCCCAGTATTGAAAACAAAATTTTATGGCTGGTTTGATGGGACTTGGGATGTGTTTTTTTGAGTGGCCAGTTTGGTTACATGGCTCGTGACTATAATGAAACAGTCCTGAAAAACCAAATAATGGGGTAACCAATAGCCATAAAACTTTTAGGTGTTTTTGTTTCAATGAGTTGTGTTATTATACCAGTGCATGTATTATTTTAATTGATCATGATTGAAATCATCCTGATTTGAAATAAAAAGGTATAGATAATTCATTTTCTACTACTACATTTGATGTTGGAAAATCAAATTAAGTGGTGAAAGTATGTTACTAGTTTGTTTAAATTCTCCATGCCCCCTATTTGACTCTTTATCTTCAAATTATTTAATTTATGATAAATTTTCAAGTAAATTAGGAATATCCCATCATGAATATAATACATAACTACTGGTTACAAGTCATTGTGGAATTAAAAACGAAACCAATATTTATAGAGATCTTATTATTATTATTACTGCGATGGAACTGCCAACAAATATTGTTAAACTGTACATATTTTAGTTTAATATCATTCTTGGTACAGAATAACTTTTAGTTTATCAATATAATATAGATTAAAATGCTATGAAAGTTTTCAATGATTTCATACCTTTGATTACTAACCAAGATGCTAAGGAATTTATTTGAGGCCGTAGTGAATGTTACATATCATATATTTTTTAAAATAAATAAAAAATTTAATTTAGTGATGTGGTAATAGTAAATGAATACCTAGATGAATTTTATTATAATCCTATTTTGAACCCCTTATCTAATAGCTCAATTGGAACTTTTATAATTTAAATGAAATTGCTGGATTTATTAGGTAATGTTTTGATCTGGCCTAACACTTCATCATGGGGTACTCCATTTTTTGTTTTTTAAAAATAAATACAGCTCAATGAAAAATTACATTGACTATAGATCCTTGAAAATAATAACTATTAAGAACATGAATCATTTTACTCATATCGATGATTTATTGTATTATCTCCAGGGAGATAAATATATTTCAATTTAACACCAAAGGCTGGGGTACCATCAATTGATAATAAAAGAATAAGACATTATTAAGAATGTATTTTAGACTAGATATGGGTGCTCGGATTTTGTAGTTATTCCATTTGTGTCATCAAATATACCAAATATATTTATTTACAACATGAATATAAATTTTCATGAGTTCTTGGAAAATTCTATGGTTGTGTTTATTGATGATATTTTGGTATATTCTAAATGTAATGTAGAAATTAAAGACACCCATGGGTGTTTTTTCAAACCATAAAAGAAAAGAAACTGTATGTGAAATTTATCAATTGGGAAATTTTGTGACAAATTTTTTTTATCCTTGGATATATTGTTTTTAAATAAAGAATAACTATATTACCTACTAAAAAAAGTTTTTGAGGAATTAATAAGACACAAAAATGTCACAAAAATTCATCGGTTTCATTGATTATTGGTTTATGACTTATAGTTTATTGACATATTTTCTCAGTTGTGTATTTGACTAACTATGTTAACCTAAAAATATGTTAAATTCACAGAGAAAAAAGAAAATGATGACCGTTTTTAAGAAAAGAAAATAATTTTATTAAATTATCTAGTTTTGGCCATGCCTACCAGAAATGGTTAATTTTTTTTATCTATAAGGATTATTTATTAAAAGGAATTGGTTTTTTCCTACTGTATAATGATCAGATAATTTCCTATTCTTCACATCAATTGAAATTTCATGTGTCAAATTATCATAAAAATAATTTATAATTAGATGATGTTGTTCTTTATTTAAAAATTTTGAGGCATAATTTATATGGAGTGAATTTTAAAATATATACACATCAGTAAAGTTTAAATTTTTTATCCAATGAAAAGAATTGAACATGAGATAAAGATGAATGATGAAACTAACAAATTATTATTATTTCATGATTCATTCCAATATTGGAAAATCCAACAATGTGGATGATGATTTGAGTTGAGAAAATGATATTTTAACCATGTTATATTTTGAATGTTACCCTTTGGTTAATGATTTGATTTTTTTTCTAGAAGTTTTGGACTCAAGGAAATCGTTTATTTGGTTTTAAGGTTTAGTGTATTTGACTTTTTTATAAAGAATTAAGAAAGCATGAAAGAAATTTCCATCATTGTAGGAAAAGGTAAAACACATTGAAAATGGTATGTTGTGTGATATTAATATTGATAAATAAGGTATTTTATGATTTGGTAAAAGATTATGTGTACCTTGTGACTCCCTATTGAGGAAACAGTTGTTGAGTGAATCTCACAATTCTAAATTTTCCATTCATCCAGTGATCCCTAAGATGTACATAGACCTTCAAGAGTATTACTGGTGAGATGGAATTAAAAGATAAATCCCTAAAATTACCATGAAGTGTTGGAATTTTCAGTAGGTTAAATATGAACAATAGTTACCAAAGGGAATTATTCAAACATTTCAAGTGTTAGAGTAAAAATAAGAAAATATGTCCATGGATTTCATGGTGGGATTTCCAAGGACATCAAGAGGTAATAATTTAAATTGGGTTATTGTTAATTGATAAAATAAATAATAACATTTTATTACTATTTAAGATAACATTTCCTTATATCATATTTCTCAACTATATCTAAAATATATTTTCTAGACACATGGACTACCTCTCCCTATTATATCAAACATTAATCCTAGGTTCACATATAATTTTCGGAATGAACTTCCGAAGTTTTTGGGTACTGAATTAATTTTTTTACAACATTCCTTCCTCAATCAAATTGATATTATGATCTAGTGATTAAAAAATGTAATATATGATTCATTTATGGTCTAGGGATTTCCATAGAAATTATTATCAACATATTTCATTGGTTGTGTTTTCTTATAACAATAATTTTTCCTATTGTATACAGACAGATCCTTTAAAGGGATTATATAGAATGGAATCCATACACAGGTATTTTGGGATGAATTAGGATAAAAATTATGTTTATGTGACTACATTAGGTAAAGAAAATAGCTGAGATGGTGTAGTTGGTTCATCGATATTTAATAATAGATCAGAGCATGAATAAATTTTCAACAGATAATAGGAGGAAATATATTTCATTTGAGGTTGGTAATCAAGCCTTTCAGAAAGTTTCTATATGGAAAAGTGTTTTATGTTTTGGAAAAAAGTGATATTTAAGTCTACGGTTCATTGGAAAATATTAAATTATGTATAATGTTAGATCAATTTTATATCATGTGGGTTTTCAGTTGAGCTTATCTGAGGAACCCAATGTTTTTCATTTTTCAATGTTAAGGAAATGTTTGTTTGATTAATCTCTTATTTTAAGACTTGAAGTAGTACAATTAGAATAAAATTTCTCTTATACATAATTTTTAGTTCTTATTATTAACCATAGAGGGAATTCATTTTAGAATAAGGTGATTCACCCAGTTATGATTTTATGGAAACCCATATTGTTGAAGATGCCTCATGTTAATTTAAAATTTTTTTGAGGGAAATATATCCCCACTTATTTTATAATTGAATTAAAATTTTAGGATTCAAGATATAAAATGGGTATGGATGTAAAAAAAAATAGTGATAGAATAATTTGTTTTCATATTTATTTATAATAATTTGATAGTTACATTAGTTATGAAAATATTAAGAAATTTAAAATAAAAAAGTAAATATTTTACCTAAAATATTTTCTTATAAGGTTATATTTTAAATAATAATTTCCAAATTTTAGAATTTTCATTTTATAAAATGAATATCATTTTTTATATCAGTGTATTAAAATATACTTTCAGTTAAATTTAGGGAATTCTCAGAAAAAATTGAATTTCAGTGAATAGTGGAAAATACCGATTTTTATAATAAGTTATATCATTTTAAAAAAATAATTAATATATATTGATAATTTTTTAATATGTTTTAAATTAAAATATTTATTTTTTAGTTATAATTAATATAATTAATTACTTTTGAATCTAATTTATATAGGTTTTTAGTATAAGATTATTTTTTGGCTTAAAAATAGGTTCTATAAATGCTGTTTTAAAATGAATAACTTTTATCCTTTCTAATGAATTAATATAATATTAAATGGAAAATGATTTAAATGAAATTTATAATACCTTTTTAAATATTAATTTATTTTATGAAAATTATTTTTCATTATTCATATAATTAATATAAAATATTATTTTTTATAAGAAAATATTTTTCTTTAAAACCTACACTCACACCACGTCTGCATGATTATTATTAAATTAAAATTTCCCAATTAGGTAAATTTAATTTGAAAAATATGGATTTTATATTTGGAGTCCTAAAAATTTATAATATATAATATGAGCATTTTTTTTCATTAATTAATAGTGAAAATATTTAAAATTAATCACATTGATTAAAGAAAAGGTGAGTTTTTTGAGGGATTAAACAATAATATTAATGGGAGAAAATAACTCAAAAACTAGTTTTAATCCCAATTTATGGCCATATTATATCCTGATATCTTCTATTATATATAATATACTATTATTTGGTTCTAGGTATATGAAAAAAAGTATTAATTCACCCTTTCAGAATCATTACAAGTGTGCCACTCACCTCACTTATATAGGAACCACATCTTATGCACTATTCACCCATTAAAAACCAATTGGTTTTGAAAATTACTACCCAAATAACATTAAATATTTTTTAATCTTACCATATAATCCTTATTTTGTGCATCAAGTGATCCAAGTAATGCCTTTGGTGAAAACCAAAATGAGTTACCTGAAGAAGAGGTAATGTTCATCAAGAGCATTCTGTTTTGTTTATTCCTATACCCCATAACTTCTTATAAATATTATATAATATAATAAAATTACTATATTACTAAATTTGGGATGTTTTTTTGTTATTATTATGACCTAAAAGCACTCAAACATCCATAAAATGGGTTATGAAATCATAATTCGTTTGTACGGGGGACTACCACCTTGCGAAATGTTGTAATTCATTTTTACATTGACACATTTCACGATTTTTTATGATGATGGATATAAATTTTATATGTTATATTCATAAAATTATTATACATATTGAGTACTTATATCATATATACCCATTTTATATTCTAATTTGTAAGGTATATGATAATGTCACTCGTGTATATGACGGACTACTGCCTCACAACGTGATGGGATTCGTCTAAACTAACACATTATGTGGAAGATAATAAGGATAAATATAATAAATATCTGATATAAATGTAATATTTATGATATTGATGACATATTATTCATTATTTAAGTATAATATATCATTTTATTTCATACATTTTCACTCAATAAAAAACTGATAACGGTGTTTGTGGAAGTGTGGAATATCACCCCTAGAAGTAACATGTTTCATTTTTTCAACACCAAATCACAAAAATTATATATATATATATGTGTAGATAATTAAATATTATATTATTTAATATGTAATTATATGTATTTAATTATAAAATATTAATTTCTTTCATTCCGTAATGATCATTGAAAAATGGAAATGTTATGATGGGTACATATGGCCTACCATTCCCCTAATCATAACATTAGATCATATTGCATAACTATATTTCATGATTGGGTTTATAAGTATAATTGATTCATAAATATGATAATTTTATTATTATTATTATTCTAAATATGATTTAATAATTAACTCTTTGACCATAGACAACCTACCAATGTGATTTTTGACACATAAGCTGAATATTGCCAAAACATACCACATAAACATAATTATTTATGTTATTATATAAAACCTGTTAATAAGTGAATTAAAATTAATGATATATTTGAAAAAACTTATCAATTAATTAAATAATTATCATACATTTATTATTCTATAATATAAAGACATGTGATAAATCAGACTCAGGTAAGGGACTTCGTCTCGATAATATTTCATTGAGGAATATCATGATTTTATACACCTATATTCTTTTAGTATGTGTATATAAAAACCATTTTACATTTTATATCATGAATTCCTATATCCTAAGGGTATTTAATTTTTTTATTTTTTTTATAGTTCAGTGGGTTTTTTAATCAAGTGTTTCCCAAGTGATAAGAGGCTTTTCCCTTAAAGAAAATTGTCATCTTTAATGTTTTTCCTTCAAAATATCTTTTTATTCCATGTCTCTATTTTAAAAAAAATTATTAGTGTTTTTATATGTAAAGAAAATATTTAAAAAGTAAATTTTTTGTCTCTATCCACTTTATTTTTATTGTTTTCACAAGGAATATTTTTATGTATCTTATAAGGAATGTTTAGAAAAATGGAAAAAGGAATTCCTTATTATTAACGCACACAGTGATAATGAATTTTCCTCCTATATGACCATTATTCAATTTTAACATCCATCTAATTATTTAATATTTATATTAATCGAAAAACTTCTTTTGGATTTTCTATTTGGGGATTTTTTTATTTAAACTGGTTTTTCAAAAGAAAAGGGTGTTTTTATATTTGAAATGTTTTTTTAAAATAAAATGGTGTTTTGATATTAAAAAGTGTATTTATTACAGGTTTAAAAGAGTTTTTATAAGTTTTATGATATAAAAGTGAAAGATTAAATATTATATTCGTTCATGGTTCTTGATAATTTTATATAAGATCTGGGTAGTCCCAGATAGTGGTGGGTAAGCCTGTTACGCCTTATATGATAGGGTGATCCATATAGCATTGGACGAGCCTATTATAGATCAAATTATGTATTAATTTATATAGAGATTCAATTCATTGGTTAAGTTTCCTTGTATTATTAGGTAATAAGGATGATGTCATAAAAGGGTTTCTCATATGGATAAAGTTGAGATCCAATTTATACTAACATGGGTTATCTGTTATGAATTTGATTCTCTAAGTTGTTGAGAAGGGTTTTTATTTGCATTCTTAGAGTTTAATAGGATTTATATTAAAAAATGTGTGTGCTTCATGTGAAAATTTTTAATTCTTTTTCTCAATGAAGATTTATGTAAAGGTAAATATTTTATGAATTTTCATGTTTTCACAGAACTAATAGTTTCATTTAATTTATATTCCTTACTAGGAATTTGTGCTCATTCCATGTTTTGAAAAGTTATCCATATGATGGGTATGGGAGAGGATGAATTCCAATTTAAATTTATGTGTATTTTTAATGAATGAAATAATTTTTTGTAGTAAAAAGTATTACATGGTGGAAAAAATGGATACTAATCCCAAAGTGTCAACTTTTTATTATTTTCTTTTTGTAATTTATGAGTTAGGTCATAATTCTCTAAAAATATAAACATAAAATTATCCTCAATGTGAAAGAAAGAAATTTATTAACTAAAACTCAAGATTATGTAATATTTAAGTATGGTTCCTTATAGAAACTCTATTTATATTGATAATTGGTAGTAATTAATGTTTAATGTGGAATTGTTATAAATAATTGAAAAATTTTAAGATAACTCAAAACTATATTTCTTTGAAGAAATTAAATGTTGTTACGCTGAAAAAATTGTTTTATAACCAGGATTCAATATTTTAATGTTTTCATATAAATTTTTGTGTGATGTGTCACCATAAAATCATGATATTATATATGCAGGTGTAAGGATTTTATTCCATGATTTGGTTTTTTTCAATATTTTTTTTGAATATAAAAAGAATTATTAGTGATAAACCATTGAATTTAGAGATATTTTCATCAAAATAATTATTATTTTTTCTCCATAAATGAATTAATTTTGAGATTCTATAATCTTTATTTGTTACACACCAAATTAGAAATTCAATTCCATATGCAGTTTGATTAAATATTAATTAGTATGTGTAAAGGTAAATAGAAACAAGTAATCAGAATTTGGTGTTAATAGTGGAAGAATATGGATTTATATTATACGAATCATGTGTGATGTTAAAAGAATCACGAATTATTATAAAAACACTAATACATATTTTCTCAAGTAATCTTGTCTATTAAGAATGTTCCACCTATATATAGAAGTATATGTATGTCACCTTATATGAAATATGGAATCATATTTACTAGTGAAAAAAATTATTATGGAATTTTTAGTTTGATCATGTTAGGATTTATAAATGTGATAAAAACAAATGCAGTTTTTATATACAAATCATACGTATGTCACTGTAATCTAAATATGGGTTATGATGATTTATTTATAATTTAATTTTAGTGATGTCTATGATGTAGAACTAGATGAAAATTTATCTAAAATTATAAAATATTTTTCATTCAAAATTATCCTATAATCCATAAATTTAATATCTAAAATATTGATAATGTGAGGGTTTCCTATAATAAATATTTTTCTTAGGGTGGAGGTGGATGGGATATTACACCATTTATTAAATTTAGTTTTACGTGATTATTTTTTGTGTTTTTTCATAGCATTGTTATTTTTTGTAGCTAGTTTAATTAAATTAATGAATCCACTATCTATGAAAGGTATAACTTTAAAATGTTATAAGGAATCATTTCTGTGGAATATAATGTTAATATGATGCTATTGGTACGATTGTCTTGTAATATTGTGATGGGTTATCTCATTTGGGGACCATTGTGACATGTTTTCAGGGGATTGGCATATATGTGATATTGTGTGGGTAAAATTGGGATGGTATGGATGGTTTTGTGGGAAAGAAAGAGTTTTATGTTTATTGTTGGGTGGTTTGAGTGGTGATGAGTGTTGGTTTTTGTGGTTGGTTTTTCATGGTTTGCGTAAGGCAATGTGGATGATGTGTGAGATGTGTTATGAGGTAAACCTTTATATTGTTGGATCAATATATTTCATTAATTTTATTATGGCAGCTAAGTTGTGGATTTATGAGAAGGGAATTGGTGATGAGGTTGTGTGAGGTATTATATAAAAGAGATGGTTGTGAAGGGTTGTATATGGGTTGGGGTGTTTTTCTATAAATTATTGTTATCCACTATGATGTTATTTTGTTTTATATTGTTTATTATAACCTTATTTTTTATTTTATTGAAAATGTAATAAATTGAATCGTCAATGAAATTTTTAGAATAGGATAGAGAAAGGGTAGTCATGGGATAAAGTGCTATTTATTTTTTAGTGGAATGGAGTACAATGTTTCATAGGGGATTATATATAGCTGAGGTTGATGATTGGTTAGAAGAGATTGAAGATCCCTTTAATTAGTGAGGAATCCATATAGATATCAATCTTCATCAAAAATTGGTTGATCTTGGATTGGGGGGGGGGTTCATACATTATTTTTTATGGAATTAATTTCTCAGGTGTGGAAGTATGCTCATTTAAAATATCTTGAAATTATTACTCAGGGGTTTAAGAGGTTACATTAATTTTTGAATCGTTTTATCTATATTATTAGTTGGTTACCACATTTTTTCCTAGTGAGGAGGAGTATATAAAATATATATATATTTCCATTTTTATGATGAAGATTCAATGATCTACTATTTATTTTTAGTATAGGTCTTGATGGAGGTTATAGATCGACTTAAGATTATAGAGAAAGGTCTAACTCTAATGAAATATCCTAATGAAGGCCACCATTTGGATATTGTGGTGGTTTTTTCTAATTATCTGAGTTATGGGTCCTAAGGATCATAGAAGAGGAGGGTGAGGTGATATTATAGGTATGGGGTGTGGATTTCTGACCTAGGTTTGATAATGTCAAGGTGTATAGATTTTAGCAATTTGATTTTCCCTCTATGCAATGATTTAGGGAATAATCTGTATAATGGGCCAAAGATTTAGTGTGATTATCATTCTTCTATTGATATTTATCAATTGGAATGTCTTAATATACCTATCCTGAACCGAAACATCCAGATTCAGTGAAAAAACATGATCTTTATAATTTCTTCTTTCATTCCATTAAATGTGACCCAATTAAACCATCCAAAGAATAAAATATCAAAAAGAAATTTTCTATCTCCAATATTACTAGGGACCTTTAAGGATAAGAGTTTTATATAATTAGAAAAAAACACTTAGATAATAATATCCATGACTTTTTGTGAAGATTTATCCCACTTATATCAAAAATTTCAAATTCCATGTATTTTCTCTAACATTTCCAATAAAATTTTTAACACATGAAATATTTATAGAATAAAATAATTTCACATAATTATTCATTACTTTTGGAAAAAAATAATAAGGGTGAGATTAACCACTTAGTAAGGGAAAAAAATCATTAACCATTGAATTTCATCAGTGAACATAAAGTGAATGTAATGATATGATTCCATAATCAATGTGCATGAGAGTAACATAAGAGGATTCATACCCATTAAAACATGGATTATTAAACATGTGATAAGGAATAAAGTGATAATATAACGCAATATTCATATAAGTGAAAAATATTTATCTATATAAAAATACATTTATAAATGATCCATTATAACATTAATGAATAACAAATAAAACATGTTTGTAACATTGAATATAATTTTCATAAAATTATGGAAATCACTATTATAAATGGAATAAACTACACATTAAATACTAAAAATCATTCCAGAGAGACCTATAACTGGTTAACACTATACCTTTTCCAAATACATCAAAGATCTATATCAATATGACCTATTATCATGATCTATATCTTGATTAACCTTTGTCATAATGAATGTACATAGAAAATATAAAATAACATAATATAAGGAATCATTCATTTTTTTCATAATAAAAACCATTGTTCTTTAATATCTTGATTTACTTTTGGAAAATAAGTTGGTTCCATGAAAATACAATTAAAAAAATTATTATCCATTCATATAAAGAGAATTTATGGTATCATTACAATATATCTTCAGTGGAGAATAAGTAATATCAATGTTTGTTATTATTGATGAATAAATATACCAAAAAAATATTATTAAACATAATATTATTGGAAATAAACATTCAACTTTGAAAATAATTTTTTTTACAAAATTTTAAGAATATTAGGAAAGAATTTGTTTTTTGAAAAAAATATTGAAATTTGTAATAGAATATTTAATGAATAGAGTGATCATGATGGTAAGGAATTCCTTTAATTATTCAATTATTAAAAAAATATTTATTTAATTTTTGTTAAATATACCTCATTCTGAAAAATAAAAAAGATTTTTTTTAAATTATTCATTAAAAAAAATAATATATAAAAATGTCTTCAAAAAATGTAAAATGAATATTCAAATTTTTTAATTTTTTAGAAATCCTAGATGTAAAAGAAAATGATTTTCTAAATGAAAGAGGAGAAATATGATCATCTCTTATTAATAACATTTTATATTCCCTTTAGACTTCAAAGAAGAGAAAAAACTTAAACATAAACATAAAAATATAAAAAATATCTAGAAGAGAAGAAAAATAAAATGGGTTTATCAAATAAAGATAATATAAATTTCTCTAAAACGGATTTAAATAATAAATAATCCTAATTAAAAATGAATTGAAACAAAAACATCTTAACTCATTGGTAGCTTTCAAATCATTAGGCCCACAAAAAAATGACTTCAAATGAAATTTAAATATCATGAAAATTTGGATATTCATGATATAAAATTTCAAAGGGTCAGCATATAAACCTCATAATGGTTTATAGGTTCATAACATAAACATTCTATCCAATGAAAGGAAATTTATGGTAAATAACCCTTATAAAGATCGTAAAAAGAAGTTAATAAACAATAAATGGAAAGATTATGTGTAATAAATACAATTCATAAAAACTATGTGGAAATATTTTATAAGAAAATTTCTAGATCAATTCATAGGTAATTATTTAATGAAAATTTCAATGAACAAGTGTTATAACCAAATAAAAAGAAATTGAATTAAGAGGCTCTTTATTACATGGAAACATTCATGTCAAATACCCCTGAATGAAATAATTATAATTTAAAATTTAAATTAAATAATTATGAATTAATCTTGACATAAAATTTAAAATGGATGTATATAATGAAAATTAGGATCATGAAAATTAGTTACACCTCAATATGGGGAAATTGAGATCAAATCCTTTACCTCAAGTCTGAACATTACTTTTATTTAGATTAATACCTATATTAAAAACAAATATGAATTATTTAGTTTTTGGGATCATTTTAATAGTTTATTAATATATCATTTAACCGTTTAATTTATTTATTTTGCTGAGATATTTAATTACATAATCGATTATGTCCGTGTTAGGTGCTTTGAGGATTTTTAGATCTTAATTTCAAAAAAACATTATTTTCTTGAACATTGGCATTGAATTTTTTGTTTTATCGTATCCAAAATAATACTAACTAAATGAATATAATTTTAATTATTCAATTATTCTTTTAAAACCAACCATGAATAATGGTTTTGAAAGTTGAACTATTTTGAAATCATGGAGATAACAGGTCGTATGTACGCCTGAATAACGTTTCCATTTTACAACGGTCATAATAGAAAGAATTTAAGTATTATTTTTTATTTATATAATTTTAATTATATCATATCTATAATTTTATTTTCTCAAATACAAATATCTATACAATCTGTGTGGTGTGATGATGAAAAAAAATCAGATTGATTCGTAGAAGTGGTTATCCACACTTACGCCTGAATAATGTTATCATTTTTCATTGGATGGAAAGGTAAGAGAAAATATAATATTTAATCATTCCAAAATGTTAATTATTTCATTAATAACATATATATACATTAAATTCATCATTATAACCAGCTGGGAGTGGCGGTGATGGAAATTTAACTAAATCGGTTCACGCGGAGGTAGTCCTCCATAGACTCAAAAAAGGGTTTAATTTTTCATTTGATGGATGATGAGATGTATAAAGGTTAGAAATTTTAATAAATAACATCTCAGTATATTCAATGTACTGATGTTATTATCTCATCATGGTTGAATAATTTTTTAAATAGTTATTGGAAGAAAGAAAACTAAAACATCCAATTGAAAGATATATTTCATATTCTTCAAAAAAAATCATTTTATTTACAACATAATCTATTTAAGGTGTCAAACCAATAGATTAAATATATATTATATTTTTATATTTGTTTAATTTTTTACCATGGATTTATCAATTACTAGGGGTCAAAAGTGATAATGTTTGAGAAAAGAGGCCAAGGTACGTAGTTAACACACAATTGTCTAACCATGCGACTAACCAATAAAGAGGGTTATAGGTGGTGAAAATTCTACATCACATGGTTTTGGAATAGTTTCCAAAATTATGAAGTTCCCAAGAGTTGTGACTAAAAATTTTGAAAGACAGTAACCCCATATGGTTAGTGCTTGTTTTGTGTATCCATGAGGAAAAACCATACGACCTGACCAGGTCACATAAAAATTTATAATTCACCGTTTTACACTCTCTATCTTATATAAATTTTGGGCCACTTTTCTTACTCCCATCATGTGAAGTAACTCTCTCTTTGTGGTGGTTCTTCCCATCTCTTTTTTTCATTTATTTCTCATGAGTTTATTGTGGTCTAAATTGAGATAAGTAATTTTTATCATGGTTTGATCCTCCTTTATCCCACTTATTTCTTTATTTTCTATTTTCATGGATATGTGGGACCATATACTACTGGGTTGGATAAAACTAAGGTTTTTATAGGGTGTTGTGTGCATTTTCTGTTGGATTTCGTGTGTGAGGATTTCTTCTACCTCTTTCAAGTTTTTCTCATTGGAATCAATGATATTTAAACCAAATATGAGTACCGTGTCTCCATTTAAGGGTGTCTTCAACGGTTTAGATTATATTAAGAATAAAATTTGGTTTTTATTATTGAAATTTTCATTTTTTGATTTATGGTTGATGTTTATCCCATGCTTCTAGTGAATTATGTATTTATTTTTAAATTTAATGGTTTAATATGTATTTTAAAAACTATGTGGCTTGTGTGGAAACCATATTTCTGATAAAATGGATCAAAAGTATTTTATGGTTCTAAATTGATTTATAAAATGGTTTTGGAATTGGATTTACCTTTTTAAATGTGTCATGATAAACTGGGAATGTTTCATTGAGAAAATGGATTATGATGTGACTTTGATTTACATGGCACATGTTTTTTGATTCGGGGGAATATATTGGCATATATGTTAACTAGGGTGTGATAGAGGGGTTTTTTAAGGGACCGTGTGAGTCTTCTATGAGATAACCATTCATGAATCCTTTTTGTATGTCGAGAGACCATTTGAGCTCTTGGAGTTTAGATTGAGGAATACTAACCAATCTTCCTTTATTTTATATCTGACTCACAAACTTGTTAGAATCAATAACGATATTCAAGATGGTTATAACCCGAGGTGAAAATTACTCATGAATAGTTGGTTCATATAATTTATGCATTTGAATAGATCTATTTTATAAAATGAGATGTATAATTCCAATTCAAAATTGTATAGTTATTTTATGGTGATCTTATTCTTTCCCTATCTTATTGGGTATTTAGATCATGTGATTCCTTATGGACTAGTTTATTTGTTTATCAATATAGTGTAATTATTTTTAAAAAAAAATTTATTTGAAATGGAAAACCAGTGCGATTTTAATGTTTTATTTGAAAGTAGTATGTTTTGGTATAGATTTAGTTTTGAAAAGTTATTTCAAACTAGTTTATTGGTTCGAATGTGTAAAATCTATAAATAGATTCATGGTGGTCTCCTTATAGGATATGTTCTTTAGAGAATACTTGGGTCATTATGTGTGTGTATACATTGTTTTGTAGGATATTGGTAAGGTAAAGGGAACTATGTTATTGGGTGTATCTTCTTGACTACCATTTTTTGGGTTATGTGAATGAGGAATGGTCTTATGGGGATAGATATGGTGGAGTTTATTTTTGGGATTTTGTATTTGTGAGATATATGGTTAGGCCATTTTTGGTCTTTTGGACCTTTATTCTTAGTTTTTGGTTTTTGAAATGAGATACCATGTATATTTCCAATTATGGCATGTTTTGAATAAAATGATTAGTTTGTTCGTGGAATCAAATTATATTATACAACATTTCTCTAGATATTTAATTTATGTTTTTGACTCTAATGTTATTGGTATGGATAACCCATTTCAAGGATAGATCATACCAATTTTCCAATGGATAAACCATTTCTAAGAGAGATTTGATTATGTCCGTTGCTTCTTTCCAACTTGTGGTGATCTGGAAAATTCTTTGAGCTAAATGTTTGGGTAAACCCAGGTTATTTAATTATAAAAATTAATTAGAGGTGTTATTATTTGGATGTCAGTAGTATATTTGAGTTAGGACTATTCATACTTAAGAGCATGAACTGGGGGAGTTCCTGTACAAATCTTCTCAATTCCAAAATTCAATTTTCTATGTGTGTTATGGGGTTATTTTAATGTTTTGGACCTTAGATATAGTTTTTTATATGATATTGTATAGTTTATCTATGCCAGTTTTGATCCCTGAGGTGATCCTAGGGGTTGTGGTGAGGTTTTTTAGGTGTTGGGGGAGTGAAATAGAGAACTTTGAAGGAGTATAACTATTAGTGTGAATGGTCATTAGTCACCATGTGTATCTCAAGTGGATGGCCTTCCAACTCTAGTTACAACCACATGGTTGGTGTGTGGTCTATCAAACATTTCATTCAAAATGTGAATAGTAGAAATTGGTTTTATTTTTCCCCCTTTTTCATTTAGAGTTTGTTGTTGTACTATTGTTTCTTATTGTTAACTATTATAGGGGTTTCTTGTGTATATTTTTATGTTTTTTATGTTTACATATTCGGGATTACTTTGTATGTTTTTTTTGGATTCATAGAAAATTCCTTCAAGAAGAACACTATACAAATGTTGTGAGGGTGCCAGTGAGAATATCCCATAGGTAAAACCTCCTCCCAGTTTGGATTTGGTGGAGGTGTTGATTCATACAACCCAATACATGGGTAAAGTTAGTGTTCTTGAGGAGGCATAAATGTTGTACAATTCTTAAATGTTTATTAGAAAAATCATGTGACGTTCCATTATATCAAGGGACCCCATGAGCCTGAGGAGTGGTATGATTGTATTGATAAGATATATGTTTATTATTCTCTATCTACTAACCTATTTAGAGGTTGTTGATAAAGAGATATAATAGATTCAGTTTTTATTAGAAATATTGGTCTTAGTGGTTTTCCTTCAGTGGGATGAAGGAAATGTTATTCATCAGTGTATATGAATAAGAAAGATGAGTATCAGTGGGGCCGTGGATATATTTTCTAATAATCATTAGGTTCATTTATCATGGATTACTCAATGTTAAATACTAATGTGTATTTTTGTGTGTGGGAAGGATGGAAACATCAAGACTCATTACACTAAGTCTCTATGTAGTTTACGCCAATATGGGAAGCCAAGTCATACCTAGGGTTTCTTTTATTTGGCTTCGTTGGGGAGTGGTGTTAGTCCACTATCTTGAATGGATCTTATATTGATTAAGAAGCTTCCAAGGATAGAGGATCTCACCATTAGATAAGGTAGATTCTCCCCAAGGGAAGTAGAAACAGAGAAGTTATGATATAGGTAATCTCTATGAAATATAGGTTCTACTAGAGGACTCATATTCTAGTCCATCAACCATGATAGCTGTAGTCATTATTTTTTTCCATGGAATAAATTATGTTCAACATTAGCATATTCAATCCCTTTATTTGATTTTAGATGATTTATTATTTGGGTATTCTAGATTATTTGATTCTATCTGTGATGATTTGAAAACCCCATTAGGTAGGAATATGTAGAAGTGTTTTAAGTTCCTTGAGTTCCATGTTTTTATAGCTAGAGATAAATTCATCTACAAATTCCTTTTTTTAGATGTGGATTTTTAGACATTATTATTGGAATAGTTTTTTTATTATATTTAACAAATAGGTCTTCTATTATAACCAAATGTTCTAGATTATTTAACATAATGGGATCACTCACGTCTTTCCGGGAGAGTCAGATTTAAGATCTACGATGGTGGGAATAGTTTCTTTAGTGTTGGGTTTGATCTCATATCAACCATCTAGGTTGTTTCTCAGTGATGTTGAGTGCTGGTCGGTGAGTGAACTTTGAGTTGTAATAGATAGGTTTCTAGATGAGTTTCTAGAGGAACCTTTATCTATGTGAGAGTCTAATTTCACTATCGATCTACTCCCTAGGATGAACCTGATCTCCTTTCCATCCTACCAGATGTCACTTGTTTAGTTAATGGTGTTGAAGGTTATATTATAGAATATTGAGGGTAATGGATTTTTCTATCCTAGTGTTTCACTATGAGATTAAAAATTTCTATTCCCAATGATTTCATATCGAAGCCATTAAATATATATAGAATACTATAATATTTACCAGGTGATCATGAAGAATAAGTACAGATTACCTAGAATTGAAGACCTTTTTGATCAACAGAGGGGAGCCTATTGGATTTTAAACATCGATTTGAGATTCAGGTACCATCAGTTGAGGGTATAGGAAGAGGATATTCTGAATACTTCCATTTAAATTATGTATGTAAATTTTTAATACTTGGTTATTCTATTTGGTTTTACCACAACTTTGGTGGACTTTATGCTGTTGATGAACCTGATCATCCATCACATTTTTAAACCCTCCATGGTCATGTTTGTGAGAAACATCTTGGTGTATTACATGAAAAAGGTGGAGTATGATGATTATTAGGAGGTTTTTTATGGTTTCAAGAGAGGAACTTTTATATTATAGTTTGTAAAAGTTCCAATTTTGGATTCATAAGGTGACATTATTTGGCCACATGAGGAAAGGGTCAGTGGATCGAAAGAAGTCCGACCACTCACGTATTAAGAGCATCCCAGGAATGATTTTGAGATCCAAAATTTTCTTTCATTGGATTGGTATTATAAATGTTTTTTTTGGAATTCAATAGGATCTATTCTCTAATGAATGATTAGACAGGGAAATGGGTGAAGTTTCTGTGGTATTATAATTTCTAGTGTGATTTTTTGAAGTTATAGACCAACATAGAATATGTTCCAATTTTTATTTTCATTTAGAATGGAATTTCTTTTGATATGTATTGTGATTCATCCAGTATTAAATTGTGTTGTATTATGGTGTTAGATTCCCATTTTGTGGCTTATGGATCATGGAAGCTACACCTACATGAATGAAATTATCCCACCCATGACCTGGAATTGGATGTTGTAATGCATGCATTGAAAATGTGGAAAAATTAACTGTTCATGGAGAAATTCACCCTATATTTTTATCAAATGGGTATGAATTATATTTTCACTAGGAGGGCCCAGAACAATAGACCGGGAAAATGAAATTATTATCTAAATAATTTTTATATCATTATTTCTTATACACCTAAGAAGGAGAATGTGGTATCTGATGATTTGAGTACGAAGCTTCTAGTGTAAGAGATTCAGTAATAAGTGGATGAGTAAGGTTTGATAATATTATTGAATGATCTATATATCAGAGTTAAAGATGATGTAGAGCTGGTGTTATTTTAGAGCGTGCAAGTTACACCCTATATTTTTGAATGAGTCAGGATTAAGTTTGTATCCAAACCAATGTGTCTATAGATTAGTAGTGTCTAAAATTGTGGGAAGTCCTTTTGTGATTGGTTATATTATTCTAATAGTTCTCTTATCTTTCATTGATGTATGGTTATTCTTTTGAGCCTTTGAACAGTTGTGATTCAAGAGGAACATCATTCTAGTTGGTTCAGTCACTCTAGGATGACCAAGATATTCTACCCATCAAGAGGAATGTATTGGTGTCCTTGGATGAGGCATGTATTAGAGAACTTCAGTTCTACATACAGGGTTTGTTCTAGGATCAAATATAAGTATAAAAGGATACATGGGTTATTGTTTCCACTTCATAATCTAGTGTGGAAATGGGATGAGATATTAATAAATTTTAAGATTTGTATACCTTGTACTACGAGCGAAAAATATAACATATGGGTAATTGTAGATCATTAAATGAAATCAAACCATTTTCTTCTAATCACATAGTTGATGATGGTAGGGGAATTCAGAAGCATTCTTGTTTGAGATATTTTTCCTCTTTATGGAGATCCCTTAGAAATATTCTTAGATCCGGATTCCAATTTTATTTCCCATTTATAGAATGGACATTAGGATGCATTTAGAAATCTATTGGAATTATGTGGTGCATATCTACCCCATATGAATGGTAACTTTGAGAGGACCATCCAGACTATTTATTATATGTTGTGTTTATTTCATCATGATTTAGGGGGTTTATAGGAACTGAACTAGCCATTGGATGTGTTTTTTATAACAATTTATATCTATCCATGATCCTTATGGCTCCATATTAGATATTTTATGGACAACAATTTCAATTCCCTTTGTGATGGGCCATGGTGGGTCACTGTTCCATCATTTGATCAAGCCTTGTTAATGAGATGAATGTGATAGTGAGGCCGATTCAAAAATAATTTGAGAAAACATAGAGAGTTGAGAAGTTTTATTCTATCGATTAATGTTGTTCATTGGTGCTTCAATTTTGGGATTGAGCATTTCTATAGGAATCTTTTCAAATGGTTCACCAACTCTATGGAAATCAATGGAACATGGTTCTATATAATGTCTGGATATTTCTTGTTCTTGATCCTTTGGATATGTTAGCCTATCAGTTATAGTTTCAACTATGACTAACCTCAATCCATAACATTTGTCACTCCTCTTAGTTGAAGATATCCCATTTGGACCCATAACATGTGTTGGAGTGGAAGTGTGGAGCCTGAACAAAATTTTACCATTGTGGAGCCCCATATTCAGGTCACAGATATTCAAAATGAGGTGCTCCAGGGAATTCAGTCATGTTGGTTTAGGTGAGGTATGGGTATTGTGGTGATAGATATGAGTAAAGGGATAGGAAAGGTGAGGGATTAGTGACCTCACTTGTTTTCTTCTTCGTATTCTTGTGGAATTTCTAGGGGATTAAAGTACCATGTTTGGTTGTTTATTACACCCTCTAGGTCCCTAATATATCAACTTTTAGGCTTTATTTACCTTTTTGGTTCATTCTTGGTGTTCCCAAGTGGTAGGGGTAAAAATATAGTTTTTTTTGGAAATACATACTAAGGCACATGGTTATCACATGGCTCGTATAATCTGGAATATAACCATGTGAGATGGAATAGGTGGTGATAATGTATTTCAAAAATTTTTAGGCATGATTTTCCAAATCCTTCAATACACATGAGTAACTATGAAACTCAATTATTTGGGATAAAATATCCCCACATGGTTATAGATTAGTTTTTTCAACCATATAGCCAAACTTTTCATCTATTATCGATCACTGAAAAATTGGAAATTTACTATTTCCCTTATAAATTTTATTCCCCTTTTAGGACTTTTTCTTCCTCCCATAATGTAAAAAACCTCTTCTATGGTGTTAGAGCATCACTTATCCTTTTTAGGTGGTTTATATATTGATTTAAGGTGGTTTTTATTCAGGTAATTCGATTTTATCATGGTTTATTCATCTCTTACTCCCTATATTGCTTGTTGACACATTTTTATAGATATTTGTAAGCCTAGATGGTGGGGTTGTAGTAACCTACAGTTTTTAGGGAGGTTTTATTTTTTTTCTTAGGTATTATGTCTGTGAGGCCCTATTTAACAACCACTGCATGTTTATAACTATAGGTGACAAGATTTAAATTGAATATGAGTTATCTATCAAAATTTAAGTTCATTTTCCATGGATTAATTTTAAATTCATAATCTTCATTTGTTTGTGTTGATTAAATTTCAATTTATTTAATTTATGGTTGATGTTTATCCCATGATGGTTTTTCTTTGGGGGATTATTTGTAAATTTGAAAAATTAAAGAGGGTTTTCTAATGGGAATGGATTGTGTGCACTCCAAATGTTTTATAAAATGTCTCAAAAGAGATTTTATGTCTCTAAATGGATTTCTAGAATTATTTTAGAAATGGACTTCCCTTGTTAATGCTTTTTTTTTGATAAAATTATCATGTTTTAATGTGAAAATGGATTGTGATGTGAGTTTAATTTATGTGGAAATTGTTTTGTGATTGAGTAGTATGTAGTTGTGCATGGTATAACCAGAGTGTAAGTGAGGGGATTGTTTAATGGACATGGTTAGACTTCATAGGGAAGGAAACTTGAGCTTACAGTTTTTTTGGAGATAAACCTTGTGAGATATTAGAGTTAGGAACATGGAAGGAAATGATAGCTTCCTTTATTTCATATTTGGATTGAGAAAATTTTAAACTCACCCAAAACATTCCTTATGGTTATAACCCTATATTCTCATTACTCATGACCGATTGGTCTATATACTATACATATTTTATTAGTTCTATTTGATGCGATGAGATATATTTTACCCATCCCACTTATGTGTTTTTTATGATGATTTTTTTATTTTCAATGCTTTATAGGTATTTGGACCATGTTATGCCATGTGGATTGGTTTATTTATTTAATCCATATTGATAAATGTTTTGAAAATAATTTTTTATTTGAAATGGAAATCCAGATAAATTTCAATGTTTTATTTGAAAGTGGACTATTTTTTAAGTACATAATTTTGAAAAGATAATTAAAACATATTTATTGGTTTCATAGGTAAAAGAATTAAATAAATCCCAGTTTTTATCATACTAGGCTATGTTTCTTTCAAAATACAAGGGAATTTGGCTAAGTGTGGTTTATTTGTAGGACATAGGTATGGGCATGGGCCCCATTTTCTAGGGTGGCTCTTTTGGATTTCCACTATATGTGTTATGTGGATGAGACATGGTCTCATGTATCTTGATTTTTTTGTCACTTTAATATTTTGTGTATCATTGGGATATATTTTTAGTTCATGTTTTGTCTTGTAATCCTTTATTCTTTGTTTTGGGGTTTTAACTTGATATATCATATATATATATATATATCTTCAGTTATGGCATATTTTTTATATAAATAATAGTTTTTTATGTTTTCTACTTATCATATTCTGAATTTATATTGATGTTTCATTAATGATAATTACTCTGATATTATTGGTATGACTGTACCCTTATATGGATGGTTCGTACTGGTTTTCTAGTAGAGAAATTGTTCCCAATAGATTGTGTAAGGACCCAACCTTTAACATTAGTTAAAATTGTTAATTCAACTAAAATTCACTTTCATAAATTCACATGGATATTTAAGGATTAGTGTTTTATAGGATTAGTTCATCAATTCTTACATATAAACTCATATATTACAAAGTGCACACTTTTACTCAGTATTCCTTTTTTTCAAAATATGAAACATTTAGAATAAAACATGATTTAATTCCATAAGAAACCATATGACATTAAAATTGAATTATTACTTTATTTTACTCATCCATTAAACCAATGAATAGCATTTTATAACATGGGATGATAAAAAAAGTAGTTTGTGATATAAAAAAATCACTATTCCTTGAATGATTTTTTTCACAATTTTATAACTATTACACATAAAACATAATCACTTTATATTACCTTACGAAAAAATTAGTTTCCTACAAAAAAAATAAGAATAATACCTAAATCATAAAAGGTATCTCATAGAATCATTTTTATATAAATATTACATATAAATTAACTCTCAGAGATATACATGTAGTATCTATTAGTGTAATACATGGAATAACTAGCACAATTTATTCCAATAATCTCTTAGGAGAAACCAATCTAGTTAAATTCATCGATTTATACAATGAATTGGATAGATATAACAGGATCAACCACCCTCAATTTATCATGGAACCACCCATCTTCATAAAAAATTACTAAGAAACATTACAAAATTATAAAATAAAAATCATATATAAAAGAAACGTTCTTGTGGAAAATAATTCTTATATTTTGAAATCTCTTTTCATTTTAACAATGTCTCACACTCATAAATGAATTTTTTTTGAAAATAAAATTTTACAATTTAAGAGGAATAATAAAAATATTAATGCTTCATAAAAGAGTGAAATTCATCTAATTTTGTATAAAAAGTATTATTTTTTAATTTTGTAAAAAGAGACATTAAAAATTATTTTAAAGGAAATCCCTTTTTAAATAATATATCATGGATGTTAGAATTAATCAAACAAATGGAATATGTGTAATCACTATAAATCCAAATAATAAAACATTATATATTCATAATTAACTATTGAAATAATCTTAAAATGAAATAATCATTGATGTAGATGGTTTACCCAAAGAATGAGAATTTGGTTAAGAATTCCTTTACCTTATGTCTAAAAGAGTTCTACACTTGTACTTCATGTCCTGATTTATAAAAATATATTATATAATTAATGAAAAAATAAAATATTATTAATTTATTTTATTCCTTAAAATTTTTATGTTCTTTTACATCTATTTGTATGAGTTATAGAGTTAAATTTCATCGTTTCAGGAGTGTTCGTTTCATGTCATTAGGGTTGGTTCTCTTAGGTATAATTATACCAGTTCTTGTAAAATGGAAGTGAAACTCCAGATTTATGATGAAATGGTATTCATATAATCTTAGAATAATAAAGGATCCCATATATTTTTTGTGGTGATATGATGATGATTCATTAAATAAAAAATTAATGATAAAATGTTAGTTTATTTTTGGTGGGTTTTATGACCATCAAAATCTAGTTCTGTTTTATTTAATATTATGTTAAAATATTTGTTTTAGATCATTAAAAAAATTATAATATACATATTAAAATTTATTTTAACCACAATTATTTTTTTATGGCTGGACTTGAAGGCAATAAAGGAGAATGAAAACTCATAATTCAAGAAGGCGATGAATCGACATGTCATGAATGATGTTTTCATTTTTTTAGAATAAAGGTTGAAGAGAAGAGGATTAAACATGATCCATTAACATAATAAAATTACAATATATATATGAAACTAGATATATCATGCCACTTAGGATATGAGAGGTTAGTATAAGTTAGAAGTAAATAAATAAATTAAGAATTTAAAAGATAAAGATAGAGGATTTTACCTCTTGAATATCGTTTTATTGAGACCCTTCTTAAAGAACTTCGTCTTGGCCTTAAGGTGAGAATACAAGGTATTTCACTTAGGTAAGAGTATTTGGAAGTTACATGGTATAAATTTTGATAATATACATGGAATGGTGGTTTTAGGAAAAGGGGTAGGGATGGTGGTATTTATAGTGAGAGGGGAGGAGTGTTTTTTATTTTTTATTCATTTCTTTATCATTTTAGCTCATGATTGTCAACAACGATGATCAAGATGACTAAATATATTGAATAAAGAATTTAATATTGAATTAAAGTTTTCTTGAATCATCTATACATCATTAATAAATTAATGTATCAATTATTCAATATTTGGGATTTTTAAAAAATCGTTGAATTTTTATAATGTCAAATACAGTAACTTACCATATTTCACTATTCACCAAAAATTCAACTACGTTATAAAATTACAAAAAATGCACTCTAATCATAATTTAATGGGTAGATTTAAAAAATGGGCTCCATTTTATGAAAATAATTTCTAATTACGAGATATTTAATTTTTAATTAAAATCATATTTTATTCCAAAAATATTGATTTTAATATTATATCCAATTTTATTGCCCTTTGGAAAATCTAATAAGTCCACATAAATTTTGTTTATAATTATAACACAATACAATATTAATTTATAGTTAAATATTTTTTTGGGAATAAAATCTCTTTTAAATCAATATTTTAATTATAAAACTGCTAATAATAATTTACATTTTTATAAAAATACCAACTATTAATTTATCACTTTTAAAATATTTCTTTACTTATTCCATGAAATAAATATATCATATTTTAATTTTTGAGTTTCATAAATTTTATTTATAAATTTATAGGTGAGGTTATTACTCTAATTCCCATATAAATATTCCTAATAGTCACATTACCATTCTAATGGGAAGGTTATTATTCCATTAGTATAAAATCTTTATGTTTTATAAATACAAATAATTTCATTATAGATTTATAATGAATTTATTTGTTTAATTCATGGATTTAAAATATTATTCTATAAGTACCTAGGTTATTATATTCTGTAACATTTACTAAATTAGTCCCCCAAAACATTATTCACTTATTAAACAAGTGAGGATACCTTTTCCTCATCGAATTTTCATATTCTCATGTTACCTCTTCGACAATGTGGTTTCTCCAAAAAACCTTTACCTGGTGAATTATTTTATTTCAATATACTTGTTTTCATTAGAAAGGTATTTGAATAGTATTTTCCTCATATGAATGGTTATCTTCCAACTAACAACCTCATGGATCAGAACATGAGATCAATTTGAGGCATACTTTTATTAACATAGAAACATGGAAAAGGTTGTGCACCTAGGACAAAATCAGAGGCACAACAACTCAATTTTTAATAGATAATACATTAACCTAGATTAGGTAGGGTAAAATGAATCATGGAATAAACTTACCCTTATTACCTAAACACATCAATCTTTTTTATTGAGAAACATGGGAAATTCATGACCACTAACCTCGAATGAAAGATTCTGTTCTCAATTATCTGTATAACCTGTTTTCTTTCTCTGAGCTATCATCAATTGTCAATGAATTATCTAAACTTTATATGCCATTTCCTATAAAAATTATGGTCCCAAAAACTTTACTTTACCTACTTAATCCCAAAATATTGGAATGCAACAACACTTTCTGTATAATGCTTCAAATGTAACTATCTGTATACAAAAATGAAAATGTTATTATAATAAAACACAACCAAAAAAATATTTTTTTTCCAAAATCCCCTAAAAATACATTGAAAATAAGGAAATAATATACTCTAGTATTTCAATTGTTCACTAACCGTCCATCAGAATGTGAATGAAGAGAAGTTCTAAAATTTAATTCAGTTCCCAATTACTTCAAATTATCCATACAAATGTTACAATTAGACCTGATATAATGATCAAATGAAATGGGGAGAGGAACTCCATGTATCCTCAATATCGTTTTAATATAAAGATGAAAATGTTAATCTTGAGAAATATTATCTTGAATAGGATGAAAATGTGCAGATTTAGTCAGTCAATCATCAATAAACCAAATCACATTGGTATGTGCAGAATTGTTTTTGTTATCCCCTTCTTAATCTATGGTTATATTTTCCTATTTCTTCTCTAGTACAACAGAAGGCTGACACATCCACATAATTAATTTTCATTTTTTACCAAATGAAAAGTAAAACATATCATAGTAAATTTATAAATATCTCTCTTTATTCTATCCCACCTACAATACTCGCAAAGGTCTCTATCCATTTTAGTGCTCCCCAAATAATCTTAATAAAAATAATTATGAGCTTCAATTAATAATTTTTTTTTCAATAGTGAATCACAAGACACATATAATCTCCTCCCAAATCTCAAAATAATATATTTATCAATGTTAAATTTTATAAACATACCACTTTTAACCAATTATACCTTTTTCAAGAAATCATGAAATTCTTTCTGGTCTTTCTTAATTATTTCTAATAGAGACTATTTCACAGACACCTAATCATTCTGCATCAAAGCATAGCCAAGTCTCTTTAAGGAAGCATAATTATAGATGAAATACTCAGCATTTCTTTAAGGTAAGGCTAATATAGTAGCATTCACCAATATCTTTAGTAGTTCATTATAAAAAACATCACATTCTTCTATCCAAATAATTTTAATACTTTTTTGTGTTAACTTAGAGTGAAAGATAACAATAATATGTTTTTAAAAAACCATTGGTAATATCTTATTGATCCCTGAAATCTACGAAACATGGTATAATTTTTATATCTTGTCCAATTATAAACAACTTTTTTTGGTGGGATAAACTATTATTCCATCTTTAATTACAATGTTCTATAGAGAGGAATGTATTTGTAACAAAAAATAAAAATTTATAAATTTATCTTATTACTAATTTTTTTCAGGGTTTGTAGTACAATATATAGATGTTTACTATGATCCTCATCACTTTTAGAATAAACCAAAATAACCACAACGAAATCAATAAAAAAAATTATCTAAATACAAAAGGGAGATTCTGTTCATATGATCAATAAATACATAAAGATCATTTTTAAACCTGAGTGCATAAATACAAACAAATAATTCGCAAATCATGTACCGAATTATATTTTAGTAACATCATCATCCTTTATATTTAGATGATGGTAACCCTACCATAGATCAATATTTTTAAATTAATGAACTCCATGGACCTGATACCACATCATTTGAAAACCCAACATCTACTAAAGTAGTTGCAAATGATTTCACAACCCCATTATTTTTATAGCCTGAATTTTCTCATCATTCAGATTCCTTCTCGTACACTCATATGCGTAATGTACAATATCATTATATATAAAACATTTTAATAAATATATATATCTTAATTTTTCTTACCACTACCATGATCTTTTTATTACCATTATCAGCCATATGTGCAAACTTACTACACCAAAAACACTTACTAGACATCAATAGTCATTTATAGTGTTTTTATTATGATAATTATCACTAATTAGAAAATTAATTTTGTTACCATAAAACATCTTTGATGAATTATTTCACTTTTCCTGCCAACTCGACCTATTTTTATACTGTTTTTCAAAGAATACATGATCACTGATACGATCCATCTTCACCTTCTCTTTACATTAAGAAATTTTTTCATAAATTATGAATTCAAAATAATCCAATTCCCCTCCAAAATATAGATATAATATTTAGTAAAACAGATTGATTTTATTATAAATATCTGAGATAAAATATGTAGGGTACCTTTCCAATAACATGAATTTTTCTTCATATTTGTCCACTAAATCATCCTCCTATCTCAAATCCAAGAATTGGTTTTCTATCCTAAGTCAAATAATATTAGAAAAATATTTGTCAAGGAATATATTTTTTGATTCATCCCATTACAAGGAATTAATCTCATGACTATCCAAGAAATTATTGACTATAAAACACTATTGTTCGGCTTCATCTTAAAAAAGGTAAATGGTAAGACAAAAGTTTTTATGGTCTGAACACCATGTGACATTGAAAATATTTTATAGGGATTTAATCCAACCTTTATCTACCGCTAGGTTAGAAATTCCACTAAATGTAGGAGGGTGTTGACTTATATAATGTTCCAGTGATGAAATATTACTCTATGGTTGATCTACCAAATATATTGTATATTTTATGCCACTATTTATATCTGATGTCAACTGAGATGTTATTTTGAAAAACTACTCAGTTCCAATACCCACCATTCCAGGTTACAGATTCTGAATGATATCATCCAATCGATGCCTTTGAACTAGAACTTCCTTTTTATATATGTTGAAATCCATTCTAAATACACATATCTTAGATGAATAGACATGGTTATATTTAAATTCTATATTATTTAAACATAAAAATAATGTAAAAATTGTGTATGGGTATTCTATTAACATTATCCTAACCACTAACATTATTTAAATATTGCTCAGATACCTAATGTAAGGACCCAAAAATAATCATTACAGAATCTAATTAATTGAACTAGAATTAACATTCATACATTAGAAAAGATCTTTTAGGATTATAGTTTTAGTTTATCAGCTTATAATCACATATATGGGAACTCATATATTAAAAAGTAGATACTTCTACTCAATATCCATTTTTTCCACCAATTGAAACTTTTAGAATTAGACTTTATTTTTTTCTATAAAAGAATATTGACATCAATCATGGATTATTACTTTATTTTACCCATCCATAAAAGATATGAAAGTCATTTTAAAGCTTGGGATGTGCCCAAAAAACTATGTAAGAGAAATATAAAGGAATTAAGAAACCATTAGTCCATGAATGAATTTTTTTTCACAAATTTATAACTTCTACACATATAACAAAAAATCTTTATATTACCTTATTAAACCACAATTTTCCTAAAAAACATAAAAGGAATACATAAACCATAAAATGAAACATGTGAAATCTTTTTAATATCACTCTAAAATATATTTTATCTCTACTGGATAAATAGTGAGTAACCATAAAAGTTACACATGGAATAACAATTACAGTATATTCCATTAATCTCTTAGGATAAACATAATTGGTTAACTCTATACCTTTACCCAATTCATTAGAGATATTAAATGGACTATAATTATTATATTTTATCACATAAACACTCATCCACATAAAAAATTACCAATACCAATAAGATAATCATAACACATAAAGATTGCATAATAGAACAATTCTTGAGAAAATTAAATTTTCCATTTTGAAATCAATTTTCAGATTTATAATGCTACAAAATCATAAAAGAAAAAAAAATTATTTGAAAATTGAATTTTAAAATTCTAATGGAATCATCAAAACATTAAAGAATCTTGAATGAGGGAAATTGTATTCATGTCGTATAAAAAATATTGTTTTGGAATTTTTTAAAAAGCGACATTAAATAAGATTTAAAGAAAAATACTTTTTAAATATCATATAATTGTTGTGAGAATTAGTCAAATTTATGGAAAACAAATATTTGATGAAAAAAATAAAATAATTTAAATTAGTTTCAAAAATAATATTATCATGACATAATCAATGAAAGAATTGGGTATACCCAAATAATGGAAATTAGGATAAGAATTCCCTTTCCTTGTGTTTGATAACATTCTCCACATGTACTTAAATTACCTGATAATCCAATTAGATTAATTAATAAAAAAATACAGAACCTATTATTCAATAATTTTAATAATTATAATATTATTCAGTTCATTTATGGCCATTTTGATGAGTTTTGATGTTCAATTTTATCATTCAGGGAGTGTTCATTTCATAGATTTATGGTCAGTGCCCTTGATTATAATAATGAGAGTTCCTATAAAATAAAATAGAAACTACAAAAGTGGAATGAAATTATATTAATATGACTATAAAATTTTAAATGATCCCATATATCAGTTTTTATATTAGTATGAATCATTGGATAAAACATTAATGATAAATGTTTGGTTTATTTTTGGTGGGTTTTCCAACCATCAAAAACATGTTTTTATTTATTTTATATTATGTATAAAATTAGTTCTAGGACATTAAAAACATACAATACACATATTAAAATTTGGATTAAACATAATACTGGTCTTATGAACATCATTGAAGGTGGTAAGTGAAATGGAAAACCAATTTCCTGCGATGATGGTGAATTGACACATCATAGATGATGTTTTTATTTCATAGAATAAGAGGAGAAAAGAAGAGGTTTGATGATGGATAATACACGAAAATACAATGTTAATGTATATATATGATACTATAATTATAATTACAGATTTTTCTGGGTTGGTGAGGATAAAGTAGAAATAATTAAAGTAAGAAGGAATTAAAAATTGAAAGAAAGAGGATTTTACATCTTGAAAATAGTCTCTTTGAGAACCTCCTTAAGGAACATAGTTTTGGTCTTTTTGTCAGAAAAAAAGGACTTGGTCATGGGTAAGAGGATTGGGTAAGGAATTAGGAAAAATTTAAGCAAGATACAAGGCTTAAGAGGATTAAGGAGATGGGGTGGTATTTAAAAGAAGAGGAGAAGAGTGTTTTTTATTTTTTTAGTTGTTTATTATTTTGGATCCAAACTGTCAATAGTGTTGATTTACATGAATAAATAAATTAACTAGAGATTGTTAGATTTATTTAAAGATTTATTACCTCATAAATATTAAATAAATGACTGAATAATTAATTTATTTAATTATAATTTTAAATACCGTAAATTACCGTATTTCACTATTCACAAAAAAATCAACGATTTTTGAAAAATTCCAAAAAATCACCATGAAATTTTAATGTGTAGATTTATCCAACAGAATCAATTTTAAGTATATAAATTTTATAACATGATAAATTCCTTTTTTAATTATAATTATCATTTTTTTTAAAAAAAATAGTGATTTTAATATTATAACAGATTTTATGACCCTTTAGAAAATTAAATATGGTCTTAAAAAATATATTATAATTATAACACGACATAATTTTAATTTATGAATATATTTTATGAAAATAGTTTTTCTTTTAAATAATTATATTAATTATAAGATTGTAAATTATCATTTATGTTTTACAAAAAAAGAACACTTAATTAATCATTTTAACATATTTATTTACTTATTTCATGATATAAATATATCATATTTTCACATAGGAGATTCCTAAATTTTATTTATAATTTAATAAGTAAGTTTATTGTTCTAATGTCCAGATTACTATTCCTAATAGTTACATTACTATTCGAACAGTCATGTTATCATTCCATTGTCATATATTCATTTATTTCTATAATGATCACTTAATTTATTATGAATTTATAATGAATTTAAATACTTAACTACATAATATAGTTTTTTCTATAAGTATTAGGGTTTTTATATAATTTTTGTTATGCCTAGTGATTTTTTCCATCACGTGGAGAACATGAACATGCTTTGGTCATTGTGGCACCTTGATCGAGTGATGAGTTAGGTCAAACTAGGATGGTTTGTTAAACATGTTTGGTATTATACCCAATATAATACCACTATAACATGGGGAGATATTTTAGAATGTTATTTTCTAAGGTATTGGTTGAGATATAATTCTCAAATGCTTTGAGGAATATTAGAGAAGTGGAAACCTTTTATAAGTGAATAGGTTGAAATTCTTCAATTGTCATTGAGTATTATATTAAAAAAACAATTCTTATGAAAAAGTGGATCTATTTTTTTTTAATTTTATAATTGTATGAGGTTGACTCAAAATATTATTATACAATAAAATTTGTAATCGTTTTGGTGATTGTTTCACCCTTATCTCTTTGTTTTTTCATGCATTAACACTTTTTGGAAGTTATCATGACATTAATGTTTTTCCTCCTTGGGGTCCTAGAAAGTTATAGTAAAAGGAAAAGGCACAGAGATGTAGTCCTTGGTAGATATTATCAACTACAAACAATTATATTATATAATGATATTATTTTTAGGTATTTTAAATTATTTAATATATTTTTTACTATATAATATCATTAATGACATTTTTGAGACTATTAATTTAATTTGACTTTTAAAATAATATTAATGAAATTAAATTTAATTATAATCATTAAAATATCACCAATACATTATATATACCTATAAAATTCATAGGAAAATATAGAGGACCCAGGAAATATTACATTTAGAGTTTTTATAATTAATTATTTATTTTTTCTATTCCTTGTACTAGACTTTTTTAGAGTTGGATAAAAATTTAATGTAGTTATTTCATCACATAAAATTTAAAATAAATTACCTTGAATAAAATAAATCATCATTTAAATAAATAATTATAACCAAACATAATATGTTTTATTCTTTATCACAAAATGTTACACATATTAAAAGAATGAGGGTGACATTTTTTACTATATATTTAGCTAAAATAAAAATTAATTCATTTTCAAAGATAAATGGAAATAGTTTTCACTATATTTCTTTCTTTAATGATGATGGCAGATAGAAAATCATAAAATATAATACATGAATTTTTTAGGGTTATTTTAGTCAATACCATATTATTTGGAACACTAATATCACAAATATACCCTTAAAGAGTTGTCAAATATTTTCTATGGTTACTATTCATAATGAAAAATATTTATTGGGACCTATTCACCAAATATTTAATTAAGGATCTAAAATATGCAATACATTTTTTCATATTTAATTTAAAAACGTTTCTGAAAATAATTTAAATTTAAATTCATAAAACATAATAAAAAATAGTTTCTAGAGTAATTCATTTTGATGGGATAAAATGAACATATTCCAAAATATTGTGTAATGATGACTGAAATGTAATAAATTAGATTATATTTAATTAAATAATACATATTTAGCTTTTATAAGAAATTGGTATCATAATGTAAAAAATAAATTAAAAGAAATTGTTGTTTAAAACATGGTATTTTTCACTATTCACTGAAAAACCATTCCTTTCAAAAAATTCCAAAACATTAACCCTACGATAGTTTTTTTACATGAGTACTTCAAAAATGATATCTATTTTAATAAAATTAAATTTCTAAAACTAATGGAAATTAATTACAATACGTTTTTACAAAAATACATACAAATAATTTTTTTTGATGAAAACGCATTTTTGAAGAATAAAATGACTCTACTAAAAATTTAGTTCTTATTCAATAATAATTAGTCAATAAGTTTTTTCTAAATAGGTAATTTATATATATATTTCATCCAAACACTAAATAGATTCCTTGTAACAGTCATATTTATGAAATAATATTTCATTATTCATTTCTTCTTATTGTTGGGTGTTTTATAGGCTATCAAACATTGAGTTCTTTTAATATTCACGGGATGTTACGTTCTCACACCCTTTGACAAATTATTCACGGGATGGGGAAATGTTTTCCCAAACTATGCACCCCTTCCTAGAAAACCATTTGTGAGATTTTTATTCACCATAAACCTAGTTTTAAAATCCACTAAACCTAGAAACACCTCCCATTCGACCTTATATTAAGACAAGATATTTTTTGGATTGTTTTAGAGATTTTATGAGGGGTAAAAATGCTTTCTGACAACAGTTATTTAGTATTCCATTCCATAATCAAATATTGTCTCTTCTCCTGGTAATTGAATCCCATCCCGATCCCTATCATGATCATTCTTATATATTTCATTTATCTTTTGGTGGAATTTATCATATGTTTCATTATGTCTAATCATTATTGGTTATATCTATATCTAGGATTGTAGATCTCTATATTGATTTATTATATATTTATACCATTGATTTTTTTTGGGTATTTAGATCTGAAACATAGATCTATGTCGTTGAACTACCAAGATTTTCAGTATTTCCATTAAGTGAACATTCATCAACGAATTATGGTTGGTTTTCTAATAGAAAATTCCCTTGGTAATGGATTCGAATCATGTATGAAAAACTATATAATTTCTAGTATTAATTAGAAAATGAATTCCTAAATTGGATAAATTAGGATGACCAATTTATTTATTAAGGCATTATTTAATTAAATGAATAATTGATGAATTTATTATGAGATTATAGGGAAGTCCTATTAGAGAATTAATTTTGGGAAATTTATTATACGAGTTTGGGGTTTTAATATAGATAATAAATCATGGTATTAATAATGATATAATGAATTTGGTATATTGAGATAACTAATCATGAATTTATTACATTCCTTATCATTCTAATATAGATAATTAATTATGGAATTAATTATAAATAATTTAGATTTAGAATGAGATAAATATTTTAGGAAAAATAATTATTTGTTATGAATTGTGTTATTGATTAATTAATTGATGAATTGATTAATATGAATGGAGTACGTAATTAATTAAGGAGTTAATTAAGAATATTGATGTATTTAAATAATTTTTGAATTAGTAATGGAATTGAGGTGGATAATTAACTTGTGAATTAATTATGTGTGAAGGAATGAGAATATGGTAATTCTAAATTTATATGTATAAATGATAACATGGTAATTGAACATTTCCGTAATGGAATGGGAACATGGTCATTCAAATGGTAAGTATAAATGGTAACATGGTCATTGTACTTATGAGTAATAGAATGAGAACATGGTCATTCTATTGAGAAGTATGAATGCTGAAATGGTCCTTTTATTTATGAATTTTTTTATTTGTAATATAGGAAATTATGTGTGAAATTAATGAATGATAATAAAGGAACTCTGAGAAATGGCCTCACATGATAATACATTTAATTCCATCATGAGTCGAATCAAGTATTGAGATATCATATCTATGTTGAATAGTTAGAGATTTAACATGATTCAAAGAGGGTATCAAGAGATGATATTACCTAGGGAACACTTTTGGTTGTGGAACTATTTGAAGCTAGTATAGAGGTATGGGTATCCTCGATAACCCTGGAGTTAAAATGATTAAATAAAAAGTAAATGATAATTTGATAAATATTTATTTATGCAATGTAAAATTTTCATTATCAAAGTTCAACAATATATTTTGACTGGAATTGTTTTAGATACCCCTTGGTGGTGTTATAATATGTTGTATTCACACCCTACTCGGGCTTCCTGATTGGTACCTGAATAGATTTTTTTATTACTAGATAGGTTAATTTCAAGGTGCTTTTGTTATATTAGGGATTGGGGTTGGATCATGGATGAGGGAATTGGATGTAGTTCAGGACCCGATTGGGTGTCATTAGTGTATTTTTTTCAATTGATATTTTAGGAACATTGACACTTTTATTATCATATCATTTCCCATCTTGTAGAATATTGTATTTTATATTTTATTTATCATTTCATATTGGTATTGTTCTGGTTATATGTTATTATAAATTGGTTTATCTTTTTCCACTGGTTTTTTATGATAAAAGATTGTATTCTATCCCCATTTCTGACTTATGAGACCCTCGCTTCTAGTCCAAAGCCTCTAGCATACAGGGAGGCATTCATGATGTCATGTGTCCAACCAGCATGGGGCACCTTCACGTGGCTCACATGACAAGATGTTACCTAGTTGTATAAAAATCAATTTTTATTTCTTCTTATTATGTCATACTATTTAGGGAAAGGTATACATGAGACTATGATGATTCGAGGAATGGTAATGAGCACAAACATGGGAGTTGGAAACCTATGTGTGATGGAAAACCTAAGTACTTAGGGTGGCATGGTTTTATTGTTGTTTGAAGTTAGAGTTGAATATTATTTCACATTGGGTGATGAAAATGTGGTCTAATGTGACTATTGTTTCTAAGAATTATAGAATATTGATTCATGGCCCGGAATGGAAATAGTGTTGAGACTACATACATCATTCTGGACACTTAGGGATATTGTGACATGCTTAATTTTAGGCAAGAATAGGAAAACGGGTTATTGGTATGTAGTTGAACAAGAAATGTTTTCATTATTTGTTAGATTAAAATGAAAATATGATGCCAAACATGAATTGAAAAAAGTTGGAAAATGATTCAAAATGCAAATAATTGGGTGTCTAATTTAGAAAAACAAGATTATAATAGTGTATTTAGCCTTGTTAACCCAAACCTAGGAGTAGGATGGTTAAGGGCAGTGATAGCACCTCATTTTTGACCATGACTCGAGAGGTGGGGAAAAGAAATGTTGTGACCTAATGTGACTATTAATCATAAATAAATGTTTTTTATTCTTTCCTGAGTCCTAAGATGTGTGTTTGGCATTGTATTAAATATTCCTCCATGATTCTTGATAAGGGGACGATTGCAGGGCATGGATAGGAATGATCTTCCAGCCAGGTAACATTAGGCATTAATGGTGCCAGCTGAAGATAGAGGGGATATGTTCTAGGAGATCATCTCTCACATCATGAAAATTGTGGAAAGAGACCTATGGAGGGTTGTAGAAACATGTTTGAGATGAAAATAGAGTTTCAGTTATAGAAATATATAAATTTTACAATATATGGTGGACCTAAGGGAGATTAATTCTTGACTAAGTCTGTATAGTCAATACATGACCATTTGGAGACTCAAACTGAGAGAAGGTACATGCATGATCCTTATATTCTATAGGGAGAAGCAAACAGTTGGTAGGAAATTTATTCATGTACTGGGAAAACTAATGGTATGTTATGGAATAAAATCTTAGAGAGGTTATTCAATCACATCTATCCAGAGATGCGAATACAATAGAAAGCTATAGAGCTCATGAATCTAGCCCATGGGAGCATGTCCATAATTGATTATGTTGGATACTTAAGTGATATAAAATGATTTTGTGCAATTATAGTAGGAGATGAGGAAGCTATGGAGAAACACATTTTTGGATGGGCTTAAGTGAGATATTGAGTCCCAAGTCATTATTTCCCAGTAAATAAGGATTTCTGATATTGTGGATCAGGCTCTCATTGCTGAAAGTAACTTGAGGGGGGATTCCAGTCCTTACATGAAGTTGTTACCAAATGATAAAGATGTGAGAATTACAAGGGAAGGAAGTGTAATTATGAAAAATTTAGCTAGGGTAGTAGGATACATAATATACAGATGGGAAGGTCAGTTAGAAATTACTGTAATGGGGTGACCTTTCATCAGTGTGATATGTTAGGACACTTTCATCGACATTGTCCTTGACCACTAAAAATGTGTTGGTCTTGTAGAAAAATGGGACACTTATAGAATTTATGCTTGTCCTAGTGACATACTGTTGGTTAGAAAGTAGTTGGGCAGTGTTAGAGTGTCTGATGGGGTTCTTCAACACTGTATAGGTTAGTCAGCTGGTGTTCTACTAGTCGAGGAGGTAGAGGTATTGTACATGGTGATATAGGGATAGAGAACCCAAATCTAAATAATGGTGAAACTCAAGGGATTCATAAAACAACACAGGGAAGAGGGGAAGTAATGTTACAGTTAGTGAAACCAACACTTGTGTAGAGTGGGGCTGGGCCATCGAAAGTGAGAGGTTCTATTCAATTAGAATCTACTTTATCTAGATCCTTATTTAATATTTGTGCCTCTGATTCCATTATATCTACAAAAAAATGTTAATTGTTTAATCCTAGAGGTGGATTTTTTGATCGGGGTTTTGACTATCTATACAACGTTAGGAACACGGTCTTGAGACAACTTTCTATGCTTGGATGATCACTAGAGATCATGGAATGTCATTTTATATGGGATTTATATATTCATGATATGATAGGCTTCAACATGATTATAGGTATGTTTTGGGAGGTTTCATACCAAGACCATATCAATTGATACCGATAGAGAGTGACCTTTTTATCTCTTAAGTGTGACCCATACATTCACTACGGAGAGGGGGGTATCTAGGCATTCCGAGTAGGTCCAATCACTCAGTAACTGGGAGAGCTCACTACCCAAGTTTTTAGTATGTTACTGGATGAAAAGGGTGTTAGTAAATATTTCCTTCTAACTGTAGTGTAACTATTTCATGATTTCTTTTCTGAAGACTTTTCATGGATAACACCTCAAGGAGATGTGAACTTCCCCGTTGATCATATTCTATGGGACGAGCCAGTTTCTATTCCACCATACATACTGGCATCGACTAAGATACAATAGATCAAGACTTTGTTGGCCTATTTTGAGGATATGGGATTTATTCTTGCAAGTATGTAACCTTGTGGATCACCGATATTGTTCTCAAAGAAGGATGAAAAGAGTTTATGTTTTTCTATCAAATATCGAAAGTTGAACAAAATGACTATGTAGGACTGATATCCTATTCCATGTATCGATGATATGTTTGACCAGTTTAAAGGATCATGTATGTTATCAATGATCTATTTGAGATTAGGGTATCATCATCTAAGTGTTCAGATATCAGATATAATGACGACTGCTTTCAAGAGTAGGTATGGTCTTTATAAGATTCTCATAATGACATTCGAGTTGAAATATGCACCAGTAGTGTTTTATGGATTTGATGAACAAGATTTTTCATTCTTATTTGGATTAGTTTATGGTGATGTATGTGGAAGACATATAGAATTGCTCCAGGGATACTGAAGATCATGCCCAACATCCTGAAATCACATTGATTATACCAGGATAACATTGGTTATACAACAAGATATCTAAGTGTCACGTTTTTATTGACCATATAAACTTATTAGGGCACATCATCTCAAATGAAGGTGTGTTAGTGGACTGAGATAAGGTTATGGTTTTGGTTTCGTGGGAGTATCCAAAGAATTTTTTTGTTATCCAAACCATCCATGAGTTAGATGGATATTATAAGAGATTCATCCAAGACTTTTCCCATTTGGAAGTGCTACTTTCAGGCTTGACTAAGAAGGGGATAATGTTTGAGTTGATGGAAGCCTGAAAGAATGCATTTCATAAAAGTATAGTTGTGTGATTATGGCACCATTTTTGATACTACCAGATTATTTTGAGGAGTATTTGATTTATTGTGATGATTTAGGGATCAGACTCAGGGCGTTGCTAATATAAGGGGATATAATCCAGGAGTACGGGTCTCAATAGTTGAGACCACATGAACAGAACTACCCTATGCATTTCCACGAGTGGGTAGTAGTGGTCTATGATTTGATTTTTTGGAAAAACTATCTTTTGGGAGTAAAATTTACAGTTTATACAGATCACAATATTCTGAAGTACATATTTTAACAACATTAGTTAAATATTTGGTAGTATTGGTGGATAGAGTATATAAAGTAATTTGATTTTGAACTAGAATATACACTAGTGAAAGGAAATAGCTTGGCTGATTCCATGAGCATGGAAACATTGACTCAAATGGTTCATGAGTCGAGTGTAGAGTGGAAGCTGGTGACTTTGCTGGTTGTAATACATGTGGTGGTTCAAAAGAGTGAGGAGTAGATAAATCTAGTTTTAGTTATAGCGTCGTTTACCATTTTGAGATGGATTAGGGACCTAGAGTTTGAGGATCCATAGTGATTGGACTTATGGGAAAGCATTGAAGGTGGGGAGTCACCTTCTGACTGGTTGATAGATGAGGATGAGAACATCTTTGTGATGAACTGAGTTTTTTTCTAACAATCAAAAGAGAGGAGCTCATATGAGAATTTCATGCCTTGAAGGGGCCAGTGCATCTAGGGGTGAAAAAAATGAACGTTAACCTGTGATGTTAATTTTTTTGGCTAGGAATGAAAAAAGAGATAACATGGTTTGTGACAAGATGATTCACATGTCTGTTGGTGAAGGAAGAGCATCAATGACCAAGAGGATTACTATAACCATTGACTATTACGTAATGGAAGAGGGATGACATGACAATGGATCTTGTGGTGGGTATCCCAATTAATATTAGGAAGAATGAAACTTTTGGGTCATTTTGAATTTACTGAAAAAGGTAGTGCTTTTCTTACTTATAAGGGAAACCATTATAACAGAACAGTTGGAAGAACTATATTCTTAAGAGATAGTTCGTCTTCATGGGGTGAAACAGACTATAGTTTCAAATCATGATTCACTATTCACTTCACACTTATCATTGGGCTTGAAAAGAGAACATGATAAACATGTTTTATTTAGTATGGCTTTCCACCCACAAGAATATGGGAAGTTAGAGGGTACCATACATGTTCCTTAGGATATGTTGTGGGCTTGTGTTCTAGATATCTGTGGGTCTTGGGTGAACCACATGGCTTTAGTGGAGTTTTCCTATAACAATAGTTATCAAGAAACTATAAATATGGCATAATATGATGATATTTATGGTAGGCTATGAAGATAACCACTATTCTAGATAAAAGCAAGTGATTTAGAGTTGTTCTGAGTGAGTCTCATACATGAGTCATTAGAGAAAGTGTAGTCGATTAAAAAATGTAGGTCTACGACACATCATAAGAAGAAGTTGTATGATGATATATGAATATGAATCTTAGATTTTATAAAGGGTGATAGTGTGTTATTTTAGTTATCTCTTATGTTGGGTCACCATAGAATATAGAGGTAGGGAATGTTAGTTCCCCAGATTTTTGGACTGTCTGAGTTAGTTGAAAGAATCTGGAAGGTGTCATACTGATCGTATCTTCCATAGAAATAAATTTCTATTCATGATGTCTTATATGTGCCACAACTACGACGATATCACCCAAGAAATTTTCATGTGATCGATGTAGAAGAGGTTGACCTAGATATAGATTCATCTTTTGAGGAGTATCTTCTACATGTGCTGGATCATAGTGAGAAATTGTTGTGTGGAAAGACTGTGCTGCTAGTTCTTGTGTCATGACAACATGGATGTGTGAAGGAGGAAACATGTGAAAGAGATAAAGATATGAGTTCTCAACGGGCCGATATTTTTGGATTGGACTCTTAGAAAAATAATGAATTAAATCTCAAGGATGAGAAATTACAAGGTGGGGAGATTGTAAGATCCTGACCCTTTCTGGTGTTTACTCGTGTGTGACTTTGGTTATTTTTTTGTTTTTATTAATTTTTGTTTTATTTGTGTTGTGATTTATGGTGTTTTTTGGGAGATATTTGAGAAAAATTATGAAAAAGGGGTTTTACATGGTTGGAACATGTTTAGAGAAAACCATGTACACAAACCTAGGTAATCTGGCAACATGGACAGTGAGGTCTGCACGGTTGGCACACGACTTTCCCTAATCTTTCTCCCCTACCCAGAAAACCATGTGCATGGTCTCTTTTCAACCTAATATTATTTTTAAAATCCCTCAAACCCCCAAAACACTTCTATTCAACATTTTCTTTGGACTAGATTCTTTTGGACGATTTTAAAGCTTTTTGGAGGTGTTTTAATGCCTCCTGACCTCCGTTATTCAAGATTCAAATCCCGAATCGAAGACCCTCTCTTCTCCCGATAAGTGGATATCATATCACTGCCTATACCAATCATTATTCAATCCATACGTGATATTTTGGTGCAATTTATACATTTTTTATTTATATCTAATCCTTTTGGTGACATTTGGTTCAAGGATTTTTGATCTGGATCTAGATTGATTAGATCATGCTATCTATGATCATGATTTAGGGATTTAGATTCGGTACTCAATTCTACATCGTTTTGATTCTCAGATTCTTGGGATTTCCATTTAAATAACATCAGTCAATGAAATGAGGTAGGTGGTCTAAAGTCCAATTCCCATAATCAACGATTTTATGCGTTTATAATTTGTTTTGAATTTCTTGCATTTTTTATCAATTGAATTACTAAATTGGGTAAACTAGTTTGTCCAATTTATTTATCAATGAATTGTGGAATTAAAGGATTTATTTAAGATTTAATCATGAGATTAAAGGGTAATCCTATCGGAGAATGGTTTTTGTGAAATTGATTATGAGAGTTAGGAGTTGTATTGAAGATAATAAATTAGAGCATAAATTATGGTATATTGAACATGATATATTGAGATAATTAATCATGAAATAATTATGTCTCTTGACATTATGATCTAGATAATTAATTGTGGAATTAACAATAAAGTGCGGAGATTTACCATAAGATAATTAATTCTAGAAAATTAATTGTGGGTTATGAATTGTGTTGTTGATTAATTAATTGATTAATTATGAAATGGATTCAACGTACATAATAAATTTGGTAGTTAATTTAGGGTATTGATATATTAAGAAATTTTTTTAATTAGTAATGGAATTGAAGTAGAAAATTAATTGTGAATTATTCATATGTGAAAGAATGGGAACATGGAAATTATAAATTGAGAATCATAAATTGTAACATGGTCACTGCATTTGGGAGCAAAGGAATGAAAACATGGTCATTAAAATGGGAAGTATAAATAGTAACGTGGTCATTGAAAATATGAGTAAAAGAATGCGAAAATGGTCATTCTATTGACAAGTAAGAATGGTAACATGGCCATCATACTTTTAATTTTTTTTATAGGTAACATTGGTAATTATATGTGAATTTAAAGATTGGTAATAAATGTACTCTATGATATGTCCTCACTAGATAATACTTCAAACTCTGACTTGAGTTGAATTGGGTACATAGATATCATATCACCGTAAAATACTTAGAGATCCGACATGAGTTGAAGTTGGTATTGATATATGATATTGCCTAGGGAACAGTTCGGGCTTCGACATGAGATGAAGCTAGTAGAGAGATACGGTATCCCTACGAACTCTGACATTAAAATTAATAAATTAAGAATAAATTATTATTTGATAACTGTTTATTTATGAAGTGTATTATTTTCTTTATAGCATAACTACACTATCTTTTGACTCGAATTGTTTTAGACACCACTGATTGTGGCCAAAAGAGTTGTACTCACACCGTACTCGGGCATCCTAATCAGTACCTGAATAGAATTTATTGTTACAGAATGGGTTAAGGGAAAGGGATCTATGTTAGATTGTTGATTGCTGTTGGAGCTTGGATGAGGGAACTAGATGTGGTTCAGGACTCAATTTGGAGTTATTAGTGCCTTTACATTTAAATATAGTTTTTGTAACTTTGACAGATATATAAGAATAACAATTTTCCATTTTAGAGGAATATTGAATTTTTTGGTTTGGTTATATTATCACATTGGAATTATTCTAGTTATATATGATTCTGCATTTTTTATCTATTTCTATTTTGGTTTTACAAAAATAATATAGGGTATAGTCTCCCCATGACTAGACTACAAGACGCTCACTTCTCATCGGTAGCCTCTAGGATATGGGGAGGAGCCCTTGAGGTCATGTGGCAAACCAGATCAGGGAACCGTTGCATCGATCAATGGTTAAAATGTTACACAATATTAACATGAGCTTTGTAATCAAGATATTTATGTTTTTAAAATGCATATTTTGAAAAATAAAATCATAAAAAGGGTTAATAAAACTTCATCCGAAACATAGGGAAAGGTAATTATGAAGTTCATCTAGAGTAAAACATAACTAGGATTTTAAATAGGGGGACTTTAATTAGAAGTGAAAATACAGACATGGAGAAAGAAAAGAATTTCCAAATGATGGAAATTGATAGAAAGTGTGCTCCTAAGAAAGTTAATGACCACAAAACCATAAATAAAAAAGGGATTAAGAGTTCCCTTAATACCTTAGGAATGTTGTTAGTAAGATAATATTTATATAAAGATTCGTTTTCCTTTATTTATAGAATTCCATTACCATATGGACTAAACCAATATGGGAGTATATTTATTTGAGAAGTAGAATTTTATCATTTATTAAATTTCCACCAAAATATCACCTCTTGATCGAAACGATGAGTATTCAAGATGAATTTTTTTTGCATGTAAAACTAAAATAAACAAAAAATGAACAACATGATACAAAAAGAATATAACTATATATTCCACTTATATTTATATATTTACAAAAAATGATATGTTTAGAAAAAGGTAAAATAATATAAATAATTTACCACATTTTAGATGAATAAATGATAAGTTAATCCAAAAAATTAAAAAATTATTCTAATGATTCAACATAGATAATTCAATAAATAAATAACAATATTTCCTCTATAAAATCAACATTAATGAAATTTTTAACTTCAAATATATTTTCATACCACTCAGTTGACATCTCAAAAAATTGAAATATAATTATTCCTAAAATAATACTTCATGTTTAACCTAATGGTTATATATACTTCAGTGCCATAACATGTATTAAAAAATATCATTAATCTCTTTAAAATCCAATACAGTAAAACCCAGATAGGGGTGTATAAGAATTTTATCTTTTGGTCAACATTAAACTTATAATCCAATGATTGTATCCAAAATAATTAATTTAAACTCTTTAAAATATCATAATCTCCAATTTTTTCTAAAACCTACTCTGATAATAACTATAAAAAACCTTGAACCCATACTCTCAACTCTGGTGGTAAAAACATAATATTTACATTTCAAGATTTGATACCAGTAAATGGAACCAATTTAAACCATCCCAAACCTACAACATCAGAAGGAAACATTGGATAACAAACCCAACTCGGTATATTCTAGCTTAATATTATTCGAGAATTAGGATAATGACATAACAAACAGAACCGATGTATTTAATTGACAATTTTTACCTCATAAAACTATCTTTTTTAATTCCATATTAAGTATTCAACATCTCCCATTAAATTATTCTCACCTTAAACCTTTAGATACACAAATAATTTAATGAAATTCTTGATTACATGGGGAAATGTATAAATAAGTTGGACGAGATTAGATTCTCAACATGGGTAAACATAAGACTTAACAAATGAATTTAATCTATAAGAATAAGATGAGAATAAGACTATGATGAAATAATAAAATTTTATAATAATAAATTAAGATAATTTATACCTATCCGAAGCTATATTAATAACAAGTGACATGGGATAATTTATTAACATAAGGCAAGAGTCAAACAATTCAACAATCTAGAGTCAACTGAAAAAATGTTTATGAGAAAAATCCATTAGAACATGATGAAAGAATAAATAAAACATATTGGTATCTTAGAACCACATTTTCATATCACATTTACAATTAGTATTATAAATGAAATTTCCAAACCAATAAATTTCAATAATATCTTCATAGAAACAAATACTTGGGTAAATCCATTCATGCACCCAATTCATTCAAGAGCTATATCAATATCACACATCATAATTAGCTAAATATGGTTCACCCATCATCATCCAACATTCAGAATAACTATAATGTAAACATAATATATATAAGATGTAATTTTTCAACATAATAATAACCATTGTATGTTAATAGATTGGATTAACTAGGGAAGAGGAATGATTTCCATGAATTCTTTTTAGAAAAAATCACAATCAATCCAAATAACGAATAATGATGGTATCCTTACAACATATCCCAATTAGAGAAAATGTAACCTCAAGGGTTTTAATCATAAATTAATATAAATACAATAAAATTTTATTAAAAAAATTCTTGAGGAAAATATCATTTCAACATTAAAAATCAAATATAAATACAATAAATTCTGAGAATATTAGGAAAAACATTTTCTTTGAAAAAAACTCTAAAAACCAAATGTAAGCTTCAATGAATTTAGTGTTCATGGTGGTTTAAAATAATATTCATACCAAAATCATTTATATAGTGATTCTACTCACATATTTAATAAAATTACTTTTTTTCTAGAAATGATAAGATATTATTTTTTGAAACATTTTTTAAAAAGAAAAACATGCGTAAAAATGAAATAAAAAAATAATTAAAAAATAGAAAAAATAATTATTTTTATATATAAAACAAAAATATGGAAGTAAATGTTTTTTGATTATAATAATAGAAATAATATCAAATTTTCTTATAATAATTTTATGAATCATTTAGAGTACCAAATAGTGAACAATGGTACATAAACATAAAAAATCATGATATTTATAGATTAAAAGAATAACTAAGATGGTTTTATCCCCTAAGGATCATATAATTTCATCAAATGAAATTCAATCACAAACAATCTTGATGAAAATGGGATTGATACATAACACTCTTACCACATTGGTTAATTTTAAATTTTAAGCCCCATGAAAGTATTTCTTCAAATGAAACATTAAATGTGATGAAAATAATGATATTCATGATATAAAATTTCAGTGTGTCTGTATATACACCTCATTAAATATGATAGCTGAATAATATAAATATATGTCCCAATGAAAATAACATTGAGATGAATAACCCGTACAAATATCAAATCATTTAATTAAGAATTTAAAAATGGAGTGATTATGTGGAGGTAATGTAAAGATAAAAAAACTATAATTATATAATAAGAATTTATAGATAAATATTCATATGTAGTCATGTAATAACAATATCAACGAAGAACAGTTATAACCCAATGAAAATAAATTTAGTAAAGAGACTCCTTACCACTTGGTAATATTCAAGTCAAATCCCATTCAACGAAATAATTTAAATTAAAACATAAAATAACATTAAGTTTGAAATATTAATGATATAAGAAGTACAATTTAATTATATAAAATATATCAAAAATAGGTTCATAACATTAAGTTATGCCTCAAAAGGAAAATTGAGACGAAATCCCATACCATGAGTCTGGACACTCCATGTAAAAACATTAATTACTATATAGTAAACCTATATAAATTATTTATTAGTTTAATAACATTTTTATAGGTTCATTATTTTATCATTTATCAATTTTCTCCATTTATTTTAATGACATATTTAATTACCTAAAAAAATTCCACTTCGAGTGTTTTGAGGAAGTTTTGTTCATAATTTAAAAACATCTTTGGTAAGTTGACCGTGATAAATGTTATATTTTTTAAAAAATATCATAAATAATTAAAATGATATATTTATAATTTTTACAAATAAATTATACTTTTAGAACCAACTATGAAGGATGGTTATAAAAAGTGAATTATGTTACAATCATAGAGATTGTAGGCAGTACATACACATGTCTAACTCTTCCATTTTTTAAAGTTCATCACAATATGAAGTAAATTATTATTTTATATTTAATTTTTTTTAATTATTTCATAAATATAATATTATTTTTTTCAAATAATCTTATATTACAATCCACATGATATTGTGATGAAAAATAAATCTCATCATTTTGTGGTGGTGTTAACCCACGCGTATGAAAGAACATTATAATCATCTTTATATTGTTGAAAAGGTATGAAAAATGAAAATATATAATAATAAAAAAATTATAATTTTTTCATGAATATATTATATATAAATTAAATCCATCATTATAACCATATCTGCAAGGTAGTGATGGAATACGAATTACATCGGTTCATGAAGTGGCAATTCTCCACAGAGATGAACAATGATTGCATTTCCAATTTGAATTAAGATGAGATGTGTATAGGTAATAAAGTTGACATAATAACATATTATTATACTCAATATACCTATTTTATTAATTCACAATGATTCAATAATTTTTTAACGAAGTAGGGGAATAAATAAAACTAAAACATTCCGTTAAAATATGCACTTCTTCTTCAGCCAACATACATTTCTTTACACCATAATCCTTATTTGGGTGGTATTATACAAAAAATAATATATCTATAATGTGGGTAGTAATTTTAGCAATGGATTTTATTAGGTATTTTATGAGATATATTTCTCAAATTTTATGATAAGTAGAGGATAAAAGGTTCTCTTTTATTATTGATAGGAGAGGCATTCATTGAATTTCTTAATGTATTAAATTAATATAAATTAATTATTATGAAAAAATGGATCCAAATTTATATAATTTTAATATATGATGAGTATATGTCTGAATAATATCATCAAATAATATTTTTTAATGTTTATATGATTTTTTAATCCTCGTCTATATATTTTATCCCAAGTTAACCTTCAAAAAAATTACCATGACACCATGTTTTTTTACTATTTATTAGTTATTAAAGTTACTATAAAAGGATATTTCACCTATTAATGGACTGTGGTGGATATTATAAATTATATATTTTTCACTAGGATAAATTAAATATTATTATGAATTAGAAATCATTTAATTAAATATTATTTTTTATAAAATTCATTTAATGTCATTTTTGGAACTATTCCATAAATTTTCCTTTTAAAATAACATGAAAGAATTAAAATTTGAATATAAAAGATACAAAAATAACTTATGTGTTATATTAATCAATAAATTTATTATGAAACTATAAATCACATAAAAAATATTAATTTTATTGTTTTTAAAATTATTTACACGATTTTTCAAATGCTTGCACATACACTGTGTTGATGTTGCATAATCATTTAAGGTAATTATTTCATCAGTGAAAATAGAAAAAAATTCCAAGAAAAATAATATATTTAAAATAAAAATTTATAATATAACATAAGTTCTTTTTATACCTATCCTAAAATCTTATTGATTATTATTGACGCTGAAATTTAGAGAAGGGCCACATTGGGACAATAAAAGAGCACCGAATGAATCCGGGATGCGAAAAAGGAGATCCTGGAGCCCGGGAGGTGGGCGCGCACAAGATCTGGAAGTCACACACAAAAGGAATTCTGATACGCAAACCATTGTTCCCGGACCTTCCCTTCCGCGCTCGAAACTCCACCCTCCATGATGGGCCACTACGGCCCCATTTCCGTCTCAAGGCGACGTCGAACATGGATTTGTGCCCCCGACCCTGTTTCTACGCACAAGGCGACGACAAATGCCTGTTTGCACACCCAACCCTTTTTTTGCATCCAGCATGACATTGAATGTCCGTTTCCGCACCCATCCCCATTTCTACTCACAAGGTGACAATGAACATTCACTTGGACGCCCAACCTGGTTTCTACACCCAACGCGACATCGAGCGTCTATTTATGCGCCCAACCCCATTTATGCGCCCTGGGCGACGCCAAACCAGGTTTGCGCGGCATACTCTTGCGCTCCACTCCAAGGACTCTGAATATAAAATGAACCATATCCCCGCTCTTCGTGGATGGGGGAACTGAGGATGAAGTGAAGCTATACTGTGCGAAAACACCATCTTTCGCGACCGTGTGAATAACCCATGGCCTTCAGGTAACTGTTATTTCACGATAGGTTCCTCGGGGGAGAATTCAGATGGGAACTATTATCCTCATAAATTTTGATGTGCTTTGCACAGAAGGGGTCCCATCATGCGTGCATGTTTTGTATTCGTCAAGCATTCTTGATCACAAAATGTCCCTCTTGCATGAAAAACCTCTTTCTTACGCGCAAACTATCCTAATTTCACACCAGTAGTCCCACTTGTGCGCTAGTAGTCCAACTTGTGCACAATCCCTCCGTCTTGCGCACCACCCATACCTGTTGCGTCAAACCTCTTCATCTTGTACACAAACCTTGTGTCTTGCGTGCCGACTTAATATATTTCCCCGACCCAGACTCTTACATACACTCCATGTGCTACCCTCACCTAGAGGCAATAGGTTCGAGCACCTCTTATGCATCAAATACCTTTTTAATGCATTCTTTTCCTGTGGGACCCCTCAGGTTTTTATGGGGAAATGTCAAAGTCCCTTAGACTATATTTCCAATTGTGTTTCATCCCATCATTCTCCTTCGCATAGGCATGCTAACGACTATTACTTCATCGCATATCCATGAAAACGTGGACCCCCCAATGGTTCTCTCCATAACACCCCTTATCCATATTGTTTCCTATCCCTTCTCTTCACCAAGGTGTAGAGGGTGCCGATTTTGTAATTCCTAGGGTTGCAGAGTGCTCCCACCCCGTCCGACCTATATGAAGATAAACTACCAAGCCCCATCGTCCTCAGAACATGACGTTAAACTGTGACATCGCCCTTTGCCATGCATGTGGGGTGCCCCGTCTCAGAAACTCTCTATTACCACTGGTCACCACAGGAGTGAGATAAATCCTCAGATGGAATGACATCCCCTTTATTAGAGCAGCGTCCATCTACAGGGAAAGGGAAACCACCCTGGTGTAGGCCCCTAATTTTCATTTCAGGAGGTAGCACCCATGTCCCCCTCTATTACTGGGTTCCAAATCCCTCTCTCACAGGGCATTGTCACCTCTCGGGCCTCCATCCAAGAGTAAGTCCCAATCTCCATCTCTTTGGGTTGCTAGCCACGCGTAAGACCCTGTTTTCTCCTTGGGCCACTAACCGCGTGTAAGCCCCACTCTAATTCCCACAGATGAACCTTCCACGATGTGATTGTCCGATCTTTGTTGTCTCTTATTTCTAACACTGAGCATGATTCAAGTGGGCTAATATAAGGCATCAACCATGATATCCTCTCCATGCCACCTAGAGTGAAAGCCCCACACCCATCCTGAACTACATGGTTTATGATCCTTTCCACGGTAGGGTACGTAGGAAGCCTCCACGAGGTTTAGGCCCACCACTCGGTCATTCTGACCCCCCTTTATGTCGGTTCACCAAACCCATCCTGAACTACATGGTCTTTGATCCATGCTAAGGCAAGGTACGTAGGAAGCCTCCATGAGGTTCAAGCCCACCACCTGGTCGTTCCAATCCCCCTTCATGTTAGTTCATCAAACCCATACTGAATTATGTTGAATTTGATCCATACAATGGTTGGGTACATAGGAATCCTCCATGAGGTTCAAGACCACCACCCGGTCAATCAGACCCCTTCATGTCAGTTCCCACACCACCTGAACTATGAGGTCTTTGGTATTTTCCAAGGAAAGGTATGTTGGACACCTCCCTGAGGCATCATCTTAACAACCATTGAACCCTAGGTCCTCCACAATGTCATTTCACTGACCCCCGTCCCACAAGAACTAAGTGGGATTGATCCTTGTCCCCAAGATAAGGCATGTAGGAAGACTACCTGAGGTTAAACCCCGTCCAGTGGTAAGACATTGCGACGCTATTCAGTGGTAATCCATTGTCAACTCCATCCAGCGGTAAGCCGTTGTGACCCCATTCTGCAGTAATCCATCGTGACCCTATCCATCAGTATGCCGTCGACATCCCCATCCAGTGGTAAGTCATTGTGACACCATTAAGCGGTAAGCCGTTGTCAACCCTATCCAATAGTAAGCTGTTGTGACCCCATTCAGCAGTACGCCATCGTGACCCTATCCATTGGTAAGCCATCAACATCTCCGTACAGAGCTAAGGCATTGAAATCTCTAATTGGTGGTAATCCATCATTAGATGAACTATGAGGACTTTGATTCCCTACCACAGGGATACGTAGAAAGCATATTTGAGGATCAAGCCCAAAGTCATCATCAGATTCATGGCGGTTCCTTCCCATTCACCATACACTTAATTCAACACTCCATCATCCATCTGGATTCTTACCCAGGCCACCACATCTTGATGGTATCATGCAACCTCATTCCCCATTCCCCTCAACAACAATCATGAAGCTGACCACACTTTGGCCCCAACATCAGTGTTCCCTCTAGAGGTTGAACCCATATGATCCACTATAATCAGTGTTTTGATCCATCAGATCTGTCACCACTAGATGTTAAACCAGTAGCATACCCTATTTTAATCATATGAAGTTGAGAAAAACCTCAGATACATGCCTATGGCATAAAATTCCCCGCATTCGACGTGGGATGCCTCGGGCTTCCGTGCTCTTGAGAAGACCTATAATAAGGGGAAGAAACCTAGACACGTCAGTGTCCCAGCATCCAGACAAGCCAGTGATGTCCAAAGTGACTACTCCCCTGATTGAAGGTTGTTTCCAGGACTGTACCCTTTGTAATTTCCTGACAGAAGCAGTGTAATTAACTGGTGCCCCTTAAGATATGGCACTTGGACGAGTTTCACAAAAAACGTCTTAAATCTATAAGGGAGACCCGGATTAGGTGACAAGTTCCAAGGAGGAATCAACAGAAAGAAGAACCAACATCCCATCATCCCGTTCAATCAAGGAAAAAATGTCCTTGAACAAGGAATGGATTCTGCCCACCTTTGGAAAGTGGGAATGTAGGGCAATGAAACAACACCTTTCTTACTCAAGAAGACGGATGCACACGCCCCAACAAAAGTGTCGGAAACAGAATCGGTGAACCTGATGTGAATATATTTTCCTCAATATAGAGATTAGTAGCTTTAATTACATTAGTTGATTATCATGTCACTGGATCCAGATATCTGGCGCTGAGCCCCGCTATGAAAATAGCGGGCCAGGCGTGAAACTCACCAAAAGTCGAGGTAGTAGAATGATGGACATCCTATTCCCTGATGTTGTCTGCATGGACACCTCTTACCAGTCATAGAAGGCATGATGATTATGGGGCACTGGTTTTCAATTCCATTTTCTTTCAGCACTGATGAGTTAATTGCCCTATTTTTAGAGAACACACTGATGCACCCGGAACTCGGTCGCCACCTGCCCACCAACATAGGGGAAGGGGAAGTGCCAACGTGTCATTCCTTTGCGGTTCTATATCTTCCGCAATGACCTCTAGACCCACAACCATGGGGCTCCCATGACCCATCTCCCCATCTGAGTTCTTCCAATGAAGGGTGATCAATGACCTCGTACGCCCGTACTAGGAGGAGAGAATTATCCTGCCCAATGATAAGGCCCGCATGGATTTAGAGACGTTTGTGGCTTGTCATCAATGCCACCCCAAGGGTCATGCAGGGAGACACTACTCCCCACTCCATCATATAAACATTTCAAGAGCCTCTCCCCAGAATGTCTTGATGACTCCCTGCCTTACGCCGATGAGGTCACGGTTATCCGGGTCACCCCAGCCAGGATCCCATTCTAGGGGTTGCCAGAAAGGTCTCCCACCTGGTCGCGTTAGCATTGCCACCCTGTCTTACTGGCCGAGGAGCAGGTAAGCCATGTACCTCTACCATGAGCTCTAGTTCATCTAACCCGATGCTAGCATTGGGCGCAAGTCGAAGAGGACACCCGCCAAGGGGAGTCAACTTCAGAGGCTACTGTGGCCCGATCCACCGCCGATGCATATCACCAACTCCCTGTGTATGTTGAGTAGGGACATTCATACCCTCGACCTGGATTGAGGCCGTAACCACCCCAAGGGTAGGTTGGGTCGAATCACTTAGTTTCCGTCACAGGTCATGGCCGCCACTGACTAACCCATGGAAACGACACCCAGTACGAAGGTCTTCCTCATACCGCTACCATGGGGAACACGGATTCTCCCCGCTTCTAGGATAGACATGAAGGATTGACCTGTGCCACCTTCAATACAAATGAGGATCCACCCCACGACAGTAACACTCGGTGCGAAAGCTTCTCCCATTCCCAAAACACCGGATATGGAGTCATTCCTCCTGGAATAGCCTGTTGGTATGGGGATGTTGTACATTTGGTCACTCTTCAATGTAGGGACCCTCCCTATGTCCTCGTAGTATCTAGAAAAGGTCATTCTCGCCTCAGCAATCCAAGGAGTGAGGACCGGCTTCGCCTAACCTGCGCCTAGCACAGAGGACCTACCCATGTTCAGATTGACCAGTATGAGGCCCCTCCTCATACTGATATCATCAGAGGGAATATGCATGTGGGTCCCACCCATGCCCCTATGAGCTTTAGCAGAGGCCCTACCCGATCTATAACTTCCTATTGAGGTCTTCCCCTTATCCCTTTTGATATCTTCCCCAGTTCCCCCTCACACCCTGGCTTTCTCGGATAGAATTCCCCCGTGATCCAACACCAGCACAGGTGAAGGACCTCCTCATGTCAGAAATATGCCATGTCTAGAAGAGCCATATAGGGGCAGGAAGGTGGGTCATTGCCGCCATAATAAGGACTCAGGGACAGTCTAGACATAGATCAAACCAGTCCGCTTCTAAGACACTGAAGGAGAGTATGACTCAGCGTAGGAACCCTCTACTCGTTCCTCTGAGCCAAGGACTAGGGAAGGAACAAGGCACGTCAACATAGTACTCCCGTAATGCGAGGTTCATCAGATTCCCACCTCCCTCCATAGGAATATCCAAGATGATGAAAATTTGGTAACCCCATAGGTTACAGTCATGCAATCACCACCATCGTCATCAGAAGCACTCTTTACCTTGACTAGAGATCACAAAGAGTTATTTTGGGGACCAATGGCGGGTGAGCAGCAGCGCGAACTATCGCCAGTAGCCCTGGCCACGGCGCTAGGAACTACGACCGTCAGCCTGTCTTATCATGACATAACATCAAGTTCTCTACACTCTTCAGAGGACAACCAGAGATTCGGCGGCCAGTCTTCCCATTTTCCGTATTCCCCACCATTTCGTCTTCCCTCCTAGCGGTCTACCTTACTTCTGTTTCCAGTTCCTAAGCCACACTCTGTTGACGAATGGGGAAATCAAGGGCCAAACCCTGAATCTATGCCGAGGATATTATGGAATAACTTTGTAGCCAACCACTTCCCCAAGAAGTTCTATCCCATAGCAGCAAAGGATTTATGCATTCCAGAATCCCCCACCCCAGAGGAAGTTTAGTGTTTCTACCAAACCCTCTGGGCGATGCACATCCACCTTCGTTAACAGCGAGTGGTTTATCCCTAGAGCCAAGTTAATTTTAAAGGCATTGGAGAGCAATGTCATCTTGTTGATTTGGCTGCACTCCCAGTGGCCTAGCGTCCCAAGTCAACTGGACTCAATAAGGCCCTCCAACAGTAATACATTCAGAGTTTCAATGTACTCTGCAAGATTATCAAGGAGGCTACCCCCCACATGCAAATATGTGGCTGGGGGCAGTATTATACCTTCTTTTTAGCCCTATCCAATGGCTGCCCGACTCTCTAGGGGATATTGAGGACATTCCCTCAGGAAGGGTCACAGTCAACATGGACGACATAGTGAACGAGGAGAATGAGATGAAGCTTCTGGATGGGGAATTACCCCCCGAGGGCGTCCCACCACTACTGGATCCATCGTGAATTGATACTCACCATTAAAGGAATCCACTAGGTCTCCCTATGCCCACAACGACATTAGTCCTTAGTCAAAATAAGAGTAAGGGTAAAGAGCTTGTTGGAGCTTCCAAACACTCCGACCCATCCTCCTTAGTGAAGAAGATAGAGGAGGATCCTGAGAAGGTCACGCTGTGTCAAAAACTTGATGAATACCAGAATTTGGTCAATGACCTCCTTGCTTAACATGCTACAGAGTGACAGCTAGACTACGACTGTCCTAGGCCAGGGCAGCAGGGGCAAGAACAACATCCCCTTGGAGAGATGACTATAGGTGAACCTCAACATCCTTCCACTACATACTGGTTTGAGGACGGAAAATACGGAAATATGGAATGATATGTCTCACCAAACCCTTTGTATCGATGAAAAAATACATAGAACCCAGCTCGGGTTCCCCCAGATACCCCACAGGACACCCCACTAGCAGCGCCACGAGCCACTAAGCCACCTTACCATGTTGAAGAACATTCCAATTCACTCGTGGTTAGAGATACCCATCAAAATAGGGACCCCTACCTAGGTGATCTAATGGAATCACACATTGTATGCCTTGAGGTATTGGAAACGCAACAGGTGGAACTCCCACCTGATGGAAAGTCATATCCCACATGCGTGGATGATATGCTGACCCCTCCCAATTTCAGGAATCCCAACTTTTCCCCTTTCAATGGGATAGGGGACCCTCCATTGCATTTTACCCACTTCACCTCAAGGTGTGGGCCCATGTTATGGACTCCAGCGTAGCAGGAGGCCGCCAAGCTCTGATATTTTGTGCAAACATTGGAGGGGCCTAAGTTTGTCTGGTATATCCAGCTCCCCATCGGATCAGTGACCAGCTGGAAGGACCTAGGTTGGCAATTACTCTACCAGTTTAGGTCCACCACGTGGAGAACATGTATTGCAGACCTCTTCAAGTTCAAACAGAGGCCCGATGAGTGTGTCACAGACTTTATGACATGGTGGAAAGGACTCAATACTCCCTTAACATGCCATTGACTTGGGATAAATTACTAAAAATGTGTGTGGGAAATGTTTAGACAGAACTAGTTCCATCTCTGATCAGCCAGAACTACCTAGAGGATTTGGAGACTTTTTTGTTAATCCCCAGCACCTGGAAGAAACCCTGCAATATGCTAGCTAGGCACATTTGTTGCCCCTGTAATTCCTGCAAGGTGGGGTTCCAGAGCTGAGCCCATGGTGGTGTCCCAAATTGAAGCCACAAACAGCTAGAATTATTTCAAGTGGAGCCACCTCCACAACCTCACAGAGGAACGCCACCAGAGGCGCAGCCTCTAGCCCAGCAACCACCGCTTCAAAATCGGAAGGTGCCCTTGAGTAATGCTCAACCTCTTCCTATGTCGGACAATTAGGCCCTGCCTTCTCGACAGGATCCTCCAACTCCCCATAAGGGCCAAACTCCACATCCACCCTTTCCGAACAGAAGAAACTGGACCTACTCGTTTAATTATAATCATGTTCCCAACTATTTCTAAAGTGCCATGTAATATAGGATTGTGCGTTTGACTGAGTGCAGAAGGCCAGAAGAGGTGAACCTCACTGATCTCCCCAACTGCTGCCCCATTCACCGGATCCTGGGGAACACTCTCAACCAGTGATATGTGTTTAATGACTGGATCCAATGCCAGGTTGATAACAACAAAGTCAGGTTGTGCCAAGCACTGATGTAGGTAGCATGCATCTTTGTGAGGCTAGATAGTAGCAGCGACGATGAGGGAGGGTGGTACTAGGTTTCTAGTTGTGTATCTCAGAAAAATGACTAATGGATGGCTCGAAGAATAGTTGCCTATGACCATGGTATCATCCGAGCATTCCTGAATCAGCAAGAGACTTTAGAAGCTATAGCCACCACTTCTATATGGGCATCTCAATCGCCCTCTTCCCTGAAGAGAAAACACAGGTGGTGTAAGGGAAAGAAACAAAACACGCCAATGCCATCATCATCCTGTACTCTCGGTGGCTTCATGCCCCTGAAGATGGGGATTCCTCCCAGGATCTTGCAAGTAGGGGATGACTCCTCAAGTGAAAGTAAAGTGTATGCTTCGATTAACATCGTTGAGCTGGTAAACCCCTACATGAATCCAAATGACAGGGAGCACCAGGAGGATCTCCCCAATGTCACCAGCTGATGCCAACATTGGTGGAGTCGTGGCCATATGGGTCATCAAGGCAAATCACTTGGCACTTCTATCCAGGCCGTGAACACCCCTGAGACTAGACAACAGGCCCATCATAGAGATCTGCATGCACAGCCACAACATCTGGTGTCATCAGGCCCTCCTACACCATTGTTTGTGCTACTGGATCAGGCAGAGCCACCTCGACCATACCATGACCTGCCACGACCTGCTACAGGCTGGTTTTAGTCACGTGGCACTCATCCTATAAGCAATCTGCTGACATCGACTAGTGGGAACTGGGATATAACCACCACCAATCAACCGCCAACCCATTCTATAGGGGCCACCATTCCACCTCTCATAGAGAGACGTCCCACAAGAAGAACTCCATGGATGGTGCATAAGTATTATGTTCTCAAGAGTCATGAAAACATCCCAGAAAGGTTTTCTATCCTTGAGGCTATTTGCTTATCGGCAGATATGCGTGAGTCCCTCGTTGAGGCTTTGAGAAGCCCCATCTAGTTTGATATAGTGGTAGCAGTTGTAGAGGACTTTCATACAGAAGCGATTGAGAATGCTAAATTCCAGGACATTATCTCATTCTTCAGAGAAGGTGAAGGTTCTCTCATATAGGGGCACATTTGACCATTGTACATCACTAGCCAATTCAACGGTGTGGAGGATATCCGCAATCTTGTTGACACCAGCTCCGAGATTAACCATATCCTGACACAGAAACTGTAAAATCTGGGATTATCCGAATATGACATGACACCCTCTGACCATAAAGTCCATGGATAAGATATGATAGAGTAGACCACAGTCTGTAAGATCTGTTTGAAGATCCATTTCGGTGGACTAATTTCCAGTACCATTTTTATGGTTGTCTTCCAATACACCACGTACAATTCATTGATAGGAAGAACATGGTTCCACCTACATGTGGAGATTCCATCATCATATCACCAGTTCCTCAAGTACTCCCTCAATGGTCGAGTGAGCATGCTCCATGGTGATGCATCTCCTTTTTCCTCTTGTGATGCCTGCTACCGGGATGTCGACTGTTACAAGAGAAAGGACATACCGATTCAGGCCAATGAGGTCAAGTATGCCGCGGTTGCAACCGACCCCGGGTAGGTATGGATGACACCGACATCTTCCTGATCCATCAATTGGAAGCCAGGACTCCTGATATGAGAAAATGATTTATTATCTCTAGTATAAGGGGGAATCATATTATTAGGTCCAAGCGATGCCGGGTGATCACTTCATATTCTTATATGAATCAAGCCTCGATGATTATTGATCCCCCTACTCCCATAAGGTTTTAGGATTTCCGCCCCATGGAAACGACAATACGTTATATTTGTTTGTTCCACCGGGATGGAATTAATGGGATCAAGCTGACACGCCACTATTTCTTTGATATCATCAAGTGTGGCCCCTTGGGCCGATGACTAGATGGGATCAGGTCGACAACCATCATTGTTATGGTTTCAGAAGTACCAGAATCTCCCATTTCATTGAACACTACTACTCAGGCTGGTACCAGCCTCCCGTCGGAATCTGCCGACCTAGAGGAAGCTCCTCCCATTGGGGATCCCTTCTCTTCAAGAGAAAAAGAGGATTTGGAGGATGCTCCCCTGCCTTTTAAGAGGGAATTTCCACCATAGACGATGAGTCGGTATAGATAAACCTCGGTAGCGAGGCAGATTCAAGACCTACATTAATCAGTGCAGCCATGTCCCTCGTGGAGAAGCAACGATACATAGATTCCTGAAACAACATCGTGATGTATTTTCCTGGAGCTACGATGAGATGCCGGGTCTAGATCTTCAGGTTTCCATCCACCACCTCGATCTCCCTACAAATCATCGCGGGTTCAAACAACCTCCCAAGAAAATGAACCCTTCTCGTGGTGCCATGGTGGAGGTGGATGTTAATAAGCTCATCAGATCCAATTTCATTAAGGAGGTCTAGTTCCCCAAATAGCCAGCCTACATTATGCCAGTCAGGAAGAAGAACAGACAGATCAGAGTCTACTTCGACTTCTGGGATCTCAACCATCACTGTCCAAAGGATGATTTTCCCCTTCTTGTGACAGAATTGTTGATCAATGCTACATCTAGGTTCCAAGCCCTCTCTTTCATGGATGGTTACTCTGGATACTACCAGATATGAATTACCCTTAAGGACGAGGAGTCTATAGCCTTCAGGTCACCGCAAGTCATGTTTTGTTACCAGGTCATGCCCCTTGTCTTAAAGAATACATGCTTCATCAATTAGTGGGCCATGCAAATTATATTCAAGCCAATCCTCATGACATTGGTGGAATACTATGTGGAAGATCTAATTGTCAAATCTTGCCAGCGTCAGGACCATCTGAAGGACTTTGTGAAAGCGTTCGACTATCTTTGTTCTCTCCACCTGAAGATGAACCCATTGAAATGTGCCTTTGGGGTCACCTCTGGGAAGTTCTTTGGATTTTTTGTTAGATAATGGGATATCGAGATCGATCTATATATGATCAAGGCTATCAGCATGATGCCTCCCGCGAGCAATATTTGAGAGATTCGAGGTTTTCAAGTCTAGTTAGCCTACATGTTCCGATTCATTGTGAATCTGGATGACAAGTGTATTCCCATTTCTTATCTCATGAAGAAAGGCACCACCTATGAGTGAGACGAATAGTGCCAGACCTTATCTGAGGAAATCAAGCAGTATCTTCTCCTGCCTCCGGTCATAATTCCACCTATCTCCGGAAAACCACATGTCCTTTATGTGACTATCCTGGAACGATCCCTTGGCACCCTTCTCACTGAGAAGAACAATGGTGGGATGCAGAACATCCTTTACTACCTCAGCTGCATGCTCCTAGATATAGTGACTAGATACCCCCCCATCGAAAAGAGCTGCCTTGCACTAGTATTCTTAGAATAGAAATTGCGACATTTCTTGTAGCACCAAGAGGTACAAATAGTGTCACGAGTAGATACACTAATGTTCATTTTGTACCTCCCCATGTTGATAGGCCGTCTCGCCCGGTGGGCAGTGATTCTCTAGTAGTTCAATATCTGGTTTGTCCTTCAGAAAGCTATTAAGGGGCAAGCATTTACAGACTTCATTACAGCCCATCCTGCTCTTGCTGAATAGTCATTGGATCTCGATTTCTCATATGAGGCGATCCTCTATGTGGACCATGCCATGTCGTGCTGGAAGATGAACATGGAAGTTTCTTACCTAATCCCCACTGGCAGGAGGCTCAATGATCCCTGGATCAATAGGGTAGGCTTAGGTATTTTCTTTATTACACCGGCACATAACAATATGCCATTATCTTTCTGGTTGTCAGAAGGCTGCAACAAAAATGATGCAAAGTATCAAGCTCTTATCACAGTCCTCGAGCAATCCCTTGAGTTTGATGTGCCCCATTCTCATGTTAAAGGTGATTTAGAACAAGTCATCAAGAAAATCAATGGTTACTATGTCGTCAGAAAGCCAGAGATCATACCATTTATGGAGCACACTATCCAGCTAATGGCCCAATTCCCATCTCAGCCAGAGGTTACCCATGTCCCTCGGTCATAGAATGGTCGAGTTGATGCCTTGGATTTCCTAGCTGTATCACTTGCAAAGCCCGAGCAGGATGACCTGATAATCCATGTGGCACATCAGAGAGTCATTTCTCCCATTGCCCTAGATGAAGGTGACATTCCACAGGTGATCCATATTACTACCAGAGCCTCCACTTCAGGACCCAAAAGTGTAGTGGGTGAAGTGACTCCCAAATAGATTGCCCCAGTTGTCGAGTATCCCCAAAAACGTTACTTCCTGACTGATCGGGCCCAGCGTGAGCGAATCCAATGCCGCACTTTGCAGTTCACCCTCCAGAGTGGTCGTAGTCTTGAGAAGATCCTCTACAAGAACGGATTCGATGGTGTTCTCCTTTTTTTCATCCAAGGAGTCAAGATTTATTAGGTCATGTAGGAGGTTCATGCCATTTCTGGTAGTGGCCAACAGACTGGGCCGAAGCTATCTCACTAGATCCAGAGACTGGGGTACTTTTGGCCCACTATGATCCATGACTACATCGATTTTTTCAAAAGGTGTCACACATGCCACAATCATGATAACTTCATGAATCGGAAACTAGATCCTCTCTGCACTACAGTGTACTCTTGGCCCTTTTCAGTCTGGGGACTAGATGTTGTGGGACCATATCCACCAGCGACAGCTCACCAGTGTCGGTTCATCCCAACCGCTGCAGATTTCTTTTCCAAGTGGGCAGAGGAAGTTCCACTCAATGAGGCCAAGAACCATTATATCATTGACTTCATGAGCTACAATATCATCTAACAATTTGTAGTCCCTCACGCCGTGCTCGTCGATAACGACACCAACTTCTGAGTAGCCGAGTTGAAGAAGTTGTACACCAAGTACAACACCCGCTCTAACCATTCCTCCCCCTATCATGCGTAGTCAAATGGGCAGATCGAGGTGTTCAACAAAAACCTCTCTAACATTTTTCAGAAAATGGTTGGTCAGAACAAGAAGTGTTGGCTAGACAAGCTCCCCAACACCCTTTGGTCTTATCGAATGACGACTCGTAATTCCACACATGGGAGCCCATATTCACTGGAATATTGAACAGAAGCTATCCTACCTATAGATATTCAGTTGACTACGTTACACAAAGTGGTCTACAATAGTTGGCCCAATATAAGGTATATGTAATTCATCTAGCATAATTGGAAGCACTTGACGAGAATAGGCTTTGTGCCCGACACAACCTAAAAGGAAACCAGAACAAGATGTCCAGAGACTTCAACAAGAAGGTATGCCTCCTCTCTTTTCTACAAGGTGATCTGGTATTGTCCCTCAGGACACCAATGATACCTGGAAGGAAACCACACAAGTTGGAGGCCAAATGGGAAGGACCTTTCGTTGTTACCAAGGTTTATCTCAATGGTGAGTACTCACTGGTGGCCATGGATGGTGAGCGTATAAATCCCCCCACAAATGCCATGTTTCTCAAGAAATACTTTTCTAGAGCCAGCTGGTCTGACATGACCCTAAATTATTTGGACCCACAGGAACCTAAACTGCCTGGTCCTACATGACATTAAACTATAAAACATACTGCATGATGTTAAACTATTTTTCTTTCTACAAGACAATAAACTGCACCGTTAGAACTATGTGTGGTATGATTCCCATCCGCATGGGATATGTAGGAACACTCAAACATTTTTTCTTGAGCCCAGCCCCCAAAATTTCTTATTTGGCTATACCCCTGGTGGTAGACCTCTTGGACGATCCTTACATGGGGTAGTGAAGACTTCCTTGTCCACCACTCATGTAAGGATTATGATTATCACACCCTGTTCTCCCTCCTTGTTCTTATAGTTACCCATGTCCTCATCACATGATGTTAAATTTAATGGGATTTAAGAACTATGTACAGCTTGATTCCTATCCTCATGGGATACGTAGGAACCCCCAGATATTATGTCTGTTGGCCCAGCCCAAATATCCGAATTCTCCCTCGGGTCGGGACACATGGTATTGTACTGGATTTTTCCCCAATTCACATTGATCTCATCTCGATCCCTCCATATGTCCCACTACCTGAATATGTTCATCACTTACACCACCCAATTTTACATTTAAATGCATGTGCACAACTATGCTTCACCCACTCCTCTGATTGGGACTCCGTCATATTTCACATCCAAAGGGACCCCCGACTCGCATGGATTCTCTACCTAAGGGATCTCTTACCACTTCGGGCCAACACCATCAATGCTTTTGTGCCACAAATTGATACAAGTCCCACATTGCGAATATGGTCAGCGATTGATGCTCATTTATTGGTCCCATTTTAGGTCACACTATAAGGATGGTGTGTTTCAAACTTGGCCAGTGGCTATCCATTACCATTGTCACCACCCCCATAGATCCCAAACATTTAGTGTGGTGGTTCTTCCTGCCCACTGCATCTTCATGTTGCGACTCCCTTTGGGCGATGCTAGTTATCAGACCCTTATATGATAGGGAAAGCTGAATCTGGATCATTGTTTCCCACACCGATCACTGCTCACCTAGGCTTAGAAGCTATGATGAGCCGATAACTGTGCAAGAGGTCATATGGCTACAGTTGGCTGGGATGCCTGGCCTGAAGTCCTTCGACCCCTTCGATCCACTCACCCATGTTCACATTTAGGATTGTGTGGTGCGGTGTGAATTCATGTCCTCATTCAGGTTGGGCTAATTGCAATGCTATAAAAATCCCTTAGAGATATCCCTTCCTTAATTTATCATCCGTTATATGAGCACATGTCCTTCTATGCTCGGCATGACCCATCTTTTGGCTTTCGATCGCCCTCTTTATCCAGAAGGGCCCCTGAATTGCATGGATGCTCGACCCTAGGGCTCTCCTACTGTTACGAGCTAACACCCTCATGGATTGCAACCGAAAAGTTGATACAAGTCCCGTGTTGGGAATATGGTCAGCGGTTGATTCTCCATTTTTCCCCTGAATTCTGGTCACACAAGGGTGGATACTGTGTTGCGATCCTAGTCAATAGTTGTCCTCAATCATCGTTGCTACTTTGTAGTATTCCATATGCACGATTGTTCAACCTTTCTATCCCACGCATATAACATTAAACTTGGCATCCACTTTCCAAGTTCTATGAACCTAAACTAAGATTACTTCCTTCCTTACTACTAGAAGTTAAACTATAAGCTGGACATGATGCTCCGTCCATGGCGTAGCCTCTGGCCCATCATCCATTCTGGGCCCCTGGCCCATGGTCTCTCTTAGGATGGTATGGTGTGGTGTGAGATTATGTCCTCATTCACGTCGGGTTACTCGCTGTTCCATACACATCCATGGATGAGATACCTACCCCTACCTTCATCCTCACTGCATGACATTAAATAGTAATCTGGCCACCACATTCTATCTGTGGCCCAATCTCGGGCCCCTAGTCCATGTTCTCACTTAGGGTTGTATGGTGTTGTGTGATATTATGTCCTCATTCGCGTCGGGTTTGTAACATCCACTCCATGTACATATTTCTATTGAGAGTTCTCTATCCTCTTGTTCTATACTCATCTCTTCAAATTAGACACTCTAATGTTGAACACTTCGACCATATTTGGTGATTCACTAATGTGGCCAAGAGTACTTTGGTTTAGCATCTGGAGTGTTGGATTTTACTTAGACATTCTTTCACCCATTTTTCTGGCATCATGTTCCCCTTAATTTAGGCTTCCATAATCTTTCACACCCGAAGGGACCCCCAAATGGCATGGATGCCAGGCCTAAGGGATCTCCTATTACTATGGGCCAACGTCCATGAGGGTTTCATGTAACAAATCGATAAAAGTCCCACATTGTGAATATATTCAGTGGTCGACACTCATTTTTTTGTCCCCATTTTAGGCTAACGCGATATGGTTGTGGTGTTTCGAATAAGGTCAATAATTATCCTCCACCCTCACACCAGCCCCTTTAAGACTTGAATGTTGGTTACACGATTCCCATTATTTTCCACCCCATCATGTAAAAATTTAATTTTGACTCTACTGGAACTATCCCTCAGTGCACATGTACATGTTAGGAAGACAAAAGCTGTGGTAAAGGTGTCATTCAGGGCACCACACCGACTTCTCTTTTGTTTGCATTCAGGGTATTTCCAAAACCTATTCCGTCCTTGTTTCCCACACCGAGTTTGACTCATGTGGGATTATAGATCTAGTGGAGGTCCGCACTAACGTGGGAGGATTTTACTCGTCTGTGGTCCGAGAAATAAGACCATAATCTAAAATCTATTTTAGAACTACGTACAACATGATCCCCATTCTAATGGGAGTTGTAAGAACACCCAGACATATCATCTTAAGATACAATTCAATTGGGAGCTTGTTTCTCCTACCCTTTATCCTCTAATCTTTCCTGTCCTCTCGGACCATGGTTTCCACCTCGGAATTGCACATGGTATGGTGTGGACCTTGTACTCATTCACATCGGGTATGCTTTATCACGCCATGTGTATCACCTATGGAACCTCTTCTCTCTTGGATACATCTGAGAAATATGACTTTAAACTATTATTCTTAGTCCCACATGACTATAAACTATTGCATCCATCCAACACAGCATTTAAAATGCATGGTTGGTCCCATCACCTGACCCTAAACCATGACATTATCGTCCTAGATGCACGACGAAATACGACACTACACTGTGAAATCCTCAATCAAGGAGGCGTCATGTTTGGTATCGGTCATACACCATACCATTTTTCAATGCCTACACATGAATTGATTTTGGTGTCAATGCATGGAATTTCTATCCTAGGTCCATCACTATAAAAAAAACTCATTCATCCTAAAGGAAAAACAAGATATATCAAATACATCTTCTTTCGGTGTAAGGTCTAGACCCACAAGACCATTTAGAACTACGCATGGCATGATTCCCACCCGCATGGGATACATAGGAATGCCTGTGAACTTTTCCTCGGGCCCAACCTAATTTACTATTTTGGTCCCTTGACTTGAAACCTCCCCCAAGAAGAGCACGGTGATCTAGACCATGTCCTCATTCACGTCGGGTGTTGTAATTACATAGTCACGTGTCTGTCATTTCCTACGATCTGTGGTCCAAGATCTATGACCAAAAACTATGACCACTCCACGCCCTTTCCACAAGATGTTAAACTACTCAACATCTTCTAGAACTATGTTTGGCTTGATTCCAATCCTAATGGTATACATAGGAATGCCCGAACATTTTTTTTCAATGGGTCCAGCCCCAGGAATCTACAAATCATGTCCCTTCTTTTTCGGCCCCTTGGCCCGAACTCATTTACGAATATGTAGTGTGGAGAGTACCTCTTAGGTTCTCGTTCGCATTGTGTTTTTCAATAGCCACAACATGTGCTTCCCATATCTTTTCCCAGTGCGGTCCGAGTTCTATGACCCAAAACTAAGATCTCCATATGGGAACTACGTATTTAATTGTGCTATTTCACCACCATACGCACAATCCATTAAATCAATCCCCCCAAAATGGTCCACCCTAGGACCTTAAGTTGATAGTATGCTACTCGGAACCCTTGTTATTTAGAAGGGACTTGACTCCCTCTATCTGATGCGTCTCATTTTCATACTCAGATGCATTCTGAAAAAGAACCTGAAGTGTGGAATTTTCATGGGGACATTCCACTGGTTCCATGTACAAGCTTCATGTGCCCATTATTTGGATCCTCATACTTTTCCACATCCAATGGTCCCCCATTCACGGCATGGTCTCATGCTGCCTCAGCTCACCTACCATTTCGGGCCAATGTCCCTAAAGATCTCAGATGACATTTGTGACAGGTCTTGTGTTTCGAACATGGTCAGTGGTCAACCTTCATTTTTCTGTCCCCATTCCAGGATAACATGATATGGATACTGTTCTTCTAAAATTTTCAACAAATATCCCTTATCATCACTCCACCATCATCGTGGTCTAGATCAAGAGCATCTTGATTCTCACTTTCCACTCCCTTATGTTTGGGTTGATTTCAGACGCCCCTGGAGTTACACTGCTCGTGCACTAGAGCACATTGGAAAGATGACATGTTGATAATTCTGAGGTCCTCATCCCACACTTGGGCCACTCCCATATCTTCTTGAGAATTCATATTGGTTGTTTGAAACTCAGGTTCTTGAAGCTTGGTTGGTACTCCTATATTCAGACGATGTAATAATGTGATCATCCCTTGTTTCTCACATTGGGTATGACCCACGTGATCTGAGGAATAGATTTCTATTTATTTTAGGATTGTGGTTGGAGGATATTTAACCAATAAAACATGTAAATAAATCAATCCATACTTTTAGTTCATAACATGAGGCAGTAATGAGAAGTGTGCTTATGAGTTCGACCAAAAAAAGGTATTTAGGGATCAACATCTTTGAAAAATCACTCTAGTGCCACTACCTTTTGGCTTGTGTCCTCCAAGATTGCCTCCAGCCCCCAGAGAAAATTCTATTCATTAGTGGCCACGGGGCATAGTTCACTGACCCTAGCCTGTGCTTGCGCTAGTTCAGTTTGGAGTGTTGTCATTTGGTTACCCGATTCCACTAGTTGCTCTTTGGTGTCCGCCAGCTGGCCCTCAATTACTCCACAAGCATGGAAAAGTTTTAAATGAATAACTTTTTCTCTTTCATCTATTCTTTGAGTTGTAAGACCTCTTTTTATGCCTTCAGGAATTCTTGGTTACTCCCCAACTCTTCTTGACACTGGTCAATGTCAGAGCGTTGGCTTCTCTCGTGCAACTTCTCAGCCATGTAGTTGCAGACTATCGAATGAAGACGTTGAGCGTCCACCCCTCCAGCACGAAGAAAGAGAAGACATGTATAGAGAAATCCCATCCATTTTAGCCATTCCTTTTGAGGCTGACTGAGAAAGATCTTAATACAGTTGCACCCTTTTCACCACATCATATGGCTCTCATCGACCACCTCTGAATCAGAATCATCTATCTCTTCAGGATCCACAGGCTGATAGTTGGGGAAAGTAGAGAGGAGTTCAACATTAGGGTTTTCTATGGGAACCTGCACCTCGTTAGCGACTTTTCTCTCATCAGACTGGAGTTCCACCATGGCCACATTACCATCCCTCATTGCGATCTCTAGCTCACAGAGTACCATGGTAGGGTTTCCCAGAATGGTTTCTTCTGCAAAGACTGATGCGGTCTCTACCCATCTCGCTCCAGCATATGTTCTGGACTCGACAGTTTTCCGTGCATCCAACCTTGAGATCACTTCATTAAGGATTAGTATCTTTGATTAGCTAAATTCTCCAACAAAGAGGGAAACCAATGAGAAAAGGACTTAATTGAGCCATGTGCGGCAGTGTCCAATGCATGTGTCATTCCGGGGTGCCCCGCCATGGGAGATCCTTTGGTGCTTGTCAAATCGATTACAGATTTCGGCTCCTCTTGGACAATGGGGAAGGTAGGGGGATCTCCTTCCAGCACATTATTGCTTAGTCCAACTGGATTCATTTACCCATTACACCCGGTCCTAAGGACTGGACCCTGGGGTTGGTCCCTGTTCTCTATAGGCATACCCGCACCCCCGGTGGTGAAGTTTTCCTGGGGACCCTTGCCCAAGTGTTCCTAAATAGGATAGGTTTTGGTTGATAGATCGAGACTATGAAAAGATGAAGGCCGCTATAAGGTCTAAACCATATCTCAAGCTGCTCTGCCAGTTCTGCATCAGAGCCAACAATTTCGCCTCTCTCCCGGGAACTCCGCTGGTGAGTCGGAGCTTCTGAAGGACCCTCTCAAAGAAGACTCTCAACATGGTCCCATTATTCCAATCCTACCACTCCTCCTACTCCTCCTCCTCCTCCTCCTCCTCCTTCTTCCTACCCTGCACTTTCATCCTCAGATGGTAGCCTCTCTGGGTCCTGCTTTTCTCCAATCATTACTTTCACCAGGATATGTAGTTCTTCATATCGCCCCCGTTGGCATGCGTACATATCCATGGCTGTTAGGTATGCATGCCGGTGATGAATGGTTTCTTAATCCAGTATCCAGATGCACCCTATGTCACATAGATCAAGCTCGGTGCACATAAACCTCAGTCATAACTCTTCGTCGTACATGGACTGTCATAATGTTCTCCAAGAAGACCATAGATAAGGGAAGATAGAATCGGCAAACGACATCACGAGGTACGAGAGATTCATTCCTTGGAGGTCCCTAGATGGAACTCGAGGCCATTCACGAGACCACACTTCCCTGGAAGGTAGATGCATGTTTTCCTCTTGCGCTACCCCTACCAATGAATTACCATCCCGCGCTGCGCTAGCCCCCTCGACCTGTTCTTTTCCTCACTTCTCCTGCGAAACCTCACGTACCTTACAAATCTTCGGGCTCGACACTAGTTGCCTTGAATTTTCAAATGTGTTTCCAAAGAATCACCTCGAGGTATGTTCTCGTTCAGTGTTTGACATATCCTGTTGACAGTCTGACACTGAAATTAGGGGAAGAAGAGTAATGGTTTCGTCCAGGCCTTCAATCATGAACCTAAGCCACAACTGGTGGAGAATTTAGGGATGCTGATCTTCCCGTACCTCTTTATATAATCTCATGGGCATCCGTTTCTACACCTGAACTTCCTGGAAAACCTAATCAGCGCATAGGGTTTGTAGAATAGTTTTCTATCCATTCGGGCCACCAGCACACCACCTTGGATACTCTGCAGGTACTCCCTATACTCCAGTGGACCCTGCCCATCATATACCTTTTGGGAAACTAGGGTTCAGAATGGGTGGAAGTCGAAGTGAGTGTGGATACCGATTATGAGCTTGACTCCGTCATCCCTTAGCATTAATGGGTGGATCCTAGTGATGTTCAAGAGCGATGGCTGCATACTATTACTAGGGGGTAGTATTCTGGAGGTCGTACCCACCACAATGGAATAAGACCCTACTGTGGAGGACCTGGAATGTCACAAATATCCTCCTGGGCGTACTTCCTCTTGAAATGTGACCTAGGATACTGTATAGCATAGCAAGCACTAGTACCCCTAGGTTAACCTTGTTCTTTTCCGCCATAATCTCAGCCATCACTAGCATCCTCGGGCCGACTTCCATCATCATTTCCCTCACAGGTAACAAACAACCACTAAAGAATGTGCTGTGGAACTCGGCATATCATATATTCAGGTCTCAACCTTCATTTATGCAAAATACCAATGATTGATACTCACCCATCTCTAAAATCTTCCAATATGATCCTAACCTTCCCCTCTAAGATGTGTTCAGACATTTCTTCCCTCAGTCTGGTATCTTCATAGCCGTGTCTTGGGTTAGTAAGAGAATAAACCACCCTGAATAGGGTATGTCCTTTATGAAGTATTTTATTCTGAGTTCCTCTTTAGATAGCTCCAGTAGGTACCATGATAGGATTGGGGTGCAGGTCCTATCCCCCAGAAATTCTACATCATGAAGAACTCATCATACTAATACCCCCTCCAAGGTGATTCCACTGAAACAATGGACATCCTACCGACTGATGCCCACCTCCCCATGATTCAGGTGAAAGATGTTGGTATCAGGCGACCAATGACTAAACAACTCTGCTACCAAGTCCTACTATCGGTAAAAGTTGAATTTAGACGTCCAAACGGCCTCAAAAACCCCAATGGCCCGCATCGCTAGCCCAAATTCCTCGCATGTCGGGCATACCCAGTATGCCCATGCCCATTCATTGGTAATGTTTCCCCCGAATCTAAATTACCACTCCTTCGAGACTACTGTCTCATCAGTAATACTACCTCTGAATTTACCTGCATAAATTGCAAGAGATTCATTGGGAACTGGGTTTCTTCCCGCAATCGTCCTGGTCTTCAGATTTCGGATATAGATGGCTGTGTTCTCTGTCTCCCTAGCTGGATAGACAATGATGGAAATATGGAATTGTGGAAGACTATCCTCGCGTATCACCCAATACCGTGGTGTGTCCATCTCGAAACCTGGAATCAGCACATATTCCAGAAGTTCGAAGTTCCATAGTGGCGGGCTACTGGTCAGGATGTAGTCCTTTTGAGCTAGAATAATCATGCCAAAAAGATTGTGGATGTCCAACACGACCATTCTCATGTGATGAATATGAGGGTTCATTATCATTTGGGTTCTATTTGCTACAGCGGAAACTTCCCTCTCAGTGTCAGACAAATGGGTGACCATTTTTGGAACTTTTTAGGGGGTGGCGCGAAGGAAGGAAGATTCGGCTCGCAAAAGCGGCGACGTGAATGCAGGTCGATGTTCACAGAAAAATTCCAGTTGGCACACAAAAACCGGAGTCTGTCGCAGAATCTGTCACTCAGAACAGTATGTTTTTCACACATGAGAGTAGGAAAGATTATTGCGTGGAAAAAGTCAAAGTAGGGCCAGGGGCTCGACTTATTTATGAAGCGTGGACGCTTCTTCTGTGACTACACAACCCTCTTACGTGCAAAAATTGTGTTTTTTCATGCCATCAAGGATATCATTTATATTCTTTAGCATACCCCTAGAATCTGACCTTCGAGTTCCCTTTCAAATCAGATTCCGAGGGGGGTATTTGTTGATGTCGAAGTCCAGAGAAGGGCCACATCGGGTGGATAAAAATGCACCGAATGAATCTGGGACAAGAAAAAGGATATCCCGAGTCCCGGGAGGCGGGCACACACAAGATTTGGAAGGCCGGAAAAAGAATACTTTCTGCACGCAAACCGTTGCACTTCGACATTACCTTCCAAACCCAAAATTCCACCCTCCACGACAGGCCGCTCCGACCCCGTTTCTGTGCCCAAGGCGGCATGTTACAGGGGTTTGTGGGCCCATCCCTAATTCTGTTCACAAGGCGATGAAAAATGTCTTTTTGGATACCCAACCCCTTTTTTGTGCCCAACATGACGTCGAACATCCGTTTGCACGCCAAGACTCATTTCTGCAGACAAAGAAATAACAAACATCTGTTTGCACACCTGACCCCGTATCTGTGCTCAACATGACGTCGAACGTTCGTTTGTGCACCCGACCCTATTTCTACGCCTAGGGATATTCAGAAGGGGGTTTGAATGCTGAGATCTTATGTGCCACTCTGAGGACTCCTGCTATAAAATGAACTGTATCCCCAGTATTTAGGGATGGGGGGAACTAAGGATGAAGAGAAACTCTACTGCGTGAAAATCCCAACTTCCACAACCGCACAAAAAATCCATGGCCTTCAGGTAATGGTTGTTGGGAGATACGTTCCCCAGGGAATCCTTCAGATGGGACCTCTGATCTTAATAAATTTTGAATTTCATTTCACGCAAGGGGTCCCATATTCTGCACATGTTTCATATACGTCAAGTATTTGTGCACACAAACCATCCATCTTGTATGAAAACCCTTCTTCTTGTGCACCAACTGTCCCACTTGCATGCCAACGATCCCACTTGCGCGTTAGCGATCCCACTTGCACGCCAGCGATCAAACTTGTGTGCAAGCCCTCTATCTTTTGCACCACCCATACCTCTTGTGTGAAACCTCTTTGTCTTGTATGTAAACCTTGATTCCTGTGCGCATACTTCTTATCTTTCCCAAAACAAGACTCTTACGCACACTCCATGTGCTTCCCTCACCTGGAGGAACCTTGTTCGAGCCCCTCTTGTGCATGAAATAGTTGCGTCACAAATTATTTTCCCCTGTGGCCCCTCAGTATTGCATGGGGAAATTACAATTTCCCTTGGATGATATTTCCCGTTGCATTGCTTCGACTGATGCTCCTTCACATAGGAACGCTAATGGCTACTGCTTCTTCACATAGCCACAATGATGTGGACCCCCAATGGTTCTCACCATAACACCCCTTATCCATGGAATTTTCTTTCCCTTCTCTTCACCATGGTTTAGATGGTGATAGTTATGTATGTCCTAGGGGTGCAGAGTGTAACCACCCCGTTCAAGCTATAGGACGTTAAAATGCCAAGCACCGTCGTCCTCAACACATGACGTTAGATTGTGACCTCACGTTGTGTCGTGCACATGGGGTTCCCCATCTTGGAAACTCTCTACGCCCACTAGTCTCCACGGGAGTGAAATCATTCCTCACATGGAATGACATTCTCTTTATCAGAGTGGTGTCCATCCACGGGGAAAGGGCAACCGCCCTAGTGTAATCCCCATATTTTCCTTACAGGAGGCATCACCCCTGCTCCTTCTCTCTTCCTAGGTGAAAACTTTCCCTCGCACGGGGCTTTGTCACCACTATGGCCTCCATCTCAGAGTAAGTAAAAATATCCATCTCCTTGGGCTGCTAGCCACACGCAAGCCCCTGTTTCCTCATTGGGCCACTACCCATGTGTAAGCCCAACTCTACTTCCCACGGATGCACCTTTTGGGACGTGACCGTCAGGTCTTTGATGTCACTTGTTTCTCACACGTAGCATGACTCACGTGGGCCTAGAGAAAGCATCAAACATGACATGCTCTCCGGGCAGCCTAGAGGGTAATCCCTAAACCCATACTAAACTACGTGGTCTTTGATCCTTGCCAAGGTAGGGTACGTAGGAATCCTCCACGAGGTTCATGCCCACCGCCTAGTCGTTCCGACCCCCCTTCTTGTCAGTTCACCAAACCCATCCTGAACTACATGGTCTTTGATCCTTGAAAATGCAGGGTACACAGGAAGGTTCCACGAAGTTCATGCCCACCACCCAGTCGTTCCAACCCCCTTCATGTTGGTTCACCAAACCCATCCTAAACTACATGGTTTTAATCCTTGCCAAGGCAGGAAATGTAGGAAGCCTCTACGAGGTTCATTCCCACCACCTAGTCATTCTGACCCCCTTCATGTCAGTTCCCACACCACCTGAACCCTGAGGTCATTGATCCTTGCCAAGGAATGGTCTGTAGGACACCTCCCTGAGGCTCGAGCCCAACAACCATTGGTCCCCAGGTCCTCCTCAACGTCGGTTCACTGTCCCCCATCCCATAGGAACTATGTGGTATTGATCATTGTTTCCTAGATAAGGTATGTAGGAAGCCTCCCCGTGGGTCAAATGTAACGCCCCGACCCCAGTTACCCAGAGTCGGTGCATTATTTTAATACATTGGCATGATTACAAGGAATAAAGTCCCAAAGGACCGATTAGTTTAGCAGTCTTGGAAAATAGATTACATATATGAATGTTACATTACACTTCATAACATACAAACCAACATAAATAATCCTTTATGAATTCCATTATTCCCTTGTCTTAACCCTTCTTATCAATCACAATATACTTCTTCAAATCCCAGGAAAAAATAAAACATAGAAAGGGGGTGAGCTCAAACGCTCCGTAAGGGTAAGAAATACAGCGTAAACTTTCATAAATATTCATAAACAATTAAGGTAATGTATAACTAAAACAAAATCCTTTTAAACTTGAACTTCAACGTAGTATGAAAAAAATAAAATGAAATAATTCCATTTACTTATTCACATGGATATTCTACTAATTGAATAATCACATGCAATATCAATAACCACTTTCATAATGATGGAATGCATAATTCCAGACTATCATAACCACATATCCAAGGCCTTGTGACAAGACTACAAATAATATTTTTCCAAGGCCTTGTGCCAAGACACTAGTTTGTCTCATGAGACCTACCGATGCATCGAGGAGCTATAGCGGGCTCCACCCGTCTCATATTAAGTTCAATGCGTTCCCATATGAAAAGGTTTAAACATAACATAAACATTCTTATTAAAACTAGCATACAAAATGTCAATACTTTCACCATAAACCATGAATGGTATAAAAATAGCACATCCATAGTCAAACATATCACAAAACCTTCAATACAATATAGAAGTTTTGTATCATAATAAATCAACTTCAAATAAGGGTAAAATGCATCAGAGGATGTTGACATAGATGAAATCAAAACTATTTGAGAGAAATATCACTTTTCTCGAAATCATTGAAAAGTCACACATTTATAATGGAAGTAATTTAAAATATATTTCTGAATCAAAATGTCCCATACCACTTTGAAACTTTTGAAAAGAAATATCATTTCAAAGAATTCATGTCCATATAAATAATTTCTTAAAATCATTTTTAAAACATGGACATTAATTAAAAAGATTTAAAAAGATAAATCTTTAAAACATTTAAAATTATGATCTTGATAAAGAGTACCTTTCACAAATTCTTAAAATATTAATTTTGAAATCATTTAAAAGAAACATAATTATAAAATAAAACATTTATATTGAAAATATTCTTATAATCTTGTAAGGGAAGCTTTGACGATTTTATAACGGCGGTAAATAGCCGCACCCGCCGTATAAGTTAAAAAAACATTCTTACCTTAAATTTGTCGAAAGGTTAAAAGTGCCTTGTTTGGAAAATGACGGAAAGATTCCTTTAAAAACACATAAGGGTATAAATGACTTTAACCCATATTATTTGTAAATATTAAATATGTTTTCAAATACATTTTGAAAAAACATGGATGTGGATGATAAAGAAATCCCAGTAGATTATTACGTATAAACAACCTCGGATAATGAAGAGATTGCGAAATAAACCCTTATCTTGTACTTTTCCTTGGTTGGGGTTGGTTAACCTCCTGTATAATAGTGAAATAATTGTTATTAAATTATACAAGAATCATATACATTCATATTATGTCATATATGATCTTTTAACATTGCTTTGTTAATAATATATTAGTATTATCGTCGTTTCGGGTGTTAACTTACTCGTTTTCTTTTATATGTTTTGTTACATAAGCCATGTTTTTCATGGAAAGGTTGTATATTATTCATATACAGAATGATATTAAGTCCTTAAACATTATTTTTAAATCATCAAATGATAATGATACTTGAATGGATACGATGGACAATGAATCTCATCGCGTTCGTGGAGACGGTAGTCCGTACATACACACGAGCGACAATATCATTATTTTGATATTAAAATAATATATAAATGGATGGTATATCATATATAAAGAATCATTAACATGTTATATTTATTATTTACATGATTTACACATCATTATTATACCCATCCAAATAATAATATATTGAATAACAATTACACCACGACGTGGAGACGGTAAGCCGTACGTACGCACGTATGGTGACATGTTAATCAAAGGGTGGATAGAATACTGAATATGGTTGTACCATATTTATAATAACATAAAAGTATATATATGATACTGGATTTATTATTTTAGAATGGTAATAACAAATGAAGAAGAAGTGGAAGAAGAAAGGAACTTGGAAAAGGGTGTTGAAATCATTACCTCTTCTTCGGGTTCTTCCTTTTGATTTGATCAAAAGGGATCCATAGGTTGGCTTTCTGATCAAACTAAGGCCTATAGGATGTATTGAGGGAAGTTGGGAGAGTATTTGGGCAGATTTTGGCCGAACCAAAAGGCTTTGATGGTGTGAAGAAATGAGAAGGAGCAGTTCCCTTTTATAAGAGGGGTAAGGGTCACCTTTGGAAAAGCTAGAAATATTAATTTATAATAAACTCATATTCGGTTTATAATGGCTCCAAAGTTGATTATTTAAATTTTAAGATGGGTATAGGTCTAAAACCATTCAACCAATATAATTTATACAAGTTTGGGTTACTATATTAACCTTATCATTAAGTATTAACTCTTAGTTAATTAGTTTCACTTTTACAATGTCTCTTTGTATTTCTGTATTATATGGTTAATAAAATTACTATATACATCCAAGAGACCCCCAAGTGGTCCACTATGGATAAAAAAATAATGATATAAGTATCTTGGCAGAACCTTAGGTTTTTAGAAATTTAATATCAATTAATAATATAATATTTGTTTTAAAGACTCTTTTATGTCAATTTTGACACTATTCAATAGTTGATTTTTGTGAAACTCATTACAGAATTATTACTTCGAAGAAAGTTACTTAAATAAATCTTAATATGTCATATTAACCTATAAAATTAGTTTAATTCAATAAAAGTCTCAAATTATATTTATTTTGGTATTTACAATATCAATTATTTTAATTTTTCACTATTATGGTAATTACTGCATCATCATTGTGTCATAAATAAATTAAATTGTTTAATGTCTAAAAATTATAAATAAAATATAATTATGTAGGAAAGTTTTATATATTTCAAATGAATATTTATAGTCGAAAATGCAACATATATATCCCTATGTAAAAAATAGTTTCTAAAAGATATATGCTTGTGTCATTTTTGTATTCATTTTAACTTAATTAAAATAAAGTGTCCCTATCACCTACAAGAGGCTCCATGGGGTCCCAAAATCGACCCAAAGATTCCTATGGTTGAACATTTATCATCCAATAAGGCTAGAACACGTTTTAGGTTAATTTAGTATTATTATAATATTATTTATTACCCCTTATTTACCGGATTTACCCTTAACCATGGTAAATAAAATATTTACCGCAGTAATTATTCAAAATGTCTAAAAATAAAAGTTACATACTCACACAATATGAAAAAACTGATTCCAAATATGGAATCCATTCTTCCAAATTCAAAACATAGAAGTGGTAGAAAATAATTTAAAATTAATTCCTGCTGTTAAAACAAAAAGCATGTTTTTAAGATATAATAACTATCAAAAGATTGATACTTGTTTATGTTCGGTTTAATTGTGAAATTATGTCCAATGACCAACATTGTGTTAAATGGTAAAAATATATTCTAAATATACTTTAAAACCACTCAAATTCATAATTTATCACTATTAATTATTTTTATTAAAAAATTGGTTTTTAATTATAATTTAGTAATTTTCATTATTCATCAAAATATTAAAGTTATCCGAAAAGTACCAAAATTTCACCTTAGGTTAAATTCGATACTCCGAATCAAAAAATGAAGTCCATTTTGGGAGATAAAATTTAAAAAAGTAGGTATTACTATTTATAACGTCTATTTTGATCGGTTGTGGTGTGTGTTAGGACTCGAAGTTGCGTACAACACACGCTACTGTATTATTCAAAGGAATGCGTGCTGTGGAAGCTTGGGATGTTTCATTTTAAATTTTTGATGTCCCCATTTAGTCAAAAAGTTTAAAATATTGTATTTAAAAAGGGTTCACTATTAAAATTTGGTAAAATTGCAATACTGAAAATGAATTTTTTCTTACATTATGTCTAAGAAACTCCTAATATGGATTCTAAAATTATAAGGATTATATAAAGTTTAAAATTTAGTTAATTATATTCATAAAATATTTTGAACGGCTTGTTTGGTACGTCATAGTGCGCTTGAAATTGGTGTTGCGTGTAGTGCAACTTATTGAATTATTTTGAAGAAATAACATACTATGAAATCTTGGGGTGTTACATCCTCCCCTCCTTCAATAAATTGCGTCCTCACAATTTGAAATTGTTCTTCAAAAATAAAAGGTTGAAAATAGAAAATATCTTTCTGGGAAAACCCACAACGCAAATTAGGTTACAAAAATTTAGTCTTAATATGAGGAAAAGTGAAATGAAAGGTTCACCACCAAATTATGATCTCGATTAGGAGAACATTGGTGGCAATTAGAGACATATAATTGGAGGAAAAACGTAAATATTTATAGGTAGTGATTGAGGTCACCAATAAAAAACAAGTGTAAAATTGAGGTCCTTAAATTAATCAATATATGATGATTTGAAATACCATCGGTTAACAAAACATAGGGTATTAGGATAACACATTTTTTATTTTAGGATTCCTTAAATAAAGTATAAGAATTAATTTCTTCACAGAATAAGAGAAGAAGAAAAATATATTCTTGACAAGTAGAGTTCCATCCTTTATCTAATTTCTACCACAAACTCATCTTTCACTCTAAAATATAATATAATGCAAAAAAATATTCTATTTATCCTTTTCGTATAGGGTTCCAAAAAAAAAATTTATAATTTATCTACCAGATCTTTAAAAAAACTACATTATTTAATCTTGGACATCACGTGGGTCAGTGGTAGGTGATACACCCATGTCACCCTTCGGTTGTGGGTTCAAGTCTCGCGGCCTTGCCATACGCGATGGGTTGCCGCCCGACCTCCGGTTTGTCCTTTTAAAACAAAACGCGTGTTTTTAAGATATAATAACTATCAAAAGATTGATAGTTGTTTATGTACGGTTTAATTGTGAAATTATGTCCAATGACCAACATTGTATTAAGTGGTAAAAATATATTCTAAATATACTTCAAAACCACTCAAATTCATAATTTATCACTATTAATTATTTTGATTAAAAAAGTTGTTTTTAATTATAATTTAGTAATTTTCATTATTAATCAAAATATTAAAGTTATCTGAAAAGTACCAAAATTTCACCTTAGGCTAAATTTGATGCTCCGAATCCAAAAATGAAGTCCATTTTGAAAGATAAAATTTCTAAAAGTAGGTATTACTATTCATAATGTCTAGTTTGATCGGTTGTGGTGTGTGTTAGAACTCGAAGTTGTGTACAACACACGCTACTATATTATTCAATGGAAAGCGTAATGTGGAAGCTTGGAATGTTTCATTTTAAAATTTTCATGTCCACATTTAGTCAAAAAGTTTAAAATATTGTATTTAAAATGGGTTCACTATTACAAGTTGTTAAAAGTGCAATACTGAAAATGAATTTGTTCTTACATTATGTATAAGAAACTCATAATATGGATTCTAAAATTATAAGGATTATATAAAGTTTAAAATTTAGTTAATACTATTCATAACATCTTTTGAACGGCTTGTTTGGTACGTCATGGTGTGCTTGAACTCGGTGTTGCATGTAGTGCAAGTTATTGAATTATTTTGAAGAAATAACACACTATGAAATCTTGGGGTGTTACATCAACCCCATCCTACGGTAAGACGTTGCGATTCCATTTAGTGGTAATCCATTGTCAACTCCATCCTGCGGTAAGCCGTTGTGACCCCATTTAGTGGTAAACCATCATGAACCTGTCCAGCGGTAAAACATCGACATCCCCATCCAGTGGTATGCTGTTGCGATGCCATTCAGTGGTAAGCCGTTGTCACCTCCATCCAGTGGTAAGCTGTTGTGACCCAATTCTTCGGTAAGCCATCACGACCCAATCCAACTGTAAGTCGTCGACATCCCCATCTAGTGGTAAGGAGTTTAAATCCCCAATCGGCAGTAAGCTGTCATCAGATGAACTACTAGGACATTGATTCTATACCACGAGGATACATAGGAATCCTCTTTGAAGCTCAAGCCCAATGTCATCGTCATCCACATGGCGGTTTGATCCCATTCACCATCCAATTCATTCAACACTCCATCATCCATCTTGATTATTACCCGGGTCACCACATCCTGAAGGGATCAAGCCACCTCAACCCCATTCCACTCAACAAAAATAAAGAAGCTAAAACGCATTGGTCCCAACATCGGTGTTCCCTCTAGAGGTTGCACCCATCTGATCCACTTTAATCTCTGTCCTAATCAGTCTGATCCATCTCCGTTGGACGTTAAACTTGATGCATACCCTGTGTTAAACACAGGAAGCTGAGAAAAAACATAGACACATGCGTATAACAAAAAATTACCCACATTCAACGTGGGATGCCTCGGGATTCTGCGCCCTTGGGAAGCCCAATAATAAGCGGAAGAAATCCAGACGTGAAAATGTCCCAACGTCCAGACAGACTAGTGATGTCAAATGTGACTACTCACCTAACCAAATGTTGCTACCCCGACCGGACCATTTGGAATGTCCCGATAGAAGAAATATATTTAACTGATGTCCATGAAGATATGGAACTAGGAAGAGTTTCATGAAAATGTCTTAAATATATAAGGGAGACCCAGACTAGGTGATGAGTTTTGAGGAGGAATCCACAGAAGGAAGATCTGACATCCCATTATCCCATTTTGATTAAGGAGGAAATGTCTCTAAACAAGGAACAGATGTCGCCCACCTTTGGAAAGCAGGAATGTGGGGCAATGAAACCATGCCTTTTGTACTCAAGCATATGGACATGTGCACCCTGATGAAAGCTTTAGAAACAATGATAAAATTAAGAGAGTAACATTTTTGAATTTATATTTACTTAAAATAATGTATAGGTAATTTTTAAAGAGAAATGAATCAAAATTACCATATATTAGAATCGTTAATGTTCATTGTAATGAATATAACTTAAATTAGATTAAATTCAACTATTCTTATTATTTTTATTACTTATATTATTATTTTGTCCTTAATTACTCGATTACCTATTACCAAGGTGGCATATATTTTCTTTGATTACTATTCATATTAACAGAAAAGGTAATAAATTTCAAAATTTGGACCTCGGGGTTCAAAATGTAGTATGAATTTTTTAGGATTCAGTTTATTAATGTGGATTAAATCAGTTTTAATATAAATTCATAAAATGAAATAAAAAATATTTCTATAAATATGGATTTTTTGCCAAAAAATGAACTTATATGAAAATCATATATAATCATGATTCAAATGTAACTATTTATATTATATTTAATTGAAGATTAATTATGCTAATTTTATATAAAATTAAACTAATAGTGGTAAATTTAAATTAAAACCAATGAAGGTTTTAGAGAAAATGTTATTTTTTATTATTTATTTAAAAATATTTCATTTCAAAAAATTCAAAACATTTCACCATAAGATATATTTTGATATGATAATTTAAGAAATGATGTCATTTTTGTCAAATAATATTTCTATAATTTATAGAAATAAATAATAATATTTTATAATAAAAATATATATATTTAAATAAAATGTATTTTTGAAGAATAAAATGACTTTACTAAGAATTGAGTTCTTATTTTCTATGACTTAATCCATAATTTTTTGTTAATTAGGTATTTTATTTAAATTTATTAATTAAGTAAATTGTATTCAAACCTTCCAATTTAGTGGATAATTTATATCTATCATAATTAAATAATAATATTTCATGGTTTTTTTATGTTCGATGTTTTGTGTTGTATACTCTATTGAACAATGAGTTATTTTAAATATAACAGGGTTCTAAATTATGGTTGATGAAGGTCCTTTCACTAAAAAAATAGTGTATGTTTTGATACATTTTGTTTAAAATGTTATTTTATAGAGTTTAAAATGTAAGAGTAACTGTGTTTTTTGGTTAAAAATATTAAGTTGTCCATAAGAGGGTTTTAAATTAGAAGATGGGTTGTTATAAAAGTGTATATATTTTTAAATATGGTTTATTTGGAGGGTCTATTTAGTGATTATTTATTTATGGGTTAGGGTGGTAAATTCTATTTTGGTTTTTATATCATTGGTGATGTTCTCATTTATAGATATCTTCCATGGATATTGGGATTATAGGTGTTGTCCCTATTGGTGGGGAGCTTGTATTATGGATTATATTTTCCATAAGGGTGTTTTTATATTATTCTTTATGTTTGAGAGATATCTTCCGTTTTAGAATACTCCTTATATTCACTTTATGTGGGTTTGGTTTTGATTCACAATGATGAATATCATTTGCATGGTATTTAATATAATGTAATGGAGTTTCATGTCCCACCAAATTTACAATTATAGTTCTTATAGGTATCCTGAGATGTTTTTAGTAAGGTTTTATGTGTTAAAGCTAAGATTTTATATATAAGGATTGTGTCCTGCTGTGTCCTTGGGTGTCTTAATGTAACAATTTGAGATTCAACTAATTTTTTCGGTAAATAAATTATATATTAAATAGAGTGATTCAGACACAATACTAAACTAAAATAAAGAAACGTGACATATTTTTAGTATTAAATATAGCCATTGAAACATTGCTAGTAAATTTTTGTGAATAAATTGAATAAAGCCTCATAAAAAATTAATAAATGATGTTGAAATGAATGAAATCCAAAAGAAGAAGTCTTCTTTATGAAGCCCAATTTTTTGATCTATAAAGGGTGGTATCTCTAATAGGGGTTTCATTAGATTAATCTGCATAAAAACTTGAGAAATTGCGGTTTATGATGAACCTCATGTGAGAGAAGTTCAAATGTGTGTAAATTTCCACAAGAACAAAGCTAGTTGAACTGCCACCCCAAACTGCAACAAGAGATTATTTAAACATCAGGTATTACTAGGAGATCATAAGAGGATATTTAAATAGATATTGGGAATTTATCAACATGTAATAATATATTTATATGTATATATATCATTTTTTTTTACTTTTTGAAAGGCCATGTTTTGTCAATTCATGTTATGCATACAACTGAATTTTTTAGATATTGGATTTTTCTTTCTAGGTTCTATCTCTTTTTATAAATTAATAATAACTAGATACATTGATTTTATGAATTACAGGTTTACACAAGATTAGATTGTAGTTTATAGAAAAATGGATAGTTAATATACCAAAAATTTTTTACTATAAAAAATCATTGATTTAAATTTTTTGTTTTGAATTGAAAATAACATCTATATATTATAGGATTTTAATTTAAAAACAATTTACATTATTTTATATTTTATCATATAAATAAGAACTAAATTTAAATAATTTATATTTTTCTAATAAAATTTATTTTAGAAAAAATATGAAGTATATGATTTTAAATAATAGTTTGGATTTTATGCCATTGTTAGTATATACGTATTACTTAAGAAATTTATTAATCATTTTTGGTGAAAAAAATATTTTTTATGACTGAAAATATTGAATATAGTTTTCAAAAATTTATTTAATTTTTCAAAAAACAAGTTAGATTGAAAAAAAAGTTTTAATACATGATTCATTATTCATATTAAATTATTTTTTGAATTTTTCCAAAATTGAATTAGAAAAAAGGTATTTAAATTTAGAATTAGTGGGTGTAAACTATTTTATAAAGTTCACTTTTTTATTAATAATGAATATCTTACAGTAGGTAAAAATTAGTTATTTTGGTTATAACACTCTGAGAATTTATCATATATCTATTTGTAAATAAATTTAATCTAATAGATAGGTTGTGGTAGATGCATCGTCGAGTCTAAATGAGCCATAATATAGTATACATTTATAAATAATCCATTTAATTAGTGGGTATTAATATTAATAACTAAATTTCAAAAATTATATAGTTTACACAGTTATAAAATAAATTGATTAGTTATCAATTAATTCGAAATAAAAAAATCATTCGAAACTAAAAGAAGTGATTTTCTGGAAAATTAATTTTATTCATGAGATGTGTTTTTATCTTAAAAAATAAATTATTTTTATTAAATTTATATTTTATATATTAAATTAAATATTTTAATATTCATCAAATATTTTTACTATGCCTGGGTAAAAATAAATAATGTTTTAGTCTAAAAAATGTATTGGTCTTAAAAGAAGCTTTAATCATGTTTTGAAATGTTATTTTTATATAATTTAATCCACTTAAAAGAATTAATTTTGGAAAATTTTATTACATATTAGGAATATATAGGTTCAAATTTGGTAAAGTTGTCTATTTTAATTTAAGGTACTAGAAATAGTAATAGTGGTCCAATTTATTACCTCAGTAAAGGGTTAATCAGGTTAATCTAGGTCAAAACTAAGTGATATAGTCGTAATATTGCATCATAATTATTATTTGATGAATATAATTTTAGAAATATCAAATTATCATAGGAATGTATTTTTTCAATGGAATCTTGTCCACTAAAATGACCTATATAATATTAAAGGTAAATAAAGTTACAAGGTGTTACTTGCATAGTATTAAATATCTTTTATGTTTCCACAGAGGTGAAAAACAAAAATAATGAATACATATTAAATTCTATTCTGATGATAATGACATTATTTTAATGATGTCAATGTATTTATATTTTCTAGTTATTATATATATAAGGCCCCAGCCTTAAACCTTACTTAAAATTGAATTAAATGAATAATTCACATTGAGGATCTTTTCAGGTTTAGAGTTTTAGAGAATTAGGACATAACTATTACATCTCAAAAGATTACAAAGTAGTCTCTTCTACTAAATTTCCATAAAATAAAAACTCTTAAAAAGAAAAACATGTCTAGTTTCATGTTTTAGGTTGCATGACTTTCCCATGATCCCATCCTTGACCCTAGTCCACGCTAAGTCCTGTGAAAAACATTTCAAAAACTTGGGATGAGCATAAGAAGCTCAGTAAGGGATACACAAAGAATAAAAACTATTAGTTTATCAAAACAAAAAGTAAACCATGTATACTTTATCAAAGTAATAAATTTCACCTTTATGAAGTAGTAAAAACTCTTCACTGAATAAAATATCATTACTTACCTTTTTGTAACCAAAGGATTACCATAAATCCCATATAAAGAACACATAACATATATAAAGGTAACGTGGGACATAAACATACTTAAGTGGAATAACCATACGGTCGACTCCCAGACATATCACTTAATGGAATAGCCATACGGCCAATTTCCATACATACTTAATGGAATAGCCATACGGCCGACTTCCATACCCAATGCATTGGAGGTTATAACGTAACCACCCGTCCTGGTATTCACGACACCACCCTTCATATGGTTTATAACGTAACCACCCGTTAAAATGTCCAAGCACCAATATAATATCATAAAACAGAAAACCAATATAAAGGAATGATAACATTTCCACATTTCAATCACAATATATCATAAATATATTGACATAATATAATCATTTATCAAAACCATTTTCAATACCAAAATACATAAAAGAGCATATGGTATTTATTTTATTTTAAAATTCATTATGGCTTGTTGAGGAAGCCAAAGGCCAAATAATACTCGCGGCGGCAGAAAAGGTCGTTGTCACCGCGTACGTTAAAAAAACATTCCTTTTTGTCGTTTAGTAAAACGCTTCGTAGAAAAATATTCCTTTTGTATAAAAGTAAAAGTCAAAGGGGTTTATACACCATATAAAAGAAAGTTGTGTATAAAACGAAATATGCCTCAATGAAAGGATATTGAGACGAATTCCCTTACAAAGACGATATCCTTGGTTTAAGGATAAATCAATTGCATAATTATGTGTGAAAAATGAATACACCAAATATAAGTGGATATTAAGTGTAAAACAATCAGAGGTTATTCACACATATTCATAGAACGACATATTTAAGGAGTACAAGTTTATCCCAAAGAATCAAATTTGGGCTAAGAAGTTCCCTTGCAAAAATTTGACATCCTAACAGCGTCACTTCAAAAATTCAGAAAATGAGTTGATGAGAGATAAAAAGGGAATCTCATCACTTGGAAAAAAAATTTACATCAATCAGGATATAGAAGAACATATCCCAACATAATAGTATGTGAATTAATAGACATAACAAACGAAGTCTTTTAAAAAGAGGAGGGTGAAAGGTTCCCTTACCGACCTGGGTAACTTTCGAAAAGTACACCCCATTGAAGAAGTGTCATACACTGAATATGTAAATACCCATAAATGGAATTATATTACAAAAGGATTTTAATAGTGGGAAGTACATGAACCACTCAATGGAAATTGTGGCAAATGTAGCATAAATCTCACGAGAATAAAAGTGAGATGAAAAATCTCTTACGAAAACTCGGGAGCCTAACGGCGCCACTTAAAACATCCAAAATGGATTGATGAGAGGAAATAGGGTATCTCATCACATCAAAATAATGTTTACAGAAAGATGAATATAAAAGAACATACCCAAACATAACAAATAGGAGCTTAAAAGAAGTGACATAAAGGAGAGTACTTTAAAAGAAAGAGAGAGGTTAGATCTCTTACGAAAATTCGGCAGCCTATCGGCGCCACTTAAAAATTATAAAATGGATTTATGAGAGAGTATAGGGTCTCTCATCACATGAACATAAGAATTAAAGTAAATTTAATATTAAAGGACATCCCAATAACAATAAAGATGATCTTTAAAAGGAATGACATAAAAGAGTGTACTTAAAAAGAAAGAGAGGAGTAGGATCCCTTACCTCGGGTCTGACTTGACTCGATCGTTCTTTAACGTCCTAAATAATAAACATGAGTTAATTTATATTTGCTAATAACCTTTTTCATGTTAATTATTCCTTTTATATCACTTCTTTCCATGTTATAAACATTATGTAATCATTTAAGTTAATAATGTTTGGTATGTCGATATTTGGTTCTTAAGTCGAAAGTGGACTTCTTACAATTTACATGTTGTTCGTGTGGTAAAAGGTTCGTTATATACATAATGACATTCCTGATTTGGATATCATATATATCATATATATCCAGCATATACATGTATTTATAATATTACATAATCATTTAGAGGTAAGAAATGAAATGCACCGTTCATGGAGACGGTAAGCTGTACGTACGCATGAACGCTACTTTCATTTCTATCTCATAATTTAATGGAAAGAAATAATAATGATATAGAGGTATATAATAGTTCCAGTATAACATCATATATAATAACATTAAATCCATCCTTTATACATCCCACATATGGCATTAACGAATCACATCACTTTGAGGGGGCGGTAGTCCGCACTTCCTAAAATGAAGATATCGCGTATACCCATAATGGAAGCCATAAAGGTAAGACAAAAATGAAAAATAAATAAGCATAAGTAAAACATAAACATATTATATATCATATATAAAAATAGTTACATCATAATGGCCACCTTTGAAGGTGTTAAATGAGTATTGAACAATCATCGTTTCGGGAGGCAGAATTTTGCCATCCACGGAAACCGTATGTTCTTTAACCATTTGATGTAGTTGTGTGAGAGTTTAGCTCGAATAAATATTATAACAACATCCTAGTATATTGAATATACTGGTGTCGTTACAAAAGAAGTAAATAAAAAGAGTTTAGGGGGTTGGAGAAGCAAAATAAAACAAATGAACATGAGAGAATGAATTACCTTTAAAAGTGTAACTCCTTTTGATTTGAGCCTAAAGGCTTACTTTGAAAGGATTATGCCCAAAGGGAATCCTCTAGGACGAGGAGAGGGATGTTGAAAGAGTAAATGGGCAGGGTTTGGCTGATCCAAAGGCTTGAGGAGTGTGTGAAATGAGGTAGAGGTGGGGGCCTTTTATAAGAGGAGAGGAGGGGCACTTTTGGAAAGTAAAGAAATATTACGTTATTTGAAAATGTGTTTCGGTTTTAAAAGGTCCCACATAGATATAATTCGTGTATAAGGTTTTAATGGTTCGAAATACACCCATCCAATTAGTTTTGGACATGTGTAATTCATAGATTTTACATTATCTTTCCATTTTATTTAAATCGTTAAATAATGTGGTCATCGCTACATCATCATGATGTCATAAATAATTTAATTTATTTAGTGTCTAAAAATTATAAAAAAATAAAATGATGTAGGAAATCTTTTTAGATTTCCAATGACTATTTATAATAAAAAATATGATCTTTATAACCCCATGTAAAAATCGTTTTCGTAAAACATATGATGTTTGTGTCATTTTTACTTTAACTTTAAATAAAAAGATATTAATGTCATTTTCCAACCAAAGTGGCTTCATGGGGTCCCCAAGTTGACCCATGGGTTTTCTTGGTCGGCCATGACACATCCAATGAGTGTAGGACATGTTTCAAGCTCATATCATATTATTAAAACATTATTTTTACCCTAAACTATACTAATTACCCATAATCGCGATTAAAAACTTAATAAGTTACTATTCACCAAAAAATTATTTTTATCTCATTGAACCACATTTTACTTCTTAATGACAACCATGTATGTCGGATTTTTGAAATTCAAAACACAGAAGTGGTAAAATTTCATTTAAACGAAAAAATCAGTTTTCATAAGTACCACTTAGTGGTTTCACTATTCATCTAAAATTGAAGTTTTTCAAAAAAATCCCAAAAATTCACCCTAAGATATATTTGATATTCAGAATTCGAAAATGAAGTCTATTTTACAAAATTCAAAACATATAAGTCACATTAATTAATTTAATAATTAATTCCCGCTGTCAGACCAAATAGCGTGTTTTTATGTAACAATAAGTATCAAAAGATTGCCACTAGTTGAAGTCCGATTTCAAAGTGAAATTAATTCCAACAACCACTATTGGATTTAATGGTAAAAATATTTTCTAATTTCACTTTAAAACCAATTCAAAAGATAATCTAATCATATAAATAAATTAGATTAAAAAGAGGTTTTGAATTAAAAAACAACATTTTACACTATTCATTAAAAAATGAACTTTATCAGAAAAATACCAAAAATTTACACAATGTAACATTTGATGTCCCAATTCTAAAGAAGAGTTTTATTTGGTCCAAAATAATGTATAAGAGTGATCAAAAACTATTTTTAATGACAATTCTCCATCAAAAGGCGATAAGTGAACCTTTAGTGAAAATTAGGGTATAAAAGCCTAAATTTGAATTCTTTCCGTATTTTAAGCCTTTGGATAAATGTAAAAACATTTAAAAAACATATATAATAATATTTTAGTTATTTCTATCCATTCCCGCCAATACAACGTCAACATGTTAACTACCATTTAAAATAATATTATTTTATTATTAGAGTGCAACGTAAGATTCCCAAGAAACTCGTTGTTGCGTATTGGGTACACCATCGAGCATAGAATGCCCTTTAAAGTAATATTAATATTTGATTCACAAATATGGATAATTATAAAGATGTAATATTCTTTATTTACCTGGTGTTTTACATCCTTCCCCCCTTTTGGGAATTGCGTCCTCGCAATTTAAAAATTGGGCTTGGAAACATCCTTGAAAGTCTCACATCGGAACAAGAGTCGGTAAAAAGATCACTTTAAAATAAAGAAATATAAGTACAAAGGTCACCCGAGTTAACCCATACTTGGATTACATGTATGAAAATATGGACATGGAGGAAAAAACAAAGGGTCATGTTCTGATGGAGAGTGATAGAAAACGTGTTTAGGAGAAAGTTAACCACAAGAAAATCACAAACTTGTGATGGGTTAAACGGTATTCGATTCCCCAGTAGGAAATGTTAATAGACAAATTTTTTGTTTTAAGTTACTTTTTATTGAGGAATTTATTCATAAGGAAACATAATCACTTATCATGTTGACTTTCAACTTTTATTAGATTCATTACACAAACTCATATTTTCTCCAAAAGATGATTATTTAGGAAGACTTGTTCACATTAAGAGTTCTATAATCAAAATCTAGAGAATCACCTAATCCACCAAAGAGAACTATATACATCCCATGTCTTTAGGCTTTAACCAAAACCAAAACCAGAAAGATTAGTACAAGGTCAAATAATCCAGAAAAGGATAACCCTTTATAAAAAGAAAATCTATTCTTAATCTCCAAAATTTGTCCAACAAAACCCAAAGTTCAACGAGGACCATTTGTCCATAAAATTCTTCAAAGTAAACCAAACTAAGATTGAAACCCAAATATTTGAAGGATTTAGTCACACAGTCTACCAAGTTAAATCGTAACATTTATCTCCAAACAATATCAGTTGCTCCTAAAGTCTCGTATTGAAAAGTAATTAACCTAATCACATATCCTCCATGATAGGTTAATAATTTTCATAAATAACCCAAAATCAACTTACTCTTAAAAAAAGAATCAGTCAAACTAACCAGGGACTTCACGTAGTCCAGTGGTAGGCGGTAAATACCAGTCGCACTTTGGTTGTGGGTTCGATTCCCGCACCTTTGTCCGACGCGACGGGTAGTCACACGGTCAACGTGTTGTCCTTTTTCCAAAACTATATAATTCTCAAATCATTCCCCAAAAAGGGATAAAATCATCAAAAATAATCATAGCATATTTTAACCTCATGTTTATCTCATTCCTTTCATTTTCCATCATATCATAGAGTAACCCATAATTACCTAAAAATTAAGGATCATATAAACCCTAATGGTTACCTTAATAATTATTACCTGAATTTCCTCATCGAGTTGGACATCTCGTACATGAGGCATTAGAGAACTCACCAAGGATTAAGTGGTTGATCATGACTCCTTGATAGTTGGTTTAGAACTACTATGAGATTCCTCATTGAATCCCCCATCTCATCCAGTATCTTAATCAGAGAACCACCACAGTTTCCTTCAAACCCATTGTCACTTTGGAGCCTTCTAGATACAGCCATTTACTAAAACCAAAAAGGTCAGTGTGAGTATATAAACATAACCATCATGTACTAATGAGGAAGATAAACACTAAGATATACTTACTCATTCACTTTTTCTAAAACTAGCACTCTTTCTGAAATCCTAACCATTATAGTAATGTCACTTATGCTTAAAGAATACCCTAACCTCTAAAGTTATCTAAACCGACCTTTGATACCAACTATAAGGCCCCAGCCTTAAACCTTACTTAAAATTGAATTATATGAATAATTCACATTGAGGATATTTTCAGGTTTAGAGTTTTATAGAATTAGGACATAACTATTACATCTCAAAAGATTACAAAGCAGTCTCTTCTACTAAATTTCCATAAAATAAAAACTCTTAAAAAGAAACAAGTCTAGTTTCATGTTTTAGGTAGCATGACTTTCCCTTGATCCCATCCTTGACCCTATTCCACGCTAAGTCCTGTGAAAAACATTTCAAAAACTTGGGATGAGCATAAGAAGCTCAGTAAGGGATACACAAAGAATAAAAACTATTATTTTATCAAAACAAAAAGTAAACCATGTATACTTTATCAAAGTAATACTTTTCACCTTTATGAAGTAGTAAAAACTCTTCACTGAATAAAATATCATTACTTACCTTTTTGTAACCAAAGGATTACCATAAAACCCATATAAAGAACACATAACATATATAAAGGTAACTTGGGACATAAACATACTTATGTAGAATAACCATACGGTTGACTCCCACACATATCACTTAATGGAATAGCCATACGGCCAATTTCCATACATACTTAATGGAATATCCATACGGCCGACTTCCATACCCAATTCATTGGAGGTTATAATGTAACCGCCCGTCCTGGTATTCACGGCACCACCCATCATATGGTTTATAATGTAACCACCTGTTAAAATGTCCAAGCACCAATATAAAATCATAAAACAGAAAACCAATATAAATGAATGATAACATTTCCACATTTCAATCACAATATATCATAAATATATTGACATAATAGAATCCTTTATCAAAACCGTTTTCAATACTAAAATACATAAAAGAGTATATGGTATTTATTTTTATTTTAAAAACATTACGGATTGTTGAGGAATCCAAAGGCCAAATAATACTCGCGGCGGCGGAAAAGGTTGTTGTCACCGCGTACGTTAAAAAAACATTTCTTTTTGTCATTTAGTAAAACGCTTCGTAGAAAATGATTCCTTTTGTATAAAAGTAAAAGTCAAAGGGGTTTATACACCGTATAAAAGAAAGTTGTGTATAAAACGAAATATGCCTCAATGAATGGAGATTGAGATGAAGTCCCTTACAAAGACGGTATCCTTGGTTTAAGGATAAATCAATTGCATAATTATGTGTGACAAATGAATACACCAAATATAAGTGGATATTAAGTGTAAAAAAATCAGAGGTTATTCACACATATTCATAGAACGACAAATTCAAGGAGTACAAGTGTATCCCAATGAATCAAATTTGGGCTAAGAAGTTCCCTTGCAAAAAATTGACAGCCTAACGGCGTCACTTCAAAAATTCAGAAAATGAGTTGATGAGAGATAAAAAGGGAATCTCATCACTTGGACATAAAATTTACATCAATAAGGATATAGAAGAACATATCCCAACATAATAGTATGTGAATTAATAGACATAACAAACGAAGTCTTTTAAAAAGCGGAGGGTGAAAGGTTCCCTTACCGACTTGGGTAACTTTCGAAAAGTACACCCCATTGAAGAAGTGTCATACACTGAATATGTAAATACCCATAAATGGAATTATATTAAAAAAGGAGTGTAATAGTGGGCAGTACATGAACCACTCAATGGAAATTGTGGAAAATGTAGCATAAATCTCACGGGAATAAAAGTGAGATGAAAAATCTTTTACGAAAACTCGGTTGCCTAACAGCGCCACTTAAAACTTCCAAAATGGATTGATGAGAGGAAATAGGGTATCTAATCACATCAACATAATGTTTATAGAAAGAGGAATATAAAAGAAGATCCCCCAACATAACAAATAGGAGCTTAAAAGAAGTGACATAAATGTGAGTACTTTAAAAGAAAGAGAGAGGTTAGATCTCTTACGAAAATTCGGCAGCTTATCGGCACCACTAAAAACATCCAAAATGGATTGATGAGAGAGAATAGGGTATCTCATCACATGAACATAATAATTACAGTAAATGTAATATTAAAGGACATCCCAATAACAATAAATATGAGCTTTAAAAGGAATGACATAAAAGAGTGTACTTAAAAAGAAAGAGAGGAGTATTATCCCTTACCTCGGGTCCGACTTGACTCGATCGTTCTTTAACGTCCTGAATAATAAACTTGAGTTAATTTATATTTGCTTAAGAACCTTTTTCAAGTTCATTATTCCTTTTATATAACTTATTTCCATGTTATAAACAATATGTAATCATTTAAGTTAATAATGTTTGTTTTGTCGATATTTGGTTCTTAAGTCGAAAGTGGACTTCTAACAATTTACATGTTGTTCGTGTGGTCAAAGGTTATTTATATCCAGAATGAAATTACTGATTTGGATATCATATATATCATATATATCTATCATATACATGTATTTATAATATTACATAATCATTTAGAGGTAAGAAATGAAATGCACCGTTCATGGAGACGGTAAGCCGTACGTACACATGAACGCTACTTTCATTTCTATCTCATACTTTAATGGAAAGAAATAATAATTATATAGAGGTATATAATATTTCCAGTATAAAATCATATATAATAATATTAAATCCATCCTTTATATGTCCCACGCATGGCATTAACGAATCACATCACTTTGAGGGGGCGGTAGTCCGCACTTCCTAAAATGATGATATCGCGTATACCCATAATGGAAGCCATAAAGGTAAGACACAAATGAAAAATACAGAAGAATAAGTAAAACATAAACATATTATATATCATATATAAAAATAGTGACATCATAATGTCCACCTTTGATGGTGTTAAATTAGTATTGAACAATCATCGTTTCGGGAGGCAGAATTTCGCCATCCACAGAAACCGTATGTTATTTAACCATTTGATGTAGTTGTGTGAGAGTGTAGCTCGAATAAATCTTATAACAACATCCTAGTATATTGAAGATACTGGTTTTGTTACAAAAGAAGTAAATAAAAAGAGTTTAGGGGGTTGTAGAAGCAAAATAAAACAAATGAACATGAGAGAATGAATTACCTTTAAAAGTGTAACTCCTTTTGATTTGAGCCTAAAAGCTTCCTTTGAAAGGATTCTACCCAAAGGGAATCCTCTAGGATGAGGAGAGGTATGTGGAGAGAGTAAATGGGCAGGGGTTGGCCGAGCCAAAGGCTTGAGGAGTGTGTGAAATGAGGTAGAGTTGGGGGCCTTTTATAAGAGGAGAGGAGGGGCACTTTTGGAAAGTAAAGAAATATTACTTTATTTGAAAATGTGTTTCGGTTTTAAAAGGTCCCACATTGATATAATTAGTGGATAAGGTGTTAAGGGTTCGAAATCCATGCATCCAATAAGTTTTGGACATGTGTAGTTCATAGATTTTACATTATCTTTCCATTTTATTTAAATCGTTAAATAATGAGGTCATCACTGCATCATCATGATGTCATAAATTATTTAATTTATTTAGTGTCTAAAAATTATAAAAAAAATAAAATGATGTAGGAAATCCTTTTAGCTTTCCAATTACTATTTATAATAAAATATATGTTCTTTATAACCCCATGTAAAAATTGTTTTCGTAAAACATATGATGTTTGTGTCATTTTTACTTTAACATTAAATAAAAAGATATTAATGTCATTTTCCAACCAAAGTGGCTTAATGGGGTCCACAAGTTGACCAATGGGTTGTCTTGGTCGGCCATGACACATCCAATGAGTGTAGGACATGTGTCAAGCTCATCTCATATTATTAAAACATTATTTTTACCCTAAACTACATTAATTACCACTAATCGCGATTAAAAACTTAATAAGTTACTATTCACCAAAAAGTTATTTTTATCCCATTGAACCACATTTTACTTCTTAATGACAACCATGTATGTCGGAATTTTGAAATTCAAAACGCAGAAGTGGTAAAATTTCATTTAATCAAAAAAATCAGTTTTTATAAGTACCACTTAGTGGTTTCACTATTCATCAAAAATTGAAGTTTTTCAGAAAAATCCCAAAAATTCACCATAAGATATATTTGATATTCCGAATTCAAAAATGAAGTCTATTTTACAAAATTCAAAACATATAAGTCACATTAATTAATTTAATAATTAATTCCTACTGTCAGACCAAATAGCTTGTTTTTATGAAACAATAAGTATCAAAAGATTGACACTAGTTGAAGTCCGATTACAAAGTGAAATTAATTCCAACGACCACTATTGGATTTAATGGTAAAAATATTTTCTAATTTCACTTTAAAACCAATTCAAAATATAATCTAATCATATAAATAAATTAGATTAAAAAGAGGTTTTGAATTAAAAAACAACATTTTACACTATTCATTAAAAAATGAACTTTATCGGTAAAATACCAAAAATTTACACAAAGTAAAATTTGATGTCCCGATTCTAAAGAATAGTTTTATTTGGTCCAAAATAATGTATAAGAGTGATCAAAAACTATTTTTAATGATAGTTCGCCATCAAAAGGCGATAAGTGAACCTTTAGTGAAAATTAGGGTATAAAAGCCAAAATTGAATTCTTTCCGTATTTTAAGCCTTTGGATAAATGTAAAAACATTTAAAAAACATATATAATAATATTTTAGTTTTTTCTATCCATTCCCGCCAATACAACGTCTACATGTTAACTACCATTTAAAATAATATTATTTTATTATTAGAGTGCAACGTAAGATTCCCAAGAAACTCGTTGTTGCATATTGGGTATGCCATCGAGCATAGCATCCCCTTTAAAGTAATATTAATATTTGATTCACAAATATGGATAAATATAAAGATGTCATATTCTTTATTTACCTGGGGTGTTACAATGTAACTATCTCAAAGTCTTAAATAGCGCTAACACATTATTTATTCATAAAAAAAAGATTTAGAAAATATTAAAAGTTATATAATTTGGATGATTTATAGTGTAAAAAACTTATATATGAGTTTGAAATTTTAGTTTTATATAAAATTATTATATTTTTATCCTATCTTTGTCTTTATATATTTTGAGTCAAATTTAGCTAATAGTTAGAAAAATGACTTTAATGTTATTTTATCTAAATTTTATTATATTAAATAATTAAAAAAGAATATGAATCTTGAAATCTGACAAGGAGGTTAATATTTGGCCTAAAATTAATCCCTTTACCATTTATCAGATAATTTTCAACTTATATGTAAACATATTACCCTTTATGATTGAAAAATATATTACTGCGATTATTGATAAAATTGGTTAACTAAAGGGATTAAACAAAACAATAAGGATCAAGACACCACATAAACCATTAAAACTATTTTTTATGGGACATCAACCCCACCCTATATCAGCTTCCAATAACTAAAATTTTGGAGGAATTGCTTCTAGAGAATGAATTATTTTTTAATCTTTTAATAAATTCCAAAAAGTACTCCTCACACCAATTATAAAATGGAACCTATCTTTTCACTTATTTCCACCACATTGAGCCATCTATCTCTAAAATAACCTTCCAAAATACCTTTTCAATTTTTATATATACATTCTAGAGGTGATGGAATTCCCAAAATACCATCCATAGGAATATTATGGGGATATATAAAAGTGTTTATTCAATGATATGGAAATCGCCTTAATCAATGACATTCGTTTTTTTACTTCTTCCTTTACGTCATTTAAATAAATTTTCTTTATAATATAATAATAAAGTATATATCTAAAATATATTAAAATTTTATTAGGATTATGAAACCACTGTTAGCCATCATTTTTTCGATTAATTAGAAACTGAATGTATTGCTCGGGCTTAGGTTCGACTTACCATCTCTATGTTGTGATACAATTCATTTTTCATCACCATATTTTATGTATGGTTACTATGAAAATTTTAATATTTATATATTATTTTAATCAAATAATTATTATAGTAGAATGATAATATCATATCTACTTTCTTATCTTCCAATCCACTGTAAAAAAATAACGTCTTTCGTACGTACGGGTGGACTACCACCTCCATAAAGCGATAAGATTTGTTTTTCAGTTACATTTTACATGGATGGAAATAAAGATTTATTTAATGAATATATATGATGTAGGACCCTAGGACACCCTGAGAGGGGAGGGGTGAATCATGCTGTCAACTTTTTATTCCTAAAGTTGTGGATCTTGTTCCCACATTGGTAGGAACCAGTTAAACTTGTATGATGGATATTATTGGTAATGAAACATTCACATGCAAAGAGATGACATAGATATTTTTACTTGGTTCACCACTAAGGGCTACATCCAAGGAGCATACGCTGACAGCTTGTAGGTCATACCAAAATCCACTATGCTTCCCTAGCTGTAGATTACAAATGTTCGGGTACAGTCACTCTGTCCCAGGCTCACTGCCTTTACAACAGTTTAGGGATAGCTCACTTCATCCATCAGGTCACTCCCATTGACTCCCCCTGGCTGACTACCGTTGGTGAAGTCCCGCTCAGTTTATAGACGTGAAGGTCTCTTCCATAGATTTGCATTGAAGTCTTTGTCTCCTATTCAGCATGAGACTATGCTTGCATCAGATTCCTGAGTTGATTCTCTTTTGTATTCAACCTTCTACTTTAGTGCAATAACTGAACGCACTATATCTTCTTCTTCTCTTCCTTTGATTCTCAATACTAGCACCTGAGTGTATTGATATATTTCCCTCTTTCTGTGCTGATCTGAGTTTAGTTTCATGAACCGTTCTTCTTCACTTCACAAAGCACAATGAGGACATTAAACACTAGTCATGTGTTTGAGGTAACACTTTTATTCATAAAACTAGATTGTTCATTGTTCTTACGTCTTTTCAAACGAATACATCATCTGTTTCACTGAAGGTATAGAGCAATCATTCAGCTTTCGTTCATCTCTAAAAGGACGAGCCTACTCCAACAACACCTTGAGATTTTCTCTAAGCCCGGTGTGCAAGTCCCAATACAGCGCGCAAGTCCTTGGCACGCAAGTCCAAACTGGAATGCAAGCTTCACCAAAGCACCTGTGCGACGCTTCCTTCCCCAACTACAAACTTGCGAGACCCACTTCTTTTCTCTCCCAAACCGCCTTGGCCTTGCATTCAACAATCGGCGTGCAACCCATACTTTCGCAACCCAACTACCACTTGCACGGCTCAATCTCCTACCAGATGAGTGCTCAAAAATCTCTAAGTCTTGAACTCTGTGTGAAATGAGGAGTGGTGGTCCAGTATTAATACGCAATTTGACCACCCTGCGTGATGACGTGCAAGTCAACCATCAGCACGCAAGTCTCAGCGTGCAGGTCTCCTCCCCTGCTATTCACTTGCGCGACCAACTTCCAAACTTGCGCGAACCTCTTTCATTTTACAAATTTCGATCTTATGATCTGGAAAAACCATAGGCGCGCAAGTTATCAAGCTTCCAAGGCATCGGCACACAAGTCTCTTCTCGGCGCATAAGTCACCTGCGCGACCTCACCAAAACTTGTGCAACCCTTATCCCTTTTCCATATTTTGATTATCTGATCTTCATAAAAAATTGGCACGCAAGTTTCCTATCCTCCAAGACCTCGGTGTGCATGTACCTTTTCCAAAAAACACTTTTCTTTATTTGTCGATTTTCAGGCCCAAAAATTTGGCAAACACTGGAAAACAGTGCCACCTTGTTTCTACTCTTTTTGTCCACCTCCAGATCATCCATTACATTGTCGAAGTTCCTTGAATAAAACATGGATCATTATCCACAGTCCTTGAACTTGACATGCCAGCATGGAATCTCCTTTTTCAACAAATTTGTATGTCATTTGTTTGCTTTGTCAACAAGAATGATCACCTCAATAACACTTCTTCTTGGTGATCTCTATCCTTCAGCAACTCTTCTTCTTTTATCACAAACTCCACTATTGTGATATGTATTCATTTAAGGCATAGATTTGGCATCATCATATTCTATGACAATGTGATGTTCATGGCTATCTCATAATTCCAATCCCTGCACGACCATCTTATAATTCCAATCAATTGCACATTGTCTTCTTCATCAACCATCATGATTGACTTCATGAAAACCATATGAATTAATTCATCAAGAATCCTCTTGCATGGTTCTCATTCAATCATGAGTATTTGCATGGTCTTCACCAAAAACCCATGGGTCTCATGAAATGAGGAATTGCATGGTCTTCATCAAAACCCATGGTTCTCATGCAATAAGGAGGAATTTGATGGTCTCCATCCAAAAACCCCATTCTTCGTTAATCATCCTCAGATGGATTACACCTCAAATTCTTCATTGTTGTAAAAAATGTATCACCTTTGGCTCATGTTCTTTGAACTAATGATCAGTACAAAAATCGTCTGAATTATTATTCTTCCACTTCATCGGAGTACTTCTTGATCTCCTTCATTTTGATCTCCATTGACAATTATTGACAAAAAATACATCCTTATACACAAAGTGGTTACAACAATCTCCCCCTTTTTATTTTTTTGTCAATACCTTATGCATCTTCTGAAATGAATTCATCAATGTCAAAATGAGAATCCTCTCTTCAATAAACATTTCTTTTCAAACATTCATTTCACTTTCTCTCCCACTTATTGACAAGAAATAAAAAGCACATGGTAGGGAGGGTATCAATCCATACATAAGAAATGTTTCATTAATAGTTTCACTCTAAGTCTACTTGATCAATGCTCAATTTAGAAAACAAGAGGAATTGTTTAAGTCAAAAAGGTTGTCCATTATTCACAGATCATGATACCAACATGATATGAGAAATCATATATTTTTTCTTCAAGGGTTTACCACTTTTATTTTAGGTAGAAGAAAATCAAATGTGAAATGGAATAATCAACCTGAAACTCATGCACTCACATCAGCAAACAGATAAAAAACATTCAAGTGCAATCAGCAGGATAAGTGGCCATGGGGAAATCCCATTCTTTTTATGTCACTGATCAATTCAGTTACTCCCCCTTTGTAGAATGATCTGCGTAACCAAGGTTGAGAGATTGAGAAATGAAATAACTTCTCCAATGAAATCATCTTCAATAAATTTTCAAAGTAACTGCATTTGATACCTGCTGGAGTTGATATTGATTGCAACAATGATTTTGGAAGCTTATTCATTTTTCTCCCCCTTAAGGGAAACACTTCTCATCATCTGCATCAAGAGTGATCATTCATCATCTTAATCATTGAATATCAATTTAAGATTCTACTGAGGATGGAAAATTCTTTATCTTGGCTTTCAAGAGTTGACAACATTCACTACTTCTCGGGTTCTCCCTCTAAGAGCATGATTCACCTTCAATTCCCTGCATTGTTAGCACAAATACAATACACAAATGAATAAGGAAATAAGGCTCTTCCTCCTTGATTCATTAATATGATCTGTATTTGTGGGGTTATTTTCTCAACCAATTTCCTATGTTCACTCCAGTCTTCATGCCTGTACATTTGAACATATATTCTAACATCTGTTGATGTGGCATGACTTTCTTCACATTCTCTTCTACTTTGTGTGAGGAATTTTTCTGCTTAACAGCCATCATGAATGAAACATTCTTACACCTCTTAAGGACTGAATCTTTCTCTGGTATTAAGGTTAGGAAACCATTTGTAATGTGACCAGATTTCTTGCATCTCTCACAGATAACTTCTTTGACACGTGTGTTTCTCTTGGTTTGCAATCTCTCATGAACTATGACTTCATCATGTGAAAGTTTTTCCTTTCCTTTGTCACCAGCCTTGGCCTTTTCATCTTCATGTTTCCTCATTATTTTCAAATCTTTGGGCCAGATGACCAATATGTCATTTGGAACTGTTGCAGCTGGTTTGGGTCTTCCACATGGGTTCATCTGAGTTTCATCCCACATAGTGTTTCTTTTGGATGAATGACCCTCCAATTTCATGGATCTAAAATACTCGGTCTTTTAAGCTTCCCTACATGAGATATTCTTGGGGAAATGTGTGTTCACACTATTCTTCTAATTTCTTCCCAAGGAATATTCTTCCTTATTAGCTGGGTTGTGTGGTCTTCTGTTCTTATCAGCTCTAGATATCTATTGACATAGGCATGCATCATTCTTGTGACCACTGCGGCTGCATACATCACAGATGTTATCAAGCATTCTAAATCTATTTTCTATAAACAGATGCTTATGGACCTGAAGACGTTGCTTCTTCTAATATGGATTTCTTCCTTTTGACACATGCTTTCTATGTACTTTTCCATTAAAGGGATTGTACCAACAATCCAGTGCACAATGCCCAAATCTGTTGCAACACCAACATTAACCCACAAATATTTTCTTCTTTGTATCTTCTATATGAGATTGTTGGGCCTTCTTCTTAATCTTTTGTGCTCTATTTGAGGAACCAACTTCCTACTTTTTCTACTCATCCACTCTATCCATTGTGAAAGGTTTCTTCTTCTCACCATTCCTCACCCATACTTGTTTAGAACTTTTCTTCCAACCTGCACTTATTGTAGGAGTGTATTTAGAAACATGAGTACAAGATGGTTTGGATGGTACCTTCACTTTCTCAGTTTCCAGTGATAGATCAATGAGTGATGTCATGATCTTCTTATCACATGTTGGAGGTATTTCGACAATATAATCCTCTAGTGAGCATTGAGTTCCAGTAGCAACTGATTCTTGATGTGGATAATCAAGATTTGTCATAATCTTCTTGTCACATGTTGGAGGTATTTCAGTTTTAGATTCCTCCAACGAACATTGAGTACAAGAATCACCCATTTAATTCTTTTGTGAAGTCTCAATATGTGTATTCTCAATATTGGTCAACTGGGCTCCCAATATTGGACCCTCAATATTGAGGATGATCTTCTGATCATCAATCATGATCATCTTCTCTTTACAAGTCTTCTTCAATCTGTCAACCTCACCTTCATGCATCTTAAATTTGTTTTGTAACAATGAATCATGTTCCCCGAATTTCATGGATGTTTCTTCCAAAAAAACACTTGGCTTCATTGCTCTTCATCAGCTCAACTTTAATTGAATAGATCTTTTCTTTTAGAGTCTTATTGAATTCCTCTTTTTCTTCAAAGACTTTCATCTATTTGGTGAGCTCCATACTTTCCATAACTTTTCTTTCCAACCCCTTTTACATATTGTCTTCTTCCATTTCTAATCGAGTGATCTCAACCTGCGTAGATTGGAATAGGCTAAAAATAATAGCAACCCTTTCTTCCGAAATATCATGTAGATATGTTTTGAGTTTTTCCTGAAATCTTGAATTAGGGATGTCGTCCTTTCCTCTAGATGAATTCTGAGCCACCTGCTCGATACTTTCCAAGCCTGATATTTCTTCATTATTGGAATGGAACATAGAACAAGACACTGAATATTCTTTGGATATGTGGGACTTCTTTAGCTGCTTCTTCCCTTTCTTTTTCCTGTTTGTCATGGTCTTGCTAGATGTAGACTTCTGCTCAGGAATGACTGAATCTTCATCATGACTGGTCTTCATTGTTGAATTTAGGAAAGAAACTCAAATCCTCTTCTAAATAGAATTTCTGGAGAATATCCAACATACGTTAACCTCCCTCTGATACCACTTGTAGGACCTCGGGACCCCCTGAGAGGGGAGGGGTGAATCAGGGTGTCAACTTTTTATTCCTACTGTTTTGGATCTTGTTCCTAGGTTGGTTGGAACACATTAAACCTGTATGATGGATATGATTGGTAATGAAACATTCACATGCAGAGAGATGGCACACATATTTTTACTTGGTTCACCACTAAGGGATGCGTCCAAGGAGAATACGCCGATAGGTTTTCGGTCATACCAAAATCCACTATGCTTCAATAGTTGTAGATTTCAAATGTTCGGGTACAGTCACTCTGTCCCAGGCTCACTGCCTTTAAAATAGTTTAGGGATAGCTCACTGCGTATCTCAGGTTACTCCCATTGACTCCCCCTGGCTCACTATCGTTGGTGAAGTCCTGCTCATTTTATAGACGTGAAGGTCTCTTCCATAGATTGTCATTGAAGTCTTTGTCTCCAGTTCAGCATGAGACTTTTCTTTCATCAGAGTCCTGAGTTGATGATCTTTTGTATTCATCCTTATATTTTAGTGAAATAACTAAATGCACTATATCTTCTTCTTCTCTTCCTTTGATTCTCAATACTAGCACCTGAATGTATTGATATATTTCCCTCTTTCTGTGCCGACCTGAGTTTAGTTGCATGAACCGTTCTTCTTCACTTAGAAATGAATAATGAGGATTTTAAACACCAGCCATGTGTTTGAGGTACCACTATAATTCATAAAACCAGATTGTTCATTTTTCTTCCAACTTTTCAAACGAATACATCATCTGTTGCACTGAAGGTATAGATAAATCTTTCATCTTTCGTTCAGCTCTAAAAGGATGGGCCTACTCCAACAGCACCTGGCGCTTTTCTCTAAGCCCGGCGCACAAGTCCCAAAAAGGTGCGCAAGTCCTTGTCACACAAGTCCAAACAGGCATGCAAGTGTCACCAAAGCACCTGCACAATGCTACCTTCCCCAACTACAAACTTGCGCGACCCAGTTCCTTTCTATCCCAAACCGCCTTGGGCGCGCAACCATCAACCGGCGCGCAACGCCTACTTGCATGACCCAAATACCACTTGTGTGGCTCAATCACCTACTCGACGAGAGCTTGAACAATCTCAAAGTCTTGAACTCCATGTGAAATGAGGATGGGTGGTCCAGTATTTATAGGTAATTTTACTACCCTGCGCGATGGCGCGCAAGTCAACCATCGACACGCAAGTCTCGGCATGCAGGTCTCTTCCCCTGCTATTAACTTGCGTGACCAAATTCCAAACTTGCGAGAACCTCTTTCCTTTTCCAAATTTCGATCTTCTGATCAGGAAAAACCATAAGCGCGCAAGTTATCAAGCTTCCAAGGCATCAGCACGCAAGTCTCTTCTCGACGCGTAAGTCACCTGCGCGACCTCACCAAAACTTGCGTGACCCATATCCCTTTGCCATATTTTGATGATCTTATCTTCAAAAACATATGGCACGCAAGTTTCCTATCCTCCAATACCTCAGCACGCATTTCCCTTTTCCAAAAACGCTTTTCTTTATTTGTCGATTTTCAGGCCCAAAAATTTGGCAAACACTGGGAAACAGCGCCACCTTGTTTCTGCTCTTTTTGTCTGCCTCAAGATCATCCATTCCTTTCTCAATGTTCCTTGAATAAATCATGGATCATTATACACAGTCCTTGAACTCTACACAACACCATGTAATCTCCTTTTTCAACAAATTTGTATGTCATTTTTTTTCTTTGTCAACAAGCACGATCACCTCAATAGCACTTCTTCTTGGTGATCTGTATCCTTCAGCAACTCTTCTTCTTTTATCACAAACTCCACTATTGTGATATGTATTCTTTGAAGGCATAGCTTTGGCATCATCATCTTCTATGACAATGTGATGTGCATGGCTATCTCAGAATTCCAATCCCCGCACGACCATCTTAGAATTCCAATCATTTTCACATTGTCTTCTTCATCAACCATCATGATCGACTACATGCAAACCATATGAATTAATTCATCAAGAAGTCTCTTGCATGGTTCTCATGAAATCATGATTAATTTCATGCTCTTCACCAAAAACCCATGGGTCTCATGCAATGAGGAACTGCATGGTCTTCATCAAAACCCATGGTTCTCATGCAATAAGGATGAATTGCATGATCTTCATCCAAAAACGCCATTCTTCGTTAATCATCCTCAGATGGATTACACCTCAAATTCATCATTGTTGTAAACAATATATCACCTTTGACACATGTTCTTTGAACTTATGATCAGAAAAACAATAATCTGAATTATCATTCCTCCACTTCATCGGAGTACTTCTTGATCTCCTTCATTTTGATGTTCATTGACAATTATTGACAATAAATACAACCTTATAAACAAATTGGTTACAACATATGATATATATCATATAATAATTATAATTTAACATTCTTTCTTTCAATTTATTGAAAAATGAAAAAAAAAGTATGCATATGTACGACCTACCGTCTCCATCAACGATGTAATTAATTTTTCCATCTATAAATTTTATGAATGAATTTAAATTTGTATAAAATTAATATATATATTTTTTATATGATGATTAACATAATTTAAATTATAATACCATGATAAAATAATAAGGAATAAAAATACCAAACCATTACAGACAAGAAAAATGAAGTAGGTGCCAACCAGAATAATTATTTAACATAGAATTGCCAGAAAATGGGTTAACAATTATTGTATGTAAATAAAATATTGTTTGATATATGTAATTATGGTTTTTGAATATTTATAAAATAGATTTATATTTATTATAAAGGAGGTTAAAAAATTTATTATGTAAATCAGACTTTAGGTTATTGTTTATTTAACAATTTAATCATTATTCAATATTATTTGTATTTAAGTCTCCCTTGGGATAATTGTTTGATATTTCTATCGTAAAACAACTATATTTTATTCTATTATGATTTTCATTACATTTTTAAGTAATTATACCATTTTACTCACTTTAACACAAAAAATGATTTTCATTGTTTTAATAAATATGTTATATTATTTCTCTTTGGTCGAATATACTTTTCCTTCCTCATACATATTTTTAAAAAATATTTTTCAATAGTTTAAAATATCCTAAAAATTATTTACTAAATATAATTTTCCAATGTTTTAATTTTTAAAAAATGGTTTGATGAATCTTATTATAATTTTTTTATTAAGGTACTTTTTGACCTTTTTACAACACTATGAAATGAATGATTTTTAATCTTGTACAAAATTTATGAAATTTAAAATTTTCATTACCACTAATTTATTATAATTATATATTATATGATTCTATGATTATTTTTCAAAGATAATATTTCTTAATAATATTCACGAAATTTTTAGTTTTTAATAGGGATTCTCAAATTGAAAATGGAATTTTCTTGAAGAGTGGTTTTAATAAAATTTTATGGTATTTCTATCCATAATGGAAAACCCGCATTTTAATTCTTCTAGACTATGGTTATGTTTTCTTGATACCATCCATATTATTTATCTCGTTGTTTTATGATCAGTTTTACTGGGGATTCTCTATTTAGATTCCGTTCAGCATATTACATTGGATGGTTTATGATAATGTTTTTTGATTGAGGCTGGTATTAAAAAAAAAATTCATAGAATTTCAATATGAATGTTTTCAATGATTATATTTCATCCCTTTAATAGGTGTAATGAATTGTACTCAGTATGAAATGGGAAGAGTTGTTATATCCCTTTGATGCACCAGAGTAGGTCTCATGAAACAATCTAGCTTGGGTATTTGGCCAAGTCCATAGCCATTTATATAAGATATCATGTAATGAGGCCTTGAAGGAATGTTTATGATGTAGAAAATTGTGTGTTCCATCATTAAGAAATTATTTATTGATTTCAATTTTATTGTTTTATTATTAATGATATCCATGGATAGGTTTCAAGATCGTTATATAATTTATATGGGATTATTTAATCAACAATCATTCAAAAATATTTATTCTTTATGCTCAAATTATTTATTTAAAGGAACATATTTCTAGATATTGACCATTACATATTGATTATAGATTATTTATTCATGATAACTTCAACTGTAAACATACACCTTTTTAGAAAATGTTCTCACCCCTTTCTTATTTTTCCTTTCCACTAGTTGATAGAAAATGTTTTTTGATTGAATTATAATTATATGATAATTGAAAAAATGGGGTCACAAATAATTTACTATTTTTTAATTCATGTTCTTAATTTTATGTGATATTAAAGAATGTAAAATGTTTTCCAATTCTACAAATAAATTTGGTTCTTTGATATGTAATCAATAGTATCAAGTAGCAATGTAAATATTTAACCACCGACTCTGAAATACTAGGTTCAGGGTATTTACAGTTGTTATAAATGAATGTATTTTAGAATAATAGGGAAATAAATATATGAAAATATGTATTTGTAAATTTAAACCTATGAACGAATTTGATAATATTCACTACGAAACTAGGAAAATTATTTGGAGATTAGTTATACATAAAATTTTAATTAATTTTAAGTGTTTCACTATTTTGGGATTATAACTTATATTTAGGTATGTAATAATATAATCAAGTGTATTCCATTATTTATTAATGGTTCCATGGGGACTAAATGAGAAACATATTAATGCACATAACTTATTTTAGGATTACCCTCCTATGAAAGTTAATCAAACTGGAGTTGGATAAATTGATGGAGCTAAAAAGTGACATTTATCTTAGTGATATACATGTTTCCAAATTTATTTTTAAACCAAATACAAATATTTTCCAATAAACATTCATTTATTTCCAAATAAATATTCAAATCCTAATTTGTTATTTATTATCCCAAAAAATGGAATCTTATTACAATTATAGGTAATCATTTTTCATTTGGGAACCCCAAGTTTTATTCATGAATTTATTCTTTATTAAATCCTTTTGAAACCCATTCCTTACGAATATTATATATTCTATGTCACATGAATGATAATGTAAATATTATGAGTTGGTGGTTGGGAAAATAGATATATATATCTTAAATGAATTAGTCAATGTGATGTATCTCCTGATCAAACCTGTGTTATTCATGAACATGATGCTAGATCGGTTTATAATGATGTTATTTTGATTATTCCCATATAGTTTATGTAAACATTTTGCTTTCTTTCATCAAAACTATGTGTGGTATTTGAACACTATGACATTGTGTTTCATTTTTATGCATTCCCACATGTTATTCTTTTAAAACATGTTTCCATCATGATTTTGATAATGATCCAATTTTTATGATATGATGATGATTATTATTCTCACACATTTTACATTGATTTGTTTCCCTTATCTATCCTCTTACTAGTCCTTTATCTCATCACTTTATCAGATGTATATCCTCAGTTGATTTGATGTACTAATTTGAATAAGATATTTTATAGGGATAATAAAAGTGTTTTTAAATTAATGTTTATGTTTTATTATGTGAAAGCTATGTATGAACCAAAATTTCCCATGATAGTAAAAATTTTGATCTTGTAATTGTATCTCGATTAATTTTTTCATCATAAAATGATTTAATAGTTTTGGAATAAATATTATGGTCACTATAGTTAAATAAGATTTTACTTTAGGAACTTTTCGAATTTTTATTATAAATTAAGAGTGAAATCAATAAGTATATGTCTATAAATAGGTTAAAAATATAAGAATAATATTTTTTAAAAAATAAAAACATAGGTATATTTGATGATTTTAATTTTTTGTAAATTTTGTAAAAGAATAAATTATTCAGGATTATTTGACTTATATTTTTTAGAACATTTTCTCTTTTAGAAAATAATGGGAACCATGAGAAAACAATCCACTCTCCCGTGTTTGAGACAACTCAATGATTTCATGAATGATATCACAAATGCAATGGGATTTGGAGTTATAAGCATCATGGAAATGCTTACTAAGTTGTCTCAAGATATGATTAAGAACCTAAACATTGTATAAAACCACCTTAACCCAAGAAGGCTAAAACAAGAATTTATTCCTTTATGTGATAAAAGCCCCCTCAGTTTAGTGGAAAATCTAATATAATTGGAATGGAAGAATGGGTTATGTATATGGAGAATATATTTGTTGTGATACATTGTTTTGAGAAGGAGAAGGTAACATGGAACATTTATCATTTAGGTAAATAAGCCGGCCAATAGTTGGAATTGATAAAGAAAACCAAGATAAATTATGAAATGAGAAAGATATAGTGAGAATAATTTAATTAAATATTTCCTACCAAGTTTTCCCTCCAAGTCATTGAAAAAATATGGAAAGATAATTCATTAAGAGAAATAGAAAAGAAGGTGAATATGTCATGGATTAAGAAGGAAACATCAAATGGTGGAATGATACACCTTAGATATTGTTATAAAAAATTATATCAACATAGATATATTTTTAGTGATTAAACAAACCTTATAAAGGGTGTAGGTATCTGAGACATTGGGAGTTATGAAGAAGAAATTAAATATTCTCTAAAATTGGAGACACAATTCAGATACTAGTCCCATATTTATGGACAAATGAATATAAGAATGGGTTTTCATGATGGTTGTTTTAATGATAAAGGTGGAATGAGGATCTAACTTCCCACATGTTAGAAATGTTGGAAGAAGAATTTATTTAATTTCCTCAAAAATGATATAGAAATTATTCAAGTGTGTGAGAGAAGGCCACCAAGATTATGAATTTCAAAGAGATATGAAGATGATGGAAAACATAATGGAGGAAATGAAGGAACATCCAAATGAACAATCAATTGTTCAATGTTTCAACTATAAGGTGTAAGGGAAATATGAAATCTAGTGCTCTAAACCATGGGTCCTATAGGGTAATCAGTGCTAGTAACCACATTAGGTAATGGATAAAGGGAATGATTATTCCATCACTAATATTGAATTGGAGAATGAATATGAATTCGTACCAGTTAAAAATCCTATTCATCTCATGAAAGGAAAAGGTTTTATTTTATTATAATAGTACACATTCCTTTATATCTAATAATTTTGCTAAAAACATTAAATCAAAGCATAAGTAACTTGAAGAAGAGATATACATAACAACCCCTAGGGATGTGATCATTGTACCCACAGTGATGAAATATTTTCTTATAAGTGTCTATAGGAATATTCTTCCATAAAATCTCCTAAAAATTCCTTTGGTGGAATTTTATGCTATACTGGGCATGGATTAGATCTCATTACATAAAGCAGAAATGAAGTATTTGGAAAAGGAAATATATTTTCATATTATAAACAATCCATTGATACTATACAAATGAAAAGAAGATCATAAATCTCCTTAGGAAAATACATAAATGGTTTTGGTGTCGATTTCATAAGAAGATAAATACATAACAGAAATGGTTGATTCAAAAGAACATATAAACCAAGTTGAAATTCAAATTTTTATGTAATAGACTAATGTATTTATAAATTATTTTCCCATAATTCCTCCATATTGTGATGTTTAGTTATCAATATATATCATTCTTAGAGCTACTCCTATCTCAAAATTCCACAATAGGATGACAATGATAAAATATAAGGAGTTAATGAAGTAGTAGAAAGATCATTTTGGAAAAGATTTAATACTCCTTAGTGCATCACCTTGGGGTGCGCCACTACTATTTTTTATAGAAAATGATGTATTGATGTTGTTGTGTAGTGATTATCAAGAGATCAATAATATCACTAAAATTAGAAGAATCCTCTTTTACGAAATGATGTATTTTTTGATCAAATATGATGAGATTAGTAATTCTAAAAGGGGATTATTCCTTTGGGATATCATAAACATATGTTAAAGAAGGAATATATTCATAATACTACTCTCTGTATAACGTATGGGAAAATGAGTTCCCCGAGATTCAATTTTTTACTTACTAATTCCCCAAAAATATTCCTGGATTTTCTGAATATAGTATTTAGAGACTACCTCAAATATTTTTGGTTGTGTTTATTAATAATTCTCTCATTTATTAAAAGAGAAGTGCTGAATACATAAATAATAAAATTATTTTTTCAATGATAATAAAAAATGACCAAATATATTCTATGTTTAGAAAGTGTGACTTTTGGAAGTGAGAATTAAATTTTTTTGGAATTTGAACACAACTGATGGAATTTAGATAATCCATTTAATGAAAAATTAAATTAAGTAATAGAAGAGACCCACTTGTGTCATGGAAATCCATTTTTTTCTTCTATTAGTGGGGTGGTACCAATTTATTGTGTAGAATCACTCGTTATTTTATATCTATGTACATTATTTAACATGAAAAGCGGTAATGTATTTTTGGATGGGATAATTAAATGAAATATTTACAGAGATGAAGAAGAGGCTAATCAATGATTTTATAATCGAACTACCCACAAATTATGAAAGTTATGGGATATTCAATGATACTTTGAATAAAATCTTGTGTTGAATAAACATAAAAAATGACATAGATATAGCCTCTTGCTCATGGTATTTGTTGATCCATGAGAAAACATACTCAAAACATTATCTGGAGTATGCAGCTGTGATCTCTTCTCAAATGATTTGGTGAAACAAAATATAAAAATAAAAGTGTGATATTTGTATTGATAATAAGAATATAAAGTATATATTAAAAAAGGAGATCAACATGAATCAAATAAGATGGTTAGAGTGAATCAAGGACTACGATTTATCTATTCACTACTATCTAGGAAAGGTAAACAAGGTTGATAATGCACTTCGCAGAAAAGCACCTGATACTCTATACATGATGCATATTGAGAAAGACCACATCTTCATGGATATTAGAATGATGGATTTTGAAATCATAACATAGTGGAATAAATAATAACTTCCAAAATTATTTCCCAACAATCTATCAATGATAAGATCAAGTTTGAACAAATGGATTATATGGAGTGACAAAATAAGGTGAAAGAAATAATGGAATGGAAGTAACATGATTTCCATAGTGATGATGATTGTGTGATTCAATTTTGAATGAGTCTTTACATTACTTCACCAACTTGGATAATGAAAGTTCTATTGGATAAAGCACCTAACTCAGCTTTATCCATCCATCATGGAGGTACCCATATGTACTATGATATTTGAGAAAACTTCTTGTGGGAAAGCATGATGAAAGATATTTTATAGTATATCTCATTGTGTTTGGTATTCCATCATTATAAAAAAGAGAGATATAAGTCTAAATGGATTATGAAACAATTTCCTATACCCACTCAAAAATGGGAGAATTTCATAGTTTTCCTTTTCACTGGTCTCCCATAAACATCCAATTAAAAAAATTTGATATGGTTTATGGTGGATCGAGTCACTCGGGCTACCCACTTTTTCACCATCAATGAAGATTTATTGCTTGAATAAAATTACAAAAGATATGTGATGGATGTGTTGAGGCTACATAGTGATCCACTTTCAATCATATCTGATCATGATACTAGGATAACCTCTAAATCATAGAATATTCTTAAACATTATTTTAGAATAGAATTAAATTTTAGCATTCCCTATTAGCTCTAAACTAATAGGAAATCTCAATGGACTATTCACATACTTGTGGATAGTCTAAGATCCCAGTCAATTGAATTTCAACGAGGATGGGATTAACAACCCCCATTGGTCGAGTTCACAATTACTATTAGCTTTATCTTGTTTATTAAAACAGATCCATTTGAAACTCTATATGGAATGAAATTTTGACCTCCAACTTTTTAAGAACAAGGTAGTGAATGAAACCTACATTGACATGATATTTTGAAAGATATAAGACAGAATTTTCAAGCTGTACAACAACATAAAAAATCAACATAATGTTTGAAAAAGTGATATAGTAACAACAAGAAATTGTTCATGGTGTTCAATGTTGGAGAAATTTATTCCTTTGAATATCACCATATAAGAGATTCATGTAGTTTGGAATGAAAGGGTAGATTAGCCCATGGTATATTGGCCTCTTTGAGGTCTTTGATCCCATAGGAGCAGTTCTTTTTAAGCATGGAATTTATAAAATTATTGATCAAGTTCATGATATATTCCATGTATCACTCATGCAGAAGTTAATACCTGATCCCTCAATATGTACTGATGCCAAGGGTCAAACAATTAGAGAATGACATCTCATTGGAAGAGCACCTAATGAAGATCTTGGACCCTTGATACAAAGTTCTATGAAAAAAGATAGTTCACCTTATTATAGTATTGGGTATGAACCATAAGTATGAAGTGGTGAAATGTGAACTATAATAAAAATTAAAACATTAGTACCCTAATCTATTTTCAACTATGAAAAATGTTTAAATCTCAAGGATAAAGTTTCTAAAGGGGGATTAATGTAACAACCCATTGATTATAAATTATATTTTTCTTTTGAAATAAATTTTTTTTATAATATACTATATATTATTATAGAAATAAATAGATTAACATAAAATAATTTCACAACTAAATAATGTTATATTAATTTTAAATGAAACCAATCAAAATTACAGAAAATATATTTGGGAAAAAATATAAAATAGAAAGTTATAATGGGAAGACATGAATCAACCCAATATTCTTGAATCATCCCCACTACTAATGAAACAATATTAAATAAAACTATATTAGTAAACCAATCACCATTATAAAAAAATGAAATATATAACCTTTAGAGGAATTGAGTTTTCCTAAAATCCAATGATCAGGAATGTTCCATCAGTCTCTGAATAACTAATGATTTAAAAATAGAAAATATCTTTACAAATATTCCATGAGTCTTTGATATCCTTGAAAGGATTATCATATCATATTTTAAAAATTTATTTAACACTTTCTCTTTTCGTTGGTGTCTTATATTGGCTGGTTTGATATGACCATACATTTTACACTCATAGAAAATAATATTAAGTTAATATTTATGATAAAATATTTAATTTCTATCAATCTGGTTATATCCATGAAAATTATTTTTTCCCATATATCTATTAATAAATCTATAAAATACAGTTATTTATCCTTCACTTAGTTCCACAATTTTTTTTTGTTTAAATGTAATTTGATTACGATTTTGTGAAATATATGTTATTGTTTGGAATGTAAATGAAAAATAAACCATTATTTTTGTTATTTTTTTCCCATAATCTATTTTTAGATATCTTTGATACATCACAAAATTTAAATTATAATTATCAATTATCGATATTATAAGATTTTTGGTATCATCTATCACTATCCTCTAGGATTCTAGTTGTTTAGGGAAAGCATAAATAATTTTTTTTAAAATCCAATCATTTAGTAACTACTTTTCACCATGTGACTTCATACTTCTAACTGTCAAAAGAAATATTTAATTTATTTAAGTGAGTTATATTACATCAAAAATAAAATTAAAGATAATCAACACGAAACATAACTCTTTGGGTTTGAAGGATTGTCAATTTCCCAATGTGAGTTACTACATGCTTCTTCTAAATACTACATGAGACAAGTAAAAATTAATCTTGACTATATACGTTTCTCTAAATTATAAAAATCATGGAATCTTAGACATGAAATTTTTGATGATATTATATTCTTTCAAATATAAAAATAAAATAAATTCCATCTCTAGAATTTATTATCATTTTGTTAAAAGATGATAATTCTATATTGTCATATTTATACAGAAAATTCAATATAGTCCTTTCCCATATTTATAATAATTTATATTACAAACATTATATTTTATGTAACTAATATCATGATTTATTATGTAGTGATAAACAAAAAATAATCCTTAAAGATCAAGTGGCTTCATGACCTTGGGAAATTAGATACATAACACATTAACATGGAACATGGATATAGAATAATTTTTTAAAACTCTGTAAAGTTTCCCTAAAATCCATTGATTCGCTAATAATTCATCGAAAAACTAGGGGATGTATATAAAAATGAGATAAGAAGAAAATATTATTATGTGAATAAACTTATAATAAAATGGTGAAAGTAATTAATGTCAAACAATAGGCATGTTAAGGAGATAAAAAAGGGGTGAGAATCATAAATATGAACATCATGGAGATATAAGAATTTTTCAGCAACATAAAAATGTAATCATGAGCATAAGTCAAGGCTAATCATCGATAAATAATAAAAAAACATTGTAATTTTAAATTACCCGGATATATATTTTTTTATTTAATTAGATAAAGTCATTAACCAATTAATTATAGGGATATATAATTGTTTATCCGATCCATCACATTCTGATCATGTACATGAATTTGTGTTCCACAGAGATAATACACCAAAATATTTTTTTATCACTTTTAATTCCATGATTATGGGGCTATGCATTTCATATATGGATTTACCAAATCTATTAAGGATTGGTAAATATTAGTGAATATCATTGACTACAAATGGGGATAGTAATTCTCAATATAAATGATCGGTATATAAAATATTGGGATAATTTTAAAAGCATAAATAGGTGTATATAATGTTTAAGGAAAGGGTTTTATGAGAGTTAAATGTATCCTATTAGTACCTAGGAATCATAAGGAAAGTAATGGTATGTGTAAAAAAAATAAAACATGGATAATTGTAACTTTAAATGGATTAATTCAATCAATGTGCATGAATACGGAGGGGGAAAGACAATACCTTATCTTGATAGGTTACTTCTAAACGCTTTTACTGCATTTTGTAAGAGAATGATGAAACATTAGGATTGATTTAGAGGGGTAAATGGATGGGAAATTAATAAATAGTGGGGTTTGTGTGATTAGGAGAGTGAGTTTGGGGGATTATTTATAACTATAAAGGGGGGAATTATTTATTAATTTATAAACCTATGTTTTGGAATCTATATGATAAAATTATTAAAACCGAAAAAATCACATGGATTTGCCCAAAATTTCCACTAAAAGATAGTGGTTTTGAATGTTTTATTGGGATAATAACCAAACTAATTTTTTTAATTTCATTGGTTATCCATAAGAGAGTCATATCAATAAATAAGTGATTTTTAAATATTGAAATATTATATATGTTTTGGAGGATTCATTAATGTTTTATAAAATTAATTCAACAACTCAAAAAAATATTATTTAATGGGGGAAACTATATTTGATGGTTGATTAATTTAATAACATTTATTACTTCAAATTTGGGATATTATGAAGTTATAATAGTGACCACATATTTATACCATGTTTATTTTTTACACAAAAAATTGACTATCTCAATAAATTGTTAAAATTTTAACATTGGATAATTTAAATATTTTATTTCAAAATTAATATTTATTTTTCAAAAATAATTTACTAAATAATATAATTTTTTCATTTAAAAAAATATCACATTTATTTATAAATACTGGTTTTTATGAGACTAGTAATTCTTTATCCCCTATAAAAATTACCATGAACATCAATAAATCATATTATAATTTGTAGAAAATTAATAATTATTTAATAAGTATATTATGTAAAGATAAAACATATTCCAAATTTCTTGAATTTATCTTAAAGGGTGTTTTTAATCAACACCATAAATTTTAAAAAAAATATTTTTTATTTCTTCATATCATAATATAATTTTTAACAACTAATATATAATTTTTTATATAATTTATTAATAAGTGATAAATTTAATAATTATTTTACTTAAAATTAAAACCCTATAATTCATACTACAATGGTCTAGATACATAACTTCATATCAGACAAGTACACACCCAAATTGTGAGGTGGGTGTTTATGGTACTTTAGTGGGGGGGGGGGGGTTCAAAAAACATATTTTGGGTAGTGATCTTCATAATATTTAACTTCTCACATAAACTGTTTCTTTAATGTTTTAGTTATTTAATTTCATCTAGGACTTGGTTATAAGATCATGACTTTTTTATTAGGTGGAAACCCATTTTATATTTGATTTATTATCCTGGGTTGTGGCCTAATGTGAGTTCCTAGTAGGGACATGGAAGAAAATGGGGTGTTAAGGGTCTGTTCGGATCCTGGAGACCGAGTTTTAGGATGAATAAGCTAGGCCACATGGTCAATAGAAACCATGATGCTAAGGCCACACATTTGGTGTAAACTATGAGGGGTGGTCCAACTCAATATCTTAGGATACACTTTTTGAGGAAACCATGAATGAATATCTCCACACCCATGCATGGATACTACAATTTTTTAAACAAGGCTAAATGCACAACTCACTCACAATTTTTCTAATAATGCACCATGACAAAGTGAGGGGTGTTCTTAGAGAGATAAGTGTTCATGGGTGGTGAATGGTTTATCCAACTATGCATCCAAAGCATGAGACCCATTATTTTGAAGAAAAATGAAAAGTATTCCAATATTTTCTCATAAATATTAAACCTTACCCCATTTTGTTTTTCAATAGACAAGGCCAGAACTTATTATCACATTTATTTCAAGGCTCATGATAGTCTAAGGAGTAACTACCCAATTCATAATGTTATTCATCCACTATTAGTCTCATTTGTTTCACTATAGTGAGTTATAAATTCCTCTTTCTCAATTCACATTTTTCCTTGTTATCTCTAATGTTAATTTACTCTAGGTTATTATGCCCTATTTTTTAGACATTCTAACATACTTATATTTTATTCTAACATGGATGAAATCAATATCTGAGACCTAATGAGTGATCCTATACCATTATGAGGTAGGCGGTCTCTAAAATATCCCTCAATGTCTCATTTTTTATATCTTTTTCTATTATGCTTCATGTCATAATTTTTTGTGTGATACTTTAAAAATTAATAGAATCAAGGGTTAATTGATAAATAAATATTGTTTCTAACATTCCCTGACATCTTTTGTCAAATATATTGATTTTCAACAATAATCAAAACTTCAAATAAGGTGGGTTCTACAATTTATCATGATTATTCCACCCTCAGGCTATGATAAACTCACCGAATATAATTGAGAATTGAAAGAGGTTTTAAATAGAATTGTTTAGGGTTATGAGTATGTTGTATCATCATGTCATTTTTACATGAAAGTATTAAATATTATAATCCCTAGTCTTATATATTATTAGAATGGATTAATGAAATATTGAATTATTCATTATGATTCCTTATCCATTTATACTACTTGGATCCCATTTAAATAGTAGTTTTGGATACCATGGAAATTACTAGTACATTAATCTGATTTATTTTTTTACTTGATTTGATAGGATTCCTTAGACATTACTAATATTTATGACGGAAGAACCAATAAGATTCCTCATATGTTACCACTCCTTGGACCATATTTACCTAAATATTTAGGATCCTTATACAAATCTACTCCTTGGATAATGGTTACTTGATTCATTTAGATTAATTGGAAATTTATACATCTTGAATTCTGGTTACATAAATTATTTAGATGCCTTAAATATTTCTAATCATGGGATCCGATCTACATTTTTTATGTGGATGACTTGTAAGTCTCTACATTAAGGATGAAAATTAACTATTTAACCAAATATGATTGGATTCCTTGGTCATTTGAACTTCAAATAACTACTGTCTCTCAATGATTCCTTGGAAATTTCTACTCTTTCATTCCTATTTACTTGTTAAATCATCATAATAATATTCCATACACATTTACACTTTCTGGTTCTCATTTACATATTTTACATAGCCTATTTAGTTACCTTGGACATTACCACTCCTTGGAACCTTTCGCTTATGTTACTAACACATGATTACATGACTTATGACATAGTGTTTTCTTGATATTTTTTATAAATAGAATTTATAATTAGTTTCTTGATCACTGTGAGACTTGATAAACAATATAGGGTCACCTATAATATTTTAATTGTACAACTATTATATCTACACACTTATTTAGAATATATTTACAAAAAGTACTTTTTATATACACGGTTGGTGGTGGAAACTATGTTTTATGTGAATCTCTATTCAGGACACTGTTGGGAACCCAGATATACTTCTGGGATGCATGTAGGGACATGAAAAAGAACCTCATTATATGTTCTTGTTTGATTTATGAAGAGGATATGGAGAGCAAAAGACTGGGATCTAGTCTCATGTTTTGATCTATGAATATCTCTTTTTAACTATTTATTAGTTTCTATACATGTATAAGAGTGGATTACCTTTGTAACTTAAAATTTTCTTTTTTATATATTTTGAGGATCATAACTTATTTATGACACAATTTTATCATATTACTAGGTTAATTATATGATTAATTTTTATTCATTCAGTGATCAGTTAATTATTAGGATTCTACTATTTTTTTATGATTATACCACTATTATAAACTCTGATCATGAGGGCATAGTGTTCCCATTGTTCCACCATGGACCCTCACTACTAATTAGAAAACTCTTGCATTTGAGGGGGTGTTCTTATGGAAATGTGGCCAACTAGGATTGGTTTCTGTTGATTGAACCAGGTCCTATACATCACATCGTTTAAGGTAAAGATGAATAATCCCACATAACATGGAGATTATGTTAAATAGGATTCATAGGGTGTGATCCTACTATTTGAGGATATCACTTATTTAGTTTGTTTTAATTGGAAAATATCATAAAACCTATTATAAACTAATATTATTGGTAACCTTACTATATATATATTATCAACGGTTATGATGCATAATTTTCATTTAAATTTAATGGGTGATATTTTATAATGGTATAGAATAAAAAATTTGTTCTTTATTTTAATATAACTATATTAAAAAAATAAGGAATTCATTCATTTTAAATGTAATTTCATTTGTAAATTTTCATGTCATTATATTTTCACCCTTAATAAATCTCACCCTCAAAATTCCATTTTGTTTACCAAAAAATATGTGGTTAATTTTTTTTCCACCACTTATTCTAGTTCCCATTTCTCTTCCTCAAACTAATTGTTTTGAAAATAAAAATTGACCAAATGAGTTGTCTTATTGTATAAAACATTATCTCTATGATATAATATCATCACTGGATACATCCCATATTAAAGGAAATTCAAGAAAAAGTACCACCAATAAATTATATACATGTGAGTGGTTTGGTATATAATTTATTAATATGGTTACATGAAACAAATCACGAAGTTGTGACATGTCAGGTTAGAGTTATATTATATAAAAAATATAACAGAAGTGATCAAGAATCTCATCAGGGATGATTTATATTAGACTAAGCTTTCACTTCCCCCCAAACCTCATGATGTTCACCAAGATGAAATAAGAAGGAAAACTTATCTTGGACCTCAAAGTCCATGTCTCATTGATGATTTCCAAAAGTTATTTTCATTAGGTTATTTTAGATTTTATGTGATTTTTAATGGTTTTAACCTTATATATCACATATTTGATACCATTAGGTTCCATAATCATCTAATCTCAAACTTAGTCTCATCTTGTTGGATTCTGAAACCCCATATAATATATAGCCACATAAGGTTCCATTTTAATACTAGAATGTAAACTATTATTATATAAGAACACCTCTAGAGGAAGGTGTTGATCCCATTATCCATCGAAATCTATTTAACTTGATCTCAAAAAATCATTTTCAGGTTGGATGGAACATTTGAAATGACCATATTTCTTAGAATGATAATTAGTATTGAAATTAAACTATTTATATATCTCATGTTGAATGTTTCTCCATAACCTCAAGTTAAACCTCAGATCTTAATAAGATATATTAGATTGTGGTACACCACATAGTTTTACCTCATTCCTAATGTATATATTAGGGAGTTGGTTGATATTGAAATTTTACTTGATTATAATGAAATTCACTAAATTTGTAAGGTAATAAAATACAAAATAGATATTTTTATTTCTATTATATGTATTGGGGATGATGATGAAAAAAATACACAGCTATTTTTTCCCATTAAAATTTTTGAATGTGAAATGATTACATCACACACTTAGGTTTCTATATTCCTTGACATTCTTATTGGCATAATAATCATCGAGATACAAATTATGGACTATCCACATTCATTTCATCACACAAAAATATTTTATTTAGATCTATATACATCTTAGTTCTTATTGAATTAATTGAGAGATATAATCTATGTATATCATCCAAAACATCCAAATTCAGATCTAGTTTTGATGGCATAGATATCTTGGATACAAACCATTAAACTCCATGTTTACAAAATTTAAACTCTAGAATATGATATACAATTATATTTAGCTCCTAATAATATTTTTGGGACATATTAAACCTCCCATTAAAGGATATTTGAGTAGTTATATAAGAAATTTATGGTTCATATGATTTCTTTTTCTCATGTATATCCTTTCTTTTTTTAAGAATATTGAAACACATTAAATCCTCATGATGGATAGGATTTCATTATACACTCTGCTAAAAGTATCTATAACTTTGTTTTCCTTCCTTGTATGGAAAACGATTGGAAAATTATAATCCTTAATAAACTATAACCTTTTTTGGAACATATTAATATCATTTAGTGCAAATATATACGTGATTTATTTATGATCCCCATATATGTCACTATTTTCTCCATAGAGATAATACCACCAAAAAAATAATTTGAACATCACTACAAAAATTTATTGATAATGGATTGGTAGATCTTCTCATGGATATTTAATAGGAGAGAGGCATAATTTATCAAATATTCATGTTTCATGAGTATAAAATTGAATCAATTTTTACATAGATCATTATAGATCACAAATACATCCCCATAGGTGGGTTCTTTGAGAAAAAATATAGTCAAAAAAATATTATTTAACTCTTTAAATATATCCTTATATTCATGAGTCTATAAAAAATTCACAACCATACATGTTATATACTTTTTAGGATTTATAATCTTCAGTGTTATCCCAAAAATCAATTATTATACCTAGATAATGTAATGAAACTATTCTTATCCAATAAAAATGTAGGTCTGGACCATACTTCAATTTTATTTTTAAGGATCAATATATATCCCTTTTCAAGTGAAAAAATTCCCCACGAATGTTATTTTCCTCACCCCTAACTAGAATTAATTATTACTCACATATAAAATTTCCTTCCCTAAATTATTCAAAAAAATATTGAAATTCTTCTCATGATACTTGTTTATTTTAATGTAATGAGGAATATCATCTATAAAGGATACCGAATTTTTTTCAAGTCAATATCTACATACTCTAGGAATTGAGTCTTTAATGATATATTGAGTGTTAGAGAGTCCAAATATAATTACTATAAATTCATAGTGCCCATTCCTTGTAAAAAAGAAGTAGTCATTATGATATTCAAGTTATGCCCCTTTACTTGGTAATATCCCATCCAATGATCCACCTTAGTGAAGCATTAGGATCCATGTATCCAATATAACATGTCATAAATCCATAGATGATGATGCATTTTATTTATCATGATATTGTTGATCTCATGATAATCAATGGAGTGACACATTAACCCATCATTTTTCTAGGAGAACTGGTATGATATAACCCATGGTGAAGACCATGGATCTATAAACCATTTATATAGATTTTCGTATTGTCTCAAATTTAGTTCTTCATGTTCAATAATGGAAATTGTATATTGAGTCTTGTGTGTTGGAAAATATTTGATATAAGTTTTACTGGGAACTCAATATCTTAGATAATTCGAAGAATAAGATAGTATTTGGGAAAAACATTAGCATATTTTCCCATAATTGTCATGTCGTCAAGGGTGATACATTCTTCGTCACAATCCTTTTACATTGATATCCTTTCCAAAAAGTAAATAATTTCTATTCTTGAGAAATTGATTCCAAATGATATTTATTCTCCCCTTTATGTTTTTATCGAATTAGTGGGAGAATAGAGATATGAATTGTGATTTCCTTCTCTTTGAAATTTTTTGGGGTCAATTCAAGGAATCACAATACATACCTAGTATTTCATTAAATTAATATAACTTATTTATTATAAGGTTGACTGGGAGGTTCATCCTGAGAATACAGACATGGGAGATGTTATATCTTTAAAAAGAAATAATTTTCATATTATTCATCTTCACCAAAATCTCCATTTCAAGGATATTAGGTGGAGTTTAAATAGTTATATTAAACATGAATTATATAATATAATGTATATAAATGAAATAAAATTGTTTTTTTATATCCATGAATGATAAATGAGTATAATTTTCACCTCATTGTTTTAAGGAACCACCTTAGAAGTTGTTATGGAATATTCTCACCCTTTACCTCTAGGCCATAGAGGTTGTTGTCATTTTTTTCATCGACAACCAACATGTTTGTGAAATTTTCTATATTGTTTCATTGATCATTATATTTGTAAATTTTGTATTAGCCTTTAGGTTGATTAGATAATTTATTTCTTCCATCATATATTTGGGTTTCTCTTACCACCAATCAATTTCTTTCTTCCCTTCCATCCCACACCAAATAAATATACTTGTCACCTTTATAAAATTTACATGAATATTCTTCCCATGAATATGGATAGCGAGGTGCTAAAATTTAATTCTAGTCAAATATTTCTCCATTTCTCTCATAGAATTAAACTCCACTATCCATTTCCTATCCCTAGAACCATGAGGCCCATGATATTTAAAAATATCTATTTCAACTTTTAGGGTATATCAGATAATTTTTTTATATCTTTAAAATTTTGGAATTAATAATTCTTTTTTTAGATTCAAATTTATGCCACTAAAGAACTGTTTAACCATAATTTCATGGTTACTGAATAGTTTTGAGGCATATTATAAAAGTTAGGTGAATTTATCCTTATACGTCTTATTAGATTCATCATTATTTTACATGAGGCCAAGGAAATCCCTCACCACTATAGGACAGAGGGTGTGAGGATCAAATTTTGTAAAAAACATTTACTTGAATTATTTCTACACCATCACTTTAATCTCATCCTTTTACATTGTATATTTAGAAAACATTTAGAATTTATTAGATTCTCCATTCATAAAAACTAATAGCCAATAAAACATTCAAATTAATAGAACATTAAAGGGAATAGAAGATATTTTAAATGGATTTGATTCATTTCCATGATTAGTGGACTATAAGATCAACTTAAAGGTTGAGTCTTCTATTATATAAAATTCTCCATTACAACTAGTTATTTATTAGGGTTTTATTTTTACAGTAGATTAACATTTCTATTGAAAACATGAGTTTATTGAAAAAATATTTTCAGGAATTTCTCTAGTACTTCTCCCATCAGGTTGGGCATCTCATTTGGGATGTTTTTATGTTTCCAATAACAATGGAGGTTATAGTGTTTCTTACTATTTATATCCTATGACTAAAATAGATGAAAAACATGGGATGATAATTTTCATAATATTAAATATAAAAAAAGGTAATCTATAAACATTATATGTATCACTCATAAACTAAATAAATTCATTAACCTATGAATTCATAGTTTTAAATCTATGTTATCCATGGAATATTTTTTAACATAAAATGTTATCTTTATTTTTTCCTAAATAATGGTTCATAAGGAGGTTGTAAATTTTCCAAATAATATCCCCTAAGAATTCAATAATATGTGCATATCAATAATCTTTTTCACATACCAGGTAACAGTTGAGTTAATACCATATTCACCCTTTTGGGTGGGTTATTAGGCCTAGGTTTGATTATGATAGAGCCATATCCACTTTTAGTATATAGATAACAATTTTGTTTCATGAAAACCAATTACTCTATAATTGAAAAAAATATGGATGTTTTCCAATTGTTTTTTTAATTCATAATTATTTGGTTTAGGTTTACTAATCCTAATATAAAAAAACATGATATTTTTTTGACAAAAATGATGAAAAACAATATCTTTAATATAAATTATTTCATTATTTATTATATAATGATAAAAAATAAAATACCCTAAGAATGTGAGGTCAATTTTATTTTTAAAATTAGATACATATAAAATTTACTTACTAGGAATACAAAGACTTTATATAAAACTCCATAACATTCCCTTAAAATTTGATGATCTTCTATGACTGTATAGCTTAACCAAGACACATACATAAGAAATGGGTGAGCTAAAAAGACCAGTATGAGAATAAATAAAACCTAACATTATGAAATAAGTATATATTCTTCAAGAGGCTTTTTAAGGATACATAAATGTTTTGAGGATCATAAAAATAAATGTCCAGGTAGAAATAGAATGTGGTAATAATAGAAAACATGAAATCATAAAAAAATCATGGATTACTGACAAGACATCATAAAATAGTGTTCTTAAGATAAACTAGAAATAAATATATGTGGTATCTCATGAGATAAAAACATTACATAATTCATTATAGGGCTATATGATTTTTTACCCCTACCACATTCATATCATGTACATGAATTTATATGCCAAATAGATCATAAAACATAATAACACATTTCTTATCATTTCAAAAACAATTATTATGGAGTGTGGGTTACATATACTGATGTCCGCAATTAGTTATGTATGGGAATGTCTTGGTGAACATCCTTGAGTGTAAATGGTTATGTATATTCAAAACAAATGATTTTTACATGGAAAATCATCAGATAATTTGGGTAGCATAATTGGTGTACAAAGGGTTCTTGGAAGGGTTTAATGAATGAAAGATATGGTCTAAAAAAACATCGAAGTAATAATTATAGTATATTTCACTGAAAAAATAAATAAATTAAGGGAAAATTTAAAAATAAATAATATAAACACAACAAAAGTACTTGAATATAGAGGTGGTGTAAGATAATACCTTATCTTTATAGGGAGATTTGAAAATCATTAGAGGGTATTATTATGGGATTGGGAACACATTATAAGTTCTTTAGAAAGGGATGGAGAGAGGATCATCATAATACATGGGTTTTGAGTGATGGGTGATGTATGGTTGGGTGAGTATATACAAAAATAGAGGTTAATTATTTATTAATTTCTAAAAATAGGTTTTCTATATCTATATGATAAAATAATAAAAACTAAAGACCTACCATTGGTGTTTACCATGGGTTCATTCAAAGTGGAGTCATTTTAATTATTTTATATGACCAATAATTGGATATATTAATTTAATACATTTAATAATGTTGAAGTGATTCATGTTCATAAAGAATTGAATTTTAAATCATGAAATATAATGCAGGACTTGAAGGATTCATTAGAGGAATATATAAATAATCAATTAAAATTAAAAAATCTATTATAAATGGTGAATATAAATTTGGTTGTATATTCATTTCATAGAATTTATTACATCACTTATGGTCTATTATGACATCCTCATATAGAATGTATATTTATATCATATTTAATTTTTACCCAATAAATCAATTGTATTATAAAATTATGAAGAATTCACCATTACATAATTTCAGCTTGTTCAATTTAAATATAATATTTATTTTACCAAAATATTTTTATATATATGATAATTTCATCATTTTAATAAAAATACTCATTTATTAAAAAATTCATATTTTTAATAATAACAATTTTCCATCCCTTATAAGGATTTAATTCAACCTCATTAAATTATTTGGTCATTTTTATTTAAAAAATAATATCTTATAATAATATTACATGAAAATAATATTTAGTTTAAAATCACTAAATTCACCAACATATTTTTCATTAAAAACTATATATCTTCCAAAAAATATTTTTATCTTCATATAAAAATATAATTATCATAGACTCATAATTAATTGTATAAATAAAGTAATAATGAAAAATACTTAATATAATAATTATTTTATTAGAAATAATACATAAAAATTTATACTAGTACTATCTAGATACAGAAAACCATATCACACCTGCCTATACAGAGAGGGTATGGTGTGCGATGGTGGTACGTTATCAGGTTAGTTCATCTATAATAGTTTTTTCATGATCTCAATAATCTTGATCTTCTCCCATAATTAGTTTTTTCCATCTTATAGTTGTTGAATTTTTTCTTTTTTTTGGTCATGGTAAAAGCCTAGTGATACCATCTCCCTTAAAAACTATGATAAATTGGATTAATAGCGTATGATCCTTGTGGTTGGGGCCATCACTTCTCCCTTATATGTAAATTGAACATTATTGAAACCATTAACATATACTAATCATAATGTTCATAGTACAATGACAATATTATCAACGGTAATGATTTTTAAAAGTGATTTAAATTAAACATGATATATCTTATAATGTCTTAAAATAACTAAGGTAGTGGATGTGTTTTCTATAATTATATTAATTAATATGGTATTAATTCACTCAAAATTGAATTTCATTTACAAAAGTTCAGGGTATAATAATTTAATTTAACAGTATGTAGTCTTTGTAATATTTTCCAAACTACCAATATGAAAAACATATACCATTCCAATAAAGAAGGTATTTACATTAATATAGTGTTAGTGTTTGGTAATTGAAACGGGTTATTGTAGAAAAATAGAAACTAACATACAATGTATGATATAAGCACAATAATATAGTCATGTTATTTAGTATGTAATTAAAAATTATGGAATTTAATTAAAATTGAAATCAGATTATGAAATTGAATGATTCTAGATACTATACTAAATAGTTTCTCTGAATAGGTCTGATATGATACATAATGACAGTGGGTTAATTATAGTCGAAACATGAGATAATTGTTTTCCACTTTATAATCTTTTTTAGAACCCTAAAATGAAAACAATTCAATGTATCAAAGTATTAAATTTAAATATGCCATATAATTTGTTGTCTTTAAAATATTAGAATGTAAACACTTCACAAAAAATGTAATAAGATTTTTTTAATATAAAAAAAATCAATCTAAAAAATTTTCATTTAGTTATTCATAAATATTTTTATACACTAATAATATGTTATTAATAATATAAATCCAATTCATATGAATCTTTGACTTTCATCCAAAGTGGTAAGAGGATCTATAGACTGATGTTGTGTACTATAGTTCAAACACTAACAAAATTTCCTTTTTATTATTCGACGAAAAAACATGAAATGGAAAACAATCAAGGGGGAATATAAATTTTTTTAACAAGTTATTCCCCTATAAAAATATCAATACATCAATGGGGAAGGTATCCAATACTAGATAATTCAATGAGAGGGTACTCTTGGGAATATTATTTCACCATTAAGTCCACCAGATGATTTATATCATGCTGTGTGTGATTTATATCGGTGTCATTGGTAATGAAGGACATTATATTGTAGATAAAATTCATGATTTCACATGGGATAAAAATATGAACATTATGTGAGTTTCAGATGGTCTTTATGTACTTCTAGACTGTATTTATGTAAATGGTCAAGGAATAAAAACTCCTGTGGTCGTTGAGGATCACATTAGCCTTTGAGTTGAGAGAATCACTATGCCCATAGATTTTTATGGAGGAAAAATTAACTAAACCAGTTTAATTACCAAAAAATCATGCCCTCTACATGAAATAATGAATAAAATATCCATCAGTACTAAGTCTGAGTCAATGTTTGGGGGGTTATAGAATACCCAATGTCTCATAAATGAGTTTTTAGCTGATGTTAAAAAGAAAGGTTCTAGACATTAAACTTTTGAGTCAAGGTCCCTCCTCCCAATGATTTAAGATATATGAATTCTTTGGAAAAAAGAACCTAATACTCACTACCACAACTATATTAGATGATATGAGTGAATTATGGGGAGAATTATTCATTTATTCCTATATACATCAACATGTCTCAATATGATGAAGGAATTGAGCCTTCTATTCATGATTATTGTTGAAATCCCATAGTACCGGATATGAAGAAACTACAATAATGAATATAAAAACATTGTAAATCCCATGAGTTCACCAATATCTATCCACATCATTATCACTAATTATATTTGAAAAACGTGGGGCAATATAGTTTCCTCCTTTTGACCAATGAATCAAGAGCATTTAAAGGCTATATTAAACCCCTTACCATTCACCTCATCATCGGTGGGTAGAATGTGATTATGGATACACCAAACTAAAAAGTTTAATCATGTTGGAATTATAATTCACCTATTAATTCCCCCACTCATCATTTCATTGGGACAGATTCATCCAGTTTTTTTAGGCCTTGGTAGAAAAAGCACCTTTCACAGAACCAATGAATGTACATGAATCATGGGAATCAACAATCGTGATCTCATTAATTCAATATAATATTGGTGAAGGAAGGATAGAGGTTAAACTATTTTAAGAATACCTCCAATGTGTGGAATCATTGATATCCATGTACATCGACAACCCAGTTACAGTTTGAGATGCTGAAGGCCCCGTGGACAATAATCCAACAATAATGTTGTATATGTATTTGTGTGTGACCTTGTAGTGTTCTCAATAAAGGGGAGGTGTGAAATAAGGTAGATTTCAGATTATTTCTATATTTACCAAAAATATACCTCCTCCAAATGGAGAGAGAGTCCTTTGATGACCTCTCATTCTATTTTACTGTAGAAAAATTGCATCGCCTATGCCACATTACTCACATTGATGCCTTTGTTCTCCACTAGGCTGGGGAGCCTATTCTATGAAGCCCAATGAAATCTCCTCTATCCATGGGAATTCAAAATAAAATATTATGATAAGTTATCAATTTCATTAAGAATTTAATTAGGATCCTTGATGACATAGAGGATGTCCATTTTGATGCAAGACTTGATATAGTTGATGAGAGTGATTTTCCCTCAATGTGAATGAAATCTTTTTTCCTTTTTGTGATGCGGTTGGTTATATTTTCCCCTAACTGTTAAAAGTAGTGGAAAAAAAGATACCATAATATATATGGGTACCCATGAATACTATGAAAAAAAATTTCTATGACTTCGAAACATATATTCAATTCTCTGGATTCATCTATCTAAGCCTGAGGATGGGAAAATAAAATAGCTTTTCTTGTAATTGATAATATTCAAATCCCATAAGAAATAATCCTCCAAAACATTGTTTAATACCATGAAATATAAAATACAACCATTTATAAGTAAAATAATGTGATCACCAATGAGAATTTTTGACATTGAAATGAAATTGACCTTGTTGTGGAAAGGGTGAATAGTGACAAGTTGCATACAAGTGGAAATGTAAATAATGATGTTTTCCTTGACTATATAATGATCTCAGGTCACAAGGGATCCCCATGTATTATCCCTTAACTATTTTTATTAATCCACATTTCCTTCCCATAAACAGAATTGATAATCAGAGTAAGCTATAATAGCAGGAGAGTAAATCAACAACCCAGTCAGAGAAGCCCACTTATCTGATCACCTAATAAATAAAATTTTACTTTAGCCAATAATTTGACATGTCCATATCCACATTAAATAATTTTATAGAACACACTACCTTATTTTTTACATCTCTAATCATTTCATGTGTGATACCAATGGCTCCCTAGATAGACCAAAATTTTATAAATCCATGTTTCTCTTTTAGGACATAATTTTTATTGTATTGAGAAATTATATGGTTTTATGATGGTTGAAATTTGTATTAAGTGTAATTGAATAAACTTTTGGTAATAAAATACATTATAGTTTATTGGTATTTCACTTTTTTAAGAAACTACATCATTCTATATCATATAACCCTGGGTAGGGATCCTCCATAAATGAAGTCTTGTATTAGTTAAATTAGATAATACTTGATGATATCCCAAGAATTTAAATTAATTTCTCCTCAAAATCCATTTGGTCCTATCGCCCTCTCTTAATTAATAGTGATGATTTCCACCCACAGCCACATCTTATATAGAATTTTCAATGAGGTATTCTTCAAGTGAATAGAACACATGTGTAAATTAGTTAATGATGGCCACCTGACCACCAAGGTATCCCTCTTGCATGTATAGATTTGTATTGTTGAGAATGGAATTAAAACAAGAGTCCACAATACTATCCACCACCTTTGGGAATTACCAAAGGATCCAGCGTGCATGAAAATGTATAGATATACTCATCAATGATTTTATTTCAAGAATGCATGAAAACACAGAGTATTGCAGTATCCCTCACCAAGCCAAGTTTCTTTGGATCTTTCATGCAACGATATCTCTTTCTTAATAAAAGAACGTCTTGAACTAGTTAGTTTTATGTGAGAGGGAGGGAAATATGTAATCATCCGAGAGGGTTTCGACTAGAAGCGAGGTCATAGGGTGTTTCCATGGGAATACTATGCCCTCATTAGTAGAGTGTTTCACAATAGAAGGGATATACAAGAATAGTAAACAGTGGATACATTATAATAACATAATTAAAGAAACCAAATATGAAAACTGATGCAACATATAAACGATTATAATAATAACTTTTTCAACAAGAACAATAATGATATAATTTCATGTCATTAGAAAACTGGAAAACATGGATACTAGAGAGTAGGAATATCATATCTCCAAGGTAAAAGAAAAAAATACTAATCCAAGTATCCCAAGATCCAACTAAGCCATCTTCTATCAAGCTCCATCCCAACAGCAGTAAATCAAGTATTAGAAGTAATATGCTTCCTTTTGTCAATACCTGTAACCATGTAATCTACTCAAGGTACAAAACGATCCCTAGGGAGGGTGTGAGATAAATCTTGGGGGGGGGGGGACCACCAATGGTTTCTATGAAAATAGGCCCATCTAACGGAATATAGAATCTTTCTGGCATGCATATATGATGTAAATCAAGAAGTACAATATAACTAAATACCAAAGTACTTTCTTCCTCCATTGGCTAGTGTCAGATCATTGAACCAGGTCATTAATTAATTAATTACCATTTAATGTTGATATTTCACATGAGGCATAGAAATCACAAATATCACATCGTTATAGTATAAGTAATGAAGATACGAAGACGTAACATTGCATTCTGATAATGATATCAAGGGAGGGAGTTCCAGGGAAAAAAACAAGGTAATGTAAATATTATAGAATGATAACTCAAGAGTATCTTTGTCTAGCAAAGGGGTAAGAGTGTAATATAAGGAGCATAATACAAGGCATTCTAAAAAAGGAGACTACCAGGTCTAAGGTTATTGGCCAACTTAAAATGGGGATAAGTAAAGATAGGGCCCTACGAACTTTCACCATGGCTCTGGCTAGTAAATTCTGGAACCACGGAGTGTATCCAAGGTATTCTATAATAAAGAATAGGACCCTGTGGTAGTATATCAGGATTTTGAGGAATAGACAAGTACCAGAGTCTTAGTGGGTATCAACCTAAGAATACCACATCCTTGAATCAGAATGGGGCTCTAGAGAGTGAAGGTGTCCTTATATTAGAATCAATGACGAGCTTGAGTCAGTCCATTCCTATTTGAGGTTTTCATCATGTAATAATTCATTTGGTTCATGTATTTTTTTTTCCATTCATGTGGATAGGACAAGTAGAGTTGCAAAGAATTTTTTTATTTGTCCATGCCTTGTCTTCTATTAGTGTGGATAGGACATTTAGCGTTTCGACCACTTAATCAAGTCTTGACTAACCACTAAGGAATATTCAATTAGATAGGTTCACCATGATACAATCTATTAACAGAGAAAGGGTTGATATGGACATGTAACCTTTATTCAAACTCAATATTTAAGGCCAATTTATATACATAGTATACATGCCATTTTACATTTCACATTTAGTAATCATTTGAAAGCATTTAACTTATGAGGGTCAAGTGGTGAGAATACATGGTACATACCATTTTTAAATTCTCATTAATAAAACATCAATTATTATGGAAAGGCTCTCCTTTAGAAAGGTTGATCCAATGAACACCCAAACTGTGGCTAAAATCTGTCAAAACACTAAAAACCCAACTGCATAATAACCATTAACCTGAGTCGGATTGAGTTTTGGGTGTAAATACAAACAACTAATCACAGATTTAGAAAGATCATAACAATCTGATTGTAACATTTATAACCTTGAAATGTAAATTTATGAGACGATTTCCGACAAAACTGATGGGCCCCACATGAACATTCAAAAAACAAAAAACATTTGGGATGAATTATAGACCACACATATTAGGGTTGTATGATCCTTCTCATCTGGTATTGGCCCTTGATTTTCCTCAGATCAGAGAAGATCTATTAAAAATTAAAAAACAATCACATTGTGATATCTAGGTCGAGAGAAAGAGAGTAAAGGAATGACTAAAGAGGACTAGAGTACATACCGTTGCACATCCCATGAGATGAATGAAAGCTCGATTGGATGTGAGAGGAAGAAGATCTCTTGATCCCTGGATTTGGACATCAAAAACATCCAAATGTGTGAAAATGGAGGAAAATAACACTTGTTTACATGTTGGGAAGAGGGAGGGGATTAACTGATCATAAATGGTGAAACAAAAAAATTAACCAGAAATTTATCCTATACTTGGTTTGTCCGTACAATTTGTCAAACCGTGCACAAAGTATGTGGGATAGCTCTACCCAAATATTTTGGTTCCCAATGTTAGTCAAACTGTTCGAAAATATGCATTGGTACCAGGGAAAAGGGCACAATTGAAAGGCTAGGCTGTACAACTATGCGCCAACCATGTGAGGTGGATCTGTCTGAAAAAACACCATCCGCACGGTATTCCAAATCATGCAGAAATCTCTTACTGTTTACTGTGAACCATGCACAGATTCTGGTTTCACTAATAGGATGGGTTAAGGGATTTAAAGAATCCCAAAAAACCCTCAAAATCTTTAATAACTCATTAGGTATCCATATTAGGTCCAAAATAGTTATTTAGATTGAATATTAAATGATCCATACCTGTGTGAAAAACTGGGTTCTTATAATCATCCCCAATAAAAGAACCCACCCCTGACTTTCCATCCAAGAATAAATAAACATTTTATGAGAACAAATCAAGCATCTTGGCACATTTATTAGCTTCTCTCTCCCTTGTCTCATCTTGTACTCGGTCGTTCTTCCACAAAACCCAAACGAGAGGGACATACATTCCTCCGAGAACCATTGTGCTTCAGTCAATGATGTATACTAGATACTCCTCAGAGGCAGCATCAACACCAAACTCAATATCCTTGGGATCAATGTTATTAGATGGGTCCACATGATATTGGAAAAGATTTGAGACATGAAATAAATTGTGCACGACACAATACCTTTGATGTTAAAGAAACTGATATGCTACCATCCCAAATCTCTCTAGAATTTCAAATGGCCTGTCATAATGAGGTGATAATTTTCCCTACATCCTTAACCTCCTATGCCCTTGATTGTGTGATACCAGAAGGAAAATGTGATCCCCAAACTCGAATCCAAGAGGTCATAGAAAACAATAGACATAGGATTTATGGATAAACTATGTAGTATTCATAAGCTTCCTAATCACCAGGACCTTTTATAGAGTCTAATAAACAAGACGAGGACCTAGTAGGGATAGCTCACCTGCCTCTAGCTTGAATAAGGGGGAATTCCATATCCTACAATATAAGACCTCCAAAGGTGCTGTTAGAATAATTTCCTGAAAACTGTTATTATTAGAGAACTCTATGAGAGGAATATGCTTCTCTCAAGAACCCTTGAAATCAAGGACACATCCTTGTAGCATATCTTATAGAACTTATATTGTCCATTTTGATTTTTTCATTATTCTGTGGGTGAAATTTTGTTCCAAGAAGCACTTGAGTCCCTATATCATTCTATAAGACCTTCCAGAACCATGATGTTAAATGATAATCCAAACATGAAATGATAGTACATGGAACCCCATGTTTTCATATGATCTCACAGACATACAGTCTTCCCATATCATCAACTAAGAATGCCTCCCGTATAAGAATAATGTGGGATGCTTTTTGTTAGTCAGTCAATGAATTCCCAAATAGCATCTCTAACCCTAGAAAACCTAGGTAAGACGAATAAAAAGTACATATAAACATCTTCCCATTTCCATTTTGGAACAGAATGTTGATGTAATAGGCCTATATGTCTCTAGTGCTCTGCCTTCACCTACTGATACGTAGAGCACCTAGTGATGCAACCTGAAATATGACGTTTCATTCCAAGACCCCAATACAAGAATCACATATCTTGATACATCAGTGAGATACCTGAATGAACTAACCACAACGAAGAATGTGAATATTTTATCAACTCCTCTCTAATATCTTTAAGAACCGAGATACGTTCACATAGACCTAGGTCACCATCTTTGTCCATAGACCAATCTAGAGGTGGGTTATCTTTTGATATACATTCATGGAGAACCAAACCTTCAGGATTTGAAAAATTCATTTTCATTAAATTATCAAAAAGGTAGGAAGTAATAGTTAAGGATGAGAGGTAAGACTGCTTGTGATTATCATGAAACTCTAGGTGAAGATCAGAAGGTGGGGCCATTATCATATATTCATCACTAGATTCTTGTACGGGATGCATTGGAGTTTTCCATATTAGTGCACCAGTAACCACATTTCCCTTTTTAGGATTATAAGAAATCTCAAAATCAATGTATTGTGTATATTCAAATGATATCAACCTTCTATGGTTTATGTGACAATGATAAAGGATACAGAAGTGGTTTTTTTGATCTATATACACCACAAAGTGCTCACCCAACAGATAATGTATCCATCATCGTAAGGCATGGACAACTATAGCTATCATGCGGTCATGAGTAGAGTAATTTCTCTTGTGAGACCTCAACTACCGAGACCTGTAAAAAACGACCTTTTCATCCTTCATCAACAATACTTTTAGGGAAAGGATTTTTTCATCCCAGAAGATGATATAACCTTTTCCAAGATCAGGAATAATCAGAATCATAGCTGTGACAAGCCTCCCTATTAGTTCCTGAATGGTTTTCTCACATGCTTCTCCCCACAAGAACATAACTCCATTCTTTTCATGTCTTGTAAGAGGTGAATCAAAACATGATAAGTCTTGGATGAAACTATTTTATTGTTCTGAAATCCCTAATAAAATATAGATATCAAATAAGTTATTGGGATGATCCCAAGAAACTACAACCCAAAAACTTTTAGGGTAAAAAGTTACTCTTTATTCTGAAATAATATGAACCAATAAGTTGACCTTGTCAATCCAGAATTCACACTTATCTTTCTTTTCATAAATCTAATGCTCTCTTAGTGTACATATAATGAACTCATGTTGTTTTTCATGGTCGTTATTATTGTGAGAATATATTAATATGTCATCAACAAAGACCACAAAAAAGTGTCCAAATAGGGGTGATAAAACCTATTCATTAAAGGCATGAAAACTGCATGAGTGTTCGTAAGACCGAACTACATAACAATATTATCATACAGACCATAACTAGTACAAAAATCTATATGATGTATTCATGATGGTCTGACTCGCACCTGATGGTTACCAATTCTTAGGTCGATCTTAGAGAACACCTTTTCTCCTCTGAGCTGGTCAAAGAGATCATCTTTTTGAGGATTTTGATTCCAATTATTGACCATAATCTAGTTCAACCATATATAATTCATGCTTAGATGTATGTTTCCATCAGCATTCCTGGAAAAAATCACTAGTGAATCCCAAGAGGATATACTAGGACTTGTAAATCCTTTGGCCTCTAGGTCCTCTAGTTGAAGTTTGACCCCATGAACCACAGTAGGATCTATCCTGTATGGAGGAATGGACACTAGAGAAACTCCTGGAAGTAGCTCAATTGTTTACTCCACCACTCTATTATGAAGTAAGCAAGAAAAGTCATCAAGAATGTATTACATGAGACGATCAACTATAGGAGGGAAATAAATTTAAAGAAAACTTTAATCCTCCTTTAAAATATTTGCAATCTGGGTAGTCACTTTACCTTGCCCAAGATTCTTTATTCGAGCTCTCCCAACATGAACATCCCACTCACCTTTGAAATGATAATTTCTGCCTTTTGGTGATGTAAAAGAAAACCTTCGATAATAGAAATCTTCAAATGAATGAAAGTGGACTAATCAGTCCATCCTAAGAATAAAATTGAAGCTCTGCATCTAAAGAACAAAAAGATTCCATAAGAATGGATAACTGCCTACCTCAAGGGGACAGTCCATACACTGGTGTATTCCCTCTATCTATTTTCCCAGTGGTGTATCATGGTTCATTACACCATTGTGATACTATGTCTCTAGTCCAAAACATTCCACGATTGATACAGAATTAAAAGAGTTTGAGGCACCTACATCAAACAATGTAGAGATAATAGTATATTCTACTATAATATTACCCTGTACTGTAGATGGTCCTGCAGCCTAATCCTCGGGTATCAGCTATAAGGAATGTAACTGACCTGATCCACGACCCTGTGCGATAGATGGATTACCATGATTATATCTGCTCTTCTGGGGCTACTGGTTATCATGTTTAGGACTAACACAACCACAACCCCCCCGACCATACCTACCAGTTCTAGTTTAATTCCCCACTTTACGTGGTGCAAAATAACATTCTCTTGTAGAAGGAATCGATGTTGCTCCATTTCAACTATAAGCTAGTTGAATGGTCCTACGGAAACATTGAAGATGACTCATACAGTTGGCAGCTTGGAACACCAGAGGGTCTCTATAAAATTAAGGAATCTTATACCCTTTTTTCTACACTGATGACACGCTATAGGGATTATAAACTGGATACCCTGGATGGCATTGCACTGACACGAAACCTTAAGGGAACGTTTCTTTCCACTAGAAGGCTACTGGCCTAACACAACACTGACCCTTTATATATGGTACATGTGCCATCCCTCAAGTTATTCTTAGTGATAAGGGTGTGATCAACTATTACAGATAAAGGTAGAAAGGAAAAATAAATTCACATGTATTCGAATGGCATACTAAAGACCATCATCAATGTTTCTATCTTGAAAAAGATCATTACCCTCTAGAAGTAATTAAATTCTCGATAAATTTTTGAAATCTACTAAATAATCTATAACTAACATATAAATGTGCTTGATATGCATGAATTCTCTTTCTCTTTCAGCTATTAGTGCATGAATAATGAACTTATCATAGAATGCGGTCTGGATGTCAACCCATAACAAGCCTTGATGACGGCCAACCTGTGTAACCACATCCCACCGATGCTTGTCCGAATCCCAAGGCATATATGAAGAAATATCAACACTATACTATGGATTCATTTCCAGATGATCAAATCTAGAAAACACGCCCTCTAGCTAAGACTCAGTAGCCTGAGAATCGCCATCCCCTGAAAAAGTAGGAGGATGTTCTACTGAAACTGATGACTCAGATCAGCTATCATAGGTGAAACCCATGGATCACCTTGCATTGACTGCATCAGATGTAATAATCTATCACAGACATGGGAATCAGTGTCCTGATCAAGTAAAACATTTAGTGCATCAAGTGGAACTTCTTGATCTAAGACTGGATGTTCAGGTCCCTCCATGTCTAGAGCATGGTCTTCACCACCCTCATGGTGAACAAAATGAGGATGTTGTGGTGTCATTGATCTAAAAACCCAAAAAAATTCCTTATTAAAACATTCAAAGCATAATATAGTACCACTAATAGAAAAAAACGTATGAAAACTCACTACCCAAGGAATATTACCCCTAACTACCCACCTTGATGGCCATGTATTGGTAAGTTCTCAAGTATAAGATTCATTTCAATTCGCTGTTAATTTCCAGGTTCACTCCTTTACCTTTCATAAACATGAAATGGCTGGATAAGGATGTGAAAACAATTAATTTTAGATTTTAGGATTCACTTTATATAAAAACAACCACCTCCATCAGTCATTGGATTATGGTTGATTATGAGAGGTGTATTCTTAAATGCATAGAACCAGATGGTTTTTGAATACATTAATAAAGGCGGAGATGGATTAATGTTTGGAAAAGAGAATATCTAACCCGTATCATGTGTGATTTCTACCTCTCATGTTATTACACTTTTCATACTTATCACCTAAAAATACCACATCTAGAAGGACTTTCAAATCTACAATCAAAGAGTAGTCAGTTCTATCCCTATGGGGGTACAAACTCAATCTATTTCCCAAGATGAATCTATAATGGTATTAAAATAAACTCCCAACATCCCAAAATAGCCCCATAAATTGGATGATTCAAGATAACATCATTGTTTATCCTTTAAGTGAGAATCATATTTCACATTTAATATGAGAATAAGTAGGACACAAAGCCATAGAAAACTCAAATTGAATGGTTTTATTCAGAATCCAATGAAATTCAATCAAATATGGAGGAATTAAAAAAAATATTATGGTTGGAGAGATGGAAATGAATGAAAAAATTTAAACTCATCTTAATGTCAATGGTTGAAATCTTGGGAGAGCACTATTTGGATTTAAGATTCAAAAGAAGAGATGAGTTGGGATTGGACATCTCATTAGAGATGAAGCCCTTCTTCACCTGAGATCTAAGGTAATGAGAATTCTTGATAATAGGAGAGGCCATTTAGATTAAGAGAAACTAAAATTGGATAGTATCCCTAAATTATCATCACATGAGAACTGGAGTAGGAGTATAAACTCATGGATCCAGACCTGGTCTAGAATATATTTTATGAATTGTAAATGAAGTGGGGGGTTCAGAGATCATCAATATAAACATTTGGTTCTCCAAAATAACCTCCTTGTTCCAATGAAGGGATCGTTAGGATTTTTTTATCATATAATAATGCACTATATTTATTCAATGGTGAGAACAAGGAGATGGAAGTATGGTCAGAGACTCGTGGAAGAGGGTAGCTTGGATGTGAGTAGGAATAATCTATTGTTTTTTTCGAGATACTTTCAGTTTCATGGAATCAAATTAGTTTTGAGATACAGATATCCATAGGATCTAGTGAGTGCTTTTGGAGGTGGGGGATGATATCAAATCATGTGTTAATAGAAGAAGACACCCCTCATAAGACCATTATTGAAATGAGATGGCGTGACTACACGGGAATATCCAAGGAACCAACAATGATTTCATTAATAGTCAAGTCCACATTATCTGTTGGATGATTTACCTATAAATCCAGAGATGGAGATATTACACTGATTGATGGTTCCTATTATCATGATGCCAAGGGATATGAATGATGATTTATAAACACTAACAAGGAGTGGCCTCAGTGGTTACATGATGAACAATAATACATCGATAATAGATAAATGTTATGAAGAATTAATTCCAATGAACATTCAACCCTAAGTACTAAAATCAATAGAGGAGGTGATGTGATTTCCATGGTGACAAAAATCCACCCCATTGAAGAATCTTGTAGATGATGTGTGAATTTTTCTACGACCAATAACTCCCCATGTATGCCCCTATCCTCTCTTGAATAATTTTATTGTGGAATGAGAGAGGAAGGATGGAGAGATGGACCCAGGCGATTAATTGAGGGGATTCTTAGTGATGCAACATGTATATAGTTCCTTTGAAGAGGTGCAATATGCGAAAACCCTAATGAATAAAATCAATTACGACAAGAAATATTAAATAGAATTTTCATAATCAATCTATGCATTCATAAAACCAAACTACCCAAGATCCAATGCACTTCATGGTAAATCTAACATTTATGGGGATATCATAAAATTCAATCAATATCAAATATTTCAAATATTCATTTCAATCATCCTCATGATAATCATTAAAAAAACCGACATTTATTTCAAAAACCAAAAAATCTATGGTTTTCATCAAATTTATGAATTTCACTTGAAAAAACATCATTTATAATAATATTTCATTTCATGAATATTTGTCACATTAAAATAATGACTAAAATAATTCATTTAAAATTAAAATTATATTCCTAAAACAAATACATTATTTTAAAAATCCAATGTCAATGGATTTCATAAATTATTCCATGTCATTTTAAATTATGTGAGAAGATAATCAGTTGAATCATTATAAATAAATTATAAAACCAATTTAAATAAATCAAGAATCAAAGGATTAAATTGATAAATATTTACTTCTGAATCCACCTACCTCAATAATGATCAACAAACATTCACATAGGATCCACCAACCAGAAATTGATTGAAATAATAATCAAGTGAGAGTCATAGAATAAAAATTACCCAGGTAATGATCTACATATATCAATAGAAATATGAATAACCAAATCTCATATAGGGAGAGAAAGGAGGAATGGATAATCCTTTATAATGTAGAGATTACACTTATCAAAATTGACCCAATACACTAATAGACCCTATGATCCAAGAAGAAAAGAGGATGGTAGAGCCAACTCACTGTCTAGAGAGCCTCTTAGGATATCAGGGTTCAATTAATTTCACGACAGGTGATTTATAATTACATTTAAAATAATAAATTTGATTATACTATATTACCATATAGTTTCCCGGCTCCCATGACATCACTGGATAACCAGTGGAATCTGTTGGCTACCTGGTTGTTCTCTTTCAAATGCATTTCATTATAGAAGTCTGATGAGTTGGATTGTTGGATTTTATTAGCCAACAAGTGGGATTCCTATATGAACCCACTGCTACTATCTTCCTACATTCAGGTTGATGTTCCTTACTAGAGGGATGTAGGGATTCCTATATTATTTATTATTACATTAGAATTCCCACTACCATGCTAAAATCATTTATCCATTCTTTACCATTATGACCAATATCAAACACTAATATATAAAAATTTAATTTGTAAATCAAGTGTAAAACCCAAGAATCTATTGGAATAACCATGAAATAATGGATGAAACTATAGATTTATAATAAAATTAATAGAGACATGAAAAAATGTGTTTTGTTCCAGAAATCTGGTAAATATTGCTACAATATCATTAATAAAAATGATCTTTGAAAAAAATATCATCAAAATGACTCCAATGAAAAGAAGCCTAGCTAATAGTTTCTCATCAAATCCACAAAATCCCATGTCTAATGAGAATAAAAATCATACTTCCACAGTAATAAGATAAAGTGGATTGTTTTTCATAAAGAACCATTATCTAGAAATCAATAATTTGAACTGGATACTAAGTCATGGATAAACAATGATCCACATCATATTCCTCCCATCTCAAGAAATTGAATGGGTGAGTGAGATATATCTTAAAATATGACACCTCAAACATGTTATGGGTTGATTTCATCTAATGTTTCAAGGAAAAATAGTAAGAAACATTTCCAGTGTGCTAAAAAACATCATTCCAACACACATATCTTCATGATACCATCCCTGAATTTTTAAGCCATTGGTGACCCAACCGTAATGAAACTCCGAAAAACTGTAGGCCACCAGACAAGAACAAAAAAGGGCATCTAAGGTAATTTACATAGGATCTATAATAGAATTGTGACATTAATATTATGTGAATAATAAATAGATTATTCTAAATTAAATATTTTAAAAAAATACGCTCAACTAGATATTCCCTACCAATTTATGACCAATAATGGAAATATTTAAACTATTAGCCTTAAAAGGCCTCAAATGTTTCCATCTTAATGGATGTCTAGTTGTTTTTATTACCTGAAAATTGATCATCCCGAAGATCATATCCCATGATCCTCCAAAGATAATAAAATAATTTCTAATCAAAAAATAAATAATCTATATATATTGTTGGATTCAAACACCTCTCTGAGGATTTTACACCATGAATAACATTTCATTGGATTCTATCACCTCCTAGATGCCTCTTGAAAAATAATAAGTTAACCAAGGATCCCTATCAGAAATAATGATAGACATAATTCCATGAAATATTAAAATACCATTCACATAATAATTTCCCAAGTTTTTAAAATTTGTTTTATCATATAGGGGAATAATTTGATTTTATTTGTTCAGTCAGTATACCGTACCCCAATAACTTTTTTTCCTTTAGGTTTATGTGGAAAAAAAGTAAAATATCGCTCAAAATCTCATCCAACTTCTATGGTTGTACATGATGTGATAGGAGTATAACTAATGTATTTTTTAATCAACATTATTCTTTTAACATGCCTAAAAATAAGAAACAAATTTTAAAAAGTCCCATTGAAAACCTTACCAACAGAAATAAAAAACATAACATAAAACATCTTCATCCTTCTAGGCGCACCAACCAATATGAATTATGGAAAACCCCATCACATAATTCCTCATAGGAGAAGGAATTAAATAATAGTTTTGGACGGATTAGATACCCTTATAATGTTGAGACCATTCTTTGATGGTCTTCATACTATATAAATATCCCCTAATTCCTTAGAACTCACCATCAAACTGTTGTTCTTGGATAATCATCTTGAGAAGTGAGGATGTCAAATAAAAAGTCCTAATGAAACTATGGATCATTATTTCGAACTCCGATATTTAATTAATGGATTTGGTATGTAATGTTTGTGCGACCCATATTTTTTCCACATTGAATTTAAGTTGATCCCACATAAGTGAATGATATTATGATCTGGGAGAAACCATGAAATTTTGTTGAGATTTGGAGTTACTTTCTCTTTCCTTTAACTCATTATTTAGATTCTCCCATATCATGTCTACTATATTATTAATTAACATTATATTTTATGATAGTAATTTTTTTATTCTAATACTATGGAAAAGTTGAAATTCTTTTAGTGGCTATATAAAACATCTCTAAGAAGGTGATCAATTAACATTGAAGGCCAAATAACCATATAAATGTGAATGCATGATATATTATTGGTGATTTCGTAAAAAGATAAGTAACCCTATTTTGGAAAATAAAATTTCCCATTAGTCTTAAACTAACCACATTGAATATGAATCGAATGAATGAAGTGTTCATGTAGACCTGATTGACAACTCAATATACATCATGATTAATTCTAGTAACTACCTAGATAGAAAATTATTTTATGCAAATTATTAAACCTAAGACATGTGGAAATAAAAGGACCATTTGAAGTTACCATGTTAAGTGACTATGATTAGCGATCGTGTCTGGTGACCATGTATAGTGACCTTGTCAAGTCACCATGTCATGTGAACATGTCAAATGACATTGTAATTTGATTAAAAGAATGTGACAATGTCATGTGACTCCAAGAAATTTTCAAAATGAATGTGACTATAAGAATGTAACATCAAGAAAGTGAATAGAAGATCAAGTGATCACAAAACCGATTCCCCAACATAGCTGATTTCGAAAATCCCATTATGAGACTTAACTTATTATGTAACATAGATGATTTCATATAGATGATTTAATGATAAAGACAATATACTGTATATGGATTTTAGTACAAATCTAGGTGACTGTGTGAATATTAAGCAGTACAGAAAATTCAAAAACTCAATTACTATATTTTGAAGTATATACTTAAATGTCCGAGTATTTAAGGATACCAAATCAAACAAATGTGAATGAGTATTAATTTAAGATTATAATATTGTGGATAATTAATGATTGTTATATCATTTTTAAGGATATCTAATCAGGGGGAAATAATATTTAACATATAAATGCCATTAAAGATATGAAAAATACAGACATTATAGAATAATTTAATATATACCTCAATGATACTCATTTTAGATATCGCAATGCGGTATTCACTGAAATAATCTTCAAGGACATATTCATATACAACTAAAATAAAAATATTACCATTCATAATCATATCCTTTTTTATTTGAGATTGAATAACAATAAATAAAGTTTCTTAGTCATTCTTTCTTCTTCTCTATTTTATTTATAGTCATGTTTTGCTAGTTTTAATTGTATATTTCTTTAGATAAATCTCTTTCATTGTATTACAGTGTTCTATGATACTGTTTTCTCAAATATTTTATAAATTATATTTCATGAATAAATTTTTAAGAGGATATAAGAATAATAGACTTTTTTATGAGTAGTTTAAAAAAACTAATCAATGTTGTAGATCATATTTATTATTTAATAAATGTTTATAGTAGTGGGTGACTGTCAAATTGAGATGATTGGGTTATAGATTTAGAATGAAATAGTTATGCTTATTTATACAATGTTGTTCCTAATTTTTTACTCTTTTTTATAAATATACCAATTTTATTTTTCAAAACATATGAAAAAACATTATTTTCTTAGTCAATATTAATCTGGATTATATATTGTATGTTTCAAACTATTATATTTGTTTCAAAGATAAATTTATTTTAAAATTTATTTTATATTTCGTTTTCATTGAACCCATGGAAAAAATTGTGATAATATCAAGTTATATATGTATACTATATTAGTTAACTAGGATATTTTTTCGAAACTGGGGAAATTTTTTTTGAATTTTTTTTTTAAAATACAATGTATTGGATACTCAGTTTACCCATACTGAGTACTCCATTGGGGCCAACATTAATTTTTCCTGTATTTTATTCTTCTATTTACTGTCCTTATAGTTGGATCTTTTTTAACTATATTTTTTTAATATTATTTTGATAGAAATATTTTTATTTTTTTTTTATGTTTGAAGATTATGTTATAAACACATTGACTTTCTCTTTATATAAAAATTATAGAAAGAGGAAAATAAAAAATTTCATCATTAGAGAACATGTTTTGAAATTTTGGGTTCTATTGGAGATTAATCTTCAATACCTAAAAAAGAATGAAGAGAATGTGTTGCTCCAAATAATGTGACTTAATATTCAAATTGAGAATCCATGAATTATTTATATTGTGATTTTGGATAGGCTGAATTTAAAATGATTTATTCATATGAAACTGCTTATCAAATTTGGGATACCCCTTCTATGTTTCATGAGGAGACATATAATGTTAAGGAAATTATATTAAATATATATTGTCAATTATGTTCTTTTAAAATGATGTTGTACAAATATTACACTAACATGTATATTATGTTCAATATAATCACAAATAATATGATTACACTAGGCAAACCATGAAATGAAAGCTGAAATGATAACGATATTGTTATGTCTACAAGAATCATGTATAATTAAGAAGTATACTATAGTATCTTTTTTTTGAATCATGTATAATTAAGAATTCTACCTATCAAGAAGATAACTGAGAAGAAAATAATGAATGAAGAAGATATAATGGTAAATGATGATGTTGAAGAACCAAAATCAAATCAATTTCCCTTTAAGAATCAAATACAATAGCTACGGAAATTTTCAAACTAGAATATACATGTGTAATAGAATATTATATAGACATTTATGAGGTAATGGATAAGTTATCAAGAATATTTTATTTATTTTATTAAAATACTAATTTCTGTGTTAAGTAAAATTACAAAAGAAATTATTATAATTGAAGAAATTTGAAGAAACATTTGAAAAATGATAACTCCTAGAATGAAACTTTATGTTATGAATGTAAGAGGGAATGATATATTAAAACTGGTTATTATAAGATATTGTATAATAATAATTATATGGATAAAGAAAAAAGGAAAATGAACAAGTTAAACGAAACCTAGAGAGCATATAAGGATATATCTAGTGACTTAGACTCTAGTTTTGAAGGTAAAAATGAAAAATTATACTTATTACTTATGAATACTGCTTCTGAGGTACTATCTAATTATTATACTCAAATATCTACTGATTTTAAATGTATAATAATGTTTTATAATAATATTAGTCATTTCAATAAGATAACATGAATGTGTTAAATGTTAAACATTAAAATAAAAAAATATTGATGAGCTAGGTTTTGTAGATAAATATATTATTATTATAGAAAAGTAAAATAAATTTATTCTATAAAAGGAAGTTACTGATATCAAACTAGTAAATGAACAAATTCAAATGGACTTGGAATAGTTTTTTATATCTTTTTACCCATGAATATTATTTTGGGTTTACATCTAAATCAAATATCTAAATCCTAAAATGGGTATAAATATGGACATAAAGGTAATCTATATAAAAATTAGTTAATTCATATTTAAAAATAAGTCTTAGTAAAGAGGGAAACTATTAGTTTCTTAAATTAATCTAAAATTATGGGACTGCAGAAGTATTTTATTTCTAAATTGGTAATTCTTGTTAAAATAAATACTATAAAAATAATTATTACAAAGGATTAATTACCATAATTCTAAAGAGAAAATAAAATATCAGTTCTAAAATCATTTTTTGTTTAATTATCTTAAGTAAAATTCATGAAATTTATAATTAAAAAGTCATTGGTATCTATAAATTTAATGTTATATTAATATAATTTGATACTATCTAAGAACTATCAATATAATTAAATTGGATTGTGGGAATATTAATTTTAATGAAAAACAAAAAGAAAATATTATTGGAAATGGATAAATTGGTAACTATGAATCTAGAATTATTTGGAAAGATTCATTTTTTGATGTTTTAAAATACCACTTTTCTAATTTTTCTAAGTTGTGTGATGCTACTTCTAATGCTAATTTTGAAAGCATTGTTTGTGAGATTATGGTCTCAACCAAGGTTTTTGTTTATGTAAATAATTAATAAAAATGTTTATAAATTAATTTGGATTCCTTATCATCTAAAAATGTATATTTTTATGTTATTTGTAATGAAAATTTTTGTTGGTGTGTAAGATTATAGGGAATTTCAATTTATACTTCCATAAAAATATTAATAATAAGGGTTTAGTTAAGGATCTATCTAAGCTATAATTTCTCTAAAGAAAAAGACTAAAATTCTTTTAACACGGAAATTTAAAAAACTGTATTTCAGTCCAGTGAACAGAATCTCTACTGCTAAACCATAATAATTAGATCATATTTATTTTTTGGACCATATTGAGTTTCAAATTTTTATGAAACATACCATGGTTATGTTATTATTTATGACTATTCATGATATACATGTGTGTTTTTCTTTTCTCATAAAAGTGAATATATTTGCTTTTTTCAAAATATTGAATGTTTGTAGATAACCTTAGAGGGATCACCATGATAACCCTGAGAATTGATTGTGGATGAGAGTTTGAGAAAAAAAAATAGAATCTCCCTACTCATAATACATCTAGACACTTAATTTATCTACAACAAAAACACTTCAAAAATATTGAGTTCTCAAAAGAATAAATTTCACAATTCAATAAATTTTGCAAATATGGCCTTTGTATATGACTTACCTATCAATTTTTGGGACAACCCAAGTTGTTAATAAGTTTGTACAATTCTTATTATACTGATATTGAAAAGGATTCCTTATAAATTATGGAATATTAGAAACACCAATGTAAATTACTTTTGAGTTTTTAGAAACAATGTCTACATTATAAAAACAAAAGATAATTTGGGAAAAAATCCTAGAATAATTTTTCTTGATTATTCATTGAGTATTAAATTTTATAGAGTATATTACAAGAAATTAATGGTTCGGAAAGAAACTATTCATGTATGTTTTGAAGAGACATATCCACACTAACTCAAATCATTTATTGAAAATGTTAAGGATGATATTTAGAATATAAATATACATAATTCCTCTAAATATTTGTATATTTCAAATAATTCACATCCTAAATTTCTTATAAGAGTTTATCAAGTCCTTTAGATCCTAAAATAATACTTGGTAGAACAAAATACCTTTGTCGTTATGAACCATTAGAATGATAAAAAAACACTACCCTTTATGTGGTTGTAGGAAAACTAGATAAAGGAACCGAAGCCTGAGCCTCACTATGAAATCAGATTGAACATTACGACTTATTTTCCCTTCATCATATTAAGAACATCAATAAATTATTCACTAATGAACTTTGGGTAATTAGTATGTAAGAATAATTGAATCAATTTGAATGAAATAATTTTTAGGAATTATTTGTTAGATCTAAATTTTATGTAACAAGTGGCACTATGTGGTTATATAGAAACAAGGATTATGAATATGGAACAATTATTAGAAAAAAAACAAGATCAGTTTCACAAGGATATACTAAATTATATGGCACTGACCAAGAGAAAAAATATTTCAACGGTATGGAAACATGAAACCATTATATTATTGATTTCATTTTCGATAAATCTAAATTTCACACTATATCAAGTGGAAATTAAGAGGCCATTTATAAATAGTTGTATTATTATGTTTTTTTATTTATAAACCTCACGGATTCTAGAAATTCCATTTTCAAAATCTTTTTTTAAAATTACAAAAGAAAATTATGGTTTAGAACATTCTCCAAGAGCATATTATGGTAGGTTCAATACTTTTCTTATTTGAAAGGGTTTTATTGAAGGTATAGCAGAACATACCCAATTTATAGAAACAATTTCAAAATATTTTTATTACTTAAATATATATTGATGATATTATTTTTGAGTCATCTTTAAAAAATTGTGTAGTGAAATTCTTAAAATATTTCATAATAAATTTGAAATGATTTTTATAGATGGGATAAACTAATTTCATGGTTGTCAATTATTCCTAAAAGATTAATTTGTTTTAAATAAAATGAAATACCAAAAGTATATCATAAATATTTTAGTTATAGATAACACAAAATTTACTGACACTCATATGAGTCCAATGTGCAAGATTGATTGGTATAAAATAGGAAATATAGTTCACTAAACAACTTTTAGATTATTGATTGAAAGTTTAATATAAGAAATAACTGATTGATTTGATTTTATATTTAGTGTGTTTATGTGTAACAGTTTTGAATAAATTGATAAATAATCTTATATTAATATTTTCTAAATAATAATAAAATACCTCAAAAATAAAACCAATTTTAAATTATTCGACTCTTGAGGACATGAATATGAATTATTTTGTTATTATGATTACAATTTTTGTGGTTTTAAATATTAAATAAAAGAACCTATGTAACATTTCTTATTTTGGGAATGTCTCTTTTTTCATGGTTTCATTTCATTATCTACTGAAGTAGATGAGTACATAGCTAAATGATGTTGTTGTGAGAAAATTCTTTGGATGTTGCATAGTTAACTAGATTATGATTATCAATTTCATTATGTACTTATAAATTGTGAATGTATAAGTAATAATAATATTATAAACATTATATGTATCATTATTAGAAAAAAATTGATATAATACACGATTTGTGGAGAAATTATTTTAAAAATGAGATATTACTCTTATATTCATTAGCACTCGACAAAAACATTCTGATATATTTATGAATCCTAAAAAATATGGAGATAAAATTATCTGAAATATTAAGTAGGATTGAATTATTATCCCAAAATAATTCATTTATGTATGAAATAATTTTTGTTTCAGTTATTTTTCTTATCAATGTTTCAATAATTATTATCTATTTGTATTAATATTTTTCTTAATTTATGTTATGTCTAATGATTTTTTTTCTTAAAATATATATAGATGTGAGACTATTTTCATATGTATGGATAATTAATCATGAATAAAATGTCACGTGTTCAGCTAACCTATCATGATCCATTAACGTAATGATTATGTAATGTATACTAACAATGAATTATTTAGGTTTGTACAATTATGTATTTACTTGTAGTTATAATTCAATGACTATTTGAGATCAAAATTTTAATGAAAAAATTTATAAGGATTTAACTTATTTGAATACTATTATATGCAATAAAAGATTAAATTATATTCAAATCAAAATTTGAATAATCAGAAATGTTTAATTCCCATTATATTTTTCAATGTTCTATAACATTTCCCTCTCTAAAATCTCTTTTCCACAGCATGATCAATCTCACAATCATACACATGAATCCAGTTTTTTGAATAAAATTATAAGGATGGTTAGAATAAATGTATATCATGATGTTTACACTAAATCTAGGTCACATCCTTTTAAGTGATCATTGAAATTTCTATCCCGATTGAGTGCTACGCAAAATCCTCAAAATCCCTATTTGGTTGATCTGCCTATCTATTCCCAAAAAGAGTAGATGAAATATATATATAATCTATAACCTCCTCATTTTGGATGACTATTAAAATTTATGGATGGAGTTATTGGTTCAAGGATAAGAGAAAGATATTTTATCCTCATCTGGTCAAATATTTTTTTGTACATATGTTAATTTTTTGGTGATTCAATGGATTCCATTAAAATAGTTATAGATAGAAAAAATCATGAATTTATGTCCATGATATTGGGTAAATGTTTAAGTATTCCTCTTATTAGAGAGTATAAAATTTTAAGAATTCATATAATGTAATTATTAATAACTATGGGTTTTTAAATACATTTTTTTAGGAAAATGGGGTTGTGACTCGAAGAAGTCATGATTCTATGAAATGAAATTAGGGATTCAAATTGTTGTTTAATTTCATCCATTATTTTAGAAGTCCTAGAAATGGTACATCACCATATTGAGAAAATTATGATATTTTTAAATATTTTATGAATAATTCTGTCCTTATAATATTACCAAGATTTAAAATGAGATATATGGATACCCTTTTAAAGTCATCCACCTGATTTTATTATTTCCCTTACACCAAGGGTTTCTTATCATAATTGTATTTCATAGGGGTAGTTTTTTGGTGGATTGAAAAGTTAATTCCATCATTTTTTTATGAATCACAAAATATGTTGAAATATAATGTTAATAGAAACCCACTAAAAAAAGAGGGGGTGGGTGATAATTATAATTCTTATTGGGATTAAAATCCTGATAAAAAACGTCATTGTATATTCCTATCTAGAACATAATGATATATTTTAGTGTCCTTCTAATAAAAATTAAGTTTCCTTGTGATAAAAAGATGAATAAGTAGAGGTTTCTATTCTTATTGCAGAAACTATGGTATCCCTTGATTATATTAGTTATCTATCCCCTTATATATCTTTTAGATCTCCAAATTCACCCATATATATACCCATATGAAGATGAAAAACACATATATGAGAACCTAGATGATACTAGGGTAGTAGTGAGTAATTTTTCATAAGAAATTTACTATGAAAATAGTGAATCTATTGACTTATAAATAAGTGATGATATTTCAAAAAACTATTATTCCTTGAGACACATCATTGACAATACTCAATGGATAAGTTAATTTGGAGACACACCTTAGCGGGAGGAATTTGGTGACTATAATGATCCTGGAGGCTCTACTCGCTCTACTTCTGAGAGATTACATGAAAAAATTCGAATAGTTGAAATTTATTTTGATGAAAGTGTTTTAGTTTCTACTCCAAATTTTACAGTATAAAAAGCACTAAATGAGTTATTTGGTCCAAATTATTATAAATTTATTTACTAACTATTTGTTAATAATATTTTAGTTACTAAAGGATCTACCCATAATGAACTTTTGGTTCTTAATGAGGAATATGATTTTGAAAATCTTATTGTTTAGTGATTGAGACTGGAACCTATTTAAATTGATGGGGAGCTAGATGATAGGATATTTTCTTCAGATATATCAATATCTATACCTTCCATTTCTCATTCTATAACATTGCTAACAAAATAATATTTCAATGTTTTCAAATAAGAGATGATGGATGTTATGAAAGAATTTTTTATTGGTGTTTGGTGTATAGTGGAACCAATTAGAGAAGATGAAAACTCATGTATAATCACTCTTGTTATCTATCATTTTCAACAAAATATTCATATCAATATGTATCTTATAAAAAATGATATTGAGGATTGATGATATAATTTTGTGTTTTTCAGTCACATATTCATGATATGATGCTTATGTTTTACTATATATTTATAAATGTGGTTTTTCATCATTCTACATTGGCTAATGCTCATATAAAATCCTTAGTATTTATTCCTACTCATGTGAATGGTTTTTAGTGAAAATAACACAATAAAACTTATAATATATGTGTTGAATGTAATAATGGATGAGTTTTAAGAGATAAGTTAATATTTGTTTCTTGGTTTTCAATATCATGTTTCAAGGAATTTGAAACAAGTATAATGGGATGTGAAAAAAGATGGTTGAGGTAGAGATAATATTATAAGTGAAATTTATTTTTAACTTAGTGGGATCATTACTATGTCTAACCGAAAGATCATTTTAACAATCATAGACAATGATTTAATCGACTCCCACATCCTTATTCTTTGAAAACACGTGTGGAAGGATTAAAAGTTATTCCTCATGTTCTAGAATCATTCATGGAATAAATAGTTTTTTTCTTGATGGAGATCACATTTCATGAGCTATCCAAGACTTCACAAGAATTGTCCAGACATATCATTACATTTACACATCATTCCTTATTATACCTCATGATTTACTATTTCATGAACACCTACTTCTAACAGTTCATCTAATTACTATTCTAGATTGTCTCATTGATAATTATCTCAACTTATTCAAGAAGTTTCTATATGTGTGGTTATTCATGAACCTTATTCCATAACTTCAACATAACAAAGACCTATTTTGTCACTGTGTACATCCAAATGGAATAAAACTTTTCTTCCTTTTGACATCAGATATGTTGTGTCAGATTCTGATTCTGATTAGGTTACATGATGTTCCCATTTTTTTGTGGAACGTTTATTAATTTTTATCCATTTTCATTTATATTTCATCAATAAAATATTAAATGGTTGTTTAATTTTTACCTTTTTCATTTTATTATATATCTAGGTTAATTTTTATATTCCAAAGGGGGATAAATGCTATTTTAATTCATTTAATACACTATGAAATGATTTTTGATCCTAAAAAATGGGTAATTTCTTGTCATTGTCTAGATACCCCATATTTTAATGCTCCAATTTTTTTTTCCTATTTTGTTAATCTAATTTATATTTTTTGAGAGAAATTTTTTATTCTAGAAAAAATAATTAAATATAGATATGTTTTAAAGTGACTATATTAATCTAAAATGTTAATATGTACCACTAACCAAGAAGTACACATTGCTATATAGATGGGACCACACTTTGAATTATAAGTTATCACATTGAATAAAATGAGCCATGTGTCAAATATAATTTGTTTCTCTAAGTATAGAACAATATATATATATATTCTAAAATGTCTATTTAAAGTGTTAAAAGTTACCAAACAATGGATTCATCTAGACACATTATGACTTAATGTAACTTCGTAGTCTGAGTCTAATTTTTGGTTATGTATTAAACCAATAAAACATGAATAGAAAGGAATCATTTAATATGATAGGTAGAATGTTATTGTGTGAAGTGACTCTGTCATGTGACTATAATAAACTGACCAAAATCAAGTAACTCAATGTCCAAGTGAATATGTAGTCAATTATACTATGTAGCCAATTTTTAGCATCATGTATGATGACATAGATGATTATGTGAAACAACTGATTTCAAATAGTAAATTTTCTAATATATATAAATATTTGACATATTAATTTTAGTGTAGATATTTAGGATTTTTTAGTCTTTTGATGTGGTTAATATTCAAAACTCCAACATATATATTTTAAAGCATTCACTGAAAATTCATAGAATTAAAGGATATAAGATTAGTGTATTGTAAATGAGGATTAATTAATCATTATTATTCAATGGATAATTTGAGAAGTTTTTTACATTAAGAAGTAGATCCACCCATGGAAAAAAATATAGAACATAAAAAGGTTATATGAATAATGATAAAATATTTATTTTATAAAATACTTTTCTATGTTCCTTTATGATAATCTATCTTAACTACTCAGTTTGAATCAAATTAAATGTGAATTTTAGGATAGATTTTCATTCAACTCATAATAAGTAGAAGATAATTACAACTCATCTATTTCTTGATAAAATAAAGACTATATTAAAAAATATTATTATGAACTTTCATTATTCTTATTTATTTTGTTTACTTTTGGATTTTTATAGTTTTAATTATGTATTTATTTAGAAAATTTCCTTTCATTATTTTTAAGTACTTTAATACTCTCTTTATATTTATTTTATAAGTTATATCTCATGAATTAATGTCGAATAATATGTGTGTATCCAAGAATTATTTTGTTAGATTTTATAAAAAAATCATTCTTGTTTTTTGATCAAGATTCTTTAATAAACATTCTGGGAAATAGGATCCTATAGATTAAATAAGACTAGGTCTCAACATGAGATGAAACAAATTTTTTTCTACTATATGTTGGTATTGAAACTCTACTTAAAAAACATACCTATTTTAGTTTTCAAAACATATTGAAAAACCTTGCTATAGTGATTGGATTTCAATAGTGTTATATATAATGTGTTTGACACTATTTGATTTCATTCAAAAGTTTATATATATTTTTTAAAAAAAATTAACTCGCTTAGGATCAAACACATGAGAAAATTTTTGAATACACCAATTTTTATATATTTTTACTATTTTAGTTGGATGTCATGTTTTTATGCATATAAGGAATTCATTTAATTTTTTTTAAATATAAATTTTATTTGATACTCAATTCACTCCCTCTTGAGTACCCCACTAGGACTAATATGTGCATAATGGGATTAATAAGTCATTATCAAAAAAATTTGAATCACTTCTCTATTATGTCTTCTATTTTTTTTGTTTTCACCCATAAAGGAGTAAAGTTATTATAGGGAATATACATTTCAATCTTCCTTTAATAATTTGAAGATTTATTTAAATTTTATTATAGTGTTTTCTATTCTAGAGGATGGGTAGGGGTATGCGGTATTCTATGATGCATAAGGTTTGGATAGGGATAAATTATTATATAGTGTGACAATGTGGTGTATTATTATTCTCAGCCACATTTACATGATTAGAAGATCTAGTATACACATGATTTTATCTCACAACCATGATGCATTCTATGAAGACATAGTGACATGAACTATTCAGGGTAAGGTTTCCCATCAAATCCGACCATAAAACATGAGTTATATATTCTAACAAAAACTAATGATACTTAGGTATCCAAGAAGGTGATTAGAATGAAATTAAATTTGATATATGGGATTTACAGTTAATGAAGTGATTAAATAAATAAATGCTGTGATATTACCCTACACTTTTTTGGCTCTGTCGGTGTCACTCGCTAGCAGGTGACCTCAAATAATTACCATGTAAAATTTTGAGGAATAAATTACATTCAATAAGTTTCATTGGCTAAATAGTTGGATTCATATAAACAACCATCACTACCAACCTTCCATTAGCAAGATAGTGTCCCTCACCAGTTAGCTGGTCGGCCTCTTGTAGTTTTTCCATCCATAGGTGCATGAACAATATCATTCAAAAAGCCTCATAAACCTCATAGATTCTAATACTAGTATCAGAATCTATTACACAAACCTCTAAAATATCAATGAATGGGAAAATAACCAAGATGAAATACGAGTAACCATGAAATGATGGAAATAACTATAGATCATAATGAAATAAGAGAGATCCAAGAATGAAATGGGGACCAAACCTGAAGGCTAGTAAAAGAATGTCCCATGGAATGACAGAGGAATCACATTCTTAATCATCAAATCATTTAACATAATCAAACTAATTTAACTAATATAATAAATTTATTTTGATATTAAATTCTATTTTTTCATATAAATCAGTAAAATTATAACATCATCGAAATTGGAATCCTATTTCATCAGTGTTTTATTTAAATTAATGAAACTAAAACATTATTACTAATTAAAATAACCTAAATCTTCTTTGAATAAAATTAAATTCACTGTATTATAGAAAATTTAATCGTTTACACATATCGTTTTCATTATGCAATAATAAAATATTATGATATCAAGTGTGCTCCATTCTATAAATTAGATAACAGAATCTATTATAAAATAGTGAAACTCAATTTCTCATAGTTACAACATGAAAACTTTTACAATTTTCATTTACAACTAATATCCTAATATTCATTGGTATATTTAGTGTGTTGACTTTATCATTAGACTAGGACAATATTTTTCACCTTTTAACTTCTATACGTTTAAACATAATACCACTATCATTTAATAATTTTTATTTTTTATTCATAATATATTTATAAGATTCAACACAGAATTTAATGTAATGGAATTCCTCTTATAATGTTTCAGTAGGAATATTTAACCAATAAATAGTAATTTTTTCAAATATCATATGATATTCATGGTGTTAGAAAGTATTCATAAATAAATAAGAAATCCTCTAAATTATGTCATTGATAAGTATTGGGAAAATATTTCATTATATTTTTAATCCTTAGATAAAATTTTTATCTTAGATGAATGAACTTTATCCATCTCACATTCCAAAAAATATTTTAGTAACTATGGAATCAAATGTGCATAAATTACATAAACTAATTTATTGAAACAACTAAATGTATTTAAATTAAAAATCATATAAAAAAAATAAAACTAATGGAACAATAATAGAATGTTGAATCTATCCAATTCATCAATGAAACATTTATTTTATATATTATTTTATAATCCTTTATTCAAATTTTTACTCATTTTTCTGAACAATTGTATATCTACAACATTTTTAAAACAAATAGTTGGTATCGAATACCATTCTAAATTTATGAGTTGAATTATATAATCTTCATCCATGGAGTGAAACAACTACTAGATTCAAATAAACATTTAGGTATTCAGGATAATTCCTTATAAAATTTATAATTTATTCAAAATGATAGCAATTCCCTTGATTATATTTTACATCACTAGTAGTATAAACTCTTTACCATCTATTTTATTTCAAATAAACTCTCTATCCTTGTTCAATATAATTAACATGGTACTGGATCATGGAATAACTGTTTCCTCCTCTAATATCCTCAATATATTAAGGAGTCTAGGAATGGTTTTAGAGATTAAATTCATGTTTGATTTAATAATGAATTGTTAGAAACATTATGATAGTGATCAAAGAAGAAAATATGCCAAAAAAAACGTTTTAGAGGTGAAACCTGCCTTTTTCAATAATTTATCTATCCAATAATGTTGTCTACATGATCAGAAAATGATTTTTATTTTCATATATTACTTTGGGTAAGATAATTTGGTGCTACCTACCATTCCATTATCATTTTTTCTTAATTGAGCATATTGATGTTTGATATCACATTACAAGAACCCATTGACTCATGTGGTTTTTGTAACTTGCAGTCCATGGTAATAATAATTTTAAAAAATCTCGATATTCCTTTTGATTATTATCATTGGAATATAACTACTTTTGTATAATATTTTACCAATTTGGTTTATTTGTAAGAGTCACTTCAAATGCATAGAATGTTTTACTCTATCTTAAGAATTTTTCTCAATGTTTTGTACCAATAATTAATGTTACATGAATTCTAATTTTCCTTATATTTTATGGAACCATGATTTGGGATTCTTAATGATATTATTATCCACTATAGAAATTTTAAATGTGTGTCATGATTTATATCCAAGTATCAAAGGATTTTTAGGAATTTGGTGACACTGCTTTTGAATAAAACTCATAAAATTAGTTATCTAGGTTTGGAATCATCCCATTTATAATAGATATGATTTTTGGATATTTGAGTGGGTAACTCATTACCCAACCTATAGTAGCTATTATATTAACTCAATTCCTCAAAACATACAACACTTATAGTTTCCAAATTAGTGTAAACCAAATAAAATATATAAAAGAGTATATATAATAAAATCTTGGGGAACCTCACATCATCGTTACACTACATGGTTTGTTAATATTGAGTCAAGTATTACTTTATTTCTAAACATGAGTAAATCTTGGGAACCCATCTTTGGTGTCAAACTAACAGGTTGGTTGATCAAGGCCTTGAATTGTTCTTCTTTATAGGAAATCCCACACTCAATATTTGAGGGAATTAAATACTAAAAAACACATTATACATTATATATTCATTATGATTATAAAAATTAAATGAGATATAATATATTATTTTCTATTTTTTTTCATTTTGTGTATGGATGATTCTCTAAATTTAGATTTCAAATCCCTACTAGATCGTGGAAATTAATGTATTCACATCACATTAATGTGTAACAATTTACACAACCCAAAATTTAGTGTCACATAACAAAAATAGAATCCAAACATATTCATTAATATATGAATACATCATATACAAAAGATACAAAAACAATTTATATTAATATTTTCAAATATATGACATTGTTATTATCCACATGAGTAAGACTAGAGTGACCAATACCCACTCCTTCACCTTTCTAGAAAAATGTATAATCCTCTTAGATAGTGGGTAGTCTGAACCCATGTACCTCTTCCTAGGGTGACTTTACTCAAGTTAATATCTAACAAAAGAAAAAGATAAAACCTAAAATACACAAAAACATCCCCAACAAGTATGTTCAATATAATAACATAAGTTACAACCCAGGGTAAAAATAGATGAAAATGTATATTTATAGAGTTTAAACTAGCACATACTATAGGTTTTTCAAACATAAAATATCATTTAAATGTTATAAAATTATTATTTAAATTTTATTATCTTTGTACTTTTTTAGATGGTGTTTTTCATTCAATATTTCATAAAAAAGTAAATAGATATAGTAACAAAATTTATTCAGAATTATTACTAACAGTGACAAAAAATATTTGAAGCATGTAAGTTGGGTGACATAGGTTATATGAACGATCAGATCATTGTTTAGATAATAGTGTGGAAATCCCATGAATGCTCATTGGTGAAGATATTTCTACGTGTACATTTGTGAAAACTATGTGGCCTAAAAATGTAGTATTCCTATGATATTAAAAACTCAAATGTATTATTATACAAATAAGTGATTTTAACACTCTCACACTCATTTATATCACACAAGATTTCATACACTATTTATGTATGATACACCCTCTTATATTGTCATAATTTTATTTCTAGTGATTTGATTCAATAATATTCAAGGGATATTAATGTTTAGTATCTCCTATCCACTCCCATGAATATATCCTCCGATATTGAATGGATTTCATTATATAATAAGGTAACAATGACATATAGATCTTACTACATTAGTGTATAGTTTTTTAGGATTAGGGTTTCTTATTTATATTTAAAGAACATTTATCTTCATTAAATCTTTATTAGACATGCTATCATGTAATTAAATAAGTAATGGTTGGTTATCCCATAACCAATACTTAGATAGTCAAACTATTACTGCTTGAAAATTTCAATTTATTTTAAAAAAGAAAAAGAAGATATTATATGGGAGTTTTTGAAGTAAATTATTTTTACCCTTATGAATAAAATGTTCGATTATTCTTTTGAAAATTTAATGATCGTGTTTTAAAGAAAACATGGGACTGATTACGAATTTATTCAAGAATATGACATGTTGATTATTTTTGTGGGGTTAAATAAACCTCATTTGAAATACCATGTACATGGATATGTTATCCTAGATGGTATATTATCCCCGACATGTAGAATTACTAGGGAAGTATATTTTATGGATCCCCATTCACTATTGACATAGTTCTATACCCATTCATCTAATTGAGGAAATTTCCAAAATTGATAATAAATTATAAATTAGTGCCCTTGCCTTAAAATCTTTTAGGTGTAGCCCCATGATGATTTTACTTAAAAAATTTTTCATTATTTTTTTTACTGCATTATTTATTTTTTCTGTAGTAGTAATCTACCTTTTTTCTTATTTTCAATCCAAAATTTAAACATTTTTTCTATTCATTTTTTTTTTCAAACTATAATATTTTGTTTTTATAAACATGGATTGATGTGTTACACATGGTGGGATCCTATTGGTATAATTTATAAATCCCTATATACACCGATGGGTTGATAAAAAATTAATTTTTTTGACGAAGGTAAGGGAAAAGTAATACATCCTGGTGGGGGATGTTCATGAAAAAACCAATATAGGGTAATGAAGGTGTCATGGTGAGATAAGACCTCATGTAACATAGTGACATGTAGTTTTTTTGATTATGATATTGTACATGTTCTATTGATGGTGATAGGGTGGGATGAACCCTTACATAACATGATAATTAGTATCTATTTCTTATGTCTCTTTTTTATACATTATGAATATGTTATCCTAAAAATGTTTCATGTTATAAGCATCCCATATTGATCCTTTTTGTTTCCATTGAGAAGCATTAATTGTAACCTTTATTTAAGTTTGTATTTTTTTCATGTTTCATTACCCATGTTATCCCTTTGATGCCATGTTTTGTTAGGATGATGGTTTCTAAGGAATTTTTTTCTGATATAAAACCCACTAGTGTACAATGTGGTCATTCCTGGTTCTCATATACGAATTTTTGAATAGTTATTGGTAGAAACCATTCCCAAATATTATTATTTATAAAAACAAACTATTTACACTCTTGTAATGGTTAGGGAGGTTGGTTTTTGAAAAATGGTATTGTATCCCTATGTTTTTGGTTTATGATATTTGTGGTTGTTAGTAGGTAGAAGATAGAGATTTCAAGGGTCTAGGGGTTGATGACATGTAATGTATTTATGAAATTTTCTCACCAAACCACATGTTTCCATCAATGTTTTTATTTTACCGGTTATGTTTTGTGTTATAATTACTATTCTTTTTTGGAATGGATGTACATGCTACCGAAGATGCACATATATCATACATTCTAAAGTGATATTTATTATTTAATTCCAATTTGATAGTTTTTCAGGTTGTTTGTTGAGTGTTTTATGTTTGAAAATTTATTAATTATTTGATATTATCCTCTTAATTTTATTTCCATAATATACAATGGCTAATTTATTATCCCTAATAAACCCTCAGAAGAGACAAATGAAAAGATTTATACATGAAAACCCTCCCATTAATCAGAATATTATTGAGGTTGTAGTAAGATTTTTCATTCTATGGATCAGGTAAATCATATAATTCTATCCTAGACCCAAGAAGTAGGTCCACATCTAAATCAGGATATTGAATGAGATCAAGAGTTTTGTTGTTATAAACCACCAAGGTCTTTAGATACCAATGACCCTATAGAGGTGGATAATTGTTTTAAAAATAGATTGAATATTCAAAAATTTTGAGACTCTAGTCATAGTTAACGTAACATGAAGCTACATCATGTTAGAGGGTCTGATTATAAAGGGGAGAGATTCCAATTTCTAGGAGAACCAAATTTAGAATCATAACTTCCCTAGATTCTATGTGATGTTCTTATAATATATTTATATTTATGTGATGTCTTTTGTTATGTATAGGGAGTTCCTACCTTTTTTCATGGTGAGTAAACCTTGTGGGAGTATGTGAATTACTTCATAGAGATTGTTTGATTTTTTCATAAGAAGATATATAATGAATGAAAAATGGATCATCACTTTGAATTTTGGATTCATCCATATATTCAAAATCATGTTTTCTTATTGAATCTTAATACTAAAGTAGAGATGGTAGAGAGAGTGTTTGTGGTGGATATTGACTATGAATGGATAATGAGGTTTCTTGAAACGTCTTCTATGATTGATGGAAGTGAGTGTAAAGTTTCTCAAATAAAGGGCAAGTGGAAATATACCTAGATAGAAAATGGTAGTGGTTCATGAACTCCTTCACTTTAAGTGTTTTTCTCCATAGTGTGGATTAAGGATTCCTATTTTAAAAAATGTTTAAAGTTTGAGAACATGAATTATTTCAATATAGAGATTCCCAAGGTGTGAAAACATGTGGAATATTGAGAAAACATAATATATTTTCTAGGAATAATCCCCTTGTAATGGGTGGAACATGTTATTATAATACAAGATGATCTTAGCCACCATCAGATGCACTAAATTCCATTGGGTATCACCCAGATGGATATAGAGGTACAAGTAAATCAGCATATAAGAAAATTAACCAAAATACTGAGCTCCATTTTAATGGACCCCCCAATCAATTTTATATTAGAAAAATAAACACTATATAAATAGAAACATAAATGATTCTATGAGATTACTAGGAATATTTATAGGTACTATGCTTTTTCATCATTTATGATTAATTATTTACTTAATATTGGTGCTTCTCACCCATTTTTCTATATTCATGTGAGAAATTTATTAAATCATTCCTATGATTACATGACGTAAACTGATCATTTAAAAAATAAGTTTTACATCACATTAGGTGAATATTGATAATATATCACTGTTGTAACCTCTCGACCCGGGTGCCGCTTATCGGTGTCCTGATATGATTAGTTGCGTATCTACAGGCATGTATCCCTGCACACGAGAGGTTTCCCATATTCAACTAGGGGATAATATAGATCTCATGGGGAAACCATACCATATTTATTAAATTAATTCAAAAACAGAAATAAAAAACCAATATACAAATAATTATAATAAATAACCCGAATAATACCAATAAAAATAGATTAGTATCTCATGATAAGCCAATACTGAAACATATCTCCCAATGATGAAGAATATATTTCATTCCACATATGTGTCAAGTTTTCAATGAGAGAACCAATATTAATATATTGGAAACTACTAATAGTATCCTAAAATCATGTTTGGTTCCCTCATCCATGATCCATCCCAACTCAGCTATCTAACGTAGCGATCATACCCTTATTCAGTCATGCAAACATCAAGACTATTCGAGTACCAAAAAGGAAGCCTGAGTTGGGTGTGATTCCAACTCGGTAGGACACCACCAATGGAATCTAAAATCATATTCATTCCATAATAGTATATGAAGTTATATAAAGAATAAATTTTACTACATTAAATAGAAAAATATATAAATTCCATTATAATTTAACTAACCACATAATTTTATAGGTTCATGATGACACCCAAACCATTAATAGCTACTTTGTCCCATGATAGATTACGAACCATCCACATATGGATTTCACATTTCATTCAATGATGGATTTCCATTAATTAATTCATTTCAATTATATCATTCATTTCTGGGGCCCTATAATTGCATTCTAGAAACCAGTGTGGTCTGGGAGCAGTAGCCCATGTCCAAAAACTCAATAATCACATATATTCAATAATATAATTGGTGCATTGAGTAAAAGTCTGGAACTAAATGATTATTTTCTAAAATAGACTTTTTCCCACAACTCATTCACAGATATTACATAACATTGTTCCATATTTCAAACCATTTATAGTCGATAATCATAATTAACTATTCATCTCATTTAAAAATTTCATTTATCAATCGTTGAATAATTTATAATACAACTTTTTATTGATTAGAACACAGAAATGGTGGATAATAGTCTAAATGAAATTGGAACACCCCATGGGTCATTATCAATTTCATTAACAACCAATCAATCAATGTAATAACCTAATTATTCAAAAATTTCATTATCATATACTCAATAAATTTCAATATACCATGTGATAATAAATTAGTTGTCTTATTCAAATTATATTTAAATTTAAAATCATTGAAATTATGGTTTCATAATCACTTAAAATTAATTATAGTCAGAACAATGGGATTTTATAATTTGAAAACCTTCCTCAAGATCGTTAATGAATGCTTGCCCAACCAAACCCCTCAATTGATGTATAACATCAGTATTAATAAAATTATATGAATTTTTAGGACAAAAAATAGGATAAATATCATTAAAAAAATGGTCAAAATGTTCCATGTATTCACTAGGAGAATAGTGAATGGAAGGAAACAAAAAAAATCGAATACTGGGTGTGGAACACAAATATATGATGTCCGGAAAAGAAAAATACCTCCAAATACACTATATATCACAATAAGGTTTGGGGAAGAAATGATTATTGATGGAAAGAATAGAAAATTAAATTCATGACATGTTTAAAATTTATGATCGTGAAATCACACAGTGTGTAACTCCCTTACATGTTGTGTAATCCTTTTTAGAGGGATATGATGAAGAACACATAATTTCAGTTGATATTTATCTAGAGTAATTTTTATACAATGTTTGATAAAATTGCATGGATTTTAATATTTTCATGTAATGAAAATAGTGCACCATGTTTAACTATTGATGACATGTGTCTTGATAAATTTACATATAGTGTAACCAATTTACAATGCATGTAACCATTCTACTAACATTTGTTTGCCGAAATTACACTTTATAGTTTTGAGCAAAATCTAAGACCTTCGAAACCATTTCAAAACATCATTGACCACAGGAAAAAAAAGATAATTAATCAGTGAATATACCAAGCAAATGGAAAATACCACCCAAACACCCCACTATATAACATCTAGAAAATTTACAATTTTGAGCTAAAATGTCGATCAATTGAGGCCACATATTTGTCACTCTCCCCCATGATTACTCTTGTACTGTTTTATGCTACCAAAACTCTAACACAAATAGAGTGTTATTTCCCCACGACACTTTCCCAATAGGATTTATAACAAAAATCAGATGCTCTAGAAATGGTGCAACAAACAAAAACTCAATATCAACTACATAGATAACATTACAAGGATCAAGGTGATACATTAAAAGTTGTGACCTTTCAAAAAAAATATTCATAGAACTATACCAATATATAAGATCCAAAATTTATGAAAATGGTCTAATCCTCTCCACAATATCAACTGTTTTAATAAACCTTCTTTCCATCTGGACCTACCCTTGAGTCCTATAGTTACCCAATCTTGATGACACTTGAAGGAATACATGAACAACCACTATAAACTTCTGGTGTTATCAACATCAATCAACATATGACTTCTACCTACTTTGAGCCACAACCATACATTTTCATGCCCGCTTAAACCACTCGGATATATCCTACACGAGGCCTAGTCCCAAAACCATTCACCTACATCTAACATAGAGGTGACCGACATGGAATATAATAAAGGGATTCATATTATTCCATTCGAATACTTTCATTATAACTATTCTTATATGTAAACTCAACTAGTGCTAAGTGATTCTTAGTAGTCCGAAAAGGTTGAGAACACACTCCCATAGGATATCCTCTGACACCTATGTAGTATATTATGAATGCCCATATCTCGATGGGTGGAGATCCATACTCAATAACACATGTGTACCATGCACCTTCTGCAATCCATTATAGAAGAATTAATTTCAATTTGATCCACAATTTAAAACTATACTCTGAGGTACCTAGTGAAGAGGGACTATCTCCCAAATGTACATGTCCCAAAACTGTTCCCCTAAGAAAGACTCTTGAAAAAAAATTCTACATTCATCAATCATTTTACAATCACTCAAATAGTAACATTATATTGAGGAATCCTCAGGAGACCAACCATTAATTCCCTGGAAACATCATCTAACATTCATTCCAGAATGGATCACAGTTGTAGAAAACCACATAGACATTGATTATCATCCTTCACCTATTGATTGGTGTAACATCATGTCACAAAATTTTAAATATCCTTATTTATACGTGACCACCAATACTATCAACATTGGTCATTATAAATTTAGGTCAATCATAGATTCCCCACCATCATTGTGTCATGAAGCTCAAGGATTAGCTCCCCTCACTTTCCTGAAGGCACAAATACATGAACCCAGACATAGATGATGTCATCCTCATCTATAGTCAAATTTTAAGGTGACTCCCCAGCTTCAAGGCTTCCCCTAATGGCTAGAAATTCAAGATCCTCAATCTTCATTCATTTATATGGATTAATAGTGAGAATTCCATGGATTCTGATATGAGGTTCATCTTATCTAAGCCTTCTTGAACCAAAACATGTATCTCAACTAACTTTTTCATCACCAACCACTTATAACGAGTCTCTTGCACCGCTTGAGTATGATTTTTCCTACTCAAACCATTATCACCACTATTTATATTCCAGTGTGTATATACTTGCTCAAAATCAAAGGAATATATATACTCAACCCATATCAACCAACTGAGATTTAATTATCACAGGGAAAAGATATATTTTAATCACTTGTGATCAGAATACATTGTAATCATTTCACCTAATAGATAATACAACCAACGATTTAGAGCATAAACCATTATATCTGACTCAAGTCCTTCTATAGGGTTGTTCTATTCACATTGCCTCAACTACCATGAACCATACACCCTAACTCAATCTCTCTGTAACAAAAATGATCAATGTATGATTCAAGATGCATCAAAAAACCCCATATACTCCTCCCTCAACTCCAGTATGATCCTAATTTATGTGGTAGTCAACCATTTTTTCAACTCCTTGAATGAATTATCATTTGAAATAGACAATTAAAACATTATTATTTTTTTTGAAATCTTAAAAGAGTGTTTCCAAAATTAAAATGTCTTGTATGAAGCCCAGATAACAGTACGCAAATCCCAGAAATCTACGGATATCAAAAACACTCTTGGGATATTCACCAGAACCATTGTATGTACCTTATCCAGATGCACTAAAACATAATCATATGAGATGATGTGACCCAATAAATATACCATATTGATCCAAAATAAACAATTATATAGCTAGGATTATATCTTATTCTCACTCATCAAACATAGGAAAATGTCAATATGTTGTGAATTATTTCCATGATTCTTAGAGTACACCATGATGTCATCCACAAACACCACCCAAAATAAATCCCTGTATTGATGGATAATTTTTTACATCAATGCCACGAATAGAATAAGATAATTTTCAGCCTAAATGGTATAACAATGAATTCATATAGGATACACTTACTTTTTAAAACTGTCCATGGTATATCGTAAGGTCTAATTCTCAACTGATGATACTCTAATATCATGTGAATCTTTGACAACACTCAGGATCCTCTAAATTGATCAAATATGTCATCTATACAATGAAGGGGATAGTATTTTTTCATGTTCATCGGGTTCAACTTCTGGTAATAAACACATAAATTTAATTTCATGTCATCCTTATCATAAGAAATTACTAGTGAAACCCAATGGGAAGTAATCATATGAATAAAAATAGGATACATCTACTCTTTAATCTAATTCTTGAGCTCTAGATACTATGTATGTTCCAATCAATATGGAGGAATAGAAACTTGATTAGCTCAAGGAATGAGATCAATAGTAAAATTAAAATATCTCATAGGTGGTATCCCCAAGACATATTTTGAAAACACATATTGAAAATAGACCACTATGTGTGTAAATACATACTGATTGACACCCACATAATCCAACAAAAGTTATGAAAATTGGGTGGGGATCTATCCTAGTTGTTGATGAATTGGCCCTGAATGGAATGAATATTTATTTCACTATCCATGATAATCATAATTTTCAACATTATGAAACATAAAGGTCAATCTACCACCTTAATAATAAATATAGGCTTGGTATTATATCAACCACCACAAACCCAAAATCATTTAAAAGTCTGACATGTAATGTATTAAGAGATCCCAAGGAATGAGACACTCCCTGACCTTGAGAGAACAACCTTTTCATCAACATATGTCTGTACACCATAAAACCAGAGAAATATATATTATCATAACACAACTAAAAAACTCCCCATCCAAACTCAAATCATTCAAATTTTTTAAATATAATGGAATGAGAGGATCCTATATCACATTATGAACTAACATGTGTAGATGGTACAATAATAGGACCTATGACTATCGATGGTCTAGACTCACTATAAAAATTTTCATGATGAAATACATGAATCTTTCCTGTCCCTATTCCCTGTGAAATAGTTTGTGTCCCTTGAGATGAATTACTCTCCTGATGCAGGTTCTCTTTCCCCATATTAGCTCGTCCACTGCCTTGACCTCCACAGATAGTGGATGTCTAACTACATATATAATTTGTGGTAGAATATACCCTCCCATTATTCTAACTCTTTCTGGATCATCCATCACTACCAATAGTTCATGGGTTTTCGTAATACCTCTTCATGTGACCCGTCTAACTTGAAGCTCGACACTACATTGGTGATCAGAGACACTACATATGAATATGTCCCAACCTACCACACCAAGGTAAATAAATCTATTCACTTCACAGAGTACCTGATCCCTATCCTTTGACACCCTATTTTAAATCTCCCATATTGAAATTCCCAATGTGATTCTCCTTAATATTGAAAGATATACCTCTGGTACATCACGGAGAAACCAACTACATTCCACTAAATTCCACCTCCATGTTATTATTGGAGTTGGGGACCCAGAAACCTAAATATTTGTACTTTATGTTAAACCTATATTCATTGGATGAATATTAATAGACTTTTTATCACATAATTATTACTTTTATGCATGACATAGTATGTGATAATGTCAAATGTATAGCTATCTCACTCAATGGTCATAGCGGATCTCTTCTATGAAGAGAACCCAGAAATTCCATGAAACTATTTGTGAATAAATGTTATATGGCCAGATGATTTTGTTAGAAGGGAAAAATGATACAGGATATCTGGGGTGGGGGATCATAAAACATGGAGGCACATTCTCATGGTGTGCTTCCTTTGTAATATCCAGGTGGATATTATGAGAACAATATCCGCCAGTAAGAAATACACATTCAAAAGTGTAAATGGATGTTCTATCTACAGATGTGTGTACGTTTCCTTACACATTACGATTATTATTAATGGCTATTATTACTCACACACTTATATGCATTGAAAAAAATGGTGATGAACAATGATTACATCAGGGTTTGATATGTTTGGTTCATTATTAGTAATACTAAATTAATTAATAATGCGAGAATGTATTGGTCACTTTTATGGAAGTAGATATCTCAGGACCTATGATGGAAAGCATACAGCACAAATAAATCCTTGTCCATGGTGTTCTTTAGTCAAGTTAAATTCCAAGAAGTCAAATAATGAGAAATCAAACACATGGGTTGATGGAACATGCATGCAACCCAATTTATTATAGATAATTGTGAAAATGGATAATATTACATTGTAAGAATTCATATGAGGAGACAGGTCATTGTGACATCATCGTCTTTCTCTTGGGTTCCTTGACTCGTTGCTAGACAGTAATCTTTGACATTAGGCAATCCCACTTAATGCCAATTTGAAAGAGGATTAGAGGGTCACACATTAATTGTAGCCATAATCTCAGATAAATAATTTTTTTATCTAACTAGATGAATAAAAATTATTCCATGTTTGGTTTTAATAATTATTCAAGTATGTTTGATAACAATAATTTCATCTATAGTGTTACGAGAGAATATATTGCTGACGAAATATTTATTTTTCATAAAATAATACAGTTATATTTATTCAATTAATAAATATTCATTATTCAATTCTTGGTAAATATTGAGGAGGATTTTTGGACCACGTTATGGGTGTAGTGAGAAATAATATTAAATATTATTTGGTTAAATAATATTCAAATATAACATAAAATTTAAGGGCATGTCATGGAAATAATATAATTTCTTTTATTATTTTATGTGTGGTTTCTCATGGATTAATAAATTATGTAAGGACATATGTTATAATTATTTAGTTCAACATTCAGTATACCATTTCATTATATGAATAAACATGATTGTATTGCAAAATGACTATTTAAATACGTGATTTTGATCATATTGATTTGTTTACTATGTTTCTACAATGATTTTTATTCTGTAATTAAGGGTATGGTCTCTCCAATCTTCTATTTAGAACCTCACTTCTATATGGTAGCATATGGTGTATAGTGAGGCATGATTGAGGACTCATTGTGACCAAAATCCATCACTTGATTGGGAATTAGGATAAGTACATTAAAAAACCTATTTTATGAAATATATTCAATATCTCCAAAAATTTTATTCTCTATTAGTGACGTTATAAAATTAATACATAAAACTGTTCTTCATAATCATAGGAAATGAAACATAATAATGTGTGAGATCAGATGATGATTAAGGTTAATGATAAGAGGTATTAATTAATGATAACAAGGGATCATAAGATAAGTAAAATGGAATGATAAAAAGTTTTATAATTATAATATTTATTCCAAATAAATCTAATATATTTAATCCTAAATCATGGAATAAGTTTTTTCTAATAAAAATTGATATTACATAAGTGTATGTAATCCTTAGCTGTAAAACATGATCCATAAGAGTAGTTCACAGGCATAAAACAAAAAAAATGTATACTCATAATCCTAGATAATCACATATGTAGTCATGTTCCAATCCCAATACAATTGTTATTGATGAAGTAAAATAAAATAACATCCTAAATAGTAATTGAAAACATTAATTGGGGAGTAAATTCCAACTAGGTGACTCTAACATCTCTTAGTATTATATTAACTATATTGTTTGTTATGATATTCTCAACATAATCATCATTACAAAACTCATTGGGTGGATATATAATTCTTCAACAACACATCACATTTTGAAAGCCATACATTTGTGTGCCATAAGATCAAAAAACAATCATCACATAATCATATAATAACCCATGTAAAGGTGACATGTTTCATAATAATTTCATTTTTCCATTACATTATAACCCTTTGAAATGAAATTTATTCTATATTAGTATCATCATAACATAACTAACAATTGAGAAAGATATTGGTATCATGGAATCATCCATAAATAATCATCATCAAAATATAAATCAAGAAAGATAGTGGATGGTATCATAATATTATTTAAATTCTTAATCATAAAAATCTTTAAGGACATTGAAATAGAAGAAAATCATCATTAAAATATTATTTTATCATTTCTTTGAATGCATGATAAAATATCAATTTATTTTTATTTTTTTAATAAAAATAAAAATAGTAATCAAAATTAATTTTATTTTAAAATAAAAAATATAAGTTAAAATGAAATATTCAAATAAATGAATTTTCATGATGATAAGATAATCCATTAATGCTGGGTATGTTAAAATAAAATATTCCTTTCACACATTTTTTACTTTTACGAAACAATGTTCTAAAAAATTTTTATTTAAAAATAATATTTTTGAAAACATTCTTTTTATTGAAAATGATAGATAAAATTAAAATTCTTAATCATTCCAATTATAAATAAGTACTTTTATTAAATAAATCTTAAGATAAAGGGCATAAAAGAAAATTTCATTGACCAAAGATGAAATAAGGTCAAATTCTCATTAAAAACTTTTTATAGATCACATTAAGTACCAAAGATAATAAAATGGAAAAAGTACATGAAAATTATAAAAACAAACATGTAATAATAAAATATATGGGGTTTGATGGATGATATCAATACAATTTCCTTCGTTGTATGTTTTTCACACACAATCTTAAAAAGTAACGAGATTGAAAAATTAACACCATATTGGTTTGGTAACTATTAGATTACAAAACCCTGAATATAAAAACATGAAATGATAATATATATACAATTAATATAAATTTATACATGATATATAATTTAATTGGGGAATTATATACCAAAAATAAAAGAAATAATTGTTGAATATGACATATGTCTCACAGAAACAAAAGTTAGAGGAGAAACCCTTACCTCAAGATCCATATTTCCCCATACGAATTAAAATATAATATGTAATAAATTAATATTAATTATAAATATATTATTGAGCCATATTCATTCATAATTTATTATGTAACTTTCATTTATAATTTAAAATTATTCGTTTATAAAAATTGTGTTCATTAAAATTAACATTCGGGGGAAAACCGGTCTGTTTTCCATTCATGTTTTGGTAGTATTGTACAAAAAATTAAACCATGATCAAGGAATTAAACACTAAGAATATAAATTAGTAAATAATTATCTTATTTATTCATAAAATATAATAATCTATTCATTTATATAAATTGATGATGGAAAAATAAATACTTTTCTTTGTGGGGTTGGTAGTCCGTACGTATGCACGAGTGAGGCTTATAATTTTAAATAGATAGAAAAAATAATGGAAATTAATAATTCAACATTATAGGAAAACTATTATAATATATATATATTCATTAAAAATATTCTTAGTACTATTCTTGAATATAATAAATACAAAAAGTCAAATCACTCTAAGGAGGTGGTAGTTCACAAATATGCATGGGTGATGCTATCATTGTATAAATGATGGAACAATATAAGGGTAGATAAGATAATATAATTCCATATGTATAATTTTTTCATAAATATCATATTTAAACTTTAAATACATCATTATAATCATCCATTAAATATATTTATGGAAAATGAATCATATGGATATATTGAGGTGGTAATCAATACATATCCATGAACAATAGTTACATTCCACATTTGATGTAAATGTGGTGGATGATGGTTTTTCAATAATCCTAATAACATATTGATATATTTATGAAACTATAATAATCATGTAATGATTTTTTGAATATGTTTAGAGATGCAGGAATAAAAATTGAAAGAGTTTGGATAAGATTCAAACTTAGTATTTGACGAACATCCTTTTCTCTACACACTACGTCTTGGATGATTTGTTATAGGAGAATACCTTAAGATCTAGGTTAAAGGTAAGTAAACTTGAATTGTGTGAGTGTATAGATTGGAATAAAAATAAGGCTCAATAATTGTGAATAACGATGGAGATGAGATCATTTTTATAAGTAAAAATAGGGAACACTTGGAATTACTTAAAATATTTTGTATATAATTAATTTTTTCCCGAAAGTATGATTCTACAAAATGTAAATGGATTAAAATAAAATATGATAATATTAAAATATCTACATCCTATAAGATATTGAATGGTTTTAGTGTCCTTTTAATCATTATCCCCTAGGTTTACACCTTTTCTATCACTTTTTAACCATATCCAAGGGATAAAATTGTTTAGAATTTAATGGTAATAAATCTACTTATATGTTTAAATGTGGATAAAATGGTCTATGGATTATATTATTTAACATTTCCCATGTAACCATTATTATATGAATTTTTTAATATTTAAAATATTTTTATAATATTATTTATCATAAAATATCATTTATATCATTTAGGTAATATTCATTTAATTTGAATTTAAACTCACCAAGATAAAATTGAAATTTTAATATAACTAAATTTACCAAAATATATAATTTAAAACTACCAACTAATTTTTTTGGAATACAAAATTCCTTAAAAATATATAAATTTTATTTTTTTTCATAATCATTCAACATGATATTTCTATTGTTTGATAAACATTATAACATCATTAGAGAATAATTTAAGGTAACTATAGAGTCAAATAAAATTAGAAGAAATTTAAATTCCTAAAAATAAATAAATTATATAATATAGAACAATTTAAAATAGTATTAACTTTTTTTATCGAAATGAATATATATTAGAATTACTCAAATATATTAATTGATATTTTGTATAGATTCATTACTTAAAATAATATTGATGTCATTTTCAAAGAAATGGGAAAAATGACTTATATTCAAATTTAGTGTGTTTATTCTTGAACTAATTCAAAAATTAAAAATTAAATAAATTCATGGGATTATTTTGAGACATTACATAATTGTTTTAACATCATATTACTAGATTTAACATTACTGTATGTAAAATAGTCATCATAATTACTATTCAATATAATCAAAATTGAAAAGGAAATATCTACCAAATGTGAAGTATCATATTGAAAATATGGAAACAAATTTTCTATATTAAATTACTATTATTTTATGAAATAAAATTTATTTATAAATTCATGAAACACAACGAAAAATAGTTTTGAGGGAAAATGGTTTGAAGCGTAAAAATGAACTGATACCAAAAAACATGTATAATGTCGATTTATTTTAAATTTATAAGATTATATAAATTTAATGGATTGTAATAATACATTATTATATAATTAAAAAAGTAATAATTTCAAATTAATTTATTTAATGAACGGAAATAGAAGTTTAATAAAAAAAATTAACTATGAATTAAATTTGTTTTAAAAAAATACCAATAATTCACCCTTTGAAAGTATGGATAAAGTGATTTAAAAAATTATATTATTTTCCTAAATTATTTTTTAAAAATGTTTATAAATTAATTATTACTTTGAAGAAAAAAATTTAATACAAACATTTTTAAATAAAATATATTTTTGAAGAATAAAATGACATTACTAAAAAATAATACTTATTTATTTTGAATTAATTAATTTTTATTAACAATTAAAATTCAATAAATTTTTCATAATAAGATAAATACTATTCATTTCTATCAATTTTAAATTTAGGCTATAATATATCATTATTTTTTTGTAATGGTATTCCATACCATTAAGTCTCCTAAACACTAATAATTTTGAGAAGAAAAATATATTTAAAAATATTTAGGTGTTACATTATACCACCCTAAAAACATTTCACCCTAAAAATATTACTTAAAAAATAAGGATAATATTATATTTTCATATAAATAAAAAATTTAAAATATAGAATATCATTGTAAAAAATATTTGGCAAGGAAACGTTTTATTTCTTAATTATTCATTTACATAAATAAGAGTTACTATTTATAAGGCTCATTGAGATTCTATAATCATACATAAACCGATGAGTTTTAAATTTAACACAAAACATAGTAAACTTATATTCCTCTTAAGTGAGTTTAGGAAAATATTTTCTATCATGTTATATAATTCTAGATAAAATAAATAAATTAATTATGTCAATACCATATGCAAAATTTCATCCTTTGGAGATTTATCAAGTTGTTTTCCATCCCTTCTTCTAATCATATTCCATAACATAAATAACCTTAATGAATTTGTTCATTATTAAAAAAAATAAATTCACATTTAATGGATTATAATATCTATAAAATATTTTTAATTCATTCCTCCCATCTTAAAATATTTATCCAAACTGAAGTGTTTAGCAAAATATATCAAATATGAATAATCATTCATATGATTTTTTTTCATATTATTCATAATAAAACACAAAGTTATAATTAAAAAGTTATATAAATAAATGACTATAAAACTCTTAAATATATTCTAGACCATATTTGAATATCCAAATTTAGATTTACTTTATGTTATATTCTTCTATAATCAGTATTAACTTTTGTAATGATCAAGACTTTTTAAATGATAATTGTTTTATAAATAAATCTATGTTATATTATATATTTATTATAAATATATAGAACATAGAGAAACCAAATATTGTTTTAATAAATGAAAATAATGACAATATTAAATTACTAAACTCAGGAAAATTCCAAATATTAAAGGGGATAAAAAATAGATAATTTATAAACTACTATGGGAAAATTTGGATCGCCCCATTTAGTTAGAATCACAACACCCAAAAAAACTATTCAAATGAAACAAAATATTTTTAAACTAATAAAAATTATAGAAAAGGGAAATTTAGAGACTTTAGAGGAATTGAGCTGAATAATGAAAGAACAAATGAATAGGTATTTATATGAGCCATTGGGACATTGGGAATATTTAAACAACCATTAGGAATGGTATCCTAACATTTTTTAAAAATGACATAACCATTGGTATAATAATTTGACATCAAAATACTAAAATTTGATGTTAATTATATTTATAACAAAATATTTTTGAAAATAAAAAAAAAATAAAATTAAAATAATAACAAGACTAATAAACTCATTGCAAATATAAGCACATTTTTAATAAATTATATTTTAAAGTATGTCATAAAAGTCATACTTTTTTGAATAAAAAATAAAAATACTTAATATAGAAAATTATTTTTATTAAATTAAATATATATTTTAAATAAATATTTACGAATTTATAAAGGATAATATTTTTCTAATTATTTTAAATTCAATAATTTTCAGGTGAATAGTAAAGAAATAATTTTTTTATTAAAAGTGCCTCTAAAATTACACCATTCATGATGTTATATTGAACTAATATTTTATATAAAATAAGGATAATAAAATAATTAATTTAATAATTTATTCTCTTAAACAATTTAGACATAATTTTCAAACCTAAAAATTAATTTATCAAAGCCTAAAACTGAAAGTTTTCCCATTAAATAAAGATTTTTATTTTTTTCAATTTAATTTTTAATAAAATTACTGAGTTCAAATTATAACTAGGTTTTAAATCCTAAAAAACTAAAATTTTTTAATATGTGATTTATGTTGTAAAAAATTCAATATTACATGATTTATCCTTAATATAATATTTTCTTTAGGATTTTATCCTAAAAAACCTATCCTCAAGTATAAATAACCCATCTCCCTCCCATTATAAAAATACTTCTATTTTGATTTATAAATGAAAACATCAACCATATTACTCTCTCATAATCTGCTTATAATACAAATAGACCTTCTGTATCCATCTAATTCTAATCATTTAATGATTTTATTGTCATAGAGAAGAAGTGAAATAGAGAAGGGGGTTTGTTCTCACCTATTTTCCTTCTCATTATGATCTCCTCTTTCTAATTCTATCCATTCCTTTAAAACATAAGCTTTATAAAAATAATTAAGTATTATTATAACTATAATTATTGATGATAAACTAAATTATATAATATTTATGATATATTGAATTTTTATACTTCCCATTCCCCTGCTTTGAAAATGTCATATTAATGGCCACATAACCACTAATGAGGAGGCTTCAAATTATTTTCATTCTCCAGACCGATATAGGTTTTACAAAATTATTTAATATATATAAATTTATAAATATTTTTTTATTCTTATGTAATAATTATACTTATGTATAAATTACCTTGAAAAAGATATAAAATTAAATAAATATTGGATTTTATTTATAGAAATAATTATATAAACATACTTTAACATTAACAATATAAATTAAGAGATATAATAAATTTTTTATTATTAAAATATAGTAACATAATTAAACAAAATTTACTTCTACTGATTTTTTAAATAAATATATGATTATTTTTGAAGAGATAGAAAAGTGACAAAATAATGAGATATTTAACCTTTGGGGATTCTAGAGTCTATCCCATTTTAATTTGGTAAGCCGTAATTCACAAAACATTCTGTATTGGCATTCCCATAATATTCTATAACCATCCTTTAAAAAAATTTCAATTTTAATTTCATTAATATACAAGATTCCAGCAAGATTTAAAACTCAAAACCCATGATTGTATAAAAATGCATTTCTTCCCAAAATACATTTTTACTCCCCCTGAATTATTTATTTTTCACTCCATAATGATGATGTTTAGTATAAATTTGTTTTACCATATACAATTTTAAACCCCAAAATTTATTTAGAAATGTTGTAATTATAAAAGTATTATGAATCCCATTACATTCCATTGATTATTTAATGACTGTTATTGTTCTATTGTCTATACGTTGTGCATGATTATGTGTATATTAAGATTTTATGGTTGGGATAACATTTTTATCCCCCCCAATGTATTGGGTATTTTAATTTCTCTGATTATATTATATGTATTAAACAGGAAAATTATTATAGATTTGTTTACAATAACGACGTTATGTTTTTTTGCAGATATGTTTTGTCTGAAGATGATTTTAACATTCCACACAATTATGTCTGTTATTTTATAACTATAACATGATTATTCATTTTTATGAATCACTACATTCACTTACATTTTCAAAATATTCCTTCATTCTTATAATGATGATCCCATAATTATTACATTATTTTTATTATTATTATCACACTTGTACCACTGATTAATTACTATTATTTAAACTATGTTATTTTTCCTCTTATAGGTAATTTATATAACCCATTTATTTTCTATGTAACCTTAGGTGAGTACATCTATTATAGAAAATGTGTGATAAATTATGTGGATAAAATCAGGTATTTAAAAACGTTTTTCGTTTATTATTTATAATTGATGTATGAGCATAATTTACCCATGATTATAAACCTTTTAATAGATAAATGTAAAAATATAATTTTTATCTTTAAATGGATATAATAGTCATGTTAGGAGGATTATGGATTCTACAGTTTGTATCAGATGTATGGTATATTTTATTTGTGAAAAGGAATACAAAACATTAGTGAAAACACATAAGATATTTCTAAGTGTATATATACTTCATAAACAATTTTTTATAAAATAATTTGGAAAAATTGACCCCATTTGAACATGTTTAGACTATATTTTCATAAAGAAATAAATTAATAATTTATGATATTATTAATTACATATTGTTTAAGAATTTTCTATTTTAGAAAAAGGTGGGAACTATGATAAATTAGGCTAACACCATATGTGAAAATCAATAAAAATATGTTATGGTTGCAATTCCCAAGGAGATTAGAGATGGATTTAAATACACCAGGGAGATAATTAATCACATTCCTCTAGTTATGAATAATTATTAGATCCATGTGGAATTAAAACCATCACTAAAACATGAGAAAGTATCCATCGACTCCTTTCAGAGGCTATAAACACCACATTTTAGGGGATCTTTTCATCAACTTGTCAGGGAGTAGTGGGTAACTCAATTGGAGAGATATTTTCTAAACTCCATTATTATAAAATGGAGAAGGTGAATTTAAAAGTATATCATTCAGATAGAGATACTTATCAATCATGGGAATAGATAAAAAAACCAATATAATGGATGAAATTAAAGACATAGTGGTTGCAGAATTGACAAAAAAATTTAATAACCTTCATTTCCCAAAATTTCTATAAAAACGATGGGTGGATAATTAGTTATGATGACGAAAAAGGCTATTGGATTTTCAATTACTTATGAATGAATATTCATAAATATTTCATGATAGAACGATATATTTTTTATTAATAGGTGTAAAAAAGGGAGACTATTTAGTTGTTTAAAACCACAAATTCTAAATGATCACACTACTTGAGACATCATGAGTTATAAAGAATTAGTTTGATGAACTATGAAATAACATATGATGTTTAGATATTGGTCCATTGGAAATGGGGATAATATGATAAGAATTTGTTTTCATGATGATGGATCTAGTGAAATAAGAGTAACAAGGATCCAACTTCTCACACCTCAAAAAATGGGGATGATTATCTTTTATAAATTCCATAAAGGGATATAGAAATTCTTCAAGTGTGGTAGATAAGTACACTACTCTCATGAAATTTAAATATAATTGATGAGTCCAACCCACATGATTGAGTAATGGAATTAAACTCTTAATACACTGACCATGGTTAAATTATTCAACTATAGGGTGAAAGGGAACAACGAAAGACAATGCACGAAACAATAGGTCGTTATGGGTAATTGGTGTTAGTAACCAAAAAATCCAATGAAGCAAGGGAAATACTATAATATCCTTACTAAAGAAGTGGAGCATGAAAAGGAATTCTTATTAGGTATACATCATTTTCAATCAACAATTTCCAATTTTTTATTTGATTATGGTTCTGTTCATTACATTATATCAGGAATGTTACCTAGAATCATTTAATCAAAACCCAGAAATATTCCAATATAGGTATCTATAAACAAAATTGCAGAGTGATCATTACCAGATAAGTATTGGCCTATTATTTTATTTTCATATTATAAAATATTCTTCCATTTAATCTTTTAATACCTACCTTGGTGGAATTATATACTAAACTAGGATTTGATTGGATCTCATTATATATATTACACAATATAATTTAAAAAAAATCTATTTTCATATTCTAATCATCCCATATTTTTTTAAAAATGTAAGGAAGACCAGTAATATCCTTTGGAAAATACCTTAAGGATTTGGGTTTTGATAACCTATAAAGAAGCATAAATTTTCCAAACGGTTACATTTATTGAAACAATCAACCATGAGAAATTTAATATTATTAGGGAATACACAATTATATTTCTTGAAGAGTTAATTGAACTTCACCTAGATCATGTGAGAGATTTATTTATAGAACATATATATAGAGACACTACTATTCCTAAATTCCCCAATCGGATGTCCCCAATCGAACTTGGGGAATTAAATAAGAAGCAACAGGAGGATTCTGAAAAGGGGTTCATATTATCTAGTCAATCTCCATGGGGTGAATATGTGACCTATTTCAAGAAAATGGTTTGATAATTTTGTTTTTGTATCGATAAACATGTTCTTAATAAGATCGCCTTAAAGAAGAAGTATCCCCTAAAATGTATTGAATACTTGTTTGATATAATATAAGGAGCTCCATACTTCATATATATGGAGGTTAAATAAAGATATCATAATATGAATGCGAATAAGGAAGATATTGAAATTACCAAGTTTCATAAAAGTTATAGACACTATGAGATTATAGAAATTCCCTTAATACATACTAATTCCCCTAAAATATGCATGTATTTTATCAATATAGTCTTTAGAGACTACCTTGAAATTAATTTGGTAGGATTTTTCGATGATATTCATCATTAATTTAATTTAAAGGAAGAATATGAAGAGAATCTAAGGATTTTCATAACAATAATATGGAAAGATAAAATTTACATCCAGATTAGTAAGTGTGATGTTTTTATGTAGTAAGTCAAATACATATTTCACTTGAACATAAGTAAACGAATTTAAAAGGAAAATTTAATGATAACTAAAAATTCTGAAATCTAGAATAACTTGTGGAAAAAAATTTCAATATTTTAATTGGATAATTAGGTGATAACCAAAATTTATTGAGAAATTTATCACTATTGTGTAGAACTATAACTATGTTGACACTTATAGAGGTAAATTATGTGTATTTGGAATAATGTGAGGAAATATTTAGGGATAATAAGAAGATTCAAATCACTGATCCAGTGCTCACTCTCATAATAATTGGAGAAGGTTTTGGGAAATACAAGGCTACCTCAAATAAATGTTTAGGGTTGTGTACTAATGAAAAATTAAAATGTGATATCTTATTCCTCAAAAAAATGATGATCCTTGATAATAACTACACAATTCATGATATGAAGTTAGGTGTTATGATTGTCCCTTTGATGATTTGGATGCTCTACCTCTATTGAATGGTGTGTGATATACATACCAACAATAAGATTATAAAGTATATATCCAAACAATAGGATCATAACATGTTTCAAAGAAGATGGTTAGACCTAATATAGGACTGCAATTTCACTATTAACTATCATACAAGAAAGAAGAAAAAGGTAGATAATTATCTGAAAACAAAAGAAACAACTAATCTACCCATGGAATTTATTTAGAAAGCTTCATATCTCCATGTAAATACATATGATTCATCTAGAAATAATAATGGAATGATATAAATTATATGTTGAAAACTTATTTACCTACCATATATCTAAGTTAAGAACAAGGTGGTATAAATCATTCTTATGTATCACTATGAAATTGGTAAATTTATAATACATGGGATGCTTCCTGACTTCCAGATCCTTGATGATTTTTTCATTCAAACTGAAAATATGATTTGTGTGCCTTAATCACTTGATATAAAGAAGGATTTATTGGATAATGTTAACAGCTCATCTTTCTCCATCTATCCTAGAAGTATTGAGATGTATTATGATTTTTTAGAATACTTCTGGTGGGGAAACATGAATAAGTACATTTCTATGGGTATCTAAAGATGCTTTGAATGTTAAAAAGTTAATGTAGTGTGATGAATGTAGAAGGGGATGATGAAACCTTTTCATATACCCATGTGGAAATTGAAATAAGTCACTATATAATTTTTCACTCGTATCCCAAAGACATACAGAGAAAAAAATGTTTTTGGGTTGTGATGAATCAACTCATTAATAATTCCAAAACTCATCGAAACTCAAGAATATTTATTGCTTTAAAAACATTCCAGAATATATGTGAATCAAGTATAGAGGATACATATAGTAATAATATTGATAATATCTGATCATGAAGCAAGGTTCACATCGTCCAGAGAAGTATACAACATTATTAGGGAATTAAATTAAATTTTAGTATGGAATTTTACCCCCAAAATGATGTCCAATATGATAGAACTATTCAGAATATTGAGGAATTTTTTGGATCTTGAACAATGGAATTTAAATGGGTATGGGATAAACATCTCCCATATTTGAGTACATGTTAAACAATATCTTCAAGATTAGTATTCAAATGGATCCTTATAAATCTCTATATGCTTTGTGATGCAGAATTCCAATATGATAGGACGAAGCAGAAAAAATAAATCCACCTAGATATGATCTTGCACATGAGATTACAGTGATGGTTCAATACATCCAAAATCGTTTTAAATTTACTCAATGTGAGAAGAAAATCTATCATGGAAACCATTTAAGGGAATCAAATATTGAATTTGGAGATATATTTTTTCCTCAAATCTCACCTTTGAAGGGAGAAATGTGGTATAGAATGAAATGGAATCTTGTATATAGGTATATTTTCCACATTTATATCCTCAAACGCATATGTGAAATTACCTTTCAACTATAACATCCAACAGAAATGGACCATGTCCGTGATGTGTTCCATATATCAATAATGATAATGTTTATACATGATCCTTCAAATGTATTAAATCCAGAGGTGGTATAACAAGAAAAAACTCCCATATTTAGAGTATATAGTGAAAATCGTTGACAATAGACACAAATTTCAATGTAAATTAACTAAAATCCTTGTCAATGTGATGTGGAAAACAATATTTACGAACAAAAAACAAGGGTACTATTGGAATTAAGGGAAAAAAAACTATTTTCGTCTATTATCAACAGAGAACATGATTTTATATTTTAGGGATGAATATTTTATAGGAGAATACTGTAACGGCATATAATTATTAAATGATAAATTTTTGATAAATAATTTTTGTTATATCAAATAATTTTTATACACAGACAACATGTAGAAGAACCGACAAAAAATTATTTCATTGTTGAAAATAATTAAATTATTCAGTGACTCAAACCAATAGAATTTCAAATATCAAAAGAGGATAAAAAATAAAATATATAAAAACGTTAATTAGAAAATATGGATAACCCAAATTAGTTAGAATTATCGCAACCACAAACTAAATTATATAAATGAATCAAAATATAAGTAAAAAATATAAATGTTAGTAAATGGAAATTTTTTTTCTTGCGTGTAATTGAGTTGAATAATGAATTATAAAATGAAGAATTATTTTTGGTTTATAATGTCACCACTGGAATAATAACATGACCATTGGGAACTGTAACCCGACTGTTGGGAATAGTGACCTGAACACTAGAATAATAATTTTTTGTCAAAATAATTCAATGTGGTATTAATAATATTTATCATGAGTTATTTAATTAATTATAATTTTTATAAGATAATAAAATAACAATCATGACTAAAAAACCTGATGAAATTAAGTTTTTATAATAATATGTATATTATATTATTTCATAAAAATAACATTTTTCATATTATAAAATATATATAAAAATAAAATTTTGTTATACTAATAACATGAATTTAATTTTGGAAATTATCATGTTGAAACATTTCAAGGGTTATTTTTTTTTTAAATACTTCTATTTTATTTTGAATACTAGAGATACATTTTATTTATTACTATTGTATTGTAAATTACATCATTCATGATGTAATATTAACCTACTAATTTCTAGAACATGATGCTAGAACAATATACAATTTATGTCATAAATTATTCATTAAAATATAATAAATATAATTTCTAAATAATAACATCATTTTCCATTTACTATAGTCAAAAGTGTTCCAACAAAATAAGGAATTTTAATTTTTCCACTTTCCTTTTCAATTATCAAATTGAAATTGAATTATAAAGATGTTTAAATTACTAATAGAATTATATTATATTTATTAATGATTTAAATTATCCAAATTTCACTATTACATGTATTAATATTTATATTTTATTTTATTTAATAATTTTTTCTATAACTACCCCTTCTATCAAGAATAGACAACACCTCTCCTTTCCCTTGAAAAAACAACCCTTCTTCAATTTAAAAATACAAATATATAAACAAATTTTTTTTCTTAATACTCTTATAGTACACAGGGAAGTTTTTCATAAATCCAACTATAATAATTTAATGATTTTATTATCATAGACAATAAGAAACATCAAGAAGAGGGTATGTTCCTATCAACTCTCCCTCTAATTCTCTTATAATTTTTCTATTTTTATACAAAAATTTATAACAATATTCTTGTTTTGGTATTTAATTACCATGTTAAAATTAAATTCATGTTGTGACAATACAGAAATAATTATATTTATGATTTATCAAATTTTTATAAATCCCATTCCCATTTTTTGATAGTGTCCTATTAACAGTCGGTGAGCCACTACCGAGGACATTTCCTGTGATTTTCTTTCCTCCAACCCTATGTATAGTTATAATGAATTATTTATGATCTATAAATTAATATATATATATATATAGTAAATATTTAAACTTATTCTTTTTATTACATTTAATAAAATAGAAAATTCGAAGAAAAATTAGAAATTATTACCTATCGAATGATATTAAAACACATCAACATCAATTGTAGAAATTTATAAATTTATAAAATTTAATATATATTTTAAATTTAAAATTTATTTATCAAAATTAAATTAAGATAATTTTTTTTGAATATTCCAATATTTATTACACAGGAGGCTGAAAAGAGACGAAATAAAACATGAATTTATGATTGGGGATTCTGAAACCAAACTCATTTTAACTAGGTTTTCCTTATTTTAAGAAATATTTTGTTTTGATGTTCCACTAATTTTCATCAAATATCTATTAACAAATCCCCCATTTTTTTAGGGATATACTTATTTCCACCTTGATTTATTATTTAAAAAAATATTTCCCAAACATACATGTCATTCCAAAAAACATATTTTAATCCTCTTAAATTGTTTCTTCTCCTTCAAGACTAATGACTTTGGTGAAAAATTTGTTTTCAATAATTCATTAAGAAACCCCAATGTTTATTCATGAAATTATTCTTTATGAAATCATTAACAAATGTTTCCTTTCCAAGGGGTATTTCATGACTAGGATTTTTATACATTTTACGTGGCAAGCATCATTATGTGAATATTAAAATGTAATAGGTAGTCCTGGAATTATTGAAACATAAAATAAATTGTTTAATCTAATGATTCTCATTGAATTATTTTTATCATTCATAAAAACGATTCTATCTTTGTTCATAATAATATTTATATGATTTATGAACACATATTTTTCCTGAAAACGATGATAGATTTGTTCACAACTATGTGTAATATTTGACCACTATGACCTTATTTTTCATTTTGATGCATCCCCAAATTTAATGTCTTTATCAAATATTTCCATCATGATTATTATTTTGATCCCTTAATAATGACATAATTATTATTATAATTCTCAAACATATACTATTTATTGATGGGTCTTATTTATGTTATCTCATTCTACCTCTTATTGAATTTTTATCTCTCCCTTTTCTATGATTTGAATCCTCTGATAACATCATATACTAAGGAAATATAGATATATTTTAATAAGAGATATAATTTATATTATTATAATTCTTCTATTTTTTATGTATATGTCATGTATTATCCTAATTTTCCTAAGATATTAAACCTTTAAATCCATGAATGTATAATAATTTTATTATTTCCCTTCAGAATAATGTACTATTAATGTGAGAAAATGTTGGTTCACTATAAAATTTATCGCTAGATAACATAATATATATCATAACATATTGTTCCAAACATCTTAATTCCATTTTCATATATTCAATTATATCATGCTAATCCTTTTCAGAAATAAACTTAATCAATGTAAAACTATAATAAAATATTATATAATTCCAGTAGACAACTCAGTATTTTTTCCCAAATAATGTTATCCATAATCATAAAATGTTCTTAAAATATGAAAAAAAATTCTCCAATTTAACCATATTATTATAGAATGACATATTAAATATAAATATTATCAATAAAATTCAATTTATTTCCAAAAAATATACAATCATTCTTCCTCAGATAACATTTTCAATGTAACACACACTGAACATAATGACTATATTTCGATAAATGGATCCAAAAATATTATTAAAAATATTTAAATCCTATTTTACAAACCCAAAAAGGTGGTATTTATTAATTTAAACATAGGATCAAAAATAGAATTATCTACCGATGAATCTTTATATTTTCCCCATTTAATTATGGAATCATATAGGTTTCCATAGGTTCTGTCCTGTCATTCCACATAATGGTTTATAATGTAAATTTCAATTAACACAAGAACATCCCCTGAGAGTGTATATATAATTGTGTAATATAAGTACCACTTGTTTCTAAAATATTATATAGATGTTAATATGTAATACACCACTTCTTGTGTTATTACCCATTGCTTATTTTTTCCACAATCAAATCCACTTTCAACTATCCATGTAAGGATGTATTTTCGCTTGAAACCATAAAATATGTAACTCACCGAATATTAACAATATTTTCCATCACATGGACATATCCTTTTGTTTTTCAATAATGTTATATATCCCCAACCTCCCAAAAAAATAAACCCCCTTATGATTCAAAATTTTTTGACATGATCATTTCATTCTTAAGAATTATATTATTTTTTTTAATATTAAATATACCTCATATTAATAAAAATCTAGCAATCATATATGGTTAGTGTATTTCATGACTAGATGCATAATAATAAGATTTTATAATAACAACATGATTATATACCACAAATTTCTTCTATCCTGGTTTCCTTCTTAAAAAAATCTATCATAAATCATTTTTTCTTAACATGGGGTGAGGAAGCATAAGAAAGGATGTGATCAAATTCTTAGTAAGGAAAAAAATAAGATATATATGTGAATTATCATAATTGGGATTATCTTTAGAAAAATGTTTTTAGAACAAGATCCTAAATTCCAATATTCATACCCAATTAGTAAATAGTCTTTAATCCCAAATCATTGGATGATGTTTTTTAATTCAAATTTACTAAGAAAAAAGAGATTCCAATATATATTAAACAATAATTATCTATTAGTTTGTATCATAAGAACAACAATTATGTTTTTCTGTGCACACATATACCTATATAATAACATCCATAGTCATGGGTCACTCTTATGACTATCATTATGTACGAAGTACCATAATTGAGAAGCCTACGTTGTCATTTCCAAAATTTTCAATAGTGTAAATTATAACTATTTACTCTATAATATATTTTGATTTTATTAAATCCATCATCTAGTAGTATATTCACAACTCATTCCTCATTACATAATGCATTGGTTGGAAATAAAATTCCAGGCCCATCCGTCATAAAATGAAAACCATTCATATGTGTGACATATGATCATGAGTCATTTTTCATATCATTGTATCATTAACCCTAGATAGGAAATGGATTTTATAAATTTTTAATCATTACATCAAATTAGAACCCAATTAATAGAAATTAGTTTCACAAATAATTTTTCATAACATTATTCGCACATAGAAAATGAACAAATATCATATGATATTCCTTAAATCATCATCATCAAATAACATACTGGGAAATTAAATGGATGATATCATCATATCAAATCTCCAGTGAAGTATAAAACCCATTTAAGGTTGTTAGAAAAAATGAAAAATACCATTAAAACATGATTAAAACCATTCTTTGAAAACCTAAGAAACTGTACATTTATTTTGTTAACATTTTTACTAAAAAACCATAAAACATTGAGAAAATAATTTTCATTGAAAAAAATTAGGGAAAAGACAAATTAGCTTCAAATGAAATGAATGGGGATGAAAGTGAGAAAAACATTTCATGTTGTTTAGATTAAGAGAAAACATTCCTTTTACACATTTGTAAAAAGATAAAACTAATTTTTTTGAGAAACATTTTATTAAAACAACTAGTTTTTAAAATATTTTAAACAAAATCGAGTGTAATAACAATTATTAATTTTTAAAATAATATCATGTGTAGGTAATAAATTTAATATTCAATTTTTTGGACGATGGACTTGGATGAAGAAAAATTTTGCCAAAAAAGAAATAAACTAGGATTTTCTATAAAAATAATTTCAAAATAATTTTAAGTAAAAAAAATAATATATTGTTAAAAGTAGATAAAAACTCTACAATTATCTATTGAATATCAATATATATGGGTTTTATTGGGAAATATCTATATAATTTTACTCAATAAAAACTTAGAATAAGCAATATTGAAAATAATGAGATAGAAACATAAAACCCATACAATTATTTTAACATCTGAATCATAACTATTATAAATAAAATAAAATAAACTAATCCTTTAAATAAAAATAATATAAATTGTTCCCTGATATATCATATCAAAGGGTTAGTATATGATCCTAATTAATTATATAATTGGTGAATATGGAGTATTCCTCAACAATATAATACTCAGACAAGAAACCCTTATATCAAGTTATGTGTTTCTTCATACCTGATCAAATATTAGGTAAAATAAACATAAATTTATTATAAATATATTAAATTATTAGTTTCACAAATAAAATAATATTTATGATTCCATTTTAATTTATATTTATCCTTTTAATAAAAAAATTTCTTCATCAAAATGAATACTCAGATAAAAATCAATCCATTTTGCATTCATGATTCAGTTAGGGGGTTTTGGTACTGGCCCCTTGGTAATTCATTAATCATATAAATAATAATAATCATATATTAATTATCATATTTATTCATCTTATATTACCTTATTATAAATCATATAAAGAGTTGTTGAAAAATGAATCACATCACTTAATGGAGACGATAATCCATATGTACACAAATATAATGCTTCTCCATTTATATGGATGGAATGAAATAATGATAAATAATAATTCACAAAAATTTAATTATTATCATATAATTAAAATAATATATATTGATTAAAAATAACATTTCAAAATGCACCGAAATTTAGAAGAGAAAAACCAATCACTTCTCTTTCTAGATGTGGTTGTCTACACATACGCATGGGTGATGTTATCCCTTTACAATAGGAAGAAAGGTATGCATAGAGAATAGATATTAAAATTTAAGAAGAATAATTATATCATCAATTTAATATATAAATAATAAGTAGAGCATAATTATCATCCATGAATGTTAAAGATGAGAAATTAATCATATCTCCACATGGAGGTGATTGTCCACACATTTGCACTAGGGACACATTAATTTCCCACTTGATGGAAAGGTGATAGAAAATTTATTTTCCCAAAATAATAATCATATCATATTACATTTTTGATATTGGAGTTACCATGATAGGATTAATTGAAAATGTTTAGAGAAGTTTGAAGGAAAACTAAAAGAGTTCGATCACAAATTTTACATTAAATTCCAATCTTGGGATGTACTAAACAAGTACACCTAGATGGTGCCCCACTAGATTATAGGAATGCCTCACCATATGATAGATGAGGAAGACTAGTAGTGTGAGTCTAATGAAGTACGATGGTGGGTCTATGCATGCTTATTATAATGAAACAACATTGTAAATAATGAAAAACAAACTCCAACTAGTATAAATTTAAAATAGAATAGCATACAATTAGTGAGAAAAATATTCCCAAGGGGAACATTTAATAATAATTATATTCATACACCACACATCATCACTTAATACAATATAATCCTATAATATCACAACAAATAAAAATACCTAAATATGGCTTCGAGTCTAATCCTATTCCTAACATCCCCTCCTCCAACCCATAAACCCATGCATAAAATATAAATCAGTTAAATATCATGAAAATATAACAGAAAACATGTAGCATCTTCAACAGTTCCCATGTACCATCGTAGCCCGAGTAGGGTGTGAGTACAACATTGAAGGATACCAGTAATGGGGTATAAAGGAATAACCATTCTAAACAATATTGTAGAGAGATATTTAAGGAATGGTACACAAAGCACAATTACCATGTTTATATTTTAATAATTATTTAATTAACAACATGGATTCTCAATTTCAAACATGTCACGTTATGAATCCAAAAATGTTTCACGAATGACATAATTATAGGTCAAATTCCAATAGAGGTAGAAATATTTATATCATATGATAAATCTTTAATAAGTTATCTATAACCAATTATACCATGGAGAATGATTCCAAGAATCCAAACCATGCAATATATCTATGATCTTATACCACATGCCTTTCCAAAACATTGATAAGGAGACTTATTCCAATATTAAAATGTCATAATACGTTAGGGGGACAAGGTCCTGAGGCAAGGCAAACTCAACGATGAGGAGCATCATTATATAATATAAATCAAACCATTATTAATTTCATTCAATGTTCACCATCAATTATTGGTTTACTGAAAACCATTTACCCATGGTCCTAATAACATATACTTTTCACCGAAATAAACACTAAAAGTTATTCAATCACATTTATTAACATTAGCATTTCATTGTACGCATTTATCATTTTCCATGATTATCACATAATTTGTGAAGGTTCCAGTGGAGATTTAAATTGAAAAAAGTGGTCAAATAAATCCCAAACCCTTTCTCATAAAATAAAACTAAAAAACCAAATACTATTTAAAAATCATCTTTAAGACACCAAATCAAACATGGATCTTCCTCCTTGAAAAATAAAATGGTTACCAGAGGAATTGAATTCTATTTCCGACAATTTAAAATATCCATCAAATAATTTTCACCAAAGGGGATCAAAAAACTCATTTCAAATGTACATTTTTAATATAATAATAAACTATTTGTTCAAATAAAATTGAGGACAAGAAATAATTTTTTAAAAAAATTGAACGTGAGCAAGAAATTATTTTCTTTCATTGAAAACCATAACTAGATAAAAATATGAAATGCATTAACTAAACCATTTCAAAAGCCTCTTGGTAATTTCACAGAAGCAAAAATAATTATAATTATTTCATCAATTTAAGCATTCAAATTTTATATAAAACAACATCTAGACTTTCCCAACCATGATATCCCTATCTCAATAATTACCAAATAATTTAACTATTTTCAATGGCTTGTCATACCCCATGGGTATCCCTATGTCTGGTCATGAATAATCAATAGACCCAACAAGTTCTATGAATTATACCATACCTAAATTTAAATTACAAATTATTGTCCTTATAAAAATACAAAAAAAATTATAATGATAGTGAATTGGAACTACTACATACACATATAAAATACCTTGATTATGGGAAAAATAATTTATAAAACCAACCAACTGCTCATAGAAAATCACCTTCCCAAACAAAAGAATTTATTCAAATTTTTATAAACTCAAACATATATTTTAGGAACACCCTATAAATATGGTTCATGAGTTTTGGAAATATTGGATACAACCAATAAAACCTCTTCCATGAAATGCAAGGAAACATAGTCAATGAACTATGTAGAGATTATATTAACATAGAACAACATTCCAAACACTTATAAATTGTTTAAGATTCATTCATAGAAAGGTAATATATCCTAATATCTACCCTAGGATACTAGGGATGAATTGGATTGAATAATTGGATGAGAAACCATTATTATCTATAGGGAAAAAATCATAAATTACACGATTTTAATGAGATTTACATTTTTTTGCAAGATATTCCAAATCATGTGCTATTGTTATGTTCCCTCTATCCAAGAGGATGTTGATATGTATAGTTTCACTAGACCCCTACATGGTTGGACATACTATGTAGTGTATGTCACGACTCTTGTCGTGACTACCCCAAGCACGTCTTCCATAGGCCATGGGATAATGACTAGAACAAAAGGAGTTTTCCATAAAACTAGGAAGAGGTTGCCTTTATAACCTATAAGCACACATAACCAAGAAAATATAAAGATAAAAACTCAAGAAAAATATATAACAAAAGACTGTGCTTAAAGTAATGGGGTTAGAATACAATCCCAACAATAAAAGAATAAGTACAACAGAATTTCAAAACAACTGTATAAATTGTAAAAGGCAGCTACTGGGTCATCCTTCGGGATCCTACGTGAAGGGTAGGTATAGATCACCTCCTCAGCACTTTATGACCGTCCGTCTCCTCCACGTATCGAAACACCTTATGGTCCACCTCTATGTACTTTCCAGTCGTGGTACTCTGAAGCACAGTTGGCGATGTCTGTCTTCTGCATTCAACACAACATAATACGGGCATAGCCCGTGTAGGGGTGTGTATAACGATACTCAGTAGGGACCCTGAGACACTCAAGGTGTCACAAAAATCCACCAAGGATGAACAATAAAGTACAAAATCAATAGATAACCCAACTTATGTATATTCCCATACATATACCTAAGTTATCAATTAATCCCTCTCAATAATGAGGAAAAGACAGAAAAATAACTCAACACCAACCAAAATTTTATTCTAGTGGTAGTATCAAATTACATCCCCAGTAACATTGTCGATACCTTAGCTACTGGGGAACTCCTCCTCTATCGAGTACAGTGGGCCTGATGCGACACCAAGGTGCTTCCCACTATCCTTAGATTGCTAAGGTACTCCTCCTATTGAGTAACGTGGGTTTTTCATGTCACCAAGGTACTTCCCACTATGGGTCTGCCACATATCCATAGTGTTACCCCTTGTAGCCTGCTGAGGTAGTCCTCATGTCGAGTACCGTGGGTCTGCTGTGACACCAAGGCAGTCCCCACTGTGGGTCTTCCATGACCCCAAGGAACTGCCCACTGGGCTAGTCGAGTCACTCTGAGTCGAATCAGTCAGCAGTCATCAGGTCTCATCCAGCTACTAGGTCTTCGCTCTATGCTCGCACGTCTCTAGGAGGATCCACTCCACAAGATACTTGTCGATACTCTAACTGTCACTAAGTACCACGATGATGTTTCTCAAAGGTCCTCCATGTCATAGGGATCTTAAAGCCACTGGCGATGTGTAAATCGGATGCCCGGTCTTTGAGTGATTAGCCTTTTAGTGCTGGGTGTAGGTTTGATTCGTTCTCGATCCAACTTGACCATTCCCCATATAAATCCAAAACATAGTAGGGTATACTCAATGGGACCATCTTGCTCCATGATTTCCACCACCGCTAGCACTTCATCAATTGGATTTTTGGTACAAAAGATATGGACGAAGGAGCATAAAATGGTTGTAGTGGGCCTGGGTCTGGTATGAACCCATCAGACTGACCTGGTCAGACTGACCCGGCATGGGCCGTCACTGTATGGGTCAACCCGGCTCGACCCTTTGGGTCTGGCCCGGCCCACAGTGCAGCCCGGCACATTGGGTCCAGCCCGGCCCGCAAGGGCCACGAGGGCGCAGACCGACCATGAGGGAACAAACTGGCCGCGGGTTAGCAGTCTAACTGCGGGTTGGTGGGACCGGCAACAATATTTTGGCGGGTCAGTCAGGTGGGTAGAGCGGCTCAGAACAGGGGTGTGGCTTGACTAAGAGGCGGCGCTGCTCGGCTCGGATGACCGAACAACTAGACGGATAGTGGCACATCTCAGCTCAGAGGTGGAATGCCTCGGCTCGGATGACGACATAGATTAGCAGATGACAGCGTGGCTCAGCTTGGGTGATGATGTGACTCAGTGGACGATGGCGTAGCTGGGCTTGGATGGCGGTGCAGCATGACGGATGGTGGGTCTGTCGGGGCGGCGCGGCGAGGCCACGGGTCATCAAGACCAACCGCAGTTCGGTGGAAATTCAGTCAGGAGTGAAGACCGGCTCAGCTCGGCGGCCCGACTCGGCTCAACGGCAGCGCGACTCAGCTCGGACGGCTTCACGGCTCAACTCAGACATCGGCGTGACCCGGAAGATGGAGGTGCGACTCTGCTCAGATGGTGGAGCTTTTACCCCCATCGTCTTTGTCACCTTCCTCCATTTTGAAGAATACACCAATGAAGAATTACCGAGGGGTCGGGCCATGTTTTTTTGGTCCCCACCCTCCACGTTTATAGTGGTAGTAAGTGGTTCACAAAGAAAAAAGAATGAACGTGAAACCATAAATATAGGCATTGTTTTTTTGCAACCTGCACAAGTAATGATGGTAATAAAAGGATAGTGATAAAAATTTAAGAATAAACCCCAACCTCATTCGCATGGTGATATTAGTGCAAGAAGGTTGTATGTTCATAGATTTTCCATTGATGAGGACATCCCACATCGGGAGAAGACCTTAGGAAGAAGGTCGAAGGAGGTCGGAATTATTTATTAGAGGAGTGTTCTTCATTGTAGAGCTTTCTCCCATGTTCCCCCAATCCTCCTTTGCCAATACTTTTCCAACAAATGAATAGCCAAACAAAAAAATATGTTTATCTATTTAATTTTTTGGAAATCATGTTGGGATAATTAATTGGAAACAATAAATGGGTTGTATTGGAATAAAAATTCAAAAAGGAGGATACCAAATGTTAGACAAATTAATTAAGGAGGGTTGGAACAATTAATGATGGAGGAGTTGAAGTGGATCCCCCTAGTTTATTGTGGGAGTTTAGTGGTTTAGGCCTCGGATGGTCACCACCACCATAACCTCTCATTGGTGGTTAGTTTTGGGTGGTCCCCACCACCATAACCTCTCATGGGAGGTTAATTTCTAATAGTCCCCACACCTCAACTTCTACATGAATGTTTTAACAATGAAAATGAAATAAAATGTGTGTTTATTTTATTTTATTATTTCCATGAAAAACCAATAAATTATCATTCACCCTCAGCCAATTGTCGTCGTGGTGAAAATAATCTTAAGCGAATATTGGGGCTGTGAGTTCAACGGTGCCCTTAGATTTTAATTCCAAGAACCAGTTCAGAAGTTAGAAAAACTCACTCGCACATTTAATAAACGTACCAAAAAAATGTTCATAAAATTCATTCCGGGCACTCTAGGCCTTGGAATCACGCACCATCAATTTTTTTGAACTCATAAAATTCCCATTTAATTAAAAAACATTACATGGAAATACCTGGTCTTTACATTCTCCCCACCTCAAGATTTATGTCCCTATAAGACACCACTAAAACTAAGGGAAAAAGTGGGGCTACTGAGCACGCATCTGTGCTTCCCGCTCCCATGTTCTCTCCTGGAGGATCTCGTGCTTCTAACGAACGTGCACCAGAGGTAACAACCAACCATGAAGAAACCACTCCTGTTAATCCTCAATCTTTATTGTAACCTCCGTAAAAGTCACCCCATCATCAAAATCCAGCTCGATATGGTCGATGATGTGAGAAGGGTCGTGCACGTATCTCCTCAGTTGTGTTACATGGATGACGTCATGCACCCGGTGCAACTAAGGAGGAAGAGATAAGCGGTAAGCCACCTCACCAACTCTACGGAGGATCTGGAGGGGTCTGCTAAACCTCATAGATAACTTTCTTCCTTGGAAAAATCTCCATAAACCTCCTCGGGGTGAGACTCATAGAAGGACGTGGTCTCCATCTTCAAACTCCATAGGTCTTTTTCTCCTGTCATCATATGTCTTCCACCTGCTATGTGCAGTCTTCATCCACTCCAGGATGATCTGCACCTTCTCTATAGTATCTCAATCCATCTCGGGTCCCACGAGTGCTGACTCCCCAAGGTTGGTCCACCACAAAGGTCATCTGCATGGTCGCCCATATAATGCCTCAAAAGGTTCCATCCCTATAGTGGAGTGATAGCTATTGTTGTACGCAAACTCCACCAATGGAATGTGATCCTCCCAGCTGTGACCGAAGTCAAGGAAACAAGCATAGAGCATGTCCTCAAGGGTTTGAATGGTCCACTCAGTGTTTACAACCATCTGAGGATGGAAGGCGGTGCTTAAACAAAGCTATGTATTGAATGTCTCGGAAAACTCCTTCCATTGAAAAGGAAAAAAAACACATGTCATGATCAGAGACAATATTCTAGGGTACTCCATGTAGCTACACAATATCCTACACATAGAGTCATCCCATGCTCTCTACTGAATCCTGCTCTCTGATCTGTAATAAGTTTCACAAATTGGTGAGTCGGTCGACGATCACCCAGATAGATTCATGTCCCCTAGGTGTATGTGGGAGTCCTATCATGAAGTCTATGGATATCCCATCCCATTTTCACTATGAGACCTATAAAGTCTGAACCAAGCCTACTAGTACCTGATTATATGCCTTCAATTGCTGACTAGCGAGGCACTATGAGTCAAAATCTACTACAACGTTTCTCATTCCTGGCCACCATTGATGTCGTCAGAGATCCTGGTACATCTTCGCCACTCCTGGATGTACCGCTAGAGGGGATGTGTGGAACTACCTCAACACATCCTACTAAAGTGTCACTGGTACCATGGTATTTCCTCTGATAAGGATGACGTGCTCCCCACTTTCAGAAAATCCATCAGGTTCCTATCTTGTGAATACTTTAGCACTTCGTGCCTCATAGTTAGCATACCCACGCCACACCTCCCTGACTCGCTGAAAAAGTGGGGGAGATACTGTAAGTGAGTATATAAAAGCTGGTCCATCTATATCCAACAAGGATATCTGCAAAGAGGCCAGATGCACTGTCGCCTCGCCTAGTAATTGTATACCTGTTCTCCAGATTAGTGCATCTTCAACAACATTCCCCTTCTGAGGAGAATAGACTATCTCGAAGTCACAGTCCTCGAGGAAGTCAAGGAAACATCATTGTCTCAAGTTCAGGTCCTTCTGATAGAAGATATACCTAATACTCTTGTGATTAGAGTACACAATTTAACACTCACCCATCATATAGTGTTGCCACATATTCAAGGAGAAAACCACTGCTGGTAACTCTAGGTCATGGGTAGCATAGTATTTATCATTTTGTCTCAGATATCGAGAACCATAAGCTACAACTGCTTGATACTACAATATGACACATCTGAGTCTTGTCCTTGATGTGTTGTAGAAGACTACATACCCTACACCATCCTCTAGAAGCCTCAAGATGGGGGTACTAGTCAGCCTTGGCCTCAACTCTAGAAAACTCAGCTGGCATTTATCTGACCAAATGAAGGGTTGCCCTTTCTTCGTGACGGCTGATAGTGGTGCTGCAAAACTGGAGAAATTTGGTACAAATCTCGGGTAATATCCAGTGAAACCTAGGAAACTATGTACCTTTTTCATACTCTTGGCTAGCTCCCAAGTAAGTACCGCATAAATTTTCACTGGATAAAATGAAACTCTTGCCTCCGATATGAAATTTCCTAGAATGTGAACCTCTCAAATCGAAAACTATCACTTTGAGAGTTTACCATAATGCTGGTGCTCTCAGTGTGTGTCCAGTACTACCTGTAAATGATATGCAAGCTCTTCCTTAGTATCCAAATAAATCAGAATGTCATCGATGAAGACCACTAAAATGCGATCAATGTACAGGTGAAAGAAATTGTACATGAGTCCCATGAACCCTACTGGAGTGTTGGTTATTCAGAATGGAATAACCAGGAACTCGTAGTGGTCGTACCGACATCTGAAAGACGTCTTCTGCACATCCTCGTCTCAAACTCTGAGTTGGTGATAGCCTGATTTGAGGTCTATCTTTCAGAACCACCATGCTCCATTCATCTTATTAAAGAGGTTGTCATTCCGCTGGAGTGGGTACTTGTTCCTCATAGTCACCTGGTTCAGGCACCGGTAGTTGACACAAATCCTCAAGCTCCCATCCGCCTTCTTGGCAAACAGAACCGGGGCCACGCAAGGTGAAAAACTGGGTCGAATGAACCCCTTCCCCTAGATGTCCTATAGATATATCTGTAGTTTGGAAAGCTCCACAGGATCCATCCAATATGCTGGTCTAGATATCCGTGCCATCCCAGGGTACAAGTCAATGTAAAAGTCACCTCTCTGCGAGGAGGTAGACCTGGGACATCATCAGGGAAAACTTCCACGTACTGGTTGACAACTACAGGATAGCTCAGACTCTCCACATAAACTTCTCTAAGGGTAAGGCTAGAAAACTAGTAAGTAATAGGTTGAACCCTCCTCTGGGTAAGTCCATCATGTGCTTCATTGGCTCTCTTCTCATCGATGAAGGTAAAAAATCCCCATTCATGCGAACACAATGCATTTTGGGTCTAATATAGTCTATCTGAGCATGAACTGTAGATAAATAGTCCATACCCAAGTAGACGTCGTAATACATAAAAGCCGCTACTAGGAGATCCCAGCCAAATCTCCCACCTACTTGAGTAATATCACACTGTCGAAACCATTGGGTAATCGTCAAATCTTCTCCCGTAGGAGTCTCTAGCCGTAAAGATCAAGACAACAGCTCTGTCAGAATCTCAAAGCTCCGAACGGGGGCATTGGCAATAAAATAATGACTGGAACCTATGTCTATAAGTACTGTAGCTATGGTAGAGTAGACATATATTGTACATAGAATCGTCTGCATAGTGCCATGAATGTAAGCCTCAACTGCCTAGAGCTGAGCTCTCCTCTATCCACCTACTGCCTGCGATCGGGGTGGACCTCCATGTGGTGGTGGCGGTAAAATTACGAATCATCTCCCACCACCAGATACACGACCAACTCCCCTGTCACATACACCTGATCCCTGCGGACCTCCTCGGTCGAAAATTTGTCTCGTCATAGGTGGTCCTTCGACTATCTGCTGATCATCCGTACGATGGTTCGGATAGTCACAAGCCATGTGACCCTGCGCACCACATGCATAACACTGCCCTCTCCTAGCATGATTGGCTTCACTTTGGGTGACCTGCACAACCGATCATGAGTTATGCAGTCATCCACCTATAGGTATGGTCCTCTCGGACCTCTGGGACGTCTGTCTACTGCCAGCTGCAGAAGACTCTGCCACGTGATGACTGGTTGTGGGTCTCGCTGCTAGTAACTGCTCAACGAGGAAACTCTCCACAAAGAGAGCTCTCTCTAACACTCCTATATGCGTCAGGATACTGAGTGAGATCATTTAAGCTATAATCTCTAGCCTAAGTCCCTAGTCAATGGTCTGGGCCCTGTAGAATGGGTCTCGCACCATATCGGTGGAGTAACGTGAGAGGTCAGTGAACCTCGCTGAGTACTGATCCAATATCATGCTACCCTATTATAGATTAAGTATCTCTTGAATGCACACTGCATGAGGAGTCACTCCTACAAAATCTCCATGAAACAGGCGCTCGAATACCACCTAGTGAAGGGTCAAGTCATCGTGAACCTGGAGAATCAATCTCTACCATCTTCCTGTTGCTGCATGTAGAAGGCTGGTGGTGTGGATCACCATGAAATTAGCTGGTTTCCCTACCAATTAGAAAACTCTCACCACGGCCTCCAGTTAATCTTCATCTTCCTGTGGGTCAGTATCTCCCATGATCTTGGGTGACCTTTCGCACTAGAACTCATGAAATGCGCTAAAGAGACGTGCACCTTTAGCTTCTAGGGCTGGGGGCATCGGTGGCCCAATGGGGAGTAGTTCTGCTGGTGCTTCTATTGGAAGAGGGCCCTGCACCGATGCCTCATCGCTCAGTTGGCTATTAAAACATACAAATCTTGGAACTCTAGCATTATTTATGTGTGGAGGAATCCTAAAAAGAATTAGGTTCACCATAGTTAAGATGTTATACTTGGTGAGCTGACCTGGTGATCTAAATCAAAGAGTTCATAATAAAGACTCTTGAAAACACACAAAAAATAAGTGTTTTCGTGCACTGAGTCAGAAATCATAAGTCAGGGTCCTAGTGTATGGATACATCGGCCACCGTACTAATACTGAATTCCCTAAACTGATAACCACACTCACTAAATTTAGCAATATTTCCATTAAAAAAAGATCATATTCCTACGTTCGGCTATAGAACTGAATCCTCTAATACCAATTTGTCATGACCCATCCCACGAGGCTCATTCAATAACTACCCAAACCCTGCCTTCCATATGCTAGGGGCTAGGTACTAGCACCAAAGGCATATTCCCTAAAACTGGGAAGGCGTTAAATTTATAACCTGTAAGCACATGAAACCAAGCACACAACAAGATACGAACTCATGAAAAATGTATACGAAAAGAGAGTGCAGAAATTAAAGGGGTCGGAATAGAAGCCCAAAAGTAAAAGTACAAGTACAACGGAAATACAAAACAACCGAAGAATGTGAAAAAGGCAGCTAATGGGTCGTCCTCTAGGTTCCTACATGAATTTTAGATACAGATCGCCTCCACATCACTCCACATCCGTCCCTCTCCACAAAGTATCTACACGACGTATGGTCCACCTCTAGGTACTGTCCAATCCTAGTACTCTCAACCTCAGTCAGTGCTGTCCGTCTTTTTCATCCTACATAACTTGGTGAGGGCATATCCTGTGTTGAATTGAGTATAACGATACTCAATAGGGACCCCAAGACCCTCATGTTCTCACAAAAATATACCAATGATGAACCAGAAAATATGAAATCAACAAATAACCCTACATAAGTATATTCCCATATATATACCTAAATTATCATGTAATCCATCTCAATTATGAGGAAAACACTGAAAAAATGACTCATCTCATAATAGGACATTATTCTTGGGGTAGTATCAAGTCACATTCCAAGTCACATTATCGAAACCTTGGCTGCTAGAAACTCCTCCACTATCATGCATAGTGTGAATACTGGGACACCAAGGTGCTTCCCACTAATCATGTACAGCTAAGGTAGTACTCGTATCGAGTACCGTGGGTCTGCCAGGTCACCAAGGCGCTCCCCACTGTGGGTCTTCCAGGTCACCAAGGGGCTCCACCTCATAGCCTGCTGAGGTACTCCTCCTGTCAAGTACCATGGGTCTGCTACGACACCAAGGAACTCCCAATTGTGGGTTTTCAAGTGACACCAAGGTTCTCCACACTAGGATAGTTGACTCACTCTAAGTCGAATCGATAAACATTTGTCAGGTCTCAGCTAGCTACTAGGCCTTCGCACTATGCTCACTCAACTCCAGTAGGATCCACTCCACGAGCTACTAGTAGATACTCAAAATATCACAAAATACCATGAAGAAGTATCTCAAATGTTTGCCACGTCATAGGGATATCAACGCAACTGACATCACGTAAATCAGACGCCCAGTATGTGAGTTATTAGAATTTTAGTCCTGGGGCCCAATAGTATTTGTGCACTATCCTACCTGACCATTCCCCATATCAATCCAAAACATAGTGAGGTATACTCAAAGGGACCGTCTCGCTCCACGATTTCATGCACAACTAAAAGTTCGTCAAATGGTCTTTCAGTGCCCATGATATGGTTGATGGAGCGTAAATGGGTCGTAGTGGGCCCGGGTACGGTCCAACCTAGTCGGAGCAACCCAGCTCGACCTGGCCTAGGCCGTACCAGTATGGGTTGACCCAAACTGACCATTTGTATCTAGCATGGCCCAATGTGCGGCCAGACCCATTGGGTCCTGCCCGACCCGAGAGGGCCATGGCAGTGGCAGACCGAACGTGAGGGCGCAGACTGGCCGCGAGGGTATAGATTGGCCACGAGGGTGCGGACCGGTCGTGAGGGAACTGATCATCCATGGTTCATTGGGACTAGCCACGGTTCATCAGCGGTTTGGTCAGGGTGACGGAGCAACTTGGCTAGGCAGTGTGGCTTGGCTTAGCGGCGACACGACTCGGCTCAGACGATGGCGCGGCTCAGCAGATGGTGGCGCGGATCGGCACAGTGGTGGTGTGGAACGGCTTGAACGGAGGCGTGGTTCGGGGGATGACAACATGGCTCTTCTTAGACTTCGGCATGGCTCGACAGATGGTGGCATGACTCGGCTCGGATGGGGGCACGAATCGGCGGACAGCGGGTCGGCCAGGGCGGTACGACGAGGCCGCGAGTTGTCGGGACTAGCTGTGGTTCTGTGGTGGTTCAGTTAGGAGGGTGGAGTGGCTCAGCTCAGTAGCGCGGATCGTCTCAGCAGCAGCGCGGCTCGGCTCAGCAGCAGTGCGTCTCGGCTCAGCAGTAGCGCGGCTCGGTTCTAACGGTGGTGCGGCTCGGCTCGGATAGCGGTGTGGCTTGGCAGATGGTGGCATGGCTCTGCTTGGACGACGGTGTCATTACCTCCGTCATCTTCATCACCTTCCTCCATTTCCAAGAATACACCAAATAAGTATGGCGGAGGGGTCGAGACGTGTTTGGTTGGCCCACAACCTCCGTATTTAGAGTGGTAGCAATTGGTTCAAGAAGAACGATGCATGAACGTGAAACCATAAATTTTCGCAGTGTTTGTTCCCAAACCACATAAGAAAAGAATAGAGTACATGGAAAGTGATAATAATTTAAGAATAAACCCCTAACGTTTTTTCTTGATGAAGATGGCACAAGAAGTTAGTACGGTCATCGATTCTCCAGAGATGTGGACATCCCACGTCAAGAGAAGTCCTAAGGAAGAAGGTTGAAGGAGGTCAGTGTTCTCCGTTGGTGGAGCATTCTTCATTGGAGAGCATTCCTCTAAGTTTTGTCAATCCTCCTTTTCCAATACTTTTTTATCAAATGAATATCCAAACAAATAAAATATTTTTATCTATTTAATTTGATGGAAATAAAGTTGTATTAATTAATTGTCAACAATAAATGGGTTGCATTGGCATAAAATTTCAAAAAGGAGGATACCAAGCGCTGTCACAATTAATTATGGAGGGTTGGCACAATTAATGTAGGAGGATTTGAAGAGGCTCTCACTCATTTATTATGCTAGTTCAGAGATTTAGGACCCGGGTGGTCCCCGCCACCATAACCTCTCATGGGAGGTTAGGTTCGTGTGTTCCCCACTACCATAACCTCTCATGGGAGGTGAAGGTCTGGTCGTCCCCACACCTCAACTTCCACTTGGAGGATTTAACAAAGAAAATAAAATAAAACATGTGTTTATTTTATTTTATTATTTCCATGAAAAACATAAAAATTATCCTTCACCCTCAACCAAATGTCGTCGAGGTGAAAGTCTTCTTGAACTAATACTGGTGCTGTGAGTTCAATGATACCCTCGAATTTGAATTCCGAGCACCAGTTCCAAAGTTAGAAAAACCTTTTCACACGTTTACTTAATGTACCTGAAATAAAGTTCATAAAATTCATTCTGGGAACTCTAGGACTCATAAGCATGTACAGTCAATTTTTACAGACTTGTAAAAGTCCTATTTAATTTAAAAAAATTACATGGAAATTCTGGGTCTTTTTAGTGGATGTGCACTAAAACAATACAAGGGGACTAGGAAACATTGTATTGAGGTGGAACCCACAAGATTTTACAAACATTATGGAAGCCATGCACCCATCATTTTCTAGGTGGGATGCAGGATACACAATTTCTTATTTCCCCTTCATGATTTTCAAAAACTGTTCTACAACTATGATTCCTACATTGTGAGTTCGGTTTTACCCTTTTTCTATTTATGAAACCCCAGGGACACTCCCAGGACATTTCAAAATCTTAAGACACAGTCCATTACAAATATTTAAAATATTTTAGTTATAATTTTAAATAAAAATAATTCATTTTTGTAAATTACTGTGTTTTTTGACAGAGAAAAAATATGACAATTATTGAAATTTTTTTATTACTGAATGATTTGGTTTTAAAACCAAACATTGTAAGAAGTTTTTCGAGTTGATTTATTTTAATAATTCGATAACAGTCTTGGGTAAACGCTCCATGAGTTTCCCAGATGGCAGGAATGGTTTCATGAGAATCGGACCATGGAGTGACGTTCACACAGGCTACACATGGTTGGTCAAAAAAATACAGGTCATCAATGCATAATAATGCAGGTGTCTAGTAGTTGACGCATGGTATGCACACAGTCTATCAGATTGAGTAAGTCAAACCATATGGTCTTCCCAGTTTTTAGTTTCGGTTTAAATTAATTTAATTAAATCAATGGTCCATAGAAATTTAATTATATGTTCTATTGGGGGATTCTTTTAATTAAATTACAATTGAGAGAATTTAATTAAATGATGTTGATATGGATAAGTTATTTAATTAAACATATATGAAAATAATTAAATTTATTTTAAATTATGATGAGATGGAGTCTTTATTTAATTAAATTGAGACGGCAGGAAATTAATTAAATAACAAGAAAATTGGGAGTTGGGGGATTATCGTAGAATGGAAATATTAAATGGTAAATTTTAAATGATGTATAAATGAGGTGTTGGGGTTTCATTTAATTAAATTCAAATAAAAGAAGAATTTAATTAATTAAGGAAAAATAAAGTTTTATTTAATTACTTGCATGGCTAAGAAGAATTTAACTATTTTTTGCAAAATGGGAGATTATTTTTTAGTTAAATTGAGGGTAAGATATTTTAACTAAATAATATTGATGAGTTGTAATTTTCAATTTAATCAAATTTTGTTCAAAAAATTTAATTAAGTTCAATGAATTGGAGAAATTATTTAATTAAATTATAGTTGAACAAATTTAATTAATCAATAAATAATGAGGTGTCAGCGTTTCTTTATTAAATTATGTTGGGATAATTTATTTAAATAATAATGAGTTTGAAAATATATTTAATTCAATTTTGTTGGAAATGAATTTAATAAAATGATGTGTGAAATTTGGTGTTGCTGTTTTTTATAATTAAATTAAAGGATAATATAAATTTAATTATTTGATGTAAAATGGAGATTTTATTAAAATAAATTGTATTAATATAATATAATTAAATAATTATGTGTTGGAGAATTTATTTCGTTAAATTCATTAGGAAATAAATTATATCAAAGGTGTGTTAAATTCGGTGTTGGGGTTTTATCCAATTAAATTCAAGCTTAATATGAATATAATTATCTAATGAAAAGTGGGTGTTTTATTTTATTAAATTATATTGAAGGACTTTAATAAAATAATGATGTGTTGGAGAATTTAATTAACAATATTATTTGGAGAATAATTTAATTGAGTGATGTTTAATTGTGGAGTTTTCAGTTTTATTAAAGATGTGTTTTATTTAATGATTAAAATATTAATGGTTAATTTTATGGCAGTTTTATTTTATTAAATTGAGGTTGGGGAGTTTTAGAAAATGTGGTGAGAATGATAACTTTATTTAATTAAATTAATTTAAAGATAATATATTTAAATCTTGTGATGTGAGGGTTTTCATTAATTAAAATTATTGAGAATAATTTAATTAAATTGTTTTTTAATGGGGAGTTTTGGGTTTTCTTGAAGAATAATTTTATGAAATGATAATAATATTAATGGTTATTATTAAGTGGTTTTTATTAAATTAACTTCATGGTTATAAATTTTTTTATTAATTGATGTAAAATCGATGTTTTAATTTAATTAAATTTAATGTTGGGAGAATTTAATTAAATATCCTGAGATATAGATTTATTTTAATTAAATTTGTTTGAGGAAAATTTAATCAAATAGTGTATAAATGGGAGTTTTAAGTTTATCAATATGGTATAATATTAAAAGGTAAATATAAAAATAGTATGTTAATTATTATTATTATATTAATTATTATTATTAAAAATTATAATTTAAATTTATTTAAGTGACAAAAGAAGAGGGAGAAACACCTCTCCCTCAACCTAGAGGGGGCGTGATGCACACATGGTGCATCACCATGGGTGGTACACCACTATCCTCTATGGATCCCTCTTCATGTGACTATCTCTTCCTAGAGTCATTACAGATGTTCTCTATCTCATCAGGGTAATTCATTCTCCATATGTTTCATTCTTCAAATCATCTGTCTCATATCTCCATTTCTCATGTTCTGTGGGAGCTAAACCCTAGGTTTAGGATTAACTCGAATTTCAAGTTTCTTCTAAGTCGAGGGGGTGCGGAAGATGTCTCTGGACCCTTTGGATTGTATTTAGACCACCTCCATGAAAGGTGTGGTTCTTCGACTTGATTTGATTGGATGCCATTTTTTCGAGTAAGACTATGAACCTAATAATTGGTTTCACACCATTTAAATTAGATGCTTATGGTGTATTTGAATTGCAGTGAATTAATTTGAGGTGCATTGGTCATCACCATAAATATTTTAGGTGGCAGTTATCATTTTAGGGTGATGAGACCAATTCCTAGTATGCGCCCACAATATTGTGGAAGTGTGTGTGCATGAGTGCAATGCGGTTTAAGTTAGAATGCATTGTCCCAACCAATTCCATTATGTTGGGTCCTGAAATTTTATTTTATTTTGTAAAATTCAGTTTTTTTAGTTATTATACTTCTTTTTATAATGTTAACTGTAATATTGGAGAAAATATTTTATTGGGGTAAAATGATTTCTTAGATTAAAAAATCATGTTTTCTAATAAATCACCTCCAATGGTGGTGCAATGCCTTTAAACTAAATACATAATGTTTAGATTGATATTTTCTTTTAGTTTTCTAATATGTGTTTTTATATTTCCACCCATACATGTTGACGCACTTGGTTTAAGTGGTAATTTTGAGTATTTGGAGAGATAAGTTCCGATAATTAATTATGATATAATTATGTGATTTGAAATTATAATTGATATAATAATAATCATAATATTAAATATGAGATAATAAATTGTTTTAGTAGCTATTATTAGTAACAAATTAAAAATGTGGTTACAGATGATAATTAGTCGGAAGATTATTTATGAGATATTAAATTGATCAAGATAAGATATATAATTTCAAATTAATAATGTTTATTAAGATAATAATTATTGGGGAATTAATAATGGGATAAAAATTCATTATGATGAGATAATTAATTATGAATTTATTTTGTTCTTTGAGATAATAATCATCAGATGATTAATTATGGGATATTAAATTCTTTTTGTTTACATAATTAATAATGAATTAATTTTGAGATTTGAGATGATATTGAATCGGAAGATTATTTATGAGATATTAAATTGGTTAAGTTGAGATAATTAATTTTGAATTAAAAATGTGTTTTTAGATGATAATTTATGAGATGATTAATTATGAGATATTTAATTTCTTAAGTTTATATAATTAATTATGAATTAATTATTTTTTATGAGATTGTAATATAGATTATTAATCAGGGGATTAATTTTGAGACTTTGATTTTTGGTATAAGTTGAGATAATTAATTTTAGAATTAATTATGTAATATTGGAATGACTACTTGGAGATAATTATTTTGTAAATTTATTATGTGAAATTGAAACAGTTTCATTAAAGACAATTAATTTGTGAATTAATTATATGATATTGGGATGGTTTCCATGAGATTATTATTTTGTAAATTAATTTTGTAATATTGGGATGGTTGTCATGGAATAATTAATTGTATATTTAATTATGTGATATTGGGAAGTATTCCTTTTTATTAGTTAATTTTTAAATTAATTAGTGAAATTGATGAGATTAATTAAATATTGAATTAGTGGATGTTATTGTAATTATTTGAAAATATTTTAGTTAAATAATGGAATTGACATATTTAACTGAATTTTTGCTTGTCAGTGAATGCTATATTGTTAATGAGTTATTGATTTAAATAGAAAACTCGATAGATTAATTAATTTGTAAATTAATGAATGGGATCTTGGGGTTCTAGACATGAAATTATACACCCATGATATATATATATATATATCTGTGTGTGTGTGTGTGTGTGTGTGTGTTTATATGTTTTTGTCTGTGTGTGTGAGAGATATATAAATTGGTTGTGCTATATGGAATAATGCTTGAAATACTCACAGGGTGCTAGGCATGCCATTCTACACCCAGTATGCATTCAAAGTTTTCTTTTATGGGATAGGGATCGATGCTCCAAGTACCTATGGGTTGTGAGATAAGGAATGGGTCTCGAAATACTCATGAGGGTAATAGACCTGACTTTCTACACCCATTAATTGACATTGGACTATAGTTCCAAATAGTCATACATGAATTGAATTAAATGGTTAATGAAAGACTATATGATGTAATGACTAGTGAATTGAATATGAAAAATGGTTCAATCTCTGGCACGATCGAGATTGGTTTTGAGATATGTGTGTCAAAGGGAACCCATTGATTTTTCTGGTTGAATGAGGAATATCAAATAATGTGTTAAACATATTATTTAATCATTATATATATATAGTTCTAATTTAGACTCTTATTTCAGCTATGAGCTGAAGTAGGTATCGTCTTCAAGTGTCCTTTGGAACCTGTTAGGTTGTTGGTTATTTATTCAATTCCATTAATACATTGACATACTTGAAAACTATTTAATTTTATGAATTGTCTTAATAGATGTATAAACTGGTGGTCCAAGCCTACTATGATTTATATCCCACACCCTATTCTGGCTGCCACTACACTGGGGTACAAAAGTAATCATTCTTTTTAGAATGACTTTGGACTCCTGCTTCGACTATGTAATTGTACAAAGGAATTAGGAGAAAACGACCAAGCTTGTACTCAGGATTCTCGTGGAGATCGCCATTGTGGATTTTAGTATTTTTCTTATTTTTTATTGGAATTTAAAATCATGTCATTTATTTACCTCCTTGTGATTTCTATCAAAATTAAATTCATGCATTGTGTAAACTAGAATTGGCCACATGCTTTATTTAGTTTACTATTGCGTTATATCGGCTTATGCTTTTTTATAATTTTAGTATTTGTATCTTCTATGAATTATGAATATAAGGGTATAGTCTCCCGACTCAAAATCAATAAAACCTCATTTATAGTAGAAAACCTCTAGATTATGTAGATACGTGATTGAGGTCATGTGATGACTGGTTTGGGTACTAGTTTGAGGATTAGCTGGGATGTGATATTACATTGTCAAACACCTCAAACTTATAATCTCCCCACCACATTACAACTGAACCATGAGTTTCTATTTAAAACATTTCAAAACGTCTAAGAAACAGTGTCTAGAAATTGGGCATGCATACGAGCTTCCCAATCACATGTTCTTCTTCCGAACAAGACCATGTAACCACAAAACCCAGGTCATAGGAATGGTATTACCTCATAAACTATTCCATAGGATTCATAAGATAGGTTGGATTCACTTAAAAGGAATAATTAGACTCAATCTCATCCTTAAAAATATCAAAAATTGTGAAATATTTGTGAAATACCAATGGACCTACACAAAAAGGAGAGCATCAAGAAAAACACTACCCCAACTAGGAGAGCTATTTCATACACCATCATTCATATTTCCCCTAAAATTCCAAATATCCCAACACATGATGAATCCCGCTATGTAACACATGATTATCAAACCATATCCCCAACCCATGTTAGTAGATATGTTATGTTCCCATGTCCTTATTCAACATTTGACCACTCCAAACACAACTAAACCAGAAACATCATATCAAGACACTCAACCGGTCAAAACCTGAGCCAATGCCCCTTTTCAAAACCAATGCATCAAGATGGAGTTTACACAAACACATAAAACCTGTTACGCCTCTCACTTCATCTACTGACCACTTTCTCACTATGGTTCCCACACTATACCTTTAGCTCAAACCACCATATTCTGGCATTTAGCACCACTATCATCAGAAAAAATCACTAGAACCTCTACCTCAATATCCAACAATGTACGCAATGGAAATCCCAACTCACCATCCCCCAAACATCCATGAGAGTGCCAACTAAAATTGGAATAAGTCATTACCATCAAAACCCATCAACGCAGGATGCATACCGACTATCCATACATGAAATAAGTACATGATGGATTTTCCGGAAGGCTCATTTTTATGCACAAAACATACAAATCATTTAATAAAACAAATTATTAGTGTCTTATAACTCACCACCTCCATTCCATTTAGAAAAAATGTCAGACCATTCATGACAAGATCTCCCATAAATATCTTAACTCCAAATTTTGGTATGTTACCAATTTACCTAGCCATGATTCCTTCACATGTAAAGGAATTACATGATCATCCAAGCACCTACTAGAGTCCATAATTGACTCCTAATGAGATTCAAGAACCAAAATACTACAACCAATTAACACTTTCAATTCCCCATCACACCCATCAATGACTCCAAGACAAGCGCCTATGATTACATTCAGAACAACCTTGGGATTAGAGGCAATTCGCATCATGACTGACCACCAAATATGATTTCCAAGAATCACATACAAAAAACTAAATCTAGTCCTATAATGGCTCTCGAATGGAATCCCAGTTCCGCCTTAATAAAACTAGGGACAAATTAACACACATGAAAACCTACGTGAATGAGGGTATTAGCCAATTAAAAACTTGTCACTTCCCACCATAGAAGATTCATTTCATCCACTTCTATCATGAAATCAAATCCTTCACCACCCGAGATCCAAAAAACTACTATACCAAGAATGTGTATGTGGAAATATCCCCCTTAATTGAGGTAAAAAACGAAACATTTTTCATTGACCATTTATGGATTTTGAGAATTGAACATGTGGAATTAAACAACATGAAAACTACTACAAGAACCTCAATAAATGATGGATAGTGGTGGATCTCCCACTACACAATTTTAATTTACATACTCTGAGGGCATGACCTTCAATGACCTTAATTTAACCTAATGAAAAATATTTATGAAGATTGAGGAATAAAAATTTAAATATTAGTGTACCCAGGATGATGTCATGATTTTTTGAATAATAATATCATGTTTAAGAGTATACTAAGTCATCATAAAATAATTAACCCACAAATAATCCATTATCAATGTCACATATCACTATAGGTACAAATTAACCCACTTGAAATTATCAGGAATCCCTACTCGCAAACATCACATCAATAACCGACCACCGAAAATCAAGTATGATTCATTAACAACATCTCTCCACTTTCTCAAGAATCTCAAACAACTAAATCATTAAATTATAATTCCATTTATCACTTCCACCACCACACATCTTGAGGTCGTATCCCATGACTCGGGAAAAATCCATTTAAAAATTGATCCATTACCCCAATCCAAAACAGAAATTTTCTATTCTTAATCGGTGCTCATCACCTTTATTTTTCTGAAGATGATAGGAGTTTACTCTATATCCACTTGTTCACCTTTCCAATGTGAAATTATACATCTCCAGTATGTGCCTACCATCCTGACCTCAAAAAATTCCCGATGTAACATTCCTTACCATGACCCATCATGGAACATGACTCCAGATAAAATGAGTAATACATCACTGGAAGTAGGTGCAAACCCCCATTCAGACAAAAAACATGCCTTATAGTCTATCAGCCTTATCGTACTTGAGGAAAACATGATACTAACATCCAATAACCCATCATTTTTCCCAAGAAATCCCAACCACATGATCACACATTACCCCAAGTTTTACTTCAATATCAAAGCATCCAACAATAATATTTTTACCTTTATCATTCCTCTCCATGATCTATATGAATCCCCTCATGAAATATTATCAACATAGACATGTCAGGAACATCAACAAACCTTACATTAGAAAACAACCATACAAAAATATAAATAACTAAAGGGCATTACTAACAGTGATAACAAGCCATTTCCATCCATTTTATCAATAAATCCAAAAGACAAATAATTTTCATCGCTTCCACCTCCACGGAATCTTCCATGCTTCACATTCCAAAGAACAAAAAATTCCATAATAACCTCCTTTGTAGTTTTCACTGATTTTACAAGACCTCTAAATCTTGGAAACAAATAGAGTTTATCTCCCAAATCCATTGGCCTTCTTATAAATCCCCACATGTTGATACCTCACTAGACAACACCCTTCATGTACCACTATCATATCCCAAATCATCCACTTCTGCCTAGCGCACCCAAAGTAACATGAAACATGTTCATCCCCTCTCATAGCTCACCATTGAAGGTCAAACAACACCAACTCCTTAATATAGAGTTTCATCAAACAAAAGAAATTTTCACTGCCTCTAATCCATATTCATCAAACCTCAAAAATGAAACGGTTCAATGGTGGTACTTCTACTCCCATTCTGAAATGCACTATGTCTGTCACATGAAGGAAAACATTTAATTTGGGTCCCACACCCACAAATACACTACCTAAATTTACGTCACCACATCCAATAAAAACATTTCAGGGTAAAACACACCAGCCACATGATCACATCCTAGGAAGGCAATGACCATTACATTACTCGAAAAAATCTCGCAACCTAAATATCATTGACTTAAAAATGAATAATAGGAACATAGGATACCTAACATATCAAAAAAATCAAATTATTACTACCCATAACCAAGGGTCTCTAAACTAAGGCACAATACATCCTAAATCACCCATATAAAGGCCTAGATAAACATTATAAGGGATACTCATTACCAATATCTCAAAGGTTCTATCATTTCTTTTTTCCCTTTTGATAAATCTATTCCATTTAAAAATGAAGGATTCATATTTAAACGCATTTTATTGACTGCATTTTTTAAACTATTAGCTTACTTGAATTTCATTATTCATTTATTTTTGTTAAAACTCATGTCTTTCATAAGTCAATCATAGAAAAAAATATGGTGGAATTATCAATCCTATGTTCCTATCATGATTCATGAACCCAAAAACCATCTCTTTATGTAGTAGAAAAATAAATAAAACCTCATAAATAAATAAAATTCCATTAAACATCACAAATTAATGTTAAAATATTAATTAAAGTGAACAAACAACAACAAAATATCCATTCCAAGCCCCAGTGAATTAGTTTTATCCCCATAAATTGTGTTGTATGATCCCCGGAATGATCTTATTACCAAGCCCCAATAAGATCCAAGAATCTGACTATATTCCCAAAATAGAAAGACAGAAGAAACCAGCATTGATATATCTTTATAACATCCCGACCAGGTAGTTGTTAAATGAGGTCCACATGTCAGTGTATCATATTACCTTAGGCAACCCACCCTTTATGCTAGTGGATACAAACTAGAAGAATGTGTCTATGGAGACAAAATGAGGATACTACATCCACTAACATATGAAAAAATAGTATAAATAACCCCAAAAATATTAAAAATATTTGAAACAGTATAAGGAATAACATACGACCAGGGCTAGAAACTATCCAAGGGGGAAGATTTTATAATATTGGGACAGATACAATATAAGTCAGGAAGTAATAATAAATCCCCAAATAAAGAAACCATGATAAATCCATGAAAAGGGCTTTGAGATTAAACATAGTCTATACAACCATTTATCTAACCCATCAATGAATGAATTGATTAGAAATAATGTCCCATTCCTGAAACAAAAATAGAATGATGTATCATATGCTAATATACGTGTGTTCTAGGGTGGCCCAAGAAGGGAGTGAGTACAAAAAAGCATGCCACCTGTAATGATGTTTCAAGAAATAACTGTCATAATCAATTGATTAAAAGATATGTATATCAATGGAAAATATTTAATTGTACTAATGATAATTTTATAAAATAATTTTTTAATTAAACACATATGTTATCGGGTTTGGCCATGTCACCATAACAAACCAGACTTACCTGGGCCATGATAGAATCCTATGTCACTGGACCAAAGTGTAACACCCCAAGCTTCTACGGTACGCTTCTCTTTGAATAATGTGATAGCGTGTGTTGTACGAAACACCGAGTTCTAACACACCATAACCAATCAAACTAGCCGTTATGAATAGTAATACCTACTTTTTGAAATTATATATATTTTATATTTGAAAATCGACTTCATTTTTAGATTTGGAATGTCAAATTTAGCCTAGGGTGAAATTTTGGTACTTTTCGGATAACTTTAATATTTTGATGAATAGTGAAAATTAATAAATTTAATTAAAAACAACTTTTTTAATCAAAATAATTTATAGTGATAAATTATGAATTTGAGAGGTTTTAAATTATATTTAGAATATATTTTTACCATTTAATATAATTTTGGTCATTGGACATAATTTTACAATTAAACCGGACATAAACAAGTGTCAATATTTGGATAGTTATTGTCTTTTAAAAACACGCTTTTTATTTTAACAACGGGAATTAATTTGAAATTAATTTCTGCCACTTCTGTGTTTTGAATTTTGAAAAATGGATTCCATATTTGTAATACTGATGTTCAAATTGTGTAAATAGGTAACTTTTATTTTTAGACATTTTGAATAATTACTGCGGTAAATATTTTATTTACCATGGTTAAGGGTAAATCTGGGAAATAAGGGTTAAAACATAATATTATAATAATAACAGATTACCCTAAAACGTGTCCTAACCTTATTGGTTGATACATGTTCTACCATATCCATCTTTGGGTCGATTTTGGGACCCCATGGTGCCACTTGTAGGTGATAGGGACACTTAATTTTAATTAAGTTAAAATGAATACAAAAATGACACAAGCATATATCTTTTAGCAAAACAATTTTTACATAGGGTTATATATGTTGGATTTTCTACTATAAATATTAATTAGAAATATAAAAAGATTTAATATAAAATTATATTTTATTTATAATTTTTAGACATTAAATAATGTAATTTATTTATGACACAATGATGATGCAGTAATTACCATAATAGTGAAAAATTAAAATAATTGATATTATAAATACACAAATAAATAGAATTTGAGACTTTTTAGGAATTAAACTAATTTTATAGGTTAATATGACATGATAGGATTGATTAAAGGAACCTTTTTCGAAGTAATAATTCTGTTATGATTTTTAAAAAAATCAATTATTGAATAGTGTCAAGATTGACATAAAAGAGTTTTTAAAACAAATATTATATTATTAATTGATATTAAATTCATTAAAATCTAAGGTTTGGCCAAAAGACTTATATCAGGATAGTTTCATCATTAATGGACCACTTGGGGTCACTTGGAGGTATATAGTAAGTTTATTAACCATATTATATAAAAATACAAAGAGACATTGTAAAAGTGAAACTAATTAACTTAGAGTTAATACTTAAAGATAAGGTTAATATAAGTACCAAAACCTGTATAAATTCTATTTGTTGAGTTTTTTTATACCCATACCCACGTTAAAATTTAAATAATCAACTTTGGAGCCATTAGAAACCTAATATTAATTTATTATAAATTAATATTTCTAGCTTTTCCAAAGGTGCCCCTCACCCCTCTTATAAAAGGTCACTCCTCATTCTCATTTATTCACACCATAAAAGCCTTTTTGTTCATCCAAAAACTGCCCAAATACTCTCAATCCTTCCCTCACTACAACCTAGAGGCCTTAGTCTGATCATAAAGCCATCCAAAGGAGTCCTTTTGATCAAATCAAAAGGAAGAACTCGAAGAAGAGGTAATGTTTTCACCAATCATTTTCATGTTCCTTTCTTATTCCACTTCTTCTTTCTTTGTTATTACCATTCTAAAATAATAACTCCATTATATTATATATACTGTGATGTTATTATAAATATGGTACAACCATATTCAGTATCCTATCCACCCTTTTAATATCATGTCACCATACGCGCGTATGTACGGCTTACCGTCTCCACGTCATAGTGTAATTGTTATTCAATATATTATTATTTGGATGGGTATAATAAAGATGTGTAAGTCATGTAAAAAATAAATATAACATGTTAATGATTCTGTATATATTATATACCATCCATTTATATATTATTTTAATATCAAAATAATGATATTGTCACTCGTGTGTACGTACGGACTACCGTCTCCACGAACACGATGAGATTCATTCTCCATCGTATCCATTGAAGTATAATTATCGTTTGATGATTTAAAAATGATGTTTAAGGACTTGATATAATTCTGGATATAAATAATATACAACCTATCCATAAGAAACATGGCTTATGTAACAAAACATATAAAATAAAACGAGTAAGTTAACACCCGAAAAAACGATAATACTAAGATATTATTAACAATGCAATGTTAAAAGATCATATATGATATCATATGAATGTATATGATTCTTGTATAATTTAATAACAATTATTTCACTGTTATACAGGATGTTAACCTACCCCAACCAAGGAAAAGTACAAGGTAAGGGTTATTTCAAAATCTCTTCATCATTCGAGGTTGTTTATACGTGATAATCTATCGGGATCTCTTTATCATCCAAATCCATGTTTTTTAAAAAGAATCTCAATTTTTTTACTATTTACTAGAATATGGGTTAAAGTCATTTATACCCTTGTTTTAATTTTTATAAGAGGTTTATAAAGGAATCTTTCCGTCATTTTCCAAACAAGGTGCTTTTTAACATTTTCGACAAAATTAAGGTAAGAATGTTTTTTTAACTTATACGGCGGGTGAGGCTATTTTCCGCCGTTATAAAATCATCAAAGCTTCCCTTACAAGATTATAAGAATATTTTCAAATAAAATGTTGTATTTCATAAATATATGACTCTTAAATGATTTCAAAATAGAAAGAGATATTTCTCTAAAAAGAGTTTTGATTTCATCTCTGTCAACACCCTTTGATGGATTTTATGCTTATTTGAAGTTGATTTATCATGATACAAAAATTCTATATTGTATTGAATGTTTTGTGATATGTTTGACTGTGGATGTGCTATTTTAATACCATTCATAGTTTATAGTGAAAGTATTGACATTTCGTATGCTAGTTTTAATACAAATATTTATGTTATGTTTAAACCTTTTCATATGGGAATGCATTGGACTTAATATGTGATGGGTGGAGCCTGCTATAGCTCCTCGATGCATCGGTAGGTCTCATGAGACAAACTAGTGTCTTGGCACAAGGCCCTGGCAAAATCTTATTTGTAGTCTTGGAACGAGGCCTGGGATATATGTTTATGATAGTCTGGCATTATGCATTCCATCATTATGAAAGTTGTTATTGATATTGCATGTGATTATTCGATTAGTAGAATATCCATGTGAATAAGTAAATGACATTATTTCATTGTACTTTTTCCATACTATGTTGAAGTTCATGTTTAAAAGGCTTTTGTTTTAGATATACATTTCCTTAAATGTTTATGCTTATTTTTGAAAGTTTCCGCTATATTGTTATCCTTACTGGCCATTTGAGCTCACCCCTTTTCTATGTTTTATTTTTCCCAGGATGTGAAGAAGTATGTTATGAATGACCTGTAGGGATAGTATGTGGGGATATGAGTGTGGAATATGGAGACTATGTTTTTGTAGTATTTTTCCACTTGATGATGTAATACTTTATGAATATATCTAGTGTTTCCAAGGCTACTAAACCAATCGGTCTTTCGAGATTTGATCTTTCTTGTGATCATACCAATGTAATGTAATAATGAACCGACTCTGGGTAACTGGGGTCGGGGCGTTACAGTTGGTATCAGAGGAAGTTTAGTACAAACCTTGGAAGCTAGATTTAGATAAACTCTGATTAGAGAACGTAGACCTAAGATGAACTTTGAGGATTAGTATAGAAGAACTTCCTAGAATTTTGGTATTGTAGAGATTTTGTGAGTTTTCCGAGCAATACATCTATGTCTGGATACGAGCAGGTAGAGGCGGCTCTGGCACAGATGTACCTAGTGGTAAAACACGAAAACACCGCTTTGATCTAGACTCGAATGGGAACTGGTGCACGAAAACGGGCCTTGCTGCACTCTTGGTTACGACACTCCCGGGGGATATGCTTAGGATAACTCTCATTTTCTTTACAAATAATTATGAATGGTTTATGAGTATATACTTCCTCAAAGAAAACATTTTTATGATTATGGATTATATCCATAAATATTCAATTTATGTTAAGTGTTTTCTAAGTATGGGATTATGTATTTTGATTCATAAACTGATCTAGTTTATGCCATTGTTTAGAAATGGTGCCTAGTGGAAGAAATGGAAACCGTATCAATGCATGCACTCCATGTATGGATTTCCCTCCTGCTCAAGATAATTATAGTGGAGATGGTGATGCAACTGGTGTCGATCAGCTAATCATCATACTGGGACAACTCACTCAGGTTATGAATAATAACCTTACCCGTATGGAGCACCCTGATCCACGGTGTGGATGATCAATGTTAGATCCATTCATGAGGAAACAACCACCAACATTCAATGGGAGTACAAATCCCTTAGTAGCTGAGCAATGGATATTTTCCCTAGAGAAAATATTTCAGGCTTTGGGGAGTAGTGAAAGGGAAAAAGTTATCATGGCAGTTTACCGACTCACTGGAGATGCTGATCAATGGTGTTCATTGATTCAAAACACGAAATAATATGATGAAGAATCAATTATGGAATGGAGGGAGTTCAAAGATCTGTTTTTAGAAAAATACTTTCCTCGCGACCATCGAGCAGATTTGGAAAGACAATTTCTGCGTCTGAGACAGAAGGAGGATGAGAATGTCTCAAAGTATGAGGCTAACATTACAAGGTTAGAAAGGTATGCTGGAGATTATATACGTAACCCAAGAAGTAAGATTGATCGTTTATTTGATGGGTTAAAACCATTTCTCTGTAGAGCATTAGTATCACAATCCTTTTCATCGTACGAAGGCATTGTCTCATGTGCTATCAAGACCGAAAAGGAATTCTCTAAGTCTTATGACTTTAAAGCAAAGCAAGAGAAGAAGAGACATGCGGATCAATCTAGGAATGTAAATAAGGGGAAGAAGGGAAAGGTTGAATATCCATCCTGTGGTAAATGTGGGAAGAAACACCCCGGTACTTGCTTGAAGGGAATGGACATCTATTACAAATGTGGTGAAAAAGGCCACCAAGCTCGTGATTTCAAGGGGAAGAAGGAAGTTACCAATGATCAGTGATATAATTGCAGGGAGAAGGGGCATTATAAAAATGAATGTCCTAAGAGTCAGGAGAACTTACCTCAGAAAAGGCCAAGGGATCAAGGCCAGGCTTATGCTATCACTACTGCTGAGGTAGAAGCTCTGAAAGACATGGTGGCAGGTAATTTAATGGTTTCCTCAAGTTTAGAAAATGAATTATTTGATTCTGGATCATCGCATTGTTTCATATCATCCCAGTTTGCTAAGAAAATTAGATATTTCTAATTTGATATAACAAGGGAGTTGTCAGTTAAAACTCCTAAGGGAAGTATCATTACAACAAAGTTTTGTGAATCAGTTCCCATTAGAGCACATAAATGTTCTTTAACTACTGATCTCATCGTCATGCCTATGATTGAGTTTGATATAATCCTCGGTATGGACTGGATTTTGGACTATGATGCGAAGATTTATTGTAAGAAGAAAGAGGTTATGATTCTTGATGATAATGATAAGGAACACCTTATCTTTAGAGCAGAATCGTCATCACCTAATTCTTATTTAGATCCACCCCTAGTAGCTCAACTAAATTCAATTATTAGAGAGGAAGAGAATGAAATAACTGTGGGTGAGGAAAGGAATGTTCAAATAGAGGATGTACCTGTTGTGAATGAATTTGTAGATGTATTTCTGGAAGATTTACCTGGACATCCTCTAGAACGAGAAGTTGAGTTTTCCATTGATTAATTCCTGGATCAAGGCCTATATTGAAGACCCCTTATTGAATGGACACTGTAGAATTAGTTGAACTAAAGAAACAACTAGAGGAATTGAGTAATAAAGGATTTATTCACCCTAGTGTTTCTCCATGGTGAGCCCCTGTTCTTTTTGTTAAAAAGAAAGATGGATCTATGAGGTTATGTATCGACTACAGGGAGATCAATGCTATAACGATAAAGAACAAGTATCCCCTACCTCGCATTGATGATTTAATTGACCAACTACATTGAGCTCAATACTTTTCAAAGATTGATCTTCGATCTGGATACCATCAGTTGTGTGTGAAGAAAGAATACATTCCGAAGACAGCATTTCGAACCAGGTACGGGCATTACGAGTTTACTGTAATGCCTTTTGGATTGACTAATGCACCCTCTGTATTCATGGATCTGATGAAAAGAGTTTTCAAGGAGTATCTTGATGAATTTTTGGTGGTATTTATTTATGATATCTTTGTATATTCCAAAAGATACTAAGATCATGAAAATCACTTGCGCATTATCCTGAAGACTCTGAGAAGACATGAATTATATGGGAAGTTTAGCAAGTGTGAATTCTAGCTTCATGAGATTTTTTTCTTGGCCATATTTTCTATAAATATGGAATCTCTGTTGATCCTTCTAAGACCAAGGCAATCCAAGAATGGCCAGCACTTAAGAGTATAACTGAGGTACGTAGTTTTATTGTTTTGGCAGGTTATTATCGACGATTCGTCCAGAATTTTGCCCGATTGGCTAACCCATTAATGAAGCTCACACGTAAAGGGGTTAAATTTGTTTGGACAAAAGAGTGTGAAGAATGTTTCGAAGAAATGAATAGAAGATTAGTCAATGCTCCTATATTGACTCTACCATTGGGGAATGATGGGTTCGTTATTTATAGTGATGCATCGAAGAAAGGACTTGGTTGTGTCCTTATGCAGAATGATAGGGTTATTTCCTATGCCTCACGAAATTTGAAAATTCATGAACAAAACTATCATACTCATGATCTCGAGTTAGAAGCTGTGATATTTTCTTTGAAGATATGCAGGCACTACCTATATGGTGAAAAATGTGAGATTTATACTGATCAAAAGAGTTTGAAGTATATTTTTTCACAAAAAAGAACTCAACATGAGGCAAAGGAGATGGATTGAATTACTCAAGGATTATGATTATATGACACACTACCACCCGGGGAAGGCAAAAAAGGTGGCAGATGCTTGGAGCAGAAAAGATCATGGAGTTTTGAACAATATGAGAATTGAAAGGGATCCATTTTTCATGGATTTAGTGAATATGGACATGGGAATAACCAGGGAAGGCGAAACATCAATTTTTTTTCAAATGGTTGCCAAACCATATTTACTAGAAAGGATTATGAGTTCTCAGACCGATGATGAAGAATTTAAAAAGAAGATTAAAGCTTTGAATGATGGGATATTGAGAGACTTTGTGTATGAAGATGGAATTTTGAAATTCGAGAAGAGACTTTTTGTTCCCGATTTACCTGATCTAAAAAGTGAATTTTTGGATGATGCTCATAGTTCCAATTTCTCTATACATCCTGGGAGCACCAAAATGTATAGAGATTTGAAGGAACATTTTTTGTGGGACAATAGGAAGAGGGAGATTACTGATTTTGTGTCAAGATGTATGGTTTGTCAACAAGTGAAAGCTGGAAGGCAACAACTTGGAGGAGTCATGCAACCTCTTCCCATACCAGAGTGGAAATGGGATAATATTACGATGGACTTTTTCATGGGACTACCAAAGACTCCTAGAAGGAACGATGAAATATGGGTTATTGTTGATCGTCTTACCAAGTCAGCACATTTTCTTTCTATAAGAGAAGATCTACCACTGGAACGTCTTGCAAGACTATATGTTAATGAAGTTGTGAGACTTCATGGAGTACCCCTATCGATTGTTTCTGATCGTGATCCACGTTTTACTTCATGATTCTGGAAAAGTCTTCAGAAATCCCTGGATACTGAACTTCATTTGAGCACTGCTTACCACACTCAGACAAATGGACAATTAGAACAAACTATTCCAACCTTAGAAGAAATGTTGAGATCTTTCTCACATGACTTTCATGGTATGTGGGATCAATATTTATATCTGGTAGAATTTTCCTATAACAATAGATTCCATTCGAGTATTCAGATGGCACCATATGAAGCGTTATACGGAAAGAGATGTCGTACACCAACCTATTGAGATGACGTTGGTGAAAGAAAACTTGTAGGCCCAGAACTGATGGAGGAAACGATGGAAAAGGTGAAGGTAATCCAAAATCACATCAAAGCAGCTCAAAGTAGGAAGAAGAGCTATGCCGATAATCAAATGAAGGATTTGGAATTTCAAGTCGATGATCATGTTTTCCTGAAGGTATCTCCATGGAAGGGAGTCATACATTTTGGTAAGAAAGGTAAATTGAGTCCCAGGTACATCGGACTTTTCAAAATTCTAGAACGAATTGGGGCTGTAACTTACCGATTGGCAATGACGCCAAGTCTCTCCAAAGTTCACGATGTGTTCCACGTATCTCTGTTGAGGAAATACATGCCTGACGCAAGGAATTTACTCACCTATGAGGAATTAGAACTGGAACCTGATATGTCTTATTGTGAAGAGCCCATCAGGACTATTGATATGAGAGAACAAGTACTGAGAAACCGGATGACACGTCTGGTAAAAGTTTTGTGGAGAAACCATAAAATGGAAGAGGCAATGTGGGAACCCGAGGAACTTATGATGAAGAACCACCCGAGTCTTTTCATGTGATAAGTATTCTAGAAATTTCGAGGATGAAATTATTTGAAGGAGGGGAGAATGTAACACCCCAAGCTTTTATGGTACGCTTCTCTTTGAATAATGTGATAGCGTGTGTTGTACGCAACACCGAGTTCTAACACACCATAACCAATCAAACTAGCAGTTATGAATAGTAATACCTAATTTTTGGAATTATATATATTTTATATTTGAAAATGGACTTCATTTTTGGATTCAGAATATCAAATTTAGCCTAAAGTGTAATTTTGGTACTTTTCGGATAACTTTAATATTTTGATGAATAGTGAAGATTACTAAATTTTAATTAAAAACAACTTTTTTAATCAAAATAATTAATAGTGATAAATTATGAATTTGAGAGGTTTCAAAGTATATTTAGAATATATTTTTACCATTTTATATAATTTTGGTCATTGGACATAATTTTACAATTAAACCGGACTTAAACAAGTGCCAATCTTTTGATAGTTATTGTCTCTTAAAAACACGCTTTTTGTTTTAACAATGGGAATTAATTTTTGGAATCAGGATGTTCAAATTGTGTAAATAGATAACTTTTATTTTTAGACATTTTGAATAATTACTGCGGTAAATATTTTATTTACCATGGTTAAAGGAAAATCCGGTAAATAAGGGTTAAAACATAATATTATAATAATACAAAATTACCCTAAAACGTGTCCTAACCTTATTGGTTGATACATGTTCTACTATAGGCATCTTTGGGTCGATTTAGGGACCCCATGGTGCCACTTGTAGGTGATATGGACACTTAATTTTAATTAAGTTAAAATGAATACAAAAATGTCACAAGCATATAACTTTTAGAAAACCAATTTTTACATAGGGGTATATATGTTGGATTTTCAACTATAAATATTCATTAGAAAGATAAAAGGATTTAATACATAATTATATTTTATTTATAATTTTTAGACATTAAATAATTTAATTTATTTTTGACACAATGATGATGCAGTAATTACCATAATAGTGAAAAATTAAAATAATTGATATTATAAATACACAAATAAATAGAATTTGAGACTTTTTAGGAATTACAGCAATTTTCTAGGTTAATATGATATGTTAGGATTGATTTAATTAACGTTTTTAGAAGTAATCAATCTGTTATAATTTTTACTAAAATCAATTATTGAATAGTGTCAAAATTGACATAAAAGAGTTTTTAAAACAAATATTATATTATAAATTGATATTAAATTCCTAAAAATCTATGGGTAGGCCAAGATACTTATATCATGATAGGCTCATCATTAATGGACCACATGGGTGTCTCTTGGATGTATATAGTATGTTTATTAACCATATTATATAAAAATACAAAGAGACATTGTAAAAGTGAAACTAATTAACTTAGAGTTCATACTTAATGATAAGGTTAATATAAGTACCCAAACCTGTATAAATTCTATTGGTTGAGTTGCTTTCAACCCATCCCCACCTTAAAATTTAAATAATCAACTTTGGAGCCATTATAAACCAAATATGAATTTATTATAAATTAATATTTCTAGCTTTTCCAAAGGTGCCCCTCACCCCTCTTATAAAAGGGCACTCCTCATTCTCATTTATTCACACCATAAAAGCCCTTTTGTTCGGCCAAACTCTGACCAAATACTCTTCCAACATCCCTCAATACAACATAGAGGCCTTAGTTGGATCAGAAAGCCAACCTAGGGAGTCCTTTTGATCAAATCAAAAGGAAGAACCCGAAGAAGAGGTAATGTTTTCACCACCCCTTTTCAAGTTCTTTTCTTCTTCCACTTATTCTTTCTTTGTTATTACCATTCTAAAATAATAACTCTAGTATCTTATATATACTGTGATGTTATTATAAATATGGTACATCCATATTAAGTATTCTATCCACCCTTTGAATAACATGTCGCCATACGTGCGTACGTACGGCTTACCGTCTCCACGTCGTGGTGTAATTGTTATTCGATATATTATTATTTGGATGGGTATAATAATGATGTGTAACTCATGTAAATAATAAATATAACATGTTAATGATTATGTATATATGTTATACCATCCATTTATATATTATTTTAATATCAAAAGAATGATATTGCCGCTCGTGCGTACGTACGGACTACCGTCTCCACGAACGCGATGAGATTCATTCTCTATCGTATCCATTCAAGTATAATTATCATTTGATGATTTAAAAATGATTTTAAGGACTTGATATCATTCTGGATATAAATATGACCCAACCTATTCATAAAAAACACGGTTTATGTAACAAAACAGATAAATGAAAATGAGTAAGTTAACACCCAAAACTACGATAATAGTAAGATATTATTAACAAAGCAATGTTAAAAGATCATATATGATATCATATGAATGTATATGATTCTTGTATAATTTAATAACAATTATTTCACTATTATACAGGAGGTTAACCTACCCCAACCAAGTAAAAGTACAAGGTAAGGGTTATTTCACAATCTCTTCATCATTCGAGGTTGTTTATACGTAATAATCTACTGGGATCTGTTTATCATCCACATCCATGTTTCTTATAAATGAATCTCAAAACATTTTTACTATTTACTAGAATATGGGTTAAAGTCATTTATACCCTTGTTTTAATTTTTATAAGAGGTTTATAAAGGAATCTTGCCGTCATTTTCCAAACAAGGTGCAATTTAACCTTTTCGACAAAATTAAGGTAAGAATGTTTTTTTAACTTATACGGCGGGTGCGGTTATATTCCACCATTATAAAATCATAGAAGCTTCCCTTACAAGCTTGTAAGAATATTTTCAAAGAAAATGATATATTTCATAAATATAAGACTCTTAAATGATTTCAAAATAGAAAGAGATATTTCTATAAAAAGAGTTTTGATTTCATCTATGTCAACATCCTTTGATGGATTTTATGCTTATTTGAAGTTGATTTATCATGATACAAAACTTCTATATTGTATTGAAGGTTTTGTGATATGTTTGACTGTGGATGTGCTATTTTTATACCATTCATAGTCTATGGTGTAAGTATTGACATTTCGTATGCTAGTTTTAATAAGAATGTTTATGTTATGTTTAAACCTTTTCATATGAGAATGTATTGGACTTAAAATGTGACGAGTGGAGCCTGATATAACCTCCCGATGCATCGGTAGGTCTCATGAGACAATCTAGTGTCTTGGCACAAGGCCTTGGAAAAATCTTATGTGTAGTCTTGGCACGAGGCCTTGGCTATGTGGTTATGATATTCTGGCATTATGCATTCCATCATTATGAATGTGGTTATTGATATTGCATGTGATTATTCGATTTGTAAAATATCCATGTGAATAATTAAATGGAATTATTTCATTTTACTTTTTCCATACTATGTTGATGTTCAAGTTTAAAAGGCTTTTGTTTTAGTTATACATTGCCTTAAATGTTTATGCTTATTTTTGAAAGTTTCCGCTATATTGTTATCCTTACTGGGCATTTGAGCTCACCCATTTTCTATGTTTTATTTTTCCCAGGATGTGAAGAAGTAAGTTACGAATGACCTGCAGGGATAGTATGTGGGGATATGAGTGTAGAATATGGAGACTATGTTGTTGTAGTATTTTTCCACTTGATGATGTAATACTTTATGAATATATCTAGTGTTTCCAAGGCTACTAAACCAACCGGTCTTTCGAGATTTGATCTTTCTTGTGATCATGCCAATGTAATGTAATAATGCACCGACTCTGGGTAACTGGGGTCGGGGCATTACAAAAGTGTTATAACATTTAAAGTAACATGGTAATTTATAATTTCACATTATCCCAATGTACATTGGAGCATGAATCCAAGAATCCAAACCATGGAATATATCTGTGGGCCTAGAACATCAATATGGATGAAACCATGATAAGGATACTAAAACCAAGATACAAATCACATAATACATATGTTGACATAGTGCATGAGTAAAGAAAAACCTAATGACATGGGTGATCATCCAATACTCTAAGACAAATAACCATTCATATAATTCAAGGTTCACCATCAATGATCGGTCTATTTAAATCTAATACCTCAAGGTCCAACACACTTGTCCATTTCACACAATAACCTCAAAAGGGGTTTCAAAACTATGTTAACATTTTATGGATCCTTTAACCCTTTCTCATTTTCCAATATTATCTCATAATTTATAAAGGTCCAAATGTAATTTTAAAACAAAAACATTGATCAAATAAAATCCTACCCATTTTTTAATGGAATGAAACACTGAAAATAAATACAGTTTTTTAAATCATATTAAATAATCCATTTAAGATATGGTTTTTCCTCCATTAATAAAAAAACCATTCACAAGGGAATTCACCTCCATTTATAACCATTTTAAATAATCATTAAAATTTAATCATAAAAATGGTAACCAGATACTAATATCAAATCATCATTTTAAATATAATTTGAACCCAATTTTTAAAATCTCTTTGAGTTCAACAACTTGGTTTAATATATTACCCACATTAAAAACATAAATTTCTATTCATTCAAAACTATAACCAAATCAAAATAAAAAACACATCATTTAATAAATTTTAAAATCCTCCTATAAATTTCAAAAAACATAACATATTAATATGTCAATTATCCCTTTAACCATTCTTGTTAACTTTGTAATAAATCCTACCCATTAATTACCATAAAATACCCTCTCTTAATGTTTACAAATTCATTTCACCTTTTCCATGGGATTGGAGTATCCCATGGGCAGCCTTAGGTCTATTCTTCAATCATCAAGGGAACCAACATGGTCTTTTAAGGGCCCTAAAACTCAATTTGAGGGCCCAAATACTCTCTTTATTCCAAGAGATAAAAATATTGAAAGGAAATGAATTAAAATAACTATATAAACCTATAAATCATCATTATAATAGGAAAACTAATTTATACCACATAAAAAATGCTCACAAATAACCACTCATCAATCCTCATTCCTTTATTCAAACTAAAACCTCCTCAAACACCAAGATGAAGAACACCATAAAAATCGTGCTCATCAGATTTAGAAAAATAAAAGACAACTAAGAAATACCATTTCTAAAAATAGATGGAAACATAGTAGTTTACTTATTTAGATCATTGATTATCACTAAAAGATACTACAAACACCTATGAATCGAGAGAGATTCATGTTCAAGAGAGAGAGAACCTAGTCTATAGACTATGGTACTAGGGGTCAAATGATGGAGAAATATTGGGGGGGGGGAATTTAATATTTTGGGGAAATAACAGAAAATTATGCACATTAAACGAGATTCATGGTTTTAAATACCTTTTGTCAACAATGTTGTTTCCTCTGTCTAAAGGGGAAATAGAACCACACAATTTTCATTTTTACCCACATTGTTTTAATAACTATGTTGTGTCCTCGAGATCACTATAATCTAAGTAGATTATTCCATAATGTTTCTTGTAGTAACTTGTATGGGTTGAAAAACCATGCCCAATCCATGAACCCTCCACATTCTAATTGGGATCCAGGCATCACAGTTTCCCCTAGTCATATGTATATATTTGTAAAATCACATAGAAACCATTATCCAAACAAAATGAGCCACATTTTACCATTTTTCTATGTAAAAAACACCTTGAAAACCATCTAAACCTTATTTACTCTTGAGAATCATTCCATTAACCATATTCAAAGTAATTATATTAAAATATTAAATTAATACAAACAAAATTAAATATCATGACATTACATATACCTTTTTTCTAAGAGAACATTTTTGGATTACAACTTATTCGATGAAATATTGGCCTTAGTAAATGAAAAGGAGAACATGTATATTTGCAAGGAAACAAGGAAGGTATTAGGTTTCATCATTGTTAAACTAGATGGATAAACCATTGTGAATATGGTATGAGGGGAGGTTCCCATTTATAAGTGAGGCGTGGTCACACATGGAATTCCATAAAATATATAAATATAAATTATATATTTATCTAGAATAATGCTTCGAAATGGGCATGAATTAGAATAATAATAGTTTAATATCCAAATATCATCATCAAGTAAAATTTATATAGGTTTTGGTGTAATTTTTAATCATATAATTTTGATTAGAACTATTATTAACAATTTTAATCCATATTCCTGGTAATAAATGTTTTTCATTTTAGGGTTGCATATATACTTCTAAGATGAAAATTACTAACTAAGTTCCATTTGAAGAAATCATAGACAATTTATTCTCCCAAATTCCTCTTGAATGAAATTTTTTACATTTAATTCATTTAATAAAATACAATTAAACAAAAAATATCATTAAAGTCATCTTCGAGTGTATTTATTTTATTTTAATTTGTATTTCTAAAGAAAAAAATATAATAGTAACCAAATTTTTTATTATTATAATATATACTTTATAATTACCTATTGAATTCATATAAAATCATAATTCATTAAAAAACTTTTAATTTAATTGTTTTTAAGATCATTTACTTTGATTTTTCTATCAATTTTCCAAGGATAATATCCATATCACATAAGAATTTTAGGTAACTATATTATTAATAGAAATGAAAAGAAAAATAATTTATTAAAATATAAAAATTCCACCTAAATTTTATCTATATTACTTTTATTTAAAATTTTATCCTAATATAAATATATTAGAGATATTAATATAAAGTGTGTGATGTTTAGTATTTATTCCATACATAATTTATTTTTAATGTCATTATCAATAGAAAATAGAAGCCAAGTTCCATATCATATAATTTAGGAATGATATGGTTGAATTCATCACATAAAATTAAATTATTTAAATGTTTTTTTGAGACCTTATATCATATTTTTAATCTTGTATTACACGTATCGATGTGAAAAATATGCACCTTGAATACTATTGAAAATGTAAAATATTAAAAAGGTAGATTTTTTTGAAATTATAAACTCATAATTATAATTATAAAATTACTAGTTGAATATTAAATTTATATATGATTCAAAAACAATTTTAATATAAATTCATAAAATGAATCATAATAATTTTCTTCAGAAAAACGGGGTTTAAGCATAAAAATGAACTTATAACAATTTAAAGTATAATGATGATTCCTATGTAATAAATTGTATTACAATTAATTAATGAAGACTCATGTTACTTTAATTTCAAATTAAAAATATAATGGGTATTGTTAATTACTTGTTTTAATTATATGAAATAAATATTTTTTTCAAAAGTAGTACTCCAGCCTACTCCATGAAAAAAGAATCTTTTTAGAAAAACATAAAAAATCCACCCTAAAAAATTTATAAACATCTAATTTTATAAAAGGATATTAATTTCATATACTATTTTTTCTAAAAATATGTATTGATTTATTATATTGTTTTTACACAAAATTTTATAAATCCATTTTTAAAGAAAAAAATTTTAAAGCATATACTAATTACATAAAACTGAGTTCATATTTATTATGAATAATAAATTTTAATTATGTAAAAAATTTCTATAAATATGTACACGTTATAATGTGGTTAAACCTATTAATAGGCACTAATTTGATGGTATGATTACAATATTCTATAGTTCATTTTATGCAAACCATTTCTTTTTCAAGCAGGCAATTAAATGAATAAAAATTATTTAAATTGATATATTTTAAAGATATCAGGGTGATATATGTCATGTGAAATCTGATAGACATATTACATCATATTGGGAAAAAGAAGGACACTTATCATTAGGGTATTTATTAAGATATCTATATATCTAAGATGGAGCATTTATTTGATTTTATTATTCTATAAATGTATCCCTTTGTGGTATTCCTAAGGATAGACTCTATGATATATTTTGAGGAACATAGTCATTTTTCACTACATGGTATATTTCACTACCCTTTTTGGTAAATTCCATCTATTTCTATAGGAGATGGAACCTCATTTAATTGAATAATTTCCTCCTCTCCATCATATTTCTAGGATCTAGTTGTTGATTACATATCTTTTCTAATATACCAATTAGAAGGAATTGGATGTGAGTTACCATATATTATTATAGTGTTTATATATATTTTCCATGATGACATTACTAGGATATCCATGAAGGGAAAATTCATGGTTTCAATTGGTCTAATTCTAGGTACACATATAATATCATTACCTTCATGTCACATGGATCCATATAAGATGAAAGATTCAAATAGATTACATTATGATATATGGGCTAAGAGATCCATTCTCAATATTGTGTCCCCATGGGTTGACCCAATGATATTTACATAAAAGGTTTATGGAACTATCAAATTGTGTAATCATTATTTGATGTTAATCTATGCCACTATTAGTTATAAGTACCCCTTACCATATATCGATGACATGTTTTACCTATTAAAGAAGTCATGTTTGTTTTAAAAAATTAATCTCTGATATATTTACCACCGTCTCCACATTATGTAATATGATGTACCCATGATGATTTTTTTCATAGTAGATAATGGAATTATAATTATATTGTGATGTATTTTAGTATAATTATATTGTGATGTATTTTAGTTGAAATAATTAACTTTTAAAATTGTTAACAGATACGATAAAATAGATATTTATTCTAAAAAAGTAATTCTTATTCATGTTTTTTTGGATTATATATTAGCCTATTCTAAAACAAAAGAGAATTATGTACCACACTTTAAATGTTTCCTTAGGACACAATGTTTGAAACATATCTGTACAAATCTATAAAATTTTTAATTTTGGATCCAGAAAGATATGTTTATATGAAATATATTTTAAAAATATTGAATTTTGATAGATCTTAAGAAGGTGAATACCATCATTTTCTAGGAGGGTACATAAAATTTATTTAAGATATGAATCTTATAAGTAATGTAAAGTTATTACTAGAGACTCAGTTGATATTTCTCGAAACGTGTATCTCCTTTAATTTTACTCAGTTGAAAGTGAGTGATGTTTTTATGGATCATAGAATATCAATGACCCATCCAGGTGTTGATGATGTGTTTGACATTAAAATATTTCCTAATAACTACTCATTCAAATTAGGACTATGTGAATTATCCGATGCTTTAGGTTGGGGGTTTGGTTTATATCCTAATATAGAATAGTCATGTTTTATCCTATTCCCCAACAAAGATATAATTTCAATTGAGCACTATCACACTCATGATATAGTGATAGTTATCACATTGCGTGATATTAACTTTTAGGAACCCTATTGGAGTTTTTGATAAATTCATTTTTTACACAAACTATAAATTCCTAAGATACATATTTTCATTGAAAGATATAAACCACTTGCAGAGACGGGCGGGATTTGATTTCATCATGCCTAAAATAAAGGTTATGGGAATGTTTTTTATGATTATTCTAGTAACAAACATCTATCCCTGGCTTGAAATAAGTCTTATAAATATTGGAAACTTATGGGTACATATGGAATTGTTGAAGAAGTTTGGATTTTGTTCAATTGTAATATTCTATTGAATCATTATAAATTTTTATAATCCACTTGGACAATTAAAAGGATGAAAAATTTTATTACATCAAGAGAAATATTTATTATGTATAGAACACTTTTGAGTAGTATCCATCTTAAGAAGGAATCCTCTGCATGAGGAATTGTTGTGTATTTCCCTTATTTTTGAGAAAGGTAGTGATGAAAGACTGCCATTATCCTATATGGGTCATCAATTCTAGAGCCTCTGAATTTTTCAATGGTATGAGTTGTTGTTTTTAATTTCTAGGTATAAAGTGAGGTATTTGCAATTTTTATCTCAATGCATTAATTTTCAATAGGTAAAACTGATGTATTAGCGACCTCTGGTGTTGCTGCATGCCCTTTGTATTTATACATTGATGTGGGATGACCTGTCCTCATATTTCATAATCATACTAATTCTAACTCACTAGAGGAATAATTCTATATGGTTCGTCACAAATTGGACAAAAAATCTATTTCTTTTACACTGATATCAGATATAACATTTGACGAGGTTATCATAATTCTTTATGTTCTAGGGATTACCAGGCTTCAAGTAGTTCTCATCACTATTTTTTTAGGAACATAACTGTGGTTTTCATCCCAGTTTAAAAAGGGTGTCTAGGATGTGATGGATTATCACTCAATTCATTGAATGATATAAAATCCAAAAATTAATGGCCATATTGAGAGAGAAAAATATATTCTCTTAGGAATTCTCTAAGATTGTTATATGGAATTAGGTGGTTCTTTTGGATACCCATAATGAATTGATTAATTTTATCTATATCAACTTCTGTCATTATTCATATACAATTTCAAATTTTAATTATTTCTATGGTCGAATATGTTTCTATCCATTTTTTGAGAATGTTAGGAGAAAACACCATCATAGAACAATAAAACAACCATGAGATGTTTGATAAGATTCATGTCACCAAAGAGCATCAAAGAATAGATTAAAGACATATTAAATATTTTAACTATCATAATCTTTATCCATTGTAGTTATATGTTGTTGAAAATGTTTTTCATGGGTATCACCTTGACTATATCACTACAAATTGGAAATAAAATAGAATCCCAATCTATGATTTATGGTTCCATTTTGGATCATGGGAAGAGTAAAAAATGTCACTTAACAATTGGATAAGATTTTTTAATAGAGATTCATTATGTATTTCATAGACCCACTAGATATAGTGATGTTTTGGATGTCAAATAAGTTGGTTTTTATTTATTGGTTGTGAACACCAAGTTTAATTATGACATGGGATCAAGAATCACATATTTGGGAGAAATGGATAAATATGTTCTTGGATCAGGAATCAGTTTGATTTTATTGGGGAAAATGTAATATGATGTGGAGTGTTGTCACACACACAATATCATGTTTAGGTACAAAACATTTTATTTAATTTTTTTATCATAATTATAAATTTCAATGATTAATCATTAAAATTTCTAGAAAATTGAAAATATAATGGAGTGTATGTTTAGCCTGTTGTTTGTACTAATAGTGTGAAAACCATGTGAAATCAATCAATTGGGTGAAAGAGCTGATATTTACAGTTAGAACAAGGATTACCTCACTATGTGAACCAACCATCCATGTTGTTAGATGATGACGGTTCTACCCATACAGTTATTTCATTATAGGAAAACTATGTGGCCAAACCATGTGGTGTAACCATGATATAAATCAATGAAAATTATTATTCTACTCCAAACCAACTTTGACCTTGTCACCTCTTAATTCCCTTATAATAAACTTAATCCACACTTCAAACATGATATTTCCACCCCCAAACATATTTCATTTGTTTCTAGTTATTGTAATCGGGGATATTCAATGAAAATTCATGGAAATTACCTCCTCTCATCTTTATTGTATTCTATTTTATTTCATGGATTTCATTCAAACACATGTTCTTACATAACATAGAGTATTGTTTCTAGAATTATTTACTTTGGGTATTGATGTTTAGTTTTTATTCCTAACTATTATGTTATTTCCTTTCTTTTTCATGTTGATTTGACGTACTTACTTGTGATTTCACTACAAATGGTTGGTGGATTCGTATATTTCCTTTGGTAGCTTAATTATTAATCCTCATCATTTTCCATAGATCTATAAAATGATATATGAGATATTATATAATATTTTTTGAAATTATATATATATCCCCTTGTGACTAAAATAATCATTTATGATTTATAAATTGGAATTTCATGTTTTTATAGAAACTAGAAGTTTTTTTTAATGAAGAATGTAAATTTTGTTATTGATATTGTTTTATAGAATTCTAATGGTAAACGAAAGGTACAATGATAGGTTTTCCTAGAAGTGGTTATGACTCACGCCACTAACTATTCTTCTGAATTTGTTTATGTATTACCTTCACAGGACAATTACATTGTTCAATATCCATTTTACTAATTTAGGAAACGTACCAAATTAGTGACATATTATCTCTATGTGACAAACTCTTAGTATCCATTGGGTGTAATACCATGATAATTTCAATGGAAAATTTATTTTATAATCATACTCATACATTATTTTGTCTAGTAACGTTAGTAATCTATCATGTTTCTTATATTTAGGAAGAAATTTTTAAAATCTATTTTCATTCATTATGTTCAGAAAATTAGGTTTCATTTATCTAAAAAATGAATGATTTGAAAACATTATCTTATTCTATTGTTGTTCATTATCATACCTAGTATACAATCACGATTGTTAGATGAATTAATTTATATAGATACAAGTAATTCTATGAAACCATATGGATGTAGAGTATGTTCTTGATAATGTTTTCAAGGTTGATGGAGGTATTATGGTGGGATAAGAACTCATATAACAAGGTGATAGGTATTTTTTTTTAATTTTTTAATATTGTATTGTATGATAGAAAAAATGGTTAGATAAGGGTATGAGACATTATTTCACATTGTGTTTTGTAGATATTTGTTTCTTTTATTCAACATGTTGTATTGTTTCACACAGATGTTGTACCATGTTATTGACTTCCCATACTAATTCAACTTTTTAATTTTTGGTAGATTTAGTTGAATCATTTATTTAATTTTATATTCATTATATCATGTCATTTATTATATGATCTCTTTGAAATTATTTTATCCTATGGCGATGATTTATGTTTATATTAAACTAATAAACAACTATCCAATGTATAGTGGGGTTGTTCCCAGTTCTTAGATAAGGCTCATTGATTACATGATGGAAGAATCCAATACCAAAGAGTATTACTGGTTCCCAATAACATTTTTCATGCTCATTGAGTTTGGGAACACCATTTAAGAATTGCCAAAGATTGAATTGAATACACGTTTCAGGAGTATTTAATCTTTTTCCATGACATTGGATCTATCTCCTAATAATCTAGTTTTCTCATATAATATTCATATATATTATGATAAACATAAAAAAAAGTATGTACCTAAATAATTTAATGAATAACTATTAAATAAATAAATATTTAATATATTAATACATGGTAACTATTTAAGAACATTTCATAAGTTAAAATCTTAATATTAAAATGTTATAAATAAGGTAAACATTATAACAAAGTCATGATATTTAATATAAACTATTTATATCCCCATCCAATATGTACTCATTTATATTATTTTCATAATAAATTTCAATAAATTTTTTTAAAATTTTTAATGAATTTTTAATAGTTTTACAATACAAAATTATGTAAATTTTTTATATAATTATATATCCTTTACTTATTATTGTTAAATTTAATGATCGTATCTTAAATATGGCTATTTATTAATTTGTAAAATTTAAAATTAATTAATTTTAAATGATTTTTAATAATTTATTTAAACTCTTTTATAGTTTTTCTGCATATAATTAATTTATTTACTCTTTATAAATCATATTTATTTTCAGAATAACTTTTAAGTAATGGTATTTTTCATTGTTAATAATGAATCTATAAAAAAATTATTATTTTTATGATCTAGAAATACTGTTAAAAAAAATTAAAATAGAAATCTATAATAGTAAAACATTTTTTATTGATGAAATGTAAATAATAAATTTAATCCAAACATTTAAAAATATCAATATACCAATTATGTTGTTATTTATAAAAATCATTTTATAAATTTTTAATCATTGTAATAATAACTTTTCCAATATTTATAAACATTTTAAAAATAGTATCATCCAATTCAAAAATTAATTTTCTTGATAAATAAAAAATATATAGATTATATTAAAAAATGTGGAAAAAATAAGAATATTTTCATTTTTAATATATTCATGTATTTCATATAGATGATAATATTCCGTGAATAAAATATAAAAATTTAAGAGAAAATGAATGAATAAAAAATTGGTTGATCATTCATAGAGTATAATGGGAAATTTAATACTTCCAAAGATTTTTTCGCATGAATAAGATAAATTTGGTGCATTTAAAATACATCATGAAATATCTAAATGATTTTAAGAGAAAATACCCATGTATTTTTGGGAATGAAACTGTATAAATATTTTAAAATTGATATTTCTTATGTATTTATCATACATTCATGTTGAATTATAACATTGTAAAAATTCGGATTTAAAGTTCCAAAAATTCTTATACATTGGATCTACAAATTAATAGTTGGTTGAATATTTTAATATCTTTAAAATAATGTTATAATACAAAGTATAAATGAAATATTTTATCAACATATTTTTTATATGGATAAACATGATATTGAATATGATAGTATAAGAAAGGAACCCTTATCTTAGAATCTGGATGAAATGAATTTACAATTGAAAAGGAGAATTAAAATACAAATAAATATTTTGATAAAACTTGTATGGAGGTACCTTTTTTGTAATTAATTACTATATTCAATGTAATAAAAATATAAAAATATTCTATTAGTTTTTTTTGTGGCAGAGAGTCTCAGTTTTATGAATAAGAAAAGTAAGCGAATGATTAGAGAAAGTGGGAGATCAAAACGAAGGATTAATGTTCCTTATTTTTTTTATAATAATAGCTTATTACATTCTATATTAATATATGGGGTGGAAATAATATATGAAAAATGGGTGTATCATTTCAAGGAAAAAGATGTCCTTAGTAAAATATAAAAAGAAAGATTATTATTAAAATATTTTTAACAAATAAGGATGTGGAATAATTTGTAGTGTCATATTTCAATATTTATTTTACTAATATCAATTTTTTATTATGTATTGAATATATAAATGGATTTCATTTTTAGTTTATGGATGGGATGATTTCTTTCTATCATAGTGATTTAAAGTATAATTTATATATGTTCCAACCAAAAGTTTTTTCTAATCCAAGAAAAGATGATTCATTAAAAAACATGTGTATATATGGTTTGACATAGGAATTGGGGTAATGAAATAAAAAACTGAAAAAATTCTAATAATGAATGATTAAAATATATTGGACATAGATCAATGTTCCAATTTATTACAATTTTGAAATTTTTATTTCATTCTATTTTGTAATTATTTGATATTTTCATTGAAGGAAAAAATGTGAAAATAAAAAATTAGTTCTATAGAAACAAATTCATTATATATATGATTAATTAATCATTTTTACAAAAATTGTAAAATATAATAAAACACAAAAAAAATATTTTTTACATTCTAATGATAATTATGTTCATACAACATGAATATATATGAAACTATGATATTTTTTTTAAATCAACCTTCATGGTATTTATATTATATTTTATAATCATAAATGTTTATATAATAACCCAAGTTCAAACAAAAAATAAAAGGGTGATCTAAAATCATAGTTTATAAAGTAATAATATTAAGGAACATGAGTCCTAAATCATAAAAATACTATTAATATTCTGTAGTTGCACTGAAAGGGGAAGAATCTGTGGGACCCATTTTTTGCTGAATTATATTTAAATAAAATATTAAAAACTCTATAATTCTTGGAATAATTTATGTCATAAGAATAAAGGAACAAAATTATTTTAGATACTAGGATGAAATTACAAATAGGACATCACATAATATTTTTATGAGATTATTTCTTAATGTATGGGGCTATATCTTAGTTATATTTTTGGAAACTCATAGAACATATTGCTCCACTAAAATTATAATTTAAATAATCAATATTATGTATCGTCCTTGACACATAAAACCCTCTTCTGAATGATTTAATGGTTGGTTCTTTTTACTAGATCCCTCTAGTTTTCAATGAAACCCAACCTCTCTAATGGAAAAGATCTTCTTTCCACTCCTATCCAGCCCACTGTAGTACAACCCAGTCCTATCCACAATCATGGTATAGTCCACTTTGGGCCTTTCTCTCATTGTTTTTCTTTCCATACACTATGTCCCCCAGGTATCCCCCAAAAAAAATTTCTCATGATGGGAGTGGTATCCACACCAACATATAAAGTGGTGCTTCATTATTCCCCTCAGTCGATGTGAGAGTTTCAAAATACACCCTTCATAGAATAGCCCAACGTCATCGCTTTCAAAACAAGTGGACACTAGCTCTGATACCATTTGTGTTATCCTAGTCCATCCCATGATAAAGATACCAACTAATATGGGCTTATCCTACCTGGTTTTTTCTTCTCCATGCTTTGTCCCATATGAATCGCCCAATAAATGGTCTCGCGATGAGAGTGGTATCCACACCACCTTTTGTAGGGGGTATTTGTGATCCTCCTCATTCAATATGGGATTTCCATTATCCTCACCCTAAGATTCACATCGAGTCTTCATTGGTTCATAAAATAAACCTGGATCAGAAACCATTTGTAACGGCCTAGTATATCCCACAATCATGATATTGTCTACTTTAGACATAGACTATATATATTTTCATTCCATGGGTTTTGGATCTCAGACATCCTATAAGAAAATGCCTCATGATGGGATATGTATTTATTATAAAGGTATGTTCTGTTCCACTCTACATTTTATGCAGGATTTCCATAAACATAATTTTAATGACCCAACACAAGTTACCCTCAAACCTAGTACCTGACCAATATATCACATACCTAGAGGGCATTACGGGTCCCCACAGTATGGTCACAAGCACTGGAGCATCGACAAAAAATTTGATGGAATGATTTCACCCATCCTAAAGAAACACATGGAATATATATATATACACATGAATCATGAAGGAGAAACAGGGAGATGAAGAAAATATTCCATAAATATGAGAAAAAAATGGAAACAATACAATTTTATAATTAACCAATATGAGAAAGGTAATATTCCAACTACATAGGTTAAAAACACAATGGATACTCTATGTGATGGCTGGGCTGGACTCCCACCATCTCACCACCAGCTACCAAAACCATCTAACATGAAACCTCACCGCCTCACTATGAATCCTTTCAATTTCCTACAATGGGGGATATACTATAGTCAATGAAATATCAAAGAGGTTCACATGGTGTGAGCAAAAGATCTCATAAGGATCTCACCCATGTGTTCCTTAAAAATTATTTTTATAACAAATCATGTATGCTCATTTGAAACTGGCCATGGTATAATAAGCATCAAAAAAATTTTATAGAAAACATGGTAATCATTTCCCCATTATCCCAGTTCGAAAAAAACAATTTATATCAATTTCATAGAACATTATTTATATCATCATTCATATGAATAAAAATGCATTTAAATACAAAAAAAATCAATGCAATATAAAACAGAATCATAGGTATCAGGAACAAGGATCACTCTAGGTCAATCTAGAAGACTACATGTACCAAAACCAATCATGTGAAAATTTTCCTTCTTACATCACATGACTAGGATGTAAAGTAATACCCCATGAGTAAACCTCCTAATTTTTTTTAATATCATTCCCCTAGAACAATTGGCCTTTGAAATTGAGGAAATCCTAATGAGAAAATGTCCCAATAATCACAAAAAAATGGACAATGGCCTCCATATAATCCTTCCACCTATGTACCAATGGTAACCCATGTGCTTGTTTTAAAAATTCAATATAAATATTTGAGAACAATTTCAAAACCATTTCACAAACCCATTTCTACGATTTCCAAATTCCATTTTTTCCTATTTATAAATAACCATTGAATACCATTTTTCTCTAAAAACAATGTTATACACAGAACAGAATCATTCCATCACCATTTTTAAATTATTTTTTAAAGCAACCGAAATAAGGTTTATCAACATAAGCTAAAGATAAAACATCCTAAATCAAAGATGGGGTTGTAGAATCCCTTAAATGTATCCACCAACAAAAAAACCAACAACATCTAGGAAGGTCCTTAAATCCAACCCACACATCATAGGATTTGTCCAATTGAGAAAAATGGTTGTTTGAGTGGAGGAAACCCACATACCTCAACAATGAACAACTACCACACCGAAACCGACAAGGGAATATCCTCCTGAATGAGATCACACAATGGATCTTGAATAAAGACAAAAATAAAGACAAATTTAGATCAAAGTAACCAAAGGGATCTACTGTGATCAACGAAGATAGTGATTCAAAAATACCACTAACCTATAGAGAAACACAACAACCACTACAATGACTGAATACCAAAAAATTGATCGGGAAGGAATGGCAAATCCAAAATTCAAAAAGTGGAGATTTGTTTGAGAGAAAATGAGGGAAAGTGGTTAAATGGGAACCCAAAAACTGAAAAATTCAATAAAACATTCATCCTTAGGTATTAAAAAATATATAACTCCTTTATATATTATGAAATCCCTAGTGTTTAAGTACAACAAGAAATTCATCACCTAATATTTAAAGTTGTTTATTTAAATCATTCAAGATGAGAAACAAATCATCAAATTTTTTATAATTTCAATGAATGAATTATATTCATGGATTGAACCCAACATCACGTTCATGTCATACAACCAAGATACATGGCCTGAAATCCCCATACAACATGCAAAAAATACTAGTTAAAATTGAGATTCCAAAAAATATATGATTTCACCATTATAGGTATCATCCCAATTACATTTGTTCCCTATAAAGGCAATGAGAAAAGGAATTCGAAAATGAGGTTAAATATTTAATATAAATATTGGAAATGAGATGTTACAAGCTCTCTATCATAAAATATTTCTATACCTAGGAAGTCGTGTAGAAGATGCAATCAATTGAAAAAGATGAGGCCCTTACTCCCTCATCAATTAATCACATTCCCAAGTCTCTTGATAATATGATCAATGTTACCATAGAACTCTGAAAAATGGAATTCTCTTCTAATACAAAATATTCTCTTTAGAGTAAATGATATGAAATAGTTTATCTGTAACAAAATCATCTGGCTCTAAATGATTTTCATACCTTGGGGAGTCTATGTTAATCCAAAAAATTTATAGAGTTACCTCATCCAATTTCTAGACTATCATATGGTGAGGCTGAAGAAAACTATTGGGTTTCAACAGATCTAACATTATCTGTTGGAAGGTTTAACAACAGGACAAGTAAGTGGAAATGTTGTAACTGATACCTGGACACCGAAATTATACTCTTATGTAATAATACATTGTAATAGTAACAACACTAATGGACCATAAATATATGTGACTATTAAACAAGACTAAACTTCTCACAAATGATGGGAATATAATCCTATTTCTATAGTGGAGAAAAACATATGAAGAATGAGATCAACTAGAAACATTCTTCCCACTATATAGTATTTCTTGTACATTAATAAAATCAATATCCTACTATTGAATCTATAAAATAGACTCTAAGAGAGATGATTATTATTGAACACCTGTTAGAACTATACTTGAAACATACTATTAAATATACAAGTGCAACTGAGTGAAATTACCGACAAGGTTCTACACCTCCTTCAATTCGAGAACAACTTGTGAGGGAACATTAATTCTATGAGCGTCTGCAATTTCATTTACCTTTCATAGTGTTTAGTTGTTATAAATTTCAAGCATTAGAAGGTATTATACCCGTAATCTCATTCTAATATAAAAGTCTCTTTATGATTATATATAACTCAAACTCTTATGATCATCGAATACCATCAACCTCAACCCAAAAAAATAGTTCTTCGTAAATTTAGGAACATGTATTACTATGTAATGCTCTAAAAAACGAGTGCGGTAATTTTTCTCATGTAATCAAAGATGAAAAGATCTATAATCTACCACATTATTATCCTTTATAAGAAAACATCCCAAAAAATAACCAAAATCATCACAATACACTACATACCCCTTTCAAGTATTAGTTATTATTAGAATAGGATCTTATGTTAGAATTAATTTATGTTCATATAAAGAAGAATACGAAATCAAATCCCATGTATATTTCAATTTTCTCCTAGTAAGAATAGTTAATGGTGATGCCATCTTAGAGATATCATTTAAAAGACATAGGTAGTATCTAGAAAGGCCAAGGATGTTCTATATCACAAAGACATTTTATAGTTCATTCCATGAATAAACAACCATTACCTTTTTATGGTGAACTAACAATCCATTTCATAAATCTCATTCCTTGATCATAATTATGCATAGTCCTATCCGGACAGAAGAAATGTAAGTTACCAATGCATCCACAACTATTTCATGTCTTCAAATGCTCAGGAATATAACACATTTTGTATCTGACCATGACACACATATAGTAATTCAGAGGCCCAATTATATCTATAAAAATGGTGCATAGGAGGATCATTATTGAGACCCACCACCCCCACTTCTGTGATGAACCCAAAACATAATTTTTATTCCATTCAAGTCACTGAAGCTACCAAAATATATATGAGAAGATATTGAAAAACAATCCTTGCCTTCCATATTCATATCTACAATCATAGATATGTATACTGTCTCTATATAGTTACAAAACTAAAATATAAAACATTATGATCTAATATGCGGTTGAAATACATGATGGTACTTCTAGAACATTAGATGGTCATTATTTACCATGTCATGATAAAAATGGACATGCTCAGTAAACCGAAGAGTGTACATTGAAACCAAAATCTCTCCCTATTTAAATTATAAGAACTCTATATATTTTTATAGAATCAGTGAATTTGTAAAAAATAAAATGAACAATAGGTTTTTGAAACCCTTCCAATCCATGTCCATGTGTCTGTCTTCCTAGATCATGAAATCCTAGCATCTCTTAATGAAACCCTGGATCCTAAATTTCATACAAATAAACTAGATATTCACACACATCTCTAAAATTTATATGATTCTATTGATCATATCCACTCTATCAACTTCCTATGGATGATCATTAATTGCTTTAATGGACATTGGTTTCTCGTGAAAGAATTCATGAAATATAACTCTCTCTCATATAGATCTTGGATTTACCCAAAAAATTTCCTTTTGAACTCATGTTACATCCTGATTAGTAGCATGAAATTCCCATACAATATTCCCATTCTTATTTTGGTCTATTGGTGGATTCCCTCATGGGGAATCAGTTTCACCACATGATGGACTCATGGAAGACATCATAGAGATATATTGATGAATTCCAAACCAAAATAATGAACTGACAATAGTAAATATATCAGTTTAAACATGAAAAATCATAACAAAAATCTATGGTTTAGATCAAAATACAACACTAGAGACACATAAAAAAAGTTACCGTGGTGATTGAGTCTCGTCATGAGAAGTGCGCGATAGGTCCTCAATGCAACATACCTTTTAAGTCCCGATAATCTTATCTCTATACTAACAGATGTCTGTAGACAATGACTATTCAGGAAAGACCTCCTTCGACACCAAATTGTAATTACCCAACCTTGATTGCCATCAAAACTAGATCCCAACCCATTACATCACATAAACGAAGGGTGTTCCCAGGCCCCATAGGTTGGTGAAAAGAACTTGGTCATTGAACAACAAATCATAGGGAACTATTTCACCAAACAAGATTAAAAACATGTAATATATATACACATATCATGAAGTAATAGTGTAAATATGATGAATACATTCAGTAACTATAAGAAAATAGAAGAAAAATACATTAAAAGTAGAAATAATGTTCAAGTGACAAGTCCAACTCTAAAGGAACAAAACCAAATGGTTACTCCTTATGATGGAATGGAAAAACTCCCAGTGTCAAGAAAACAACATCCCAACTCTAATGACATGAAACATCACCCCCTCACTAAGGCACCATGCCTTTCCCGGCATTTGAATACATACCAATGTTTACGCACCACCTAATAGGTGTATAGAGTGTAAGAACACTGGCTTAGTAAGATACCACCAATGTTTTCCATAACATGTCTCTATAAAAAATCACTTTATTATAATTACAAATAAAACATGGAAAGAAAGGTAATAAAGATGGTTTACTGAATACATGGTAAAAATTTGCCCTTAATCACAGTTCTAGAAACAAAATTCGGAAAATAATTTTCAAAGTACATTCTTTATATCATATTTCAGAAGGATTAACATGCATATCAAGGATAAAATAAAAATTCGTTAAAATGAAAAAATGAAGGACAAGTAATAAAACAAAGGATTTCTATAGGATATAATAGAAGACTACCGATAATAAAATAAATACATTGCACAATTTGGTTCTTATAAAAGAATACTGAGAAGAAGAGGATTACCCCTTGAGTAAAATCCTATAGAAATTTCAGTATCAGTCCACAAGAATAACCAAACATGGAATATGAGGAATTACCCTTGAGAAAACCTCATGTAATCACAAAAAATGGATTATGGCCTCGTGCTAAACCTTCCACCTATATACTAAAGTAAACCATGTGCTAATTTCCATATTTCATTCTAATGCATTGACAACTGTTTCATAACCATTATATTAACTGATTTCAATGCTTTGAAAATACCTTGTTTTCCATTTATTAATAACTAGGGAAAACCATTTTTCATTAAAAACTAATTTCAACACACACACTAAAAATATCATGCCAATTAATTTTATAAATCTGTTTATAAAGAGGGATAAATAAGTTTCATCAACATATTCTAGAGATAGAATGATGTAGTTCAACACAGGGGTCACACATGCCCACAATGGGATCCACCGACAAAGAAAACCAACTATGTATACAATGGCCTTATAATCCAACCCATAAATATTAGGATAGATCCAATTGAGAATGAGCATCAGTAGAGAAGTGGAAAGTCACATACCTCAAAAACCACCAAAACTGACAAGGGAATGACCTCCAGAATGATATTGAACAATAGATCATGTATGAATACAATAAGAAACAAAAAATTTGATCAACGTATCCAATATAGCAACCCAAAGTGCTACCAAAACTAAGGGCAATAATGCAGTAAGGAGATCGCTCACCCAGAGAGACACACTACAACTGTAACAAGTATCAAAAAACAAATGGATCGATTTTGAAGGAGAGGTGGCTCCTAAAATCACTAGTGGGGTTCATTGGTTTGTGATAAAATGATAATAAGAGTTCTAATGAGAACCCAAAACCTAATTGAATCCCTAAATTCTTTTTGCTCAGGAAATTACAAGATGTGTAACTCCTTGACATGTCTGGAATTCCACCTTGATTAAGTACAATGAGAAATCCATCACCTTATAATATAAACCTATTATTTACATAATTCATGATTTGAAATAGATATTCAAATCATGTTACATTTTACAGTGTGAATCCATTTCACGGATTGCACCCAACAACACTTACATGTCACACAACCTAGTTATAAAGTGTGAAATCCACCTGTAGCCTATAGAAAAGACCAGTTAAAGATGAGCATCCAATAAATATGTGACATAACCATTTCAGGTATCCTTCCCATTCTTTCATGGACCTATAATGATAATGAGAAAAGGAAACCATAAAGAGGTTAAATTCATACCAGACAAATCGATAATGGGATGTTACAAAATCCACACTATAAAGACATTCCATCCTCGAGAAATATTGTGGAAGATGTAATCCATGGAAAAATGTGATTCAACGTCACCCCCATCAACTAAAAATTTTCCTAATTCTCTTGGTAATATGATCAATGTTTCCAAGGAACTCTGACCAATGTAATGACCTTACCATGAATGAATTTATCTATAGAGTCAATGGTCTAAAATAGTTTCTCCTGAATTGAATCTCTAGGCTCTAACTCAATTTCATCTCTATGTGAGTCCATGGTAATACAAAAAATAAATAAATTGATATATTTTCCCATTTTTAGATTAACACTGGAAGAGGCTGAAGAAAACCAGAGGGTGAAAAGTGCTATGCAATTATCCGTTGGTATGTGTAATAGTGGGACACATAACCTACAATGTCATTCTTAATAACCGATATCTATAATTTTTGCCTCATGTCATATTACATGATCATAGATCCTGGATGAATGAACCAAGAATAATTGTTCCCTTAAATAAGACCAAACTCTTCACAGATGCAAGATCGACATCCCGCTTCACAAAGTGGAGCATAGTATCTAAAGAAAGAGACTAGCCAGAAATGATCTCCCCACAATAATGGATTTCTCCAAAATTACTGATCTCATCTTCCTGACTATAACTCTACAAAATAGACTACATGAGAGATGAGGATAACTAAAAACTTGTCAGAATAGTACCTAAAACATCCTCATGAGATTCCAAGTGCATCTAAATGAAAATACACATATAGTTCCACTCCTCCATTGATTAAAGAACAAGCAGTGATAGTACATTCCTATTAAGAGGGTCCAAATGACATTTCCCTTCCCCGACATGTATAAAATTTCAAATTCAGATGTAAAATTGTTTTATAACCATCATCCCTATCTGAGATTCATGTCCTTATGAGAAAAAAATAAAACTCAAACTACTATGATCAATGAAGATCGTGAACCTCTTCCCAAAATATAGTGCCCCAACTATTTATTGGAATATAAAACTATTGAGGGCCCTAAATCATGGGAGGGGGTACATCTTATGGTGAGGATGAAGCTTACAAGAGTCGAAAGTTACCACATGGTCATCCTTCATAAGGACACATCCCAGACTAGCTAAAAAAGCATAAAAACTATACGTACCCCATACTAGGCTTAGGTAAGATTGGAATTAGAGATGATGTTAGAAGTCATTTATGTTCATTAGATGAAGACTAACACTTCAAATCCCATGTGAATTTAACTACTTCATGTGTATGAGTAGTTAATGGTCACACCATGTTAGAAGAATCATTAACCATCCATTGGAAGTTACAACATGATCAAGAAATCTGTAAATCTCAAAGTCATTTTGTGTTTATTTATTTGATATAACAACCTTTACCCTTTTATGATCAACTCATAAGTCATGTTCTGAAATTCAATTCGATAAGAACATACATTCTTGAATTTAAAAGAATCTTTTTAAAATATTTCCATACTATTGACTTATTAGAATTTACAAAACCAAAATTAGTTTTTGTCACTCCTCACACTTGGAATTAAAATAAACCATTATATAATCCTTGAATTTTACCACCAAAGTGTCAATATATTGATGTGATATCTTATTCATTAAAGGCACAAAAACTGTAGGATAATTGGTTATACCAAAAGTAATCACATGATATTCATAATTTCCACAACTTATTGAGAAATATGTCTTCATTATAATAAACACCTAGTCTCTAAGATGATGATAATCCGACCAATGATCAATCATAGAAAACCACTTTCCCCCTGTAACTAATTTGTAAAATCATCCACATGTGGAAAATGATAATTATTATTAACTATTACTTGTTTCTACTACTAAAAGTCCACACACAACTGAAGTGAACCATATTACTTCTTAGAAAAGAGCATAGGGTAATCCCAAGGCATAAAAATAGGGTGAAAAACACAATTTCCATCTAGTCATACAATTGAATTTCAAGCTCTTTCATCTCTAATAGTTCAGTATAGTATGAAAATATAAATATAAGATGTGTAACTGGAACTAGGTCAATGGTAAACTCTACCTCTCCCTCTAGAGGAGAACCAGAGAATTCATTAAAGAAAAAATAATTAAATTATCAAACAACTATTAGAAGATCAACAATAGAAGAACAACTATCACGATAAATCACAACATCGGAAATCAAACTCTTGATATCTAGATGGGGAGGTCCTTTACGAAAATACCTCGGGTCCCACTCCCCCTAAAACACATGATAGATCATAGTGGCTGCCAAAAATGTAATACATTGATGATAATATTTATCCTCATCTCAATGTGTGACAATCCAATCCACACTAAATACGAATTTAGGCAGATCCAAATCAAGAACAAGAAAATCCCAAACTAACTCTATATCAGCTATAATTATCAAATGACAAGGACACCAAAGCCCCCTCTCTTTCCTATTACTTAGAGGAAAAACTTACTCCATTAAAAATGGTATATGATCCATTGGAATATTTATAATATTAACAAAACATAAAAATATAATTTATTAGGAGGTACCGCTATCAAATAAAAAAAATTATATAGAAGATTAAATACGGGTAGTACCTCTCACTTTTGTCGATCCTACATCAACCTCCACTGAAAACTCTTCTATTGCAAGAAATATCTTCACTCCTATGAAATTTGGTTTGAGAGATTTAGTACTTGAAGAATCTGACTACCTCAATTTTTCCTTTGGAGCTGATGAAGCATGTTCATAACGAGGTGCAACAGTAGACTTATAGAATCATTGTATGTGACCAATGCATCCAAATATATTTCATTTCTTCATAGGTATAGGAAAACAAATCCTTTTGTTTCATACCATACAACACTAATAGAATGTTAGAGTCACACTGCAAGCTGTAGTTGATAGTGTGGAGGAGGGTCTCTATTAATACACACGACCACCACATTTGTGATGATCCTTCCACTTCCTTTTCATACCTTGCATGCTACTAAAGATTACACTGGATGGAATGGAAGATGAGGAAAAAACAAAAAATCCTTTCATAACTATATTTTTCATCATATCTCTAAATAAAATCTTCTCATATGTATAATGATTTAACATAAACACTTGTGATTTGATATTCGGTCACAAACCCTTCAGGTACATGTGATCATTCAAATGAGTATTCCTTACCACATCCAAAGAAAACTGGAGAAGCATAGAAAACTGACTAGGGTTTTCCAATGCCAAGAAATCTCCCTATTATAATGACAATAAATTTCTAGATTCTTACTGAGTCCTTAATTTTTGAAATAACTATTGGATAAATATGCCTTTTAAAACCATTCAATCAAAGTCCATGTTTTGTCCACATGTACCATATAATTCCACCATCACTTTCTAGAAAACGTGAACCTAAACATTTCAAACATCAATAATATATTCCTAGGTTTCTCTATAAATTCATATATTTGATCAATCATATCCATATAGTCCTCTTCTTATTTAGTCTCTTTCATTCCTTTCTAGGAAAATGGATTTTAGGGAAAGAATTCATACAATAAATCTATCTCTCCTACAGCTCTTGTTTGTACCTCAAAACAACGTTTTGAACACTTGGAACAACCTGATCAATAACATGAACTATATTAATGATAGTCTTGATGAGATTATTATCTCTTAGTGGATTCCCTTTAGCCGAATCAACTACAAATCCCTAAGTAACTCATGGAAGATGTCATGGAGACATACTTCTACACACAAAAACAAAATAATGATCAGATAAATTTAAAAATAATAGTATATTGTAGAAAAAACATAACCAGAAACATACATTTACAACAAAATACAACTTTAGATAAACATATCCCAAATTTCCAAGGAATATCAAGCTTTCACATGATAAGAGATGTCGATGCACTCATCAAAACATACCACTCTGGTTTAGAAAATCATATCTTCAGTCCAACCTACATCGTAAGATAAGGAATCTTGTGGATGATATTCATTTCATACCAAAATGTAATGACCCAACCGGGATTACAGTCGCACATGTAACTAGATCTGTTCCCCCACATATCTGAAGGCAATTATCAATTCCTATGGGTTAGTGAACAGAACTCTGGAATCAAACAAAAAACCAAAGGGAATGATTTTCCACAATCTAAACAAAAACATGGAATATATATATATATACATGAAGCAGTAAATAATAGGGGAAAGCTAAAGAATATTGTCCATATCTATAGGAAAATAGAAGAAATAAACCAATGGTAAAGGATTCCTAAATCTCCCAGAGACAAGTCCAACTACAAAAGACCAAAACCCCACAACTACTCCATTTGATGGCATGGATGAACTCCTACCATATAAATACCATCTACCCCATATAGATAACATGAAACCTCACTACCTCATTGCATATACTTGCCTTTCCCTAAAAGGGAAGACATACAAATGACTACACACCACCAAAGCGGTGTGTTGGGTGTGAACTAATAGGATTTGTAGGATCTCACCCTTGTGTTCCATAACAACTATCAGTATAACAATTCTTGTATTCTCATTTCCAAAAACAAGATAGGATAATAAGTAAATCTGGATTATAGAAAATATGTAAAACATTTCCAATTGACCAAAGATTGAAAAACATAGAAATTTATATCAATTTCAACGCACATTATTTATATCATCTTTCACAATAATTAACATGCATACCATGTCTAAAATGAAAAATCCAATCAAAAAAGTCTGAAGATCTTGTATCAACACCAAGAATCTCTATAGGTCAGAATAGAAAAAAACTTATACCATAATCAATCAAGGGAAAAATCTAGTTCCTAGAACATAATCCAAGGAATAAAATGAATAACACATGGGTGATGTACGATTAATACATTATTTTCAGGTATTTAAGTGTACAATATGAGGAACATATCTCTCTAGATTGTTGAAACTAATGACGAATTTCTCTTTAATGAAATGAATGGATTAATATCCCCCCATTGAGTATATCTTACCATGATGGAAAATGCATCAAAATGACCCCAAGAAATATTCTCATTTCTCATACCTATCTTGAGGGGAATAGAATAGTATATTTCTATTCTTTCAGAACATCTTTTCATGACCCCCATATGTTTCCCTATATTATGGGCTACATCCCCATGTATGCTAAGAATATAATAATCTATGATTATATTGGTTTATATTTTTTATAATTCCTTTATTCATTTTTAGTTATCTCCATATTTTACTCATTATGTAAAAAAATGACATTTTTAGTTAGTCTAAAAACCTCCGAATGATCCCAAAAAATGGATGATTTACTCAAAGTAAACCTTATACCAAGGTACTTGAGGTAACCCTAGTTCTTTTTTTCACAATTCTTTCCTATGATTTGAAAACCATTTAAAAAGCATTTCATAGACCCATTACAATGATTTAAAAATTCCATATTTTCCATTTTTCAATAACCAGTGGAAAACCATTTTTCATTAAAAAAATCTTTTGAACACAAAGAAAAAAATCTTTCTAATTCCTTTTATAGACATGCTTATAAATTAGGAATAACAATGTTCATCATCCTAGGGTATAGAAGAAAAAACATACCAAAATTCTCAGTTATCACATGCCCGCAATGGGATCCACCAACAACGAAAAACCAACAACATCTACAAAGGACCTAGAATATAATATACATATCTTAGGATTGATCCAATGGAGAAAGAGAGTCAATATAGAAAAATAAACACACATTACTCAAAATGAAAAGTCGTCGTTCCACAACTAACAAATGCAATTGCCTTTGGAATGAGATTGAAAAACGAATCATGGAATAAGACAAAAGGAAACCCAAATTTAGATCAACGTATCTAATTATGAAACCCCGATAAACCACCATGATCAATAGAGAATAAGAAGTGGAAAGATCACTCACTCAAAGAGAATCACTTCAAATTTAATGAGGATCATTGGCCAAACAGATTGATCGGGAGGGAACGTTGACCACAAATATCTTTAGAGAGGAGCTTTGGAAAGAGAAAAAATGAGTAAAAGTTGTCCAATGGGAACCCAAAATCGGAAATAAACACATAAAGTTCCTTGCTTGGGGAATTACAAGATGTGTAACTCCATTACACATCATGAAATCCATAGTGTTTAAGTACACCAAGAAATAATTCTCCTATGATTAAAAATATATTATTTTTATCAATCACAACATGAAATAGATATTCACATTGTGTAACCATTTATAACATGAATCCCTTTCACACCTTGCACCCTGTAACACTTACAGGCTATGTAACCTAGTTACATGATGTGAAATCCTCCTGTAATTTGATGAAAAGTCTAGTTGAAGCTATGAATCCAAAAAATCTATGACCTCACCATTATAGATATCCTTTAAATTCTTATCTTCCCCATAGAGACAATGAGAATAGGAAAACCGAAATGCAGTTAAATACATTCCAGATAGATCAGTAATGGGATGTTAGAAACACCCCACCATAAAGCCTTTTTATCACCAGGATGTCAGGTGGAATTTGTAATTTCTAGAAAAAGGTTATTCCACTTCACCCACATCAAAGAATCACATTCCCAAGTCTTACGAGAATCTAATCCATGCTTCCATAGAACTCTTACTAATGTAATTTACTTCCCACAGAAGACCATCACTTGATATTCAATGCTCTGAAATGATTTCTCCAAAAGAGAAACAACATCTACTAACTCAAGTTCTTCCATGTTAAAAATACTAGTGGGATGTGGATGATAAATCCAATGAAGTGACATTTGGAAGATATCATGAATACTTTTCACCTAATATAGAGATGAAAACTAATAAGAAACTTTCACGAGTAGCTCAGTGTCCTCAAACATTAAAACATATTTGGAGTCCATTTTTCTCTATTTTCACGCCAATTGTGACCTAATCAAGGAGAATAATTCTTGAAATCCCATTCTCCATTTAAAATCTATAATTAATGATGCCATAAATCCACATATTATTTCTATCAACTCTAAGATGTAACCAAACATCGATGTTCTTCTTGAATACTCGCCAACTCCTCCATAAAAATCTTACTCCTACTATATATAATTCTCCAATTTCATCCCAACAAAGAGGTGATCTTCATTGGAGACTATACAATGCCTCAATGGGAGCCAGTCTAATCAAGGAATAATAATTGTTGTTATAAATAAAATCAAAAAATATTTGGTGACTATTCAGTGATCCCCTAATCCAAGTCATGTGCACGAATCATATCTTCTAGGATCTTAATTACTCTCCATGTCTAACCATTTTTCTGTCGATGGTATGTTGTTCTCAACATGACCTAAGTTCCCAACACCTCATTGATACTATTGTATAATATTGAGGTAAATGATGTATCCATATCAGAAACAAAGACATATACACTTCGATTTAACCTCATAATCTCATGCATATATAGCTTACATAGATCTTCAACCTTATTGGTATCCATCATCAGAATGATATGAGAAAACCTGTTCAACTAAACAACAACAACCGAGATAGCATTCCTCCCCAAAGAGTCTATGGTAATCTGAATTAAAAATACCTGGATACATCATCCCTCCTACATACAAGAATAAGAGGATGCTAATGAAAACCATAGGGTTTCGTATTCTCTATCTTTTTTGTCGGAAGATGTCATAGTGGGACATGTAATTTGAAATTTCACGCTTCATACTCGGCTTCAGAATTGTCATATAATGTCAGAACACATATTTGGATTTCCTATAGGAATAGACCAGAATAATCTGTGACAATTCAATAAGACAAATGTCCTCACAAACAGTGGGACAAAAAAATTATTCCCAAAGTAGAGCACACCATCTAAAGAAAGAGACAAACTAGAAATGATATCCCAATTATAAAGGTTTTTTCAAACAATACTAAACTCATCATTCATATATTGAAAATGTAAAATATAATCCAGTAAGGATAATGTTAACTAAAAACTGTTTAAAACCATACCTTATACATCCTATTGAGTTTCCATGTGAATCTGAGGGATAATCCCAATGATGTTCCACTCCTACATCAATTCCATAACATCCCATAACTATACATTCATACTAAGAGGGCATGAAATGAAATTTTCCTTAACCAGGTTGTAGGTGATATTGAATTAAAATGCTTGATGATATTCTACAAATAATATCTATCTGAGACTCAATTAATTATATGAAAATATATAACTCATACTCTTTTGATCAGAAAAGTCTATGGACCTCTTTCCAAAATCTTGTTCGGCTGTCATTTATGTTCTTACAAAACTACAACAAGTTCAAAATCATTATCGGGATATACATCCCATTTATTTGAAGCTAATGAGATCTATAAGTTACTACATGGTCATATTTCATAATAACACATCCCAAACCCGCACGAGAAACATTACAAAATGCCACATAATCCTTACCTTTCTCAAGAAAGATTCGAATATGAGCTAATGTTATAGTTCATTTATTTTCATCAGATGAATACTGACACTTCATGTCCCATGTTATTTTCAACTCATTCATGGCATGAGATTCTAATGGTGATTCCAATTTAGATAAATATTTTACAAACTGTCAGTAGTGTCCAACAAGACCACAAATGATCTGTACAACAAATTCTGAATTGATGATTATCCATCTAATGAATAACCTCTGAAAACATATTTTTCCAAAATACCTAATAAAAAATGATCCATGTGATGAAATGGATACATATTGTCAATATTTACCTGGTTCAACTTTTCATAGTCCACACACAACAGAGTTGAACCATTCTCCTTCCAGGAAAATAGAACATGATATTTCCAAGGGTAAAACCTAGGGTGAAAGAATCCATTTTCCAATAGTTAATCCAAATTAATATTAAGGTCATTCAGCTCCCATTGTGGAATATGATAAGAAGGTATCAATATCAGTTAATAATCTAGAATGAGTTCAATTGTAAACTTAACCTCTCTGTCTAGAATAATACCAAAGAATTTGTCTAGGAAAAAAATAGATTACACTACTAAAAAATCTCAATATGCCCACTATTTGAAACCGTGGGTATAGCTCATGAAACACTGGATATACCCTATACCCAGGATTTCATGAATAGTGGGATCCAAAGGTGTTTGGATAGACCTCTATCTATGCCCATGGTTTATAAAATCATGGGTATAGGTCTATTTTACCTTGTCACTTGCCATTCCACCATGTCATTGACATAATCGCAAGTTTTGAAAACCATGGGTATAACATTGATAAAAAATCGTGGCCGCAGGATTCGACACCTGGACCACTTGGTTACACCACCTGTGACGAACCACAAGACCATTTGTGTTATTGATATATAGATATATATTGAGTTATATATATATTTATATAAACTGTGGATATAGGTAGAAAACCATGGGAATAGGTATTCCAAAAAAAATTATGCCCCGCTAATATTTTTTTCGCGCCATAAGTATGGAAAGCTATACCCACTGTTTTATATAACTATTGGTATAGGTATTATTAAAACAACTATAAACCCTTGATTTTTGTTAAAACGTTGTTATATGTCTCAAAAAAACTACCCTATACCCACAGTTTTGGAAAAATCATTGGTATAGTATCCCATTTTATACATGTACACACGTTTTTTTGTTATACCTTGGTTATCAATTCCCATATAGTACCTATACCGATAGTTTAGAGAAAACTAAAGGTATATGGGTGCCTATACCCACAGTTTTTTGAAAAACCATGGGTATATGTCCATTTTCTAGTAGTAAAAGTCTTTAAAAACAATGGGATGATCAGCAAAAAAATAGATTTCATCAGTCTCACTTGTAATGGAAGAATGAAAACTCCTCAGTTCTATGTGAGAAGGTACTGCATGGTTAGAAATCAAATTTGACACCCCCTATGTAAAATGAGAGATCCCATAAGAAAAATTACATGAAAAAAAATCCAATAATAACAATAATCATCATGTCAATGATTTACATGACAATCCATACTATTTGTGATGTCAAAGTGATCCATTTCAAGAATGAAAAAAATCTCTGACCAACTCTACATAAGCTATCATTAACAAACAATAAGGACACTGAAACCCTTGGTATCTTCTATTACCAAGTGGTTTCACTAACTCAATTAAAAAACATACGTTTAATTGTATATTTAAGATTATGACCAAAATGTTAAAATATAAATTAGGAGAGGCACCAATTTTAAATAAATAAATTTCTATTGATTCTGAAATAAATAAAATACCTCTAACTATATCTAGGCTAGCATCGAATTTCCCTAGAAACTCATTTAATACATGAATGTGATTTACTCCTAGGGAATGTAGCCGGATCCCAATAGTCTTTGATGATTTCAACTGAAGCACAATATCCTTTGGAGTTGAAAACCCCTATCCATAAAGAGGTGTAGTCCAAGATATAAGATGTATTTGTAAATGAACAACATGTCCTCATTTTCATGTCTTTGAGAGCATAAGAAAACAATTTTTGGTGTGTCTTATGTTGGCACACACACATATATAATTAGTATGACCATACTAGATGTAGCAGACAGTGCATAGGAGACTCACTATTGAGATCCACCCCCACCACTACTAAAATGATCCTACCACATTATATTATTCCCATAAATTGCACAAAAACATCTACCAGATGGAATAGAAGGGGTGGGAAAACAAAAAATTCCATCCATATCCATATCTTCCATCCATGCCCAATCTTCCATGTCCAAATAGATAGATATTTTCCACATAAATACCTATGATCTGATATCTGGTCCAAACCATGTAGGCTCTTCTCATCCATCACCTGACCATTCTACACTATGTCTGTATAAAAACAAACAAGCTCAACAAATTTATTGGTGTATTCTGAAACCGAACACTCTCCATATTCCCGGTAATGGAACTCCATTTAATTTTCCAACACTAGGGACTTTGGGAAAAAATTTGGAAGAATAAGGGCTTCAAACCCTTCAAATAAAATTACTCATGTGTACCTTACAAGACTCTAGAATCCCACCCCCACCAGTCAAAACCCTCAATGCTAAATGTTTAAAACTTCACAAAGATATTATTTGGTGTCTCCAAGAATTTTAACATCTAATCAATCATATACAACATGTCCTCCTCTACCCGAGGTTCATTCATTTCAATAAATGACGATGGAATCTCATTCAAGAATTCCTTAAATCGACTTATCTCTCCATTATCTCCTTGACATACCTCACAGACTACATTCTAAACTCATGGTACATTCCGATCAACCACATGAACTTCTTGTACAGTAGTCTTGATGTGATTCTGATCTATTGTTATATTCCATTGAGAAACATCAGATGGACCCTCCAGAGTAACAAATGGAAGATGTCTCAGAGGAATACTAATGCACATAGAAACATAAGAATGACTGGAAAATAGAACACACAATAGTTTAAACTAGAAAACCCAAAAGAAGAAACAATGATTTAAAATAAAACCCAACATAGGAGACATAAATTCCAACATCCCACAGAATGTAATGTCTCTCCAAGATAAGAACTAGCTAGGAACTTATTAAAACAATCCTTTCAAGCCAGGAATATAATATCCCAAGTCTAATACACATCCATAGACAAAGAATATTGAGAATAATGCTTCTCTAATAACAAAATTCTAACGAATATACTTTGGTTTCCCTCAAACCTAGCACCTAATCTAATCCGTCAAATAGTCGAAGGGAGTTCTCAAATTCAATGAGCTGGTGACAAAACCCAATCATCGAAAAACCCCTAGGTAATTATTTTGCGCAACCTAAACAAACACATGGGATATATATACATGATGCAAGAATGATAATATTAATGATAATATATATATGGAATAACTGTAAGAATGGCCTAAAATACTAGTGAATTTAAAAGAATCCAAAATCTCTAATATAGAAGTCCAAATATTATGGGCCAAAAGAAAAAACACTACTCCTTGTGAGGGCGTGGATGAACTACCACCATCTCACCACTAGCTACATGACCTATCTAATATGAATCATCACTACCTTACTCCAGCATCTTGCATTTCCATCATTGAAAGACATACATAGGCATGCACATCACCAAAGAGGTGAATATTGGGTGAGCTAAATTACTCTATTGGATTCTAGCTAGGTGTTCAAAAACAAGTCTCTATATAAATATTCATGTATTCTCATTTTAAATAAAACATTCCGTGATAAAAACTGATGCAGTTTTGTTTAAATCACGGTAAACGTTTCTAGTTTGTCACAGTTCTAAAATAAAATGAAGTGTATTAATTTCAAAGAACATCTTCCATATCATATTTTACAAGCATCAACATGCATATAGATGATAGAGTCTTACAATTACATGAAATAAAGAACAACTGTAGAATCATAGGAATCACTACACTAATGTATACAATAGGTGAGTCAACATACTACTCATACCCAAAAAACTATAAACAGTGAAATGTGGCACTTGAAGATAATTATCTACAATACAGGATTAGGGAGTCACCATAGAATGTATAACCCCAACCTCATATATGTACCTAGATCAAATAATAAAAAATTTATTAAATTAGGAACATCTAGAAAGTGAACCCCACAATGAGAGATCACCTTAAGCTAAACCGTCCACTATGTACCCATGTTATCCTATGTTCTCATTTTCATAATCATCTCAATTTATAGAAAACCATTTCAAAACCATATTAACACCATTAATGAAATGCTTCATTTAATAGGGGAACAATAATCGCTTATTTTTTAGAAACCATTCAATGTTTTGAAAATACCCTTTTTCTTTCAATTTATCAAAAAACTAAGGAAAACAACTTTTATTCAAAATATTATTTCGACACAGCAATAATAACGCCAATTTCATACCATTTATTTTTAAATTAATTTATAAAAATGATTCAATACATTAAATCAAACACATTCTAGAGTTTGAACCACCAACCTCAAAACTCGAGTCACACACGGTCATAGTGGTATCCACCAACAATGAAAACCAAAACTGTAAAAAAGTCCATAGAATCCAATCCACATTTAAGGATTGATCTACTTTATAATAAAAGGGGGAAGAGGATAGGTGGAAACACACTTACCTCATACATGAACACCTTCCATACCACATCCTATAATGAAATGACTTCCAGAGTGATATCACACCACATATCCTAAATAATACATGGAGAAACACAAATTGAGACAAAAAAATATGATAACAAAACTCTAGGGCATTTCTATAAGCAATGTCAATGAAGAAGCTAAAATATCACCAACCCAGGAAGATGGATCCCAACTAAAATGAATGAAAAATGCTAATTAGATTGATCCATAATGAATAGTGTATCTATAATTCAACAAAGATAATATTTGGTTCTTGAGAATATTTGACTGACTAGTTGAATGGGAAACTAAAACCTGAACAATGCCATAAAACATCATATGTCACGAAAATAAAAGACATTTAACTCCTTTATATATCATGAAATCCACATTGTTTATGTATGGTAAGAAATCCATCTCCTCTGATTAAAAATAAATTATTTAAATCCTTCATCAATTGTAGTAGATCGTAAGTCGTGTAACTTTTCAAAGCATGAATCCATTTCACAACATGCATTCATCAAAAGATAAATGTCGTGTAACCTAGTTACATAATGTGAAATCCTCCTATAGCCTTCTCAAAAGACCTATTAAATCTAAGATTCCAAAAAAAATTACATCATCATTATATCAATCCACTCCATTTTTCATAGCCCTATATACACAATGAGAAAGGGAAAACCACAAAGCATATAGAAACATACACGAAAATTTAGTAATGGGATGTTACATATAGTTTTTTTACCATTACATGGAGTTTTTTATAAATTACTTTTATGAAGTAGAGTCTTTAAATGAAGTTAGGATATGATCACCCGAATGATATATCCCTTCTCCTATACTAAACATGATTATTCAAAATTTATATATTTATAATTTACTTCTAACCATTTAATTAAAATAGATGAGAATATTTAGGAAACACTCATAAAGATTTGGTTCATGGGGATTTCCAATGATGAATTATATTCGTTAGGTTTGTTTATATAGAAGATGAGTCAAGTAGTGTAACAGAATATGTTTGAAGAGGTAAACATAATTTTTATTCATTGTTTCTAGTTTTCTGAAGGATTTATGGTTTCCCTAAGACATCATGGTTTCACATTAATTTGAAATTGTTTGAATCTCATTTTTCCAATGTAGCTTCTTCATCAACACATTCTTCTATTTTTCTAGTTTTTTTGAATACGTTTCTATATTTCAATGTATTCACAGACATGTTATACCTCCTTCAAATAGTAGTGATTGGTTATGCCAACATGATATAAAATTAAGAATACATAGATTTTATGTTATGCATGATTCTTTTTAAAAGTATTATATGTATGGGACAATCCTATAAAAGTTTGGTTTCTTCTTATTCCCTCAAATGTAGTTAATAATTTCTCTATAATATAATTAGATATGTTTAATTCTACACTTATAATATATTTTATATTATCCTTTTTTTGTGGGTACCATCCCTTCTTCTAAGATGAATGGGATTGAATGGTGGACTAGGATTATATCGATCCAAACCATTTTAAAAATACTAGTGTAATTATTTTTAAATTTAATTCTACTGCCTATCTATTATACACTTCGTACTAACAATAATTTATTAATGTATTATAATAAATATTACACTGATAAATGTATATTCATGATTAAATCATTGAAAGGGATATTTACCCCACTCTAGTTCATCTTTTAATAGATCCTCAGTCACATAATTTTTTTTCATATTGGGATCCTTAAATGGATAGTTTTTTCTCTAATAATTTTTATGATACTTTTTTTATTGTGATAAAATTCTCTTAGACCTTATAGTTTAAGGAAATATAATTCCATCCAAGGAAATTTTCAAGAACCACTAGCAGTTAGAAAGTTAATGTGTTGAATCAACTCACTTAATGTTTGGATGATCTTTTGAAGAAGGAACAAAGTTCATAGGAAGCAATATCAGAGATGTATAAGAGGGGATTCAAAAAAAAAGTTAACTCATGTATATAAAAAAGTGTATCTCAACAATAATGGTATGAATATATGAAAAGGCAGTATATAAAATCTGATTTTCCAAAAGAGAAATAATAAAAAATAGAAAAGAAATATAAAAAGGAGTTAAGGAATTTTTGTCATTATAGTTAGAGTTATACAGAGAAATCAATTTGAATAATTGAGAATTTTGAAATTGAAATGAAAACATATAGTTTGTATTTAATGGATGTACATGATGATGTAAAAGAATCATCCATTACACAATAACCAAGTCATGATTGTATTACTAGAAATTATGATTATGAAAAAAATTATGAAATTTATTCATGTTCTAGTGATGAAAAATATTCTATAAATATTGGTAATATGAAATTTTAAAAAATAAAATGAAAGGTTACAATAATTTTTTTATAAAGTAGTTTACAGTGTGATATGGATTAAAATAAATATTAATGATTATAAATATGGAAAAATATGAAAATTATTCAAACCATTGAAAATTTAATGAATGATGTCACATGTTTGATTGATGATAAATAATTAAAGGATAATATCATAATCTAAAGTATGATAATAAAAGAACTAAAGATTTTATCTCTATAAAAAATGAGGATAAACATTGAAATGTTGATAAAACATTGGTTGAATTATCTAAATTCCAATGTGACCACATGAAGATTAATATAAGGAATACTAAATGAAAATATCCCTCATCCAATTTAAATAGTACAATATGGATAGATCTATAAAATTATCAAAAAGAGAATGACCATATTTTAAAAAAGGTTTCTTATTTATAATCATCTCATTCAACATTTGTGTAAGGGAATGACAATTTTGACAATATTATATCCATGAAAAAACTGAATGAAGAAAAATGTATTCATTGTTATAATAGAGTTACTAAAATGATTTATAATACTAGTTTTGATAAATATACCATTTTTAAACATCCACTACCAAATGATTTAAGTTTATCATGAAAGGGTGTTAGGAAAATGTGTTTTCCATTAGATTTACACCATATTTTTTATTTATAAATTTTATATTTCAAAAGATTTTTCTTGAGGATTACAACACACTAAATGTTTAAAATCAAAATGGGATCCAAAATAATATTTTATGAATCTAATGGGACCTAATGTAGCCTAGGTTCAATAATAACACATCGATTTCATTGTAAGTTGGACTAAGAATTCTAAAACATGGTTTTCCAAAGAAACATGTTAAAATCCAATAAGTCTCAAAATGTTTAAATGCCAAGGTAAGTGTTTTTCTTATTGAAAACATTAATATTCTCTATTTTTTATAAAATAGTATTTTAGGATGGATGTAAATATTTTCCTAATATGTTTTGGAAAATAATTTCTATATTTTTAACTTATTGTCATCCAAAATGATATTTTATATCATTAATTCAACGAAAATTATTATAAATTTTCGAAAAATATTTTTGAATAGATTCAGTGATTCAGAGAGAGTATATATATAAAATAAACTTCAACCAAAAATAAACTAATTAAATATGTTGTATCTATTTATCATGAGATGAATATATTTTTCATTCTTTGAAATTAATTTTTTCCAATGATTATGCTCTTATTTCTTATGTTGTGGTTGATTGGAATATAGATAAATCTGAATTTTTTTAATTAATTGGAAATCAGTTTCACATTCCTTGAATAATTTATTATGAGATCCATTAATTTTGGGGGATTATATTTTCTCAAAGTCATTTCTTATTACATCATATTATGGGTAGTTTTCCCTTTACTACTATATTATGTAACATGGAGAATTTATGAAAAATATATATTTTATAGAACATGTGAAAATTTCAGTTTTGAATTATCTCTCTAATTAATATTTTTTTAAGGAGTTTTGTGTATATTGGGTTTAACCTCTATTATCATGTAAACAAGTTATTTACCATAATCTTGTCCATTTACTAGAATCATGTTTATTTTTTAATGAAATTATCATTGAATTTTTTGATTATAGTTTATATTACATGAAAATTAGTGTTTACTTTTTTTGAATTCAATTGCTATTTAATTTTTCTTAATTTATTCTCTTTATTATTATTATTCTTGATAATCATTTTTGTTCTAATATGGTGAAATCATAATTTTTTAAGCATATTTCTTAACCTAACATAAGTATATTTTTGATCCCTATTTTAATTACATATAATAACCCATTGCACCTATATATCAAGTTTAAATTAATTGTTAAACTTGCATAACATCTGGTGCACCTGATACTAAGAAGTTTAATATCTATGTACCATTATAGTTTAAGATACATGCACAATAGAAGCATGAGATGGGACTTTCTCAATGTGCCTTTTTGATTTCTTCATTGATGAATCCATGATCTGTATGATGATATTTGTCGTGTACATCTAAAATTAAGCATATAGATAACATGAATCATGACAGAACCCAAGGGAGGGGATCATCACATATTATTTATAATTAATTTAATTAAATATTAATTACCTTGATAGAAATATTTTTTTCATTGATGGATACGATAATAGAAATGTGATGTAATGTCATTGAATTGTAGGAATCTATTTTAGATTCCCCCTAGTGGTGGTCCACACATGTCCATAAAATCTTTAACATTCACTGAAGGAATCTTTGGGTTCTAACACGGAAGATCATTGCACTTTCATAATCTACATTTGATTGCTATGAGAATTGATTCCAAAGAGTTCTCCTAGATCTGGTGGAAGAAGATTGATCTCCATTATTTGGAGCAAAATTAGAGAAGAGGTATCTCAAGGGCCTGAGATAATTCTCTATTTCCATTTTGTACAACCCAAAAAAATGAAATGTTTTTTTGAGAAATTAATATCACTGGGTTAATATATGTCTAGGGTTATAAAATATTTATAGAAGTTCCCATAATTATTTATATAATCCATGTGAAATATAAATTTAAAATAATAATAATACTCTTGTTATTTCTCAACATTCACATAGCTTTATAACTAAAATTAAATATTAGTTAATCAAATAGTATTCCATATTTATTATTTTCTCATCAGACCTAATATCCATGCCCTTAATTTAACCATAATATTTATCTAAAAGTGTATAATTTCAATTTATTTATTAAATAAATATGTCAACATTATTTGCCAATAAATAAATAAATATTATATTTAATAAATAGAAAACAAATTTTTATTTAATATTCCACTTACGTTATATTATTTCGAATAAATGGTTGAGGAATAAATGCGATCAAGAAAACATGAATAATAATTAAACCAAATATGGGAATAATATTTAATAAACGTGTTAAATAACAAATAATTATATATTATTTAACTAAGATTATGGATACACTTAGTTTCCAACCCCTAGACCTATTTCTAAATAGCATTTGGAGAAAAATCCTAAAGCCTAGGGTTAGAATCTTGCAACACACCATGGAACCCATTGAGAAAGTAGTTAAGGTCGCAAAGACATAATAACTCATACATATTCATTTTGTGTAATGTAATCCCTTTATCACAATATCTCAAATAAAGAAGGCTTCATGTCATTTCCATCAAACAATGTGATCTTTGTCTCTTTATTTGAATTTATGGAAATAGAACATTCCTATAGAACATAAAGTCAATGGATATATTCAGGCATAATCATTTACATCAAATGGAATGTGATATTTACTTATGTTAAATAATGGAAATGATAAATACATTCTCACATTATCCATTAATGTACTATTACCCACGACCCAACTAGATTATCCTACCTCCCCGTGGTTATCTATCTTCATGGTTTCAATAAATACATCAAAGTAAAGAACTCATAATAATCATTAATAATAATCTTAAAGTGTATGGAAAAATACACACATTCATAGAAAGGAACATCCAACAGATCTATAAGGACCCTTAAAATTCAATGGAAATTTTTTCTTAATTTTCTTTGGGTTTTTACAAGAACGCAGTTTCTAACGGCGCCTGATTCTGAGGCCCGGTGTGCCCAAAATTAATTTCCGAAGTTTAGCTCAGGTACGTTCAATGAACGAATGAGCGAGTTTTTTCTAACATTTGAACCGGTGCTCGGAATCAAATTCTGAGGGCACCGATGGAACCGCAGCGCCAGTAATTGCTTAGGAAGGCCATTTCTGGAGTTGTGTTGGCTCGATATGAGTTTTTTAAATTTGTGGATTAAGTGTGAATGAAATAAAATTTCGTTAAGAATTTTATTTATCTTTTCCATGTGTTAGAACCTAGGTGTAGGAGTTAGGGTGGGACCCACTGATTGTTAGTTTCTCATGAGTGGATTAAAGGTGAGGTGGGGCCCACACGAGCCCCCACCTTTTCAATTCCATTAACTCCCTAAATCTTCTTAACCCCCCACTTAAGTTGTGCAACACTTTTAACTTCTAAACGTCCCTTAATATGGGTGACTTTTCCTCTCCTCTCATTCCGTATGCCAACACACCAATTCAATTAATTAAAATAAGTGTTGATTTTTGAATTGTGGCATGAGTTAATAAAATAAGGATGAGCCTTATTTTATTTTGGTTGGTTGTTGTGTGTGGATAATTGAGGCGATATCTCTTGGGTTTTTTCATCTTCATCACGAAGAACACCAAGACTTCGACGAAGAACAATGTCACTGTAAGAAGAGATCGATGTGCCGTCTCTTCTCCTCTCCGCAGTCGGTGTGTGACCTTTTTCCGAAGATCGAAGACGCACCCTCTTTCAATCTTCTTTTCGTGTCAATGAAAAGGAGATGACACTTCCTCCTCGGATAGGGGCCGGGTTGGATTGTACCTGAAATCCATCCGGGCCCCTAGAACGGAAAAGCTGATATCTTTCTGACCGGACGTCCATTTGATGAACCGACTGCGGAGTTGGTGATCCCATTGAAAAATGGTCCCTATGAGTTTACCCTATGAGAGTTCGGGGTACAGTTGAGATATGGATGGGTTTGTTCGCTCACGAAACCAACCGGGCCCCTGGGACGGAAAGGCTAATAACTCACAGACCGAGCGTCCGATTGACGCGTCATCTGTTGCGTTGAGACTCCTATGATGAGGTGGTCCATTAAGATACCTCTTCGTGGGACTTTGAGATAATTGGAGTATCGACATGTAGCTCGTGGAGCGGACCCTCCTAGAGACAAGCGTGAAAAGTACGGAGACCGTGTAACTGACTGAGACCTGACAACTGCTTGACCGACTCGACTTGGAGTGAGTCAACTAGCCCAGTGGACGGAGCGCCCGGTATTTGGCGGCAGACCCACGGTGGACGGAGCGCCTGGTAGTTGGCAGTAGACCCGCGGTACTCGACCGGAGGAGTACCTCTATAGGCTATTAGGGGGAGAAACCTGTATTTGGTGGCAGACCCACAGCAGACGGAGCGCCCAGTATTTGGCAGCAGACCTGTGGTACTCGACAGGAGGAGTACCTCAGCAGACTTAGGTTGGTGAGAAGTACCTCGGAGATGTGACAGGATCACTGTACTCCCAGAGACGGATCTCTTCCGCAGTTACGGTTTCGATAATGAAAATCCTGGTTTGAGCTGATTCTATGACCTTTGTGTTTACCTCTTGATTGAGATGGGTCACTTGATAACTTAGGTATATGTATGGGCATATACCTGGGTAGGGGTTATCCGTTGATTTCATGATCTTGGTGTTTTCCTCATGATTTAGATGGGTTACATGATAACCTAGGTATATGCATGAGCATATACCTATGTAGAGGTTAACTGTTGAGATATTCGTTATGGTTTTAGTGAGACATTGAGGGTCTCGGGGTCTCTACTGAGTATTGTTATACTCACCCGTGTACGAGCTATGCCCGCAACTCATTGTGTTGGTTGCAGATGACGGGCAGTGCTGACGGAGGCCGAGTGTTCGAGGACTGGACGGTACCCGAAGGTGGACTACACGATGAGTCAGTATCTGGAGGTGGACTTCACGGCGAGATGACACTAGAATGAGGTTGATGGGCGAGAGCGTTGTGGAGGATATCTATACCTACCGTTCAGGTAGGATCTATGGTGGACGATCCAGGAGCTGCACTATCTGTACCTGCCCTTCAGGTAGGATCCTTGGTGGACGAACCCGGAGCTGCTTGTCACCTTTCGGCTGTTTTATCATTTTCCTTGTACTTTATAGTTGGGCTTGTATTTCCGGCCCCTTACTTTCATCACAGCTTGTTTCAGTTTTACTTAGTGTTTTACTTCCTCTTGTACTCTGTGGTGTTTTGTTTTCTTTAATAAAGGAAATGCCTTCCCAGTTATCAGGATTTATGCCTTTGGTGCTAGTCATCAGCCCTTGGCCTATGGAAGGCGGGATTGGGGTAGTCATGACACGGGCCCCGAGGACGGGTCGTGACAAATTGGTATCAGAGGAGTCGGTTCTACCGCTGAACTTATAAATCTGATATTTCCTTTCTGTGAAGCAATAGTGTTAAGGGTACCGAGTGTGGTCTTCAGTTTAGGGAGTCCAGTGTTGGTGCGGGCGGCAGACGTATCCATACACCAGGACCCTGACAACTGATTTCCGACTTTGTGCACGAAAACACTGATTGCGTGTGTGTTTCCAGAAGTTTTTAAAAGTCATATCAAACCAGTTTAGCTCACCAGGTATAAATCGTTTGACCGTGTCACATTGTTTCTTTCAGGATGCCTCCCCGCAGACGACCAGCTAGAGCCCCGAGAGTTGTTCGTACTGACAGCCCTCCGAGCAACGTGGCCTCAATATAGGGCCCTATCCCATTAGATGCACCAGCGGAGGCACCAGTGGTACTAATACCCGTTGGGCCACCGATTCCACCAGCCCCAGTAGCAGAGGGTGCACATCGCTTGAGCGCACTGCACCAGTTCCAGCACCAGAGGCCACCCAGGTTCAGGGGAGAGACGGACCCGCAGGCGGTAGAGGAATGGATGGAGGCCGTAGTGAGAGTCTTCAGGCTAGTGGGGATTCCAGCAGACTTCATGGTGATCCTTGATGCCAGCCTTCTTCATGCAGTAGTATAAAGATGTTGGAGACTGATGCTTCAGATACATGATGAGGCGACACTTCTGTGGGAAGACATCGAGAGCCTGTTCCGGGATGAGTTTGTGCCAGCCACCCTTCGAGCAGTGCGTATACAGGAGCTGATAAATCTACAGTAGGGTAGCATGATGGTGGCACAGTATTCAGTGAGGTTCACAGACCTCTCGCGCTTCTCCACAGATATGGTACGTGACCCGTTCTTCAGGGCCTGAACCTTAGATCAGGGGCTTAGCCGAGAGATTAGAGCATCTGTTATTTCTCATAGCATTCCGACGCATACAGGGATGATGGAGAGAGCCCTCTTAGTGGAGAGTTTCCTTGCTCCTCAGTCTCCAGCAGTAGGACCCACCACTAGCCGGCTTGCGGCTGAGTATTCTGCAGCAGGCAGTAGACAGATGACGCAGAGGTCCAAGAGGACCAGACCTACTGGTGGATGACTGCACGACTCAGGTTCAGTTGTGTGGGGGAACCAGGTTGGAGTCAGAGCCAGTCGTGCCGAGTGTGGAAAGTGTTACTCCTGCGGTGGGATTGGTCACATGGCACGTGACTGTCCGACCCACAATGCAGATGACCGGAAGTTAAATGAAGAACCTCCCAGGCAGAGGCAGAGGTTCGATCAAGGCAGACCGCTAGGAGATGAAGGCCAAGGGAGGGGAGCTAGCCGTGAAGCTGGAGGTGGAAGACGATTCGAGGTGTTTCCACCACCACCACCAAGAGGTCCACCCCAACCTCAGGGAACATGTGGACATGGGAGATCTTAGCTTCTGGCAGTAGAAGCTTATGACTACGGAGCTCCGGAAGCGAGTGGACAGGAGCAAAACTAGTGGTGTATATCTAGTTCTAAGTTGTTGTTGTTACATTTGTGTATTTGTACCATGAGCTGCAATAATATAAAGAGACTTACCTTTTTAAAGTTTTCTTTCCTGTCCTTTTGTTTGGTTGGTACTTAGTGGTCCCGGTTAAGACTGTTTACTTGACCCTCACTTTTGAGATTTATACTGGAAGAGACCCAGTGACCTCACACTGATGCCGACAGTGTGACTCGACCCTTGGAGGCGAGAGTCACAGTTGGATCTCTTGGTAGTAACGTCGAGGCCTTACGACCTCGTCCATGGCATGAATACATCATTCATGTCTGGATTGACTGTATTTGGCAACGAATGTGGTTCATCCAGGGGATGAGACCAGATTTCTCTTATTGGCAAAGAAGAAATCATAGCAGCTCTTGTAAGACTAGAGATGGTTGAAGTTATCCAAGAGTGGATGAGGACAGCACAGGGCCGACCGAAGCCTTATCCTGACAGGAATTGGAGACCTCTAGAGTTCGAGGATGATGATCACGTCCATATATGGGTCTCACCTCAATGAGGTTTACGGAGATGTTGCTAAGGCCTCAAGTTATCTCTGAGGTTCAGAGGAACTTCTTAGGTCCTCAACTGGATAGGCGTAGTGGTTTACCACTTGACAAATCCACCTCAGTTGCACCAGGTGCACGACGAGTTCCACGTATCTCAACTTAGGAGATAGGATCTCTACCCTTCGCATATCATTGACCATGGGGAGCTAGACGATGCGGAAGTGGTGTATTTCATAGAGGTTCCAGTGGGGATCAAGGATCGATAGGAGCGGATCCTACGAGGATGATCGATTCCTCAGGTACACTTTCTTTGGCAGTACGGGAACCTCCAGGTGAGCACATGGGAGCGTAAGGCTCAGATGCGTGCTCTATACCGCTTTTGTGACCCTAGTTTGTGTTGAAGCTTTAAAGGGACGTAAAGCCTGGAGGTGGCTGTAATGTAATGACCCTTAAAATTCAAGAGAAATTTTTTCTTAATTTTCTTTGGGTTTTTACAAGAACGCAGTTTCTAACGGCGCCTGATTCTGAGGCCCGGTGTGCCCGGAAATAATTTCCGAAGTTTAGCTCAGGTACATTCAGTGAACGAATGAGCAGGTTTTTTCTAACTTTTGAACCGGTGCTTGGAATCGAATTCTGAGGGCACCGATGGAACCGTAGCGCCGGTAATTGCTTAGGAACACCTTTTTTGGAGTTGAGTTGGCTCGATATGAGTTGTTTAAATTTGTGGATTATGTGTTAGTGAAATAAAATTTCATTAAGAATTTTATTTCTCTTTTCCATGTGTTATAACCTAGGTGTAGGAGTTAGGGTGGGACCCACTAATTGTTAGTTTCTCTTGAGTGGATTAAAGGTGAGGTGGGTCCCACACGATCCCCCACCTTTTCAATTCCCTTAACTCCCTAACTCTTCTTAAACCCCCACTTAAGTTGTGCAACACTTTTAACTTTTAAACTTCCCTTAATTTGGGTGACTTTTCATCTCCTCTCATTAAGTATGCCAACACACCAATTCAATTAATTAAATTAAGTTTTGATTTTTGAATTGTGGCATGAGTTTATAAAATAAGGATGAGCCTTATTTTATTTTGGTTGGTTGTTGTGTGTGGATAATTGAGGAGAGAGCTCTTGGTTGTTTTCATCTTCATCACGAAGAACTCCAAGACTTCAACAAAGAACGTCGTCACCGTAAGAATAGATCGACGTGCCGTCTCTTATCTTCTCTGCAGCCGGTGTGTGACCTTTTTCCGAAGATCGACGACGCACCCTCTTTTGATCTTTTTTCCATGTCAACGAAAAGGAGGCTCCACTTCCTCCTCAGATGATCTCCGTCAACATACGGAGCTTCACCTCGCGACGTCGTTTTTCGTGGGGAACCCCCGTTCTAGCTACGCTCAAGGTAGGGGTTATATAATTAATTTGATTGTGTTTACCACCTCGTCGTTCTTCGTGAAAATATGTCCAAATGCTATCGATTAACGAGAGGGGGTCGGACCGCACAAACACGGCCGACCCTCCTCCTTTATCCATGTTTGTTTCTTTGTGGTTTGAAATGAGAATGGCGCGGTGTCGTCGCACCGCGAGTGATCGTGAGACATGTAATGAGTGGCGATGTCGCGCCGTGTCATTGAAACGAACAAGAAAACAACGTCGTCGCTCCGCGTTGGTGAAACCCAAAGACACCGCGGCCGGAGCGAGGCAACGGTGGAAGAGCACGGCGCCGTCGCGCCACACCGGATGACCAAGGCCGTGGCTGGTTCCGGGCCGCGGCGAAGTAGGGTGACCGACAGCCGGAGACGGGCCGCCGGCATCGGAGCAGGGAGGGGACCGGCCGGACAGGGGAAGAGCCGGGGGTCAAAACCCCCGGCTGGCCAGCTTAGCGGCCCCTTAATTGGGGCTGCGGTTTCCGAATGGCGGGGGGCAGCGCCCCCCCCCCCCCCCCCCCCCCCCCGCATAACCGAACGGCTCGGCAGTTCGGTCGAGCCAGCGGGCACCGCACTCCAGTGCGCCGGTCCTCCAGGCCGGCAGCCAGGCCGGGCTGCGCCCAGCTGGGCTGACCCAGATCATGCCGACCCAGGGGGTCTCGGGCCGGGTCGGTCCGGGCCCGAAACCCCAGTTTTCGGACCCTTTTGGTACTTTTTCCCATATCTCAGGCTACGGACCTCCGATTGACGAACCATCAGTGGCGATGAAATCCTTGGATCGGGACGGTCGTTTCGACATATCGTACTCAAGGATTCGAAATACTTGGTTCGGCCGAGTTGGTTCGTACACGAAACCAACCGGGCCCTCGGAGCGGAAAATCTCATATCTTGAGCTCCGGACGTCTGATTGACGTTCTGTCGACTTTGATGGATTCCTCTAGGTGAGACCGATCTTTTGGATTACTCCTCTCGAGGTTTGGATGTCGTCAGAGTGCGGTCGGGTTAGTTCGTTCACGAAACCAACCGGGCCCCTGGAACGAAAAAGCCAATAACTCACAGACCGGGCGTCTGATTGACGCGTCGTCTGTCTCGTTGAATTACTCTTGATGAGACGGAAATTTTGGCATACTTCGCCCGAGTTATGGTTGCTGTTGGATAGTGGCTAGGTTGGATTGTACCTGAAATCCAACTGGGCCCCTGGAACGGAAAAGATGATATCTTTCAGACCGGACGTCCGTTTGAAGAACCGTCTGTGGCATTGGTGATCACGTAGAGAAACGGTCCCTATGAGTTTACCCTGTGAGAGTTCGGGGTACAGTTGAGATACAGCCGGGTTGGTTCGCTCACGAAACCAACCAGGCCCCTAGGACGAAAAGGCTAATAACTCACGGACCGGGCGTCCGATTGACGCGTCGTCTATTGTGTTGAGACCCCTATGATGAGGTGGTCCTTTGAGATACTTCTTTGTGGGACTTTGAGATACTTGGAGTATCAACCTGTAGCTCGTGGAGCGGACCCTCCCAGAGACGAGCGTGCAGAGTACGGAGACCGTGTAGCCGACTGAGACCTGACAACTGCTTAACCGACTCGACTTGGAGTGATTCGACTGGCCCAGTGGGCGGAGCGCCCAGTATTTGGCGACAGACCCATGGAGGATGGAGTGCCTGGTAGTTGGCAGAAGACCCGCAGTACTGGACCAGAGGTGTACCTCTGTAGGCTATTAGGGGGAGCGCCCGGTATTTGGCGGCAGACCCATAGCTGACGGAGCACCCATTATTTGGTAGCAAACCCGCGGTACTCGACAGGAGGAGTACCTCAGCAGACTTAGGTTGGTGATCAGTACCTTGGAGATGTGACAAGATCACTGTACTCCCAGAGACGGAGCTCTTCAGCAGTTACGCTTTCGATAATGAAAATCCTGGTTTGAGCTGAGTCTATGAACTTTGTGTTTACCTCTTGATTGAGATGGGCCACTTGATAACTTAGGTATATGTATGGGAATATACCTGGGTAGGGGTTATCCATTGATTTCATGAACTTGTTGTTTTCCTCATGATTGAGATGGGTTACTTGATAACATAGGTATATGCATGAGCATATACCTAATTAGAGGTTAACTGTTGAGATCTTCTTTGTGGTTATCCTTGTTGGTTTTAGTGAGACCTTGAGGGTCTCGGGGTCCCTACTGAGTATCGTTATACTCACCCCTGCACGGGCTATGCCCGCACCTCGTTGTGTTGGTTGCATACGATGGGCAGTGCTGACGGAGGCCGAGTGTTTGAGGACTGGACGGTACCCAGAGGTGGATTACACGACGAGTCAGTATTTGGAGGTGGACTTCACGGAGAGACGACACTCAGATGAGGTTGAAGGGTGAGAGCGTTGTGGAGGATATCAGTACCTACCCTTCAGGTAGGATCCATGGTGGATGATCCAGGAGCTGCACTATATGTACCTACCCTTCAGGTAGGATCCTTGGTGGATGATCCAGGAACTGGTTGTCACCTTTCAGCTGTTTTATCTTTTTTCCTTGTACTTTACGGTTGGGATTGTATTTCTGGCCCCTTACATTCAGCATAGCTTGTTTCAGTTTTACTTAGTGTTTTACTTCTGCTTGTACTCTGTGGTGTTTTGTTTTCATTAATAAAGGAAATTCCTTCCCAGTTATCGGGATTTATGCCTTTGGTGCTAGTTGTCAACCCCTAGCCTATGGAAGGCGGGCTTGGGGTAGTCACGGCACACGGCCCGAGGATGGGTCGTGACAAGAACATATAAATGTGAATTTCATAATGGAATGTCCTCTTCTCATAATATCTAATTAGATATTTCTATGGTCATACAACATGATAAGGTACCTCAAACTCCAATGGTATTCTTCCCCTGACATCTTTTATCAATCGTTTACCTCAAATTATATCAAATGACTATATACCATATATTTAATTATAGTTTCGTAGAATATTTGTTCCTCATCATAGTTGGGAACAACTATGTCTTTTTATTGATAATGATACTATTTTAATAATATCACATACTATGTTATAGAAAATAAAAATATTAATTTGATTATAATTTTATTAATATTCAAAAATATGAATAGAAGTTATCATAAATTACACATATTTATATTGTAGGGTAAAAACTCTAACATAAACCCACTTGTACTGGGGAAAAATGCTGATAAATTTTAGTTCTCTAGATCTCACCTGATACTCATACTTCTACCGAGATAGGACTTTATTCATGGGTTATATCACATTCACTTCTATGGGTAATCTTCTCAAAAAAAATTTACCCCTTGGATAAAAATCCCAGAAGAGGTGATACTTACGTAGTCTTTTCATTGTTTGTTGGTGTGACCTTGGTTATTTTTAAATAGTCACTTCTATAGTATTAACACCACAAACTCTGATAGGATCATTACTACTAGGTACCATATCCTAATTGAAATAACTTCATTTACTGCATCATAATATGCTATATACTCATACTCCATTGTAGAATCAATGACAACTGTATGCTTTGAACACTTCCACCTCATAGATCCTCTATTGAGTCAGAAAACATATATTGGACTTAACATCAGATCATTTTAATTTTCATAAAAACAACTCATAGTATATCCCCAGATAAAATGTTCCTCATATCCCCATACACCAGGAACATATCCAAACTTCTTCTTAGAAACATTAGGATATCCTATAGTTAATTCCAGTGTGATTCTCCTAGATCATCATGATATCGACCAACCATGATCAATGCATCGAAAAAATAAATTCAAGTACAGATCACGGGGTACATGATCAATCCATTCCATAAATCATATAATATATTACTCATTCTCTCTTTCCCATGATGTGTTTTTTTGACACAGTTTCTTATGAATATGTAAACAATGTGACATTGGATCCAACCCCTCTTGGATTGTTCCATACAAAATCTTCTATCTAGTAAAAACATGTACATTCACATAGTCTATAGAGCCCCATGGATCTATCATAAGTGATATTGATCCATATAATATATGCCGGTTCACCTATGTCCTTCATGGAAAACACTTTTTTAACCAGTCTTTAATAGATTGTACGAAATGTAGGTCATTTCCAATATGTAAAATTTCACCAAAATATACTACTAGTATATTAACGTCATTCCCACTAGATGAATTGTAATAACAACACATACATTAATTATTAATGAAACCAAATTCTTTTATGGATTCATCCAAACACATTTCTTATGACCTAGATTCTTGCATAAATCCATAAATGGATCAATGCAACATGATGATACATTCAGCATCACCTTGAGTGACGAACAGTCAGGGTTGTGTCATATATGCATGTTACTGAATGTTCACATTAAGATATGAAATTTTGACTTCAATTTGAAAAAACTAATAGTCAAGGTAAGGTCCTATAGAAAGTATAATTTTTATGTATTCAAACATATAAAATTTTGAAATGGTTTCATCATAGTCAATTCATTAATGATACTTACAACCTTTAGTCAGTGGCCTTTCTTTGATGGTTTTTAATTTACCATCCATTTCCATATTTTTATTGAATACCCATATTAACGGGATTTACATAACCTGACACATTGTCCAGAACCTAAATATGGTTATGATAAAAGGAATTCATTTCATAATTCATGGTTTCATTCAATATTATAGCTTCTGATATCTCTATTGAATCATTTTAGGAAAGGGGTTCAACACTATCAACCAATAACTATTCACCATCTATGGTGACTAGAAAACCATATCTCTCTGGTTCTCTTACCTTTATTACGATCCAACATAATACTTTTTCTTAAGGAACTACTTCTTCCATGGGGACTTGTAGAAGTTGTTCCTTTACCATCACTTGTGTATCTTGAGCACAAATTCATTGAAGTCAAACTTTCTCACACAATGCATTTGGAGGATGTGATACCTCTCAAGAAAGAAAATTTATATTGAGATAGTCACATTATTTTATGAGGGGTTTTATTGGTAGTATCCATTTGTTTCATTAGGATACCATTTATGGATAAACATTGTGCCCCATGGTACTATTTTTCTTCTTGAGAAGGAATTAACAGATTCCTTGAAACCCCATATAGTTTTATGCGACAAAACCAATTTCATTACACTCCATAAATCGAAGGGTATTGAATGTAAAGGTCTGGAATTACTTCCAGTGGACTATAATTGATACCTATCAGGGCACTCCATGGGCGGCTACACCCCCTGGGCGGGACACACCACCATCCCCAGTGGTAGCCATTTCCTCATGAAGCCCTTGGGCGGAGAGCCATGCTTCGTCCAATGCTCACATGTGAGAGTTCCCAAGGATCGGATACATTCCTACCTCCTTTGCCTCTGATACCAACTGTAGAGACCCGAAGCCTGACCTACATGGACATTACATTACATTTGTGGAATACTTAGTACATAACAAAAACACACACACACAAGGATCGTAATAGTTTAGTGTCTTTGGAAACTTGGATCGTAATCTTCTAATCGTGGTGAAAGATCTTCAAAATATCCCATAAAGATATTCTTTTTTTTACCTAAAACCTTTCTTTATATCCTGGGGAAAAGAAAACATAAAAGGGTGAGCTCAAATGCTCAACAAGGTCAAATAAAGGAAATAAAAATCATATCATATCTTTTTGAAAATCATAACCTGCAAAAGAGATCATAATATATTAACATGGAATAAATCATAGAAGTGAAAATGAGATCACCATAATCATAAAATGAAACTTGAAACATTGTGGCATGGACACAGAATCATGGAAAATTATTTCTTGTTAGTCATGACTCATTGCCAAGACTATCTTAGTGGACAAAGTCCCTTTCTGAATCAAGTAACCCTCGTTTCAGTCCTGTTTCACTGAACCGGTATAACCTACCGTTCCAGCCCTGTCTATCTCATGAGATATAAAATCTTTATCCAATGCATTGGAGGGAGATATAGGTCCCACCCATCTTATAATGAATCCTTTCTTATGTGTGCCACATAATCGTAAATCATACCTCATCGCATAACCCATGTAATAAAAATGGGATTCTTAAACAACATGAAATCATAAAACCATTCATATAACATAAAAGAATTCATAAACAAAATTCCATCACAACATAGTCAAATCAATGTAATAATAGGGATAAAAACAGAACCCTTTTATTATCTTAGATGGAAAATAATTTTGATAAAATACTTGAACTCCATTCTTGAGGAAAATATCCTTTCTACTTCAAAAACGTTTTTCCTTTCATAACATGTCATACGACTTTAAAATAAAAGAAGTTGATTAAAAATAAACTTGAAAACTTATAAAGTAAGATTCTTGGAAATAATGTTTTAAAAATCCATTCATGCCGTATAAGTTAAAAAAAACATTCTTCGTACTTTTGTCGGAAAAGTCAAAAAGTACCTCGTACGAAAAACGACAAAAGATTCCTTTCATACATATTACTAAAAACTCACCGAAGGGTAAAAATGGATTGAAACAATTGTAGGTGGATGGAATTAATATTACATATTGATGAAACATGGATGTGGATGATAAAATACACCCCAGTAAATACTTACGAATAATCAATCTCGGATAAAAATGAGATTGTGATATTTCCCTTACCTTAGGTCCGATTTGCTTCGTAAGTGTCCAAACCTCCTGTATAATGATTTAAATAATGTCATTGACTTATTACAGAATCATATTCATTGTTATGATATCATATATGGTTCACTTATGACTTTATATTACCCGTTCTTTTGTAAATTCCATGTTAAAGAAGCGTTTTGGGTAAAATCGTTTCATTTATCGTAGGTGTTTTGACTTGTTGTTCTTGACATTATTATTACTTATATCATGATTTAATTACTTCAAGAATATAAAATATGATTTATATATCATATATATTCAGTATATATATATATATAATAGATAGATAAATGAAATGAAAAACACCGTTCATGGAGACGGTAGTCCGTACGTACGCATGAACGCTGTTTTCCTTTCCTTATTGTCTTGAATGGAAGTAAGTAGATGACATACATATATATATATATACATGAATCCAGTAGCTTTATAATGTCATATATTTCATTATTATTTCTTATATATACTTTATAATCATTCTTAAATGGTTAACATGGAGAATGAATCTAATCGCGTCGTGGAGACGGTAGTCCGTACGTACGCACGAGCGTTGATATCATTTTCATAAATATTGAATTGAATTGGAGTGGATTATACAATATATCAGAATCAATATGATATTGTAATAAATATGTATAGTTATTCTTTACACCATTATACCCATCCATGTAATGTGGTGGTGGAAAATAGATTACACCACGGCGTGGAGACGGTATTCCGTACGTACGCACGCGCGGTGATTTCCTTTTTCCGCAGGATGGATAGAAGGTTAATTAGAGTTGTTTCATATTTATAATAACATATCAGTATTTAAGTAATACTGATGTTATTACTTTATCATGAAACAACTAAATAAGAAGAAGTTGAAGAAGAAAGAAATTGAAAAGATCGGTAATGGTTATTACCTCCTCTTTGAAACGCCTCTTTGAATCCTTCACTTAGGGAACTAAGATTGGTCTTTGAAGAAGACCAGGACCTCTAGGATTATTCTAGGGAAGTGGATAAGGGATTTTGGCAGAGGTTGGCCGAGCTTAAGTGCTCAAATTGGTGTGAGGAGTAAGGGGGAGGAGGTGCCCTTTTATAAGGGAGGAGAGGGGCACCTTAGGAATATCTCAAAATATTATTTTATATTAAAGTCAAAATCGGTTTATAATGGTTCCAAAGGGTCTTATTTCGAAGCTAAAGTGGGGATTGGTCGAAATCCTATCATCCAATAGGATTTAGACAAGTTTAGGGTATTATTTTATCCTTATCAATTAGATTTAACTCTAAGTTAAATAATTTAACTTTTACCGTGTCTTTTTGTTTTCTTTCACTATATGGTTAATACACTTACTATAACATGCCAAACGAACCCCAAATTGTTTATTATTAATATATATATCCTTATCTAAGTCATTTGGTTGATCCTTAGATTTTTAGGAATAAAATAACAATTAATAATATAATATTTGATTTAAAAACTATTTTGTGCCAATTTTGACACTATTTGATATATGATTTTTGTGAAAGTCATAACAGAATTATATGTTCGAACCAAGTTGATTAAATCAGCATTAATATATCATAGTGACCTATAAAATTAGTTGAATTCATAAAAAGTCTCAAATTACATTTATTTTGGTGTTTATAACATCAATTATGTCAATATTTCATTAATAAGATAATTACTGCATCATGATTGTGTCATAAATAAATTAAATTATTTGATGTCTAAAAATTACAAATAAAATACCATCATGTAAGAAATCTTTTTCGATTTCTAATGAATATTTAAAATCGAATTTATCGTATGTATAACCCCATATTAAAAATTATTTACTTATTAAACTTTGATTTTAACTATTTTAACCCTTCTTTAAATAAATTAATAATAAATGTCCTAATCTAATCCAAGTGGGCCTAAATGGTCATATTTTATTCCTAAGTTTGTTTTTGGTCGAATTACACTTATCCAATAGAATTAGGACATGTGTTAGGGTAATAGTAATATCATATTTACCCTTAGTTACCCTATTTACTATTAACCGCGGTAAAAAAAGTAAAAAGTTACTATTCACCAAAAAAATATTTTTATCTCATTGAACCACATTTTACTTACTGATATCAACCGTGTCTGTCGGATTTTCGAAATTCCATTCACAGAAGTGGTAAAATTAAGTTTTATGCAAAATTCAGTTTTTAACCTACCACTTAGTGGTTTCACTATTCATCAAAAATTGAAAGTTTTCAGAAAAATACCAAAATTTCACCTTAGGCTAATTTCGATATTCTGAGTCCAAAAATGATGTCCATTTTGAAAAATAAAATTTATAAAATTTCAAAAAGTGGTTATTACTATTCATAACGGCTAGTTATAATAATATTTTAATAGCATATTGTTGTTTAGTGAAACTCTGTATTGCGTACTACACACGCTATCGAGGAAGGTTGCGATTGTGTGTAATGCATGGCAAGTCAAAGATGCGTGTTGTGCAAGCTTCTTTTTGTGTTGCGTACAACACAAGACATTAGTGAAATTAAAAAGAATATTTTTCATAAAATCTTGGCCTGTTACATTCTACCCCCCTTAAAATGAATTTCGCCCTCGAAATTCGTCGGGGTTATAAATAGTTTACTATTCGAAAGTTTCTTTAATAGAAACCCACATCTTAAAAAGGAATACCAAAACTTGTCTTTAAAAACTAAAGTATGAAATGTAACAATTACCCAAATAAACTAATCACTGGGTTTCCACATAGGTGAAAATATGGATATGGAAGAAAAATCTAACCATCATGTTCTGATGGAGAGTGGTAGAGAACATGGCTATGGAAAAGCCAACAATCACAAATCCATAAATTTGTGACGATCTAAGGTACCATCCGATTCATCAGGTATAAGATCACTAGGACAAAATTTTTGGTTTTCAAGATCATTTCCCTAAAGTTGAAAATTTGAATTAGAATAAATACTTTCTTTATTTTGGTACAATCTCACTGTTGTTCATGCCTTGAACAATTTCCACTTCATCTCTTAAATAAATGAAGTTGAATTTGTTATTCGTGAAGTGTTAGCAGATCATGTTATAGAATGACGGGTCATTCCATCTGTCTCAAACAAAAGGTTAGCAAAAAAATTATATACATAAGTCGATCTATAGTGAGATTAATCACATATGGTTCCTAAAATGGACTTATACTTCATATATCATACTGCTTAATATAATAAAACTAGTTTCTACTAAACAGGGACTTCCTGTAGGCCAGTGGTAGGTGATAAAGGCCAGTCGCACTTCGGTTGTGGGTTCGATTCCCACAGCCTTGTCCGAAGCGATGGGCTATCGCCCGTCCTACAGGTTGTCCTTTTTCTAAAACTACATTACTATAACATCACATAAATAATATCGAAAAAAATTCTATCCTTAAACAATACTAACTTATGGTTAACATAATCCATTCCAATCTTTAGGCTTATCTAAAATACTTCGGTCCAAGCTCATAGTATAAAGAAAACGATAACTTGAAATGTCGTCAACCAAGCATGTGAATACCATCATTTATCCCCCATATATCTTGTTGGTCACATTCCAATCATGTGAATACCTTAATGATGTATTCTCTTGAAAAATGAATACCCATTAAACCTTAGTGAAAACATAAATGCTGTCAAAAGTTAACTCTTTCCACATACCAAAATCCTCAAAATTCTATATACTCAAACCATGATATCACTTAGTCCTTATATCAATCATGAGATCATGAATACTGTTAAACATTTCATTTTCTCATTTTCCCTTCATTATGCGCATATCGTCTTATTTCCAAAAATATCTCAATCACTTTGAATACCACATTAGACTAATACATAAATATTCCAATACTCCATGATACAAAATTATTTTGGAATCCCATTACATAAACACTTAATCATTCTACCACATCGTTGTCATATTCAACATCGCCAATAGTGATCGCATGTGATTACCCTTTATCCTTTGCCTTAAGCGGTTTCTCATGTCGATCATCACTAACCCTTGGATTAGGGCATTTATTAGCATAATGCCCCATTTCCTTGCACTTGAAGCATTGAAGTGTGGGTGGTGTGTTCTCTGCAGTGTTTGCTTTATTCACATCATTAGAAACCCTTTTTCCATTACTTTGACACTCAGCTGCTCGATGACCTTCTTTTCCACACTTAAAACATTTTCTAGTCCCTTTAAGACAATCTCCACCATGCTTCTTTCCACACTTTGTGCATAAGGAAACATTCATCTTCTTTTCACCATTATTCTGAGATTTTTCCTTAAACTCCATCTTTCGTTTTTTGTCAAAACCATGAGATGGATATGTAACACCAACTTCCATTTCTACCTTGATAGCACAACGCACAATTTCTTCATAGCTACTGAAGTCTCTTATAGCTAATGCCCTTCGAAGACTTGGTTTTAAGCCACTGAAAAATCGATCAACTTTACTTTCAGGTTGGATGATAATGCCAGATGCATACCTTGCATGTCTTGTAAAATTCGCTTCGTATATACCAACAGATTCATCATGTTTTTGCTTTAGTTCAAGAAACTCCTTCTCCATCTTTGTTCGAAGAATACGAGGGAAGTACTTATTGAAAAATAAGTTCTTGAACTCGTCCCATTCCATGGACTCAATTTCATCTCTTTGCCTTGTATTCTTGATAAGATTCCACCATTGATCAGCTTCACCTTCCAAACGATATACTGCCAAGATGACTTTATCATGTTCATAACATTGAAGAACTGAAAATATCTTTTCAGTGGTACTGATCCATTGTTCAGCAACAAGTGGATCAGAAGACCCACTGAAAGAAGGTGGATGTTGCCTCATGAAGGACTCAATAGAATATTGTTCCCTTCTCTGCTCATTTGGAAGTCCAGAATGATTCATAGCTTGTGTAAGTATAGCAATAAGATTTTGCACTCCATCTCCCATAACATTTTTTTTTCAGGAGGACAATGATTGCATTGTCCATTGCAGTGATCAACACGGTTCCTTCGGGTTCCAGCCATCGTCTAAAACCCAAAAAGAATAGTGTGAGAGGCAAAAATCATGCTAGGGAAAACAACATAATAAAGGGGGAGTACCTTCAATATCTAACATCTTAGGTTTAATTCTATGATCGTTAGCGTAATTCTAGTACTATAACATATACGTATACTTAACCTTAGGGACATCCCTAGACATACCTTAGAAATATCTCTTGGGATCTCACTAACGTTTTCGCATCCTAGTTTCCAAAGGTTGACTAAACCTTTCCTCTGATACCAACTGTAACGGTCTGGAATTACTTCCAGTGGACTATAATTGATACCTATCAGGGCACTCCATGGGTGGCTACACCCCCTGGGCGGGACACACCACCATCCCCAGTGGCAGCCATTTCCTCATGAAGCCCTTGGGCGGAGAGCCATGCTTCGTCCAATGCTCACATGTGAGAGTTCCCAAGGATCAGATACATTCCTACCTCCTTTGCCTCTGATACCAACTGTAGAGACCCGAAGCCTGACGTACATGGACATTACATTACATTTGTGGAATACTTAGTACATAACAAAAACACACACACACAAGGATCATAATAGTTTAGTGTCTTTGGAAACTTGGATCGTAATCTTCTAATCGTGGTGAAAGATCTTCAAAATCTCCCATAAAGATCTTCTTTTTTTTACCTAAAACCTTTCTTTATATCCTGGGGAAAAGAAAACATAAAAGTGTGAGCTCAAATGCTCAACAAGGGCAAATAAAGGAAATAAAAATCATATCATATCTTTTTGAAAGTCATAACCTGCAAAAGAGATCATAATATCTTAACATGGAATAAATCATAGAAGTGAAAATGAGATCACCATAATCATAACATGAAACCTGGAACATTGTGGCATGCACACATAATCATGGAAAATCATTTCTTGTTAGTCATGACTCATTTCCAAGACTATCTTAGTGGACAAAGTCCCTTTCTGAATCAAGTAACCCTCGTTTCAGTCCTGTATCACTGAACCGGTATAACCTACTGTTCCAGCCCTGTCTATCTCATGAGATATAAAATCTTTACCCAATGCATTGGAGGGAGATATAGGTCCCACCCATCTTATAATGAATCCTTTCTTATGTGTGCCACATAATCATAAATCATACCTCATCGCATAACCCATGTAATAAAAATGGGATTCTTAAAAAACATGACATCATAAAACCATTCATATAACATAAAGGAATTCATAAACATAATTCCATCACAACATAGTCAAATCAATGTAATAATAGGGATAAAAACAGAACCCTTTTATTATCTTAGATGGAAAATAATTCTGATAAAATACTTGAACTCCATTCTTGAGGAAAATATCCTTTCTACTTCAAAAACGTTTTTCCTTTCATAACATGTCATACGACTTTATAATAAAAGAAGTTGATTAAAAATAAACTTGAAAACTTATAAAGGAAGATTCTTGGAAATAATGTTTTAAAAATCCATTCATGCCGTATAAGTTAAAAAAAACATTCTTCGTACTTTTGTCGGAAAAGTCAAAAAGTACCTCGTACGAAAAACGACAAAAGATTCCTTTCATACATATTACTAAAAACTCACCGAAGGGTAAAAATGGATTTAAAAAATTGTAGGTGGATGGAAATAGTATTACATATTGATGAAACATGGATGTGGATGATAAAATACACCCCAGTAAATACTTACGAATAAACAATCTCGGATAAAAATGAGATTGTGATATTTCCCTTACCTTAGGTCCGATTTGCTTCGTAAGTGTCCGAACCTCCTGTATAATGATTTAAATAATGTCATTGACTTATTAAAGAATCCTATTCATTGTTATGATATCATATATGGTTCACTTATGAATTATATATTACCCGTTCTTTTGTAAATTCCATGTTAAAGAAGCGTTTTGGGTAAAATCGTTTCATTTATCGTAGGTGTTTTGACTTGTTGTTCTTGACATTATTATTACTTATATCATGATTTAATTACTTCAAGAATATAAAATATTATTTATATATCATATATATTCAGTATATATATATATAATAGATAGATAAATGAAATGAAAAACACTGTTCATGGAGACGGTAGTCCGTACGTACGCGTGAACGTTGTTTTCCTTTCCTTATTGTCTTGAATGGAAGTAAGTAGATGACATACATATATATATATACATGAATCTAGTAGCTTTATAATGTCATATATTTCATTATTATTTCTTATATATACTTTATAATCATTCTTAAATGGTTAACATGGAGAATGAATCTCATCGCGTCGTGGAGACGGTAGTCCGTACGTACGCACGAGCGATGATATCATTTTCATAAATATTGAATTGAATTGGAGTGGATTATACAATATATCAGAATCAATATGATGTTGTAATAAATATGTATAGTTATTATTTAAACCATTATACCCATCCATGTAAGGTGGTGGTGGAAAATAGATTACACCACGGCGTGGAGACGGTATTCCGTACGTACGCACGCGCGGTGATTTCCTTTTTCCGCAGGATGGATAGAAGGTTAATTAGAGTTGTTTCATATTTATAATAACATATCAGTATTTAAGTAATACTGATGTTATTAATTTATCATGAAACAACTAAATAAGAAGAAGTTGAAGAAGAAAGAAATTGAAAAGATCGGTAATGGTTATTACCTCTTCTTTGAAACGCCTCTTTGAATCCTTCACTTAGGGAACTAAGATTGGTCTTTGAAGAAGACCAGGACCTCTAGGATTATTCTAGGGAAGTGGAGAAGGGATTTTGGCAGAGGTTTGACGAGATTAAGTGCTCAAATTGGTGTGAGGAGTAAGGGGGAGGAGGTGCCCTTTTATAAGGGAGGAGAGGGGCACCTTAGGAATATCTCAAAATATTATTTTATATTAAAGTCAAAATCGGTTTATAATGGTTCCAAAGGGTCTTATTTCGAAGCTAAAGTGGGGATGGGTCAAAATCATATCAAACAATAGGATTTAGACAAGTTTAGGGTATTATTTTATCCTTATCAATTAGATTTAACTCTAAGTTAAATAATTTAACTTTTACCGTGTCTTTTTGTTTTCTTTCACTATATGGTTAATACACTTACTATAACATGTCAAACGAACCCCAAATTGTTTATTATTAATATATATATCCTTATCTAAGTCATTTGGCCGAACCTTATATTTTTAGGAATAAAATAACAATTAATAATATAATATTTGATTTAAAAACTATTTTGTGTCAATTTTGACACTATTTGATATATGATTTTTGTGAAAGTCATAACAGAATTATATGTTCGAACAAAGTTGATTAAATCAGTATTAATATACCATAGTGACCTAGAAAATTAGTGTAATTCATAAAAAGTCTCAAATTATATTTATTTTGGTCTTTATAACATCAATTATGTCAATATTTCATTAATAAGATAATTACTGCATCATGATTGTGTCATAAATAAATTAAATTATTTGATGTCTAAAAATTACAAATAAAATACCATCATGTAATAAATCTTTTTAGCTTTCTAATGAATATTTAAAATCGAATTTATTGTATTTATAACCCCATATTAAAAATGGGTTACTTATTAAACTTTGATTTTAACTGTTTTAACCCTTCTTTAAATAAATTAATAATAAATGTCCTAATCGAATCCATGTGGGCCTAAATGGTCATATTTTATTCCTAAGTTTGTTTTTGGTTTAATTACACTTATCCAATAGAATTAGGACATGTGTTAGGGTAATATTAATATCATATTTACCCTTAGTTACCCTATTTACTATTAACCGCGGTAAAAAAAAGTAAAAAGTTACTATTCACCAAAAAATTATTTTTATCTCATTGAACCACATTTTACTTACTGATATCAACCGTGTCTGTCGGATTTTCAAAATTCCATTCACAGAAGTGGTAAAATTAAATTTTACGCAAAATTCAGTTTTTGACCTACCACTTAGTGGTTTCACTATTCATCAAAAATTGAAAGTTTTCAGAAAAATACCAAAATTTCACCTTAGGCTAATTTCGATATTCTGAGTCCAAAAATGAAGTCCATTTTGAAAAATAAAATTTATAAAATTTCAAAAAGTGGTTATTACTATTCATAACGGCTAGTTATAATAATATTTTAATAGCATATTGTTGTTTAGTGAAACTCGGTATTGCGTACTACACACTCTATCGAGGAAGGTTGCGATTGTGTATAATGCAAGACAAGTCAAAGATGCGTGTTGTGCAAGCTCCTTTTTGTGTTGCGTACAACACAAGACATTAGTGAAATTAAAAAGAATATTTTTCATAAAATCTTGGGTTGTTACATTGAATTTTACACTTTAGTGGGTAGTCAATTTATTATGTATGTAGTGGTTTTAATTTACATCCCAAAAGTATAGTGGATAATCTTCATGACTCTTCATTAAACTTAACTTGTAAAACAAGGCACTGTTCATCCTATCACCGAATCCGCTCAAATGTGGTGTGTATGGTGGTGTGAGCTGAGATAGAATCCCAAAATCCTATAAAATGTTAATGAAGACTTGGTGAATATATTCCTTACCTCAATATGATCGAAGACTCTTTATCTTATTTCCATGTTTATTCATTAATTTATTCTTTAATTCCTTGAATTTATCAAAGGTCTATAAATTCTATCTCGTCAATTTGATATAGTCATATCTTCTCAAGTTATCCATAAATGATATGAAGTAAGAATATCCTCCAATAGCTTCTACTTGAAATGGTCTACACACATTAGTGTTTAACATTACCTATAGAGTCCCTTTCATTCCTTACTAGGACCGTGGCTTCTGGAGAAAGAATTCATAAAATAAATCTATCTCTCCTACAACTCCTGGTTGTACCTCAGACTAGGTTTTGAACCATTGGTACAACCTAATCAATAACAAGAACTGTATCTATGATAGTATTGATGAGATTATTATCTATTAGTGGGTTCCCTTTAGGTGAATCATGTACAAAACCCAAAGTAACTCATGGAATACATCATTGAGGCATTCTTCTACACACTAAAACAAAATTATGATCAGATTGAATTAAAATAATAGTTTAATATAGAAAACCCATAAGCATAAACATAGATTTAAAACAAAATACAACATTAGAAAAACATATCCCAAATTCCCAAGGAATCTTGAGCATCTCCAGGATAAGAGATGTCCATGCACTCATCGCAACATACCTCTCATGTCCCCAAAATAGTATCTCTAGTACAACCTACATCGTAAGCCAATGAATCTTGTTGATGATATTCATTTGATTCCAAAATGTAATGACCCAACTGGGATTACAATCACACCTAGAAATAGATCTATTCCCCCAGATATCTGAAGGGGATTACCAGTTCCCATGGGCTAGTGAAAAAAACTCTGGCATAGAACAACAAACAAATGGGAATGATTTTCAAAAATGGAATATATATTTATATACACGAATCAATAAGTAATAATGGAAAGCTAAATAATAAAGACCATAATTATATGAAAAGAGAAGAAAAAACCAATGGTAAATGATTCCACAATCTCCAAGAGACAAGTACAATTACAAAAGACCAAAACCCCACAACTACTCCATTTCATGGCATGGATGATCTCCTATCATCTCAATACCATCTACCCCACTTACCTAACATGAAACCTCACTACCTCTTTGAAACTCCATGAATTTCCCTATAATGGAAGACATAAAAATGTCTAGACACCACCAAGGTGGTGTGTAGTATAAGGCCCCAGCCTTAAACCTTACATAATCTTTAGTTATTACAAGATTACACATTGAGGATCTTTTCAGGTTTAGAGTTTTAGAGAATTTGATCATAAAACATGCATTACATTCCACATTTAAACAAAGTGGTTACATAAAGATAGTATTCATTTTTTCCCATCAACAGAACATATTTAAAATAAAACATGGATTCTTTCTTGACACTTCCTTGACATTATCATCATATCATGTACCTTTCCCTTGACCTATGAAAAACATTTCATAAAGACTTGGGATGAGCATAAAAAGCTCAGTATGGGTTATAAAAATATGGAAAGGAAACATATGTTCATATATACATAAGAATGAAATCATACTTTACCCATAAAACATAATTACATTAACATACCTCGTCAAATCATGAATAAATCATAGAAATCATAAGACATAAAGGTAACTTGAGGCATTCATAACATTCTTACGTAGGGAGTAACCCTCTTGGTTACGTTTGGAATACCCATCACAGTATATTCCCTAAATCTCTTCGGAGAAGCCTTAACGTTTCACTCCTTTGCGTTACCCAATGCATTGGAGATCTATATCAGGCTCACCTGCCCTTAGTTTATCACAGAACCACCGGTCTTCATAATAATGCCCAAGAACCTCAACATAATCGTATCACATAAAACATGCATAAAGGAAACATAAAATTTCCACCTTTCAATCACAAGATATCAATACAAAACATTGATATAAAAACATTATGAAAACGATTTTCAATACCAAAATAAACTAAAAGTAAAACACGGCATTTTTTTTTAAAGAATGTAAGGCTTGTAGAGGAAGCCGAAACTCAAATAATGGTCATGGTGGCGGAGAAGTCATTGTCACCGGATACATACGACAAAAAATTCCCTTTTGTCATTTAGTAAAGCGCTTCGTATAAAAAAGATTCCTTTTGGATAAACATAAAAGTCAAAGGGGATTATACACCGTATAGAAGAAGGTTGAGTATAAAACAAAATATTCCTCAATGAAAGGAGATTGAGACAAAGTCCCATACCTCGAGTCTGACTTGACTCGGCCGTTCTTTAATATTCGGAATAATAAACTTGAGTTAATTTGTACTTGTTTAAGAACCTTTTTCAAGTTCATTATTCATATTATATCACTTATTTCCAAGTCATGAACACTATGTAATTATTTAAGTTAATAACGGTCGTTTTAACGATCATTGGTACTTGAGTCAAAAATAAGCCCTTTATAATTACAAGTTGTTCATGTATCCATTATATCCAGGATGGTATTCATGATGTAGATATCATATATTCCATATATATCCAGTACATTAATGCATTTATAATACTACATAATCATTTAGAGGTAAGAAATGAAATGCACTGTTCATGGAGACGGTAAGCCGTACGTATGCATGAACGCTACTTTCATTTCTATTTCGTATTTTATAGAATGGAATAATAATTATATAAAGGTATATTATAATTCCAGTGTAATATAATATATAATATCATAACTCCATCCTTTATACGTCCCACATATTGTATTTAACGAATCAAATTACTTTGAGGGGGTCGTAGTCCGCACTTCCTTAAATGAAGATATCGCGTTTACCCATAATGGGAACCATAAAGGGATGCCCAAAATGAATAATACAGAAGCATAAGGAAAACATAAACATATTATATATCATATATAAATATAGTTTCATCTTAATGGACACCTTTTAAGGTGTTAGAAGAATGTAGAACAATCATCGTTTCGGGAGACAGAAATTCGCCATCCACGGAAACAGTATGTTCTTTAACCATTAGATGTAGGTGTGTGTAAGTGTAGCTAAAATACTTCTTATAAAAACATCCTATTATATTGAAGATACTGTATTTGTCACAAAATAAATAAATAAAAAGTATTTAGGGGGTTGAAGAAGAAAAATAAAACAAAAGGACTCAAGTGAAGACATTACCTTAAAATCGGGTAACTCCCTTTGGTTGGAGCTCAAAAGCTTCCTTGGGAAGACTTCTGCCCAAAGGGAGGCTTCAAGGAGTAAGAGAGGAATGTGGAGAGACAAAATGGGCAGGGGTTGGCCGAGCCAAAGGCTTTGGAAGTGTTGTTAAGGAGGTAGAGTTGGGGGCCTTTTATAAGAGGAGAGGAGGGGCACTCTTGGAAAGTAAAGAAATGTTACTTTATTTTCAAATGGATTTCGGATTTTAAAGGTCCCAAATTGATATAATTCGAGGATAAGGTGATAAGGGTTCGACATATACCCACCCAATAGGCTTTTTTACATGTTTAGGTATTATATTTTACATTATATTTCGATTTTATTTAAATCGTCAAATAATGAGGTCATCACTACATCATCATGATGTCATAAATAATTTAATTTATTTAATGTCTAAAAATTATAAAAAATATACTATGATGTAGAAAATAGTTTTATATTTTCAATGACTATTTATAGTCCAAAATATCATTTATGTAGACAAAATTAAAAATATTTTACTTAGGTGATACATTCTTTGTTACATTTAACATTCTTTAAAAATAAAAAGATAAAAAGTCACTTTCTCACAAAAGTGATTTCATGGGGCCCCCAAGTTTGGCCCAAGGCATACCATGGTCGGCCATGAGACAACCAGTATCCTTAGGACACATGTTGTGGTCATTTATTATTATTATTATATTATCTTATTATCATTAACTACCCGATTACTCATTAATCAAGATAATTAAAGATAATTACCGTCGTTACTATTCATAATGTCCAAAAACAAAAGAGTCTTAATTACATAATTTGGACCTTCTGATTATAAATATGTAATCCATTTTACCAAATTACAAACACATAAATTGCAATAATTGATTTAAAAATAATTCCCTTTGTCAAAACAAATAGCGGGTTTTTTTGAAACAATATCTATGAAAAGTTTTGCATTAGTTTATGAAAAATTTCAAAGTGAAATTCATCATAATGACCACCATTGGATTAAAAGGTAAATATATAATCAGATGACACTTTAAGACCAATTAAAAATATAATCTAACCATATAATTAAATTAAATGAAGAAGCGGTTTTGATGTAAAATGCAGTATTTTTCACTATTCATTAAAAAATGAACATTGTCAGAAAAATACCAAAAATTTATCCAATGTAAATTTCAACGTCCCAATCATAATGAATATGTTTATTTTGACAAATATAGATTATAAAATTGTCAAAAGTTTGATTTAAAAAGTGTTTTCCATCAAAAGGTAGTAAAACAATCTTTTAAAAATATTAGTGTATTCCATGCTTAAGATTGGATTTATTTTCATTTTAAGCCTCTAAAAACTATCTAATTCATTAATAGACATAGAAAAAAATATCTATTATTCATTACTTACTTGTGATTTTACATCATTCTGCCCTTTAGAAAATTGCATCCCCGCAATTTATTTACTTATCAAATAAATGGGGGTACTTTTCCCTCATTACATTTTCAAATTCCCATGTTGCCTCTTCCATCATGTGGTTTTTCCACAAAACCATCACCTGATTAATCACCTTATTCCATAACACTTGCTCCCTGTGGTCAAGAATCTGGACCGGTTATTCCTCATAAGATAGGTTCTCTTCCGGCTGAACTACCTCTGTACTCAAAACATGATATGGATCTGGCATGTACTTTCTCAGCATCGAAACATGAAAAACATTGTGTACCTGAGATAAACTCGGAGGTAAAGCCACTCGGTAAGCAACTAATCCAACTCTCTCCAGAATTTCATATGGTCCAATGAACCTTGGACTCAGCTTTCCTTTCTTACCAAATAGCATCACACTTTTCCATGGTGATACTTTGAGAAAAACATGATCACCTACCTCAAAAGAGAGATCCTTCCTCCTGTTGTCCGTATAACTCTTCTGCCTACTCTGAGATGTTCTCATGTGTTTTTATATCAGCTGAACTTTTTCTGCCAACTCTTCTACCAATTCGGGTCCGATCAACTTCCATTCACCCACTTCATCCCAGAAAGATGGAGTTCGACACCGCTTCCCATATAATTCCTGAAATGGTACCATCTATATAATAGAATGAAAACTGTTATTATATGAAAATTCAACCAAAGAAAGATGTTTGTCCCAACTTCCCGGATAATCCATTGAACAAGCTTGTATCATATCCTCCAAGGGTTGAATTGTTCGTTCTGACTGCCCATCTGATTGAGGATTAAAAGCTGTACTAAAATTTAATTCAGTACCCAACTACTTCTGAAGGCCTTTCCAAAAGATAGAAGTGAACCTGGGATCACGGTCAGATACAATGGAGACAGGAAATCCATGTAACCTGACTATCACTTTAAGATACAAATGGGAAAGTTGATCTAGTGAAAAAGTATCTCGTATAGCAAGGAAATGAGCAGATTTGGTCAAGCGATCAACAATAACCTAGATTGCGTTATTACCTCGAGATGTCTTTGGTAATCCCACAACAAAGTCCATAGATATATTCTCCTATTTCCACTATGGCACTGGTAAAGGCTGAAGCATCCCTTTCGGTAACTGCCGCTCTGCTTTAACCTACTGACAATTCAAACACTTCACAGTAAAATCAACAATATCTTTTTTCATTCCATCCCACCGATAATACTGCCGAAGATCTCTATACATCTTAGTACTACCCAGATGAACTGAAAATGAGGAACTATGAGCTTCACATAACAACTCTCTCTTCAAATGTGAATCACAAGGCACACAAAATCTCTTCCCAAATCTCAAAACGCAATCATTATCAATTTTGAATTCAGGAAAATTACCCTTTTGAACCAGCTCTACCTTTTTTTGCAACTCACTGTCTTGCTTCTGTGCTTTCTTGATTCTGTTTGATAGAGATGATCTTACTGATACCTGAAACAAAACAGAAGAACATCCTGCACCGACAACTTTTATGCCAAATTTCATCAAATCCTTAACCAAAGGATCACGTTCCAAATGCAACATTGCTAATGAAGCATTACTTTTTCGACTCAAAGCATCAGCCACTTTATTTTCTTTTCCTGGATGGTAATGAATTGAACAATCATAATCCTTGATTAATTCTAGCCATCTCCTTTGTCTCATGTTAAATTATTTCTGAGTGAATATATACTTTAAACATTTTTGATCGGTATATATTTCACACTTTACTCCATACAAATGATGCCTCCAAATTTTTAAAGAAAAAACAACAGTAGCAAATTCCAAATCATGTGTAGGGTAGTTTACCTCATGAGTTTTCAACTGTCGTGAAGCATAAGCAATTACCTGATCATTCTGCATTAGGATGCAAACAAGTCCTTTCAACGAAGCATCACTCTAGATAACAAACTCACCATTCCTGGAAGGAAGTGCCAAAACTGGAGCATTCACCAATCTTCTTTTCAATTCCTGAAAACAATCATCACATTCTTTTTTCCAGAAAAACATAACTCCCTTTCGAGTTAGCTTAGTCATTGGGCTAGATAACCGTGAAAAAGTTCTAACAAACCTTCGGTAATAGCCTGCCAAACGAAGGAAACTACGAATCTCTGTTACATTTGTGGATCTTGGCCATTCTTCAACAACCTTAGTTTTTGCAGGATCAACAGTTATCCCATCTTTAGAAACAATGTGACCAAGGAAAGAAATTTGTTGCAACCAAAACTCGCACTTGATGAATTTTCCAAACAGTTTCTTTTCTTTTTAGGTTTGCAAGATAACCCTTAAATGTCTTTCATGCTCCTCTTTACTTTTAGAAAACAACAAAAATATCATCAATGAAAACCACCCCAAACTTATCCAAGAACACATGGAAAATTCTATTCATTAAGTCCATGAATACTGCAGGTGAATTGGTTATCCCAAAAGGAATTACTACAAATTCATAATGGCCATATCTTGTACGAAACGCAGTCTTCAGAACATCTACTTCCTTTACCTTCAGCAGTTGGTACCCCGATCTCAGGTCAATCTATGAAAAATACCAAGCTCCCTGGAGTTGATCAAACAAATCTTCGATATGAGGCAAAGGATATTTGTTCTTAACAGTGATATTATTCAAGGCCCTATAATCAATGCAATGTCTCATTGAGCCATCTTTCTTTTTAACAAACAAAACAGGACCACCCCATGGTGATGTGATAGGTCGAATGAAACCTTTATCTAATAACTCCTGCAATTGTTTCTTTAACTCTTAAAGTTCAACATGAGCCATTTGATAAGGGGGTTTTGAAATTGGATTAGCATTAGGAACTAAGTAAATAGTAAATTCAACTTCCCGATCGGGTATTATTCCAGGAAACTCATCAGGAAAAACATCAGGATACTCATTTACCACTAGCACATCATTAATCTGAACAGTTCCCTTATTTTCAACAATATGTGCAAGGTAACATTCATTTCCATGTTTTACAAGTTTCTCGGCCACTTGATATGTTATCAACAGTAAGGGCTCATTCTTGTACACAAACTGAAAGCCTTTATGAAAAGAAACTTCTTTAGCTCTACAGTCAATCATAGCATGGTAAATAGAGAGCCAATTCATACCCAAGATAACATCAAACTCTACTAGAGGTAGAACAATAATGTTTGCAAGTAGGTTCTTTCCACAGATAAGGATAGGAAGATTCATATAAATTCTTTTTGCCTCAACATTTCCCCCAGGTGTTTTTACTAAAAGTTCAGGAGTCATTTCTTGAGATGGTATTCCCATTTTACTAGAAAAGGTTTCAGAGATGAAAGAATGTGTAGACCCCGAATCAATCAACACACTGGAATAATCTGAAAAAACAAACAATGTACCTGATACAACTTTATTTGATGTCCCAACATCTACTAAAGTAGTTTCAAATGATTTCACCACCCCTTTCTACTTGTAGTCTAACTGCTTCCCATCACTCAAGCTATTTGTCAGACACTCGTTTGCATAGTGACCCATCTCATTGCACTTAAAACATTTCACTAACTGTAAACCAAATTTGGTCTTACCTTCACCTTGATCTTTTTCAGTGCAATCACGAGCCTTATGTCCCATCTTACCACATCAGTAGCACTTTCCAGAATTCAGAAGACATTCCCCAGCATGCCTTTTTCCACATTTATCACAAACTAGAAACTTAGTTTTCTTACCATCAGACTTTTTTAAAGAATTATTACATTTCTCGTGCCACCTCGGTCTCTTCTTATGTTGGTTGTTATAGAACACTTGATCATCGACAAACTCCATTTCCACCTTCTCAGCACATTGAAAAAGCTTTTCATAACTTTTAAACTCATGAGAAGCTAATGCCCTTCGATATTTTGTCTTTAATCCTGAGTAAAAACGATTGATTTTACTATCAAGGTCTCAGATAAAATTTGGAGCACACCTTTCCAATCAAGTGAACCTTTCCTCATAGGTAGGCAATGAGTCTTCCTCTTTCCTCAATTCCAAGAATTTCTTTTCCATCCTAAGTCGAACATCCTTAGGAAAATGCTTCTCAAGAAACATACCTTTGAATTCATCCCAGTCAAGAGCATCAATCTCATCAGCATCCCTAATATTTTTAACCGTAGACCACCACTGATCTGCCGCACCCTCCAAACGGTAAATAGCAAGACTAACCTTTTGATTGTCTGAACACCCCATGACATCGAAAATCTTCTCCAGTACATTAATCCACCCTTCAGCTAACACAGGGTCAGATGATCCTCTGAATGATGGGGGATGTTGCCTCATGAAATGTTCCACCACTGACATGTTCCTCTGTAGTTGATTTGGCTGATCTCGTGCATGGAAACCACCACCATTTATTGCTTGAGTCAACTGCGCCACTACTGCAAAAAACCGTTCAGTTCCAATTCCGACCATCTTAGGATGCCGATTCGAAAGGTTATTTCCTTCTTTATGCCTTCCTAGCACTGCTTCACTGTTTCCTCTACGGAAAACCTTTCTGAACAAACATGTCTTAGATGAAGCAAGATGGTAATCTTCAAATGCTATTTCATTTCAAAAAAAAAATATTTTTGGATAATCATTTAATAGAATTATAACTCCTAAGGTTTTCTAAACCAACCTATGATACCAACTATAAGGCCCCAGCCTTAAACCTTACTTAATCGTGAGTTATTACAAGATTACACATTGAGGATCTTTTCAGGTTTAGAGTTTTAGAGTATTAGATCATAAAACTTGCATTACATTCCACATTTAAACAAAGTGGTTACATAAAGACAGTATTAATTTTTTCCCCTCAATGGAACATATTTAAAATAAAAAAAGGATTCTTTCTTGACACTTCCTTGGCACTATCATCATTCATGTACCTTTCCACTGACCTGTGAATAACATTTCAAAAAGACTTCGGATGAGCATAAAAAGCTCAGTATGGGTTATAAAAATATGGAAAGGAAACATAAGTTCATATATACATAAGAATGAAATCATAATTTACCCATAAAACATAAGTACTTTTACATACCTCATCAAATCATGAATAAATCATAGAAATCATAAGACATAAAGGTAACTTGAGGCATTCATAACATTCTTACGTAGGGAGTAACCCTCTTGGTTATGTTTGGAATACCCATCAAAGTATATTCCCTAAATCTCTTTGGAAAAACCTTAACATTTCACTCCTTCACTTTACCCAGTGCATTGGAGAGCTATATCAGGCTCACCCGCCCTTAGTTTATCACGGAACCACCCGTCTTCATAATAATTCCCAATAAACTCAACATAATCGTGTCACATAAAACATGCATAAAGGAAACATAAAATTTCCACCTTTCAATCTCAATATATCAATACAACACATTGATATAAAAACATTATGAAAACCATTTTCAATACCAAAATAAATGATAAGTAAAACATGATATTTATTTTCTTTTCAAAAGAAGGTATGACTTATAGAGGAAGCCGAAACTCAAATAATGGTCATGGCGGCAAAGAAGTCATTGTCGCCGCATACGTACGACAAAACAGTCCCTTTTGACATTTAGTAAAATTTTTCGTATAAAAAAGATTCATTTTGGATAAACGTAAAATTCAAAGGGGTTTATACACCGTATAAAAGAAAGTTGAGTACAAAACAAAATATGCCTCAATGAAAGGAGATTGAGACGAAGTCCCATACCTCAGGTCCGACTTGACTCGGTCGTTCTTTAATCTACTGAATAATAAACTTGAGTTAATTTAAACTTTTTTGAGAACCATTTTCAAGTTCATTATTCCTTTTATATCACTTATTTCCATGTCATGAACACTATGAAATTATTTAAGTTTATAACGGTCATTTTCACGATCATTGGTACTTGAGTCAAAAATAAGCCCTTTATAATTACAAGTTGTTAATGTATCCATTATATACAGGATGGTATTCATGATGTAGATATCATATATGTCATATATATCAATTACATGAATGCATTGAAAATATTACATAATCATTTAGAGGTAAGAAATGAAATGCACCGTTCATGGAGACGGTAAGTCCTACGTACGCATGAACGCTACTTTCATTTATATTTTGTATTTTATAGAATGGAATCATAATTATATAAAGTTATATTATAATTCCAGTGTAATATCATATATAATATCATAACTCCATCCTTTATACGTCCCACATATGGTATTTAACGAATCAAATCACTTTGAGGGGGCGGTAGTCCGCACTTCCTTAAATGAAGATATCGCGTTTACCCATAATGGGAACCATAAATGTATGCCAAAAATGAAAAATACAGAAGCTTAAGGAAAACATAAACATATTATATATCATATATAAATATAGTGTCATCTTAATGGCCACCTTTTAAGGTGTTAAAATAATGTTGAAAAATCATCGTTTCGGGAGGCAGAAATTCGCCATCCACGGAAACAGTATGTTCTTTAACCATTAGATATAGGTGTGTGTAAGTGTACCTCGAATCATTCTTATAACAACATCCTAGTATATTTAAGATACTGGAGTTGTTACAGAAGAAATGAATTAAAAGAGTTTAGGGGGTTGGAGAAGAAAAATAAAACAAAAGGACTCAAGTGAAGACATTATCTTAAAATCGGGTAACTCCCTTTGGTTTGAGCTCCAAGGCCTCCTTGGGAAGACTTCTGCCCAAGGTGAGGCTTCAAGGAGTAATAGAGGGATGTGGAGAGACATAATGGGCAGGGGTTGGCCGAGCCAAAGGCTTTGGAAGTGTGGGTAAGGAGATAGAGTTGGGGGCCTTTTATAAGAGGAGAGGAGGGGCACTCTTGGAATGTAAAGAAATGTTACTTTATTTTCAAATGGATTTCGGATTTTAAAGGTCCCAAATTGATATAATTCGAGTATAAGGTGATAGGGGTTCTAACTATACCCGCCCAATAGGTTTTGGAAATGTTTAGGTCTTAGATATTACAATATCTTTCCATTTTATTTAAATCGTCAAATAATGAGGTCATCACTACATCATCATGATGTCATAAATAATTTAATTTATTTAATGTATAAAAATTATAATAAAAATTCATTGATGTATAAAATCATTTTAGATTTACAATTACTATTTATAGTCCAAAATATAATTTATGCAGACAAAATTAAAAATATTTTACTTAGGTGATACATTCTTTGTTACATTTAACAATCTTTAAAAATAAAAAGATAAAAAGTCACTTTCTCACAAAAGTGATTTAATGGGGCCCCCAAGTTTGGAACAAGGCATCCCATGGTCGGAAATGAGACAACCCGTAGCCTTAGGACACATTTTGTGGTCATATTGTATTATTATTATATTATCTTATTATCATTAACTACCCGATTACTCATTAATCAAGATAATTAAAGATAATTACCGTCGTTACTATTCATAATGTCCAAAAACAAAACAGTCTTAATTAAATAATTTGGTCCTTCTGATTCCAAATATGTAATCCATTTTACCAAATTAAAAACACATAAATTGCAATAATTGACTTAATAATAATTCCCGTTGTCAAAACAAATAGCTGGTTTTTTTAAACAGTATCTATGAAAAGTTTGGCATTAGTTTATGACCAATTTCAAAGTGAAATTAATCCTAATGACCACAATTGGATTAAATGGTAAAAATATATTCAGATTACACTTTAATACCAATTAAAAATATAATCTAACTATATAATTAAATTAAATGAAAAAGCAGTTTTGATGTAAAATGCAGTATTTTTCACTATTCATTAAAAAACGAACATTGTCAGAAAAATACCAAAAATTTATCCAATGTAAATTTCAATGTCCCAATCACAATTAATATGTTTATTTTGACAAATATAGATTATAAAATTGTCGAAAGTTTGTTTTAAAAAGGGGTTGCCATCAAAAGGTAGTAAAACAATCTTTTAAGAATATTAGTGTATTCCATGCTTAAGATTGGATTTATTTTCATTTTAAGCCTCTAAAACACTATCTAATTCATTAATAGACATAGATAAAAATATATATTATTCATTACATACATGGGATGTTACATGTAGGGAGTGATATAATAGGATTTTTGGGATCCCACCATTGTGTTCAATAACATGTATCAGTATAAAAACAATTTATTCTCATTTAAAAAAAATATTGGAACATATCTAAATCAGGTTTATAGAAAACATGGAAAATATTTCCCATTTACCAAAGATTGAATAAAAAAATAAGGTAAATCAAATTCCAAGAACATTCTTTATATCATCATTCACAAGCATTAACATGCATACCAAGTCTTAAATAAAAAATCCAATTAAAACAATATGAATAAATTTTATCAGCACCAAGAATAACTATAGGTCAGAATAGAAAACTACTCATACCATAATCAATCAAGTGAAAAATCTTTTCCCTATAACATAGGCCTATGAATAATATGAATTAAACATGAGTTAAGTACAGTGAATACTTTCTTTTCATGTATATTACTGTACAATATGAGGAGCATATCTCTCTAGATTTTTTATACTAATACCCAAGTTCAAATTAATGAAATGAAATGAATTATATCCAACCTTTGATTATCCCCTATCATGTTTTCAAAATGTAATAGAATGAAATAGGGAAATAATCTCATTTCTCATGCCTATATTGAGGGGAATAGATTAATAGACATATTTTCTTTCAGAACATCTTTTCATAACTCCCATAAATTTCCCTACATTACGAGTTACATCACCAAGGAGGGTAAGAATAAAATTATCTATGATGATGTTGGTTTACATTATTTTAAGATGCCTTTATTCCATTCCAATTATTTATACATTGAACTCATTATGTTCAATAAAAATGACATTTTTAGTCAGTCTGAAAACCTCCAAATGATCACAAAAAATTGATGATTTACTCAAGATAAATATTACACTATGTTACCTAAGGTAACCAATGTTATTTTTTTCACAATTAATTTCAATGATTTGAAAACCATTTCAAAATCATTTCATAGACCCATTTAAATGATTTCAAAATACCTTGTTTTCCATTTGTTAATAACTAAGGGGAAACCATTTTTCATTAAAAAATATTTTTAACACAAAGAAAACAATAATTCCAATTCATTTTATAAACTATTTTATAAATTAGTAATAATAAGGTTCATCAACATTGGGTAGAGAAGAAACCACGTACCTAATTTCTCAGGTCTAACACGCCTGTATTGGGATCCACCAACAGCCAAACACCAACAACATCTAAAAAGGCCGTAGAATATAAACCAAACATCTTAGGATTTATCCAATTGAGAAAGAGGGTTAATGGGGAAAAGGAAACACACATTCCATGATCAATGGTGACAAATAAGTGGAATTATCACCCACTCAGAGAGACTCACCAAAAATTCAATGAGGATCAGTGACCAAACAATTCGATTTGGAGGGAACGATGACCACAAAAATCACTAGAGAGGAGCTTTGGGTAGAGATAAATGGAGTAGAAGTGGTCAAATGGGAACCCAAAATCCAAAATAAACACTTAAACTTCCCTACTCGGTGAATTAAAAGATTAGTAACTCCATTACACATCATGAAATAAATGTTTCTTAAGTACGTGATGAAATCCATCACCTAAGATTAAAAATCCATTATTTTAATAACCGAAGACATGAAACTGATATTCACATTGTGTAACCATTCATAGCATGAATCCCTTTCACACCTTTCACCTCATAACACATACACATTGTGTAACCTATTTACATGATGTGAAATCCGCCTGTAATTTGATGAAAAGTCTTGTTGAAGATAAGATTCCAAAAAATCAATGACCTCACCATTATAGGTGTCCTTAAAATTCTTCCCTTCCCCATAGATACAATGAGAATAGGAAAACCCCAAGGATATTAAATACATACAATATAGAATAACAAGGGGATGTTAGAAACTCACCACCATACAACCTTTTTATCACCATGAAGTCAGGTGGAATTTTTAATCCCTCAAAAAAGATGATTCCACTACTCCCTCATCAAAGAATCCCATTCCCAAGTCTCTTGAGAATCTAACCTATGATTCCATATAAATATAACTAATAAAATATACGTCCCACACAAGACCATCACTTGATATCCAATTCTCTTAGATGATTTCTCAAAAAGAGACACAACATCCACAAACTCAATTTCTTCCCTATAAAAAAATTTGAGTGGCATGTAGATGATACATACTATAAAGAGACATTTGGTAGACATCATGAATACTTGTCAACTTAACAAGAGATTATATATAATAAGAAACCTTCCCGAGTCACTCAGCATCCTCAAACATTCCAATATATTTGGAAGTCATATTTCCTAATTTTTCAAGCCAACTGTGACCCCATCAAGGTGATGCTTTAATGGAATCCCATTCACCAACAAAAATCTATAACGGTTAATGCCATAAATATGCATATGATTTCTATCGACTCAAGGATATAACCCAACGTCTATGTTCATTCTGAATCTTCACCAATGTCTCTAGAACAAACTTTCTCCAACAATATATACTTCTCCCATTTCATCCCAACAAAGTGGTGATCTTCATGGGGGACCATACAATGCCACAAAGGGTGCCAATATAATGAATTAATAATAAATATTGATATAAATAAACTCAACCAATATTAGGTGACTATAGAATGATCCACTAAATCCATGACACATGCACAGAGCATATCTTCTAGGATCTTAATTACACACAATGTCTAATCATTTTTCATTAAATAGTAAGTTGTTCTCAACAAGACCTAAGTTCCCATTACCTTGTTGATACTTTTTTATAACATTGAGGTGATCCAAGGATCCATATCTGATGGAAAGTCATATATAATTTTATTTAACCTCATAATATCATGCATATATAGCTTACATATATCTAAAACCTTAGTGGTATCCATCAACTTAAAGAAATGAGAAAACATCTTCAACTAAACAATAACTACCGAGATTTCAATCCTACATCAGAGAGTATATGGTAATCCAAATTAAAAATCTGTAGATACCTCAACCCATATAAATACACAAATAAAAATAAGCTAAATAAAACCATAGGGTTTCAAGTGATCTTCCTTTATCTATTGGAAGATATCATAGTGGGACACAAAATCTGCAATTTCATTCTTCATACTCTGCCACCAAAATCACCATATCATGTCAGAATACATATTTTTATTTCCCGTAGGAATGTAACAAAATGATATGTGATAATTGAACAAGAATAAAGTCCTAACAGATGCTGGGATGAAAAAATTATTTCGAAAGTGGAACACACCGTTTGAAGAAAGAGACCAACCTGAAATGATATCCCTATCCTAAAGGTTTTTTAAACAATAGTAACGTAATCATCCATATACTGAATATGTAAAATATAATCCAGTAGAGATAATAACAACTGAACACTGGTCATAACCATACTTGAAACATCCTCTTGAGCATCCCTGAAAAACTGAGGGATAATCCCAATGATGGTCCACTCCTACTTGGATTCCATAACATCACATGACTATACTTTCTTACTAAGAGGTTCTGCAATGAAATTTCACATACCCAGGGTATAGGTGATGTTGAATTCAAATGTATGAAGATATTATAACAATCATATCTGTCTTAGAATCAATTCATTCTATGAAAATATATAACTCAAACTCTTTTGATCTGAAATGACTATGAACCTCTTCCAAAAAATCTTTTTCTGTAATCATTTATGTTAAAAAAACTACATAAATCTAAAAAATCATTAGGGGTGAAGTACTTCCCATGTATTAGGAGATAACTAGATTCATAATATACCACATTGTCATCTTTCATAATAAAGCAACCCAAACGTGCACCAGAAGCATCACAAAACACCACATATCCTTTACCTATCTCAAGTAAGATTCAAATATGAGATAATGTTATAATTTATTTATTTTCATCAAATTAATAATGAAACTTCATGTCCCTTGTGTTTCTCATCTCATTCCTGGTAAGAGAAGCCATTGGTGATGCCAATTTAGTTAAATCCTTAACAAACTGTCTGTGGTTTCCAACAAGAACACAAAATGATCCATACCAAAAACTATGAACTAATGATTATCCATCTTAGGATTATCCTATGAAAACCACTTTTACCCAATTAACTAATCATAAAAATCATACAAATGAGGAAATGGATACTTATTATCAATTCTTACCCGGTTTAACTTTTGATAGTCCACCCACAACTGAATTGAACCCTCTTCCTTTCAGGAAAAAAGAACAAGATATTCCTAAGGAGAAAACCTACTGTGAAAGAATACATTTCAAAATAGTTCATCCAATTGAATATTAATATCTTTCAGCTCCAAATATGGATTATGATAAGAAGGTATCGATATCTGCTACTAATCTGGAACTAGCTCAATCATAAACTCTATGTCTCAATCTAGAGTAATACCATTGTCTTTGTTTTGGAAGACACCAAAAAACACTAATGTAATTTTTTTATATACCTACAGTTTGGAACCGTGGGTATAGCTCCGGAAACCATGGATATACCCTATACCCATGGTTACATGAACCGTGGGATCTCGAGGTGTTCAGATAGACCAGAAGCTATACACATTCAATAAAAAACCCTGGGTATATGTCTATTTTACCATGTCACTCACCATTCCACCATGTCATCGACATATACCCACTGTTTGAAAACCATGAGCATACCTTTGATAAAAAAAATCGTGGTCGCTAGATTCCATACCATGACCACTCAGTTACTCCTATCATGCCTAACTAAAATCCTATTTTTATTATTGATATATAGATATAAATATAGATATAAATATATATAAATAGTGTATATGGGTAGTAAACCCTGGGAATACGTGTTCCTGCAAAATAAATTTTTTTCCCCGAAAGTATTTTTTTGTGCCATAAGGCTGGAAAGATATACCCAAGATTTTGTAAAACAGTGGTTATAGGTCTTCAAAAAAACAACCGTAAACTGATGATTTTTGTGAAAATATTTGGTATAGGTCTCAAAAAAACTACCCTATACCCACAGTTTGGGCAAAACCATGGGTAAGGGATCCCATTCTATACATATACCCAATCTATTTGTTAAACCATGGTAATTGATTCCCATAAAGTACCTATACAAATAGTTTTGTGAAAAGTGTGGGTATATGGCCGCCTATACCCATAGTTTTGGGATAAACCATGTGTATTGGTCCATTTTCCAATAGTGATAGTCTTGAACCACATTGGGAATATAAACAACAAAATAGATGTCACCAGTCTCACTTGTAATGGAAGAAAACAAACTCTTCAGCACTAGGTGAGAAGGTATATAATGGTTAGACCACCACTCTAACACTCCCTAAGTCACATGAGAGATCCCATAAGAAACTTGAGATGAAAACAATCCAATCATATCAATCATCCTCAACTAAATGATTTATAATAAAATTTATACTGTTGATGATGTCAAACTAATCCATTTTAAGAATGAAAAAATCTGAGACAAACTCTACATAAGCTATCATTAGCAAACAAGAAGGACACTGAAATCCTTGGTCTCTTATATTACCAAGAGGTGTATCTAACTCTATTAAAAAGGACATAAGTTCTATTAGATATTTAAGATTATGACCTAAATGTGTAAATATATATTTCCAGGAGGCACCAGTTTTAAATAAATCAATTTCTATGGATTGTGGAATAAATATAATACCTCTCAGAATTTTTAGACTAGAAATGACTTTCCCTAGAAACTCATTTAATATAGGAATTTTCTTCACTCCTGTAGAATGTGTCTACATCCCTATAGTCTCTGATCCTTCGTACTGAACCACAATAGCCTTTAGAGATGAAAACCTCGGGCCATAAAGAGGCGTAGTCCAAGTTAGATAAAATATTTGTAAATGAACAACATGTGTAGACACCCGAAGCATGATGAAAATGGAAATTACATTACTTTTGTGGAATACTTAATACATAACAAAAACAGACGCCCAAAGACTGTATTAGTTTAGTGTCTTTGGAAACTTGAAAGAAAATATCCTAATCCTGGTGAATGATCTTCATCATCTCCCTTAAAGATCTTCCCCTTTTCTTTTTTTACCTAATACCATTATTTATATCCTGGGGGAAAGAAAACATAAAAAGGGTGAGCTCAAATGATCGGTAAGGGAAACCATGGAGAAAATTAAACAAACCATATACATTTGAACTTAAAAAACATGAACATTATGTTTAAACATCAAAATATTGAGCAATGACATACAACATGGAATTACGTAAGGCATAGATCATAAAGGAACTATAATAATGATAAAATATCAAGCTAATAAAACATGAAATTGTGGAAAAACATTATGCACATGCCATGATTTCCATAGTATCGAAGGAATTTCTTCCAAAACCATCATAGTGGACAAAGTCCATTACTGTACCGGGTCTAATTTCTGCTCCAGTCCAATATAACTAAACCAAATTCACATACCATTACAGCCATGTATATCTCATGAGATAAAAATATTTTCCCAATGCATTGGATGGAGATATAGGTCCCACCCATATCATATTTAAATGATTCTTATGTGTGCCATAAAAAAATCATAAATCATTCATCATAACCAAAAGAATAAAATGGGTTTCATAAAAATCATCCCATATTAACATAATCTATATAAAACAAATGGATATCATTTCATTATAATAAAAACAAAACCATGTAAATAATAGACATTATACTTGAAACATAATCATAATAAATAATGTCATCTTAGATTGGAAATAGTTTTCATAAAACACTTGTAATGAATTCTTGAGGAAAACTTCATTTCTTCTTCAAAATCATTTTCTTTTCACAAAATTCCATTTAATTATAAAATAAAAATAATTTTGTTGAAAATAATAATGAAATCTTATAGAGGAATCTTCATGAATATATGGTGTTAGGAAACCGTAAAAATCCATTCAGTCCGTATAAGTTAAAAAAACATTATCCTCGTACTTTTGTCGGAACGTTAATAAGTACCTCGTATGGTAATCAAAAGAAAGTTTCTTTCCATACATTGTGGTAAAATTCATAAAAGGTTAGAAATGACATTAAACATACAAGGATTATTATTAAACATTTTATGAAAACATTTTGATAAAACATGGACATGGATGATGACCATTACCTCAGTAAATACTTACAAATAAACAATCACAGATAAGAACAAGATTAGAACTATTATCCCTTACCAATTATGATCAGTGGAATAATACATGTAATAAAATAAAAAAAATACATATATAAGTAAATATAATATTCTTCATAATAAAAATAATAAAACATGCATGGTAATCATAAACAACAAACAAAATAAATAATTGGGGACTAAGGCATATGTCTCACCGAAATAAAAGTGAGACGAAATAATCCCTTACTTTAGGTCCGATGCTCTGTATGAATCTAAACCTCTTGTATATGGATTTAAATAATATCATTAACTTATTCCAGAATCATATTAATTTTTATGATATCATATATGGTCATATTCGTATCTTATTATTTTAAATATTTCATTGTTACTTGTTATTCAAGTGTTCATTGCTTTATGTTCTTTTGCGTGTTTTGTTGAATAAATTCCTATTCATATTTTTAGGTTATAGATACATCATTTACAGAATGTTATTAGTGTAATATATATTATATTTTTTCATTCAATTAATTTATACAATAATTATTCTATGAAGATCATGTAGAATGTGTCACATCACATCGTGGAGGCGGTAGGCAGTACGTACGCACGGGCGATGATATCATTCCAATGATTGTGGAATTGTATGGAAGTGTATGGTGTATAATGTTATAGAATAATTATTACATTACAATAATCATATATATTTATTTCTTCCATCCTTATACACATCTAAGTAAGTTACTGATTAAATAAAATATTACACCACGGCATGGAGACGGTAAAGCGTACGTACGTACTCATGGTGATTTCATTTATTCATTGGATGGATAGAAGATAGAATATGGTTTTTTTTCATATTTATAATAACATATAAGTATACAAGTGATACTGGAGTTATTACTTAATAATAAAACAACATTTATAGATGAAGTAGAAGAAGACATTAGTTTGAAAGAATCGGTAAAGGATATTACCTCTTCTTCAACGCGCCTCTTCTTAACCTACTCTTGGGGTGCTAAATATTGTATTTGAAGAATACCAGAACCTCTAGTAGGTTTATAGGGATGTGGATAATATAAATGGATAGTATTTGGCCAATATTGGAGGCTCAAAATTTTGTGAAGAGGAGAGGGAGGAGGTGCCTTTTTATAAGGGAGGAGAGGTGCACTTTTAGAAATCTCTAAAATATTAATTTATAACAAACTCAAACCCCACTTAAAAACATCCAAAAATGACTCAAATATAAATATTGGATGAGATATGGTTGTAATATCATCGAACAATAAAATTTAGACATGTGGGGAATTTATTTTAAACCCTATCAACTTGATTTAACATTATTTAATCTACTTATTTTTATTTGTAATAATAATATTATAAATTTTAAATTGTTATAAACAATTAATTATGTGTTTTTAATTTTCCATAATTCGATAATTTATTACATTTTAGACAATATAAATTTCAACATAAAATTTTTAAATATTTTTGTGATTTTTAAACAATTTAATAATATGTCATTTTTATAAAATAACAACAGTTTCATTTTTGACACTATTAATTTATTGGAATTTAAATAAAAACCACATAGAGAATATATTCAAACCAAAATATTTAGTACGTTTATAAAATGTCATATTCATCTAGAAAATTCATGTAGAATTTTAATTAGTTTATATAATATTTATTTTAATATTTTTGGAACAATTTATTTGATATTCCTCTTAATAAAATAATTTATACCACATTTTTGTATAATTTTTTAATATATATATTATTTGTATAAAAATAGAAAATAAAAATCTATGATGAAGATAAATATAATATATTTAATATGAATACTTATAATTGAATTTATCTTCTAAAACAACTATCTTTTAAAATGTTATATTTATTAAATTATGAAGGTGACAACTTTGACATCATTTAAAATAAAAGAATATAAGTGTCATAATCTTTTTTATAAGGCTCCAAATGGTCAAAAATTATACATTTGGATGATTATGGTTTATAGTTACATGACCAATACATTTTGGCCAGGTATTTGGGCCGTTTATGGGTATTATTAGTTTAATAAAAACTATATTATTGATTTTTTACTAAATAAATAATTTCTGCATCATTAGTGTATAAACTATTAAGGTTAAAATATATTTCATAAAAATTAAAAATAAATTACAGTGATAAAGAAAAACATTTTATCTTTAAAATGAGTATTTATAACAAAATATATATTCTCTATAACCTTATATTCAAAACAATTTAATTATTAATGTTAGAGTGAGACATATTTCACATTCTTTAAAAAAAATTAAAGGTCTTAATCACATACAAGTGGGTTATAATAGAAACAATTTCTACCCAAGTAAATTATAGGATGAAATATAATCATCCTATTATATTAGGACTTGTGTTATGGTAATTTTATAATATTATTTTTACCGTTAATTTCCTAATTTAGCATTAACTGTGGTAAATAACATTTACCATAGTTACTATTCATAATGCCCAAAAATAAAAGTTGTCTATTTACACAATATGGAAATCATGATTCCAAATATGGAATCCATTTTTACAAATTCAAAACAAAAAATACGCAGTAATTAATTTAAAATTAATCTTGTTGTTAGAAAAAATTGGTTCCTATTTAAAACTTTGCAAAAGATTGATGTGATTCTAGCTACGAATTCAATGTAAAATAAATGCTAATTAAATTCATTACATTAAATAGTAAGAATATATTCTATTTATACTTTGAAACCATTAAACATTATAATTTTACCATATAAATTATCTCAATTAAAAATTTGTTTTTAATTGAAATTTAGCGTATTTTTACTATTCATCAAAATATAAATGTTATTAGAAAAATATCAAAACTTTATCCAATGTAAATTTTTATATCCTATTTAAAAATAATAAGTTTATTTTGTAAAATTGAACTGATAAAAATGTCAAAAATTATATTTAAAATGGGTGAAGCATTAAAAGGTGACAAATCTTCATTTTTTTAAATACAAATTTTATCCAAAAAAATTATTTTTTTCTCATACCTAATTCTATAAATGTGTAAGATGAATTATAATGTTATAAAATTAAAAATTCAGTTACTACTATTCATAACAGCTAGTTTATAATATTATAATAATATATCATTGTTTAGTGAAACTCGGTACTGCGTACAACACAAGCTATTTAGGAAGGTTGCTCTGGCGTGTAATACAAGCCAAGTCAAGATTTCATGTAGTGAAAGTTTCCTTTGGTGTTCCATATAACATAATCAAAACATATTTCATTTATACATTGAACAAAATCTATACCAAATGTTGTGTAGAATATTTTCTACCAAAAGAACGTGAAATTGTGTATAACACAAGCCAAGAATATTGTTGTGTATACTGAAAACTAATACGGTGTTGCGTATAATGCAAGATAATCTTGGTGTAGCGTACAACAGAAGATATCAATGAAATTAAAAAATATATATCGCATAAAATCTTGGGGTGTTACATTCTATCCACCTTAAAATTAATTTCTCCCACAAAATTCGTCCGGGTTATAAATGGTCTACAACATGATAGTTTATTTCATCAAAACCAACATCTACAAAGGGAATACTAAAACATCATTTTAAAAAGGAATGTTAGAATCATAACGGTCACCCAATGTAACTCAGCAAAGAGTTTCCACATAAGACAACATTTGTGAAAACATGGATATAAAAGAGAAATCTAACCATAAAATTATGATGATGAGTGTTAAAGGACATGGCTATGAAAAATCCAACAATCACAAGGCCATAAATTTTTGATGATATAAGGTATATTCTAATTAATTGGGTATGAGGGTACTAGGATAACATTTTTGGTTTGCAAGATCACTTCTCTAATGTTGATGAATTTTTGCATAAGGAGAAATACTTACTTGATTTCAGTGTTATATCATCATTTGTCATTCCATGAACAATTTCCACTTCATCTCTTATTTAAATAAATTAAGTCAAATTTTTCATTCTTGAATTGTTAGTAGATCATGCGATATAATGATAGGTTATTCCATCTACCTCAAAAAAATGGTTAGAAAAAGTTATTAAATATACATAATTCCATATATGGTGATATTAATCAAATATGGTTCCAAAAATGGACTTATAATTCATCAATCATATCGTTTAATAAAATTTGTTTCTACTAACTAGGGACTTCCTTTAGGCCATTTGTAGGTGATAAAGGCCTGTCACACTTCTGTTGTGGGTTCGATTCCCGTAACCTTGTCTGATGGGACGGGTTGTCGCATGTCACGCATGTTATCCTTTTTCTAAAACTATACTAATATAACATTCCAAAAATAATATATAATATTTTCTAGCCATAAACAATACTATATTATGTATAACCTAATCCATTCCAATCATTAGCCTTATCCAAAATACTTTTGTCCAAGATCATTGAATAAAGAAAATGAATACTAGAAAGGTCATCTACCAAGAATGTGAATACAAGAATTTATCCCCCATATATCATATGATATATCTTGTTGGTCACATTCCAAATATGTGAATAACTTAACCATGAATACTCTTGAAACATTAATTACCATAGAACCTTTGTGAAATCACGATTGCTATCAAAAGTTAACACTTTCCACATACCAAAATCCCATAAATTTCCATATATTCAAACCCTGATGCTAATTTGTCCTTATATCAGTCATAAGCTCATTAATAATATCAAACATATTATTTTCTCCATATCACTTCATTATGCACATGTCATCTTCTTTCCAAAAAATAATTCAATCACTTTTCATGGTTACCGAAACCATATAATTATTGAAAACTGTATTTCACCAATACATTGATATTCTAATATACCATAATACTATAAATGAGATTCCATGATACTATTTTGAAATCCAATTAAATATACACTTAATCATTCCACACCATCATTTTCATAATCAACATCACAAATAGTGGTCGTATGTGGCTTCCCTTTGTCCTTTTCCTTAGGAGGTTTCTCATGTCAATCATCATTAACCCTTGTATTAGGGAATTGGTTAGCATAATGCCCAATTTCCTTGAACTTGTAGCATTGAAGTGTTGGGGGTGCGTTATCTGTATTCTTTTCTCTATTCACAAAATTCGATACCTTTTTCCAATTACTTCGGCACTCATCTGCTCTATGACATTCTTTTCCACACAAAAAAACATTTTATAGTCCCTTTAAGACAATCTCCACCATGCTTTTTTCCAGACTTTTAGCATAAAGAAACATTCATCTTCTTTTCACCATTGTTTTGAGATTTTTCCTTGAACTCCGTCTTGCATTTCATGACAAAACCATGAGATGGATATGTAACACCAACTTCCAGTTCAACCTAGATAGCACAACGCACAATTTTAGCATATCTATTGAACTCTCTTATAGATAATGGCCTTCAATGAATTGGATTTATGCCACAAAAGAATCGATCAACATTACTTTCAGGTTGAATGATAATGCTAGATTCATACCTTGTAAGCCTTATAAAATTCACCTCGTATATACCAACAGATTTCTCATCCTTTTTCTTAAGCTCATGAAACTCTTTTTCCATATTTGTTAGAAGAATATGAGGGAAGTACTTATTGAAAAAAAGTTCTTCAACTCATCCCATTCCATGGATTCAATTTCATCTTGGGACACTGTATTCTTAATTAGAGTCCACTAAAAGTCTGATTCATCTTCTAAACTATAAATATCCAAAATGAATTTTTCATATTCCGAACAACGAAGTGTGGAAAATATATTTTCAATTGTACTAATCCATTGTTCAGAAATAAGTGGATTAGAAGACCCATTTAATGAAGGTGGAATTTTACTTATGAAGGACTCACTAGAATATTGTTCCCTTCTCTACTCATTAGGAAGCCTAGAATGATTCATAGCTTATGTAATTATAAAAATAAGATTTTACACTCCATTTACCATAACATTTGGTTGTTCAAGAGGAAAACCATTGCATTTTCCACTACATTGATCAACATAGTTCCTTCTAGTTCCATCCATCTTCTAAAACCCAAACAGAAAAGTGTGAGAGGCAAAAATCATTCTTGGAAAACAAGTTAACAAAGGGGGTGTGCCTTTAATATCAATGATCTTAGGTTTAATTATATGATCATTATCGTAATTCTTGGACTATAACCTACACTACTAATTATCCTTAGCGACACCCCTATTCATACCTTTGAAATACCTCTACGTATCTCACTAAAGTTTTCACATCCAAGTTTCCAAAAGTCAACTAAGCCTCCGCTCTGATACCAACTATAGAGACCCGAAACATAACATACATGGAAATTACATTAAATTTGAGTAATAGTTAATACATAAAAAAATATACTCCCAAAGGCAGTATTAGTTTAGTGTCTTTGGAGACTCGAAACAAAATCTTATAATCTTGGTGAAAGATCATCAACATCTCCCATAAAGATCCTCCACTTTTGTTTTTTTACCTAAAACCATTCTTTATATCCATTTGGAAAAGAAAAAATAAAAAGGGTGAGCTCAAATGATCAGTAAGGGTAAACAAGGAGAAAATAAATCAAGCCATATACATTTGAACTTAAAAAAACATGAACATGATGTTTAAACATCAAAATCTTGAACACTGACATAAAACATTGAAGAACTCAAGGCATAAATCATAATAAAACATTAATCATGATAAAATAGCATGAGAAAGAAAATATGTAATGGTGGAAAACCATTAAGCAGATGATATGATTTCCATAGTAGCCATGAAATTGCTGCCAAGACCATCATAGTGGACAAAGTCCATTACTGAACTGAGATTACTTGTCGTTCCAGCCCTATATTACTGATCCAGATTCACTTGTCATTCCAGAAATGTCTATATCGTGAGATATAAATTTTTAACCAATGAATTTGTGGGAGATATAAGACCCACCCATCTCATATTGAAATCATTCAATCGTGTGCCACAAAATAAACCTAAATCATTCATTATAACCCAAAGAATGAAATAGGATTCATAAACATCTTCCCATATTTACATAATCCATATAAAACAATTGGATATCATTTCATTATAATAAAAATAAATTCATGTAAATAATAGATACATTATCTTGAAACATTATCATACTAAATAATGTCAACTTAGATGGGAAATAGTTTTGATAAAACACTTGAAATGAATTCTTGAGGAAAATATCAATTTTTCTTTAAAATTATTTTATTTTCACAAAATGCCATGTAATTTTAAAAGAAAAGGATTTTCTGTAAAATAATAATGAAATCATGTAGAGGAAGATTCATTAAAATAAGGTATTAGGAAAATGTAAAATTAGGTTCATGCTGTATAAGTTAAAAAAAATTCTCCTCATACTTTTGCTGGAATGTCAAAAAGTACCTCGTATAGTAAAGAAAAGAAAGATTGCTTCCATACCTTTTGGTAAAAGTCATAAAAGGGTAAAAAATAATTTAAACACACATGGACAATTATTAATCCTTTTATGAAAATATTTTGAGAAAACATGGACATGGATGATAAACATAACCCTAGTAAATACTTACAAATAAACAATCTTGGATAAGAACAAGATTTGAATAATTATCCATTACCAATTATAATTAGTGGAATCATACATTTCATAAAATAAAAAAATGTAATATATATTTAAATATAAAATTCTTCAGAATAAAAATCATAAAACATGTATGGACATCATAAACACCATACAAAATAAATAGTTGGTGATTAAGGCATATGTCTCACAGAAATAAAAGTGAGATGGAATAATCCCTTACCTTAGTTCTAATATGATTTGTACATATTTGAAACTCATGTATAATTATTTAAATAATGTAATTGACTTATTCCGGAATCATATTCATTGTTATGATATCATATATGGTCATATTATAATCTTCTTATTAGTAATATTTCATTGCTACTTGTTATTTGGTTGGTCATTACTTTATGTTCTTATGTGTGTTTTGTCGACTAAATTCTAATTCAAATTTTTTGGTTATAGATAAATCATTTACAGAATAGTAACAGTGTATTATGTATCATATTTATTCATTAAATTCATTTATATAATCATTATTCAACGATGATCATGTAGAACGAGTCACAACACATCGTGGAGACGGTACGCCGTACGTACGCACAAGCGATGATATCATTCCCATGATTGTGGAATTGAATTGATGTGTAAGGTGTATAATGTTTCAGAATAAATATTACTCTACAATAATCATATATAGTTATTTCTTCCACCCTTATAACCATCCAAGTAAGTTAGTATTAAAATAAAAGATTACACCACGGCGTGGAGACGGTAAGTCGTACGTACGCACGTGTGGTGATTTCATTTTTTTCATAGGATGGATAGAAGATAGAATATGTTTGTTTCATATTCATTATATCATATCATTATAAAAGTGATAAATTAGTTATTACATAATAATTAAACAACTCGTATAGAGGATGTAGAAGAAGAAACAATTTTGAAAGAATCGGTAAAGGATATTACCTCTTCTTCGACATGCCTCTTCTTAACCTCCTCCTAGAGCGCTAAATATTGTATTTGAAGAAGACAAGGACCTCCAGTAGGCTTATAGGGAAGTTTATAAGTGAAATGGATAGGGTTCGGCCGAGCATGAAAGCTCAAAATGTTTTTAAGAGGAGAGTGAGCAGGTGCCTTTTTATAAGGGAGGAGAGGGGCACTTTTGGAAACCTTTAAAATATTAATTTATAATAAACTCAATTCTCACTTAAAAAGATCCAAAAATGAATCAAATAAGAAAATTAGATTATATAGGGTTGTAACATCATCAACCAATAAAATTTAGACATGTTGGGAATTTATTTTAAACCTTATCAACTTGATTTAACCTTATTTAATCTATTTAATTTTATTTGTGGTAATTATAATCTAGATTTTATTTTTTTATAAATAATTACTTATGTGTTATGAATTATAAATAATTGGATTATTTATGAAATTTTAGATCATATAAATTGAAATTTAAAATTTTTAAATATTTTTGTGATTTTTAAACAATTTAATAATATTTCATTTTTATAAAATAACAATAGGGTCAATTTTAAAACTATTCATTTATTTGAATTTAAATAAAATACACACATAGAATATATTCGAATTTTTTTTAATAGGTTTATAACATGTCATATTCATCTTTAAAATTCGTCGATAATATTAATTAGTTCATATAATATTTATTTTAATATTTGTAAAACCATTTATTTGATATTTATCTTAAGAAAATAATTACTACAACATTTTTGTATAATTTATTAATATACTTATTTGTTGCATAAAAATTAAAAATAAAATTCTATGACAAATATAAATCTAATATATTTCATAAGAAAACATTTAATCTAATTTATCTTCTAAAAAAACCATCTTTTAAAATGTTATGTTTATTTAAATATGAAGGTGACAACTTTGAAATCATTTAAAATAAAATAATATAAGTGTCATAATAGATTTTTTAAGGCTCTAAATGGTCAAATATTATACTGTTGGATGAATAGGGTTAATATTTACATGACCAAAAAGATTTGGTCAGGTATTTGGGCTTTTTATAGGTATTATTAGTTTAATAAATACTATATTATTGATTTTTCACTAAATAAATAATTTCTGCATCATTAAGGTATAAGTTATTAAGGTAATTATATATTTCATAAAAACTATAAATAAAATACGATGATAAAGAAAAACATTTTATATTTAAAATTAGTATTTATAACAGAATTTATATTATTTATAACATTATATTAAATACAATTTAATTATTAAAGTTTGAGTGAGAAATATTTCAATTTAATTTAAAACAAAATTAAAGGTCTTAGTCACATACAAGTTGATTCAAATAGATACCATTTAGACCCACTTATATTTTAGGATGAAATATAATAATCCAATTATATTTAGACCTATGTTAGGGTAATTTTATAATATTATTTTTACCGTTAATTAACTAATTTACCTTTAACTGTGGTAAATAAAATTAACTGTAGTTTCATTTCATAATGCCCAAAAATAAAAGTTATCTATTTACACAATTTATACCTCCTAATTCCAAATATAGAATCAATTTTTACAAATTCAAAACACAAAATATTCTTTAGTTAATTAAATATTAATCTTGATGTCAGAAAAAAATGGGTTTTTATTTAAAACATTGCAAAATATTGAAATGATTTTACCTACGAATTCAATGTAAAATTAATGCTAACGAAATTCATTACATTAAATGGTAAAAATGTATTCTATTTATACTTTAAAACTATTTAACATTATAATTTAACCATTTATACCACCTTGATGAAAAAAGTTGTTTTTAATTAAAATTTAGCGAATTTTTACTATTCATCAAAATATGAATGTTATCATAAAAATATCAAAACATTATCCAATGTGATGTTTTATATCATGATTCAATAGAATAATTTTATTTTATAAAAATTGAACTTATAAACTTCTAAAAAAGTATATTTAAAATGGGTGCACCACCAAAAGGCGACAAATCTTTATTTTTTTTTGAAAAATACCTCTTTTATCCGAAAAATTGATTATTTTCTCACACCTCATTCTAGAAAATGTGTAAGATGAAATATACTGTTATATAATTAAAAATGTATTTAATACTATTCATAGTGTCTAGTTCATGATATAATATTAATATATAATTTTTTAGTGAAACTCAGTATTGCGTACAACACATGTTATTGAGGAAGGTCGCTCTTGCGTGTAAAGCAAGACAAGTCAGGATTGCGTGTTGTGCAAGCCTCCTTTGGTGTGACATATAACATAATAAAAACTTATTTCATTTATACATTAAACAAAATCTATAATCACTGTTGCATAGTATAATTTCTACCAAAAGAACATGAAATTGTGTGTAACATGAGCCAAGAATACTATTGCGTATACTGCAAACTAATACGGTGTTACATATAGTGCAAGATAATCATGGTGTAATGTAAAACAGAAGATATAAAAAAACTAAAAAATAAATATATCTCATAAAATCTCTGGGTGTTACAAAATGTACACATTTTCATGTCTTTGTGATAATAGGAATGAAATGTTTGGTGTGTCTGATGATGGAACACAAATATAAAGTTAGTGGAACCCTGCTAGATTTAGCACATAGGGTAGAGGAGACTCACTGCTGTTATCAACCCCCACCACTTTTACAATGACCCTACCACAATCTATTATTCCCATGAATGACACTAAATCTTCAACAAGTTGGAATTGAAGGGGTGGGAAAAAAAATTCATTCCATATCCATATCTTTTATCCAATCCCTATCTTCCGTGTCCATATAGAAAGAAACTTTTCACATAAATAGCTATGATTTGATATCAGGTTGCAAATCCTATAGGTACTTCTCATCCATCAATTGTCCATTCTACAGAATGTGTGGAAAAAGACTAACAAGCTCAACAAATTGATTGGTGTATTTCGAAACCAAACACTCTCTTTATTCACAGGAAAAGAACTCCATATAATTTTCCAACTTTAGGGACTCTAGAAAAAACATTGGAATAATAGGGGCTTCAAACCCTTCAAAGAAAATTACACATGTATACCGTCCAAGACTACAGAATCCCACCTCCACCTATCAGAACCCTCAACAATAAATGTTGAAAACGTCACCATGATATTATTAGGTGTCTCCAGGAATTTGATCATCGAATCAAACAAATACAACCATTCATCCTCTTCTTGGGTATCATTCATTTCTTTAAATGATGGGGGAATCTCATTCAATAATTCCCACAATCGATCTATCTCTCCTTTATCTCCTGGATATACCTCCCTGTCTATATTATAAACTCATTGTATATTCTAATCTACAACATGGACTTCTTATGATATAGTCTTGATGAGACTATGATGTATTGAAAGAATCCATTGAGAAACATCAGATGCACCCTCCTGAGGAACTAATGGAAGATGACTCAGAGGCATACTACTGCACATTGAAACATAAGAATGACCGAATAACTGAACACACTATAGTTTATTCTTGAAAACCCAAATGAAGAAACAATGATTTAAAATAAAACCCATCACTAGAGAAACAAATTCTAACATCCCACAGAATAGAATGCATTTTCATGACAAGAACTATTCAGGAACTTATTACAAAAAACCACCCAAGCCTTGAAAATGATATCCCATGTCTAACAAACATCCCTAGATGAGGAATATTGAGCAAAAACCTTCTCCAATACCAAAATCCTAACGAATATACATGGGTTTCCCTTAATCCTATAACCTGATATGATCAGTCACATACTCGAAGGGCATTTTCAATCACCCTGAGCTGGCGACAGGTATCTATTCATCGAACAAAAAACCATAGGGAATGTTTTCTCCCAACCTAAGGAAACACATGGGATATAAATACATGAATCCAGAAGGAATAGAATAAAGACTATAAATATATGGACTAACTGTATGAAAGGACTAAAAAATAGCAAAACTAAAAGTATTCAAAAACTATTAAACAGAAGTCCAACTGTGATGGAACAAAAGAGAAAAGAATCTCCCTGTGAGGGTGTGGATGAACTCCCACCATCTCACAACCACCTACCTAACCCAACAAAGAGGTGTCCTAACTGCCTCACTCTTTCATCTTGTCTTTCCCTCATTTAAAGACATACATAGGCCTTCACATCACCGAAGAGGTGTATATGGTGTGAGGTAATATACTCAAAAGATCCCACCTAGGTGTTCCAAAACATGTCTATGTATAAAACTTCATGTATTCTCATTTTAAATAAAACATTCTATGATAAACACTGATGTAGTTTTTTTGAAATCATGTTAAACCATTCTTTTTTATCAAAATTCTAAAACAAAAGAAAGTATATTAATTTCAATGAACATCACCCATATCATATATTACAATAATAAACATACATGTCCTAGATAGAGTATTACAATTACCAGAAATAGAAAACAAGAGTAGAAACATAGGCACCACAACACTAAGGAGTACAACCGGTCAGTAAACATACTACTCATACCCAAAAAACTATAAACTATGAAATGTGGTACTTCAAGCTAATTATATACAATCTATTATTAGGGATCCACCATAGAAAGTGAAACCCCAACCTCATCTATGTACCTAGATATAATAATCTACACTCTATAAAATTTAGAACAACCGGAAATTAGACCCCATAATGGATGATGGCCTTAAGAAAAACCTTCCACCATGTACCAAAGGTAACCCATGTGCTCATTTTCATAATCCTCTAAATTTGTTGAAAACCATTTCAAACCCATATCAAACCCATTAATGAAATTCTTCATTTAAAAGTGTAAAAATACCCATTTATTTTTTAGAAATCATTCAATGTAGTGAAAAACCACTTTCTTTCCATTTATCAAAAATCTAAGGGAAACCCAATTTTATTAAAAATATTATTCCAACATAGAAATAATATGGCCAATTTCTTACCATTTATTTTTAAATTAATTTATAAAAATGTTACAATAAATTATATCAAACACATGCTATAGTTTGAGCCACCTACCTCAAAACATGAGTCGCACACGACCACAATGGTATCCCCCAATAATGAAAACCAAAACCATAAAAAAGACCATTGAATCCCATCTAAAAATCAATATTGAACTAATTTAGAATACAAGGGGTAATAGGAAAAGGGGAAACACAAAAAACTCATGAATGAACTCCTTCCACATTACAACCTATAATGAAACGATTTCCATAATAATATCACACCACAAATCCTAAAGAAGACATGGAGAAACAAAAATTCAGACCAAAAAATTAGATAACACAACTATAGGGGAATTATTATAAGCAATGGCAATGAAGAAGCTAAAATATCACTCACCCAGAAAGAGGAACCCCAACATAAATGAATAGAAAATGATGATCAGATTGATCCATAAGGAATAATGTCTCTATAAATCATCAAAGATGATCTTTGGTTATAGGGAATAGGAGACTGACCTGATGAATGGGAAAAAAGCCTAAACAATATCCTAAAATATTATTGTTCATGGAATTAGATTCCATGTAACTCCATTATATGTCATGAAATCCAAATTGAGTAAGTATGATAAGAAATCCATAACCTCGTATTATAAATACATTTTTTAAATAATTCACGATTTGAAATATATCTAAAATTGTGTAAATTTTTAAATCATGATTCCCTTTCAGGACATGCGTTCATCAAAAGTTACATGTCATGTAACTTGTTACACAACCTGAAATCCTCCTACTAACTTCTAAAATGACCTATTAAATATAGGATTCCAAAAAAAAAATTCCTTCACCATTATAGGTATCCTTGAAATTCTTCATAGAACAATATAGATAATGAGAAATGGAAAACCACAAAGCAGATAGAAACATATTGGATAGATCAGTAATTAGATATTATATAAAATTTTTTCGCCATTAAATGGTGTTTTGTAATTATTAATTTTATGAAGTAGATGATTTAAATGAAATTAGGATATGATCACTATAATGATATATCCCTTCTCCTATACTGAGCATTATTATACAAAATTAATATAAATTTTATTTCTAACCAATTATTTAAAATTGATGAGAATATTTAGGAAACATTCACAATGATATGGTTTGTGGAGATTTCCATTGATGAATTATATTCCTTAGGTTGTTGTATATAGAAGGTGACTCAAGTAGTGCGACAGAATATATTTAAATAGGGAATCATAATTTTGATTCATTTTTTCTAATTTTATGAATGATTTATGGTTTCCCTGAGACATCCTGATTTCTAAATTAATTTGAAATTTGTTGAATTTCATTGTTCCAATGTAGCTTCTTCATTGACACAATCTTCTATTTTTCATGTTTTTTTGAAGACCTATCTATATTTCAATGTATTCACATCAAGTTATACATACTTAAAAGGTAGTTTTTGGTTATACTAATGTGATATAAAAGAAATAATACATATCATTTATGTTATGCTTGGTTGTTTTTAAAAGTATTATTTGTAAGGGATACTCATATAAATATTTGGTTTCTTCTTATTCCCTCAAATAGAAGTTAATTATTTATCAATACTATAATTGGATATGTTTATTTATACACTTATAAAATAATTTTTTTTCTCTTTTTTAGTGGTTTCTTGCCTGCTCGCTAAGATGAAGGGTATTGAAGGGTGGACTATGATCTTATTGATCCATCCCAATTATAAAATACTAGTTTTATTGTTTTTTTTAAATTTATTCTTCTACTTATCTATAATATACTTTGAACTAATAGTCATTTGTTAATGTATTATCATTAATATTACTCTAATAAATGTATATTAATGGTTAAAATTTTAAAAGGGCTGTTGACCCCACTCTAGTTCATATTCCCATAGATCCTCAGTCCTATATTTTCTTTCAGACTGGGTTCCATAAAGGACAGTTTTTTCTCTAATAATTATTATGATATTTTTATATTATTATAACATTATCCTAGACCTAATAGTCTAAGAAAATGTAATTTCAGTCGTGGTAAATTTCAAGAACCACTAGTAGTTAAAATGTTAATGAGTTGAATCAACTCACTTAATGTTTGGATGATCTTTTGAAGAAGGAACAACGTTTATAGGATGGAAGACCAGAGAAGTACAAGAGTGGATTCAAAATGAATGTTAAGTAAACTATATATAGTAGTGTCTCTCATCTATAAAGGTACGCATATAAGAAAAAGGTTTATATCAAATCTGATTTTTCAAAACATAAATAATAAAAAAGATACAAGAAATATAAAAAGGAGTTAGGTGAGGTTTTTCATGTCAGTTAGAGTTGTATGGATAAATCAATTTGAATAATTGATAATTTCGAAATTGAAATGAAAACATGTAGTTTTAATTTAATGGATTCCCATTATGAGGTAAAAAAATATTCCATTACACATTAATCAAGGCATGATTTTATTACTAGAATTTATGATTATGAAATAAATTATCAAATTGATTCATGTTCTAGTGATGAAACAGATTCAGTAATTATTTGTTATATTAAATTTAAAAAAAATTAAAGGTTACAAATATATGTTTTGAGTGTTGTTGAACTGTATTATATGGCTTAAAATAAATACTGATGAATATAAAAATGGGAAAATAAGAAACTTTTCCAAACAATGGAAAATGTTATGAATTATGTCACATGTTTGATTGATTATAAATAATTAATGGATGATATCATTATAAAATGGAGGATAATAAAATGACTAATGATTTTATCTCTATAAATACTGAGGATCGACATGGAAATGTTGAGAAAATAATGGGTGAATTGCCTAAATTCAAATTTGAGCGTATCAATATTAATATAAGGAATACCAAATGAAAAAATATCACATCCAAGACAAATAGTAAAATATGGATAGATCTATAAATTTATCTAAATTATAATGATAATATTTAAAAGTAGGTTTTTAATTTTGAATCATCTCTTTCAATATTTGTTTAAGGGAATGATAATTTTGTCAGGATTTATCCATGAAAAAATTGAATGAAGAAAAATCTTCTTCCAAGTGATTTAACTTTATCCTAAAAGGGTATTAGAAAAAAATTTTTTCCATTAGATTTACAAAATCTTTTTAATCATAAATTGTTATTTCAAAATATTTTTCTTGAATATTACCACAAAAAATGTATAATATATAAATGGGAGCCTAAATAATTTCCATCCAAGTATAATTGGTCCCAATGTAGCTTTGGTTCAAAAATAACACATATATTTCAATTTTAAATGGAATAAGAATTGTAAAACATAGTTTCCGAAAAAAACATGTTAAAATACAATAGGTCTCATTAAGTTTAAATGCCTAGGTAAGTGCCTTTCTTATAGAAAACAATAATATTCTCTATTTTTAATAAAATATTATGTTAGGATGGATGTAATTTTTTTATTAATATGGTTTGGAAAATAATTTCTATAGTTTTAACTTATGGTCATCCCAAATAATCATTAATTTCACTAATTCAATGAAAATTATTATAAATTTGGTGATTTTTTAATAGATTCATTAATTAAGAGAGTTGATATTTAAATTAGACATCAAACAGATGTAATGTAATTAAATATGCTGTATCTATTTATCATGATATGTATATATTATGAATTTTTTGAAATTAGTTTTTTTCAGTGACCATGCTCTTATTTTTCATGTTATGGTTTTTTGGAATATACCAAAATCTGATTTTTTTTAATTAATTGGAAATCTGTTTCACATTCCTAGAATACATTTTTATGAGATCCATTAATTTTTTGGGATCATATTTTCTCAAAGACATTTTTATTACATAATTTTAGGGGGAGTTTTCCATTAACTATTAAATTTTATAACTTGCAGAATTTATGAAAAAAATCTATTTTATCCAACATGTGAAAATTTTAGTTTGGAATTATCTCTCTAAAAAAATTTTTGTTTAAGGAGTTTTGAGTATATAGGGTTTATCCTCTATTCTAGTTTAAAAAATCTATTTACCCTAAGCATGTTCATTGAACCTAAGCATGTTTAATTTTTAATGTAATTATCTTTGATTGTATTGATTAGAGTTTGTATTACTAGAAAATTAGTTTTTAATTATTTTTAATTCAATTGTTATTTAATTTTTCATAATTATTTCTCTATATTATTATTATTCTTGATAATTATTTTTGTTCTAATATTGTGAAAACATAATTTTATAAGTATATTTCTTACCCTAACATAAGTATATTTGTGATTTCTATATGTAATTATAGATAATAACCCATTGCACTTATATAGCCAATTTAAATTAATATTTACCCTAGACAAATGATGGTTGATTGCTCATTATTTTAAAATATGGGATAGAAATACTCTATAACAAAGGAGTGTATCGTTTCAAGGAATAAGATGTAGTTAGAAAAATATATGAAGGAATATTATTATTGAAATATTTATAACAAAGGAGGTTGTGGAATACATTGTAGTGTACTATTACACTATTTAGTTTACTAATATCAATTTTTTATTATGTATTGAATATATAAATGTATTAAATATCTAGTATATGGATTGGATGAGTTCCTCCCATAAAGTTATTTAAAATAAAATTTATATATGATTCAACCAAATTATTTTTCTATGCCTTGAGTAGATGATTCATTAAAAAAACATGTGTCTATATGGTTTGACATAGGAATAGGGTTATGGAATAAAAAACTGAAAAAATCATGGGAATAAATGATTAAGATATATGAGACATAGATCAATGTTTCTTTTTAATACTATTTTGAAATTTTTATATCATACTATTTTTGTATATTTATGATATTTTCCTTGTAGGAACAAATGTGAAAATAATAAATGAGTTCTATAGTAACCCATTAATAATATATATGATTAATACATCATTTTTACAAGAAACATAAAAAATAAAACCCAAAAAATTTATATTTAGATTCTGATGGTAATTATGTTCATACAACATGATTATATATAAAACTATGATATTTTTTTAAATCACCCTTCATGGTTTATATATTATATTTTAGAACCACAAATATTTATATAACAACCCAGGTTCATAACAAAAAGAAAAGGCTGATCTAAAATCATAGTTTAGAATGTAATAATACTAAGAAACATGAGTCATAAATAATTAAATTACTATTAGTATTTTGTAGTCACACTGAGAGGGGGATATATCTGTTAGACCCAATTTTTGTTGAATTATTTTTACATAAAATATTAAATCCTATATAATTTGGGGAGGAATTAATGTAATAATAATGAAGGAACACAATGATTCCACATACAAGCATGAAATTAAAAATATGACATCACATAATATCTTTATGAGATTATTCCATAATGTAAGAGGCTATATCATTGTTATATTTTTTGTAATTCAGGGACAGTAATGGTCCAATAAAGTCATAAAGTAAATAATCATTCTTAGGTATCATCCTTGACACATAAAATCCTCTTCATAATGATTTATCAATTTTTTATTTTTATTAGATCCCTCTAGTTTTTAAAGAAACCCCAAACCTCTATAGTAGAAAAGATCTTCATTACACTGATGTCCAACCCACTCAAGTCCATCCTAGTCCTATCCACAATCATGATATTGTTCTCTTTGGGCCTTGCTCACATGTTTTTTCTTTCCCTATTCTATGGCCCCCAAGAATCCCCCAAGAAAATTACTCATTATGGGAGTGGTAACCACACCAACATATAAAGTAGTGCTTCATTATCCTCCTCAGTCGATGTGGGATTTTCAAAATCCACCCTTCATAGAATGGCCCAACATCATCACTAGAACGACGAATGGAAACTGACTCTGATTCCATTTTTAATGGCCTAGTATAGCCCACCTTAAATATATCGACTGTTTTGGGCTTATCATACATGGTTTTTCTTTCCCCATGCTTTGTTCCTTAGGAATCCCCCAGTAAATGGTCTCACGATGAGAGTGGTATCCCCACCACCTTTTGTAGGGGTTCTTCATGCTCCTCCTTCAATGAGGGATTTTCATCATCCTCACCCTAATTTGGGCCTAGTGTCCCCATTGGTTCTTAAATTGAACTTGGATTAGAAACTATTTTTAATGGTCGAGTGTAGCCCACAATCCTGATATTTCCAACTTTGGACCAATACCATATTTTTTTTTCATTCCATGGGTTTCAGATCTTAGGCATCCCATAAGAAAAGGCCTAATAATGGGATATGTATTCATTATAATGGTGTCTTTTGTGCCACTCCTCCTTTTATGTGGGACTTCCAAAAACATAAATTTTAATGACCCAGCCCAAGTTACCCTCAAACCTAGTACCCGACCAATTCCATCACTTACCTGAAGGGAATTACTTATCCCCACAGGATGGTGACAAGCACCCAAGCATCGAAAACCCAAATTGAGGGAATGATTTCACCCATCCTAAAGAAACACCTTGAATATATATTTATATATATACATACATGAATCTAGAAGGATAAACAGAGAGATGAAGAATATATTCTGAAATAATAAGAAAACAATTGAAACAAAACAATTATAAAATTAACAAATATGACCACGATAAAATTACCAATACAAAGGACCAAAACCCAATGGATACTCTATGTGATGTCTAGGATAAACTCCCACCATCTCAACACCAGCTACCAAACTCATATAACATGAAACCTCACCGCCTCACTATGACTCCTTTTCATTTCCTACATTAAAAGACATACCATGGTCTACGCACCACTAAAGAGGTGCACATGGTGTTAGAAAATGAGCTCAGAAGTATCCCACCCAAGTTTTCCACAAAAATTATTTTTATAGCCACTCATGTATGCCCATTTCATATAGGCCATGGTATGATAAGCATCAGAGTAGTTTTATGGAAAACATGGTTAACATTTCTCTATTATCTTAGTTCTAAAAAAAACAAAATACATCTATTTCATAGAAATTTTTTCATATAATCATTCATAAGAATATAAATTCATTTAAATCCTAAAACAAAAAATGTCATGAAATATATAATAGAAGTATTGGTATCAGACCAAGGATCACTATAGGTCAAACTAGCAGACTACATGTACCAAGACCAATCATGTGTAAAATCAACTTCCTAGATCACATTCCAAGGATGTAGAGTAATACCTCAGGAGTAAACCCTCTAATATATTTTAATATTAGTCCCCTAGAATAATGGTCCTAGGAAATAGAGGAAATCCCCATGAGAAAACATACCAATAATCACAAACAAATGGATGATAGCCTCCAGCTAAACCTTCCACCTAAGTACCAAAGGTAACCCATGTTCTTGTTTTCACAATTCAGTACAAATATTTGAAAACAATTTCAAAACCATTTCACAATAATATTTTAATGATTTCAAAATTTTCCTATTTCTTTTTACCAATAACCATTGAAAACCATTTTTAAATTTAAACTCTTTTCTACACAGAACAAAATCATGTCATTTCCTTTTGTAAAAGATTTTGTAAAGAAAGAGAAATAATGATTATCTACATAAGCTAAATATGGAACATCCTATCTCAAATATGAGGTCAAAAGTACCCTCAATAGGGTCCACCAATAACCAAAATCCAATAACGCCTACAAAGGTTCTTGAATCTGAACCACACATCATCGGATTTTTCCAATTGAGAAAGAGGTTTGGTGGAGTTGGGGAAACCCACATACCTTAACAAGAAAAAACTACAACACCAATACCGACAAGGTAATAGACTTCTTAATAAGATAACATAATGGATATTGAATGAAGACAAAATTAAACACCTATTTAGATCAACGTAACCCAAGGTAACTACAGTGATCAATGGAAATGGTGAATCCAAAATATCACTAACCTAGAGAGCCACACCACAAAAACTACATTGAAATAATGCCAAAAAAATAGATCAGGAAGGAATGGTGAATCCTGAAATCACTAAAGAGTAGATTTGGTTTGAGAGAAAAGGAGAGAAAGTGGTTGAATGGGAACCCAAAAAAATGAATGATTCCCTAAGACAATCCTCATTTGGGAATTACACAAAATATAACTCCTTTATAGTTCATAAAATCCATAGTGTTTAATTACTCTATGAATCCATCATCTAACATTAAAAATCCATTATTTAAATCATTCGAGATGTGAAATAAAACATCAAATTTTGTATCATTTCAATGATAGAATTCCCTTCATGGATTTCACCCAACATCACTTAAATGTCATATAACCAAGTTACATTGAATGAAATCCTTCTACAGCTTGCAAAAAATACTAGTTAAAATTGAGAGTCCAAAAAATATATGACTTCACCATTATAGGTATCCTCCCAATTCATTTTCAACCCTATAAATGCAATGAGAAAAGGATTACCAGAAAGATGTTAATGATTTACTTGAAATATTGGTAATGTGATGTTACAGACTCCCCATAATGAAATATTTCCATATCTAGGAAGTCATGTAGAATATGAAATCAATGGAAAAAGATGAGGACCCTAATCCCTCATCAATGAAGGTCATTCCCATGTCTCTTGAGAATATGATTAATGTAACCACAGTACTCTGACAAATGGAAATCAATTCACATGGAAGATGTTCTCTGTAGAGTAAATAATATCAACTAGTTCATCCATAACAAAATCATCTAGTTCAAAATAAATTTCATACCTTGTGGAGTCCATGGTTATACAAAAAAATATGTGGTTTCCTCATCTCATTTCCAAACTATCATATGGTGAGGCTGAAGAAAACTATAGGGTTTCAAGTGATCTAACATTATCTATTGGAAGGTTTAATAGTGGGAAACATATTCTGCCATGAGGAGATTTGTACCTGGACATCAAAATTGTACAATCATGTAGTAATACATCCTAATAGTACATAGATGAATGGACCATGATGTTTTGTGACAATTAAACAAGAATAAACTTCTCATAGATGATGGGATGATAATCTTATTCCCATAGTGGAGAAAACCATATGAAGAAAGAGATGAACTAGAAACATTCTCCCCACTATAAAGTCTTTCTTGTACTTTAATAAAATAAAAATCCTACAATTGACTCTACAAAATAGACTCAAGTAGAGATGATGATAATTGAACATTGGTTAGAGCCATAATTGAAACATCCTCATAATTATCCAAGTGAAACTGAGCAAAAATACCCATAAGGTTCCACTCCTCCTTCGATTCCAGAATAAAATGTGAAGGAACATTAATGATATGAGTGTCTGCAATGACTTTTACCTTCCTCAGTGATTTGTCGATATAAATTCCAAGCATTTGAAGTTATTATACCAATAATATCTTTCTGATATTCAAGTCATTTTTGAGAAAATATATAACTCCATCTCCTATGATCATCGAATACCATCAACCTCTCCCCAATAAAAAATTTATTCTGAAACTTTGGAACATGTATATCTATAAAATGATCTAAACTACATGTGGAGTAATTCTCTGCATTTAATTGAAGATGCAGAGAGTTTTAATCTACTAAATATTCATCCTGTATAGGAACACATCTCAAAAAACAAGCAAAGTCATCACAAAACACACTTACCCCTTACAATTTTTAGTTACGATCAGAATAGGAGCAGATGTCCAAAGTCATTTTAGTTCCTATAAAAAAGAATAAAACGTCACATCCCAAGATGATTTCATTGATTTACAAGTAATAATAGTCAATGGTAATGACAACTTATATATATCCATTATAAACTATTGTTATTATCCAAAAAGGCCAAGGAAGTTCCATGTCACAAAGACATTCTATTGTTCATTCCATGAATAAACAACCATTACCTTTTTAGGATGAACTGATAAGCCATTTCATAAATCACATGGCCTGATCATAATTAGGCATAGTCATATCCGGATAGATGAAATGTAAGTGACCAATGCATCCACCACTATTGCATATCTTCCCATGAATAAGAAAATAACACATTTTATGTGAGACCATGACACACTTATAGAAATTCAGAGGCACAATTCTATCTATAAAAATAGTGCCAAGGAGGATCATTATTGAGACCCACTACCACCACTTCTATCAGGATCCCACCACTTTCTTTTCATTCCATACATTCCACTAAATATACCACTAGATAGAAGAGAATATGTGGATAAACCAACCATTGCTTCCATATTCATCTCTAAAATCATTGATATTTATACTATATCTACATAGTTACAAAACTATAATATAAAAACTTGTGATCTAATATATGGTTGAAAAACATAATGGTACTTATAAGACATTATATGGTCATTCTTTACCATGTACAGATAAAAATGGACAAGCTCAGTAAACCAAGAAGTGTACACTAACACCGAAATCACTCCCTATTTCAATTATAAGAACTCTATATATTTTTACAGCATCGGTGACTCTGTATAAACTACTTGAAAAATAGGTTTTTGAAACCATTCTTATCCATGTCCATGTGTATGTCATCGTGGATTGTGAAATCCTAGAATCACATGCTGAAACCCTCAATCCTAAATGCCATACACATCACCTTGATATTCTAATGTGTCTCTAAAAATCATATGATTTTATTGATCATATCCACTCTATCCTTTTTCTATTGAGGCTCATTGATTTCATTAATGGATGGTGGATTATCATACAAGAATTCATGAGATCAAACTCTCTCTTATATAGAATTTGGATGTTCCTAAAAACAAAATTTTGAACCCATGTTACATCCAGATTAATAGCCCAAAATTCTAGTAAAATATTCTCATTCTGATTCTGATCTATTAGCAGAATCCCTCAAGGGGAATCAACAGCACCACTAGAGAAACTCTTAGATGACATCTCAGAAACTTATATATGAATACCAAACCAAATGAATGACATGAAAATAGTAAAAATATCAGTTTAAACAGGAAAACACATAATAAAAAAAATTATGATTTAGAACAAATTCAACATTAGAGACACATAACAAAAGATACCATGGTGATGGTGTCTTGTTATGAGATGATCGGGACATGTACTCATCACAACATACCTCTATAGTCTCGATAAATCTATCTCCAGTATAACAGATCTCCAATGTCAATGGATATTGAGGACATACCATATTTGACAGAAAATTGTAATTAGCAAACCTAGATTACCCTCAAAACTGGATCCCAACCCATTAAATCACATATCTGAAGGGTGTTCCAGGTCCCCATAGGTTGGTGAAAAGCACTTGTTCCTCGAACAACAAACCAGAGGGAAAAATTTCACCCAGCATGAATAAAAACATGGAATATATATACACAAATCATGAATTAATAGTGTATAGATAAAGAATATGTTCCATAACTATAAGAAAATAGAAGAAAAAACCTTAAAAATAGATAAATATTCAAGTGAGAAGCCCAACACTAAGGGACCAAAACCCAATAGTTAAACCTTATGATGTAATTGAAAAAACTACCAGTATTAAACAAACAACTTCCCAAATATGATGACTTGAAACCTCACCCCCTCACTAAGGCACCTATATTTCTGGGAATTGGAATACATACAAAGGTTTATCCACCAACGAAGAGGTGCACAGGGTGTGAGAACACTAGATCAGCAAGATACCCCCAAAGTGTTCCATAACAAGTCTTTATTTAAAAATTACTATATTATTATTTCAAATAAAACATGGCCTGACAAGTAGTAATGATGTTTTATTGCAAAATCTTAAAAATTTACCTTTTTCCAATCTAAAATCAAAAGTAGGAATATCAATTTCAAAGAACATTCATCGTATCATCTTTCACAAGAATTAACATGCATATCAGGGATAAAATAAAAATTCCATGGAATTAAAAAATGAAGCACGCGTAATAAAACAAAGGATAACTATAGGATATATTAAAAGACTACCCATACCAAAAATCAATATAGTGATCAATTAGGTTCCTAGAACACAACACAAAGAAGCAGATGATTACCCATTGAGTAAAATCCCCCATAAATTTTAGTATCAGTCCCCTAGAACAATAAAAATTGGAATCATAGGAATTCTTCATGAGAAAAACTCATGATAATCACCAAGAAATGGACTATGGTCTCATGTTAATCCTTCAACCTATGTACTGATGGTATAACATGTTCTCATTAACATATCTCAATCTAATGTGTAGAATAAATTTTTAAAACATTTTCATATACAGATTTCAATTCTTTGAAAATAACCCCTTTTTTATTTATTAATAACTATTGAAATCCATTTTTATTTAAAAACACAATTTCAACACACAAAAAATAATCATGCCAATTCATGTTATAAATCTCTTTATAAAGAAGGAAAAATAAGTTTCATCAACATATGACAGAGAAAGAATTATCTAATTCAAAACTCATGTCACACATGCCCACAACGGGATCCACAAACAAAGAAAATCCAACGACGTATACAAAGGCCCTAGAATCCAACCCATAAATCATAGGATTGATTCAACTGATAATGAGCATCAATTGAGAAGAGGAAAGTCACATCCATTAATAAGCACCAAAAATTACAAGGGAACGACCTCCAAAATGATATCGAACAATAGATCACAGATGAAGACAATAAGAAACATAGATTTTGATCAACATATCCATCAATGAAACAAAAGGGTGATACCACAACTAGTGGCAATGAATAAACAGAATGATCACTCACCCAGAGAGACACACGTCAACATCAACCAGTATCAAACACCAAATTGATCAATCGTGACGGAGTTGTGGCTCCTGAAATCACTTGTGGGGTGCATTAAGTTGTGATAAATAGATAATATGTGGTCTAATGGGATCAAAAAACATAAATCATTCCATAAAACGTTTTTTCTCGGGGAATTATAGGATGTGTAACTCCATGAAATGTCTGGAAATCCACATTGTTTAAGTACAATGGGAAATCTATCACCTTAGATTAGAAACAAGTTATTTAAATATTTCATGATGTGAAAAAGATATACACATCATGTTAAATTTCAGATCATGAATCCATTGCATGGATTGCACCAAAAAACACATACATGTCACGTATCCCATTTATACAGTGTGAAATCCTATTACAACCTATAGAGAAGACCATTTAAAATAGAGTGTCCAATAAATCTATGAAATCACCATTAATGGTATCCTTTCCATTAATTCATGGACCTATAATGAAATCGAGAAAAGGAAAACCATGAATTGGTTAAATATATACAAGCTATATCGATAACGAGATGTTACAAAATCACCACTATGAAGACATTACATCCTCGAGAAGTCATGTTGAACATGTAATCCATGGAAAAATTTTATTCCGCTTCTACCTCATCAAATAATAATTTTCCCAAATCTCATGGGAATATTATCCATGTTTCATAGGAACTCAGACCAATGGAATCAACTTACCACGCTAGAATTTATCACGAGAGTCAATGGTCTCAAATGGTTTCTCCTGAATATAATATATGGGCTCTAAATCAATTTCATCCCTATGGGAGACCATTGTAATACAATAAAAAAATTCATCGATATATTTTCCCATTTTTATATTGATACCAAAAGAGGCTTAAGAAAACAAGAGGGTGAAAGGTGCTCTCCTATTATCTGTTGGCATGTGTAATAGTGGGACACATAACCTACAACATCATTCTTGATAATCGACATCTATAATCATGGTCTCATGTCTTAATACATATTTATAGTGCATGAATGAATGAACCGTGAAGAGTTTTTCCATTAAATAGGACTAAACTCTTCACAGATGCTAGAACGAAAACCCGCTTCACAAAGTGGATCATAATATATAATGAAAGAGACTGGCAAAATATGGTCTCCCCATCATAACGGATATATCCAACTTTACTGAACATATATTCTTGATTATAACTCTTCAAAATAGACTACATAAGAGATGAGGATTGTTAAATATTGGTCATAATAGTACCTGAAACATCCTATTGAGTGTCCAAGTGAAACTAAATGAAAATACCCATATAATTCCACTCCTCCGTCAATTCTAGACAACGTATGATAGTAATTTCATATTAAGAGTGTCTAAATTATATTCCCCTTCCTCGAAATGTATATGATATCAAATTAAGATGTCAGAGTGTATTATAACAACCATCTCTGTATGAGATTAATGTCCTTATGAGAAAAAATATAACTCATATTTTTATTATCAAAGAAGACCATGAACCTCTACCCAAAATATAGTGCCAAAAATATTTATGCACATGTACAACTATTGAGAGGTCTAAATAATGAGACGTGGTACATCTTCTAAATGAGATGAAGCTTACACGAGTAGTAAGCTACCACATGGTAATCCTTCATAATAACGCATCCCAAACCAGCACAAAAATCATAAAAAACAATACATACCACATACTATGCTAAGGTAAGATCAGAATTGGAGATGATGTCAGATGTCGTTTTTGTTCATCGAATTAAGACTAACACTTAACATACCATGTGAATTTCACCATTATTCTTGAAAGAGTTGTTAATGGTCACACCAAGTTAGAGAAATATTTATCCATCCATTGGTAGTTTATAACATGATCCAGAAATATCAATATCTAAATGAAATTTTGTGGTTCATTCTATGATATAGCAACCTTTACCTTTTTAGGATCAACTACTAAGTCATGTTAAAAAAATTAATTCCATAAGAAATTGAATTTTTTAATTTAAAAACATCTTTTTTGAAATATTTCCATACTAGTGACTTATTAGAATTTACAAAACCAAAATTAGTTTTTGTTAATGATGACACTTGGTTTTTGAATAAAACATTAAATAATTTGTGAATGCTACCACAAAAGTGTCAATAAATTAATGGGATATTTGATTCATCCAAGAAAAAATAACTGTAGGAGAATTATTTATACCAAAAGGAATCAGATGATATTCCTAATGTCCACAACTTATCGAGAAACCTACCTTCAGTATAAGAAAATCCCAAAAATTAAGATTATGATAACCCGACCAAAGATCAATCATCAAAAACCACTTTCCCCTATATAACTAATCAGAAAAACCATCCACAAGATGAAAAGGATAATTATCATTAACTATTACCTGTTTCCACTTGTAAAAGTCCACACAAAACTGAAGTGATCCAGATTACTTATTGGAAAAGAGCACATGGGATTCCCAAGGGAAAAAACTAGGGTGAACCAACACTTTTTCCACCTATTCATACAATTGAATTTTATTATCTTTCATCTCTTCTAGTACTGTACAATAATACATTATCGATATCAGATGCGTAACTGGAACTAGGTCAATGGTAAACCCAACCTCTCTCTCTAGAGGAGAACCAATGAATTTATTAAAAAAATAATAATTAAATTCTAAAATAACTATGGGAATATCAAAAATAGAAGAACAACCACGAGGATTAATCACCACAACAGAAAACAAACTCTTGAGCTCTAGATGTGGGGGTCCTTCAGAAAATGACCTCAGGTCTCACTCCCCCTAAAACACATGATAGATCATAGTGTTTTCATGAAATGAAATAATATAATGATAATAATTATCCTTATATCGATGTGTGATAATCCAATCCATATTAAATATGACTGCATACAGATCCCAATCAAGAACGAGAAAATCACAAACCAACTTCATATAAGCAATAATTAACAAACAAGAAGGACACTAAATCCCCCTCTCTGTCCTCTTACTTAGAGGAAAAACTAACTCCATTAAAAATTTTATAAGATCTATTGGAATATTAATAATATTAACAAAAAATGAAAATATAAATGAGTGTGAATTACCTGTATCAAATATAAAAATTTATATAGAAGATTAAATAAGTGTAATACCTCTCCCTTTTATTGAACCTACATCGACATCCACTGAAAACTCATATATTTGAAGAAATATCTTCACTCCTATTGCATTTGGCTAGATAGATTTAGTCTATAAAGAATCGGACTACCTCATTGTAGCCTTTGGAGCTGATGAACCATGATTATAACGACGAGAAATTGTAGCCTGATAGAAGCATTTTATGAGACCGATGCATCCATATATATTTCATTTCTTAATTGTAATAGGAAAATAAACCCTTGTGTTTCCGACTGTACCCCACTGATAGAAAGTTAGAGCCACACTACTAGCTGTAGTAGACAGTGTGGAAGAGGGTCTCTCTTAAGACCCACAACCACAACTTTTGTGATGATCCTTACACTTATTTTTCAAACCATTCATGCTACTAAAGATTCTACTAGATAGAATGGAAGATGAGGAAAAACCAACCATTCCTTCGTTAATGATATTTTCCATCATATCTCTATCTAACATATTCACATATGTCGAATGATTTAACATAAGCACCTATGATTTGATATCTGGTTGCAAACCCTTCAGGTACTTCTGACCCTTCAGATGTGTATTCTTTATCACATCTAGAGAAAAATGGAGAATCTTGGAAAATAGATTACTGTATGAAAATGCCATGAACACTCTCTATTCCAATGAGAGTAACTCCAAATATTTTTATAGAGTCCACAATTTTGGAAACAACTATTGGAAGAATAGGGTTTTTAAACCCTTTCAATCCAATTCCATGTTTTGTCTACACGGACAATGAAATTCCACCATCGCATTCTATAATCCTTGACCCTGAAAATTTCAAAAATAAACATAATATTCCATGATTTGTCTAGAATGTCATATATTTGATCCATCATATCCATCTAGTCCTCTTTTTATTGAGTATCTGTCATTACTTTTATGGACAATTAATTTTTGGGAAATAAACCATACAATCAAACGATCTCTCCTATAGATCTTGGGTGTACCTCAAAACTACATTTTGATCCCTTGGTATATCCTGATCAATAACATGATCTATATGTATGACAATATTTACGAGATTCTGATCTATATGTGGAGTTTTATAGTATAATCAACGACACCACCCTAAGTAACTCATGTAATATACCATGGAGTCATACTACTACAAAAAAACAAAAAAATGATCAGATAAAATTAAAAATAATAGTTTAATATAGAAAACCCATAAACAGAAACATTGATTTAATACAAAATACAAATCTAGACAAATATATCCCTACTTTACAAGTAATCTTGAGTGTATCTATGATATGAGATGGCTATGAGCTCATCGAAAAAACCTCTCATGTCTTGAAAATTGTATCTCTAGTACAACCTAAATCGTAAGACAAAAATCTTGTTGATGATATTCATTTGATACCAAACTATAATGACCCAACCAGGATTACACTCACTCCTGGAACTAGATCAATTCCCCCACATGTATGAAGGGAATTATTAATTCCCACAAGCTGGCGAAAAGAACTGTGGCCTCAAACAAAAACTAAAGGGAAAGATTTTCCCTACCTAAACAATAACATGACATATATATATATACATGAAGCAATAAGGGGTAATAGAAAGCTGGATAATATATTCTATAACTACATGAAAATAGAAGAAACAAACCAATGGTAAAAGATTCCAAAATTTCCAAGAGACAAGTCCTACTAAAAAAGACCAAAACCCAACAAATACTTCATTTAATGGCAGGGAAAAACTCTTACCATCCCAATATCATCTACCCCAAATAGATAACATGAAACCTCACTACCTAATTGCATCTCATTTTCTTTCCTTTCAATGTAAGACATAAAAATGTCTACACAACACTAAATTGGTGTGTTGGGTGTGAGATAAAAGGATTTGTAGGATCTCACCCTTGTGTTCTATAACAAGTATCAATATAACAATTCTTGTATTCTCATTTAAAATAAAAACATAAGAAAATAAGTAAATATTGTTTATAGAAAACATGGAAAAAAATTTCCATTTACGAAAGTTGAAAAAATAGAAGAAGGTATATCAATTTCAAAGAACACTCTTTATATCATCTTATATAATCATTAACATGCATACCAAGTCTAAAATAAAAAATCCAATAAAAAAATCTGAAGAACACTTATCAGCACCAAGAATAACTATAGGCCAGAATTGAAATCTACTCATAACACAATCAATCAAGTGCACAATCTACTTCCTAGAAAATAGGCCTAAGAATAAGATAAATAAAATAAGTGTGAAGTCCAGTGAGTAATTTATTTTCATGTATTTATGTATATAATATTAGGAACATATCTCTATAGATTGTTAAAACTAATTCTTTAGTTCACTTTAATAAAATGAAAGGAGTCATATCCCCCCTTTGAGTATCCCTTAACATGTTCTCAAATGTAATAGAATGACCGAGAGAAAGACTCTCATTTCTTATACCTATCTTGAGGGGAATAGATTAGTAAATTTATTTTCTTTCAGAACATATTTTCATAACTTCCATACATTTCCCTACATTATGGGTTACATCACAAGGGATAGTAAGAATATAGTCATCTATGATGATGTTGGTTTACATTTTTTAGGACGCCTTTATTCCTTTCCTGTTATGTGTACATTAAACACATTATGTTCAATTAAAATGACATTTTTCATCAGTCTGAAATCCTCTGAATCATCACAAAAAATGATGATTTATTGAAGTTAAACCTTCCACCGAGGTACCTAAGGTAACCCATGTTATTTTTTTCTCAATTCATTCCAATGATTTTGATACCATATCAAATGAATTTCATAGACCCATTTCAATGATTTATAAGTACCCTATTTTTCAATTTGTCAAAAACCAAGGGAAACCAATTTTTCATTAAAATTTCTTTTCAACAAATAGAAAAAATATCATGCCAATTAATTTTATAAACTAGTTTATAAATTAGGTATAATATGGTCCATCAACATTATGTTGAGAAGAAACCACATACCTAAATTCTCAGATCTCACATGCCAACAATGGGATCCACCAACAACAAAAAACCAACAACATATACACATGCCCTTGAATATAACCCACAAATCTTAGGATAGATCCAATTGAGAAATAGGGTCAATGGAGAAAAAAAACTCACATTCATAAGGAAAAGTCATCATTCCACAACTAACAAGGGAATTTCCTTTAGAATGTGATTGCAAATTGAATCTTGGAAGAAGAAAAAAAGGAAACGAAAATTTAGATCAACGTATCTGATTATGCATCCTAAGAGAACTACCATGATCAATGGTGATGAAGAATTGGAAAGATCACTAACTTAGAGAGACACAATGCAAAATAAATGAGGATCAATGGCCAAACATATCGATTAGGAGGGAAAAATGACCCCAAAAATCACTGGAGAGGATCTTTGGATAGAGATAAAATGCATAAAAGTGGTCAAATGGGACCCCAAAATCCCAAATACACACCTAAACTTCCCTTCATGGAGAATTACGTAATGGGTAACTCCATTACACATCATGAAATCCACAGTGTTTGAGTACACAAAGAAATCAAATACCTATGATTAAAAATCCATTATTTTAATCACGCTTAACGTGAAACATATATTCAAATTGTGTAACAATTCACATTGTGCTTCCCTTTCACACATTACACCCTATAACACTTACAAGTTGTGTAACCTAGTTACATGATGTGAAATCCTTCTATAATTTGACGAAAAGTCTAGTTGAAGCATAGATTCCATATAATCTACGACCTCACCATTATAGGTATCCTTCAAATTCTTCTCTTCCCCATGGAGGAAATGAAAATAGGAAGACCAAAATTTGATTAAATACATTCCATATATATCTGTAATGGGCTGTTAGAAAATCCCCACCATAAAGCCTTTTTCTCCCCATGATGTTAGGTGGAATTTGTAATCCCTAGAAAAATAATATTCCACTACTCCCTAATCAAATAATCACATTACCTAATGTCTTGAGAATCTAATATGTGCTTCCATAGAACTATGACTTCTAAAATTTACATCCCACACAAGACCTTCACTTGATATTAAATGCTCTCATATGATTTCTAAAAAAGAGAAACAACATCCACAAACTCAATTTCTTCCCTATTACAAATGTGAGTGGGATGTGGATGATACTTCCTATGAATAGAAATTTGAAATACATCATGAATAATTTTCTACTAAACCCGAGATGATAACTAATAAGAGACCTACCCGAGTCGCTTACTATCCTCAAACATTCCAAAATATTTGGAATCCATCTTTCCCTATTTTTGAGGCTAACTATGACCCAATCAAGGTGAAGATTTCATAAAATATCATTCACGAATGAAAATCTATACAGGATGATTCCATCAATCTACATATGATTTCTATCGACTCTAGGATGTAACCAGACATCAATGTACATCCCGAAACATCACCAGCGTCTCTAGAACAATCTTGATCCAACTAAATATACATCTCCCATTTCATCACAAAAAATAGGTTTTATTCATGGGAGACCATACAATGCCTCAAAGAGAGCCAATCTAATCAAGGATTAATAAATGTTGTTATAAATAAACTCAAATAGTTTTAGGTGTCTTTTCAATGATCGACTAAATCCAAGACACTTTCAGGAAGCATTTCTCCGAGGACCTTATTTACTCACTATGTCTAACCATTTTTCTGTCGATGGTAGTTTTTTCACAACATGAACTATGTTCCCATCAAATCATTGATACTACTTTATAACATTGAGGCAAACCATGGATCCCTATCTGTAATAAAATCATATAGACTTCGATTTAACCTCATAATCTCATACATATATATCTTACCTAGATCATATATCCTAGTGGTATCCTTAATCGGAATGAAATGATAAAACATCTTCAACTAAACAACAACTACTGAGAAAACATTCATCCCTCAGAGAGTCAATGGTAATCCTTATTAAAAATCCTTGTTTACCTCATCCCACTTACATACCGGAATAAGAAGAGGCTAATGAAAACCAGAAGGTTTCAAGAGCTCTACCTTCATATGATGGAAGTTGTCACAGCGGGACACTAAATATACAATTTCACACATCATTCATGGCCACCAGAATCTCCATATCAAGTTAGAATACATATTTTTATTTCTTGTTGGAATGCACAAAACTGATCTCTAACAATTCAACAAGACTAAAGTCCTCACAGATGCTGGGACAACAAACTTCTTCCCAAAGAGGAGCACCCTATCTGAATAAAGATACCAACCAGAAATGATTTCCCCATTATAAATATTTTTTCAAACAGTAATAATCTCATCATACATCTATAGAATATGTAAAATATAATCCCGTAGAGATAAAGATAATTGAACACCAGTCAAAATAAATCATGAAACATCCCCTTGAGAATCTATAGGAAACTGAGGGATAATCCCAATGACGTTCCACTCCTACTTCAATTCCAAAACATCCTGCAACTGTACATTTTTACTACGAGGGTCTGCAATGAAATATCCCTTACCTAGGGTGTAGGTGATATTGAATTCAAATGTTTGATGATTTTCTACAAATTATCTATATTTGAGACTCAATTCCTTTTAAGAAAATACAAAACTCAAACACTTTTGATCAGTAAAGACTATGAACCTCTACCCAAAAATCTTGTTCTTCTATCATTTTAGTTCATACAAAACCACAAAAATCTCAAAATAATGAGGGGTAGTAATTTCCATATATTTGAAGCTAAAATTATCCATAAGATATTGCATGTTCATAATTCATAATAACGCTCTCAAACAAGCACCAAAAGCATCAGAAAATGCCACATAAAATTTACCTATCTCAAGTAAGATCCGAATATGATCTCACATAATAATTCTTTTAATTTAATCAAATCAACACTGTCACTTCATGTCCCATGGGATTTTTATCTCTTACCTGGTAAGAGAAGTCAATGGTGATTCCAATTTGGATAAATCATTAACAAACTATCTGTAGTGTCCAATAATGCCACAAAGGATCCATACCACAAACTCTGAACTGATGAATATCCATCTAATTATTATCCTATAAAAACCAATTTTCCTAATTAACTAATCAAAAAAATCATCCACTTGAGGAAATAGATAATTATGCTGAATTTTTACCTGGTTAAACTTTTTATAGACCACACACAACCGAGGTGAACCATCTTCCTTCCTGGAAAAGATAACAGGAGATTCCCAAGGGTACAACCAAGGGGTGAAAGAATCAATTTTTAAACAGTTCATCCAACTAAATATTAAGCTCTTTTAGTTCTGATTTGTGGAATATGATAATTTGGTATCGATATCAGCTAAAAATTTGGAACTAGATCAATTTTAAACTCTAACTCTCTATCTAGAGGGATACCGTAAAAGTTGTCTACGAAAACACCAACAGACACTACCGGAAAATTTCCCAATACCCACGGTTTCAAACCGTGGGTATAGCTCATGAAACTCTGGATATAACCTATACTTATGGGTTCATGAATCGTGGGATCCCGAGGCGTTTGGATAGGCCCAGAGCTATTCCCATGGTTTTAGAAAACCATGGATAGAGGTCTAGTTTACCTTGTCACTCACCATTCCACTCTGTCATTGACATATACCCATGGTTTGAAAACTGTGGGTATAACTTTGATAAAAAATCATGGCCGAAGGATTCGATACCTAGACAACCCAGTTACTCCACCAGTGCCAAACCATAAGCCCATTTGTATTATTGATATATATATATGTATATATATATATTGCGGATATAGGTAGAAAACCATGGGAATACCTCTTCCTGCAAAAATGATTTTATGCCACACGAATAGTTTTTCCGCGCCATAAGGCTGGAAATATATACCCACAGTTTTGTAAATCCTTGGGTATAGGTCTCCAAAAAAACCATAAACCCACAATTTTTGTTAAATTGTTGGTATAAGTCTCAAAAATCTACCCTATACCCACAGTTTTTGGAAAAACTATGGGTATAGGCTCCCATTCTATACCTATACCCACAGTTTTGGTTAAACCATGGTTATCTATTTCCATATAGTACTTATACCCACAGTTTGTAGAAAACTATGGGCATAGGTCCATTTTACATATGTGAAAGTCTTGAAAAACAATGGGAAGATAAACAACAAAATAGATGACATTATACTCTCTTGTAATTGAAGAAAACGAACTCCTCAGCTCTAAGGGAGAAGGTACTGTATAGTTAAACCTCTAAAATAACTCCACCTAAGTCACATGAGAGATCCCATAATCCACATGACATGAAAAAAATACAATCATATCAATCATCCTCAACTCGATGATTTACAAGACAATCCATAATGTTGATGATGTCAAAATTATCCTTTTCAAGAATGAAAAAATCCCAGACCAACTCTACATAAGCTATCATTAACAGTCAAGGACACTGAAACCCTTGGTCTCTTCTCATACCACGAGGTGTCTCTAAATCCATTTAAATGGAATTCTATTCAAATAGATAATTAATAATTTGTCTAAAATTTTCAAATATAAATTAGGAGGAGGCTCTATTTTTAAATAAATCAATTTCTTGCGATTTAGAAATAAATATAATACCTCTCACTATTTCTGGACTAGCATCGAATTTCCCTGGACACTCATTTAATACATGAATGTGATTCACTCTTGAAGAATGTTGCTGGATCCCAGTTGTCCTTGAAGATATTAACTGAACCACAATAGCCTTTGGAGCTAAAAACCAATCGCCATAATGAGGCGTAGTCTGAGATAGATAAAATATTTGTAAATGAGAAATATGCCCACATTTTCATGTATTTGAGAGCCTAGGAAACCAATGTTTGGTGATTCCGATGTTGGAACACAAATATAATGTTAGTGGAACCCTGCTAGATGTATCAGATAGTGTAGAGGAGACTCACTGCTGAGATCCACCCCCACCACTTCTACAATGATCCAACTAATTTCTATTATTTCCATGAATGGACTTAAAACGTCAACCATATGGAATATAAGAGGTGGTAAAACCAACTATTCTTTCCATATCCATATCATCCATCCAAGGTCTATCTTCTGTGCCCAATTAGCTAGAAATTTTCCACAAAAATTCCTATGATCTTATATCTGGTCGCAAACCCTGTAGGTAATTCTCATCCATCCCCTGGCCATTCATCACTATGTCTGAAGAAAAACTAAAAAGCTCAACAAATTGATTGGTGTATTTAGAAACCAAACACATTCCTTGTTCCCAGGAATGGAACTCGATATAATTTTCCTACATTTGGGACTCTAGGAAGAACTTTGGATGAATAGGTGCTTCAAACCCTTCTAATAAAATTACACATGTGTACCTTCCATGAAAATATTATCCCACCTCCACCTTTCATAACCCTCAAGAGTAAATGTTGAGGACCTCACCAAGATAGTATCATGTGTCACTAGGAATTTGAAACTCTAATCATTAATATAAATCCATTCCTTCTCTTTTAGAGGTTCATTCATTTCTTTAAATGATGGGGGAATCTCATTCAAGAATTACCAAAATTGATCTCTCTCTATTTTATCTCCTAGATATACCTCACTGAGTATATTCTAAACTCATGGTATGTTCTGATAAATAACACGAACTGCTTGTACTAATGTCTTTATGAAATTTTGATGTATTGGCAGATTCTGTTGAGGAACATCAGATGCACCCTCCTGAGGAACTAATGGAAGATGTCTCTGAGGCATACTACAACACATTGAAACATAAGAATGACCGAACAACAGAACACAATATAGTATAAACTAGAAAATCCCAAATAATAAACAATGATTAAAAATAAAACCCAACACTAGAGTCACAAATTCCAACATCCCATAGAATTTATTGTCTCATCATGACAAGAACCAGACAGGAAGAAATTACAATAAACAACTCAATCCCTGAAAATAATTTCCCAAGTCTAACAGAGGTCCATAGACAAGGAATATTGATCACAAACCTTGTCAAATACCAAAATTCATACAAATAAACTTGGGTTTCCCTCAAACCTAGAACATAATTTGATCGGTCATATACTCGAAGGGTGTTCTCAATCTCCATGAGCTGGTGACAGGAACCCAGTCATCGAACAAAAAACCATAGGGAATGAATTATCCCAACCTAAACAAAGAGATGGGATATATAAACTTGAAGTAATGAAAGAATATAGTAAAGACAATAAATATATGGCATAACTGCATGAATGGCCTAAACAACTAAGGAAGTAAATGTATCCCAAAACTCTAACAGAGAAGTTCAACTGTGAGGGACCAAAAGAAAAAAAGCTACTCCTTGTGAGGGTGTTGATGAACTCCCACCATCTCACCACTTGCTACCCGACCTAACTAACATGAATTATAACTACCTCACTCTAGAATCTATCATTTCCCTCATTGAAATACATACATAGGCCTACACATCACCACAAAGATGCATATGGTGTGTGAAAATATACTCAATCGGATCCCACCTACGTGTTCCGTAACAGGTGTCAGTATACAAATTCAGGTATTCTCATTTTAAATAAAAAATTACATGATAAACACTGGTGTAGTTTTGTTGAAATCATCATAAAAATTTATGGTTTATTAGAGTTCAAAAACAAAAACATGTATATTAATTTCAATGAACATCACCCATATCATATTTTACAAGAATCAACATGCATATCAAAGATAGTGTATTACAAATACTAGAAATAGAGAACAATAGTAGTGACCTAGGCATCACAACACTAAGGAATACAACATGTCAGGCAATATACTACTCATACCCAATAAATAATAAACATTGAAATGTGGTACTTGAAGCTCATTATCTACAATCAAGGATTTGGGAGACACAAAAGAATGTGAATCCCTAACCACATATAGGTACCTTGATCTAATAATCTACACTATATGAAATTAAGGACACCCAAAAAGTGGACCCCATAATGGATGATGGCCTCAAGCTAATCCTTCCACCAAGTACCCAAGGTAACCTATGTACTTGTTTTCATAATCTTTTCATTTTTTTTGAAATCCATTTAAAAACCATATCAAAACCATTAATGAAATTCGTCATTTAATAGTGTAACAATAACTGCTTCTTTTTTAAAAAACTTTCAATGTTGTGAAGATACCCCTTTTCTTTCCATTTATCAAAAAACGAAGGAAAAACTACGTTTATTAAAAATCTAATTCCAACAAAGAAATGATCATTCCAATGTCATACCATTTATATTTAAATTAATTTATAAAAATAAAACAATATATTATATCAAACACATGATAGAGTTTGAACCACCTACCTCAAAACTCGAGTTGCACAAAACCACAATGGTTTCCACCAACAACAAAGACCCACACCATAAAAAAATTACCAACAATCCCATACACATATCCAGATTGTTCTAATATAGAATAAAAGGGGTCTGAGGAAAGGGGGAAACACGCATACATCATGAATGAACACCTTCCATTCCATAAACTATAATGAATAAACTTCCAGAATCATATCACACCACAAATCCAAAAAAAGTAATGGATAAACAAAAAATCAGACAAAAAAATCAGAGAACACAACTCTAGGTCATTACTATATGGGATGGAAATGAAGAAACAAAAAGATCACTTACCCATAAAGACACACTCCAACTAAAATGAATAAAAAATGCTGATCAGATTGATCCATAAAGAATAATGTCACTATAAATCATCGAAGATGATCTTTTTTTCTAGAGAATAGGTAAATTAATGGTTGAATGGGAAACCAAAACCTAAATAATGCCCCAAAAAATCATTGGTCATCGAATTAAATGACATGTTACTCCTTTATATGTCATAAAATCCACATTGTGTATGTATGCTAAGAAATCCATCACCTTATATTAAAAATAAATTATTTAAATCATTCACGATGTGAAGTAGATCTTACATCATGTAACTTTTAAAATCATTAATCCATTTCACAACATGTTTTCATCAAAAGTTACATGTCGTGTAACCTTGTTACACAACATAAAATCATCCTAATACCTTCTGAAAAGACTAATTGAATCTAATATTCCAAACAATATTTGACTTCACGATTATAGGTATCCTCTCCATTCTTCATAGCCCTATATAGACAATGAGAATGGGAAAACCACAAAGCAGATAGAAATAGACTCGACAGATCAGTAATAGGATGTTACATATAATTTTTTACCATTACATAGTGTTTTTTATTTATTAAATTTATGAAGTAGAGGATTTAAATGAAATAATGATATGATCACTAGAATGACATATCCCTTCATCTATACTAAACATGATTATTCAAAATTAATATATTTCAGTTTTATTTCAAATAATTTCTTTAAAATTGATGTGAATATTTTGGAAACATTCCTAAGGATATGGTTCATGGATATTTCCATTGAAGAATTATTTTCCTTAGGTTTTGGTATATAAATGATGAGTCCCGTAGTGTGATAAGATATATTTAATGAGGAAAACAAAATTTTGATTCATTTATTTTCATTTTATGAAGGATTGTTGGTTTCTATGAGACTTCCTGGTTTCTACATTAATTAGAAATTGGTTGAATCTCATTGTTCCAATGTAGAATCTTCATCGACATTATTTTATATTATTCATGTTTTTTAAGATGTGTATATATTCCAATATATTCATAGACTTGTTATAAATCCTTAAAAGGTAGTTTTTGGTTATGATAATGTGATAGAAAATTAAGAATACATTGCTTTTATTTTATGCTTGATTCTTTTTTAAAGTAGTATATGTATGGGACACTCTTATAAATGTTTGGTTTCTTCTTGTTCCCCTAAATGGTAGTTAAGGATTAATCTATTCTAAAATTGGATTAGTTGAATTATACACCTATATGATATTTTTTTCTTCTCTTTGTTTTTAGTGGGTACTAGCCCTCCCGCTAAGATGAAGGGGATTGAAGGGTGGAATAGGATATTATTGATCAAAACCATTTGAAAAATACTATTTTTATTATTTTATTAATTTTATTATTCTACATATCTATAATATACGTCACAGTAACAATAATTTAATAATTTATTATCATGAATATTATTCCGATTAATGTATATTCATGATTAAAATTACAAAAGGAATATTGAACCCACTCCAGTTCATCTTTCCATAGTTCTCCAGTCCTATAATTTTTATCAGACTAGGTTCATTAAAAGGATAGTTTTTTCTCTAATAATTATTATGATGTTTTTTATTGTTCTAACATTCAACTAGACCTAATAGTCTAAGGAAATATAATTTTATTGAAAATAAATTGCATGAACCACCAGTAGATAAAAAGTTTTTGAGTTGAATCAACTCACTTAATGTTTGGAAGATATTTTGAAGAAGGAACAATGTTCATAGACTGGAACATCAGAGAAGTATAAGAGGGTATTGAAAATGAATGTTATGTCATGTATATACAATAGTGTTTCTCAACTATAATGGTATGTATATAAGAAAAAGGGCTATATCAAATCCAATTTTCCAAAATTGAAGTAATTAAAAACAGACAAGAAATATAAAAAGGAGTTAAGGAATTTTTTTCATGTCAGTTAAAATTGTACATAGAAAACAAGTTGAATAATTGATTCTTTTGAAATTGAAAATAAAACACGCAATTTTTATTTAATGGATCCCCATGATGAGGTAAAAAATATTCAATTACACATTAATCGTGGCATGATTTTATTACTAGAAATTATGATTATGAAATAAATTATGAAATTGATTCATGTTCTAGTGATGAAACAGATTCAATAAATTTTGTTATATGAAATTAAATAAAAGAAAGGTTATAATAATATGCATTGAATGTTGTTGAACTATATGATATGGCTTAAAAGAAATGCTAATGAATATGAAAAATGAATAATAAGAAACTAATTCAAACAATTGAAAATGTTATGAATGAAGTCACTTGTTTGATTGATTATAAATAATTAAAGGATAATATCATAATCAAAATGATAATAATAAAAGAACACAAGATTTTATCTCTATAAATAATTATGATAAATATGGAAATGTTGAGAAAATAATGGTTGAATTATCTAAATTAAAAAGAGAATGTATGAAGATTAATATAAGGAATACTAAATGAAAAAATCTATCATCCAACTCAAATAGTAAAATAAGGATATATCTAAAAAATTATCCAAAAGGGAATGAAAATATTAAAAGTAGTTTTCTTAGTTGGATTCATCTCTTTTATCATTTGTGTAAGGGAATGATAATTTTTACAAGATTATATCTATGAAAAAATTGATTGAGTAAAATGTATTCTTGGTTATAATAAAGATATTAAAATGATGTATAATACATGTTTTGTTAAATGTACCAAATCTAAAACTTCCAATACCACATGATTTATATTTTTCAATAAATGGTGTTAGAAGAATGTGTTTTCCATTAAATTTACACAATATTATTGTTATTATAAAAGTGTTATTTCAGAAGATTTTTCTTGAAGATTACTACACACTAAATGTATAAAATCTCAGAATTGTATAACACAGTTTCCCAAAGAAACATGTTCAAATCCAATAGGTCTCAAAATTTTTGAAAGCCTAAGATTGTTTTTTATTATTGAAAACATTAATATTCTCTGTTTTTTATAAAATGTAATGTTAGGATGCATGTAAATGTTTTATTAATATGGATTGGAAAATAATTTATATAGTTTTAACTTATGGTCATAAAAAATGTTCATTATATTCATTAATTCAATGAAAATTATTATAAATTGTGTGAAAATATTTTTAAACAAAATCATTGATTCAAAGAGAGTAGATATTTAAATTTCAATTCAACCATAAGTAATCCAACTAAATATGTTGTATCTATTTATCCTGAGATGAATACATATTACATTTTTTGAAATTAATTTTTTTTCCATTGACCATGCTCTTATTTTTAATGTAATGGTTTATTGGAATATATATATATATTTAAATTTTTTTATTTAATTAGAAATCCGTTTCACAATCCTTGAATACATTTTTATGAGATCCATTAATTTTTGGGGATCATATTTTCTCGATGACATTTTAATTACATCATTTTATGGGGAGTTTTCCCTTAAATATTAAATTTGTAACATGCATAATGTAGAGACCTGAAGCTTGACGTACATGGACATTACATTACATTTTCGGAATACTTAATACATAACAAAAATAGACACACAAGGACCGTAATAGTTTAGTGTCTTTGGAAACATGGAACGTAATCTTTTAATCGTGGTGAAAGATCTTCAACATATCCCATAAAGATCTTCCCCTTTTTTTCTTACCTAAAAACTTTCTTTATATCCTGGGGAAAAGAAAACATAAAAAGGGTGAGCTCAAATGCTCATTAATGGTAATCATGGATAAAATGAATCATACCATATACATTTGAACATAAAAATATAAACATAATGTTTAAACATCAAAAGATTGAGAAATGACATAAAACATGGAAGTACGTAAGTCATAGATCATAAAGAAACATTAAGAATGATAAAATATCATGGGAAAACATGTAATTGTGGCAACCATTCAGCACATGTCATTATTTCCATAGTAGCCAAGGAATTGCTGCCAAGACCATGTCGGTGGACAAACTCCCTTTCTGAATCGAGTTCACTCCTCGTTTCAGCCCTGTAACACTGAACCAGATTAACTTACCATTCTAGCCATGTCTATCTCATGAGATATAAATCTTTACCCAATGTATTGTAGGGAGATATAGGTCCCACCCATCTCATAATGAAATCATTCTTACTTGTGCCACAAAATAAACATACATCATTCATAAAAACCCAATTAATAAAATGGGTTTCATAAACATCATCCCATCATCACATAATCCATATAAAAGAAATGGATATCATTTTCATAATAAGGAAAATGAAACCATGTAAATCATAGAGACTTTATACTTGAACCATACACATATGAAACAATGTCATCTTAGATGGAAAATGGTTTTGATAAAACACTTGAAATGAATTCTTCAGGAAAATATCCTTTCTTCTTCAAAATCAATTTCTTTTCACAAAACGTCATGAAATTTAAAAAAAAGATTTTGTTTAAAATAGTCATGAAATATTTTTGATTAAGCATCATGAAAATAAGGCTTTATAAAACTGTAAAAAAACCCATTCGTGCCGTATAAGTTTAAAAAAAATTCTTCTCGTACTTCTGCCGGAAAAGTCAAAAAAGTACCTCGTAACATAAACAAAAGAATGATTACTTACATACCATGTAGTAAAAGTCAGAAATAGGTAAAAAGGACTTTAAACATACATGAAAAAACTTTTATAAAACATGGACATGGATGATAGAAATACCCCCAGTAAGTACTTACGAATAAGCAATCTCGGATAAAAATAAGATTTGCAAAATTATTCCTTACCTTAGGTCCGATATGATTCGTACGTATCCAAACCTCTTGTATAATGATTTAAATAATGTCATTGACTTATTACAGAATCATATTCATTGTTATTATGTCTTATATGGTTCACTTATGACTTTATATTACCCGTTCTTTTGTAAATTCCATGTTAAAGAGTGTTTTGGGTAAAATCGTTTCATTTGTCATCCGTGTTTTGACTTGTAATTATTCATATGATTAACTAGACCGTGATTAATTAATTACAGAATATAATAATGATTTATATATAATATATATTCAGAATATACATATATAAAATAGATTTATAAATGGAAATAAATACACCGTTCATGGAGACGGTAGGCTGTACATACTGCATGAATGCTATTTTCGTTTCCTTATTGAGTTGAATGGAATTAAGTAGATGACATAAATATATATATATACATAAATCCAGTAGCTTTATAATGTCATATATTTAATTATTATTGCTTATATATACTTTATAATCGTTCTTAAATGGTTAACATGGAGAATGAATCTCATCGCGTCATGGAGACGGTAGTCCGTACGTACGCACGAGCGATGATATCGTTTCCATAATTATTGAATTGAATTGGAGTGGATGATACAATATATCAGAATAATTATGATTTTATAATAACTATGTATAGTTATTCTTTACACCATAATACCCATCCATGTAAGGTGTTGGTGGAAAAACCGATTACACCACAGCGTGGAGACGGTATTCCGTACGTATGCACGCGCAGTGATTTTGTTTTCCGTAGGATGGATAGAAGGGGAAATGGGGTAGTTTTATTTTTATAAGAACATATCAGTATATTAGTGATACTGATGTTATTACTTTATAATGAAAAATCTAAAGAAGAAGAAGTTTAAGAAGAAATTATTTTGAAAGAATCAGTAGAAGAAATTACCTCTTCTTCGATACGCCTCTTTGAAACCTCCTCTTAGGGAACTAAGATTGGTCTTTGAAGTATACCAGGACCACTAGGATGTTTCTAGGGAAGTGGAGAAGAAACTTTAGCAGGGGTTGGCCGAGCATGAAGGCTCAAAGTGGTGTGAGGAAGAGAGGGAGGAGGTGCCCTTTTATAAGGGAGGAGAGGGGCACCATTGGAATTCTTAAAAATATTAATTTATAATAAATCTAAACCCACTTAAAAAACTCCCAAAATGAATAATATTCGAATATTAGATGATATAGGGTTGTAATCTCATCAGCCAATCAAATTTAGACATGTTTTTATCTTATTTTAAACCTTATCATTTTGTTTTATCCTTATTTAATCTATTTAAGTTTATTTGTGGTAATAAAATTATAAATTTTAAATTAAAACAAATAATTAATAATTTTTTGTGAATTTTCCATAATTGGATAATTTATAACATTTTATACCATATAAATTTAAAATTATAATTTTTAAATATTTTTGTGATTTTTAAACAATATTATAATTTGTTTTTTTATAAAATAACAATAGTGTCAAATTTGACACTATTTATTTATTTGAATTTAAATAAATTATATACAAAAGATATGTTCGAAATAAAAGCTTTAATATATTCATAAAAGTTCTTAAGTATCTATAAAATTAGTGGATCACATTAAATTATTCGTATAATATTTATTTTATTATTTTTAAAACCATTTATTTGGTTTATCTCTTAATAAAAGAATTACTACAACATTTTTGTATAACTATTTAATATACTTATATGTTGCATAAAAATAAAAACTAAAATCATACGATGAAGCTAAGTCTATTGCCTTTCACAATAATTTTTTTACTCGAATTTATCATCTTAAAATATGAATATTTAAATTGTTATATTTATTAAATTATGAAGGTGACAACTTTGGCATCATTTAAAATAAAATAATATAAGTGTCATAATCATCTTAATAAAGATCCAAATGGTCAATCTTTATGCCAGTGGATAATTAGGGTTTACTAATAATAAGTTTTTAGCATATTTTTGGGCGTTTTGATATGTATTAAAATTTCAACAAAAACTATATTATTGATTTTTCACTAAATAAATAATTTCTGCATCATTAATGTATCACCATTAATGACAATTATTTAATCCCTAAAAATTATAAATAAATTATCATGATGTAGATAATTTTATTATATTTCTGGAGACTATGCATTTTCGATGTTTTATGATGTTTATCAGTAAATTGGAATTAGTATACTTATAAGATTTAAGAGAGTGACATGTTGTAACTTTCTTTGGTTTTAATGATAATTAAATTATTTTCATTGTCAAAAGTCCATAAAATGAATCTAATCTGACCCTTAGGTGATATGGGTCTACTTTTAGCCATCCAATAAAATTTTGGCATGTGTTAGGGTAATTTTATAATTTTATATTTACCCTTAATTACCCGATTTACCTTTAACTATGGTAAATAAAATTTACCGTTGTTACTATTCATAAAGCCCAAAAATAAAAAGTAGTCTATTAATATAATTTGGACCCACTGATTCCAAATATGGAATCCATTTTTCCAAATTCAATACACATAAGTTGCATAAATTAAATTAAAATTAATCCCATTTATCGAAAGAAAATGGGTTTTTCTTTAAAACATTGCAAAAGATTGAATTGATTTAACCTACAAATTCAAGGTAAAATCAATGCTAATGACATACATTATATTAAATGGTAAAAATATTTTCTATTTATACTTTAAAACCATTCAATAATCTAATTTAACCACATAAGATATTACGATGAAAATTTTTTTTAATTAAAATATAGCGTGTTTTTACTATTCATTAAAATATGAAAGTTATCAGAATAAAATGAAAAATTTATCCAAAGTAAATTTTTATTTCTTGATTCTAGAGAATAATTTTATTTTGTCAAATGGAACTTATAAACATTTCAAAAACTATATTTAAAGTTGGTGGACCATCAAAAGGCGGCAAAACTGTATTTTTATGAAAAATACTTATTTTACCCGAAAAATTTATTTTGTTTTTATACCATGTTATAGAAAATGTGTAAGATGAATAATAATGTTATAAAATTCAAAATTTAGTTAATAATATTCATAACAGCTAGTTCATAACAATATTATAATAATATATTGTTGTTTAGTAAAACCCGGTATTGCGTATAACACACGCTATCAGGGAAGGTCGCGATTGCGTGTAATGCAAGCCAAGTCCGGGTTGTGTGTTTTGAAAGAATCCTTCATTGTTTCGTATAACAGAATCCAACCATATTTCATTTATACATTGAATATATATATATATATATATATATATACACTCAACGTTGCGTAGAATGAATATTAAATTGTGTGTAACACGATCCAAGAATAGCGTTGCGTATACTGCAAGCTAATACGGTGTTGTGTATAGTACAAGATAAGCTTAGTGTGCTGTATAATAGAAGACATCAATGAAAGTAAAATAATATTTTTCAAAAAATATCGGGGTGTTACATTCTACCCCCCTTAAAATGAATTTCGCCCTGGAAATTCGTCGGGGTTATAAATCGTTTACTATTCATAGAAACCCACATCGTAAAAAGGAATACTAAAACATAATTTTAAAAACTAAAGTATGAAATGAAATGATTACCCAATGTAACTCATCATTGGTTTTCCATATAGGAGAACATAGGTGAAAATATGGATATGGAAGAAAAATCTGACCATCAAGTTCTGATGGAGAGTGGTAGAGGACATGGCTATGAAAAAGCCATAAATATGTGATGATCTAGGGTACCATCTTATTCATCGGATATAAGGGCACTAGGAAAACATTTTTGGTTTTCAAGATCATTTCCCTAAAGTTTAATAATTTGAATTAGAATAAATACTTACTTTATTTTGCTACAATCTCACTATTGTTCGTGCCTTGAACAATTTCCACTTCATCTCTTAAAGAAATGAAGTTAAATTTGTTATTCATGAAGTGTTAGCAGATCATGTGATAGAATTATGGGTCATTCCATCTGTCTCAAACAAATGGTTATTAAAAGTTATTAAATATACATAAGTCGATCTATAGTGAGATTAATCATATATGTTTCCTAAAATGGACTTATACATCATATATCATACTGCTTAATAAAATAAAACAAGTTTCTACTAACCATGGACTTCTTGTAGGCTAGTGGTATGCGATAAAGGCCAGTCGCACTTCAGTTGTGGGTGCGATTCCCACATCCTTGTCCGGCACGATGGGCTGTTTCCCGTCCTACAGGTTGTCCTTTTTCTAAAAATACACTACTATAACATCTCGTCAATAATATCGAAAACAGTTCTATCCTTAAACAATACTAACTTATGTCCAACATAATCCATTCCAATCATTAGTCTTATCTAAAATACTTCGGTCCAAGATCATAGTATAAAGAAAATGAAAACTTGAAATGTCACATAACAATCACATGAATGCCATCATTTATCCCCCATATATCATAAGATATATCTTGTTGGTCAAATTACAAACATGTGAATAACTTAATCATGTATTCTCTTGAAAAATTAATACCCATTTAACCTTAGTATAAAAAATAAATTCTATCAAAAGTTAATTCTTTCCACATACCAAAATCCCAATATTTCTATATAATCAAACCATAATATCACTTAGTCCTTATATCAGTCATGAGCTCATGAATACAATCTCATTATCTTCATATCCCTTCATTATGCACATATCATATACTTTCCAAAAATACTGGTAACATTCATCACACACTTTCAAAACTTAAGGAAAGACAACAGTATAACAATCCTTTGATGTCTCTTTATTCCATAGTACCATGAGATTACTTATACAACATTACACTTAATAAACATGTAATCATTCCACTACCTTCTTAAACCATTGATGGAGCTTCAAAAATTCTTTCATCTCACATATCATTTGTAGTCTCTTCATCATCTTCAACATAAATATTACCCTTATGACCATACTGATTCTCTTCATGAGACTTTCCCTTAGGGAATTGGTTTGAATAATGCCCGTACATTCCACATTTAAAACATTAACCATTGTTGATGTCGTATCAATACCATTATCCTCATCCATGGTGTTAACTGAACCTTTTCCTTTACACTTAATAGCTTTATGTCCTTCTTTTCCACACCCAAAGCATCTTCCAGTTCCTTTGAATCATTCTCTTTGATGCCTCTTCCCACATGATTTACATAGGGGAAATTGAACTTTCTTTCCTCTATGATCATCATGAAACTCCATATTTCTCTTATCGGTCGAGTCAAAAAACTTTCCAAATTTGAGTTTGTTGATCATATTATGAGATTGCTGATTCGGCATAATAATGATGTTTGGACTTCCAAATCCCATTTCATTTGGAAGCTCATGAATAATATCATTCCACGGTCCGTTATATCCTCCTTTTATCGTGAATCTTCCTGTTTCTAGCCATTTTCTAAAACCCAAAATGAATAGTGTGAGTGGAAAAAATCATGCTAGGGAAAACAACATAGTGAAGGCTGATTACCCTCAATATCTAACATCTTAGGTTAAATTATAAGATCGTTAGCGCAATTCTTGGACTATAACCTATACGTATACTTAACCTTAGAGACATCCCTAGACATAACATAGAAATATCTCTAGGGATCTCACTAATGTTTTCGCATCCTAGTTTCCAAAGGTTGACTAAACCTTTCCTCTGATACCAAAAGTAGAGACCCAATGCATGACGTACATGGAAATTACATTAAATTTGTGGAATATATAATACATAACAAAAACTGACACACAAGGACCATAATAGTTTAGTGTCTTTGAAACTTGGAACGTAATCTTCTAATCGTGGTGAAAGATCTTCAACATCTCCCATAAAGATCTTCCCCTTTTGTTTCTTACCTAAAACCATTCTTTATATCTTGGGGAAAATAAAACATAAAAAGGTGTGAGCTCAAATGCTCAGTAAGGGTAAGCATGGATAAAATAAAACATACCATATACATTTGAACTTAAAAAAACATGAACATAATGTTTAAACATCAAAAGCATGAGATATGATGTAAAACATGGAAGTACGTAAGGCATAGATCATAAAGAATCATTAAGAATAATAAAATAGCATGGGAATATAACATGTAATTGTGGAAACCATTAAGAAAATGATATGATTTCCATAGTAGCCAAGGCATTGCTGCCAATACCATCTTAGTGGATAAAGTCCCTTTCTGAATCGAGTTCACTCCTCATTCCAGTCCAGTATTGCTGAACCCGTTTAATTTGCCGTTCCAGCCATGTCTATCTCATGAGATATAAATCTTTACCCAATTAATTGGAGGGAGATATAGGTCCCACCCATCTCATAATGAAATCATTCTTACTTGTGCCACAAAATAAACATACATCATTCATAATAACCCAATAAATAAAATGGGTTTTATAAACCTCATACCATCATCACATAATACATATAAAAGAAATGGATATCATTTTCATAATAAGGAAAGTGAAACCATGTAAATCATAGCTACATTATACTTGAAACATACACATATGAAATAATTTCATCTTAGATGAAAAATGGTTTTGATAAAACACTTGAAATAAATTCTTGAGGAAAATATCCTTTCTTCTTCAAAATCATTTTATTTTCACAAAATTTCATGCAATTTTAAAAGAAAGAGATTTCGTTGAAAATATTCCTGAAATATTTTGGAGGAAGCTTCATGAAAATAATTCTTTATTAAACCGTAAAAATCTGTTCGTGCCGTATAAGTTAAAAAAACATTCTTCTCGTACTTTTGCCGGAAAAGTAAAAAAAGTACATCGTATCATAAACAAAAGAAAGATTCCTTACATACCATGTAGTAAAAGTCAAAAATGGGTAAAAATGAATTTAAACATACATGAAAGAACTTTTATAAAACATTAACATGGATGATTGAAATAACCTCAGTAAATACTTACTAATAATCAATCTCGGATAAAAATGAGATTTGCAAAATTATCCCTTACCATAAGTCTGATATGCTTTGTACGTATCCAAACCTCATGAATAATGATTTAAATATTGTCATTGACTTATTAAAGAATCATATTCATTGTTATTATATCATATATGGTTCACTTATTACTTTATATTACCCGTTCTTTTGTAAATTCTATGTTAAAGAGTGTTTTGGGTAAAATCGTTTCATTTGTCGTCCGTGTTTTGACTTGTAATTATTCATATGGTTACTTAGATCATGATTACTTAATTCCAGAATATAAAACATGATTTATATATAATATATATTCAGAATATACATATATATAATAGATCGATAAATGGAAAGAAATACACCGTTCATGGAGACGGTAGGCCGTACGTACGCATGAACGCTATTTTCGTTCCCTTATTGAGTTGAATGGAATTAAGTAGATGACATAAATAAATAAATAAACAAATAAATATATATATATACATAAATCCAGTAGCTTTATAATGTCATATATTTCATTATTATTTCTTATATATACTTTATAATCATTCTTAAATGGTTAACATGGAGAATGAATCTCATTGCGTCGTGGAGACGGTAGTCCATACGTACGCACAAGCGATGATATCATTTCTATAATTATTGAATTGTATTGGACTGGATGATACAATATATCATAATCATTATGATGTAATAATAACTATGTATAGTTATTCATTACACCATAATATCCATCCATGTAAGGTGTTGGTGGAAAAACAGATTACAACACGACGTGGAGACGGTATTCCGTACGTACGCACGCGCGGTGATTTTGTTTTCCGTAGGATGGATAGAAGGTGAAATGGGGTTGTTTCATATTTATAATAACATATCAGTATATTGGTGATACTTATGTTATTACTTTATAATGAAACAACTAAATAAGAAGAAGTTGAAGAAGAAAGAAGTTTGAAAGAGTCTGTAGAAGAAATTACCTATTCTTCGATACGCCTCTTCGAAACCTCTTCTTAGGGCACTAAGATTGGTCTTTGAAGTAGAACAGGACCTCTAGGATGTTTCTAGGGAAGTGGAGAAGAGATTTTTTCATGGTTTTTCCGAGTTTGAAGGCTCAAAGTGGTGTGAGGAAGGGAGGGAGGAGCTGCCCTTTTATAAGGGAGGAGAGGAGCACCTTCGGAATTCTTAGAAATATTAATTTATAATAAATCTAACCCCACTTAAAAACCTCCAAAAATGACTCATATTCGAAGCTTAGATGAGATAGGGTTGTAATATCCTCAAACAATCAAATTTAGAAATGTTCAGATCTAATTTTAAACCTTATCATTTTGATCTGTCCTTACTTAATCTATTTAAATTTATTTGTGGTAATAAAATTCTAAATTTTAAATTAGAACAAATAATTAATTATTTGTTGTGAATTTTCCATAATTGGTTAATTTATAAATTTATAGACCATATAAATTTAAATTTATAATTTTTAATGATTTTTGTAATTTTTAAACAATTTTTTAATATTTTTTTTATAAAATTACAATAGTGTCAATTTTGACACTATTCATTTATTTGAATTTAAATAAAATATATACAGAAGATATGTTCAAACTAGAAGATTTAATAGATTCATAAAAGGTCATATGTATCTATAAAATTACTGTATCACATTATATAGTTCATATAATATTTATTCTACTATTATTAAAACAATTTATTTGGTTTATCTCTTAATAATATAATTACTACAACATTTTTGTCTAATTATTTAATATACTGATTTGTGGCATAAAAATTAAAAATAAAATCCTATGATGAAGATAAATCTATTACCTTTCACAATAATACTTTTACTGGAATTTATCAGCTTAAAATCACAATTTTTAAATTGTTATATTTATTAAATTATGAAGGTGACAACTTTGGCATCTTTTAAAATAAAGTAATATAAGTGTCATAATCACTTTTATAAGGCTCTAAACGGTTATATATTTGGTAATTGGATGATTAAGGTGTATATATACAATACCAATAAGTTTTGGTCAGGTTTGTGGTCATTTTAATGGGTATTATTATTTCAATAATAACTATATTACTTATTTTTCACATAATAAATAATTTATGTATCATTAATGTATCAACATTAATGACAATTATTTAATCCCTAAAAATTTTAAATAAATTATCATGATGTGGATAATTTTATTATCTTTCTGGATACTATTAATTTTTGAAGTTTTATGAATTTTATCACTAAATTACAATTATTATACTTATAAGATTTAAGAAAGTGACATGTTGTCACATTCTCTGGTTTTAATAATAATTAAATTATTTTCATGGAAAAAAGTCCATTAAAGGAATATAATCAGACATTTAGGTGATATGGGTCGACTTTTAGTCATAAAATAGAATTTTGGCATGTGTTAGGGTAATTTTATAATATTATATTTACCCTTAATTACCCGATTTACCTTTAACTATGGTAAATAAAATTTACAGTAGTTACTATTCATAATTCCTAGAAATAAAAAGAAGCTTATTAACATAATTTGGACCAACTGATTCCAAATATGGAATCCATTTTTTCCAAATTCAATACACAAAAGTTGCAGAAATTAAATTAAAATTAATCTCGTTGTCGAAAGAAAACAGGTTTTTCTTTAAAACATTGCAAAAGATTGAATTGATTTAACCAACGAATTTAATGTAAAATAAATGCTAATGATATAAATTATAATAAATGGTAAAAATATATTCTATTTATACTTTAAAACCATTAAATATTATAATTTAACCATATGAATTATTGCGATGAAAAAATATGTTTTTAATTAAAATATAGCGTGTTTTTACTATTTATCAAAATATGAAAGTTACCAGAATAATATGAAAAATTTATCCAAAGTAAATATTTATTTCTTGATTCCAAAGAAGAATTTTATTTTGTCAAATTGAACTTATAAACAGGTAAAAACTAGATTTAAATTGGGTGCGCCATCAAAAGGCAGCAAAACTGCATTTTTCAAAAAATTTATATTGTTCTTATACCATGTTCTAGAAAATGTGTAAGATGAATAATAATGTTATAAAATTCAAAATTTAGTTAATACTATTCATAATGGCTAGTTAAAAATAATATTATAATAAATATCATTGTTTAGTAAAACCTGTTATTTCATACAACACACGCTATCGAGGAAGGTCGTGATTGCGTGTAATGCAAGCCAAGTGAAGGTTGCGTGTTGTGCAAGAATCCTTCGTTGTTTTGTATAACAGAATCCAACCACATTCCATTTATAAATTGAATATATATATATATATTCTCAAAGTTGTGTAGAATAACTATTATCAAAATTGTGTGAAACACGATCCAAGAATAGTGTTGCGTATACTGCAAGCTAATACGGTGTTGCATATAGCGCAAGGTAATCGTGGTGTAACATACAACAAAAGATATTAATGAAATTAAAAGAATTTTTTTCATCAAATCTCGGAGTGTTACATTTTATCCCCCTTAAAATGAATTTCGCCCTCGAAATTCGTCAGGGTTATAATTGGTTTACTACTTGAAAGTTTGTTTAATAGAAACCCACATCGTAAAAAGGAATACCAAAACTTGGCATTAAAAACTAAAGTATGAAATGTAACAGTTACACAAATTAGCTCATCATTGGGTTTCCACATAGGAGAACTTAGGTGAAAATATGGATCAAGTTCTGATGGAGAGTGGTAGAGAACATGGCTATGGAAAATCCATCAATCACAAAGCCATAGATTTGTGATGATCTATGATACCATCAGATTCATCGGATATAAGAGCATTAGGACAACATTTTTCGTTTTCAATATCATTTTCATAAAGTTGAAAATTTTGAATTAGAAGAAATACCTACTTTATTTTGATATAATCTCACCATTGTTCATGCCTTGAACAATTTCCACTTCATCTCTTAAAGAAATGAAGTTGAATTTTTCATTCGTGAAGTGTTAGCAGATCATGTGATAGAATGATGGGTAATTCAGTCTGTCTTAATCAAAAGGTTATCAATAGTTATATACATAAGTCCATCTATCGTATATCGTTCCAAAATGGACATATACTTCATCTATCATACCAATTAATAAAATAAAACTAGTTTATACTAACCAGGGACTTCCTGTAGGCCAGTGGTAGGCGATAAAGGCCAGTCGCACTTTGGTTGGGGGTTCGATTCCCACAGCCTTGTCCGACGTGATGGGCTGTTTCCCATCCTGCAGGTTGTCCTTTTTCTAAAACTAAATTACTATAACATCCCATCAATAATAATAACAAAAATTCTATCCTTAAACAATACGAACTTATGTCCAACATAATCCATTCCAATATTTAAGCTTATCTAAAATACATCGGTCTAAGCTCATAGATTAAATAAAATGATTACTTGAAATGTCATCAACCAAGCATGTGAATAACATCATTTGTCCCCCATATATCTTGTTGGTCACATTCCAATCATGTGAATACCTTAATCATGTATTCTCTTGAAAAATGAATACCCATTTAACCTTACTGAAAACATGAATGCTGTCAAAAGTTAACTCTTTCCACATCCCAAAATTTTTATATACTTAAACCATGATATCACTTAGTCCTTATATCAACCATGAACTCATGAATACAATCAAACATCTCATTACCTTCTTATCCATTCATTATGCGCATATCATATACTTTTAAAAAATATCTGAATAGCCTTCCATGGTTACCGATACCATTCAACATATACCTTCAAATTCTTTAGGAAAAACATTAGTGTAAAAATCCTTAGATGATTCTTTATTCCATAGTACCATAAATTATTCTTTATAAACATACAATCATTCCACTATCTTCTTAAACCACTAGCTGAGCTTCATCATTTATTTCATCTCATATTTCATTTGTAGTCTCTTCATCATCATCCACATAAATACTACCCGTATAACCATGCTAATTCTCTTCCTGAGATATTACCTTAGGGCATTGGTTTTCATAATGCCCATACATTCCACATTTAAAACATTTAATCATTGTTGATTTCATAGCAAAAACATTATCCTTGACCATGGTGTTAACTGAACCTTTTCCTTTACACTTACTGGATTTGTGTCATTCTTTTCTACACTCAAAGCATCTTCCAGTTCCTTTGAAACAATCTCTCTGATGCCTCTTCCCACATTATTAACATGAGGGAAATTGAACTTTCTTTCCTCTATAATCATCATGAAACTCCATCTTTCTCTTGTTAGCCGAGTTAGGAACTTACCAAATTTGAGTTTATTGATCATATTATGGGATTGCTGATTCGGCATAATAATGATGTTTGGACTTCCAAATCCCATTTCATTTGGTTTCTCATGAAGAATATCCATCCATTGTCCATCATATACTCCATTATTGTGAATCATCTTGTTTCCAGCCATTTTCTAAAACCCAAAAAGAATAGTGTGAGAGGAAAAATTCATGCTAGGAAAAACAACATATTAAAGGGGGAGTACCCTCAATATCTAACATCTTAGGTTAAATTCTGAGATCCTTAGCGCATTTCTAGGAATATAACCTATACATATACTTAACCTTAGGGACATCCCTAGACATACCTTAGAAATATATCTCTATGGATCTTACTAAAGTTCTCGCATCCTAGTTTCCAAAGGTTGACTAAACCTTTCCTCAAATATCAACTGTAGGGACCCGAAGCTTGACGTACATGGACATTACATTAGTTTTGTAGAATACTTAATACATAAAAAAACAGACACACATGGACCGTAATAGTTTAGTGTCTTTGGAAACTTGGAACGTAATCTTCTAATCGTGGTGAAATATTTTCAACATCTCCCATAAAGATCATACCCTTTATTTTCTTACCTAAAACCTTTCTTTATCTCCTGGGGAAAAGAAAACTTAAAAAGGGGTGAGATCAAATTCTCATTAAGGGTATGCATGGATAAAATAAAACATACCATATACATTAGAACTTAAAAAAACATGAACATAATGTTTAAACATCAATAGCATGAGAAATGACATAAAACATGGAAGTACGTAAGGCATAGATCATAAAGAAACATTAAGAATAATTAAATATCATGGGAATATAACATGTAAGTGTGGAAACCATTAAGCACATGATATGATTTCCATATTAGCCAAGGCATTGCTGCCAAGACCATCTTAGTGGACAAAGTCCCTTTCTGAATCGAGTTCACTCCTCGTTCCAGTCCTGTATTACTGAACCGGTTTAACTTTCCGTTCTAGCCATGTCTATCTCATGAGATATAAATCTTTACCCAATTAATTGGAGATAGATATAGGTCTGATCCATCTCATAATGAAATCATTCTTACTTGTTCCACAAACTAAACATACATCATTCATAATAACCCAATAAATAAAATGGGTTTCATAAACATCATCCCATCATCACATAATCCATATAAAAGAAATGGATATCATTTTCATAATAAGGAAATTGAAACCATGTAAATGATAGATACATTATACTTGAAACATATACATATGAAATAATTTCATCTTAGATGAAAAATGGTTTTGATAAAACACTTGAAATAAATTCTTGAGGAAAATGTCCTTTCTTCTTCAGAATCATTTTCTTTTCACAAAATGTCATGAAATTTTAAAAGAAACAGATTTCGTTGAAAATATTCATGAAATATTTTGGAGGAATCTTCCTGAAAATAATGCTTTATAAAACCGTAAAAATCCGTTCGTGCTGTATAAGTTAAAAAAACAGTCTTCTCGTACTTTTTCCGAAAAAGTCAAAAAAGTACATCGTAACGTAAACAAAAGAAATATTCCTTACATACCTTGTAGTAAAAGTAAAAAATGGATAAAAAGTACTTTAAACTTACATGAAAGCACTTTTATAAAACATGGACATGGATGATAGAAATAACCCCAGTAAATACTTACGAATAATCAATCTCGGATAAAAATGAGATTTGCAAAATTATCCTTTACCTTAGGTCCGATATGATTCATATGTATCCAAACCTCCTGTATAATGATTTAAATAATGTCATTGACTTATTAAATAATCATATTCATTGTTATTATAACATATATGGTTCACGTATGACTTTATATTACCCGTTCATTTGTAAATTCCAGGTTGTAGAGTGTTTTGGGTAAAATCGTTTCATTTGTCGTTCGTGTTTTGACTTTTAATTATTCATATGATTACTTAGATCATGATTAATTAATTCCAGAATATAAAACATGATTTATATATAATATATTTTCAGAATATACATATATATAATAGATCGATAAATGGAATGAAATACACCGTTCATGGAGACGGTAGGCCGTACGTACGCATGAACGCTGTTTTCATTTCCTTATTGAGTTGAATGGAATTAAGTAGATGACATACATACATATATATATATATATATACATAAATCCAGTAGATTTATAATGTCATATATTTCATTATTATTGCTTATATATACTTTATAATCATTCTTAAATGGTTAACATTGAGAATGAATCTCATCGCGTCATGGAGACAGGAGTCCGTACGTACACATGAGCGATGATATCGTTTCCATAATTATTGAATTGAATTGGAGTGGATGATGCAATATATCAGAATCATTATGATGTTATAATAACTATTTATAGTTATTCTTTACACCATAATACCCATCCATGTAAGGTGTTGGTGGAAAAATAGATTACACCACGGCGTGGAGACGGTATTCCGTACGTACGCACGCACGGTGATTTTGTTTTCCGTAGGATGGATAGAAGGTGAAATGGGGTTGTTTCATATTTATAATAACATATCAGTATATTGGTGATACTTATGTTATTACTTTATAACGAAACAACTAAATAAGAATAAGTTGAAGAAGAAAGAAGTTTGAAAGAGTCGGTAGAAGAAATTACCTCTTCTTCGATACGCCTCTTTGAAACCTCCTCTTAGGGCACTAATATTGGTCTTTGATGTAGACCATGACCTCTAGGATGTTTCTAGGGAAGTGGAGAAGAGAATTTGGCAGGGGTTGGCCGAGCAGGAAGGCTCAACGTGGTGTGAGGAAGAGAGGGAGGATGTGCCCTTTTATAGAGGAGAGGGGCACCTTTGGAATTCTTAGAAATATTAATTTATAATAAATCTAACCCCACTTAAAAACCTCCAAAAATGACTCATATTCTAAGCTTAGATGAGATAGGGTTGTAATATCATCAACCAATCACATTTAGACATGATTGTAGATTATTTTAAACCTTATCATTTTGATCTATCCTTATTTAATCTATTTAAGTTTATTTGTGGTAATAAAATTGTTAATTTTAAATTATAAAAAATAATTACTTATTGGTTGTGAATTTTACATAATTGGTTAATTTATAAAATTATAGACCATATAAATTTAAATTTATAAATTTTAAGGATTTTTGTGATTTTTAAAAAAATTTATAATATGTTATTTTTATAAAATAACAATAGTGTCAATTTTGACACTATTCATTTATTTGAATTTAAATAAAATATATACCGAAGATATGTTCGAAATAAAAGATTTAATAGATTCATAAAAGGTCATATGTATCTATAAAATTAGTGTATCACATTAAATAGTTCATATAATATTTATTCTATTATTTTTATAACCATTTATTTGGTTTATCTCTTAATAAAATAATTACTACAACATTTTTGTATAATTATTTAATATACTGATTTGTTGCATAAAAATTAAAAATAAAATCCTATGATGAAGATAAATCTATTAACTTTCACAATAATACTTTTACTGGAATTTATCATCTTAAAATCACAATATTTAAATTGTTATATTTATTAAATTACGAAGGTGACAACTTTGGCATCTTTTAAAATAAAATAATATAAGTGTCATAATCACTTTTATAAGGCTCCAAACGGTTATTTATTTGGTCATTGGATGATTAATGTGTAGATATAAACTACCAATAAGTTTTGGTCAGGTTTTGGGCCTTTTAATGGGTATTATTATTTAAATAAAAACTATATTACTTATTTTTCACTTAATAAATAATTTCTGTATCATTAATGTATCACCATTAATTACAGTTATTTAAAACCTAAAAATTTTAAATAAATTATCCTGATGTGGATAATGTTATTATATTTATGGAGACTATTCATGTTCGATGTTTTATGAAGTTTATCACTACATTAAAAATATTATACATATACGATTTAAGAAAGTGACATGTTGTCACATTCTTTGGTTTTAATAATAATTAAATTATTTTCATGGCAAAAAGTCCATTAAATGAATCTAATCCGACCCTTAGGTGATATGGGTTGACTTTTAGTCATCCAATAGAATTTTGTCCTGTGTTAGGGTAATTTTATAATATTATATTTCCCCTTAATTACCCGATTTACCTTTAACTATGGTAAATAAAATTTACCGTAGTTACTATTCATAATTCCCAAAAATAAAAAGTAGCTTATTAACATAATTTGGACCCACTGATTCCAAATATGGAATCCATTTTTCCAAATTCAACATACAAAAGTTGCAGAAATTAAATTAAAATTAATCCCGTTGTCAAAAGCAAACGAGTTTTTCTTTAAAACATTGCAAAAGATTGAATTGATTTAACCTACGAATTTAATGTAAAATCATTGCTAATGACATACATTATATTAAATGGTAAAAATATATTCTATTTATACTTTAAAACCATTCAATATTATAATTTAACCATATGAATTATTGTGAAGATAAAAATTTGTTTTTAATTAAAATATAGCGTGTTTTTACTATTCATCAAAATATGAAAGTTACCAGAATAATATGAAAATTTTATCCAAAGTAAATTTTTATTTCTTGATTCTAAAGAATAATTTTATTTTGTCAAATTGAACTTATAAAAATGTCAAAAACTATATTTAAGGTGGGTGCGCCATCAAAAGGCGGCAAAACTGCATTTCTCGAAAAATTTATTTTGTTCTAATACCATGTTCTAGAAAATGTGTAAGATGAATAATAATGTTATAAAATTCAAAATTTAGTTAATACTATTAATAATGGCTATTTCAAAATAATATTATGATAATATATCGTTGTTTAGTAAAACCCGGTATTGCGTTCAACACACGCTATCGAGGAAGGTCGTGATTGCGTGTAATGCAAGCCAAGTCAGGGTTGCGTGTTGTGCAAGAATCCTTCATTGTTTCGTATAACAGAATCCAACCATATTTCATTTATACATTGAATATATATATATATTCTCAATGTTGCATAGAATAACTATTATCAAAATTTTGTGTAACACGATCCAAAAATAGTGTTGCGTATACTACAAGCTAATACGGTGTTGCGTATAGCGCAAGGTAATCTTGGTGTAGCATACAACACAAGATATTAATGAAATTAAAAGTATGTTTTTCATAAAATCTCGGGGGTTACATTGGATCCCAACACATTACATCACATAACTGAAGGGTGTTCCCAGTCCCTATAGGTTGGTTAAAATAACTTGGTCATCGAACAACAAACTAGAGGGAATGATTTCACCGAACATTAATAAAAACAAGAAATATATATATATAGAAATCGTGAAGGAATAGTGTAAAGCTAATGAATATGATCCATAACTATATGAATATAGCCGAAAAATATATTAAAAGTAGAAAAAAAATATTCATGTGACATTTACAACACATACGAACCAAAACCCAATGGTTACACCATATAATGGAATAGAAAAACTCCCACCATCTGACAAATAGATTCCAAACTCGGGTGACATGAAACCTCACCTCCTCATAGAGGCACCTAGCCTTTCTCATCATTGGAATACATACAAAGGTTTACACACCATAATAGAGGTTCACAGGGTGTGAGAACACTAGCATAGTACGAAACCACCAAGGTGTTCAATAACAAGTCTCTATATAAAAATTACTATATTATCATCTCAAATAAAACATGGCTTGACAAGTACTAAAGGATTCTTATTTAAGAAATGGTAAAAATTTAAACTTTATATATATTATAAAAACAAAATTAGAAATATCAATTTCAAAAAACATTCATCGTATCATCTTTTACAAGAATTAACATGCATATCAAGGAATAAATTAAAATACCAACAAATTAATTAATGAAGCACAGGTTATGAAAAAATGATCTTTATAGGATATAATAGAATACCACCCATACCAAAATCAATAGATTGCATAATTTGGTTTTTAGAACTCAATATTGAGAAGTAAAGGATTACCCCTTAAGTAAAATCCCCTAGAAATGTCAGTATCAGTCCCCTAGAATAACTGTAGTAGGATAAGTGGAATGCCCCCTGAGAAAAACTCATTTTAATCCCAAACAAATAGACGATGGCCTCAATCTAAACCTCCCACCTTTGTACTGAAGGTAAACCATGTGATCATTTTTATATTTCATTCTAAGGAAATAAATACCCTTTAGAAAAATTCCATAAACCAGTTTCAATTCTTTAAAAATACCCCATATTCCATTTATTAATAATTAGGGAAAACCATTTTTCATTAAAAAATCATTTCAACACACACCCAAAAATCAGGCCAATTCCTTTTTAAAATCCCTTTATAAAGAAGGAAAAATATGTTTCATCTACATATGATAGAGACAGAATCCTACCCTTCAAAACTCAGGTCAGACATGCCCACAATGGGATTCACCAACAAAGAAAACCCAATGACGTATACAAAGGCCCTAGAATGTGTCCCAAAAATCATAGGATTGATCCAATTAAGAATGAGCATCAACAAAGAATAGGAATTTCACATACCTCCAAAAGCACCAAAACTGACAAGGGAATGACCTCAGGAATGATATCGAATAATAGGTCAGGGATGAAGACAATAAGAAACACAAATTTTGATCAATGTATCCTATAATGAAAACCAAGGCAGCTACCACAACTAATGTGAATGAAGAAGTAGAAACATCACTCGCCTGGGGAGACGCACAACAACTACAATAAGTATCAAACACCAAGTGGATCGATCGTGAAGGAGAGGTGGCACCAAAAATCACTCGTGGGGTGCATTTGTTTGAGATAAAAGGAGAATAAGAGGTCTAATGGGTACCCAAAACCTAAATGATTTGATAAAACTTTTTTTCTCAGGGAATTATAGGATGTGTAACTCCTAGACACGTCTAGAAATAAACATTGTTTATGTACACTAAGAAATCCATCACCTCGGATTAGAATCCTATTATTTAAATAATTAATTATGTGAAAAATACATTCACATCATGTTACATTTCACAGTGTGAATCCATTTCACAGATTTCACCCAACAACACTAAAATGTCACATAACCTAGTTATATAGTGGGAAATCCTCCTACTGCTAGTAGAAATGACGTTTTAAATTTGACAGTCCAATAAATCTATGAAATAACCATTATTGATATCCTTCCCATTCTTTCTTAGACCTATTAAGATAATGAGAAAAGGAAACCCATGAAGAGGTTAAAGAAATTATATACATATGGAAAAAGAGATGTTACAAAATCACCTCTATAAAGATATTCCATCCTCGAGCAGTCATGTGGAAGATGTAATCAATTGAAAAATTTGATTCCACTTCTCCCTCATCATCTAATGATTTTCCCAATTCTCATGGGAATATGATTCATGTTTCCAAGGAACTCTAAACAATGGAATCAACTTACCATGAAAGAATTTATCTTGAGAGTCAATGCTCTAAAATATTTTCTCCTAAATAGAATATCTGGGATATAACTCAATTTCAACCCTTTAGGAGTTCATGATAATACAAAGAAAGACACATGGATGTATTTCACCATTTTCATACTGACACAGGATGATCTTGAAGAAAACCAGAGGGTGACAAGTTCTTTCCCATTATCGGTTGGCATGTGTAATAGTGGGACACATATCCTGTAATGTCGTTCTTGATAACTGACATCTATAATCATGGTCTCATTTCATAATATATGTTCATAGATTGGGGATGAATTTCCCATGAAGTGTTGTTCCATCAAACCAGACTAAACTCTTCCCAGATGCTAGAATGACAACTGCTTCCCAAAGTGGGTCATTGTATCTGTACAAACTGACTGAGCCGAAATGGTCTCCCCACCAAAATGGATTTCTCCAACATTACTAAACTGATATTATTGATTATAAATAATTAAAATAGACTAAATGAGATATGAGGATAAACAAATACAGATCATAATAGTACCTAAAACATCCTAACGAGAGTCCAAGTGGAACTGAATGAAAATACCTACATAGTTCCACTCCTCCATCAATTATAGAACAACCTGTGAAAATACATTCCAATTAAGAGTGTCTAAATGACATTTACCATCCCCAGCATGTAGAAGATATCTAATTCAGATGTCAGAGTGTATTATAACCATAATCTTTATCTATGATTCAAGTCCTTATGAGAAAAAAATAGAACTCATACTCTTATGATCAAGGAATATTATGAACATCTACCCAAAATATAGTGCCACTATTATTTTTGGGCATGTACAACTATAGAGAGCTCTAAATCATGAGAGGGGGCACATATTCTCATGAGGAGGAAACTTACAAGAGTCATAAGCTACCATAGGGTCATCCATCATAAGAACACATCCCAAACATGCACAAAAAGAATAAAAATCACTAAATACCCCATACCAGGATTAGGTAAGATCATGATCAGAGATGATGTTAGAAGTTGTTTCTATTCATAGAATGAAGACTAACACTTCACATCCTAGGTGGATTTATCTACATTAATTATAATAATAGGTAATGGTCACACCAGGAAAGATAAATCACTAACCATCCTTTGGTAGTTTATAAAAATATCTAGAAATCTATCTATCTCAAAGAAATTTTGTGGTTCTTTCTATGATATAACAACCTTTACCTTTTTAGGATCAACTGATAATTCGTGTTCAGAACTTCAATTCCATATGAACATAAATTATGGAATTTAAAAACATCTTTTTTAAATAATTATACACTAGTGACTTATTAGAATTTACCAAACCAAAATCAGTTTGTGATAATTCTCACACATTGATTTGGAATAAACCATTATATAATCCATGAATGCTATAAAAAGGAATCAATATATTGAAGGGATATATGATTCATCAAAGACATAAAATTTGTATTATAATTGCTTATACCAAAAGGAATCATATGATATTCATAAAGTACACAACATATTGGGAAATATGTTTTCTGAATAATAAACACCCAAACTCTTAGATGTTGATAACCCAACCAAAGATCAATATTTGAAAACCACATTCCCCATGTAACTAATCAAGAAAATAGTCCACATGATGAAAAGGATAATTATTCATAACTATTACAAGTTTCAACATCTAAAAGTCCACAAACAATTGTAGTGAACCGTATTCCATCATGGAAAAGAGTACATGGGATTCCCAAGCTAAAACACTAGGGTGGACAAAGACATTTTGAAACTAGTCATATAATTGAAGTTTAAGATCCTTCTTTTCTACTGGTTCTTTATAGTATGAACGTATCAATATTGGATGTGTAAATGGAAATTTTTCAGTGGTAAACTCTACCTCTTTCTCTAGAAGAGAACTAGAGAATTCATTAAGGAAAAAATAAGTATATTATCGAACAACTATGTGATGATCAAAAATATAAGAACAACCATTAGGATTAATAAGAATAGCAGAAAACAAGCTTCTAAGCTCTAGATATGGAGTTCCTTCATGAAAATACCTTGGGTCCCACTCCCCCTAAAACACATGATAGATCGTAGTGGTTGCATGAAACAGAATACCATGATGACAATAAGTATCCTCATCTCGATGTGTGACAATCTAATCTATACTTAATATGACATCTGACAGATCCAGATCAAAAATGAAAAAATCCCAAACTAACTCCATATCATATAAAATTAACAAACAATAAAGACACTAAATCCCCCGCTCTTTACACTTAATAAGAGGCAAAACTAACTCCATTAAAAAGGGTACATGTTCCCTTGGAATATAAATAATATTAACAAAACATAAGGATATAAATGTGTGGGAGGTACCTGTATCAAATAAAAAAATTTATATAGAAGATTAAATAAGGGTGGTACCTCTCACTTTTACCGAAACTACATCAACCTCCACTGAAAACACATCTATTTCAAGAAATATATTCACTCCTAAGGAATTTGGCTGGAGAGATTAAGTCCATGAAGAATCGTACTACCTCATTGGAAATTTTAGAGCTAATAAACAATGATCATAAAGAGGCACAACCGTAGCCTAATAAAAGCATTGTATGTGACCAATGCATCTATGATTATTTAATTTCTTCATAAGAATTGAAAAATAATTATTATGTTTACGACTGTCCACACTAATAGAATTTTATAGTCACACTGATAGTTGTAGTAGATAGTGTGGAGGAGGGTCCCTGTTAAGACTCACAACCACCTCTTTTGTGATAATCCTTCCACTTCTTTTTCATACCACGCATCATACTAAAGATTCAACTGGATGGAATTAAAGATGAGGAAAAACCAACCATTCATTCCATAATGTTATTTCCATCCTATCCCTATCAAACATCTTCACATATGCAGAATTATTTGACATAAACACGTGTGATTTGATATCATGTTTCAATCCTTCAGATGATTATTCTTTACCATGTCCAATGAAAAATGGAGAAGCTTAGAAAACATATTAGTGTATGCCAATGCCAAGTACTCTCCCAATTGCAAGGACAGTAACTCCAGGATTTTTACAGAGTCTACAATTGGAGAAATAACTATTTGAATAATATGGGTTTTAAACCATTTCAATCCAAGTCTACAATTTTCCACATGGACCATGTAATTCCACAATCTCTTTCAAGAAACCTTGACCCTGAACATTTTAAACATAAACAAAATATTTCGAGGTTTCTCTAAAAATTCATATACTTGATCGATCATTTCAATCTTATCCCATTCATATTGAGTATCCTTAATTCCATTATAGGACAATATATTCTTGAGAAAGAATTCATACAATCAATCTATCTCTCATAAAACTCTTGGTTATACCTCAAAACTATGTTTGAACCCTTGTTACGTCCTGATCAAATACATGAACTATATGTATGATAGTATTGATGATATTTTGATCTATTAGTGGATTCCCTTTAGGTCAATTAACAACACCACCCCAGGTAACTCATGGAAGACGTCATGGAGGCATACTTCTACACACTGAAACAAAATATTGATTGGTTAAAAATAAAAATAATTGTTTAATATCGAAAACATAGAAGCATAAAAATATAATTAAAACAAAATCAAATTCTAGACAAAAATATCCCAAATTTCAAAGGAATCACAATTACTGCCATGATAATAGATGGCCCTACAGTTATCGCAACAGACCTCTCATGTCCCGAAAATCATTTCTCCAGTCTAACCTACATCGTAAGACAAGGAATCTTGTTGATGATATTAATTGGATACTAAACATTAATGAACCAACTAGGATTACACTCACTCATGTACTAGATCCTTTCCCCCAAATATTAAATGGGAATTATCAATTCCCACGGGCTGGCGAAAAGAACTATCACATCAAACAACAAACTAAATGGAACGAACTAAATGGAAATATTTCCCTAACCTAAACAATGACATGGAATATATATATATATATACATGAAGCAATAAGAAATAATGGAAATATAAAGAATAAAGTCCATAACTATAAGAAAAATGAATAAACAAACCAATAATAAAGGATTCCAAAGTCTCTAAGAGACAAGTCCAACTACAAATGATTAAAAACCCATAACTACTACATTTTATGGCATGGAAGAACTCCTACTATCTCAATACCATCTACACCACTTAGTTAACAAGAAACCTCACTACCACATTGCAGCTCCTTGAATTTCCCTATAATGGAATACATAAAAATGTCTACACACCACCAATGTGGTGTGTAGGGTGTGTGCTAATAGGATGTGTAGGATCACACCCTTGTGTTCAATAACATGTATTTGTATAACAATTCTTGTATTCTCATTTAAAAAAACAAGATATGATAATAAGTAAATCAGGTTTAAAAAAATCATGGAAAAAATTTACCATTGACCAATGTTTGAAAAACATAAGAAGGTATATCAATTTCAAAGAACATTCATTATATCATCTTTCACAAACATTTACATGCATACCACATCTAAAATGAAAAATCTAATAAAAAATCAGAAGAACTTGTATGAAAACCAATAATCACTATAGGTCAGAATATGAAAATACTCATACCAAAATAAATCAAGTGCACAATATAGTTCCTAGAACATAGTCGTTTGAATAAGATGAATAACACTTGGGTGATGTATGATGAATACATGCTTTTCATGTATTTAATATTACAATATTAGGAACATATCTCTCTAGATTGTTGAAACTAATTCCCAAGTTCACTTTAATGAAATTAAAGGAGTCATATCCCCCCTATGAGTATATCTTACCATGTTAGTAAATGTAACAGAATGACCCATAGAAATATTATCATTTCTCATACCTATCTGGATGGGAATAGAATAACAGATTTCCTTTCTTTCAGGACATATTTTCGTAACCCCCAAACATTTCTCTACATTATGGGTTACATCCCGATGGAGGGTCAAAATATAATCATATTTCATGATATTGGTTTACATTTTTAGGACACCATTATTCCTTTCGGGTTATCTGTACATTGTACTCATTATGTAAAAAATTTTCATTTTTAGTTAGTCTAAAAACCTCAAAATGATCACAAAAAATGGATGATTGACTCATGTTAAACCTTCCACTAAAGTACCTGAGGTAACCCATGTTCTTTTTTGTTCACAACTCATTCCTATGGTTTGAAAATCAATTCAAAAGCATTTCGTAGACCAATTTCAATGATTTAAAAATACCCTATTTTTCCATTTTTCAATAACCAGGGAAACCCTTTTTTCATTAAAAATTCTTTTCAACACCAAGAAAACAATCATTCAAATTACATTTATAAAAGAGTTTATAAATATTGAACAACAAATTTCATAATCATTGGGTAGAGAAGAAACCACATACCTAAATTCTCAGGTCTCACATACCCGCAACGGGATCCAGCAACAATGAAAAACCAAAAACATCTACAAAGGAACTAGAATATAATCTACACATCTTAGGATTGATCAAATGGTGAAAGAGGGTCAATAGAGAATAAGAAACGCACATTCCTCAACAATTAAAAGTCATCGTTCCACAACAAACAAGGGAATAGCCTTTGGAATGAGATTGAAAAATGAATCACAGAATAAGATAAAAGGAAACACAAATTTAGATCAATGTATCTAATTATGAATCCATGGGGAACTAACATGATCAATGGCGATAAAGAAGTGGAAAGATCACTCACTCATAGAGACCCACTAAAAATTCAATGAGGATCAATATCCAAACAGATCGATCAGGAGTGAACAATGACCCCAAAAACCACTAGAGGGGATATTTGGTTAGAGATAAAATGAGTACAACTGGTCAAATGGGAACTCAAAATCCAAAATACCAACTTAAACTTCCCTTCTTCGGGAATTACAAGATATGTAACTCCATTACACATCATGAAATCCATAGTGATTACATACACCAACAAATCCATCGAATATGATTAAAAATATATTATTTTAATCACTCATGACATGAAATAGATATTCACATTGTGTATCCATTTATAACGTGAATTCCTTTCACACCTTGAACCCTGTAACACATACAAGCTATGTAACCTAGTAACATGATGTGGAATCCTCGTATAATTTGACCAAAAGTCTGGCTAAATCTAGGAATCCCAAAAAGCTACGAACTCACCATTATAGGTAACCTTAAAATTATTCCATTCCCATAGAGACAATGAGAATAAAAAAACCACAATACGATTAAATACATACTAGATAGATCATTAATGGGATGTTAGAAACTCCACACCATAAAGCCTTTTATCACCAGAATGTCAGGTGGAATATGTAATCCCTAAAAAAAGGTGATTCCACTTCTCCCACATCAAAGAATATCATTCCTAGGTCTCATGAGAATCTAATCCATGCTTCTATAGAACTATGAGTAACGAAATATACATCCCATAATAGACCTTCACTTGATATTCAATGCTTTGAGATGATTTGTCCAAAAGATAAACTATATATACTAACTCAATTTCTTCACTATTAAAAATGTACATGGGATGTGGATGATACTTCCTATGAAGATAAATTTGGAATAAATCATGAATAATTGTTAACTAAACTAGTTATAATAACTAATTAGAATCTTGCATGTGTCACTTAGTGTCCTAAAACATTCCAACATATTTGGAATCCATTTATCTCTATTTTCCGGCCAATTGTGACCCTGTAAATGAATATCATTCATGAAATCCCATTCACTAATGAAAATATATAAAGGATGATGCCATCAATATACATATGATTTCAATCAACTCTAGGATATAACCAGACTTCGATGTGAAATCTTAATATTCACCAATGCCTCTATAACAATCTTACTCCACCTAATTATACTTCTCCCATTTCATCCTAACAAAGAGGTGATCTTCATGGGATACCATAAAATGCCTCAAAGTAATCCAATCTAATCAAGGAATAATAACTATTGTTATAAAGAAAATCAAAAAGTATTTGGTGACTATCCAGTGATACCCTAATTCAAGACATGTGCACAAATCATATCTTCCATGATCATAATTACTTACTACGTATAACCATTTTTCTGTCGACGGTATGTTTTTTTCAAAATGACCTAAGTTCCCATCACCTCATTGATACTATGGTATAACATTGAGGTAAACCAAGGATCCCTATCGGAAACAAAGACATATAGACTTTGATTTATCCTCATGATCTCATGCCTATATGGCTTACAAAGATATTCAAACTTAGTGGAATCCATCTTCAGAATGAAATGAGAAAACATCCTCAACTAAACAACTAAAACCAAGATATAATTCCTCCCTCAGATAGTCTTTGTTAATCCGAATTAAAAATCCTTGGATATCTCATCCCACCTACATACTAGAATAAGATGTGGATAAAGAAAACTAGAGGGTTTCATGTTCTCCATCTTTATCTGTTGGAAGACGTCATAGTGGGACACATAATTTTCAATTTCATTATTCATACTCGGCCACTAGAATCATCATATAATTTCAGAATACATATTATTATTTCCTGTAGGAATGGACCAAAATCATCTATGGAAATTCAACAAGACTAAAGTCCTCACAGATCTTGGGATGACAAACTTATTCCCAAGGTGGAGCACACTATTTGAAGAAAGAGACCAAGCAGAAATGATATCCCCATCAAAAAGGTTTTTTTAAACAATACTACACTCATAATCCATCTAATGAATATGTAAAATATAATCCCGTAGAGATAATGATAACTAAACACTGGTCAAAACCATACCTGAAACATCGTCCTGAGTATCCATGTGAATCTGAGGGATAATCCCAATGATGATCTACTCTTACATCAATTCTGGAACATCCCGTAACTATACATTCATACTAATAGGGTATGAAATGACATTTACCTTACCTATGTTGTAGGTGATATTGAATTCAAATGCTTTAAGATATTTTACCAATCATATATATCTAGGACCTAATTCATTCTATGAAAATATACAACTCAAACTCTTTTGATTAAAAAAGACTATGAACCTCTACCCAAAAATCTTGTTCTACGATCATTTATGTTCAAACAAAACTACAGCAAGATAAAAATGATGAGGGGGTCATACTTCCCATGTATTTGAAGCTAACGATATCCATAAGATACCATATAGTCATATTTCATAATAACACATCCCAAACTCGCACCAGAAGCATCACAAAACTCCATATAATACTTTCCCATCATGAGTAAGATCCGAATATGAGCTAATTATATAATTCATACATTTTCATCATATGAATACTGACACTTCATGTCCCATGTAATTTTAAAATCTTACCAGGTATGAGAATCCAATGGTGATTCCAATTTAGAAAAATATTTTACAAAATTTCAGTAATTTCCAACAAGACCATAATGGATCTGTACCACAAATTCTAAACTGATGATTATCCATCTAATGATTAACCTCTGAAAACCACTTTTTCACAATTAACTTATCTGAAAAATCATCCATATGTGGATATGGATACATATTCTCAATTGTTACCTGGTTCATCATTTCATATACCACACATAACTGAGTCGAACCATCCTCCTTCCTAGAAAAGAGAACATGAGATTTCCAAGGATAAAACCTATGGAAAAATAATCCATTTTCATACAGTTCATCAAAATGAATATTAATCTCTTTTTTCTCTGATTGTGGAATATGATAAGAAGGTTTTGATATCAGCTACTTATCTGGAAGTAGTTCAATTGTAAACTATACCTCTCTATCTAGTGGAATACCATATATGTTTTCTAGGAAAACAACAGAAAAAACGGTTGTAAATTTTCACTATACGCACGGTTTGAAACTATGGGTACAGCTCATGAAACCATGGATATACCCTATACCCACGGTTTCATGAACCATGGGATCCCAAGGAATTCAGATAAACATAGAGCTATACCCATAATTTATAAAATCATGGGTATAGGTCTAGATTACCATGTCACTCACCATTCCACTGTGTCATTGACATAATAAAATGGTTTGAAAACTGTGGGTATAACATTGATAAAAAATCGTGGCCGCAAGATTCGACACCTGGACCACTTAGTTACTCCTCCCGTGCCAAACCACAAGCCCAGTTTTATTATTGATATATAGATATATATTTTGATATATATATTTATATAAACTGTGGATATTGGTAGCAAACCATTGGAATACGTGTTCCCAAAAAAAGTTTTTATGCCCCGCTAATATTTTTTTCGCACCATTACGATGGAAAGCTAGACCCAACCTTTTGTAAAACTATGGGTATAGGTCTTCAAAAAACAACCGTAAACCCATGATTTTTGTTAAACCATTGGTATTGGCCTCAAAAAATCTATCACATACCCACATTTTTTCCAATTCTATGGGTATATGATCCCATTCTATTCCTATACCCACAGTTTTGGTTATGTCTTTGTTATCGGTTCCCATAGAGTACCTATACCCATTGTTTTGAGATAACAATTGGTATAGGGGTGCCTATACCCACAGTTTCTTGAAAACCCGTGGGTATAAGTACATTTTCCAGTATTTAAATTCTTGAAATACAATGTGATGATCAACAACAAAATAGATGTCATTATTCTCACTTATAATGGAAGAAAACAAACTCCTCAGCTCTATGTGGGAGGGTACTGTATGGTTAAACCACATCTCTGACACCCCTATGTTACATGAGAGATCCCATAAGAAACATGACATGAAAAAAATACAATAATAACAATCAAACTTAAATCTATTATTTACAAGACAATCCATACTGTTGATGATGTCAAACTGATCCGTTTCCAGAATGACAAAATCCTAGACCAACTCTACATAATCTATCACTAACAAACAAGAAGGGAACTAAAACCCTTGGTCTCTTATCTTACCAAGATGTGTCTATAACTCCATTAAAAAACATAATTTTAATTGAATATTTAAGATTATGACAAAAATGTGAAAGTGTAAATTAGGAGGATGCACTAGTTTTTAAGAAATCAATTTCTATGGATTTTGAAATAAATATAATTCCTATCACTATTTATAGACTAGAATCAAATTTCTCAGGACACTCATTTAACACATGAGTGTGCTTCACTCTAGAGGAATGTGGCTGGATCCCTATAGTCTTTGATGATTTTAACTGAACCCCAATATCCATTGGAGATTAAAACCCTTATCCATAAAGAGGTGTAGTCCAAGTTAGACGAAATATTTGTAAATGAACAACATGTCCTCATTTTGATGTCTTTTCTAGTATAGGAAAACAATGTTTGTTGTGTCCGATGTTGGCACACACAGATATATATAGTTAGTAAAAACCAACTGGATGTAGAAAATAGTGCAAATGAGACTCACTGCTGAGATCCACCCCCACCACTTATACAATGATTCTACCACATTCTATTATTCCCATGAATGGCACTAAAACTTCAACTAGATGGAATAGAAGGGGTGGGAAATCCAAAAATTCCTTCCATATCCATATCTTCCATCCAAGATCAATCTTCCATGTCCAAATAGATATATAATTTCCACATAAATACCTATGATTTGATATCTGGATGCAAACCCTATAGGTACTTTTAATCCATCAACGGTCCAGTCATCACTATGTCTGTAGAAAAACTAACATGCTCAACAAATTGATTGGTGTATTTAGGAACCAAACACTCTCTATTTTACCAATAGTGGAACTCCATATAATTTTCTTACTTTAGGGTATCTAGGAAAAACATTGGATAAATAGGGGCTTCAAACCCTTCAAATTAAATTAAACACGTGTACCTTCGAAGTCTATAGAATCCCACCCCTACCAGTGAAAACCCTAAAGAATAAATGTTTTAAACTTTACCATGATATTATTTGGTGTCACTAAGAATTTGAACGTCTAATCAATTATATACAACCTATCCTCATCTTCCCGAAGTTCATTCATTTATTTAACTGATGGTAGAATATCATTCAATAATTCTAGCAATCGATCTCTCTCTCATTTATCTCCTTGATATACCTCATAGACTACATTCTAAACTCATGGTACATTCTAATCAACCAAATGAACTACATGTACTATAGTCATGATGAGATTATGATGTATTGGATGATTCCATTGAGGAACATTAGTTGCACCCTTCGGAGGAACTAATGGAAGATGTCTTATAGGCATACTAATGCACATTGAATCATAAGAATGACCAGACAACAGAACAAAATATAGATTAAATTAGAAAACCTGAATGAAGAAACACTTATTTAAATTAAAACCCATCACTAGAGACACAAATTCAAACATCCCACATAATCTAATGTCAATTCATGACACAAATTAGCCAGGAACTTATTACAACAATCCTCTCAAGCCATGAAAATAATATCCCAAGTCTAATAGATGTCCCTAGCCAATGAACATTGAGAACAAGACTTCTATAATACCAAAATTATAATGCATATACCTGGGTTTCCCTCAAACCTAGCACATGATATAATCCGTCGCATAATTCATTGGCGTTCTCAAACCCCATGAGCTAGCGACAAGAACCCAATCATCAAAAAACCCATAGGGAATGATTTCTCCCATCCTAAACAATTACATGGGATATATATACATGAATCAAGGAGGAAAAGAGTTAATATAATAAATATATAACATAACTGTATGAAAGGCCAAAAAAACTATCGAATGTAAATTTATCCAACAGATCTAATTGAGAAGTCCAACAATGATGGACAAAAAGAAAAACGCTACTCCATGTGAGGGTGTGGATGAACTCCCACCATATCACCACCATCTACTCAACCTAACTAACATGAATCCTCACTGCCTTACTCTAACATCTTGCCTTTCCCTCATTGAAATACATACATATTCAGAAGAGGTGCATATGGTGTGAGCTAATATACTCAATTCGATCCTAGCTTAGTGTTCCAAAAAATGTCTTGGTAAAAAAATTCATGTATTCTCATTTTAAATATAACTTTCCATGATAAACACTGATGCAGTTTTGTTGAAATCATGGAAAACATTTCTTATTTATCACAGTTCTATAACGAAATCAATTATATTAATTTCAAAAAACATCTCCTATATCATATTTTACAAGCATCAACATGCATATCAAGGATAGAGTATTACAATTAAAATAAATTGAAAACAATAGTAGCATCATAGGAATCACAACACTAAGGTATGCAATAGTTTAGGAAACATACTACTCATACCCAAAAAACTATACACAGTGAAATGTGGCACATGATGATAATTATCTACAATCCAGGTATATGGATTCACCATATAAATTATAACCCCAACTGCATATATGTACATAGATCTAATAATCTACACTCTATGAAATTAGGAACACCTTGAAAGTGAACCCCACAATGGATGATAGCCTCAAGCTAAAACATCCACCACATACCCTTGTTATCATGTGTGATCGTTTTCATAATCTTCTCAATTTATTTAAAACTATTAATGAAATTCATTATTTAATAGGGTAACAATACCCAATTATATGTTAAAAACCATTAAATGTTGTGAAAATACCCCTTTTCTTTCTATTTATAAAAACTAAGGAAAAACCACTTTTATTAAAAATATTATTCCAAAAAATAAATAATCATGACAATTTCATTCCATTTATTTTTAAATTAATTTCTAAAAATGTTACAATACATTATATCAAACACATTCTAGATTTTGAACCACCAACCTCAAAAATCAAGTCACACACGACCACAATGGTATACACCTAAAATGAAAACCAACATCATTAAAAATGTCCATAGAATCCAATCCACATATCAAGATTGATCCACTATAGAATAAAATGGGTCAGCGGAAATGGGGAAACACAGAAACCTCATAAATTAAAACCTTCCCTACCACATCCTACAATGAAATGACTTCTAGAATTATATCACACCAAATATCCTAAAGAAGACATGGAGAAAAACAAATTGAGACCAAAAAATAAGATAACACAAATCTAGGGAATTATTATAAGCAATGGAAACTAAGAAGCTAAAATATCACTCACCCTGTAAGATGCAGCCCATCTAAAATAACAACAAAATGCTTATCAGATATATCCATAAGGAATATTGTATCTATATATCATCGAAAATGATCTTTGGTTCTTGAGAATAGGTGACTGACTGATTGAATGGGAAACCAAAACCTAAACAATGCCAAAAACATCATAGGTCATGGAATTAAATGGCATGTAACACCTTTATATGTCATGAAATCCACATTGGTTAAGTATGTTAAGAAATCCATCACCTCAGATTAAAAATAAATTATTTAAATCATTCGTGATTTGCATTAGATCTTACGTCTTCTAACTTTTCAAAGCATGGATCCCTTTCATGACATGCACTCATCAAAAGTTAAATGTCGTGTAACCTAGTTATACAACGTGAAATCCCCGTACATCCATCTCAAAAGACCTATTAAATATATGATTCCAATAATATTTGACATCACCATTATATGTATCCACTTCATTCTTCATAGCCCTGTATATAAAATGAGAATAGGAAAACCACAAAGTAGATAGAAATATACCCAATAAATCAGTAATGGGTAGTTACATTTAATTTTTTTACCTTTACATGGTGTTTTGTATTCATTACTTTTATAAAGTAGAGTATTTAAATGACATTAGGAAATGATCACCCGAATGATATATCCCTTCTCCTGTATTAAACATGATTATTAAAAATTACTATATATAAATTTTACTTCTAAATATTTAATTAAAAATGATGAGAATATTTAGGAAAAATTCATAAAGATATGGTTCATAGGGATTTCTCTTGAAGAATTATATTCATTAGGTTTTGGCATATATGAGATGTGTCAAGTAGTGTTATAGAATATGTTTATCAAGGGAAACATAATTTTGATTCATTGTTTCTAATTTTCTGAAGGATTTATGGTTTCCTTGAGACATCCTGGTTTCTACATTAATTCGATATTGGTTGAATCTCATTGTTCAAATGTAGGTTATTCATCCGCACATTCTTCTATTTTTCTAGTTTTTTGAAGATGTTTATATGTTTCAATGTATTCAAAGACATGTTACACCTCATTTAAATAGTAGTGATTGGTTATGCCAATGTGATAGAAAATTAAGAATACATAGATTTTCTATTATGCATGATTCTTTTTAAAAGTAGTATATGTATGGGATACTCCTATAAAGGTTTGGTTTCTTCTTATTAAATCAAATGGTTGTTAAGGATTTCTCTATAATATAATTGGATAAGTTTAATTCAACACTTGTAATATATTTTTTCTTATCTTTGTTTTGTGGGTACCAGCCCTCCTTCTCAGATGAATGGGATTGAAGGGTGCACTAGGATAATATTGATCCAAACCATTTTAAAAATACTAGTGTTATTATTTTGAAATATTAATCTCTCCCAATCAATTATATAATTCACACTAACAATTATTTATTAATTTTTATCATAAATATTACTCTGATAAATGTATATTCATGATTAAAACATTAAAAGGGATATTGAACCCACTCTAGTTCATCTTTCCATAGATACAATGTCCTATAATTTTTATTAGATTGGGTTTCTTAAATGGATAGTTTTTCTCTAATAATAATTATGATATTTTTTTATTGTGATAACATTCTCCTATACCTAATAGTATAAGGAAATATTATTTGATCTAAGGAAATTTTTAAGAACCACTAGAAGTTAAAAGGTTAATGTGTTGAGTCAACTCACCTAATGTTTGGAAGATCTTTTGAAGAAGGAACAAAGTTCATATAGAGAATGATCAGAGAATTACAAGAGGGGATTCAAAAAGAATGTTAAGTAAAGTATATACAATAGTTTTTTTTCAACTATAATGGTATGAATATAAGAAAACGGGGTATATCAAATCTGATTTACCAAAACATAAATAATAAAAAAATTGACCAAAAATATAAATAGGAGTTAAGGAATGATTGTAATTTTAGATAGAGTTTTACAGAGATATCAATTTGAATAATAGAGAATTTTGAAATTGAAAATAAAACATGTAGTTTTTATTTAATGGATGTGCATTATGAGGCAAAATATTATACCATTACACAATAATGATGGCATGATTGTATTACTAGAAATTATTGTTATGAAATAAATTCGGAAATTGATTCATGTTCTAGTGATGAAATAGATTATATAAATATTGGTAATATGAAATTTTTTAAAAAAAATTAAGGTTTCAATAATATGATTGGAAATTTCTTGAAGTATATGATATGGATTAAAAGAAATATTAAAGAAAATAAAAATGGAAAAATAAGAAACTTATTCAAAAAATTGAAAATGTAATGAATGAAGTCGCATATTTGATTGATTATAAATAATTATAGAAAAATATCATAATCTAAAGGATGATAAATTAAGAACTAAATATTTTATCTCTATAAATAATGAGGATAAAAATAGAAAAGATAATAAAATAATGGTTTAATTATCTAAATTCAAATTTGACTGTATGAAGCTTTATATAAGGAATACTAAATGAAAAAATCTCTCATCCATCTCAGATAGTAAAATATGGACAGATTTATAAAATTATCAAAAAGAGAATGAAAATATTTAAAAGTAATTTTCTTATTTATAATCATCTCTTTCAATATTTGTGTAAGGGAATGAAAATATTGACAAGATTATGTCCATAAAAAAATTAAATGATGAAAAATTTATTCATGCTTATAATAAAGATATTAAAATTATGTATAATACTTATATTGTTAAATGTACTAACTGTAAAACATCAACTACCACATGATTTATGTTTATCATTAAAGGGTGTTATGAAAATGTGTTTTCCATTAGATTTACACAATATTTTTTATTTCCAAAACTGATATTTCAAAAGAATTGTCTTGAATATGACCACACAAAAAAATATTAAAATATAAATGGGATCCAAAATAATTTTTTACTAATCTAATTTGACCCAATGTAGCACGGGTTCAAAAATAAAAAATATATTTCATTGTTAATTAGACTAAGAATTGTAAATCAACGTTTCCCAAAGAAAATGGTTAAAATCCAATAAGTCACAAAAAGTTTAAATTCTTATGTCAGTGTATTTCTTAATGAAAACATTAATGTTCTCTATTTTTTTATAAAATAGTATGTTATGATATATGTAAATATTCTATTAATATGGTTTGGAAAATAATTTATATAGTTTTAACTTATGGCCATCCAAAATGGTCTTTTAATTTATTATTTCAATGAAAATTATTATAAATTTTTTGAAAATATTTTTGAATAGATTCAGTGATTCAGAGAGAGTAGATATTTAAATTAGACTTCAAACAAAAAAATATAATTAAATATGTTGTACCTATTTATCATGAGATGAATATATTTTTCATTTTGTGAAATTAATTTTTTTCCCAATGATTATTCCCTTATTTTTTTGTTATGGTTTATTAGAATATATATAAATATGAATTTTTTAAATAAATTGGAAATCAGTTTCACAATAATTGAATACTTTTTTATGAGATACATTAATTTTGGGGGATCTTATTTTATTAATGTCATTTATTATTACATCATTTTAGGGGGAGTTTTCCCTTAACTATTATATTATGTAACATGCAGAATTTATGAAAAAATATATTTTATAGAACATGTGAAAATTGTAGTCAAGAATTATCTCTCTAATTAATTTTGTGTTTATGGAGTACTGAGTATATAGGGTTTAACCACTATTCTTGTTTTACCATGATATTTACCCTAAGAATTAGCATTTACCAGAATCATGTTTATTTTTTAATGAAATTCTCATTGAATGTATTGATTAGTGTTTATATTACAAGAAAATTAGTTTTTATTTTTTTTGAACTCAATTGTTTATTAATTTTTCCATATTTATTCTCTATATTTTTATTATTCTTGATAATAATTTTTGTTCTAATATTGTGAAAACAAAATTTTATAAGTATATTTCTTACCTTAACATAGGTATATTTTTTATCCCAATATTTTGTTACATATAATAACCCATTGCACTTATATAGCCAGTTTGAATTAATAGTTACACTTGTATAACATCTGGTGCACCTTAACAAAAGAAATTTAATATTCTATGTTCCATTATATTTTAAGATATAGGCACAATAGAAGCATGTGATGGGAATATCCCAAGGTGGCTTTTTGTTTTCTTAAATGATCAATACAAGACTTGTATGATGATATATGTCATGTACAATGAAAATGAAGCAAAGATTATAGATAACATGAATCTTGCCAGAACCAAAGAGAGGGGATCATAAAAAATTATTTATAATTAATTTAATTAAATATTAATTAACTTGATTTAATTATTTCTTCGTTGATGGATATGGTAATAGACACGTGATGTAATTTCATTGAATTTTAGGAATCTATTATAGATTCCATCTTAGGGTGGTCCACACATGTCCCAAAAATCTCAGAACATCGCTGAATGAATCTCTAGGTGCTAACATAGATGATCGTTGCACTTGCGTAATATACATTTGATCTCTATGAGAATTATTTCCAAATAGTTCTCTTATATCAGGATGAAAAATATTTCTATCCATTATTTGGAGCAAAATTAGAGAGGAGGGACCTCAAGGGCCTGAGATAATTCTCTATTTTAATTCTGTACATCACAAATAAATTTAATGTTATAATGAGAAAATAATATCACTGGGTTTATATATGACCAGGGTTAAAAAATAATTACACAAGTTCCCATAATTATTTGTATAATCCTAGTTAAAGTAATTTTAAAATAATAATAATAATCTTATTATTTCTCAACATTCTCATAACTTGTAAACATAAAATAAATATTATTTAATCAATTAATATTCCATATTTATTATTTTCTCATCTGACCTAATATCCATGTCCTTCATTTATCAATAACATTTATCGAAATGTGTATATTGTATATTTATTTATTAGATAAATATCTCTCAATTATTCACCAATAAATCAATAAATATTATATTCTCTAAATAGAAAACCAATATTTATTTAATATTCTGTTCACATTTTATTCTATCAAATAAATGGTTGACGAATAAATGTGATCAAAAAAACATGAATTATAATTAAACCAAATACGGGAATAATATTTATTCAACTTGTTAAATAATAAATTATAATATTTTATCTAACTAATATTAAGGATACACTTAGTGTTTGACCCCCTAAACCTCCTTCTCAAAAGCATTAGGTGAAGAAGCCTGAAGCATTGGGTTAGCATCTTAAAACATGCCATGGAACCCTTTGAGAAAGAATTTAATGCTACAAATACATAATAACTTATACGAATACTCTCTGCATAATTTAATCTTTTTATCACAACATCTCAAATCAAGAAGGTTGCATGTCAGCTCCATCAACCAATGTGATCAATGTCTCTTTATTTGAATTTATTGAAATAGAACATTTTTATAGAACATAATTTCCATGGATATATTCAGGCTTTATCATTTCAATCAAATGGAATGTGTTATTTACTTATGTTAAATAATAGAAATGATAAATACTTTCTCACATTATCCAATTATATAATATTACCAACGACACACCTAGAGTATCCTAACTCACCATGGTCACCTATCTTTATAGTTTCCATCAATACATCAATGTACAAAATTAATAATAATCATTAATAATGATGATAAATTGTATGAAAAAATACACACATCCATAGAAAGGAACATCCAATTGCACATATAAATGTGAATTTCATAATGGAATGTCCTCTTCACATAATACCCGACCTGATATTTATAAGGGCATACACCCTGATCAGGTACCTAAAACACCTATGAGTCTCCATCCATAATATTCTGTATCAATTGGGTACCACAAATTATATCAAATTACTATATAACATATATTTAATAATAGTGGCGTAGAATATTTGTTTCTCATCATAGTAGGGAACAACTATGTCCTCTTATTGAGAATTTTACTCTTGTCATATTATCACATACTATATTAAAGAGAATAAAAATATTAATGTGATGATAATTTTATTAATATTCAAAAATATGAATATAAGTTATCAGAAAGTACACAGATGATGGTTATAGGGAATAAACTCTAACAAAAATCCACTTGTATTGCAGAAAACTGCTAATAACCTTTAGTTTTATAGCTCCCACCTAATACTCCTACATATACAAAGATAGTACTTCCGTCAAGGGTTCTATCACATTCTCTTCTATGGGTACTCTTCTAAAAAAATCCCCCCTCATATAAAATCCCAGAAGAGGTGATACTTCTAGAGTATGTTCATTGTCTGTTGGTGTGACCTTGGTTATTTTTAAATAGTCACCACTGTAGTATTATCACCGTAAAATATGATAGGATATTTAATACAAGGTACCATATACTAATTGAAAGTACATGCTTTCCTCCATCATAATATGATATATACTCAAACTCTAAAGTAGAATCAATGACAACTAGCTTCTTTGAACACTTCCACCTCATAGATCCTCCAATGAGTCAGAAAACATATACTGGCAGTGACTTCAAATCATTTTAATTTGCCTAAAAATTACTCGTAGTATATCCCCTGATAACATGTTCATCATATCCCCTTACACCAAGAACATATCCTAACTTCCTCTTAGAAACATAAGTAAATCCTTTAGATAATTCCAGGGTTATTCTTTTGGATCATCATGATACTACCAACCATGATCAATGCATCGAAAAAATCAAGTCTAGTACCTATCATGGGATGCATGATTAATTCATTCCCAAAAGTGTATTGGATATTAAACATTCTCTCTTTCCCATGATGTTTTTGATGACACATTTTCTTATGAAGATGTAAACCATGTGACATTGGATCCATCCCCTCTTGGATTTTTCCATACTAAATCTTGTATATAGTAAACATATGTACTTTCACATAGTCTAAATAGCCCCATAGATCTATCATAAATGATCTTGATCCATTGAATATATGCTGGTTCACCTATGTACTTCTTGGAGAAACAATTTTGTAACCAGAATTTAATAGATTGTAAGAATTGTAGGTAATTTCTAACATGTAAAATTTCATCAAAATATACATCTTTTATAACAAATTCATTCCCACTAAACTAATTGTAATAAAAAAACATAAATTCATTATTAATGAAACCAAATTTTTTATCGATTCATCCAATCACTTTCTCTATGACCTAGATGCTTTATTAAATCCATAAATGGAACTATGAAACAAGATGATCCATTCAGCATCACCTTGAGTCACGAACATTTTGGGTTGTGTCTTAGAGACATGTTACTGAATGTTCACATTATGAAATGAAATTTTGAAATCCATATGCCAAAACTCAGAGTCAATGTAATCTTCTATAGAAAATAAAATTTTTATGTATTGAAACATATAAAATTTTGAAATGGTTTCATCATAGAAAATTCCTTAACTCTAATTACAACCTTTAGTTACTAGAATTTATTTAATGGTATTTAATTTACCATCCATGTCCATATTTCTATTGAATAACCATATTCATGGGATTTACATAACCTGGAACATTGTCCAGAACATAAATATCGTTATGATAGATGGATGTCATTTAATAATTCATGGTTTCTTTCAATATTATAGCTTTTGATAAATCTATTGTATTATTTTTGGATAGAAGTTCAACACTATCATCTAATTACTATTCACCATATTTGATGACAAGAAAACCATATCACTCAAGTTCTCTTACCTCTATTATGATCCTACATAGTACTTTTTTTAAGGAACTACTTCTTCCATGGGGACCTGTAGAATCTGTTCTTTTACCAGCTCTTGTGCATCTTGGGCACAAATTCATTGAATTCAATCTTTCTCCCACAATCCATTTGGAGGATGTGATCCAACTCAAGAAAGAAAATTTATATAGAGATAGTCACTTTATTTTCGGAGTGGTTTTATAGGTAGTATCCATTTGTTTCATTTGGATACCATTTATAGATAAAACTTGTTCCATTGGGAACTATTTTTCTTCCTGATAAGGCCTTAAAAAATTCCTTGCAACCCCATATAGTTGTATGTGACAAAAATAATTTCATTACACTACATATATCGAATGGTATTACATTTTCCACATTAGTGGGTACACATATTTATTTTATATTCACTGGTTTTAATTGACATCCCAAAAAGTATAGTGTATAATCTTCATGACTCGTCATTAAACATACCTTATCTAACAAGGCACAATTCCTCCTGTCATTGAAACCGCTCCATTGTGGTGTGTATGGTGGAGTGAGTTGAGATAGAATCACAAACTCCAATAAAATGTTAATGAACACTTGGTAAAGATATTACCCACCTCAATCTGACAAAACACTCTTTATCTTATTTCCATGTTTATTCATTAATTTATTCCCTAATTCCTTGAGTTTATGAAAGGTCTCTAACTTCTACCTCAACAATTTGATATAGCCATATCTTCTCAAGTTATCATTAAAAGATATAAAGTAAGAATATCATCTAATAGCTTCTACTTGAAATGTTCTACACATATCAGTGTGTACCAATACTAGAATCATGGTGGAACATTCACCAGCTCCAACAAATAGTGGTTTGGTAATTTTTCCTTGCAATAAATCATGTCATATTTATAGTGGTTTTTATTCATAAGTGTCTAAAAATTCTTCATAGAGATTTTTCAAAATATTCCCATTTACATGAAAAAGATGGTAATTCCTTAACTATGTGTTAAATGATTTGTGTGAACATGATTTTTTATCAATTTATAAAACATTATTTTTATAATGTAATACATAAATACTATTTATTAAATGATCCATACCATTACTTAAGTTGTCCTTATAATAGAAAAAAAATTATTTCCAAATTTGAAAATAAGATCATCTGTATATAAGAAGGATTTAAAAAATTATATTATTGGTAACCATAGTTACATAATAATAATTTTTTAAAACTAAATGAATTCCTATTGGCAATGAAAGGTGGTTGTGAAAAATGAATATGGCATCCAATATCACTCCATTGGAAGACCTAAAATCCAATTATACTCTAGAAATATTTTAAAATAAACATGGTTCCAGCGTTCATATAGATATGTGAGCACCACCAGGTGTATCTAATGGCCATCATGTAGATATTGAAATATTACACTAAATAATTAAAGCACCTTTAGAATCCCCTTTCTTATGGGTGTAGTTTCTATCGTAGTGGCCTGTCATTCCAAATGGGAAACATAATCCCCCCTTTCCTTTCCATTCAATTGGATTATTCTCTACATGGAAGGATGGTTCTCAGAAGCATTAGAATGTTTTTAGGTCTTGAGACCCTTTAACATATTCTTCATATTCATATTCAATACTACGACTGCATGTTTTCCACACACCATGTCCTTTCCTACATGGAGAATCAAATAAATATGTTCCAAGATAATCTTCTCATTATTTATCACATTGTAATGGATAATAAAACCTTAGTGGGTCTTGGACAATGATGAAAGTATGACATCTATATGCAACTCATATGGGAATTTAATCCATCTGATAATTAAGTGATAAATGTGGCTAATGATCTTTTATGAATGAGGTTCAATTGAAAAATACTCCCCATGTTTAGTTGTAAAAACATCATTGGAGATCTCGTACCCCTCTTTTCTCACCTTCTCCAGATAGAGATACTGAAGGTGAGACCTCATACAATATGCATTCATGACCCCATGTTTCTTAAAAATTTCATTGAACATGGATAACAGAATAAAGCAATGAACATCAATAGTATCATTCATATTTTTTTATCGAGAGATAAATCTTCACCACTTTAACCATTACATGAAAATAATGGAAATGGTTATTCAATCAAATTCAATATCCATTCATGGAAAATTATAATGTGTAAGAGAAATTTCGACTCAAGGATGTTTATTCCAGTGAGAATGTTATCCTATTGAAGTATGGATCATAGTCATATTTTTTAAGTCATTCTAAAGAAATTTATATAAAAACAATGAACATAATTTTAGTACATTACCAATTAAAATTTAGACAAATAAATAAATATTAAACATATTAGTCTCACACTATTTTATCAAAACCTAATATTCCTCACTATTGGAGTTGGAATATACTATTTCGAAGTGATTATAGTGAAGATGATCCAAATTTCTCATCTCATTACCCCAAAATTAGATGGTAAACCAACATGAAATGATATAGGTAGGCATCCCAAATTATAACTCCATTGACATCATAGTTCTGTAATCTGTTGAGTGGACTCCCCAATCCTAAAATCATTGATTTAGATTTTCTTATCTAGTTCCTCTCATTTTCACAAATTATTAATTTGTTAGTAAACCTATGATATGAACTAGGTTGTGTCAAAAAAATACTTTAAGTTATTAATCCATGATAATTAAATGTACCCTAACATTGGCTGCCAAATTGTTTCGAACTGTGGTCCGATTTTAAGTGATGTAGTGGATTGCTATACCGGCATTATATATATAATATATGGATTTTTCAATTATGCATAAATTTAAAATTATTTTCAATATTACATGTTTTTAGTATTATGTTGACTTACTTAAGTGATAAACCTTGTATTAGATAAAATTTCTTCATTAGACTATTTATTTTAGTTCAATATTTAATGATTGTTGATTTCATTAATTTATATGATCAGGAAAAAATATCCAAAATGAAATATATATATGAAATTAATATAAAATAAAATATAAATTGGTATGATCATGGGATTTTACTAGTGGTTAGTTTATCAAGTTGTTGATAAATTAACCATTAACCTAGGGGAAAAACACCTTGGTGCATTTAAGTATTGTGTTACGTCTTTCCACCAATCAACCAATGTATCCCGATTGGAATGGATTATCCCTCAATCCTAACTTGAACCACCACAACTAGATTGAGAGTTCCATCCATTACATATTATTTTACTCACACATAGTAGAGGGGAAAGGGTTTAAATAAAATAATCTATAGGCACACATTCCCTATGTAATAAGAGGACAAAATGAACATAGGACAAAAATGTAATTTAATAATTAATTATTAGTAATCTACTTAGTAAAAAGGTCTTATCTTTTCTAATGATCATCAAAATTCATGATATGAAGTAAAAATTTAATAAAACTATTATTAAATTCATAATAATTATTATTTAAGAAAAACCACGCTTGAATCATTTAATTACAGTGTTAAATTAATCATTTATTTTATATTAATTATCATCAAAATTTCATTGAGATTCTCACCTTTATAATTATAAAAAAATAAACAAATTATTTTTAAATTAATTATGGAAATAATGTAAAATGGAGTAAATAAGGTGACTACCCATTCACTACTGGAAAACGGGCCTATACCCACGGTTTTGTCCAAAACCGTGGGTATAGGGATAAAATGAGGACCTATACCCACGATTTTATCCAAAACCGTGGGTATAGATTATTTTTAAAGACCAATACCCATGGTTTTGAAAAACAGTGGGTATAAGTGATTTTTTTTGCAGATGTATACCAACGGTTCTGACCAAACCGTGGGACGAATAAAAACTTTCAATATTTTCGTAGACGATTTGGTAAGTTGTCTAATTGTGCACCGCATCAACGGGGGATCGAATCCAGATGGTATGTAAAAGTTTTAAAACCATGATAAATATTAATATATTAATAAAAACGTAGAGGATTATTATCGTAATTAAGTTTGTTGGGTCGGTTAGGGGCTAGGAATTCGCTGCATCAACCACGGGATCGAAACGCGGGGTGTTCATTTTTTCATAATACGGTAATAGATTAACAAATATTTAAAAATATAGATATATATTTGAAAAAACCGAGTAGCCGGAGTGGTGAAATGCGGTGAAGTTAGCGGTCAGGGGGCTGCACATTGCAGGGTCAAAACCTGCGGCCGTAGGATTTTAAAATTTTTACCCACGGTTTAAAAACCGTGGGTATAACCCGGTGACAGCATGGATTATGTGTTGAAATGGTGGAAAAAATACCCACGGTTTGTCAAACCATGGGCATAGGTTAAGACTCCTATACTGACGCCACTCTGCCCCACGGTTCCCAAAACCGTGGGTATAGGCTATACCCACGGTTTTGGGGGCTATACCCACGATTTTGAACCGTGGGTATAGGTATTTTTTCCAGTAGTGATTTGAATATACCGACCTTATATTATACAAATATATTGTTTTCTCCTACGATATATGGAATACATGAATTGTCACATACATTCATCATGCATAGTCTCAACTATTTTATAACATGAATTATGAGGTTTTTTGGTCATGTGTTATGCTTCAATGCACATAGAGTAACAACTGAAATATGAATCATACATGATACATAGATATAAACATTAAAAAAATATTAATTAATCACACACACACACACACAAAAATATATATTTAAAATCCCATCCAACGGAGAGTAATATCTACTTAATGACCAAGAAGAATATAATTTCACTAGGTTTACCTAATAAAATAAATAAATTTTAAATCTTCAAAATTTGGTATAAGTATGCAACATGTAAATGTTACCCACATGACATTTGATTCTCTCAACATCTCTATGAGATACCCACCTAGGGTCTGGGCATGTAAATGGTACCTCATAAAATATGGAGTACATGGTGTGTCAATTGGTCTACACACCATGTTATCATTGAATAACTTGGTCACCAGTCAGTTGGGTTATGTATGGTAATACGCAGCACATCTGTGACTCAATGGGACTACGTGATGTGTACATGGGATACATGGTGTGTAATACGGTCTACTATGTGCCACCCAAACCCAATAAAAAATTGATGTAATGTATTTATTTCACCATGTGTAATAAATTCCCACAATTTGAATTAATTTTTGAATTAATACATGATGCATTTTCCACAAGTACACGACATGAACTTTTAATTATATGGTGTTCAATCTTGTTATATCTGACTGGAATACATGACACCTCTAGATGAGATCCTCTATTTTAGATTATTCAAAAAATTAATCATTTTTATTATATTTTAGGGAAATTATCAGTGATATTTATATAATTATAAATAATTATGTCACCACTCTGATATGACTTGTAGGTTCCATGTGAAGAAGGGGCATGTGATTAGTGTTGCCCAATATTTATTTTTTACCATGTTCAATGATCAATACATGATCTAAATAAAGATAAATATCTTATTCAATGGAATTGATTTAAATACAATAACAAGAATCACACCAGAAACATAGAGGGGATCATCACATATTATTTAAAATTTACATTGTTTAATAAAAATTGCAATGATGAAATTCATTCCTCATTGATAAATCTGGTCATAGATCTACCATGAAACATGGTTTCATTTTAGGAATCCATTGGAGTTTCCCTATAGTGGTGATCCACCACTGTTTCATGAATCTCCATATATCACTGAAAGAATCTCTTGGAGATAGCATGGATGATCCTCATGCTTTCATCATCTCCATTTGATCACTATGACAATTACATCCAGAAAATTTTTCATTGATCTAATAGAGTAATCTTTTTCTCTATTATTTGGAGAAATATTTGAGAAGATAGTACATTCAGGATTGAGATAATTTTCCAATTCCTTTATGGAAAACAAAAATAAATGAATTATCTAATTTATAAAATAACATAACTATGTTTATATATCACTAGGGTTTAAATAAAATAATTTTTCAAGTTCCCTTAATTATTTATTTAATCCTAGTGAAAATCTCATGTCAAATAATAATAAGAATAATAATATTTCTCAACATTCAATTAACTTGATAAATAAAATTCCAAAATATTTAATCATTTAGTATTCTCTATTTATTGTATGGAAACCAGAACTAAAATCCGTCTATGTAATTCCCCTATAATATTAATTTGGCCTTGAATAATGTAAATTTATTTTTTAAAGAAATATCAATTCATTATTTACTAATAAAAAAATAAATGTTATATTCACTAAATAGAGAAGAAATATTTATTAAATATTCCTCTCACTTTAAATTCTCTCAAATAACAGGTGATAATATAAATGTAATGAATAAAATGTGAATAATTATTAAACCATATGTGAGATTGATATTTATTCCTATTGTTAAATAATGAAAAATAATATATTATTTAACTGAGTTTCTAGATACACTTATTGTGTATCCATCAAGGCCTCTTTCTATGTGGAATCAAGTTACGTTGCCTAAACTCCAAGGATAGAGTCTAGGAACAAACCATTGAATCCTTAGAGAATGAATTTAATGTCTTAATGACAAAATAACTCAAATTGAAGATTACTGTGTAATGTAATCCCTTTAGCACAATATATAAAATCAATAAGGTTTCATGTCACTGCCATCAAACTATGTGATCAATATCATTTTCCTTGACATTCTAGGAAAAACCATTCCTATAGAATACCATGGATATGGATTGATTTAAGATATTAAATTTCCATCAAATTTCCTGAGTTATCAAATTATGTTAAATAAAATGAGGGATAAATCCTTTATCAAATTATTCAATAATGCTATATTACTCATGACACAACCAATATATCCTACCTCACCATGAATATCTTCTTTCCCAGTTTTCATTAATATATCAAAATATAAGGTTCATAATACTTCTGAATAAAAATATTAATGTCAAAGGACCCCTACACACATTCATAGATATGAACATCCAATGACACATATAAATGTTGATTACCTACTAACATACCCCATTATCCGAATATCCTACTGCGTATTACCAAGGGTGTACACCAAGAGAAGGTACCTCAATTTTTAATGAGACTCCTCCCATTATAGCCTATATCACTTTTGTCCCACAAATTATAACATCCTAGTATAGATCACATATTTAAGAATATTATCATAGCATTTTGGGGTTCTCATCATAGTGGGGAACTACATGGTCATTTTAGTGTGACAGCTTCTGTAGGGACATTATCACATAATAAGTTACAGAAAAGATAAATCATGATGTGATAAAATGTTTATTAACATTCAAGTCTATGAATACAAGTTATCACAATGTACACAAAATTTTGTTCTAGGGAACTAACTCCCACATATATTGCTGTGTTTTTACATTAACATAAGTTGTTTTTACCCATATATAGGGAGTTTGTTATATTGTTTACATTTATTATTGTGTCATTACCCTTATGTGAGTAATTTTTCTACCCTTATGAAAATATTTTAATTTTTCATTACCCTTATAGAACATTGATTTAACCTTTTTTAGGGAGATAATGTTATATTTTCCATTACCTATGTTATATATATACCCTTGTGAATGATTGATTGCACCCTTACAAAAATATTTAAAACTAGAAATTACCCTTAAGTGAATACATTAGAATTAAATGAGTAAAAATATGTGAGTATATTACCCTTTTTTATTGTATAATAATATGATTTTACCTTTACATAACATTAAGGATCAAGCAGATACCTTTATACAAGATTCGTAAGTAAAAAATATCCTTTATTAATGATTTGTAGTTACCTTTATAAAGATTAGATTAATTCTAGTGACATTTGAATATAATAAATGAAATTATAGGAACATTTACAAGGTATTATGAATTATCCTTATACATGGATTCCCTTATTTGAGTTATACAATTTTTTGTTTTAAATTTATGTGTGTTTTTTATATATATCTTTTAGGAATCATGATATTCCCATGAAAGTAATATATCCTCACATGAATGATATTACACTTTTCCTAAAATAAGATTGATTCTTCCACATTATTATTATTTTTATTTTTTTGTAATAGTTTCTTTTAAATTTATGATAATCTTTAGGAAACATTATATTGGGGATTTAGGGATTTAATTTGTAGAATCATATTTTTATGGTAAAAAAGGTGATATTTGAGGAATGTAGGGAAATATAATATATTGAAAGAGATAAATACAACATTGAATCATTATTGACTATTTAATGAAGCTATGTTGGTTTCTCCCTGACCTCCTTATTTATGAATCAATTCCAGAAGCGACAACAGTCACTGTTCAACTCTATCTTCTTCATCAACTATGCCTAATTTTTATTTAGTTTTATAATATAACGAATAAGTTCCTATATTTTGATTTTTTCACACACATGATATAACACCTTAAAAAGGCAGTTTATGGTTATACATACCTAAATAAAAAGTAATAATACATAGGTTTTTTAGGTTATTCTTCCTTGTTTATAAATTTTTTTATTGGTTCGGGCTACTTCTATAAATTATTTGGTTCTTCTTGTTCTTAAAAAAGGCACATTAGAATTATTTTGACCTATAATAATCTAGGTTTATGTATACAACATTGAAATAATTTATCATATCTCAAATTTAATGTGTACCATTCCTCTCACTGGGTTAGTGGGTATTGAAGAGTGTAAGGAACTAACCCTGGTCGACATTTGATATTTACCCTAAACCAGCCCACCAAATATTTGAGTTGCATCCCTGATCCCCTCGAGTAGCTGAAAATCATCAAGGGTATCAAATACAAACATTGAGGATGGTTTGACACTCAAAACCCCAAATGAAGACGTCCAAATAGGGAATATTAATAAAGTGGCAAGATACAAACTGAGAGGCCTATAAATCTAAAACAAAATAATATAGAGTTACAAAGCTATAGAAAAGATAAAAAGAAGCAAAACAAAAGACCTTAAAGACCAAAACAAAAACGATACATCTGATTTAAGCTCTGATCACTATCTCACCATGCCAATCAAGTCAACACCAAAATCCAATAAACAGTATAATTAGAATGTAAAAATATTGGTCCAGTATGCTCACATATCTTCTTCTCTCTCCCTTGATTCCTGTTGAACACAACCATGTTTTCACAACTCTTCAGTTATCAGCACAGTCTTTCCCCATAACACGTTCACACTACAATCCATTTCACGTATCAAATGCTCCTCAAAGGGCACATCATTATCAAGATAACCATCAACATGATATATAACTTCATAATGGTTGGGGTAATACAACCAAATCTTGTACACATGAAAAAATTTCACATCCCTATACCTATGTGGATGAGATAATCAGCATGACACCATCCCAATTCTCTGCACTATTTGAAAAGGTCTAAAAAACCTATGCGGAAATATTTTGTGCCTCTAAATCATAAGACGAACAAATTGAGTAGAGACCAAAAGTAATATATGATAAACCACTATAAATTCATGGGATCATCATCATTGATAAAAGTATAATTCTATCTCTAATTTTTATCCATAAGTTTCTAACTCAATTAAACCTATTTTGATGCCTCTTATAAGAGACATGGATCCTACATCTCTAACTCACTTTCCTCCATATTAAATAGAGATGATTTGCATGGACTACCACATAGTGAATCATATAGTACCATGTAAATATTTTCCTAATAATTGTTATTATAGGTGTACTCAGTGAGTTCTAGGTGATTCTCCCAAGAACCCCCAAAGTCAAGAATATATGCCCATAACATATCCTCATGAAAAAGAAATATTATATTATGAATAGTATTTTTTATGTGAATGGATGTAGTCAAAAATATTGGGGTACCCAATGATTTCTATAATCCCTACTAGAACCATGATCTAAAACACAAGTCATGGTCTCAAACTATACTCTCTATAACATAAATCCTACACATTTTCTCTTGAACATATAGAACCCCCAACTAATACATTGAAAATGTATAACGGATTGTAAATAAATGTAATACCATAATCAGACGATCTAATGTCACCCAAATAGAATAATTGTTTAGAGGATTCATTGGAAGACCCACCATGAGTTAAATGGTATTGTTGTCCCACTTCCATTCTATAATGGGATATGGTAAATGTAAACCACCAGTTTATTAATGCATAACATTCACTTGCTGACAGGTGTAGCATCATGCCATAAACACTAGAATCTCCTTTTTTCAAGCCAGAAAACTAATACATTCAATGTAGGACATGATAAATTTTAGTCAAAATATGTATTATATCCCACTTTGAGGCACGAAATTCATGAATCAGCTCATCTCACCTAATCATACGCCAAAAAAATTTATTACTGGAATAAATGGGGTATGATCAAATCTTTTTTAGGTAAGTCTCTATTTTATTTTTTTCATTTAAAATATTTAAATTGAGTTTTGACTCATATTTAAACCATGGTGGTTGGGTTTTCCCCATGGATGGTTGTGTTTTTGAATATACATAGTATTGGGTTGTGAGGAAACATGAGAAAAACTAAGGGAATCCATTTGGAGAGTCAATGTTGGAAAAATGACTCAATGTCTTGAGATTTAAAATTTCGTGACATAATGGAGTCTAAGTATAAATGGGTAAAGTGTTACCAATGGTTCTTGGAATGTTGAGAATCATTAAAAGGGGGTTTGGGTCATTTTTATAAATAAAATGTTCTGAAAATCATCAATAGAGAATTTACACACCGTTTTAATGGATTCCAGTTCCTGTAATATTATAGGGAATTAAATATACAACCAAGGAAATATTTTTTTAGTATATATCTCTAGAAGGAATTAAATTACATGTAACTGTATTACTCATTAGGTAATTCCTCAACCATCAACTTTAATATATTTGGTGTGGTTGATTTAATTTCCAAATTGCATGGATATTCTTCATCTTGCCCCTAGGGCTCTATAGAAGGGATTTTGGGCTCCACAATCAATTTCAGATGTCCTGATCAGGCATTTGATATATGTTATGTCATTTTTGTTAGGGGGTTTTATTAGGTTTTATATCCTCTCTATTTTATCTCCAACCATTTCGGTGTAATATCATGATTGTGTGAATTGTTTTCGTTGGCCTTGATTAGTTTTCAAATTGGATCCTTCTTTTGATTATCTTCACCATCTTCCACATGTGATTTTTTGTGGGAAGTGCTACATTCATTTTTTTGATAATGTTATTTGTTCTAAACCTTAAACCGATTGTTTTAATTTATATGAGTTAGTAATACAGAAATTTCAACAATATATCATGTTCCAATGAAAAAAAAATTGAATTGAAATATTCCTTAGAATCTTATTGGATCCAATTGGATTTTGACATGGCATGTGGATAATTTTCAATTCAGATAATATTTTATTATAAATGAATTATTTAAATATAATAAAGGGTCTTTAAAATGACATATAATTTTAGGTGATTTCATGATATAGATTCCTGTAGGATTGTCATTTTTATTGAGATAATGGCGATGTTGTTGGTTGTGACAAATTGAGTAATGAAATGTGAAATTGAATGATAAATGGTAATTTTCATAATAAAAATTTGTACCTTATGATGACATATTGTGATATCATTATTTATATTGAAAATTAGTGTGAATCCTATTATATGATGCTTATATACTAGGCTTAGCCCCGAGACATTCTTAAATGTTGATATACTTGGATAAACCGTGATTTATGATTATACAATAGGCTCAAAACTGATTGGATGATGTAATGTTGTTATACTGGGCTCTAGAATGATTTCATGATGAAATTCATATATAGAGAATTTAACCATGATTTTTGAAATATTTGAATACCATGGTTATAAGGTTACAGTTTTCGCGGTCCTAAAGAATTATTTGAGACATTCCACCAGGTCACCAAGGTAGGTTATATTATTCCCTGGTAATATGGTTTTTGTTGTCACGGTTATGAGAAAATTTTACAAACTTTCCATCAACGAATATATGTAGGTTTATGTGGTACTAATTTAATTTTTTAATAAATCAATACATTTTTTTATTTCATTAATGAATACACTGGTTTTTTGACTGTTATGTTTAGGCATGGTTGTGTTAACATTATGCATTATACTCAAACACTATTCATGTCATAGTTTGGTACCCATGAATATTATATGGATTCATGAATTGATAAATGAATGTTCCATATTGTCTATTTTTTCTAACACGATGGGTTGGAATTTGGAGGTGGGACTGACCTGGGATTCAAGGCCAGGGACTCTGGAGTCATTATTTTAGTCTGCCAGTATTTTATTTCTATTAATTCTGTGATGAAATTTAGTAATAGTTCATCATATCATTAAATTACTCCTTTATTAATTATTTAATTATTCAGTTTGATTCATTTTTTGTTTTATATTGTATTATATTTTTTTCATTATTTCCACACACTGGTATTTATTCATTTATTTACATTGAATATTTTTTCTATGTTGTAACTATGTAACAAGGTTATATTCTCCCCACTATACAAATCATATCCCTTCTACTATTCTGCATATGAAGATTCATTATTGAGGTCTCGTACCCAACATGCTTCAGTCACATGAGAGAGTGTCAGATCGAGGGACTTTACGAAGTGGTATCATAGAACACCTAGTTTCTTTTCTATTTATCTACTATTTTGGGAAAGGTAGAAATTATACTAGGATGTGCCAGGAATTGGTAATGAGATTCTGCATAGGAGTTGCTAACACATGTTTGAGGGAAAATCTGAGTGACCATATATGGTATTGCTATTCATGTTGTTCTCTTGTTACAATGGCTGTCATTTCATCTTGGGGGATTCACAGGTTGTGTGATGTTATCGGGTTATGATATTATTTATTCTTGAGATTTATACTCATGGAATTATATAGAATGGGATGAGTATGTATGTATTATTATAAGAAAAAATGAATATATATTTACATGAATTGTTCATGATTGGGACATATTTTTTGTATTTGATATATAATTGCATGTTGAACTCTGATTCAAAATAATTGTTATATTTGATAAATGATATATAATAAATGAACTCTTATATCATGTTAAAATATTTTCAATTTTCATAGAGGCCATGATTAGTGGTTCTATATTGTTATCATCTGTTGAGGTTGAATCAGTTACAACCAGTATTCTATTGAGGGTGTTTGTCTTATGGGGAAAATTGTTTCTCATCATCTTCATGTTGAGAATCAGGAGAGTGTTAATCATCAAAATACTAAGATAGATGAATCAGATATTCCTTTAGTTCACTTGTATTATATTGATGTTCTTCACTTGGATAGCTTCATGAGGGTCATGAGATCCATTGAAAGAGAGACTATTCACATGGTTACATTTATGTCTTAGCTGATGTAAGAGTTCAAACTACACAATCTACCTTTGATTTCTGAGAAGGGAGGCCCCTAGGAAGATTAGTTGTATATTGAGTGATTACAGTGGATATTTTTGTATCTAGAGACACCCAAAAAAATATGATGGTGACTATTTCTAAATATATGCTTCATGTAATATCCAAGTGTTGGATGGATGTTCTGGAGAAGGAAGGGTAAAAATATGATTTTTCTAGTAAGGAAACAATGAAAATGTTTATTATCCACTTCTATCATGATATTTTGTGGAAAAAAATGGATTGTGAGTTTTTGAATCTAGAACATGAGGGAATGTAATTGCTGGATTAAGATGATATTTTCTCCAACCTAGGTAGATTTGTGCCATCTTTAGAAACTGTTGAGATCTTTAGGGAAAGATATTTTCTTGATGATCTTCACAAAGAGGTCATTTTTTAGGTGAACATGTTACATATGTGATGTTTTTAATATTTGATAAATCATGAACTAATAATGGGATGTAATATATGGGAGAAAATGATTAACAATCTTTATATTTTATGACAAATAACTATAAACTCTCATTTTAGTAAAAATAAGAATCATTTTTGACATTTTTCTACAAGGAAATAGTGGGATAATAAATCAAGGAAGTGGGGAGTCATCTCAAGATCATGTTCCACTATAGTTATAACATTTGGAATGATGGGACCAAAATGATCTCAGTCCTTACCCTGGTTTATAGTGTCATTTTCAAAGAATATTGGGCCACCTATAGAGGTTTTGTAGGGGTATACTGTAGCAGATCTGTGGTGAGGGAACATGATTTGTACCCAAATTTGGGAATAAATCTTATAATCCTTATAAAACATGTAGTTAGAGTTCCCAAAGATGTTTCAACTGAGCATGGCGATTTGGTGCCCCGTGATGGATGGCTAGAACCAAGAAGAGAGTATATCTCATGAGAGTCATGCTCGAACTGGGGAGGAGGGGCTAGCCAATTGAACAATATATAGACTACTATAGCTATTATGGATGCATGACCATATTCTATCAGAGGTACAATTATATTATCTAATACATTTTATTGTGGATTTATTGATATAAAAGCATCATTATAATTATATACACTATTCTATAAGTGGACTAGGCTTGTATGTTGAAGTATTGAATGGTTATTGGACCATTGATACATTGTGGGGAGTATGGCTATATAATATCAATCATTTCAAGGAGTGTTTTCTATAGGTTGATGGTTACAGTTTCTTGTGGGAAAAATTCTTGTTGGAAATGATATGCTTAAACTTAATTTGTGGTATGGATTGGATAGTTATATATGAGGACAATATCGACTATTATCAGAGGAGAGTTACCTTTATATGTCCATAAGGAGACATATTTTCTCACTAGGGTGAGTGGGATCATTAGGCTAATTGTGCCAGACCAATTCAGTGCATATTCTATTGTCTCACATCTCTAATAGATTTTATTTCTCTAGATAATGGTATAATGTTGTAAGATTATTTAACTCATTTGGTAGACCAATTTCAGGATTTCTTTTCTAATAAGTACTATGAATGTCCTCCCAAGCGATAGAACATGTTTATGATCAATTGGGTGTCAGGAGAAGATCCTATTTCAATCCTAACATATAGAATTTCACCAATAGAGCTTCAAGAGATTATATATTTGTTGGAAGATATAGAATCTTAAGGTTTCTTATGGATACGTACATCTCTTTGGGTTTATGTATTTATCTTTTTCAACAAAGTTGATTGTACTTTATTTCTTGTGTGTGGATTATTAGAGATTGAGATAAATGGTTGTCCAGAACTGGAATTATCTTCCATAGATTGACAATCTCTTTTATTATTTGAGTTGTGATTAAATATTCTCCATGATCAACCTGGGATCTGGAAACCATCAGTTGAGGGTGAGACCATCGAGCATACCTCATATTACTTTTAAGAGAAGGTACAGATTGTATGATTTTGTAGTGACACCATTTTATTTGAAAAATTTAATGGTTTTATTCATGGACCCGATGAATTGGATATTTCATAATCTTCTTGATTATTTTTTGTGGTTTTTCTCAAAAATCTATATGTCTACTCCCATTTAGTATATGATCGTTCAAACCATCTTGAAATCATCCTGATTATATTTAGAGGGAAAAATAATTATGCCAATATGACAAAATATAGTTTCTATATTGATGAAGTTCACTACATGGGACATTTCATGTCAATGGAAGAGTGTTAGTTGACCTAGAGAACGTTTCATCCATGGTATCATAACAATATCCCCTGAATATCTTCAAAATATAGAGAATTCTATGTTTATATTGTAATGATCAGTGTTTATCCATGACCTATACCATTTGGAAGAACCAGTTTGTGGGTCATCCAAGAAAGGGGTGATGTTTGTTTGGTCAGATGATTGTGAGAAACATTTAATGTAGGTGAATGTACGGATGAACTCAGTAGAAATACTAGCAATACCTATGGTGGGTAATGTATATACTATGTATTTTGAAACATCTTGAATTATATTTGGAGTATTTCTAATGTGGGAGGATTGAGTGGTAACTTAGGGCACTATACAGAAGAGATAACAAAAGGGGAATTAACCTACTCAGGATCTGGATATTTAATTAGTGGTACAAGCCCTGTGATTGAAGATACATTATCTCATGTGTGATATTTTTTGGTTTGCATGAACTAAAAAATCCCTAGGTATATCTTTAATCAGAATGACCTAAACCTTTAGTAGAGGATATGGGTTGAGTATATATAGTCTTTTTTTACATTACATTGGAATATACACTCGGAAAGGGAAACATCATTTTAGATTCATTGTGCTAAAAGATGTTGACCGAGGCTGTATGGGTGTCTCAGGCTGATTGTCAATGAATGATCCTATTTACAGTCATATATCTAGATATTTAGAAGTCTCAGGTTCGAGTATCTCTAAATTCTACATATGTTAGATCGACTATTTTTGATCTTATAAAGACCAAGAAGTTTTCAAATCCAGAGGGACTAGTTCAGAGTGACAACTTATATGTTAGGGATACACCCTCATAATGGTCTCTTGGAAAGGGAAATTCTCTAGATTTTCTTATACGAGTATGGGTTCCTACAGGATTGTGTGAGGTTGTAATGAAAGGGTTTCAAGATTCTAGTTGGGAGGTACATCCTGGATTGAAATATATATATCATGATCTCCTTAGACATTACTGGTGATCTTGTTGGACGAAGGAGGAATAATGCACCGTGGGAAGATTTTTTCATTTGTCAGTACATTAATGTTTGACATCCGATGCTAGATGGGACTTTATAGACTTTTTATATTCATAAATGGATATGGTATGATGTCATAATGGATTTTGTGATATGATTACCTAGGAAATCACATAATAATTTTGTTGTATGTGTTATTTTGGATTGAGTAACAATGGTAGAATAGTTCATTCCCAATAGGGAGACTATCACAGTTGAGGATTTGGGAAGTATTTACCTGCATGAGATATTTCATCTACACAGTTGTTTAAGGAGTATTATTTTTGAATGAGATCCTCATATCACATCAGGGATATGGTGGGGTCTTCATAAGTCACTAAGATCGTTGGTTATCTTGAGTACAATTTATCATCCTCAGACTCACAGTCAATCTAATCAGACTATATTGGTTATTGAGGATCTGTTATGACCCATTTTTCTAGACTTCAATGGTTCATTGGATATGAAAATGGATCTTTTTGGGTTTTTTTAATAATATCATCTAGGAATAAACCCATATGTCACCTCTTTTAGGCCCTATATGGAGGGTCGTCTCATTCACAATGTTTTTGTTCGAGTTAGGTGAGTTATCACTTTTCTGGCCTAGACTCATGTAGGAGACATCTTAGAATGTTTTGTTAGTAAAACATCCACTGGGGAGAACATAGATTAAGAATAATTCATATGTTTACCATCAGGGAATACCTTTTTATTTTGAGTGTATTCATCATATATTCGGTCAGGTGTTACCTAGGTAGAGGAAACACCGTATCCAGAAATGGGGGAAGATTGAACCTAGGTATATTAGGTTGTTTGAGATTATGGAAAAGGTTACTCTTGTGTAATAACATTTCTCCTCACATATTACTATAATTACATGCATATTTTGTTCCATTTTTCACAACATTAGAGTTATTTTTCACACCCTTCCCAAAAGATAGACACAGAAAATGTAGATCTTAATGATGATTCATCATTTAAGAATAATTTAATACAGATGATGGACCATATTGTGAAGTTTCTTTATGATATGAAGATTCATTTTGTTTGGGTGTAGTGTCAGAATAAGAGATTTCATGAGCAGACCAGGGAGAGGGTATCTGATATGCAAGCACAAATGGAATGGTTTGTTCACCAAGACCCCACAGTGATACTTGGAGGATCTCTGGGATAAGATTTTATATGGTGGGTTGATTGTTAGATTCATTATTTTTCTAGGTGCATCTCCCTATTTATGTTTTTCTTAAAAATTAATTTCAGTTGTTTTTTGACTTTCTATTAATCATTGGTGGTTTTGTTTTCAGGGTGGATGTCTATATGTTAGAATAAACGTAGTTTTGGGATGGTATATTTTTTGAAACATACATTGAGGATTAAGATAGAAAATATTATTTAGGAAAAATAAATTAATGTTTGGGTAAGTATGTTTTCTAAACATCATGAATTTTCGGTACTAATTAGTCAAGTGTTACCATGGGTTCTTGGTTTGTTAAGAAGCATTAAAAGGGGTTTTAGATTATTTTTATAAGAATATTGGGCAGGTAAATCATCTCTAGAACATTTACATGCTGTGTAAATGCATTACACAACATGTAATGTTTAGGTGAATTAAATATTCCATTGAGGTGATGGGTTTTTTTGTATACCGCTAATAATAATGAAACGATGTGTAACTGAATTATAGTCCATATAATTCCTCAAACTATAGTTTTAAAATATCACATGTGGGCGATTTTATTTCAAACAAGAACAGGGATTCCTCCTATCACCTATATGGATATGTTTAGGTGATTTTAGAGAACCCGTCTCTATTTTGGATGTCCTGATACAACATATAATCCTGAGTATGTGGTTTTGGTAAGGTATTCCATCCTCTCCCTTTGATATCTAAGCATTTCAGTGTAATCTTATGACTGTGTGTTCTGTTGATTTTGATCATGATTAGTTTTGATCTTAAATCCTCATTGTGGTAATCTACACCTTCTTCCTCAAGGGAGGTTCTATTGGAAGGGTTTTTTTCTAATTTAGTTAATTGTTGGAGGTCTAAAACATAACCATATGGTTTGATTTTGGTCATGTATGTGAAATATTTCAATTTCACCAACAAATCATCCACTTATAAATTAAATAATGAATTGAAAATTTCCTTAAAGTTCATTTGGATCCAATTGAGTTTTAAACTGCCTAATGGATACCATTCATGTGATAGGACTTGGATTAGAAATAAAGTTTTTAAATGGAATGAGTTGTGTTTTTCTTGAAATGGAATTTTTGATGATTTCTTGATATAGATCAACCATGTCTGGGATTGTTTGTTGAGATAATTGGTATGTTATTGGCTATGACCAATTGATGAATGAAAATTGAAGTTTAATTCTAAATATTTTTTTTGTAATTAAACATTGAACCTTATTATATGATATTGTGATATCTTCATTTCTATTGACTTTCATTGCTATTCATATGTTGTCATTGTTATATACCAGGATTGGACCTAAGGATTTCTGAAATGATGATATAGCAGGATCATAACAAATTGTATGTTGAAATGAAGATATTTTCATTCTCGGACCTGATTGGTTGTAAAATTTTTATATACCTAGATTGGCCATAATTGATAGCTAGAATGGTTGTATTACAGGTTTGACCCAGATTAGTGAAATATTTTTATACCACGGTAATTTGGTAATGGTCTAAAAGGTCAGTGGAAATAATTATAGACATTATGGAAAGGAGTTCTGGAAGGTTATGTTATTCTGTGGTTATACGGTATTAGATTTGAAGGCTGAGAGACTTGCCTAGAATCATTTTATAATAGCTCTATACATGGATTAAGAGGTTTTAATTTAATTTTTTAGTTAATTGATATATTTTTTATTTCATTATTACATACACATTATTTCTAAATGGTTATTGATAGACATGGTGTTGTCGACCTACAAAGTTAAATTCAAATTTTATTTGGTCATACTATTGTTACTTGAGAAGATAATATGGATTCCGGAATAGATAATGGAAAATGGCGTTGCAATTGTTTATTTTGTTACTGGATTGGTGGGAGTCTGGAGATGTGTCTAGAATGGGGTTTTTGATTGAGTACACTTGATCCATTATTTGAGACACATAGAATTTTTTTATTAATTCTAAAATGACATTTAGTTACATTCTAGAAACTTATAACATTCCCTTATTAATTGTAAGATTATTCAGTTGGATTTATTTTTTATTTTCTAATTTATGATATTTATTCCTTTATTTTAGTACTATAGTAATTATTCATTTATTTATATTTTGTATTTTCAATATGGTGTAACATTGAAACTAGTGGTATAGTCTCCCCAATATACATATGACACCCACACTACAATTCATTAGCCCCTAGCAGATGTAGAGTCACACATGAGGTATCATAACCAACCAGATTAAACTACATGAGAGAGTTTTGGATTAGTGGTTGTCAAAAATGATTTTATCCTCCTATATATTCCAATTTTAAGGTGACTTCCCACCTTCAAGTATTTCTCTCAAGGATAAGCACTATAAATCCCAAAATATATTCTCCCTGATCAAACTAAAAATATAGAATTTAATGATACTATTTTGAGTGTCTTCTACTCCTAGAACTCCTGAGATACAATTTTAATCTCAACCAACATGTTCATCATCTTTCTCTCATAAATAGACTCTTAAAATTAATAATTTTGAGTCTTCCTTCATAATTTTCTAGTAACACAATTTCCTTCCCATTTGTATACACTATATGAAATTGAAATGATTTCCTATAAAAAACCCATCTCCAATGTCAAAAATTTAAGAATTCTTGGGAAAATTTATACTTTATGATCTTGTGATAAATATATACAATAAAACATTCACCCAACAGATAATGTCTCCAACACTTTAATTCATAAACCAGTACATCTAACTTGAGGTCATGAAAAAGGAAATTCCATTTTTCCAGCCTATACTTACATGACACATATGCCATAAATAACTCTACCTATATCAACACTACTCCACATCCAATCATGGATGAATCAAAAAACACAATATACTCCTCACCACGAATGGGTAGGAATAGAATCAGTTTAGTAGTTAAACACTTCTTCAACAATGGGGAATCATTCTCCCATGATTCAAACCATCAAAACATTACTTCCTTCCTAGTAAATCCTAAAATAAGTGCTCTCAAGAGTGAAAAGTCATGGATGATACATTGATGATATCCCACTAACCACAGTGATGATCTGTATCATGAAGAAACTATATGGATCACTCAATGATAAAATGACTTTACCCTTTTAGGATCAATTTATAATCCCTGATTTTAAATAATGTTCCCTTGTAACATCACTTCTTGAATCCAAAAACATCATGTAGAATTATTTTCATAACAATTACTTCTTAGAATTTTTATATCCAAAATCCATTGGTGCTATTGATATTTCTCAATTTTCAATTAAACTAAAATATCCTCAAAGAAAAATAGTGAAAAAGTGTCATGATATTGATGAAATATTTCATTCATCAATGACATAAATAATATAGGAGCATTAGTCAGACCAAAGAGATCACATGATATTTATAATGTCCACAACTACTCCTGAATTTAGTCCATGATATGTCAAACTCTCAAATGCTGAGTTGATGATGACCCGGCTGAAGATCAATATTTTAAAACCACTTTTCCACCATTAACTAGTCAAAAAATCATCTACATGTCTAAAAGTATTCTTATGATTAATTTTTACCCAGTTCAACTTATGAAAGTCTACACACAACCGAAGTAAACCATATGCCATCTTTGAAAGGTTCACATAGGCAACCCATGTTGAAAATCTAGTGAGAATGAATCCATTTTCCAACAAGTCATCCAACTGAATATTAAGAACTTTAATATAACGACCCATAAATTACATACATTTTTAGTACTTAAAAATTGAAGTACACTTATTACAACATATAAGAAAACCATGAAAGGACCGTATAGGTATAGTGTCTTCAGAAACTAAGAAACACAAACAACTGGTTCATAAAGCGTCTATACTGTCTCCCATTTATTTCATCATATCTATAGTCCCTTTTGGCATATCTTACTTAATAACCTTCTTCCAGACCAGGGGAAAGAAAACATACAAAAGGGTGAGCTAAAATTCTCAGTAAGGGTAAACAAAAGAAATATCAATCACATCGTATTCATAAGAACATAACATTTTGGAAATCTTACCCTGCAAAAGGGATCATAATTTCATAACATGGGATAAATCATGGTAGTGAAATTTAATCACAATATTCATAACATAAAACATGAAACTTTGTGTCATACACACATAATCATAGTGAATCATTTCTTATTAGTCATGACTGATTTCCATAACTGGCTTAGCGGACAAAGTCCATTTCTGAACTGAGTTCATTCCTCATTTCAGTCCTGTTTCACGGAACCAGTTTAACCTTCCGTTCCATCCATGTATATCTCATGAGATATAAAATCTTTAACAAATTAATTGGATGGAGATATAGGTCCCACCCATCTCATAATTATACCATTCTTATGTGTGCCACAAAATCATAAACCATACATCATAGCTTAACCCATGTAATAAAAATGGGATTCTTAAACATCGTGACATCATAAAACAATTCATATAAGATAAAGGAATTCATAAAAATTATTCTATCACAACATAATCAAATCAATGTAATAATAGGGATAGAAATATAACCCTTTATTATCATAGATGGAAAATAATTTTGATAAAACACTTGAACTCCATTCTTGAAGAAAATATCCTTTATACTTCAAAAACACTTTTCCTTTCTTAACATGTCATAAAATTCTAAATTAAAAGAATAATATTATAAATAAACTTGAATACATGTAATGGAAGATTCTTGGAAATAATGTTTTAAAAATCCATTCATGTTGTATAAGTTAAAAAAACATTCTTCTCATACTTATGTCGAAAAAGTCATAAAAAAACCTCATACGAAAAACGACAAAAGATTACTTTCATATCATTTACTAAAAACTCACCGAAGGGTAAAATTGGATTTAAACCATTTTAGGTGGATGGAAATAAAATTACATATTGAGGAAACATATATGTGGATGATAACTATTCCCCAGTAAATTCTGAATTATAAACAATCTCGGATAAAAATGAGATTGTGATATTTCCCTTACCTTAGGTCTGATTTGCTTCATAAGTGTCTGAACCTCCTGTATATTTATTTAAATAATGTCATTGATTTATTCTAGAATCATTCTCATTGTTATGATATCATATATGGTCATATTATTATCTTATTATTTGTAATATTTCATTGCTACTTGTTATTCGGGTGTTTATTACTTTCTGTTCTATGAGTGTTTTGTCGAATAAATTCTTATTCTTATTTATAGGTAATAGATACCTCATTTACATAATGGTATTAGTGTAATATATATAATATTTATTTACTCAATTAATTTATTTAATCATTATTCAATGAAAATCATGTAGAACGAGTCGCATCACATCGTGGTGACGGTATTCCGTACGTACGCACGAGCGATGATATGATTACCATGATCATGGAATTTTATTGGAGTGTATGTATACTATTTCAAAATCAATATTAATTTACAATAATCATATATATTCATTCTTTACACCATTATACCCATCCAAGTAAGGTGGTGGGGGAAAATAGATTACACCACGGCGTGGAGAGGGTATTCCGTGCGTACGCACGCGCGGTGATTTTATTTTCCGTAGGACGGATAGATGGTGAAATAGGGTCGCTTCATACTTATAATAACATATCAGTATATGATTCATACAGATGTTATTAATTCAAAATGAAAAAACTAAAGAGGAAGAATTTAAAGAAGAAATAAAGTTGAAAGAATCGGTAATGGACATTACTATTCTTTGAAGTGCTTCTTTGAGACCTCCTTTTAGCGCACTATAATTTGTCTTTGAAGAAGACCACGACCTCTAGGATGTTTCTAGGGAAGTGGGGAGGAGAAATTGTCCGGGTTTGGCCGAGATTTAAGGCTCAAAGCGGTGTGAGAATGAGAGGGAGGAGGTTCCCTTTTATAAGGGAGTAGAGGAGCACCTTTGGAAAAACTAAAAATATTATTTTATTATAAAGCCATATTCTGTTTTAAATAGCTCCAAATTGATTTATTTAGAAGCAAAAGTGGGTATGGGTATAAATACTCTCATCCCATAGAATTTGGACAAGTTTAGTTTACTATTTTAACCATATCATTTAGATTTAACTTTAAGTTAGATAATTTTACTTTTACCGTGTCTTTTTGTGTTCTTACACTATAAGGTTAATAAACTTATTATAACAAGCCAAACACACCCAAAGTTTTTTATTATTAATATATATATCCTTACCTAAGTCATTTTGCGGAACCTTAGATTTTTAGGAATAAGATAACAATTAATAATATAATATTTGTTTTAAAAACTATTTTATGTCAATTATGACACTATTTAGTAATTGATTTTTGTGAAAATCCTAACAGAATTATTAGTTCGAAAAAAGTTAATTAAATAAATAATAACATGTCATATTAACCTATAAAATTAGTGTAATTCATAAAAAGTCTCAAATTAAATTTATTTTGGTATTTATAACATCAATTATGTCAATATTTCATTAATAAGATAATTACTGCATCATCTTTGTGTCATAAATAAATTAAATTATTTAATGTCTAAAAATTAAAACTAAAATAACATTATGTATGAAATCTTTTATATTTCTAATGAATATTTATAGTCGAATTTATCTTATGTATAACCCTATATTAAAAATTATTTACTTATAAAACTTTGATTTTAACTATTTTCACCCTTCTTTAAATAAATTAATAATAAATGTCCTAATATAATCCATGTGGGCCTAAATGGTAATATTTTATTCCTAAGGTTGTTTTTGGACGAATTAAACTTATCCAATAGAATTATGACATGTGTTAAGGTAATAATAATAACATATTTACCCTTAATTACCCTATTTACTTTTAACCGTGGTAAATAAAAGTAAAAAGTTAATATTCAAGAAAAATTATTTTCATCTCATTGAACCACATTTTACATACTGACATCAACTATGTCTCTCAGATTTTTGAAATTCCACTCACATATGCAGTAAAATTATGTTTTATGTAAATTTTGAAAATTCTCCTAGGAGGTTGTTAAAAGACAGTGAAAAGTTCAATAAAATTTTTATATATGTAAAATTATTATAAAACTACTCCAATTAATTACATTGAACTTATAAAGGTATTATGTATCAATTTTGACCTAAAATAAATTTAAATAAAATAAATAATTATTTAAATAAAAAGTGGGTTTTTAAATATTAACCGAGTGTTTTCACTATTCATCAAAAATTGAATGTTTGCAGAAAAATTCCAAAATTTCACCCTAGGATAATTTTGATATTCCAAATCCAAAAACAAATTCCATTTTGAAAATTAAAAATTTAAAAAATTACAAAAATTGGTTATTACTATTCATATTGGCTAGTTTTAATAATATTTTAATAGCATATCGTTGTTTAGTGAAACTCAGTATTGTGTACAATTGAAGCTATCAAGGAAGGTCGCGATTGCATGTAAAGAAAACCAAGCTAGTGTTGTGTGTAGGGAAAGATTGTTTTGATGATTTATATAAAACAAAATATTTCTTATAAAATCCTCGGGTGTTAAATTCTACCCCCCTTAAAAAGAATTTCTCCCTCAAAATTCATCACTTGTAACAATCAAATGAGGATACCTCTCCCTCATCATACCCTCAAGCTCCCATGTAGATTCTTCTAATTGGTGGTTCCTCCATAAAACTTTCACCAAGCGAGTGGTCTTGTTCCGTAGGACTTTTTCACTACGACCGAGAATCTCTATCGGCTGTTCTTCATAAAAAATATCTTGTTCTAGTGGTACAACGTCTGAGCTGAGTACATGTGAAGGATCAAGTATGTACTTTCTCAGGAGAGATACATGGAAAACATCATGAACTTGAGAGAGATTCGGTGGAAGCTCCAATTGGTAAGCTACCTTCCCAACACGATCCAGTATTTCGAAAGGACTGATATACCTAGGGCTCAACATTCCCTTCTTTCCAAATCTCATTACTCCTTCCAGGGAGATATTCATAAGAACTCTTTATCACCCACTTCAAACTCTAAGTCTTTTCTTCAGTTGTCGGCATACCTTTTTTGTCAACTCCGAGCTGCTCTTATGTGTTGTTGAATAGATCAGACCTTTTCTGCTATCTCATCAAAAAGACCAAGTCCTAATAGCATTCTTTCCCCAACTTCATCCCAGCAAGTTGGAGTCCTGCATTTCTTTCCATAGAGAGCTTCATAAGGAGCCATCTGAATACTGGATTGAACGATATTATTATAAGAAAATTCCACCAATGGTAGGTGTTGATCCCAACCACCTTTGAAGTACATAGACAAAGCTCCCAACATATCTTCTAGAGTTTGAATTTTCCTCTCAGACTGACCATCTGTCTAAGGATGATAAGCAGTGCTAAAACTCAACTCTCTATCCCGAGTATGCTGAAGACTTCGCCAGAACATTGAGGTAAACCTCGGATCCCGATCAGATATAATAGAAAGTGGTACTCCATGCAATCTTACCACTTCTTTCACATATATCCTGGCAAGATGATCCAGAGAGAAATCCTCTCTAATAGTGATGAAGTGTGCAGACTTTGTAAGATGATCAACTATGACCTAGATAGAATTATTGCCTTTGGATGTTTTAGGAAGTCCTGTGACAAAGTCCATAGTGATGTTTTACCATTTCCATTCGGGTATGGGTAATGTTTTTAACATCCCCTTAGACTTCTGTCTCTCATCTTTAACTTGCTGAAAAACGAAGCATTGAGAGACATATTTAGCAACATCTCTTTTCATGCCATCCCACCAGAAGTACTATTTCAGGTCCCTATACATCTTCGTGCTTCCAGGATGAATAGAGAATGAAGAACTATGAGCCTCATCTAGCTGCTCCTTCTTTAATTCGGGGATGGGAGGAACACAAACCCGATTCCTGAACTTTATTATCCCATCACAATCAATGTTGAAATCTGGAACATTTCTGACCTTCTTTTGTAACTCTACATTTTCATTCTGTGCCTCTTTAATCGTAACATGTATAGATGTTTGAACATTCATTTGAGAAAGATATGAATTTTCCCCTTACATTATAAATCCAAGATCCATCCTTTGTAAATCCATAAATATTGGATCTTTTGTGATCCTCATCATGGATAAACTGGCACGGTCTTGTCGACTTAATGCATCTTCCACCTTGTTTGCTTTCCCATGGTGGTAATGAATTGGGTAGTCATAATCCTTAATCAGCTCCAACTATCTTCTTTGGCGCATATTCAGATAATTTTGTGTGAAAATATACTTTAAAATTTTATGATCAGTATAAATGTCACACCTTTCTCTATAAAGATAATGCCTCCAAATATTTAATGTAATGATTACTGCATCTAACTCCAAATCATGAGTTTGGTAAGTTTGCTCTTGGATTTTCAACTATTGTGAGGCATAATCTATCACCATATCATTTTGCATAATAACACACCAAAATCCCTTCTTGGATGCATAACTGTTGATCACAAACCTTTCTCCACTACAATGCTATGTGAGCACAGGTGCACTGGATAACCTTCTTTTCAACTCCTTGAAATTCTCTTCACATTCCTCCATCCAAATAAACTTAAATCCTTTCCAAGTCAACCTGGTGAGTGGATTAGATAATCGTGAAAAATCTTTCACAAAATGTAGAGAATATCCATCCAAACTAAGAAGACATCGGATCTTAGTTACTGTTGTTGGTCTCGACCATATTTCGATAACCTCTGTTTTTGCTGGATCCATAGATATCCCCTTTTTGAGATTATGTGGACCAAAAATGAAACTTTTTGAAGCCATAATTCACACTTGGTAAATTTGGCATAAAGATTCTACTTTCTCAGAGTCTTCAATATAATTCTCTACTGATCTTTATGTTCTTCATTACTCTTGGAATATACAAGAATATCATCTATAAAGACTACCACAAACTGATCAAGATAGTCTCTAAAGACTCTATTCATGCGATCCATGAAGATAGCAGGGGCATTAGTAACACCAAATGGCATCACTATAAATTCATAGTGTCCATACCTTGTACGGAAAGCCGTCTTTGGTATATCCTCCCTTTTGAACCATAATTGATGATACCCTGAATGAAGATCAATCTTGGAAAAGTATTGAGCTCCACGTAGTTGTTCAAATAATCCATTAATGCATGGGAGAGGATACTTTTTCTTGATAGTTATCTTGTTAAGTTATCGATAATCAATACAGAGTCTCATTGATCTATCTTTCTTCTTAACAAACAGAACATGTGCTCCCCAAGGTGACAAACAAGGGAGTATGAACCCCTTATCAAGATTCTATTGGAGTTGCTTCTTCAATTCCTACTACTCAATTGGGGCCATTATATAAGGTGTCTTTGAAATAGGCACAGCACCCGGTACGAGTTCTACTGAAAACTCAACTTCACGATTTGGTGGATGACCCGACAATTCCTCTGGAATGACATCGTAAAACTCTCGTACAATGGGCATATTCTTAATCATGAGTTTCTCACCAACCATTTGAGATAAATTACCTTCATTTAGTGGAATCAAGACCCATAAGATGGAAGAAATTTCCACTGGAAGGTTATGTTCATCCTTGCATCGATAGACGAATAAAGATTGATCTGGAATATGAAATGTGACTTCCCTTCTTTGGAAATTGATATGAGCTCAATATAGAGAAATCCAATTCATGCCAAGAATCACATCAAATTCCACTATAGGTAGGATAAAAAGATTTTTGGAAGCCCTTTCCCACAAACTTCAATCGGAGAAGAATTATAAACTTTTTATACGACTGTTGTGCCATTAGGGGTTCTCACAGCTAACTCAACATCTAATTATTGAGGTAATATGGTGATAACCTTAGAAAATTCTTTATAAATAAAGGAGTGGGTTGATCCTGAATCAAATAAAACATTTTCTAATTTAGATTGGATGGTATGTGTACCTTTAACCACTTTGTTATTGTACACCACTTCGCTGATTAAAATTCCATGTGACTTTCATTTGTCTTTAGCCTTAAGAGTTTGTTGACATCGATCATCATCAACAACCCTTGGATTAGGGAATTGATTGGCATAATGCCCCATTTCCTTTCACTTGTAACATTGAAGTGTAGGAGGTTCACTCTGTGTAGCCTTTTCATTGTTTGCATCACTAGGCATCTTCTTCCCATCATTGCAGCATTCAAATTCCCGATGACCTTTCTTTCCGCATTTGAATCATTTACTTGTCCCTTTAAGACAACTCCCTCCATTTTTATTTCCACACTTTGATCATAAGGGAAAAATCATCTTATTTTTAGTGTGCTCTTTAGATTTTCCTTGGAATTCAATTTTCCTCTTCTTATCAAATCCATATGACTGATGGGTTACTCTAATCTCCATCTCAACTTTGAGAGCATGTCGAACGATTTCCTCGTAGCTATTGAAGTTCCTTATGGATAACTCCCTTCGAATTCTTGGTTTTAAGACAATAAAGAATCGATAGATCTTACTCTCATGTTGGATAATAATACCAGAAGCGTACCTTGCATGTCTTGTAAAATTAGCTTCATAGGTACCAATAGATTCATCATCCTTTAGCTTTAGTTCAAGAAACTCCTTCTCCATCTTTGTTCAGAGAGTACGCGGGGAGTACTTATTGAAAAATAAGTTCTTGAACTCGTCCAATTCCATGGAATCAATTTCATCTCTTGGCCTCATATTCTTGATAAGATTCCACCATTGATCAGTATCACCTTCCAAATGATACACTGCTAAGATGACATTATCATGTTCAGAACATTGAAGAACTGAAAATATCTTTTCAGTAGTACTGATCCATTGTTCAGAAACTAATGGATCAGTAGACCCACTTAATGAAGGTGGATGCTGTCTCATGAAGGATTCAACAGAATTTTGCTCCTTCCTTTTCTTGTTTGGAAGTCCTACATGATTCATAGATTGATAATGTTGTGTGAGCATGGCTACAAGATTTTTCATTCCAACTCCCATAATGTTTTGTTGCTCAGGGGGACAATCATTGCATTGCCCGTCGCATTCCACATGTACACAGTTCCTTTAGGTTTCAGCCATTGACTAAAACCAAGAATAATAGTGTAAGGAACACTAATTATAATAGGAAAACCACATAACCAAGAATAAAATTTCACACTTAAAGTCTTATCATAGGTTACTCATGTCCATTTCTAAAACACTAAGATTGTGTTCTGTGCTTAGACTTATCCTTAGGGTTCTTACTAAGGCTTTCACATCCTAGTTTCCAAATGTTGACTATACCTTTCCCTAATACCAACTATAACGACCCATATGTTACATACATTGTTAGTAATTCGAAATTTAAGTACACTTATTACAACATATAACAAAACCATGAAAGGACCGTATAGGTATAGTGTCTTTAGAAACTGGGAAACATAAACAAATGGTTCATAAATCGTCTTCATTGTCTCCCATTTATTTCATCATATCTATAGTCCCTTTTGGCATATCTTACTTAATAACCCTCTTCATGACCTGGGAAAATAAAACATACAAAATGTTGAGCTCAAATGCTCATTAAGGGTAAACAAAAGAAATATCAATCACATCATGTTCATAAGAACATAACATTTTGGAAATCTTACCCTATAAAAGAGATCATAATTTCATGACATGGGATAAATCGTGGTTGTGAAATGTAATCACAATAATCATAACATAAAACATGAAACTTTGTGGCATACACACATAATCATAGAGAATCATTTCTTATTAGTCAAGACTCATTTCCAAGACTATCTTAGTGGACAAAGTCTATTTCTGAACCGAGTTCATTCCTCGTTTCAGTCCTGTTTCACTGAACCGGTTTAACCTTCAGTTCCAGCCATGTCTATCTCATGAGATATAAAAACATTACCCACTTCATTGGAGGGAGATATAGGCCCCACCCATCTCATAATGATACCATTCTTATATGTTCCACAAAATCATAAACCATACATCATAGCATAACCCATGTAATAAAAATGGGATTATTAAACATCGTGACATCATAAAACAATTCATATAAGATAAAGGAATTAATAAAAATAATTCCATCACAATATAATCAAATCAATGTAATAATAGGTATAAAAACAGAACCGTTTATTATCTTAGATGGAAAATAATTTTGATAAAACACATGAACTCCATTCTTGAGTAAAATATCCTTTCAACTTCAAAAAAAATTTTCCTTTTTGAACATGTCATAAAATTCTAATCTAAAAGAAGTTGATTGAAAATAAACTTGAAAAAATGTAAAGGAAGCTTCTTGGAAATAATTTTTAAAAAATCCATTCATGCTGTAAAAGTTAAAAAAACATTCTTCTCGTACTTATGTCGAAAAAGTCAAAAAAATACCTCTTACGAAAAATGACAAAAGATTCCTTTCAAATCGTTTACTAGAAACTCACCGAAGGGTAAAATTGGATTTAAACCCTTGTAGGTGGATGGAAATAAAATTATATATTGAGTAAACATGGATGTGGATGATAACTATTCCCCAGTAAATTCTGAATTATGAACAATCTCAGATAAAAATGAGATTGTGATATTTCCATTACCTTAGGTCTGATTTTCTTCGTAAGTGTTTGAACCTCCGGTATAATGATTTAAATAATGTCATTGAAATATTCTAGAATCATACTCATTGTTATAATATCATATATGGTCATATTATTACCTTATTATTAGTAATATTTCATTGCTACTTGTTATTCGGGTGTTTATTACTTTTTGTTCTTATGCGCGTTTTGTCGAATAAATTCTTATCCTTTTTTTTAGGTAATAGATACTAAATTTCCAGAATGGTATTAGTGTAATATATATCATGTTTATTCACTCAATTCCTTTATGTAATCATTATGCAATGAAAATCATGTAGAACGAGTCGCATCACATCATGGAGACGGTATTCCGTACATACGCACGAGCGATGATATCGTTCCCATGATCGTGGAATTGTATTGGAGTGTATGTATAATATTTAGAAATCAATATCACTTTAAAATAATAATATATATTCATTATTTACACCATTATACCCATCCAAGTAAGGTGGTGGTGGAAAATATATTACACCACGGCGTGGAGACGGTATTTCGTACGTACGCACGCGTGGTGATTTCATTTTCCGTAGGATGGATAGATGGTGAAATAGGGTTGTTTCATAAATATAATAACATATCAGTATATGAGTGATACTGATTTTATTAATTCATAATGAAACATATAAATAAGAAAAAGTGGAGGAAGAAATAAAGTTGAAAGAATCGGTAACGAACATGACCTCTTCTTTGAAGTGCTTCATTGAGACCTCCTTTTAGGGAACTAAAATTGGACTCTGAAGAAGACCATAACCTCTTGGATGTTTCTAGGGAAGTGTGGAGGAGAAATTGTCAGGGTTTGGCAGAGCTTGAAGGCTCAAAGTGGTGTGAGGAAGAGAGGTAGGAGGTGCCCTTTTATAAGGGAGGAGAGGTGCACCTTTGGAAAAACTAAAAATATTAGTTTATTATAAAGCCATATTCGGTTTTAAATAGCTCCAAATTGATTTATTTCGAAAATAAGGTGGGTATGGGTCAAAATACTCTCATCCAATAGAATTTGGACAAGTTTATTTTACTATTTTAACCTTATAATTTAGATTTAACTTTAAGTTAGATAATTTTACTTTTACCGTGTCTTTTTGTGTTCTTACACTATAAGGTTAATAAACGTACAATAACAAGCCAAACGAACCCCAAGTTGTTTATTATTAATATATATAACCTTATCTAAGTCATTTGGTCGAACCTTAGATTTTTAGGAATAAAATAACAATTAATAATATAATATTTGTTTTAAAAACTATTTTTTGTCAATTTTGACAGTATTTAGTAATTGATTTTTGTGAAAATCATAATAGAATGATTAGTTCAAATAAATTTTATTAAATCAATACTAACATGTCATATTAACCTATAAAATTAGTTTAATTCATAAAAAGTCTCAAATTACATTTATTTGGGTATTTATAACATCAATTATGTCAATATTTCATTAATAAGATAATTACTGCATCATTTTTGTGTCAAAATAAATTAAATTATTTAATGTCTAAAATTTACAAATAAAATACCATTATTTATGAAATCATCTTATCTTTATAATTAATATTTATAGTCTAATTTATCTTATTTATAACCCTATATTAAAAATTATTTACTTATTAATCTTTGATTTTATCTATTTTAACCCTTCTTTAAATTAATTTATAATAAATGTCCTAATCTAATCCATGTGGGCCTAAATGGTCATATTTTATTCTTAAGGTTGTTTTTGGTCGAATTACACTTATCCAATAGAATTAGGACATGTTTTAGGGTAATAATAATATCATTTTTACCCTTAATTACCCTATTTACTTTTAACCGTGGTAAATAAAAGTAAAAAGTTACTATTCACCAAAAATTATTTTCATCACATTGAACCACATTTTACTTACTGACATCAACCGTGTCTCTCAGATTTTTGAAATTCCACTCACCGAAGCGGTTAAATTTAGTTTTATGTAAATTTGCAAATTTGCCTAGGAGGTGAGTAAAAGACGATGAAAAGTTCAATAAATTTTTTTATATCTAAAATTATTATAAAATTACTCCAATGAATTACATTGAACATATATAGTTATTATGTATCAATTTTGATGTTAAATAAATTTAAATAAAATAAATAATTATTTAAATAAAAAGTCGGGTTTTAAATAGTAACCGAGTGTTTTCACTATTCATCAAAAATCGAATGTTTCCAGAAAAATGCCAAAATTTCACCCTAGGCTAATTTCGATATTCCGAATCCAAAAAAGAACTCCATTTTGAAAAATAAAATTTACAAAATTTCAAAAAGTTGTTATTACTATTCATAATGGCTAGTTTAAATAATATTTTAATAGCATATCGTTGTTTAGCGAAACTCGGTATTGCGTATAACACAAGGTATCAAGGAAGGTGATGATTGCGTGTAAAGCAAGCCAAGCTCGTGTTGTGTGTAGTGAAAGAATCCTTTGATGATTTATATAAAAAATATTTCTTATAAAAGTCTCAGGTGTTTCATTTAATCTCGGTTGGTTCTATATGATATGAAGGTATCGATATCAACAATGTACATGAATCTAGTAAAAAAATAAAGTCTACCTCTCTCTTTGGATGATGATTTGAGATGTCATCCAGAAAATTTGAGGAAATATATTGTAAAATAATGGGATGATCTACAACAGAAGAACAATCATCAGGCCTATTATCAATATAAGCCAACAAACTCCTATGATCTAAACAGGGAGATCCTCTATGACCAGACCTCAATTCCCACTCCCCCTGAAACACATGAGGGATCACATCGACACCAAGAAATGAAGCATGAAAATGAACACCGTCAACTTTATCTTGATGGGGGACACATCAATACATACCAATGGTGAAGTCAAACAGATCTAGGTCTAGAGTGAGAGAATCCCATACCAAATCTGTATTTTCTATCGTAAATGAACAAGAAGGAATCCAAAACCCCTTATCTTTCATTTTACCCAGAGTCATTTCAAAATTCATTAAAAAGGTAATACGTTCTATTGGAATTATATGAATATTATATAATCATTAAGATATAAACGAGCGGGAGGAACCGGTATACAATAAGGTAATTTCTAAATAAGGTGAAATAAGGATAATACCTCTCACTTTTGTTGGACCTCCGTCAACCTCTGTAGGAAACTAAAATACCTAAATAAATTGATTCACTCCTAAGGCCATTCGTTGGATCCCTTTAGTCATTTAAGAATCTGAATACCCCATAGTTTCCTTCATAGTTAATGAATAGTAATCATAATGCGGCATAGCCATAGTTTAGAATAAGAGATGTTAGTGACCATTGATGCATGACTATTTCATCATTCGTTGGGAATAGGACAAAAATTTGTTTTTCTTGTGACTTTTATACACCGATATCAAGACATAGGCCCACTACTAGTTATATCAGATGATGCGGAGGATTCTTGCTACTGAGACACACCACCACCACTTCTGCAATGATTCTTCCACTTCTTTTTCTTCTCATTCACACCACTCAATATTTCACTGGATATAAGAGAATAGGTTAAATAATGAACCATTCCTACAATATCAATGTCTTCCATCAAAGCTCAATCTATGTATTCAACATAGGTAGAAAAATTTAGCATAATGACTTTTGAACTAATACCAAGTCACTAACCATGTAGGTACTTCTAATCTATTACTATGTCATTCATTACAAGATATGAGAAAAATATACAATCTCAACAAATTGATTTATGTATGTTCACAAAAAAATATCTCCCTATTGTAACTATTGGAACACTATATATTTTTCCAGAAACAGTGAATCTGGAAAAAAACATCAATAATAATAGGTGTTTGAAACTTTTCCAATCCACATACACATGTATTTCTATCTAGATCATGGATTCCCACCTTCGCTTACCGGAACCCTCAAGCCTAAATTTGGAAAACATCACCTTTATATTCAAAGCTGTCTCCATAATGTTAAAGATTTGATCAATCCAATCCAGCCAGTCACCCACCTCTTAAGGCTCATTCATTACTTTAATGGAAGTTTTCTTCTTGTGCCTGAATTTCCTTGATTGATCTGTCTCTCATCTAACACCTAGTTATACCTCACCGACTAGGTTGTAGACCCATGGTATATCCTGGTCAATAGAACCAACTAGTCATGAAATAGTATCTATGATATTATGATCTATTGTAAGATTACCTTGTTGTGAATCAACCACACCCTTTGAGGAACTCATGGACACAACCTGTAGGCGTACTTCTTTACACAAAAATAAACAAATGACAAGAAAATAGTTCAAATCTCAATATAAAAATGAAATCCCATATAAGAAAAAGAGATTTTGAAACTAAATTCAACAATAGGGAGACATATCCCATTTTTTACATGGAAAGTTGAGTTTTATCATGACAAGATCTGACAAGGAACTCAATGAAACATACATCTCATGTGTTAAAAATCCTATTTATAGCCTAATAGATATCCCATGGAAAGGAATTGTGAAGACATTAGTCCATTGATACCAAAATGTAATGACCCAAATTGGGTTACCCTAAAACCTGTCACCCAACCAATTCCATCACATACTCAAAGGGCATTCCCAATCCCCGTGAGCGGGTGATAAGCACTCATGCAATGAAAAAAAACCATAGGGAATGATTTCAACCAAGTTGAAAAAAAACATAGCATATATATATACAAAAAGATGTAAGTAATTGAGGAAAACTAAAGAATATATTCCATAACTATAAGAAAATAGTGGCAACAAAACAACCATAAAATTAGCCAAAATATCCAAGAGATAAGTCCAAATGAAAAGGAAAAAACCCAATGACAACTCTATGTAATAGTGTAGACAAACTCCCACCATTTCACCTCTAGCTACCCATCTTAGCTGACAAAAAACCTCAACACATCACTGTGGTGTCATGCCTTGACATGCATTGGAATATATAAAAATTTCTAAACACAACTGAAGAGTTTCATTGGGTGTAAGCTAATCGGTCTAGTAGGATCTCACCCCAGTGTTCCATAATAATTAATATTGTGAAAATTCATTTATGCTCACATAAAATAAAATATTTCATAAAAACTAGTAATTTCATATTATAGAAAACTTGGTAAAAACATTCCCTTTATCATAGTTATAAAAACAAAAGTAGGTATATCATTTAAAATTACCATTCTTTAAATCAAATTTCAGAAGAAAAAAACATCCATATCAAAACATAAACAATAATGAACAGTAATTAAAAATAGAATCACGTGTATTAGAATCAAGGAACATAATAGGTCATACTAGAATACTAATCATTCCATATTAAATCAATTTCATAATCCTATTACTAGATAACATTCCTTGGAAGTATAAGAATACCCCATGAGTAACCCCCCTAATGTCAAATATCATTCCCCGAGAACAATGGTTTTTGGAAAAAGATTAAATGCCCCACAGAAAACCTCTTGATAACAAAAAAAATAGATGATGTCCATAAGATTAACCTTCCTTGAATGTAACAAAGGTAAACAATGTTCTCATTTTTAAAATTCATTCTATAGATTTGAATACCATTTCATTACCATATCACAAGACCATTTCAATTATTAGAAAATTCACCTTTTCAATTTATTAATAATTAGGAAAAACCCATTTTTCCTTAACAAATATTTTCAACCCACACAAAAAATTATTAATAATATATTTTCAATTACTTTATAATGAATGAATAATAAATATCATCAATATAGGTTTGAGATGAAACCACCTACCTCAATGAACAGGTTGCGCATTCCTACAATGTGATACACCAACAAAAAAAATCCAACAATCCCTACGATGGCCATAGAATCAATCCCATATATCTCAGGATTGATCCAACAGAGAAAGAAAATCATATGAGAAAAGGAACACCCATATCTATGAAATAACACCCAGAACACCACAACTAAAAATGGAGAAGTATTTAGAATGAGATTGTACATTTGATCTTGGAATAAGACATGAAGAGACCCCAATTTAGATCAACACATCTGATAAAAAAAATCTAATGTCACTACCGTAATCAATGGTAATCAAGAATAAATGATATGACTCCCTCGAAGAGACTCACTGAAACATAAAAAATGAAAGGACAAAAATATTGATTCGGAAGGAACATTGACTCTAAAAATCCCCATATAGGATATTTGGTTTGAGAGAATGAAGAAAAAGTGGTCAAATTGGCACCAAAAACCAAAATAGTACACAAAAACATCCCTAAATGGGGAATTCACTAACATGTAAATCAATTACATGTCATGAAACCATATTGATTTTGTAAGATGTTAATTCCATATACTTATATTAAAAATACATCATTTAAATCATTAATGACGTGATATAAATATATACATTGTGTAACTATTCACAGTGTGAAACCCTTTCATGACATACAACCAGTAAAAGATATTCATTGTTTAACCTAGTTAAATGGTTTTAAATCCCACTACAACATGAATAAATGACCTTATAAAGATTTGTGTGAAATAAATATATTAATTCACTATTATATGTATCCTCAAAATTCATTCTTGTCCCTATAAATACAACATGAAATGAAAAACCACGATGAGGTTGGAGATGTAACAGACAGATCAGTAACAAGATAATAAATACTCCCCACCATAAAGTCTTTCTATCATCTGGAAGTCATGTAGAAGATGTAAAACCTAGAAAACTATTAGTCTCTTAATGCATCATCAGAGACATAAATTCCCATGTCCCATGAGAATCTTATCCATGTTACTAAATATATCTAACCAACGTAATCAAATTCCCATGAAAAACATTTTCTTGATAGTAAAAAATCTCAACCATGTTCTACAGAATTGAAACCTTTGGATCTAACTCAATTTATTTCCTCAAGGATTACAAGGTTAACCAATAAAAATTCCATGGTTACCTGTCCCATTTCCCGATCAGAACCGAAAGAGGATGATGAAAACTAGAGGGTTTCATGTGCTCTTCCATTATCCGTTGGTATGTGTAATAGCGAGACACACAATCTAAAATGTCATGATTCAAACCCAACAACTAGAATTTTCATCTCATTTAATAATATATTTTAAATATGCATGGATTTATGACCCATCAAGAGTTGTTAAAATTATACAAGACTAAACTTATCACAGATCCTTAGAGAACCACCTACTTCCAAAATCAGAGTGCACCATTGGAAGAAAGAGACTAACACAAAATAGTCTGCCCACCGTAATGTATTTTTAGAACATTACTGAACTCATCATCCAACTGGTAACTCTTAAAAATAGACTCAAATAGAGATGATGATAACTGAACACTCATAAGAACCATACCTGAAACATCCTCATGAACATCTAGGTATAACTAAAAAAGGCCCAATATGGTTCCTGTAGAGACCCAATTCTTGACTTACATGGAAATTACATTACTTTTGTGGAATATATAATACATTACAAAAACAGACACCAAAGGACCGTAATTGTTTAGTGACTTTGGAAACTTGGGACATAGCCTTCAAATCTTGGTGAAAGATCCTCAACATCTCCCATTAAGATCATTCCTTTTTTTCTTACCTAAAACCATTCCTTATATCCTGGGGAAAAGAAAACATAAAAAGTGGTGAGCTAAAATGCTTATTAAGGGTAAACAAAAGAAATATCAAACACTTTATATTCATAAGAACATAACATTTTGAAAATCTAATCCTGCAAAAGAGATCATAACATCGGATAAATCATATAAGTGAAATGTAATCCAAATGATCATAACATAAAACAATAAACTTTTTGGAATAAACACATAATCATAGAAAATCATTTCTTAGTAGTCAAAACTCATTTCCAAGACTATCTTAGCAGACAAAGTCCATTTCTGAAACGAGTTCACTCTTCGTTTCAGTCCTGTTTCACTGAACCAGTTTAACCTGCCGTTCCAGTGATGTCTATCTCATGAGATATAAATCTTTACCCAATTCATTGGGGGCAGATATAGGTCCCACCCATTTCATAATGATACCATTCTTATGTGTGCCAAAAAATCATAAACCATACATCATACCATAACCCATGTAATACAAATGAGATTCTTAAACATCACGTCATCATAAAAAAATTCATAAAAGGATATTGTAAAAATAATTCCATCATAACATAATCAAATAAATGTAAACATAGGGATATAAACAGAACCCTATATTATCTTAGATGGAAATTAATTTTGATAAAACACTTGAACTCCATTCTTGAGGAAAATATCCTTTCTACTTAAAAAAAAATTTACTTTCTTAAAACGTCATATAATTTTGAACTAAAAGAAGTTGAATAAAAATAAACATGAAAACATGTAAAGGAATCTTCATGGAAATAATGTTTTTAAAATAATCCATTCATGCCGTATAATATTAAAAAAACATTCTTCCCGAACTCTGGACAGAGAAGTCAAAAAGTACCTCGTACGAAAAACGACAAAAGATTCCTTTCATATCTTTTAATAAAAACTTACCGAAGTGTAAAATTAGATTTAAACAATTGTAGGTGGATGGAAATAATATTACATATTGAGGAAACATGGATGTGGATGATAAATATTCCCCAGTAAATTCTAAAGTATAAACAATCTCGGATAAAAATGAGATTGTGAGATTTTCCCTTACCTTAGGTATGATATGCTTTGTACATATCTGAACCTCCATTATAATGATTTAAATAATGTCATTGACTTATTAAATAATCATATTCATTGTTATGATATCATATATGGTTCACTTATGACTTTATACAACCTGTTCTTTTGTAAATTCCTTGTTAAAGAGCATTTTGGGAAAAATTGTTTCATTTGTCGTCCGTGTTATGACCTGTAATTATTCACATGATTACTTAGATCATGATTACTTAATTCTAGAAAATAAAATAGTATTTATATATACTATATATTTAGAATATACATATATATAATAGTTCAATAAATGGAAAGAAATACACTGTTCATGGAGAAGGTAGGCCGTACGTACGCATGAATGTTGTTTTTGTTTCCTCATTGAATTGAATGGAATTAATTCAATGACATAAATATATATATACATAAATATAGTATCATTATTATTTCATATATTTAATTATTACTTATTATATATACGTTATAATCATTCATGAATGGTTAATCATTGAGAATGAATCTCATCGCGTCATGGAGACGGTAGTCCGTACGTACGCACGAGCGATGATATTGTTCCCATAATTATTGAATTGAATTGGAGTGGATGATAAAATTTATCAGAATCAGTATGATGTTATAATAACTATGTATAGTTATTCTTTACACCATTATACCCATCCAATGAAGGTGGTGTTGGAAAAACCGATTATACCATGGCATGGAGACGGTATTCCGTACGTACGCACGTGCGGTGATTTCGTTTTCCGTAGGATTGATAGAAGGTGAAATGGGGTTTTTTAATATTTATAATAACATATCAGTATATTAGTTATACTGATGTTATTACTTAATAATGAAACAACTAAAGAAGAAGAATTTTAAGAAGAAATAAGCTTGAAATAATCGGTAGGAGAGATTACCACTTCTTCGACGCATCTACTTTAAACTACCCAAATGACTCATATCAGAATATTAGATGATATAGGGTTGTAATATCATCAACCAATAAAATTTAGACTTGTTAGGAATTTATTTTAAACATTATCAACTTGATTTATCCTTATTTATTAATTTAATTTTATTTGTGTTAATAATATTCTAAATTTTAAATTATTATAAAGACTTACATAGGTGTTGTCAATTTTACATAATTTGCACGGTTTATGAAATTTTCAAGCATACAAATTTAAATTTATAATTTTTAAATATTTTTGTGATTTTTAAACAATTTTATAATATGTTATTTTTATAAAATAACAATAATGTGAATTTTGACACTAATAATTTATTTGAATTCAAATAAACAATATACAATAGATATTTTCCCACTAAAAGAATTAATAGATTCATAACATGTAATATTAACTTTAAAATTAGTGGATCACATTAAATAGTTCATATAATATTTATTTTAATATTTTTAAAACCATTTATTTGATATTTCTCTTAATACAATAAATTCAACATCACTATTATGTCACCTTTAATGGTAAATATTTAATACCTAAAAATTCTAAATAAATTCGTATTCTGTAGATAATTTTATTAGATTTTTCCCGAATATTCATGTTTTATGTTTCATTAAGTTTATCACTGAATTAAAATTATTATAATTATAAAATTTAAGAAAGTGACATGTTGTCACATTCTTTGGTTTTAATAATAATTAAATTATTTTCATGAAAAAAAGTTCATTAAATGAATATAATCCGACCCTTAGGTGATATGGGTCGACCTTTAGTCATAAAATATGATTTTGGTAGGAGTTAGGGTAATTTTATAATCTTATATTTACCCATAATTACCCAATTTCCCTTTAACTATGGTAAATAAAATTTTCTGTAGATTCTATTCATAATTCCCAAAAATAAAAAAGTCACCTATTTACATAATTTGTACCCACTGATTCCAAATATGGAATCCATTTTTCAAAATTAAAAACACATAAATTTCATTAATTTATTTAAAATTAATCCCGTTGTCGAAAGAAAACGGGTTTTGTTTAAAACATTGCAAAAGATTGAATTGATTTAACCTACGAATTCAAGGTAAAATCAATCCTAATGAAATAAATTGTATTAAATGGTAAAATTATATTCTATTTATACTTCAAAACCATTCAATATTATAATTTAACCATATAAATTATTACGATGAAAAAAGTTTTTAATTAAAATATAGCGTGTTTTTACTATTCCTTAAAATATGAAAGTTATCAAAAAAATATCAAAACTTTATCCAATTTAAATTTTTATATCCTGATTCAAATGAAGATGTTTATTTTGTAAAATTGAACTTATAAACATGTCCAAAAATAGATTTAATGTGGGTGCGCCATCAAATGGTGGCAAAACTGCATTTTTTGAAAAATACTTATTTCACCCAAAAAATTTATCTTGTTCACATAAAATGGTTCAGAAAATCTATAATATGAATAATAATGTTATAATATTCAAAAATTATTTAATACTATTCATAACTTCTAGTCCAAAATAATATTATAATAATATATCGTCGTTTAGTGAAACCTGGTATTGCGTACAACACGCGCTATCGAGGAAGGTCGTGATTGCGTGTAATGCAAGCCAAGTCAAGGTTGTGTGTTATGCAAGAATCCTTTGTTGTTTTGTTATAACAGAATCCAACCATTTTTCATTTATAAATTTAATATATATATATATATACACTCAATTTTGCGTAGAATGACTATTATCAAACGAACTTGAAATTGTGTGTAACACATTATAAGAATAGTGTTGCGTATACTGAAAGCTAATACGTTGTTGCGTATAGCACAAGATAATCTTATTGTAGCATAAAACACATGACATCAAATAAATTAAAAATAATACTTATCATAAAATATCGGGTTGTTACATTCTACCCCCCTTAAAATGAATTTCTCTCTCGAAATTCATCGGGGTTATACATTGTTTTCTACTTGAAAGTTTCTTTAATTGAAACCCACATCATAAAATGAAATACCAAAACATAACATTAAAAACTAAAGTATGAAATGTAACGGTTACCCAAGTTAACTAATCACTGGGTTTCCACATAGGAGAACATAGGTGAAAATATGGATATGGAAGAGAAATCTAACTGTCATGTTCTGATGGAGAGTGGTAGAGAACATGGCTATGAAAAATCAAACATTCACAAAACCATATGTTTTTGATGATCTAAGGTATCATCTGATTCATCGGATATAAGGGCACATGGGGAATTTTTTTTTCAAGATCATTTCCCTAAAGTTGATGAATTAGAAGAAATACTTACATGATTTTGGTACAATTTCACTATTGTTCGTGAATTGAACAATTTCCACTTCATCTATTAAAAAAACGAAGTTGCATTTTTTATTTGTGAAGCGTTAGCAGATCATGTGATAGAATGATGGGCCATTCCATCTGTTTCAAACAAAAGGTTAGCAAAATTTATAAGTCCATCTTATGGTGAGATTAATCGTATATGGTTCAAAAAATGGACTTATACTTTATTTATCATACTGCTTAATAAAAAAAACTACTTTCCACTAACCAAGGACTTCCTGTAGGCCAGTGGTAGGCAATAAAGGCATGTCACACTTTGGTTGTGGGTTCAATTTCCACATCCTTATCTGACACGATGGGTTGTTGCCCATCTTGTAGGTTGTCCTTTTTCTAAAACTACATTATAATAACATTTCGGAAATAATATCGAAAAAAAGTCCAAGCCTTAAACAATACTATCTGATGTTTGACATAACCCTTTACAATCTTTAGACTTATCCAAAATACATCTGTCCAGTCTCATAGTGTATAGAAAATGATTACTGGAGAGGTCACATAACAAGAACGTGAATAACATCATTTTATCATACGATATATCTTGTTGGTCACATTCCAAACATGTGAATTCCTTAATCATGTGTTATCTTGAAACAAAAATTACCATAGAACCTTAGTGAAAACATGAATGCTGTCAAAAGGTAACTCTTTCCACATACCAAAATCACAAAATTTCTATATACTCAAACCATGATATAACTATTTCCTTATATCAGTCATGAGCTCATGAATACTGTCAAATATTTCATTTTTTCTTTATCTGTTCCTTATTCACATATCATCTTCTTTCCAAAAATATCTCAATCACATTCCATGGTTACCAGTACCATAAAATTATTTAAAACCACAATAGACCAATACCTAAATATTCCAATATTCCACGATACTATATACAACATTATTTTGGAATCACATTACTTAAACACTTAATCATTCCACCACATTGTTGTCATATTCCACATCTCCAATACTGATCGCATGTGACTTCCCATTGTCTTTTGCCTTAAGTGGTTGCTCATGTCGATCATCATTAACCCTTGGATTAGGGCATTGATTTGAACAATGCCCCATTTCATTGCACTTGAAGCATTGAAGTGTTGGTGGTGCATTCTCTACAGTCTTTTCTTTATCATTAGTAACGCTTTTTCCATTACTTCGACACTCAGCTGCTCGATGACCATCATTTCCACACATAAAACATTTTCTAGTCCCTTTAAGATAATCTCCACCAAGCTTCTTTCCAGACTTTGAGCATAAGGAAACATTCATCTTCTTTTCACCATTATTCTGAGATTTCTCCTTGAACTCTATCTTTCGTTTCTTGTAAAAACCATGAGATGGATATGTAACACCAACTTCCATTTCTACCTTGATAGCACAACGCACAATTTCTTCATATCTACTGAAGTCTCTTATATATAATTCCCTTTGAAGACTTGGTTTTAAGACACTGAATAATTGATCAACATTACATTAAGGTTGGATGATAATGCCAGATGCATACCTTGCGTGCCTTGTAAAATTCGTTTCGTATATACCAACAGATTCATCATCCTTTTTCTTTAGTTCATGAAACTTCTTCTCCATCTTTGATCGAAGAATATGAGGGAAGTACTTATTTAAAAATATTTTCTTGAACTTGTCCCATTACATGGACACAATTTCCTCTCCTTACCTCGTATTCTTGATAAGATTCCACCATTGATCAACATCACCTTCCAAATGATATATTGCTAAGATGAAATTATCATGCTCAGAACATTGAGGAACTGAAAATAACTTTTCTGCGGTACTGATCCATTGTTCAGCAACAAGTGGATCAGAAGACCCACTGAAAGAATGTGGGAGTTGCCTCATGAAGTACTCAATAGAATATTGTTTCTTTCATGGCTCATTTTGAAGTCCAGAATGATTCATAGCTTGTGTAAGTATAGAAATCAGATTTTTAACTCAATCTCCCATAACATTGGTTTTTTCTGGAGTACAATCATTTCATTTCCCATTACATTAATCAACACGGTTCCTTCTTGTTCCAGCCATCGTCTAAAACCCAAAAAGAATATTGTGAGAGGCAAAATTCATGCTAGGGAAAACAACATAATAAAGGGAAAGTAACATCAATATCTATCATCATAGGTTTAATTCTAATATCATTACCATAATTATAGGATTATAACATATACTTATACTTAAACTTAGGGACATCTCTAGACATACCTTAGAAATATTTCTAGGGATCTCACTAAAGTTCTCGCATCCTAGTTTCCAAAGGATGACTAAACCTTTCATCTGATACCAACTGTAGAGACCTAAATCTTGAAGTACATGGACATTACATTACTTTTGTGGAATAATTATTACATTACAAAAACAGACACCAACGGACCGTAATAGTTTTGTGCCTTTGGAAACTTGGAACATATTCTTCTAATCTTGGTTAAAGAACCTCAACATCTCCCATAAAGATCTTACCTTTTTATTCTTACCTAAAACCTTTCATTATATCCTGGGGAAAAGAAAACATAAAAAGGGGTGAGCTCAAATTCTCAGTAAGGGTAAACAAAAGAAATATCAAACATATCATATTCATAAGAACATAACATTTTGAAAATCGTATCGTGCAAAAGAGATCATAACATGGGATAAATCATAGAAGTGAAATATAATCCCAATAATCATATCATAAAACATGATGCTTTGTGTCATACAAAAATAATCATAGAAAATCATTTATTAGTATTCAAGACTCATTTCCAAGACAATCTTAGCGGACAAAGTCCATTTCTGAACCTAGTTCACTCCTCATTTCCGTCCTATTTCACTGAACCAGTTTAACCTGCCAATCCAGCCATGTCTATCTCATGAGATATAAATCTTTACCCAATGCATTGGAGGGAGATATAGGTCCCACCCATCTCATAATGATACCATTCTTATTAGTGCCACAAAATCATAAACCCTACATCAAAGCATAACCCATGTAATAAAAATGGGATTCTTAAACATCACATCATCATAACAGAATCCATAAAAGGATATCGTAAAAATAATTCCATCATAACATAACCAAATCCATATAAAAATAGGGATATAAAAAGAACTTTATATTATCTTATATGGAAAATAATTTGGATAAAACACTTGAACTCTATTTTTGAGGAAAATATCCTTTCTACTTCAAAAAAATTTTCCTTTGTTAAATGTCAATTAATTTTGAACTAAAAGAAGTTGATTAAAAATAAACTTGAAAACTTGTAAAGGAAGCTTTATGTAAATAATGTTCTAAAAAAATCCATTCATGCCGTATATGTTAAAAAAACATTCTTCCCGTACTTTGGACGGAAAAGTCAAAAAGTACCTCATACGAAAAACGAAAAAAGATTCCTTTCATATCATTTACTAAAAACTAAACAAAGGGTAAAATTGGATTTAAACAATTTTAGGTAGATGTAAATAATATTACATATTGAGGAAACATGGATGTGGATGATAAATATTCCCCATAAAATTCTGAAGTACAAACAATCATGGATAAAAATGAGATTGTGAGATTTTCCCTTACCTTAGGTCCGATATTCTTCGTACGTATTCGAACCTCCTATATAATTATTTAAATAATGTCATTGACTTATTATAGAATCATATTCGTTGTTATGATATCATATATGGTTCACTTATGACTTTATATTACCCGTTCTTTTGTAAATTCCATGTTTAAAAGCATTTTGGGTAAAATTGTTTCATTTGTCCTTCGTGTTTTGACTTGTAATTATTAATATGATTACATAAATCAGGATTAAATAATTCCATAATATAAAACATGATTTATATATAATATATATTCAGAATATACATATATAGAATAGATCTATAAATGGAAAGAAATACACCATTCAGGGAGAGGGTAGGTCGTACGTACGCGTGAACGTTGTTTTCATTTCCTCATTGAATTGAATGGAATTAATTGGATGACATACATACATATATATATATATACATAAATCCAGTATCATTATTATGTCATATATTTCATGATTACTGATTATATATACATTATAATCATTCATGAATGGTTAATCATTGAGAATGAATCTCATCACGTCGTGGAGATGGTAGTACATATGTACGCACGAGCGATGATATCATTCCCATAATTATTGAGTTGAATTGGAGTGGATGATACAATATATCTGAATTAGTATGATGTTATAATACTATGTATATTTATTATTTACACCATTATACCCATCCTAGTAAGGTGGTGTTGGAAAACAGATTACACCACGACGTGGAGATGATATTTCGTACGTACACACGTGCAGTGATTTCGTTTTCCACAGGATGGATAGAAGGTGAAATGGGTTTATTTAATATATATAATAACATATCAGTATATTAGTGATACTGATTTTATTACTTTATAATGAAACAACTAAATATGAATAAGTTGATGAAGAAATAATCTTGAAATAATCGTTAGAAGAGATTAACTCTTCTTCGACACACCTCCTTTAAACTTCTTCATAGGGCACTAGGGTTGGTATTTTGAGAAGACCAGTACCTCTATAAGGTTTCTAGGGAATTGGGGATGTGAAATGGGCAGCTTTTGGCCATGATTCAAGGCTCAAAATGGTGTGAGGATGAGAGGGAGGAGGTTCCCTTTTATAAGGGAGGAGAGGGGTACCTTTGGAAATATAAGAAATATTAGTTTATAATATATCTCAACCCCACATAAAAACATAAAAAATGACTCATATCAGAATATTAGATGATATAGGTTTGTAATATCATCAACCAATAAAATTTAGACATGTTATGAATTTATTTTAAACATTATCAACTTGATTTATCCTTATTTATCAATTTAATTTTATTTGTGGTAGTAATATTGTAAATTTTAAATTATTATAAATAATTACATATGTGTTGTTAATATTAAATAATTTGACACTTTATGACATTTTAGACCATATAAATTTATATTTATAATTTTTAAAAATTTTATGATTTTTAAAAAAATTTATAATATGTAATTTTTATAAAATAACAATAGTGTCAATTTTGAGACAATTAATTTATTTGAATTTAAATAAACAATATACAGACTATATGTATGAACTAAAAGATTCCATAGATTCATAACATGTCATATTTATCATGAAAATTAGTGGAGCACATTAAATAGTTCATATATTATTTATTTTAATATTTTTTAAACCATTTATTTGATATTTCTCTTAATAAAATAATTTCAACATCACTATTATGTCACCTTTAATGGTAATTATTTAATCCCTAAAAATTCTAAATAAATTCATATTATGTAGATAATTTTATTATATTTCGGTAGACTATTCATTTTCGATGTTTCATTAAGTTTATCACTAAAGTAAAATTATTATACTTATAAAATATAAGAAAGTGACATGTTGTCACTTTCTTTGGTTTTAATAATAATTAAATTATTTTCATGGAAAAAAGTCCATTAAATGAATCTAATACTACCCTTAGGTGATATGGGTCGACTTTTAGTCATCCAATAGAATTTTTCAGGTGTTAGGGTAATTTTAAAATCTTATATTTACCCATGATTACCTGATTTACCATTAACTATGTTAAAAAAAATTACCGTAGATACTATTCATAATGCCCAAAAATAAATAGTATCCTATTAACATAATTTGGACCCACTGATTCCAAATATGGAATCCATTTTTCAAAATTCAAAACACATAAGTTTCAGTAATTAATATAAAATTAATCCCATTGTCGAAAGAAAACGAGTTTTTGTTTCAAACATTGCAAAAGATTGAATTGATTTAACCTACGAATTCAAGGTAAAATCAATGCTAATGACATAAATTGTATTAAATGTTAAAAATATATTCTATTTATACTTTAAAACCTTTAAATATTATAATTAGCCATATAAATTATTATGATGAAAAAATTTGTTTTTAATTAAAATATTGCGTGTTTTTACTATTCATTAAAATATGAAAGTTATCAGAAAAATATCAAAACTTTATAAAATGTAAATTTTTATATCCTGATTCCAAAGAAAAAGATTATTTTGTAAAATTGAACATATAAACATGTCAAAACTAGATTTAATGTGGATGTTCCATCAAAAGGCGGCAAAACTGCATTTTTTTGAAAAATACTTATTTCACCCAAATTTTTTTTGTTCACATAAAATGTTTTAGAAAATTTATAAGATGAATAATAATTTTATAAAATTCAAAATGTAGTTAATATTATTCATAACGGCTAGTCCATAATAATATTATAACAATATATCGTCATTTAGTGAAACCTGGTATTGCGTACAACACACGCTATCGAGGAAGGTCGTGATTGCGTGTAATGCAAGCCAAGTCAGGGTTGTGTGTTGTGAAAGACTCCTTTGTTGTTTTGTTATAAAATAATCCAACCATTTATAATTTATACATTGAATATATATGTATATATACACTAAATGTTTCATATAATGACTATTATCAAACGAACTTGAAATTGTGTGTAACACAATTTAAGAATAGTGGTGGGTATACTGCAAGCTAATACGGTGTTGTGTATAGAACAAGATAATATTTTTGTAGCATAAAACACATGAAATCAAATAAATTACAAAATAATACTTATCATAATATATCGGGTTGTTATAGTTCCACTCATACATCGATTTTAAAACATTCTATAACTGTGCTTTCTGTATAAGAGTGTCTTCAAAAACATTTCCCATACCTAGGGAGTAGTTGATGTCAATGTCAAACATATGAAGGTATTATACCCATTATATCAATCTAATATTCCAGTCCTTTCTATAAAACATATAGCTCAAATACTTATGATCAAGGAAGACCATGAACTATTTCTCAAAAAGATAGTTCCTCCAATATTTTTGTGCATAAATAACTGTGATAACCCTTACCAAGATTCCACTAAATGGGATCCCCAAGCCTGGTGGGCCACATGTTCTCATGAGAATCTTCTCGAATTCTAGAGGTTTCCGACTAGAAGCTAGGGCCATGTGTTTGTCCATGGTAATAGTATTCCCTCATTAGAAGAGTATAACACATCCGAAGGAATATAAAGGAATATTAATAAATAGTAGAAGTAATATAAGTAATTAGGGGAAGAAAACTAATGCAATTGATAAACAAGAATAAATATAACTGTTTAAACTAGTACAATGAGGATGTAATTTCATGTCACTAGAAAATAGGAAATCATGTATATGAGATAGTAGGTATAATATTTTACACAACATAAAAAAATCATATACTACTCCAAGCGTCCTGAGATCTTAATCAGTCATCTGGTATTAAGATCCATCCTATTAGTACACATTCAAGTGTTGGAAGTTGAATGCTTCCCCTTTTCAATACCTTAAACATTGTAATCTACTTTGGGTACCTAACAACCCCCAGAGAGGTTTTGAGAAAAATTTCAGTGGGCTGCCACCAACGTTGTCTATAACATTTGGCCAATGTAATGGAATATAACAATATGTAGACATGAAAAAATAATGTAAAGCAAGTTGTACAACATTACTAAAAAACCATGTACATTCTTTATCCCTCAGATGGTGTTTGATCATGTAACAAGTTAATTAATTATGTTATTACCATTTAATTTTAATAGGTCACACAAAGAATTTCCCGCACTAAAATAACTTCATGATTGTATAACTAGTGAAGGTCCCAAGAAATAATGGGGAAACCGACATTATATCTAGTGAGAGAGTTCTAGGGTTATAAAAAATGTAACATAGATCACATATAATGCTAACTAAGTAGTATCTAAGTCTATCTAAGGGGTTAGAGTGTAATCCATGATGCTCAATCCAAGGCATTCAACAATAAGTCACCTACCGAGTCTAAGGTGGTCAACCGTGGTATAACAAGGCTAAGCAAAGATAGGGCACTATTGGATATCACCATGGAACCTACTATTCAATGATGGATCCAAGGTCTGTGTCTGAGTTATCATGTAATAATGAAAATGACCCTATGGTAGTATACCATGAATTTGAGGAATAGACAAAAATTGGAGTCCAGGTGGGTATCAACCTAATAAAACAACTTCCATGATTCAAGATTGGGGTTCTTGAGACCCAAGGTATTCTCCTCTAAGAATCCAAGCCGATATCAAGTTATTCAATCCCTATTTGTTGTTGAAATAATGTAATAATTCATTTGTCTCAAGTAATTCCTTCCATTCTTGTGGATATGTCATGTAGTGTTGAAACCATTCATTTATTAGTCCAATCATTTTCATCTATTAGTGTGGATATACTACATAGCATTGCAACCATTTAATGAAATCTTAATTAACTATTATGGCATATTCAATTTGTAGGGTTCACTCTTCTACCATATATTAACATGTCAAGGGGTGATACAAAAATGTAACTGTTATTCCATATCATTTTTTAAAACCAATTCATATACTTATTATACTTGGCATTTCACATTTCACATTTAATAATAATTTGGAAGAACGTACCATAAGTAGGTCAAGTGTTGTGTATACATAGTACATGCCATTAAAAAATTCTCATCAACAATAGGGAATTATTTATAAAAAGGCTCACAATTAGGAAGGTCATGAAACGATACACCTGAATGGTGCCTCATATGTATCATAACACTAAAAACCCAAGTATGGAATAACCTTTAACATGAGGTGGATTGTGTTGTGGGTGTTACCATTAAAAAATAATCACAAACTGGTATAAATCATAACCATATAATTCTATCAAGTATAATAATGGAATGTAAATTTAGGAAATGTTCCTGATAGAATCAGTGGGTCCCACAAAAACATTCCAAAATTCAACGAACATTTGGAAAAAGTTATAGACCACCCCCCATAGGTTGGTACAATACTTCTCCTCGGGTATCAGCCCTTGATTTTTATCAGATCAGAGTAGATATATGAAAATGTAAAAAACTATCACATGGATATATCTATGTCGAGAGAGAAATAGAAGAAGAACTACAAAAGAGGACTTGGGTACTTAACGTTGTGCCTTCAATGGGACATACAAAATCTTGATTGGTTGTTGGATGAAGGAGATCTCTTCATTCCATGTTCAAATCATAAAAAATCCGCAAATTAAGAGAGAAATAGGTCAATCCCATATAAACTAAGATTAATAGGATGGAGGGTGATTAATAAGTCATTAAGGAAAAATAGAAAATTTACCTATTATATTAGCTTACACATGGTTTGTCAAGCTGTTTGAAAACTCTACGGGAGGTCTATGCCCAAACGGTTTGGTCTGAATGGTTTACCATGCCATGCGCAAGCCATGCAATGATACCTGGGGAAAAGGGGCTCATGAATGGTTTGGTCGCAGGGTCATGGGACAACCGTATGAGGTGGCTCGGTCTGAAAGAACACCATCTTCATGGTTTTCCAAACCCTGCAGAATTCCTCATGATATACTCTATACCATGCATAAGGTCTTTTTCTAAAAAAATATGGGTTTTAGGCCCCAAAAAATACCAAAACACCCTTGTAACCATAATAGCTCATTAGGTATACTTATTAGGTAAAAAGTACTGATTTAAACCAAAAATTAAATGATCCATACCTAAGTGAAAAACTATGTTCTCACAGTCTCCCCCCTTAAATGTTATCACCCCTAGTTTTCCCTCCAATGGTAATTAAACACATTCAAGACCAAATCTGGCCACTAAGCATGTACATCATCTTCCCTCTCCCAAGTCTCATCTAGTACTAGATCGTGCTTCCATAGGAACTATACTAGGGGGATCGATTTTTCTTAGAGAGACTTCGTGCTTCAGTCAATGATGTGTACTAGATACTCTTCAGTGGTAGCATCAACATCTAATTCAACTACCATGGGATGAAAGTTATGTGATGTGTTAGTGTGATATTGGAGAATCTATGAGACGTAAAGGACATCATGCATGGAATAGTAACTCTACAGATGTAGAGACAAATAAGCTACCGGCATGACACTTTCTATATTTTTAAATGGACTGACGTAACAAGGAACGAACATTCCCTAGTTCAATAACTGTCTATTCCCTAGCCTGGGAGATATTATAAGGAAGGAATGATCCCCATCCTTGAACTAAAGTTGTCATTGATGATGACCAACATATGATTTCTCTCAAGAATACGTATTTTTCATACACTTTTGGATCCGTTGAACCTATTCTGGAGTCTCCTAAATGAGACGAGAACCAATAAGGGCTACCTCACCTACCTATAGCAAGCACAAAGGTGAACTAAATGGCCATCCTTATAAGGTCTTTGAATGATTCATTTGAAACATCAGAAAAAATTGTAATTATATGAAAACTCAATGAGAGGGATATGCTTCTCCTCAGAATAACCAAAATCAAGGAATGATACTCATAGCATATCTTATAAAACCTGTATTGTTTGTTCTGATTGTCCCTCAGTCTGAGGGTGAAAAGCTGTGCTAAAAATCACATGTGTCCCCATATCACTCTTCAATCCTTTCCAAAATCGTGATGTGAAACAAGATTCTCATTATAAAAGGACAGTATGAGGAACCACATGATATTGTGTGATCTCTTAGACATAAAATCTTCCCAACTCATCAACTAAGATTGTATCCCATATAGGAATGAAATGGGATCATTTTTTAGTCGACTAATGGCCACCAGTATATCATTACTACCCATCAGTGACCTAGGTAACCCGAATATGAAATCCATAACAACATCATTCCATTTCCATTCCATAATTGTAAGAAGATATTAAAAGACTATAGTAATATAGTGCTCTAACTTCCCCAACTACCAGGTAGAACACTAAGTGATGATGCTTGATATCTGACATTTCATCCCAGGACAACAACACAGGCCTCGAAAATCTCGACACATCTTCAATATTCTAGGATGAACTTCCCACTTAGAAGCATGATACTTTTTAATCAACTCCTCTATCATATATGCAAGAATTGAGATACTTCCAAGAAGACACAGGATGTTGTCTATTCCCAAAAACCAATCCTGAAGGGGGTTATCTCCTGATATACAGTCATAGAGAATTAATCCTTCCTGATCTGTAAACTGCACACTCTTCAACATATAAAGGAGGGAAAAGATAACTGATATGGTTTATAGGTAAAAATTCTCATGATTTTAATGAATCAATAGGCGATGTTCAGAAAATCTATCCATTAACTTCCATTCATCATCGGTTTCCTATATGACCAACTTTTGAGTTTTCCAACTTAGTGCATTAGTGACCGAATTTTTCATTCAATGTATAAAGGAAAGCTCAAAATCAAAGGATTATAGATATTTGACCCTCATCCACTATCTGTGTTTTATGTCGCACTGCGAAAATATACACTTGAGGCATTTGTGATCTATATACAACACAAAGATCTCACCCAATAGATAATGTCTTTGGAAACGTAAGCCATGGAAAATTGATGCTAGCTCAACATAGTGTGTTGGGTAATTTCCCTTATGATGACTCAACCTCCAAGATACAAACGCAATGACTTAGTACCCTAGAATCAACACTACTCCTAAGACAATGCATGATGTGTCTTAGAGGATGATATTACCTTTTCTAGGATTAGGAAGAATCGGAATTGGTGCTAAGACAAGCCTCTCTTTCAGTTCTTGAAAGGAATTCTTGCATGCTTCTGACCACATAAACATAACTCACTTATTTGTAAGACCAGTAAGAGGTGAAGAAAGGTGATAGATGTCTTGTATGTAATTCCTGTAATATCCTACAATACCTATGAAACATATAATATTAAACACATTATATGGATTCTCTTAGGAAACTAAAACACTAAACATTTTCGGGACATCAAATACTCTTGATTCTAAAATTATATGACCCATGAAGTAGACATTATCGATCCAAAACACACATTTAACAAGCTTTGAATAAATCAGATGCTCTCTCATTATAATCAAAATGACCACAAGATGTTTGTCATGGTTGTTACGAGTGTCAGAATACACTAAGATGTCGTTGACAAAGACCATGATAAAATAGAACAAATATTGGTGGAAAACACTATTTATCAAGGCCATGAAAACGGAATACATATTCATAATACCAAATATCATAACAAGATACTCATACAGAACATACCTTCTATGGAATGCTTTACAAGGTATGTGTGTTGTCCTAACTCACACCTGATGATGACCTGATCTTAGGTAAATATTAGAGAATATATTTTTTCCGTGGAGCTTGATGAAATGATCACGTATTCATGGAAGTGTATTCTGGTTCTTCACCATTCAATGGATCATCCTTCTTTAATCCATTCATAGATGAAGTGTTCCAACTTCCTTCTTATAAAAAGTATAGGTGAAACCAAAGGGGATGTACTAGGCTGTATAAAGCCTTTGGCCTCTAGGTCATCTATTTGTCTCTTGAGCTTTTAATGCTTAGTAGGATCCATCCTGTAAGGAGGAATGGACACTAGAGACGCTCCTATAATAATCTCAATTTTAAACTCAACATCTCTTTAAAGATGTAAGCCAGAAAAGTCATCGGGAATGACTTTCTTGAAATGATCAAAAACTGGATGGAAATAAGTTTGAAGAAAAACATAATCCTTAATTAAAATTTTTTCAATCTGGGCGGTCACTCCCCCTAGACCATTATGCTTCGGTTCGGCTCTCCCATTCTAGAAATCCCACTCACCTTTAAAATGATAAATACATGCTTCTAGTGATGTAAAAGAAACACTACAGTGATAGAAGTCTACAAAGTCATGATAGTGGACTTGCCAGTCTATCCCGAGCATGACATCGAAGACCATCCTCTTGAGAACAAAGATATTCCATAAGAATAGGTACCTACCTACTTCAAGGGGTTAGTCCTTGAAATGGCTTATACACTATTTCTGTATTCCCAATGGTGTGTTGAATGACATTACACCATAGAGATAATGTATCTCTAGTAAAATACATTCCACCATTGATAAATAAATGAAGGAGTTTGAATCACCTATATCAAACAATGTAGAGATAACAGTAGTGGCTACTAAAATCTTACCTCATAATATTGATGGTCCCACATCCTGATCCTCATGTATCGGCTATAAAGCATGAAACAGACCTGATGCACATCTGTGTGCAACAGATGGACTACCAAGATCATGAGTTCTCTTCTGGTTCAACTAGTGATCTGGGATTGGACTACAATGGCCATGACCTCCTCCCCAGCCAGACTTACAGTTTTTATTCCATCTACCCACCAGATGTGGTAAAAAATAACTCACTCTTTTACGTTGAGCAGATGTTTATACTTTTCCCCTAGAATCCGTTGGAAATGTCTTTCAAAAATTCTAATGATGACCTATACGGCTGCATGCTCGGAACTACAGAGTATCTCAGTCACAATGGGGTTTCTTATTACTTGGTCTTCCTCACAGATGATGCAATACAAAGCTATCAAACTTGATACTCTAGATACCACTTCCTTGATATAAAACCTCAAGGGAAGGTTTCCTACCACCCGAAGAACAATTGTTCTGTTGAGACACTTATCATTTAAACCTATTACTCGTTCTTTTCCTTAGGTTACATTCAGTGATAAGGGCCTTATCAACTATTTCTGAATAGTAATGAAGGCTAAATACATTCATTTTTGTTCATATTACGTACATGATCCCATCCTCAAAACACCGATCACATGAAAGCTCATCCCTGGATTGGTGCAATGAAAATCACTATATATTAGTGAAATGTGCTGAATATCCCAAAACTAACATAGAACCCCACTTAAGATGTCTGAAATCTCTGGCTATGTCAGCTCTCAGTTCCCAAAGAAAATACTGATCATAGAAGGCTCTCTAGAAGTCCACCCATAACATATCTGTATGATGACAGGCCTGGGTAACCACATCCCGCCAATACTTGGCCAAATCCTGAAGCATGTTTATAGAAATCTCAAATCTCTTCTATGGCAGTGTATCAAGATGATAGAAGATAGGCTTCATGTCCTCAATCCAAGGGTCATCAGCCTGAGATTTTTCATCCCCTAAATAAGTAAGAGGATACTACTTCTTGGAGTTAGGGGCTAGATCAACCATCATAATGGCAACCAATGGAGAACCTTTCATGGATTGAATCAGACATAGGAAACTATCACCAACTTATGAATCAGTGCTCAGATCATCTACAATAGACAGTTCCCCCATGTGTCACTTCAAGATGTATGAATGGATGGTCAAGGTCAACCATACCTGGAGCATAGTCGTCACCTCCTTTATGGAGAACGACATGAGGACTTCGTGGTATCATTAGTCTACAAATTATTAGAACACGACATAGAATAAACATAGATGAATTAGATTGCTTCACTAGCGGAATATGAATTAATGAAATCTCACTACTCAAGGCATACTACCCTAAACTACCTGCTTAGACTGCAAGGTTTCAGTAAGTGCTCAAGTATTAGTTTCATGTCATTTTTTAGTTAATTTATTAGTTCACTCCATTACATTTAATAAACATGAAAAGTAAGGACAATTATGTTCAACAAATTCATTTTAAATTCCAAGATTCACCTCATAATGGATATCCATTTCTGATGAATTAGTGTCCATAAACCCATCACAAAAAATGAAACCCATTGATTATTAATATAATGTCTCAACTAGGTAAATTACACATCCAAACAGATTAGGTCTCATAAAACTCATGATTTGAGATTGTAAATCACTCAATCACAACCAAGAGTAATACAAGTACAATAAACTATCCCATTATCACTCAAAAATAACAAGCATATCATGAAATGCAATGCAGGGAAATCCACCTATATGGCTTGAAAATATGCATGACATGTGAATTCTAGGTTCCTATAATGATGCTTGTAGAAATTCTCCACTCCCTCATATCATCCGTCCATGGATGAAATAAATCATCAAATATAGAAATAATAAAAAACACCACACAAAATCTATGTCACCAAACATTGAAATAATATCAACTGTAATAAGAAAATTATAACAACAACTTAATTTTGGGTAACATGGATTTTACCCTGAACATGGGTTCACGACGCCCAAGAACGAAATATGACCAAGTCCGAAGCATTAATATTATCCAATAAATTGTCTCAAAATAATAATAAAATAAAGGAAACCTCCTTTGATACAACATTGTGATGACCCATACCCAAATTCCATTTATCAGGTGCACCAATCCCAGTGAGTCACATGTCCTCATGCACATATTTTAGAATTCCTGAGTCAGCTGACTAGTAGTGAGGGCCTAGGGTGTGTCTATGAGAATAATATTTCCTCATTAGTATAATATATCATATCATAAGGAATGTAAAGTAATATTAATAAACAATGGATGTAAAATTGTGAAAGAAAACTGATGCAATAGATAAATGAGAATAACTATAACTTTATAAATTGGAATAATGATGATGTATATCATGTCACTAGAAAACTAAAAATCATGGATAAAAGACATAATGAATAATATATTCGACATGGTAAAAGAAAACAAAGACTACTCCATGCATCTTTAGATCCTATATGGTCATCTACTATTAATCTATATCATAAAAGTATGCAATCTAGTGATTGGAGTTGTATGCTTCCATTTTTAATACCAACAACCATGTAATTTACTTCGGGTACCAAACGGTTCCCGAATATGGTGTGAGATAAGTCTCTATGGTCCACCACCAATGGTGTCTACAAAATCCATCCAGTGTAATGGAAAATAAAAATTTTCCAGCATGCATATATAAAGTAATGCAAACAGTACAATATTACTAAAAACCCAAGTACACGATTTAACCCTCATATGGTTTTTGAACATGTAACCGGTTCATTAATTATGTAATAACAATTTATTATTATTAAGTCACAAGTGGCATAGCTAGAATTTACATCACCTCATGACAGTATAAGTAGTGATGGTCCCAAAACATACCAAGGAAACCTGACATAATATTTAGTGAGGGAGTTCCAGGGTAGTAATTGAGGTGACATTGATCTCATAGAAGGATAACTCAGCAGTATCTAAGTCTAGATTATGTGTAAGAGTGTAATCTATGGAGGATAATCCATGTCATTGCACAATAAGTTTCTTACCATGGCTAAGGTGATCAACCAAGGTAAAACAAATCTATGGAAAGATAGGGCCCTATGGGCTTTCACCAGGGAACCTACTTGTTAATTCTACATCCAAGGAGTATATCTGAGGAGTACAGTAATAATGAAAAGGACCCCATGGTAGTATACCACGAATCAGAGGAATATAATAGAACTAGAGTCTAGGCGGGTGTAATCCTATGAAAACCACAACCGTTAAACAAGAAAGGGGTTCTCTAGACCCAAGGTATTGTCTTCTTAGAATCCAAGGAAAGATCAAGCTAGTCCATTCGTATTTCATGATGAAATAATGTAATAATTCATTTTCCTCATGTCTTGCCTTCCATTAGTGTGCATTGGTCAATTAGAGTTAAAACCATTAATTTATTGGTCCAAACCATGTCTCTCATTAGTGTGGTTAGTCCAAGTAGAAATATAACCATTTAATAAAATCTTAATTAACCATTAAGGAATTTAAAATTAGTGTTTCTAACTCTGTTACCTACCATTAACATGTCAAGGTATTCTATGGACAATATCTTTTATTCAATCACAATTTTAAGTCCAATCCATATACTTAGTATACTTTCTATTTCACATTTCACATTTAATAATCATTTTAAAGCACTTAACTTAGGTGGTTCATGTTACAAGGATAAATGGTACATGATATTATGAGATTATCATTAATAACATGAAATTTATTATAAGTAGGTTGACCTTTATGATGGTCAAGAGAAGTTACACCGGAACAGTGTCTCAAATGTGTCAAAAAACTAATAACCCAATTATGGACTAACCTTCAACATGAGGCGGATTGAATGGTTTGTGTAACCACTAACAAATAATCAAAAATTTTGAGAGAGAAAGAACATAAAATCCAATAATGTATACTCATGTCATGTAAATTTAATAAATGTTTCTCGTTGGAATTGGTGTGCCCCACACAAACATTCCAAAAATCAACGAATGTAAGGGAAAAGTTATAGACCACCAACCTTAGGGTTAAATTACCCTTCCCCTCTAGTATCAGAAATCTATTTCCCTCGGATAAGAGTAGATATAAGTAAAAGTAAAAAAATCACATGGGGATATATAGGTGGAGAGAAAAAGACAAGAATTATGACTAAAGGGGACTTGAGTATTTACCATTGCGCATCCAATGTGAGAAACAGAAGCTCGATCAGATGGCTGAAGAATAACATCTCTTGATTCCATGTTTAGATCTAAAAAATGCCTAAAATTGATTGAAAAATAGTACAATCCATCAAAAAATTTTATTAAGAGTAAGGAGGGGATTAATAGGTCATTAAAGGAAGAAGTGGAAGAAATACACAGAAAATTATCCTGCACATGGTTTTTCTCCATTATTTTTCAAACCGTGTGAAAACTCTATGGGATGGCTCTTCCTGAATGGTTTGGTTCACATAATTTGTCAAAACGTGCAAAACCCATGGATGGTTATCAGGAAAATAGGGTCGGTCTCATGGTTAGGTAGTACGGATGTGCGCCAACCATTGAGGTTGCTCTGTCTGAAGAAAACAACATTTGCACAGATTACTCTAAACCATGTGCAAGGTCTGTTTTCTCCATAATGATGGGTTATGGTCTACAAATAATCCTTGGATACCATTGGAACATTAATAAACTCATTATCCATCCATATAAGGTCCAAAGTAATTTCGTAAAAAATATTAAAGGATCCATACTTGAGTGAGAAACTAGGTTTCTACAATAACTACGAGAAGATCAAAATCCTTAGTTTCGAAATTTTTCACATGCAGTCAAAGCTGATGAGAGTAGTATGTGACAACATGGTCAACATACATAAGGAAACATCCCAAAAAAGTACATGAAGCATTAAAACCCTTTATGTACCCCTTAGTAGGAACAGGTAAGATCAGAATAAGAGGCCATGTCAGAAGTCATCCATGTTCACCAAAAGAAGACTGATACTTCACATCCCATGTGAATTTCACTACATTAATGGAAGGAGAAGTTAATGGTGATTCCATTAACGAAAAATATATAACAAACCATTAGTAGTATCTAGAAAATCCAAGGATTACCCATAACTAAATGACTCTCTTAGGTTATTTACAAGACAAAAACCATATACCATTTCAAACACAACTGATAAGACATGATTAGAAATCATGTGCCTTTATAAATTCACTTCTAGAACCAAGAAACAACATTTTGAAAGATCTCCATTGTAGTGAATTTTCATAAATTCCTGAAACAAACATAGATTATGTCCACAGTAATACTCAAACATGGAATTAAGCCGAATATCATCCATTAACACTACTAAAAAAGTGTCAAGATGTGGATGGAATGTCCAATTCATCAAATCCATAAAAACTGTAGGATCATTAGTTACACCAAAAAGAATAAAAATAAATTCATTATAGCCATACCTAATCTTAAATGTTGTCTTAGATATAACAAACTTGCAAACATTGAGCTGATGATAACCTAAACAGTGCCCATTTTTTTGAAAACCACATTCCCCCTACAAATGATCAATCAAATCATGCACATGAGGAAAATGTTTTTTATTATAAACTAATTCCCACTCAAACATTAGATAGTACACACACAAAACTTGTGATCCATATGACTTCATGGAAAAGAGCACGTGGGCTACCCAAGGTGAAAAACAATGGGGAATGAAACCCTTTCCCAATAATTAATTCTACTGAATCTTAATCTCTTTAAAATATACTATTTAAATACGATAAGAAGATAATGATAGGGGAACCATACTAGGAACCAGGTCAACCATAAACTCAACATCTCACTGTAGAGGAAGCACATAGATGTTATATGGGAGAATTTTCAAGAATGAATCAAACAACAATTGGAAGACTAAAAAAAGAACATTCCTTTGGCATAATATCAACAATTGAAAACAAAATCCTATGAACTGGATGGGGAGATCCAGTGTGAACATAAATCGGGTCTCACTTCCCTAGAAACACACAAGATCTCTCACCTATAGCAAGAAATGAAACACACTAATGATAACAATGAACCTCAGCAATATGTGTGACATACCAATCCCCACTGATGATAATGTTAAATTTTTATAGATGAAAAATGAGAAAATCCAATACCAACTCCATATTAGTCATCATTAAAAAAAATAGGAAACTAAAAACCCAAATAGTTACTCTTATAAAGTGGCATCACTATCTCCATTACAAAGGGAATATGATTTGTTATAAGTGTAATGATATTAACAAAATGTGAAGATATAAGTGAGTGGGATGAATAAGTATCAAACAAAAATATTGTTATTGATGATTCAATAAGAATATCATTTCTCACTATTATCGGACCTGCATTGATCTCCACTAGAAACTCATCTAATTTGTCAATTTTTCCCACTCCTAAGGCCTATGGATGGATCCCTTTTGTCGTTGAAGCATATAACTACCCCACATTAGCCTTTCAATCTAATGAACACTGATCATAATGAAGCGTAGTTATATCATGATAGAATATCTTTAACTTACCAATTCGTCCATAGATGTTGAATGTTTCCATAGACATTAGACATGAAAACCTAGTGTGTCCGACCTTTCTACACTGATAAAAGACATGGAAACCCTATAACCCATAGAATATAGTGAAGACGAGGATCGCTAAAAATAACAACCTCCACCACATCATTGATGATCCATCCACTTCTTTTTGTTTTCATGCACACCACTAAAGTTTCTTCCAGAAGGAAGAGAAGAGGTGGAAAACCAACCTTTCCCGCCATATCCATATTTTTAAATGTATCTCTCTCTAGCTTCTCTTCATAGTTGGAAATATTTATAATAAAAACCTATGATATGATATCTAATCACAAAACCTAATGGTACTTATGAGCCTTCAGATGGTCATTCGTTATAATGTCTAGAGAAGAACAAACAAGCTCAACAAACTAGTTAGTTTATTCCATCAATGAATGCTCTCCGTATTTCAAGGACAAGAATTATAGATATTTTTCCATTATCTATGGCTCTAGAAAAATAAGACGGAAGAACAAGGTTTTGAAACCTTTCCAATAAATGTCCACATGTTCTTCATGGATGATATAATCCAACCATAGAATATTATAACCCATGAGCATGAAAGATCCACTTTTTACATTGATATTCTAAGGTGTAAATATATAATCAAAGATTTGATAGATCTACTCCAGCCAGTCCTTTTCCTCTTGACCCTCATTTGTTCGTTTAATGGATTATGGATTCTCATATATGAATTTATGTGATTTCTCTCCCTCTCTCTCCCTCCCCACCAGCTCCTTTACATACATCAATAAATGCATTATGAACCCATGGTACATCCTGATCAACAACATGAACTACCCATAAGATAGACGTGATGATATTCTAATCGGTTGGTGGATTCTCTTTATGAGAAGTAGCTACACCCCCCGAGTAACTCATGAAAGTTGTCTCAAAGGTATAATACTGAACAACGAAACCTAAGAACAATGAGACAATAATAAAAGACATAGTTTTAACCAGATATCCTATAATATTAAACTACATATAAAACCAAATATGACACTAGAGGCACATATCCCAACCACTAATGGAATCCTGAGATTCGAAAATACAAGTGATGGAAAGAAGTCATTAAAAAAAGACCTATAAAGTCCATAAAATTTTATATAGAGTCTAATTGGCATCCCAGGTAAAGGAATATTGAGGGCATACGTCTAATGATACCAAATTGTAATGACCCGACCCAAGTAACCCTCAAAATAGGAACTCGACACATTGCATCACATATATGAAGGGTGTTCTTCATCCCTAAAGACTGGTGAAAAGCACCTAGGCAGCGATGGATAAAGCAGAGGGAATGATTTCACTAAAACTGAATGAAAACATTGAACATATTTATACACTTAGTACAAAGGAACAACAAAATGAGAATGAATATATTCCATAACTATAAGTAATAAATGGAATCCAAATAAATATAAAAGTAAAAAAAATCTCTTAGAGATAGGTCCAACAACATAGGACCAAAACCAAATGTCTACTACATGTGATGTCATGGATGAGATCCCACCATCTCATCACCATCTACCCAACTCAGCTAACACAAAACCTCACCACCACATTGCAGCACCATGCCTTTCCCTACATGGTAATACATACAAATGACTTTGAACCACCTAAGAGGTGCATCAAGTGTGAGCTAATAAGCTTTGTTGGATCCCATCCATGTGTTCGATAACAATCCTTTGTATAAAAATAATTTATTTAATGTTCTAATAAAATTTTTCCTGATAAGAAGAAAATAATATTTATAGAAACCATGGTAAATATTTCCCCTATATCACTATTCAAAAAACAAAAGATGGTATTTAAATTTAAAAGCACATTCTTTATAACATATTTTAAATGAATAAATATATCTATAATGGTTAAAAAATCCATGAAATAAAAAATTGAAGCACATGTATCATCACCAAGGATAACTCTAGTCCAAACTAGAAGACTACTTATAACAAAACCAATAATGTGAACAATATGGCTCCTAGAAAAAATTCCTATAAAGTAGAGGAATACCCCATGAGTAAACCCCTCCAAAATTGTCATTACTAGTCACCTATAATAATGGTCATAAGAAACAGAGGAAATCCCCTTGATAAAACCTCCAAACAATAAACAAATTGGTGATGGATTAAATATATACCTAACACAAATGTACCCTAGGTAACCCATGTAATCATTTTCACAGTTCATTCAAATGATTTGAAAAATTCTCTAAAACAATTGAAAACCCCATTTAAATTATTTAAATATGCCCAGTTTTTTACATTTATCAATAACCAGGGAAAATAATTTTTGATTAAAAACAATTTTCAATACAAAAAAAATGCTAATTCCATTTCTAAATAAATTTATAATGAATGAAATATAAGGTTCATCAAAATAGGCCAGAGACAGAACCACTTACCTCAAAGTGGTGGAACACATGTCCTCAATGGGATCCAATATAAATGAAATACAATCAAAATATATAAAATCCTTGGAATCCAACCCATGAATCTCAAAATTGATTGAATTGAGAAAGAGGGTTATCATATAAGAGGAAACAAACTTACCTTTACAACGAACACACACCACAACAAAACTGACAAGGAATAGTCCTTTAGAACCAGATCTCAGAACTGATCATGGAATATGACATGAAGGAACACTAATTTAGATATATATATCTGATAACTAAATGTAATGTAACTACCTTGATTAATGGAAATGAAGAATATGAATGATCACTTACCCAAAGAGAAACACCACAACCACAATGAAGATCAAACACCGAACAGATCAATCCGGAAGGAAAGACGAATCCAAAAATCACCAGAATGGATATTTGGTTTGAGATAATGGAGAAAAAGTTTTCGAATAGGGACCCACAACCCAAATGACTCCATAAAACATCCCAACCCAGTGAATTACATGACAGGTTACATCATTACACATTGTGAAGACCAAAATGATTAGTTTCGCTAAGAAAATATTTATTGCATATTAAAAATATGACATTTAAATAATTCTAAATGTGAAATAGATCATAACATCATTCAACCTTTCAAATTTTTAATCCATTTCATGGAATTCACCTAGAAAAACATAAACATCATTTAACCTAGTTAATTGATATTATATCCTCTTGTAGCCTATAGAGAACACCGGTTAAAGATGAGAGTCCAAAAAATCTATGACATCACCATAATAGGTATCATCACAATTACTTTTCATTCATATATAGATAGTGACAATATGAAAACCATGATGAGTTTAATGATGTATCAGATATATTGGTAACGAGATGTTACAGGTGATCCCCAAATATCATAAATTAAAAAAACATTATAAGGTATCATCCATGACCCAATAAACTGTCATTTGATACATTTATTGATTATTTATTTTTACTGGATCCCTTTAGTTTTCAATGCATCTCCCAACCTATCTAATGGAAAATACCTTATTTCCACTCAAGGATGTCAATAAATTAAATAATAACTCTAGTTTTATGAAACAAAATTCACCTTTACTATTGGTATATAATAATTTTCAGTTTTATATATATCATCATCATCATTATAGCCCTAATGAACATCACATGGAATAATAGGAACTGTTGATTTGTCTTCTTTAACCAAATGTGGTGAGTATTTAAATGTTCAATAATTGTACTAGCCCAACATGATGTAAATGAAAACATGTACAATGGTTCTCACACTAGTCTTTTACATTATTATCCTCCTTATTTCCTCAATGGTAAATATCATTAGTACCAGAAAGTAAAAAGATTCTATAACTTTAAATTTTTATTCATGTTTCCTCTATTTTTCTCAAGATGTTAATATGAAGTCCATAGTTTGATTAATAATAATTACTCATATTTTTCTTCTTATTATTTTTCTTTTATTCATCTAATTATCATCTTTTTAAACTCCACAATAATTAAATTCATATCTAAAATATTTTGAAATATATAAATAACCATGAAATTCAATGGTGTGATCTTGATTGTTTTTATACTGTTAAAAATTATATCAACTATAAATAGAAGACATCCTAGAGGTTCCATTAATTATTATGTTTAATCAAATAATGAAATTTATAATCATATCACTAAATTAGTAAATATTATAATTAATTCCCTAAGGTACTCTTATGAATAATCTCTATATTATGATTGGTTCATCATAATGTACTTTATTGGAACATGTAAGAAACTTATGTACAATAAAATTTCATTTTTGAATACATCATAAAAGCATCCATGGTGTATGAATCTTACATTCTCCCCCATTAGGAATTTATTTTATATTTGATATTCTTAGAAGGAACAATAATATTATTTATGAAGATCAAATATAATGAAATTTTATTAATTATAAACATATATAATAACTTATTAATATATATAAATATATATTGTGTTAAATACACTTATTTATACATCCATAATTTTAAAAAAATCATGATTTATGGAATAATATTCCATTTTCACAAAATAATCCAAAATATTCTGAACGCATTAATAATAAGTTCTCTATGATGAAATCATATACCAACAATAATTATTGATGAATGGTTATTTGAACAATAAAATTAATGAATTTAATAATATAAATTAGGCATGAAATTATGGATATTAATATCCTAGCTTTCATCGAAAAAAATAAACAAAAATGTATTTTTCAATCCTTTATTATCATTCATGGATAATCTAGAAAATCTCTCCCAAATTCTCCTCAAATCCTAATATCATATTACCATTAATTTATACACATTTTTTTCTTTATTAATTAACCATGAAAATTACTCATTTGAATCTCTAATAGGAGTAATGAATCTTCTAATTTATTTGAAGTTTAAATATCTAATTTTTAAATTATATAAAATTATTTAATTTTTAAAAATACATTATTCATATATGAACTACATTTAATCATTTTTGAGAGACTTATTAATCTTACATGGCATAAAATTATACATTGACGGAAATGAGTCTTCAAAATTTAATGTGGTTCAACATTAAATCATTTGTTCTTATTCTTCAATAGTAGTTGTATATTTTGAAATTAATTTGACAAAAAATTTGATTATCATGATTTATTCATATAGAGATAAAACATTATTATTACAAAATAGTTGAAACATAAAAGTAAATTGTGCATAACTCAAAATATTATAGTTGTAATACTATGTATCATTGATTACAATAAAAGTACTCTAATATATTTGTGAATCTTATAAATTTGATCTTATGTAGATTTTAATTATTATAAAACTATTCTAACTCAATTGTATATAATTTCTATAAAATCATAAAAAATGTTGCAAATTTTTAAATATCCATTATTATGTGATGTTTTTTGGAAGTAGGATACTCAAAACCAATAAAATTGACTTAAGGGTTTCTAAAATCTAATTTAAACATCCTGAACCTCAATAAATTGATTTAATACAATTTATATATCTTTATGAAATCATATTACATTCCCCGACCATTTAATATTTTTTCAGAAAGATAAATTCTACTAATATTAAATATTTATAATATTTCCATGAAACTATACATCCATTAATAATTTATTTCTTATTCTACCTTATCAAATACACATTAAATTAAATTTTAAATATTTACCAACCATTACAAAAATTATTTTTCCTTATCTAAAAACAAAAAATAATCCTTCAACCATCATTCTCGAACAATATCATCTATGTGCGTCTTGTAAGAATATTACATAAATTCATGCTTTATAACACAAGGATGCGATCTCTCACCTCATTAAAAGTGAACATTAATATTCCTCTCAGTCACTCACCACCCTTTCTTATTGCTATTTTTTGCACATTTTATCTTATAATAAACCTCATCAGGTATTTTTTTAATGTGTTATCATCAAACTATATATATTTCTCATTGAGTGATAAAAATTCAAAATCTATTATCATCACTTTTTATAAAATTCCATAATTTTTTATTCAATATCTATAATTGAAAAAAATCTTATAATATAGAAACTCATGTCTCATAAATCTAATCACTTCTTCAGTGAGATATTTATGGTAGATTTCATCAATTCCCCTAGATGAATCATTCTCACTAAATATATTTTATCTTTGATAACTTGAAATATTATTTATCATTATTATAAAATTACTCATTATCAAATGTATACTTAAACTCTCCTCTTACATCATTAATATATGAAATCATTTTTGATGATAAATACAATTCTTATAATATTTTGGTGACATCAATCATTCCATTTGAATTATTTTCCAATACCCCTTTAAATATAAATTTTAATTTAATATCAATATTTACCTTCTATTAGTTATACCATTAAATATAATAAATACTCAAGCATAAGAATAAATGATGATGATAATCACATCATCTTCTTGTCAATATGAAATTTCACCCATAGCATTATAAGGTAAATCCTTAGAATATTTAGAGAAGGTTACAATCAATTTTATAAAGTAAATGACCCAATAATTATAAAAATTTATTAGTATATAAGAATTTATAAATTTTTAAAATAAGATAGATTTACTCTGACATTAAATCATTCCATAAAATAACATATATTGTTATACCAATTGAAAAATATTCTTTTATAGTATTTTATTTTATATTATTTTTTTGATTCATTCAATCATCTCAACATATATATTATAAAAAAAATTAAACCATTATTTTTTCTCCGATTGTAATCATAAATTTTTTATAAAAAAATATCAATTTTTCATTTCATTAAAAAATAAATTAATCCCCCAGTTTCTTAAAATCATTTAACATATAATATTAGGAGACTATAACCAACAAAAATTATTAGTTACTAACTATCTACCTTTATAAGGATTCTAGAATTATTATAATTACATTTGGTATCCTGATTAACTCAACTACCCCTTAGGGTATACTCCTAAAAAAATATTCATAATGGTTGATCAATAATGAAAAGAACTCCAACTAAACTTATTTCAAAAAAATATTACCGAATTGATATCAAAAGTGAAGCCAATCTAGTATATCATTCGACGATATAAATTTACCCCTTTTATAATATTTTCAATGGATTAAACATCTCACTAGGAATATCATCATGTTTAAATCTATACACATTAAAATAAATATAGAATTATATATGAAATAATATTGGTTCTTTACTTATCCAAAGGGTGAGAAAAAAAGTTGAGAGTTTCTTCCCATCCCAAAACGCTCTTAAATTAAACTCTAGATTCTATAAAAACATTTCATGCCCTCTAATGCATTGAATTTTCATACATGAACCATTTTGGGTAATTTCTTCTTCTAAATTATTTTATATTTATTCCTATATGACTTATTTATATCAGCTAGTGAAGAACTATAATTGCTTTATTCCTGCATTATCATTATTCCCTACTCCAACTCTATTAGACAAATGATCATTAATTATTTTAGAGTATTTTTTAAATTTTTATCTTCTAAATGGATTTTAAAAACTATTTAATATAAATAATTTTGAATTATATCACTAAATATGAATTTGTATTCATAGATGTATTCCACTAAAATAATCCTTTTTTCTTCATTGTAATGATTATATTTAATGTCACATCCTTCTACTTTTTTCCACATATATTCTTGGATAAGTTGTAATGTTCTATTATGTGACTATTTCATCAATAAAAAATCAAATTCACAAGAAAACAACATATTTCATAATATTCATATGGTTGTTCTGTTCAACACACACCTTTTTGGATATCCCAAAAGTGAAATTATATTCACTTATATGGCATGTCTTTCTCTTACATTATGGTGTTATATCATAAGTGTTATATAATTTTTGTGATATATATTAAATAGCATTCATCATCAGAATGAAAAATTTTATGTCATATTCAGCAAGAATAATCATTATTCCAAACTTATTATTTCATGGACACATATATTACCATATACTGCATCATCTCAGTATCATTATTATTTGTTTACAAATAGAAACCATCAATATATGAAATCATTTTTTTCTAATTATATAAATATTTTCAATAAAAAAGTAATGTAATTTTGTTTCAACCATCAACAAAATTTTTTAATTAATATTAATTTCTATATTTGTGTTAAAATATCACAAATTTTATATTTTAGATATTGTGTGAAAAATAATCCTTATTTTGAGAAACATTTTGGGGAAAAATTTATTAACCTATATATATAAAACCTTGATGTAATGGTAGATTTATTAAAACTTTCATCCACTAAAATTTTTAGTCATTAAAAATTGTATAAAAATCCTTTTGATGGAAATAATATTCCTCAAAATAAAATATATTAAAACATGGGTTTACCTTTTCTTAATAAATAATGTTTTAACGTATGAAATGTATTTAATCATGTATTTTTATGGATATTTTTAAATGGGTTTACCTTTTCTTGTGTGAATTCTTATTTTATTATCCTTTTGTAATGATTTAGTGACGGGTCATGAGGTATCATTAATTTGTCCTGATGTAAAATGTTTTGAAAATTATTCCTTATAAAATAATACTAACCCAAAATGAATTATATAGTTAAACTGTGTTCTCAATGCCAGGGGAATACAAAATCATTATTATAATCTCCAAAATAGCTATAAAATCTTCACTACATTTTCAATAATGTGAATCAATAATCAATTGTAAACTAAAAACAATTAAAGAAGATTTATGTGTTAATGAATTTAATTTTGTTTAGGAGAAATAATAGAAAATAATCGATTCCTTTGGATTGTTTATGTTTAATTGAAATATCACAACTCAAATCCTGAGATTTAAAAAATAGATAGTTTTATTAATTTTTAATAATTTTTTTACACATGGAGTGAAAAAATTAAATCTATGGAATTTCATTCAACCCACATTTTCAAAGTAACCATCTATGTCCTGAATTCACAATGACCAATTTAAAAGGAAAAAAGAAACTTTATGTTTAGATATCACAATAATATTACTCTATATGAAATTGCGGTAATTTCTCTAATAATCATCACTCTCTATAGGAATGAATGGGATGTTATATTGGTGAATCCTAATATAATAGTAGTAAATAAAATACCAAAAAATCCATGAAAAATGTAATTTTTCATGTAATTCCCAATTTTAAATAACTACCTCTATATTCTATGAGATCAACCACTAATAGTATATCATTCATGGATCATAAGTGAATCACAGAGAATTTAAGGGAGAATATAACTATAATAATTACGAAAATTTTGAGAAATAATGGAAACATTACTAGAACCATGATTACAAATCAATGAAAGAATATTAAAAATACACAAAGAAAGAACAAATTGAAAAAAATAAACTCTAAGTATCTCCCAGTGGACAACATAAGATGAAAACGTTAGTTATTGATTTATTAATTTTCTATAGCTTTGTAATAATTAATTTTCCACTAATACCAATGTCCCAATTTATTCATAAAATTTTTCATAGGAATTCATTGAATTTATATTTAAGAAACAATTACAACTCCATAATTGAATGATCGTCTGAGATCCATAAATTATAGGAATTTTTTTTAACAAACCTGATGTGTCATCTTTATTACAATTTGACTAGTATCATTCTGGTGGATCACATTTATCCTTTCAAAAACTCAAATTCAGTCTTATCCTTCCTTAGGTAATATAAATAAAAAATATATCCTTTTTATGGTATAAAGATATATCTTCTCAGTATATAATAAATCATTAATGTTATAAGATGGTTTATTATTTTTTGGGAAGTAGTTTAGAATTTATTTTTGTTCACTTATCCATGATTCAATGTGGAATAGTGTTGTAGAATTATTGTAATTTAGATTATGTTTTGTGGTTCTATAATGAAAACCCACCCCACCATGGTGGGTATATAGTGCGGTGGAATACTCTTTATCCATTATATTGAATAATGAATACCCTAAAATATGCTCCTCTAATTATAACATATTAGGTGGTAAGTATTAAATATCATAAAGATCCAAAATTCAGAACATAAACCATAGGTTATTTCAGGGTATGTTCATATATCATTAATTGTTATAGAATGAATAAACTTTATTTATCATAGAAATGATATTGCATATCACTATGTTGAGCCAGCCATCCCCATTGTGATACTTGTTCTTATGCTTCGATTTATTTTTTCTATTTCACATAGATATATTCAAAATACTTCATGAGTATTTTAAAAATTCTATTTATTATCAAAGTTTAATAGGATAATTTACTAGGTGTTTTGGAGGAATCCTTACATATCTGTATTCTAATTTAAGTAGACCCATCATGGAACGACATCATTTCTAGTTATCTAATTTCATTCTTCAATGAAGAATGACTATGGTGTGGTCCCCTAGGTTTCAACATGGTTTTAGTCAAATATAGCTCCTTAAAGGAATCTTATATTTTTCCATTCCATGACTAATGATTTGAAAATGATTTTGTTAATATTTCATTCAAAATCAATAAAATCCACCAAAATACTAATTAATGAGAAATAGTACATAAATAAATAACATTGAAAAATAAGATATAGTGTATCATTAATAAATTCACTCAAATTGTGTCCAAATGTTATGTATATTTTTGAATCATAATAACCCATGAATAAAAATGTACTGATTCCCTTACATGGTGAAAATTCCATTTAAGAATATAAAAAATTTATATTCATAAAAGGGTATTCAAAAATAAAACAACTCATACGATCAAAAAAATCCTTAATCACGCCTCATAAATATATAAAATTCGTTACTCCTCTCATATTTCACTTATATAATTCATGTTTTAATTAAAATACATTATAATTATCATCTACCATAAATAAAAAACAATTAACTTATCATAAGAGATCATTAACCAATTTTAAGCTCAATATCAAGTATCATCATTATTTTAATTAAGTTGAAAATAATTTAAATTTATATATATAATTAAAACTAAAAATCATGTGTTCTCTCATTCATTTTCTATTGTAATTGAAGTTAAGGAAAGGTGGTTCATCTTGTGAAAATTAAATTCTAGTATAAAAAATGACTCAAAAAATAATTATATTATGTTTGATGATATTAAATTTTCATTAATGAATGAATTTATGTACTTCCCCCCATAAAAATATATCACATACCTCTTTATTTCACCTATTCCTCATTTGATCATAGCTTTAAACATCAAAATAATTAAAAATTATTCCCATTTTGTAAAAAATTTCATCATAATTTTAAATGTAATTCATTCCTAAAAACTTTTATCATTATTGTAAGTAAATATAATATTAAACTTTATCTCCACCATAAAAATTCTAAAAAAAACTAATAATATTAGTTATCATAATAAGGAAGAATGTCTCTATCCAATGGTCAATATTATGTATTCCATATTTAATTTTTTATCTTAGATTTTCAATTTTCATATTTTACAGTCAACAATGTATGCATAATCACAAATTAGTGTGTGAAACTTCTTCCAAAATAATCAATATATGACCACAAAATTATTTATTTTAGTATAAATGACTTAGAATCTACATTAATCACAATATTAACCTTTTGAAATCAAATAAAATCTAACAATTCTTCTAGAGAATTTATATTTGATGGACACATTGGCTTATAATTTGTATTCCTATAAATAATCTAATGGTATATAATTATAGTAAAATGATCAATTGTTTGTTAGTTATAATTTTCAAATTTGATGAATATTCTATAATGATTTATTTAATAATATTAATGTTGTTAAAAATCATCATGGTGCTTTGAGATCAACTTGAATCTTCACGTACTTAATAATAAAACAGGAATATATCCAGAAGATGGTATGTGAATTCATATTAATAAAGGCCTAAAAAAACATATTTAGAATGGGAATATAAATATATTGGCTAATACATTCTGGAAATGGGATAATGTAATATATATCTACTAGATACATATTTCTATGAATAAGAATCATTAATTATATTAATATCATCAATAATTTGAAAGTAACTTCAAAACTAGAATGAAAATTAAGAATTATAATATTTATATAAATTACCCTATTATATATGATCATGATTAGTTAAAATTATGAAACATGTAAAAATATATCTTTTAGTTAATTCAATATAATTAATCATTCAATGGAGAAAAAAAAAATTTGATGAATAATCCCTCTTACTCTCTAAAGTTAAACATTTGTTGGATCATCATAGCATATGTGAGAGACATGAATGAAATTATTAATTTTCATTAAAAAAATAAAATTGATCAAAAAATCAAAGAAACTATGATTATTTCAAATTTTATGTAGTTTTATTTTCATAATTCTTGGAATGATTTGATTTTATTTAGCTCATTGCATGTGTAAGAGTTTTGGTTATTATTACTTTTTCAATATCTTAAAGGATCCTCATTCATTAAATCTATAAAATCTAAATGAATATGTAATGATACCAGTTCATTGGATTCAAGCTCAAAAAGATAAGGGAGGTAACATTGAATAGTAAAAAAAATCTTAATCTAAACCCAATTATTTAAATTAATTCTTAATAATGAAAAAAAATTCTTATTAAAAGTATTGTGTCTATTATATTAAGTGATAATTGAAATTTTTTATTTAATATGTCTATATAATTATGTGAACATAGATTTCATTTATAGTGATTTTTTTTCAATATTATTGATTTATGTCCTTCTATTCATCAAAAATATTTTGAATCATCTTTGGGAGGTAATCCAAGAATTGTAAAAAATTAATGAATGTAAAATTAACGTCACGGAAAAAAACATATAATTATTCCTCTATTAAAATTTCTTTATGCTTTATAATATCATATTATTTAATTTAACTCTTTAATATTATATCATTATCTTCCTATTTTATCTTTTCTTATTTGGATACATCCTCTACCACATCAACTTCTTTATTTTTACTAAGTGTGGTAATGTTTTAATTTTACACTCTATCTCAATTCAAGATAAATATTTCGAAGATAACTAATATTAATATTTTTAATTGGTCTAAAAATTATATCCCTCTTTTGTATCAACCATGAGTTCAGATTCATCTTAGGGGAATTCCATTGATTTAAGTCAATCTTTTAAAACTTTCACTACTTGATCAAACAATTCACTAAATTTCTCCTTCATTAAAGAGAGGGGTTGTTTTTTATAAGTTGGTATAATTTTTAACATCCATTATAGTATGGATGTGACCCCCTAACATTCATTTTGAATTTGGATATTAGGTAAAAAGGTATTTTTATCCTCGAAGATCCTATTTTATATCTAATTTTATTTGTAGATTAATCTCATAAATATCGATCCACGAACCTATATAATAAAAAATCCCCTAAAATATAGAAAAATACCTCGTCATAAATATGAATATATAAAATGAATGAGAAATAGAATTTCTATAGTTAATCATAATTTTCATTATTGTTTCCATTAATACCTTATAGTAGTTCAATAAATAATACAACCAAGTAGGAATTATTAATTTCATATCATGGGAAATGTTTAGAATTTATTTTTTTCTCAAATTAGAAGTAACCCTATGTTCATAATATATTGTATATGAGACATCTATCCAAAAGTATCTAGGAATCTTAATTATAATCATCAAAAAATTATTTACATATTCATATTATTTATAGTATTATGAATTGAAACAGTAAAATAAACCAATTTAAACTGGATTGGAATTAAATGGGATAAATGATAATGAAGAGGAAAAAAAGAGGGGAATTAATATTCATTGTTGAGTTTTATTTGTTTAAATCAATTATACAACACTCGTGATATTTTTTAAATCAATAGTTTTTAGAATTCTTGAGGTATTTAATTCCACTTGGTTTGCAATTATTAAAACAACCATGTCTTGTTCATGTCAGATGGGTATCATATTATGTGATAGAGTGTTATGTCAGATATCAAAATTAAATTGAGAATTGTTGGTCTCCCTCATGAAACAATTATAATATATGAAATTTGGGTTCATACCTTAATCAAAATTACTATGAATTTTAAAATAAAGGATACAATATTTTTTATGTTTAATATAATAATAAATAAAAATAAAAACACACTAGTGCAGGGGGATATAAATCTGGATGCACAAAACCAATTCCATCAATCCCACACTCCTCTGTGATTCCATCAAGTCAGATTTGTGTTTTCCTCAATAATGAGTAAACTAAATATCATAGAAGAGGTAATAAAACTAACCCAACTAAAAAAATATTGTGAAAAGTGAAAATATTTCTCAAATTATAATTAAATATCTGTTGAAATAATCATAAAATTACATTATGGAAAACTATAGGGAATAATAAATCTTTTAGAAGAACTATATGATGGTTTATGTTATTAAATGATGTCAAACCTTGATTCCCAAATCACACAACCTTTAGTGTTTGATCCCCTTCTATCAATACCTATATCTCCTTTGACTATTCCCATTTTTGATAGGCCAATACATCCAATTAGGCCCTAAAATTTTGAGTCACACTTCATTATGTACTGATATGCCAATATCCCTAAAATATAGAAATGTTTTTTAAGAAACATGTTTCCAAGTCATTATTATTGCATGAGTAATATCATAATAGAGTAACACCTTTTTCCATCATTCACTAAACCTGATACTTGTATGTATATTGGTACTATTTATGCGCAAGATATCAAACTATGAAATAATATAAAAATATCAATTCCTAGTATATTTGAAATCATTAAAGTTACAACATTGGTTCCTATTTCAATGATGATAGATTTAAATTATTTTTAATTCAATTGATGACTATTTTATATAGAATAGTTCATCTGTACAGTGGTCTAGTATCCCACTTTATATTATTATTTCATTTTTTGACACTATATTCAATGGTTGATCTAATTATTCAGGAATGGAACACCATCCTTAATGTGAAAACGTGGTTTCTTTTATGTCTCATCCCGTATGTACCCTCACCTTTTTCCTAGGAACTCTTATATATCAGGAAGATCCCAAAATTTATAGAGTTATGCTTTAATTACAACATGATATATTGACACAAGATATATATATTTTTGTAATGGAAATATATAACTCATAATCCTAATGATATTACATTTCAATATATAGATCCATGTATTCATAACATTATCCTTATTATTACAAAATGATTTTTCCTATAACTTCAATTAAAAATATTACACAGCTATAGTCTTTTATTTTTCATTAGCATTTAAACTAAATTGTAAAAGGATAATTTCATATATAATTACTTGAAATATTTACATATTTTCTATATTCTGAATTGAAGTCTCATGTAGAGATTGTTTATTTATTGGGTTTCCCAATTCCAAAATCCCTAAGAAAAAACCTGGGTATGATTCAACATGTATCACTAATAGTCCTTATATTTATTTTCTCCACAAATTCCCATTATCTTCAATAATTCTATTATATAATGTTTTTTGGGTTATTTGGTCCATTTTTTAATGATGAACATATAAATTTAATAAAATACTCTCCAACCTATCATATTCCACAAATAACAAATCATTATACATAAAAGTAGTACATAATATGTATGGACACTCAATTGTTTCCATAATAGAATGATATCATCATGATATTAAGAAATATATTGAATTTACATAATTAAAATGTGAGCAATATTATTATGGAATAACACCATTACAATATTATTTATTCTACCTACAATTTAGATAAAACTATTTATCATCATATTATAGTAAATCCTAAAAAATTCTGAAAACATTCAATTAATAAGTCATTTAAAACTATAAATTGATTGTATGTATTCCTATTTTCCCAGTATTGAATTATCAGTATTATTATTCTCTTATATAGGTTTTGGTCTGACAATGTTTTTTGGAATCCTGGTCTGGTATACCATGTTAGGTATTTCTTCTATTTCAAATCCATCTAAACTTTATTGGATGAAATTTTATATCTAATAAACTCTCCCCCTTCATGTTAAAAATTGATTAATATTTCTTATGATCCACTATATGACGTCAAATTGTTTTGGAGACTGATACATATCATTCAAAACATAAAATTTAGAGGTTTTTTTTAGGATGGATCATAATGTCTTCACAAAAAATTAATTATTTTTAAATGCATAAATATTACATTTCATTCAACATATAATATATATCACTGTGTAGAGACAGACATTTATAGTGTGAACCTTATGCTTATTTCATGATTTTTTTTCATAATGTCAATTTAATATATTAAATATACCTGGTGAGTGTCCTAAATTTTTTATTACTAATTTAATAGAAATAGATACCATATTATGTATTAGGTTGCATTCATTATATCTCCTTTATTACAATTTCAGAGACTCAACACAACATATCTTCTATATAATGTTCTCATATTCAAGCATCCATAGGATCTTAATGGAACTTATTTTCTTCTTATATATAATTTTCAATATTATTTAATATTTTAGATTCATCCTCTAATATAAAAATATAGACAAAAAATGGAATAATTATGAGACTTTTACATTAGATGGACACTATATTCACATAAATCACATGCATCAGATTTATCATCAATGATATTCTAAAATAATTCTCCATCCATAGATAATTTCTTCTAAAAAAACAACGAAGAATGTTTTTTTGGATTTTCATGTTAGATTGGAGTATTGTACTTTTGTTAATTTCCTACCGACTCTTTTTTATATCATATTGTCTTCTTACTACATATATATTTGCAGTGATCAGATAAAATTCATTTCTATGAATGTATTCTTCAATAATATTATTATAAATATTCAAGATATAAAAAGTATATTATAACTTTATGTCCTTGTGACCTCCCAAAGAGGGGGGGGGGTTAATTTGGGTTAATTTAAAAATTTTATTTTCATAAGAAAATTTCATTGTTTTCTTCATATTTTAATATACAACATGAATATTTTGATGATTTTCAAAATAAAATATCGAATTATGAAAAATCATGTATATAGGTATTTTACTTGGTTTACCCACCCAAAGACACATTTTGGAAGAACATTTGAATAGTTTATTTATATAACAATTAGTCAATTCTCTACTAGTTTTTGGGAAAAAATTTTATTATAATTTCCCTTCTCCTCAAATGTATTAAAAATATTACTCTCTTATACTAATTTATTTTCAATAAGGGGAAAATATAATGTCCACATAAATTTTACAATAAAATACTATATGATGATATAACACAAATCAATAATTGGTGATCTCCATGAGAATATGTAATTTACATTTAGATGTTCAATAATATGAATAATGAATTAATGCATAAAATTTTCATATTTAAGATAACTTAATTATGAAACCCTTCTTGTTTTAACTCCACATATTTAATATATTCATCTCTTGATGTACTATTTCTCATTATCATTACAATATTCTATATGTTTAACTGTACTTGTATATCTTCATATTATGTACAAACAATTCAATATATTTAAGTAATATTTGAATTAAAATTGAAAATTATCATTTAAAATTGCATCAATTTTCATCTATTTCAAAATTTACCATTGGTCTCCATTCAAGAAAATGAAGACTATAGAACCCTATAAATTCTTTCATTGTTCATGCCATAAATTCCAATAATTTAAATCATAAAAAAGCCATAACCTCTAGTTTTATAAACACCATTGTGTGGTGTAAAATTAAAATACTCATGTAGAGAACCAAATTTGACTAACCGAACCATGTATACTAAAATTACATTTAATATATTTTCTATTAGTTCGAAAGATGTTCAATTTTCTAGAATCCACATAATTCTGGAAGTTTATTCTCTATGATCTTATGAACTCAGTGTGAAATATGTCTTCTTTCATAATGACATTTTTCCATTTTAATCACTCTTATAAGAGATTAGTTACTAACACAATAATACCAATATGAATTCAAAAAATATAATTATGGGCATCCCTATCATTTTTTGTTACTCTAACAATTCTGAATCTGGTGTTACACATTGTGTCATTAATCATATCCTTATTTTTAGAATCATCAAGAAACGGGAAAAACCATTTTTTTAATAAAAATTCTGTATGAAGATATGAAAAATTATATTATGTATTTTTACATTTTATATAAAAATTTTCACTCTTCCCAAAATTATAATACCACATATAAAATATTGGTAGTATAAGAAATTTCCACTAGAATACCCTTGATCATGGACAATACATCATTAACCATGAAATATATATGTTTCACTATTTATAAAAGGTAACTTCAACAATTGAAACATAATTGAATAAAAAGGGATAGGATTTTGGTTTCATATTAAAATTTTATACATTTTAAATAAAATTAGAAAAATTTCCATCATCTTCACTCTACAAATTGAAAATAATTATAAAATTTAACGGCCTAGGTTTGAAATAACTAACAATTGGAATTTTATTTATCAATTTACCATATGCACCCCCATGATAAATAAAAATTCATTATGAATCATAATTAAACATAAAACCCCCCTTGATAATATTCTATATAAATTAATTCCCTTAAATTGAAAATATTTTTAAAAGGATTCATTTGTTCTATTTTTGGTCAAATAAATAAAATAGAACAATCAAATATTCCATTACAGGAAATGAACATTTAAACAATTATTTAAGACTATTCCAGGTGAAGATAATATTAATAATTAAAAGAAATAATTATTAAATTGTATGTTTTCTATAATAGATTATTAGAATTCATCCTTCGTCTAGGTAACCCTAAATATTATATCACTTAAAATTTTTATACACAAAATAAGATGATTTTATGAGAAAATAAACAATATAAAATATGAAAATTAGTACACTGTGGTGATAATTATTTGAGAACCCTAGTTTTAGTAAATAATATGAACAATGATGTCCAACTAGTTTTTTCAGAAACATGTGTCACCAATGGTTTTAAAAATATATCTACTTCTGGTTGTTGTGTTCTAATAATCTCTTTTTTCAGAACCATATACTCGAATTTCACATTTATAAATTGTCACTGAATATTAATATGTTCATCTGAGATGGTTGCATAAAATTATTTATTATCTTGATTTTAATATTCTAGCCACAATGAATTGACATGATTTTTCAAAAAAAATATATGATATCATCAAACTATTGAATTATACAGTTCAATTTTTTAATCTTTTTCAATTGAAATATATTCTTTATCTTTAATAAATATGGTCCCAATTTCATATTTCATACTCATACATCTAACATAATTTAATATTGTGAAGGAAGATCCACTACTTGTGGATTTTTGATCAGTAATATGACAAACAAAATCAAATTCCAAATGGTTAAAAAATATTAATATTCTCTATACATGAAAAACACCATAGTTCAATGTCCCTAGAATATTCTTCACCAATATTTAAACTATTGTAATATTTTCATCCTTTGTAAAACTATATGAAAATAATTCTAATAATTATATGTAGAAATTATTACGTATTGTTTTAGTATGGTAAATTATTCACCTAATAATTCTTCTACAAAATGTTGAGTATACTTCATTTCTATCCTCATTCTTTCAATGATCGATTTTGAAAACTATAATAGTAGAGAATAGTTATTTTTATTCAATTATGAATTCTTTTAACAATATTTTTTTATGTTTTTCTAATTAAAAATTAAATACCATCATATTTATGTATTTTTATCCCCATAATATAAGACAACTCTCTAATCATATACATCTCAAATTATAATATGATCAATTATGTGAACATATCAACTAAGTTAATCTTGACGATTATAAATATAATAACATCCACAAACACCATCTCTAAAAATCCCTCTTCCCATGATACCTTATCATAGTAATTGTAGTCAAATACACCTCTTTAGAAATAATTCATTGTAAAATATGTATCTGGTATGTATACTAATCATGTTGTGCATACAATACATTATATATTACCTTTTTTCATTCCAAAAATGATGGAATCATGATTTCAATTAACAAATGATATCGATTTTATGATATATACTTAATCATTTTCTATGCCATTCATAAGTGTTTTCATCACATTGTTTCAAATAAATATAAACATTCATTAAAAAACATCTACAAGAAATAGTTTTTAGATTCCATCATTTCCACAAAATATAATGTTTCATCAATATCAACTCCTTTAACCAATAAATATCTGTTACACTACATATATTATTTTTTCTATACCACTCTAGTATCATCATTTTTTTGAATACCCATTTGGTACCCATAAAATTATGACGTCCTGATATTTCCAAAATCTATCATGTTTAGTAAATTCCATTTTTCACTAATTAATATTGGTGTTTTTCCAACATGATTCATACATTGTTTCTTGTTCAAATAAATTAGGTTATAATTATGATAATAAATTTTTGTGTTAGATTATCCTCATTTTCTAGTTCTATTATAGTGTATATTTTCCCTTAATTATATTCTTGAAGAAAACTCCACTTCTAGTAGTTTTTTTGAGTCATAGTTGTACAAAAGTAGTCTCCATTCAATTTATTTGAATAAAAATTAGCATCCAAATAGATGATTGTATTTTTAGATCCCCTTTAATAATAAAATATGTATTTTCTCTATTATTTTATTTCATTGAATTCTTTTAATAATAATATTTCGTTTCATTCTAATTAACATTCTTAATGATATTTGTATATATTTTTTGATCCTTTTAATGATTTTATTGGATTTACTATTTGATTTATATCCTTAAAATATAACATCATCCACTTCATCCCTATATTTTATGTGATGTATCTCTATATTTTGAATGAAAACTTTCCTTCTAAATACTTAAAAATATATTAATGACAGTTTTTACAATTCTATATTTCATAAGTTTCCTTATCTTATTTTGGATTCAATAATTATTGATTTTGAGGGTATATAACCACATGTACAACTTCCATCCATTAGTGTTGAGAGATTACATTTTCCATTAAAAATGTATTTTACATATTATTTACATTGACGTTACTCCTTCAAATAACTCTATTATGTTAATGGTTCATTACAACTAAAATTTAATGCTTTATTCTATGATTATTTAGATAATTCTATAATTTAATTCATATATATTTGGATCCATTTTATAATAATATAATATTAAACATTTTTTCAATTTCATTTCCCATTATCCTTTGGAATATTTGGTTTTATTTTCAATATTTTTTATTTCACCCTAAGAATATGGAACATCAAATCATAATATAGTCATAAATAAATAAAATTAATTATTTCTCACAAAAAGATACATAAATACTGGTTGGATCACATATTTAATTTGGATTATATTTAGAAAATCAGATTCCCTATTCTAATTTTTAGGATAATGGTTTCTCACAAAATATCATCAACAAAATGAATCAAATATATTTTCCCAATTACACTTCAATGAACGAATATATGTAATATCATTCAATGTTGAAGGATTATCCATACACGAGTGATTTATATAACAATTCATATGGTTCAATAAACAATTCTCCTATTTTACTACAAGGAGAAATTTAATCACTCTATTTTCTATATAATATAGGTTCTAATGCATTCTCATTCCTTCTATAAGATAATATAAATAATTTCTATTAATGTGGTGGACTTTCTGGTTGAATTTGACTTCCGTACTCGAATCACCTAACAAACATAAAATAAAAAACTATGTCATTGGCCATCAGTATTGGGAATACAAAAATTATTTTATATAACAATAGCTGGGTTGTTTTTTTATTCAATAGGATCATTAGATCTCAATCATTTCCAAAGTATACTATTATATAAACCATTCCTTAATCATTTTTAGAAAGATCATGTAATATTTCATGTTGGATGAACACCCAAGATTAATAATCCACATACTACTAATCAATAAATCCTTCAAAAATTTCACTATAATAATATATTTTTATGTTAACATTATCTTTTTTCTCCCCCAATAAAAACATATAGTCATTTGTGATATAATTCATCCACTTCTCTTTATCCTCATAACAACTTAAATATGATATTCTTCATTCTCCAAGGGATATACTTTATTCATCAAGGGAATAACATTATATTGTATTGCATCCAAAATTCTTTCTATTCCATTGGAAAAACATCCACTAATATTTATATAATTAAATATTTTTATTCCAAAAGTCATAATAATTTAAAAAATGGAAATATAAAGTGTTTTTATACTAATATGAAGGATATGTTAATTATATTTTATTCCAACTAGATCTCAGGTCAAATTAAATTCATCTCCAATGTAATAAGAAAATTTGTGGTTTGTAGAGCCATTAAATTATATCATTATTAGTGGAAATATATTATTTCTTCTATAATTCCACATTTGCAAAATTTTTGAATCAATTTTAAATTATTTGTTTGTTCAGGAAAATTAATTATTTTCATTTTTTATTTCTTATCTATTTTTATTTATAAATATTTATTTTTATTTTGATGTTTTGCTGAAATGTTCTATGAAGCATTTACTCATACAGTTGGGTCTTTTAGAATTTAGTATGACATCTAATGTTCTGATACATATTAAAAAGCTTAACATAAAATAATTATATGAGAATGGAATGTGTGTTACAGTGTGTGAAAATTTAAAAAACTAATTTACCTACCATATATTGTAGAACTGGAAGGCATGGTTGAACCAAAAATAAAATTTCAGTAGACATAATGTATATCCTATTCGAAGAATGTTCAGCAAATTAGTTGTGAATGTTATTAATAACTAAAATGTTCTAAAACTAAATTAATATTTAAAAATTACTATTTAATAATGAATATTTAAATTTATTAAAACTGTCTAATTGAATTAAACTATGAACGAAATTGAAAGTGATGGAAGTGTTAGTGTCATGAATTCCATTCAGGTGCATGTCATGCCAATTATTTTTCTCCCATATCAAAATATTTATTTATTCAAGTATCAATAATTCCAAATTTAATGAAAATAATATCTAGTATTATTCTATGATGGTTGATAGTATTTTAATCATCCAAAAAATTATCCTTTATTTCATTCTCAATCATGACAAATATTTTTCACATCATTATTGCACTGAATACCTTAGTGAAATACGATGACTTGTTTCTCACAAACTTGAAGTATCTACCGACATCGGGTTCTCTTAGATGATATTAGTGATTAAGTATCTATCATTCTTGTTTGACATTGCGTGGAAGAAAAATACATATTTTCAATTAGTATATTTAGTTACTTATAATTAGATCACACGCTTGATTGAATTTAGAAGAAATCAATAGTTTTATGAACTCCCACTCATGATTAATTATTAGTTATCACGTGAATGGGTTTAAAAGCATGTGTGTAAATTCCGATGACAATCACATTAAACATAGAAACAATTTATTAAATAAATATCCAATTAATATTAATTCAAAATCCCATCAAATATGGTTCAAAAATAAATACATGCTACTACTGTGATAATTTTCACTACTCCAACCCCAATGAAATTATCCACCCATCACGACAACATCACATCATATAAAATAATAAACTGATATCTCCATGTTTTTATCTTCTCAATTGTTACTGTTAGACACCATCGACAATGTCAAAATAAACATCACCACCTTTCCAATTTCAGTAACTTCAAACCAAACCATCACACACCACCACAAAAATGATTGGATTTATATTCTATATTGGCATGCACCAATGATATTCAGAAGTGAAGCAAACCCCTATGCTCATGTATGACACACCTGAATGTTCATTTTATTGATGAAAAAATTAATATAATGCTAATTAAAAAATTTAAATGAATGATAAATATTAAATTATATATGAAAATAGTTATATTATACATTAATGATTAATTTATTATTATTATATATGATATTACAATTCATACAATGAAAGAGGATACTTGATGTATGGGTTTCTCGTCTCACATTTATTTAGTAATACATATGTAATATTATCTCCTTGTTTATTTAATGTGGTTTACATAACAACCATTTTAAATTATATGTCAGGACACCATTTATATCCTGATATTTTAAATTTCATGTAGTTTTTTTATTTCATTGGTGTTATGATTCCAATAATTCCAATGTGGTAAAGTGTTTATATTATAATTAAAATTTTTGGGAGTTGTTAATGGTAATTTTCCATTGTGGAAAATAAATATGATAGTCATTGTTTAATATCAATATATTTTATTATAATATGTTTATTACTAATTTTTAAATATATTATAAAAGTTCTCAATTGTTTATTACATAACATGACCAACAAATTGTTTTTAAAGAAAAAATCACGTTATTTTAACCTTTATTCTACAAATTTTTTCAACCATATCCATATTCATAATATTTGTATAAAATAACATACCAATAAATTAAAAAAAATTAAATGGGTAATTTTCACTTCATTTGACCTTATTTACAAGGTTTTAAAATTTACATTTTTATGAATTTATTTCTGAACAAGATGTTTTATCATTTTACAAAAGGCATGAAAGGAATGTTTTATTTCACAAGATATGAAATTAAATATAAATCACAACATCATAAAAATAATTTGATTTGAAGCTTCATTTAATTGATTCCTTTTTTATTATCATATAACAATTGTATTCCAAGTATTCATTGAATTTTTAGTTTTAATTTTGAAGAAAATGATATTTTTAAATGTTTTAAATGAAAGGATAAGATGATATTTTAATGATACTTTTCATCTATGAAAATACAACTTATAAATTATTATACATATTTATAGATATTTTCTTATGAAACCATTCATTTTAATTATTTATATTTCAAAGTATGATGATGTTTTAAGGATGATTATATAAAAATCAAGAGTTTACCCAGGTTTTATTAAATAATTATGAAACATTAAAGAAACTCGTTACTCTAGTGGTTTTCATATGATGTAATGATAAATTTTTTGTATAACATATTTCCTACCAATAGATTATGAAATGATGATATTATTAATATATTGTGATTTTATAGTACACATATGTGTCTTTTTTATTATGTGATGGGTATGCCCTAACTATGTATCTGTCAAATGCAGTACATAATTATTAAAAATTTTAAATTCATCTTTGAGATGGATTTAATATAATACTAATGCATTAAAAAGTTATACATGTGGATTTTACTCCAATGGGAACTTTGGAAATGATTTTGTGGGAATTTCCAATATATGAAACTATCTATAATGCTAATATTGTGAGTGAACCCTCACAAAGTATGTGATTTTTTATGCTGTTGTATATACTGAATTTTTTTCATAGACTTATTATATGTTATTATAGATAATGATTTATTATTAATAATTTTATAGCCTTATTTTCTAAGAATTTTAATTGAAAATTACATATCCCTTTATTCATGATTAATGATCTTTAACTAATTGGTTATGTTATTTTATATATTTATTAATTTCTCATACAATTATGATTATCTTGTTTTCTCTTAAAATCCTTGGATGATAAATCATATTTTACCCTTACTAAGATTTCTAGGCCACCCTTTATGATGTATACTTTCCTCATGTTATTAAGAATGAATTTTAGTAGACCATATCTAAGAAGTGTAAAATGTGAGAAGATATTTTTGGTAGATATTGATAATTTCTGAAAAATTAAGATTAGTATGTATCTTGTATCTAAAGGAAAAAAAATTTACTATCCTTTGGTATTGATTATTTTGAAATTTTTTTAATACATATCTAAAATACTGAAAAAATAATGTATGATATTTTAATGTCACCTAATTTAGTATCATATAAGGATTTAGTTATTGGGGATTATAGTTATAGAATTTATTTTGAAAACTATGGGAATATATCTACATATAATAATTAACCTAAAACAGTTGTATATTAGAGATCATGCGGTGTTCTGATAAAATAAACCATATTTATATCTTATAAAGTGGATCATGAAATATCATATATGTACATACGGGTAACAAATCTGAATGGAGAATATACACTATTAACTCAGTCTTCATCGGTGCATGTAGATTGGGACTAATACTATACATATTTCATGATATTATAGATGGATATGTTTGGTATCATTCATGTTTTCTTAATTAACCATTATGAGGAATAAAAATAGATGATTAATATGAATAACCTAGCTAAAAATCATGGTTTCCTTGATTAAAAACTAGCATGTCACGATTTTCACATCATTTAAATGTTTTCCATGATTATATGCTAAATCACTATGATTATTGTTTCTCACTAGGTGTTATTGGTTCATAGTGAATTTTTTGACTAATGATATGTTGTATTAATATTGATTGTGATAGGGAAATTAATGACTATCCTAAAAAAATCAATAAAAGGGATTTCGATTGGGAAATCCTAAGACTATGATAACCCAACTCACTGAATATATGAATTTTTAAAAACAGGTTGAATATCCAAACTACCAAAGAAAGGAATAACTCAATGTTAATAATCTTATGTATCGACATCCACAATCCTTATGTGGGTCCACTTATATAAAAATAATTGAAAAATGGATTTGGATTAATTTTTTTTCCTATTCTCAAATGATTATAGTAAGTAAAATGTGTCATTGATTCATACTTTTTAGAAGTTTATGATGATCAATGGGGTACATTTATCAATTATATGGGTAAAGAGGAGGAAACTGACTCTATTACATGGGAAGAGTTTATAAAGTTATTTTAAAAATGTATTTTTATGAACCATTCACATGAATATATATAGGGAATTCTTTGAACTAAATAAGGAATACTATAAATACATTAATAATTATAGTAAAATATCACTGGTCATTGAAGTTATTATTCTAGTTTTACCATCATTCCAAAAAATAAAAATTTGTTGCTTCATTAGTGTAATAAAAAAGTCTGAAAAATTCCTTAACAATAAGAGACATTGATATTTATAAATATGTCATTTGATGTTTTCTTAACATAGAAATTGAAATGGAAACTCTAGACTATAAATAATCTTTGGTTTCTTGTGAGAAAAAGCAAATGTTGGATGTTTGAGAAGAATCTAAATATAGAACCCATTAGAGGAAATAAAATTATTCTTTCTTATTGTTATAATTATGGAAGGAAACATGATGTATATTTTATTATGTTTCCTGGTAAACATTTTAATTTTGAAATATAATTATATTGTGAAAAACCATTCTAACGTGATGTGAAGAGTATTGTAAAAAAGGAATGACGAAAAACCTCAACTAAATGTGACCCCCACTCTCGAATTTTATAAATTCAAGGTTTATAAAAAAATTTCCATTCATTTCATGAAATTTAGGTTCAACGATGAGAGCTATCATACAAAACATATGAATAAAACATAGGAATGGAAATCTCATTTGATCGTGACAACATATGTGTGTTCTGAGAACAAAGTGGTGAAAGGTACACTTACAGTATACTATTTAACATCAAATGTCTTAAGTTATTTTGGATCTTACCAATATATTGAATATAAATAAATTTATTAGGGTATAATGTAATGATTTGGATTTTTCTCAATTTTATTTTATAGAAAGTTTTAGGAAAAAATACAGGACAAGGAATCGAGAGATAGGGTGATTCTGATTCCCAATGTTCCCGGAATGGTCCTTCAAAAATGTTATGTTTTTATATATCGTACATGATCTGTTTTTTCGAAAAAGTGGGCTAACTATTAATAAAGGTTTCTGGATTGAAAATTTGAGGGTACAATTGCATTCAAGATGTTGTGTTTGCCCTAGGAACAATATAACATTTGTTAGAGTGGGCGCATAGGGAGAGATATCTAAAATAGAAAAACCATAAATTAAATAATTAAAAAAATAATTTCATTTTTCAAATACTTATAACTCATGAATAAATTCACAGATTGAAAATATGAGACCATCGTTGATTTTGTAATGAGGTGTTTTCCTTTGTCAAAGCCTAATGTTGGAAGGGGCAGGTCAGCTAGGAAATGTACGTTTTGGAATGTTACCATAAAAAATATTAAGTAAATATTATTTCATTTTCAAATTTTATAACTCATAAACGGTTACTTGGATTGGAAATACGAGAGTAACAGTGAGCTCAAGAGGGAGTGATTTATTTAGGCAGGGCCTAGCATCGAGCAGCGTAGGTAGAGAGTACAAGTAAATTTTTGGGTATTTTAAAGAATAATAAAATTAATTTAATAAAGTTTATTTTATAAAAAAATGCTTGACTATAACTCAAAAATGAGAAACCTATTTGATTTCATAAATTAAACAATGTAATGATTATGCAACTTACGAATAATGATATAGAGACTCAACATAACTAAAATTATGAAACGTGTCTCCTCTATTATGCTGATTAACCGAGATACAATATCTAGGGAGGATCCTTTAGTTTTCTCTGAAGACATGAAGTAAATATTTTGGAAAATGATGAGCAGTGACGAACAACAAACAATGACTGATCTACAAATGGATATGAATCCGATGTCGGAGAATTTTCAAATGATGATTGTAAGATTCACCCTTTATCAGAGATCGATCCAAACCTAGGTATGGGTTTATTTTTATGTGATTACATTACCTCGTTCATTCTTTCTAAATGAAGAACGTGGTTCAGTTCACTAACAAATTTTCCTATGGTTTGATCATCCGTATGGGAATGGGATTTTGACATGTTGGTTTTTTAGAGGGTATGATTATATGGAAATTATTTTAACATCTCTTCTTTAATTTATAATTTAATAAATAAGGTCGACGTTCATTACCTAGGGTTTTTAGGGTGATCTCTCTCCATACCCGTGTTCTTCACCGATGGACCATCGTGGTGACATCAGATATTTTCCAGCAGGTTCAGAATGTGGTTTTACACCCAGATAAAAGGATAGAAGACTTTGAGAAAATGAAATTAGAGTTGGAAACCCAAAGAACATAGAGATTCTTGAGGATTAGAAAATAGACCATTGGAGTGAGTCTGGTGGTCGTTGGAAGCACCATTCAGTGCACACCTATGGCAGACAAAGATATAAGAGGTAGACCATAGAATCTTCCATGGGTGGTGATCATAGGACACCAAAAGGTGGACTGAGGAAGCAGTCTAGCGAGAGAATCGTAGAGACCCACGACAATAGTTGTGTCCTTGGCAGAGAAGAACGACCCACTCTAGTGGGCTATGATGGTCAGGTGGGCCAACCTTGGGTCATGCCCAGTACATCAAGCCGAGCCTCTATAGTGGGATGGATCCATCCACCAAGTTGGGTTAGTGGATCTATGTTTTTTAGGCAAGTCCCAAGCTGGTTTAGGTCGGATTGACCGGTTCTGGCTGAACCTGGACCCAACCGACCACTTTTTTACTAAATGGCTCATAACATCCAAACCTGACGTCTGATTGATGAGCTGTTTAAAAAATTGGTACCCTATCAATGAGGTGTAAATTTTGATATTATCTATGTATATTTTCATGGAATTTGAGATACGACTAATTTTTGAAGTTTAGATTCTTCGGGAATCAATCATCAAATATGTAGGAATCATATGGCTGGTTATGATGAGAAGAGTGTGACGACCATGCCTATGTGCCCCAACAGGCCTAGGTGATGTGCAGTTCTAGGTTCCCCAAAAGAAAAAAGTGAATAGCATGTCTTGGTGCCCCAGTATAACTATGTGACTCATCGGGGATGAGTGTCTTGGTAGAAAATTGGGTTCAGCATTTACAACATATTGTATTACTTTTCATATATTAGATTTATACCTGTGTCAGTAGACTCTAGTGACTATTCTGATTATACTTATTAGATGATACACTTCATGTACCTCATTGGTTGCATTCCTTTTTTATTTCCAATTGGTATACAATTGTTTTATGGGGTCCCAACTGATTATATTTTTACTCAACCCTATATAGGTGTGGCCCACACTTATCGTGTCTTGTGCAGACGATCGATGCTTTGATAGAGTCTCTGGTGGAACGTGGCCAGATGGTTCTTCGAGTGAATTGACAGATGTGATGTGATTATACGTCTTTAGAGAGCTATTTTTTGTACCAACCCTTTAATTAGGGATTTTTGTGAAGGAGATATAGAGACTGGTACTTTTCCTTTTTTTCATCAGTCGTTCTTGTATTTTGACACCTTTTACCTTCAATTTTCTGCTATAGTACTTTCTATTTTTTTACTTATTGTGTCCACCTTTCATCATCTATGTCTTTTAGTTTTGTGAATGTGTAATTATAATTAGGAAAATACCTACTATTTGATTGGGATATGACTACTCGACGCTGGTCACCAGCCCTAGCCTATGGGAGTTGGGCTTGGGGTTGTTACGACACAGGCCCCAAGAGACAGGTCAAGATAGAGTGGTATCAAAGGAGGTCAGTTATATTATAATAACATATATTCTTTATGTTTTGATTGGGGAAATATTTTTAAGTGTTTCGAGTTCATATGTTAGGCCTGGGAATCTAGTTTTCATGCGGTGGCTGATGTATCCATACACAATAACCCTGAACTCTACTTTTCGACTCAGTACATGAAAATAATATTTGTAGGGAAATACGAATTTACAAGAATTTTATTGACATGGGTTTAGTTTTCCATGTCCTTATTGAGTCATCTCCCTAGTTATACTCTATTTATCATGGTACATATTGTTTTGTTTCAAGAATCTTATGTGAAGACAACCATACAGGATTCCATCACGTGATCATGAGGATGATCAACAGGGTTAAGAGATGTGTACAAGGGTTCATACTAGATACAAAACCTCTATGTGATGTATTAGTCATACCACCACCTCTATAGTAGCACATGGTACCTGTAGTACTAGTGGATGTAATGTGTGATCTTAGTGCACTACACATGTATAAGTGATAGACAGTTCTAAGGCGAGCCTAACTCATAGGTGACTAAAGACTATCTTGAGGTGGTGAAAGTTTATTATATATAGTGAGGACACTATTAGATTAGATGGACGTCCAAGATGTGATCCTTCTATATGGATCATTAGGGTAATGGAATCATTTATATTACCCAATATTATGATTTGGTTACTGTTCCAAGGAAAGATCGAGAGAACCATCCCCAGAGAATGGGATCTCTCTATTAAACCAAAGTTATATGCATTCCCATGAGATTTTACAACTTTAGAAGGATGACATGTCAATACCAATGTATTCATTAAGGTGTACCAATCGTTCCAGGTACAAGATGAATATGATTCGACTAGTTCTTCATGTATTGGACTTCCAAATGTTGTTTTTCTACAGACATCAGATCTCTCTCTATTCCTCTTTCCACTCCAACTAATGGAAGGGTGCTAGAGATAACCATTTCGGTTAAAATTCTCGTGGATGAGTGGATAAAACAAGTGGATGTTTTTAGTGGGAAATCATGATTATAATCCTTGGTAACAGGAAGTATATGTTCATCTCAGAGACGTGGAGGTATGAGGAATTTTGAGAGGAGGCCCCATGATAGAGGATCCATTTCTCATGGTTCATAGGGAATGTCCAATCATCATAGAGAGAGGCAATTATTTTCATGTGACGGCCATGGGAATATCGCTATAGATTGTTAATCCCATTGGGGGTGATGACAGGGAAATGGTGGATGGTCCACTAAGGCGCATACAATTACAGGAACATATGTATCGGTAGGTAGGTTGAAATGGTAGAGGTGTTGTGAGGGGAATAGGAGGTGGAATACATTTCTAGAAGTTAACCCCACCACCCACATGTGGTCCACACCATGCTTATGGAGAAGAAGGATAGGGGAAGGGGTTGCTGCATATGGTGATAGAATATGATTGAAGGGCTATTAGAATGACTTGAGGTATAATCTGTTTCTATTCATAACTGCCATATAAATAGTAATAGGTCATAATAATCAATCCTTGTCATGAATCTTGTTTGAGACCTATATTTTTTGGTTAAAATGTTGACTTGACCATTATGTGTCAAGATACCAATGGTAGGAGACTCGATCATAACACTCAACTAATGGTGCGGTATGCCCCTGAGTTAAGGGTTTTAGTTGGAACCTCTTAGTGGAGGCATCAAGGCATTGCGATGTTTGATTGGGTATTTTTTGGTCATCCAATGTTAATGATCCAATTGATTGGATTTGGAAAATTTGTCCTGGTATGTCTGCAGTGATAGAATGAGGTTTTCCTTGGACAGAGAAAAAGTAAAATAATAAATAATTGGATAGAATCATGCATAGGAGGGTGCAGTTGATCACTATTGAGTTGGATAAACATACCCTCAAGGTGGTGAATGTTATGAGTTTTTGGTTCCCATCATTATTGTTGGTGTATGAGGGAATATTACCAAAATAGATTCCATGTTTACTTCCCCATAAGGAGATATAATTCTATATAGTTGTACATCCTGAGATGGAACCTATATCAACATCGATATATCGAATGGATTTAGGGGAGCTTCATGAGCAATAGTTATATATAGGGAACTTATAGAGGAAGGGGTTAGTGAAATGAAGTGATCAAGGTAATTTGGGTGTATTACTAACACATTAATGAAGTGATTCTATAAAACATGTATTTACTGTCAAAGGGTTTAAGAACACATGGATCAGTGGAAATGGGAAGCATTTCACACAGACAAAAAGGTTCCCATAGGATTTTCATTCGTTAATATAGAGTTTGATGGTTTCCCTGATAATTAGTTTTCTAGAGGATAGATTTTATTGCACAGTGTTCTGTGATGCATCATGGATTGGACATCGTTGTGTCTTGATGGAGTGTCAAGCAGTGATTTCCTATGGTTCACTTAAGTTGAGACCACAAGAGCCGAAGTACCTGAACCACGATCTTGTGTTGTCTACATTAGTCTTCACATAAATGGTGTGGTGATACTTCCTAATGGGTGGGAGATATATTACCTACTCATACCAAAATAGTCTCAAGTATATATTTTCTTAGAAGGGTTCTAACTTGAGGAAAAGATTATGGTTGGAGTTCTTATTGGACTATGACTTCAATGTAGTCTATACTCATAGTAAGGGAAATGTGATGGTATATTCTCTTAGCAGGGGATCAGGTTTGTTGTTTATAAACAAGTAAACATAGTAGTTTTCCTCCTTATACTATTAATTCATTAATAGATATGATGCATTTTACCTCCAATCGGTGGTTATTACCCCTCAACACATAATGTTAGTGAAGGAGGAAGAACTCAATGATAGCGACCCTGAGTCTTTAAGTGAAAAGTTTTCTACATGGAATACCCCTAATGGATATTTTAAAGCTAGGGAGCACATCATCCCTTTTAGAGGAAACACAGTAGATTTTGTGTCTAATTAGATTGACCCTATACATCATGATATGCAAATGTGTGTCATGGCATATACAAGGGATTATAGAACATGGTGATGTTGTGCTTACCTGTTGATATAAAAGATAAGAACATGATTAATCAGTTTCTTAGTTTTTCAACAAAACATGTCGAGCCCTTATACTGGGAATGGATTTATAATTTTATTCTTCGGGTTCCATGATGGGAGTGATAATGGATATCGATAGTCATCATGGAGAGTTTATGACATTCATCCAAGGAAGATGCTACCATCTAGGGTGATTTTTGACCAACTCAGAATGTTAGTCACTTCATAGATTTTATGGAAAATAATCATGTAGAGGGATTGAAATTCTTATACATATAGGATATAGTTAGATACCATGGAGTCCCATCAATGATAGTCTTTGATTGAGGTGCTAGAATTGCATCCCAGTTGTGGAAGGGATTTTAGGAGGAATCTTTAACTCAACTGCACTTGAGAACATCCTTGCACCTATAGACAGAAGGCTAAAAGGAATGGACCATTTCGGTCATAGAGGGCATGGAACACGATTAAATCGTTGGTTATTTCTGCATATGGGAGGATTATCTACCTCTGGTGGAGTTTTCGTACAACAATAGCTACCACTCCACCATCGGTATGGCACCGTTTGAGGCCTTTTACGGGCAACCCTATTTGTCGCCACATTTATTGAATGACCCCAGAGAGTTAGTTCCAATGGGCCAAGAGTTGTTGTAGGCTCTTAATGAGAAGGTAAATTAATACAAGATTGGATGAAGACTACACAAATCCATTACTGGTCCTATGCTGATAGGTGAAGGATACTATTAGATTTTGATGAGGGAGACCATGTTTTTCTTCTGGTCTATCCTAGATGAGGGATAAAACAATTTGGCTGCATTGGATATTTATCTCTGAGGTACATCAAACCTTTTTTAGTACTTCCTAGAGTGTGTGATGAGGCCTATGTCTTGGATTTACCTCCATATTTATAGAGAGTGTATAAAGTATCCATTGTATCCTAGATGAGGAGATACGTACACAACCCATCACATTTTAGTGATTAGGGAGAGATAGATCTTGACGACATTGTGACTTTTGTAGAGTTTCAGATGGGGATCGAGGATCAACATGAGAATTCCCTCCATGGGAAATCAATTCCTCTAGTGTACGTTTGGTGGTCACATAGTAATCTCTAGGGGATAACATGGGAGCGGGAGGCTCATTTTTGTGCTAGTACCCTCATTTTTTAAGGAATCCATTGGTTTGGTTTTCAGGTATGTAAAGGCTTAAGGTTGAGAGAATGTATTGACTCAGTTTTTCCTAGTTTTAATGTTTAGAAAATTTATGGGAAAATTCTGAGACCAAGCGCAGAGAAGGAATTTCATTCTATGGCCCAATGTGTCCACAATGGTCTGTTGAAAATGTTATGTTTTTAAATTGTGTGTGTGAGTAGTTTTATAAAAATAGAGGAATAACTCTTCAAACAGGTTCCTAAATCAAAAATCTGTGCATACTATTGCATCCAGGATGATAGGTTTACACAAGGAATGATGTTACATTAGTCAGTGCGAGCCTCTACTGAGAAAACTAAAAAATGGTAGAACTGTAAATAAAATAATTAAATTATATTATATTAATTTTTAAATCTTTATAACTCATTTAACAGAGACTTTGATTGAAATTCAAAGACCTTAGTTGAGTTTATAATAGATTTTTTCTATAGGTAGAGCCCAATGTTTTCTAGTTTGGGTCAACAGTGGAAAGTAGTTTTTGGTACGTGACCGTAAATGAAATAATTAAATAAAGATTGTCATATTTTCAAATCATATAACTCATAAACGGTAACTCATATTGGAAATCAAAGAGTATAATTGAGATCATGATATTGTGCTTTCCAAGGGCATGGGCTAACCTAGACCAGCGTGTGTCAAGAGTGAAAGTAAATTTTTTTGGATTTTTAGGGAAATATAAAATAATAATAATAAAGGAAATATTATTAAAAAATCTTTCTCTACAACACTAATTATATCCCACAGTTTCTTTAATAATGTAAATAGTTTAACAATGCTGCAACTCAAGCGTAATGATGCAGCGACTCAATATTATAGATATTCTGAAACACATTTCCTCTTTTATTTTGATTAATAAGGATACGTGATCTTGGGAGGAACGTGTAGATTTATTTATTTCCAAGGAGGAAATTAATTAGTAAACAAAGAGAAGTGATGAATGAAAATAGATCAACGAATAGATTCGCATCAGGGGACAGCAGATTGAATAGTGAAAAATGAATGATTCACCCTTCATCAGTCAATGATCAAAACCTGGGTAGGGGTTCATTCCTATGTGATTAACAAACACTATTCTTCCTTTCAAAATGAAAAATGCATGTCAGGTCACTAAAAAAATGACCCACAGATCGATCAACTTTTTGGGAATGGGATTTCATTATGTGGGGATTCAAGAGGGGATTATATCATTGAAATTATTTGAAACCCACTATATTATTTTATAACACAATGAAAAATGATGGAATATGTTCCCTTTGGTGTTCATGGTGTTCCCTCAACCTCCTTGCATTCTTAGGTGACGAACCCTCAGGGTCTTGTTTGATTCTTGATGGTAGGTTTGAATCATGGTTGGAACCCCCGTATCAGTAGATAGTTAGCTTGGAGCACATGGTAGTAGAGGAAATGACATGAGGATTACAACAGGACATGTAGATTAGAAAACAGACCACTGAATCAAATCTGATGGCCCGCAGAAGCACCTGCTAGCGCACAGTGACAGTTGTCTGAGGGAAGCGTGGTGGCATGGGAGTGAAAGAGGTTTGTGACATCCACCACATGTGGAGATCATAGGCCATTGATAATCGTTTGTGGGTGGTTCGACAGACATGTTTGGAGGCCATGTATCAACTAGACCATGATGTCGACCTGCGATGTCTGTCGCATCTTAGGTGAAGAAGAGTGGCCTACTCCAGTGGGTTGGGTTATAACCTGCTTTTTCTAATCCAGTAAAACTAGACCTAAACCCAACTGGACCTTTTTTTTATAGAAGGAACATAATTTCCATACAATGCGTCTGATTGATTGGTCATTTAAGGCATTGTAACCCTCGCGATGAGGAGTTCCTTTGGATATACTATAAGTGGGTTTTCATGGAAGATTGGATATTACTAATTGTATTTAGATTATAATCTACCCTATATAGGAACTCTATAAGAAGGAATCATACCTCGGGATGTGATGAGGAGACTGTTACTAGATGGTCAAGGTGCCCCAGCAATCCTAAGTGACTCATCAGGGATGAGTCTCGATAGCACAAGTTGTTCAAAGATTAGGAATAATAGTCATGATTTTCATACTATTTACAATATAACTATGTGAGATAACTCTAGTGAATCTATTGTCTGTACTTATTAGAAGCTACACATCAGGTACCACTTTGGTAGTTTTCTTTGTGTATTTCTTGGTGGTGTACCATTATTGTTTGGGGTCCCTAGAGAGTATTGTTTTAATCACCCCTATATGGGATTCTACTACACGTGTCATGTGTTTTGTGATTATTCGATGCTTTGATAGAGTTACTAGTGGACCAGGTTAAGGTGGTTCTTAGTGTTACCCCACAGATGAGATGTACTTCTACGACTTTAGGGAGCTGATTCTGTTCCTACCATTCAAATGTGGTTTTCTACAAAGGGTTTTTATAGACATTTAATTTTCCATATACATCGTACGATAATACACTTATTCCCTATAATATATATAAAATTGACAATATTTTTTTGGGAATGAAAGATGTAACTCTAGTATAATCATGATAATGACTTTATAATGCCTATTGAATCAAATTTGGTTGAACCTATTCTATTTTTAAAATTCATTATAATGCACACAAGAATAAATAATAGACACCCAAGAACTCGATTTCATGGAACATGGACCAAACCCATCTAAACCCAACCACCCCACTCAGCCACAGTGGGTGGTTGCACCAATTATTTTTGTTAAGAATAAATCTATACATTTGTTTAATCCATTGATTATTAATAACATTAAAACCACTATACTAAGAAAAAGCATCATATACCTCGTATCAATGATTTATTTGATCAATTATACGGATAGAAATATTTTTCCAATATAGATATTCAATATATATATAATAAATGGGGAGTTAAGAATGAGGGTATAATATGTAAATCCTTGCATAAGATGTATGATCATTATGAATTTAAAGTAATTTTATTTGGACATACCAAATATAATTCTATATTAATGAATTTAATTAATTGAAACCTTAGATATTAAGTTGATTTATTTTGGTAGTCTCTATAGAAGAATACATTATATATTCAAAGACCGAGGAATATGTTAAAGCGAATTTATAGATTGTACAAAAGAACACAACAATGCATAAATTTTATTATAAATTTTTTTATTGTGAATATAGTCCATAAAAAGGAACATTTATACGATATAAAATCTCATGTGAGGGTAGATTAGTGGATCCTTCAATGATGGTAGTTATTGACTTGAGGCTCAAACTAACCATGGTATCTGAGATATTGATTTTCTTGAGATGGATGGATATTACCAATGATTTTTGACAGATTTTTTATGGATATTTAACCTAATAACTGAGTAGATTTTGAGGGAAGACAACTTCCCTTGGACTAAAAAACGTGATGAAAAAAATAAAAGAGCTAAAAAGAAGGTTATTCAATACACTAATGATTAAAATACCCACTAGCGGAGAAGGGTTTGTGATTTTTAATGATTCATTGATTAGGGGATTGATATGATTCCTCATGAATAATGATTTCGTGATTTATAATTCATCACTCTAAATAAAAATAAATGAGAAAAATTACCTAACTCATGTTTCCAAGTTGACAACATAAATTATTTCATTGAAAATATAGTGAAATTATGTTTATAGTGAAGGGTTTGATATTTATAATGATAATATAATATATATGATCTTATTTTGGTAGAAACAATTGATTATAAACTAAAAGATGTTGTAGGAGTTGATTAAATATTATGACTACTTAGTGCATAACCACCATTGAACGAAAAACACGGTGGCTGGTGATTAGAGTTATAAATACCATTATGGGCTGTCAATGATGAGTTTTTAATGAGATATAATATTTATGTGTTTGCTTAAGATGGATATTGATGTAATGAGGAAAAGAGATAGACAATATCAAAGCTTATTATTCAACCATCTATCCATGTGATGTTTAAAGATGTCTAAATGGTGGAAGTTGAACTTAGGAGGAAAGAAAGAAATGTCTGTATGATAAACCGTTATTATGATAGGATGATAAGGTCTTGGTAAAATGTATGTTTCCTATCATTAAAAAATGTGTAAAAATAGTTATTCGAAAAAACTAATAGCCCATCATACTCTATTGATCAATGATATATGAGGATGTATAAATATATGAAATAGTATTTAGGGTAGGATTAAATGAAATGGAAAAAGAAGATTGTTAATCAAATTTATTGTTATGTTAGAAAGATAATTTTTAGTGAATGAATTCTATGAGGATATTACAATGAACACCCATACTAAAATGGAAATGGGAAGAAAATACATTATATTTTTTCTTCATCCTCCCTAAAATATATTAATGGAACATTTTTATTCAGTTTCTACTATATCCCCTTATGAAATAATAACATTTCATTTCAATTAGGTAAATTTAATATCATTATCATCTATAAAGGGTATATATAAATGATGTGGTAGGGTTTCTGGGAATACAAAAATCTATTTTACCGGATTCATATTGTGTTTTACTTCAATGTTTTTGATAAATATTCAGTAAGCTATAAATATGGATTAGAACATTAACACTAATATCATACTCAAATATATAGTTCACCTTAGAGGAAAATACAATCCCTGAAGAATATAATGATATCACGTTTTGTGTGTTTGGAATATTATTGGAATCAACACCGTCAATTGGTAGAATATTTTACAGAAATAGATTTCACACGATCATTTAGATGGATCCTTATAAATCCCTCAATCAAAGGATGTTTTAATTTTTAAAATAATCGGATGATATTAGAGAATTCTATCTATTGAGATTTTATCTTGAAGATTAAATTAAAACGAAAATTATATCTCTTCATTATAATGATTGGAAAATGAAGTATTTATACATAGTTTTTGATGAAAATAATCTATGAGATCTTGAGATACATTTTACTGATATAGTTTTCATATGTATATCTCCTTGGATGAAGGATATGATATTTAGTAAAGAGGTAAACTTGAGTCTAATATATATCATTCCCTTTTAAATTAATGATCATATCAGGATGTTTTCATATTTCTTGGAGCTTCCAATAAATCTCCCCCAAGTCCATGTTGTGTTCCATGTGTCTCTCCTAAGAAGGTACATACATCATCCATCATATATAATAGAAGCAACTGTTTTAAAACTGGAGAAAAATATATCTTGTGAGGAATAACTAACTGGGACTATAGATCCACTATAGATTTTTCAATGAAACAAGTGTGATCACTTGTTTATAGTATTATTTCAAACCATTAAATTTTATAATTCTATGTGAGAACATGAAGATAAGATGATAAAGAAGCATCATCAATTGTTTTTATTAATGTAATGAAACTTCAATGGATAAATTCTAATATGGATTGTATATTGTGCCACCCATAAATATTATTATATTATTATATTTATAAATGATAAATATCTTTAATTGATTCTTTGTTGTGTGCAACATCAGGTTTAAACAAACTATGACAACCTTTTAAAATATTATTATTTTATGTGATCGTCATTTCCTACAAATTGTATTATAGGTTATGAATAAGGTAGAATAAATTATGAATAAATTTGATTCACATATTTATAAAATTAATTATGAGGTTATTAATTAGTGAGAAATATTAGTTCATTCATTTTATGGTAAATAAATAAGTTTTTTTAATAAAAAAACTTCTTTTACACGGCTAATCAGTTTAAAATTAATTTATTAAATTAATCTCTATTGATGAATGATTTTAATGAAATATATAGATTTTATATTCATTCAAACATTTTAAAATTTATCTATTAGTTTTTACTAGGCTTGAAAGTACAATCAATCCATTTTTTGACGATAAATGTACCTCTCTTAAAAGGTTTTTTGTTGCATTTTCGAGGATTATTAAAATTTCATTTATTACTATTATAGAAATAGAATATTTTAAAATGGAATAAATATTTTTAATAATAATAAATAATATAATTTAATATTTTAAAAATAAATTTTGTTTATAATGAATAGAAAAAACTGCAAAATTTTGTTCCACAGTAGGGTTATATTGGTTTATAGGGAGGGGGAACCAAATTTAATATAAGAGATACATAGAAATATTATTTACATTTATTAGTTGATTTTATTTTCAATTATCATTATTATCTTCTAATAATTTTAATTTTGGATAGAAATTAATTCAGTAAGAAATTAATATATACTAATCAGTTGGAAAATTCCACGTATGTCCTAGTCATACCTAATAAAGGATATAGTATCTCATATCATAATAATACTTCATAAGAATAATTGATTATAAAATAAATACAATAATAAATACCTATGATCCCTCCCAAATTAATATAGGCCTTGGTTTTATATTAAAACAATCCTTTGAAGGAAAATCTCTTAGACAAATGAGGTTTAACATTGGAGTGATATACATCAAATACATGTAATTTAAATTTTATTCCTAAATTCACAGTATCTACATATGTTTTAGAAATCCTAACATTATGAATAGAGTATCATAAAAATAATGATAATATAATTATAATGTAACAACACTTTTCATATTATTTCAATTACTTGGATAATGAAATTATCGCTCCCAGTTACGTGTGGACAAGCTTCTCCACATTGAGATATTATTAATTTTAATAAGAAATCATTCTCAATTTCTTATAATAATAGATTTAATGTGTATATATATTATATCTAATACATAATTATTCTTCTATAAATATAATAAATGATCTATCTTTTACCTTTCCTTCCATTGGAAAATTATATTGGTACTCAAGTGTATATGTGGACTACAAACTCCTCGAAAGGATGTGATTCATTTTTCATTTTAGTTTTACATTCCAAAAAACAAGTATAGAGTTAATGTATATATATTATATTTAAGATATAATAATTATTCTATAAAGGTTATTTATTGTTTACTATTATTTTATTCATATTATCGAAAAGTATAAAAATCACACATTCGTACGTATGGACTGCCATCTCCATGAAGTTATGTAATTTATATTACCTTTCCACTTTATATGGATAATTATTAAATATTATGAGATGAATAAATATTATATATATATATATAATTATTATCATTTTCATGATTATGAAACCATAAAAATGGTTAGTGCTGGAACTGTCAATCTGCATCATGCATGGAGAAAAGACAAATTTTCACTTTAATGATCATTTTAACATTGAAAATATTAGTTACTGTATGATATAAAATTACATAAGGATGAAACATAATAAGTTATGTATGAAAATTTTAATATCCTAGTATAAATTTATTTTACTATTTCCCCATTTTGGTTCTCTAGAAGACCTTAGGCAAGCATCCTCATATGTTAAAGTATTCTGACATAAAACAAGGTCTGAGGTGGAACTATGTGTAGACTATTACACTATATCAATGTGTGAAGTAACGGATAAAACAAAAAAGTGTAATATACATCAGTTTAAAAATAAATTGAAAATCAAATGAACATTTCATAATAAATTTAAATTCAACATACAACATAAATGGACATGCTATATACATCAAAAGCTGATCACCCATTAGGATGATAACATACAAGAGATAAACAAATTATTAAAAGGAAAAGTACCCAATAAAAAAATTTTCTATATGGAACAATAAATATCCACAGATGTTGAATTAATATATCCCAATCCATGATGAAACATGAATATGTCAAATAAAACTAGTGACACTAGGCCTTATCTATTTCCACTATGCATCTTATACTCAACCTGAAAGAAGACATCCGGTATACATTCACTCAATGGATGATGTAAAAAGGTTAAAAGTTAATCACAATAGGAAACAACTATTGGTGGAACTATAACCCATAGTTAAATGGTTATTATCATGAAAATATTTCATTCTCAGTTGAGGAAAATTAAAAAATAAAAAAAACAACCATTGATCCACATATTTTCGACCTCCCTTGAGAATACATTATTTGAAAATCCAATGGTGTCTCTTTGAATGTATGGATATCATGTCCAAAATATATAAAAAATATCCAAGTTTGTAACCCATAAATCTCCAATTTTTAGATCAAATGACCATCAAATCATCTTGGATGACTCCATGGTCAGATCCTAGTAAACATGGGCATATATCTAAAGACCATTTTCAATTTAATGATGAAAGATGATTCAATAAATACCATGGAATCATATAATAAGAGATATTTCATTGTTACCATAATAAATGTCTAGATACCAATCATCCCAGGAATCCCAATTATCACATAATTTCATTAGGATCTATTATGTGGATACTAGTGATGACCAAGACATCAAAATATAATAATCATAATGAAAATAAAAACATTGATCACAATATTGAAGGCTAAAATAATGTATCCAAAAAAAGAATATGAGTCCTAGGTACCCATGGGTTCCATGGTTTTAAAGTAGTCATGAGGTTATATATCGATGTTCAGGGAATTCATAACATGGTTTAATAAAATATCCCAAGAAACACTGGGAATCAATGGAAATTATGACATATCCTTATTATATCACATTTAAATCTCATGATTCCTTCGTCAAAATCCTAATACATCCTATAACCACCGACCATGCCATCATTCTATCATTACCCTACGATGAATTCCATGAATTACCTCAGGGTATTAATATAAGCATCAAAATTGAAATGATAAATAATAAATAAAATATAGGGGCTAGATGAAAACCTAAAACCACTACGATTTTCAATACCCCCATTTGTTCACTTCATGGATACATTTTTTATGGTCACACCCGCTACCCTATCTATACAAATTCACTCCCACCCACCCATTTTTTATCTAAAATGATCACTGACTTGGGTCCTCTAAATCACAAAATACATGGAGGTTTCACTATTGGGACGTACATAATTGGTATATAACTAGTGGAATCCATATTGGTATCCTCCAAGAAGTAACTTGTGTAAAGGCACCCACCAAGGATCCTCAGTAACTACTATAATCTCAATAAAACACCCAACATATAGGGGTAGCACATCTCACAAACTATAATCAAACATCTCATTTTGTAATAGTACTAATTTGGAAAAACTCACAAGGGAGGTGGAGTCAAAACCACGCACTTTTCAAGTGACTAAATGTTGTCCCAAATCCCAAAACTATTTATCTACATGATTTGAATCCCCATTCCACTAAACAAGGACTATATGTTTCACAAAAAATGAATAACTATAGAGATTATATATTAGTCCCTTCAAAAATAATCATGAACCTCAACTTTTTATCTTCCCATGTGTCTCTATAGAGACACATTTTTTCATTCAGTAGAGTATGGACCTCTATATAATAGATTTCTCAGTATGAATGACTTCATAGATGACCTTAAAATAATCTAAGGGTTTATCAATCACATTCTATGTGGATGAATTTATAGGATGGACTCCAATTATTCCATTCAATGTCTTTGGGGTGATATAACACTCAAAAACACTTCATAATGGTTTGAAAGGGAGAATTAGATGGTGTGTACCCGAATCACATGGAATCTAATCTAAAATATCCTCCATGTTTAGGTAATTATATAAGGCCTAGGTTCAACACTTTTGTAACCTATGCTACTATAAATACTTGGTACACTTGGAGTATATTTTTGTACATCTACATGACCATATTCCCCTCATCTACGATTTCTAGGGATATGACATATATGACCATTTGTAGTGTATGTTACATGGGGTATGTCCATATACCCTTCATGAACATATTCCCATCACATCGATTGTCTAACCATGTACTATTCAATTTTGTCATGTATCACTTGGGAACATTTACTCATTCTTCATGACTTGTAATTAAAAAAATCACCTTCCACTAAATTGGATAACATACAATGTCCATTCTTGAATCCACAAGTTGTGTGATCATGTTTTCAGAATGGGAAACAATTTAAACCCTCCTGAAACACCAATTTACACAATATATGTGCAAATAAATATGGGATAAAACCCCAAAAATAATAATAGGTATTGAAAAGTAAAAACCTATGGATATCCAAGAATTTATAAATAAACATAAAACAGGCCTACCTCATGGAGAAATCAAGGATTATTTGTTCAAATCCACACAACCCATGTACCATACAATTATCCAAATCCTCCAATAGTAAATGATGATACCTACATCTCAATCCCTCTCTCCATGTACATATCCCCCTCCCCTCTCATCTATGATGATGAATTTCATTGATCAAATATTTTTCCCGAATGAATTATAATTTATAATCAAAACTCATGTTTTCACATTTTCATTTTTACATCATTTAAACACCATAATTGATGCCTTAATGTCATTTGATCCAAAGGGTTTAATCCCCCATTATCATATTTGATTTGTTATTTACCTGGTTTAGATGTTAGATTCCATGAATGTGTATAGTGAGTTCCATGTTCTGGAGGTATGTACTAAATTGTATTTAAAAATATACAATGATGGGAATGAAACCAATTCAAGAAAGGGAAATTGAAAATATAATTCTTATTAACTATTAATTGAAAAATAAATATGGATGATTCAAGAGTCATTTTTCCTTAAATAATAGAATTAAAATAACTGCTTGATTCTTTTTTCAGTTAAAATTGAGCCATTGATGAATTTTTATTTGTAATAATTAAATATTAAATTTACCGTTTGAGAAACTATTATTTTTGATATAGGATTTAAATAAATATTCGTTGAGTGTCCTTGGTAGTATGTTGATATTCCATCCTTGAGGGCAATCCCTCATTCAAGTGGGGAATTTTTTTATAAGTTTATTTTATGCATTTATATTCGGGTTATTTATTATAGTAATATATGTAATTGAATTGATAACAATGCTAAATTATGTGATTTTTTGACTAGTTTTGAATGATACCATATATATTTGAATAAAGAGGTAAAAAGATATATATTTGGGGACTAAAATACACTTCATTTCACGTCGCGATTCGGTGAGGAAAGATATGGGAATATTGAGGACATATGCCAACATGACATGAAGGCATAGTGAGATTTAGAATATTGATAGGAATTTTTTAACATCATTTAATTACTAAAATATATGAGTTCATTGGGAGAGAATATCATGTTATTCACTTCATGTTCTAAAATTAATTCAAAATATGATAATCTATTGTGTGACGTGTTACAAATTCACATCATGTTTGTTTCCAGACATAATTATATATGAATAATAAACCAACACCCCATTTTTTATGATATGTGAAATATAATTATCATGACCCCTTCAGAATCAATGAATTTGTTATACATGTTGTTGAGGTTGTGAATAAATATCTTATATATTCACTACTTCAACAACCCATTAGGGTGATGGGAAGACATGTGTACTGAGAAAACAATAGAACAAGGTGAGTGTAGAGCCCTATTGATTATGCTCTATAAGGTTTGGATTATTATTTTTTCACCCTCTCATGGTTAGCATCAGGGTGTGCTATCTTTATACATGGTATCTGTGATGAAAATATATTTAATATATAATTTATTTTATTATACTGTTAAATTTATAATGGGTTTTTAAATTTGATATTCATTGAAATCTATTCTTGGATTATTTTTTCATGGCCATTAGGCATTTGGGATTAGGTTGAAGTTATTTCATTCTATGATCATGAGTATTGATTAATTTGATTTAATTAATTAGGTTAATGTGATATAATGGGTTTATACACCCACCATGACCATTGGGGTAGTTCTTACACTATATTTAGATATGGGTTTTAGTTACCCATTAATTTTTAATACAAAGCACTTGACCATGGGAAATTGGGTGTTTATGATGTAGAATGTTTATAATGATTATTGGACAGATCAGTATCTAATTTCAATAACTACATGACTATTAATTAACAATTTCATTCATTTATACCACATGAACTGGGATTAATTGTTTCTTGACACCCATTATATATTTTCTTCTCCCTTGTTCTTCAACAATCACATGTTTAGTATCTTAGATCCAACTTCTATAAATCACAAATTTTCAAGGTTATTTTTTTAGAATTAATATTTTATCTGCCCATGTTTCTCTATGTTTGACATCCAACATTCATATCTAGTGCTTCCATGTAGTTTATTTGTTTTTTATTCATGTTTTAAAATTTTTATTTTAGAAACCCAACTATAGTTAATGACGTCTGTAAGGCTATCATGTGGTAATTTTGGGTATTTTAGTGACCCCACTTGGTAGTTTTATGATATATATGATTGTTCTAGGTGTTCTTGGATGATACAAGACCATAGGTAACGATGTCCTAATAACCTTTATTGGTGATGACGAGTCCCCTTTGGCATATGCAACAAAACGATTCCAGTATGGGATGTTCCCCATTGGGTGTATATGATTTAATGCTTGTATGGGATATTATTGATCTATTTTAGGATTCGTCTATTAGGTTAATGCAATAGGATTATTATAGGAGGGGTATATGGACACATATTAGTATGTTTTTGAATATTTATTTATGAGGATGAGGCTATCAAGGAAGATAAGATAAAATTATTCCAAGTGGACATATAACTCATCAGTTATATGCACTATGGTGATTCAATAAGTGGATGCATATCCATAGGTATATATTACATATTGATTACAATAAGGGACATAAAAAATTTGTTTTTTGATTAATTATGGGTTTTTGGTGGCTGAGGGAAGTGTAGTGTTTTCTATGTGAGGTTCCATTATAGAACGTGGTTCCCCATGTTGATATTGGGGTAGGATATGGTTCCCCATGGGAACATACATTAGAAAAAATTATTGACTATAGAAAATGTATTTCTCTTAGGGGTGATATACCAGTATTAGACACATCTGAAATAGTTCAATGAACATATGGTTTCGTGTCATGGTGTCTTAGTTAGTACATGATGTCCCAATTCCCATGAACGTTTGTTTGAATTTAGTTATTTAATTTCCGAATAAATAAATTCATATGATTGTATAAATTAGGGGATAAATGTGATTCGCAACTAAAATATGTCTATATCACCTTGTAATAGAAATTTTGGCGCCAAGGAGACCATATTAGGATGGGGAAATGGTTGTGTAATATATCAGGATGAGGTAGCTTGAAAATGATGGGGGGAGGGATGGGGATAAGGTTCAATGATGGTAAAATTTCCTATAAGTTTTATATTTTACAATATTTTTACATTTCCCCCCTAGTGGTTGATTAGTTAGATGTATAATTGTATAACAACATTGAATTATATATCTCCTGTTGCTGATTATAATGAACAATTATTATTATTATTATAGATAATGTTTTTTTGAATTTTTTATTTATGGTTATGATATTGAGAGAATAATCTCTCCAATGTATAATTTATTACTTCATTAATAACCATATACCATTACAATAATTGGAGGTGTTCATAAGTTTAAATGGAATGTTAACTAGGACCTTAATGAGTGGTCTACGGTTGGGTAATTATATCAAAGACATGATAATATTGTGTGATCAATGTTTTATAATTGTATTGAATCTCTTTAATTATTCCATTTACCCCTTATAAATTCTCCCATATCCATAAAGATGTAGAATAATTCCATGAGATCTAAGGAGGATCTGACCCATGCATTGGGTGATTCACTTGATCGTGGATACACCATGGAGTAAATAGTGGATCGATAATTCCTAAATAACTTCATCAATAACTGATCCAAGATAACAAAATATCTATATTTAGGGTATGATTTTTTTTATTTTATATGAATTATTTTGGTTTTACCTAGCTTGGTGATGCATTGAAAAAGTTCTCTATTACCTTATAATATATTGAACATGTATTTTTTGATACTTATAAACCCAACACATATGTGTGTAATTTTAACTATATCATGTGAATAATGAATACATCTTGTTTATGAATAAAAAAATCATGATGAATAATATATTACTCAATGAATTAGATGGATTGTAAATACATTCCCAACTTTCACAACATAATATTCTCATAATCATGTATTACTTATAGAAAGAAAACATTTATTAATTAAAAACATAAATTAAACTAATTTGAAAAGAAAGGGTTTATAAATAGTCATATAAAATAATTCAATGTATAAATATAGGGGTTAAAAAAATGAATGGGAAATATATTTTTCTTTAATGAAGGGATTAGTTTATAAATAAAATATCATTGTTCATGAATATGATAAGAATAAACATAATGAAAATTATGGAGTGGATTTAAGAACGACCTCATTATATGTAATCATTAAATTTTTGAAAATAATTTTCCTTAATAAATTAATAAGTAAATAAACATTAAACATGAAGAACAATATAAAACTAAATGATATATATTATTGGTTTAATAAGAATAATAGTGGAATGATTGAGAAGTATGGGAGTAAACCCCAAACAAGAGATGAGTTGAGAGGCCCCATATAAACATAGTATGATAGGAAGAATTGATCATTAAATGTGTAAAAAATAAAATTTATATAAAAATTATTATAAATAAATGTGAAATGTTTAAAAATTCTTTCATAAGGTAGTATTTAGTCATTATAAAAATCTCAAATCAATAAAATAATACATAACCCACGGCGATGATATTTAGATAAAAATATCATTTGATACATTGAATGAATTAGCATAAGATAAAATGAATGAAATTTTAATGGATAGCTATATTAATAAGATGAAAAGTAAAAAATAAAATAAATTTCAATATTAGAGTAAATATTACATTAAAAAAATACAAATAGGTTTATATAAAGAGACAGAATTGTAATGAATATGTTTGAGAGAGAATCCCCTTGGTTTATATTTTTTTTTGGTTTTTTCACATTTTTACCTCATGTATAACTATAAAATTATTAATAAAAAATTTTCCAAATGAATATTATATAATTTTTTTAATAATAATCAATTTTGGTCATTACAATTCCATTATTAACATTTGGATTAAGATAAAATGATTTGATAATATCTTAATTTGGAATGTCCAATTTCTCATTCAATTTAATAGTTTTGATAAAATTTTATTTATTAATAAATAATACTACCAAAAGAATAATAAAAAAATCAAATTATATATTTATATATTATAAATATTTATACTAACTATACATGATGTTGATGATAAGTAAATAATTAATAACATTCTTGTATGTGTGTGAACCAACCATTAACTTGACATCAAGGGGGATAGAAGGATTGAAAGACAATAATTAAAAGTAATTAAGAATTTATATGAACTTTATAACATCATAATAAAATTTATATATAGATATGTAATCTATACTAAACAGACATAAAAATCGAAATTGATATTATATAAATACATTATAAAAATATTTCAATAATTTTACAGTAGGATATTGAATCTAATATAATATTAATCTGACAATTAATTTATTTTTTAAATATTTACAAAGATAGTAAAATGATAACTTGGGATATAAGGATGAACAGAAAGAGAAATCTAATGAAGGATTAGGAAATGTGAATCATTTTAGAATTATTTTTCTATGGTGGCGAAATGTGGTATTTATAAAAGATTATGGTTATTTGGGGTTTAAATAATGAAGAAAATATTATTCCAAAAAGAAAAAATGAAATAAATATATTCTTTAATGATATTAATTATAGTTAATTGAAATTATAAGTTTTTAGGACTTCAATACTCCTCCAAAAAAGACATTATTTTCTTTAAAAAAAATAAAGGAAGAACAAATGATTTTTTTTTATTTCATTACTATATTTATTTATAATTTATATTTAATGCTTGTTGAGTTAAAAATATTATTATTATACTACTAAACATATAATTGGTCAAAAACAATTTTATTATAATTTAATAATTAATTATTATTACAATAAAATATTATAAAAAATCATTTTTTTAAAAAATAATATTTTTATTATACACATAAAAATATAAGCTCTAAAAATAATCAAAAAAATCTTTCTCAGATAATATATATATATATTGATTAAAATGTGGAAATTATTTCTATCAAAACAAATTTCAAAAAAATGTTATTTTATTATTTATTTATTAAACTTTAAATTAACGTTACTACAAAATTTAATTAAATAGAATTTAATTAAATGGAGAAATATACTCTATTTGAGTTTTATAATTTTAAAATTATTTCCTACTAATTTAATTTTTAAAATTTATTTATTTTAGTTAGTGTAAATATTATTTACTTGTGATTTTAATATTTTAATTTTCTAGATACTATCTAAATATTCATATTAATATTTTAATGGACATATTACTATCCCAATAGACAATTTTAAAATTCCTATAGTGTTATTACAATAATACATTCTATAAAAGAAATAAAATTTCCTTCATACATCAATAAATTAGTTTTTTATGTTTCGAAGATTAATTTAAAAAAATATAAACATATTTCTAATGTACTCATTTATGTTCATAGTTTATTTATAAGTGGGATATATTTAGGTGACCAGTAATGTATGTATTTTAAAATACTTTAAATTTTTTTTATTTGTTTAAAATATCCAATTAATTTTTTCTTAATTTAATTGGGTCTAATTATTCTTTATATGCAATGTTCTATATTGATTAGATAAATTCCCTTTGGATTCTACGAAGAACTATATGTGTTTTATTCTACATATTTTACTGTATTATGGAATATATATATTTAAATAAGTATAATTTAACATATAATTTTTAAGGCTTCTACATTCTTCAACACATAAAATTTTTTTCCTTGGAATTTATTCTCATATCCTTAGTGATCAAAATATGGGGATTTTGTTTCATTTCATCATTATGTAATAATTCTATAATATTACACATGTGGTTTAATAATATAAATTCTGAAATGTGAATCATCATGTTGTGTATAATTTTTTCTCTATGTTTGAGGATCTTCACCTTATACTACTCGTTAAAGAGTTTTTCACCAGTCGTGTGTAGGGGGAATGTATTTAGGTGTGGTAACACGGATTAGATCATTGATCGGATGAGGGTCTGTTGACCCCGTTGACATGTTGGTGGAGTCTGTGTTGGATATGGAATAGTCTTAGATATTTTCCTGGTCCCTGGATAAAATTATAATTTAATAAGAATACTAAATAGTGAAATAGGGGATAATGAAATTGTGAGAGGGGTTCAAGTGTTCTATGATAGATGAAGGTCAAGTAGTTAAAAATGGTAATCAAAGTGTAAAATGTTATAAAAAATATTGAGGAATTGGTTTTGTATTTATGCATTGAAATATTTTCATGTAATGACCAAGGGTTGTAATATAATGATGATATATAAGGGTTTAATTAATACATAAGTGACTAAATTTTGTGAAAATAGATTGTGGGAAGATGTGAAATAATGGAGAGAATGAGTTTTATTGTTATTAGGGTGTAAATGGTGAGAAATACACTATGGAGGCTTGTTTATAAGGGATTCATCTCATAAAGGGTAGTTTAATTATGTGGCATGTTCCTAGGTAGTGATTTCCTAGTTCATTCATGGCATCGACTATTGGTTTTCACCCCATGGAGAGTGGTACTACAATGTGGGTTATTCTTATGATGGGTATCACACCATGAGTTATATTGGATATATTGTTTCATGTGATATGGTTAGTTAATTTTTAAAATAAATTAAAATCATTGAGATTAATATTAATGGGATGTTTGGGTTATTTTTTATGAGACGGTAGGACTGTACCTTATGTTACTTTTCGATTATTCATTCTTCTCTTTTGGGGGTTTTCAATAATTATTTTATGGTTATTATTGTTGTATATTTTAGAGTGTTAAAATTGATATTTTTTACAATAGTTGTGTGTCTATTATTGGTTTATATCATCCATTCCCACATTAATCTTATTTATTCACAATATTAGGGGTGTTTTCTGTATTACATGGTATCATATGATTATTACAGTTGAAAATAAAGGCTCTCATTCTATAGGGAAAGGTTTACTGAAGGTTGTATTTTCCTATTTATTTATTATTTTATGTATGTGTTCTAAATCATGTTATAGTTAACATATGGTTTGGTTGTGGTGGATATTATTAATCAAACCCCATGTATTTTCATTATTTTTAAGACACACTAGGGGTAGTTTCATAAGGGAGATGGTGTGTAAAATCATTTGTGTATATATGATTATGAGGAATTAATGTTGGGTGATTATAATTGTTTTATAGTGAAGATTATATTGAACATTTTCAAAATTTGGAACGGGGGTTATTTTAGAGTTATAGATAAATGATTTCAATTTTTCAACTCATTGAGTGTGGGTTGGGATGTTAGGGTTGTGTTCGTGAAGGTCATGATGTACGAGGTGATTTTGACCAAATTTTCTAGGTTCTAACCAAATAAGATTATATAGCTTTCTATTGTTGTTTTTTACTATTTAAATATTGGAAGGGTAAGATATTGGTGGACACATATGTTGGCATTGAAACTACCAAATTTATGTGGTATAATCGTTATCTATTTTTGATACATTATGTCCAATGGATGGATATTGGTAATTTGCGTGTCTCTGGGCCATTGGTTCATCAAACTGTTTAGTGGGTGGTTTGTAGATGAATTCAAAAGGTTATGACTCATTTAATATTGAATTTGGATAGGTTGTTAGGAAATTATGATTGAATTTTAATCATAACAACATTTTTAGTGAGTGTATTACCCATGTATTGTAGATTTATTTGGTATGTTGAGGGAATCAATGGTATAGATAATAGTGGACACATCATTACACTCTATAACTTGTTGAATAATGTAAAAGATCACATAGGGGTGTTTGACAACTAGTGGAGACGGTTTTGTGTGGTGATTTTGTTTTTTTATTATTTTCATAAACTATTATATATATATATATATATAATCTTGGGATACTATTAGTGGCGTACTAATAATATTATACTAAAACCCTTTGTGGGACCTCTAGGACATGTAGATACATTATGTGTGTTCTCAAAGGAATGTTAAGAGACACTTCTTCAAGATTTTATTGGTGATGGAGGTGTATATGGTGTATATTCTAGTAAGGTTGGTTAGGAAGATGGTTTATGTTGTTTTTCAATGTCAAACAAGTGGTTAATTTTTGTACATTTATTGTGATAATGTATTATCAACCCATTGGTGAAATTAATAATCTTTGGGTGTCTAGTATGAACAAATAGACATTATTATGCATCATTTAGTATATTATGAATAATTGATTGAAATAATACTTCTTATGATTCTGATTAATTTTTTAGTTTACATGTGGTTAATTTTATTTATTTCTTGATAATATATTTTCTCCACAATAACCACATTGACCCATGCTACTAGTAATTAGCCTCTAGCATATGGGTGGGTGGGGGGAACATGAGGTCTTGTGGAACTATCATTTAGTTACTATTTAGTGATTATAAAATTGGATTTCATTGAGTTGTATAACAACCAGACTATATGAAATTATACAGACATAGTCTGGTTTTCTTATTTGGGAATAATTTTTGTGGGTTCAGGATGACTAAGATTGGGTGATGGGTCGATGGATCCACATAGATAACCCCTATATTAGGAACACCCATGGTTCCTATATTCATATATTTTTTTAATTTTCATGGTTACAGTTGGGTTAATTTTTTGAATGAATCAGTATTTGAGTTTATTGATTTATTTTTAAACTTTTTCATAAGAGGAAATAATATATTAATTTATTTATTCAGGAATGTATGGATCACAAGAATATTTTATTTTTTTCTTATGTTTGATATTTTAGTTCCCTTTTAACTATTTATAGGGTAAAAATAAAATATCTATTTTTTACAGTATAGTCACATGTCATAATTATATTTTGAGAACCATAAAACAGTAAGGGTTTTGCCGATTTTTTATATGGATCATTCATATGATTGGTGTGTGCATTGATAGACACTATAATAGATATATGGGATCAATAATAAAAATTGTATAATTTTCAGAATGGTACAGTTATGATATAGATTATAGATTGAACAACATATTAAAAACCACTAGTTGTGATATATGGGAAACTATATCTATATTAACCATAATATTTATTCTAAAATGAATCCACCTCGAATGAATCCATTGAAGAATTATATGGGTAGTTATATAGGAACACTAAGGCTTGAAATTGATTTCCCCCTAAGAATGGTGGTGATTATGATAGAAAAATAAACAATCAGGAGTAGGCTGGTCTACCCGAGTGGGAATTGGAGTTAGGGATGTGGTTGTATGTGCAGATCAATGTGATCATAGAGTTAATTTCCAATGTATTTACTAAGTGTTTGAACCACTCATTGAATACTTTTTGCGGGTGTTTTAGTAAAAATAAATTCCTTTTTTGGGATAGGGTGTACCCATTGTCCTGGAGTAATTTATTATGTTAGTATAGATGATATTTGATCTAATGAAGTTATTACTAGGAAAATACAAGATTCATGATATGTATATACCTAGATAAATTGTGAAATATTGGTGGGATTTACTTGTTAAATATGGTATCAATTAATTGATGACATTTAAGTACATTGAGGATATATTATTCAATTACTTTTAATTTATATTTTGAGGGTGGTAAGATCATATGAATTTAAACACTTGTTGAAATAAAATGGTTTGATTATGGACTATGTCGCGAGGTTCACATTATTTCTGTGGTATTCACTGATGTTTTTAGGAAATGAGATAACTAAAGTGAGATGATTTTAATATGATTTATGATGTTCAATTATGGAATGGTAATTTTTTTCAAGATGGTCATTCAAATGTCATGAAAATGGAATTGATAATAGTGTGGAATATGGTGAATGTGAGTATATCATGCGAGACAATATTTTTTTCGTGATGGGTAAGGGTTCCCTGGGTAGCTAGATATGTGGACATTGAGAGACCCATTCTGATAATTTTGGAATAAGATCAATGATTCCACCATAGAGTTTCTCTTCAATCTTTTTTTCAAATATTATAATATATGTAATGTTTTGGATCAATGTAATGAATTGTTGAATGTGTTCATAGAATACAACTAGATGGGGAATCTGGACCGATTATTTTGGGATTTCTTAGAGTTATGTTGGGGTTATTTATCAGGTTAATCTAAGTAATATAAGGATGTATATAGAGAGGTATGAATTGTGGGATGTCCAAATTCCTCATCATGTATGAGTTGTGGTAGTTAATGAGATACATGACTATGGGGGAAGTAGATGATATTAAGTTTGAATCCATTTGGTGTACATACATTAGGTTGTTATGTGTTGTGTAATTTAGATTCATTTGTAAATATTTATTCATAGAAATCCCAATATATATTGCCAAATAGAGGAACAAAATGACATGTATGATGGGTATTGGGAATTTATGTTTATATTTGATAACTATGGTATGAATTGGGATAGGGTAAAATTATTATACCATATTTATTTAAGGAATATTTTTTAAGGTTGGAGGAATATGTTAATTTTGGGATGATTAGTGTGTGTGATGTGTATATAAAATAGGGAATTTTAGTGGTAATGTAACCTATCTATTTATTTGTATGACGTGGATTACTTATAGATGTAATCCTCAAATTTTAATGGGTATCCCATGGGATCAAGAAAGAGGCAGATGTGTTAGATGTCATATATATGAATTTTAGAAATTTAGTTAGTGAGATGATTACGTTTAAATATGTGTGGGTTGGATTATTGTATGATATTACATGATTAATATTTGACAATAGGTGGATATGTTATAAGGGCCCACGTATTCCAGATTAGTTTTTTGGTTATATCATTGATTAACTAAATGTGGGTGAATCCTATAGAGTAGTTTGGGGTGTCGATGTCGGTTTAGGGTGAGACTCAGATATTGGCAAGAGATCAAGGATATAATTCAATAAAACACTAAATTACTCACAATGATTAATGGGATTAATATACATTGTGTGGGTTTCATGATTTGGGTGTGGTATAAAGGTCACATTGTGGCCAATGGTGTAGCATTTTGAAGGATACCAAGGAATGATTAAAACACTATTGAGTCCTTGTGTGGTAAAAAATTTTGATATCATGACCTATGGGTGCTATATTATGAAAATATTTAATATAAATGTGTAATGATTTTTAATAAGGTACAAACATTGAATGTCTAGGGATGTCAAACTATGAATTTATTTAAGGGTTTGAATTTCATTAAAAAAATTAATGGACCATTTCCTTCCATGGGGATTATATATCACTTCATGATGAGGGTGTTGTGATTGATATCCACACTATATAGTCATGTCGATGTTGGGTGTTATGAAATAATTGACATGATATAATGTTTATGTGACCTTAGACAATGAATTTATATTTTTTTAAAGGATTCAAGGGATTTTTTTCATCCTAGGGTGAGAGGGAGAACACTCTTGGAGTGGCTTAGATGGGTGCTCCATGATTTGAGTTAGAAGGTTCATTCCATGACATGTATAAAATTCATTTATTATAATAATTAAATCATTTTTCAAAATTACTAATAATATGGGTTATAGGTCTATTTCAACCTATAAAAGAAGGAGTACAACTTATTAACCTTTCCCTTATTCCTTTATCTCTTTTATAGTTCATCTTCACTTCATATCATTTAATTCTGTAATTTACACAAGGATTTGTCATGAGTAAGTATAATTACCCTGAGGTATTTATTATTGGGTTCTCTCTTTTTTTCCAACTATTTATTGTTTATTCTATAAATATAGGGGGTTTTTAGGTTAGATAGTTTCTTATTATTGGATTTAGATCATTAAATATTTCTCAATTAGTTATGTTCTCCAAACTCTAGTTATGTGGTTCCAATAAATTTCCTTTATTAAATATGTAGTATGAATCGGGTGATAATCATTTGATGGTTAGTTTTGGTGGGAATCTCAGAAAAAATCTCCTTTGGGTTATCATTTTTCATTAGATATACATTAGAGTATTCATGTATGAAATAAGACATCTAACAACAAGTGAATGAAAATTTGATGGATAACTAGATATGGGATGAAATGATTTCATAATATTGTCTGGATGTTGTAAACATTATCCATAGGTGGTGATGATTCTTTTTTTGAAAATTTTAATGAAATATGTCTTGATTACTATAGATGGATGGGACAAAGGCTATTGGGGTGGTACTCACATTGTACTTGGACCATTACTTGGTTTTTACCACATATTTTTGGTTGTAAATAACCCAAATTATGAGATATATGGATGAGTGTGTTGACCATTGGTATGAAAGAGGGGTGCACTATATATGGTCATGGTTGGTGTTGTTGGGGCCACCAGGTGGGAGTGTTATTGTCATATATTTATGATATGTTAGGGTTGACTGGTGGGGATTGGTAATGATGTATGTTATCATACCATAGGTTCATTGGGTAGTTGAGACGTTTAACGTCCCGACCCGGGTGCCACACACTATTTCCATGAGAACATTCACCATGTGACGTCAGTTTCACCTCCCCATATTCCATATTCTACTGAATAATAGTGAGGGTCAAAAATAGATCATGGGGAGTCTAAACCCTATTTATCAAAGTAAAAAAATAAACATAAATTAATATTAAAAAATACTTAAATAAAAACAATGAGAAAAATTCTAGTATCACATGGAAACCAAAACAGGAAATAAAATTTCCATAATAAATAGTAGATATGTTAAGATAAATACAAGAAACATCTCAACATGAAGAAATGTCCAAAATGAATAAAGACATTGAGAAATCCTTAGAGGATCCATACACCTTTTCAGGTTCCCACACCCATGATCTATCCAGACTCATCCACCAAGCCTAAGGCCCTTTCCAATAACATATCCTATAACAATGAAATCTAATCTGGTACCTTTCAGGAAGCCCATGATGGGTTTTTGTACAATTTAGTTGGCCACCACCAATGGTGTTTAACTAAATAACCCATAAATAACTATTTATGAAGTTGTATGAAGAATAAAGTTGAATGAATAATTTAATGAGTTTAATTATATTCAATTAATCATTATTTAACCCCAAAACTCATGAGTTCTCTAGGAAACCCAAACTCACTATACCTACTTTAGCCAATGCTCGAGTCCAAACTGTCCCAATAAGATATCATATATCAAAATTTCATTTATTTTCCATTCACCATCTCAATTCATATCATAACGAAATTGAACCATAATCCAATTTCAACTCATGGGTTTATAACATCGTGTCTATCACCCATTGGGTATTTGGAGAATAATTCCATATAACACACATTAATTTCACAGGGATATTTGGATCCTCAATCCATATCCTACACTCATTTATCATATGGGTAATTATAGAATCAATCTTTATCCCACACCTATTTTATAAATCAATTCATCACTATGGGATTTTGATGCATAAGACAATGCCCCTAAAATTTTTATCACATATATCACAATATAACAATTCCAAATGTATTACAATATAACAAGTACCACAAAAAACCATCAATTAAATCTCCATTTTTTATTTTAATTAAAAAATTTGAAAGTAACATCATTCCATAAATTAAATAAAAAACTAATAAATCACATTAATCCAATTAATTATTGGATAAATTAATTAAAAAAATTAATTTTATAAATTAATTCGACAATTAAATAATAACATAGATCAATTTCTTAATGACAACAATATTCATTAATTATTTCAAAAATTAACTAATCAAATTACACAATCCCAAAATCACTATAATAAATTAATTAATTATTTAAATCAAATATATTTCATAGTCATAACAATTTTCTTTTAATAGTTAAAAAATTAATTAATCCAATGGAATATAATATAATAATCCCAATATCACATTAATTAATTCAATAAATAATTAATTCAATTCCATCATTTTATTCCCCCAATTAACATAAATCATTAACACATGAAAATTTAAAAAAATCAATTCAATTATCAATGGAATTTCACAATCATGGAAAAAAATTATCTCAATTGAAAAAACATAATTAAATAAAGAAAATGAAATTGTAATAAAGACCACCAATCTCAAATCATCGATGAATTCTCTCCCACCAAAAAATGAAAAAATTAGGTGCAATGATCCAGAGCATGCAGAAGAAATAGATCAAGATGTGAAACCTATATCCAAGATCAATAGAATAAATATCCAGTAATCATATATAAGGATAAAAAAATATTATAAAACTTTAGTACAATGGACGAGATGAACATGAGAGAGATAGAGGAATGAAACCACGTTGGCTTTGAATCTCATACTAGGAGTGGTTCAAATGTTCAATCCCGATATTTAATGGAAAATAACAGAGGTCGAGAGTCCTTGGAATTCATCCAAGTTCCTAATAAATTATGGGAATGAATTAGGTATAGGTTAGGGTCTATTTTGGGTTAAAATGTGGTGGGGGTCTAAAAAATTTAAATCTAATTTTCATGTTAAATAAAAACCCACACATGGGTACGTAGGCAGGGGTGCATGGATTTCTAAACCATGAACCTACACCATATTCATATTTATGGGGTACAAAATTTCACATAAGAGGGTTCACAGTATGAAACATCATGATACAACAATGAAATAGCCCTCTGTCTAGGGTTTCATAGTTTTTTAGGATGTGGAGTGTGGTTTGGGAAAACCTAGTGCGAACCTTGAATTTCCCTTATTCCATAAAATTTTCCCCAATTGTCAACCAAGCACACAAAAGGTAAAACAAGAAAAATAATATACAACAGAAACGAAAAAACAATACATGTAAGTGATCCTGAGAAATTTCTATAAATTGTTAGTATCATAAAATCTATCAATTGTATAACATGTCACCCTTAAGTTGTACTCCCATGAATCTCTAAGATTCTGAGTCACATAGATCAGGTCACTCATCCCACATATCTGCTTCTCTATTATATACGTCAAACTAAACACACCCATGATTCCATAATACCTGAACTATCAGCATGGTATTTAAACAGAACACATTATCAATTAAATATGAAAAACTAATCTGATTCCCCCAATATGAAAAATAATTTTTAAGCTCAAGATCATCCACATCGATCGCATGTGAATGGTCAGGTTGATACATCCAATGTTGTGACACAAGGAAAACTTCATGCATATAAATGTATCATTCTTTAATATCTAATTAGTAACCAAATAAATTTATTCTCCCGATAACCTAAAATGGTCCAACATACCTATGCACTATATTTCACTACCATTATTTCTTATAGTGACCCAATCTCAGTTACACTGAAAGGAATACACAATCATCCGCTCAAAATTGTAGGGTTCATCTTCATCTATTAGCATATGGGTTCCATTTACTCTAGGAAATATCCATCTACTTCTGAATCAATATAGACTTCTATACAGTGTCATATAAAAGACTCTATCACAAAAACTCTAACTCACCTATCAACATCAAGCATAGTGGCGATCTACATGGCATACCATAAACAACCTCATACAGTTCCATCAGAATAACTTAAACATAACTATTTTTAGGAGAAATACACCACATATAGGTTCTCCCCCTAGATCCACTAAATTATTGGACAGAAACCCATAACATATCCTCATGAACTGGTATTATATAATCCAACTTCCCATATATCGTTGGGTAAAATGTTGTAATAAGTATACCCTTCGTACCAATAACATTATGTAATCCCTAATAAAACTATGAAGTATATTATGATTCATGATTTGAAAGTATAGTTTTTGGAACCCCATAAAGATATAATTACACCTGAACAAATAAATATCCTATATATTCCATTGATAAAGTCTATCAGATAGATAATAAATGTGCTACCATTTTTCAATAGTCTAATATATCATAACTAGAATCCTAATTTCAAGGCATTCATGGGAGACCCAACCCATGGTCAACAATATCTTCATATAACTTCCATTATAGCATAAGAAATGGATTTATAAAAAAAATCATTTTGATTAGCATAAATATGTTGGTATGTTTAGCATCGTGTCATAAACCATTATATTCATTTTTTATGCCTAACCTCCAAATCTATTTATTTAGGTCATGGTACATTTTTTTCAAACCTGGATTCACCACCAACTTTGTGGCATGAAATTAACTCATCTTACAATCCCAAATGGTCATAGGAACAAAAAAATATTTATAACATAAGGGATCTAGTCCTCATCATTAATCCATACTGACGAAGTCTCCCTACAATTAAGACTCTATCTCAAGGCCAAATAATATGGATCCTCATACTGTCTATCATTGATCCTTCAAAAAATTGTACAGTAAACTAATAATGATATGAGAATCTTAATCTATTTACCATTAAAAGCCTAAAAAATAATCTCATCTATCTAATTATCATCTTCATGTATGATATAGACTCATCAATTTCATATTTCTATGTTTTAATACATAGAAGATCAGAAACACTATTTCCCATATTAGGTGAATATTCACGATCAAACTCAAATAAATGTGAATTCCCAATAAACCTCCAAAATAGGAGATTCTTATCTCACTACATAAAGTTGTACTTTCAACTATTTTGATCAGTATACAAGGTAATCATATATCCCAGAAGTGGATTCCACTATCACATCAAATAATATACCAGAGCAATAAAATTGAGTCACGTGTAGCATAATTCTATTCATGTGTGATCAATTTCAAAGAGACAAAAGCCACAACTATACCTTCCTACATCCTCATTACTCCATGACCTTCCCAAACACGTCTCAGAACACCATTTACTCCTCATATGTCTCATTTAGGATCAAAATTGTTTCTATTTTCATGAGCATATTCAACTCTATGAAGGAATTATCACATTCCTTTGAAAAAACAAACCTTACATGCATTTTTCTTCAAGCCAAAAATAGTTTCTTCCAAACATGAAATTTCTAGATGAGCCTCTGATAATATCCTTATAATCCCCAAAACTATATATATCAAAAAAATTAATGGGGTCCTCCCAAAAAAACTTCATGAACCTTCCCTACTTCCATAGACAAACCTTCCTCAGAGATGATGTGACCCAATATTTGTACCAGTTGAAATCAAAATAGTCAAATAGATATCTTAGAATATATCCAATGCAATTTTAGTTCACTAAGGGCATTTTAAAGATGTAGGTAATGATCGTCATGAGTCTTTTATTACAAAACTATGTAATCCCTAAACACTACAACAAATTGAAATGGGTATGGATGGAAAAATATTTTCTATAAAACCATAAACAATAATGTTATGTTCATAAATCTAAATTATGTGATGACTAAATCATATAGGTTATACCTCTTCTAAAACTATTCTTCGGTGTATTAGATGGTTGAACTCATAACTAATGATACCATTATCTCATATAAATTGTTGAAATGACCCATGCTCCCCTAAACTGGTTAACATGTTTCTCAATATGCCTATGTGGATAACAATTTTTCACTATCAACAGATTCAACATCTTGTAATCAACAAACAAGTGAAAAATCCCATCATTATTCTTCAGAAAAAAGGGAACCCCAAGGTGGTTTACTCAAACAGATAAAACTTTTATCCATCAACTCTTTCATCCATGAATTGGGATCTTTATTAAATATTGGTTTTATTCAATATGATGGAATTGAAACTGGTGAATCCCCTACCAAGATCTCAATGGTAAATTCCACACCTCTACTAGTTGGATTTTTTTTGGAGTATTTTAGAAATATAGCCTAAAACCAATGAATTATAGGTGGAAATTATTCCTTCTTTAAACCTCCATCATCTAGATGGAACCATGAATCAGTAGTGGAATTCTCCCCCAATTTCTGTTGAACTAGCCTTGCACGACTCACATTGATATCCCCCTCTTCTTGAAAAATATACTCATATAAAACAATATACATAAAAGTCACTCCCTTATGATAACAATATATGTGGTATCAGTATGATACTAACTAGTCCATACTAATGATTAGGTTGAATCCATGGATAACTGAGATCTATATATCCCAATTGAAACGATACTCCCAAACATCAAGAGAAACCATGTTCACAAACATATGTCTCCATATCACATTCCCAAATGTTTATCTATTTTCAACACCAAACAAAAGGACAATAACAATAAGAAAAAATACATCAAATGTTTTGTATAAAAAAATTGAGATGCGCTGGTATCAAATAAGAAACTATCTGGTATATAATCCCAAAAATATTTACCCATAAATATCTATTTTCAAGCACCACTATCCAAAAATGTAGTATGAATGACATAAAAATATCTTACCCCTATTACATGGGTTGTGGTTTAATTCCTATAGTGAGTCCAAATGTCTTCGGGGCAACTACTGGAACCTAGTAGGCCAGGACCCGATGACCATGTTATGGCGGGGTGGCTGTGCGGTCACTGAAACCCAGTTGTCACATATGGTATCAGTGGAGGAACCGCTCCTTTAGTGTGGTGCACATCCTGGGTAGAGATATAGGGCCGAAAATGAGGATGTTGTGCACTAAGGTGGGGGGGGGGGATTGTAGCAGCCCCTAATGATAAAGGGTTAAATGACTAAATGATCTGATTCGTGTCAATAAGGCCAGGAACCGAAATCCAAGTTAAGATGGGGTGGTTGTGCTATCACCGGGACCCAGTTTTCACTTTTGATGTTAGAGGATGAACCCATCCTTAATTGTGGTGCACTGCCTAGGGTGTGAAGTATGGACACAATGAGGACCTTGTGCACTGGGGGGGGGGGGTGGGGGATTGTATCACACCCAAATGAAAAAGGGTTAAACGACTAAATGATATGATTCATGTCAACACGGTGCATCTTTCTTTTTAATATTCTACCTGATTAGAACTCCACAGTTAATTGTGCTTGTCCTAGAGTAGCGATCCGGATGGGTGAACTTTTGGGATCTTTCCATGGGTGTGTGGGAGTGAGAACGAAATAGACTGGAAAGGACATGTGTTGGTCTGTAGTAAGCCCTAGGGTGAGTCCCACGTGTCTTCGGGGGAAATGGTGGAACCAGGAAGGCCAGGACCCGACGACCATGTTAAGGCGGGTTGGATGTGCTATCACTGAGACCCAGTTGTCACATTTGGTATTAGAGGATGAACCCATCCTTAAGTGTGGTGCACTGCCTAGATAGAGATGTAGGACCCATAATAAGGATGTTTTTCACTATAGGGTGGGGATTGTAACAGTCCTGAATGATAAAGGGTTAAATGACTAAATGATCTGATTTGTGTCAACAATTACAGGACTCGACGACCTTGTTAAGGCGGGGAGGTTGTGCTGTCACTGGAACCCTGTAGTCATATTTGGTGTCAAAAGATGAACCCATCCTTAACTGTGGGGCACTACCTGGGTTGAGAAGTATGGCTCACAATGAGGACTTTATGCACTAAGGGGTGGGGGATTGTATCACCCCTGAATGATAAATGGATAAATGACTAAATGATATGATTCATGTCAAAAAGGTACATCTTTCTTTTCAGGAGCCTACCTGATTATAACTCCACAATTAAGCGTGATTTTCCTGGATTAGTGATCAGTATGGGTGACCTTTTGGGGGGTTTCCTTGGGTGTGTGGGAGTGAGGAAAAAACACTCTAGAAATGACATGTGTTGGTCTATGGTAATCCCTAGGGTGAGTCACATGTGTCTTCGAGGAAACTGGTGGAACTTGGTAGGCCAGGAATCGACAACCATGATAAGGTGAGGTAGATGTGCTGTCACCGGGATCCAGTTGTAACATTTTTTACCAGAGGATGAAACCATCCTAAGTGTGGTTCACATTCTAGGTTGAGATGTAGGGCCCACAATGAAGAATTTATGCAGTAAGTGGGGGGGGGAGGGGGTTGTAACACACCTTAATGATAAAGGGATAAATGACTAAGTGATCTGATTCGTGTCAACACGTCCTTGACTCGATGACCATGTTACGGTGGGGTGGTATTATTGTCACGGGGAACCATTTTTCACATTTGGTGTCAGAGGATGAACCCATCCTTAAGTGTGGTGCACTTACTGGGTTGAGAAGTATGGCCCACAACAAGGATGTTTTGAACTAGGGTGGATAATACCACCCTCGAATGATAAAGGGTTAAATGTCAAAATGATATGATTCATGTCAGTAAGGTGCATCTTTTTTTCATGATCCTACCTGATTATAATTCCACAGTTAAGCATGCTTGTCCTGGAGTAGGGATCAGGATCGGTGACCTTTTTAGATGTTTACCTGGGTGTGTTGGAGTGAGGAAAAACACACTGCAAATTACATGTGTTGGTCTATGGTGACAGTCATTAGTCGGATGACCTGTTGGGGCATCTGGTTAGGCCCAAGGGTGAGTCCCACATGTCTTTGGTGCTACTAGTGGAACATGGAAGGCCAGGACACGACGACCATGTTAAAGCGGGGTGGCAGTGCTGTCACTGGGACACAGTTGTAACATTTGGTATCTTAGGATGAACCCATCCTAAAATGTGGTGCACTGCATGGGTTGAGATGTAGGGCCCACAACGAGGATGTTGTGCACTAGGGGGGGGGGTGATTGAAACACCCCCGAATGATAAAGATTAAAATGAATAAATGATATCATTCAAGTCAACAAGGTTCTTGTTTCTTTTCTAGAGCCTAACTGATTATAAATCCACAGTTAAGCATGTACGACATGGAGTAGTGATCAGGATGGGTGAGCTTCTATGTGTCGGGGTAAGGAAAAAACAAACTTGAAATGACATTTATTGGTATGTGGGGACAACCATTAGTCCGATGACCCATTGAGAGCATGTGGGTAAGCCCTAGGGTGGGTCCCTTGTGTTTTTGGGGCAACGGTTGGTACCTGGTAGGCTAGGACCCGATGACCATGTTAAGGCAGGGTGGTTATGCTGTCACCAGGACCCAGCAGTCACAAAATACATGAAATGTTTTAACTCGAAAAAACATAAAGAAAGAATAATGACAATGAAAACTCCAATGTGGGTAACCACCCCAAGTACTATTCCCTTATCAATGATCCATCAAGATAAAACCATCTAACATAGGGATCTTTCCCTTGACCTATCCTACAACTAGGAAATTTTTTCAGTACCATTCAAGAAACCCAAAGTATGGTGTGAGTATTACATTGTTGGAAACTAATAGTAGTTTATAAAGTAATATCCAGTCAATAATAATGTATCTAGTTCCATACAAATTAATGTTTAAGTAATAAAGTAATAAATTTACATTTATTTAGTTACACATTATTTAACCACATAACTCTTGGGTTCCCAAGGACACCTTAACAATCAATACCTACTTCATACAATTCTAGAGTCTGAACTATTCCCATGTGATTTGAAATCTTAAAATCCTATTTCTACTATTCACCATCTAAATTCATATCAAGGTCAACGATGACCATAGTCCTAGGTGAATGCATTTTGAGGGGGTGGATATGCTATCACAGGGAACCAGTTTCCCCATTTGATATCAGATGATGAACCCAACCTTAAGTGCGGTGCACTGCCTGGGTTGAGATGTAGGGCCCACAAAGGAGGTTGTGCTATAAAGTGGGTGGGGGTGATTGTAACACCCCTGAATGATAAAGGGTTGAATGATTAAATTATATGAATCATGTCCACAAGGGGAATATTCTATTTCAGGGGCCTACCAGATTATAATTCCACAGTTAAGCATGCTTGGCATGGAGTAGTGATCAGGATTGGGGACATTTTGGGATGTTTCTCGAGTGTGTGGGAGTGAGGTCAAAACTCACTATAAATGAAATGTGTTGGTCTATGGGGACAGTCATTAGTCAGATGACCCATTTGGGCATGTGGGTTGGCCCTAGGGTGAGTCCCATGTATCTTTGGGGCAACCGGTGGAACCTAGTAGGCCAGGACCTGATGACCTTTCTAAGGTGTGGTGGCTATGCTATCACCAGGACCGAGTTTTCACATTTGTTATTAGAGGATGAACCCATGCATAATTGTAGTGCACTTCCAGGAATGAGATGTAGGTCCCACAACTAAGATGTTGTCCACTAAGGGTGGGGGGGTTATTCTAACACCCTAGAATGATAAAGGGTTAAATGAATAAATGATATGACCCATGTCAACAAGGTGTGTCTTTATTTTCAGGATCCTAACTGATTAGAACTCCACAGTTAAGCGTGCTTGTCCTAGAGTATTGATCATGATGGGTAACCTTTTGGTCAGTTTTTAGGGTGTGTCTGAGTGAGGACAAAACACACTGGAAAGGACATGTACTATCCTGTTGGGATAGTCATTAGTTAGATTACCTGTTGGGGCATGTGGGTAGGCCCTAGGGTGGGTCTCATGTTACTTTGGGGATATTGGTGGTACCTGGTAGGCCCTAGGGTGGGTCCCACAAGGACGTTGTGCACTAGGGGGGGTTATTTTAATACTCCCGAATGATAAAGGCACTAGTGCAGAAATTGTTTTTTACGTCACCATTTTTTACGTCGGTTATATATAACTGACGTAACAATGCGGCGAGTAGATTTTTCACGTCGGTTATTTTAATAACCGACGTTACAAATCGCGCCTGTTGGGTTTTTACGTCGGTTATCAAATAACCGACGTAAAAAACCAATGCGCAGGGGGTTTTTTACGTCGGTTATCAAATAACCGACGTAAAAAACCAAAGCGCGGTGTGTTTTACGTCGGTTATGTTATAACTGACGTAAAAAACCCCCGGGGGATTTGGTTTTTTACGTCGGTTATTTGATAACCGACGTAAAAAACGCGTAGATATCGTGTTTTTTTCGTCGGTTATTTGGAAACCGACGTAAAAAACCCCCCGCGCATTGGTTTTTTACGTCAGTTTCCAAATAACCGATGTAAAAAACCAAAGAGCAGGAGCCTTTTTACGTCCGTTTTAAGATAACCGACGTAAAAAAGCTAAAAATTAGTTTATAACGTCGGTTATATAATAACCGACGTTATAAAGCATTTAAAAAAATTAAACCCCGTGTTCTGTCATTTACGATTTTTTCGATTGACAGTCGCTGGCTCATCTCTCTCTCACGCGGTAAACCCTAATCGGCTCGTCGATCACCTACATTACACTCATTTTGGCTTCATTGTTTATCTTCTTCACTTCTCTCGGATCTATCATCTCAACTCTCAACATTCAATTAAGCCTTCCACGAATTTATTTCGTTCGTTTTTGTTTCGATTCTTGATGTGCTTTTCGTTCGTTTTTGAATCTCGTGGAATTTTTTTTATTGCAAATGGTTATTATGTTCATTCAACTCGCAACATTCAACTCGCAAATGGTTATTAAAACATTGTGGATTAGCTTCAGCAAAATCTGAAAAATAATGGGTGGTACTGTAATGTTCCATTCTTCCAGCAACATTATTATTTCCTACTTAGCTGGAATGTGTCTTTCTGGATGAAGACTGGTAGTACTTATTTTCTTAAAATCATATTTTCAATATGATTGTCCAGAAAATTATTTTCATGAATGAAATTGGACCAGGTATAACCGGTAATACCTATCCTTAAAATTTCATTCAACATTCTTACATCCTTATATTTTTTCAAAATATTATGATATTTAGAACTCCTAGATCAGAAAATCATCATCTGTTTTCATCTGCATTCATAAAATATCAATTCATACCTATTAAAATCAAATATTTCATTCTGGACTCATGGTGAGTCTGATAATACATTTCTTCTTTCAGTCATCTCCTAAAAATGATGGACCTTTTCATGCAAAGTGTATCTGGTTTCTTGAATACGATGGTATGTCCGATTTTCAAAAAAACCAAGTGAGGTGATTTCTTTTATTATTAATAATTCATAAAAAAATTATAATACCTAAATATTATTATCATCCTTTTCAGATTTTTCATTATAAAAAAGGTAAAGGGTACTTTCTTTTCATTCTCAAGTTAAATTATATTTTTTATAAAGGTCTTTTCTATCTAGGTAGAAATAATTTAATGATAATTAGATTGAATTAGGCATATTTTCTTATCTTACCATCCAAACAAATTTTTATGTATTAATAATTATTATGTTTTGTAAAAACAATTATGACCCCCATTTCATTTTTGTTAGTTAATTGATCTACGAAAGTGTTATAAATGATTTGATTATCATGATTCACCCATATATATGGTTAGTCATTATGTGACATTTGGGTCCATAATATCCTTCTAATGCATTCGACATTGCATTATATATCATAGATCAATATGGGATACAAATGGTTATACCATGTCCAATGTGTTATGTGATGTGCCTGGTAAGAAATATTATAATAAATTTTTGGAAAGCTGATTAACATATCCCAATATGAGGTGAATGAAACTATGTTTTCCCTTGACATATGTTATGACTTATATGATTATGTGTGTGCCACACTCTTATGTTATTCCACATACCAATGTTGTGATCTTGTGAATAAGGTTTTTTAAATCATGATCCCACTATCATATAAATCATGTCTTATGTTATGCTAAAATTGTTATACTTGGACTCAGGTTTTATGATCTATGATTATATAGAACTATTTCACTTATCTTTTTGATCATGTGCTTTGTGTATGCTCTTATACCCCCATGGATATCTTTTTATGAGATTAGATATTATATTTATATATATCAGGTTTACCCATAATGAGTATCATAAATCAAAACTTTTATTATTTTCATTCCCTAAGTTATAAAAATAAGTATTATGTAGGATGATTCAAAAATTTAATCTGTGAGATGAGTTGTTTTATGTGTGAAACCCAGGCCAAACACATATGTATTTTTTTATTGGTATTACATATATATAGTTCGACATATACTTTTTTTTACATTACAATGATATTAACATTACTTTTTCTAAAGAAATATTAATGTCCTTAGATTATATATCGGATCAAAAGGATATAGTAATTCTAATATATAATCAGAATGATCAGATAATATGACAATATTATTAAACATAAAACAAATTTCCTATATTCATATTTTTAACATGACACGTACGATGTATAACAATTTGGTGTTGGGTACTTATGAAAACTACTACTACTTTCAAGATTTGTTTTATATTTTAAATTGTTTTACATTCAAATTATGATTTTTTTCATATAAACATGTTTTATCTTATCTTAAAAATATATATTTTTTGTTGATATTTGTTATAGGTAATAATGAGTCGAAGTTGGATTACGGCACATCGAATGAGCAATGAATTTGAGGAAGGTGTTGATGCCTTTTTGGAATTTGCAAAATGAAATGTTCCAAGTAGTGACATTTTTTTCTGTCCATGCCTGAAATGTTTGAATATGAAGAAGTTGAAAAGTAGAGAGATAAAAGATCTTTTGATATGTCATGGTTTTAATCCGAGTTACATCCCTTGGATTTGGCATGGTGAAACTGGACGGAATCTCACTGATGATGATGATTCGCAAGATGGTAACTCCGATGGAATTGAAGAAATGATTCGCGATATTGTAGCAGAACAAATTGAGATAGAACCGACAGTTTCACGTCTATATGGTGATGCTGAAAAACCATTATATCCTAGTTGTACAGATTTTACGGTTCTGTTGGCCGTGTTAAGATTGATTAACCTAACGGCAAAGCATGGATGGAGTGACAGAAGTTTTACAGAGCTGCTACAATTGATGAAAGACATTCTTACAAAAGATAATGATCTTCCAGATTCACATTACAAAGCCAAGAAAATATTATGCCCGATGGGATTGTGATACAAGAAAATACATGCCTGTCCGAATGACTGCATTATATATAGGAAGGAATATGAATTTCTGTCAGAGTGTCCAAAATGTGGGACATCACGGTATAAGGTGAATGAAAAATCACAGGGTGATGTAGAGATTACAAATCTCCCTTCAAAGGTATTTTGGTATCTTCCTATAATTAATCATTTCAAATGTTTATTTGCTAATTCACATGATGAAAAAAGGTTAATATGCCATGCTGAAGAGCGGGTATGTGATGGAAAAATATGTCATCCAGCTGATTGTCCATAATGGAAGAAAATTGATGCGCAATATTCTACATTTGGAAATGAAATAAGAAATCTCAGACTAGGGTTGTGCACAGATGGAATGAATCCATACTGAACACTCAGTAGCACACATAGTTCATGGCCTGTTTTATTGGTAATTTACAACCTCTCTCATGAAGTTTGTATGATGCGCAAATATGTCATGTTGAGTACAATGATCTCTGCTCCAAAGCAACCTGGTAATGATATTGATGTTTACTTGTCACCGTTGATTGATGATTTGAAACTGTTATGGGCTGATGGGATTAGGGTGTATGATTCTTATAAAATGGAATATTTTCAACTGCATGCAGTGCTTCTGTTCACTATAAATGACTTACCAGCGTATGTAAATTTTTCTGGATACAGTGTTAAAGGGAATAAAGCATGTCCAATTTGCAATCAACAGACGTCCTATTGTCAATTGCATCATGGGAGGAAAATAGTGTACATGGGTCATCGAAAGTTTTTGCCTATGGAACACCCTTATAGAAGACTAAAAAAGGCATTTAATGGCTCACAAGAATTTGATACTGCTCCAAAACCTTTATCCCATGATCTGTATTTTGAGAGGGTGAAAAACCTTGACGTGACATTAGGAAAGACACAGAAATCTGGTAATGATAGACATATTTGGAAGAAAAGGTAAATATTTTTTGAGCTACCATATTGGAGGTATCATGAAGTTAAACATAATATTGATGTCATGCACGTGGAGAAGAATATCTGAGATTCTTTGATTGGAACATTGTTAGATATTAAAGGAAATACTATAGATGGGTTGAATGCAAGATTAGACTTACTATCAATGGGAATACGTTTGGAGTTAGCTCCCACTCTTAAAGGAAGACGAACATTTCTTCCCCCGGCTTGTCATACATTATCGAAGAGGGAGAAAATTAGCTTCTGTCAGTGTCTTCATGATACCAAAGTGCCTCAAGGTTATTATTTTAATGTAAAAAATTTTGTCTCATTGAAGGACTTGAAGTTGATAGGTATGAAATCAAATGATTGTCACGTCATGATGCAACAAATTCTACCAGTTTCATTGCGTGGAAGATTGCTCATTCGTGTCAGAAAGACTATAATGAAGTTGTGTTATTTTTTCAATTCAATTTGTAACAAGGCGATTGATGTGAATGCTTTGAACATTTTGGAAAAGGATGCAATTTTAAGACTTTGTCAATTGGAAATGTATTTTCCTCCAACTTTTTTTGATATAATGGTGCATTTAATGATTCATCTGGTTCAATAAATAAAGCTTTGTGGACCTGTATATCTTCGTTGGATGTATCCTTTTGAAAGGAATATGAAAATATTAAAGGGGTATGTTAAAAATCTATATCGACCTGAAGCATCCATTATTGAAAATTATATTTCTGAGGAGGTAGCAGAGTTTTGTACAAGCTACTTGGCTGCAGCGCAACACATAGGTTTGCCTCCATCTCGCCATGAACGAGTTAATAATGAGGGAAAGGGGATTCACGGCTTGAAAGTCAAATCATTTTCAGCTGAACAGATGAAGAAGTTAGAATCATACATCTTGAAGAACATAGCTGATGCTCAACCATATATCACATTGCATATTAATGAGTTGAAACAATGTCATCCAAAGAAGAAAGAAATGTGGATTTTGAATGATCACAACAAAACTTTTTTGTCATGGATTAAAAAGAATTTTCTTGGTAGATCAGATGTATCAGAGAAATTAAAATGGATAGTGGGTGGTCCATGTTTAAATGTGATAACATGGTCTGGTTATGACATTAATGGTTATACATTTCATACAAAAGCTCAGGACAACAGAAGTGCAGTTCAGAATAGTGGTGTATTGGTGTTTGCAGAAGCAATGCATTTTTCGAGTGCAAAGGACAAAAACCCAATTTCTACATCAAATTCATATTATGGAGTGATTTAATACATATGGGAGGTTGATTACTTTAAAATTAAAGTTCCCATTTTTAACTGTAAATGGTTTAACGGTAACAACAGTGTCAGACACAATGAATTTGGAATGACACTTGTTAATCTGAATAGATTGGAAGACACAACTGATTCTTTTATAATGGAAACACATGCAAAACAAATTTTTTATGTAGTAGATCAATCAGATATGCAGTGGGCGGTTGTTTTACAAGGGAAAAAACATTATGTTGGTGAGGATGAACTTGATGAATATGCTGATTTATGTGAGATCCCTACTTCAATGGAAATATTAACAGAACATAATGACGACCATGTTGAAGACATTGTTTGTGCCATAAGGAACGATCACGACGAATGAATTTGGGAAAACAATCCATCTGTACATTCCTAAAATTACAGGTAACATATGTTTATTTCTTTTTTACATTTATTTTTTCCATAAATGTTAGATATTGTAAGTTTTTTATTTATTAAAACATGTTTTAAAATAAAATAAGTATATGTTATTGTTTGTTTTAAGTTTTTTTAGTTTACTTTATCAGGTTTATTGTTTTACCCCTCTCTCTGGGTTCCACCGGCTGGCCGGTGGTCATCCACCGGTTGGCCGGTGTCACCAGGCAGTGGGCAATCCTACTGCCTGGGTCCTTCGGCTGGCCGGTGGGCAAGAACCCGTTGGTCGGTGCCCATACCGGCTGGCCGGTGCGCTAACACCGGCTGACCGGTGGCTCTGGCAGAAAGCAATGCTTCTGCCAGAGTCCAGCGGCCAACCGGTGGTCTCTGGCAGAAGCATTGCTTTCTGCCACAGCCACCGGTCAGCCGGTGTTAGGGCACCGGCCAGCCGGTATGGGCACCGGCCAACCGGTTCTTGCCCACCGGCCAGCCGGAGGACCCAGGCAGTAGGCTTGCCCACTGCATGGTGACACCAGCCAACTGGTGGAACCCAGACAGAAAGCTTGCTGTCTGGACCACCGGCCAGCCGGGAGCTCAGCACCGGCCAGCCGGTGGACCACCAGCCAGCTGGTGAGACACCACCGGCCCGCCTGTGTTCCCAGTCAAACTAGCCGTTGGGCTTTGATAATTGTTTTAAATTGTTAATTATTTTTTGAAAAGGAAATTCACCCCCCCTCTTGCCATCCTCTACGACCCAACAGTTTATAACCATGACATGAATTTTAAAATGCTTATTTTTGTTCACTGACAATTACTTTACCATGTTTACAATGTTTACCAGGTTTACCATTTTTACCATTTTTACCATCTTCACCATCTTGACCATCTTTGCCATCTTTACCATTGTTTAACATGCTTACCATATTACCAATGTTTACTATTATGTAACTTAGTACACTTTTCTATTTTCTGATTACAGTAGTATTAAAATATTTGAATTTGTATATTTGTGAACTGACGTTTGTTTTTTTGATTTGAAGGATAATGACAGATCATTCAGATGATCAACCACATGATTCTGGGGAGGAGCATATTGCTGGTCATACCTCTGGGGATGAACATTCACATGCTCATATTACGACAAAGAGTTCAAAGTTTGGTAAACGTGGTTGCACACATTTACCAAAATTATCACTTGCCCGTACGCAGGATCAAAATATAGTAGTTGGGTTTGATGATGATGATATTCCTAGAGGTCCAAATGCCAAAGATTTTAAGAGTTTTGTTGCAACTCAGGCTAAGACCAAAGTAAGAATTCTGTATGATGATTGGAGAGGTGTGGATAAAGCGATTATCTCTCAGTTGTGGGATACAATTTTGGTAAGATCTTTTGTCATTGTTTGACCATTCATTTAATGTTTCTGGTATATATAATATGTTTAACCTCTTCTTTATCAGATGACATTTAATATTCCAGACACTGGAGGAGTCAGGAAGAAATGCTTATCGTTGGCTACCAGGAGATGGAGGGATTTCAAATCAACCCTCACATCTGATTTCATTTATGGTCATATGAGTCATGACAATCCATGTCGTATATATCATTTTATAGATGAAGACACATGGAGACAGTTTTTTGAAAGTAGAAAAAAAGAGTCATTTCTGGTAAGGGCAATGTAAACTTTTATATACTTTCTTATATAAATGATTTTATTAATGTTTTGTTAATGATTTCTTATTCTTAAATTACAGCAAACAAGGAAAGCTCATCAGGAGATCCAATCTAAAAATGTATACCCTCATAGTTTATCTCGGGGAGGGTATACATTATTGGATGAAAAAATGATAGCGGAAAAATTTCAACAACTAAGAGCTGAGTCTTCAAGCTCTGGAGAGGTGGCCCCTCCAACCCCTCCATCTAGACATGAAAAATGGAAGAGATCTCGGAAGGAAAAAAAGGGCAATATCTTTCGGAAGAATCGAGAATCGTAGCTGAGAGGATTGTAAGATATCTATTTAATTTATTTAAGTTAACTTTTTTCTTCATATAAGTTTCAATCATTACAGAAATGTTCAATTAATTAATACAGGACTCTCTTGAGGAGCAAAGTTCAGAGGGGAAATTTACAACTACTGGGAGGGAAGATATTTTATTTTCAGCATTGGTAAGGCCCGAACATCCTGGTCGTGTAAGAGGATATCCGACAGGTGTATCGGTAAGAAAAGTGTTTCCACATTCTTCAACTTCTAGCATTGAGGGGGTTTATAAAAAAAATAGAATCCTTGGAGGCTGAAGTTCAAAATATTAATGCGACTATGGAAGACAAGATTAGAGATTCGGTGCAGTCTATGTTTGTAGAAATGCAAAGACAATTTCAGACTGCAGCTCCCACTCCTCCACCTCCCCCTGCAGACCCCATTATTTATCCTCCACCTCCGCCAGTAGCTCCCACTCCCCCACCTCAGCCTGCGGACCCCATTTTTTATCCTACGCCTCCACCGCAACTTCCTACATATTGCGAGTTGTATGTTAATGATTCTAAACATCATATAGTAGCATACGGGTTGGTATATTGTATAGGAGATACAGTTCATCATCAACAATTAGAGGTAGAGAATCATAGGGTCACTGTACATGATATTATAGATAGATTAGCTAGGGTACCAATACCTACAGATGAGGTGGCGACAGTTGGACAGAGTATCGGCCATTTTTTAGTTTGGCCATCCAGACATCTTCGACTCATTACCATAGAGGTATGAATGTTATATCTTTTATTTTATTTTTTTATTAAAGTTGTTTTATCATTTGAAAACTACTATAATTCTCAATTTTTTTTCACATGAATACTTCAAAGGTAAAGAAATACTGTATAGACAACAACAAAGACAACAGGCTATGACATCAGATACAGATTCCAGTGGTCTTGACAGATTGTCAAGATATTCACATTTGTTGTTGTGTTTTTATGAGTTTCCAATGGAATCTCATGTTTGTGGACGTGAAATAAGTGTGAGGATTACAAAATCTGATATCATGTAGCTTGTTACTGGAGATAAGTTGGGCATCAACGTGGTGCAATTTTTTTCCATGTAAGTCTTAACACCTTTTCCCTGCGTTATATTTATTAAAAATGTATACTTATATATGTTTTGTATTAGGTATCTTTATAAAATTTGTGAGAGGAATGAACTGATAGAAGTATATGGATTCATGGACCCGCAATTGATTTCCCCTGAAGCATGTGCATTGACTGAGGAACAAAGAATGGTTTATATTGCTGAAATATTTGAAAAGAATATAATCCAACAATGTTGGATGATGCCTTTTTGTGAGAGGTATGAAACACCTTTCTCTCAAATAGTTAATTATATTTTAACATTAAAAACCACTAACATTAAATTTCCTTTTATCAGTGATCATTGGATGTTAGGTATTTTTTGCCCAAGGGAGAAAGCTCTTTATTGGATATGCTCTGTTCATGGTGATGTGCGGGAAAGTTTTAAGAATATATTAGAAAAGTAAGTTTCAATTTCTCAATAGTTTTATATATTATAATGAATTTTAAATTTACCCCATTCGTATTATTTTCTAGCAGTGCATGGGTCTACTTTCGAAAAAACACAAAGAAAAGAAATGCAAAGATCAAATATGTAAATGCGAATGTAAATTTCCATTTATAATTTGTACTTTTTGATTTATTACATAAAAATAATATATTGAATTTACACTCATTCAAAACAGAATTGTCATGAACAACAAGGCCTAATCGAATGCGGATATTATATGTTAAGATTTATGTATGAAATAATAACAACTGGGACAGTTGTGAATTTTTACCTGGTACAATTTCCTCTTAAACTTTTCCATCATGTTTCAATTTGATTTATTCATTATACACGTTAAATATCTTCTTTTTCATTTGTAGCTTTTTGATGACCCTCAACCCTATACTGCTGAAGACATCAAACGCGTACAAGTGGAGTGGTCAAATTATTTTACAGGTTTGATTGAATTTTAGTTGTTTGTAATGTAAAATGTAATTTTGAATATTGTCGTTTTAATTGTGTATTTGGTAGTTGTTTAGGTTTGATTTAGTTTTTTTTTGAAGTTGACAATGTAAGTTTTGAATGCTATATAAGTGAATGTTTAATTTTGCTCGACTTCTTGTTTTGGTCTACTTTTTATGGTTCTTCTGGTATGGATTTGGGTCTGTGGGTGAGGGGTTCCAAGGGTGTGGGGGTGTGTTCAGTGGGGTTGGGGGTGTCGACCAGTCTGGGAGGGCTGTCTGATGGGGTGGGGGGACAGTCCTGGGGGGTGGTAGGGATGTCCAGGGGTGTGGGAAGCCGGTCCAGGGGTGTGGGAGTGCTGTCTAGGGGTGGGGGGTCGTCCAGGGGTTTTTGGGGCTGTCCAGGGGTGTGGTGGGGGCTGTCAAGTGGGGTGAGGGGTGAGGAGGTGCTGTTCAGGCGGGTGGGGGTTGTCGAGGGGTGTTTTTGGGTGTTCGGGGGTCGGGGGCAGTCGAGGAGTGTGGTGGGGGCTCCAATGGGGTGGGGGAGGGTTGTCCAAGGGGTATACATGAGGGTGGGAGCTCCAACGGGGTGGGGGAGGGCTGTCCAGGGGGTATACATGAGGGTGAGGGCTCCAACGGGGTGGGGGAGGGTTGTCCATGGGGTATAAATGAGGGTGGATGCTGTCTAGTGGGTAAGTTTTATATGTTATCTATGTACATGCTTAATTTTGATGTACTTATGTTTATGTCGTACAATTTCTTGATTTGTTTTCTAGTTGATTCTGGTGGAGAGAAGATCACTGCATTCTGTTTAAAAAAAATTGGATTTATCACGTCAGTTATTTAATAACCGACGTGATAAAAGGTCTACAGAATGGTTTCTCATGTCGGTTTTTTAATAACCGATGTGATAAAAGGCCTGGAGAATGGTTTATCACGTCGGTTATTTAATAACTGACGTGATAAAAGTCCTGGAGAATGGTTTATCACGTCGGTTATTGAATAACCGACGTGCTAATCGGCCTGGAAAATTGTTTATCACGTCGATTATTGAATAACCGACGTGATAAACATCCTCCCTCCGGTTTATCACGGCGGTTATAGAATAAACGATGTGATACAACCCCCTCCCCGGTTTTTCACGTCGGTTTTATATGAACCGACATGATAAACCACGCTCAGCCCGGTTTATCACGTCGGTTCTTATAGAATAGACGTGATAAACCACCCTCACCCCAGTTTATCACATCGGTTCTATATGAACCGACGTGATAAACCCCCTCACCCCCTGTTTATCAGGTCGGTTGTTTAAGAACGGACGTGATAAACCATTGTACAGGCCGTTTATCACGTCGGTTCTTAGAGAACCGACGTGATAAACCATTCTCTAGACTGTTTATCACGTTGGTTCTAAAATAACCGACGTGATAAACCATTCTCTAGGCCCTTTATCACATCGGTTCTAAAATAACCAACGTGATAAACATCGCGATTTTATGCTTTTTGATGTCAGTTTTTAAATAATCGACGTCAAAAACCTTATTTATAACGTCGAACGTATTAACGTCGGCTAGAAACCGACATAAAAAATTAAAAATAACCGATGTAAAAGATGTTTTCTGCACTAGTGAGGGTTAAATTACAGAATGATATGACTCATTTGAACAAGGTGCATCATTCTTTTTAGGATCCTAATTGGTTATAACTCCACAGTTAAGCTTTCTTGTCCTGTAGTAGTGATAAAGATGGGTGACCTTTTGGGAAGTTTCTCAGGGTGTGTGTGGGTGAGAACAAAACACACTAGAATGGATATGTGTTGGCATGTGGGGATAGTCATTAGTCAAATGACCTGTTGGGGCATGTGGGAAAACCCTAGGGTGGGTCCCACCTATCTTTGGGGCTATTGGTGGAACCATGTAGGCCAGGACCTGATGGCCATGTTACGGTGGGGTGGCAGTGCTATCACCGAGACCCATTTGTCACAAAATAAATGTAATTTTTTTTCAAAAAAAAACACCAAAAAAGAATAATGACAATGAAAACTTCCATGCGGGTCCACACCCTATGTACTATTCCCTTATCCAAGATCCATCAGGATACAACCATCAAACATAGGGCCCTTTCCAATACCATGTCCTGTAACAAGGAAATTTTCTCTTTATCGGTCAGGAAACCCAAAGTAGGGTGTGAGTACTACTAATTTGGTAACCACTATCAGTTCATAAAATAACATCTAGTCAATAATAATGTATTTAGTTATATACAAAATAATGCTTAAGTAATAAAGTAAACAATTTAAATTTATTTAGTTACATGTTATTTAACCACATAACTCTTGGGTTCCCAAGGAAACCTTAACACTCAATACCATCTTCATACTATTCTAGATTCTAAACTATTCCCATGTGATTTAATATATTATAATTCAAATGTAACTACTCACCATATAAATTCATATCATCTCCAATGACAACCATAGTCCATAGAGAAGTTATAGGTGCCAAATATCATTTCAAACACCCAATGGGTATTTGGAGCCATAGTCCTCATCCCACACATCATTTTCCGAAGGGTGTTTCAAGTCTCGGTCTCAGTTCCATACTCATATCTCATATTGGTATTGCGAAAATCACCCCTAGTACCACAAATAATTTAACAATAAATTCATAACTTTGGGATTTTGATGTAGAATTCCATGTGCCACACGCATTTATCACATATAACACAATAAAACAATTCCACCAATATCATAAAATCAGATTTACCACAACAACCCATTAATTATTTCACTAAATAATTAATTCTGTTCAATAAATGAAAATTCACATCATTCCATTAAATAATTCTCCAATTAATTAATTACATCTATCCAATTACTAATTCATCAATTTATTAATCAAGAAAATTTCATTAACTAATTAAACAATTTAATAAATAAATAAATCTATTTTTTATCAAAAATAATCATATAAGTCAATATTTAATTAATAAAATTCCAAAATCCCAATATCCAGGTATTAATTCAAACACAAATAAATTCAATTCCAATTCATAAGCAAAACAATTTGGAATAATTTTTTAACTAATTAATTGTTAAAATTCATTCTAATCTCACAATCCAAATATACCAAAAATTATTTCAAATGTTATTAAAATAAATTCCATAATTCAATTTCCAAAATTAAACTAAATCATAATCAAACCAAAATTAAAATAACCGATTATGTTATAAATGAAATTTCATTATATTTTAATTTATAATTCTAAAAATCCAATACATATAATGAAATAATGATTATGGGATTGGAATTTAGACCAACTATCGAAAATTTACGATAAACACTACCCAAGAGATATCAAAAATTTAATTGGGTCGATGGAGTGTGTGATGAGGAATGAGATAAATATCATGAACATAGATAAAAGATGAAAAATTAAGATACAAATATATAGATCTAGATCCATAAAAAATAATAAAAATCCCTCCAAGGGATGAGAGAATCATGGTAAACTTGAATAAAACAACACATTGTTTGGATCAATAATCTTGAGAGGTGTATATCCTTAATCAAAACATTGAATCATGAATAATGAAGGATAGGCTCCCTAGGAATTTTATAGGATCCTTAATAAACGAGGGGAATTAATTATGTGTATTTAAGTGTCAATTTTTTTAGAATGGGGCGATAAGGGGTTCTAGATATTTTAAATCTAATTTCTCGGTTCATTAAAAACCTATACATGGTGTCCTATGTAGGGGCACATACTTTTCCTTTCCCAACGCATTAAGAGTGCACCACTTATAGGGTTGGGGTGGGTGGTCATAGTTTCTCAAATGATGGTTCATGGTTAGAAAACCCATTCAAAAACTATAAACACCCCTTTTTATAAGGTTAAATGTTTTCCGGTCAATGGTTCATAGTTTGTTCAAAATGTGTCCCAATAGGGTGTATCCCTTTTCCTTCTGATTTCATCAATTTTCACCCTAAAACACTCGAGGTAAAACCCATTGGAAGTATCATAAAAAAATTAATTCCTTCAAATGAGATCGAGTAATTTACAAAAATGTTATTTATCATAAAAGCTAGTGGATGGGAAATATATTCATATATTCATTGATCATATGACAAAGATTATGAAAATATAGCCAAGAAATCTTCATTGACCTGAAATGGATAGACTAGTTTTTGATTGGATGTTACTTATGTGGGATGTGTTTGGATGGGTGGACAAGGAAGCTCTTGGATTGATAGATAGTGGATGCATCATTCTAATCTACCACAAAATAAAGTAGGCAATGAATCACTCAGAGCTCATTGAGTATGATTGTTGTGGGATATGTACCATTTTTTGGTTATGGTTTGTAATTTTTTCATAAATCGGTATACATAAAGATATTAAATTAGGTCCCCATTGGTGGTTGCCTAATGATTATATAATAAAAAATTTAATTCAATTTATAGCACAAAACAATAAGATTTATTGTTCTTCTATGAAGTAAAAAAATAACATAATCAATGTCTTAGTGGGGATATAGGTGAATATATTACACAATCTATTTATGATTATTTAAAAAATTCTAATTTTTTCATCTGTGTCGAGAAATAGTTTTATTTTTGATGTTCTGTATATAATATTGTGTAATCTTCGCATCGGACATCTATTCTATTTTTTGAGATTATTCTGAGCGTTTATTATTTTGAATAATGTTGTATGTTATGGCTAGTTGTTTTATCGATTTATTTTATAAACACACTAACAAATTACATTTATAAACTGTAATTTTTATTTATTGGTAAATGGTATTCTCTATCCATTATAATGTCATAATCTGTCAATACTATTCTATAACCTATGGTGTATGTGGAGTTTTTCATAAGGTTCTATTTCATTTTCTACTTGATACAATAGGCTCATTTTGGCCTAAAACATCAAATGTTTATATCATCATATTTTTTATATTGAAGGGATTAGGTATGTACTTAATTGGGGAAGATATACGGAACACATCATTCACATAAGTTAGGATTAGAGAATGTTTCATTTAAAATGTCTCAAATCTAACATGATCATTGGTCTCCAATGTGTTAATGTACCTAGGGATGACATTACACTTTGGTTTAAACATCATTATCATTTTCCAGGGAGATATTCAAAGGAATTAATTTCATTTGAAATTGATATATATGTCCCTCAATGACTTTATCCATGATCTTCTAAAAAGATATAGTATCATTAATGTATTTTTAAATATAATGAAACTTCTATATCATATCTTGAAAAAGTTTGGAGACTAATAAAATTTTTTCACTAACATATTTGCAACATGTTATAGTCTTTATTTGTTCCAATATAGAGATTCATATGGGTCTATCTAAATAATTATATGTAATTTATTGTTTTACGATTAAATAATGTGTATAATAAATTGATCCAAAAATCATTTTGTGTCTATCAAGAAAACAATCAGTATATCCAAATATTTCGGGAGAGTAAATTTAGATTGGTCACTATTTTAGGGGTAACAAGGTATAATAAATAACAAATCCATGTTCTTGGAATAGTGAGGAGTCTTCTAGATCAATGGAAGGAACCACATTTCTCAATAATATATTATAAAAATTGGTTCCTATAATGTCTCAAAAATCCTTAACATATTTCATTAAATGTAGATCATGAATGAAATCATCCACCATAATGATGCTGTGAGTCATTGTGGTGAGTTTATCCCCCATAACCGTACAGATTTGTTTCTTTTTTTTGTCAGCAAAAAAACTTTTGAAAAAGTCGTCAGTGATGATCTCCAATGTAGATGTTTTTATAGAATGTTGTTATCTCGTCCCTTTATTTATTTTATGATATCATTACACTTTCTATAAAAACAATACTTTTATGTAAACAAAATAGTCTCATTCTTTATTGTATCTATCTAAATGTGTTCTAAATAGACAATCAAAGTATTTTTTATTCCTAGGTGGAATTGGAAAGATGATATTTGTACATCATTAGATAACACTACCATTAACTTCAACGATGATGGTGTGAAATTTATAGTTCCAAAAAAGATATATATATATATATATATTCATAAATATTTAATTCATGAATTATTTCACTGATAGTTTCTATCGGCTTCATTTTAATCTCGAGACCGTCCAATTATTCCTCATTTTTTTCACTTGGATATAGAGCTAGTAAATCACAAGGAAATGGTTGGAAGATTTTCCACCATTATAATTTCAATACCAAACCATTGAATATCCAAAAGGATAAAGCCTTTATCAAAAATTCTTATAGATACGATCAAAAATTCTTTTATACATAGAGCATGTTCTATCTTATTTCACATTCTAGTATTATAGTTAATTGATGAATCGTTGTTCATTATCATCTATATCCATATTAACAAATTAATATTTAGTTCCCTTTTTGTGAATATATTATTTAAACACATATGATATGAGTATTTTTCACTCTTATATACATACACATAATTTCTTCAATTATTAAACAAAAGTATTACATCTAGTCAATATAGATCATGCATTATGTAGTTTTATCCATAGGTCTTCAATTATCATGAGGCAATAACTATCCATTTATCATCAAACTAAAAAAATACATATATTAAATAGTAAATAAATAAATATATATATATATATATATATATCAAAATAACTAATCTACATAAAAGAATTATAAGTATCAGGGTAGTTAATATCAACTTCTTTTTCTCCATAAAGAACACTTCACACAGCTCCTACCATACACATATTACACCAATTTTAATATAAATAATTAGATGAGTAAGTAGTCATAGTAAATTCCTCCGAATGAGTCCAGATTACCATGAAAATAAAATAAATATATGGATACCCAAGGAAATTTTTAGTGTAAATTTTTTATTAATTTACTTTTTCATTAAAAGATCCAAATAAATTTATTAACTTGAAATCACTTTCCACATGACTATTACATGAAGAATACAAAATTCATATCAACTGATTATAGAATAAAAATTATTATTCTTAAATTATTCTATATAATTATACGATGTTCCCCATGATATTTCTTGACCATATAGTATATGTGAATATTATATATACAGATAAACAAAATGATATTAAAGAAGTCACTAGAGATTCTATTTATCTAGTCCACAAATATTTTTGCGGAATTTCTTAGCCCAAATTGTATCGATATGAACACATATTTTCTATATCTTGTAAAAAAATTTATCTTCTGGATATCATAACTTTTCACCATCAGCTAATTATATCTTGAATAAATATGCACATTTGAGAATTTTTTATCTTCTCAATGTTTAATACTAGAATTACTATTACATGTACATTAATAATTAATATTTATTTTGATCATATTGAGGTATTGTAAATAAATTTAGAGGTACATTGAAAAATAATTTTCCATCAAAAATATCCTTTTTAAACCACCACGGTGATGAAAAAGGGAGTATAAACACTCTGACTAAATTCTCAAGTAGTTTTTTATTTTAATTATGCACTTCTATTGGGGATATCATGTTGGGGAATCTAGAAATTGATGAGGCATCCTGAGGTGTTGTATGAAAAAATATACCTCATGTTATGAGGGGGATCAAGGAAACTCTTCAAGGGATACATTTTTTATCCCTATACAATGGAAATTTATTCATTGTATATTTTTCCCTTAATTACATGAAAAATATATTCAACATAATTCTGGATAACTTTCCATACCATTAAAAGATTTTTTAATGGGATATAATGGTTTTCAATTTAGATATATTGGATCAAGTAGTGTTTTTACTGGCATAATATATTTCCTTTTCCATATATTGAATTAAATTTATATAATGAGATCCCATCCATGACCTTTTATAGTATTAATTCCCTCAACATGAAAAAATCTGCTATTTTTTGAAGAATTTTTCCTCAGATTCTAATATGGGAAGAGTCCAACACTTGGGTATCCTTGAGTTCACAACATGATGTTTCCATAGTTATGATTAAAAATAGGTATCAAGGAGTTAATTCAATATTAGTATTAAAATTATGAGATATGATAGAATATTTCGACCAAGAATAAAATATAATTATTTCCATTCTTCAGTGAACAGTATGCATACCTTTCACGTCCATTTTATTCAGCATTATTTCCAATATTGGGTAATGTAGAAAATTTTAGAAAAAACTATTCATTTAGCAATCAATTGAAATGAAAATCATTCATATATGTAAATTGATTATTAGGCCATGACTAATAAAATTCGTAATTTTTACCAAGATTCTTTTTTACTACCATAATTCATAAAATAAAAAAACCTAGTTCGTAAACTATCTAAAATGACACAAAAACGTATCTACATTATAGTTAAATAATTTTTAATAAATTGATATATAATTATGAAACTAAAAAAATTATTAGGTTTAGTGTCTTAGGAAAATTATGATCATTCATGATTATTACTAATGTTGGGAGACACTTGAAATGGGAAGGATGAATGTAACACCCCTTGGGTTTAGAAGGTTTTTTAGTATATAATGCATTAAAAACTAAGTCTATGAATAAGAAACTCTTTGATATTCATAGGTGATATTTATAACCTGGTCATTAGATATAATTTTTCTACTTCTCTAATTTGAATTTCAAAAAACTGACATACACATTTGCAATCAGTAAGATATTTAATGTTTGAAAGGATCAACATAATTTTTTGGTGAATAGTAACTAACCCATATAAATATTAATGTACCATTTCGAATATTAACCACACCCATGTGAGTAATAATAAAATCTACACATCATATAAATGAGAGTGAATATTTTAAGAATTAATAACTAATTGTTGATATTTTTTATGAATAATTGATATTTATTTACAATTTTAAATTATTAAATTTATTAAAAAGTAAAATTAATTTTATTCAAATGTATTATATAATAAATTTTTTTATATAAATTTAAAATAATTTTATAAGACCTCATTTAATTTTTGAAATTATTATAAAATCAGTATTAAATTTAAAATATGTATATTTCATGTAAATAATGATTTAATTTAAAACTAAAATTTCTATGAAATAGATATTTATTTTGTTAAATTCATGTTTATTTTTTTAATTTTCATGTAGAAAAATAGTTAGGGTGAATTTGATGTCTTTTTCTGAAATACATGAGTTTTTTGTTACTAGTGAAATTCAACAGTTTACGAAATATGAAAATAAATGATTCTCTATACCATGCATGAGTCATGGATGATGTAAATGACCATTAGTTCATAATAACATTCACTTATTAGTATTTTGTGTCACAAGAATCATAAATATTCATAGTTTTGAGCCAGAATAATTAATTAATGAATAAAATAATTGAAAATACCTCTTCTCCTCAACTATAAAACCACCCTCACTTCTTCTTCCGTTCACTACTATCAAGCCTTATTCCTTGAATACATTAGTCTAAAATATCACCTCTTTCTCCTCCATACTTACATCATCCCTTGGTATTCGAAATACTAAATCCACTTTCCTACGGAGGCTCTCAAGGAAGATATATTGAAGAGTTAAATTCCTTTTTACATTTATTTTTGTTTCATTCATGTACCCTTCATTGATTTTATTTACACACCAATATTCCACTAAATGATATAATAACTATAGTAACATAAATTTACTAGAATTGTGTTCTTATAATGGGATAATTCATCATCATATCTCCTTTCCCATCCTTTAATAACAGAACTAGAAATACTATCTAAGATGTGTTAATTTATCACATTCAAGGATGACTGGTTTTAATATTCTATTATCTTATTTAATTCTGGTCATGAAACAATTTTTAGGGTAGGAACAAATCATAATATCTGTACTAAATCCTATCTAATGTTCTGGAATAATTTTTTACAAATTTTATTAATTTATATTAAAGATGAGTTCATGGTGATCGAAAAACCACCAAATTAATCCAAGTATTTATCATTAAAATTTCATCGTATGATTCATCCTCAAAAATTGTATCCAATTTAATTATATTATCATTTAAAATTATTTATTAACATTAATAAATTAGAACATAAATTCTGGAATTCAATTCTCATTTTACATTAACTTTCATACTAGCGATACGACCATGAAAACTAATGAAATGATCACTGAAAAATGATGATACTAAATCTATTAACCCATAAAAAACAATAAATGAAATTATAAAAATTATAATTAGTCAAATAAATTTCTAATTGGTTATTAAATACGTTATTAATATGTCTAATTTCATATTACAGAACCTTATGATCTAGAGAAAGACATATTCAGAAATAAGTTAAGGATTTTCTATAGGAACCTTCATTTTCTATCGGTTTATTATTTGTATTTATTAATCCCAATTAAAATCATATTATTCTTTTTTTCTCATCATAAATTCTAGGTTAATGTTCTATATATTTTTAGAAACAATAATCCTTTAATATTTTATTTATTTATGAATTTTTTAAAATGATCTTCAATTTATTATTACTGAAATTCAAGCCCGATTCAAGGGAGTTTCTTGAATTCTTACTAATTTTCAAGGGAACTCTATAATATATATATTCAAAAAATTATTTTTATATAATAACTCAAATTTTATTAGAAAAAATATTTTATTTTACTTCTGATTTTTTAAAAATATTTTACAAAAGAAATTTTTTTTAATGAAAAATAGTATAATCCTCTAGAATTAATTAATGATCTTATAAGATTAATTTTTTCAATATCTATACTCTCCATGAATATTATGTATAATGTTTTATAATATTTTATTATTTCATCTACCATATTGTATTTAATGGAATCTGATTATTTTTTCTAGGTATGTGATATCTTGAAATAATTTCCCATATTAAACTAAATGGTTAATGTTTATGTTTGGGGAAATCCTTTTTCATTTCATTTCATCGTTTAAATATGAATGCATATATTGATTGTTTTTTTTCACAATAATTTGATGAATTAATTGGACTTATAAAGTTATGAGTGGGGCCCACTATGGCCTGTCGATGCATCAGTATGACTAATGAGACAAAATCAATATAAAAATTACCACGACCATTCCCATTTTCAGATATGGTTTTGGTAAAGGCATTAATCCAAATAAGATGCCTGGGGTGAGTCCTTGAATGTATATTTCAGAAAGTCTGCCTGTATGAATTCCCTCAATATGAAACAAAATATAGATAGTCCAAGGTATTATTTGACTAGTATAATATTCATGGTTATTTATTATGTCATTATTTAATCAGTTTTTATTCCTTCCATATTATGATCGACTATATTTTTAAAGGAATGTGTTTTAATTATTCATCAGGCCTTCTATTTATATATTTCTTATACTATATTTTTTTCCTTATTGATAATCGAATATCAAACCTTTCAATGGTTTTTTCCCTAGGTTGTGATGAAGTATATTATGATTGACTTGAAAGGATAATCTATGAGATTATGTGTCATTCAAAAGAAGTTGTTATGCTATTTTTTCATTTAATGTTTTAATGATGAAAATATTTATATATATATTTCATTATAATACTACTAAACTATTAGGTGCTTCTACATTCATATTCCATGTTTTTAAGCCAATGTAACAAATTAATGCATCAGCTTTAGGAAAATGGTGTCGGGTCCTAAAAATTTGTATCAAAAGATGTTTATTAAATAAAATGGAAACTATTTTTAGAAAATGTTTATTAGGTAAAAAACATAATATAATCTTTGAGGAGAAAATTTGAAGAACACCATTGAATTATGGTAAGCATTATATTATGTGTATATTTCTACCAAATAAATTCATTTCTAGATAGCATAAGTGGACAGGGTCCTAGGAAAGATGTACATATGACTAAAAATTCCAACAAGGAGTTCTGGGCATGACATGGGGTATTCTGGTACTTGAAAATGGTCCTTACTATGCACCTGGTTTGAAACTCCTGGGGGTTGTGGGTAGGGTAATTCACATTTTCTTTTCCAATCATTCTAAAGGAAGTAAATATAACATTTTCCTAAAAAAATTTGATTATGAGGTTATCTATGGATGGGATTTCAATTTATTCTATGTATTTTTCAATGATGAGATTATACATTATGATTCATAACCTATTCTTGTTTGTGCAATTATATTGAAATGGTTTATAGTGGAAGTATTATAAACTGCATGAACGTGCTTATCCCATAAATGAATTCCCCTCTATGATAGATAATTATGTTAGATCTAGATATATGATTGGTGTTGAGAAACTTGTAAATATACTTGGATAAATTATTTAGGTTATGAACAATAACTATAACCATATAGATAATCCAGATCGAAAACATGTAGGATCTACATTAGAACACATTATGTAAAAACATCATCCATCATTAAATGTGACTGAAAACAATTCTTATAAGAGCATTGGATACGTTCATTAGATAATATATTACTCGCATTGGGATGTAATTAATCAAAAAAGGTTGTCATTGTGGTTTATTATCTATCATAAGATGCAGATCAGATATGGTCATTAATTTAAAACACAAATATGGATAAAGAAATAGTATAAATGGAATAGATTGATTTTGAAGAAATTATCTAGAAAAATACTTCACCTATTAACAAAGGGAATATAGGGATACGGTGTTTCCAAATCTAAGGAAAAAAGAAAATGAGGATGTTGTAATGTATGAAACTAACATCACAAGGTTAAATAGACATGCTGCAGACTATATACATAATCCAATGAGCATTATTTATCTATTTTTTTATATTTTAAAACCATTACTCTGATGGGAACTAGTATCCCAATTTTTCTCATCATACAATGATATCATCCCTTGTGCTATGAATTTGGAGAATGAATTCAAAAATTCTGGTAACTGCAAGGAATAAAAAGTGATGAAGAGGGTGGTAGAGGAGATAATGGATAATGGGTAGAATAAAAAGGGGTGTTTTCTAATATGATCAATTTATTGAATGAAACAGCCAAGATACTAGTTAAAATGAAAAGGGATATGTTACAAATGTGGAGAAACAGGCCACAAATTCTAATTTTTGGCAGGGAAAGAACATAGTTATCAATTTTCAATGCTATAATTGTAGAGAGATGTGTCACTATACTAATGAATGTATAAATCATTATGTAATTGGGTCCCAAAAATTACAAGGGATTAGGGCCATGATTTTTCAATCACAACAGCTGATATTGAAGTTCCTAATGATGTTGTGGCAGGTACTTTAGTTGTTTCCACAAACATAGACAATGAGTTTCTTGATTCCAGATCATCACATTGTTTTATGTCTTCCTAGTTTTCGTGGAAAATTATATATTTCCAATTTGACTCAATAAAGGATTTATTAGTTCAAAATTCTATGAGGAGTATCATTTCCGAAAAGATAGATTGATCAATCCCCCTTATAACACATAATTTTGCATTAATTTCAAGACATATTATCTTAACCACGATCGAATTTGATATAATCCTATATATTTATTGATATTAAAAATATGAAGACAAAATCTATTGCAAGAAGATGGAATTTAAAAATTTTGATATGGGTATAGAATCCCTTTCCCTTAAATAAAAAACCACACCATTTTATTCACATATAGATAAACCCCTAATTGATCTACTGGATTAAATTATTAAGGAGGAAAATGAAATTTCTATAGGTGAGGAAAAGAATTTTCAACTATAGGGTGTTCCTATTGTGTAAGAATATGTTGATTTGTTTCCATAAGATTTACATATACATCATCAAGAGCGATAATTTGAGTTCTTTATCGATTTAATTCCTACTTCAAGTCCTATATCAAAGTCTCTATATAGAATCCCACTATTGAGTCAGTAGGAATAAAGAAACTACATGAAGAATTGAGTGATAAAGGATTTTTCAACCCTAGTGTCTCTCCATGGGGTGCCCCTATTATTTTCCTCAGAAAAAGGATGGATCTATGATGTTACACATTGACTATAGGGAGATCAATGCTATTACGTTAAAAAACAAGTATCACCTACCTCACATTAATGAATAATTTTATCAAATTCATGGAGCCTAATTTTTTTGATGATTTACCATTGAACAAGATATAATCATTTTCACGTGGGGAAGGAATATATTATAAATATATCATTTTGTACTAGGTATGGAAATTTTCTGAAAGTTGTAATGCATTTTGGACAGACTAATTCACCCTCTATTTTCCAGGATTTAATAAATATGTTTTTCAAGGATTATATTGATGAATGTTTTGTTGTATTTGTTGATGATATCATTGTATACTATAAAAGATACAAATATATCAAAAATAGAATAAGAATTATTTTAAACACTCTTAGAAGAAGTTAATTATATGTGATGTTTTTCAAGTGTTAATTTTGGCTTCAATCAATTTCTTTTCATGGACATATTGTATTTAACGATAGAATATTTGTTCATAATGTGAATAAAAAGGTAGTTCAAGAATGGCCTATACTAATGAACATAACTGTGGTATCTAGTTTTATTGGATTAGTAGGTCATTATCTTCATTTTTTTAATAAGTTCACTTGTTTAGCTAACTAGTTAACCATGATTAATCATAATTGGGTTATGTTCATATGGAAAAAAATGAGGATTGTTTCAATGAATTTAAGAGGATATTAATGAATAATCAGTTCATAAATCTACCATAGGTATTGATTGTTTTGAGACATATAATGATGCACCTATGAAAAGTCTTGGATGTTTTCTTTTGGATAATGATATAGTAATTTCTTATGCATCAAGGAATTTAAAAAATCTTAAATGAAACTATCCTACTAATTATTTTTTGTTAGCAGCTATACATTATTATATAATGTTATGAAAAAATTATATCTTTTGGGAAAGATGGAAGATATATACATATCATAAAAGCTAAGAATATATATTCTCATAGAGAAAATCCAATTTGAGTAAAATGATATGTATCGAACTACTCAAGGATTTTTACTATTCCATACACTACCAACCAGGAATGGAAAATATGGTAGTTGATGAATTGAGAAGGAAGGACGATGGTGTTTTATATGAAATGAGGATTGAAAGGGATCTTGTATTGATGAATCAATTAAGTATGGAAAAGTGAGTTATCAAATAAGATCAAACATAAATAATTTGTCATTTAGTATCCAATACATAATTACAAGAATGTATTAAAAGTTAAATACCTAAATAAAAATATATTCAAAAAAATATTATTGCTTTGAATGATGGGATGCTTCAATAATTCATATATTATGATGGAATTCTGAAATTTGTGAAGAGGATTTTTGTTCCAACTATGATTGAGGTAAAAGGGAAGTTTTTATATGAATCACATAGTTCAAATTTCCCTATACATCTTAGAATCACTATGATGTCTAGATATTTAAAGGATCATTTCAATTGGGATAACATGTAGAGTGAAAATGTTGATTATTTATCAATATTTATATTCAATCAAACGATTAAGGCTAAATGACATCATCCAAGAGGAGTCATGAAACCTCATAATATTCTTACATTGAAATGGTATGACATGACCAATTATTTTATCACTAGAATACCCAAATTTCCAATAAAAATGATGTAATTGGGGTAATTGTTGATCAAATTACAAAATCAACTCATTTCCTTCTATAAGGGAGGATTTTCACTGTATAACCTTGTACGAATCTATAACAATTATTTTGGGACACTTCATGGGGAACCAATCTTAATTCAATCAGATCATGATCCAAAACATACATAGAAATTCTAGAGAAGTCATCAAAAATATTTGGACACTGAGCTTTGTTTGAGTACCTTATTTTACACCCAAACTGATGGGAAGTTAGAAAGGACAATAAAAAATTTATTAGACATGTTGAGATCATGGTCTATACACTTTCAAGATATGTGGGTTCAGTATTTAAAATTGGTAGAGTGTTCCTATAATAATAGTTTCCATTCCAGTATTCAGATGGCACCACATGAAGAATTGTATGGAATGATAAGTCATACACCAACATGACGGGATGAAGTCGGGGAAATTAATCTTATGGTCCCAAAGCATGTGGCTGATACAAAAAAAAATATAAATACGATTTCAACCCATTTATAATAGCTCAAATTATGAAAAAGAGCTAGGCTGATAATCGAAGGAAGGATTTTTTATTTCAAGAGTGATATCACACTTTCTTGGAAGTACCACCATGGAAGGTAGTTATTTGGTTTGGAAAGAAAGGGAAACTGATCCCTATGTACGTAGGCCCTTTTGAAATTCTGAAGAGAGATGGATGAGTGGATTATTCATTGGTAATGGCTCCAAGCCTTTATAATATACACAATTTGTTCCAATTCTAATTATTGAGAAGCCACATGCCAGACCCAATGCCCATCCTCACTTATTAATGCATAGAGTAGGAACATTAATAATATTACGATGTTGTTCCAATCTAGATTCTCGACACTGAAGAATGGGTGTTGAGGAATCACAAAACTCAACTAGTAATGGTACTCAGGAAAAATCATAAATTTTAGGAGACAACATTGGAGCCTGATGAGCATATGATAAAAGCCTACCCAAATCATTTAATCAGGAAACATTCTCATACATTCAAGGACAACATTATTTAAGGGTGGAAGAATGTGATGCCCTATGTTTTTAAAAAAAATTTATTGTAGAATGCATTCAAAACTGAGTCTATTTGAAACATATAAATTGATATTTCTAGGAGTTAGTTATTACCTGGCCATTACATATAATTTTTCTACATCTTCAATTTGATTTTTGAAAAAATGACATACACAGTTGTGATTTGTAAGATATTTATTGTTTGATATGATCAACATACATTTTTGGTGAATATTAACATATATTTATGAATAGTAACATACCCTTATGAATAGTAATGTAACACTTCAAATAGTAACATCACCCATGTGAGACTAAATTAATTCTAGGCACCATATAATTGCTTTTCTAACATTTATAAAATAATAATCAAATGTTGATATTTTTAGAAGTAATAAATATTTAATTATATTTTTAAATTAATAAAATTATTTATATTGAAATTAACTTTCATTAAATTTATTATTCAACAAATATATTTTTTCTAATGAAATAAGGATAATTTTATGATTCCTCTGTTAATTTTTTAAAGTATTATAAAATTAGTATTATATTTAAAATATTTATTTCTAAAGTAAATTATGATTTTATTAGAATATTAAATATATCTTTTTTATAAAATTATTTTGATAAATGGATTTCATTTTTGAATTCTATATTCCAAAAAAATTAGGGTGATTTTTTATTAATTTTCTGAAATAAAAAACTTTTTGGTGAATAATAAAATTCGATAATTTATGAAATATGTAAAATATATGAATTTCAGCATCATACTTGAGTCATGGATGATATAAATGACCATTTTTAACTCAAATGAACTTACTACTATTTTGAGTCACAGTAATCATTAATATTCAAACTCTTGAGACAAAATAATAAAATAATTATTAAAATAATTGAAAACCCCCTCCTCTCCTCCACAACAAGAAGAACCCCTCACTCCCTCTTCTATTCACTCCTCTGAAAACTGGTGTGTTGTCTAAATTCATCTAAAATGTCCTCGAAAGCTACTAAATATGTCAATAATCCCTTGTTATTTAAAAAAGAACAAACACTCTCCCCAAAATAGGCTCCCAAAGAAGATAAATTCAAGAGATAAATTCATCTTTTCATTTATTTTATTTTCTTTCAAGTTCATTTATTTAAATTTTTTCCTCACCTCATTTACTCCTAGTTTTATGATAACCCAACTACCATACATGTACAATAATTTTGTTATGAGAATGGGATAATTCATCATCATCTCTCTTTTCATTTTCTTTTATTGTAGATATGAAAATACCATCATAGATGTGTTAATTTATCGCATTCAAGGATGACGAGTTTGAAACATCTAATACCATATTCAATTCAGGTCATGAGAAATTTTTTACTATTTCACCAGATCATAATATATTCTATATACCCTATTTAATGTTATTCAATAATTTTTAACACATGGAATTAATTATTCCAAAAAAATGATTACGTGGTGACCAAAATACCACCAAATTATTCAAAGCATTTGTCATTAAAATTTTATATAATGAATCATCCTCACCCTAAATAACTAATTGAATTATATGATAATATAAACATATGTATTTATATTAATAACATATATCATAAATTTTGGAATTCAATTATCATTTTACATTAAATTCTAAACAAGAAATCCGATCATGATGACTAATGAAATGAGATCTCACAAACAATAATATTGAATCTAGAAACCCATAATGACGACTATAAATAACCTAAATAAAATTAAAAAAAATAATGTACATGTAAAATATGTTGTAAATTAAGTTATTAATGATTATAATTTTTTATTTCAGGGCAATAATTTTAAGATATGGACATATTCAAAAATAATGTAATGGTTTTCTATCCAAACCACCATTTTCTTTCGGCTTATTATTTTTCATTCTTATTCCCTAAAAAAATCTTATTTATTCTTATTTAATAATTATAAATTATGTTTGAATATTATATAAATTTTTAGAAATCAGAATAAATAAACATTTTATGGATTTATATATATTTTAAAATGATCTTTCTATAATTATTCTTGAAATACTAGCCCGATTAAAGGGAATTTCTTGAAATATTACATATTTTCATGGGTACTTAGTAATCTGTTTTTGGAAACCATTATTTTAATAAAGTCACACATTTTTCTTATGATAAGACTATATTATTTAACATATGCTTTTAAAAAATATTTTTCCACATGAAATCTTCTCTTCAATGTAATAGAGTATTTATATCAATAATTACTCAATAATTTTATACATGTAATTTTGTCTATTTAAACACTCTGGTTGAATATTATGTATAATTGGGACTAATATTTTTTTGATAAAATATACCAAATTTTATTTAATGATTTATGATTATATTAAATAGGGAAGTGCAATCTTCAAATAATTCACCATATTACCCAATATCAATAGTGTTTAGGGGAAAGTCATATTCATTTCATTTGATTTACTCAACATGACTGTATATATAGTTTAAGTTATACCCATTCATATGAGGAATTAATTGGACATAGAATGTGATGTGTGGGGTCCTCTATATCACCTCTATGCATTGGTAGTTCTCATGAGACAATATAGATATGGGCTTGGTTGAGGTATTTCCCATTTTCAGATATGGTTTTGGCCAAGGCATTAATCACTTTCAGATTCCTTGGTCGAGGAATTGTGGGTATATTTTAATGTTTTCTACATTATGAATTCCTTCATTCTAAAATAAGAGATTGATAATCCAAGTTATTATTAAACAAGAACAATATCCATGGTTATGTATAATTGAATTATTTAATATGTTCTAATTCATTCCATATTATGCCCAAGTATAGTTATAAAGTAATGAATTGTTAGTTATCCATCATGCCTATTGTATATATTTTTCTTAAATTATATTATTTACCATTTCTGAGCATTTGAGCTCACCCCTTTCACTGTTTATATTTTCCTAGGTTGTGAGGATGTATAATATGATTTACATGCAATAACAATCATGGAGGATATGTGTGATTAAAAAATTATTATGTTGTATTTTCACTCATGTTATCATGTCAAACATATATATTTATCTATACATCCAAACCAAATATACTATATGGTCATTATGGATAATTATTCAATGTTTATATTCCAATGTGACAAAATAAGCCACCAACTCTAGGAAACTGTTGTCAGGTCCTTACATTGAAAACATAATACATTTATAATAGCAAATGGGTACCATAGTATTTGACCACATGTATCATTATGTAGATGGGGATTTGAGTATAACCAAGGAGTAATATTTAAAACTATTAAATTATATTTTAATAATATATATATCTATATTTGAATTTTATATCTGGAAATCAATAAAAATCAATTATATAGGTCATAAAGGTAATGAGAAAAATAAAAATTATTTTATAAAAGTCCTGTAAATTATGTTGTTTATGAATATAATGACTTATAGTTGGAACATATCATTACTGAAATATTTTTAATTATAAATGGGTTTTAATAGTTCTTGCATTTATTATTTTAATCAACCTGAAAATTATACAAAGTGATCAATGACTCTCACCACTCAACCAATATCATCTTATAAAATCGTAATAACTCATCACTCAGACACATACTATCTCAAAATGATATCTTGAAATAAGTTCTATAAAAACATCCTTACATCATAATGAAACTCCAATGAACATCATTATTTATAATTATATCTATCAAGCTAAAATAAATTTAAATAGAAGTGAAATCATAATATGAAAACATAGTTAAAAAATAAGGAATAATGTGTTGTTGATTCTCTCTTAAAATTCAAAAAGTAATTCTTTTAATTAACAAGATTTAGAAATAATGACATTTGTTTCCAAACATAAAATCATATTCAAGGTTATTCCTTCAAATATAAAATACTAGTCATCACTCAATAAATAGAGGCATGGAAACAAGATATTAAGAAAAAATTTAAATAAAGGGTAATAATCACAAAAAAGTTGATAGTTACGCACACGAAGTTGTATGACACTTGACTAACAGAGGAAATAATCACACATTGTGTAACACTATAGAGTTCTAATATAACAACATTTTCTTTGATAGTGTATACAAAAAGCAAGCCCAAGAGTATAAGGAAATATAAACCTAAGTATTAATGATATATTTAATATATAAAATAAATATGATATGTCATATCGTATGTAATTCACAAAATGCTTAATTAAAAAACATTACACACAAAAATGACTTTATTTGATAGCTTGTGTTACACGGATGACAAATATTTATTCAATACAACTAATAATATTATTTAAAATAACAATTATATCAAAGGTCAGTACAATAGATCATAGGGGGCCCTAAAATCCTATGTCTCAGCCGGTCTCCAGTGTTTACCTCACATGAAAAACATGAATAACACCATTTCCCTACCAACCAAGGCAACCTCACCCGTTCCTAACTCCAAACACCATCATATCCCTCAACCAGAGCTCTTATACCACTCTGTCATGACCCCCTCCCCACAAAGATGACCCCTCCTCGGCCGGCAATGTGATAAGGTAGATAATGACCCCCGAGTCACACCTCCAGTAGGCCTAGGTTTGGTGACTTGCCCCGAGGGAATAGTAAACACACCAATGGGAGGCATTAACATCTATGAGAACATATGCAGAAGAGAGAGATAAGATAGACACCAATCAACTCCAACTCAGAACTGGGATATAAAAGAAACCCAAGTTCATATATGGAATGTCATGAAAACGTATTATAACTAAAGGGGAAAAACTGCAAGTACCCAAACATAGTTAAAACAGAAGCAACCACAAGACCGAACAACTCCTCCAACCACAAGCTAGTAGTAACCAACCTGATCTCCAACTTCCTCCAAGTGACCTGAAAAACATTATATATATACGTAGGGTGAGTATAATAGTATACACAGTAGGATCCTCCCTGAAGCATCTCATGAAAAAGTAAAGAAATCATGTTAAAGCACAGTGAACAATAGGTGAAACTAACACGTCACCTAAAAAGTTATAATACATTCCCAACCTCACCATGGGAACTCTCACCAAGTAATGCATATAAGAATATATAATTAAGTAATTAATATCAAGGGTACCCCACCACTACATCCCCACTAGTTTTCTTCTTTCCCCCAACATTGCACGTCCTATGAATCTCTCTCCAAAAATGCTTGCCCACAGACACCTGGGTGAAGCACCACACCATCCTCACAGCCAAAAGTAACCAGGTAGGTTCCGGGAGCCACCGCATCCCACATAACATGTATCATATGTTGGGTATTATACCTCAATCCATTACAGCCCATACACAGCGTAAGGATCCTCAAGCCATCACAACCTATACATGATACACCTATATGAGTCCATCAAAAATACTATATCCAGAATATATGAGTGGAAATAACCACAAGCCATTACAGCCATCTAAACAAATATATGGGGAAAACTAACAGCTATGCCAATGGCACAAGTATCTACCAAGAGGAGAGAGCGGGGCCAAAGGGGGTAGTCATCCATTCATCCTCCCACCAGAAGGTAGTGAAAACACCCCCATAGGGCTCAAAATCCCAGGGGTGTCAGTTTCCTTTTCTGAAAGGGTGGAGTAGCATATAGAAACACAAAAAGTATAGAATATATTATAACTCACAAACACACTATGGGAATAATCTAGTCATAGTCTCAACTACAACTAACAACTCTCGGACACTAGGCTACTATTTCTAAGACTAGGTATCCGATAAGCACACAACCAATTAAAGAACTTCATTAGATTACTTCATTACCTTTTCCATCAATTAAAAACTACGTTAATTAATTCTTCACACAATAATTAACCATAAACACAACTACATTAAACTACATTGGCATCGCACTCAAAATAAACTATCCCATTAAAAGTTACAACATCACCATTAGATTCCAGCATCTCCATCCCTGTGGATTATCACCATTTAATCAATAATTCATTATAGAAACAGATTCCCATATTCCCTGGAATTCTAGAAAATAATTCTATTCTATGAAGATAAGGGGATCAAAACTGTGAGTAGATGTACTACCCATCAAGTCTTCGCCGTCTATAGAAATAGCGTAGACCCATTCCCCCTCGAGAAGCTAAACACGGAAAGCATGTGGAATACCCCACGTGTCTGCGCCTCTTTCGGAAAAAAGGTAAGCAAGGCCAGCTACATTGAGTAGTGGGGGAATGTAAATCAGATAATCAACCAATAAAAAACCACCAAGCATTCAACAATCACATCCACTCCATTCCGTCAACCCTGGTGTCCTCCCTATCACCCATATGCCTAAACTAATGCATCTCACCACTCTAGGGGTCATCCGATGCAACAACCACAAGCCCTCCAGGCCCCCATATATCGCAACACCCCTCCAGGGTCAAGACACAACACAAGCAGTAGGAAAAAAACATCACATCAATTGGGCTCTTATCCCTCTAACATGAAAAATGGTAACTCAGAACCCTTCATGAGATATCAAACAATCCAATCATAATATATATTGAATTAAAATGTTTATAAAATGTTGGTTCCAAAATCAGGAACCTAACCATAAGCTATCACAAATGATTAAACATGCTTACTATGACAATTTGATCAACATAAAATTACAACAAGCATCCGATTTATTTTCATGCCTCTTTATATTTATCCAACCAATTATAGATTAATCCTAGTTTACGTTCTTTACTACTTTCCATCAAGAACAACAACTATGCAAAGCAAGATTAGATATCACACTATCTAGAAAAACCAGAGGCAACAACATATGATCGATACAATTTCATTATCTGGTTCAAATATATTTATTAAGTTAATTCCATTTTCATCCAGTGGGATTAAACATGCTAACAATACAGTTTCACGTAAAATAAAGGGAAGCAAATAATCCCCTACCTCAAAGGTTTTCAATGAAAACCATAACGGTCAAAGAACGCCCATGAAAACCGGGCTGATTCACCAAGGATACACCTTATATCTCTTCTCCAAACATAACCAAGACCAAATCTCATCATATTTGGCCTCCACACATTTATATCTACCCTTAACGGGTGTAGATATAAGAAATAGAGAGAACATAAGAAATAGATCTAAGTAGATATAAGAAATCAAACAAGAACAATCACGTACCTCAAGAAACCAGTTTTGATTCACCAAGAGAAGCCTTCGGATCGCCTCCAAAATGCTTAGGAGATGTTCCCTTACCTTTAAAGAAGGTTAATCTCGTGTTATGGCCACATAGGGGATTAAATGAGCAAGATAGAGGATAAATGTTTGAGATCCTAAATTTTAGGATTTAATTTAAGTGCCTACACGGCTTGGTCACACGGTTAGACCAACTGTGTGCCAACCGTGCGGTATCTACTACCTCGCCCACCCTTCTCGCATGGTTTGGCCACACGGTTTAGACAAACTGTGTGCCTCATGTGTGGAATTTACTGCCATCAAGTCCATCTATGCACAGTTTGGCCTCACGGTTAGAAAAACCATGCACCACCCGTGAGAAAGCTACAACCCTTTTGTTTTCCTCAATAAGTCCACCAAAACGCACCCCCTAAGTCCCCTTGATCTCCTGGAACACCTCTAACACCAAATTTCCACAAAGTAATGGACTAGAGAGGTCCGGGCCATTACATTAGATACCTCTCCAAACATTCTAGTCCTCAAGAATTCAAAACCCACCTAAAGAGAAAACATTACAGGGTCTGAACAACCACCCATAGAGATACCTCTCAAAAGAGAGAAAGCCATAAAAGAAAAAAGGAAGCCATATCATAAACATGAATGTTTCATAACCACATTATTTAGATCGATACATGAAATGAGTTAAACATCAGACAACTCTGGGAACTAAGCATGTATCTGTGACTCACGCTCCGAGGTATACTCCTCCAAACCATCGTTCCTCCACAAGACACGAAACAATGGAATAGAACGCCCGCGCAACACCTTTCCCTGTGGTCTTGGTTCTCCAAAGGTCGCTCCTCAAAGGTTGAATCATCACCACCATCGATCTCTCCTCAATCGATACTGTGAGAGTCACCATGAAGATAACGACGGATCTATGATACATGGAAAACATCATGTAACCGACTCATCTATTGGGGAAGTGCTACTCGATACGCCAAAACTCTAACACGATCTAACACCTAGAAAGGCTCAACAAACCCTAGGGAAAACCTACTCCCACAACAAAACCATCGCCGAAAACGGTGGAGAGTCACCATCAGAAACACATGATCCCCTACATTAAACTCTAGGGGACTCCTTCTTTGATCAGCATATGATTTATGACGATCTTGCACTATCTTCATCCTCTCACAGATCACCTGAACTATCTCTGTGGTATTTTTCACTACTTCTAACCCGAGAATTGTTGAATCATCGACCCCAATCCAGCGCAACAGAGAATGGAATGGTTTTCCAAACAAGGCTTCAAACGGTTCCATACAGAGGGTGGAGTGAAAACTATTATTGTAAGCGAACTCCACCATGGGTAAGTGACTCATCCATGAACCTCCAAAATCAAGAACACAAGAGAATAACATGTCTTCATGAGTTTGTATGTTTCTCTCTATCTAACCATCTGTTTGGGGATGAAAAGTAGTGCAAAGGCACAATTGAGAACCACAAGCGTGTTGGAGACCTCTCCACACCCTGGAGGTAAAACGAGGATCTTGATCAGAAATTATTGTCCTAGAGACTCCATGAAGTCTCACCAACTCCTCAAGATACTTACTCGATAAAAAATACACTAGGATCAAATCCTTGATCACACTGAAGAGGGCTGATTTTGTTAAATGATCCACTACCACAAAAATAGCATCATATCCTCCCAGAGCTCAAGGTACACTAGTAACAAAGTCCATTGAGATGTCCTCCCACTTACACTGAGGAATCTCTAATGGATAGAGAAGACCACCAGGAACATGGTGCTCAGCCTTCACCTTCTGGCAGACTAAACAACGAGACACAAACTCAATAACCGCATTATTAAGCCCAATCCACCAAAACTAACTCCTCAAGGATCGGTACATCTTTTTCATGTCTAGATGTACCACTGAGGGAGAACTATGGAACTCTCGGAGGACCGTCTTGTGCATCTTCAATGGAAAAAAATGACTTTCATGCTACAAAACGCAGTGTTTTTCATCCCCTGACCAACCATCAGGGACCTCACCACAAACATCTCGGTCTTTCCAAACCTCCACCTCTAAATCACCCAACTGGGACTCTTCCACATAATGTATCAGGGATGACTGCACCGTCTTCTGTAAAATACAACCTCTACCTCCTAATTCTTCCATATCAAGATGTAATGCTGAATGTTATTCTAATACTCTTCAGGAATCACAGGATTCACGCACAACATCACTACATGACTTTCGGCTCAGTGCATCAGATACCACATTCCCCTTTCTAGGTGTATGCGATATTTCAAAGTTGTATTTCTGCAAGAACTCCATCCACTGACGCTATCATAAGTTCAAGTCATGCTGGGAGAAAACATTCATCAAACTCTTATGATCGGTGAAAACCACAAAGCAATCACCAATGATGTAATGTCTCCACAACATTAGAGTAAACACCATTGATTCCCACTCAAGATCATGGGTGGCATAGTTGCATTAATTGGGATGTAACTACCGAGACCCAAAAGAAAAAACCAACCTCTACTGCATGAGAACAAAACCTAACCCAAGACATGAAGCATCATAGAAACCCTCAAACTGAACTCTATCAGCAGGAAGAAAAAGAACTGGAGAGCTTACAAACTTATTCTTTAGATAATCGAAGGTTTCCTGGCAGTGATCAGTCCATATGAATGTCTAATACTTTCTAGTCAAAGTTATTAGAGTAGTCGAAACCTGTGATAAATTGGCTACGAACCTCCTGTAGTTGCCTGCGAGACCAAGGAAACTTTGCATCTCTGGCACTATCTTGGGGGCTGCCCAAGATATAAATGCTTCTATCATCGATGGGTCCACAACTACTCCTTGTTGGGACACAACATGCCCCAAGAAACGGACTTCTCAATCCCAAAACTCACACTTCGCCAACTTCCCGGACAACTAATTTTGGCGAAGAACAAAAAAAACATCTCATAGATGCTATGTATGCTCCTCTTCAGATGTGGAGTACACAAGGATGTCGTTGATTAAAAATACCACAAACTTGTCCAGGAACTCATAGAACACAACTTTCATCAAACCCATGAATTCAGCTGGGGCATTATTCAAGCCAAATGTAATTACAAAGAACTCATAAGGCCCATGACTACAATAGAATGCAGTCTTTCTGATATCCTCATCCTTCACATGCATCTGATGATATCCTGACCGCAAGTCGATCTTTAAGAACCAACATTCACCCTTCAGTTGATTGAATAAGTCATCAATCCGCAGAAGTGGATAGTGAATCTTTATTGTCACTTTTTTTAGGTGATAATAATCAACACCCAACCGTAAGATAGTGTCGGCCTTATTCACAAACAAACTTGTGCACCCCATGGTGACACACTTGGCTGAACAAAACCGCACTAAAACAGATCATCATGTTATATAATTAGCTCTCGCAACTCATAAGGGGCCATCATTTATGGAAACATAGTGATAAGAGACACTTATGGCTATAGCTCGATTCCAAAATCGATCTCTCAGTGAGAGGTTAGTGCTAAATCCTCTTTTGGAAAGACATCAGGGTACTCCTCTATGACCCTAGGAAATTCCAACTGCTGAACTTATGTAGAACTCAGCATCATCTCAGATTCCAAGGATGATAAAGATGAAATGCACCTATGACCCATCCAAGGGTCTCTCTCACCATGAAACACCAATTTATCTCCATCTGCATCAAAGAATATGACCTTCTTACTAAAGAAATCCATGATATCCTGCACCGAATACAACCAATCCATGACAAGGATGACATCTTACGGCTGTATTTGTAAACCTAAGAAATATCCCCATGAGCGGTGTTGCCCCAACACTAGCTCACAGTCTCTACATACTTCAAACAAGTCAGCTCGACCTCCAACTGGAGTAGTCAATGCCAAGGGCAATGGAAGCCTCTCTACATCAAGTCCCAATGCATGGAAATGGGTAGGTGATATGAAGGAGTGTGTCACTCTTGAATGAAAAAAGGCATACACCAAGGATGAAAACAAGAAAAGGGTACCTCGAACGACTTCTGGATCACACGTAGTTGGAAACGATAGAGCATGAAGCTATCCACGACCTCCTCCATAGCCTCTATGACCCAGATGACAACCACCACCACGGCTGTGCTCCACTCTCTATAGAAGGGGAGCGTCATTGGGCTATCCTCTGCATACTCCATCTACCCTCTGGTGATCTAAAGCTGGAGCAACTGGCTGTTTTTTTCCTCGGCTGGAACTACCTCAACGGAGGAACCTGGAGCATAGGGCTCGGTGCACGATGACTACTCTGAAAGGTCGGGCACTCCCACTCATGATGACCACGACCACCATAAGAAAACAAGAAACTGATCCCATGACCCTGGCCTGAGAGTTGCTTCCTCTGTGGAAACGAGAGGTGAAGGGCTGGGGCCTTCCCCAGGCTGAACGAAAACCCTTCTTCCCTAAAAACTGGGAACCCCGGACCACTACCCTGCTTCGTGAGGAATCATGATGATTCCCATCTTATGATGCTCTGATCCTGGAAAAATTCCTCTCGACAACCTCTTCCCTCACCAGCACCTTAAGATATGACTTTAGCATAAATGATGTGACGTAATGCTGGATCTCTGGACTCAAAGCCTCCTCAAAATGCCTTTCCCTGGCCTCCTCATCGGGTAACAGGTCCAAAGCATGTCGTAAAATGTTCTTGAAATGGATTCCAAACTCTGGAAAACAGGGGCTCCCCTGTCGAAGGGTAATTATCTCTTTACAACTGGACACCTTCGCAGTCGATGAAAGGAACACAACTCTAAACATTTCTCAAAACTCCTCCTAGGAGATCACTGATTCCTCATGATACCCAAGGAACAAGAGCCACTACTTCCTCGCTACGCCACGTAGCGTTGTCACAACCAACAACACCCAGTTCTGCTTCTAAGCACGAATCAAACTGAAGCCGATATCGACCTCCTCTAACCAGTCTTTTGTGACTGCATCTAAAACGGATCCCTCGTACTTCTACAAACTCTGGCGGTGAAACTCTCAAAGTGTCTTCCTCCATGTTTCATCATCGTCAACCTCTACCCTGCAACGACCTGCTGAAATAGCCTGCTGGACATTTTCTGTACAAACCTGATGAGGACGTCAACCTGGAGACATACCTGTAAAAGAAAAAACCGTTAGAGCTCCTTAAACTGAAATATGGAAGACTCAACATTAATTAATTAATTATATTCTTTTATTCATTTTAGGTTAACCTATCCCAATGTCTACCCATTCAACCACATGCACAAAGAAGAATGATGCATGATCCTCTCATGGGTCTCTACCCTGCAACTAATATCACCTTTTTAGTAGACATTGTAAACTTAAAGGTCAGTACATTAGAACATAGGGGGCCCTAAACTCCTATGTCTTAGTCGGTCTCCAGTGTTTACCTCACATGATAAAAATGAATGACACCATTTCCCTACCAACCCATGCAACCTCACCTGTGCCTATCTCCAAACTCCATCATATCCCTCAAACAGAGCTCTGATACCACTCTTTCATGACCCCCTCCGCACAAAGTCTACCCCTCCTCGTCCGGAAATGTGAAAAGGTAGATAATGACCCCCAAGTCCTGCCTCCAGTAGGCCCTTGTTTGGTTACTTGCACCGAGGGAATAGTAAACACACAAATTGGAGGAATTATCATCTATGATAACACATGCGGAAGAGAGAGATAAGATAGACACCAATCAACTCCAACTCAGAACTGGGATATAAAAGAAACCCAAGTACATATATGGAATGTCATGCAAAAGTACTACAACTAAATGGGAAAAACTACAAGTACCCATGTGAAAGTAAAAACCGCAGCGACCACAAGCCCGAATAGCTCCTGCAACCACAAGCTAATAGTAACCAGCCAGATCTCCAACCTGCTCTAAGTGACCTAAAATAAATTTATATATACTTAGGGTGAGTATAATAGTATACTCATTAGGATCCTCTACAAAGCCTCTCATGCAAATGTAAAGAAAGCATGCTAAATCACAGTGAACAACAAGTGAAACAATCACGTCCCCTAAACAGGTATACTAAGTTCCCAACCACACCATGGCTACTCTCACTATGTAACACATATAATAATACGACATATAGTAAATAATATCAAGGGTACCCCGCTACTACTTCCCCACTGGTTTGCCACTTTTCCCCATCATCACAGGTCTTTTGCATCTCTCTCCAAAAGGCTTGCCCACAGACACCTGGTCGAAGCACCACACCATCCTCACTACCAAAAGTAACCAGGTAGGTTCTGGGAGCCACTACAGCCCAAATAACGTGTATCATACATCGGGTATTATACCTCAATCCATTACAGCCCATACATCGCGTAAGGATCCTCAAGCCATCACATCCTATACACGTTACACATATAGTAGTCCGTAAAAATACTATATCCGGAATATATGTGTGGAAATAACCACAAGACATTACAGCCTCTACACAAATATATGGTGAAAACTAACCATTGTTCCAATGGAACATGTATCTAACAAGAGAAGAGAGTGGGGCCATAGGGGTAGTTATCCCTTCATCCTCCCACCGGAATGTTGGGAAAAACACCCCCCTAAAGATCAGAATCCACAGGGTGTTAGTTGTCCTTACAGATAGGGTGGAGTAGCATATAGAAACACAAAAAGTACGGAATATATTATAACCAACAACCACACTATGGGAATAACTTATCTTATTCTCAACTGCATCTAACGTCTCTCAGTCTCTAGGATTCTATTTCTATGACTAGGTATCTTATAAGCACAAAACCTATTAAAGAACATCATCAGATTACTTCATTTTCTTTTTCATCAATTCCACATTATGTTAATCAATTATTTAAACATTAACTAACCATGAACAAAACCACATTAAACTTCATTGGCATCGCAGTCAAAGTCAAATGTCCCTTTAAAAGTTACAACATCACAATTAGATTCTAGCATCTCCATCCCCATAGATTATCACCATTTAATCAATCATTCATTATAGAAACACTTTCCCATATTCCCAGGAATTCTAGAAAATCATTATATGCTATGAACACTAGGGGATCAACACTGTGGGTAGATGTACTACCAGTCGAGTATTCACAATCTATAGCAAGAGTGTAGACCCATCCCCCCTCAAGAAGCTAAACATGGAAAGAACGTGGCATACCCACCTTGTCTTCGCATCTCTTGGATGATGGGTAAGCAAGACCAACTACCTTGAGCAGTGGGGGAAAGTAATGAAGATAATCAACCAATCAAAAACCACTATGCATTCAACAATCACATCCACTCCATTCCATCAACCATGGTGTCCTCCCTAACAGCCATATGCATAAAACATTGCATATCTCCACTCTAGGCGTCATCTGATGCCACAACCACAAGGCATCCATGCCCCCACATATCACAACACCCCTCCATGGTCACGTCACAACACAAGGAGTAGGAAAATAAACATCACATCAATTGGGATCTTAGCCCTTTAACAAGAAAGAGTGTAAATCAGAACCCTTGAAGGTATTTCAAACAATCAAAACATAATCCATATTGAATTAACATATTTATAAATAATTGGTTCCAAAATCAAGAACCTAACAAATAAGATATCACAAAACATTAAACATTCTTAATATTTCAATTTTATAAACATAAAATTACAATAAGAACCATATTTGTTTTCATGCTTCTTTATATTTATCCCACCAATTATCAATTAATCTTGGTTTACGTTCTTTACCACTTTTCTTTAAGACCACCAACTAAGCAATGCAAGCAAAGAGATCACAATATCTGGGAAAACAAGAGGCACCGATATATGATTGATACAATTTCTTTATCCGGTTCAAATATATTTATTAAGTTAATTCCATTGTCATCCAGTGGGATTAAACATGATAACAATACAGTCGCAGTTAAAAGAAAGAGAAGCAATGAATCCCCTACATCAAATTTTTTCAACGAAAACCACAACGGTCGAAGACCGCCCAAGAAAACTAGGACGATTCACTAAGGATCAACCTAAGATCTCTTCTCCTTACACAACCAAGACCAAATATCATCATATTTGGCATCCAAACACTTAGATATATCCTTAACGGGTGTATATATAAGAAATAGAGAGAAGAGGAGAATTAGATCAAAGTAGATCTAAGAAACCAAACAAGAACAATCACGTAACTCAAGAAACCGTCTTTGATTCGCCAAGAGAAGCCTTCAAATCGCCTCCAAAACGCTTGGGAGAAGTTCTCTTAACATTAAGGAAGGGTAATCCTGAGTTATGGCTGCTTAAGGGCTTAAACGAACAAGATAGAGGCTAAACGTTTGAGATCCTAAATTTTATGATCTAATTAAAGTGCCTTCATGGCTTTGTTGCACGGTTAGACAAACCGTGCGCCAATTGTGCGGTCTTTACTGCCTCGACCACCCATCATGCACGGTTTGGCCGCACAGTTTAGGCAAACTGTGCACCTCCCGTGTGGAAGCTACTACCATCAAGGCTAGCTACGCACGGTTTGGACACACAGTTAGACAAATTGTGTGCCACCTATACGAAAGCTACACCCCTTTAGTTTTCCTTAAAAGGTCCACCCAAACACACCCCTAAGTCACCTTGATCTCCCAGAACACCTCTAACACAAGATTTCCACAAAGTAATGGACTGGAGAGGTCTGCGCCATTACATTAAATATTTAAATTTATTTTATTATTTATCAAATCTCTTGATTCTAATGTTACTCAAGTAGTAAGAAATTTTTCCTCATTTTATATTACGTTGAATCATATATGTTATTATTCACCAATTCTCATTTATGTGGTGTACATTATAACCCTTTTAAATTTAATTTCATGTTTAATGCATAAAATTAAGTATTAAATGTTATGATTTGTATTATTTCATTCATAGTGAAATGGATTGGAAATTACATTCTTGTATATGTCATCATACAATCTAAATTCCATTTTTTTATTGTTAAAATTCCCTTTAAAAAATAATTTTTTTTATTATTTTCCATATGATAACATATTTGTTTTAATATCAATATTCTCTTATGATGGATATGATTATTTTGAGTATCAAATACCATTTTTACAAAATATTATTACAGATATTGTTATATGATTTATTTGGGAAAAAATTATTAATAAGTATCCATTAATAAATATTGATATTTGATTAGGTATATTGTTTATTATTTAAATTGATTATTTGATATATGAGGAATATTTTGGACTTGAATTGAATGAGATATGGACTGATTAATTAAATAACGTTTATGAATCAATAGTCTTAATTAATGAAATTTTTTGGGGGTGGACCCTTCACATTTGGTTCCATATTGAATCAGACATGTTTCTACCCACAGACGTAAAACATCATGATTATAGATCTTCAGAGTGACTATCATGAGGATAATTTATGATTGTTTAGATGTAAAAAATTATGTATTCTATAATCATTATTATTACATGTTATTATCATATTACATATAGTATCTATGGTCATGCTTCAGGATCATTTTATTATTTATGTGGAATTATTCGATAATATTTTATTATTTCCATATTTATTATTCTCTATTGATCTATTCAATGGAATGTGTTCCCATTAATTTTACTTTCCCTGTTGATTATTCTTATTTCTTTATAATTAGTTATAATGGTCATAACCCATATTGAACATTGGAGATCACTCGTATTTTGTTTCATTTAAAAGGATACCATTAATTTCACTATCGAGCATATAAAATTTTAGGATACCGGGAATAATGTTATATTCTGAAAAAATTATGTTTTCATTTTTTTTATTGTATGTACAGAAAAATTTATCTATTTTTCCAAGACTACAAAATTTTTTGTTCATTACAGATATTTTTCCTTTTATCTTCTTCCAATATAATGGTAGTAAGAATTTTCTTCATGATAAGGGGGTTGGGATTCTATATTTGGTATCAAAGAATGTTTAGTATTAAAATTAGGAACTAGATATTGGAAAACATTTATTTGGCAACATAACCTTAAGAGATAATTTCAGAATTTACATATAATCACATAAGTCTTCAATTAATTAATATTATGGATACAATCAAGGGATTATAGTTCGATGTTTGACCATTGGTTCCAATACATAAAAACTATTTTTAGGTTTTATGTACAATGTTTTTACACAGTTTAAGGATATTTGGGATGAAATATATGGAAACACAATTCATTGGTTTAGTACATGTTTTGGTGGTGAATTTATTTGAGGAATAGTGCCTTTAAAATTTAAATAAATTTTTTAATGGTATTGATAGCCTTTGGACTCATAATTATCATTAATATAATGGAAATAATTGTCAAATTTGATTATTAGGCTTTGAAAAAAAATGTGTTTAAAATAATAACTAAAATGTTATTTAATGATTAAATTTCAATGATTTAAATATTATTTTTGAAAATGTCATATAAATTATATTAATATAGTTTATAAAAAGGAAAATTAGTATGCAGGGTGAAAACCCATCGCATATGGCATTGTGGTGGTGCTTGAACCCATTGGTTTTAGAGAATAATATATTTACCACATTGGTTTTGGGAAATAGTAGTAAAAAATATAAATAATATATTATAAAACATATGATATTTTAAAAGAAAAATATAATTTATCTGGTAAATAATTTATTTTTTGTTATTCATTTGAAGGCGTAAAGGGAATAAATTGGAAACTTATTGAATCAAAATGAAGGGATTTAATTTTTATTATGAAATTGAAACAAATATATTATATATATTTCATTATATTCCTTAATAGTAAAATCTTTCCTCAACTATAGGACATGGAACATGGACCAAACTGTCATATTTTTAGACTAATATCTAATGAATAATATGGTCATTACATTTTTCAAATATTTACAGTTTTGATGCCCTTAAATGTCCATTTATAACTAAATTTATTGTTATAAATGATCTCAATAACTGTATGTTTCTATTCACTCATTTATTTTATGTCATTCTTTTCATATCCTACCTATGTAGTCTTTCATGAGAATATAGTTACATGACCTTTGAACTTCCCATTCTCTCATATTAGAAGGATATTTTATTAAAACATTTATTATCTTGGGTTTTCGACAATTTATTTCTAAAATATAACACCATGTATAACCATTATCATGTTTTAAATGTGAGGACATAATTTATTTAAGATAGGTATAATGAAACACCCTAAAATTCTAAAGAAATAACATTTTATTTGATTATTTGTACAACATGAAAGACCCTTCATAGAATGTTATATAAAATACCAATGAATTATTCTATTTTTAATATATTATGTAAACTCAATGTATGATATTGTTTTCAAATCACATAATGAATTGTGATCTTGTGTTAAAAACAGTGAAAAATTTCTTTAAAAGCTTGTGTTTTAAAGAAAGACCGTGTTTTACTAATTACAAATAATATTTTTATTTAAAATTAAAAAATACTACATAGAATATAAATTATAGGATATGAATATTATTAAATAAATTTCACAAATTTAATGATGAATTAATTGGTTAATTATTAATAAAAAATAATTGAAAAACAAATTAAATAGAAATTAAATATCTTCATAAAAACCCAATTTAATGGTCACAAATGTATTTTATCAAAACATAATAAAGTAATTACAATTATTGATTTATCTAAGTTATATTTATATTTCATATATTTAACGAATTATATTTTAAATTATTCTAATATATTTTATTTTTATAAGATAATATTGAACCAAATATTATGCATAAAAGATATATTTTTTATAAATGATGTTTTGGCTCATTTATGGGGAATACCTACTTTAAAATTAATTTTTTTAAAATATAAAATATTTATTTGGGAAAATAAACAAATTTATTGAAATTTTATTTTCAAAATTCTCTCAAGGTGATTTTCATTATTTTTAAACGTGTTTCATTTTTGAATAATAGTGGAAAACATGGAATAGTAATTGAAAACAACCTTTTAATTTACATCATTTTTAGGCATCAATTTTATATTATGTTTATTTTAAATTTAAAATTTGTATATTAAAAAACTTTATCTAATTTATGTCATTGGAATCATTTCTATTTTAAATTTAGATATAAAAACATAGTGACATTTTAAACAATTTTTCACTAAAATATAACTTTATTATCACGTATGTTGGATAATATTGAAATTGAATATGTCCACTTATGTGAATTAATTTTGGAAAACATGATATAAATATTTTTAATAATTAAAATTTTTATAATATAATATGTTAAACTTAAATTTTCACTCTAATAATTAGTGAGTGTAGTTAAAATTGACTACTGTGATTATGGTAAAAAACGAGATTACATAGTGGTTAAACTACATTGATAAGTTTTTAAAATATAAAATTATATAAAAAATATCTTCATGATATATAATTTCACATAATTAATTAGGGTCTAAAAATATTATTTTTATGACAGTTTTTCATGAAATTGATCCATATAATAACCTACGAAATGAAAAAGACAAGAAATGTTCTAATCCTACTGTTAATATTTATAATGATTTGGGATTGGGACAAAAACAACATTGGATTGATTATATATATTATTTAAAATTCTAATTTAAATTTTTATATCAAAATAATTTATTAATTATTTTTAGATATGAATTTTTCACATATAATTTTTAATGAAATTCCAACATAATAATTATTTATTTATTAATTCAACAAAATAAACGATAATTAAAATATTAAAAATTATTAAATTTGAATGAATTATTGTGTTCCTTTTTGTTAGATTAATATCCATTTTTACACAAATATAAAAATTAAATATTCTAATTCCATATATTTTTAGTAGTTTGTAACTTCAAATTAAATGAATAATGTCAAAATTAACATTGATTATATTTTAAAAAAATGTTATATTGTTAATTGTTTTAAATTAAATTGAAATACTATATTGTGTAATGTAGTAAAAAAATTTAATTAATATAAAATGTTTTACATTAATGGACCAATTATGTGCTTATAATAACTATATTGTGCATTAAATAGTAGAATAAATTCTTATCATAGTTACAGTTTATGTAGTTTTAATGAACATTAAATGCACTTGTGTTAGAAATAATATACATGACATAAATCATTATTATTTTATAAATTAGATATATTATTTAGAATAATTTTCATCAAATTAAATAGAATTTAAATTTTTTTAGTCTTAATGGAAAAAATACATAGGTTAGAATATTAGTTACCTTGATAAAAACTAAAATAGTAAAAGTGTGAAAATAATAAAGTTAACGATCAAAATATTAAATATTCACATATCATCGATTATTAATGATTTTTGTCAACCATATATTCTATAAACTCAAATATTGTTCTTTTTTTGAGGCGTATAAGGTAAGGGATAACTCCTAATAGTGAATACTTTTTTGTATTTATAAGGATTCCACTCATCATCAACTATAAAATGGAACTCACTCCTCCCACTTAATAACAACTCTAAATCTATTAATCTCAAAAAATTGAAAAGAATCTCCCAAAATCCCTCCCATTATCCTAGAATAATTTCATTTGTCATAATGCAATCCATGTAATTATTTTTTTGTAAACAGAAAGAACTTATCCAAAGAGGATGCAATGTCCTTCAAAGTGAATTCTTGTTTTATTTCATTATCCACCCTTTAAATTATTCTTTCATAATGATTATATAAAAAAATATTATTTTTAATATAATGAGATATTTGTTTTAGTTTTATATATACACCTTTACACACTTCAATCAACTAAGAAACAATATTATCATTTATGTATATGATAGACTACGGCCTCTTACACCGATGTCCTTCATTCATCCAATAACACCTTTCTATTTATGGAATAATAATTGATTTATAGAATATATATATATATATATGATATATTTTACATTAATTATTTATTTACAATTATATAATTTTTATATAACACATACAATTAGGATTTCTATTTTTTCTAATATGATAATATTTTTTGTGGATGTGTGAACTATGACCTCCTCAATGCAATGTGATTCTTTCAAAATTTACATGGAATTTATTATGTATGATTTTAATTTAAATATATGAAAAATTTAACATTAATATGATAATGGAATAATATTATACATATTTATCAATTACATTTCCATTTTTAATATGACATGAAAATGGAAACAACATTCACACATACATATATACTATTATCTCCATAAATAATGTATTTCATTTCCCGTCACCATTTTTTATGGATTACTCAAATTAAAAATATTAAAAAAAATTATAAAATTTAAATTATGGTTTAAATTCATTAAATGTGGAAACCATGATCAATGTAAGAGGAACCAAAGAATAACGATTCAAAAAATACTTGAAAAACTAGGACGATAACACCCAAAATAGTGAAAATAATTAAATCTTATTATAAAAAAATAATAATATATTAAAAAAAGATAACATGTGTTATTATTAACATTATTATGGTTTATTTGATAATTTAATTACATTACTAAATCCATTATACATGACCATAAATAGTGTTCAACCAAAAGAATCATATCGTAAGGGGAATTATAGTTAGACTTTTATTTATGTTATATTTCTTTAATATTCACTACTTATTTTATTTTATGTGTTGCATATAATATCCTTTTACAATTTATATAAGTAATTTAATTTATTCAATTATATAATATGATTTAATTTAAGTTAATATTTCATGTATATCACAATTTTATATTTACAAATGTGGTAAGGGATTTCATCTAAATTTATAATATATTTATAATTTTTTGTTATTATGCACACATTTTCTTGAAAATGATTATATTGTACACATTTTACATGTTATATCACGATTAGTTCATAATTCATGTTATTTTATTTTTCAAATTTATTTATATCATCCATGTGGATTTTAATTTAAAGTTACCAGTTGTTAAAATTTATAATCCAATCTAAAAGAATTATATTGTAATTCCCACCATTTTCTTAAAATAATTATTTTTAATGTAATAATTATCTATTGGTTGATATTTTTGTTTTTATATCCATATTATTTTAAGGCTTATATTTTTATTTCTTTTACCATATACCATTTTATATATTGTTTTAACATTGAAGGTTATATGAGTTTCTAGAAAAATAATGATAAATATTTATACATAACTAAATAAAAATACTTTATACAGTACGTTGTTCAAGATATAAATTAATTATTTGATAAATTATGTATGTTTTTTTCATGAAAGATACATAATGGGTAATTTTTAATGCCATCAACTCAAGGGATTAGAATTCCCATGTAATGGAATGAGTTAGAATCAATATTTAGAACTATTTTTCCAAGGGGAATTAGATGAGTTAATAAACATAAATATAATATATCTTTGGAATGAATATTGATACTAACTATCTTTTGGATAAATCTTAATATTTCATATATAAAAAATTATTCATTCCCTCAATATTTTTATTTCATTCGATGACTTGATTAGGTAAAATATCCATGGTCATATTTCGATCTCATGAGATTATTTAAATTCAATTAGTCATCAATATTTTTTATTAAATATTTATTATGCTCAACCAAGTTATTTAATAGAATAATTCCTCTATTATATATCATTCCATGTTTATTATTCTCAGAGATTCATAATTTATTCTACTTTTGTTAACCCTTACTAAGAATTTCAGTTCACATTAATTTTATATGTTTTATAAAGGATTCCTTGAACTATAATATGAATGATTTGAAGGGTTTTTATAGAGTGAATAATGATATTAATGAAGAAATATGTTTCTTATTTTGTATTCAATTTTAATTCAAGAATAAATGAGGTATATTTTTTTACAAGAATACTAAACTGATCATTCATTTAGTTTGTTTTTTTGTATATATGGCCAATATATTGGCTGTGGGATCTAACTATAGGATACGAGGGATGGGTTAATACCTAATAAACAAAATTTAAAAAAAATTAATATAAAATGATAATTTTAATTAAAGGATGATAAAAGGAAAATTATTAATATATACATATAAAAACAATAATAAGATGAAAAATAAAATATGTGAGAAGAAAAAAACAAAAACATTTGTTTGAATGGAATTGAGGGTAAGAAATCAAAAGAAAATAAGAACAATAAGAATAAAATTATCCCTAAAATAGGATTTTTTTCAATAGAAACAATATAAATGATATTTGCACAAGGGAATAAATTTATAAATAGATAAGGTGTAAATTTATATAGAAAATAGGGTAATATTTAATTACCTATTTATTATACTTGATAATATATAGAAATTTATCTAATTGAAAAAAATATAGTAAAGATTTCATTACAATTATCCCATGCCTCTCTCCATTTATGATTTACATGTTTATACTTATAGATGTGGGACATAAGTTAATGGGTTTAAATACAAAATAGAATATTTGATTCTTTATTTTAAGATAAAATTCATGGATTTCTATTGTCATGTGACGGTGCATGAGAGAATGATGGAAATTGAGAATGTAATGAAAAATTTTGTATTTTGATTGTATATTAATTCAGTATGATCAATATGTAGAGTTATGAATGTTTTAATTGAGGAGAAAAGTTAAATTTATTTTTTAAATACATTTGGAGATAGATTTTTAGATCCATAAGTTTAAAAATATCATTCAATAAAAAAATATGATGATTTGATACTTTTATTTCATGTGTATTAAATACCATGTATATGTCAGGATACAAGAATATGAATAATGGAGAAAATAATGGTTAATTTTTTTAGAGACTTTGAAAATGATGTCCTCCTGACATAGATCATCAAATACAGAGGTTTATTGATGTTTTATCATTTCTATTTTTAATCAGTTAAAGGAATTTATTTATGGATGGAAAATTGAAATCACCAATGGAAGATCCATATTTCATAGTGGTATATAATTCTATGAAGGTGAAGTTTGTGAGAAATCAATGTTTCTATATTTTAGTGAGACTGATTATCTATCGACTTCTGAACTGTATCTGATATAGAACCATAGAATCCATAGTTGTATAATGTAAATTTAATGGATTGGGGTTGTTAATTGTGAATTTGAATGGTGGATGACAATTATTCATCAGACATCAGTTTTTTATGAATGTTAAAGAGGTCAAAATGAAATAAATGAAATAATTCATTAAATTAGATTTTAATATTTGACTAATGAAAAATGAAGAGATCATCTATGCAATTGGAATCATAAAATCACTTTGAGAAAACATTTGTAGAGTTCAATCATAATGAATAATTGATTGATAATATTACATTTTTTGAGTTACGATTAAATTGGTTGCAGGAAACTTAATCCTTTAGAAATTCAATAATATTGTCAACCATTTTTAATTGGATTAATGCATCTGAGTCTGAATTCTTCTTTTTTATGTGTATTAAAAGAAAAAATTAGGAGTTATTTCAATTTGATAAATATGAATTGAACATGATATTACATCATTCGATATGATGAAATCCTGAAACATGTCCATCAGAGTAATTTTTGACACATAACTTTGAGATGTATAAAATCCATGAGAGAATTTTTTGTTTAAATAATGTGAGCTGAAGATTGAGTATGTGTCAAATAATTCAAGAAGGAATTATAAATTTTGAGTTTTCTAGATCATATATATTGATTCATGTTGAAAATTATAGTATAGTTGAAAATTTAAAAAAACTTTTCAAGATGTAATAAAAAAAGGTGGGAAGAGTTGAAATGGTCATTGATGAAGCTCAAATGAATTTGAAATTTCGGATTTTGGAAATTTTCTAAGAGGAAATAGAAATTAAATTAATGACAAGTTCAATTCAACAAAAAATTATAAATAAAATTACATCGTACATCGTAAAATGTAACTATGCAGGTGTAAGAAAACATGATGGTTTGAATTTCTTAGGATAGGTTGAGATCCCAACAAATGTTTATTTTTATGTTGAAGCTTAAAAAAACTAGAGCATGATTCATCAGATGTAGGAAGATTACTAAATGATCCACTAGATTTATTTCCACGATACATAGATCCATCAGTCATAGAAATTGTTAGTTACTAATTGGGATTATAAAATAAGACGAATGAAGAATGAAAATAGGGTCATCCATGCTACATTTGGTGGATTTTCACTTCATGAATTAATTTATGGACTCAATCAAATAGATTTCATTTGATGGATGTCAATCTAAATTAATTTTTATATGAAAACTTTGTAGAATAAAATTATAGAATGGTGATATTGTGAATATATATTTTTCTTAAAATATATAGAGGAATTCTGAAGAAAATAATATTAAAGTAATTGTTTAGTTTGTTAATGATTGTAGATATTTAAAAGTTGATCTAGATTAATTTAAGAGGTGTTAATGAACTATTAAAATTGGATAAAAAATAAAATTATATAATATTCTATCTAGGGGTATAACATGTTCTTATAGAGGCGTGTTTTATAGTTTTGATAACTATTTATGAAGAAAGTGGATACAAAAAAGATAATTGGAGGGGTATACAAAAATATTGGCAGAATGTTGAAAAAAAATATAAGTTTTAACTTCTAGAACCATTGTATTTTGGAAATTAGGTAGTGATAGAATCCATGTTTTGAGTCTAACTAAAATGGAAGGGAGTTGTAATGTTTACCAAACAAAATAAATATTATCTATTTCTCTATATTTATATTTATTTCACTTGAAATGTAAGGTTGAGATCCAATTTTCTGTGGATCAGAATTATAATGGGTTTTAGAGGATAAGAATGTATTATAAAGAAGTTATAAAACATTGTTATAAAAAAGAAATGTGATCATTGATTCACCCCCTCTTAGTGCGGTTGATCCATTAGGTATATTAAATTCCTATTAGAGGTTGCATCCCTCTGAAATATCCATATATGAGAATAGATAAATTCACGTCGGTGACTAATTGGGGTGTTCATAAATTTAATGGTGGAAACTACAATAGCTTGAAGAATATAATTGTAATATATCTTCAATATCTCATCCATGAAGTTAGTAACAGAATAATATTATTTCTTCCTCATATTAATGTAGTTGTTTTTACTGAACTAATAGGATCATTTTATAAGCTGAAGAAAATGTTCATAATTCTATGTTAATGGGCATTACATTAATGTTTATAAAAAGATTATGGGAATTAAAATTCAATGAAAACATGGAATAGGTTGTAAATTGTATATGAATGAAATAATTATGTTATTAAATCCATTTTATAAAACTAGTAGAGTAGTTTTGGAGACATAAAGACGGATAGAGAAGAATGTATTGATGATTAGATAAGGAGAGTAAATGGGGATATATGCTAAATTCGAGGTTTTAGTGTGATGATTGAAGATTATACCATTGCTGAGAAACCAATGAGAAAAATTCCATAAATATTTGATAATAAAATTTCTTCTTTTGGAGATTATTAATACTTATCGTTAGATTAAAAAAAATATTTCATCGTATATGAAATGTGAAAATTGATTTTTTCTAGGAAATGGTTGAAAAATAATGTTCCTTAAAATACATGTTAATTGGAATTTCTATATATAAATACTTTATCGAAAATTCAGTAATTCAGAATAATTGAGTACTTCAAGAGAATCATAATATTTTAACAAATTTTTTTTGTCTTCATTCAAAAAGATTCAACTAGTTATATTAAATGGGTAAAGGTAAATATTATCTAAAATGTCTGAATTTTGAATGCAAATGAAAATATGAAAAACAAAATTATTGAATCAAAATTTAATTGCACTATTCTAATGAAAATTGTACTAAATATTAAATTGAAATATTGATGAAATGTAAGTAAAAATTTCAAAATGATAAAAAGAAGAGAAGTTTTCTACGAAGGAAGAAGGAACGATGATTCCTCAACTAGTTAATAATCTTATCATCATGAAATATAAGAAGATATATTTATAAATTTATGTATTACATTATGTAGATATTATTATTGTAATGAAATAATATAAATTTAGTGAATTATGAAAAAACAATTAGAGATATAACATGAGTAGAATAATCAACTTCAGAAAGAAATAATAAATTTGTTGTAAATTTATAATTATATAACTTTTTATAATTGTGTTTAGATCTAGAAAGAGGATATAAAAAATTCTTAGAGCTATAAAATAATCTTGTTTGAGGTAAAAATATATATAATTTAAGAAAAACATTATCAGGGCAGCATAATATCAACATGATATAATATAAACATATTAAAGAAAGTATGAAAAATATGTTGAAGATAATTGAATATGAGAGTATGTTAAGTGAAATTAAATATAATTTGACTGATAAAGAATAATATTTTATTAAAATATAATCAATGTTTCATTCAACATAAATTTGATAGACAATAGACTAGATAGGACTTCAGTAAGTTAGTTGATGATATACATGAAACCAAAAAATGTGGTGAAAATAATTTTTTATAAATGAAACTTGTTTCTTATCCGAAAATATCACAATATACATCTATTTATATAGATTCTGTAGGTTTTAAATGAAATATTTATGGGAAAAAATTATTCAATAATAAATAATTTAATTTAAAAATAAATTATATCCCTGAGTAATCTTCCTCACCATTTATAAAATGATAACAACAATGGTATGAGCAGTTCTAATATAATTCCCAATTATTTAGATTCATATGTAACTATTAGTGTTGTAGAATCATTAGAAATATATCTTATTGATGTTTTAATAAAATTTCTCTACTAGAAAAAATTTATGAGTATTAAGATAGATGTGATGAGAAAATAATATCAAATTTTCCTACCACATTTAGGAACTATAAAAGAAAATTCCAAATGTGGAGAATGTTGAATCATCGTCAAAGAAGAATTAAAAATAAATATTTTTGATTAAGTTTAGAAATATTAGAAAAGTAAAAATGATGGGTTAGAAATGAAATAATTCATTGTTATTTTTCTACAAAATGATTCTATGTATTTCTTTTTAGAAAAGAAAAAAACTAAAGACTAAAATTGGAAGAAAATGATTTCTGGTGATGGGATCAATGTAGATAAAAATTCATCAACAGATAGTGTTTTGAGGACTAAGAAAAATTGAATGATATTTGATCAAGAAGGGAATATTAGTGAATGTTATTTGACAATCCTTCTAGACTAAGAGGAAATTGTAAAAAATTTGCGACAAACTCAATGTAACAAGGATGTTATGATATATGAAATAGATTTAACTACATCTTCTAAAGAATCTATATAAGAGAATAAATCTATTTCTAAATCTTAGATGGATGAATATATTGAGTAAAACACATGAAACTAAAAATATATGAAAAATAAGAAATTGACAAGATGAATAGATGAATACTAATTCAAATATTTGTTCTAATAATCTACCAATTTCATCAATATTCCCTATATAATGTTAATTTGTACACATATATATGGAATTTAAGGATATTATGTTAGGAATCAGGGTGAAATATGTTTATGTTTTATAGAAACAATAATGTTCACTGTGGAAGTTACAAACCACAATAATAATTGGTGTGGTGCTATTATGTGGTAGAAATTATTGAGTTGTGGTCTGAGTTTGTACCATTTATTAAAAAAGAAGGAAATATTTTTATCAATTAATTAGGTAAGTTGTGCCTATACACCTGAAATTTTATGATATATTATTTGTGATGTGTGTATTTTTTCCTAAATTATTTTTCATTGATTTTTTAAAATATGAGAATGTTTAAAGGAATGTATGAGAGATATTAATTGAATGTTTTGTTTTGGAATATAATTATTACTTTGATTATACAATGTCGTTATCAATAGTAGGTTTTCCCACACAGATAAATAGATTTTTTATGGTATCTTTGTTTTTGTGATACTATTGGTATCATCAACATAAAATTCATCAGTCTCCACATTGAATTTTGGGGTTTAATATGGAGGATAATAAAAATAATAGGGAAATTAAATGAAAACAATAGTTGGTGAAAAAGATGACTATAGATTTTTATTATGAATATGTTTGATGTGTAGTGTGTGTATTAAAAGTAAACTCTAATGGGATTTTTATAAGGGCCAAATTTGTGTTTTATTAAATATAGAACTATATATGATGGTAAAAGTTTTAAATGGGGAGAAATAATAAATTTATTTTTTAGAAAACACTTCCATAAAACGATTTCTAGAAGTAGAAGATGAGGCAGAGGTTCAAATAAAAAAAATTTAATGACTCATTTCAATTCATTCAAATTCATTAATTCTTAAGGAGAAGTAGTTATATGATTTGATTTACAAATGTGAAAAGATATGCGAATATTTTGGAAGTCTAAAAAAATAAAATTTATAAGGATATAGATTTTCATATGCATAAGTTTCTAGAAGATTATATTTTATGACTATTTATTAGTTGTAAGAGTGACTAATCTGATACAATAGAAGATAAACCATTTAATGATAAATTATTCACAAAGAGATTGAATGATCTAAAGATGAATTTTCTAAGAAAGCAATGTTTGGGAATTTTGAAAACTGATAATCCATCAACTATAGAGTTTGATAAGATGTAGTACATTAAAATACCCTAACAGTACAATGGATATTAGATGGAAATTATTTATTGATAGTGATAGTGATGATTTAAATATACAGATACAACATAATGTTATTGGTTATCAAATTTGAAAATGACTAGACAAATAAATGCTGTGATTTATGATATCATATTTTAATATATGAGAAAAGATAATGGAGGATATCAACTGTGCAATCAGATTCATATGAAAAATCTGATTAAATGTATGAAGAGTTTTATAATAATTATTAAGTGAGTGATTGTGCAATAGTAGTAGAGTGTCTACTAATGTGGTTATAGGAAACTGATGTATATAAAATTTAAAAAAAATTATTCAATAATTTTAAAAATAATTGAATCATTATAGTGAGAGCTCATGTTTTTTAGTGGATCAAGAGTAAAAGCTATTAATTTATTAAATTGGTACAATATTCATGGTACATGAGTTTATTGTAATCCATAAAATTAATTATAGACCCCAATCCATTAGAAGAACCTTATACACCGTGACAAAACATGTATAGAATACATCAGTCACATTAAATTAAATAATTTTAACAAGTTGTTGAGTATGTTTGATGTAGGTAATGAATACATGATACAATATTAGTTTTCTAGAATACCATTTATTTTATGATTTTTAAAATTTAAGCTCATTTTATAAGATCTAGGATCAATTGATAAATCCAAAAAATGTCCGAGAAGTGTACAAATGGTTAAAGATGATTCCTAAGGGTTTATGAAATTTTTAATTTTGGGATTTCATTAAGAGGTACAAGAAATTGGTTTCCCAAAAAAACATCATGATCACCTATAAAGAGGGGAACATAGTATATTTTATAATGGTACATTTTAAATTAGTGAAAAGTTTATACTATGACAATTTTTTTATTGGTTTAGTTCCCAATAATTTTTTTCTAGGTTAATTTTGAGAAATACTAGTGTAAGATTCATCGGATGGTGGATCCTTCATAAAAAAATACATTATATGGACTGACTTCATAAAGATATATATTGTTTAGAAATATTAGAAGTATAATAATAAGTTTTTAATTATTTTATGAATTCAGAGAAGGTGGTTTGAATTGATATATTGGACATAGTATAAGTAGGTGAGGTAATCAGATGGACTGAATTAGAAATAAGTTAACAAACATAGGTTGAATAGACTTAGTGTTTCTAATAACGTTTATTATATTTTTTCAAAATGTTTTGACATAGAATATTATTATATCGTAAATATCTAGAGAATGTTTCATAACTTAAAAATTATTAAAATAATTTTTTAGTTCTCCAATATCGAATAAAGGAAAATTTGAACAAGCTTACCTGTAGAGTATTTGAATAAATTTTTGATGTGGATCAGAGTAGAAGACCAAGGCATATTGTAGCAGGGGTTGTAACAAGCTTAATATGTGTTTTCATTTATATGATTTATTACAAGATGTGATGATATAGTGAATGAAAAATATTGTTGGGGTATAACTAAATATAGTATGAAATTTTATTCTCTATTGAATAACTATTTTCATCTTGTGCCTATGTGTTCAGGTAATGGGTTAGTAAAGGATTCCATGTTGGAGGAACTAACTATAATTTATAGGAGTATGATTCTTACTCGAAGCTTGTAAATAACATATGACGATACATAATTATATTTCTGATATGTGAAATATTATGTTGAGATACATACTTGGGTGGATCATAACCATAATAAGATTCTAAGGTTCAGAATGTTTTCTAATTAATTTATGAAAAATCCTGTGATAATTGATTCACCCCTCTCTTAGTGATCTAGATCTTACATTGAAAATTATAATGAATGGATTCAATTATGGAATTAGATTTGGGATGAATTTGATTGGGATGGGTTTTGAAATTTTGGGTTGATTTGAGTGATGGGACCTTGGATATTTTTTGTAAATAGGTGGGATTTGTTTGGTATTTACATGTTGGGATATAATGGTTATAATGTTGGTTTTTCATTCATAAATATATTTTTTTCTATTAGGTTTTATTCTATATGTTATAACCACCTGATATTTTATGAAATATTTTTCAATAAATAAATTTATTTTCACATATCGATTGGTTTACAGACAACACTGAGATTAGAAAAACCACAACAAACTATTGTAATATTTTTCTGTGAGGGTTATTTCAAAAAATTTTGATTAGAGTGCCTAAATAGTATTTTCTAATTTATTAAAATATCTATAAATGGGTTTTAATTAAACATTATTTATTAAATATCATGATATAGGAACTCTGTTGGGAAAAAATCCCTCAAGGCATCATTAATGATTTTTTGAGGTGATTGTGTTTGTTAACAATTTGGACTTCTCTGTTGTGTTATTTGAAAAAGAAAACCATGATGTACAAATTTTTGGAAAAATGGGATTTCATGGTGGCATGTCGAGTTCAAGGGTTGTGGTTAACGATCCATGTTTGATTCAAGAATGTCGACAAAATTATGGTTGATCTGGAGATGGTACAAAAAGAAAAGATACAAGGTGCTTCCGTTTTCAAGATCAGAACAACAAAATATGGGAAAGGGAAATGGGGAGCCCTAGATTTAGGGTTGGTCATGAAAGTGACTTGCACGGCTGGGACATGTGCGCCGTGAGGAGACTTGGACACTACCGCGCAGGGTCTCCAAATGCCTATAAATAGAGGTCGACCCCTCCTCATTCTGGAAGAGTTCAACACTTAGAGAAAATCAGATCTCTCATCGCGCTGGTGTGGTGGTCGGACAAGTGTTGTGTGGTCACGCAAGTAGAATTTTCACGCCCGTTGGTTGTCGTGCATCCAGAGTGGTTTGGACGAGAAGGGAAGGGAGTCCCCCAAGTTTTGAGTTGAAGGAGGAGGTGTCATACATGCGGTATTGTGAAACTTGCACCTCATGTTTTGATGATGCGTGATAGCTGGTGGTTGCGCGCCAGTATTGGTTTGGGCGTAAAAGGGTGTGAGTCGCACAAGTTTGGAATTGTAGAAGCTTGTGTCGCGCAAGTGGTTGAGGTGGATTTGCACACCCGATGTAACTTTCTCACTGAGACTTGCGCGCTGGCTTAGAGAAGGACACCAGGTATGGTTCAAGTACATTAGTGATTCAGGGCTACATGGAAGCTGGAAGATTCCCCGATACCTTCAGTGAAATGTGAGATCCATCTATGGGTGAAATTTGGACTTCAAAAGAGAATACACATACAAGAGAGGAGATATTCATTAGTGATAATGAAGATACCTACATGTCTATAAATTGTTAGGGGATCCTTTCTAGAGAAGTGAGAAAAGGAAGAGGAAGAAGGTGATCCTCTCCAACTGTAGTGAGCCAGAGAGAGAGAAACAGGGAGTGACCCTTGGGAAAGCAGTGAACTGACCCTAAACATTGTAAAGGTAGTGAGACTGGGAATAGAACTGATCTATTCAGAACCTTGTAAATAGTAGTGTTCTTATAGTGGATTTGGTACATCAGCACATTGCTGGTGAATGCTCCTTGCCCGTATCCCAGTAGTGGTGTACCAATTAAATATTGCTGTGTCATTTGCATGATTTACTTTCTGTTTATATTGTGCAATAGGAAATAGAAAGAAGAGTGTTTTTATTAACATCGAAAAAAGATCAGAACAAGCTTTAATTTTAAATTATTCATACCCTGATTCACCCCCCTCTCAGGGTATTCATCCTTGTGGACCTTACAAACTAAATTTTTAGAAATATCATTTTATGGAAAAAATATATTATTATAAAAATTTGTTCTAATTTCATTTTTTGAGTGATTATTATAATTAATATATTTTAATATGATAAATTTAATTTTATTAAATATATATCATTTTATAAATAATCATATAAAATTTACCTATAGAATAATTTTTTTTGGATTTTCTTAAAAATATTATTTTTGGATAAATGGTGTATATTATTATTTTTAAAGAAACCTAGAATTTATTTCCTAGTAATTTCAATGACCCATTTTGATTTGAATTTTATTAAAAATATAATGTGTTCATTTTTTTGTTAAAAAAAATTAAATTTAGTTCTTTTTTAATAATATATTGCTTTATCTTTTGATAAAAATAATATTCGAAAGAAATATTTTTTTTAAAAACCATTCTTTATTACAGTTGATTTTTTATTGTATATTTAATTTATTCCACTTATTAAAATTAAATCTTGTAAAATAGATTCTTTATTTTAATCTAATTTAGTAATAATTATTTTTTAATACCAAATTAATTTATGGTCATAATTAAAATTAGTAATTTTGAAAAAAATCACTATGTTAAAAGAGTAAATCTTGTTAATTAATGCTAAAAAATGTGTAATGGATTTATAATCTTCCAAAAATTTGAATTAATCCAATATTATTAGTTTCATTTTTTACATTATTATTTTTTATTTGTTTTTATTTTGATAAATTTTCTTTGATAATGGCCAATATAATATAGTAAGTAATGAAAATAACAAAATGTCACTCTATTGCATTTAGAATCCACATAGATGTCCCCATAAGGATAAAAATTATTTTTTAATGAATATTAAGTCTTACTTTTATAATAATGATATTATTTTAATGATTTAAATTTAATCCAAGTTTTAATTATTTTTAATGATATTAAATTATTATATAACGCTGACATAATTCATGTGAAAGTAGTGAACATAACAACATAAATACTTTTAAAAATAGTAAAAGTAATACAATTTGGATTAATAATTGTTATAAAAATATTTTATGGTTAATAATATTATATTAATTATTTATTAATCAATTGAATATGCATTAAAATTCTTGAAATTGTATTTAATTTCAAATTATATATTAATAGTTTTAATATTGAAATTTAAGGAATCCTATATTAAATAATATTTTTATAAAAGATATAAATTTAATAAAAATATATTAATCACATGAGTGTTGGGGATATTGTTTATAGTATCATTTATTTTATACATATATATCATCTGTCATTTTATAGTATCATTTATGACCCCTAAAGTGTAAAAAATTATTGTTAAAATGGTAATCATTAAATCAGTTAACATAGGTTTTCAACTAATATATAATCGTCAAAACATAAAAAAAAGGCTATATAAATATTATATGATTATTAGATATTGGCTTTTAATCATCATATATTATAAATATTTTAATTTGAATTTTTAATAATGTAAAAATTAATTTATATTAATTTAATCATTTAATTCATTAATAGGGTTCCCCTCCCCTCACATATTAACGTGTCCCTCATATCCTCACTTACTCACAATTTTTGGGAACTATAGTTCATCTAATACCTAAATTAACATTATATTTTATTCCTTTACTTATTTATAGATATACTGGTATTCTCTTAATTCAACATTTTCGAGGTATATTTTTTGTAAACCCAAAGTGGTCTCTCAAAGAAGAGGTAATCATTTTTTCCAACTCTTTAAGGTGGATTTCTTAATCTACTTCATCAAAATATATTTTACCATCCAAAAACAATTAATATAGTATCATAAATATACTAATATTTTATTTTTATTATGTTAGAACCATTCTCCCAAATGTTATCATCTTATGGAGGGTAGAAACGCCACTCTAGTGTGTATACTACATACCCTCCCTACACAACATATAATTCCATTTTAATCACCATTTTAATTTTATGGTTATAAATATTGTTAAAATGAATATAAATTTTATTTATTGAATAATTATGATCATGTAAATATTATATACCATTTACCTTCTCATCATTCCAGTAATTAAAAACTAATAATGTCGCACATGCGTACAAGTGGACTACCACATCCAAAAAGAGATATGATTCATTTTTCATGATTTACATTCATCAAAGAATATAAATATATATATATAAAGAATATATCTTATACTAATATAATTAATTAAATTATTTAATTTATTTAACGATTATATAAATTCTATTGAATAACTTTAGTGACCAAAATTTAGATGACATATTAATATTTAACAGTAATAAATGAAGTTTTTATAAAAAAATTAACAATAAAAGTTTTTAAGAATGTTATAAGTTCATCATATTGATTATATAAGAAAAATGTTGTTTTCATGAATAATTTCAAAAAAATTAAAATTGTTACGTTGGGGTTGAGCACTTTAGTGGAAATTCGATCATGAGTTATGGTATATCTTTTACAATCTCATATTATTTCAGGGTTATTTATATTGAAAAAACCCTTGATGGAATTTATATAGTAATTACCAATTAAAAACCATTAATTCAATTGTCCTTGATATATTTTGGTATTTTTTATGTAATATTTCCACTTTCCTCTCATTGGATCTTAAAATTATAAGGAAATTTTCTTAATCGATAACATTATATTCTATTTTTTGCTGAATATTTTTCCTCCCTGTCAATATTTTATTTAATATTTAAATTTATTTTTCTACTTTAATAAATATATAATTTAATTTTAGTTTTTTATACTATTTAATTTATATAAAAATGATAAAAATATAATTTATTTTCATTTTCATAACATTGTAATTTATACTGAAAGAATGAAAGGAATATTTATTTTAATGCACATCACAATAAAAAATTTATCAACAATATTTAATAATATGTTTTTTTAAGTTCCTTTAAATGTTTCAATGATTATTTTCAAAAATTACTTTTATTATTATATTTTTTCTTATTTTAAATTTCAAATATGTGTTTACAAATGGATTATTGTATTTTACACAAAAAAAATTGATCCAATGATTTTTAATGGTATTTTCATCCATAAAAACAACCCTTGATGTTATTGGGGGACATTAGCCAGTGATGCATTCTTTATTCATCATCTAGATTGATTTTTTGGGGAAATTTTGGGATTTTATATTCTTTATTATAAATTGATAAATGGTTTTTTATAATTAATTTTTAGAATGAATTATATTGGTGATTAAAAAAATAGTAATTTAAAGGGTATTCAAGAGACAAGTTGTGAATGATTATGGATAGCCCCATTATGAATTGACTAGTATCACGGGAAAAAGTAGAAAATATTTATTATAAAATGGGTATTCCTTTCACACCTATCGATTTATTAAGAATAATATTATCATTGAGATTATATGATGATAGGATTCATGTTTCCATGTTTGGGAGTACTTGATCATTAATATAAAAAATTATGCTTCAACATTATTAAAAATTATGTTTTTATTATGAATTTATTTTCTATGTTAAAGTTATACTGGAATGTGAATGGAACTCAATTTATTGATTGAATGAAATGTTTTCTTGTTATCCCTTTTTACATATTTATTATACATTATTTACTCACGATAGCTACTATTGTATGTAATCATTATTTTGAATCTAAGATGATCATTTATTGTATTCATTTCATTATGATATGATGAATGTTATTATGAATGATATTAAAAATTAAAAAAAATTTCTTACACTCGGAATTTTAAATTTATAATCTAATGTTCGGGTAAAAAATTTATCTAATCTTCCAAGATGGATAAATTCATCGACCCTTTATGGGGAGATCCCTTGCATATTTAACCAAATTAAAAATGTAAACCCTTGATCCATGTTAATGGATTTTATCATTAATGATATTATCAAGGAATAATTATTCAGATCATTGTTATCTATATTTTAAATGAAAATAAATAACATAATAGTTATGATTATCCCTTTTATTATTATATTACTTTTACCATATTGGGATTCAAATTTTAAAGATCAATATTCCCAATGATTATAAGATATCATAGTTTGTTCCAATATTTTGTTATTGCACATAATAGAGGAAATATATTCAAAAACCATTGTCAATGTAAGGACTTCCCAACTGAGTAAGACCACATGGATGGGGTAGAGATTGAGTAGAACATGGACATATTATGAAATATGACTCACATCACAAATAATGACCATTCTTTTATAGAACAACTAGTTGTTCAAATGTATGATTTACCTTTCATGTATTACTTTATATATTGTAATACTCCATATTTTAGTGGAGATATTAATCAAATGGTAGATGAAAAAGGGAATACATCCCCTGAAATGATATTCCAAGTATTGGAATGAAATAAAATAAAATATTTTATTCTATCATTTTATTCCATGAATGGATTTTCTAATCAATGGTGATTATTTATCCAGAACTCAATAGAGGTTGATGATATAATAATATTTTAATATAGAAATGTTATGTTGATATTATTTGTGTAATAATTGTGTTCACCATAATAAGTTGTAATTGAGAGGAATTGAACATATTAATATAAAATGAATAAGGTTGTTTCACAGAGTATGATGATAATTTTACAAGATTATGTATGTATGTTGAAGAATATATATAATATTTTGAAATAATGATTGAAATTTAATGAATGCCTCAATGAGGATTTTCAAAAGTGGATATTATTATAGTTTTTTAATGAGTTTTTTTACCAAAAGGTGTAAATTAAAACATTTTATTACATAAATTGCATGAATGAATATTCTCACAATCATGACTACCTTTTTCATTGTTTATTGATTTTCATATTTCCATTTTAAATTTTAAATAAAATATTTTCCGTAATATTTAGAAATTTCTAGATTTCAAATAAGTGTTTTCAGAATATGAATTGTATTTTTCTCAAGAAATGTTCCATTTATATTTAAAATTTATTTCAATATGTGAAAATCTCCCTTTATATTACATGGTATTTAAATTAATGTAAAATATTTATTCTTTGTTTGGAGGGATTATAATAATAAAATAATCATTTTTATAGTCTGGATTCAATACAGACAATTGTTGGCCTATTAAATGTTTTTAGAAAGAATTGTTTTTCATTTAAATTATATGGAATGTATAGTAAATGCATTTAATGAGTGGGGACTAGTAATTAATATCCCCTTGAATCATAGAAATTTATAATTTGAATAAAACATTCTTGATAGATTAAATTGGTTTTTTACACCTACTGATTTAAAAAGAATGATTATTTGGTTGGGAGTCATTTTTGGTAAAATTCATGGCATCATGATTGAGATTCCTTGATGATGAATGGCCAAAATTATTAATCCTTATTATGAATAATTTAGTTTTAATTAACCATGTAATTTCTATATTGATGTTATTTCATTTAACTCGTGTTGTTTATTAAATGAATTTTTTGATTTTCCACTCCCCAATATAGATTAGCCCTTATTTTCTTGTAATATAATATACTACATGTGACCCTTATAGAGAATCTGATCCCCCCCATTATTTTCCACCATCCCTAGGAAATGATGTATGTTATTATGAATTATATAATGGATGATTTAATGTATACTATCTTATTTTATTTTATTTTTTAAATGAAATATGTGAATCATGTATTGATCTAGTTTTTCAAGACAACTAAACTGATATATCATACGTGGTTATATCCTAGGTATATTATTCCCATGTAATAATATCAAAAATAACCCTATTTTTTCAGGATTCTAGTAATTATATGAATGTGGGATTTTTTGAATGTATGGACTCACATGGAATTTTACATATTGGTGTTTATACGTGTGGAATTTTGGGAAGTGTTGGTTTGAATTTTGTTTGAAATAGGGTAAGGACTAACACAATGTTTTGTTTAAGCATATATGGGATTATTATATCTTGGGGAAAAGTTTGGGAGGTGGAAGTGATGGAGGTATGAAGTGAAGGTGTTTGGGTATTTCTTGGACATTGTTGGAGAGGCCTTACAGGGAAAACTATAGTTACCTTTTCTAGTGGCTCATTCACTAATATTTGGTCAAAAACATTTACAAACTCCTAATAAATCAATCAAGGTACATTCTTAGACCCTCATAGAACCTCAGAAAATTATAAAAATCATGATAAAAAAATAAAATCCCATGAATTGGGAGTCTGTTAGCCTCCTTCTCTCAATTTAATATATCATAGATTTAATTATCTCATTATGAAAAATGTGACTCCCCCAATTTAATGTCTGACAGAATTTTATTATATTTTAAATCCCTAAGTAGTGGTGTTTTTTTATTAAGATGTCTGAGAGAGGATCATTTGGGAGATATAGTTTTCACTCTTTGTGAATAACCGTGACTTTTCACTAACATTATTGGTTTTTGTGGTCATGTATATTAATCTACAATTGGAATAGTTACCCAACTGATGGATAAAGATAACACCAAGGCATTGAGCCATTATTTTGTGTATAAATAGAATCTAGTGAGTCCACTGATGGGAAATATGATATCAAGAACCACATGGAAGTGAGCATGGTGGTATAATTGAGTTAGTTTTGGTAATATAATGGTAGTTTGAAAATGTATTGGTGATATCAAACATAACGTGGTATAGTCAATGGTGGATTGGAAATGTCTGGCGAAGATCTTCCTAAATGTGGAATAATATTTGGGTAGGGATAAATAATTATAAAAATGATCAAAACCAAAATAATAATTTTATATTTATGAACATCATATAGGGGAAATAATGTGTAATATTTATGAGAATCATTTATTTTAATAACCCTATTATTATTGAAAAAACACTCATCCTTTTTCTGATCAATTGGGATCGTAAACAAGAGGTTTTAATAAGTGATTTTGGTATATTCATTAACAAGAAAATATACCCTATGTTATTTTATTTGGTTAATATGTTAGAGGTATGTGACATATCCCACAGTCTAAATCTATATTGTGATAAAATGCATGCAGTACATCTAGATTCTAGATTTTTTGTAAAAAACAATTAGTGAATTTTTTCCATGATGTGGTTTTTTTACTGTTTAAAATTAAATGTTTTTTGTTTATATTGATCATTGACATGGTTTTGTGTAATTTTATGACTTCTGTGAGTATGGAATTTTTATTTTGGACTCGGTTTCTCATGTTGAATTTGAGAGAACATGGATTTTCAGCACAAGGTGATAGATTGGGTCATGTAAATTATGGTTTAACTCATGAATTTTTCTATTCATGGAGTTCTACATAGAGTGAGTTTTATTAGGAACATGAAATGGATTATATTTTTAAAATTATTTTTATTTAATGAGTTATTTGCATTTATTTTTTCCTTATTGATATATTCTATGAATGACACAATGTTACCTTGTGATTAAAAAACATTGATTATATTAATTTAGCTTATTCATGTATTATATAGGTGTTTGTGTGGTATCATGTAAATTAACAACTTAATTTTATACTTACCCCAACATATTGAATTTCATGTAACTAAAAATGATTTTTGTCTTGATACAAGTAAGGTAATGTTCTCTAACTCCTCTAGTGGAGGACCTCAATACAAAATTCATGTTTTTGGGAGAATGTATAATAGATTTGGTAACTTTTGAGAGTTTGGTGTTTCTCACATTTTCATTAGAGTTTTCATTTGTGTATTCTTCTCTGATATAAACATTTGGGTTTACTATTTTATTATGTGACTCTAATTAGTGTGTTTCATTTTTATTATAGTTATTTTTTTCATATCCATAATTTTGAGGTATCATTTTCATTTTCATCTAATGGTTTTTTATCAGAATAAATTATCCCCCAATGATGATATATACCCAGAGAATGTATTTCAATCCATTGATGTGCTTGGGATGAAAATAAGGTTTGCGGAACCCTAGTAATGTACATGCTAATGGGTTATGATTGGGTCATTAAAAATAGTATCAGCTCGGCATGATCCATTAGTTTTGATGGTAATAATATAGATAAATTGTTTAGGAATTTAATTATTTAGTATAAAAATAAATAACAACACACTATATTTAATTTCTTTTGTTATGATGGTAGTTTGGGTAGAAATGGTGTGTTTAATACTTTTAGGTATCTCATCACCCCATAATTAAGTTTTAACCCCTGAGATTTCAGTATCACTACTTAGTAGGATACAAAATGCTATTGATTCATCATACATATGATATTTTATAGGATGTAATTTAATAGTTTGATATTTTGGATTACTGGATGGGAAACTATATTTTATAAAAAATGTGAGTAAATTGTGTGGGATGAATTATTTTTTATTTTAAAACTCATTATAAAAAAAATATAGTAGTAAGAATATTGAGGAACCCAAAATATGGAGTCATAGAGAGTTTTGTTCTACCGTTATGAAATGTAAATCATTAGCTCAAGAGTAAGAGTGTGAAATCATTTTAAGAGATAGAAAAAGGAAACTAGAATGAATAGCTACATAATAGTATTCTATCATTGGAATTTAAATGGTTCTAATCTTCCAAAATTTTGGGGTGACTCGATACCCAAAAAATATCAGAAATGGTTGGGATGGATCAACTAAATATTAAATTTTCTAAGTACATCATTTGATACAAGGGTGAATTTTTTAATACATATATTGGAGAATTTTTAAATAAAATTGTGGGATATAACTGATCAGGAAATGGTTGATAAATTAATTACTTCAGATAGATTTTAGAAATTATTTAATAAAACCATATACCCACATACCTTCCATATATCTTCAAAAACTAATGTTTTCATAGAAAATGAGACATATTAGATAAATAATACATAAGTTGATTGAGATAACTTATACACTTTCAATGAGTAAGGAATTGTTGTAATTCTATCGAAGGAAACTTTTCTTATGTCCATTTTATGACTAGACATTCACTCTATATTATTGAAGTTATGTATTGAAAATTTTACTTACACGGTGGATAAAGAAATTTTGAAACAACGGGAAATTATTTAGAATCATAGTAGATTGAAAGAATTTTTGCCAACCCCGAATAGGTGTAAAATGGAGTGTCATAAATAGACATAGGAGGGATATATATTCAATGTTTATAAAATAAATTCATATTCAATCATCTTGGATAACTTATTTTTCATTCCATAGATGGACCGACATATGTGATTATAGATGTACTTATTTGGATCCCATCAAAATGGAATGTTTGAGAACACCACATGAATATTATAACTATGGACATATGAGACATATCAAACATTTTTTTAAAAATCCTTCAATGTTGATAAATATAATTGGTTCAATATTTACAATTTCCTTGAATACTCAAACAAGATGAAATTTTTTGGTAGCTTTCAACCCCAACTTAAAAATAATCCATGTGATCAGAAAAAACAATGGTGTCTCATCATAATCAATTTAAGAATGGGGAATTAATACTAGTAGGGAGTGGTGATGAGTAGGATATGGTATATGAATAACCAGACCACTGAATTGTGTGAGTTGTGATTCATCTTAATTATTATATAATTAATTTCGTTTTTTAAACTATAATATCCAATGCATTTATATATTCATATATGTTGGATCAAATGGGGTTACATGTGTAAGTGATGAATCCTTTAATGAGATTGAAGACACATATACGGAACCATATGAGGCTTCCACGTGAACTGACACAAGATCGACCCTCAAAAGAATCAAAGGGTATCCTTGATCCTCATAGGATGGAATATAGTTCCTAAGTATGAAGAAAAAGACATTGGGACTGATTTAACCATCTAAATAATATTAACCACCCTTTATACAGTATAGAAATATTTTAATACCAATCCTTATATTAGAAATCGGCAACATTTTATTTCATAAATTAAATTATAAATAAGAAACTAATTTGAGTAACTTCAAAGATAATACAAAATAAGAACATATCACACATGGTATTATAAATTATTATAAGAGTGGTAAGAGTCCATATATAATATAAAAAATAATATTCATAGACTACATTTACTATACATAATAATATGAAACGAAAAACTAAAAATAACCCAAACAATAATGAACCTTCTCCTCGGGAGTAATGGTCATTAAACATGTCCCAAACTGACCATCAATGATCCAACCAAATCAAAAATCCATAGTGACCCTAATAATAAACCTAAGAGAAAATATGATAATTTTATACTCCTAATTGTCTATTATAGAATCTATGAAAAATTGGATATCATTGAGTTTTTATAACGTTATTTAAATATTCATTTCTCATTATCCATGTTTTATATAGAATTCGAAAATATTTTAAAATATAATTTTACCAATAAAATATTATTCAAAAAATTATTAAAAAAATATCCTACACATTTAGAAAAATCAAGAAAATTCAAAATACCATTTTATAACTTTTATATAACATTAAAAACAAAATTTTCAATCAAATTTTCAATTCTATTTTAGAATTACACTTTTAAAATTTTATTAAACAAATATATTTATTAACAAAAATATAAACATGACCAATAAAATATTATGAAAATCACCAAGGCAGAGATGATATAATGAAATGAATGTAAAATTTATCTCCAACATGGGGCATTAAAATTATAGGATACAAGTAAAGGAATCCGATATATAATTTAATATTTTTTTAATAGGATACACACTAGGATATAAGAAGAATGATGATTGACTAGAAATTATTTACAACACTCATTGTAGGCCCCCTTATGAAATACGGACCATTGAAATCTACAACTCTCTCAAGAATCATTGGGTAGAATATAAACCCATAAGTGGGAAAAAATATCTATGGGTACTATCTAGTGAGTTTATAAAATTATGAAATAATCTTCATCCATTTATTACTATTTTCTAGTAGGGGGCATATTATAAATGTCAAGGGTGGTGGCAAAACAAAAAAACATCAGCATATATATATATATATATATATATCCGAAAAAGAAAAAATCAATATCATGTCACCTCCTACACCATCATAAGAAACATCCACTTATCATATATCATATTAAATTAAAAATAAACAATTTCCCTCTAGATAAAATCTACATAATGCACACACAAATTAATAAAGGGTTCTTATATGACCCCTACTCGGGCGTCTCCTCCATGGCCTAGGCGGCAATGAACCCTCCTCCAGCCCCTCCCCCCTTAGAGGGGGAGGGACCTTTGCCACATCTCCTTGATGTTCAGACCACTCCTTTCAAACCCTTTTCTAACCTGGATTGTATTCCATCCTTCCCTTAAATTTATATCAGCCTGAATGTCCTTGAAATCTTAGAAGGGTTTCCGCTTTTTCCAATCATGATCCTGGAATTCACAGAGGCCTCTTTCCTTCTAGAAATGACCCTGTTTGCGTGATTCAATAGACTTTAGCCTTAAGTGGATGCTTTTGAATGCTTCATTTTTGAAAAATGGGGTTTGCAAGAGCATGCTACTGTGGGCCTCCTCGACTCCAGGAGCTTTAGGATTCGACTCGTTGATGAAGATGACCTGATTCTCGCATGGTTGAGCATTCCTCACTCCTGATACGGTGGTCGATTTCTCCTGTTTGAATGGTCATACGATATCCACATTAAACGTGGCCCTTCAATGAATGTGGTTTGGGAATGTTTTTTGGAAATTCCTCTTCCTTTTCAAAATCCCTCGATTCTTCTGTTGTTTCGAAATATGGTTGGGTGGTTTCTCTACACCGATAATCTGACTCGTGTGTTATGTCCCCCGATTTCCCTAAGATTGTGTATCAATGTTTATGTGGCAATTCCTCTAGTAAAATCCTTCTAGATTTATGTGGTAGAGGAATTTAGGTATAATAATAAAATCATTTTTGAATTGTGGTTTGATTACTATTCTTTGTGCCAGATGCTAAAGCATATTATGGAGATATACAAGTGAAGGGAGAGGCAACATGATATTAATCGGGATCTCCATGAGGATCGCCTCCAGGGTGGTCCTCCAGGTGATGTTGATGTACAAAGGGAAAGGGATAGAGTAGGATTAAGAGATGGTTGTGGGGGTTCTCGGCAGGGGACAGGCAAGGCCGATTTTCCCCCATGTTCGGCTGGAGTAATGGTACAAAAACATGTAAGGTTCTCCCACCCAGAGCATAGTGTAGCAGAAATCATCAACAGGATGCAGAGATATTTGGTGAGTTGTCCTTGCAGGAAGTCGTTTTTAGGGGGTGCCCAAGCTATTGTAGTGGTCGAGGCATCTCTAGATGTGAACTGTGTTCATTCTCAGGATTCAAGGGGATCTATAGGAGTTGTTGTACCAACCAACAAGGGTGTGTCTAGTTTTGTGCCATTCACTAACACGATGGTTGTACTTGATGGCACTGGCAACATTTCTTACATGGGGTTTCATTCATCTAGAAAGAGAAATTCCATGGATGGACAAGGGTGGGAGAAGCCTGCTCAGGTTGGCAGGCTGCGGACCACCAGTCAGGGAACCAACTCGAGAAGGATGTTGTCCTGTATCAAGATGAACAACAGGTTCGATAGTCTATGTAATGAAGAAGGAAACTCAAACTGTCCCTATGAGGCTGAATCTGATGAACAAACCTCAAATTAAAGAGGTTTTGGAGGTTTTTAAAAAGTTCTACACAACCAAAGGAAGAAGCAAGGGAATAATGAAAACGAGGACCCGATGATCTATATTGTTTCCAACAAGCCGAAATCTATGGGCCATAAATACTAATCTTATCTTCATAAACTGATGGAGTTTCGGTCAGCCAAAAAAGTGGATAAACTAAAGGAACATAGGATTCAGCAAGAGGGAAGAGAGGTTGTTCAACAGGATGTTGTCACCATGTCCCCAGTTCAAGTGGAAGGGAAATCAATGGAATATGACTAGTATCATGAGACACATATGCACTCTGAGGAAAAGATATAAAGGGAGGATACGCTTTCCCCTAGACATCAATGTGCAGTAGGAACCCTTGAAGTCTAGCAGGGCATGAAGGATGCAGATTTGGATACACATTAAGAACTCCTTATGCACTATGGAAAATAAATGAAGGAGGATGTTTTAGTGATCTAGGCAGTAAGGAAAGATATTGATGATATGATTGGTTGACTAATCCATGAGGCAGTTAATAGAGAGAATGATGAATGGTTTGACAAGAAAGATAACATATTGATCAGAGGCTTTAACAGGATGAAGACCTATAAAGTAGAATACAAGAAGGCTTTGGAGCCTCTAGTAAGGCACTATAAAGATATCATAGGGGAAGATCCAGACTGCCAGGTAAATTCCCAAACATGAAAACTGTTCAGGGAAGGAGATGCTGATTATCATAGACATATGTTTAATACGTCAACTGTAACTATTGATGCTTAATCTGTATTTTTTTAGGGTTCTCACTCCCCTCGTGAAAGTGTTTTGAAAATAAAAAAGTTATTTTTTAGTTGTGAAATAGGAAATTTCCAAACATCCCGTACCAAAAATGTAATTATAGAACATCAATCCATTTTAAAACAATTCAAAATTCATTTCCTAACACCCTTTATATAAAAATATTTATAAATAAAATATAATATTAATAAAATCATTTTTTTCATAAAAATACACACCTATAAGGATTTTAAACCTAAATATCATTAAATGAAATTAAAAATGGTAATTCATTACAATAATATACTAATGAACATTTTAATACACTTGGAAACCAAAAATCATTTAAAACCAGAATACCACCTTTTTATCTTGTATAAATACCATTATTTCAAGTGAACACCCCTTTAAAAAAATTTTATACAAATATTAATTATCAAATATACATTTTATCAATCTATAAATGTATTTAAACTGATAAAACACAAATTTAAATTCCATTATAATAAATATAATAAAAATACATACCTCAATGATGTTATTTGAATTAAAATAAAGAATTTGATATTTTAATTTTGTATTTGAGGTTATAAATTTGGGATATTTATATGTTGGGATGTTATTGGTTTGTGGGAGGGTTATAATTTATATGAGGGTTCAAATTTATCGCATAAATTTTTTTTAGAAAATAAAAAAACATATATTTTAGGAATACACTCTATCAATGTTTCATGATCAAAGTGAGTTTTTTACTGTTAATTAAAACAAAAACATATAGACACTAAATATGCTATGAGTTTTTCCAATATGGTGTTATAAGATAGAATAATTATATTTTCCTAACACCACTATCTAACATCACATTACTATGTTATTATGATTTGGGAAAATAAGAAGAATTTATTATAGTATGAAACTTCTTTTCTTCAATATTGGAAAAAAGGAATGTTTTTTCATTCTCATGGATGTGATGAATTTCAAAGTGATGACGGTGAGTTTGAGTGTTAATAACTACATAAAGAAGATTCATGAATGTATTATATACACATCATGAAAATATTGAACATTAAATTAAAATAGTACGTTTTAGAAAAGAGTTCTCTACTAGGTATCTATTATAGAATAAAAATATTATACATGATATTCATATGGTGCATATTAGGTTTCACATATGGATGGGGCATATAAATCATATTTATTCGACATGAAAAATCACTAGAGAAAAGAACTACATGATTCAAATGTGGATTTGATTGATAGTGCTACCATTGAGGATCACCATATAAAAATTATCCTCAGAAGGGAATAACATCAATAAATAGAAGGTACTGAGAAAACCAAGATGAAATTCACTTATAGTTGATGATATATATTATTAATTGTTCTAGACCCCACAATGTGTCTATCTATCCCTAACCATATCTGACACCTCCTCTAACATGGAAATGTTATTTCATGTAATTATTTGTGATCCAAAAAAACTGTACTATATCTCACATCCTTTTACACTTATATATAATTGTTTTGGGTAAGGGGGAAGTAAATAATCCTTATATGGAGAGATAAAATGTCAAATCAATGGAAAAAAGGAGTAAAACTATGACCCTCACATTGAAGAGTTATGGGTGATTGTTATGACCCACATGAAGATATATTCTATGTGTGAGTAAACTCGTTCCCCATATAAAAAATATTTTATGTATGTTTAATGACATAATTTTAAAAAATAATTAGTGTTGTTATTTTTAATGGCATTTTATAAATAGTTTATAAATTTATAATGTTAGGAATTTTACAATTGGCTTTTTATACCTAAATTAAATTATATAATGTTCATATTTATTTCATAAAAAACATAAAATATTTATTTAATCATTATGAGAATTGAATTAGGAAATTTCTAAATATTTTATAAATATTGAAATGAATTTTTGGGTAATTATATAATTTATAATTTTTTATGAATTAATTTATAGTAAATTTTATATATTAAATAAATCAATAATTTTGAAACATTTATTATATATATTCCATTTAAATTTATTATGTTATTATGATGAATATCTTTTTCAAACATATATATTGTTTATAATGTTTTTATAAATCATAGTGAAATTCATTTTCGGAATATTATTATTTACAAAATAGTTTATAAATAATTGTGAAAAATTTTAGAAACAATTGGTATTTAATAATATTAAATGCTAATATTAATAATACATTAATCAATTATATGGAAATGATTATGATAATGAGATAAAGAGTTTATTTTAAAATCATGAAGGGTAATTTTGGAAAATATTTAACAATTAAAAAATAGTTTCCAATTATTAAAGGGATTATATTTATAAATAATAATTTTTCATAATTAGAGAAATTTTAAAATATTGAAATTAAAAATGACATTAATTTATTATCATATATATAAAACATCCAATTTATTTCGCTTTTTTTAAATTAACACTTTAATTAATAAATTTTAATTGATATTATGATTATATAAACACTTTAAATAATAGAAATTTAGTTATAAAAAGATTATAGGTCATAAAATATCATTATTTTAATTATAATGACATTTATTTTAAAATATTAAATAATTGATTTTGAAATTAGATATAAATGTGTTTATGTCATTTAAAATGGTATAACCAAATTTTATAGATGAATTAAATAGTGTTTCTAGTAATCTTTTAATTGTGATTTTTTCATAAATTTTCTTATGTTGGAATTTGTGAAATGATGCATTATTTAGAGTTACTACATGACTTATTGATAGATATAAGATTTTTATTTCTATGAATATAGTTTATGTACTACTAATTTGGTATATTAATTATAGGAAATAGATCCCGACATTACATACTAGGTATGACTCCATAAGAATTAGTTTTAAATTATCTAGAGGTCATTTTTAAATGAAATTATTAGTTTGAATTTCATTTTTGAGAAGAGTTTATTCATATTAGGGTTTATAATTATAAAAAAATTAGGTTATATATGGGGTAAATTATTCATTGGGATAGGAAATTATGTTTAGAATACCTACTAGTATGGATGATTATGCCTTTTGTAAAATGGTGAATGAGGATTCATATCATTCATATTGAGCATACTCATGTGGGGAATATAAATATGATATAGTTCATAAAATTCACAATAATAGTTCATGAATTATAGGTAAATGATACATTTAGAAATGTTTAAATGTGTTTGGATTCATTTTATTGGTGAGTGAAGCACGCCTCTAGGTTGTGTAAAAGTTACATATTAATGTTGTGTGAAAAAATAAATTTCATGGATGGTATAAAAATAAAAAAAATAAATTATTAAATATATTAATTAAAAAAATGAAGAAAACTATAAATTTTAAATATTATATAATAAATAATATTTATGAATTATATATATATGTTGTATATTAAATATTTTATATTTTTATATCCCCTTAAATACTATGTATTTGATTCATTATTAAGAGGAACTTATCAAGACCTTGATTATCCTACTAGATATTTATTGAACCAAATTAGATTTCATAATTTATATTGTTAGTAAAAATAAATTGATGAGTTAAATTATATTATCCAATAGGGTAGTTCCATGACATAGTAAGTTCCCTATGATGGTTTTGTGTTAACTCAATTTTTATGGTTTCCTCTCATTATACATTACATTGAGACACTATAGTTTTGGACTCTATTGAAATAGAGGTTATTATTATCTATATGATGGATAAAAATAGAGAGTATTCCACTAAAAAATACTATAATAATAGTAATGTAACTATATTGTTTTCTTAGATATATAACTAATGTGATGATATTCATATCACATGAATTCGATTTCTTAATGAAATATGGATCATAGAGTTCTAAAAATATTTGGTTCATGTGGTCATAATTTTATGTTTGGGAAGTATCATTACATTTAGTTGATGAAAAGTTAAAATACATGAAATATATTATATAAAAATACTTTTTAAGATAATTGAATCACTGATATGATACTTTATGATAAATCATTAAAAAATATATGCTTTATTTAAGTAACTCATAATACTGCTCACTTAAGGAAAAGGTCATATGTAAATTAAATTCTAAGTGTTAGAGATATCATGTAGGAGTTGTAATTCCATATGATCATATTATCCAACCAAAATTGAGTGAGATTATAAAACAATGTTTAATGTTCATATTTAGTATTTGAGTTATTTAAAATAATTGTTATATTTTTAAGGGTATGATATCCTAAATATATATTTTACATGTGTTGAAAAAATATACTCATCAATTAAAATATTTTTTATTCAATAAAAGATAACCAAAAGTATATAGAACCTATAGAGAATCAATACTAGAAATAATGGGGGGTATAATGTAATATATTCCAATAAAATCACCACTAAAATTATTCACATAAACTGGGGGAAGGGATCCCAGACTAGTAAAATAGTCAAACATGACATCATGTGTATACCGTGATTTAAAAAACTACTCCACCAAGTCACCCTCTCTTCATGTGTAGTGAATGATAGTATAGATATGGATAAGAGATATACATCTCTGGATATGATATGATACTTACTAGTGTGTGTAAATGTGATTGTTAATAGTGTTGTAAACAATTTTGGAATCAGTTATGTTGTTTGTGAGAGTGATATTTAAGGAAATATAGAATTGTAGAACCTATAAATGATCCCAAGCCTCCTCATGTAGGGAATCCTCACTTCTGATGATTATGATAAAGGAAGGGACCACATAACCACATGGGTTTCTATAAACCCCACCCCCTCATAGCTCCCATGATATATGATTTGTCCATATTGAGCTCTAACACATTAGAGGGAGGGTACCAGTAGACACATATCTGCCCTTTAATACATCTATATACATCTGAAGATAGACTAATAGAGAGTAGAAGTAATTTTATATGAATATATAAGATTTATAAATCTATGGAATAATTAATATAGCATATTTATTAAATTTAATTTATAAGGTAAACACTTCTAACATCATTGATTTGAAAGGAATGATAAATATAATGATCCTATAAATATTAAATTAATGATTTTCATCTTAATTATATTTCAATTATATGACAAGGGTTGATTTTTTATAAAAAATAGTTTTTAGTAACAACCTAGGATTACTAATTAAGTATACATGGTTTTTTATTAATCTTATTCTCTAATATGTTTGAAATAGAGATAAGGAGGAAAGGATAAAAGAGTTACGTTGGATATTTCTAAAATCTGAGGGATATTTTTCCCATCCACCACTATGGTAATTTTATAATTAATAATATTATTTTCAATAAAATTTTTGATGAAAAAAATAATACTATATAGGATAATGAAAAAAATTAATTTGATAAATATTTACACTAAATTGAAATATGTAGTATTTCATAACATGAATATTTATTTGTATATTATCAAAATATTACTAGAATTAATTTATATTTAACAAACTATTTTTAGTATGTTTGAATATAGGGGAGGTTGAAGTTAACAATTTTTTTTCCGAATTTACTATTTAGTGATTATTTACTTAATGAACTAATAATTTCGGATTTCTAGTATTAAATATAAATCAAAATAGTAACATTTAGTTATGGTGATAAAATTAATATCGATAATTTTCCAACCAATTTATAAGGTGAAATTAATTTTATTTCCTAAATATATTTATAATGTAATGTTAAATATTAGTGTAATAAGATACATGCATTTGAAACAATTAAATAATCATTAATTTAATCAAAAATATGTTTGGATATGATGGATAAAAAAATTAAACAATTAAATTGGCCTCAATGGGAATGATTAATTATAGAGGATTTTAATAATATGATAATTTTTAGGTTAAAAATATTTCTAAGTATGAAATGAAAGATAATATTATAAAATTTTATGTTTTTTAGTTAAAGATATTGAATATGTTCAACGAGTTGAACATTAAGAACATTCTTCATGTGTGGAACCATTATTCAAGCTATCATACATCATATATGTTATAAATTATGAGTTCAACAGGAGGAATTTAATAGGTTCTCATATATATATTTAACATATATTTCATATATATTTAATAATGTAATGATAAATTAACATAAAAAATACATTGGTGCCTTGTAATGGCTATAATAGTTAGAAAATTTAATCATGAAAAAGAAAATTTCACTTTATCAATAATTCATGAGGTATACCATGTAAATGATATGAATTGTTGAATGATAATATTCCCTCAAATCATAAATGCTTCATTTATCCATAATAATCAATTGACATAGATTATTATGGGTTATGATGATATATTAAGGTTTAATTGCATATTTTTTTACCCAATACCATGGTTTGTATATGAGATATAAATAATAGATCCATCACATAATATGTAGAGAATTATTACATAGAATAACTAATTAAATTATTTCTCATCGAATATTATATCTATTTTGATATTCATAGGTCAAAATTATAATTATCAATCATTCTTACATAATATTAGATAAATACCTAACATGAGTGCCTTTATACATTGGTAACCTACTTATGAATTTCATAATATGAACTTCTATAATACATGGGAGATTGTGTATGTTGCAGATCTTGTTGTTTGTTGGAATTATACCAAGATGGAAATTATAGAATTTTTTGACAAGCCAAGACATATATCCGTTAATTTAATAATATAATGGAAATTATCGGTCATGAATTGTTACGAGATATATGATTTTTGTAACTACATGGATGAAGTTCATGCAATTATCTTATCTGATGGACAGATAAAAAGTAATGAATTCGTTGATTTGGATAGTGTTTTTAGAGGAATTTGGAATAGTTGAGTTAGACCACAAAATATTGACATGTTCTAGGTCTAGTGGAAGATATATTTCATAGCAAAAGGATATGTAGTGGAAAATAATGGATTGACGAGATACATAGTGTGTTTGAAATATTATTATGGAGATATTTGTATGTTGGATAGAGATAACTCTAGACCTATTAATAGCTTGTGTAATACTAATTCGTTATGAGATGAAACTATTTTCCTATATTTATATTATATTGTTGTGATATTTTTTTAATCATGATAAATGTGGTAGGGGAACATGTTTAATACCATAAAAATTATAAATTATTTATAAAAGGTTATATACAAAATGACGATATCAGGATGAAATCAAAAAAATAGTTAGGATCGATTCAAAAATTTTCACCCACTATAATGATATCATTATATTTTATGTTATAAACTATTTTTTGTTCAATAAAATATAAATTCATACAATGAATATACATTGAATACATGTACATTATATATATATGTGCATTTAATGAATATGTCTATGTATTTTAATACTAATATACAATATGTGATTATAAATATATAGATAAAATATCTTACAAACAAGAGATTCATATATATTTTAATGAAAATTATTACTGTAAATATTCATATATTGGACATATTATTTTTTAAAATGGAATGTATTATGTGTGCATATGATACATGTATACATTGATAGTATCCCACAAATTCATTATGCATAGAAGAATATCACCACATTAAATTCTCATCCATATTAGAATATTTTTATAGTGATAAAAAAATTTAATAAACTCACAAAAAATTTAATATTTCAGGTGTATTGTTATCAAATAATACTAATTGGTTGAAGAAACATTTATCAGTCATTCAGAGGACATTTTATAAAACATATAAAAGGGGGAAATTCCATTGGATTATTATGGATCTATAATTAATTTAATGATATAAAAATTCTAATATTTCTGGAAAATATTGAAAAATAATTCTCCCTCTAATGTTTCATTTATTTCCCCCTCGAAGGAACTCTTAATAGATGTCTCAGTTATCCTATGATAATGATCTAGATCTTGTGATCAGTTTAGCCCCCTTTGGATGTTCTTCCCCTATCTAAGGATCATAAAATGTTCCATGAAATACTTAATGGTGATAAAATTGAGATATTTAATTATTTTCGTCATAAACTATATCACAATACATATAACCAAGTGTCTAGTGATGCTCTAAATTTGTGGGAACGCTAGGATAATAGTTGAAATTTTAATGATTGTACAAAATATAAGGATGACATGGTTTTATTTATATTCACACATATCCATTACATGGTGGAGAATGTCAGGTAATATTAATAATGGAAATGTAACTACATCAACTTAATTTTAAATGTCAATAGTGGGGACACCATGTATGTACTAATGGTGGGAAACAATTCAGTGTTAGTCATTTAAGGATATACTATTTTTTATCTTTCTTACCAATAAAGTGTTTTTTATATTGATTTTATATGGGTCCTAAAACTTGTAATTAAGTAGATATATCAAACATTTAATAACCATTTTAATAGTTAATGAGGATGTAAAACATAGATTTGGTTTTGGGATAGACCATGGTTTTTTATAGATGGTTTATTTTCCATTAGATGAGTTTTCATATAAGAAATGTTATTAGGAAATGGTATATATGGATAAATTAATGTTATTATACATATAATGTGATCTATCTCAATATTTTTTGGTTATATGTTTGGTAATCATTAGTGATTGGCCCTACTCTTGTACATGAAATTATGTACGAAATTCATATGTTTTGAAAATAGATGAAAATGGTATAGGTTTTTCAGAAATATTATATTGTTAATTATTTCCATGTTCTCTATGTTTTAGTGGGTACAAATATTTTTCAATTAGTATCATTGAGGTGGGGTTAAAATCATATCAGAAATTAGTGTAAACTATCTCAAAGATATGTGTGACCTTTTGAGTTTTTAAAGCGATTCTTCAACGTTTATTACAGAAAATACATACCACTAAGATTTTGTTTGGCTAATAACGATTTACACATATCTCTACTAAATATGATTTATCCATGTATATCTCATCTAATTTTATGGGACTATGTTTCACTTGAGATTTATATTCCATTCATTCAGACATTAATACATGCACATGATAGGTATTTATTGGTCTTACAAGGAATTCATATCTCCTTATCCCACTAACTGTGGAAACATAGTCAGATTCATGATTTTAAATGGTATTGTGAGAATATTATAAAATGTAAAAGAATGGAGCTCTTACATGACACTTAATAACCTCCAACATTAGGTTTATATAATGCCCAATGGTTATGAGAATGTTACACTCATGTTTGAGGTAAGTCATTACATTATTATGTTTTTAAGTTACATGGAGGCATGGTGTGGTTTTCAAAAGATTAAGACAGTTTTTTGGAAGGTAAATATATGTTTTTTCTCTAAATATCTCACTATTGTATTGAACAAACTATGTTTGAGGGAATTGTACTAGATGTATTCGATTTGGGTTAGTGGTTACCCAAATAGTAAATAAGGATTCCATTATACCATGGATCAATCAATTCATGTAGTAATGGTGTACAGGGAGTGCATCTAGAGAAGAAAAGAGGGATAACACATAATAGGTGTGGGTATGCTTTCCAATTCAAGTTTGGTATAATGCTTCTATAGGTGGATTCGAAATGAATTTGGGATATCCACCATGTTTTTTTACATACATGGGGTGTTGAAAATGGGTTAGGAAGATCCATTGTGGTACATGTTTTAGAGCCCATTATATCATTTTCAGAATGACTGAATCCATCATCACATTTCCTGAAAGATGTATTAAATTAGGGGAATCCATGTACGATAATTGTTAGATATAATATTTAAACTAATTTTCATGCATAATCAATGATTTTGTCCCCATAAAATTTCAATTTTAGCATAATTTATTATATTGTTTTTGATTTCAATCATAGTCATATCTTAAATGAGAATATTTTAATTTTGATATTTTATAATTTTCTATCACTTTTGTATTTAACACCTAAATATTTTAATATTGATTGAAATTAATTAATTATTTTTCATATATTATTTATTATTTTATGATTCAACTACTTTATCTAGTCCCATAGCTTATACAAACACCAATAGGATCAAACAAAAAATGAAATTTAAAATATATTTATGGCCAATGGAATGGTCCTATCATTATTAAATGAGAAAATATCATTGGATACATGAAAAAATTACTATATTGAAGATTGATTTCAAAGAGGAATTAATCATTCCTATGATTTTTTTTTGAGAAATAATATAACTAATGTATCCTTTTCATGCATCAATAAAAGAGTTATATTAATGAAATTTTCAACAAAAAAAATTGAGATTCTGTATATAAGGAACATCTTTTTTGAAAAAAAAATTCAAGGCATTTAATCATTTTATGGTATAAATAAAAATAACTAAATATTTACTATTATGAAAAATTATAGGAGATTTTAATCCATTTTGTGGGAATAAATAAGGATAGTTTCCTAAAAAAGTATTTTATAGGAGAGATTTTATGCTCTTTAGTTTCACATTTCTTATTTTCAAATTTCCTTACTCATCCCCCTTATTAATAGATTCATTTCATATTGATAGGTTAAATTATGATTGATTTTTTTGTTGTGGGAGATTTTCTATTTTTTAATTCTTGTGTTGTGGATATTTAAATAAGAAAATCCAATTATCATTTAATTAATTTTATTCAATATTATAATAGGGTTTTATATTTTCATGTATGATACTATTTAGTTTCATATTATGTTGTTGTTATATCCATATAAGATGTACTTTCTCTCTTTCCATTAGGTTCTAGTATGTATAAAATTTAATATAAAATATAGTAGTGTTGATGTAATAAATGATCATCACTACATGTGGGAGGGGTATTGGTTATTCAAGGTTTTTTGTCATAAATAATACCATATTGGGTATTTCCTAATTAAATTTATTGAATTAGGTATAAATATCACATGCATTTTGAGGAGGATATACCAAGATGATAATTTGTATGTTTTTATTCCCATCATCACCATTTGACCAAGGGAGAGATAGAATGAAATTTTGGAATCTCACATTTATCAAATTTTCAGAATAGGATTGGATAAAATTGAACTTGGATATCATTTATATTTGAGTTCCAACGTTAACATGATCACATTTTTCATATCTCATTTATCAACCTCTTTCATAGTTGAAATACGCTTTCTAGTATTTTTTTATTTGCTTCATAATCAATGAATTTAAAAAAACACCACCATTTTCCCTCTAATTCATAGTGAAATCATTATTTTGGTCCATTCACTATAATTATGACCTAGGATAACCAATTTACTATATTTCAACATAGTAAATAATTGTTTCATAAAGACCCCATACCCTAAATGAGTGAAAACTTGGGTAAATGTTATGGTATGTTGTTCCAATAATCTAATTTTCAATTTTCTTAACTAGAACCAGTATCACTGATTCTTACCCCATATATCGAATAATTGTAATAATCCTATTGAATATAAAAAAGTAAATTATTTTGAAATCTGATTTTTTTGAATTTTAACTTATATACTCGGGTGAAAATTCAAGTGTTCACTTCGAGCTTGTCACCATGGTAGGATATCCCAACACAACTCTCGAGACCATTGGGACTATAATTCCATAATCAAATAGTCAAATTTCATGAAATAGTTAATAAATTATTTTGATATAAAACATAAAATAATCCCATTATACAAAAAAAATCATTTCATGGTTGATAAATTACTGAAAAAATATATTAATGTGTTTACACAAGTATTCACTACATCTATACAACAAGGAGTAGTTCTGGTTTATGTAAAGTGGATGAAATTATCATTTTCATTAGAAGGATATTATAAAAAAAATTTCTACAACCAAAAACCAGTATCAATTTATGATTCTGATTAATTACAATGATTGTTTTGGAAAATATTCTCTGCACCTCTAAAAGAACAACCTCTATATTAGATATCTATACAATCAAGGAGTTTACTAGAGATAAACTATATGGGAAATATAATATGTTTAATAATATATTTTATACTTTACCACATCATATAAAATTGGAGAATCAAATCCATTTTTTCATTTTACTAAGTATTATATTAATATGTCCAAAACCTTCTTGATTTATCATTTAGAAAAGAATATCTTTAAAATTCACAAAAAGAATCCAAGGGTTTGAATTAGAAAATTTCTTAGAACTCATAATAGTTTGGTAAAAGAGGTAATCAATTATATTGGTAATTATGAGGTAATAAAATCTCATTCATCTCCTTTATTGGAAACTATTCTTGACGAAATAGTCATTTGGATGTGTCACGTGGCCTTTAAGAATGTTACTGAACAACAAGAAGCAGAAAAACTATGTGGTTTATTCTCATCACAAAATCAGTTCAAAAAACAAAGTTATTAAGAGAATAAAATTTATTATTATTTATTATTCATTCATCTAATAAAATTGTATAAAAATAATGGAAATTGATATAATAGACAACTACTTTATGGATTTGGAATTGAGAAGAATCTAGCTGGACCCCATTACTAAATTCAATTCTCATTCCAACCCCAATATTGGACTAAATTCCCAAAACCACCACCATTTCAACAAAATATATAATATAAATATCCATATTACTAAAAATCATCCACATTATAGTGACTATATGATCAAATTTTCACTTATTCATAATTAATTTTCAATCATTAGCAGTTATAATCTAATTTAGTGTGGTTTAATAAAAGTATAAAACGTTTATCCAATAATTTTAGAATTTTTGTGGGATTCCTGAGGAAATAAAATTGGAAAATCCCAGATGAGATGATCCCAAATGATATTTATAATTTCCATATGATAACAATTATTCATAAAAACTGTGCCCCACTACCATCCGTCATTGACTTCACAATAGTCCAATATTGATGGAGGAATATAATATTTGGACTTCTAAATTTTTTATATAAATTCCACATGAAGAAGAAATAAATAGGATTTGGAGAATTTTATAAAAAGTATGAGAATACAGGAAAACCCTTTTATAAGAGAAAACATATATAAAAAATACATACCTCCATCATTTACAAAAGTATGATAAAATTAAATAATATGAAGGAGGAAGATCTCTACAAAAAAATCCTTTACACTTTCCAAAATGATTAAATTGATATTCTACTTGTTGATGAACTCCAATAAATCCAAATGTATAATAAATTATTGAAGTATTGTTGAAATATGAAAATGATACTCCAAGGTTATTAGGTGATCATCTTGGGAAAAATTGTCTCGAACCTTATCACACTACTATATCCAACTAATTATCATGATCTAGGTGCACTATCTATCCCATAGAAAAACGAGTAGCTAAAATTTTATAATGATTTATATGTTCTAGGATAATCAATTAATATATTTTATTACTAAATATAATATTTTTTAAATATGAGATTCTTCTATACCACCAGAGTGGTTGTCTATATTTAAAATCGATCAATTATTTTCCCATAATGTGTTCTGGAAGATGTCCTTATGAAAGTATAATATCTCTTATTCATTGATGAATTCTACATGTAGAATTTAGAAGAAGATAGGATCCCATAAGACAATAATATTTTTTTGGGAGAACATTCTTAAATAGTTCCAATACCATCATCAATATCCATTATGGAAAATGGACAGGGATTATAGAGATAACACTATCCACATCAATATTTTTCACTCCATGATGCTCCATTCAGATATTCACTCACTCTTTGAACTCTCCCCTGAAGAAGGTACATTATCAATTGACCAATAATGTATGTTACCTAAATTTTTATCTCAAGGAGATCACATTTCATTGGAAAATATCACCAAACAATCATGTTTCCAAACATCTAATGATTCTAGTTACATTTTGGAAAAAGTGGAAATTACTAATTTCAATGATTATTTGTTAAATTAGGGATAATATGATATGAATCATTATTTACGTAAGGTCCAATATATTGATGTGTGGAACCTCAATTTAATTCAATACCTTTAACAATAACCAATTATAAAAATAAAAGCACTTCCCATATATTTTTAAATAAGTGTACCTCAAAAAATCATAGAAGTAATCATTGATAATGTCAAATAATCTATATAAAAACCAAAAAAAAATTTATTGAGATTTTGAGAGAATATTTATTAGAACTATTTTGTAGATATTTTGATATTATAGTAATAATACAAAAATATTTCTCATATATAATTCTACCTAAAAATCATAGATCTTGTGGAAGATGGTCTTAGGGGATATATATATATATAATGAAAGATGATCCAAGTGTTATAATGGGTTATTAAAAATAAATGTGTGATTTTTTCCACACATGTCAATATCCAACATTGGGGAATAATAATCTTGGGTTGTGAATGACAACATCATTTACATATCCATAATATCATTATTCAATAGCCCATCTGCCACATCCGTGTAAGAATATGAAACAACAAAGATATGATGGGTGAGCATATCAGGGAATTCAACACAATGATGTAATAAGAACCCAATAACATTCCATTTTTTGGGTTTCTAGATCCTTCACCGATATTTTGTATATAGATTCAATCCATAATATGTTCCATTAATTTTGGGTAGCGTATGAAACTACATGTATCATTTCCTATAACATAGCTTCATAATCATCCCTAATGCCTATATATTTGTAGAAACACACAATGACAAAACCATATTATGTTAAAAATACAACTCCAACACCAGAAGGTTTAGGGGTTCAAGAGGCTACCCAACAGACATTCACTAAGATCAATGGGTTGATTGGAGGTCTCCAAAAAAATGTACCTATCCATTTTTTGTGTTCATGGATAACCTGGAACCCCCATGAGTCAACGAATATTCATTTCATGAAAACTATTATGCATATTTCCTTTTTGAACCAAAAATGCATCATAAATTTCCTGATCAACTGAAACCATGCTGATTTATGGAGTGGGTTTCTTTGTATAAAAAAATCATCTCATTAGAGGCTCTTTATGTAGCAGTATTATAAATAGTGGAAACTGCTAATAGATTATTATGAACATACGTAATACTTTAGGAAGTAAAAATTGATTCCATGAAAAAATACAGTGATATAAATGTGACATGATGCAATCCAAATAAGGTGCAAATGTATTTCAATACATCAAGGGAAAAAATATATGAGAGAAACACGTGTTGTGCATTTTCATCGGCATTCATGAATATGTTGCATGTGTTTGGAAAGGTATTGACCAGTTAGTTTGAGTGGATCATGAGTTTTAAATAGGTTTTTCCAAATATTCTATGTGAAAATATACTATGATGGTGGAATAAAATGGGTGAGAAATCATAGATGCCGGGCTGGTGGTTGAGGAAGACCCAGACACCCTATTCAATAGATCTCCTTGGTGTTGAAGTGACCCACATGACATGGTTTCCATATAGGTTTTTTAGAGTCTGTAAAGGTATAGTGTTTAAAATACATCTTTGCACGTGGTGGGATCATGCTACCAGTGAATTGAATCTGTGATAATAATTCATTGATCTAAACATGTGTATTAGTAAGTTGGATGCTCATGTTGTCCAATAGTAGATGCTCCCACCATTCTGTGGTCCAACAGTTGATATAGGATCCCCGGATATCAATCCATTTTATATCACACATGATTATATACAATAACTATTTGATAGAGGACCAGATAGATGAGGTAAGATAATATTTATATCTATCTATAAATCGTCATTTAAACCTTATAAAAAGTCAACTGATGGAGCATTGGAAATCAAGTTCCATGTAAATTTCTAGACAAGACCATCATTAAAATTTCATATATCCTTCACCCCAAGGCCTCCCAACTACACTATTTTAATGAATTCATTCCATGAAACAATATTTAGTTTTTTTCATCGACATACCTAGTCCATAAAATGTTTCTAACCAAACATCAAATCTATGAAATATGACCCCTAGGCCATCTATAAGTTTACGAATATTAAAACACCATTGATGTGATAACAATGTTAACTAAATATACCATTCTAGCCTACTAAAATTATTTCCCCCACCACGTTTCCACATGTTTAACAATATAAAAATATATTCTCTATAAATACTACCTTTTCACCTTTAACCGTAATTGAGGAACACCATGATAATTGAATGGAAGAGAACCCCTCATTTCCCTAATTCATTTGGCTATAATGTTTTTCCTTCAAGATGAGGCCATAAATGATTTTTCCACACTAATGTATTTTCCCAAAACATCATCCTAATTGGGAAAGAGAGCTTTACTTTTTAGATGGTATTTTGGAGGCCTTCCCTAGTATTAAAATGTCACTAGAATACATAAAATGAGAGGGAAAAAGTCATTCTTAACCACTATAATCTACTTATACAATCCAATTTTGGTATGTTCATTGATGCAACTTAACTTGTAATCTTCAAAAATGTAAAAACAATGTACTGAGAGAATATCACCTTGTCTCACACCTCTTTAGAAACTAATGAATCATCTAGAAGAACCATTGATTAAAATGTTCATCCTATAAGACCTATAAATTTTACTAAAAAACATGATAAATCATTTTGATAATCCATATTTCTTGAGGATGTCTCGGAGAAAACTCCACCTTAGTGTATCAAAGGCCTTATAGATTTTAATTTTGTGCACAAAATTTCCATCCTTTGATTTCCTCCTCATTAAATTTATACTACGAGGCTGTGAAGAGACTATTTTGGATATTTCTCTGGGAAAACAATCCAAATTTATTTTGAGTGATGAATTCTGGAACACTTCTCCCCATCATGTTTATAATGATATTAGTAATGAGATTAGGTATTGAGTACCTGATAGCTGCATGCTTAAAGTATTTTATATTCACTGAATTTTTTATTCTTAGGTATCATGGAAATGATGAAATAATTCATTCCATGTGGAATTAAGGAGTGGTAAAATAATTCCATGGCCACCTATAGAATATAATCCTGCACGATATACTAATAAAACATGAATAATTTATTATAAAAACAATCTGGGCTGGGTGCACTCTCCATATTGAGAGAGAATAAACCCGCCTTAATTTCATCATTAAGTGGATTCCTGATAAGAAACAGATTTTGATGTTTCTCAATGCATGAATTATTATTCAAAACTAATTTTGGCATGGGTATTATCCTATAATCAGATTACAATCTCATGAAACTCTCAACTACAACCTAAGAAATCTCAATCTCATAAGTGCGAAGTTTCTTATTTTTTAGGATTTATTTATGTCTAACTATGTTCTACTTCTCCTTATGAAATATTTGAATGAAAATTGTGTTTTTTCTCCATATTTTAGCCAGTTTACATTCAACTGATTTTTATATAACGTTTCTTTTTTAATTAAACGACAATAGATCTTTTTATGCTCCTCAATGTCATCCATATATAGGGAATTTTCTTGTTGATTCCTAGTATGGATGAATGCAAGTTGATCCTTAGTAGTTCTATTCTCCAAATCTAGTATGGAGAAAATATTTCTACTCAATAATATCACCTTATATTTTTCATATTTCAATATTAAATCAAGCATTCACAGAGGGATTGAAATAATCTCAACATTCCAAGCCTACAAATTAATCTCCTTACAATGAGTCATAATAGGACACCAATTGATAAATCAAACTAGAAGAGGGGATTAACATACCATTTTCATATGCACATCTAAAATAATATGATTATGATTAGAATTATTCTCTTGGGTATGTAAATCCGGAAACTCCATGATCAGAACATTGGTTGTCCATTTGAAAAAAACAAACCTCACATAATTTTCTATTATCCATTCATTGTGTAATGAATCCTTGAGAAATTATCCCCCCATGGGAAATCAACTATGTTAAAATGATCATTTCAAGATGATAATTCCTAATAAGTAGTATGATCAAAGTTATCCCCAATATTATCATCTTTCTTAAGAACAATATTAATGTCTATTAGAGCCACCCATTTAGGATTCATTCCTTCAAAGATCACCCTAAACCCTCCCCATATCCCCCTTATTGTAATGTACGAAGTCTGGGAATACACAAATTACAAGTATAAGTTACAACATAAAATATTTCAAGAGACTGAAACACTCTCAGACTGCTTGATGAAACAACTGATATGAATGCTGACATGTCATAGAATCCAATGATAGTCCATATTAGAGTAATTTGTGTTTTCAGATACAAATTTGTAACCATGTGATTCCAACCTCAATGACTTCAATTAATAAAACATGAGATTTTGGTTAGAAATTCCAATAAGAATAGTTTTGTAGGCTAATACACAACATCAAAGGGCCTTGGCCATTAGGGTATTCCCAGGACCATGATTTTTCCAATAACGTATCATCTTTAAATATGATTTTACACCTTGTTTCAAGGCCTCTTTTCTTAACCATTTTCACATGACCCTTACCATTACCCCTTTTATTTTTCTTATTTTTTTCAATGGGGTTTCTACACAAACCTATCACCAACATATACTTCTATGCAAGATATACTTTCTCATTAACTATATTTGATGTGATGATAGCATGTTCACTGATTGAGTCCCTCGCATCATCAAACATGAATACACCACTATGAGGTGTAAATGTTTTCAGAGAATGCTTAGTATTAGAGTGTGAATCCCCAGAGACCTTCATCATTATAATCATGGGGGATTGAAATTGTGATAAGAAACCATCTGAATCATTGTGTTCAATAGAATAGTCATATTTCTGGAACTCCTTTTGATGAGTACTGGGTGTACTCATCTTTAGGGGACCAGGTTATATTTCTTTCATGGATTTCTCATTCTCAACTATTACAATAATAGGTAAGAGGTATCCATCAGAGTGTGATTCCAACAAATCATGAAGGGTAGGAACATCATAGTCCAATGGGATAGGCTTCCCAACTTCATTACCCACCTAGATAATCCCCATATTATCAAAATTAAAGGGAAGAAAATTATATTTTCTCTTTAGGATAGAACATGGAATGTTATCCTTTCACATCCATATTTGACTATTAGAGACACCATACCCCTTAATGACATAGAAGGAACACTCTTCTTCTCTATTATATTGCTAAGAGAGATGTAAAAACATAATATTCATCTAGAATTTTCGTTTCCCCTCATATTGTATCAACCATTTGATACTATTAACCCCCATAGTTAAAAATAATTCATCCATGATCATATTAGACATATCAAGATTTACAAGGATTTTAGAATACTATCAAACCATTTGATAATTTATATTACTTTAAATCTAAATCTGACTACCCACAACTAAATAAGTATCCCATAAGTTATGTGGGATATAATAGATCAAGTTGAGCTTTAAAATATGAAGATAAACATACACATGTGTGTTCCAAGCTGTGTCCATGTCAAAATTCATATCCCATCATTGGATTCTTATAAAAATATGCCACTAGGATAGTGACCCAAGACTCCATGATATTATTTAGAGATCATCTAAAGGGACTACAATATGATAGTACCCCATTCCCATAGTGGCCATTCTCTAATAACCAAAACCCCAATGAACAGTGATTCTATGTGTGGGGCCTTGGAATTTCCAGGGTCTCACACCATTCTGAACCAAGACTCTCACTATTGTCAATTACCTATATAAAAGAACCCTATCCTAGACTGTATCTAGATGGGATGATACAGGGGATATCCATCACTTGTGGATGATTCTTCCAGGTGGAGGAAGATCAATATTAGTAAAAGAATTATTAGAAGATGATTTGACCAACTCAAAAGCATTTTTCTTTGCATATTCTACTTCATTCATTCACCTATCCTCAATAATCAGCATTTTAGAGGCTAGATAAAATATATCATTGTTATAAAATTGATCCACTAGCATTGAATTCATTGGATGATTAGTTGGACCTATTATGTCATGATTTTCATTCTGGCGATGTTTAGGGAACTCTTAGTTTGTCCTTGTTCTACCATCTCATAAATAATTCTACATTAGGATTATTATATACCTTTTAGATTGCCACAAAAGTAGTTAAATCCGACCATTTTGGATATTTTGTAGAAGGAGATAAATAATATATTGTAATAAGGGAATATATATCCCATTTATAATTTAAATGGGTTTTCAATATCTATGTAATTCCAATATATAACTATTTGTACCACATTAAGGAATGAAAATAATGATTTAACACTTCTGAGAATTCATAGTAGATCTAGGGTGTGTTTATAATTTAAAAATCTCAATCAGGTTACATGAAAAGAAAAAATATCCATTCAACTCATTTACATGATGTTAGAGAGAATGGATTGGAGAAATCATTATTTTTTGGTTGGAGATTAGAACTATTTTTATGTTTATATTACTATTGAGGATCAAGTGAGGACTTCCGTTACTTTTGAAAAGACCTAGACATTTCAAGTAAATTTATTTATTAAATACTTTGTAATTTTATGAGTCTACGGTTTCTGACGACACTTGATTCCGAGGCCCGGTGTGCCAAGAATCAATTTCTGAAGTTTTGTTCTGGTACGTTCAGTAAATGTGCATGTGGGGTTTTCAATCATTTGAACCAGGTCTTGGAATATAAATATGAGGACACCGATGAACTCACAATTCCGAAATTCACTTATGGGGACCTTTACCGTAGTTGCGTTTTATGTGGGTTTAGAGTTAATATTTGGGAATTTACTATAAAAAAATTAAATTTGTGGAAGAAAATTTTATTTATGGATGTTGGTTAATTCCTCTAAAAGGGAGTTAGAGGTGGGCCCCACACCCACATAACCTCCCATGAAAGGATATTTGTGAGGTGGGGCCCACATTAGCCTAACCTTTTCATCTCCCCATAACTCCCCCAAAACTACCTTAAAACCCCTTATTTAATTCTTCACAGCTCCCCTCTTTAATAGCTAAGCAATCCACCTTTCACTTGGTCATTAATATGAAAACACCTTGAATTAATTATTTTTTTCTCCACAAAATTAATTAATTACATTGGGAGGATTTGAATGATTTTGAAAATGCATGGAAATTTTACTAAAAGAGGGGAAGGCTTAATATAATTTTTTATTAAAAAATATTTTGGGCTGGAACCTCTGGAGGATTAAAAGAAAGGTGTTCTTCTCCCGATGAAGAACACCTCTGAAAAAGAATGACTTTCTCCCTCGATGACCAATGTTCCATGATTCAAAGAATGTGAAGTCGCCAATGACGCTTCTTCTTCGGGTGAACATCGACATCAACAGAATATGCCCCATTCTTTTGTGATGCCAGACTACCGCGATGTTCGTCTTCCGTTGCTCGATGATGTGCAACGTCTTTTCGAGGTAGGGGATATTTTATATTTTCATATATGTGAGTTATATCCTTGAACATGGGCGTTTATTTGTTGGATGATTATTTGAACCACTAACGCGGTGGGTACGGGCTAATGAACAAGTCCATACCCAACACCAACTTGTTTGTGATTTGCAAAATGTTTGGCGATGGATGAATGGAAGGGAAACATTCATTTGAGGCTGTCACCGAGAATAGAAGGACCCGAGAAGGCCGTATGCATTGACAGGATCTAAAACAGACCAACAGAATGACATCGGTTTCCCAAGAAAGGTAGCGTCAGCTCGGTGAACTGGCGACCGGATGCGGCGGTGCCCCAGCGCACTGAAGACAGAAGACTACCGCAACACCGACCGCGACGACCATGGAAAGGATCCTGTGTTGCGCTGGTTCCGGGATGACGGGGCGACTCCATCTTGGCCGGACCTGAACCCGGGATGGGTCGACCCGGTTCTGACCAACCCTGGGTGGGATGGACCGGGTCGACCGGGCCCAGACCCCCCTTTTCAGACCATTTTCTATTAATTGCCAATAACATAAGCTACAAACCTCTGATCGACACACATCTAGTTGCATAGGATTCCTTGGATCGAGACTATCATTTCAGAATATTACAATCAAGGTTTTGGCGATGTTACGGTATGGCTGGGTTGGTTCGAATTCAAAACCAATCGGGCCCTCAGAGCGGAAATGCTTATAACATAAGGACCGAGCATCCGATTAACGTGCTATCAACTATGTTGGTTTTCTATTGAAGAGACAGTTCTTTTGGAATACTCCACACAGGATTCAGATGAGATTGGAGTATGTCTAGGTTGGATTGTACCTGAAATCCATCTAGGCCCTGGAACGGGAAAAAAATATCTCTTAGATCGGGCGTCCGATTGACGGGTCGTCTATCGCATTGGGTTCCTTTTAATGAGAAATTTTTTTTGGATACATCAAATATGGACATATTGATAGTTGATGTATAGATCCCTTAGCTCGCAGAGCGGACCCTCCTGAAATTGAGTGTGCTGTGTGCGGGAACCATAGAGTTGGCTGTGACTGTGACGACTTCGGTACTGGAATCCTCCATGGGTTCGACGACAATGGATATGGTACTGGAATCCTCCGTGGGTTCGGTGACGATGAATGTCGTACTGGAATCCTTCGTGGGTTTGATGGTAATGATTACTGTTCATGTATCCTTCGTGGGTCCGACAGTTCGACTACTACACTTGTATCGTATGTGGGTCCGATAGTTCGACTACTTTACATGTATCCTACGTGTGTCCGACAGTTTGACTACTTTACATGTATCCTACGTGGGACTGACAGTTCAAATTCTGTACTAGTATCCTACGTGGGTCTGACAGAGTAGGTGGTCTAGTATCCTACGTGGGTCTGATAGCTTAGCTGGACCAGTATCCTACATGTGTCTGACAGCATAGATGAATCAGGGACTACATCTGATCATATTTATCACTTTACAAAAGATGTATTCCTTTTTTTCTGATTATTTACATTCATTCATTATCATGGATGTGATTGACTTCTTTCCTATGTGGAATGGTTTGTGCTTGGGCTTGAGAGTTGGATCTGAACTGAATTGATGACTTAGGTATATGTGTGGGCATAACTAAGTAGAGTTAGTTGATACTTCGTGATTGTATATTTTCTTTTGTTTTATCCTTCATGGATTCTGGGAGACCATCGGGGGTCTCGAGGTCCCTAATATGTATTGTTATACTCACCCCTACATAGGCTTTGCCCACTCTACATTGTGTTGGATGAAGATGATGCACAACACTGATCATGGTAGATACTTGTGGAGCTGGACGGTACCCAAAGGTGGACCACATGGAATGACGTATACGAAGCGGACGGACAGACACAAGGTGCTGAGGAGACCATCTGTACCCACCCTTCAGGTGGGATTCAAGAGGGATGACTCAATGGTTGTTGCTTTAATTACTGTTTTTGTACTATAATTTCAGTTGTACTGTACTTTCAGTTGGTTTTGTATACTGGCACATTTACTTTTTAGCACTTACTTTTGAACTCAGTTTACTTAGTTCATTCTTCAGTCGTGTACTCTATTGTGTTTGTTTACTATATAAAGGAAATTCCTTACCTTTTATTCGTATTTACACCTTTGGTGCTATTCTCCATCACCTGGACTATGGAAGTCGAGCTTGGGGTAGTAACGGCACAGGCCCTGAGGATGGGTCGTAGAAAATTTGTATTAGAGGAGTCAGTTCTACCGAAAAACTCAGGACATCGATTATTATTTTTTGTGAAGAAATTGTGTTAAGATTATTGAGTTTGGTTATCAGTACAGGAAGTCCAGTGTTGGTGTGGTGACCGACGTATCTAAACACTAGGACCCTAACCTCTGATTTCCGACTCAGTGCATGAAAACACTGATTGCATATGTGTTTAAAAAGTTTTCTTCATGATTACTTTGTGTCAGCTAACCAGATATACTGTTTAAACCATGGAGCACCTGTTCATTTTCAGGATGGCCCCACGAAGGCAACCAACTATGGATCCATGTTACATACGATTTGGTATCTCATCGAGCGACGAAGCCTCGGTGTAGGGCCCCATCACAGTGGAGGGACCCGCGGTACCACAAACCACTAGGCCACTGATACCCCATCCCCAGTAGTAGAGAGTGCACACCATCAGAGTGACACTACATAAAAATGACCAAAGTATAATGGGTTAGTTTTGAGTTTAGAAAGGGTTATAACCCCTTTTAAAAACCTTAGCGGCGGTTATGAGAAACCACTACTAATTTTCCCGCATACTGTTAGTAGATGTGGTTTTAAGAAAGCGTTGGAACATGTGTGATGAATTTAGTGGCGGTTACATTAAACGAGGTTTAAAGCGCCTCTAATGTACTCCAGAATTTACTACAAATGTTTGCAATTAGTGGCAGTTATAACATTAACTGACTCTACTAGAATAATTAGGGGCCGTTTAAACTGCCCCAAATTGTTAATTGTATTTGGTGTGGTTTTACATAACCACCCCAAATGATTTTTAAGAACATCCCTCTCTGCCCCCGTGTGTCTGGGGTCTGTCCTGCCATCCTCATCTATCTCAGGTGTCTCCTGTGTGTCCCCTCGGTGTCCCCCCGAGTCCTTGTGCATGTCTCGGTCCCGCCCCCGTCTATCCTCATGCATGGCGCATGTGTCCGGTATGTCCTCACGCATGGATCCTCGTCTATCTTTGGTGTCTCCTTTGTTGGCTCTATCCTCATGCATGGATCCTCATCTCTCTCGGGTGCCTCCTATGTCGTCTCTGTCCCCGTACATGGCTCCTGTGGCGGGTCCGGCCCCATGTCCTCGCCCGTCACTCTCGGGTGTCTCCTGTGTGTCCCCTGACTGTCCTTGTGCATGACTCCTGTGTCGGCTCTATCCCCTGGTCCTCGTCTCTGTGCGTGTCACGGTCCCAACCCGCCCCTTGGTCGTCGTGCGTGTCCCACAGTCCTCGTGCAAGCCCCACCCCTGGTTCATCTCGTGTGTGTCTCGGTCCCGCCCTGCTCCTGGTCCTCGTGCGTTCCCGGTCCATACCCCGTCTCCTCTTGGTATTCGGAGGGATTTTAAAAATGTTTTAGCACCCGAGATTCGAACCATGCTACAAAATGTCATAAATCCAGCGCCCAAACCACCACCCCAACTCTGATTTTGTTTATATTAAACCTATATGATTCAATATATATACATTGATATGTTTATTAAAATATAAATTATTTGCATAAAATATTTAAATACATATAATATGTTTATTAAAATATGCACATATGTTAATAAAAATATATATATTAACAAATTTACACATAATTTATATATTATTGTATTTATATATATAAATTAGTTTATTAAAATAAACATTATTGAAACAATATATTTAAATAAATATAATATGTTTATTAAAATAAGCATATATATTAATAAACATATATATATTAACAAATTTACAGATAAAATTTATGTATTATTGTATTTATATATATTAATAAGGTTATTAATATAAAAATATATTTTCATAATATATTTAAATAAATTAAATAAATAACATGTATCTTATTTATATAAATATGAATATATATGTATATATATATTTTTTCTACACACCTCTATAAATTATATATTTACATATATTTAAATAAAATTATGTATTCATATATTAATAAATACATTTATATCAAACACACTAAAACGCAATTGCGTATTTATATATTTATTTGTAATTTTTTATATTTATTTGAATACACGTATATTATATATATATATATATACATATTAAGTTTATATGTACACAATTATATATATATAGACATTACATATTTATATGAATATAATATATTATAAATTATATAAATACATTCATATATGTATACATAATAAATACTATAGATATATTATGATTTTTTTAAGAAAATAGTAGGGGTTCATATCCCCTCTGGTCTCTTAAATTATCGGGGGTTGTGAACCCCCACTAATGTAAGACATTAGTGGGGGTTCAAGAGGGGGTTTTGATCCCCCATTAATGTCTTACATTAGAGGTGGTTTTGAACCCCCACTATTTTCTTAAAAAAAATTCCATATAACACATACACACACACATATCACCTCTAAAATCCAACTAAATATATATATATATATATATATATATCTGTGTGTGTGTGTAACTCCTCAAAACGAATATATAGTGTTTGTATCTAAATATATAGCTCCACTAATTATTAAATTAGTGACATTTTTAACATAATCGTCTCTAAAATACAACTACATATCAAAAAAATGCTAAAACATCTAGAGGGGGTTGTGAACCCCCTATAAATTCAATGATTAGAGGGAGTTATTCAACACCCCCTCTAATGTTACAGAAAATGAATTTAGAGGGGGTTATGCAGAACCCCATATAAATAACCCATTCTAATGTACTATTTTTTTGTAGTGTGCATTGAACGAGTTCCAGCGACAGAGGCCGCCTAGGATCTGGGGAGAGACTGACCCCCAGGCAGTTGAGGATTGGATAAAAGCTATCATTAGAGTGTTCATATTGGTAGGGACACTAGCCGACCTCATTGTGATCCACATCGCAAGTCTCCTGCATGCAGCAGCAGGAAGACGGTGGAGCCTAATGCTCCAGGTTCAAGATGAGGCATCACTACTCTGGACAGATTTACAGTGCCTTTTTCAGGAAAAGTTTCTACTAGTCACCCTTTGTGCGGTGCAAATTCAGGAGTTACTTCATCTGTAGTAGGGTAGCATGACAGTAGCTCAGTACTCAGTGAGGTTCACTGACCTCTCATGCTACTCCACAGATATGGTACGAGACCCATTCATAAGGGCTCGGTCCCTCAAGCATGGACTTAGGCATGATATCAGGGCTTCGATGATCTCCCTCAATATCCCGATGCAGGCAGGGGTGCTGGAGAGAGCCCTTTTGTTGTAGAGTTTTCTCGTTGAGCAGTCACCAGTGGCGAGACCCTTTGCAGGAAAACACATAGAAGAGTTTTCTACAAAAGATAGTAGATAGTTGACGTAGAGGTCCATGCAGACCAGTCCATCAGTTGGGAGATCTCAGGATACATGATCAGTTGTTCGGGACACATTCTTTACTTCCCGGCTTTGGAAGGGGTTGCAGGAGGCAATCAGAACACAACTATGACTGAGCACTGCATTTCATCCTCCAACAGATGGTCATACTGAGAGGAACATTCAGACTCTTGAGTATATTCTCTGTGCTTGTGACCTTGACTTGGGTCACAGTTGAGAGGATCACTTACCATTGGTGGAGTTTGTGTACAACAATAGCTACCACTCCACCATCTGGATGGCCCCTTACGAGGAATTATATATCCGACCTTGCAGTTCACCTCTATGCTAGACTGACCAAGGGGAGTCAAAACCTATAGGACCAGAGATGGTTCAGGCTATAACGGAGAAGGTGTAGATCATCCAGGAGAGGATAAAGACTGCACAGAGAAGAAATAATTCCTATGATGATAGAATATAGAGACCACTAGAGTTACTGGATGGTGACCACATCTTCTTATGGGTCTCACCTCGATGAGGTCTACGGAGATTTGGCCAGGATGACAAGTTATCTCCATGTTTCATGGGTCCATTATAGGTCCTCAGCAGAGTAGGCGGGGGCGCCTACCACCTGGCCCTTCCACCTCAGTCGCACCAAGGCCATGACGCCTTCGACGTATCTCAACTAAGGAGATACGTTCACAACCCATCGCACATCATCGACCATGGGGAGCTGGACATCGATGATAGGGAGAAACACAAGGAGGTCCCGGTGGAGATTGAGGATTGACGTGAGTGGGTCCTTCATGGACGGTCGATTCCTCTGGTGCGAATTCACTAGCAGCACGAGAACCCCCAAGAGATCACTTGGGAGCAATAGGCTCAGATGCGAGCTCAGTACCCCCATTTGTTTCTCTAGTTTGTGTTATAGCTTTACGGGGATGCAAATCCATGAGGTAGTAGTAATGTAATGACCCGGAAATTTCACGGAAATTTTTTTCTAAAATAATTTGTAATTTTACGAGTATGTGGCTTCTAACGGAACTTGATTCCGAGGCCCGATGTTCCCATAATCAATTTTTGAATTTTTTTTCGGGTATGTTCAGTAAACGTAAGTGCGGGTTTTTCATTCTTTGGAACCGGTGCTCGGAATTGAAATTTGAGGACACCGATGAACTCTCAACACCAATATTCTCTTAAGGGGACCTTTACTGCAGTTGCGTTTTATGTGGGTTAAGAGTTAATATTTGATAATTTATAATAAAATAAATAAAATTTGTGAAGCACAATTTTATTTATGGAAGATGGTTAATTCCTCTCAAAGGGAGTTAGAGGTGGGGCCCACATCCACATAACCTCCCATGAGAGGATATTTGTGAGGTGGCGCCCACACGAACCTAACCTTTTAATCTCTCCATAACTCCCCCTAAACATCCTTAAACCCCATTATTTAATTCTTGACAACTACCCTCATTAATTGTTAAACTCTCCACCTTCCACTTGGTCATTAATATGACAACACCTTGAATTAATTATTTTGTACTCCATAAAATTAATTAATTACTTAGGGAGGATTTTAATCATTTTGAAAATGCGTGGAAAGTTTATTAAAAGAGGGGGACCCTTAATATAATATTTTCTTGACAAATATTTTGGGGAGGAACCTCTGGAGGATTAGAAAGAAAGGTGTTCTTCTCCCGATGAAGAATGCCTCTGACGATGAAATACTTTCTCCCTCGATGAATAATGCTCTGTGATTCTAAGAACGTGAAGTTGCCAATGTTGCTTCTTCTTCGGGTGCACACTGACGTCAACAGAATCGACACCTTTATTTGGTGATGCCCAACTTCCACGATGTTCATCTTCCATGGATCAATGACGTGCGACTTTTTTTCAAGGTAGGGGATATTGTATATTTTCATATATGTGAGTTATATCCTCAAACATGGGTGTTTATTTGTTGGGTGATTATTTGAACCACTAACGCGGTGGGTACGGGCTAACGAACAAGTTAGGACCCATAGATAACTTGTTCGTGATGCACGGAATGTTTGGAGATAGATGAAAGAAAGGGAAATGTTCATTTGAGGTTCTCGAAGTGAAGAGAGGGACCCGAGAAGGCTGTAGGGGAAGATGGGATCTAAAATGGACCATTGGAATGACTCTGAAGGCTTGTGGAAGGTCACGACGGCTCTGGCGGCGGAATGTGGAGGCCGACACCAACCAGCCACCTGGAGGCGGCGGAACCGCAGTGCACCGCCAGAGGGAGACCGCTGCGGCACTGACCATAGTGGCAATGGAACTGATCTCGTGCCGCACGGGATGCAGGATGACCAGGCGGCGCTAGCCTGGCGCCGCCGTTATGCGGAACTGAGGGGCCGCGTCCCCCCCCCCCCTCTCGGCTGGCCCGGTCGGGCTGTACCCCGCCGGCCCATGCTGCACCCCGCCAGCTAGTGCCTGTCCCGGGACAGGTCTACCTGGTTTGGGCCGACCCAAGGTGGGTTGGGCCGGGTCAGACCAGCCCTAAACGCCCCTTTTCGGACCATTTTCTATGAATTGCATATAACAAGAGCTACAGACCTCCGATCGATGCACCGCCAGTTGCGTAAGATACCTTGGATAGAAATGGTAATTTTGATATATTACACTAATGTTTTTGGTGAAGTTTTTTTTACGGCCGGGTTGGTTCAAATTCGAAACCAAACGGGCCCTCAGAGCGGAAACACATATAACTTTAGGACAGGACGTCAGATTAACATGTTTTCAACTACGTTGTTTTACATTTGATGAGACAGTTCTTTTGGCATACTCCACATGGGATTCGGATGAGATTAGAGTATGTCCGGGTTAGATTGTACCTAAAATCCCACAGGACCCCTGAAATGGAAAAGCCAATATCTCTCAGATCAGGCATCAGATTGACGCGTCGTCTTTCATGTTGGGTTCCTTATAACGAGACAAAACTTCGTGATACATCATCTCTGGAGTTAATTATTGTTAATGTATTGATCCCTTGTCATGTGGAGAAGACCCTCCCGGAATCGAGCGTGGTGCGTGCGGGGACCCTAGATATGGTTGTGACTACAACGACTTCCGTACTAGAATCTTCCATGGGTTTGATGATAATGGATGCCATACTGGAATACTCCTTGGGTTCGGTGACAATGACTACTTTACTAGAATCCTACATGGGTTTGAAAATGATGATTACTGTTCTTGTATCCTACGTGGGTCCAATAGTTAGACTACTGTACTTGTATCCTATATGGGTTGGACGGTTCAAGTACTGTACTTGTATCCTACATGGCTCCAATAGTTAGACTATTGTTCGTTTATCCTACATTGGTCTAATAGTTCTACTTGTGTACCAGTATCCTATGTGGGTCTGACAGAGTAGTTAGTCTAGTATCCTATATGGGTCCAACAGCTTAGCTGGACCAGTATCCTACGTGGGCCAACAGCTTAGATGAATCAGTGACTACATCTGATCATCTTTACAACTTTACGAACGATTTATACCTGTGTGAGCTAAGTCTTGAATTTCAATCATTATCATCAATGTTATTGACTTCTTTCCTGTGTGGACTGTGTTGTTCTTGGGCTCGAGAGTTGGAGCCGAACTGGATTGACGACATAGGTATATGTATGGGAATATACGTAAGTTTAGTTGGTTGGTACTTCCTGATTTTATCTTTTCTTGTGGTTTATCCTTCGTGGATTCTGGGAGATCTTCAGGGGTCTGGGGGTCCCTACTTAGTTTTATTATACTCACCCCTACACGGTCTATTCCCGCCTTACATTGTGTTGGATGTAGATGATGGACAACACTGATCATGGTAGAGACTTGTGGAGCTGGACGGTACCCAGAGGTGGACCACATGGCGTTACGTATATGGAGTAGACAGATAGACCCAAGGTGCCGAGGAGACCATATGTACCCACCCTTCAAGTGGGATTACTGGGGGATGACTCAATGGTTTCTTCTTTACTTACTGATATTGTACTAGACTTTCAGTTGTACTGTACTTTCAATTGGGTTTGTATACTATCCCATTTACTTTTCAGCACTTACTTTTATAATCAGTTTACTTAGTTATTTCTTCAGTTGCGTACTCTATTGTGTTTATTTACTATATAAAGGAAATTCGTTCCCTTTTATCGTGATTTACGCCTTTAGTGCTAGTCGCCATCCACTGGCCCATGGAAGGAAGGCTTGGGATAGTAATGACACATGCCCTGAGGACGGGTCGTGACAACTTGTCCCTTCGATAATGATTCATACATGAAGGATTCCACTATGATTGTATAACGATCTAGCCACATTTCATAGGTTCATGGTGAAAATAATTTTTATCACATTGGGGATATATATGAGTTATTCTGGGGTGATAACACAATTATTGTAAAATGTAATGATTTTTGTTTTAAAAATAATATAAATTTTTTAACCATTCTTTGAAAATGATCTTGTTCTAAATTTTTAAAATAGTCATTTCATAGTTGAGGAAGGAATTATTATTTTTAATTTCAATTTGTATATATATATTATGTAGATAAATAAAAATTTTAATTTATTAGTTCATTTCCGTAACAAACATATTTTATACTAGTTAGAGAATTTTCAAGATTTGTGGGATTCTACATGAGATTTACAAAAGATTTCAATATCATCTCTCAACCAGTATCTTTATTACATATTAATGATACTAATTTTAATTTCAATGATCAGTGTAGGGAACCCTTTGATTATTTGAATAAGATATTTATTACCCTAATAGTGATGAAGCCACTATGTTGGGAAGAATCATTTCAGATACATTGTTATGATTCTAACCTAGTGGTTGATGTAGTCCTTTCTCAACCAATTATGGTATGAAAAAAAGTAACATCTTATTCCCTAAAAACATTATATATAGACTAGTTCAGTAATATATTAAAAAAAAGGGGTTTTATATATTTTTTAATTCATTTTAAAATATATAGAAAAAATATTCTTGGATGTGAAGTCACAGTGAACATTGATCATGCATCCATTAGGTACTCGAAGAGGTGTTATGAAACTATACTGATGCAGCTAAAATGGTTTCTAATGAGGAAATAGTTCATCATAGAAACAAATTAAAAATAAGAGATAAGATCCATGTGGAAAATCAAATCACCAGACTAGACAAAATTGTTGAAACGTAAATTATATATGGAGAAATACCGAACAATCACATTCCAAGAGAGAGGATGTACTTGATTGAAGAGGAATATCACAAGTACATAGATATGTTCAATTATCTAGTAACATGTCATGTCTCATCACATTTTAATTCCAACTAAATTCAAAAACTAATTTCTAAATGTTGTTAATAATTTTTGGAAGATCCATAAATTTGAAAAAATTTCAATGATCAAGTGATAAGAATATCTTTTTTTAAAGTGAAATTTATTTATTTATTTTATTTTTTTCAAACTCTAGATTTTAAGAATAATATTTGGATCTCACTGGATAAAAAGGATAGCATTAGAATCTCGAATTTATTTTCCCACCATATATAAATATTCAATTGAATTATGAAAAAGGGATGAAGAATAATATTTTTCAAGAAATGTAACAAACATACATGAACTGAACCAAACACCACTTATTTTTTGTGAAATTTTATAATTAATGTGGATATATTTTATGGGAAATTTCATAATGTATTTCAGATATTAATATTTATTTATTATAATTGATTACATTTAAAAATGGTTGGATGAAAAAACTCCCATGATAGATGATGCTTTTTTGTGATTAATTGAAGGAATAATACTTATTTTAGGTTTAGAGTGCCCAAAGCATCATCAATGATAAATGGAATCAATTTTTAAATAGAATAACGGTGTATTTAATATGAAATTATAAGGGGAGTAAAAAACATCAAATCCATATAATCTATAGAGGAATGATTTATCTAATGTGTCATATAGGTAAAAAAAATAATTATTAGATATTTCTCTAAAAAACAATGAAGGATCGATTTTAATGGTTTTGGAAAAATTTATGGGCCTATTGGACATCCTAAAAACCCCTGATGAAAATTTGATGTTTCAACAGATCGAATAATGACTGAGAATGCGGGTTGAATTAGTTTTTCTGATTATATTTGTTTCATGAAAATTAGAAACATAACCCCCACAACCTGTTAAGATTTATTTCCATATCAAAATTTAGTAAATATTAATGCACGATAAAGTACTAAATCAAGTAAATAAGACAATATTCTCAATGTTCGACCTGATTTTGAGAACATAATACCTTTTCATAGCCACTCTCATGGATATATGGAAATCCAATATTAAGATAAAGTGATTAAAATCTGGCCCAAATCCTGTTAGACATCTTCTATCTCCCAGTATAAATGATTATATTAACTCTCTTTAGATTAAATTTTTTTATTTTAAAAAAATTTATCCGAACTATTGAATATATACTTTTTTGAATTTTCTTCATAATTTCTTAGTAAGAATCCTTAGTCTGATTTTGACAGATCCATTTTTCTCAATTTGATGATCCTGGATATAAGTTTCTTAATAAAATGATGTTGGATTCTAGATTTAACTCTTTTAGTGTTATGATTATGGATTGTATTCTATAAAAATGAAAATTTTTGAATCATTGATCCAATTTTTAGAGTAAAATAATGCAAGATCTTGGATCATAATTTCAGAGTATGGTAATGCTGAATCCTAGATCTGATTTTAAGAGTAATATAATTCTAGATTTTGGATCTAATTTTCCAAATATAAGGATTCAATACAATATATTCATCATAAATTATAAATATTAAATATTTTTCTTGAGTACTTAATAAAATTATTTCTCATTCATATGTGATCATTCACATTGATTTCTAAAGTGATCTACATTTTGTAAATGTTTGAATGTTGCATATAAACAAATGATCTAAGGAAGTATTAACAGGCGACAAAAAAAATGGTCGGAATCATGGTAACATTCCCCACTTTGTCAAATCTAAAAATCATTGAAAAAATCTCTCATTTAGAACTTTGAAATTGAATTATTCAAATATCATTTGATTTATTTGAGATTTACACAAAATTGAAATTCAAGATTTATTTCTTCATATTTTTATATATTTATTAAGTCATTACGATCAGTTTCATTCATTTATCATTACAATATTCTTATTTTTCATCTCATTATGATTTTTATTCTATCACATCACATTATAATCTATTTGTTTTTTATTAAAAATTTTCTATAATTAAAATCAATGTTTGAAAATATGAGTATTAAAATATCAGTACAATTTTCCTAGTATGAAAATATGAGTACAAAAATCTCGATACAAACATCCTAGTATGAAAATCATAGTATGAAAATATTAGTATGAAAATATGAGCATGAAAATCATACTAATATATTCCCATTATAAAAATATGAGTAAAAAATCTGAGTATGAAAATCTGAGTACAAAAATATGAAAATGAATATCTGAGTAAAAAAATCTAAGCATGAAATTTTTTATCCTCAGGCCCGAAAAAATCTTTTTCTTTCTCACAATGTTATGATGTAATTCCCATTATAAGGGAAATATTATTTTTGGACACATAAATTATTAAAAACCTCCCCAAAATTTAATTAAAATATTTTATTAAGAGAGTTTTCATGATTTTGGAGATGTTCTAGATTGGAAAATTATCGTTGGATTTTGTTTTATAATTTATGAAAACTTTATAACTCCTCAATTTCTATTATTATTTATAAAATCTAAAGAAACATTCATCATTATTTAATTATTTTTAATTCTATTATTTTTATGTCATGGAAATTTAATTCAATATGATAAAGGATATGATATACAACAACATCTTACTGAATTATTCTGTATCCCTTCCTGCTCATTATGATAATGTTTCTCCAGAAACAAATTTTTGAAAAATAACATAATTAAGATAGAATATCTCTAATTCGTTGAAAAAAAACATTCATTAAACCAAATTTTAGTTAACAAAATATAAAAAAACATTATTTAAAAAAATAACCAAAACTGTTCTTGAATCTCCCCTAGGATTTTTTGGGAACCCTTACAAAAAAATTTCCAACTATAAAAAATTTTCACAACTCAACTTTTGTAAAAAAAACATATGTTTTTTACTTCTATCCAAACATATCAGCTCTCAAAAGAGATTTTCATGACACCAAACTATTGGATGAAGTAATTTTTTAGAAGAAATTACATCCCTCAGTGGAAAAAAAAATTATTGTCCATGTAATTATAGACTCTCATCAATTTAATTTCACACATTGTATCTCTATCCCCCAGTATATGATAATCACAACATCATATTCAGAAACAAATGAAAATATAATACTTCATATGATGTACATAGTTTTTCATTATCTCCAACCATTTTAACATAATCCAAATCATAGTGGGTTTTCTTCCTTACGAGATTTTGGAAGACGTTGGGGGTGGCTAAAAATGATTTTTCATCCTCAATTCCATAATGAATTAAATTAGAATTAATTATTTTATGATTTTATCAATTTGATACATTATGGAAATGTATTCTCAAAAAACCTATCCAGAAACAACTTTTTATTTGATAAATTGAATCATTATATTAATGAGTTTTGATCATTAATATTGTAAAAGATTTATAGAAATATCAATTTCATTCTAATTATCACAAAGTGTAATCAACAGTTTAGAAGATTTGACATTCAAATCATTTAGCTAAAACCATTATCCACAACATTAGAGTACACAATTGAGTGTCCAGTACATATTTAGATTCTACTCTATTCAATTTTATTGAACTATGATTCTAATTATACCAACTCACATAACATTCATCATAGAAAAATTTTACACATGAGGACGGTTTTCAATCATTACATCCTCTATCCCAATAGGCATCGTTATAACCACAAAACATCATTTGACTATTTCGTTTATATAATAATCCATGTTATTTTTTTCATTTTTAATATCTAATAATTCATATTGCTACCAACCTATGTTATTATTTTTTAATACATTGATCCCTAGCACACAATATTATAACCAAAACAATATCACAAATTATGGTGATAAGTTAAAGAATACCTTCGTAATGCTAAAAAAGTCATTATAATTTAAAATTTTCTGGTATTATCTTTGGTCAACATTTTTATCAATAAAATAAGAGCTAAAACTTATTTGGATCCTTCCATCCCAAAAATAATTAAAAATTACATGGAGTAATTTTATTGGGATAAGAAAATATATTTCTCTTTTTTTTAACTTATAACAAAATGAAGGATGTTAATTCAAACATCATTGAGATTTAAAAAATCATCTCTAATTCCTCAGTAAATGTTTTAAAAACATACCCTCTATCCCCATAAAAAATTATATCAACCACATAAACAATTAAAATTCATGTTTCTGAGTCAACATCATTCATGTACATGTTTCTATCAACAATTAATTTATTAAAAACCAACATTGTAAAATAATTTTGAAGCTTAAAAACCCAAGAAAGTGGAATTTGTTTCTTCCCATATAAATATTTCATCAATTTATAAACATTTTTTTCAACCCCATCAGGTGGGAACCCAAAAGGTTGTTCAATGTATACATCATCATCAATCTCACTATTTTAAAAATTTGACTTTACATATATCTGATAAACATTATACTTCATATATGAGTCCACTAAGAGAAGCATTATAATAGTATATAATCATGAAAATGTGGTAAAATTGTCTTATAAATACAAAATTTCTACCTTTTCATATCTTTTACAAACAAGCCTCGCTTTGTTTCATGTTAATTTTCCATGTTCATTTATCATGTTTCTATAAACACGCATGGTTCTCAGAAATATTTTGAATGTCATGAAACAAGTTACCATGTTTAATTTTCATATTCTGATCCAACTCTTCATACATTGAGTAAACCAATTATTTTTGTTAAATTTCTTATGAAACTGATTACAATTCATGTTTTGAGATACGTTATGTCTGATTATCTGATTTCAAATTTCTTATTGTGTGAACTAGATCCTTCTAATTCCAAATAGTGTTTTCAGATTCAACATGTTTTCATAATGTAGTAAATTTCAGTGTTTTTTTGGAAGAAGAAATTTCAGTATCACATTATTCTTAAGAGTCTTGAAAAGGATTTTTTATTAAATTTTACCATTGATGGAATTGTCCAGTTTATCCTCCTCATTGATCACAAAAACTATTATTATGGAACTCTTATTTTCAATTATCTTCACACAATATGATTCCACCAACTTTTTTAAATGTTTTATCCATCATTGGTATCTAATTTCATTTAGTGAATAACCCATAAATGTTCATTCCACTTCTTTCTAATCAATGCTTCCAAAATCTAGATATATCATTTTGAGAAAACACGGATTTCTAAAAACATTTTACTATTTCAATAAGGTTTGTTTTGTTATACCATATTTCATAAGGATTCGGGTATATTTCAGCTCTAAATAAGAATTTATTTTGAACTTGTACAAAAATACAGACAACGTCTCTATAATATAATTTTGAATGTTTGTATTTATCTAACATACTTTTCCACATTCCCAGAAAACATATATTCTTTCTTTGTACACATCTATTTTCTATGGATTATATGGAGTCCCATATTGATTTTTGATACTATGCTTTCTCAGATATGATTAAAATCAATTGCTTGTGAATTCAATACCATTATATGTTCTCAAAATGTTTAGGTAAACCCCCATTTGTTTCCCAAAATCCATACTTAACAATTTTTACATTTCAATAGCATCTGACATTTTCTTCTTTAACCTGATGTTTGTTATCTAAGTGATATCATCAATAAAAATTCTAACGTATATATCTCTTTTTGGGGATTTATTTATCATCATCCCATATAAATCAGAATGAATTAGCTCATGTGGTCTGGTATATTCATTCTCAATTATCTAATTAATTATTTAGTAATATTTACTTTCTAGAAAGTAAAACAAACTTCTTCATCTCTAATCTAATATTATAGACAATTTGGAATAGATTTATCTTTATAAATTTTATTCATATTTTTATAAGAAAGGTGGATAATTCATCGGTGCCCCAATATATCTTCATCTTCACCCCTCAAGTAACATTATTTATGGAATTATCTTATTTTAATGTGATTCCCATTGGTTCTTCATCATTTTGTAATGAAATTTCAATATTTTTCACTTTTAATAATAAAAATTAAATTTTCTAAAAATTAAAAATTTCTATCTTCACAATGTTTACATACAGTATGTTTGTTTTTTTATACCATCAATAAATAAAAATACCTTAGATTTCAAAATTTTCAGAATCAATCTCAACTATTCTAATTACTCTAATATTTAAGGAACTAATAGTACCAAAGGTAACCACTCCTCCATCATAAAATTAAGCAGCTTTCATTATTTTTATATCACTTGTCATATTATATGAGAAACAAAAATAAAGATTCTATGATTTTTTTCGTTTTACATTTTTTTACTGATGTTCCAAAATAAATATCACTTTTTCAGCTTTCCTATTTTCATCATTCATTTATTTTATATTATATGAAACTTTTTATATATGGAGTGTCACACATCTGTCAGCATTATGACCTTCTAGATCAAATATTCTACAATCCTCTCCAAAAATGAAAATTGATTTCTTTTTGGAATGTTTCTTATATCTTGATAATTTACCTTTTCAACATTCTATAATCTAGGAAATTTTCGGATTCTACATTAACTATTCATTACACTTTCCTCAATCCTTTTTCAAGGGAGGGATTTTTTCCCACAATTATAGTGTGTGTGCCTATAAATTCCACAATACCAATAATAACTATCAAATCATTATTTTCTACAGAAATTATATATTTCTCTATTGAAACTTTGTTGAGGTTCATAACTTTTTTAGCAATTAAAAACATAGGACATGGAAAATTATTATTTAGAGTGAGATCGATATGTTTGTAGTTTTGATTTATTTCCCACAATATTATACAATAATGATTTTCCAATATTTTTTGAGAACATAAAATTTAGAAATAATCAGATTAAACAATATTTTTCATAAGATAAGAATTCACATAATTATTATATTGAGACATCTCAGCAACATTAGTCATATTTCCTATTAGCTTTATGTTTTTTTGATGTTTTCATTCCTCATCTTAACATATATTTCAGACTCATAAAGTATTTATTGAAACATGTTAACTTATTCTTCCATAGTTTCCAAAATCACACTGTGATCTTCAATCATAATTCCCTTTTTAGTAATTCAATGTTTGTAACATAAAAAACACTTGATTTAATCTTCCTTCTATTTATATAATCTTTTAAATGAGAAAACACTTATTTAAAATCATTATTCAAAACTATATTTCATTCGTGTGATTATTTTTCCCATCACATGAAACAAGTTCAATTTTCACATGAAACTCTCTATATGATTTTACAGCGCCTTCTTTACTCATTGAGGAATATTTTTCTTTCACATCATTTGCAATGAAGTTTTTGAATTGTTTGAAACATTAATCATTAGAAGAATTTTTTTTTGATGAGTCCTATTATAAATTATCGCACAACATATTTATTTTTATCAGTAAACTTCTTCTTTTATCTAAAGGAACACTTTTATTGATTATCATATTTGTTCCACTTCATCCATTGAGGTTTTCAATCATAATCATCTCGATATTTTATAATATTTTTCTTAGTTAAATTAATTGAGAATTTTTCGATTCCTCCACACACAAATCATTTTTATAGTAACTTTAACTTGATACATTCCTCTTCCTATTTGATAGTTATATGATATAAGATACATGATTTTTTTCATTCAACTCATCATATTAATTATTTTTTGAGACAAAAGGATCGACATCATCATCTATAAATTTAGTATTTTCTCATATCATTCATATCCATTTCATCATTAATCACATTATTTGACATTAGATATTTCCTAATTTAATAATAGTCAAATAAAATACGTAATTAATCAAGAGAAAAATCTTATTTTTCTCCTAAATAATAAATTTTAGAATAAAACCAATCCGAGAAAATTCTCAAAAGACTCATCAATATTTTAGAATAATCCAAGATATCTCCAAATAATCTAATATTGAAAAATAATTATTTACTCTAGTGAAGTATTCATCAATTTCTTCTTAATCTCTCATTATGATGTATTCATACATAATACTCCATATTTGTAGCCTTTATTCCATATCCTTTTTATTCCCATTATAAAAACATTCTATATTTTCCCACATAATTGATGTTTTTGGAACCACCAAATTCTGAAAAAAAAATCATTGATAGTGATATAAGGATTTCATTTATAGCTGTTAAATCAACTTCTATATTTCTATTTTCAGAAATCAACAGAGGATAATACTTCTCAATAGAGAGAAGACCAATAGTAGTAGCATAAATATCATCAAGTCCCAGTGGAAGGATATAAAGAATCATCCAGTTTTTTCAATCTATAATAATTATTTCCATAATATGTTTTAATTCCTCTACTTTTGATAGAATTGATATTATCATGGATGATGATTCAATAAGGTAACCTCCTTTTGATTCCATTTTAATTACAAAGGATCAAATAACAACTGATAATTGGAAGATGAATCAGTTTTCCACATTTTATAAGTTTCATAACATTTAGAAATAGAACCCATTCAACCTGTTATGATTTATTTCCTTATCAAGTACTAGTAAATACTCATGCTTCAAAATTTATGAAATCATGTAAATCACACATGATAACTGAGGTTCAGCCATTGTTTGAGTACCAAAATCCATTCCATATCAAATATCAAGGTTTTATAGAATTACACTGTTAATAATAATTGAATTCAACATATAACAACTCTCGTTAGACACCATATATCTCCCATTAGAATGATTATACTATCTTCTATTAGTTCACAATGTTTTCATATAAAATATTTAAACACAATAAACGAATAAATAAATTATTGAGTATAGTCCATAAGTGATTAGTCTCAATCCTCAGTCCTATTTTTTGATCTGATTTTTTCATTCGATTTATGTTTGATCATATTTTCGAAATTCAATGATGCTATATTCTAGATCCAATTTTCTGAGTATGATGATTCTGGATCTGATTCTCTGAATACGATAATGATGGATCTGGGATCATTTTTTCTAGGAATGATAATACTTAATCATGGATATTATTTTTGGGTATGATATTGTTGTATCAGGGATTGGAATTTGGGAGTACTATATTTCGGGATTCTATATCCAATTTTCTCAATACAATGATTTAATAAAATAATTCGTTCTCAATATTAAAAACTCATTCTTATTCTAGAATTCTCAATGTTGTTATTAATTAATTTTATAGGTATTTTCAATTCAAATTCCCAAATTCTCAACCTTTTACATGTGTTTGAAGGTTGAAAATGAAAAAATGATCAAAGGAGGCATTTATGTACAACAAAGAAAATAATGTTGGGATACATGGAAACATTCCATGTTTCCTCAAATATCAAAATATAAAAAAATATGTCACATTTAAAACAAAAAAGTTTATTTCTTGAAACCTCCACATATATATTCGATATTTAATCGAAATTGAAATTCTTGTTTATCTTCTTCAACTCTTTATATCGTTCTCATATCACTGCGTTATGCTTCATTCTCATCTCATTACGATCTTTTTCCATTCTACACTCATTAAAATTTGATTCTTTTTTAGTGTGAATTTCCAAACATGAAAATCCTTGTATGAAAATATATGTATAGAAATATTGGTAAACTTTTCCCTGTATAAATACATGAGTAAAAAATTTGAGTAAAAAATCTTAGTTCAATTTTCCATGTACAAAAATCCTTGTACAAAAATCACATTACGAAAATATGAGTCTAAAAATATCAATAAAATTTTTCTAGTGTAAAAATACAATTACAATAATTTTAGTATGAATATCTTAGTACAAGTATATTAGAATGAAAATTTGAGTTCCAAAATTTGAATATGAAAATCAGAGTAGGAAAATTTTCATCCCTTGGCTTAGAAAAAACATTTTCATTCTTAGGTCATTATGATAAGATTTCGATTATGAAAGAAATATCTTCTTGAAGCTCTATAATTATCCAAACTTCTCTATTATTTCATAAAAATCTTTTATAAGGAGATTTATAATGATTTTCAGGAACCACATGATCAATAAAGCATCGTCTGATATTGTTTTTGAAGGTATGAAAACAATATAACTCATGAATTCAATTTATTAATTAAAATACCATCTGTATCATCTAACATTTTCTATTTCATTAGAATTCTATTATTCGTAATGTATTCCAATGGACTCGAATAAGAAAAAAAAATTCAAAAACATCATCAACCTGACATCCTCTTTTTCTGGTCCACCTCAATACAAAAATCATTGTCCAAAAACATGATTCTCTAAAATAAGCACATTATAACGGTATATGACCAATTCCTAGAAAATAATCATTTATCAATAAAAATTATTGTTGTCAAAAATTTAAAAAAAATTGTTAAAATTTTTTAACAAAGGTTCTTTATAAATATTCCATATAGAATGATTTATGGTTATATGTATCACCTACCAGTGGAATGATGTCTTAATGCATACTCTCCTACAAGAGGGATGAATTTGGATCATGAATGAGTTAGAAAACAGAGAATAATATACTATTATGAGATATATGAATTGATTAGTTAATATTTAAAAAATTATATGTTTTATAAAGAGATATCAGGAGTTTCCCAGGACAAGATGATCCAATCGAAAGAATGCAATACTAGGGACATAATGTAATTCTTCAAATAAAAATGCATGATGACAGGTAATGTTCATTCAAGATAGGAATGCACATTTATAGTTACTCTTGAATATCATTCTAGTGAATTTCATATGATTAAATAATGATAGAAATAGACATTCATCATTAATGACATAAACTTAATATATTCCACATGACCCTTCTATTAGATCCCATAGAGAAGATGACACCATTTCATCCTATGTTTCTATGTAATCTAATAAGTTATACCTATCATTGACATTTAATTTCCTACCATGAATCAGTAAAATTAATTCATAAAATCTAAATATACATTAATTAACTTAGTTAACATCATCATTTAATTATTTTCGTGGGTTCCATTGTCATTTAGGAATTTTAAAATTACTATTTGTAAAATTATTTATTGTTTTTTATATTTTGTTTCCTTTTAATTATTATAATTTTTGGATTATTTAAAAAAATTTATTATATTTAACATTTTTGAAACTAATGTTAATGAGTTAACCAATTAATGAGATGAAATTGACAATAGACGAGTGACGAAAATTACTATTTTCCATGAAAAAACATTGACAATTTCATCAAAGGACTAATGTTTTTTTAATCCCATGCCACATCATAGTTATATAATCATGAAAATAACACCCCAATGAAGATTCTGAACACTTTATTTCAAACTCTTCACATTTATATAATATCTTAAGAGAACCTATCCATGTTTCCATTAAAAATAATTCGATTTATTTCATTCAAACCATGAGGGTTTGAGGATCATGGGTTTTACACAATTAATGGTTTTTGATGGTTTTAAAATACAACTTTTAAAAATAATAATTTATTATTCTATTTTTACTTTAACATGTAATAATTTTGACCATGAATATCCACGAAAAACCTATTAGGTTAGCCAAAAAATTCTCTCTATCCAACTGTCACTGGATATAAAATTTTAAGATATAGATATGAATAATTGTGGGAGGAATATGTATTGTGATGTGATATATAATTTTGTGCATATATGGGAGGAATGTATAATTTTGAATATAAGTGTTTGAAAATAAAAAAAGTTATTCTGTTAAATGATGTTCCATATAAATGATTTTCATTAGTATATTTTTTAGAAAAATATTTTTTCATGTTGAGGATGATGGAAAATGTGAAATGGCATTATTTTTTAAAATTATGTAAACTATGCACTTTTCATTATGTTTTCATTGTTTTTGGAGAATATTACATACTAAGGGGAGTGAATAATAGACCATAATTCTATGAAAATTAAATAAATCCAAATTTTATTCACAAAAATAAAAACCCTCGTAATTCCACCCTACAATTTCTGAAAAACGAACCCCACTAACTAAAATTAATAGAACAAAACCATAAATTTATCATGATAAAAACATGTTCTTGGTTCAAATGCAGTAGTGATGTCAGAATTTAACCACAACGTGTTGTCTCTTTCATGGATTTTGATGATAAAAAGTTTATTGAAATTTAATATTTTTGATATGGGAGAAAATTAATGTGAGGTAGGTAATTTGTGTGCATAGTTGGATTAATTAATTTGAAATTATTTAAATGATATAAATGGAGAAATTTAAATAATGTTTTTGGAGGAGGATTGATATATTTTTTTTTAAAAAAATGGGAAATCTCAATGGTATCTTTTTGAAATTCTCATTGACACAATTTTGATGCCTAATTATCTAGGATTCCAAGTACTAATTGGGACTAAAATGATATAGCTGTTGTTTATATTTTTTTATGTTAATTTAGATCATTTAACCCCAAAATATTATTAAATTTTAGATTGAATGAATTATTTTTTATTTTAGGTATGTTTTGAACAATAATTTTAAAATTGATACATTTCTGGAATTTTAGTAGTTTTCTATCAATTATAAAAATGGTTTTCATATTTATTCATTTTGATTAATAATTTTTTAAGATTCCTATTATCATTGTAATTATCTTCTTCTACTATACCCAAAGCTCAATCAAAGTACAATAGCCCCAAAAAAATGATCAATATGAAAAATACTTCCGCCATTCATATTGGACCAATCATCATTAACTAATGAACATGTTAGGTTATTTAATTACAAATGAGATGACTAAAGTTGTATTGGAAATACCAAATTAATGAACAAGTGAAAAAAATACTGATAAAGAATTTTAGATTATAGATGTATTTAAATTCATTAATGCATATGAATATTAAGGGTCTCCCTATCTAGGAAAAGAGAGCTTCAGAAAATAGAGAATTACTATTGGTATAAATTTTCATTGGATTTATAATTTTTAGGGTTGGCATCTATAATAACACTACTATTTTATTACCAAAATAAACACGATATATTAAATAAACTCTTCACTTGATACTACATGGTATATCAAGAGGTATAGTGTCAATGAGGACTAGGAACATCACATAACATCTTAAAACATAAAATACACAACATCATAATTGAAAAGATCTTTTACCCGACCACTACATTGCCTTGTACTTAGCATTGCCTGGGATAACCTGAGGACATGCATAAGGAAAGGGAGAGCTATAAAGGCCAGTAAGGGAATAAACATGGAATAACATGAGGAATAAAATACATGTTATTCATTAGGCATATCAATATATCATATGAGGAACATAAACATAAATTCATGATAAAGCATGATAATCATAACATGGAAATGTAGAAAAAACACGTAACATGGAATTAGAATGAGCCAATGCTCATTTCACATGGTGCATGATCTAACCCACATTGCACATTAAGAATGACAAAACCCTCATTTCACTTGAATTATCATGAGTCAACACTCATTTCACATTATTTATAATGAAACTGTACTTTACCAAATGCATTGGAGCGCTATCAGGGTGCACTCTTCTTAATCATTTCATTTCATGCATAAGTGTGGCCCATGGATTATAAAACCTGGATTCATTAAACATCATCATTTATTCCATGAAAATGGTGTGTGAAATTAATACATGACACTCTATAAACAATAAGTAAATGTTCATAATGGTGAATACCCTTGATAGATAAATGGGCATGGTATTCACTACAGAATGACTTTGGCTTTGAAAATCAAGGTGCAATTTTGGCAGCCTAACAGCATGAGATAAGAATTAATAAAAAAGGTTGATGAGAGAGAAATGAGTGCCTCATAATATTTACACAAAATGGACTGTAAGTGGTTCATATAGATACATGTCCCAGAAATTTTAATGGAATTTAGATTCATGATACAAAATAATTACTTGAATATAAATGAGGAGAGAGAAATTTCTTACTGAATTTTGGCATGGTAACAGGTGAACATGGGAGGAATTTTAGGACAGAAAAAGGGGTATCACATCACTCAAACATATATTGGGTAGTATGGGGAGTTTTTAAATCATACCCCAACATTCTTAATTGAAAGAAAAAGGGCATAACAACGTAACGAAAATTGGACAAAAATGAGAAATGAAGAAATCCATTACTTGAAACTATCTTCCCAAAGGCTTGGGAGAGGGTTGAGAGAGGCTTCATGGGAGACTATGGAACCTTGTGATAATTCTATAGATATGAGGGCAGGGGTTGGTAAAACTCCAAAACCATTAGGTGAAGAGGAAGTTGGAGCATGGGTTTGATTATATTGGAAAGAAGAGGGAATTCATTATTGTTTACGTTTGGGAAACCTAACAATAACCTAATCAAAAATAAAATCCATCCTGCAGTTTTTTCCAATGGTTTTTTCCACTGGTGAGTGGAAACAATATTTTATACGGCCAATGTAAGAACCTATTAAAATAATATTGTTGCTTATGTGGCAGTGAGTCACACTCTCAAGGAAAATAATTTAAAAAGACAAAATCATTTACAATCCTTGAAGTGTCCACTAATTATTTTTCTAAACAATCTAACAAACCCAAAATCACATTATTTTAATGGTAAAACATATATTGGAATAAAATATTGTTTATACTATTTTATTACATCACTATTGGGTCATTATGACGTCATAAAACACAATATATATTTAAATGGTATTTAATTTTTACCCAAAAATTCAATAGTCTTAGAAAATTTAGAAACATTCACCATTGGATAATTTAGATTTCATGATTCCATGAAATAATATTCATATTATATAAATAATTTCCCAAATGTGTGAATTTTTACTTTTAAAATAAAAACTGACATTTGTTGAAAATTTATGGGTTTTGACAAAAATTTCTTTCAAACAATAAAAAAATTTCTTTCCTAAAATTATATGATCATTTATATTTAATAAAAAGTAATTTAATAATGATAATAATACTAATATTTTATTAAAATATTATTTAATTCAAAAATAAATTAATTCATCAAAATAGATTTCTTAGCGGAATATTAACTAAAAATACAATTTGTTGTTCAAAAAGTATTTACAATGTAACAATAATAAAAATAATGCACATTATTTATACAAAAATAATTTAATAGTCATAGTGATAGGGTATTGTTACATAATCCCTTATAACACGCACATAAGGCCAAAGGGTAAGGTGTGTGATGGGGACCAACTATTGGGGTGGCTCGGATAACAACGCTCAGGTGGTAAACTCTATTAACTTCCACTTCAACTGTAGTCGGTTCCATAGAAGCTTAACGTGTTCAAGCTCAGCTTGGGCTGGGTCAAGAGCGAATCCAAAAGAGGCCACCTCCTTTTTGAGCTCCGAAAAATGGGCTTTTATGGGGAAACACTACTGGATGAGGACACCGCATCCCTTTTCTGAGAAAATTGGATTTGATAAAGCCCTATATTTATACTAATCTTCTGATCACTATTCAATGGAAATATTAGCTATGGTCAAAATTCATAATGGTATTTTAAAATCAGAAACACAAAACCAAAGAAGTTCAGATTTTATATAACCATAGTAAGACATTTAATTAGATCAAGAGGAATTTCCATTAATTAATGTTTGGGTCATTACAATCCTCCCCCATTATGAAATTTCTCCCTCAAAATTTACTTTACCCACACTAAAAAAGATGTGGGTAACTCTTTTTCATCACTTCCTCCAAATCCCACATCGCTTCATCAAACTTGTGGTTTCTTCACAACACCGTGATGAGGGGAATTGACATATTTCATAGAAAATTTTCTCTACGATCTAAGATCTTCACTGGTTGCTCCTCATAAGAATGATCATCCTCTAGTTGTACTACCTTTGAGAGAGTACATGTATAGGGTCTTGTATGTTCTTCCTCATGAGGGATACATGAATGACATCATGTACTTTGGCCATTGTAGGTGGAAGTGCAAGTCGATACCCCACAACCCCGACACAATCAAGAATCTCAAAGGGGACAATGTACCAAGGAATTAATTTACATTTATTTACAATCCTCATGACCTTATTCCATGGGGATTTGTATAGAAACACAATGTCTCCAACATTAAAATCATGGCCTCATTGAATATTATCTTCATAACACTTCAATCGACTCTGGGATGTCTTGATATGCTGCTGAATGGTTTTCACCTTCTCCACCTTTTCATCGGCCATTTCTAGTCCTAGCAGCTTATGATCACTTACTACATCCCAACATTCCAGTGTTCTTCACATCTTCCCTTACAAGGATTCATAAGCTCCCTTTTAGATTCACGAGTGGAAGCTGTTATTATAAGATAATTCCACCAGACGTAGATGTTGATCACAACAACTTTTAAATTCCATTGAACATGATCATAACATATAATCTAGTGAATGAATAGTTCGCTTAGTTTGGACATCAGTTTGAGGATGGTATTTCATAATGAAGTTCAACTTAGTATCTAGAGTATGTTAACAACTCTTCCAAAACATAGAGGTGAATCTTGGATCTCGATTGAAAACAATAGATAGTGGTCTCCATACAGCCATACCACATCCGTGATATATATCTGTGCTAGTTGAAATCATCTTGAATTAAAATAAAGTGTGGAGACATTGTAATATGATCCACAACAACACATATTTCATTGTTTCATTTGGATTTTTTCGAATGTACAATGAAAAAGACCATAGTGATGTTCTTCCATTTCTATGATGGTATGGGCAATAGTTGCATCATCCCCTCGGACTTCTACCTCTATGCCTTCCCTTGCTGACACACTATGCACATTGATGTATACTCAACAATCTCCTTATTCATATCATACCACCAATAATTCTCTCGGTGATCTCGATACATTGTTGGGTTTCTAGGGTGAATAGAGAAATCTGATCTACGTACATCAACTAAAAGTTCCTCCATCGTCTATGGACAAGATGGAACTCATTGTATTTTCCCAAATCTCACAATTCTCTCTTCATTAACATTGAACTCTGAGGATTTACCTTTTCAAATAGATTCCACTTTCTTCTTATTTCTTCCACTTTCTTCTTATTTCCTAAATCATCCTTATGAGCATCATTTATCCCTTCCAAAAGAGATGGATGAGCAGTCATTTTTGAAATAATTGAAAATGTTCCCTTCTTTATGATTCCATTGTCCATCTTCATCAAATCTATGAAAAATTGATCCTTCTCTATTCTCATTAGTGATAAAATCACTGGGTCTTTTCTTCATAGAGAATATTCCTCCTTGTTTTCTTTCCCTAGGTGGAAATGGTTTGAGCAGTGATAGTCTTTGATCAACTCTAACCCTCTTCATTGGTGTATGTTCAACTCTTTTTATGTGAATATATACATGAGGATTTTATGGTCAATATATATTTCACACTTATCCCCAAAGAGATAATTTTGTCAAATTTTTAAATTGAATATCACTACAGCCAACACCAAATCATGTGTTGGATAATTCTCCTCATGAACATTCAATTTCTTTGAAGCATAGGAATCGACATTTTCATTTTGCATCAACATACATCTCAGGACATTCTTTGATGCACCTCTAAATACCACAAAATGTTCTCCACATGTGGGTAATGTGAGAACGGGCACAATTATAAGCCTCCTTTTTAACTCCTTGAAGATTTCTTTGTATTCATTACTCCATAAAAACTTTACATCCTTCTGATTTAGCTTGGTAAGTGTTTTGGACAAACGTGAAAAATATTTTCACAAATCATTGATACTATCGAGATAACCCCAAGGAGCTGCAGATATATGTTACCGATATTGGCCTCAGACATCCCTCAATTACTTCTCTTTTAGAGGGATCCACACATAACTTTTTTCTTATGATGATATGGCCCAAGAATAAAGTCTCCTTCAACCAGAACTCAAACTTTTTGTATATTGAATAGAGCTTCTACTTCTACAAGGAATCTAGTACAATTATTATATTCTCCTCCTGATCCCCCTTGGGTATGGGATTATATTATAATATCATCTATAAATATTTCCGAAATATTTTTGAGGTAATCCCTAAATACTCTATTCATCACGTCCAAGATGATTGCTGGAGAATTTATTAGTTAGAAATACATTACTATGAATTCATAGTGGTTGTATCTTATATGAAAAGTATTCTAGGGGATATCTTCCTTCTACACCCCTACATGATAATATCTTGACAACAAATCCTACATGGAGAAGTATTGTGTTCTATGCAGCTGATCGAACAAATCATCGATTCATGGTAGAGGATACTTGTTCTTTATCGTGATTATATTATGATCACAATAATCAAAGCAAGGGTGCATTGAACAATTTTTTTTCGTGATAAAGAGGACTGTTGAACCCCATGGTGATGCACTTGGGCATATAAACCCTTTCTCCAGACTTTCCTGTAGTTTTTTCTTTAGCTACTCAAGCTCCACAATAGAAATTAAAAATAGAGTCTTTGATATTGGCAATGACCCATGTATAAGATCAATTGAGAATTCAACATCTCTTTTAGGAGAAAGACCATGCCATTAATTTGGAAACACTTCAGAAAATTCCCTCACAATAGATATGTCTTCAAGGCTGGTTGCCTCCATAGACTCAATCGTCTATTCTAGATATGTGTGATCATTGGGTAGCAATAACCACACCTGAGATTATGGAGCTAGAAAATATTCATCTTCTTCCTTGCACTAGAATATAATCATTGGTCGATTCTCCACATGGTGTGTGATTTCACTCTCACAGTAATTTATGTTGGATCTATATAAGGAAATCCAATCCATGCAAATAATTGAAAAAAATTACAGTAGAGAGAGTATGAAGAGGTTTTCCATGAAATTAAATCCACTAATTATGATATGGGAGGATTTATATTAATGTGATGAAATGATTTCCCCATTTTCCGTACTCCCTGAAATCTTTACTTCCATGATTTTTGGTGGTGGTGGGATTATTCTACCAAAATTTTGGGATATAAAAGGATGTGTAGAACTAGAATAAAAAACTATGTTTTCTATTTCTGAATGAATATCTATTGTACCTGTCACCACTTCATTTTAGGGGTTCACTTCGACTATATTGATTGTGAAATCTCTCCCTTGTTGCCATGGTGGTTGTTGTTTTCCTCTAAAAAACATTGTATTTGGGAATTGATTTTCAAGATTCCCTGGTTCTATTTAATTTTAGTAAAGAACAATGCATTGAGGTTCAAATAGGGAATTCATATCCACAGTTGAAGACGTAGAGTTTCTTGTTGGTAGTTAACAGGTAGGTGCCCTTCTCTTCCACTCCTAAAGCATTTCCTTGTCCCCTTCTTGCAATTTTTGGCGTGTTTCTTTCCACACAATCAATAAATGGGGTTCTGAATGTTCTTAGCACCATTGGATTTATCCATCGAACTACCATCATTGAAGTCCATCCTACTCTTCATATCCCCTGGATAACCCAAAGATTCCCCAATCACCATTTCAACTATGAAGTCACATCAGAAAATTTCTTCATAGTTGTTGAAGTCTAGGATCACCAACACTTTCTGTAGGCTAGGTTTCATCCAACCAAAGAAGAAATCAACCCTGAATTTAGGGCTAATGACCATTTTGGAGGCATATTGTTCAAGCCTTGTGAAGGTTTCCTCATATGATCCACTATATTCTTCATCTTTTTGCTTGAGGTCAAGGAATTCACTTTCCATATTACTTTAGAGGGTGCATAATTTTTTTTTGAAAAACATCTTCTAGAAATACTGTAATTCAAATGCATCGATCTCCTCCCCAGGCTACCTATTTTTGATCAACCATCATTATTGATCAGCTACACCCTACATATGATATGTAGCCAGGATAAAATTCTCTTCTTCAGAACATTGAAGGATGATGATGATATTTTCAGTGGATTTGATCCATTGTTCGACAAATGAAGAAACAGATGATCCATTAAATGTAGCATGCCTTTGTCTCATGAATCTCTCTATATAAACATGTTCTTTATTAGGGTAATTGAATGTTACTCTTAACCCATGTTTATATTAAAATATTGAGTTAACTGAGAGAGAGTCATGACAATGTTTGCGATTCCTGCTCCCATCGGATTGGGCATATCATTAGCACAGTCATCACATTGATCTTCACATCGTTTGTTAGCCCGAGTCCTCCTATTACAGGAAATTTCTTAGAATAAATAGAATGATAGGGGTAACACATAATGGGTAATCCAAGGGAAAATTGATGACATATAAATAAATTTTATTTCCATAACATATGAATCCATTGGATTCAACTTTTTCTATTCAAGATATACATTATATCTTCTATTGTTAAAGGAATTTTTTTAATTTCCTTAATTAGGGTTCATACTAAGATTGTAAATTTACCAAATCATATCCTTTAGGAGTGTCGTGACCATGAGTGTAGCAAGACCAATAGTCATGCACTAGTTCTCGTTCAACTCTATCACAAATATGTGTTTTCAGGTTTTTCCACTAGGATACAACTGTACCAGAGCCGCCTCTACCTTCTCGTATCTAGATAGGGATGTGTTTTTTTGATAAACCACATATTCAATACTCAGAAATACATAGGGATATTTTTATAATACTTATTCTTGAATCAAAGTCATCACTAGGGTTTTCGAATCCTAATCCTATAAATAACTAAACCAATCATCTGATACCAACTATTAAAACCCGTCTATTTTATTACAAGCATAAACATGATTTATTACATAAAATATTCATGTGAAAGAACTTGGAAGATCAAGATGTCTAGTGTATTTTGTGCTTAAGAACATTACAAAATAACTTATAACATAAAACATAGAACATCTTTATTGAAAACATACTTTACATGACTACTTCATTCCCTAATACTTAGCATTTCATGGGACTACCAGAGGACTTTAATAAGAATAGGATGAGCAATAAATCCTAGAAAGGGAATAAACATGGAATAACATGAGTAATATAATAAAATTTATTCTATAAACATATCAATAGAGCATAAGAGAAACATAAACAATAAGGTATGATAAATCAAAATAATCATAACATGGGAATTTGGAAACCACACATAACATGGAATTCTCAATAGCAAAGGCTCATTGCACCAAGGCCATGAGTAAATATTAATTACACATGATGCATGAGTAAAACATCAGTGAACATGAATTACCATGAGTCAAAACTCATTGAGAATGATGTATCATGATACCATAAATTACCCAATGCATTGGAGTGCTATTATGGCACACCCTTCTTAATCATTTCATTTCTTACATAACTCTGCCATAGGGATCAGAAAACATGGATTCACTAAACATCGTAATTTATTCCAAGATGAAGTAGTGTGTCATTAATAAATGATACTATTTAAACAATTTGTAAATGTTAATAAAAGTGAATACCCTTGATAGAGAAATGGAAATGATATTCACTAAATAATGATTTTGGCTTGAAAAATCACGGTGCAATTTTGGCAGCATAACAGTGTGACATAAGAATTCACAAAAATAGAGGATGAGAGATAAAGGGGTGACTAAAAATATTTAAATGAAATGGAATGTAAGGGGGTCATATAGATACATATCCCAGTAATTATAATAGAATTTATATTCATGATACAAAAGAATTACTTGAATCTTAATGAGGAGAGAGAAATTCCAAACGGAGTCTCGGAATGGTAACAGGTGTACATTGGAGGAATTTAAGGAGATATAAAGGATTATATCATTACTAAAACATAAAGTGGGAAGTATGGGGGAGGTTTGGAATGATACCCCAACATTTATACTTTAAAACAAAAATGAATAACAACTTAAAAAGAATTGGACATAAATGAGAAAGGAAGAAATCCCTTACATGGAAGTGTGATCCCAAATGATTGAGAGAGGCTTCTTAGGAGCATGGGGTAACATGGGAGGAATATTGAGGGAGTAGGTTAGGGGATGGTTGAACTCCAAATTTATTGGTTGAAGAGGAAGTGGGGTAATGGGTTGGTTTATATAGGAAAAGATAGGGAATAATTTATTATTTAGGTATGGGAAACCTCACTTTAAAATAATCAAGAGAAAAAACCAGCCCATGGTATTTCGCATGTTTCTGTCCAATGGGGATTGAAAAACAATATTATATAAGTAAAATGTCCGAAATAATTAAAATAATAGTGTTTCTTATTAGGAGTTCAGTCACACTTCCAAGGAAAACAATTTAAAAAGACAAAATGTTTTATATTCCTTGATGGGACCACTAAAACATTGTATAATATATAAAAATACCCAAAATCACATTATTTTAATTTTAAAACATATATTGGCCGAACATTATGTTTATATAATATTATTACATCACAATTTTGTCATTATGGTGTCCTAAAACAAATTATATGTTTAAACAGTATTTAATTTTTACCCAAAAATTTGTTTATCTCCGAAAATTATGGAAAATTCACAATTGAATAATTTAGACATCTTGATTCCAAAAATAATATTAATTTTATTTTAATAATTTTCTAAATATATTAATTTGTACTTTTAAAATAAAAACAAACATTTAACAAAAATTCATTGGTTTTGACAAAAACTGCTTTCAAACCTTAATAAAAATTACAATTGCATTCATAAAATTATAAAACCATTTATATTAAATAAAAATTAATTTAATAATAACAATATGATTTTATTAATGTATTATCTAATTAAAAAATCCATTAATTAAAAAAAATATCTTTGTTGAATATTAACTAAAAATAAAATTTTGCTTTAAAAACTATTTACTAAATTACACTAATTAAATGAATTCACATTCATTATAAAAAATAATGTACATAGCAATAGTGATAGGGTCATGATACATAACCCCTTATATCACCCACATAATACTGAAGGGTAAGGTGTGAAATTGTGACAGACTATTGGGGTGGCTCAGATAATATCGATCGGGTGGTAATCTCTATTAACTTCCACTTTCGCCGTATTCAGTTCCGCTCAAGCTTAACGTGTCCAACCATAGCATGGGATTGGTCAAGAGCGAAACCTATGGCACAACCTCCTTTACAGGCTCCATCAAATGGGCTTCGTATGGGGTAAGTCAATTGGATGAGGCCACCGCTACATTTTTCTGTACTAAATTGGATTTTATAAAGCCCTATATTTATACAAATCAGGTGATCACTGTTTAACAGATATACTAGAAACAATCACAATTCATAATGGTATTTTAATATCCAGATACATAAAAACAAGGAATTTAACATTTTATATAACTATAATAAGACTTTTAATTAGATCAAGACTAAATTCTATTAATTTAAGTGTGGGTCTTTACATCATCTAACTAAATTCAAAAAAACACATAATAAGGAACCTTAGAGAGTTTCATCAATGTAGTGGGAAGAAAAATAGGTATATTTTGTAAGATATTTCTAGAATAGATAATTTATACTCTTCATGTTCACTTTTAATTGTTTTATAATGTGATTCACTTTCCCCTTATTCTTGGATAACCATCCTCTAGATGGTTAATCATAAAATTTACTGGTTTAGGGGAGGTTATCCATTTTATAATGATTGGATTCTAAAACATCATGGAATAAAATCATTTCCCTATTTGGTAATGATGGATTCAATATTCAAACATCATTGTTTATTATTTGGTATGATCTTACATGGTTTAATATTCAATTATTGATATTACCTTGGACATTGATCATTTTATACCAATAGTCGGATCTAGTTTATATATGATTGAATAGGCCTAGTCATAGTGGTGAAGTACATAGTGGTCATCAATATATGTGGGACGGGTAGTTCATATTCTTTATTTTCTGGGTTAAACATGAACCTATCAAGTAATTACATAGACAAATGAAGGTATTAATGATAACTATGTCCCACATCGGAAAGAGGTTAGAACTATATTGTTTTTAGAATGGTTTATTCTCACTATCATTATTTGACTTGGGTAGTGATATCAACACAATTTTGAATGTAAAGTAAATTTGTATAGTATAAGAGGATTTGATAACATTAGATTCAAGAAAAATTTAATGTGATGAATAGACTGTAACTTGATCACAATTTTCATATCATAGTTTCTAAAAATATTTCAAAATTTATTTATCTTATACGTCATCATTCTTATTCGTCAAAAATACAATAATTTCAAAAACACCCCATTTTACCTATAATTCAATTTGGAAACATGATTGTTGTATATCCCTCTCTATATTAAACAATATTTAACCACATTAATGCAACATAACATAGGAATTAATTTTTTCTCTCCATAACCCATAGCATGAATGTATCAATAATTGTTGCGCACAATAATTTTTTTATCTAACTATTCTTATGAAATCTCATTATTTCAATCATCTTTTTTAATATTGAATTATAAGTTTCAACATGTGATTTTGGGTGTTTATATTCATCATTATTCTCTCTTAGTAGAATTATATAGGAACCCATGTTTGATTTATGTTTATTTTTCCCCACTCTACATCAAAAAATAACTCGAAATCTGATCTAAATTAATTTTTCATGACTTTGTTAATAAAAATTATTTGAAAAAAATTATTTACCATGTGTTTTTCCTCCATTTGACATGAAATTTTATTGGCAGTGTTAACATGGTTATGTCAAGGGTTTCTGTGAAGTCATGATATGTATGTATGAGGACATTATAGTTCAAATAGGGATACATATGTAAAATTTATGGGATCATGGATTTTCACGACCAAGTGATAGATTTTTCCTTGTAAATTGGGCTTCCACACACGATTTAGTCCATTTAGAAAGTTTATGTTCTTGGTAGTTTTATCGGAGTCATTAAATGTAATATTTTTTAGTCAATTTTGTACATTTTATTAGTAATTTTTACTACTTTTTTTTCATATTGTTATATTTTTCACTCTAAATCATGTTCCCTTATGATTATATATATATATATATATGATTATATAGATTATTATTATCATTAGGTTTGTACATGATGTATCCTTTATATTACCAACTCATTTTTAAATCACACTGATGCATATTATCTTTGGATGGTATTCATATGTTATAGATAAGGTGGGGATATTTCTATTTATGAGTGTAGTAACCTGATGTGGTAGTCATGAATGTGGGAGAATAGAGCATGGTATTTATCATTTAATGACGTTTGGGGATATTCAATGTTTGACAATAGAGAACATTATAGACTTATTATCTTATGTACACATTGTGTTGCACTGTATTATACATTGAATCTAATATTTTTATTTTGGATTTATTAAATTTTGTTTATTGTCATGCATCATGTTATATATGACTTTTTCATATAGTGGTGTTGTTTTAGTGTAATGTGAAGGTAAATCATCCCAAAATAATTAAATATACCAATTTCATTTATTAATATTCGTTTTTATTTTATGGATTTACATATGATTATTGAAATACAACTCCTTCCGAAGAAAACTTATTGAGATCGTGATGTAACAACTAATATACAAACATGAAATATATCGAACAGTGAAATGAGTGCACAAATGTCAAAAAATTGGTTCCTAAAACCACATGATCCAATTATGAAGTGGGTTAGAAAGCTGAGAAGCCTCTTGTTGAAATACCACAATTTTCAAATCTTAGTGGTTTCATAGGAAACCTTATTTTCATCAGTTTTATCAATCCTCCCGGTCATGAAGTACCCAAAAGTTTCATCCCCACTCAGACTATACCATCAAAGGCCAACATAGATATTATAGTGGTCTCCTTGTTTCTATGTCTCCAAACCCTTGGACTATTTCATTATAATTTTCCATATATTGATGGTTTATCTCATATCTCAACACCCCTTCAATACAAGAACCGAAATAAATCATTATCATTGAATGAGTAATTGAACATGTTAATTTATTTTTAGTAAGAATGGTTATAATATTTGATTTACGTCGATACATCCCCTATAAATTCTTCCAAAAAATCGTTATAGTTTTTATCCCATTAGTTGGAGATATAATTTTTTAATTAACATGGGGATTTTTTCAATAGTAATGTATATATTTCCTCTATATTAATTTATTGAAAAATGTAATTTTGAATTCATTAATTAGTAATGGTAATGTTTTTTTCATAGATGGATTCAATGAATTAATAAATTGGTGGATACTTTTAGAATGTGGGAGATAAAATGGCTCGAACGAGCTATGAGGGACGGTTGAATGTCATGAGGTCAATGTTATTGAGTGGGGATCGATGGGAGAATAATGTGGAGAATCTATCTTGTAAGTGGATCCACAATGATGCCCAAATATTTGATATTTTATAGGGGACATTTAATCATATAAGTTTGGATATTTTCTTTTTGATAGTTTTTATATATGACATATATGATCCTTAGTGTGTGGTTTCAATATAAGTATTTTTTATTCTGTTATTATAATTCATGTTTAACCATTCAGTTAAAATATATATTATATGGTAATGAAGCGAATTGTCAAGTTGTCCCATGGATATTAAATCTTCTATAATTTAGGGGTTTTTATATATAAAATATCACATGTTTCATAATTTGTTCCATGGTATTTTTTTTAATATATGTTTCATTGGAGGTTTTTATAATTTTAAACTCATGAAATTTTCTCCATGAAACAATTAGATACCTTCCTGATATGTTATAAAAAATATAATTTATCGATTATTCATGATGTATGGATAAGGATTATTCATTTGAAAAGATATATTTTTACAATGAACTCACTAATTGGAAAAATTATTTATCTCTATGGTAATAACGGGTGAAAAATATATTCACTCTTGAGATGATTCTTAATGAAGTAGTGGAAAAATAAAAAAAACTAAAGAAAATAATGAAGATGATTATAAGGATATGAGAGAGTCAAAATCAACCAAAATATTGATTTGTATTTGTTAGATTATACATTTTGATATGGGTTAAATATAACGGATCTTATAGATTATTCGGTAATGTGTAAATGTTTTTATAAATCCAAATCCCTTATAAATTATTTATATATACAAAAAAGATTATATAATTTGTGAAATATTGATAATTGATAATTAGGAATCAATCATAATTAGTTCACAAAAATATTAATGGAACTATTTATGGAGGTGGTCAAGATAAATGATAATGATAATTAGGTAAATATTCAAATATAATAAGAAGTTAAATATTTTCTTCTTTTTTGTTCATTTTTATATTCATATGATAATCTTGTAACCCAATTTCTGTATTTAAAAATAAACTCTAAATTTTGATGATGGAATTAATCCATATTAACAAATTAAATAGATAGAAATATCAATGGTGGTGGAAAATTAAGTAACAGTGGTATGTTATTTGTGATGGATTGATGCATTAATCTGAGAAGTCAATTAACAAATAATAGAAAGGTTATGTTTTTAATTTGAAAAAATGTTCATCTGGTATGGTGAGGCAAAAAATTATTGAATTTTCTAAAAAATAAAATAATTTGAATTTCATGAATTGTGAGGTAACCTATGTTTTCTATGTAAAGGTGATCATGATTTAACTTCACCTAAAAATGATCAGTTGAGGTTATATTTTTAAATCAAATTAGAGGCAGACTAAGGTTTTTTATACCATATTATATGGAAGAGTTAACTATTTTCTTCATACAATTAAAATAATGTTTTTATATTTAGTATGGTAATTAGGTATTCTCATGGGTTAATTGTTGTTCGTGAAATTATAATCTCTACAATTTCAACATGTACATTGATGTTATAATATGTTCTATATGTTCCAGGTATACAACATAATTTTTATCTTCTTTTATATTGTAAAAAATAGATTATGATGAATTTTTTCTATACTAGATGTTGATGTTTATATTGTGGGTCATTGTTATATTCCCAAGGAAAGATGTTCCACACATTCATGATAAATATTATAATGGGGTGGATTGAATTAAAAAATTAATTTGAAATGAAAATTCATCAATTTATTAGAATTTATTTATATCCATAATGAGTCTAAAACCACAAAATTAGATAAAGAAGCATAGGAAAATAGATTAAGATAGTTCAAGTATTTAAGCTTCAATACCTATGTATTTTCCTTTATAGATTTTCAAAATTGAATAAATAATTACTGTTTAATATAGAGGTGACTAAATAATTATTTTAGATGATAAGTTGTTATTTTCCTCATAAAGGATTTGGTGTTTTTAAATATGTAAATTTATATCGGTTGGCCAGGTATTATTGCCATAACTTTTATAGGGCTTACATATGTTACTGTTTCTTGTATTGTTTTAGGATAGTTTAGATTTATTTATGATAAATTATTCTGTCCATTTAATTTAATTTACAAGGGAATATATTGGGTTTCTATCAATGTTTTAATATAAGATCCCCAACCTTCCCCTAAAGGGTTATGGTTGGTGTAAAGATAAATGATTATCCATGAAACTAGGTTTTAGGATGTGATGTCCTTCTTTGAGAGGAGGAATGAGGAGATTAATATGGTTGAATAATTTTTCGGTGAATTAAAAATTTATTAAGTTGATATATTTGATGAAAATTAATAAATACAATTTCCCCATAATTTATGTAATGGAAAATGGAAATTTAGATTATATTAATTATTTATGTTTTAGTTAACTTATAAATGGATTCAGTGACACAATTTTGTGGTAGATATTTTTTCAATTTTGGTAGTAGCACATTTTGATTCAGTCATTATTGAAGGCATGAGGAAATAGTTCTTTAGACACTATCATTACCGGGATTTATTTTAGCCAAATAGTATCATTTTCCAATGAAAATCTATAATTTTAATTATCAGGTGAGGAATTATGGATTTCGATAATTTCGTATATTTTTTGGTTTTTTAATGGATATATTTTAACATTAATTTTATTAAATTATGAAATATATTTATTGTTAAAAATGTTCTTTAGTAGTTAGTAGTGACCAACCATTATGGCCCATCAATATTAAATGTAATGACACAATGTGTTCTATATATTATATCTATATATGTGTAACACTTTTATATTAGTGTGGTTTTAATCATTGGAAGCTTTTTACAGATGATATAGAGGTACATATGTTTTTTATAGGAAATTGTTTCCCACTTTATTAATTTTAATCATGTTTAGGAATTGTCTTGAATTATTAACTTTTTGATTATATGTATAAATAGGTAATTTTTTCATTATTTTATAATACTCTAAATTTTATGGTTTTTAATAATAGAAATATTTTTTTTCTATTTTTTTTCTTCATTTATAATTTATCACTTCTCTTTTTGACTGGGTATCCCCTCAATTTTTTTTTGAAATTTTTCCTTAAACTGATCATATTCCACCCAAATAGAACCACATACATAATGAAATTTAGTGGCCTAGAATTTTAAAATACAACAGTAATCCATGACCGTCCACTAATTTTAATTGTGATAAATTTATTTTACAAAAAAATTTAAACCAACAATCATGATGTCACATGACACCCTTATGAGTAATATAACAAAGACCCTCTCTAGTTCCTATGTTGATGGTGGATGAACTAATCCATAAATTCAACATCCTGAATTTATTTATAGAAATCCAGAATTATGTTTGTGCTTTTATTTAATTGGTCTAAATGATATGGAAATAATACAAAAATTAATTGATAAAAAGAAGAATGTAACAAGAAAAAATCACACATTAAATAGGAATACGGAAAATAAACTGATATTACAACTAATATATAAAATTACACATTGAATTAAAAAAAATTCCCTAAATAATAATAAAATATTTAAAAATTGAAATATAAAAACAACTATATTTATGTATTTTTAGTTTCTAATAAAAAAATGATTTTTTAATAAATTCCCGTACTAAAAAATATTTAAATTTTATTCAATTTTCCTAAATTATGTTAAATTACATTTCAAGGTTTTGAAATAAATTATAACAAAAACATTACCCTAGTAATTATAAACCCAATAAAATTTATCAAATTTAATTACATCGTAACATTACAAGTAAATTTTTTATAAAAAATTATACAATTGAGTTTCACATTTAATAAAATAACCCACTCATTTTCAAATATATAATCAAAAATATTTTTACAAAATTAAAAAATTCAATAAGTATTTTTTATGATAAAAAAATAAATATTTTCAATTTTATCAAAAAATAATTAAAAAATTATATTATTTTTTTTTCATTATATTTTGAATGAATTTAGGTGGTATTTTCATTAAATTCCTAAAAAATTTAAAAAAATCCCAGTTATAACTCCACCGTAGATGAATTTTGAATTCATATCCAAAACCAAATTCAGATACCTATTTCAAATCTAAAAATATAAAATGAGAGTATTTATATTATTTCCAAAAAATAGATTAGAAATATTTCATTTTATAAGACAAATTACCCTCATTATGCCCTCTCTCGCACTCAAATTCATCCACCTTTCAGTTTTCATCAATTCTTATTTAAGATCCTTCCACACATGAATTCATATCTCTATTATCAAAAGTCATATTAACATGAAATGATATTAAATTCATTATAATTTTATTTTGAAACAATATTCTATGTGATGATTTAAATTCCCCCAAAAAGAGGTGATGGTGGTGCACTAATCATATAGATTGTATTTTTATGAAATACTAGCTAAGGAAAGATCGATATAAAATTTTAATGAATGTACATGATGTATAGGTTTTGAATTTTCAAATCATGTATTATTAATCCATAATTATAAATAAAATGGACTCCACTCAATTACCAATTACAAATGATAACCCATAATAATTACAGTTTCATGATTAATGTGTTTTCATGATTCGAAAAATTTAGAAAAAATTAGAATATTTCAATCCATATTCTTTTTATAATTTTATTGATATCTTATATATAGTTTTTTCTTCATTGTTTTTATTTCATCATCTTATTTTAGTTTTCTATATAATATAATTATAATGATTCATGACATGTGAAATAATGATCCATACTTCTTTTACATGACCCAAAATATAGACACTTCCCACACAGTTATCCAAGAATGTATTATGTCTAGATTGTGAACATATAATGGCCCTTCCCTCACTTATATCCGTGAAATGGTCATGAAAAATATTTTATGTGATGTTTATTTAAAGATAATTGTGTCTTGTAACATGTAATGAAACCAAAATGGAGTTCAAGGAAATATAGGACTAACTAGGGTTGTTTTAATGCAGTTTTACTAGTGGATACGATATATTTTCAAAATAATTTTCCCCAATCATAATGTTAAACCAATTCATTCGAAGGAAGTATTTAAAGAAAAAAATCACAATGTTACAATGATAATAGACATCTCTTTTCCACCTAACAATTGGCGGTAATAGGGAATAGTAAATAAAAACTATTTTAGAGTACCTCACGAGATGGTGAAAATAATCATGGGTGGTCTCCAATGAGGAATGATTCAAAAAATTACTCAACCTCAAAAGAGTTTCTTAAAATCAAATTCAAATATTAAAACACATATCAAAAATATATTATAAATATTTTTATAATATCAACGAGATTGTAAGAACCCGGTTCATAGTTTTGAGGTACGATCTTCTTCTTTTCTTTTTTTCCTTAAGTTTTTTAAGAAAATAATAAAATGGGGAGAAATATTAATTTTTTGAAATACACGCCATGAACCTTTCTACACGTCGTGTACTTTTGGCCGTGTGGGAAGAGTACACATGGTGTGTAGCCATGTCGGCAACGAAGGGTGTAAAGACTGACTGCACACCATGTAGTGGTCCCTTACATGCCGTATTGTTAGTCGGTAGGAAAATAGTAAGGAAGTGGCCAGCTGTGCAACAGAACACACCATGTACTCATATTGGCAGGTGAACAGTGCCACGCTAGCGGGAAACCGCCAGAGGAACAGTTAAAAAATGGGAAGTACATGATGTGTACTCGGAAGTACATTCCCTATACTTTTTTTTTTGACATAAAACAGGTAGTAGACTCCCCTTTTCATAGGGAAGGATTATAATGGGAAGAAGTAGCAGAAGAGGGAGGGTGGAGCATTGGAGATCTGCTGAGCGCACATTGGGAATCCGTTTTCTACACTGTCGATCTCCCTGGAACTGCACGGGTGAGTTCTCCATTCTCCTGGAGTAGTTCTTACCAATTCTTCCTCTAAGTAAAGTTATTTAAGTTTGAATAGGGTTTACTTTCACCTCATATCTACGTCGTTATAGGACTAATCGATGATCCTTGTTCGAGTATATCATTCGTGAGGGTTGAAGGTAGGTGGATTGGTGTTTAATTTTCCAACTTTTGTGCATTTTTTGTGTTTTTGAGCTACAAAACCATATTTGGGGTGTCTTGTTGCTGAGGTTGGGGCTATTTTAAATACCTTGAATTGTATAGGAAATTAAATGTGATATTAAAATACTATTTGGGGATTGTTCCTTGGATTCAGGACCACCCCGGGGGTGTGTTCCCCAGTTTAGTTGTTTGTCTAGGATACCTGAGGGTATGCCTTGTTTATATTCTGCATTAATTTTTCCTTCAGAGGAATTGTATTTTAAATTGCTTGTGATATGTGTGGCATGAACCGGTTACTTCAGCCCAAGGGTGTTGTTTTACTTAACCCGAGGGCAGTTGTTATCTTTTCCTGAGGGCAACATCTTCCGTGCCTGTGAGCAATAGACTCTGTTCCTGGGGGAGACACTACGTATGCCTAGGGAAAAAATCTGTTCTGCCTATGGGAAAGTACATGCGGGTTAAATTCCTAATTACCTGAGGGTATGGGTTGAGTTTCTGTGGACACTGAATGGTTACTTAAAAATTCACTATGGTGTTTTCCTATATGAAATGGATTAAAATACAATAATTGGCAATATAACTGGTATGTTATTTACTTTTTGAGTACTTCTTATTTTATTTCATTTTACTATAGCCCATTGTTGTTGCATGCTTCCACACAGTTGTGTGTGGGCCTTTGGTGGGTGCCTACTGGGAATTATTTCTCACACCCTGTTTGAGTCATGCTTTTCAGCCAAAACAGATTATGTTTCTGCAGGTGTAGATAAGGGCAAGGGTCCCTATACAGATACTTGATTGCTGCTGGGGTGTAGGAGAGCATGGGACCACGCGTTGGCTCGTGATGCTGTCGGCTGTTCTATTTTGCTTTTCTGTATTTGTACCTCAGTTGTAATGTATTATATTGCAGTGTAACATGTTCTGGATGTTTTATAGAATAGTGGAATGTTTTATCTTCATATATACATGACTGATAGTTTTCCGTTTTGATATTAGTTATCCATTTCTCTTATATACATATATTGTTGATGCATCCACTGTAGTTGTATGTTTATATTATATTCCGACATGCTACACTTTGACAAATGGGGTCATAGTTTCCCCACTATCTGACTTGGGCCCTCACAACTAGTCGGAAGCCTCTAGTGTTTGGGGAAATGCACTTGAGGTCATGTGGAGAACCGGGTTTGGGGCACGCGTTGAGTGCCACCCGGAACCGGGACATTACAAAGTGGTATCAGAGGAGGTTCCTTTCATTGACATACTATTTGGAGCTTTAGTCTGGGATATGGCGGACCTATAGTTGGTAATAAGCTGTGCTCGGGCACAGCTAACCCGTGTATAGGGGAAAGCCAATTTACCTCATGTTGCAATTTTTCGGATTTTGCAATTTTACAGATGAATTGATTTTCAACAAAGGGTGACGCACTTGTGATTGTGCTGTTGATATTTTATCTATGGATTCTATTTAGTTGCAACCCGATGAGATGAGGGTATTCCATCTCATGAATCATTAGGCACATGCTAGAAATGATATGCCATGAATAGTTCCATGCCATGTAGGTGCATTAGAAATTGCATGTTTTTGTGATAGTTGTTGTGCTAGAAAAGCATGTTGTTGTGATAAATACATGATAAATACTTGCTATGTGATGGGGTATTTTTGTATGAGCCTGTTTATAGAATGGATGCCAAAATTTTGTTTTTGGGGAGTATGGGCCCTCATTGACCGAATTTGGTGGAACATTAGCTATTTATCTGGTTATAAAACATATATGATGACAAACTTTGATTCACGGGGAGTATGGGCCCTCACGGATCGGAATTTGGTACTCAGGTGTTGCTTTTCTTTATTTTTTGGGTTCTAGAGAAGTTTATGAGGCATACTATCCGGAAAACCCAATATACACACAGTGTAGTAATTTAGACACGATGTGTATGTTCTTCTATTCAGAAAGAAAAATAAACTTTTTGAGTACACGCTATGTACCCTAAGTACATATCGTGTAGTATCTTCCCGTTAAACAGACCATGTTGGAAGAGACACGGGGAAGGGAAATGCCTGGGGTGAACACACCGTGTATCGGATGTTCACGCCATGTAGTATTGACCTGGAGTCTGCCCGTGTAACTAACAACACAGACAGAAGAGACTATAAGACATACATGTCATGTCCACTATGAAAGACGTCGTGTAGTCTTGTCCGAGGACAGACTGTGTGGACCTGACCGTGTGACTCTGAACCAGGGGCGGTTTACACGCCGTGCGCGAGTGTCACATGCCGTGTAGTGTCAAGCTGAGTAGTAAGCCATGTCAAAAAATACATGGGCAGTTGGAAAAATTACACCATACACACCGTGTAGATTATTTACAAGTCGTGTAGTTTTGTTCAATGGGAGCCGTGTGTCTTAGCTATGTAGAAGGACCCGAGCCGGGGAAGGAAGTCAAGTATACACCATGTAGTCAGTACACACACCATGTAGTCTTGTTTTTCTAATTTTTAATGCCTAATTCCTCCTGTTCCATTTTGGGTTTCTTCATTTTCGGTCTTTAATAATCTTGTTATAGGGCTTGCATTTGACCTTGTAATTTCATGCCACCGAGATGACCGCGCATTGTTCGTTAGGAGAGGGGCGATAACTATAATACATAGATGGTGGTCCATGGGCTACCAGGTGATCCTCCAGAAGAGCCAGATGTGGCTCCTGTTGTTATACCGGACACATGCGTGAAGGCGCAACTCCATGAAGGCTTTATGCGGTTCATGAAAACCATTCCGGGAGCACCGCATGCTACCACATCTATTGATGTGCGGACTGGTATCTTCCAGTAGCAGTATCTGCCTATGTTTTCTAGGGATAGAGGACCACAGGCTGTAGAGTCTTGGCTTTGATCGATGTAGACTATTTTCGAGCGTCTAGAGACGCCTCCAGGGTGGAGGGTCAAGCTCGCGACGTACATGCTGCATGATTCCACCAAGAGGTGGTGGGATGTTACCACCCAGACAGATCATCACAAAGACATGGAGTGGGAATATTTTCAAGCAGTATTCTATGAATTATTCTTTCTAGAGATGTTGAGGGCAGATAGAGCTCGTGATTTCATGAATCTACAACATGGCGCTATGTTAGTGATGGATTATTCTGCTCTCTTTACCGTGATTTAGCGTTTTGCACCCATTCTAGTAGGTGATGAGATGTTGAGGGCCAGGCGCTTCATGGATGGTCTTTTGTATGACATTCGAGCACTGGTGAATTTTTTCAGGTTTCCATCAGTACATGTGATTGTGAACCAGGCGCTTATTACAAAGAGGAACCTACGGGAAGCTTGTGGTGTGGGCTAGGGTGGTTCAGCACCAGTTTTTGGTACTATCTCAACTGGTAAGAGGAAGAGATAGATGGACTTCTCTCAGGGTGGTAGTACCAGCCAGAAGGATGTTTCAGGTGGTCAGGTCAGGTGCTACCTGTGTGGTAAAGAAGGAAACAAGAGACTGTAGTGTCCACGAGACCCAGTGTATTGTCGAGCTTGCGGCAAGATGGGTCATCTGCAACGCTTTTGCAGGGTGTTTCCACCAGTGGCTAGTGAGAGGGGTTCTATGAAGACTCTGTCTGGGGGTGAAGGACCAGTTTCTTCTTTCCAATCAGGGAACTGGAATACATCAGGGCGTGCAGGCAGAGATGGTAGTCGTGGTCGTGGTAGCCAGACACTAGGATCCCAGAGGGAGTAGGGAGGGATAGCATAGCGTAGCCAGGCTGTGTTGTAGGGCCACGACACTGGGCAGACATATGCAGGGCAATAGACCTAGCATAAGCAGGATCTCGGACCTTCTACATTCAAGGGTACTATTCTAGTAGCTTCTGTCTTATCTTCAATACATTTTGATACAGGTGCTACTCATAGTTTCATATTTGTACCTTTTGTGGAGATCCTTGGGCTCTGTGGTTCTACTTCTTCTGATTTCATGATTCTAGACACTCTTTTGCGGACTAGAACGGCTAGTGTGAATCAGTGGAAAGAGTTCCCCCTTGAGGTTGGTGGGTGTCACTTTCTTTGGGACCTCTATGTCTAAGAGATAACAGCATGTGATGTCATTCATTGGATGGACTGGTTGGTTCCATTTTGAGCCTTTATAAACTTATATCATCATAGGGTGAGTTTCACATCACTAGAGGGTAGAGAGTTTCTATAAAAGGGAAAATGGGATGTTCAGGCGAGTCGAGATGGACCAGAGCGTCATGGGTGAGGTGGAGTCACAATCCCGATTGTGTGTTTATTTCGGGACGACCAGGGGACTTTTCAGAAGGATTTCCTTCCAGTGGTTCACCATTTCGGAGATGTCATCCCAGATGAATTTTCAGGTCTTCCTCTGGAGCGTGAGGTGGATTTCTCTATTGAGCTTGTGCTAGGGGTAGCAGCGGTGTCTATTCCCCCTTATAGGATGTCCACACCTGAGTTGCATGAGCTCAAGAGGTAGATAGAGAGTTATGGGAAAATGCTTTCATCTGACCCAGTACTTCTCCATGGGGTTTGCCGATTCTCTTTGCGATGAAGGTGGATGGTACCCTTAGACTATGTGTGGATTATCAGAAGTTGAACCAGTTAGAGATCAAAAACCAATATCCATTACCGAGGATTGATTATATTTTTGGTCATCTTCATGGATGACTATTGTTCTAAAAGATTGACATGAGATCAAGATATCGTCAGTTGTGTGTTAGACCATCTGATATACCTCTCACAGCTTTTTGGAGCAGGTATGGTCTATACGAGTAATCATTTATGCCGTTCGGACACACGAACGCGCCAGCAGTTTCCATGGATCTGATGAATCATGTGTTCCATCCTTATCTGGACTCTTTTTTGGTAGTATTCGTGGACGATATCTTGGTGTACACTCAAACACGACATGACCATGCGACCCATATTGATATCGTATTAAGTACACTGAGAGAGCATTGACTATATTCTACACTCTCAAATTGCCACTTTTGGATGGACCAGATTCAATTCCTTGGTCATATCGTCTCAGATGCCAGAGTTTCTGTGGACCCAGAGAATGTAAGAGCATTAGTTTCTTGGGAGAATCCCTAGAACATGTTTGAGATATAATGACTCTTAGGGATGGTTGGTTACTAAATACATTTCTTCTAGGACTTCTCCTAGTTAGCAGCACCGTTGACGGGTCTGATTAAGAAGTTTGTGAAGTTTGTTTGGTCGGATGTCTATGAGACAGCCTTTCAGGACCTGAAAGTAAGGTTGACATCATCACCAATTATGATACTCCCATAGTAGTGGAAGATATTTATAGTTTACTGTGATGCATCAAGGATTGGGATAAGAGTAGTGTTGATGCAGGGCGATTGAGTTGTTGCATACAGGTCTTGGTAGTTGAGGCCACATGAGAGGAATTACTCGACGCATGATCTCGAGTTGGCTACAGTTGTGCATGTGTTCCACTGGTGGAGACATTATCTATTTAGGGAACTTTTTTTGGTCTTCACCGATCACAAAAGTCTCAATTATATCTTTACTCATCATGGCTTGAATCCGAGATAGCGAAGGTGGGTTGAATACCTTCAGTCCTTCGACTTAGAGCTTTCCTGTACACCTGGTAAATGTAATGCGGTAGCTGATGCACCGAGCAGGAAGACTCAGATATAGGCTGTGCAGGAGGCCAGCGGTGAGTGGTAGATCATGTCTTTTTTCTTTAAGATGCATTTAGAGGTGCACGACAGTCATGGGTAGACATATCTTTCATCTTTGGCTATAACTTCTACCCTCCTGGATAGTGTGAGGATGAGACAGCTATCTGATTCAGAAGGCCTAGTTCTATGGGAGTCGGTGGAAAGTGAGGACCCTCCTCTTGGTTGGACGATAGGAAATGATGAAATTCATTGTTTCCATGGAAGGGAATGGGTTCCAGGGGATATACGCGAGGAGATGATGTGGGAGTTTCATTCTTCAGCTTGGGCAGTTCATCCCGAGGTTACCAAAATGTATCGAGACGTGAGACGTCAGTACAGGTGGACGAGTATGAAGAGTGTTGTAGCTGGTTTTTTATGAGGTGTTCCACATGTCAGTAGGTGAAGGTGGAGCATCATATACCAGCTAGGCTGTTATAGTTGTTACCCATCCCGAAGTGGAAAAGGTATTATGTCACGATGAATTTCATGATAGGGTTGTCAAGGTCACCTAGAGGCAATAATGTCATGTGGGTTATTGTGGACAGACTCACGAAGGTAGTTCAACTTTTTCCGATCAAGGAGACCTTCGATATTGACGAGCTCAGGAAGTTGTATATCTGAGAGGTTATACGTCATCATGGGGTCCCTCATTATATCATTTCAGATAGGGATTCCCATTTTATTTCTCGTTTCTGGAATAGTTTTTAGAGGGAACTAGGTACACAGGTGCTTCTGAGCACAGCTTACCACCCTCAGACTGATGGCCAGTCAGATCATACAATACAGGTGCTTGAGGACATGTTGTGTGCATGCATCCTAGACTTTGGGGGCTCTTGGGAGAATCATATACCCCTATTAAACTTTGCCTATAATAATAGTTTCCAGGGAACTATTAATATGGTACCATATGAGGAATTTTATGTTAGTTCCTTCCGATCTCCTTTGTGCTGGTTAGAGGCAGGTGAGGTAGCTTTACTGGGATCATGTCTCAAACTGGAGACATTTGAGTAGGTCCAGATGATTCAGATGTGGATGGCTACCGCACAGTCTCATCAGAAATATTATGTTAATCACTGTAGAGGACCTTTGGAGTTCATGGTCAGGGATCAGGTTTTATTGTATGTTTCACCGAGGTTGGGACACAAAAGGATTAGGAGATAGGGAAAACATTCACTGAGGTATGTGGGGACATTTGAGATTCTGGAGAGAGTCGGGATGATTTCTTATCGGTTGTAGTTACCACAGAGGTACTGGGACATGCACAACGTCTTCCATGTATCTCAGTTTTGAAGCTATAATTCAGACTTGTCTCACATCTTTCTGCCCGAAGAGGTTAAGCTTTAAGTTGATGTGTCCTTTGAGGAGCATCTGATTCGTGTTGTTGACCAGAGCACGAAGGTTCTCTAAGGCCGGTCAGTTCCTCTCGTATGGGTGCTATGGCAGCTTGGCCGAGTGCAGGACAAAACCTGGGAGCGGGAGACCGACGTATGTTCTCAGTGGCCAGAGTTATTTATAGTTTTATCTTCACCATCCTTGGAAGGGAAATTTGGAGAAGAATTGTTTTAAGGGGGGAAGTTTGTAAGAACCAGGTTCTTAGTTTTGAGGTACAGTCTTCTCTTTTCCTTTTATTCCCTTAAGTGTTTTTAAGAAAATAATGAAAATGGGGAGAAATCCTAAATTTTTGAAAAACACGTTGTGTACTTTTGGACATATGGTAAGAGTACATAGGGTATGTAGCCATGTCGGCAACGAAGGGTGTAAAGACCGACTACACACCGTGTAGTGGTCCCTTACATGCCATGTAGTCAGTCAGCAGGAGAATAGTAAGGCGGTGGCCAGCTGTGTGATAGAACATGCTGTGTACTCAAGGAGACACGCCCTGTAGTCATGTCGGTAGGTGAACAGTGCCACACTGGCAGGAAACCGCCAGAGGAACAGGTAAAAAATGTGAATTACACGACTTGCACTCAGAATTACACATCGTGTACTTTGTTTTCTTCAATTAAAATGGGAAGTAGCCTCCCATGTTCACAAGGAAGGCTTAGAATAAGAAGAAGGAGCGGAAGAGAGATATCAGAGGTTTGGAGATCTGTTGAGCGCATGTCGCGAATCTGTTTTGTGCACCATAGATCTCCCTAGAACTGCACGGGTGATTTCTCCCTTCCCATGGAGTAGTTATTACCAATTCTTCCTCTAAGGGACATTATTTAAGTTTGAACGGGTTTTAATTTCACCCCAAATATATGTCATTCTAGGACGAATCGAGGATCTTCGTTCGCGTATATCATTCATGGGTGTTGAAGGTAGTTGGATTGATGTTTAACTTTCCTACTGTTGGGCGTTTTTGTGTGTTTTTGAGCTACGAACCTATATTTTGGGGTGTCATATAGCTGAGGCCAGGGCTATTTTAAATACCTATAATTGTATAGGAAATTAAATTTGATATTAAAATGTTGTTTGGGGAGCAATATTTGGATCCAGGACCACCCCAGGGGTGCGTTCCTCTGTTTAGCCATTTTTCCAGGATAACCGAGGGTATGCCTTGTTTATATTGTGCATTACTTTTTCCTTGAGAGGAATTGTATTTTAAATTTCTTCTGATATGTGGGGAATGGCCTGGTTACTTTAGCCTGAGGGAGTTGTTTTACTTTGCCCAAGGGTAGTTGTTATCTTATCCCGGTTGAAACTTCTTCCATGACTGTGGGCAATAGACTCTGTGCCTGAGGGCGACACTATATACGGCTGAGGGAAAAAACTGTTTTTCAGGTTGGAAAGTACCTGCGGGTTACATTCCTGATTAACTAAGGGTAAGGGTTAAGTGTCTGTGGACACTGAATGGTTACTTAGAAATTCAATTTGGTGTTTTCTTATATGAAATGGATTAAAAGAATAATAAATGGAAATATAACTAGTAAGTTAGTTACTTTTGAGTACTGCTTAGTTTATTTCATTTTACTATTGCACACTGTTGTAGCATGATTCCACACAGTTGGGCATGAGCCTTTGGTGGGTTCCTACTGGGAATTATTTCTCACACCATGTTTGGGTCATGCTTTTCGGACCAAACTGATTACGTTTCTGCAGGTGTAGATATAGTCAAGGGCCCCTATACAGGTACCTGATTGTTGTTGGGTGTATGAGATCATGGGACCGAGCATTGGGTCACGATGCCGCTGACTGTTTTGTTTTTTATTTTCTATGCTTGCATTTCAGTTGTAATGTATTGTATTTCAGTGTAACATGTTCTGGCTGTATTATAGAATAGTGACATGATGCATCATCATATATACATGACTACTAGTTTCCCGTTTTTATATTAGTTATCATTTCAGTTATATAAATATATTGTTGTTGCATCCAATGTTGTTGTATGTTTATATTATATTCTGCTGCGCTACACTTTGACAAATGAGGGAATAGTTTCCCCACTATCAGACCTGGGCCCTCGCTGCTAGTCGGCAGCCTCTGGAATTTGGGGAAATGTGCTTCAGGTCATGTGGAGAACAGGGTTCGAGGCACCCTTTGAGTGGCACTTGGAACTGGGACGTTACAGAGATCCACCATAATTAACTATATCAAGAAAAAATATTTAAGATATTTCAATTCAACAAAATAAAAGACACATCATTGAAATTTAAAATAGTAAAAAAAATCCTTACAAAACAACATATGAGGTTGCCAAATCATCTACACTATATATTACCACCAATTTATCAACAAAATTTCATATTTGGAAATTCACTTATCAAAATTTATTATAATAAAATGGTTTACAATAGAAAAAAATGACACAATGTTTTTAAATGAAGTTGGATGTAGTGGTAAATATCTATTTTGACTTTATTTTTTGTATATTTTATGACAGATTTATTTTAAAATAAAAAAAATCAGTAAACCATAAGGAAATGTGAAATAAAAGAGTAAAAAAGCTTGTTTGTTTATTTTGGATGTGGATAATAAGATAATTTAGTTTTCAATGGTTGAATGGGGATCCAATTCAAATTATATTTCTTATATAAAACTATAAGACAAGTTATTTATTGAATCAAATTTGAAATTAACAGTATATTATAAATATGATAAATTTGTGTTCAAAAACACAAACATGGGTTGTAGATTTGTTTTTCATAATTGAACTATTAAATTGGGTCTACACTAGTTTGTAGGTAGGTGTGGTTTTTTGAGTAGTAACAACTACCAGTTATTGCTTTCGATGTGATTTTTATGCACAAATTATTTTATTTAATATACACATGAATTATGTAATGATTCCCCCCCTTTAATAAGATAAAAACAAGATTATGGATGGATATGGTATTAGAAATGTTTTTTAAACTTTAACATAAACTTGAGTGAATTTTATTTACATTTTATACTAATCAAATTTTCATCGAAGAAAATTATATTATTTTGGATTAATATAATGTTCATATTTTCTATGCTGATCATTATCACCCTCATTATATGGATTAGATATGAACACTATATGGCAATCAATGTTCACTTTTCTCTATTAAAAATAATTAATACTTCAAACAGAATTTATTCTTTGAAACCTCAAGTAGATGATTCATTTGGAGTGATTTAAGGGTATCAAAAAATAGAAAAAAGTTATAAATTTTATTTTAAAATTGAAAATTAAATAATTTTATAGATGAGTTTATTCTATATAATTACTCTTTTATAAGCTATTGTTCATAGTGATAAACCAATAAAAAACTATAAAAATTGAAAATTCAGTTTTCCAAGTGTTCATCAGGACATGTTTCCTCCCAAGAAAGCGCATCCTCACCCTATACATCTTGGAAAAAATGTGGTTATTATATAATATTAGATAATAGATATCCATTATCACTTTCTTATCAAAAAAATAAAAAATTTAGATCAAGGGTTGAATAAATCCCTTCAAATGACTTATACAACCTTCTTCATCTAATTTCAATGCCTCTTGTTATTCGTAATTATTGAAGTATAATACATATACATCCCACTTTTATTTCTCCAAAATACATTATAGATTATTATGTGACATAGTATTAAAAAATTGTTTTGTAATAGGTAATTTTTTATTCTTTTGACTCATTAGGAGGTTCTATATAGAATTTATATTGAATAAATTAATTCTAGTAATGATTCATGATTCATTGACCACCCATTATTTTATTAATTTGAGTATAAAACATAGATTCATGGTCTAGTATCATTTATAGGTATGAGAATAAATTTTTCATTAAATTAACAATATAATTTGGGACTTTATCCAAAATTTAAATATGAGGTTCAAAATGGATTTTTTCACTATTTTATTCCATTACATCACTATATTCCACATCAATTTCACAATCATCATTATTATTTTTCCAATTTAGTGGATTTATTACTTCATCAATTAGTTCTTTAATTTCATATTTTTCTAATTCTTCAAGTTCTTTTTTGAACAACATAATATTCAATACCTATAATTGGGTTTTGAACCTATCATTGGGATTTTTTAAAGAAGAAATATTTTCATTATGCGTGGCAATTAAATCTCATAGATTTTTATCGACATTCATTTATTTATCAATTTATACCAATTTAATATATAGTATAATAATTATTATATGGGATTATGTTGTATATTATATACACACAACCATGCATTGTTCTTATATTATATTTAAAAATATCATGATACTATTAGCTGATTATTCCAATACCCATTTGGGAGGAAGTAATTATAAAAACTAAAAAATTATGAAATATTCTTCAATAAAATTATATTTTTTTAAGCTGATCAATGTTTCAAATATTTTTGTGATATTTATTTTTTTAAATATTGTGGTACATATATTTTTTCAGTGCAGTGTTCTTTATTAAAGAACACATACCATTGAAAATGGAGACTAAAAATGAAATGTGATTACTATGTTAAAGGGGTGATTGAACACTATAGATTTGTAAACTATATACGGTGAAAACTGTGTTTTAACATATGGATATAAAAAATTAGAAGGCATTGTTTTCACCATATCATTCTATTTATTATTAATATATTTTGAATTTTAATAAATAAAAATAATTTAAATATATTAAAATATGGATCGAAGTATAATTAAATAATAGTGCTGAAAATAGAAGTGAGATAATTGAAAATTAAACTAGAAATTTGATGTGTATGATTTAGTGGATGAATTAAATATAAACTGGTTAGTAAATATTACAATATAAATATTTACATTAAAATAATTTTTTGAAAAATTTATTAATATATAATTTCACTATACTAATATTTTTCAACTGTGTTTGTTTTCTCCAATTAATTGATCAACTTTATCTTACGAAATGGTAACCAATTGTTAGAGATATATCACCCATCTCAAAGTGATATCTTTTTACAAGAACCGGGGAGACTCCCAATTGTTTTTGTGGATCTCTATGAAATCTCCCAATATAATATTCATTTTCATCATAAAAACTATAAATATTAGGAATTAAAATAATATGATATAGATGAAGTAGAATAAAAGATAGGGAAAAATAGGTCATCACCTCTCAATTCATACAAAAAACCTTAAATAAAAGTTTCAAAATAAATTACAATATATTCCAAATTTCCAAACCAATTTCAATTATTTTTTTCAGCCAAAAAATATAGGTTAGAAAAACATTAATATAGGATAGATATCTTTACCCAAAAAAAAGATATTGACATAAACATCAAAGTAATAAATAGGAAAAGTTGAACATTTTTTATAAAATAAATGTGTAAAGCCCACTGATTGAGGGGAAATTTTCATTTTGGGATGGATTAACTTGGAAAATAAAATCAATACTATGACATAAAATATGATAATAAACTTACAATATAAAAAACAAAAAAACATAAATAATCTAAAAATGAAGAAGTTATTATGCTAGTATAATAATAACACATAAAATATAGTAATCAATAAATTATTAATATGGGTAAGGAATAATAAAATAAGATATATCAATATTAAATCACATCTCAAAAGAGATTTTTTATTCAGCATTTACAATCTTAAAGAGATACCCTCGAGGTGACTATTTCACAAAGAGGAATTGTGTAAATTTTTAGATTAAATAAATGTAAATAACCTTACATTTTTATATATCTAGAAACATATTTGGAAAATATCTCCACGGGCCTCTGATGGAAAAAAACATTACTAATAAATCCTAAATTCTTCTCCATTATTATTCCCACCATGTTTCATCCCTTATGGTGGGTTTTAATGATGATGAGATAGAATGTTGGATTGAATATTTATTTCATTCAATTAGGCTAACAGGTATGATTGGAAACTAAGCGTTTATAGAAAAAGATAAGGATGTAGATGTAAGGTTAAAGGATTTAGTTCTAGAAGGGTTGAGTGATTAATTAGTTGGGGAATAATTTGTTATTGGGTAAATGGATTGAGTGAAGGAATATTTGTTTCTTATAAGAAAAATTGAGGAATTATTTAGGTATTTATGAGACTATTAAGAAATAATAATGCACTATTTAGACTTAAAATAAAAGGGTCTTGGATGAATATTTTAATAGAGGGGAATTATTTACTTTTTAAAAGGATGGAGACACAATGGAATTTGTTTTAGTGGAGTTTCAATAATTTAATTTGTTGGTAGTAGTGGTTGGGATTTGGATGGATAGATGGTTGGGTATGGAAAAGTGTTATATATTGGTGAATGTGTGATTTTGGTGTGATAGGAACTATATTTTTATTTCATAATGATATTGGTATTGATTTTTGGTATTTAGCGAAGCGTTATACTCCCAAAGAGATTCTCGATTGGTGAATCTAAAGATAAATTTCACACTTTCCCATTAAACACATCAATCAAACTCTTGTACAAAAGCATCAATAATTAAGAGTTAATTATTTTATTCTAAAACCAAATCATCAAATTCTCTACAATAATTTTTATAATATTTAATTCTATAAATTGTAGAACAAATAAACTTCTATTCCAATTTTATGTCCCATGTAATAAATTACCAATAAAGGATTGAGATACCATTTTTCATATTGACCTATTATAATAGAAAATATTTAATTAGAATCAATTTAATAATGAATTTGATCCCTACACAACACATGAGGCCCCCAAAAGTGGGGTTGATAATGAATGGGGACTCTTATTGAAAATTCATAGTTTTTAAATAATAATGGTGTCTTGAGTAACATTTTGTAAAATAGTTGCATCAAACCTACTGGTCATGGAGTATCCAAAAAAAATCCTCTCTTGAAATGAAACATCTAGAAACAATCTCTAATTTTTAATGGATTAACAATTTTAGTGAAACCACAACTGAAGCCCCCATATATAGTGAAACACATATACTAATTGAGTGTGTCCATCATTAAAAACAATTTATTTCCAAAATAATGAGAATATTCGATATTTTATGATAGTTTCAAATAGTTCCATCAATTTAAAAGAATGAATAATGGTAAATATGTAGAATTAAAATGTCATCCCACTAGAGATTATTCTATTCATAGACCACCTAATTAATCATTGTATAATATTTAATGTTTACAAATTTAAATCCCCTTTAATATTTTCCCCTATAATATTTGATTAAATCCCCATTAAGAATATTTTTTAAGAAGAAATATATATTTTTTAAGTAGGGGTGGAGAACTTTAGATAACTAGACATGATACACCTCTCCTTCACCTAAGTTGTAGACATATTGATCAATCCATTTCTCTGGCCTTTATGTGTAATGTGTAACCAAAAATTTTTAGATTATTGCATCCAAATTTAATGTTATTCAATTAAGTTCCTAATATAAACTAAAACAAAAAACTATCATAGTACAGAAATAACTAAAAATTTGAATTATATTTGATTATTTAATTTCAAATTAATTTTATCTTGATAATAATGATAAATAAGGTATTACAAATAGAATTAAAAATTTCATTCAACAGAACATTTAAAAGAAAAAAACCTCAAATGTTGGTATATTTAAAATATCAACTAAAAATTTTAAATTTTTTAATAAATTCTAAAAAAATAAGTCATATTAAATTGTTTTCAATATAAATATACTAAATTAAATTACCTAGGTTTGAAGTAAAAGTGAATATGGAATTTACAATTTTCCATAAAAAATAATGTTCATTTAGTCCCTTCAACAAAATGTTATCTTTCAAAAAATATTTTTCACAAAAATATATACAATTTATCTTCATGTGTATGAGAAAATCATGCACACATTTTCAAAAATTACGAAGGAAAATTTATTTAAGAAATGAATATATTTATAGTATTTGTGTATTCATTATTAGAATTCAGAATAATTAAATTTCATTATATTCATTAAAATAATTAAAAAATAGAAAAGTATTTCCCAAATATTTATCAAAAATTGAGGATGATATGTCCGATGATTCAAAAAAGTATTTTCCACAAATACTAATTTTTTCAAATATAACTATAAATTTATACATTAAATTAGTCCTCTAGTTCAGTGATTCTATTATATTTCATAGACGTCATAGTATATATAACCAACATTTGATATATCTCAGTGTAATGGTTAAGGTAAAAGACCTGTAAGGGGAGGAATAATAGGTATGGTTGTGAGACATAAATCAACATGAGTACATGGGTGAGAATTAAATTAATCATTATATAATAAGCCTAAGATTATTATCATAAATATAAAAACATCATTTATTGGTTACATGGAATAATAAAGATAAATTATTATGAAACATAAATACGTTATGGTAAAATTGTTTTTGAATGACACAATTGTATAAAATATGAAAGAACTCTTAAATTTATGTTCACTAATCATTTTTATAAAAATATAACTACAACATATTGAAAAATAATGCACTGAGTTCATATATAATACTCTCAAGGGACATAATCCATTTCCAAATTTATTGGAGTGAGACTGAAATTATGTAACACATAACCTCATAATATTCTTATAATATTTCATCTCATAAATATATATAACATTTACAATAATGAATCTGAGATACACCCAAGAGAAAAAATGTGTTTAAAATACATGTCTTTATGATAATGTAATTCAACAAAAATAGTGGTTACCAAAACAATGAAAGATTATATTTTGGTTATTTGAGGTGTTGTTTATAAATAAAATATCACTTTTCGTGTATAAGAGATAAATAATCATATGAAAAAAGAAGGATAGGATTCAATAATAATTATATTATAAATGATAATTGACTCAAGGATATTAAATAATCTAAATGATGCCAAAAAATTCATATATTTAACCAAGAAAGGGAAACTAAAAATGATGTATATTTATTAGAGGGTTTAAAATAATTATAAGTTAATGTGGGAGAAAGAGTGTAGTTGATACAATAAAAACAGTTGTGAATCAATTTAAAAACATAGTATTAGAAGAGAAATAAAATAATCAATTATAGATAATAGAATTCACATGTAAATATCTATAAATCAGAATAATATTCACAAGGGAACATTTATAATGTATTATATATCCATTATTGAATATGATTCATCATGAAGTTGATTAATAATCCCATAGAATTTAGTTAAGAAAAAAATTTCCCAAAAAATAATGTATGGGTTGACTTAAGCTCAATGAGTTGAAATTTCTATGGGTGTGTATGAAAAATCCATAAATAATAGTATAATCAAAAGAGAAATTATATAAATAACAATAGAAAGAGTTTTAGGAAAGGGGATATAATCATAAATAGTAGGGTTAAAAGGGAATTTCCGAACCATACATACCATTTATCTCATCAAATTGTCTCATCATGTGTAACCATATAATGATTATTAAAATCTCATTCCTGATGTTCATTATATTTATTTATGTTATTCTTCTTTAATCATAGTCATTAAAAATTAATTTATTAGCATTGAATTAAATATAAAAATAACTGTTAATATATTTATTGGGGTTGACATATTTTCATTTATATTTAGTCATTTTTGTTAACCGTTATTTAAAAATTTCTAAAATATCAAAAATTTGCATTAAAATATATAAATTTAAATATTAATTCACTATGCAAAATTTATTAGATCAAACCATTAATTAAATGATATGTAATGAAAATATTGTGTCCCTGTAGTTAGGTAAACTGATAACCAATGGGAAATTTTTAAATTTTCTAAGAGAGATGATTATTATAAAATATAAATAGTTTATTATAAATATAAGTTATCAAAATAACAATTATTAATTTATATATAATTTTTCATTATCCTGGTGGTGATAAATAAATAATTGATAAGGTCCTCATAGGCCGGTAAATTTGACCAACTACAAGAGAATGAAAAATAGGAAGAGAGAATATAGATATATATATTATAAATAGATTATAATATTTTTAAAATATAAAAATTAAATTATATGAAGATAATATTTGATGTAATTTTTTTGTTATGATTACATTTTAGAGGTAAGGAAAATTAAATAATGAATGATGAAAAGTGAATGAAAAAAAAATAATGGGATGTTACATTATTTTGGATTTTAATAATATTCAACGAACCATTTTTCCATAATCAATATTTGTTTTTTATAATATCCAAATATTTTTGTAAAAATTTTTACAATGTACATGATAATGAAAAAAATTATAACATTAATAAAGAAGTATTATTATTCAAAAGTGTTCCTTATAATATAGTCAATTAATTGGAAAGTATTAATAAGAAAAACTGATTTAGAAAAAAAAAATATGAATGACCTACTGAAAATAAATTTACTCAATAATTCTTTGTAAATACTCAAATAATTTTTATTAAAGTCATTTTATTATATAAAATTTCATTCCATCAAAATTATTTTTCGTCCTTTTTATGTATGAATATTATAACTAATATCTATTTCTTATCCGAAATATATATGAAAATGTAAATTTAATTTTTAAATTTTCATGTCAAAATTATCATCAAAGGATTTATTGAGAATTTTATTAAAGGATAAATTATATATTAATAGTGAAGAATATTTATTCTTATTGGAAAATTTTTATATACATACAATGTAAATTTTTATTTTGAAATAGTATTAAAATTTTATTAGATCATTTTAATTTAAAATAATTTAATTTTGACCCTTTTAGATGTACTTTTCAACTGTATTTAGTATAATAACATTTTATATATAAATATATTATTTTCCAAATAATCCTTTTTCATTGAAATTTTTGTATCTAATTTTAAATTAAATTATCCTATTTTTTTATTTTTTTATTTTGAAAAATGTACTCCATTTATGGAATTATTGAGTCAAAATTTATTAAATATTTCCATATTATTTTTTTCAATATGAATTTTAAATTTAAAAATTTTTGTGACTATGATAAACGGTAAAACAAGCCTGTAATGGTTTAAAATAAATATATAGGGACTTTTTATCTGCCTTAACAACTATATTAATCTTATTAAATTCTTATATATCATCTGTAGTAATCTAATTGTGACATTTTTGACCTTTTTAGGACACATGGATGATATTATATCTTTTTTGTTATTTCATTTCAGGAAAAGTGAATCATGTCACAATGTTGTTTTTTAATAACTACAATATACATAACATGGAATTATCAGGAGGAAATTCCTGAGTATAAATATTAATTTTGAATATAATATTATTTTATTCCTTTGGAGAATTTAGTTATTATTTTTATTTCATAAACAAGTTCCTTAAATTTTTAAAAACGCTAATGTATAAATTATTAAATTATTAAAAAAATTCAATATATGATATTTGAAATAATATAATAAATATAATTTGACATATATAATGTAAAAAATAATTATATAGTTGAAAATTTTATTTTTGTGAATTAAAAAATATTTTTTAGTATTACATATGTGTTATTAATATTATTAAATTCAAGGTGATGAAATGTTATAGAAAATAACATTACAAATATTTTTTTACTGAATCATAATTCATTAAATGATATAAAATTACAAAAAAATATATTTATTACCTCTATTTATTATAACATCTAAATTATCAATCATGATCTATTTATGGTTATTTTATCATTGTATAATAAATATACATACCCTAAATGCATTAACATTCACGTTGTTGTGGTTAGTGAAAAATAGGTTAAATAGGGGTTATAACCAAAATATAAGGTGGAAATATAGTAAAAAATGTTAAATTGTTATATTATGAGAGGATTTATACCAATAATATTTTTATATTCAATATAAGTCACTCTTGTCAATTTTTAATTCAATATTAATATATAATAATTTAATATTTTGAGAATTGCAATGTCTAACCCCTCTCAATTTTGTAAAATAAAACCACATCATCTCAATTATTTGCACATAAACCCCCCTTTCCACTAAATTAAATTGAAAATACCGTAATATAATCCCTCATTTCATTATAGAGTCCTTATTTTTGGAATTACACCAATCTGAGAAGGCTTAATGTGTAAATCAATTGAGGTTTTCTGAAGAAGATGTTGAGAATTGTTTTCCCCTGGTTATAGTTTTGTTTCATATTCCACCTCAGAATATTCTTCATCATCAATGATGAAATAAAAAAAGTATAATAACCTAAACTGAGATGTTATTATGTTAAAATAATAATATATATCTATCTCCAACATCAATAAAATGGGAGAGGAATTCATCCTTTCTATGTACGACAAACTACTGCCTCATTAATCGATGTAATTTAGTACCTATCACAGTCTATCTTGACCAGTTATAATGTTGCAGCTCATATTTATATATGATATTTATGAAATATATATTATTATAAAAATATATTATTTCATTTAACTTCTTACCATTCCCTTCACTGAATATTTGTAATGACGTTTGTGTGTATATGTGGACTTCCACCTCCACGAAGTGAGATGATTATTTATTCATTTCCACATCACCAATATGATATATATATATATGTAAATTTAAATAATTAATGTTATATATAAGATAAAATTATAATTATTTAATGTAAAAATAATTATATGCCTTAAATAATGATCATTCGAAAAAAGGAAACTTTAATCATCTATACGTATGACTTACCTTCTTTGTGATTATAACATTGTTCATTTTTTCCATATTAAGTAGTTCCATTTTAAATTAAAATTTTAGTTTGAAAATGATAAAAATTTTTATTATAATTTGTTTAACATTATTGAATAATGTACTATATGACCATATATCAGCAACCAAATTCATTATAGACATATGATCTTAATATCGTAAAAATGTCTATCATGGACTCACGTGATTCCATAATTTTATATACTATATAAGTAACTGATATGAATGGAGTATTATTACTCAAAAAGGTTATTTGGAATTTAAACAATATCTTAAACTTATTATCTTGACTGATAACTAACATATGCCACAAATCAGGCATTAGGGAATGGTTTTTCATCACGCATTTACTTTTGTTAAATATATTCCATATTCACCAGTTATTTATTTTATGTGGTGTATATAATGTCCCTTTGATCAATTATGTAATTATTATAGTTTAATTCATGGTATTGAATATTTAAATTTTATTTATTTCATTCTTGGGGAATATGACTCAAAATATAACCAAGAACTTAGGATATATTTCTGATTCTCATCATAAATTAGGATTGTTTATTGGAATGTGTCTGTAGAGGAATATTACACTCCCTTTTACATATTTTCTAAAAAACATTATAAATGATTTAACTATTATATAATGAAAAAATAAATTCATTTTTACCCAATTATCTATTTTATCAAAATGTTTAAAAAATATCATTCATTTCATTTTCACAACAATACACCATTTTTATTTTTTACAAATGCATTAATAGAATGTTTTTAACTTGTATTATAGGAGGGGGTTTTCTCGATGCCATGATACCTCAATGATTTGGATATTAATTTATAGGTTTTTATATCTTTTGTCAAAGAATTTTTTCCATTTATAATTTCAATATTTATATTAAGTGATGTTTTATTTAAGAGGGAAATTTACTTTCCAAAAATGTTATTGCATGTGATATATCAAAATAATTTTCCATTAAATATGGAATATATTGATTCAAATTATAAATATATTGGGATATGATCTAGGGATACCATCCTTCATTTTTTCAATGGATGGTTTAATATGAAAAGATTAAATTTTTTCAAAACCTGTATATTTTCTTATGTTCTTATATGATAATTGTTTATGATCCTTTGGCGCAGATATGTTTAGTTTCATTATGTGATAGGTGGGACCAATATATCCCTCCAATGAATAGGGTACGTTAGTATACCTTATTAGGTTTTAATGGAAACTAGTTGATGAGATTAATACTTAATAAGAATAAATTGATTAGATTGATCCATTATGTGAAAATTTTCTATGTGCTTGATCTATTTTGTGATGAAAGAAAATGTGATTGATCAACTATGGGAAACAAGTATTGATGTCTAATTAGACAGTCAAGGTAGAGTGCCTTTATATATGAAATTCATTCAATACATATGATGGTACAACACAAATTTATGATATTAATTTATAGTTCATTATTTATTAATATCTATTTCCTATTTTTGTTATTCAAATCAATTCAAATCCAAATGTTTAATTCCATAACACATGTTTATGATCTTTAAAAAATTGTTTATGAACTTTTTAATTTATATGAACAATATTATACCCTTCTTATTTTCTAATGTTTTCATTTTATTAACAATTGATTTCTATTATTATTATCCTTATTGAGAATATAATATCACCCTATCATATTTTCAATTAATTCGAGTTATGAGGAATCGTGAAATGATATGTGGTTAGAGAGGTTCAATATCAATGGAATTGTAACAGTACTATTGAATTATTTACATGGATTATCAAAATATGGGTACCATGGGAGATTATGTTGATCATTATCAAGTAGTTATTTATGAGCCCAAGTTCTTAAATGCATTTCCTAATACCCTAAAACACTATTATTAAATGTCCATGGGGTTTTATGTGGTCTGAAATTTCATTTTGACATTGTAGTGTTTTTATGGAATGGATTTGGTAAAATATATTTGTATCATATAAGGAAATGTTTCCCATGGTTTTTATCCCTACATTAGGGAGTCCTGATCTTAAGCTATTACAGTTTATATTAGAGTTGGGTTTAGTCAAATTTTGATATTTTGGTGTTTTCATGACATTTTAGGTGTTATTGGTAACATAATGGTTATATAATTTTCACTAATGCCATAAGATCATAGTCATAAAAATTACTTTTTTGTTTTAAATTAATGAAAATTCATGGAGTCTAATGACTGTTTGGGACATGTATATGAATCCCTTAGGATTAAGATGGTGTATTATTTTAAGAAGAGTAGATTTAATTCTTATTGACATAATTTTAAAATAAACACATAAAAATTAGGGTATATATGATATTTTATTTTGAGGTAATAATGGGTTATTACATTTTTGAGGATTGTAATCATGTTTTTGGAATTATACTATAATTATATTAATATAATGATATATAATAAGGAAAAAACATGTCGTGAAACAACCCATTGCCTTCGGTAAAGCCACGAGCCTTGAACCCAGAAACTAGTTGAATAAATAGTGCACCATATACAACTAGACAATATGATGTCCTTTTTAGAAAGAATTTTTTTTTTCAAAATACCATAAATATTATATTTAAGTTTATTTTGGGATAATATTTTTCTTCATATGAATAACCATGGGAATGGATGTTGTATTGGTGTTAGGTTATTAATGATATATTTGGATAAGTTTTCTAATCTGGGAACCCAATATTTTTAAGGTTATAATAATATAATGTAATTTTATTTGAGGAGTAATGATTGAATTTTTTTAATGGTATAAGATTTTATTTGGGATTATTTATTTTATGTTATTTATTGAAATAATGAATATATCATGGGGATTATGTTATTAGAGAAATTAAATTTTTTGAATGATACTTTATGAGGCATTTATTTTTCTTAGAGATAAATATTTAACTTATTGTGTATGATTATGTGATCAAATAAATTTTATTTTTGGCTTTAAATAATTTCATGATTATTTTGATAAATTTTTTCGGGTATTTATTTATTTATTGACCTATGTTGACATTTGGGTTTTTCTAGTTACTTTTGGATAATAATGTAGACTTACTAACATAAAGGCTTATTATTGTTTGGAAAAATATTATCATGCAAAAATGGTTTTGGATTTGGTTAATTCCTTATTATAGGAGGAATATATTTCTATTATTTTATGGAATAAAAGATCCATTATAATTTGATTTCATATATTTAGGAATCAATTATTCAACTTATATTATGATTGTTTGGAGAAAAATATGAGAACATTGAAGAAAATAAAAATAATAATGAAACTCTATGTGGAATGAAAATATATTTCCTCGTGTCATTAGGCAAATAAATAATGTTTATTCTTCAAACATGGAAAAGTATAATTATGTAAAACGCAATCTGTTTATGTTTTTTACCGAGAAATCAATTATACTTTAATTCACCACCGAACAATGTTTTTTTATGATGAAGAATATCATGAAAATATTAACTAAGAGTCTCTAGAAGTAATTGAAAGTTATATTTTAATATATTTCGATTTTTTTACATCCAAAAAATGTTTTCCAACCTCGATACATAGTATTTATTACTACATATAACATTCATACATTCCTTTTTCTATTTTTATGTGGATACATTATTTATCTATTTTTTATGAAGTTGGATTTTAAAAATTGTGTATTGAAATGTCAAACCATATTTACAGAGACCAATTTAAAATTTCAAGGATTAAAACTATTAAAGGGGTAGGAGATGTAATATCCCAATATTTTAAAATGAATATACATAGTGTATATGTTATGGAACACCGCGTTTAAATTAACAAAATACATTAATATTGAAATTTGACCATTATAAATAAATTAAAACGTTTTAAAAATTAAATAGGAATAAATTATATTTGAAATAAATATAAATTTCCTACTCAATGTTAAATTATTGAATAATTCTTCAGAAATAAACACATGATTTTTTTAAAATTCATTTTTTACTTCAATAATATGTTTTTTTATCAAAAACGTGCTCATATTGATTTTCATGAGTGAATATCATAAATAATTTTCAGAATTCCTATAATTTTATCTTGAAAAAATGAGTTTAATTTTTTTATTTTCGTTGTAAAAAATATTTTCATATGATTTATTAGAATTTTCTTAGATGAATGATTTATCAATAAATAATGGAAATAATGATACTTATTAAAAAATAGTTTCTTTACTTTAATGTAATTAGAAATAACATTTTCATTTTTGGATTAATATTAGAATATAATTAGTTAATATTTATATGAAATAAATAAATTATTATAATATTATGTGTACATTAATCTTGAATTTATTATAATGACATTTTATATTTTTAAAGAGAAATATTCTGAAAAACTATATTGAATTTTCTTTTTTAATTTTATATTAACTTTTGAAATATCTTTTTGTTTATTTTATATAATATAGATATAAAATTTTAGGTCATTAAATATAAATTTATAAAATATTTCTATTTCCTTTTTACTCAATATGAATAGAAAAAATAGTAATTTTTTTACCATAGTAAAGGATAATTTGTGTAATTGAAGGTTTCAAATAAAATAATATGGATTATAAAATTATCATAAAACTTGTATAAATTTTATTGGATGGTTATGCCTAATTCATAACCATATATTTGTAAAGTATATAACCTTATGGGCACACATGGATGAGATGATGAATTTTATAATATTTGTTTAAAGAAAACTCAGACAAGTCACTCTTTTATTTTTAACAACTTATATATTTTTAACATGTGGTTATCAAATGAAAATCCACAACACGAAATATTATTTTGGAATATTAATGATTTCAATTTTCCATCTCAAATTGGTTTTAATTTTATTGATGAAATAATTATCTTATATTATTACACAATGATGATGAATTAATTTTTCAATTAATAAACAAATAAAATAAATGATATTAAAAAAATTTAAAACAAATTAGATAAATAAGGTGATAAATTAATGTTATAAAATTAAATTAAATTTTTGTGATATTGTATAATAGTTATTTATAATTTTATATTTTTTCATGATATTATTAAATTCAATGTAATATATAGTAAGAAAATTGCATTATTGATATTTTTTTGAAATAATATTTTATTAAATGATAGAATATTCCTAGAAATCATAATTTTAAAATATTTATTAAGAATAGGTATAAAATATCATACATGGTTTATTTTTGGATATTTTCTCTATTTTTACTATATTTTCTCTCATGAAGTAAAAATTAATGTTGTAACAGTTAGCATAATATAGTTTAAATAAGTGTTATTATAATATGTAAAATTTGTAAATATTTTAGAAACATATAATTCTTTTATTTTATGAGTGAATTTAGAATAAAAATCATATTTTTTTCTATATAACTCAATTTTTATCCATTTTAATTAAACAATAATTTATATTAATATAATATTATGATAAATGCCTATAGTAGACATGACCTATCTTATAAAATGGAATCTCTTATCCTCATTTCCTAAGAAATAAAAAAGCAATTTCTTTCTACAAATAACTACCAAAATAATTTTATATAAACACTCCAATCATTCTATAGGACGTATATCAGGTAGAACACCAATATGAGAATGCTGGATGTGTTAATAAAATTTGTTTCTATAGAGAAGACTTATAATTTCTATCCATTTATTTCAATTTTTATATCTATACCACCACCTTTAAATTAACTTAAATAATGATATATTTATAAAACTAGAATAATAAATATTTATTGATGTTATAATGTTATAATAATATCCTATATTCATCTCCACAATCTAAAAAATGATAGAATAATTCATCATTCTTGCGTATGGTGATATACCTCCTCAAAAACCGATATAATTTTTTTCCATAACCATCCCTTATGACTGAATATAATGATTGAATTAATATTTATATATCATATTAATTTTATATTTCAAATTATAAAAATATAATATTATATTTATCTTATATCTATTCCTTTCACATAAAAATGATGATGTCGTTTATGCATATGTGTGGACTACCACCACCATGAAGCGAAGGGATTTGTTTTCCTTCACCACATCACATGGATTAAATATATATATATATGTACTTTTATAAGTATGTAATATGATATATATGTTATCATGATCATTATGTAAAGATATCAAAATACTCAACTTAATTCCCTAATGATCGCTCAAAAAATGGGAAAATTTCTCATTCGTATGTACGGCCTACCATCACCATGATTATAACGTAATTAATTTTTCATTATAATATTTCATAACTATATTGAAAAATATAATCGATATATAAAAAGTAGTTATAATTTAATTATTATTATACTAAATATTATGGAATTATTACAACAATGACCATAGAAAACATACCTATTTCATTTAGGACATATTAACAGAATATAATCAAAATTTATGTGGTGAACTTAATTGATAATGTAATTTTATTTTACATGTAAATAAGTGATATAAATGGAATAATAAAAATTAATATATTTATTATGAGTGTATATATTTTCCTATTTTCATTTATAATAATATAAAGTAGTTACATGATGAATCAGACTCAGGGTAAGGGTTTCTAATCTAACATAAACATATAAAATTCATATTCCATATTCACCAAAAATATCATTTCTGCGGTGTATATAATTCAAATTTTAAATATTATATTTGGATTTCATTTTATTATTCATATTTAATGTTTCATTTTATGTTATTTATTTCATTGGTATTATGATTCTAAATATACCCAATTAGTATGCATTTATTTCTCAATCTCATTATTAGTCAGGATATTTCTTTCTAAGTCTCAACTGAGAAATATAACTTTTCTGTGTCCTTATTTTCTAAAAAAACATTTTTTTTTATATTCTAGCGGCCTGGTTGGATTCGTGCACGATCCAACCTGAATGTATCTCAGCTACGCCCCAAACTCAAATGAGGAATTCTCAAAGGGACATTCCGGATCCAAAATTAACAGCTCCACTGATGGTTAGTCAGACAGACTTACAGTGCCAAAGATATAGCCAAAATAAAGTAAAGGGTCATAGTGGGCTAGGGTCTAGTTCGAAAAGGTCGGACCAACCTGGCCCGACCCAGTCTAGGCCGACCTAGTTTGGATCTGTCCTGACCCATTGGTCGGGCAGCCCGTTGGGTTTGGCCCTGCCCGCTGGGCCCAACCGAGTGGGCCGTGAGGGGTCGCGGAGGGCCGAGAATTCACGAGCCATCCATGAGGGAATGGACCGACCATGAGGGCGTGGATTGGTTTTGAGGGAATGGACTGGTAGTGGGTCGGCTTGAGGGCAGTTTAGTCCGGAGGGCGTGGCATGGGCGGCTCAACACGGAGGGCGCCATGTGGGTGGCCCGGCCGGGGACGCGGGGTCGGTTCGGCCGGGGTGCCAAGAGGGTGTGCGCCATTTCTTCCGGGGAACCATGACGTCGTAGGCCGGTTCGGATGAGGCACCATGAGGGGCCGGTTCTTCCGGAGGCTTGGACGACCAGTGCGCCAGCACGACCGGGGCGCCCCGAAAGGCCGGCGGGTTGGCGGATCAGAGGCCGCTCGGGAGGTCGGTGGGCTGGCGTAGCCAGGGCGGCTCAAGAGGCCAGCGGGCGGTGCTATCCAGTGGGGGTACAGCCATCGGGTGGCGCGGTCGGTGTGCCGCGCGGCCTGTGGGTGGTGCAGTTCGGCCCTGGGTAGTGGAGTCTTTTTTCCGAGGCCGTCGGAGTGTCGTAGGGGAAACGCGGGTCACAGAGGCCATAGGGGGCACATCCATAGCCTACGTCACCTTCGACATCATTATCGTCATCCTCTATTTCGAAGAACACCATAAAGTAGAATGGTGGGGGGTCGGGACATGTCTGATTGGCCTGCAACCACCGTGTTTAGAGTGGTAGCAAGTTGTTCATCAAGATCATACACAACGAAAGAGAAGAGAAATTTTTTTAAAACTTCAATTCCCATAATCCCTCGATAATTTCTATTCCCAACCGCGCAATGGTAAAAATAGGAGAGAACACGGGACGTGTAAATCAATTAATGTATAAACCCATACAACTTCTTGTAAAAATATATTCCCAACCCGCATGGAAAACATATGAGCATAAAAATGATAATAAGTTGATCCACGTTCTTTGTTTTAAAGAGGAAGGAATCAAAGGGAATAAAATCATACTTTATTAAAAACCCTACCTTGTCTGATGTTGGTTGACGTTGGTGTGAGAAGGAGGACGATGATTTGTTATAGAAGAACACCTCCTATGTCTGCATCCTACACAACAAGGTGGAGACATAGCATGTGCAGGGGTGAGTATAACAATAGTCAGTGGGGACCCCGATACCCGCAATGTCTCACAAAATCAAACAAAGATAAACCACAAAGTATGAAGTCAACAAATAACACTACATAGGAATATGACCAAAAATATACCTAAGTTAATAAGTAATCTATCTCAATCATGAGGAAAACAAAAAAGTTATGACACAATTCATCAAGGATTTTATTTTAGGGGTAGTATCTAGTAATATTCCCTGCCACATTATCAAAACCATGGATGATGGAGAACACCTACTCAATTGAGTACATTGGGCCTACCGCGACACCAAGTCCCCTTCCCACCAACCTTGAACAGCTGATGTACTCCTCTTGTCGAGTAACATTGGTCTACCATGTCACACAGAGGGTCTCCCCACCGTTAGTCCGCCATGTCACCAAGTGTGCTCCCCCTCATAGCCAGCTGAGATACTCCTCTTGTCGAGTACAGTTGGACTACCACGTCACCAAGATTGCTCCTCCATATTTTGTCTGTTGTGACACCAAGGCACTCCCCACTGTGCTAGTAGAGTCACTATGAGTCAAATGGTCAGCAGTTGTTAGGTCTCAGCTAGCTACTATTTCTCTGCACTACGCTCGATCATCGCAAGGAGGATCCGCACCACGAGCATCTAGTTGATACTCTATTTATCATGAAGTCCACGGAAGAATTATCTCAAAGGTCCACCACGTCATAGGGGTATCAACGCAACTGATAGGGAGTCAATTGGACTTATGGTTTGTGATTTATTTTTCTTTTAGTCCCAGGGGCCCGGTTGCATTCAACAATGATCCAACCTGACTATATCTCAACTATACCCCAAAATCTAGTGGGGTATAATCAAAAGGACTTTCACGCTACGTGATTACCCGTGTTATTGATGGTTCATGAAACGGACGTCTGGTTCCAATGATATGGCCAGAAGAAAGTAAAGAGTCGTAGTAGGCTCGGGTCCGACCCGACCCGACCCGTTGGGTGGACCAGCCTATTGAGTTCAGCACGGCCCTCTGGGCCCAGGCCAGCAGGCCGCGATTTTCCATGGAGGGTTGATATGGCGTGGACTGGTAGTGAGGCCGCGGACCAGCCGCGAGTTAGCACTAGGGCGGTTCGGCCCGAAGGGTGGCGGGTGGGTGGTTTGACCCGGAGGGCACCGTAAGTGCCGCTCGACCTGGGGTGCGGGGCCGGTTTGGATGGGGTTCGGCAAGGGAGCGGGCCGATTTGGCCGGGGCACCGTGAGGGTCCGGTTCGGCCGGGGGCTAGGAAGGCCGGCGGGCTAGTGGGGCCAGGGCGGCCCAGAAGGCCGGCGGGTTGGCAGGGCCGGGGCGGCCCGGAAGGCCGGCTGGCTGGCGGGGCCGGGGCAGCCCAGAAGACCTATGGGCCGGCACAGCTAGGGAGTCTCCGGAGACTGGTTGTCCTGCATGACCGGGGTGGCTTGGGAGGCTAGTGGGTGGCACGGTAGGCGGGTGACACGGCCGGCAGGCGTCACGGTTCGGCCTGGGGCAGTGGATCCGATGCGGCCGGGGCATCGGAGCAACGCGGGGGTGATGGGGGCGTGTATGCCACCAGTGGCGTGGTCATTGCCTTCATCACCTTCAATACCTTTGTCACCTTCATCCTCTTCGAAGAACTCCACAAAGAAGAATGGCGGGGGGGTCTGGCTATGTTTGTTTGGCCCGCACCCTCCACATTTAGAGTGGTAGCTTGCGGTTCATCAGGAACATAAACAAAGAATGAGTATGGAAGATATTTAAAAACATGAATTCCTATAATCCCTCGATAATTTCTATTCCCAACCCTGAAAAGGAAAAAGTGTGGAGAACATTGGAAGTGTTAATTAAATAATGAATAAACCCCAACAACTTCCCGTAACAATTTATTCCCAACCCGCAAGGAAAACATCCATGGATCAACTTGATAATAATTTTATCAACATTCATTGTTTTTAGTAGGAATGAATCAAGGGAATAAAATAATACATAATGAAAAACCATAACTTGTTCGATGTTGGTTAACATTGGCACAGGAAGGTGGAAATCAATTCATTGTGGACAAACACGTCCTATGCCAAAGGATGTTCTGAGGAAGAAGGGAAAAGTCATCGACGCTCTTTGTTGGAGATGTTTTCTCCCTATAGCTCGTCTTCTCCCCAATTCCAAAAAATAAAAGAGATATCCAATAATAAAAAGTGTTTCCCCAATTTAAACATAGGAAAAATTCATATTGGATTAAATTAAATTGGCTCAATTAAGTTGTGAGTTCGATTGATTAATGGTATGTGAATTGGCATAATTAAGGTGGAGGAGGTCAAGAGGCTCTCTCTCATTAATTGTGGGAGTTGAGGGTTTATCCCAAATAAGGGGGGTGGGGTTCAATGGTTTTTAATCCTGAGTGTTCCCCACCACCATAGCCTCTCATTTAATGTTATGGTTTGGGTTGTCCCTACCACCTTTACCTCTAATGGGAGGTTAAGGTCTGGTGGTCCCCACATGCAACATCCACATGGAGTTTTAGTTCCAGTGGACCCCAATTTAATTATCCACATGTAAGCTCAAAATAAAACGAAATGATGTTTATTTTATTTTATTATTTCCATGAAAAACCCAAAAACCAATTTTCACCCTCATTCATCTACCATCAAGGTGAAAATCTACATAATAAAATATCAGCACTGGGAGTTCAACGGTGTCAAAATTGACATAAAAGAGTTTTTAAAACAAATATTATATTATTAATTGATATTAAATTCCTAAAAATCTATGGTTTGGCAAAGAGACTTATATCATGATAGGTTTATCTTTAATGGACCACTTGGGGGTCACTAGGATGTATATAGTATGTTTATTAACTATATAATATTAAAATACAAAGTGATATGGTAAATGTCAAACTAAATAACTAAGAGTTAAAACAAAAAGATAAGGTTAATATAATGACCCAAACCTGTCTAAATTCTATTTTTTGAGTTTTTTTTTGAACCATTCCCACCTTAACCATTAAATAATACACTTTGGATCCATTATAAACCGAATATGAATTTATTATAAAATCATATTTCTAGCTTTTCCAAAGGTGCCCCTCACCCCTCTTATAAAAGGGCACTCCTCCTTCTCATTTATTAACACCTTCAAAGCCTTTTGGTTCAGCCAACCCCTACCCAAACACTCTCTCAACTTTATCACCACAACATAGAGGCCTTATTTTGATCATAAATCCATCCTATGGAGCCCTTTTGATCAAATCAAAAGGAATAACTCGAACAAGAGTTAATGTTTTCACCACCCTTTTTCAAATTCATTTCTTATTAAACTTCTTCCTTCATTGTTATTACCATTATAAAATAATGAATCCAGTATCTCCTATACACTGAAATATTATTATAAATATGGTATAACAGTATTCTATATTCTGTCCATCCTTTTAAAGACATGTCACCATACATGCGTACGTACGGCTTACCTTCTCCACGTCGTTGTGTAATTGTTATTATTCAACATATTATTATTTGGATGGTTATAATAATTATTTATAATTCATGTAAATAATAAATATAACATGATAATGATTCTGTATATATGATATACCATCAAATTATATATTATTTTAATATCAAAAGAATTTTATTGTCACTCGTGCCTACGTACGGACTACCGTCTTCACGAATACGATGAGATACATTTTCCATCGTATCCATTCAAGTATAATTATCATTTGATGATTTAAAAATAATGTTTAAGAACTTGATATCATTCTGTATATGAATAAGATACAACCTATCCATGACAAACATGGCTTACATAACAAAACATATAAAATAAAACGAGTAAGTTAACACCCGAAACAATGATAAAACTAAGATTTTATTAACAAATCAATGTTAAAAGATCATATATGATATCTTATTAATGTATATAACCCTTGTATAATTTAATAACAATTATTTCACCATTATACTGGAGGTTAACCTACCCCCAACATAGGAAAATTACAAGGTAAGGGTTTATTTCGCAATCTCTTCATTACCCGAGGTTGTTTATACGTAATATTCTATTGGGACTTAATTATCATCCACATCCATGTTTCTTAAAAAATGTATTTCAATCATTTTTACTATTTACTAGAATATGGTTTAATTTCATTTATACCCTTGTTTGACTTTTTATAAGAGGTTTATAAAGAAATCATTCTGTCGTTTTCCGAACAAGGTGCTTTTTAGCCTTTTCGACAGAATGAAGGTAAGAATGTTTTTTTAACTTATACGGCGGGTGCAGCTATCATCCACCGTTATAAAATCGTTGAAGCTTCCCTTACAAGCTTATAATAATATTTTCAAAGAATTTTTTTTATTTTATATGACTCTTAAATTATTTCATAATAAAAAGAGATATTTATCTAAAAAGAGTTTTGATTTCATCTATGTCAACATCCTTTGATGGATTTTAAGCTTATTTGAAGCTAATTTATTATGAAATAAAACTTCCATATTGTATTGAAGGTTTTGTGATTTTTTTGACAGTGGATGTTGTAAAGATCCGTAAATTCCAAGAAATTTTTTTTTCTTAATTTTATTTGAAATTTTACAAGAAATAATTTTCTGACGGTGCCCGATTCTGAGGCCCGGTGTGCCCGGAATCAATTTCCGAAGCTTGGCTCGGGTACGTTCAGTGAACGAAGGAGCGAGTTTTTCTAACTTTTGAACCGGTGCTCAGAATCGAATTTCGTGGGCACCGATGGAATCGCAGTGCCGGTTTTTGCTTAGAAACGCCTCTTCCGGAGTTGCGTTTGCTCGGGTGTGGTTTTTAATTTTTGGGCTTAAGGTTAAGAAATAAAATAATTGTACGAAAAACTTTATTTTATTTCACTTAAGCCGCTTGGAAGGCACATGAAGCCACTTAAAGCAGCTTAAGCTGAGTTGTTGCGGATAGGGTGCTATCCAAAAATATCTTACCGTCTTGGTAGGATATTTGTTAGGTGGGACCCGCATGACCCCCACCGTTTCTTTTCCACTAAGTAAAGAACCCGCGAAAACCCATCATTATGAAAGTCAACTGACGCGTTTTCTTAATTTCTTGACGCACCAATTAATTGGGAGGTTTTCTTCGTTGAATTAATTGGGCATTTTATTTCGTTGAATTAATTCTATGAATTGGTGGGTCGTTACTTATCTCTTTATTCGTTTCTTAACCAGTTTGAAATCTGTTGGCATAGTAATAAAATAAGACCAACGCCACATCTTGAGAATTACACGTTGGGAGGCCTTTGATAGAATTCTTTGTGCCTTCATCCTCCTTCGCGAAGAACGCGAAGAACACAATGATTGCGAAGAACGCCGTCACCCTCGGAGATTGAGGATGCTTCTTCCGAGACGTTCTTCCCCGCAACGATCTCCGATCACCAACTGCTTGAGGTAGGAGATTTCAGCATTTTTTTAAATCTTCTTTGTGGTTTATAACAACACATGGATTTAATCGATATAATTAAATCTTTATGTTCTTGAACCTCGCAGTTCGTCGACGCGTCACCTTCCGCGACGACGTGATGCCCTTCCATGACGACGCGACACCCTTCCACGACGACGTGACACCTTTCCGCGACGCGACGATCGCCTCCTTTTGCGGCGACCAAATCCGGGAAGAACGCGCATGCGACGACTTGACGAGGTAGGGGTTGTTGTGAATATTTTATATTCCCGTGATCGTTTCTTTAAAATTAAAGAACCGGATTCATATGAACAATTTTAATTTATTAAAATTGTTGTTCATGTGTTGAATAATTCTCTCGTTGTTCTTAACTAACGAAGAGGGTGCGGGCCAAACGAACACGGCCCGACTACCCTCCGTCATTATTCGTGGTTGTGCGGATTTGGCGGGCAACGACAAAATGTGACACAAGGGAATTTTGATGATCCTTCAGTGAAGAAAGGAACCTGGGAGGGGCAACGGCGTAGACGGGAAGGAAAACGGACCACCGGAGCAACTCCGGTGGCCTGCGGATGCTGCCGGAGGCGCCCCGGCGCACCCCCAGACAGGGCCGTCATGGCTGATGCCGCGGAGGCGGCGGCCAGAGGACCCGCGGCCACGTGGGTCCGACTCGCCCACACGGGACGCGGCAACATGCCGCGTCTGCTGAATCAGCGCGGCCCCACACAGGGCCGCGACACCTCCAACCCGCTGGGGCAGCGCCCCGCGGCACCCGAGCTGCTCGGCCGCTCGGCCGAGCCGAGCCAGGCCGGTCCGAACGGCCGGGCCGCACCCAGGCCAGACCGGACCGAGTCCGGCCAGGTTGGACCGGGTCGGGTCGACCCTGTTCAGTTCGACCCGGTTCGGCCGACCCAGGGGGTGTCGAGCCGGGTCGGCCCGGGCCCAGACCCCCCGTCTTCGGACCATTTTTGGTCTTTGCCCGTAACTTGATCTACGGGCCTCCGAAAGACGCGCCCTCAGCGGAAACATGATCCTTGGATCGAGATGGTCATTTCATTATATCGCACTCAAGGTTTCGGAATACTTTGGGTTCGGCCGGGCTGGTTCGTACACGAAACCAACCGGGCCCTCGGAGCGGAAATGCTCATATCTTGAGCTACGGATGCCCGATTGATGTGCCGTTAGCTTTGGTGGATTCCTCTAAGTGAGACAGATCTTTTGTCTTGCTCCGTCCGAGGTTTGGACGCAGTTGGAGTATCGTCGGGTTGGTTTTGCATTAAAAACCAGCAGGGCCCCCCGGGACGAAAAAGCCAATAACTTCCAGACCGGGCGTCCGATTGATGCACCGTCTGTCTCGTTGTTTTCCTCTTGATGAGACGGAACTTTTGGCATACATTGACCAAGTTTTGGATATAGATGGATAGTGGCCGGGTTGGATTGTACCCAAAATCCAACCGGGCCCCTGGAACGGAAAAGCTGATATCCTTCAGACACGACGTCTGTTTGACGAACCGTCAGCGGCGTTGATGATCACGTTGAGAAACGGTCCCTATGAGTATACCCTATGAGAGTTCAGGATACAGTTGAGATACGGCCGGGTTGGTTCGCTCACGAAACCAACCGGGCCCTTGGGACGAAAAGGCTACTAAATCATAGACCGGGCGTCCGATTGACTCGTCGTCTGTTGCATTGAGACCCCTATGACGAGGAGGTCCTTTGAGATACTTCTTCATGGGACATTGAGATACTTGGAGTATCGACCTGTAGCTCATGGAGCCGACCCACCCGGAGACGAGCGTGCGGAGTACGAAGACCGTGTAGCCGACTGAGACCTGACGACTGCTTGACCGACTCGACTTGGAGTGAGTCGACTAGCCCAGTGGATGGAGCACTACTTGTGAGGTGCAGACCCATGGCAGACGGAGCACTACCTGTGTGACAGTGCAGACCCGCGGTACTCGTCCAGAGAGTACCTCAGCAGGCTACTAGGGGGTGTGCACTAGTGTGTTTGGGTGACATACCTCGGCAGGAAGCACTACTATGTTTGGGTGGCTGACCTGCGGTACTTGACAGGAGGAGTACCTCAGCAGTCTTAGGTTAGTGAGCTGTACCTCGGAGTCATGACAGGACCGCTGTACCCTCTAGGGACGGAGCTCTTCAGCAGTTACGGTTTTGATAATGAAAATCCTAGTTTGAGCTGAGTCAATGACCTTTGTGTTTACCTCTTGACTGAGATGGGTCACTTGATAACTTATGTATATGTATGGGCATATACCTGGGTAGTGGTTATCCATTGATTTCACAATCCTTGTGTTTCCTCTGGATTGAGATGGGTTAATTAATAACTTAGGTATATGCATGGGCATATACCTAAGTAGAATTTATCTGTTGAGATCTTCTTTGTGGTTATCCATGTTGGTTTTAGTGAGACCTTGAGGGTCTCGGGGTCCCTACTGAGTATCGTTATACTCACCCCTGCCCGGGCTATGCCCGCACCTCGTTGTGTTGGTTGCAGATGACAGGCAGTGCTGACAGAGGCCGAGTGCTCGAGGACTGGGCGGTAAGCGGAGCTGGACTAAACGACGAGTCTGTACCCAGAGGTGGACTACACGACGAGACGACACAAAGAGGAGGTTTTCGGGAGAGAGCGTTGTGGAGGATATCTATACCTACCCTTTAGGTAGGATCCGTGGTGGACGATCCAGGAGCTGCACCATCTGTACCTACCCTTCAGGTAGGATCCGAGGAGGACGACCCAGGAGCCGCTTCCATCCCTCCAGCTGTTGTCTTTTTCTATTGTACTTGTTCAGTTGTAGTTGTACTTTATTTTGGGTTTTTATTCTGGCCCATTTTCCTTTCAGCACTCCTCTTTGTACTTAGTGTTTACTTCAGCTTGTACTCGGTGGTGTTTGTTTACTTTTATAAAGGCAATTCCTTCCCAGTTATCGGGATTTATGCCTTTGGTACTAGTCACCAGCCCCTAGCCTATGGAAGGCGGGCTTGGGGTAGTCACGGAATGGGCCCCGGGGACGGGTCGTGACAAATTGGTATCAGAGGAGTCGGTTCTACCACAGAATTTATAACTCTGGTATTTTCTTTCTGTGAAGCAATAGTGTTAAGGGTACCGAGTGTGGTCTTCAGTTCAGGGAGTCCATTGTTGGTGCGGGCGGCCGACGTATCCATACACCAGTACCCTGACAACTTATTTCTGACTTTGTGCATGAAAACACTGATTGTGTGTGTGTTTTCAAAGGTTTTCTCTTAAAACATCTCAAACCAGGTCATCTCACCAGGTATAATCGTTTGACCATGTTACGTTGTTTCGTTCAGGATTCCTTTTCTTCGATGACCAGCTAGAGCCCAAAGGGATGTGCGTACTGACAGCCTGTCAAGCGACGAGGCTTCGGTACAGGGCCCTCTTGCAGTTGAGGCACTAGCGGAGGCACCAGCAGTACTACCATACATTGGGCCACCGATGCCAACAGCCCCGGTAGTAGAGGGTGCACGTCGCTTGAGCGTACTGCATGAGTTCCAGCGCCAGAGGACACCCAGGTTCGAGGGAGGGACGGACCCGCAGGTGGCTGAGGATTGGCTGGAGGCTGTGGTGAGAGTCTTCAGGCTAGTGGGAGCGCCGACAGACTTCATGGTGATCTTTGCTGCCAGCCTCCTTCAGGCAGCAGCAGGCAGGTGGTAGAGCCACTTGTTTCAGTTTTGTGACGGGATGACCTTCGCATGGGAAGACTTCGAGACCTTCTTCAAGGTGGAGTTTGTGCCAGTAGCTCTACACCCCGAGTGTGTACATGAGCTTCTGCCTTTGCCGCGTGATTTTCGATTAGTAGCCGAGTCGTCTGTGTGTAGTAGACAGATGATGCAGAGGTCCAGGAGGACCAGACCAGTAGTTGGACGATCTCGGGTTTTAGGACCGGTGGTGCGGGGCACCTGGGTCGGGGTCAGAGCCAGGCCTTCCAGAAACAGACAGTGTTACTCATGCGGTGGGAAGGGTCACCTGGAACGTGACTTTCCAACTCCTCGTACAGTTGATCCGCAGGCTTTGGAGGAGCCACCGATCCAGAAGCAGCGACGAGTGCTTGAGCAATAGCCGAGCAGTGGAAAAGTCAGTGGAGCTCCGGGTGCAGGTGGACAGGAGCAGAACTAGTGGATACATCCCTTGTACTTCTAGTTCCATGTTGCTGTTGTATTCGTGTCTTTGTACTATGAGATGAAATAATAAAAAGACACGTATATTTGTTTGCTTTCCTGTCCTTTTGTTTGGTTGATACTGAGTGGTCCCGGTCAAAACTGTTGACTTGACCCTCACTTTAGAGATTTCTACTGGAGGAGACCCAGTGACCTCACACTGATGCCGACAGTGTGACTCGACCCTTGGAGGCGAGAGTGACAGTTGGATCTCTTAGTAGTTACGTCGAGGCATTACGACGACATCCATGCCATGAATGCATCATTCATGTTAGGATTGACTGTATTAGGCAATGAGCATGGTTCATCCAGGGGATGAGGCCGAGTTTCACTTTTTGGAAAAGGAGAAATTTTAGCAGCTCTTCCAGATCGTAGGCAAAGCAGGTGCAGATCATCCAGGAGCAGAAGAAGGCTGCACAGTGTAGTAGGAAACAGGAAACCGATGCCAGTCTTAGAGGCTCGGGCATGTTAAATGTTTCAAGAAGTGGATGCTTTAAGGATAGATGAGTCTGCGAAGTAGCAGACGTGGATGCAGAGCTAGGAGAGCAGTATGAGGTGGTGTACATCTTAACATGCTATAACCACCCGCCTTAGTTATCCCCGCCTGGCTCAGGGAGCTGGAGGGAAGTGGAAGAGTGCGGCTGTGTGCGGTCAAGGAATGTGACCCAATGGCTCTAGAAATGATTCATGGGACAGTCTGTGTCCACTACTAGCTGCTGTAGTAACGGACGTCGATATGAATCATTCCTTGCTTTCACAAATCTTGTTCCAGACCTAGAGTTTCTGATAAGCCATAGACTTGACCCTCGCGTCTGGAGATACCTTGGGAGGAGACTCGATGATCACACTTACGCCGACGGTGTGGTCGGACCCTCGAGGCGAGAGTTTCTGTCGGAATATCTTGGTGGTAGAGTCAAGGCCTTATGACGTTAGTTTAAGTATGGAACGGGAAATAACTGTTCATACTCAAATTAACAGTTTTAGAAAAACGTCGGGATGGGTTTTCCTTGGTCGGAAAAAAGGAAACCCCAGGCAGCACAGGATAAACTCTTTCACAGGAGGGTGCGACTGATCACTCTTGAGTCAGTCAACCATACCCTCGTGGCAGCGGTCTTTTGAGTTTCAGTTCTAGCAGGAAATGGAGACCTCTGGAGTTCGAGGATGATGACCACGTCTTCTTACGGGTCTCTCCTCGATGAGGATTACAGAGATGTGGCCAGGGAGGCAAGTTATCTCTGAGGTTCAATGGACCTTTCTAGGTCCTCAGTTGGGTAGGCGAGGTGGTTTACCGCTTAAACCATACACCTCAGTTGCACTAGGTTCTTGATGTTTTCCAGGTATCTCAACTGAGGAGATACATGCTCGACCCTTCGCATATCATCGACCATGAGGAGCGGATCCTACGGGGATGATCGATTCCTCTGGTACACATTATTTGGCAGCACGGGAACCTCTAGGTGAGCACATGAGAGCGGAAGGCTCAGATGCGTGCTCAGAACCGCCTTTGTATCCCTATGTTTGTGGTGAAGCTTTACGGGGATGTAAATCCCTATGGTGGGAGTAATGTAAAGACCCGTAAATTCAAAGGAAATTTTTTTTCTTAATTTTATTTGGAATTTTACAAGAAAGCAGTTTCTGACGACGCCTGATTCTGAGGCCCGGTGTGCCCGGAATCAATTTCCGAAGCTTGGCTCGGGTACGTTCAGTGAACGAACGAGCGGGTTTTTCTAACTTTTGAACCAGTGCTCGGAATCGAATTCCGAGGGCACCGATGGAATCACAGCGTCGGTTTTTGCTGAGAAACGCCTCTTCCGGAGTCGCGTTTGCTCGGGTGTGGTTTTTAATTTTCGGGTTTAAGGTTAAGAAATAAAATAATTGTACGACAAACTTTATTTTATTTCACTTAAGCCGCTTGGAAGCCACTTGAAGCCACTTAAAGCATCTTAAGCTGAGTTGTAGTGGATAGGGTGCTATCCAATAATATCCTACCCTCTTGATAGGATATTTGTGAGGTGGGACCTGCACGAGCCCCACCGTTTCTTTTCCGCTAAGTAACGCACCCGCAAAAACCCGTCATTATGAAAGTCAACTGACGAGTTTTCTAAATTTCTTAACGCACCAACTAATTGGGCGGTTTTCTTCGTTTAATTAATTGGGTGGTTTATTTCGTTGAATTAATTCTACGAATTGATGGCTCGTTACTTATCTCTTTATTCGTTTCTCAACCGGTTTTAAATCCATTGGCATAGTAATAAAATAAGACCAACGCCACATCTTGAGGATTACATGTTGGGCGGCCTTTGACAGAATTCTTTGTGCCTTCATCCACCATCGCGAAGAAGGCGAAGAACGCGAAGAACACGAAGAACGCGAAGAACGCCGTCACCCTCGGAGATTGACGATGCTTCTTCCGAGACGTTCTTCCCCAGAACGATCTCCAATCACCAACTGCTTGAGGTAGGAGATTTCGGGTTTCTTTTAAATCTTCTTTGTGGTTTATAACAACACATGGATTTAATCGATATAATTAAATCTTCATGTTCGTGAAACTCACAGTTCGTCGACGCGTCACCTTCCGCGATGACGTGACGCCCTTCTGCAACGACGTGTCGCCCTTCCGCGACGACGCGACGCCTTTCGGCAACGCGATGGTCACCTCCTTCCACAGCAATCAAATCCACGAAGAACGCGCGTGCGACGACTAGAAGAGGTAGGGGTTGTGGTAAATATTTTATATTCCCGTGAACGTTTCTTTAAAATTAAAGAACCGGATTCATATGAACAATTTTAATTTATTAAAATTGTTGTTCATGCGTTGAATAATTGTCCCGTTGTTCTTAACTAACGTGGAGGGTGCGGGCCAAACGAACACGGCCCGACAAACCCCCGCCATTCTTCATGGTTATGCGGATTTGGCGGGCGAAAAAAAAATGTGACGCAAGGGCATTTTGATGATCCCGATGTGAAGAATGGAACCCGGGAGGGGCAACGGCGCAGACGGGAAGGAAAATGGACCACCGGAGCAACTCCGGTGGGCCGCGGCAACTGCCGGCGGCGCCGCGGCGGCGGCGGCCAGCAGACCCGCGGCCGCGCGGGTCTGGCTCGCCTGCACGGGATGCGGCGACATGTCGTTTCCACTGAATCAGCGCGGCCCCACGCGGGGCCGCGACACCTCCAACCCTTGGGGGCAGCGCCCCGCTGCACCCGAGCTGAGCCAGGCCGGTCCGACCGGCCAGGTCGCGACCAGGCCGGACCGGACCAGGTCCGGCCAGGTTGGACCGGGTCGGGTCGACCGGGTTTGGGTCTACCCGGTTCGGCCGACCCAAGGGGTGGGGGGGGGGGGGGGTCGGGCCGGGTCGGCCCGGGCCCGGACCCCCCCGTCTTCGGACCATTTTTGGTCTTTTGCCCATAACTTGAGCTATGGGCCTCTGAACGATGCGCCGTCAGTGGAAACACGATCCTTGGATCGAGGCGGTCGTTTCGGTATATCGCACTCAAGGTTTCGAAATACTTTGGGTTCGACCGGGTTGGTTCGTACACGAAACTAACCGGGCCCTCGGAGCGGAAACGCTCATATCCTGAGCTACGGACGTCCGATTGACGTGCCATCAGCTTTGGTGGATTCCTCTAAGTGAGAAGGATCATTTGGCTTGCTCCACCCGAGGTTTGGACACAGGTGGAGTATGGTCGGGTTGGTTTTGCCTTAAAAACCAACAGGGCCCCCGGGACGAAAAAGCCAATAACTTCCAGACCGGGCATCCGATTGACGCACCGTCTGTCAAATTGTTTTCCTCTTGATGAGACGGAACTTTTGGCATACTTAAACCAAGTTTTGGATATAGTTGGATAGTGGCCGGGTTGGATTGTACCCGAAATCCAACTGGGCCCCTGGAACAGAAAAGCTGATATCCTTCAGACATGACGTCTGTTTGATGAACCGTTAGCGGTGTTGATGATCACGTTGAGAAACGGTCCCTATGAGTATACACTATGAGAGTTCGGGGTACAGTTGAGATACGGCCGGGTTGGTTCGCTCACAAAACCAACCGGGCCCCTTGGACGAAAAGGCTAGTATCTCACAGACCGGGCGTCCGATTGACGCACTGTCTGTTGCGTTGAGACCCCTCTGATGAGGCAGTCCTTTGAGATACTTATTCTTGGGACTTTGAGATACTTGGAGTATCGACCTATAGCTCATGGAGCGGACCCTCCCGGAGACGAGCGTGCGGAGTACGGAGACCGTGTAGCCGACTGAGACCTGACGACTGCTTGACCGACTCGACTTGGAGTGAGTTGACTAGCCCAGTGGACGGAGCAATACTTGTGAGGTGCAGACCCATAGAGGACCGAGCACTACCTGTGTGACAGTGCAGACCCACGGTACTCGTCTGGAGAGTACCTCATCAGGCTACTAGGGGGTGTGCACTACTGTGTTTGGGTGACATACCTCGGCGGGAAACACTACTGTGTTTGGGTGGATGACCCGCTGTACTCGACAGGAGGAGTACCTCAGCAGTCTTAGGTTTGTGAGCAGTACCTCAGAGTCGTGACAGGACCACTGTACACTCCAGAGATGGAGCTCTTCAGCAGTTACGGTTTCGATAATGAAAATCCTGGTTTGAGCTGAGTCAATGACCATTGTGTTTACCTATTGACTGAGATGGGTCACTTGATAACCTAGATATATGTATGGGCATATACATGGGTAGTGGTTATCCGTTGATTTCACAATCCTTGTGTTTCCTCAGGATTGAGATGGGTTACTTGATAACTTAGGTATATGCATGGGCATATACCTAAGTAGAAGTTATCTGTGGAGAACTTCATTGTGGTTATCCATGTTGGTTTTAGTGAGACCTTGAGGGTCTCGGGGTCCCTACTGAGTATCGTTATACTCACCCCTGCACGGGCTATGCCCGCACCTCGTTGTGTTGGTTGCAGACGACGGGCAGTGCTGACGGAGGCCGAGTGTTCGAGGACTGGATGGTACCCGGAGGTGGACTACACGATGAGTCATTACCCGGAGGTGGACTACACGATGAGATGACACACAGAGGAGGTTGTCGGGCGAGGGCATTGTGGAGGCTATCTGTACCTACCTTTGAGGTAGGATCCGTGGCAGACGATCCAGGAGCTGCACTATCTGTACCTACCCTTCAGGTAGGATCCGAGGAGGACGACCCAGGAGCTGCTTCCGTCCCTCCAGCTGTTGTCTTTTTTTGTTGTACTTGTTCAGTTGTAGTTGTACTTTCTTTTGGGTTTGTATTCTGGCCCATTTTCCTTTCAGCACTCCTCTTTGTACTTAGTGTTTACTTCCGCTTGTACTATGTGGTGTTTGTTTACTTTTATAAAGGAAATGCCTTCCCAGTTATCGGGATTTACGCCTTTGGTGCTAGTCGCCAGCCCCTGGCCTATGGAAGGTGGGCTTGGGGTAGTCATGGCACGGGCCCCGAGGACGGGTCGTGACAGATGTGTTATTTTTATACCATTCATGGTTTATGGAGAAAGCATTGACATTTCGTATGCTAGTTTTAATACAAATGTTTATGTTATGTTTAAACCTATTCATATGAGGAATGCAATGAATATTATATGTGACGGGTGGAGCCCGCTATAGCTCCTCGATGCATCAGTAGGTCTCACGAGACAAACTAGTGTCTTGGCACAATGCCTTGAAAAAATATTATTTGTAGTCTTGACACGAGGCCTTGGCTATGTGGTAATGATAGTCTGGGATTATGCATTCCATCATTATGAAATTGTTATTTATATTTCATTTGATTATTCGATTAGTAGAATATCCATGTCAATAATTTAATGGCATTATTTCATTTTATTTTTTCCATACTAGGTTGAAGTTCAAGTTTAAATGGCTTTTCTTTCAGTTATACATTGCCTTGAATGTTTATTCTTATTTATGAAAGTTTCCGCTATATTTTTATCCTTATTGGGCATATGATCTCACCCCTTTTCTTTGTTTTATTTTTCTATGGATGTGAAGAAGTAAATTATGAATGACCTGAAGGGATAGTATGAGGGGATAATAGTGTGGAATATTGACACTATGTTGTTGTAGTTTTCATTTTTATGATGTAATGTAAACCATTATGAATATATCTAGTGTTTTCAAGGGTACTAAACTAATCGGTCATTCGAGACTTGATCATTCTTGTGATCTTTCCAATGTTATGTAATAATGCACTGACTCTGGGTAACAGGGTTGGGGTGTTACAGTTGGTATCAGAGGAAGTTTAGTACAAACCATGAAAGCTAGATTTAGATAAACTCTGATTAGAGAACATAGATTTAAAATGGACATTGAGGATTAGTATAGAATAACTTCCTAGAATTTTGGTATTATAGTGATTTTGTGAGTTTTCCGAGCAATAAATCTTTGTCTGGATATGAGCCGGTAGATGTGGCTATGGCAGAGATGTACCTAGGGGTAAAACCCGAAAACACCACTTTGAGCTAGACTGGAATGGGAACTGGTGCATGACAACGGGCCTTGCAGCACTTTTTCTTACGACACTCCCAGGGGATATGTTTAGGATAACTGTCATTTTCTTTACAAATTATTGTGAAATGTTTATGAGTATATACTTCTTCAAAGAAAACATTTTTATTATTATGCATTATATCCATAAATAGTTCAATTTATGTTAAGTGTTTTATAAGTATGGAATTATGTATTTTGATTCATAAACTGATCTTGTTTATGCCATTGTTTAGAAATGGCTCCTAGTGGAAGAAATGAAAACCGTATCAATGCATGCACTCCATGTAGGGATTTCCCTCCTGCTCAAGATAATTATTGTGGAGCTGGTGATGCAACCAGTGCTGATAAGCTAATCACCATACTGGGACAACTCACACAGGTTATGAATAATAACCTTACCCGTATGGATCACCCTGATCCGTATTGTGGAGGATCAATGTTAGATCGCTTCATGAGGCAAAAACCACCAATTTTCAATGGGAGTACAAATCCCTTAGTATCTAGGCAGTGGATAAATTCTCTAGAGAAAATATTTCAGGCTTTAGGGAGTAGTGAAATGGAAAAAGTTATCATGGCAGTTTACCGCCTCACTGGAGATTCTGATCAATGGTGGTCATTGATTCAAAACAAAAAGGAAGATGATGATGTATCAAATATGGAATGGAGGGAGTTCAAAGTTTTGTTTTTAGAAAAATACTTTCCTTGCGACCATTGAGCAGATATGGAAAGGCAATTTCGGAGTTTGAGACAAAAGGAGGATGAGAATGTCACAATGTATGAGGCTAACATTACAAGGTTAGCAAGGTATGCTAGAGATTATATATGTTACCCAAGAAGTATGAATGATTGTTTCTTTGATGGGTTAAAAACATTTCTCCATCGAGCATTAGTCTCACAATCCTTCTCGTCATTTGAAGATATTGTCTCATGTGCTATCAAGAATGAAAAGGAATTCTCTATGTCTTATGACTTTAAAGCAAAGCAAGAGAATAATAGATATGATGATCAATCTAGGAATGGAAATTAGTGGAAGAAGGGAAAGGTTGAATATCCATCCTGTGGTAAATGTCAGAAGAAACACTCCAGTACTTTCTTGAAGGGAATGAGTGTCTGTTACAAGTGTGGTGAAAAAGGCCACCAAGCTCATGATTGCAAAGGGAAGAATGAAGCTACCAATGTTTAGTGCTAAAATTGCAGGGAGATGGGACATTATGAAAATGAATTTCCTAAGCATCAGGGGAACTTACCTAAGAAAAGGCCAAGGGATCATGGGCAAGCTTATGCTATCAATACTGTAGAGGTAGAAGCTCCGAAAGACGTAGTGGTAGGTAATTTAATGGTTTCCTCAAGTTTAGAAAATGCATTATTTGATTCTGAATCATCACATTATTTCATATCTTCCATGTTTTCTATGAAAATTATATATTTCCAATTTGATTTAACAATGGAGTTGTATGTTAAAACTCATAAGGGAAGTATCATTGCAAAAACATTTTGTGAATCAGTCCCCATTAGAGCACATAAATGTTCTTTATCTGCTGATGTATCATCATACCTATGATTGAGTTTGATATAATCCTCAGTATGGACTAGCTATTGGACTATGATGAGAAGATTTTTTGTAAGAAGAAAGAGGTTACGATTCATGATGATGATGATAAGGAACACCTTATCATTAGAGTAGAATCGTCACCACCTAATTCTTATCTAGATCCACCCCCAGTAGCTCAACTAAATTCAATTATTGGGGGGGAGATAATGAAATGACTATGGTTGAGGAAAGGAATGTTCAAATAGAGGATTTACCTATTATGAAGGAATATGTAGATGTCTTTCCAGATGATTTACCTGGACATCCTCTAGAACGAAAAGCTGAGTTTTCCATTGATTTAATTTCTGGATCAAGGCCTATATCGAAGACCCCTTATAGAATGGCCAATATAGAATTAGTTGAACTAAAGAAACAACTAGGGGAATTGAGTAATAAGGTATTCATTCACCTAGTGTTTCTCCATGGGGATCCCCTGTTCGTTTTGTTAAAAAGAAAGATGGATCTATGAGGTTATGTATTGACTACAGGGAGATCAATGCTATAACAATAAAGAACAAGTATCCTCTACCTCGCATTGATGATTTATTTGACCAACTGCAAGGAGCTCAATACTTTTCAACGATTGACCTTCGATCGGGATACCATCAGTTGTGTGTAAAGAAGGAAGACATTCTGAAGACAGAATTTCGAACCAGGTACGGGCATTACGAGTTTACAGTAATTCCTTTTGGATTGACTAATGCACCCTCTGTATTCATGGATCAGATGAATAGAATTTTCAAGGAATATCATGATGAATTTGTGGTGATATTTATTGATGATATCTTGGTATAATTCAAAAGCTACGAAGATCATGAAAATCACTTGCACATTATCCTGAAGATTCTGAGAAGACATGAATTATATGGGATGTTTAGCAACTGTATTTTCTAGCTTCAGGAGATTTCTTTTCTTGGCCAAATTATCTCAATAGATGGAATCTCTTTTGATCCTTCTACGATCATGGCAATCCAAGAATGGCCAGCACCAACGAGTATAACAGAGGTACGTAGTTTTATTGGTTTAGCAGGTTATTATCGACGTTTCATCCAGAATTTTTCCCGGTTGGCTAACCCATTAACAAAGCACACACGTAAAGGGGTTAATTTTGTTTGGAGAAAAAGAGTGTGAAGAATGTTTCGAATAACTGAAGAGAAGATTATTCAATGATCTTATATTGACTCTACCATCGGAGAATGATGGGTTCGTTATTTATAGCGATGCATCGAAGAAAGGACTTGGTTGTGTCCTTATGCAGAATGATAGGGTTATTGCCTATGCATCACGATAGTTAAAAATTCATGAGAAAAACTATCCAACTCATGATCTCGAGTTAGTAGTTGTGATATTTTCTTTGAAGATATAGTGTAACGCCCCGACCCCAGCTACCCAGAGTTGGTGCATTACTTCGTAACATTGGCATGATCACAAGAAAGATCAAATCTCGAAAGACCGATTGGTTTAGTAGCCTTGGAAACACTAGATATATTCATAAGTTTTACATTACATCATAAAATGAAAAACTACTACAACAACATAATGTTTCCACAATCCACACTATTAACCCCTCATAAAATCCCTGCAGGTCATTCATAACTTACTTCTTCACATCCTGGGAAAAATAAAACATAGAAAAGGGGTGAGCTCAAATGCCCAGTAAGGATAACAATATAACGGAAACTTTCATAAATAAGAATAAACATTTAAGGCAATGCATTACTAAAACAAAAGCCTTTTAAACTTTAACTTCAACATAGTATGGAAAAAGTAAAATGAAATAATGCCATTTACTTATTCACATGGATATTCTACTAATTGAATAATCACATGCAAAAATCAATAACCACTTTCATAATGTTGGAATGCATAATGCCAGACTATCATAACCACATAGTCAAGGCCTCGTGCCAAGACTACAAATAAGATTTTGTCAAGGCCTTGTGCCAAGACACTAATTTTTCTCATGAGACCTACCGATGCATCGAGGAGCTATAGCGGGCTCCACCCGTCACTTATTAAGTCCAATGCATTCCCATATGAAAAGGTTTAAACATAACATAAACATTCGTATTAAAACTAGCATACGAAATGTCAATAATTTCACCATAAACTATGAATGGTATAAAAATAGCACATCCACAGTCAAACATATCACAAAACCTTCAATACAATATAGAAGTTTTGTATCATAATAAATCAACTTCATATAATCTTAAAATCTATCAAAGGATGTTGACATAGATGAAATCAAAATTCTTTTTAAATAAGTATCTCCTTTTATTTTGAAAACATTTAAGATCCATATAAAATAAAACATTTTCTTTGAAAATATTCTTATAAGCTTGTATGGAAAGCTTCGACGATTTTATAACGGCGGAAAATAACCGCACCCGCCATATAAGTTAAAAAAACATTCTTACCTCAATTCTATCGAAAAGGTTAAAAAGGACATTGTTTTGAAAACGACGGAAAGATTCCTTTATAAACCTCTTATAAAAAGTCAAAAAGGGTATAAATGACTTTAACCCATATTCTTGTAAATAGTAAAAATGTTTTGAAAAACATTTTTAAGAAAACATGGATGTGGATGATAAAGAGATCCCAGTAGATTATTATGTATATACAACCTCGGATAATGAAGAGATTGTGAAATAACCCTTACCTTGTACTTTTCCTTGGTTGGGGTAGGTTAACCTCCTGTATAATGGTGAAATAATTGTTATTAAATTATACAAGAATCATATATATTAATATGATATCATATATGATCTTTTAACATTGATTTGTTAATAATATCTTAGAATTATCGTCGTTTCGGGTGTTAACTTACTCATTTTCTTTTATATGTTTTGTTACATAAGTCATGTTTGTTGTATCTTATTCATATCCAGAATGATATCAAGTCCTTAAACATCATTTTTAAATCATTAAATGATAATTATACTTGAATGGATACGATGGAGAATGAATCTCATCGCGTTCGTGGAGACGGTAGTCCGTACGTACGCACGAACACTACTTCCATTTAATTTTTATATTAAAAGAATCGAATCCAAATGAAACATAGGTATATTACTATTCCAGTATAATATAATATTTTATATATGTTACTTATGTTAATTAACACCATCCTTTATACGTTCCATGTGTGGTATGAACGAGTCATATCATTTTAAGGGGGCGGTAGTCCGCACTTCCTCAAATGAAATTATCGTATGTATATACAACATGAAATGAATAATGGTATGAAATAAAATGGAATTACAGAAGCTTATATATAAAATATATATCATTAATATCATATTTAATTACAGTGCCATCATAATGGCCACCATGAGAGGTGGTAAGATGTATTTGAACAATCATCGTTTCGTGAGACGTTAGTTTTCCATCCACAGAAACATTTTGTTCATCATCCATTAGATGGAGTTGTGAAACTCATAACAGACCCAAAGATGCCCATGGTCGACCATTTATCAACCAATAGGGTTAAGACACGTTTTAGGGTAATTTAGTATTATTATAATATTATTTTTTAACCCTTATTTACCGGATTTACCCTTAACCATGGTAAATAAAATATTTACCGCAGTAATTATTCAAAATGTCTAAAAATAAAAGTTACCCATTTACACAATTTGAACATCCTGATTCCAAATATGGAATCCATTTTCCTAAATTCAAAACACAGAAGTGGCAGAAATTAATTTAAAATTAATTCCCGCTGTCAAAACAAAAAGTGTGTTTTTAAGAGATAATAACTATCAAAAGATTGACACTTGTTTATGTTCGGTTTAATTGTAAAATTATGTCCAATGACCAACATTATATTAAATGGTAAAAATATATTTCAAATATACTCTAAAACCACTCAAATTCATAATTTATCACTATTAATTATTTTGATTAAAAATGTTGTTTTTAATTAAAATTTAGTAATTTTCACTATTCATCAAGATATGAAAGTTATCCGAAATGTACCAAAATTTCACCTTAGGCTAAATTCGATATTCTGAATCCAAAAATGCAGTCTATTTTAAAATATAAAATATATATAATTTCAAAAAGTAGGTATTACTATTCATAACGGCTAGTTTGATTGGTTACGGTGTGTTAGAACTCGGTGTTGCGTACAACACACGCTAGCGTACCGTGGAAGCTTGGGATGTTTCATTTTAAATTTTTGATGTCCCTATTTAGTCAAAAAGTTTAAAATATAGTATCTAAAAAGGGTTCACTATTAAAATTTGGTAAAAGTGAAATACTGAAAATGAATTTGTTCTTACATTATGTCTAAGAAACTCATAATATGGATTCTAAAATTATAAGGATTATATAAAGTTTAAAATTTAGTTAACACTATTCATAACCTCTTTTGAACAGCTTGTTTGGTAAGTCATGGTGCGATTGAACTTGGTGTTGCGTGTAGTGAAAGTTATTGAATTATTTTGAAGAAATAACACACTATGAAATCTTGGGGTGTTACATTCTCCCCTCCTTCAATAAATTGCGTCCTCGCAATTTGAAATTGTTCTTCGAAAATAAAAGGTTGAAAGTAGAAAATATATTTGTGGGAAAACCCACATCGGAAATTGGGTTACTAAAATTTAGTCTTAATATGAGGAAAAGAGAAATCAAAGGGTCACAACCAAATTATGATCTCGATTAGGAGAACATTGGTGGCAATTAGAGACATATAATTGGAGGAAAAACGTAAATATTTATAGGTAGTAATTGAGATCATAAATCACAAACAAGTGTATAATTGTGGTCCTTAAATTCATCAATCTATGATGATTTGAAATACCATCGGTTCAACAAAACATAGGATATTAGGATAACACATTTTTGACGTTTCAAAATATCATAGTTGAAATCCCACATCGAAGAATGAATTAATGAGGCCTCTATTTAAAATAAAGAGTCGAAAGTATGAAGATTACCGAAAATAACACATACTAGGGTTCCATGTAGGAAAATATGGATATGGAAGAAAAATCTAACCATCAATTATCTGATGGAGAGTGGTAGAGAACATGGCTATAAAAAGGCCAACAATCCCAAAGCCATAAATTAGTGATGATTTAAGGTATCATCTAGGAAAACATTTTTGTTCTAAGTTACTTTTCTTAATGTTGAGGAATTTATTTATGAGATTGGATAAGATCATAAGGAGATATACTTACTTTATAATTAGAGTTTTATCCATTAATAAATTTCTACCACAAACTCATGTTTCACTCTAAAAGATAATAGAATGTAAAAAAAAAATCTATTTATACTATTCGTATAGGGTTCCAAAATAAAGGAATTTATAATTCATCTACATGATCTTTTAATAAAAACTACATTATTTAATCCATGACATCTCATGGTCCAGTGGTAGGTGATACACCCTTGTCTCCCTTCGTTTGCGGGTTCATGTCTCGCAGCTTTGCCGGACGCGACAGGTTGCCGCCCGACCTCTGGGTTGCCCTTTTATGGCAATCCAAAATAATCCAAACTAGAACTATCCAAAATAATTCTGTCCAAACTCAAAGTCCAACATTTATAAGGAAGGTAAACATTATGTAGATCCTTTTTACCCCGTAATAGCTTATGAATACCTTCATCATGTATTCTTTTAATACACTGAAACATCCTGAATTACCATATTCCTTATTGATTACATCCATTCTCCCTTATTCCATATAGAATGCTGGATATACCTCATCAATCCAAAAATGCTTTAAACCCCAACAATAATGGAATATACAGATCATTAATCAGTTCCAAGGTAGTCAAGAATATCCAATATAATTTTTCCAAAATAATCATGTATTATTCGAAAATCACTACATCGGTATCAGAACTATATTATGGTTTATCATTCTTTCAACCATATATTTTCCAAAAAATTTATCCTGCTATTGAGTCACTTTTCTTTATTCCACACAATCTCAAGTCCTTAATGAAATAGTACTGCAGTACAATCCTTATATACTCCATAATTATTATAACAAGTACATTGTTGATACAACACTCAATTGACATAATCAACATAAGAATTCTAATCATTCCTCTTCATCTGTGGTAGTATCATAACTTGATTATTATCTAATAGCATCATTTGCGGCATAGTCTGATGACTGGGACATAGGTTCGCGTAGTGTCCAAACTCCTTGCAAATGAAGCATTGTACATTTGAAACCATTTTCTTACCCTTGCAGTCACATACTTTGTGCCCTTTTCCTCCACACTTATAACAAACTCCCATTCCTTTCAGGCAATTTCCAGGGTGTTTCTTTCCACAGTTACCACATATGGGAAAATTCTTCTTTTCCCTCTTACCTTTATCCATCTTTCTCTCTTCCATCCTTTTCTTCTCTTGCTTCCTTTCAAAGCCATAAGACTCAGTAAACTCTTTACTTATCTTATCAACACATGATATTATTTCTTCATATGATGATAATACATGGGAGACTATTTCTCTTATAAATTCTAGCTTAAGACCATGAAAGATATGATCCTTCCTTCTCTTTGAATCATGTGTATTTCTGGAGTTCTCATTCCTTCCACTGGGCGCCATTTCTAAACAATGGCATAAACTAGATCAGTTTATGAATCAAAATACATAATCCCATACTTATAAAACACATAACATAAATTGAACTATTTATGGATATAATCCATAATCATAAAAATGTCTCATTTGAGGATGTATATACTCATAAACCCTTCATAATGATTTGTAAAGAAAATGAGAGTTAGCCTAAGCATATCCCCCGGGAGTGTCGTAACCAAGAGTGCAGCAAGGCCCGTTGTCGTGCACCAGTTCCCGTTCGAGTCTAGCTCAAAGCGGTGTTTTCGGGTTTTACCCCTAGGTACATCTGTGCCAGAGCCTCCTCTACCTGCTCGTATCCAGACAGGGATGTATTGCTCGGAAAACTCACAAAATCTCTACAATACCAAAATTCTAGGAAGTTCTTCTATACTAATCCTCAAAGTTCATCTTAGGTATACGTGCTCTAATCAGAGTTTATCTAAATCTAGCTTCCAATGTTTGTACTAAACTTCCTCTGATACCAACTGTAACGCCCCGACCCCAGCTACCCAGAGTCGGTGCATTACTTCGTAACATTGGCATGATTACAAGAAAGATCAAATCTCGAAATACCGATTGGTTTAGTAGCCTTGGAAACACTAGATATATTCATAAGTTTTACATTACATCATAAAATGAAAAACTACTACAACAACATAATGTTTCCACAATCCACACTATTAACCCCTCATAAAATCCCTGCAGGTCATTCATAACTTACTTCTTCACATCCTGGGAAAAATAAAACATAGAAAAGGGGTGAGCTCAAATGCCCAGTAAGGATAACAATATAGCGGAAACTATCATAAATAAGAATAAACATTTAAGGCAATGCATTACTAAAACAAAAGCCTTTTAAACTTTAACTTCAACATAGTATGGCAAAAGTAAAATGAAATAATGCCATTTACTTATTCACATGGATATTCTACTAATTGAATAATCACATGCAAAAATCAATAACCACTTTCATACTGTTGGAATGCATAATGCCAGACTATCATAACCACATAGTCAAGGCCTCGTGCCAAGACTACACATAAGATTTTGTCAAGGCCTTGTGCCAAGACACTAGTTTGTCTCATGAGACCTACCGATGCATCGAGGAGCTATAGCGGGCTCCACCCGTCACTTATTAAGTCCAATGCATTCCCATATGAAAAGGTTTAAACATAACATAAACATTCGTATTAAAACTAATATACGAAATGTCAATAATTTCACCATAAACTATGAATGGTATAAAAATAGCACATCCACAGTCAAACATATCACAAAACCTTCAATACAATATAGAAGTTTTGTATCATAATAAATCAACTTCAAATAATCTTAAAATCCATCAAAGGATGTTGACATAGATGAAATCAAAATTCTTTTTAAAGAAGTATCTCCTTTTATTTTGAAAACATTTAAGATCCATATAAAATAAAACATTTTCTTTGAAAATATTCTTATAAGCTTGTATGGAAAGATTCGACGATTTTATAACGGCGGAAAATAACCGCACCCGCCGTATAAGTTAAAAAAAACATTCTTACCTCAATTCTGTCGAAAAGGTTAAAAAGGACATTGTTTTGAAAACGACGGAAAGATTCCTTTATAAACCTCTTATAAAAAGTCAAAAAGGGTATAAATGACTTTAAACCATATTCTTGTAAATAGTAAAAATGTTTTGAAAAACATTTTTAAGAAAACATGGATGTGGATGATAAAGAGATCCCAGTAGATTATTACGTATATACAACCTCGGATAATGAAGAGATTGTGAAATAACCCTTACCTTGTACTTTTCCTTGGTTGGGGTAGGTTAACCTCATGTATAATGGTGAAATAATTTTTATTAAATTATACAAGAATCATATATATTAATATGATATCATATATGATCTTTTAACATTGATTTGTTAATAATATCTTAGAATTATCGTCGTTTCGGGTGTTAACTTACTCATTTTATTTTATATGTTTTGTTACATAAGTCATGTTTGTTGTATCTTATTCATATCCAGAATGATATCAAGTCCTTAAACATCATTTTTAAATCATTAAATGATAATTATACTTGAATGGATACGATGGAGAATGAATCTCATCGCGTTCGTGGAGACGGTAGTCCGTACATACGCACGAACGCTACTTCCATTTAATTTTTATTTTAAAAGAATCGAATCCAAATGATACATAGGTATATTAATATTCTAGTATAATATAATATTTTATATATGTTACTTATGTTAATTAACACCATCCTTTATACGTTCCATGTGTGGTATGAACGAGTCATATCATTTTAAGGGGGCGGTAGTCCGCACTTCCTCAAATGAAATTATCGTATGTATATACAACATGAAACGAATAATGGTATGAAATAAAATGGAATTACAGAAGCTTATATATAAAATATATATCATTAATATCATATTTAATTACAGTGCCATCATAATGGCCACCATGATAGGTGGTAAGATGTATTTGAACAATCATCGTTTCGTGAGGCGTTAGTTTCCCATCCACAGAAACATTATGTTCATCATCTATTAGATGGAGTTGTGTGTATGTGTAGTTTGAATACTTCTTATAACAACATCCTAGTATATTGAGGATACTGGTGTTGTTACAAAAGAAAGGAAATAAAAAGAGTTTGGGGGTTGGAGAAGCAAAATAAATGAAAATAATTTAAGAGAAATCGTTACCTTTAATTTAGGTAACTCGCTTTGGTTGGAACCAAAGGACTTCTTGAAATGATTTCTGCCTAAGGGGAAGCTTCAAGGAGGAGGATAGGGATGTGGGGAGCTTATTTGGGCAGAGTTTGGACGAGACAAGTGGCTTGAGAGGTGTTATGAAAAGAGAAGGAGGAGTGCCCTTTTATAAGAGGGGTGAGGGGCACCTTTGGAAAAGCTAGAAATATTAATTTATAATAAATTCATATTCGGTTTCCAAAGGCTCCAAAGTTGACTATTCAAAGGATGAGGTGGGGATAGGTCGAAAACAACTCATCCAATAGAATTTAGACAGGTTTGGGTACTTATATTAACCTTATCTTTAAGTATTAACTCTAAGTTAATTAGTTTCACTTTTACAATGTCTCTTTGTATTTTTATATAATATGGTTAATAAACTTACTATATACATCCAAGCGACCCCCAAGTGGTCCATTAATGATTAACCTATCATAATATAAGTCTCTTGGCCGAACCTTAGATTTTTAGGAATTTAATATCAATTAATAATATAATATTTGTTTTAAGAACTCTTTTATGTCAATTTTGACACTATTCAATAGTTGATTTTTGTGAAACTCATAACAGATTGATTACTTAGAAAAAAGTAAATTAAATCAATACTAATATATCATATTATCCTAGAAAATTAGTTTAATTCATTAAAAGTTTCATATTATATTTATTTGGGTATTTATAATATCAATTATTTTAATTTTTCACTATTATAGTAATTACTGCATCATCATTGTGTCATAAATAAAATAAATTAATTAATGTCTAAAAATTATAAATAAAATATCATTATGTAGGAACTTTTTTTAGCTTTCTAATGAATATTTATAATCTAAAATCCAACTTATATAACCCTATGTAATAACTGTTTTTCTAAAAGATATATGCTTGTGTCATTTTTGTATTCATTTTGACTTAATTAAAATAAAGTGTCATTATCACTTACAAGTGGATCCATGGGGTCCCAAAATCGACCCAAAGATGCCCATGGTCGACCATTTATCAACCAATAGGGTTAAGACACGTTTTAGGGTAATTTAGTATTATTATAATATTATTTTTTAACCCTTATTTACCGGATTTACCCTTAACCATGGTAAATAAAATATTTACCGCAGTAATTATTCAAAATGTCTAAAAATAAAAGTTACCCATTTACACAATTTGAACATCCTGATTCCAAATATGGAATCCATTTTCCTAAATTCAAAACACAGAAGTGGCAGAAATTAATTTAAAATTAATTCCCGCTGTCAAAACAAAAAGCGTGTTTTTAAGAGATAATAACTATCAAAAGATTGACACTTGTTTATGTTCGGTTTAATTGTAAAATTATGTCCAATGACCAACATTATATTAAATGGTAAAAATATATTCCAAATATACTCTAAAACCCCTCAAATTCATAATTTATCACTATTAATTATTTTGATTAAAAAAGTTGTTTTTAATTAAAATTTAGTAATTTTCACTATTCATCAAAATATGAAAGTTATCCGAAATGTACCAAAATTTCACCTTAGGCTAAATTCGATATTCCGAATCCAAAAATGAAGTCCATTTTAAAATATAAAATATATATAATTTCAAAAAGTAGGTATTACTATTCATAACGGCTAGTTTGATTGGTTACGGTGTGTTAGAACTCGGTGTTGCGTACAACACACGCTAGCGTACCGTGGAAGCTTGGGATGTTTCATTTTAAATTTTTGATGTCCCTATTTAGTCAAAAAGTTTAAAATATAGTATCTAAAAAGGGTTCACTATTAAAATTTTGTAAAAGTAAAATACTGAAAATGAATTTGTTCTTATATTATGTCTAAGAAACTCATAATATGGATTCTAAAATTATAAGGATTATATAAAGTTTAAAATTTAGTTAACACTATTCATAACCTCTTTTGAACAGCTTGTTTGGTAAGTCATGGTGCGATTGAACTTGGTGTTGCGTGTAGTGAAAGTTATTGAATTATTTTGAAGAAATAACACACTATGAAATCTTGGGGTGTTACATATAGAGGCTCTACCTCTATGGTGAAAAATGTAAGATTTATACTAATCACAAGAGTTTGAAGTATATTTTCTCACAAAAAGAACTCAACATGAGGCAAAGGAGATGGCTTGAATTACACATGGATTATGATTATTCGATACACTACCACCCAGGGAATGAAAACAAGGTGGCAGATGCTTTGAGTAGAAAAGACCATGGAGTTTTGAACAATATGAGAATTGAAAGGGACCCAATTTTCATGGATCTAGTGAAGATGGACTTGAGAATAACCATGGAAGGTGAAAAATCAATTATTTTTCAAATGGTTTCCAAACCATATTTAATAGAAAGGATTAAGAGTTCTCAGACCGATGATGAAGAATTTCAAAAGAAGATTAAAGCTGTGAATGATGGGAGATTGAGAGACTTTGTGTATGAAGATGGAATTTTGAAATTTGGGAAGAGGATTTGTGGTCCTGATATACCTGATCTAAAAAGGGATTTGTTGGATGATGCTCATAGATCCAATTTCTCTATAAACCCTGGGAGCTCCAAAATGTATAGATATTTGAAGGAACATTTTTGGTGGGACAACATGAAGAGGGAGATTGCTGATTTTGTGTCAAGATGTATGGTTTGTCAACAAGTGAAAGTTGGAAGGAAACAACATGGAGGAGTCATGAAACCTCTTCCCTTACCGGAGTGGAAATGGGACAATATTACGATGGACTTTGTCATGGGGCTACCAAAGACTCCTAGAAGGAATGATGCAATACAATTTATTGTAGATATTCTTACCAAGTCTTAACATTTTCTTGCTATAAGAGAAGATCAAACACTGGAACGTCTAGAAAGACTATATATTAATGAAGTTGTGAGACATCATGGAGTACCCCTATCTATTTTTTCTGATTGTGATCCCCGCTTTAATTCAATATTCTGGAAGAGTCTTTAGAAATCCCTGGATACTGAACTTCATTTGAGCGCTGCCTACCACCCTCAGACAGACGGAGAATCAGAACGGACTATTCAAACCTTAGAAGAAATGTTGATATCTTGCTCAATTGACTTTTAGGGAATGTGGGATCAATATTTACCTTTGGTAGAATTTTCTTATAACTATAGCTTCCATTCGAGTATTAAGATGGTACCATATGAAGTGTTATACGGAAAGTGATGTGGCACACCAACCTGTTGGAATGACGTTAGTGAAAGAAAACTTTTAGGTCCAGAACTGGTAGAGGAAACAATGGAAAAGGTGAAGGTAATCCAAAATCATATCAAAGCAGCTCAATGTAAGCAGAAGAGCTATGACGTTAATCGAAGGAATGATTTGGAATTTCAAGTCAGTGATCATGTTTTCCGGAAGGTATCTCCATGGATGGGAGTCATAAGTTTTGGTAAGAAAGGTAAATTGAGCCCCAGGTACATCGGACCTTTCAAAATTCTAGAACGAATTGGGGTTGTAGATTACCGATTGGAAATGCCGCCAAGTCTCTCCAAAGATCACGATGTGTTCCACGTATCTCTGTTGAGGAAATACATGTCTGACCCAATGCATGTACTCACCTATGTGGAATTAGAACTGGAACCTGATCTGTCTTATTGCGAAGAGCCCGTCAGGATTCTTGATACGAGAGAACAAGTACTGAGAAACCGAACGACACGTCTGGTAAAAGTTTTGTGGAGAAACCATAATATGGAAGAGACAACATGGGAACCCGAGGAACTTATGATGAAGAACCACACGAGTCTTTTCATGTGGTAGTATTATAGAAATTTCAAGGATGAAATTATTTGAATGAGGGGAGAATGTAACACCTCAATCTTCTACGGTACGCTTCTCTTTGAATAATGCGATAGCGTGTGTTGTACGCAACATCGAGTTCTAACACCCCACAACAAATCAAACTAGCCGTTATGAATAGAAATAACTACTTTTTGAAATTTTATAAATTTTATTTTTCAAAATGGACTTCATTTTTTGGATTTGGAATATTAAAATTAGCCTAGGGTGAATTTTTTGTATTTTTCTGAAAAACTTCATTTTTTGATGAATAGTGAAACTACTATGTTGTAGTTAAAACACTGAATTTTTCATAAAACGTAATTTTACCGATTCTGTGATTGGAATTTAGAAAATCCAAGAGACACGATTAATATCAAGGAGTAAAATGTGGTTCATTGAGATTAATATAATTTTTGACGAATAATAACTTTTTACTTTTATTTACCACGGTTACAAGTAAATAGGGTAATTAAGGGTAAAAATGATTTCAATATTACCCTAACACATGTAATAATTCTATTAGACAAGTGTATATCGACCAAAAACAACATTAGGAATAAAATATTATCATTTTGGTCCACATGGATTAGATTAGGAGATTTATTATTATTTAATTCAAAGAAGAGCTAAAAGAGTTATTATCAAAGTTTATTTACTAAAAAAATTTTAATATAGGGTTATACATAAGATTAATTCTATTTTAAATATACATTAGAAATATAAAAATATTTCCTACCTAATTATATTTTATTTATAATTTTTAGACATTAATTAATTTAATTTATTTATGACACAATAATGATGCAGTAATTACCATAATAGTGAAAAATTAAAATAATTGATATTATAAATATTCAAATAAAAATAATTTGAGACTTTTAATGAATTATACTATTTTATTATGATAATATGACATGTTAGGATTTATTTAATCAACTTTTTTCAAAGTAATCATTCTGTTATGATTTTCACAAAAATCAATTATTGAATAGTGTCAAAATTGACATAAAGGAGTTTTTAAAACATATATTATATTATTAATTGATATTAAAATCCTAAAAATTTAAGGATCGGCCAACAGTCTTGTATCATGATAGTTGTATCATTAATGGACCTCTTGGGGTTTCTTGGATGTATGTAGTTTGTTTATTAACTATATAATATAAAAATACCTTGTGACATGGTAAATGTCAAACTAATTAACTAAGAGTTAAAACTAAAAGATAAGGTTAATATAATGACCCAAACCTGTATAAATTCTATTTTTTGAGTGGTTTTAGACCCATCACCACCTTAACATTTAAATAATACACTTTAGCCATTAGAAACCAAATATTAATTTATTATAAAATAATATTTCTAACTTTTCCAAAGGTGCCCCTCACCCCTCTTATAAAAGGTAACTCCTCCATCTCATTTCAGACATTCAAAGACTTTTGGTTCGGCCAACCCCTGCCCAAAATCTCTCTCAACTTTCCTAACTACAACCTAGAGGCCTTAGTTTGATTGGAAAGAAAACCTATGGATCCCTTTTGATCAAATCAAAAAGAAGAACCCGATGAAGAGGTAATGTTTTCACCACCCTTTTTCAAATTCATTTCTTCTTCAACTTATTCTTTCTTTGTTATTCCCATTATAAAGTAATGAATCCAGTATCTCATATATAATTTAATATTATTATAAATATTGTACAAACATATTCAGTATTTTATCCATCCTTTGAATGACATGTCACCATAAGTGCGTACGTACGGTTTACCGTCTCCACGTCGTGGTGTAATTGTTATTATTCAATATATTATTATTTGGATGGGTACAATAATGATTTATAATTCATTTCAATAATAAATATAACATGATAATGATTCTTTATATATGATATATCATCCAATTATGTGTTATTTTAATATCAAAAGATTGATATTGTCGCTCGTGCATACGTACGGACTATTGTCTCCCCGAACTCGATGAGATTCATTCTCTATCGTACCCATTCAAGTATAATTATCATTTAATGATTTAAAAATAATGTTTTAGGACTTGATATAAATCTAGATATGAATAATATATAGCCTATCCATGGCAAACATGGCTTATTTAACAAATCATATAAAAGAAAATGAGTAAGTTAACACCCGAAACAACGATAATACTAAGATATTATTAACAAATCAATGTTAAAAGATCATATATGATATCATATTAATGTATATAATTCTTTTATAATTTAATAAAAATTATTTTACCTCTATACAGGAGGATAACCTACCCCCAACCAAGGAAAAGAACAAGGTAAGGGTTTATTTCACAATATCTTCATTACCTGAGGTTGTTTATACGTAATAATCTACTGGGACTTCTTTATCATCCACATCCATATTTCTTAAAAAATGTATTTAAATTTTTTTATATTGTTTACTAGAATATGGGTTAAAGTCATTTATACCCTTTTTTGACTTTTTATAAGAGGCTTGTAAAGAAATCTTTCCGTCATTTTCCAAAAAAGGTTCTTTTTAACCTTTTCGACAGAATTAAGGTAAAAATGTTTTTTAAACTTATACGGTGGGTGGAGCTATCCTCTGCCATTATAAAATTGTCGAAGCTTCCCTTCCAATCTTATAAGAATATTTTCAAATAAAATGTTTTATTTTATATGACTCGTAAATTATTTCAAAATAAAAAGGGATATTTCTCAAAAAAGAGTTTTGATATCATCTATGTCAACATCCTTTGATGGATTTTAAGCTTATTTGAAGTTGATTTATTATGAAACAAAACTTCCATATTGTATTGAAGGTATTGTGATTTGTTTTACTATGTATGTGTTATTTTTATACCCTTCATGGTTTATGGATAAAGTATTGACATTTTGTATGTTAGTTTTAATATGAATGTCTATGTTATGTTTAAACCTGTTCATATGAGGAATGAATTGGACTTAATATGTGACGGCTAGAGCCCTCTATGGCTCCACGATGCATCGGTTGGTCTCATGAGACAAACTAGTGTCTTGGAACAAAGCCTTGAAAAAAATATTATTTGTAGTCTTAGCAAGAGACCTAGGCTATGTGGTTATGATAGTCTGGCATTATGCATTCCATTATTATGAAGGTGGTTACTGATATTGCATGTGATTATTCGATTAGTATAATATCCATGTGAATAAGTAAATGGCATTATTTCATTTTATTTTTTCCATAAAATGTTGAAATTCAAGTTTAAAAGGCTTTTGTTTTAGTTATACATTGCCTTAAATTTTTATTCTTATTAATGAAAGTTTCCGCTATATTGTTATCCTTACTGGGAATTTGAGCTCACCCATTTTCTATGTTTTATTTTTCCTAGGATGTGAAGAAGTAAATTATTAATGACCTACAGGGATAGTATGAGTGGATAAGATTTTGGAATATGGACACTATGTTGTTGTAGTTTTCATTTTTAGGATGTAATGTAAATATTTATGAATATATCTAGTGTTTACAAGGCTATTAAACTAATCAGTCTTTCGAGACGTGATATTTTTTGTCATCATGCCAATGTTATATAATAATGCACCGACTCTGAGTAACTGGGGTCAGGGCGTTACACCCAAAATAATAATTTTGTCTCTATTGGAATCTTATACCAACTATAAACCCTCAATATTGAACATTACATAATTTTGAATTATGTTAACTATTAACATTGAGGATATTTTTTGGATTAGAGCTTTAGAGATTTATTTCAAAACATATACATAAAAATTTGTAATATTACATGTAGAATCATCTAATCAATATCTTTTTTTATAAAACAAAAACTCTTGAAAAATATTAGTCATGTTTAGTTCCTTTTATTAGATAGAAATACATTTTTTTTATCCCACGGTTGACCCTATACATCTTTAATTCATGTTAAAATAATTTCAGAAAAACATGAGAGGGGAAAGAAATCTTAGTAATGGATACACAATGTAGGAAACCAATTAATTTTTCAAAACTACAAGTAATCCATGAATAATTTATCATAAGTAGTAATTTTTACCTTTATAAAGTAGTAATTACAAATCACTGAATAAAATCTCTTTTCTTACCCTTTTGTAACCAAAATATTAACACAAAACCAATATAAAGGACACATAACATATAAAGGTATCTTGGGATATAAACATAATTAAATGGAAAACCATGCCGACTTCAATACTTATCAATAAATGGAATAGCCATAAGACTGACTTAGAAACCCAATGCATTAGAGGTTATAATGTAACCACCATTCCTGGTTTATCACACCTCTACGTGTTATTTTTTTATCAGATAACCTAACGTTAAATTTCCAAATACCATTATAAATTCATAACATAAAAAATATTTAATTCTACTAATAACATTTCATTTGCTATCACATGAAAACATTTCAAGATATTGAAAAAGAGTAAATATATTTCAAAAACATTTTTTAATTCCAAAACACCAAAAAATGGAAGAATGGATTTCTTTTCCTTTTAAAAATAGTAAGGCTTATAAATGAAGCCATATAATTATTACGGCGACAAAGAGGTCATTATCCCTGCAAACATTAAAAACACTCATTTTGTAATTTTTTAAAACAAATCATAGAAAAAAATTCCATTTGAATTAAATTAAATGTCAAATGTGTTTATTATATATCTTAGAAAATAATGAGGTATATATTATCAAAAACATGCCTCAATTGTAGGAGATTGAGAATAAGTCCCTTACCTCATGTCCAATTTGCCCCGTTCTATCATTAATTTCGTAACTAATTAACATAAGTAAATTTATACTTTATTAATAACCTTTAACAAGTTTATTGTCAATTTTATATCACTTAATAAATTTCTTTAAAAATTATTTATTTATTTGAGTTCATATTAAACATTTTTTGGATGTTTGGAACTTGAGTCCAAAATGAACTTTTTATAATTATAAATTGTTCATGTGGTTGAAATTAAATTATCTATAGAATGATATTCATGATTTATATATCATATATATCATATATATCCAGTATATATTTATTTATAATTGTATATATCATTTGGATATATGAAAATGAAGTGCAACGTTCATGGAGTTGGTAAGCCATTCATACGCATGAACATTACTTCCATTTCATTTGTTTTCATTTTAAAAGTAACGAAAACCAAATGATATATATGTATATTATTATTCTAGTATAATATCGTATTTTTCAAATGTTACATAAGTATATTAACTCTATCCTTTATATGTTTCATGTATGGTATGAACTAGTTATATCACATTGAGGGGGCGGTAGTCCGCACTTCATCAAATGAAATTATCGTATATATATAACATTTAAATGTATAAAGTTATGTTATAAAAGATAATTACCAAATAATTGAGATAAAATAAATATCATAAATATCATATATAATTAATTTTCAATCATAATGGCAACAATAAGAGGTGGTAGGAGAAGTTTTAACAATCATTGTTTCGTGATGAAATAGTTCGTCGTCCACAGAAACTTTATGTTTTATACCCATTAGATGGTGGTGTTTGTAAGTTTATTTTGATTACATCTCATAAAAAACAACCTATTATATTGACGATTCTTTTGTTTTTATTTAAATAATGAATAAAAATTACATAGTAAGTGAAGAAGTAAAATAAAACAAAATAACCATAGGGAAGACATTACCTTTAAATCGGGTAACTTTCCTTGGATTGAACCATAAGGATTTATTAATGTGCCTTCTGCCTAAGTTTAGGATTCTAAGTGGAAGAGAGGGATATTTTGAGCTTATTTGGGTATAGGTTGGATGTTACAAGGTCCTTTAGAGGTGTCAGTATTTTGTTAGAGGGGATGGCCTTTTTTAAGGGTGAGGAGGGACTCTTTAGAAATGTTTGAATATATTATTTTATTATAAACAGATTTTCAGTTTCAAAAGGTCCAAAACATATTTAATTATAATATAATGTGAATATTAGTCGAAATAAAATTCTCCAATATGAATTGGACATCTTTTGGATAATTTTTAATCCTTATATTTTAAATTTAACCTTTGTTAACTCATTTAACTTTTACCATGTTTTATTATATATTCATACTATTTGGTTAATATAGTTACCATAAAATGAAAATAGAACTACAAGTGGTTAATTATTGAAATTATCAACTTTAGCTAAGTAATTTGACTGAATATTATACTTTTAGGATTATTATAACATTTAATAAAATATTGATTGATTTAAATAGCCATTTATGTCAATTTAAATACTATTCATGTCTATACTTCTACAAAATCATTAACAACCTAATTATTTTGAACAACCTACAATAATTCAATGATTTAAAGTCATACGGATCGATAAAATTCATGTATGGAATAAAAATTTACTAAATAAATTTAATTTTACATTTATTATCTAATTTATTAAAAACATTAACTAATGAGGCAATCATTACATCATCATTGTGTCATGTATAAATTTATTTATTTGATGCCTAAAAATTATAAATAAAATAACATGATATAGGAAATAATTTTATAATTCTAATTGATATTTATATTATATTATATCAATTATATAACCCCACTTTAAAACTGTTTTATCAAAAGAATGCCTAATTGTGTTATATTTATTTTTACATTAAATTAAAATTATTAATGTAATAATCTTACTGACGTGGCATTCAAAGGCCAAAAGTTTCACCCGAAGATTTTATGGGTATTACATGACTCATACAATAAGGATTGGACAATTTTTAATGTAATTTTATAATATTATAATATTATTTTTTCCTTGAACCACCCTATTTACCTTTAACTATGGTAAATAAAAAATAATAAGATACTATTCACAAAAAAGAATTTTCATCTTAATGAACAAAATTTTACAAACTAATGACAACCATGTATTTAAAATTTTTGAAATTCAATTCACAGAAGTGTTAAAATTTCATTTAAATGAAAAATTGGTTTTTTAACTACTAAGTCGTATTTTTCATTATTCATTAAAAATGAAGGATTTTAGAAAAATACCAAATATTCACCCTAAGATAAATTTTGTAATCTGAATCAAAAATTGATGTATATATTTTCAAATTCAAACCATTGAAGTTTCATTAATTAATTTAAAATTAATTCTCGTTGTCAAAACCAGAAAGTGTGTTTTTAAGAAATCATAATTGTCAAAAGATTGACATTTGTTTATGTCAAATTTTTAATGAAATTACATACAATGGTAAAATTTGGATTAAATCATGAAATTATAGTCTATTTACACATTAATACCCATTAAAATGATAATATATCCATAAAAATATATTATATTAAAAGGTAGTTTGAATTAAAATTTAGTATTTTTCACTATTCATAAAAAATAGACTTTATCAGAAAAATTCAAATTTTATTCCCAAAGTATATTTTGATTTTTCTCTTCTATAAAAGAAGTTTATTTTTTCAAATAGATCCTGGAAAAGTTAAAAAAACTATATTTAAGAAGGTATCACCATCAAATGGTCATAAATAGACCTTTTAAATTATATTTGAGTATTTATTCATAAAATCAGATTCATTCACATTTTAAGCCTCTAAAAATTATTGGATAAGGATTAAGACATTTAAAAAACATGTTAAATTATATTGTAGTTAGTTATGTTCATTCCCACCAATAAAATGACTATGAATTAAAAACCATATTAAATAATAATATCATATTATTATTTTTCAATATAACTCAACATTGTGTGAAAATTATTATTTCAATGAAACAAGATGTTATGTATCCAGTATTCCCTCGAATATAGCATCCCCTTAAAAGTAAAATAATTATTTAATTAAGAAATATTAATAAATATGAAAATTTCACATCCTTTATTTACCAAGGATGTTACATTATAAACATATGATATTCCTATACTTTTATATAATCATCGATTAATATTTGTTATTATTAACCTTAATGATATTTTGAGATAACCATTTCTTATGTTTCCCTTCATGATGTTATGGAAAATAATGTTATGTGATATGTGTTTAAAATGGATACAAATTAAAACAATTTTGTTTATTTGTTAAGGAAATTACAAGAATTATGAAAATGTGGTAATAATGGGAGATAATTTTGTTCATATGAACCAATTGTTTTTAATAATTAGGTTTTAATAGATTTTCCTTGTTCTCTAAAAGAATAATCCAAAAAACCATTGGGTATATCTATGATATAACATTTCCTTTTTAAAAATTGAATTTATTATGGAATATATTGGTTCACATTTATCATTATCAATGGTATAAATAAAAATCTCTAGTTGTTTGAATAGAGTATGTGACTCTAGGTCTTGGGATATTACATAAGGTGAGATCCGAATGTCTCTCTATAATAGGGGAGAATAAATAATGTATATTTGGTGTAATATTAGGAAAAATGATTAATTTTAAAATTATTTTTCAAATGGGATTAGAGTTTTTATTTATATTAGAGGACGAAAGATATTTTTTGTTAATATAATGTATAAGATTTTATCCAAAAAGAGATCATAATACACTCTTATTATTTGAAATTTTTAATTATATTTTATTAAAATTAAATTTTTTATATATTTTAATCCATACGAAATGTAAATTTATTAGTTCATATAGAATAAAGGATAAAAATTGAAAATATTTGATTCATGACATACTTTATCTAATCTAACATTTGGAAATACCATTATCTTAAGGAAATTAAAATTATTGTTTTTTTAATTATTAATTTATATTATGTAACTTATATTTTTTTTAAATAATTTCACATTATTTTAGGTATTTATTAATTAAATATTAAATAAAAAACATATAGTATTTATAAAATAGTATTTTTTCCATTCACACACAAAATTATTTATTTTAGAAAAATAACAAAAAAACTAAAAGAAACATTCCATACATTGATTTGACCTATGAAGCATGTTTTATCAAAATCAGTTCCAAAAGTATTTTATTTTAATATTTATATAATTATATTCATATTAATAATTTTCATAAAATATTATAACAAACTCATTAATAAAATAAATACTTTTGAAATTATTTAGTTTTCAAATATGAATATTTATTTAATGTTAAATTAATTTTTATGTTAACTTATTTTAACCAAGAAAAAAATTATTTTAAAGACATTTTACAGTTTCAATGGTAAAGATACCATTCTAATGACTAGTTTACCATTCAAATTGGAATATTACTTTTCAAACAAAAAATTTTTGTATTCCAATTGTATTTTTTATAGATAATAACAAATAATACCTCTTATTTCCATAAATGAAAATTTATATTTATTTATATCATGTTTCTTAATATATTTTCAAAAATTCAAATCATATTTCGAGATATTTTTCTCTTTATAATATTTTAGGTAGGTTTTATATTTCTATGTGACTGGAGTTAATGGATTTTCAAATCATATTTTTTTATTTTGAATGGTTATCCTTGTTTAATGTTATTAATTTTATATGGAATATTCGTTGTTTATTCTTAATGTTTTCTAAAATAATTTTTCATGGGCCTTTTTTATTTGTGTTATTTGTTTGAATCTATATTTTGTTATTTAATATGATATACATGTATATTTACGTGGATAATTTCCCATAAAAAAATCCAATTTTTTTATTTTTTTACAATTAACATATCTACAAAAAAGAATATAATGACTTAGGATAACTAAATAATATTTATGGGAAGGTAATTAATAATGATAATGTCACTATATTAATATAACAATAATAAAAATATTAAATGTATATATGATTCTAATATTGTTCTATATGATTGGGAAAACTCATTTTCCATTTCACTTTCAATTCATCTCATGTTATTGAAGGAGTAGTCACCAATGGTAGTTGATTGATGTGTCTAGAAAAGAAATTCCTTTTTGATTATGGGTTTAGAGATTGATATAGGACTTTTTTTCAATAATTAACTTGTAATAGGTAGTTTGAGTTTTTTGATGTCAGATGATAAATAAAATAACATATCACATGGAGGATGAAAATTATGTTCTATGATAATTTAAGGGGGTAAAGGGAATTTATCAATTCTTTAAGGAAATGATTCCTTTACAAGGTTATATTGTATTATACCATAGATGTAATATTGATTTTAGAAGAAGAAAAACTTGGTTTATTTTTACCTATGGTGATAAAAATATGTTTTGGATATCATTAACACTAATTATTTTAGAAAATTTTACAACATATTCATGTTATAGATTCTAAAATGAGATGATCTATCTGAAAATATAATGAAGGAGTCTGACATATTTGCAAAGAGAGATAGAATTTTTAGTTTAAAAAATATAATGTAATTCATATAGGAATAACTTTTTTTCATTCCATTATAAATCATTTTTAGGTTTAATATGATTTTTTAAAAGGTTCATTGAATGGTGGATCATTATACTAAAGGAATATTAATTGTATCATGAATCATGGTGACAAAAGATATTTACATTAAAAAAATATGATAAATTTTTGTGCCTCAAATATTCATTGGAGATGATGATGGAGTGTGGAGAGAAATGAAGAATAATTATTAGTTGATAGGTCATCATTATAAGAGTACATGAGAAATTAGTCTCCTAGAGAGTGATTTTAGTGAAATGATATAAAATTTTGATGTTGTGTAAATTGAACAACGTGAAACCAATTAAATAGTTCATTATAATTTTCGAGGCCACATGTTTTTTCAATGGGGAAAGAGCCACATGCTGTGTCTTTTCAAATTAATTTAGATTAAATTATTCAATAAATAATACATGGGAAATCTATAGAACATACAATATAGAAAATATTCATAATTGAGAATATTCTACACCCATCACTGCATTATATCGCAGCCACAATATAGATAATAAATTTTTAAATATAAAAAATAAGAAGTAAAAAACTCTATATAAATGGGAAAGAAACTTCATGATTTATATGGTTCATGACATAACCATCACTACAACCTGTACACATCAACATTAAGATTAAAATAATTTAAATAAGTAGAAATTTTTCTATGATAAAACCCATTTCATAACCTAACATAGTTTTTTATGAAGAGTAACTTGACATGGTTACTACATGTACCTCGGAAGACTTCCAAATATTCTAGAGGCTTATGATTAGAACAACGGGTCTTGGGAGGTACCATGGGGTGACAACACACCAATATCATAATTTGAAATAATATGGATGTAAACAATAATTCATAAACAAATCATCAATGAATGTAGGAATAAGTAAACATTCCAAGAAATAATATTAATAATAATAGGGATTCATGCATCCATATAATAATTATTTCGCACATAAAAATTTTCATATATAGATGATTGGAGAAAATTAAAATATCGGAGTATCCACTACAATCCCTGAGAATATCCTCCTCCAATATTAATTACCCATCCAAGGGGTCAATCTAAATAGACTAATCCCAGGACTATTAGAAAAAAAACATGTGAATAGTATAGTAATTCAATTTTCCTAAGTATCATACCCACCCAGGAATAGAGTGAGTACATAACTAAGAAGGAAAACAACAACATGGTCCTATAAAAAATAATTAAATTTATTGTATATATATGATATTAATGGAATAAAAAATAAACAATTAAACATAAAAAAATAAATCTTTATCTTTCCTCAAGATCTATAGGGAAACCATATTTTTGTAAACAAAATTAAACTAGTTCTGTTGTTTCTCTGAGTGTTTCATACTATCCTACTGACCAATGTAACACTAAATGGGTCCCAGTCCAACCTATGAATTATTTTCTACAAAAAATACTTCATTATTGAGTTCTAGAGTGCCTTTGAAATTTTCATATAACCATACTAAACAATCTGATCACCTGGGGGTATATTTTTCCCTACAATACATGTTATAAACTCCTAAGTACTAACCAACCAAATATATATGATATAATCTATTTGTGGAAAATACACCTCATATACATAATATAATCCCCATAGGTTTTTACCACAAGTTATACATGTGATAAACACCCAAATATAACACACCCTATAAACATTAGTTAAGGACATCAGTCTGACTAACATAGTATATTGGTTTAAAAGAAGAATCCTAATCAAGGAAGTCTATAATACCCATGTTTTTTAGAGGGGGGTGTAAAATTCCCATATTTACAATCCAATGTACACATTAAATTTATTCCATCATATAAAAGAGGTTACATCCCTTACCCATATACCCTTAAAACACTTAGGTGATCACATTTCATATCAATAAGTGATGTTATTAAGAAATATATACATATGGTGTTATCCTCAATCATAATAACTTCATGAATGAAAATTTAAATTTAAATTAATTTGTTATTCCTTCAAAAGAATTTTACATTTTTCCAATTTTAGTGTAAATCATAACACAAATATCCAAGATCCCATACAATACCCCACTCTAGGATTAACCATATCACATTTCACATACTAGGTTTACCTATTATACATATGAATGGAAACTGGTTATGGGGTTACTTTATCTTAATATCATCACATGAACTATCAACCATCAATTGGATTGAATTATGTCCCTTAAAAAAATAATAATAATAACATAAATCATTTTCTTCTATAGTCAATACATGTTGGAATTAGTCCCATGATCGAGAAGCTATTGCATATCAACGCTCGTTCTATCATAAGAATGATCTCAAAACCAACCTATCCACCAACCCATTAGGGTTTACCAACCTAGGTAATCACATCACCATTGGGGAGTAACTTATATTCACAATACATTTCCTATGAATTCTTGTGGGAAAACAATAAATTTTTATATTTATTTCCATTTTAAAAACACTATACCTTATGGTTTTTAGTTTTAAATAGTTATGATATACCATAAAATGAAAAAAAATACATTTTTTAAAATAATATGTTGTTCCCCAAAAGTTTTAAATACCATAGAAAAATATCAGTCACTCACTGAAATATAAACATCCTAATTGCATATGAAGAATGAAATTTCTAAAACATAAGGTGAGAAATAGAAAATGTAGAATTTTTTTTAAAAATAAGAGGAATAAATTAAGTATTTTCTAATGAGATATAAAAATAATAATGTGATATAAATTTTAATAGATTTGTCATTATATAGAATTCATGAGTTCATATATAAATAAATAATTACAAAAAAAAAAATTCAATACTATGATTAACAGAATAATTAATTCCGTTATTTCATAAAATTAAAATTATTTATATTAAAATATTATAAGAAATCATATTTAAATGATGAAGTAACCTTGTATCATATTATAAATTAACTAACAAAAAATAATATAATATAACATCATGGGCATAATCCCAGAATAGATTCAGATCATTCCCTAATCCCATCATCAAAATACCATGTCATATAACCATTACCCTATCTATTAAATGATTTTATAACTAAAGGCCCACCCATCACAGAAAATAAATATTTCTAAATGGTGTCAGGATTAATACCCTATCCAGTGTATTCATTTTTAATATAACTAAATTAAATCGTGTAGAATTAGAAACATTGTAATGTGTTTCTAAAATAATAAATCACATGAAACATTCCTAAAAACGACGAGCCTTAACATACCATTTATTAAAGTGGATTCAAATTCATATATTTTTAGTTCCTTTACAAAAAATTTTACAAATGATGATTTTTAGGGAAAATAATTTTTTAAAAAACTATATTGTAATTATAACCACTACTTTGAGTCTGAAAATAATATTTAATTAATTCATTTTCCAAATTAAATATTTTTATTTCAAATAAAGGTACTGTTATAAAATTACTTATTATATTGTAATTTAATAATTGAGTGATGATTTTAGAATTTAAAATTAAGGTTATGTAATTTAGAACCAAAAAAATATATTTATTGGAATAATTTTCACATAATTGAAACAACAACATAAATTTATGAGTTTTTTTTTAAAAAATAAAAAGATTTATAAATGCTATAAATATAATTTATAAATAACAAAATAAAAGAATCTTAATATAAAAAATAGATTTAGAAATATTATACCATACATTATGTTTAAATTTCTATTATAGGATGATCCTTATAGAATTCGGTCTTATGAATAAATCCCTCACAACTAGAAAAAAAATTATACCACCAAGGAGGCATATCTCTATTATTTAGGAAACTTGAAAACATAAGGGTGAATGATAAGAAAACCCTATGATGTACATATTCATATAAAATTGAAGAAAGGGGGCACATTTTTATATATGAATTGTTTTATTGTACAACATATAAAAGAATTTCATTTTTTTTATTCTTATAAATGTATTTAATTGGTTTTTTATAATGTGATATAATGAACTTCTAGCTATTACCTATTTGGAACTATATATATACATCATGTGTCAATGCTATAATATCTATCATCATTGTTTTTAAACTAAACCTAGTAGACCAGAATCACAGTTACACTATTACATTGGTACTAGATACAGACAATCAATTGTTGAAGGGCCAAACGTTTTAGATGATATATAAGTCTAGATAAAAACGTGAATATTATATTACAATTGAAAAAAATAAATAAAAATGTTATTTTCATTAAGAAACCCACCATTCCCATTTTAATATATTTATGGATCAATAATAAAGATCTTCCTAGAAATTCGGTGAAAGGAAACATAAGAAATGGGTGTGAAATTATTCTCAGTAAGGTTATTCATATAGAGAAAGATATTAGGAAAAATGATGAATAATCAATATGGAATAGTATATAATTAAAAACACATTCCATTTATTTATTTTGTTAAACATTTAGAATAATATTATAGGATTTAATGATGATGAAATAATTCAATATAAGTAATCGCATGATCTTGAAATTTATCCAAGGATTTCATAACTAAAAATCACATGGACATAAATTACTAATAACATACAGTGGGAATTAGTCATTCTAGAAATCATAATATTTCGTTCAATTCCATGTGCTAAGTCATCCTATAAAAATGGGATGCCTATGGAAAAAAAAAATTAGTTTTTCTCATGAGACCAACCTATTCATCAAAGGGCTATATGAGCCCCAACTAAAAAATTACTGCGACCAATACATTCCTCATACTTTTGAAGAAATAAAATAATCAAAACATTATTATTTAAAAATTATCATATTAAATATTAATGATGTCACGACCTGTCCTCGGGGCCCGTGCCGTGACTACCCCAAGCCTGCCTTCTATAGGCCAGGGGCTGGTGACTAGCACAAAGGCGTAATTCTGGGTAAAAAGGGAAGGTATTGCCTTTCTAAAGTAAACAAACACTACAGAGCAAGCAAGATGAAGTAAACACTAAGTAAAAATTAGGTACAACAGTAAGTGAGGAAATGTAAGTGGGCCAGAATACAAAACCAAACTGAAAGTAAAGTACAAATAGAAAGGGAAAACAACAACTAAAAGTAAAGCTGCAACGTCGAGCCGTCCACTGGAAGTCCCACCTGAAGGGTGGGTACAGATAGCCTTCACAGCTCCTCGGGTCCAGCCGTCCACTCCGAGTACGTCCCGCCCAGTGGTCCTTATCCAAGAATTGTCCTGCTCCGCAATCCTCAACCACGATCAGCGTTGTCCGTTGTCTGCAACCAACACAACTTAGTGCAGGCATAACCCAAGAAGGGGTGAGTATAAGATACTCAGTAGGGACCCCGATACCCCCGAAGGTCTCCCAGAATACACAAAGTATAATCTAAAAAAGAAATAAACAATCACAAAGTAACATCCAACACTACTTAGGTATATGCCCATACCTATACCTAAGTCATCAATTTCCAGTTCAGTTCCAACAGCCGAGCCCAAATTTGATCACGTCCACACAGGATAGCACAACACAATCCACATAGGAAAGCAAGTAAAGATTCAGCTCACATAGTTATACTTCTTCGTATGATGATAGATATGATCAGATGTAGCCACTGATTCATCTAAGCCATCAGACCGAAAAAGAATCGATAGGTAATAACCCCCGCAATGACCCACACAGGATCGGACCCACACAAGATTTATAGTCAACTAACCCCCGCAACGACCCACAAAGGATCGATAGGTAAATAACCCCCGCAATGACCCACACAGGATCTATAGGCACTGGCCCATACAGGACCGCGGAGCGCTGACCCACACAGGATCTGACTCACACAGGATAGCTAGCACTGGTCCACATAGGATTGCTTAGTGTTGTAGTTGTCGTCATCCAATCCACAGAGGATTTATTCACAGTCTTCATTGTCGTTGTAACACCCCGAGCTTCCACGATACGCTTCTTATTCAATAATGCAATAGCTTGCATTATACGCAACTTCGAGTTCTAAAACACCGCGACTAATCAAAGTAGCTGTTATGAATAGTAATAACCACTTTTTAAAATTATAAGAGTTTTATATTTCAAAATGGACTTCATTTTTGAATTCGGAATATCGAAATTAGCCTATGTTGAATTTTTGGTATTTTTCTAGGAACTTCTAATTTTTTATGAATAGTGAAAAATACTTAAAAAAACTTTTTTAATAAAAATAATTTATAGTGATAAATTATACTATTTAGTGGTTTTAAAGTATAATTAGAATATATTTTTACCATTTTATCCAATGGTGGTCATTAGAATTAATTTAACATTGACATTGGACATAAACAATTGTCAATCTTTTGATATAAATTGTTTCTTAAAAACACGCTATTTGTTGTGACAGCGGGAATTAATTATAAAATTAATTAATAAAACTTATATGTTTGGAATTTTGTAAAATAGACATCATTTTTGAATTCGGAATATCAATTATAGCTTAGGGTGAAATTTTGGCATTGTTCTGAAAAACTTAAATTTTTGATGAATAGTGAAACCACTAAGCGGTAGTTAAATAACTGATTTTTCGTTTAAATGAAATATTACCACTTCTGTGATTTGATTTTCAAAAATCTTACATACATGGTTTTCATTAAGAAGTAAAATTTGGTTCAATGAGATTAAAATAATTTTTGGTGAATAGTAACTTTTAAGTTCTTAATAGCGATTAGAGGTAATTAGTTTAGTTTAATGTAAAAATAATGTTTTAATAATATTATATGAGCTTGAAACTTGTCCTACTCCAATTGGATGAGTCATGGCAGACCAAGACAACCCATGGGTCAACTTGGGGACCCCATGGAGCCACATTGGTTGGAAAATGACATTAATATATATTTATTTAATGTTAAAATTAAATTGACACAAACATGAGTTGTTTTACTAAAACAGTTTTTAAGTGGGGTTACAGAAGTCCTAATTTTGATTATAAATATTCCTTAGAAAGATAAAAAGATTTCCTACATCATAGTATTTTTTTATAATTTTTAAACATTAAAAAAATTAAATTATTTCTGACATCATGATGATGCTGTGAAGACCTCATTATTTAACGATTTAAATAAAATGGAAAGATAATGTAAAATCCAAAGATTACACTTGTCAAAAACCTATTGGATGAGTAGATTTCGAACCCTTATCATCGTATCCTAGAATTATATAAGTTTGGGACCTCTAAAATCCGAAACTCATTTTATAATAAAGTGACTTTTCTTTACTTTCCAAGAGTGCCCCTCCTCTCCACTTATAAAAGGCCCCCACCTCTCCCACCTTATTCACACCTTCAAGCCATTTGGCTCGGCCAAAATCTGCCCAAATACTCTCCCAACTTCCCCCTCTTACTCCTAGAAGCCTCACATTGGGCAGAACTCTTCCCAAGGAAGCCTTTGGCTCAAATCAAAAAGAGTTACCCGATTTTGAGGTAATGTCTTCTCTAATGTTGTTTTGTTTTATTTTTCTTCTCCAACCCCCATAAACTCTTTTTATTCATTTCTTTTGTAACAAAACCAGTATCCTAAATATACTAGGATGTTTTTATAAGAAGGATTCGAGCTACACTTACACACACGTACATCTAATTGTTAAAGAACATACGGTTTCTGTGGATGGCGAATTTCTGCCTCATGAAACGATGATTGTTCAACACTCATATAACACCTTCAAAGGTGGCCATTAAGATGTAAATATATTTATATATGATATATAATGTGTTTTTGTTTTACTTATGATTCTGTATTTCTCATTTATGGCATACTTTATGATTTCCATTATGGGTAAAACGCGATAATTTCATTTTAGGAAGTGCGGACTACCGCCCCCTCAAAGTAATTTGAATCGTTAATGCCATATGTGGGATGTATAAAGGATGGATTAAATGGTATTATACACTATATTATACTTTAATTATATTATAAATTTATATCATTATGATTCCATTCCATTAAATACGAAATAGAAATGAAAGTAGCGTTCATGCGTACGTACGGCTTACCGTCTCCATGAACGGTGCATTTCATTTCTTACCTCTAAATGTTACGTGACATTATTAATGAATATATATACTGGATATATATCATATATATGATATCTAAATCATGAATATAATTCTGTATATAATGGATATTTCACCACATAAACTACTTTTAATTATAAGAAGTTTATTGTTGACTCAAGTACCAAAGATCGACAAAACGACCGTTATTAACTTAAATAATTACATAATGTTCATATCATTGTAATAAGTGATATAATAAGGATAATAAAATTGAAAATGGTTCCTAATAAGGTATATATTAACTCTAGTTTATTATTCAGGAGGTTAAAGAACGGTTGAGTCAAGTCAGACACGAGGTAAGGGAATTTCTTAACCCAACTTCCATTCTTTGGGTTAATCTCCTACTTTAAAATTATGTCATGATATTATTATTTCCTATTTTGTATTTTTACATTCTTTATGTGTACCTATAGTGAATACACATAATAGATCTATTTTATTTTAAAAATGATTTTTTTAAGGACTTCGTCTCAATCTCCTTTCATTGAGGCATGTTTGGTTTTATACACAACTTTCTTTTATACGGTGTATAAACCCCTTTGACTTTTACGTTTATTCAAAAGGAATCTTTTTTATACGATGCATTTTGATAAACGACAAAAGGGAATGTTTTTCTTTCCGTACTTATGCGGCGACAATGACTTCTCCGCCGCCGTGACCATTATTTGAGTTTCGGCTTCCTCTACAAGCCATAATTTTTTTTAATGAAAAATAAATACAAAGTTTTAACTTTCTTTTATTTTGGTATTGAAAATGGTTTTGAATGTGTTTTTATTATATCAATGTGTTGTATTGATATCTTGTGATTGAAATGTGGAAATGTTATGTTTCCTTTATGCATGTTTTATGTGATACGATTATGTTATGGTTTATGATATGTTTAAACCTATTCATATGAGGAATGTATTGGACTTAATAAGTGACGGGTGGAGCCCGCTATAGCTCCTCGATGCATCGGTAGGTCTCATGAGACATCTAGACGTGGAATTGGCCAAGGCCCTTTCGCAATTTTATTTATGGTTTTGGCCGAGGCCTTAATCATTTTAGACGTCTTGGCCGAGGCCTTGACAAAATGTTTCAGAATGTCTTGAATTATACATTCCCTCATTATGAAAGTGGTTATTGATATTGCATGTGATTATTCGACTAGTAGAATATCCATGTGAAGAAGTGAATGGCATTATCTCATTTTACTTTTGCCATATTATGTTGAAGTTCATGTTTAAAATGCTTTTGTTTTAGTTATACATTTCCTTAAATGTTAATGTTTATTTATGAAAGTTTCTGCTATATTTTTAACCTTACTGAGCATCTGAGCTCACCCCTTTCAATGTTTTAATATTCTTCCAGGATGTGAAGAAGTATTTTATGAATGACCTGCAGGGATAGTCTGAAGAGGATAGAAGTGTGGACTATGGAGACTATGTTATTATAGTTTTTCACTTTGTGATGTAATGTAACATTTATGATTGTATCTAGTGTTTCCAAGGCTACTAAACTAATCGGTCTTTCGAGACTTGATCTTTTGTGATCATGCCAATGTTATTAGGTAATGCACCGTCTCTGAGTAGCTGGGGTCGGGGCGTTACAGTTGGTATCAGAGGCAGTTTAGTACTAACCTTGGAAGCTAGATGTAGATAAACTCTGATTAGAGCACATAGCCCAAAGATATACTTTGAGGATTAGTATAGAAGAAATTCCTAAAAAATTTTCTATTGTATTGATTTTGTGAGTTTTCTGAGCAATAAATCCCTGTCTGGATACGAGCAGGTAGAGGCGGCTCTGGCACAGATGTACCTAGGGGTAAAACCCGAAAACACCGCTTTGAGCTAGACTTGAACAAGAACTGGTGCACGACAACGGGCCTTGCTGCACTCTTGGTTACGATACTCCAGAGGGATACGCTTTTGATAATTCCAATTTTCATTACAATCCACTATGAAGGGTTACGAGTATATAATTTCTCAAAGAAAACATTTTTATAATTATGGATTATATCCATAATTAGTTCAATTTATGTTAAGTGTTTTACAAGTATGGAATTATGTATTTTGATTCATAAACTAATCCAGTTTATGCCATTATTTAGAAATGGCACCTAGTGGAAGGAATGGAAACCGTATCAATGCACGCACTCCGTGTAGGGATTTTCTCTCCTGATCAAGATAATTATGGTGGAGCTAGTGATACAACTGGTGCTGATCCGCTTCTCACCATACTGGGACAACTCACGCAGGTTATGAATAATAACCTTACTCGTATGGAGCACCCTGATCCGCAACATGGAGGATCAATGTTAGACCGCTTCATGAGGAAACAACCACCAACATTTAATGGGGGTACAAATCCATTAGTAGCTGAGCAATGGATAAACTCCTTTGAGAAAATATTCCATGCCTTGGGGAGTAGCGAAAGGGAGAAGGTTATCATGGCAGTTTACCGCCTCACTGGAGATGCCGATCAGTGGTGGTCGCTGATTCAAAACACAAAGGAAGATGATGACGTATCAAATATGGAATGGAGGGAGTTCAAAGAGCTTTTCCTAGAAAAATACTTTCTTCATGACCATCGAGCAGATATGGAAAGGCAATTTCTGAGTCTGAGGCAGAAGGAGGATGAAAATGTCGCAAAGTATGAGGCTAACATTACAAGGTTAGCGAGGCATGCTGCCGATTATATACATAACCCAAGGAGTAAGATTGATCGTTTCTTTGATGGGTTAAAACCATTTCTCCGTTGAGCTTTAGTATCACAATCCTTCATATCATACGAAGATATTGTCTCGTGTGCTATCAAGACAGAAAAGGAATTATCTAAGTCTTATGACAACAAAGTAAAGCAAGAGAAGAAGAGAACGGTGGAACAAGAGACAGATAAAGGGAAAAAGGGAAAGAAGGATTTTCCATTATGTGATAATTGTGGGAATAATCACCCTGGTACTTGCCTAAAAGGAATGGGAGTTTGTTATAAATGTGGAGAAAAGGTTCACCAGGTTCGTGATTGCAAGGGAAAGAAAGAGGCTATCAAATTTGAATGCTATAATTGTAGAGAAATGGGGAATTATGCAAATCAATGTCCTAAGCGTCAGGGAAAATTACCTCAGAAAAGGCCAAGGGATCAAGGACAATCTTATGTTGTGACTACATTTGAAGTGGAATAATTAATGTATTGGTGCTTTTGGACTCATGGATTATATTCTGGTTATTAGAATAATGTGATATATATATATAAGGATTATACTGCAATACTTGTTGTTTCAGTAAGGTTTTAATATGATGAAGGTAATTATATTTTTTAGTATGTGACAATAAGAGAAACTTTACTTTGTTTGGGGAATCTGATAAATTGATTTTGGAATAAAGAGACCTTTTAGAGAATGTCTGGACAGAGGTATTTTGGATAACTATAAAGGTTGGAGGGGATTAAGATGATCTTTGGATAGTATTGTTTAAGGTTAAAAAATTTATGAAGATTATTTTTGGAATATTATAATACTATAGTTTTAGGAAAATGACAACCTGCAGGGTGGGGCATAAACCGTTGCGTCGAACAAAGCTGCAGGAATAGAACCCACAACCATAGTGCAACAGGCCTTTATTCCCTACCACTAGCCTACAGGAAGTCCCTGGTTATTACAATATAATTTTACTAATCTAAATGGTATGTGTTAAAATTTGGAACCTTATACAATTAGGATAAGTATAATATTTTTGATTTATATTATCTTTTTGAGTGAGAGATGAGTTGAAGGTTGAAACTCTAATTGTCAAGAATAAATATATATATATACCAATCTCTTATTCAATGAATAAATTAATTCTTAAACTTTTGTAAAGGGATATTAAAACAAAAAAAATGTGTTATCCTAATACCTTATGTCTTGTTGAACTGATGATATTTTAAATCAACATAGATTGAAGGCTTTGAGGCCCTCAATTTGACAGTTTATTGTGATTGATGACCACAATCACTCCCTACAAATATTTACATTTTTCCTCCAATTATATGTCTCTAATTTCCACCATTGTTCTCCTTATCGAGATCATAATTTGGTGGTGACTTTCTTATTTCCATTTCCCTCTTATTAAGGCTAAATTTTATTAACCTTATTTCTGATGTGGGTTTTCCACAAAGTTATTTTCTATTTTCAACCTTTTATTTTCAAATAAAAAATTTCAAATTGCGAGGACGCAATTTATTGAAGGAGGGGAGAATGTAACACCCCGAGCTTCCACGATACGCTTCTCATTCAATAATGCAATAGCTTGCATTATACGCAACTTCGAGTTCTAAAACACCGCGACTAATCAAAGTAGCTGTTATGAATAATAATAACCACTTTTTAAAATTATAAGAATTTTATATTTCAAAATGGATATCATTTTTGGATTTGGAATATCGAAATTAGCCTATATTGAATTTTTGGTATTTTTCTGAGAACTTCTAATTTTTTATGAATAGTGAAAAATACATAAAACAACTTTTTTAATCAAAATAATTTATAGTGATAAATTATACTATTTAGTGGTATTAAAGTATAATTAGAATATATTTTTACCATTTTATCCAATGGTGGTCATTAGAATTAATTTAACATTGACATTGGACATAAACAATTGTCAATCTTTTGATATAAATTGTTTCTTAAAAACACGCTATTTGTTGTGACAGCGGGAATTAATTATAAAATTAATTAATACAACTTATATGTTTGGAATTTTTTAAAATAGACATCATTTTTGAATTCGGAATATCAATTATAGCTTAGGGTGAAATTTTGGCATTGTTTGAAAAACTTCAATTTTTGATGAATAGTGAAACCACTAAGCGGTAGTTAAATAACTGATTTTTTGTTTAAATGATATATTACCACTTCTGTGATTCGATTTTCAAAAATCCGACACACATGGCTGTCATTAAGAAGTAAAATGTGGTTCAATGAGATTAAAATAATTTTTGGTGAATAGTAACTTTTAAGTTCTTAATCGCGATTAGAGGTAATTAGTATAGTTTAAGGTAAAAATAATGTTTTAATAATATGAGATGAGCTTGAAACTTGTCCTACTCCTATGGGATGAGTCATGGCCGACCAATACAACCCATGGGTCAACATGGGGACCCCATGGAGCCACTATGGTTGGAAAATGACATTAATATATATTTATTTAATGTTAAAATTAAATTGACACAAACATGAGTTGTTTTACTAAAACAGTTTGTAAGTGGGGTTACACAAGTCCAAATTTTGATTATAAATCTTAATTAAAAAGCTAAAAATATTTCCTACATCATAGTATTTTTTTTATAATTTTTAAACATTAAAAAAAGTAAATTATTTATGACATCATGATGATGCAGTGAAGACCTCATTATTTAACGATTTAAATAAAATGGAAAGATAATGTAAAATCCAAAGTGTACACTTGTCAAAAACCTATTGGATGAGTAGATTTAGAACCCTTATCATCTTATCCTAGAATTATATATGTGTGATACCTCTAAAATCCGAAATTAATTTTATAATAAAGTGACTTTTCTTTACTTTCCAAGAGTGCCTCTCCTCTCCACTTATAAAAGGCCCCCACCTCTCTCACCTTATTCACACCTTCAAGCCATTTGGCTCGGCCAAACTCTGCCCAAATACTCTCCCAACTTCCCCCTATTACTCCTAGAAGCCTCCCTTTGGGCAGAACTCTTCCCAAGGAAGCCTTTGGCTCAAATCAATAAGAGTTACCCGATTTTGAGGTAATGTCTTCTCTAATGTTGTTTTGTTTTATTTTTCTTCTCCAACCCCCCTAAACTCTTTTTATTCATTTCATTTGTAACAACAACAGTATCCTAAATATACTAGGATGTTGTTATAAGAAGGATTCGAGCTACACTTACACACACCTACATCTAATGGTTAAAGAACATACGGTTTCTGTGCATGGCGAATTTCTGCCTCACGAAACGATGATTGTTCAACACTCATATAACACCTTCAAATGTGTCCATTAAGATGTAACTATATTTATATATGATATATAATGTGTTTATGTTTTACTTATGCTTCTGTATTTCTCCTTTATGGCATACTTTATGATTTCCATTATGGGTAAAACCCGATAATTTCATTTTAGGAAGTGCGGACTACCGCCCCCTCAAAGTGATTTGAATCGTTAATGCCATATGTGGGATGTATAAAGGATGGATTAAATGGTATTATACACTATATTATACTGTAATTATATTATAAATTTATATCATTATGATTCCGTTCCATTAAATATGAAATATAAATGAAAGTAGCGTTCATGCGTACGTACGGCTTACCGTCTCCATGAACGGTGCATTTCATTTCTTACCTCTAAATGTTACGTGACATTATTAATGAATGTATATACTGGATATATATCATATATATGATATCTAAATCATGAATATAATTCTGGATATAATTGATATTTCACCACATAAACAACTTTTAATTATAAGAAGTTTATTGTTGACTCAAGTACCAAAGATCGACAAAACGACCGTTATTAACTTAAATAATTACATAATGTTCATATCATTATAATAAGTGATATAATAAGGATAATAAAATTGAAAATGGTTCTTAATAAGGTATATATTAACTCTAGTTTATTATTCAAGAGGTTAAAGAACGGTTGTGTCAAGTCAGACACGAGGTAAGGGAATTTCTTAACCCAACATCCATTCTTTGGGTTAATCTCCTACTTTAAAATTATGTCATGATATTATTATGTCCAATTTTGTATTTTTACGTTCATTATGTGTACCTATAGTGAATACACATAATAGATCTATTTTATTTTAAAAATGATCTTTTTAAGGACTTCGTCTCAATCTCCTTTCATTGAGGCATATTTGGTTTTATACACAACTTTCTTTTATATAGTGTATAAACTCATTTGACTTTTACGTTTATTCAAAAGGAATCTTTTTTATATGATGCGTTTTGATAAACGACAAAAGGGAATGTTTTTCTTTCCGTACTTATGCGGCGACAACGACTTCTCCACCGCCGTGACCATTATTTGAGTTTCGGCTTCCTCTACAAGCCATCATTTTTTTAATGAAAAATAAATACAAAGTTTTAACTTTCTTTTATTTTGGTATTGAAAATGGTTTTGAAAGCGTTTTTATTATATCAATGTGTTGTATTGATATCTTGTGATTGAAATGTGGAAATGTTATGTTTCCTTTATGCATGTTTTATGTGATACGATTATGTTATGGTTTATGATATGTTTAAACCTATTCATATGAGGAATGTATTGGACTTAATAAGTGACGGGTGGAGCCCGTTATAGCTCCTCGATGCATCGGTAGGTCTCATGAGACAACTAGAAGTGGAATTGGCCGAGGCCCTTTCCCAATTTGATTTATGGTTTTGGCTGAGGCCTTAATCATTTTAGACATCTTGGCCGAGGCCTTGACAAAATGTTTCAGAATGTCTGGCATTATACATTCCCTCGTTATGAAAGTGGTTATTGATATTGCATGTGATTATTCGACTAGTAGAATATCCATGTGAAGAAGTTAATGGCATTATCTCATTTTACTTTTGAAATATTATGTTGAAGTTCAAGTTTAAAAGGCTTTTGTTTTAGTTATACATTGCCTTAAATGTTAATGATTATTTATGAAAGCTTCTGCTATATTGTTAACATTACTGAGCATCCAAGCTCACCCCTTTCAATGTTTTAATATTTTTCCAGGATGTGAAGAAGTATTTTATGAATGACCTGTAGGGATAGTCCGAAGAGGATAGAAGTGTGGACTATGGAGACTATGTTATTATAGTTTTTCACGTTGTGATGTAATGTAACATTTATGAATGTATCTAGTGTTTCCAAGGATACTAAACTAATCGGCCTTTCGAGACTTGATCTTTTGTGATCATGCCAATGTTACGAAGTAATGCACCGACTCTGGGTAGCTGGGGTCGGGGCGTTACAGTTGGTATCAGGGGCAGTTTAGTACTAACCTTGGAAGATAGATGTAGATAAACTCTAATTAGAGCACTTAGCCCAAATATAGACTTTGAGGATTAGTATAGAAGAACTTCCTAAAAATTTTGGTATTGTATTGATTTTGTGAGTTTTCCGAGAATTACATCCCTGTCTGGATACGAGCAGGTAGAGGCGGCTCTGGCACAGATGTACCTAGGGGTAAAACCCGAAAACACCGCTTTGAGCTAGACTCGAACGGGAACTGGTGCACGAAAACGGGCCTTGCTGCACTATTGGTTACGACACTCCCGGGGGATATGCTTAGGATAATTCCCATTTTCATTACAAACCACTATGAAGGGTTACAAGTATATAATTCTTCAAAGAAAACATTTTTATAATTATGGATTATATCCATAATTAGTTCAATTTATGTTAAGTGTTTTACAAGTATGGAATTATGTATTTTGATTCATAAACTAATCCAGTTTATGCCATTATTTAGAAATGGCGCCTAGTGGAAGGAATGGAAACTGTATCAATGCACGCACTCTGTGTATGGATTGCCCTCCTGCTCAAGATAATTATGGTGGAGCTAGTGATACAACTGGTTCTGATCAGCTTCTCACCGTACTGGGACAACTCACACAGGTTATGCATAATAACCTTACTCATATGGAGCACCCGGATCCGCAAAATGGAGGATCAATGTTAGACCGCTTCATGAGGCAAAAACCACCAACATTTAATTGGGGTACAAATCCATTAGTAGCTGAGCAATGGATAAAATCCTTTGAGAAAATATTCCATGCCTTGGGGAGTAGCGAAAGTGAGAAGGTTGTCATGGCAGTTTACCGCCTCACTGGAGATGCCGATCAGTGGTGGTCGCTGATTCAAAACACAAAGGAAGATGATGACGTATCAAATATGGAATGGAGGGAGTTCAAAGAGCTTTTCCAAGAAAATATAATTTCCGCATGACCATCGAACAGATATGGAAAGGCAATTTCTGAGTCTGAGGCAGAAGGAGGATGAGAATGTCGCAAAGTATGAGGCTAACATTACAAGGTTAGCGAGGCATGCTGCCGATTATATACGTAACCCAAGGAGTAAGTTTGATCGTTTCTTTGATGGGTTAAAACCATTTCTCCGTCGAGCTTTAGTATCACAATCCTTCACATCATACAAAGATATTGTCTCGTGTGCTATCAAGACAGAAAAGGAATTCTCTAAGTCTTATGACAACAAAGTAAAGCAAGATAAGAAGAGAACGGTCGAACAAGAGACAGATAAAGGGAAAAAGGGAAAGAAGGATTTTCCATTATGTGATAATTGTGGGAATAATCACCCTGGTACTTTCCTAAAAAGAAAGGGAGTTTGTTATAAATGTGTAGAAAAGGGTCACCAGGCTCGTGATTGCAAGGGAAATAAAGAGGCTATCAAATTTGAATGCTATAATTGTAGAGTAATGGGGAATTATGCAAATGAATGTCCTAAGAGTTTGGGAAAATTACCTCAGAAAAGGCCAAGGGATCAATGACAATCTTATGCTGTGACTACATTTGAAGCGGAATAATTAATGTATTGGTGCTTTTGGACTCATGGATTATATTCTGGTTATTAGAATAATGTGTTATATATATAAGGATTGTACTGCAGTACTTGTTGTTTCAGTAAGGTTTTAATATGATGAATGTAATTATATTTTTTACTATGTGATAATAAGAGCAACTTTACTTTGTTTGGGGAATCTGATAAATTGATTTTGGAATTAATATACCTTTTAGAGAAAGTCTGGACAGAGGTATTTTGGATAACTATAAAGGTTGGAGGGGATTAAGTTGATCTTTGGATAGTATTGTTTAAGGTTAAAAAATTTATGAAGATTATTTTTGGAATATTATAATACTATAGTTTTAGGAAAAGGACAACCTGCAGGGTGGGGCATAAACCGTTGCGTCAAACAAAGCTGCAGGAATTGAACCCACAACCATAGTGCAACATGCCTTTATTCCCTACCACTAGCCTACAGGAAGTCCCTGGTTATTACAATATAATTTTACTAATCTAAATGGTATGTGTTAAAATTTGGAACCTTATAAAATTAGGATAAGTATAATATTTTTGAGTTATATTATCTTTTTGAGTGAAAGATGAGTTGAAGGTTGAAACTCTAATTGTCAAGAATTAATATATATATACCTATCTCTTATTAAATGAATAAATTAATTCTTAAACATTAGTAAAGGGATATTAAAACAAAAAAAAATTGTTATCCTAATACCTTATGTCTTGTTGAACTGATGATATTTTAAATCAACATAGATTGAAGGCTTTGAGGCCCTCAATTTGACAGTTGATTGTGATTTATGACCTCAATCACTCCCTACAAATATTTACGTTTTTACTCCAATTATATGTCACTAATTTCCACCAATGTTCTCCTTATCGAGATCATAATTTGGTGGTGACTTTATTATTTCCATTTCCCTCTTATTAAGGCTAAATTTTATTAACCTTATTTCCAATGTGGGTTTTCCACAAAGGTATTTTCTATTATCAACCTTTTATTTTCAAATAAAAAATTTCAAATTTCGAGGACGCAATTTATTGAAGGAGGGGAGAATGTAACACCCCGAGCTTCCACGATACGCTTCTCATTCAATAATTCAATAGCTTGCATTATACGCAACTTCGAGTTCTAAAACACCGTGACTAATCAAAGTAGCTGTTATGAATAGTAATAACCACCTTTTAAAATTATAAGAATTTTATATTTCAAAATGGACTTCATTTTTGGATTTGGAATATCGAAATTAGCTTATGTTGATTTTTTGGTATTTTTCTGAGAACTTCTAATTTTTATGAATAGTGAAAAATACTTAAAATAACTTTTTTAATCAAAATAATTTGTAGTGATAAATTATACTATTTAGTGGTTTTAAAGTATAATTAGAATATATTTTTACCATTTTATCCAATGGTGGTCATTAGAATTAATTTAACATTGACATTGGACATAAACAATTGTCAATCTTTTGATATAAATTGTTTCTTAAAAACACGCTATTTGTTGTGACAGCGGGAATTAATTATAAAATTAATTAATAAAACTTATATGTTTGGAATTTTGTAAAATAGACATCATTTTTGAATTTGGAATATCAATTATAGCTTAGGGTGAAATTTTGGCATTGTTCTGAAATACATCAATTTTTGATGAATAGTGAAACCACTAAGCGGTAGTTAAATAACTGATTTTTCGTTTAAATGAAATATTACCACTTCTGTGATTTGATTTTCAAAAATCCGACATACATGGTTGTCATTAAGAAGTAAAATGTGGTTCAATGAGATTAAAATAATTTTTGGTGAATAGTAACTGTTAAGTTCTTAATCGCGATTAGAGGGAATTAGTGTAGTTTAAGGTAAAAATAATGTTTTAATAATATGAGATGAGCTTGACACTTGTCCTACTCCTATTGGATGAGTCATGGCCGACCAATAAAACCCATGGGTAAACTTGGGGACCCCATGGAGCCACTTTGGTTGGAAAATGACATTAATATATATTTATTTATTGTTAAAATTAAATTGACACAAACATGAGTTGTTTTACTAAAACAGTTTTTAAGTTGGGTTACACAAGTCACAATTTTTATTATAAATATTCATTAGAAAGCTAAAAAGATTTCCTACATCATAGTAGTTTTTTTATAATTTTTAAACATTAAAAAAATTAAATTATTTATGACATCATGATGATGCAGTGAAGACCTCATTATTTAACGATTTAAATAAAATGGAAAGATAATGTAAAATCCAAAGCGTACACTTGTCAAAAACCTATTGGATGAGTCGATTTCTAACCCTTATCATCGTATCCTTGAATTATATAAGTTTGGGACCTCTAAAATCCGAAACTCATTTTATAATAAAGTGACTTTTCTTTACTTTCCAAGAGTGCCTCTCCTCTCCACTTATAAAAGGCCCCCACCTCTCCCACCTTATTCACACCATCAAGCCATTTGGCTCGGCCATCCTCTGCCCACATACTCTCCCAACTTCCCCCTATTACTCATAGAAGCCTCACGTTGGGCAGAAATATTCCCAAGGAATCCTTTGGCTCAAATCAAAAAGAGTTACCCGATATTGAGGTAATGTCTTCTCTAATGTTGTTTTGTTTTATTTTTCTTCTCCAACCCCACTAAACTCTTTTTATTCATTTATTTTGTAACAACACCAGTATCCTCAATATACTAGGATGTTTTTATAAGAAGTATTCGTGCTACACTTACACACACCTACATCTAATGGTTAAAGAACATACGGTTTCTGTGGATGGCGAATTTCTGCCTCACGAAACGATGATTGTTCAACACTCATATAACACCTTCAAAGGTGGCCATTAAGATATAACTATATTTATATATGATATATAATGTGTTTATGTTTTACTTATGCTTCTGTATTTCTCATTTATGGCATACTTTATGATTTCCATTATGGGTAAAACGCGATAATTTCATTTTAGGAAGTGCGGACTACCGCCCCCTCAAAGTGATTTGAATCGTTAATGCCATATGTGGGATGTATAAAGGATGGATTAAATGGTATTATACAATATATTATACTGTAATTATATTATAAATTTATATCATTATGATTCCTTTCCATTAAATACGAAATAGAAATGAAAGTAGCGTCCATGCGTACGTACGACTTACCGTCTCCATGAACGGTGCATTTCATTTCTTACCTCTAAATGTTACGTGACATTATTAATGAATGTATATACTGGATATATATCAAATATATGATATCTAAATCATGAATATAATTCTTAATATAATGGATACTTCACCACATAAACAACTTTTAATTATAAGAAGTTTATTGTTGACTCAAGTACCAAAGATCGACAAAACGACCGATATTAACTTAAATAATTACATAATGTTCATATCATTGTAATAAGTGATATAATAAGGATAATAAAATTGAAAATGGTTCTTAATAAGGTATATATTAACTCTAGTTTATTATTCAGGAGGTTAAAGAACGGTTGAGTCAAGTCAGACACGAGGTAAGGGAATTTCTTAACCCAACTTCCATTCTTTGGGTTAATCTCCTACTTTCAAATTATGTCATGATATTATTATGTCCTATTTTGTATTTTTACGTTCTATATGTTTACCTATAGTGAATACACATAATAGATCTATTTTATTTTAAAAATGATCTTTTTATGGATTTCGTCTCAATCTCCTTTCATTGAGGCATATTTGGTTTTATACATAACTTTCTTTTATACGGTGTATAAACCCCTTTGACTTTTACATTTATTCAAAAGGAATATTTTTTATACGAAGCGTTTTGATAAACGAGAAAAGGGAATGTTTTTCTTTCCATACTTATGCGGCGACAACGACTTCTCCACCGCAGTGACCATTATTTGAGTTTCGGCTTCCTCTACAAGCCATCATTTTTTTAATGAAAAATAAATACAAAGTTTTAACTTTCTTTTATTTTGGTATTGAAAATGGTTTTGAAAGCGTTTTTATTATATCAATGTGTTGTATTGATATCTTGGTATTGAAATGTGGAAATTTTATGTTTCCTTTATGCATGTTTTATGTGATACGATTATGTTATGGTTTATGATATGTTTAAACCTATTCATATGAGGAATGTATTGGACTTAATAAGTGACGGGTGGAGACCGCTATAGCTCCTCGATTCATCGGTAGGTCTCATGAGACAACTAGACGTGGAATTGGCCGAGGCCCTTTCCCAATTTGATTTATGGTTTTGGCCGAGGCCTTAATCATTTTAGACGTCTTGGCCGAGGCCTTGACAAAATGTTTCAGAATGTCTCGCATTATACATTCCCTCATTATGAAAGTGGTTATTGATATTGCATGTGATTATTCCACTAGTAGAATATCCATGTGAAGAAGTGAATGGCATTATCTCATTTTACTTTTTCCATATTATGTTGAAGTTCATGTTTAAAAGGCTTTTGTTTTAGTTATACATTGCCTTAAATGTTAATGTTTATTTATGAAAGCTTCCGCTATATTTTTAACCTTACTGAGCATCTGAGCTCACCCCTTTCAATCTTTTAATATTTTTCCCGGATGTGAAGAAGTATTTTATGAATGACCTGCAGGGATAGTCCGAAGAGGATAGAAGTGTGGACTATGGAGACTATGTTATTATAGTTTTTCACTTTGTGATGTAATGTAACATTTATGAATGTATCTAGTGTTTCCAAGGCTACTAAACTAATCGGTCTTTCGAGACTTGATCTTTTGTGATCATTCCAATGTTACAAAGTAATGCACCGACTCTAGGTAGCTGGGGTCGGGGCGTTACAATCGTCGCAGTCGCAACCAGCTCCAGTGTTCGAGCACACAACAAGCTCGTTCGGGAGGGTTCGCTCCATGATCCGAGCAGCTGATAAATCAACTGACACATAGTCCGAAGTTGATGTATCCAAATGTTCTGTATCATTAACAGGAACTCAACGTCACAGACCACGCATCAATCGGACGCCCGGTCGGAGAGTTATTGGCTTTTTCGTCTCAGGGGCCCGATTGGTTTTTTAAGTCAAAACAAACCCGACCCTACTCCAACAGTGTCCAAACCATGAGCGGAGTAAGCTAAAAGGTCCGTCTCACTAAGAGGAATCTATCAAAGTTGACGACATGTCAATCAGACGTCTAGAGCTCAAGTTATAAGTGTTTCCGCTCCGAGGGCCCGGTTGGTTTCGTGTACGAACCAACCCTTCCGAACTCAAAGTACTCCAAAACCCGAAGTGTAATATACCTAAATGACCATCTCGATCCAAGAATCACTACACAACTGATGGTATGTCGATTGGAGGCCCGTAGCTCAGGTTATGGGCAAGAAACCGAAAAGTCTGGTATTAGGGGGTTCGGGCCCGGTACGACCCGGCCTGGTACCCCCAGGGTCGGTCCAAACCGGGTGGACACGACCCAGCCCGGAACCCCCTGGGTCGGCTCAGTACCCCCTGGGTCGTGTCATCAATCTCTGAGGATCCGTCGTTCTTCGCGTTCTTCGCGTTCTTCGTGTTATTCGTGTTCTTCGTGTTCTTCGCGTTCTTCACGTTATTCGCATTCTTCGTCGATGTGGAAGAACTTCAAGAGCCTGAGAATTCTCCTTAGCCTCGCAACACCACCCCTAATAAAAATAAGAGTTGTCTTATTTTTATTTCACAATCCTTTCATTTTAAAATTCAAATTCGAAAGAAACAGTTAAGTGAAATAAATGCAACTCTTAAACCGCCACATTAATGAGGCGTTTCTTAACCAGAATAAACGCATGGGTTGACTTCATTAATAGGGGGTGCGGGTGCATTACTTAGAAGGAAGGAAATGGTGGGGCTTGTGTGGGACCCACCTCACAAATATCCTACCAATTGGGTAGGATATGGTTGGTCCCACATCATCCACTTAACTTAATTTATGCAAAATAAAATAAAAACCGGTTTCACCACTTTTATTATATTTTTTAAATTAACCCCAAAAATTAAAAACCACACCCGAGTAAATGCCACTCTGGAAAAGGTGTTTCTAATCAATTACCGGCACTGCGATTCCATCGGTTCCCTCAGAATTCGATTCTGAGCACCGGTTCAAAAGTTATAAAACCCGCTCGTTCGTTCACTGAACGTACCCGAGCTAAACTTAAGAAAATGATTCTGGGCACACCGGTCCTGAGAATCAGGTGCCGTCAGAAAATGCGTTCGTGTAAAATTCCCAAGAAAATTAAGAAAAAAATTTCCTTGAGTTTTTCAGGTATTTACATCACTCCCACCTCCGGGATTTACGTCCCCGTAAAGATACATCAAAACTAGGGAAACAAATGTGGGTACTGAGCACACATCTGAGCCACCCGCTCCCAAGTGCTCTCCTAGAGGTTCTTGTGCTTCCATCTGATGTGCACTAGAGGAATCGATCGTCCACGTAGGACCCTCTCCTATCGATCCTTGATCTCCACTGGGACCTCCGCAAAATTCTCCCCATCATCAACGTCCAGCTCCAAATGGTCAATGATATGCATCGGGTCATGCATGTATCTCCTCGGCTGGGATACATGGAAGATGTCATGCACCCGGTGCAGCTGAGGTGGTAGAGCCTGGTGATAAGCCAACTGACCAATCCTACTGAGGACCTAGAATGGTCTGATAAATCGTGGAGACAACTTTCCGCCTCGGCCAAATCTCAATAATCCACGTCGAGGTGAGACCTGCAAGAAGACGTAGTCACCATCCTCAAACTTCACTAGCCTCCGCCTCTTGTTAGCATAAGACTTCTGCCAGCTCTGAGCTGTCCTCATCTACTCCTGGATGACCTGGACCTTCTCTGTCATGGCCTGGACCATCTATGGTCCCATAAGTGCTGACTTCCTAGGGTCCTTCCAGCACATTAGCGATCTGCAATGTCGGTCGTACAACGCCTCATAAGGTGTCATCCCGATGGTGGAGGGGTAGGTATTGTTGTACACGAACTCCACCAAGGGTAGGTGGTCCTCCCAACTGTAGCCAAAGTCAAGGACACATGCACAGAGCATGTCCTCGAGAGTCTGAATGGTCCTCTCCATCTGACCATCCGTCTGAGGGTGAAAGGCGATGCTCAGACGTAGTTGCGTCCCGAATGCCTCCTCCAACCCCTTCCAAAGCCAGGAAGTAAAACGAGCATCTCGATCGGAGACGATAGATGATGGCACACCATGAAGCCATAAAATCTCCTGAACGTAGAGACGTCCCATGCTCTCCACTAAGCCTTGCTCTCTTATGGGTAAGCAGTGAGCCGACTTGGTGAGTCGGTCGACAATCACCCAAATGGAGTCGTGACCTCTAGATGTGCGTGGAAGTCCAGTCACGAAGTCCATAGATATGTCACCCCACTTCCACATTGGGGCCTCTAAGGGATGTACCAAGCCTGCTGGTACTTGGTGCTTTGCCTTCACCTGCTGGCAAGTGAGGCATCGAGAAACGAACTCTGCCATAGCCTTCTTCATGCCCGGCCACCAGTGCTATCGTCTGAGATCCTGGTGCATCTTCGCCACTCCAGGATGTACCACCAAAGGGGAAGTGTGAAACTCTCTCAACACCTCCACCCGTAAAGCAACTGGTACCATGGTACGTCCTCTGAAAATGATGTCGTTCTCTCCTCCTACAGAGAAACCATCTGGTGCCAGTCCTGAGGATATCTGCGCACGCTGCGTCTCACAGTCAGCGTCCCCACGCTGTGCCTCTCTGACCCGCTGCAGTAGTGGAGGAGTGGCTGTGAGTGACTGAAGTAAGGCTGCTGCATCTTTATCCATGAAGGATATCTGAAAAGTGGATAACCGCTCTATCGCCTCCCCAAGTAGCTGAATGCATGTACTCCTGCTGAGGGCATCGGCTACTATGTTCCCCTTTCCAGGAGTGTAGACTATCTCAAAGTCATAGTCCTGGAGGAACTTGATCCATCTCCACTATCTTAGGTTCAGGTCCTTCTGCGAAATATGTACCTGAGACTCTGATGGTCAGAATAGACTGTAAAGTGCTCACCCATCAGATAGTGTCGCCACATCATCAGAGCGAAGACCACTGCTACTAACTCCAGGTCATGGGTAGTGTAGTTCTGATCATGCAGCCTCAACTGAAATGATCCATAGGTGATCACTGCCCACTCCTACATCAGGACACATCCGAGTGCGGTCCCTAATGCATCTCAGTAGACTATATACCCTAGTCCCTCCTCCGTCAACCTCAAGATATGTGCGATGGTCAATCTCTGTCTCAACTCCTAGAAGCTCTACTGACATCTGCCTAACCACACTAAGTGTTTTCCCTTCTTCATCAAAGCTGAGAGTGGTGTAGAAACTCTGGAGAAGTTTGGCACAAATCTTTGGTAGTATCCAGCTATTCCCAAGAAACTCTGCACCTCTGTGAAGCTCCTAGGTGGATCCCAAGATAGCACTGCCTCGATCTTCACAGGATCCACTACAACTCCCGCCTCAGATATGACGTGTCCCAATAAGTGGACCTCACGTATCCAGAACTGACACTTCAAGAGCTTACCATAAAGCTGATGCTCTTGGAGTGCGGACAGTACAACCCGCAAGTGGTAGGCGTGCTCCACCTCAGTTGTCGAGTAAATCAAAATGTCGTCGATGAAGACCACGACAAATCGATCGACTTATGGCAGAAAGATCCTGTTCCTGAGGCCCATGAACACTGCTAGAGCATTGGTCATGCCGAAGGGCATAACCAAGAACTCATAGTGGCCATTCCAACATCTGAAGGTTGTCTTCTGCACGTCCTCGTCTCAAACTCTGAGCTAATGATAGCCTGACCGGAGGTCTATCTTTGAGAACCACCGTGGTCCCTTGAGCTGATAGAATAGGTCATAAATCCTCGGTAGTGGATACTTGTTTCACACTGTCACCACGTTCAGGTGACAATAGTCGACATAATGTTGCAAGCTCCCATCCACCTTCTTGGAAAACAATATCGAGGAAGCCCAGGGTGAAACACTAGGTCAGATGAATTTATTGCCCTGCAAGTCCTGTAACTTTACCCGTATCTCTCGAAGCTCGGCGGGAGTCATCCGATATTCTGGGGTGGATATTGGGGTTTTCCCTCGGTATAGATCAATATAAAAGTCTACCTCTCTGTGAGGAGGTAGTCCTGGAATGTCGTCGGGGGGAAACGTCTGCATACTGATCCACCACTGCAGGAAAAATATGTTTTCGCACATCAAAAACTCCTAGGATGAGGATAGGAAACTGATGAGTGATGGGATATCCTCTCCTCTGCGGGAGTCCATCCTGTGCTGTGAAGGATCCCTTCCCACCGGTGAAGGTGAACCTGCTCCCGTCGGTGCGTACACACCGCACCTTTCACCTAATACAGTCAATCTGAGCATGGACTGTAGATAACCAATCCATGCCCAATATGACATCATAAGGCGTCGAAGCCGCTACAAGAAGATAACAATCGAAGCTCTCACCTCCTAGAGTAAGCTCACACTGCCGGCACCAGTGCGTAATCGTCGAGTCTGCTCTCGTAGGAGTCTCTAGCCGTAAGGATCGAGCCAACGGCTTTGTCGGAATCTCCGAGCTCCGAACAAGGGCAGCGGCTATGAAATAATGACTCGCTCTTCTGTCTATAAGAACTGAAGAAAGGGTGGAATATGTAGAGACCCAAAGCTTGACGTACATGGAAATTACATTACTTTTGAGGAATACTTAGTACATTACAAAAACACACACAAAAGCACCGTAATTGTTTAGTGTCTTTGGAAACTCGGAATATAATCTTCTAACTGTGGTGAAAGATCTTCAACATCTCCCATAAAGATCTTTTTTTTTACCTAAAACCTTTCTTTATATCCTCGGGAAACGAAAACATAAAAGGGTGAGCTCAAATGCTCAGTAAGGGTAAACAAAAGAAATATCAATCACATCATATTCATAAGAACATAACTTTTGGAAATCTTAACCTGAAAAAGAGATCATAATTTCATAACATGGGATAAGTCTTAGTAGTGAAATGTAATCCCAATAATCATAACTTAAAACATGAAACTTAGTGGAATACACACATAATCACAGAGAATCATTTCTTATTAGTCAATACTCATTGCCAAGACTATCTTAGGGGAAAAAGTCCAGTTCTGAACCGAGTTCACTACTCGTTTCAGTCCTGTTTCACTGAACCGGTATAACCTACCGTTCCAGTAATGTCTATCTCATGAGATATAAAATCCTTACCCAATGCATTTGAGGGAGATATAGGTCTCACCCATCTCATAATGATACCATTCTTATGTGTGCCATAAAATCAAAAACCATACATCATAGCATAACCCATATAATAAAAATGGGAATCTTAAACATCGTGACATCATAAAACAATTCATATAAGATAAAGGAATTCATAAAAATATTTCCATCACAACATAATCAAATCCATGTAATAATAGGGATAGAAACAGAAACATATATTATCTTATATGGAAAATAATTTTGATAAAACACTTAAACTCCATTCTTGAGGAAAATATCATTTCTACTTCAAAAACACTTTTCCTTTCTTAATATGTCATACAATTCTAAAATAAAAGAAGTTGATTAAAAATAAACTTGAAAACTTGTAAAGGATGATTCTTGGAAATATTGTTTTAAAAATCCATTCATGCCGTATAAAAAAACATTCTTCTCGTACTTTTGTCAAAAAAAGTCAAAAAGTACCTCGTACGAAAAACGACAAAATATTCCTTTCATTTCTTTTACTAAAAACTCACCGAAGGGTAAAATTGGATATAAACTATTGTAGAAGGATATAAATATTACATATTTATGAAACATGGATGTGGATGATAAAATACACCCCAATAAATAACAAAGTATAAACAATCTCGGATAAAAATGAGATTGTGATATTTCCCTTACCTTAGGTCCGATTTGCTTTGTATGTGTCTGAACCTCCTATATAATGATTTAAATAATGTCATTGACTTATTCCATAATCATACTCATTGTTATGATATCATATATGGTTCACTTATGGCTTTATATTACCTGTTCTTTTATAAATTCCATGTTAAAGAGAGTTTTGGGTAAAATCGTTTCATTTGTCGTCCATGTTTTGACTTGTAATTATTCATATGACTACATAGATCATGATTACGTAATTCCATAGTATGAGACATTATTTATATATAATATATATTCATAATATATATATATATAATAGATCAGTAAATGGAATTAAATACACCGTTCATGGAGACGGTAGACCTTACGTACGCATGAACGCTGTTTTATTTTCCTTATTGAGTTGAATGGAATTAAGTAGATGACATACATATATATACACATAAATCCAGAATCATTATTAAGTCATATATTTCATTATTACTTACTATATATTCTTTATAATCATTCATGAATGGTTAACGTGGATAATGAATCTCATCGCGTCGTGGAGACGGTAGTCCGTACGTACGCACGAGCGATGATATCATTCTCATGATCGTGGAATTGTATTGGAGTGTATGTATACTATTTCAGAATCAATATCACTTTAAAATAATCATATATAGTTATTATTTACACCATTATACCCATCCAAGTAAGGTGGTGGTGGAAAATAGATTACACCACGGCGTGGAGACGGTATTTCGTACGTACGCACGCGCGGTGATTTAGTTTTCCGTAGGATGGATAGATGGTGAAATAAGGTTGTTTCATAATTATAATAAAATATCAGTATATAATTGATACTTATGTTATTACTTAATAATGAAACAACCTAAGAAGAAGAAGTGGAAGAAGAAATAAAGATGAAAGAATCGGTAACGAACATTACCTCTTCTTTGAAGCGCCTCTTTGAGATCTCCTTTTAGGGCACTAAAATTGGTCTTTGAGGAAGACCAGAACCTCTAGGATGTTTCTATGGAAGTGGAGAAGGGAATTTTTCAGGTTTTGGCCGAGCATGAAGGCTCAATGTGGTGTGAGGAAGAGGGGGAGGAGGTTCCCTTTTATAAGGGAGGAGAGGAGCTCCTTTGGAAAAACTAAAAATATTATTTTATTATAAAGTCATGTTCAATTTTAAATAGATCCAAATTGATTTATTTCGAAGCTAAGGTGGGTATGGGTCAAAATCCTCTCATCGAAAAGAATTTAGACAAGTTTAGGTTCTTATTTTATCCTTGTCATTTAGATTTAAAATTAAGTTAAATAATTTTACTTTTACCATGTCTTCTTGTGTTCTTATACTATAAGGTTAATAAACATACTATAAGAAGCCAAACGAACCCCAAGTTGTTTAATATTAATATATATAACCTTATATAAGTCATTTGGCCGAACCTTAGATTTTTAGGAATATGATAACAATTAATTATATAATATTTGTTTTAAAAACTATTTTATGTCAATTTTGACACTATTTTGTAATTGATTTTTTGAAAATCATAAAAGAATTATTTGTTCGAAAAAAGTACATTACATCATTAATAACAAGTCATATTAACCTATAAAATTATTTGATTTCACAAAAGTTCTGAAATTACATTTATTTGGGTATTTATAATATCAATTATGTCAATATTTCATTAATAAGATAATTATTGCATCATCTTTGTGTCATAAATAAATTAAATTATATAATGTATAAAAATTACAAATAAAATATAATTATATGGTAAATCTTTTTATCTTTCTAATGAATATTTATAGTCGAATTTATCTTATGCATAACCCTATATTAAAAATGATATAAGTATTAAACTTTGATTTTAACTATTTTAACCCTTCTTTAAATAAATTAATAATAAATGTCCTAATCTAATCCAAGTGGTCCTAAATGGTCATATTTTATTCCTAAGGTTGTTTTTGGTCGAATTACACTTATCCAATAGAATTATGACATGTGTTAGGGTAATAATAATATCATTTTTACCCTTAATTACCCTATTTACTTTTAACCGTGGTAAAAAAAGTAAAGAGTTACTATTCACCAAAAATTATTTTCAGCTCATAGAACCACATTTTACTTACTGACATCAACCGTGTCTCTCGGATTTTTGAAATTCCACTCACAGAAGCGGTAAAATTATGTTTTATGAAAAATTCATTTTTCTTAACTACCACTTAGTGGTTTCACTATTCATCAAAAAATGAAAGTTTCCAGAAAAATACCAAAAATTTGGCCTAAGCTATATTTGATATTATGAACTCAAAAATGATGTCTATTTTACCAAATTCAAAACATATCAGTTGAATTAATTAATTTAAAAATTAATTCCCGTCATCAAAACAAATAGCGTGTTCTTAAGAGATAATAACTATCAAAAGATTGACACTTGTTTATGTCTGGTTTAAATTTGAAATTACATCCAATGAACAACATTGTATTAAATTGTAAAAATATATTCTAAATATACTTTAAAACCACTCAAAATAATAATTTATCTCTATTAATTATTTCGATTAAAAAGGTTGTTTTTAATTAAAATTTAGTAATTTTCACTATTCATCAAAAAAATGAATGTTATCCGAAAAGTACCAAAATTTCACCCTAAGATAATTTCTATATTAAGAATCCAAAAATTAATTCCATTTTGAAAAATTAAATTTATAAAATTTCAAAAAGTGGTTATTACTATTCATAACGGCTAGTTTTAATAATATTTTAATAGCATATTGTTGTTTAGTGAAACTTGTTATTGCGTACTACACAAGCTATCGAGGAAGGTCGTGATTGCATGTAATGAAAGGCAAGTCAAGGATGCGTGTTGTGAAAGCTCCTTTTGGTGTAGTGTATAACACAATACATTAATGAAATTAAAAAGAATATTTTTCATAAAATCTCGGGCTGTTACATTCTACCCCCCTTAAAATGAATTTCTCCCTCGAAATTTGTCGGGGATATAAATGGTTTACTATTCGAAAGTTTCTTTAATAGAAACCCACATTGTAAAAAGGAATTCCAAAACCAATCTTTAAAAACAAATGTATGAAACGTAACGGTTACCCAAATAAACTAATCACTGGGTTTCGAAATAGGTGAAAATATGGATATGGGAGTGAAATCTAACCATCATGTTCTGATACATAGTGGTAGAGAACATGGCTATGGAAAACCAGCAATCACAAAGCCATAAATTTGTGATGATCTAAGGTACCATCTGATTCATCATATATAAGAGCACTAGGACAACCTTTTTGGTTTTCAATATCATTTCCCTAAAGTTGATGAAATTGGAATTAGAAGAAATATTTTCGTGATTTTGGTATAGTCTCACCGTTTGTTGTTCTTTGGAAAATTTCCACTTCGTCTCTTAAAGAAATGAAGTTGAATTTGTCATTTGTGATGTGTTAGCAGATCATGTGATAGAATGATGGGTCATTCCATCTGTCTCAAACAAAAGGTTAGAAATGTTATCAAAAAATACATAAGTCTATATATAGTGAGATTAATCATATATGGTTCCTAAAATGGAATTATACTTCATATATCATACTATTTAATATAATAAAAATAGTTTTTAGTAAACATGGACTTCCTGTAGGCCAGTGGTAGGCGATAAAGGCCAGTCGCACTTCGGTTGTGGGTTCGATTCCCACAGCCTTGTCCGATGCGATGGGATCTCGCCCGTCCTACAGGTTGTCCTTTTTCTAAAGCTATATTACCCTAACATCCCATAAAAAATATCAAAAAAAATTATCCTTAAACAATACTAACTTATGTCCAACATAATCCATTCCAATATTTAGGCTTATCTAAAATACTATGGTCCAAGCTCATAGTATAAAGAAAATGATCACGTGAATGCCATCATTTATCCCCCATATATCATAAGATATATCTTGTTGGTCAAATTACAAATATTTGAATACCTTAATCATGTATTCTCTTGAAGAATTAATATCCATTGAACCTTAGTGAAAACATGAATGCAGTTAAAAGTTAACACTTTCCACATACCAAAATCCTCAAAATTCTATATCCTCAAACCATGATATCACTTAGTCCTTATATCAATCATAAGCTCATGAATACTATCAAACATATTAGATTCTCTTTATGCCTTCATTATGTGCATATCATATTCTTTCTAAAAATATTTCAATCACTTTTCATGGTTACTGATGCCCTAAAATTATTGAAAACCACAATAGACCAAAACATAAATATTCCAATATTCCATGATACTATATACATTATTATGGAATCCCATTACATAAACACTTAATCATTCCACCACATCGTTGTCATATTCAACATCGCCGATGGTGATCACATGTGACTTCCCTTTGTCCCTTTCCTTAAGAGGTTGCTCATGTCGATCATCATTAACCCATGGATTTGGGAATTGATTAGCATAATGCCCCATTTCATTGCACTTGATGCATTGAAGTGTTGTTGGTGCATTCCCTGCTGTCTTTTCTTTATTCACATCATTAGAAATACTTTTTCCATTACTTCGACACTCAGATGCTCGATGACCTTCTTTTCCACACTTAAAATATTTTCTAGTCCCTTTAAGACAATCTCCACCATGCTTCTTTCCACACTTTGAGCATAAGGAAACATTCAACTTCTTTTCACCATTATTCTGAGATTTCTCCTTGAACTCCATCTTTCATTTCTTGTCAAAACTATGAGATGGATAAGTAACACCAACTTCCATTTCTACCTTGATAGCACAACGCACAATTTCGTCATAGCTACTGAAGTCTCTTATAGCTAATTCCCTTTGGAGATTTGGTTTTTAAGACACTGAAGAATCGATCAACTTTACTTTCAGGTTGGATAATAAATCCAGATGCATACCTTGCAAGCCTTGTAAAATTCACTTCGAAAATACCAACAGATGCATCATCCTTTTTCTTTAGTTCAAGAAACTCCTTCTCCATCTTTTTCCGAAGAATACGAGGGAATTACTTATTGAAAAATAAGTTCTTGAACTTGCCCATTCCATGGACTCAATTTCATCTATTGGCCTCATATTCTTGATAAGATTCCACCATTGATCAGCATCACCTTCCAAACGATATACTGCTATGATGACTTTATCATGTTCAGAACATTGAAGAACTGAAAATATCTTCTCAGTAGTACTGATCCATTGTTCAGTAACAAGTGGATCAGAAGACCCACTGAAAGATGGTGGAAGTTGCCTCATGAAGGAATCAATAGAATATTGTTCCCTTCTCTGCTCATTTGGAAGTCCAGAATGATTCATAGCTTGTGTAAGTATAGCAATAAGATTTTGCACTCCATATCCCATAACATTTGTTGGTTCAGGAGGACAATCATTGCATTGTCCATTGCAATGATCAACACGGTTCCTTCGGGTTCCATCCATCGTCTAAATCCAAAAAAGAATAGTGTGAGAGGAAAAAATCATGCTAGGGAAAACAACATAATAAAGGGGGAGTATCCTCAATATCTAACATCTTAGGTTAAATTCTATGATCGTTACCATAGTTCTAGGACTGAATCCTATACGTATACTTATCCTTAGGGACATCCCTAGACATACCTTAGAAAAATCTCTAGGGATCTCACTAATGTTTTCGCATCCTAGTTTCCAAAGGTTGACTAAACCTTTCCTCTGATACCAACTGTAGAGACCCAAAGCTTGACGTACATGGACATTACATTACTTTTTCAGAATACTTAGTACGTTACAAAAACACACACATAAGGACCGTAATTGTTTAGTGTCTTTGGAAACTCGTAATATAATCTTCTAATCGTGGTGAAAGATCTTCAACATCTCCCATAAAGATCTTCTTCTTTTTTACCTAAAACCATTCTTTATATCCTGGGGAAAAGAAAACATAAAAGGGTGAGCTCAAATGCTCAGTAAGGGTAAAAAAAAAAATATCAATCACATCATATTCATAAGAACATAACTTTTGGAAATCTTAACCTGCAAAAGAGATCATAATTTCATAACATGGGATAAGTCTTAGTAGTGAAATGAAATCCCAATAATCATAACATAAAACATGAAACTTTGTGTCATACACACATAATCATATTGAATCATTTCTTATTAGTCAAGACTCATTTCCAGGACTATCTTAGTGGACAAAGTCCATTTCTGAACCGATTTCACTCCTCGTTTCAGTCATGTTTCACTGAACCGGTATAACCTACCGTTCCAGCCATGTCTATCTCATGAGATATAAAATATTTACCCAATGAATTGGAGGGAGATATAGGTCCCACCCATCTCATAATGACGCCATTCTTATGTGCGCCACAAAATCATAAACCATACATCATAGCATAACCCATATAATAAAAATGAGAATCTTAAACATCGTGAAATCATAAAACAATTCATATAAGATAAAGGAATTCATAAAAATATTTCCAACACAACATAATCAAATCCATGTAATAATAGGGATAGAAACAGAACACTATATTATCTTAGATGGAAAATAATTTTGATAAAACACTTGAACTCCATTCTTGAGGAAAATATCTTTTCTACTTCAAAAACACTTTTCCTTTCTTAATATGTCATAAAATTCTAAACTAAAAGAAGTTGATTAAAAATAAACTTGAAAACTTGTAAAGGAAGATTCTTGGAAATATTGTTTTAAAAATCCATTCATGCCGTATAAAAAAAACATTCTTCTCGTACTTTTGTCGAAAAAGTCAAAAAGTACCTCGTACGAAAAATGACAAAAGAATCCTTTCATATCTTTTACTAAAAACTCACCGAAGGGTAAAATTGGAATGAAACTATTTTAGAAGGATATAAATATTACATATTGAGGAAAAATGGATGTGGATGATAAAATACACCCCAGTAAATACCAAAGTATAAACAATCTCGGATAAAAATGAGATTGTGATATTTCCCTTACCTTAGGTCCGATTTGCTTCGTATGTGTCCGAACCTCCTGTATAATGATTTAAATATTGTCATTGACTTATTCTAGAATCATACTCATTGTTATGATATCATATATGGTTCACTTATGGCTTTATATTACCCGTTCTTTTTGTAAATTCCATGTTAAAGAGCGTTTTGGGTAAAATCGTTTCATTTGCCGTCCGTGTTTTGACTTGTAATTATTCATATGATTACTTAGATCATGATTACTTAATTCCAGAATATAAAACGTGATTTATATATAATATATATTCAGAATATATATATATATATATAATAGATCAATAAATGGAAAGAAATACATCGTTCATAGAGACGGTAGACCGTACGTACGCATGAACGCTGTTTTCTTTTCCTTATTGAGTTGAATGGAATTAAGTAGATGACATACATATATATAAACATAAATCCAGAATCATTATTATGTCATATATTTCATTATTACATATTATATATACTTTATAATCATTCATGAATGGTTAACGTGGAGAATGAATCTCATCGCGTCGTGGAGATGGTAGTCCGTACGTATGCACGAGCGATGATATCGTTCTCATGATCGTGGAATTGTATTGGAGTGTATGTATACTATTTCATAATTAATATCACCTTAAAATAATCATATATAGTTATTATTTACACCATTATACCCATCCATGTAAGGTGGTGGTGGAAAATAGATTACACCACGGCGTGGCGACGGTATTCCGTACGTACGCACGTGCGGTGATTTCGTTTTCCGTAGGATGGATAGATGGTGAAATAAGGTTGTTTAATAATTATAATAACATATCAGTATATATGTGATACTGATGTTATTACTTCATAATGAAACAACATAAGAAGAAGATGTGGAAGAAGAAATAAAGATGAATGAATCGGTAACGGAAATTACCTCTTTTTGAATTGCCACTTTGAGATATCCTTTTAGGGCACTAAAATTGGTCTTTGAGGAAGACCATAACCTCTAGGATGTTTCTAGGGATGTGGAGAAAAAAATTTGTCAGGGTTTGTCTGAGCTTGAAGGCTCAATGTGGTGTGAGTAAGAGGGGGAGGAGGTTCCCTTTTATAAGGGAGGAGATGGGCTCCTTTGGAAAAACAAAAAATATTATTTTATTATAATGTCAAGTTCAGTTTTAAATAGCTCAAAATTGATTTATTTCGAAGCTAAGGTGGGTATGGGTCGAAATACTCTCATCCAATAGAATTTAGACAAGTTTAGGTTCATATTTTATCCTTATCATTTAGATTTAACATTAAGTTAAATAATTTTACTTTTACCGTGTCTTCTTGTGTTCATATACTATAAGGTTAATAAAATTAATATAAGAAGACAAACGAACCCTAAGTTGTTTAATATTAATATATATAACCTTATCTAAGTAAATTAAATCAATAATAACATGTCATATTAATCTATAAAATTAGTTGATTTCATAAAAATTCTGAAATTACATTTATTTGGGTATTTATAATATCAATTATGTCAATATTTCATTAATAAGATAATTACTGCATCATATTTGTGTCATAAATAAATTAAATTATATAATGTCTAAAAATTACAAATAAAATATCATTATATGGGAAATCTTTTTAGCTTTCTAATGAATATTTATAGTCGAATTTATCTTATGTATAACTCTATATTAAAAATGATAAACTTGTTAAACATTTTTTATATCTATTTTAACCCTTCTTTAAATAAATTAATAATAAATGTCCTAATCTAATCCAAGTGGGCCTAAATGGTCATATTTTGTTCCTATGGATTTTTTTGCTCGAATTACACTTATCCAATAGAATTAGGACATGTTTTAGGATAATAATAATATCATTTTTACCCTTAATTACCCTATTTACTTTTAACCGTGGTAAAAAAAGTAAAAAAGTTACTATTCACCAAAAAATATTTCATCTCATTGAACCACATTTTACTTACTGACATCAACCGTGTCTCTCGGATTTTTGAAATTCCACTCACAGAAGCGGTAAAATTATGTTTTATGAAAAATTCATTTTTCTTAACTATCACTTAGTGGATTCACTATTCATCAAAAAATGAAAGTTTCCAAAAAAATACCAAAAATTAGGCCTAAGCTATATTTGATATTATGAACTCAAAAATGCTGTTTATTTTACCAAATTAAAAACTTATCAGTTTCATTAATTAATTTATAAATTAATTCCCGTCGTCAAAACAAATAGCGTGTTCTTAAGAGATAATAACTATCAAAAGATTGACACTTGTTTATTTCTGGTTTAAATGTGAAATTACATCCAATGAAAAACATTTTATTAAATTGTAAAAATATATTCTAAATATACTTTAAAACCACTCAAATTAAAAATTTATCACAATTAATTATTTTTATTAAAAAGGTTGTTTTTAATTAAAATTTAGTAATTTTAACTATTCATAAAAAAATGAATGTTATCCGAAAAGTACCAAAATTTCACCCTAAGCTAATTTCGATATTAAGAATCCAAAAATGAATTCCATTTTGAAAAATAAAAATTACAAAATTACAAAAAGTGGTTATTACTATTCATAACGGCTAGTTTTAATAATATTTTAATAGCATATTGTTGTTTAGTGAAACTCGTTATTGCGTACTACACACGCTATCGAGGAAGGTCGTGATTGCGTGTAATGCAAGGCAAGTAAAGGATGCGTGTTGTGCAAGCTCCTTTTGGTGTAGCGTACAAAAAAATACATTGAGGAAATTAAAAAGAATATTTTTCATAAAATCTCGGGCTGTTACAGAATAGACATAGATAGTACCTCGAATCATCTCGGGTGCGCCGTGGTCATAGGACTCAGCTGCCTAGAGTTGTGCCTGTCTCTGCCCTCTAGCTCCCTATGGTCGGGGCGGACCTCCTGGTGGTGGTCGTGGTAGAGCCTCAAAGCATCGCCCACCACCTGCTGCTCGGCCAGCTCCTCTACCTCATCCGCCTGCTCCCTACGGACCGCCATGGTCAACCCTCTACCTCTGTCTGGGTGGTCCCTCAACAGTCTTCTACTCCTCTGCACGGCGGGTCGGGCAGTCACGAGCCGTGTGGCCTTACCCGCCGCATGCATAGCACTACCTGCCTCTCGAAAGACTCGCTCTACGTTGTGTGCCCCACACCACTGAGCCAGTGTCCTGAGGTCGTCTACCTGAGGGTCTGTTCTGCCTGGACCCATGAGTCCTCCGTCGACTACCTGCTGCAGAAGACTCTGCTATGTGCTTCCCTACGGTGGGTCTCGCCACTGATGTAGGCTCAGCAAGAAAGCTCTCGATCTGAAGGGCTCTCTCCAGTACCCATGCCTGTGTCGGAATGCTGAGGGAGATTAGAGATTCTCTGATCTCATGCCTCAATCCCTACTCAAAGTTCTGGGCCCGGAAGAATGGGTCTCGTACCATGTCTGTCGATTAGTGCGAGAGATCGATAAATCTCCCCGAGTACTGGGCGACCATCATGCCGCCCTGCAACAGCTGTAGAAGCTCCTGGATGCACCCCGCACAGAGGGTGGCTATGTCGAACTCCAAGCGGAAGAGGCTCTCAAAGTCCGTCCAAATAAGAGATGCCTCATCGTGTACCTGGAGCATCAAGCTCCACCATCTGCCTGCTGCCGCGTGCAGGAGGCTCACTACGAGGATCACCAGGAGGTCTACTGGTGTCCTCACTAACCTGAAAACTCGTACCACTGCCTCCGGACAATCCTCGGATGCCTGGGGGTCCGTCTCCCTGTGGAACCTGGGCCGTCGATGACGCTGGAACTCGTTCAGTGCACTATGGCGTCATGCATCGTCAGCGGCTGGGGCTGGTAGCATCGGTGGCTCGGCGGGTAGAGGTATCGCTGGTGCCTCTGCTGTCAAAGGGACCAGTACCGAGGCCTCATCGCTCGGTGGGCTGTCGTCACGTACAACACTCGGAACCCTAGCTGGCTTCCTTCTTGGGGAAATCGTGAAAATAAACAGGTGCACCACGGTTAGAACAGTATACCTGGTGATCTGACACAATGTAATCACAAAGAAAACTTGAAACACACATGCAATCAATGTTTTCGTGTATTAAGTCAGAAATCAGAAGTCAAGGTCCTGGTGTACGGATACGTCGGCCGCTGCACCAACACTGGACTCCCTGTACTGATAACCACACTCAATACTCTTAACACTATTGCTTCAAATACAAAAAGATCAGAGTCCTGAGTTCTGCGGTAGAACTGACTTGATCTTAGAGATCTAGTCATCTACCCATGATTTTGGACTCTGATACACTAATCTAAAATATACTATGTAGATCAAATTTAATAATCCATATCTCAATGTTCACTAGGATATCTGACATCCCCCACATATCACATATGATATAAGGATTAACAAAGTGTAAATTTCATATTTTCCTACCTCTCATATCTTCTCTAGTCTCCTAGACACATATGAAGATTCACCTACAAATGATCTACAAAATACTAGTTAATCTAGAATCTCTGGGTATATAAAAATCACACTACACCCTAGTGGATCTTGTCTCATACTCATATATATGGATGTATCATCTATTGATGAAATGTATCAAGAAAATCACTACCATAGGGTTTGGTTAAGAAGAATACTACCAATAAACTATATTGGAATGAAACAAATAGAATTATACTAATCTTTTCTGCAATTGATTCATTTTCCTAGTCATAAGAATGATAAATGTATCCAATCTATATTCAATCCCCCAATGAGTCACAATACCCCAATGCAAGAGTTACTATACCATCTTCAATAAGGGGAATCCCTAAACTGATCCACATGACCTACCATTCATGTAAATATAATGGTTGATTCAAATTATTAGGAGAACATGAATTATATTTGTTTTATTATTATATATATATATATATATATTATTGTTTCAATTTAGAAAAATGGACCAAAAATCATCATTGATATCAATCACATAAGAATAAATATTTTATAAGAACCCTATAGAATGAATATGATTCATGGGGATTATCTTTTATCAATGGTACATCTTAAAAAAATATAGATTATCATAAATCAAAAATATCAAAATATATATGAATCATACCATCTAAAAATCATAATTCCACAACACCAGAAACAAGTAACAACAATCATATATTTTTGGAAACATATATTTTATAATGAAAGTGGTGTTTGTGATGTAGTAGCGTGTTATTTGTCACATGTTATGACATATCCTTTTATATTCACTCAATGATATCCTCAAATATCAAGAAATATATTACATTGATAATCTAAAATTTGAGATCACTTAATTTTATGATCTCATATTATTACATTCCACCATTGTTTTCTGTGAGCACTGACTGGAATAAGTAACCATATGACCTCAAGAACACCTCACCAATATATAGAGGCTATAGACTATATTTGAGTATTTGGTGTAGTACCATGGGTGACTATAAAGAATATTAGAGGTAAAAGTAATAGGTAAATACTAAAAACATCATTCATAATAATATACTCTCAATGTAAATTAACATGAATTAACATACCAACCAATAATAATAATTATGAGAAGAAGTATGGTTATATAATAATGATTATCCAATAGTATGATAACATATAACAAATAAAGAATGAAATAAAAATGATTCTATAGTACAATACTCACCCATAAACTAATCCATTCTCCCAAATGAATCAAAATCAATCTAGTTGGATTGTGTCATACCGAGCCTCTGACAAACATGTTTTATAGAAGTTGAGATTTGTAAAAAAATTAAAATAAATTTAATATTTCCAAAATTTCAAATTTAATTTACCATTGATTTTTCTTCTGTTACATGATACACATATTTTTTTATAATTTATATGCAACACGATATTTATATTACATTAAATGCAACACTGAGTATAAACATAACAATACCTACTACTAAAAAAACTAATATATAATATGATTGTTATCTCCTAGCCATTAGAAAAGGGGAAAGAATATAATTAACTATATTTTGAAAATATATTGTCTAAATATTTATTTTTGAAAAATTATTTAGATAGTAATTACTTTTAAAAGAAAATAAAAATGATTTTTTAAATAAATTAAAACCTCTTTTAAAAATCATTATGAACACCAATGTTCCTTAGATGAAATTATTAAAAAATAATTTATGGTCAATGATTATAATTATGTTTATATATTATATATTCAATAAAATTTTTATCATTTAAATTTTGTGTTTACAATACAAGGGAAAATACTAATTCCAATTTTATTCCTAAAAAATATATTTTTCTAAAAACCCATTTTACACCACTTGTGAATTTATATCAAAATTAATTTTTTTTAAAAATTATAATTGAGTATTTTTAAAATAGAAATTTTGAAATATTCTTGGTGGGAATTTTAGTGAATTTTTTAATTGATAAATTTTTAAAAAATAATTGAAATACTAGTTTTAGTTGTGATTTTTTTGATTTATAAATTCTAAAGATCTAAAAATTATTTTATAATATTTTAAAAGTATTATTGTTATTATTATATATATTAAATTAACTAAGGCCATTGGAATGAATTATATAATGTATATTATTATAAAATATTTTTAAAATATTATAATTTTTTTTGGGAAACCTCTTTTTCATCGCGTCTGTGGGATTGTTTTTTAAATTTTTTTCCACTTATGTCAATAAAAATTGGAAAAAAATTAAATATTATAATACAAAATAATTTATAATATCTAATTAGGTTAATATAATTATTTTCATTAATGAATATTTGAAGATGAAAAAATAACTTATGGTTCATTATGTTGGAAATGTGATTACATAGGGGTTAAAATAAAAGGATAAAGAGTAAAATTAACTAGAATTTTCTAAAAACACATTTTATTGATGAATTGAGATATTATACTATAAAATGTTAAATAATGGATAATTTTTTATCCTTGTTTCATCTGATAAATATTAGTATAACTCTTTATATTCCAAAATAACAAGTGTGCCACTCACCTTCATTCTTAAAGGATAACCCTATCATCTTATAATAACACATAAAAAATAAATGGATTATAAAATAGCTTTAGAAAATACTTCTTTACTTCCCAAATATAACTATAGGATAAATTTTCAGGTCATAAATGTAACACCCCAATGATTTATATTGAAATTTAATATAGATTGTAATGAACAGAACACCGACTCCTCGTGAAACAACACATTTTTTATAATTATTTAAACAAGACAGGTATAATATATCCATTAAATTATTTCCCACATTTATTAATTTAATTTCAAAATATAGACATACATAGTGGGGATCACTATGAAATTTACTGTCTGATAAGATCAAATTAATTATTTGGTGAATATTAACGTAACCATCTTGAATAGTAATGTTACCCTTATTAATATTAATATGATACTTATAAATATAAAAACACCATAATGTATTGAAAAACCACCCATTAAAGAATAATGGAAATATTTTCATCTTATCAATTTATATATCATGTAATTATATCATATTAAAATTAAATGAATGTATAAATTTTTAAATTAAGTGTTGGTATTATTCTAAGACGTAAATATTTAATTACAATTTTTTATTTATTAAAATGATTTCATGTAAAATATATTCATTTAAAATGTATTCATTAATTAATATTTTATTGTCTTATGGTATTATGATAATTTTATGCAACCTTGGTTATTTTTTCAAAGTGTTATAAAATCAGTTATATAATTAAAATATATATTTTTCGAGGAAATTATGGATTCATTCAAAAATTAAATATCTCATATTTAAATAAAATATTCTCATAAAATGGAGTTTAAATTTGAATTATACGCCACAAAAAAAAGTTATGTTTAATTTTGTGGATCTTTCTAAAATACATGAAATTTTTTTGAGTAATACAGTATGATAATTTACAATAAATGATAAATACATGATTTATTGAGTTGTATGTGATGTTTGGATTATGTAATAAAAATTGGTTTGAAATATCATGATCTTATTACTATATTTAGTAACATTAATGAACGATAATTCTAGTAATGATCAAAATAAAAAAATTGAATAATATAATGTGAAATCACCCCTCCCCTTCACTATAAATAACACCCCTCACCACCCCTTCTCCTCACACCTACCAATAATTGAGCCTTGTTAAATTATGACATATAATCTTATCAATAACCCTCATCATGTATATGATCTCTTGGTATCATAAAAAAAATCAATCATGTTATAGAGGTCACATGGGGGAGTATTTAAGAGTTAATATCCTTTTTAGTGTCATTTTAGTTTCTTTTCATGTTATTTGCTATTATTATTATCTACTCTGCTCTTATTTTGAAATGATAATAATAACTCAAGTGTCATCTATATACCTGAGTGAAATTAGTTTAATGGAATATTTTTACTCAAACTCTTTTCTCCATCAATTTTATTTCTAAAAATGAAATCATCTTCTGAGTGGTTCTGATTTACAACCTTTGAAGACAATGAATTTTCATTCTTCAATTTCTCACACAAGGCTAGAAATTAAATAATATTTGTGGTTAAATAATAATATAATATATTTAATATAACCATTCTTATTTTACCTATGTAACGTATTTATACAATTCTAAACGATAAAACAAAATGAGTTCATTGTGATCAGGAACGACTATAACAATGAAAACGTTTATCACAAATTATTTTATCTAATGTTTCGTCCAAATATCATATAAACATGATTTATATAACCATTAAATATTTTTTATTTTAATTAATATCATATATATATAATTCTTGATAATTTTTCCCATTCAACATGAACTTTTATACTAATATTCAAGAACACCAATCGTGAAAACCAAGGAAATGAATGATCCTGAATGATAAAATTATATCTTATAACTACAAAATGACCAAAAATGAACATAATAAAATTATACAAAATCAATTAATTGTTAAAAATGATTAAAATTAATTAATTAAGGTATTAAATTTTGTAATCAAAGAAATTATGGTCATTTGAAGAACACAGTAATACAAAAGTTTAGTGTTTTATAATCTCACATCATTTTTGTGAGAAATTCCTAATTCACCAATATTTATTCTATAAGGTTTATATATAATTCACATAGATTTCTAATATCCTGAATTATTTATTTTTAATGGTATTAAATGTATCAATTTATAAATATTTATTCTGGGAAATAATGTTCCATTGATTAAATGTGGTAATGGCTTCTCCCCGAACTTCCATTTTCATTAGGGTTACTATTTTTCTCTCATTGCCCCAATTAATTTAATAATTATTCATATGTAATACTTAGAAATTAAATGTGAATGTTTTATATAAATGTACCTGACATGACCCATCCATCGGGGCCGGTGCTAGGACTACCTCAAGCCTGCCTTCAATAAGCTAGGGGTTGTCGACTAGCACCAGAAATGAGTATCTCTATAAAGGGAAGGAATTGCCTTTAAACCTGTACAAACACACAATCCAACAAATATAACTAGACATGTCATCTAACAATAACTATACAAACCATTCTATTTATTACACACTTAAATTTGATTTATTAAATAAACATTCACAGAATAAAACTATGAGGATCAAGAGGTCTAGTGTATTTTGAAATTAGAAACATTACATAACAACATATAACATAAAACACAACATCATTTAAGAAAAAATCTATTACATTACCACAACATTCCTTCATACTTATATTTTCATGGGATAACCTGAGGACATGCATAAGAAAATAGTGGTCTATAAGGCCTTGTAAGGGAGTAAACAAGACATTACTTAAATAATATAGTACATGTTCGGCAGTAGGCATACCAACGGAGCACAAAAGAAATATGAACATAAAGGCATTGTATAAAATGATTATCTTATAAATGAAATGTGGAAACAACATTAGAAATTATATTAGAATGAGACAACTCTTATTGAACATGGAGAATGAGTAAACCCTCATTTCACATGGAATATCATGATACTATTATATACCCAATTCATTAGTGTTCTATTAGGGTGTTCCCCTTATAAAGACATCATTTCAATCATAAGTATTCAACATAGATCATAAAAAATGGAATCATTAAACATAATAACTTATTCAAATATAATGGAATCTGGAATACATAAATGAAACTATAAAATCAATATGTAAATTTTCATAAAATTGAATACATTTGAATGGGAAATATTAATGGTATTCACTACATAGAAAATTTGGCATGGTGAATTGGGATGCAGTTTCAACAGCATTACAGCGTAACATAAGAATTCATAAAAATGCTTGATAAGTGATAAAGGGGTATATTATCATATTTAAATAAAATTTACATTATGTGGGTTATTTAGATATATTTTCCAACATATGTAACATAATTTGTATGCAAAATATAATAGAACATCATTAATGTAAATGAGGAGAGAAAAATTACATAAGAAATTTCGGTATGGTACCAGTTGTTTGTGGGAGCAATTACAGAGAGAGAAAGAGTTATCGCATACTTGAATCATAAGTATGGTAGAATGGGGGATTTTGAAAATCATACCACAACATTTTAAATAAAAAAACGTGTATAAAAAATTAATGAAATTTGGACAAAAATGAAGAGGAAGAAATCCCTTTCGACATTTTGGCATAGTAATAGTTGTACATGGGAGGAATTAATGATAGAGAAAGAGATTTATAATCATTAAAAAAAGTATTTCATTATGGGTGGGGATTTAAATCAAACCCCAACATTTTTAATTGAAAATAAAATGGTATAACAACATAAATAAATAAGGATAAAAATTTGAAAATAATAAATTCCTTACATGGATGTATGATCACAAAGGCTTGGGAGAGGCTTGAGACATGCTTTATAAGATATTCAAGAACCTTGGAAGGATTATATAGAAGAGATGAAATATTTTTGTCGAGATCAAAGGGATCTTAGTGGATATTAATGGTATATTGACTGGGATTATATAAGAAATGAGAGGGAATTCTTTATTATTTAGCTTTTGGTCACTACATATTAAACTAATCAAAACCACAAACCATACCATTGTTTTTTCCCATGGGTTATTTCAAAGAGGCAAGGAAAAATCTATTTTATAAGTTAAATGGTGGAACCTATGAAAATATTATGTGGAGGTGAGTCACACTCTTAAAGAAATCAAATCAAATGGCTAAAATATTTTATAAGTCTTGGAGGGTCTTCTATGAAATAATAAAATTAATCAAAAAAATGTAAAATCACAATATTTTAATAATGAAACATATATTGGAATAACTTAATTTTTTATGTTTTTTATTAAATCACTATTAGTACATTTTTATTTCTGAAAATATATTATATATTTAAACAGTATTTCATTTTTACTCAAAAAATTAATTGTCTCAGAAAATAATGAAAAATTCACCGTTTGATAATTTTGACATCCTTAATCCAAAAATAATATTATTTTTATCTAAATAATTTTATATATATGGTAATTTTTTTTAAATGTAAAAATTCATATTTATAAAATACTCTTGGGTTTTGGAAAAAACAACATTAAAACTTTAATAAAAATTACCATTGAATTCATAAAAATTATATGTTCATTTATCATCAATAAAAAGTGATTTTTTAAAAATATTTTATTAAAATATTTTTTAATTAAAAAATCCATTAATTCAAAAAAAATATTCCTTAATTGAATATTAACTAAAAATTCAATTTGTTCTTTAAAATCCAATTACAATGAAAAAATAAATAACATAATCACAGTTGTAGGGTATTGTTACATAACCCCTTATAACAACCACATAAGACTAAAGGGTAAGATTTGCGATGATGGTAGACTATTTTGGTGGCTCTAATAACATCACATGGGTTGTAATCTATATTAAATTCCAATTCCTCCATAGGTGATTCTATTCATGATTAACGTGTTGAAGCTAGACTTGGGCTTGGTCAAGAGTGAAACCTAGTAATGCCACCTTGTTTCTGAGCTGTGATAAATGGGCTTCGTATGGTGAAATTCAAATGGATGAGTCCATAACTTACTTTTTCTGAGTAAATTGGATATTTTAAAGTCCTATATTTATACTAATCATGTGATCATTGTTCAACAACTATATTAATAATGGTAAAAATTCATAACAATATTTTAAAACAAAAAAACAAAAAACTAGGGAAGTGAATATGTCTTATATAACAATTTTAAATAATAAGATATTTAATTAGATCAAGAGAAATAATTATTAATAAATTTTTAGGTTGTTACGTATTTCTTACATGTTGAAGTGGTGGAATATAGTTCAAGGGGATCAACCTAGGGGTAGATGACTCAAGATGATAAGAAGAAGAAAAAGGGAAAATGGGTTGATGCTCCTGAGACTAGACCTGAGAATTAAATACTTGGGTGTTTCTACATATCCCCTATGGATTGGAATCAAGCCATATGTAGTTCTTGAATTCAATGTAGTTTAATTCCATGTAGTAAGGACGTAGGGTTCCGAAATATTTTATGGTTGTGTAGCTTGGAAAATAAGGGTGGATAATGTTCCAGAGGGGTGTTCATTGGAAAGAAAAACATACATGATATGGATTATGACAAAATGATTCCACACCACACTATGCAATCTTATAAAGCGACATCAGCAAAGGATCTAGAAAAGGTTTATGTACCTGGGGCTAGACCCATGTTGAACTGTCTCGGCATTCCTACATAACCTATAAGGTTGTGAATAAATCTAAATGTAGTTCATGATGGTTCTATATAGTTTATCATCATTTCGTAAGGATGAATGTGATGAGGTATAACATTAAGGGGGTCACACTATGTGGATAATGTACACCCAATGTAAATGAGGATGTGATTCCTCCACACTAGACCATGTGATCCCCAAAAAGGAATCTCAGGCCAAAGGGGTCAAGAAAAAAAATGGGTTTTTGAATGTGAGATGGAACCAATTAAAAATGATTGAGAATTCCATCATATATAATGATAATAGGTATCAAGAAATATATTTTTGCTTGAGATTTTAAGATGCTTAATGTCATGTGGTATTGGAATGTTTGGAGAATGGGGATCTGAAGAGAATTTTGATGTCCAAATAATGAAAAGCTGATTTGATTGAAGACTAGAGAAGTTTACACCACATTAGGTACAATATGAATGGGTACCTCGGGGCAAGGTGATATTAAAGATCGAGGGACATGGGGATGTAATCATGGGGATGTTCTTAGACATTACTACAAATCCAATAATGATGGGAATCAGTCCACATATAGTTATTGAAATGATGCAGATTTTAACAATGTGTGATAAGGATATTGAAATGGGGGGGGGGGGTTCTCTTAAGTGGGGGAACATAGAATGGATATTGAAAACACGATGTTAAGGAAGACCATATAGGCCTCATACCACCCCGTATAATCCTACAGAATTAGTTACAAGGGTCCAAGTGATTGATAAGCTTGTATAACCTATGGCTGGACCTGGAGATGAAATGTATTGGAATTCCTACGTATCCTATAAGGATGGGTTTCACTCTATACGTATTTCTTTAAATTCCATGTAGTGTTACATCATGTGGTAGGTATGGATAATATCTTAATTTATGATCATAGATATTAGATCATGAGGTAATTTTTACCATTTTAGTTTAACTTCATGTAGGATAAATTCTGGGTAGTTTTTCATCTCTTAGCCTGGATAGATCACATAGTTTAACATCATGTGGTGAAGAAGAAGTAGCTATTCATATGTGAAATCCTTTTGGTGGAATTTTGGCATTAGTGGGAGGATTAATATGCTCATCATTCATGGTGACCACATAGTATGCACTGTTGCGGTAAACCAAGTTGATTATATAAGGTCCCACCCATTTTTCTCCATCATTAGTATCATTCTACTTGGTATAATTGTTTTTCTCTATTTTAAAACCATTTAACCCTAAAGGTAAGGGTTAAGATTAACTTTATAATTGAAATCAATGGAAATTGTGATTTGGTTCCTCTCCAGATTTTGCAAGGAATGAATTCAATTCTCATCAAGGGACTATAGTTCAACCAAATGGACTTTTACCTCTTTTATGGTGACATGAAATCATTGAACGCTATGCAGAATGAAAAAAAATAATCGTAATGGGAAGGAAACTACCTATTTGTAATAGACTAGGGAGTATATTGCAACCTAGGTGGAATTGAGAGTTGTTATTAGGTAAGACTAGAGGGTGTTGGGGAGATTTTCTAGAAAATGTTTCTTTATTTGACCTACAATATTTTTCAAAATTTTATATAGGGTATTTCTGAATGCCTCGATCTGGCCATATTCTTATGCATGAAAGCAGGAAGTATGGTTGGACCCTATACTATACATTGTGTACAATTTCTTTAAATCAACATCCCAGATTTTTTTGTCATTATTAGTGATAATGACGTGAGGTACCCTGAATTGGTTGTTGACGTGGGAGCTCATGAAATCAATGATAGAATAGAACATAACATCCTTGATAAATACATCCTCTACCCTTTTGAAAAAGTCATTTGTTGTTGTCAAGATGAAACTGCATGCATTGGTGAGTGATTGATAATAGACATGGCTCCCCAAAATTGAGTCCCTAGGCCTCGAAGGTCCATGAGTACATAGTAGTATGAAGAGTCTCCCGAGATTGATGCACAAAATTACATTGAATCTTACATGTGTGTACACTCTTTGAAAAATCGATACATTCAAGAATAATTTTGGTCCAGAAGGAACCAAACATTCTGATCTGATGGGAGAGCTTGAGCCCTACCTAATGAGATCTATAGGAACTAGAATGAACATCTTGCATAACCTGAGGGATCTCATTTTCTTTAATTTAGCGTATGAATACACCATCAAACCCACATTTGGATATGATCATCTCAAGGATGGGACCACTCTAGAGGGTGAACTGTACATACCATGTTGGAGGTATTCAAAAAAGGGTTTCATTCATCTAGGGGTATCTTCTGTTGTTGCATAGGGTAATGGAAGTCCCGATTTGGATAAACCATTGAAAAGATGTCTTACTTGCAAGTATATATCATCATTCAGAGTGAAGATATCTATGATTCCGCAATACACCACTAGGATCATCAAATCATCCTGGTCGGGAACTACATGAGAAATGAAAAGACAAATCAAGGAATTGAATTGACCATTTTGATATAGAGGGACTTGAGAAACCTCTGGTGGAAGAGGTAACTCGCCCATTAGCTGGAGAGTGAACTCTAATAAGGGTATGTGCTCCAGATTTATGATGATTTAGGCACCTTTGATCTGGTTCATGACTAAGATAGCTTTCCCCTTCACATTATGGTGAGGGAAATCAATCTCAAGGTAATGATCGAGACTAGTTATGATTTCCTGATGTTCTGCCTCATTATTAGTGTAGACATCTAACAACCGAAATGAATAGGGCACGCCAGCTTGTCGAGACATGATGAAGATGATACCCAAGCCTATACTATAGAGTCTGAGATTGTTGAGCATTCTACATGTTGGAATTCAGGAAGCACCATCCAAGTGAATCTTCTAACACAACATGGCTTGATCTACTAATAGGATGGCATCATTCGGGTTGTCAAGATCTAGATATTATTCTACAGATGCTGGATTGGAAACAAGAATTTCTCCCAGTTCTTGACTCTTGAAAGCAATCTTTAGAAAAAACTTGATGTCGAAATATTGAATTATTACTACCCACTGAGCTTGATGACCGATAAACTTGGGGTGCATAATAAAATACTTTAGAAGGTTTCATGAGACACTAGGTATATCTCATAGTGAAGAAGGAAATTTCACAACTTCTTTAGTGCAAATACCAGTATGATGGAGAAATTCGCAATAGAAGAATATCTGATCTCTATAACATGAAGCATGCCATTGGGATATTATAAACTATTCTTTTTCTATTGAATATTCCTCTAGATAATAAGGGCACTGAAGGGTCATTCTATGGTAGTCACATAAATGACCAATATCTTGCCTGAGATGGGTGGAATTTGAACCGGAGTGTACAATAGGTATTTCTTGACCACCTCCAAAGATGTCTTGCACTCTTCATCCCACGGGTAATCATCAAATTATTTCTAGAGTTTGTAACATGGAATACACTTTCTGTCTAGATTTGAAATGAATCATACTATATAGGTGACGTGGCATTGAAAACCTCATATCTCCTAATTTTTACATGGACGAGGCATCTGAAAAATAGCACTGATCTTGGCTAGATCGATCTCGATGCCTCTATATCGGATGAAAAATCAATGAATCCTTTAAGAAGTGACCCTGAAGGGACACTTCAAGGGGTTTATATTCAGATGATAAGAATGGTGGAAGCCTAACACTTTCTAAATATATCTGATATGGTCATGGATCATGAGTTATTTAACCACCAGGTTTTCTAGGTATCATTCCACCAATTCCCAAGGATCATATTGAATATGAAGTGCATGGAATACTAATATATGGTACAATAATATTTCATACTGAAAGGATTTACATGGTAATAGAAAGTACCATTTGGAAACATAATGACCATATAATCTTCATTCTCAAGGGCCATTCAGATCCGGTTATATCCAAAATACCCATCCATGAATGTCAGAGCCTAGTATCCAGTAGTGGTGCTGATCAATAATTATATAACTGGAAGAGAAAAATTATCTTTTTGATAGTGATAGTTAAGATCCTTTAAGTTGATGAAAACTAGGATCTATCTATTATTCTTCATAATGGGGACTATTTTGTCTGACCATATGGGGGTACACATAATTCATGATGAATGCATCTTTAATTATCTTATCCACTTTGGCCTCGACCATAGAACTGTTCGAGGGGTTCATTTTCATGGAAGGATTTTTCAACCCACAATGGATTATTGGGAGACCAAGGTGGTATACGAAAACCCACAAGATCCAGTCATGGAATCTCTCCATAGCTCTAGCTGAATACATCTCAATACTGCTTCATGAAATCGACTTATCGTCTCTTCTCATCTGCAAACATGGCTATAATAACTAGTGTTGTTTTCAAATCTGTCTTAGATCCAGAGTTCATCTATACCAACACATAGATAGTGGTGGAGAAACCCTTATCAATTGTATGATGAAAACCCTCCAAATTAGCAGCATTGTAGGTTGAACGTGTGTCATCGGTAAAGGTAATTCTTCTATATTGATTATCACTGAGGAAATGTAGGTACTGGCTAGAGGTACGGTGGACCCTTCATCAGGAGATTCCTACATAGCTAAAACCATTGAAAAATATTTTGTGGATATAATATCCTCATACCTTTAATCGAGGGGGATAGACATGATAATATTGAAGTGGTAGTGGAAAGTTATCTTAGGTTGGTTCAAACCAACCTAGTCAAACAAGAAATTACGACATACTGATGATACCATTAGGAAGATATCCAAATATTTAATGGGGATAAGGGGCTCTGGAATCACTATTTCATGATTCATATAGGTATATTATGTGGTCTTTTTGTCTTCCTTGCATCGAGGAACACTCTTTCACATTGTCCATGAGACTATAAAGATGTTTCACAAGAATGGGGTCCTAGATTCCTACTGGTGGATTGGGAGGATGAGTGTATCGCAATGTTTATCCACAGATCGTCCATAGTGGCAGTATGCTCAACATAATTTTCCTAAACATGGTTATACATAATCATTTAATAGTTTGAATCTAATTATTGGGCTTCACATGTGGAATTGAAAGAAATTTAACCCTAAAGTATGCCTAATTGACCATTAAGGGAGTACTTGATGTACTCGTGACAGATGGAAGAAACTATTGTGTGCATGTGGAGCTATGGTTTACCCATCAATGTGTACTAGGAAATGTCTGGTGAGACAACCAAGAACATGGTTCTAGCGTCTAGGCCACCAAACTGGGTGATCAGATGGATTTTTCCTATGTGTGAATTTTCATTCTTGTCATGACCTTGGATCCTCAAGCCATATAGATGCAGATATACCTTAGATTGTATCAGTTTCCAAAGCATATAGTTTCGAATGAGTTTGATCCCAGAACCTGTGCAATGAGAATACAAAGGAATTACAACCCATTGAATTGGAAAGTGATTTAAAATGAATTGTTGTTCCCCTATACATGAGATCCTTCATCTTCCCTAGATAATGAGATGGTGGCCCATCATTCTTCAAGCTCTACCACCTTATCTTAAAAAGTATTTACAGTTGATACCTCGGTTATAAAATGGACGAGTCTTCTCATATACTATATAAGGGAATTACGTATATCTTCAAAAATATGAAGAACTTCAATAATTTAGTGCATTTTAGGAAATATAATGAGATGATCAAGTATATCATACTTCCATTCTAGGTGCACATTTCTACTAGCAGAAGGTTTATCTCTGGCTGGAGGTATGGCTCGCAGTGCTAGTCGATCTGGCGGATTCTGACATGGGTAGGGATGTCCCACTACTCACTAGTTAAACCATGCATATGACAACCATTTGATGGATGGATGACTGAAGTTTGTCTGCTATGGTACACATCTAATCATAACTCGGACGTTATAGCTCCACCTGGTCGAGTAGTACAAAAAAAAGTGGGAGGGAATCTCGAGGGATGGAATTAGTGGAATTAACATGATGAGCTAGGGGTTGAGCTTATTGTCTGGTCTTAGTGGCATGCACGACCCAGTCAGAATTACTAGCTGATACATTCTTTCGATTCCCATATCCATGATTTCATAGGCATAGACAACAAATGAGGACATTTTGAGGTTCTACATGGTGTTCCTCATTTTGAGGAACCATATAAGGTTCGACCAATGCGATGGCGTTTACCAATCCATAATCATGATCTTCTCTTAATAAATCCCCCATTATTGGGTGGGCCCTGGCAGAAATTCCAATTTTTGTTGGAATTAATTATTTCAAGAGTACGAGATGAATTTGGAACCTGTGGTGGAATTTTCATTCCCAAGCACTATCGGTGCCTACCCTTCTAGGATGCGGAAGGTTTAGATGTGGATGCAGCAGCTGAAACTGTGGTTGGTGTATAAACCATAGAAGTGTCGGGCTGGTTTGAACAAGCATACATGATAACATTAGCATGGGTGGACACCTTAATATCTATCTTGTAGTTTTAATTTTTATAACTATGGCTAGAGACCTACTACACATCACCTTCACTATCACTACTAGAATTTATAGATATTCATACCACATGTGCCTAGACTGGACCCAATATAAAAATGTTTTTGATGACCTAGTTGTGGATCCATTTCATGAATTCATAAAATTGATTGAGAGTATGTCTAATGAACAAGTGGTAGGGTCAATATTTTTGGAAATCAGTGAGATAACCCTCTTCAAAAAACTTAAATTCCAACAACTATAGTATTTCCTGATCCAAAGCACTTCATAAGTAACTTAGGACATGATCCTTATAAAATGTGTAGGAATAGTTTCCCTTATTTAGAAAAGTTACTCTGGGATATATAACTGATGTATTGTTGGATCCTGGAGAGGATGTGGATCATGATTTTCTTGAATTGGAGGTGGTGGTTTATGGGGTGGTGCGTGTGGATTCTAAGGCCAAAGCTGCTAACCTTAAGGGTGAGGGTGAGGTGGCAGTCCTCGATGTGGTTGTAGAGGTGGATCCTCCATTAATAATTATGGTGGAAGGGGAGGCCTCTACCTGCACGGTGATGGGTTTCTCATACGTAGTTCCCCTTATTTCAGGAGTTTTGGGGGGCAACAAACAATAATTTATGGATTCCAGTAAGTCTTCCTGTTGGAACAAAACCTTGTCCGAGAAATCCATGAATGCATCTAAGAAATTATTAGTGATATGGGATGGGACTATTTTTGTATTCCCCTTCCAAATCTTCATCGTTATCATGTGATCTTGAGTTAGAGTCATATTGGGTGAATACAAGGGGCCCTTTCACCTAGTGAAAAAGAATACGACGCACTCAAATGGCCTATTCTTTAGCATGAAGTGTTCATAAATACTTATCTTTTGGGAAATGGAGATGAAAGGATATATAAATTTCTTTTTGGTGTTTTCCAAACATACTATATACCCAATGTAAAACTAGATGAACTAGATTAATGCATACCATTTTAGTGTATATAAAAAAGGTAGATATTGGAGACTTTTAGATGTGTTGCAGTTCTTGGCATGGGTCCACACCTTGAGATGAAGTGGTCCAGGTGTTGCAGTGGGTCACCCATCACATTGAAGGGGCAGAAAGCAAGGTTCTAAAAATCTAGGGGCTCTAGCATGTCATCTACCCATGCTGGATATAGGTTATCATCGTGTAGGATTTCCACTAGATATCTCTTTAGAGCCTCAATATAGGGAATGTGAGAAATCAGCAAATAGACAATAAGTGGATTCCTATCTTGATGAGGATTCCTATCCTGATGATAATTCTTATCCTAATGAGGATTCCTCAAAACCATTGCATTGATGATCTCTTCAATGTGGTAGGTAGGCCTACCAACTCGTGGAGTGGTTGGTGAAAAAATATCTGGAGATTCAGGAGGGTCGTCCTTCAGAGCATCTAAGGGAAGAACCTATAGAGCCACATAAGGGACTTCTAGGGGAATATTCTCGCATAGCTCAGACTGATTCGGTGATGAAAACCGTGCTCTCTGTAATTATAATCTGTCTTCTACCTAATCTAGATGATAAGATGTTTTGAGGTCACTAGCAGGTGACTCACCTGGAAGGAGTTGTTCATTCCTTGGTAGAGGGTCACTGTAATCTTGGTGTTTCTCCATGGTACATTCATCAAGGTTCTGGTCAATTATCCTTTTTTATGATTGATTTTGGAACTACACATCCATTTTGGGAAAATCCTTCATCTTCAGAATCAAACCTGATGGATAAGAACATTTATCTTATATGTGGGGCCTTTTCCTTTTTGGGGGTCCCAACTGAACGATATTTAATCTTTTGGGCGAGTAATTTAGAGAAAATATCTCTATTGAAGAGTGACAATGCCTAGGGTCCCAACAATTGTGGTACTTCCCATGGGGGTAGCTTTTATTTAAGGATTCCTATCTCAGATACATTTACTATGCATTCAGCCATATTTTAGGTGAAATCCCTTTGAGGCATGTCCTCGATATCACCAGGTAAATAGGGCCAGTGTGGGATTGAACTAAAATGGAATACATCATTCTATCCCCAACCATAGATCTTCACAAGTGGAGATTCCTTAATAATGATTCTATGGAGCATAGTGAATCTATGGATGCATCGTTACTGGAGGATCTTATGATAACTGATTGATTTAGGATAATGATCCATAAGGATCGTCACTAAATCAAACAAGTGGTATATCATTACATGGATGTAAAAATGCTACTAACTCTTTTGATAAACCTATAGACTATATAGGATGTGTAAATACATCACCCGAAGCATCTGATAGAGGCACATGACCACCTCCTAGGTGAGAGAATATGAAATGATGATGTCTGGAGTTGCAGTCGGCTGGAACATTTTGGTGAATTGATCTACAGTGTGAATGTACCATAGGCTCCATCTCTTATTAGTGGGATCTGACATCTTATTTTTTCCAATAGTGAATAGTGGGTCTATGGGGAACCAACAATGGTACTAATACAGATTGTTGTGGTAGTTGACTAGTCAGTGGGGAGTACAGTGAGTGAGATAAGAAACCACTACTTACTGGGCTGTCTCTTGGGGGCTATACTGACTTAATGACCACATCCCTACAGGAAGGGGTGTTTTTCATTTCTTCATGTAGTAGGGTAATGGTTTTTGGTGGTGGTTCAGACTATAGTTCCTAATCTTACAAACACCATAACATCTCAGGTATCTCATGTTGAGGTACAGATTGAATCAGGAAACAATAGAGAGTCTTGCACATCATGACCCTCCAAAGGTTTCAAATCCTCTTTATCATGTATAAATATGGAGGGATTCTAGGATCTAATTTATATATATATTTGGCAGCATAATGACGATACGCAAAGTTCCTCCCCCAAACCATGATACAGACTATTAGGGAGAAGGATTGATCATCAAATCGTACTCTTCTTCAAAATCTGAAAAGAAAATGGGATGTAATATAGTTTGGATCTTCCCGTAGTTATTTCTCTAGTGGTGAAAGTTCACCCTATTACACTGGGGTTTCTCTTTGATTCAAGGTGAATGTTAATTAGTGGGAGGTCCTCCTTGTGGTTTTGAACATGGGATGGGAGGAATTCATTCATAGTTGGATGGGATATGTGGAGGGCCTTCGTATAAGTTTTTTTTGAAGGAATAATGCCTCTTCCTTCATGGGATGAGATGAGAAGAGCATCTGGGAGTATGTTGAATTGATCATGGGTAGGGCCTCTATATATATATGTGGAAGATCATAAATGACCTCTTCTATGATTGGGGTTTCTAGGAGGAGGGCCTCCACTGGAGTTATTTATTATCCCAAGAGGATTCTTTCATTGATAACCTGAAATTTAGGAAATCCTTCTCTACCTGGTATTAAAGGAATGGTGATGACAACCATTCCTAGATTCAAAGAGGCTAAAGGACCTCCACATGGAACAATTTTAGTATCATGGGGGAGAACCTCCATACTAAAAGTTGGAATAGATAGAACCTTTACTCAGGCTAGTGACGGTACGAGGAGGGCCTCCATACAGAATGACATTGTCAGACGTCGGCCCATGAAGTAATCTTCTTATGCCAACAACCTAAAGAGTCAGCACAGACTTCACAAGGGGTGGTTGGGGCCTCAATCTGGATCATTCTTATATGTGCCCCTTCTCATTAGTAATAGGGTATAGACGGTGTGCATTGGCAGAGGCACTAGGAACAAACGCTTTGGAAGATGAAAGATTTTGATGCTCATCCTCATAATCCTATACCAAATTTTTATGTCAGGTCAGTATAACAAGGAAAATATGGTCATGGGTGTGGAAACCATGTTCCTATGTTTGGGAGACCAGATGGATACATTGATTTGGACTTGTGGGATCCCACCTTGGTGGCTCCTGAGCTGAAGTCGTAGACGGGGTGATGCAAACATCACTCAACTTTTCAGATAAGGGTTTGAGTCATAGGATCATTCCAGGGATATTCTCCCAAAATTTATGTACATCCGAGTGGGGAGGAGGGGAACCCTACATATCACCAAGAGGCAGTGGAGTTGTCGAGGCACAGAAGGTTACAAATCATGGAGGTCCATTTCAATATTCGGGATGACCCCCTCCTATTCATATTTCCGAAAAAGAATTTTGAACACCCTTCTCTGAACAGGATATAATGGTGATACAACGTATGGGAGGCTAGTAGTTGTAGCCATGGAAGCTTTCATTGTGGAGGCAGATCCACGCATGAATGTCACAGTATCATTCTTCCTACCCATGCGTATAAAACTAGGTGGAAAACAGTTCTCTATAATAGTTGGTTCGATCCTACAAAGCATGGTGATTCATCCATATATATAGATATGTGAAAGGAAATGAACCATGACATTGTGTCATTTATTATTCCTTTTTCTGAGTGAACTAACCACACATACGATGCAAAAATCTATGGTTCCTAGTGATTAACTACCCCAAATTCTGGTGAGTACCACATGAGTCCCACAATTCTCTTGGAGGGACCCAGTGTGGGGTATCTATATCCAATGAAACACTCATCTACTAATTTCTATAACACTAATAACATCAATGTTGAGTATAAGAGATTCTCTTTGGGTTCATCATTTGAATTTACAATGTTTTACCATCAGGGCGCACCCACATGGATCATGTGGAACTCTCACTGACGGTCGCATTGTTTCCCAATATTCCTACATTCCAATGGTGAGAAAAAACCATTGACTCTTGAGGGTTGTTTTCTCATTAATAAAAATGGGATGATGAGATGTTGGTCTCTAATTCTGTGGATTTCTCATCTCAATTCATCACCTAGTCTGGGTCTCCATTAAATATTATTATATTCATCGAGAAAATCTTCTTGCTGCCTTTTTGTTGTGGACACTAATTAATTACACTACATCTTTTATGAAATTACTAAGGGATAAAGTTAGGGAATAAACTTCAGTAAGGAGAGTAGTCAAATTGGGAATCACTGGTGTGGATGGATGTCGAAATATTGGAAAACATGTATTTTCACTTATAAGAGGGATTTTCAATGGCACGAAATCCCAAGGCATCCAACATCGAATGTAGGGAATTTTAGGACATCATCCTCCCATTGAGGTTTTCCTAGACATCCCATTATTAACACTAGGTATTCTCTTAGTTTATCATCAAGCATAGGTACATCATACATGTCAAAATACTAAAAGGAGTGGACCTGATGGTTGCATCGCAAAAATGGAGAACCAATAATTTTTACCAAGTGGGTGGATCAGAAAACCAATTGAAGATATGACCAGGATGATGTGTCTCTAAAATGGGAAAATTTAACATTGGGAAGGCTAGTTTGGATAAAAGAAATAGTATATTATAAAGGAGTATGGGCCAATGGAAAGAGGACACCAAGGTTTTTAATTGGTCAGGATTGATCCTTGGGGAGGATTCCTACATACCTTGGGAGAAATGGGATGGAATTAAAGCCCACATAGTTCAACGTGTGGTTTTGTGATTATACACTGAGAAGGAATATAAGGATGGAATTATTTCACTAGTTTGTGGTGACCTATGTAAAATCATGATGAATACAGAGGAGGTGCTGAAGAATGGAAAGAATGGAGATGGAGCCAGTGTGAAGGGAACTAGTTTGGTAGTGACAATGTTGTGCTTGATCCTCATAGAGTTTTCTAATGTACGATGTTTTAAATGGATAAGTATAAATGTAAATGTAGTTATGGAATGGGGAAAAGAGTCACCCAGGGAGGTGGATCATATGAATGGAAGAATTGAAGGGGGTTAAATGAAATGGAACCTTGGGCTAGGGCATGGTCTTATAAAAACATTAAGTCTTGAAGGAGAGAAAAGATGTGATATGGATGATGGGATAAAACCTATGTGAGGTTCCCTACATATCCTTGTGGTAGTGAATCCAAGTCCATATTTTTTATGAGAGGGGAATAGAATGCGGGTCTATACAAAGCACAACATCCCAAAAACGTGATGGGGATTATGAATGGTTATAAGAAAATAGAAAGAGGTATACTCTTTGTTGGAGGAGTATGTAGAAGTGTATGGGGATTAATCAGGGATAACATCCTGGATGGATCAAAACTCCAAATGGAGGTGGGTCCAAGAGATGATTCCAATGAAGGGATGTTGTCACATCAGGAGGGCACATACCTAGGAGGGGGCTCCTGAGTTTATCATTGGTCAATAATAAACATCAAATAGGCTTTCTACATACCTTTCCTAGGAGGCTGGGTTAAAACCCAATGTATTTTGATAATAGAGGTTAATGTTAGGCCTGATGAAAGGGGAATATGGTTTAACATCATATGAGATGATGGTGAACAAACATGAAATGGTCAGAAGTGATGGGTAATGGGTTTGAACCTTAGGAAGACATCATATGTACCATGATTGAAAAGTGAAAGGATCAATGTGCACATAGGTATAGAAAAACGGGGAATGGGGAAAACACGTGGATGGCCATCTGAGGATTTCATGGTTGATACATACTCTAATCCCACATGAGTAATGCCCAGTTTGAGAAACAAGAGGTAGCATAAGTCTTGATGTTCGTTTGATGAAATATACGATGACGAGGAATTGTGCAGGGTTTACGCAAGGCTGGTGACATAGAGGGAAGAAGATTAAGACATACTATAGAAAGGAATCCCTATGAGGGTGTTCATATGTTGAAGGGGGATATTTCCATCATACATGGACCACCCCATAAAGGTGTTTCAGGATTTTCTGGAGACAAACCGAAACACACACAAATATAAAACATAGGGATAGAGAGGAGGCAGATCATAAAGGAGAGAATCCTGAGGATCCCAATTCCTTCCCCTTTATGGTCCTCTCAGTCCATCCACACATGTGACAACTCACATTTAAACATAATGTGTTGGGGATGTGGGTTTCATGGTAGTTTAACATCCAATAGATTGGAAGAAGTGGTCTCTCCCCTCACCACATTGTCTTACATAACTTGTACCAACCCATTATTGGGGTGGGATGGAACAAGAAATGCATCACATTTTTTAGGTGGAAAAGTGGTCACTCATGGGGATCGTGTTTTCATGTATATGAAATGATTCAATAGCTGTTATCATGGAAATGTGAAGAATCATGAGGCGGAGCAACACAACATGAGTCCCAAATCATGGTACCATGAGATCGCCATATAAAATCCTAGAAGGTAGCACAAGATTGGGGCTTCTGAAGTTGATGGACTCAAAGAGGGGAATCACAAAGTAGGAATCCTTGATGAGAGTGGCTTCTAAATGAATGGGTGATTTACAAAGATTATGGGATTCTCAACGTAAAGTGTATCTCGAAGCATGGAGAAAAGGACACCCACAATGGGGGGATCTTCACGAAGCATGATGAAGGCATGGATTCAACATGTTCTTGGAGGTTTCTTTTTGAAGAAAGATTAATTCATGAATATATAATGATTCATGAAAAATAGAGTTCCAAAAATGGACTCTTACATTCATAACGGATGTAGGGAATTTCAAAGTGATCCCCCACTTGATTTGAATGAAAAATTGAGTATAGTGAAATTTGGATTTCAATGCTCAAGTACATTTGGTGACACATTATTATCAATGTTTCACTGAGAAAACATACATAGTAAATTAAAACCTCAAAATTTGAAAGGTTATTCTTCCAATCCTTTTGTTGTGGGGGGGGGAGTCTATCTATTTAAAGGCACCTGAAACTGTGGTGATCTGAATTCACACCATGATGGAAATGGTGATTGATAACTGTAGTTGGCTCAGTCATAACACAATATATTATAGAAAATTTAACTACACTGATCATGATGCTCATAATACAGCATAGAGGATCCCATAATAAGGCTCTACATTGGTCGTGGACATATCTTTCAGATCATATAGGCTTCCATCATTTTTCTATGGTGGTCATAGAGAAGGCTTCCCATTGTCTTCATGCTAGACATGGTGATAAAGGGTTTCTCGATGTGGATTCACAATGTAGTACCATTGATTATTTTTTCTATTCTTCCATTGATCAATTTCATGGGATGTATTTTCCCCCAAAAAATTTTGTTAATTAAATTTGGGTCATTTTTAGTGAATCATTAATGAATGTGTTATTTTAATTCATGATTTTTTATTGTTTTAAAATTTTACATTTGATTATGGTTTATTTAATATTGAAATTACATTTAGTTTCATATTAATGAATATTTTTAGGTTTTGTAGGACCCCTTATTTGGTTTTGATTTTTACAATTGGTTTTTATTTTTTTCCTTCTCCAGTTTTTGGATTTTTACTCTTAACAAATTGGAATGTTCCTTATGGAAATTTAACATGAATTTATGGAGATAAAATGTCATTATGGTTTAGATGTACTAATGAATTGTTTTTTATTGGTTGAAAATTATATATGTGAATTTTTATTTCTAAATTATCTTCTTTTAAGGGGACTTGTTGTTATTGTTATTTTGTTTTAAGGATCATTTTGGGTGTAGAAGTTTGGTGGAAGGAGACCAAAACCACTACTCTTTGGCCAAACTAGAATTTTTTTTGAAAAATAGGTAACATTTTTGAAAATATTATGTTAATTTTACAAATATATTTGGGTTTTAATAATGACCTTGTACTAGGAGGTATTCTCACGGTGAATGAATTAGTTCACATCTGGAATGGACCATACACTGGGTGAGAATCACTTTTCCCTAAGGTGCTCATTTTGTGAATAGGGTCCTCAATAATTTTTAGTTTTTTTAAATATAGAGGGTTATTTTTGTTAATATACTCAATCCCCTTACCCATAATTCAAATGAATTGAATTTAAACGTTCCTATTTATCTCTCCCTTATCTTCCATATTCCTTTCATCAATCCAGGTCCTCAGAGGTGGTTCATACCATCAATATTGTTATGTTCTCCTCTATTACACTCATTTGATCTTCTCTATATTTTCTTATCCCCATTAGTTTTATCGAGATGTAATTCAACCAATTAATTTAATTATCAATCCTTTATATGGTGTTACTGGTTTATTCTTTTAGATGTGGTCCATGAATGCGATATTGATGTTGTAGTTTATCATATGTTATAGATACTTTTGTTTATTTCATTTTATAGGGGTCTTTTATTCATTAATTGATTCATTGATAATATGAGATTTTATAATTGGTATTTAATTTATTTTTGTACCATGGGTGTGATAAATGTTGGACTAACCCCCTCCAGTTGTGTTTCATCATTTATTAGATATCAAGAGAGATTGGAATTGATTATTTCATTAGGGAATTTTCTTTTTAGAGGAATGGTTTATTTATTTTTGAATTTTAATTATTGGAATTTGGTTTTCAAGACATTGAAATGTACACAAAAATCATGGAATAGTCTTTTCGGTGTCCATTTCTAGTATGGGGATATATGTATAACATTAAATTTTAAATCCTTCAATTGAATGTATACTATTGAATAATATTTTAAGAGTAAGTAAAAATGATTTATAGGGTATAAAATTTTTCCATATTGGAATTTATGGTTTTCTATCCTTAGGTTAATCATTCATTAAAGAAAAAACTACGTTGAGTGATAATATATATATATTACTCTTGAATGCTTCAGTTTATGGAAATGATTGATGGGATTTTTATGAAATATATCCTTAAGGTAATGTGTGTTTATTTTCCAATATTTATCATGATGTAATTATTCATATTTAGGAAAATGGAATGAAGTGTGAATAAAATTCATAGGTTTGTATTTTAGACTATTTATATTTTGAGGAATGATTTTGATTTATTTTTGGAAATTAATTTTAATTTTAATTTTTATGAGTTGGTTTAAATTTATAAAAAGATAATCTTATTCTAAAAAACATTTAAAAATGTGGTTATATTATTTTGAACATATTGAATGTTCATGTGGTACATTTAAATGATTGTTTCCTCCTAAGACTGATCAAAATATTAAATATGTAATTATTAATTTTTATATACTTTGAAGTGAGGATGATATCTTATGAGGTATGACACATCCTAGATATGAGAAATATTCTTAATTTTTCATCATAGTTCTAATATAGATGTTGTTTATGAAAAATATTATGCGATTCCTTATTAAAATATGATTAATTTTATTAGATTTATATCATGATAATCCTTTCATAATTGAGTTTGTTAATAAAAAGTATATGATTTTCACATAAATATTTATTCCATTAAGTAGTTTTGGTGTCACCCCTGATAGACAATGATGTAGTTCTATATCAATTTCAAATATTATTCGAAATTTCTTATTTTTTGTCATAGGATCTCTAGATTCCCTTGATTTAGTTTCCATATGAGTATTAGAATGAAATTAGTTCCATTTTTATCATTCATTAAGTAATTTTACAAATGTTCAGATCTGTATACTATTTCTGCATTGATCATGGTATCCAATGTTTAGTTTTTTCAACCATCAATATTAAAATGATATTATTTTACTTTATATATGGTTCACCTTACCTTAACCATTTCCATTATAATAGTATTTATATGATTATAGAGTTTTTATTTATTTTATAATTAGTGAAATCATTAACCATATATTCCTTATATTTCATTCAATCCAGTGCTAATCTTTTTTATAAATAAAACCATGTAATGTCTATTTCTAATGGAATAATACTGAAGAGTAATTTGGCATTATTTCATGGAACCAATTTAATTGTTTGGAGTGTTTCAATATTTTTAAAACATTTATTTATGGTGTGATTTTTCACGAGAAATATATAATAATTAATTATGTTTAATGCGCTCTGTATATAATTAATATAATATTATAATATCATACAATAAAAATTTTCATATTATGATTTTAATAATTTGTAAGAACCTTGTATTTTGGATAAAAAAATAATTTAATAAAAAGTTTTCGTGACTAGTGTTAGATAAATTAAAATTCTTGTTTTTATGACATTTTTTCATACACTCTTGTAAATAATGTAATTTTAAAACATTATATATAGAGTGAAGAAATTAGATACATTATAAGATTTTATTCAGATGGAAATTTTAAATTTTAGGTTTTGTTAGAGTATCATTGGTTGATATAGTCATTTCGAGATGTTTGTTTTGTAATGATGATTTTATCTAGAAAATTTTATCCTTTTGACATTTGGAGATGTTTTTACTGGTATTATTTGTTTAATATTTTTTCTATTTTTATTATTCACTTCATTTTTTTTATTCCATGATAGTTTCTATATATTGAATTCTAGGGATTCATTTTCATTTCAGTTTATGAGCAATAATTTAGGTGGTTACCAATATAGTTTAATTTTTTTTGAAATGTTTTATTATTTTACATGAACATCCAATTTATGGAATGATCATGCCTTACTTAAATTGGTATTTACCATTTTTATTCATTTTTATCATGAAAAATCATTACCATTTTACTGAATTCAATGAACCCAATATCATTTATAGCTCTTGGGGATTGTGAACGTCTATTTAAACATTTCATGGGTAATATAGATAAACCCAATTAAGGGTGGAATATATAGTGTCATAATAATCCATAAATTAATTTTCAAAATTATTTTTATATGTAGGAGTGTAATATTTAATTCATGCAGAGAGATATTTTTAAATAGATATTTATTAGAAATAAATTTTCAATAAATAAATATATACTTTTTTAAATGATTTATTTTTTTATATATTATTCAAAAAATTATTCTAAATATAGATGAATATCAAGAATTGACAAACCCATTTATGGAAACTTGATATTCTTCATCTACCCTATAAATAACAATTTTATTTATTTTGTTTCAATTTTTTATTTATTAATTCTAAAATTTTTGTAATAAAGAACAATATATTTCAGTGTAGTATCATTGGTGAAATATAATTCATATATAATGTAAATTGTTTGAGGAAATGAAAATATTGATAATTTCAATGGAAATGGATTCAAATTATAGAATATGTATATTGAAAATGTTCAATAACTATATAAGATGTGTCTTCTAATGGATGGAGAATTACATCTAACACTATCAGAAAAAGATTGGGGTCTTTTTGAATGATAATAACTAGGAATTATATTAAAATAATTATAAATAGATATTTTATTCAATATCTGGGTAGATATAAAAATGGTGACTTTGATTTTGTTAGTTTCAAGCTATTATGAAAAATTAAATTCATTAAGGAATGTGTTTTGTATGCGTAGACTATCTAAAATTATAATAGATAAAGAGATGTTAATAACAAATAATATTATTTAATTTATTATTTTTTAATTGAAACTTGAATTTCATACAAGATGAATTTTATAGTGAATCTAATGCATTAGTTAGAATATAATTATTGTAGTGTATAAATTATATGATAGTCACAACGGTGAGAAGTTATTATAGTTCTTCTAAATTGAACTTGGAAAAATATTATGATTTATTACAAATGGGAGATATTTATAAAATTTAATTATGGATGTTAATAACCTTTTATTAATATAAATTAAAATGGGAGATCAATGAATTGAGTAAAAAGTATATTTAGGTCTAGTTCAAGACTATACACCCATTGTAAATCCAATGTATATGTTGTCACGTGTTTTAGTTATTGGGAAATGGGATTTGTTAAAGAAGATTAAATAGTAAAATTAAATGATTTATGAATTTAGTCAAGCAATAAAACTATATAAATCTAAAATGACGTATTGGTTATTAGTGTCGATAGAACCATGGATCATTGTTCACTAGATTCTATAAATTATTTTTACATAGTTGTGGAGTTGGAATATCAATGGAATTTCATTATATAATTTTTTTGGAATGTATATTGGATTGAACATAAAATTACTAATATCAATAAGAATGAATTGTATATATTAGAACACATTTCAGTAGTTTTTAGATGTTAAATAATTTTAGATATATTATTAGAGTTCTAATAAATTTAATATCCATTACACAAATTGATGGAAAATGGATACATTATCACATTTAGTAAAGGATCGGGGATAATTAGAAATGGTGATTAAAATATAATTTACAGTGGAAATAAATTAATATATTAATTGAGTAATGATACAAATAATATGGCGAATTCTTGGAATTTATTAATATATTCAAAATCCTATAATTACATGTTGGATAATAATATTTAAAAGTGAATATATTTTTCATTTAAAAATAGTTTTTTAATACAAAAATTATTCATTGACATTGGATTCTGTAAAAATTAGTTTCATAGAAAATAAAATAATTTTTTATTTTTTAAAGGAAAAAAGAGTAGTTATAGAAAGAGAACATTAGATTATAAATTCTAATGTTTGCATACCCACACTCATACATTCTATTATCGGATCAATTTATTATTTGAGAACTAACAATGAATCAACATATTGTGAATAGATATAATTGTTTTAAAAATTTGAAGGCCATTTATTAATTCTAGAAATATAATAACAATATAAAACATGCAATAGGTAAGATGGTGGGGTATTAGAGATGTTTTAATGATAAACATTTAGGCATTAATTAATTTATGTTATTTTGAGTGAAAAAAAAAATCTATTGAGAATATGGTTCAAAAAATACTGAAATATTTTTCATTCAAAAGAAGTAAATAAGATAATTAATGAAAATTCACTAATTAGGATTTTTTTCTAACAGTTGATAATATAATTTAGACTGTTGTTTAAGAAATTTTTATTCTAATAAGTCTTGAAATACATGTGTCATTTGGATACAAAATAACAAAAAAATTAATAGGAAAAGATGGAAATATTTTATATTTAAAAGATCTTATTTTTTAGGGGTTTCTTATCTCAAAAAAGATTCCAATGATATTTTTAATGTTATGTCCTAAAATTTAATCGTTATAGTGTAATGAAATGAAGATTTTTCTTATAACTTATAGGATTATGGAAATGAAATGATAATCAGAATCATAACTAAAATTTGTTATAAATATGTTATTTATATAGATACACAAGATGTATAATTTGATAGAGGATGAAATGAACCTTTTATCTAATTAGAATATTGATTTTGAAGGCACATAGCCAAAGGTGATTGTAAAAACCTAAAAACAACAAGGGAGACATATATTTGGGAATCCTCATAAAAGGTCAATAAAAGTACACATTCTAGTATAAAAGTGTAGATCTAAAATTTGTTCTTTATTATAGATTAAATGATGAGAACTATAATGTTCTGAAAAATTAATTCTGTAGATGGATTTCAGTATGCAGGATTTGGAAATAGAGGATGGAAATCTAAAATTTCTTGATCATAAGTCAAGATCACATTATATGTTACCATATAAATATAAATCTATTAAGGATAAATGGGTGTATCATTTCTATGAAGAACATTACCGATGTAGAATATATAAAGAAATTCTTGACAATAAATGTTTTTCTCATAATTTTTATATAATAACAATACATTTTTTTCATCAATATAACTAAATATGGATTAAATATTCGACTGCTAGTTTTGAGGACATCCTCCCTTTATGGTTATTTTTAGGATGATACAGTTATGGTAAACCTTGAAAGATACACTATGTATGATGGGAAATATATATTTTTGGCAAAAGAATAGATTATATTGTCTCAATTATTCACCGGGGTTGTGGAATAAATAATTTGTATTCAAAATAATTAATTAATATAAGAGAAGTAAAATAGATATATTGTTTTGTTTCTAATAATTTCAGAATTTTAATATTATTTTATTATGTTAAGGGGATTATATTCTAATTATAGATGCTATCGTCCCAAATATTAATAAGTATAATAATAAATCATTGAAAAATATTTAATTTAAATATCTTGTAAAAGAGAATAAGATTCTTGGGATGCTTACAATTTTTGAAAATGTTTTAAGAAAATTACATCTCACAATAATTCTATCGCAAAAATCCAAAATAGAGAAGGTTTTCAGTAAGTTCACTATGCTATAGGTAAAATTCATTTCCTTTACACACATGAGTCACATCTTGTTTTGAAAGTATTTTTGAAAAATGTCAAATGATGAATTTGGGAAAATAGAAATATTCATTTTTGATTAGTTGTAGGTAATTTTATCAACAACATAGATTACACTCAATATGACATATAACATGTTGCGAGAGTTCTCGGTATGTATTAGGTTAATTAATTAATTATAACTCAGAATCCATGAAGTAGGTGATGATATATTTTATATTGAATAATGATGTGTTTTTGTTCATTATCAATAGTGTACATTTGTATCGATATAGTGATACATAAATTTGTTGTGATGTGGGTTGGACAACATGAATTATTGGTTATTTTTATACATTTGGTTGAATGTTATGAGTTGGGTCTCACAATTAAACTTAATATGGAATTTTATATAATAGAGTATTAATATGAATATTTTCTACAATTATATGAGATGATTATTTATCTCAATGATAACATTAATGAATTGAACATGGTGAAATGAAAAAATTTATTACTTCCTATTTTCCATGGTGTAGTACAACATATGAAAAATATAGTATTTCATTTAAGGGTGAGGCATATTATTGGAAAACATCATGAAATGATTGGATTAATAAATGATGTATTTGTATAAATATAAAGCATTCATGATAGATTCCATCTAAAAACCCTGATGTCAAAGGTGATGGTCTTATAAAAATTTAATAAGTATTGTGACATAATTAAACATTGGTGATTTTGAAAGAGGTAGGGGAGTAATATATCTTGGAATATTAAATTAATAGTTTTATGGAGAATAGTATATAAAGAATTAGTCAATGCATGGGACATTATCGAGAAATGTGGAGTCTAATTTGTGGTAGTTTCAAATAAATGGTGGCACCTCAATATTTCAATTTGATAATTATAGTGAGGTCTTGGTTTTATTCATTAAGAAACACCCCCTTAAAAGTATATTGAGGTTTATGGGGAAGGAAACCCCTAATTTAGTTCTTCAAAAAAGAACCATGTTTATACCAAATGGTTGTTTCAAATTTCGTAAAATGATCACACACAAAATAGGGTTACAATTCTATGTTTCTTTTGGGGTTTATAAATAGAGTGAAAAATAAAATTTTCAATCAATATGTTCCTCAATATACGTAATTATATATTTTAATTAGTTCAAATACAAAGAAGATGAAAATTTATTTATCATAGATATAATTTTCAATTAAAAATAATAATTAGATCACTATTATTAGAAACTATAATTATGTGCTTCTATATTTTACCTAAAATACATTAAACCCCACAAAGTAATATATAAGTTTCTCTCAACTCCAGAGAATTCGGTTATTCCTTTCAGGACACAAAAACATTCTTTTAACAATTTTATTCAATTTTCATATATTTTTCTATAATGATATACTTAACTGATGGGGTTATAAAGAATGGATTGGTACCATAATAGAGTATAGTAAATTTTCCCTATAATGGTAATTAGAATCAATTAAGTTCATTTCTATATAATCAGATACCTTAAACATTTTAATATAGTATGACAAGAATAAATGGTGTACCATTTAGGGTCATGATACTGAGACTATTTCATCTATTAGTTTTATGTCAAATGTATATGATCATCAATGTATTTCAGATGAAGACGTATTAATAGGAAATCTAGGTATCAAATTCCTTGAAATGTTTTTTGGTGGATTTTGAATATGTGGGTGTTTGTGGTTTTCTCTGGAAGATTAAATGGTTGAATGTATGAGATTATTACACTCAATTAATAGTGAAAATATTGTTAGTTTTACTTCATAAAACCATGAAGATGTATAAGGTATGTTGTAGAATCATTTTTTGAACATGACATAGGAGAAATGGAGGTAATATGGTCATAGAGTCAATATAGGGGAATTAGATGGTGTTTTCTTAGGTAATTGACCTGATGGGCTATTAATCCAGTGATAATTAGGGAGAGTTTCGAGTGACTATATTTTTTGGTTTTATATGTGATTGAAATTGTTATCTTAGTGTTTGATGGATACATTGAACAAATGATATATTTTCACAGAGAAAGGTGGTCAGTCTAAGGGAAGATCCCTCCAAAAAAATTTGTGGATTAGAGAAAACAACTCCCATAAGGGAATAACCTAGATATAATAAAGCCACTAGGGTCTGAAGAAATACTAGAAAGATGCTATTAAAATTATCCCTTTATGGTGACCTCAGTGTGTGATTAAAAAGATATTCATTAATGTTTTATAAAAAGAATAATATTTAAAAGGGTGTTTGGAATAATGGAATATAACCAATCTACTATTGATATATTTCTCATTGGGGTCCTTCTACCCTTTCAACGCTTAAAGAACTAATGATGTGGAATCAATCAAAGGATCAATGTAAGAAAATATATTATGACACAAATAAAATTTTATTTTATCTGAATATTTTTATTTATATTCAAATATAAATTTTTAGTATTCATGTAGAATTACGGATTTCAAACAAGAGTATTCTTTATACTATCACATGGAATCTCCTTATATGTCCGTGTTGAAATATGAGGACATATATTATATATAATTTATATTCTATAAATTTAACTTTATGGGAATAATTTTTTATTAATCTATCTCTATATGAGTGTATTTGTATCTTTTATTTGGATGGAATATGGTGGGACATTGACCTGAAGAAGAACGAGCATGAATTTGATACAGTTAGGCCATATTAAATAGGTCGGGTGAGGGTGTGAGCCTAAAAATTTTGTAGCAAACATGTTCATGGTTGATGTTGGGTGAGATAATAATATTGATATAGGTAATATAAGGATCCATGATTTGTTCAGGAATTTTGGTTTTATTAGGGAACATTGAATTCATATAGGTTCATTTAAATTATTTATTGTTTTGTGGAATCCATCACAAAAAATTCTATGTTCAGACAAACAACTTTTTTTATTTAGGAATATATTAAATCATCTTGAGTAATGAAAAAAATTATAACATAAAAATTTGCATCCATAGATACAAGGAATTCCCAATAATTATGTTTTCCATGGAAAATATTGTTCTGTAAAACCATTAAAAATTAATCCAATTATTTTTCTCAACTTTAACATAAGGGAGAAAAATAATAGCTTTCATTTGATAAGAGATTTTCATCACCTTGTCACTAATTGTTTTTACAGACATCTACCCCATAGTGAATTTATAGTTTGAATAAAAGTTTCTTATTTCTATATATCCGAATTTGAATGCATTAATTATTGATATTGGTCCCCCAATGAATGATATTCTTTGGGAAATCATGATTCTATTTATATCAATTTATGAAGTTAGTTTATTTTTCATATACATCTTATAAATTTATGGAAAAAATACTTTCATCATGGAAAAGTGGGTTCCATGTCTTTTTTCGAAAATAAATTTTCTATAGACAAGGAGTGTGACCACTCGAAAAAATTATTTCAATAATAATAAAATCAATAATTATTTTAGGAAAATATATAAGTTCGTTTAAAATTAACATGAAATGGAAAGATGAATATGAATTTGATAAAAATTTACCAATCATTGGTCATCTTAGATGTTATTTATGTTGAGTAGCAACCAACCTAAAATTAAAATAACTAATTATGAGAGATAATTAATCTAATAATTATCTTTATAATATAAATTTCATATAAATAATGAATTATACTCTACAAACCTATATACTATCCCAATTTGAAAATGATATATCATGATTATTTCTAGTTCGATGAATTTAAAGGAAACTATACATATGAAAATTCCTATTTAAAGATAAGAAATTAAAATTAGATTTCCTAAAATAAAATATGTCATTTTAAACTAATAATAATAATTCAAATACATTTTTAGAAAAAATATTAAGAGATTTTATAGGATATAAAACAAGGTTATGGAATATCTTATGATTTATGGATATAAAAGAATGTACTCAATATTTTTTAGAGTAATTAATATTATTATTATAATTCTATAATTTTAATTTTAATCTCCCATATATAATAATTTTAAAATAAAGAAATTCTATTATTTTTAATAAATATTTTACACACTCAAGTCATCTGATTCTTTTAGTGCCACTTATATCAGGAAAATCCATTGAAAATATTATAAACTTAAAAAATTAACCAATGGAAATACTCCACAAACACTAGAAAATATTCAAGTCAATATAATGAGGGGGAAATTTAATTACTACTGTTTTCATGTATATCTTATACATATAATTTTTATGAAATAAATAAATTCTTGATCAATAATAAAGAAATATTTCAGGAAAATATATATTAAAAACATAGATTATAATAATAATTGAAATTTAAGTGCCTAATATTGTAATATTATGTTAGTTATAATATTTTATCACTATCTCCTAGTAAAATTTACCCACTTATCTCTACCAATCATCAACTATGACAATTTCCCATTCTACAATCTATAAAAAATCATGGGAATTTCTTTATGAGACCCTCTTAAAAGATCTGAAATAATGAAATGTTGTCATAATTTTACCCATTCAGTAAATGGTGTTAGGATGTCATTTAATGTTCTCTTATTACATATCATAAATAAATAATGTTATGAATCACCTAAAATTAGAAATCTCCATAAAATACTTAATAGGTATTATACCATTAAAACATTAAAATAAATAACCCACAATGACAAAAAATTACATTACAATGACAACATAAAATTAAAAAATAATAATAGAATGAATACTTTCAAAAACAAAAACATACTAGTTAAACTAACATTATTTTATGTGGATAAACATGAAAATGAGGATTAATGTTAATACATTTATTGCATAATAATGTGTAAAACAAGACTGATTATTAAATTAGTGCTTAAGGATAATCCCCTTATTTTAAATTAATTTTTTTATTATTTTAAATTATTTTATATTTTATCCTATATATAAGTGATAATTTAAATTCATAAATAATTTATTAAATGTCTACCCTCCCCATTTTAAAATCATCTTCACAAAAACAACTTGATGATTACCTTAACATATTTTATAACTTCATTGTCACCCTACATACCTATTTTCCAAATTTAATTTGATTGTAGGAACCATAAAGCAACATTTTTTACATACCATTATTATAAGTCACAAAAATGTATTATCTATGATATTATTGAATTTTAAAATTTCGTAATCCCATTTATATTCAACTATTTATATTTTATATTTCTTCATCCATATATTTATTAATTTTATATTCACAACAATTAATATTATAGGATTTTCTACTCTTAAATCATTCAATTTTTACAATTTAATTCATCATTTGGCATAATTATAATAAAATTTACATATTTTATATACAAAAACTGAGATATTATTCCATCTATCTTAATTTTTATTTCTTTTTCTAATTTATGTATTTGTTATACTTTTTTGGTTTTACTAATTATTTTATTAATTGATGATTTTTTTTGTGGAGGTTGTGTTGGATGTGTTATTATACGTAATTATTATGGATAACATAAATTATCCATGATAAGGATACATTAGCTAATTGATATATTTATTCCAATTTATAAACATATACATACTCTTTTATGACATAATGAATTAAAATAATAATAATTTATCCATATATTATAATATTTTATTTTGATTCACTTTAAATTTCAAATATGAAAAACAAATATTTTATTTATTATTTATATCTTTTTTCTTATTTACTTCTTTCATAACATCCTATATTCTATTTGAGAATAAGTTCTCTTTAGCTATTAATGTTACTATATTTTTTTTGTATTTTCTTATTTGATTTTAAAAATGGAATTTAGATATAATAATCCCAAATAAATTAAGTGAATACTCAAACAAAACAAGGGAGGATCATAAAAATACCTTTAAAATAAATATAACGAGGAATAAAAAACATATCATTTTTATTGTAGCTCCAATTCATGTACTTAATAAGAAACTTCTAAAGGAACCAACCTGTTCTTCCCACTAATGAAAATCGATCAGTTTTATGAAAGAATTATATTGAATAGAAAATATTTATCACCCAAATAAATTTTATTACAATGTTATTTATTGAAAAATTAAATAAATATTGTTTAAAAAATATTTTATTTATATCATGTTTTAGGTAAATGAGTCTTACTACTATTTTCACCCAATATTCACAGAATAATACTTATCAATTTCAATCATTTTTCAATTTCTTAACAGAAACATGATCATTTATATTATTCAATTATAATTAATAAATTAACCATTGAAAGTGATAGTTTAACGGAATAATAAAATTAATATATCAATTGTATCATCAATATATTTTTTCTAAAAAAATTAATTATTTCTATTGTTGAAAGATAAAACTTTGCTATATCAAATAGTAATGATTTTATCAACTATAACATATTATATTTCATGTCTCAATAATGATAAAACATTTTCTCAAATATGATAATGATATTGAAATAATATTATTTATGAAAACTCACCAGATTATTTTTCATGAAGCTTTAAGAGATTAATATGATAATTATGGACAGAAAATGCAGAAAATGAATTTCCCAAGAACAGGGATCCCTATAAAAGAAAATCAAATATAATTAAAATATGGCATATGATAAAATGATCATTAATTTAGTATTCAATTTGATAATTCATTTATCTTAAGAATGAGGTTAGGTATTTTATGATTATATGCCACATAGGGGTTTATTAATTTAAAAATGGATTCCTCGATAAATTCTGGTATTTAACATATAATATATGGTGAAGGAAATCAGAGGGCTCTATGGATTTGATAGATTTCCCCTTGAGGTATGATCATTGATCCCCACATGTTAATATATTTATGATTATTAATCATCATATTTGACATCATGATATAGTTTTTTAATATTAATATCCTTCTGTAATTAAAATAATAAATGTTATGAATTTATTTTGTATTATTGTTTTGAAGTGGCTTACTATCAACAATATATACAGACCATATTCTAATATTATATTATGATAAAAGGGAAATGACCAAGTATAAAATTTATGTAACAACTTCTGACTTCATTTGTCAGCAGAACTATAATATTTTTGTGGAAATCTATGTATTCCAATTATGGGGAATGATAGAACTAGTATATAAACCCACCCTTTTTGGGATCCAAAACCACATTTTAGTATATAGACACACCTATGGAAGGTAAAATATATTATAATAGTATTTTGGTTGGATTAATGAAAATATTAATAATTTTGAGATCAATAAGAGGGAAAAATATGAAAATGGTTGGGTGTTTTATAGCATAAAATAGAAGAGTGAAGGGGGGAAAGGTCGGTACATTAATAAGAGGGGAGTAAAATTAGATTAGTAACTAAATATAGTCCATCTTTATTCTATCATAAAGTGAATTGAGTTCAGGATAATCAACCAACAATAATGATGGGGTGGTTACCCAAGCATTTCATGGATGATTATAGTGAATTATGTGAAAATCCCCTCTTAGGGTTTCGAATGTGAGATACATCCAACCATATAAGGAACTAAGGGATACGATATATTATATCAAAAACAAATTATGGACAATCATAAATGTTAGGCCCAGCAATATGGGTTTTATCAATGCAATCATGGATGAAAATAGCCCAAGAATCTCCTTGCACAATAAACACCCATTATTTATTTTTTTCAAAACTGAATACTTCCCCTTAGGTTGTGTTTCATGTACTCAAACATCCATATAGTGTGCCTATATACCACCTAGTAGAATTTTCATATAAATAATAATAATCAATTTTATTTTCATTTGGTTTCTATTTATATATAGTGTATATTTAATTACTCAATGTTTCCATGTATTCCATAGTATAGAGGATGTAAAATAATTTTATGAAATCTAACGAGTGTATTATGTATTTTAATATTTGGATAGAGAGTTTGATTATAAATTAGTACAGGATGAATATAAGAGTACCATTATGTTTTTTCTTATGTAATATATAAAATTTTCTTCCTTTACATAATCATGAATTCCTAATGTAATTTTATTTTAAAAATTATATTTCTTATACGAACATTTTTGTGTGTAGTCTAATAGAAATTTACACACCAATGACTTATGATAAGATCTTGGATAGATACATTAGATTTTATATGCCTAGAGTGACTATTGTTTTATAGTAAATTAAAATGAAATGAATTTTTGATGAATTTTTATTGATGATAAAGAATAATGTTCTGTCAATGGGTTTAATGTTCTATGATAATTTAATGAGTTCATGAATAGTTAAATGGAAATTGTTAACTTCATAAGAGACATTGGTATTTTATTCCTATAGTTAATTATTAAATTATTATTTCCATTATATTTTAAACTGTTGGTAGGTTTTTTTCTAGTATTTTGGTTTTATACTATATGGTATTTTCTAATTGGTTTTCATGTGATCTGCAAAAAATATTATATTTATAAATGATAACGGTTTGGTATGACTTCTTGTTGACCAATAAAATTGAATATGTATATAACATAATGTGTTTTTTCATCCCATGGTGGTTATGTTAATGATGAGAAGCTATATTGACATCTATGACGAATTAATGTGTTTTTTCATCGGCTATATCTTAGGAGGGGATAAATAGATTAACTTAATATTACATTGATTTGTGATCACATAAACTACTTAGGCTGATTTGACCTATGTATTTTCACACTAGGAGGATGTGTTGTTCATTAAGGTGTTTTTATATCCCATATAAAATATTACTATGACTATGGTGATAATGTCTTGTCTAATTAGAGATATCCATTGGAATTGGTTATCATTTTATTTTGCTATGTGTTTACTTATTATTTCAATGATATAATCACAGTGGACCAACATGTTATGTTTTTCAATTGAGAGACCCCTACACAGAGTGATTATATCAATTAGTCATTCATAGAGACTATTTTGTCATGATTTTTGGTTATACCACTTCAAAAATATATCTCAACACCATGACATTCCCCATCACCTAACAAGTGGAGTTTGGTATTCATTGCTACAATTCCATTATAAAAAATGCATGTTATCAAATAAAATGTACAAATATTAATTACATCATTCTTCATGATGATAGTCTTTAAATTAAGTTTTTCTTCATGATTTGTTTATTATATAATCTCTCATGAAACTATAATCCTTTCTATGAGATCCCCATGTTGGTTAACAATGCACTCTGATTGATAATTATGGTGTCATTTGAGGCCCTGTTTTTGGATGATCTATTTCACAGGAAGTAATATTTAGATAGAGATTATTTATGGTATTTTTGAGAATGTATTTTTAACATTATATACATTTACAAGATTATTTTTCAGATTCATTGAGGATTTAGTGTTCAATTATAGGTGTTATAACCCTCATAGATGTTAGGGGGTAATATTGGAACCATATGAAGGATCATATATAATTTTTGAGGAATATTATTACACAAGGGATGTAATGTTTAATGTTATATTCTCTATAAAATAATGAATTATTATGATAAAAATATAGGTAGATTTATTTATAATGAATGATTTTCATTTTTGATATTATAAATTTAAAATATGATGTTTTTTTAAAGAAAAGTTAAATTTTTATTATTCGTTGAAATTTTACTACCCATGGATTCCATTAGATAACATTAAAAGAAGTCACACACAATTGTTTCAATCAAATTATAATAAAAAATCTTGATTTAGGTATGTAAATAGTATTGAATTAAATACCTCCCATAAAATTTGTGTTTTTATATTGGATGTTCACAATTTCATTATTCTGAATGACATCATTGTGAAACCATGTTTTGGATTGGGAAAAGGAGAAATATGAAGTTTTTAATCCCCCTAATAAAATAAACATGATAAAAATAACATATTAACGTTAATGTAATTTATATAAATAATGGTGAAACATTCATAGAAAAATACATATTGAAAAGATCATTACATCAGAGTAGATTATGTTTTGAAATGGGGAGTCCCTATCGGTAACATGGAGCTATAGAACCACATCATGATGGATTTTGGATTTACATAGAGAATAATACTGAATAATTATTTTTGATTATTCCACATAATAATAAAACATATTACACTAAGGATAAGCATTTATTCTGAATTGAAAAAGGAAAAATATCAATGGAATTTTAAGAGTTGTATAAATTTAACGTATTAGATCAATAATATATAATTTTAGTTATGGAAAATAATTATTATAGTAAAAATACTCTATTTTGTTATCAAATTTCATAAAAAAATCGATTTCACTCCTATTTATTTTATAAAATATTATATATTTATTTGCGGGATTTTACTTGATCAATAAAAAATTTATTTTTCCTTATCTTTCCATACGTGGAGCATACATTTGAGAATAAAATAGATATTTTTCAACCAATAATTGTTAATATTGAAGAGTCATCATGATTATTTATGAAATATATAAATGAGAAAAAAAATTAACATATGCCAGAATTCCAAGTTTATATACCTTGTGATATTTCATTTTATACACATGACTATGTAATTATGAATTCATGTTTTTGACGGTGTTATTGTATGAAAACATTATTCATAAATCTAATAGAAGACATTTTTTCATGTTTTTTTCAATAATATTTACATAGATATTTAAATTAATTTTAAGATTATGACCATTTTTTAAAATTTATCAATGATTGATATCAAAATATAATAATTGATATTTTCCATCGGACTCTATAATTGATATTTTCTATAATTTGTAATTCCCAAAAGTTAATTTAGTGATTCATGTATATACTATAACATGGTAATTTCTAGTACCAATAAAATTATCCAATTTAGTGGTAAAATTAATAATACTAATGTACTTACATTTACATTTCATTTATGTTGTTAATATGAAACTGTAGTTAGAATGATTTATTCATGAATTCCTTATAACAAAAGAATGTAAAACAATTTTTAATGAAGTTGTTACATTATAACTAAACCCAATCGTATTGTGTTTGGGATTTAGGAGGTAACAAAAACATTCATTCAAAGGTCAAATGTCTTCATATTTAGAATCCATATTTATATATTTCAGGGAAGGGATGAATGTATCAACAAGATATGTGTTTCAATCAATGATGTTTTTAAATACTAAACTGGAAATAATAAAATGACATATCACCTATTATGTCTGATATTATAAATTTTCAATGAAGTAATTCCTGGAAATCATATCAGCTAATTGATATATATTCCATTAAATGAATCAGGAAAAAATCCACTAAACACAATTGAAAAGGATAAACATTCATTATTTGAATTTTCAAATATAACACTAAATGATAGTAATGATTCTCATTCACTCTAAATATACATGGTAAAAGAATACAAAATTTTTGAAAGAAAAAAATTAAAAATAGTTTAAAACATTAGAGCTTATATATAATATTTAAAGACATTATTTTATAACCCAATTATTGGATTGATTTAATCTTTAATCCAGTAATTGATGTAATTTTTTTATGTGAGAAATTAAAAAAAACATTAAGATATAGACATTAAAAATATAATATTATAGAAACATATAAATATATATAATTAAAATGTATTTCTCTATGATGAACATGATCAAAAAAATGTATGAAAATATGAAAAAATTTAAATTTGTGTTGCTTATTATGTAGTAAATCTTAGTCTATGACATGGTTAATCTTCTTATAATATATTCAATGAGTTCAAATGGTATTACATACCATGTTGTGTTTCTTATAATTAATTATAATTAATATAATTCAATTATTTATCTCAATTTTATTATCATGTTTATTCCAAATTAAAGAAACATAATTTGTTCATATATACATAATGTGTAAATTACTAAAGGAATGTAACATTCATATTATTAAACTAAGTGTAAAAAAGTTTTTTAATTGTTTCATAGTATTTAAACCATTAAAAATCTAGGTGGATCCTACAATCAATGAAATATGGATATTAAATGGATAATCATATACATCATATGTGGTTTTAGAGTATATACTTTGGGTTTTAATATCTCCCAAATTATTTTATCTCAAATTGTTATTGAATAATATGTGTTAGGAAAATGTGTTTGAGAATTGGTCTTATTATAGTATTTAGTTATTATAGTTTCTAATTGACACTGTCAATGGTATAAAACCTTTGGTTTCTATTAGTGGAACTCTATTAAAGTCACAAATTTTGAAGATAATGCACTTGGATGATGAGGAATTATTATTTTATGGATTCCATATTTTATCTTATTGATTAATCTATCATATGATATTATCATTGGTTTGATATTACATTGTACTACAAAGAGACATAGTAACATCCAATGAATCCCATTAGTGGAATTATAGTAAATTACAATAAAGAATCAACATGATGCTTCTTTAAATTGAAACATATTTTTCTTTTTTTTAATAACCATGGTTGTTTTTAAAAAATGACACTATAATATGTCCTGATTTCATCACAAAAAATATAGAAATATTTTAAATATAAAATATAATGTTATTATTTTAAACAAAATGTAAATTAGAAATATCTAATTGTAATTGTAATTCTAACCATAAATTTTTTAACCATTTCTATATCAATATGAAAATGTTATCTTATCACTATGTTGTGGTTATATATACCAAACAAGGAAACTGTTTTATAGTTGATGTTTAAATGTCATGGTTCAAACCTTGATTGGGAGAAATAATGAAATCATAAATATTTATTATCTATGAATTTTTTATATAAAGCTATGAAATAAAATTACATATAGAATAAATATATGACAATGTCTAAAATGTTATATTAATTTTTTATCTAATATGATTAAAAGAGTTGGGTTTCAAATAAACTAACAAAATCCTTAAATAACAATTTCAATCTATTTCCAGAAGGTCCTACTGCAAATCCATGTGACTTTATACCATATCAAAATTTGTTTTCATTATTATGAGTTTTTAACACTATGAAAACACATGTGATATAATTGAATTGTTTATTTATATATGAATACAATATTTATATATCCATGTATGTTAACTTGGTAAAGGATGTGAATATTATGTATGATTTTATTTATTTTATATAATAATTTTTATAAAATATTATACCTATCATTAAATGATTGTTTTAATATCATAATACATAGTTTTATTTAAACATGATATTAGATTGTTATGAAGTTATAGGGATTAATAAATAGTTTAACTAAACAAAATATATAGAATGTGCTAGAGTTATAATTAAATTTTTTCTATTATTGAGTAATGAACTATAGTAGGAAAACATTTTGTTGGGAATGATCACATAGATAGAGGATCCTTCATTTACTATAAAAGTGGAATTTGGTTAATTGTATCACGTACATTAACTTCTAGGGAATTTAGATACATATAACATTACAATTTTAAATTATAGGGTTTTATGTACCTATATAACAAGTTGAACTTTTTTAGGTTTAAATATATTTTGTTACAACTTCTTGTTCAAAAATTCAATGTTTTAGTTCTGTAAAAAATCAATCATTAATATGGTTTGGACATATTACATTAGTTATTAGAGTGATCTATAAAAAAATTTATATATAATAGAATACATACTAATCAAGATAATGCATGATGTAAACTATAAATGGGATTTAAAAATTATCAATAATATACATATCATAAATATAAATATTTTGAGAATAAGAAAAGCCTAAAAATATTCAATGTGAGATTCCATTAAAAGAAAACATCATTCAAGTCCATTATTACTGACATTGAATATTGGGTTCTAGTGAATTATTTTATATAATGAAATAAGTTTATACATGATAGTTAGCAGTAAAATTATGGAAGAGGATAAAAAATGAAAAGTCATTGGGGTTGCCTCATGATGTTTTTTCACGGAGACCTGCAGCACCGCATCCAGCGCAAAGAAGCCCCCCATGCGATGCCACCACAGAGAAAGGTGGGGAGAGGCTCTGTGATCTAATGGATGTTTGTGAAGCCACTGCAGAGCAAGGAGGTGTGAGGCTCCACAATTCGATTGAAGTATGTGATGCTGCCACGGAGCAAAGAGGTGGGAGGCTCTACGGTAACAAAATAGTGCCATGTGGCTTCATGCCAACTGACCCCTAATTTGTACAACATCTTGCCTATAAATACCATACTCCTCTCATGCCCAGTAGATGGATATTCCAACATTTTTCTATCTCATCTCCTAAATTGTGAACACATTCTGATCATCAAAAAATGATATCATAAAGGTATATTAGCATCGCGAATTTCCTTTCCCTTTTCTTAAAGAAAACCCCTCTTCACATAGGGATGCCATTCACAAAGACCATGGGCCTCTATGAAGGAAGGATATCCCCTGGGGGACTCGGGTCTTCCCAGAGAACATATGCTTCATGAAGTACCCTCTATGCACATGTAACCAACATGCAAAAGTATGGTCACTATGCTTCACCAAGCACACTGCTTCGTTGTGCTATGCTTCATATCGAACCCTTTAATAATGAAGCATGGCTCCATAAAAGCCTTTACACCTTTCAAAGAACCTTCCTTATGAACCTATTCCCTATTCCTAGGCTAGGCCACTTCACTTCACGAAGCATACCTGTTCGTGAAGCCCCTCCGCTACATGGATCACCTGAGTTTCACAAGGCCTCTTCCTGTGAACCCCTTTTCTCCACAACCCCTTTTCCCATGTGACCCTCCAGTTTTGCATGATGTGATTTAATAGTATCTTGGGTGGTTCATCATGATGCATTGCTTCAATAAATGCCTCTTCTCATAGGCACTCTAATGGATATTTCTTCTTCGCATAGCCACACTAACATGGACCTCTTAGTGGATCAATCCACGACACCCCCGCACCATGGCATTGCTGATGCCTTCTCTTCACCAAGGGTGTGAAGGTATCAGTTATGTATGTCCTAGGGGTTCGGAGTGAACCCGCTTTGTCCGAGATGTAGGATACTAAACTTCCAAGCGCTTTCTTCCTTAGCACATGATGTTAAACTGTAGCCCCACCTCGTGCCGTGTACATGGGGAGACCCATCTCAAACATTCTCAATGCTTGCTCATCTCCACGAGAGTGGGATCTTCCTCACATGGAATGAGATTTTCTTTTCCAGAGTATCATCTATCCATGGGGTAGGTAACCCCCTTGGTGAAAGCCCCTATCCTTTCTTGTAGGAGGTAGTACCTATACTCCCCCTTTCTTCTTTCGTGCAAAAAACATGAGGAGAGATATCCATAGTGACCTTCGTTATCTTATCCCACTCCCTTTAGGTTTTTTCTCCACACAAGCCTCCATCCTATCGTATGTCCCAATATCCATCTTCCCAAGCTTCTAACAACACGTAATCCCCTATTTAATCTTTGATATGCTAACCACGTGTATGTCTATATTTCCTCTTTTTTTGTGAACCACGCATAAGCCCATTTTCCCTCATTGGTCTTACAACCACACGTAATCCCCTTTTTCATTTTTTGGATGCTAACAACGTGTAAGCCCAACTCTTCTTCCCATAGAAACACCTCTCGCGACATAATCATCATGTATTTTTTTCCTCTTTTTTGTCACAATGAGCGTGACTCATGTGGGATTAGAGTAAGTTTTGACCATGATACCCTCTCTAGGCTTCCCTAGAGTGAAATCCCAAAACTATTTCAATCTATGTGGAAATTGATACTTTTCTCCTAGGCATGGTACGTGGGAAGCCTCCCTGAGGTTCATTCTCAAAAACCGTTGGTCCCATCCCCATCACGTTGATTCGCCAACCATCCTGAACTATGGGGACTTTGATCCTTGATAAGGAAAGGTATGTAAGAAGACTCCCTGAGGTAAAAGTGCAAGACTTTCTGGATCTGACCCATTTACGTCCATCTATCCTCATTCCACATGACGTTAAAAAATAACCCCCCCTTTTCCCACAAGACGTTAAGCTATACCCATTCAAATTGTATGGGATTTTATCCATGTCCCATGGATAGGGTACGTAGGTAGCCTTTATGAGGTTTAACCCCATCCTGTGGAAAGCCATTATGATTCCCAATCAGCGGTATGATGTTGTACCCTAATTAGAGGTATGTCATTGTGTTCCACAATCAGCGGTAAGTCATTGTACCCCAATTAGTAGTAACCCATTATACCCCATCCTATGGTAAGCTGTTATGATCCCCAATCATTGGTATGCTGTTGTACCCCAATCAGTGTTATGTCGTGGTGATCCCCAATCCATAGTAAGTCATTGTACCCTACCTTGTGGTATGATGTTGTGATAATCCAATTAATGGTAGGATATTGAGATCCTCATCTAGTAGTAATCCATTTTCAACCATTTCATGGAACATATATCTTTGGTTCTTGCCAGCTATGTCAGACCGACCTCGCTCTATTAACCACTTATAATCCTTAGTATATCATCATCTCACTATCCTCTGCACACATCCCAATCCTATACCCCCATCATAAACAATTTTTACTTTGATTCCATACTACAAGGATACACAGGAAGACTCTATGAGGATCAGTCCAAACACTACCACCACCTTCACGATGGTTCAATCTCATTACCCCCCCCCCCAATTATTTAAACTCTCTATATCCATCCTCAGAGATACCTGGGCCACCACATCCTGGTGAGATCATCCCATTCACCTCTTCACTGCCCCTACCAGTAATTGGTTTCCAAACCATGCATTAGCCCCAGTACCATTGTTCCCTTCCAGGGGTTGCACCCATCTGATCCACTATATTCAGTGTTCCGATCAGTTTTATCCTTCACCGCTAGAAATTAAACATGCGACGTACCCTGGGTTAAACATTGGAAGAAGAGTAAAACCTTAGAGGCATTCCTAGGGAATATAATTCCTCGTGTTCTAAGTGGTATGCTTCGGGATTCTGCACCCTTGAGGAGCCCTATAATAAGTAGAATAAACCAAGACACACCAGATTTCTAGATTCCAAACATGATATTGATGTCCAACATGACAACTCCCCCGACCGGAGGATGCTTCCCTGACTAGACCCAAGGAATTTCCAGACGGAAGAAGTGTAATTAACCAGAACCCTTGAAGACATGGCACATGGAACTGTTTCATGAACATCATCTTAATCTTTTATGAAGGCCCAGAATAGGTAATGAGTTATGAGGTGGAATCCACGGAAGGGGATACCAACATCCCTTCATCCTATTTCAGTAAAATAGAAAACATACCTAAACCAAAGACGACTGTCGCCCAGCTTTGGAAAGAGGGAATTTGGGCCAATAGTCAGCATGTCCTCTATAAAAGATAGACGCACGCGACCCAACGAATGCATCTAAAATAGTAATGGTGAACCCGTTGTGAAATTCATCATTTATATGTGGATATTTGTATAGCTTGAGACATAAGTGGACTAGCGTGTCACTGGATCCATGTACCTGGCACCGAGTCCCACCAGGAAAATAGTGGGCCTGACAAGAAACTACCTGATGTTGGCCCTGTTAAACATTGAAATCTCGATCTGTGGCATTGTTAGCATGGATCTTTCTTACCATAAATGGAAGATAGAATGGATTTAGGGCACTAGGTGTTGATTTCCTTGTTTGAGCTATAATGGTTTCATCTCCTTACTTTTCAATACAAAAGATATCGCATCAGGAAATTGATCACCACCCGCCTACCGATGTAGGGGAACATGCAACGTCATCGTAGAAATCCCATGTGGGCTTCTTTCCCCCATGTAAGACTATATGTCCACAATTACTGGGTTCCCATGTCCCATCACCCCATCTAAGTTTTCACAGTAAAGAATTCCAAATGGCCTCGTCCGATGATACAAGGATGAGGGGATCATCCTGAATCGAGATATGGCCCGCTAGGATTTAGAGGCATCTGCACCTCATTTCAATCGCCACCCCCAAGGTCTACTTTGGGAGCCACTAATCCCCTCTCTGTCGCAAAATCATTTCGGGAGCCTCTGCCTAGAATTCTTGTTGACTCCCTCCCCAACATTGATGACATAAGGGATGTTCGGGCCAGCCAAGCCGAGATCTCATTCTAGGAGCTCCCATGAAGGGCCCCCACTAGACCACGCCTCTGCCACCACCCCGACTCCATAGGATAATGAGTAGGTAAGCTATGCACCGGTACCGCTAGACCCAGTCCAGCTGACACGATAACATCGTTGGACGCATGTTGAAGATGACTTTCTCTGAAGGGCATCGACGTCAATGATTGTCATGGCCCGGGCACCACTGACTTATACCATCAATTCCTTGTCTATGTCGGGCAAGGGAATATAGACACCTGACCCAGATCGAGGCACCAACTACCCCATGGGCAGGCTAGGTCGACTCTCATAGTCACCGATAGAGGTGGCACCCTCCGCGTACAAACCCATGGCAATGTTAACTGGTACAGAGGTCATCCCATGTACCACCACTAATGAGAGTGTGGGGACTCCGCACACTCATGATTGGCATGAAGGTCTTCCCCATTCCTCCTTCTATTCAAATGAGGGTCCTCCCCATTTTAGTGATTCTTAGTGCAGAACCTCCTCTATGCTTGTGAAATCGAGTATGGAGTCTTTTCCTCCAGCCAATTGCCACTAGTGTGGCAATGTTACCCATCTGGTCAATACCCAGTGTGGGGGCCCTCCCCATGTCCTTACTGCCACTGGCGAAGGGCCTCATCACCCCATCAATTATAGGAGTGTAGTTTAGCCTCGCTTTATTGGAACCCAGTCGGGGGGTCCTACGCATGTTCGTCTTGACCAGTATGAGGACCCTACATGAACTGATACTATCAGGGTAAATAATCATAGAGGCCTTACTCATTCTCCTACCCGCACCAACACCTTCCACAGAGATTCCCTCCACACATCACCTTGTAAATGGAGGTCCACCCCATGTTCCTTTGGATATATGTCCTCTTGCTCCTTGCTCCACATATCACTCATGCAGAAGTCCTCTCAACCCCAACACCAGCTCAGCCGAATGACCTCCTCAAGCTGAAAATCTATTATGTCCTGAATGGACATCCCGGGGCATGAAGTTACGTCTTTGCCTCTATAAAAAATGTCAGGTCGATTCAGACCAAGATTAAGCATGTATACTTCCCATATTCTGAGTCATAATACAAATCAGCAAAGGAAACCTCACCTAGATCCTCCATGTCAAGGGATGTGGTAGGAACGAGGCTCATCCGCCTCGTACATCCTAAATGAGAGGTCCACTAGATCACTTCCTCCCTCCACAAATACATCCAAGAAGAAGATGATTTTTCATCTCTATAGGTTCTGACCAGGAAATAACAACCATCATCACCATGAGAATTATCTACCTCCATCATAGATCACATAATGTTATTTTAGGGTCTGATGGAAAATGTGCAACTACATTGTCCACCGCCTGCTACTGTAGTCCCTACCCCAGAAACGGCAGCCACCAGCCTATCTTATCTCTATTTGGTGGAAATGTCACTGATCTCTTTAGAGGAAATCCCAAGATGTGGTTGTTTTTCATCCCACACTACATATTCACCACTGGACAGCCTATCATCACAACAGTTTTCTTCTGTATTGCTACCAGTTCCCCACCCGGACCATAGTTGAGGAGTGGGGTAACAAATTTCCATACCCTGTGTCTAAGACAAGTAGATTGTGGGACAATCATGTGGCAGACCATTTCCCAAAGTGTTTTTGGACAGTCACATCACCGAATTGAAGTGCACAAGAATCACTCACCCAGGAGGATGTTAGATTCTTTCTCCAGAACCTCATATCAATTCCATTTCACATTCATCATCGATGAGTGGCCTACCAAAAGAGTCAGAAACACTTTGGAGACATTGTCCAATAACTCTTTTTGGTTGATTTGGCTACACTGCCCATGGCCCATCACCTTGAGTCACCAGGCCTCCCTTGGACCCTCCAATAATGATGCATTCAGAGATTTAAAGTGCTCTACATTATTATCAAGGATGCATCCCCCACTTGCAAATCTAAGGCTGGGGGTAGTATGTTTCCCTCCACTTCAGTTCCATCTGGCACCAGCCCAACATTCCATGAGATATTGAGGATATGCCTCCAAGTAGAGTTACAGTTAATATGAACAACCTACTAGGAGAAGATAATGAGCTAGAGCATCTTGTGAAAGAATGACCCCCAGGGGAGTGCCATAACTTTTTGACCCATTAATAACTGTTACTCACCAATAGATAAATCTACTGGGTCTTCCTGTACCCACCGAGGAATTTGGTCCTCTCCCAAAATCTCAACAAGGGTAAGGAGAACCTTAGAGCCGTCAAACCCATTGACACATATGGGTCAGTAAAAAAGATGGGGGATGATCCTAAAATAGACGTGTTGTGTCCAAGACCCATTGAGGACAAGAATATGGTTGATGACCTCCTTACTGAATGCACTGTAGAGTGGTGACCAGATTACGGTGATCTGCATCTTGGGCAGTATGGGCATGCACAACATCCCCCCCCAGCGAATTTCTACTAGATGACCTAGACCTTCCTTCCCACACAGACTATGTTGAGGCTGGAACATATGGAATGAGGATGTGGTATGTGTCACCAAATCTACTAGAGCAGTGAGACATTCCCCAATATCCTACTTTGGTTCCCCCAGCCCCTCTGCAGGTCATCACACTAGTCCCTCCAAGAGTCTTTGGGCCTGCCTATCACTTTGAATAACCCGCCAACACACTGGTGGTCTAGGATCCCCATTAAGATAGGAACCCCCACCTAGATGTTCCCATGGGGGCACTCATTGCATACCTCGAGGCATTGGAAACACGATATGTGGAAATCCTGCCTAATGGTATTCCATAATTGGCATGGGTGGATGATATTCTAGCACCCCATTTTTTGGAAATCCCACCTTCCCCCCCCCCCCCTTAATGTGACGGGAGATCCGCTCCAACATCTCCCCACTTCATTTCAATGAGCGGTGTAACACCCTGACCCCTCTAAACCAGAGATGATGCATTACTAAGTACATTATCATGATTAGAATGATTGAAAGGTCGAAGGAATGACCAGTTTATTAGTTATGAATAAACTAGATACATAGATGTAACTTAAATTAAGTTTGTAAAGGTAACAGAATATAATATAAAACAAGAACTAAAAACTACATCCACAAACACTCAATAAATGATCTCCTCAATCTAACCTACTGAAGAAAGAAAATGAAAAGGGTGATACCAAATACTCAGTAAGGTTTTCAAATAGTGGAATCTTGAATCAATATAAACTAAATCATAAGAAACTTGGAATAATTAATATGGCATGGTGAATAAATGAGAAACACATGCCAATACTAAATTGAGAATGAACGTGCATCCATATATTCTTACATTGTGATAAACTCATGGATAGTATTAACTGATAATGAATAAATATAATTATATTAATTGAATATCATGTATTTGGATCATGATACCATAGTACCTTTAAAATGATTTTGTTTTGTGCGTTGAAGCCCATCTGATTTTTGGAATCAAACTCGATGGGTTTGTCACCAAATGGATTGTCTTGTGAAACCTGTTCATGCATCGAGGGGCTCTATAGGGCCCCGCCTACTACTAAATTTCCAAATAATTATTTATATTTTGATTTAAAACAAGATAAAAATTCCAATTCAATATCTTTGTAGAGTAGTGGATATGGATTCATCAATATTTCAAGAGTTCAAACAATAATCCAAACAAACACCATATGTAAAAAGGTATATGGTTTAGACAACAAACATATATATGATATGAGAGAATGGATATTTAATGGAAATATAATTTCTAGTGAAAATTGATCTCAAATGGGAAGTAGGTACACCCCATAAGATTTATTAGGTGAATAATTTAATGTATGTCGCAACGAAATGGAAAAATGAGACAAAGCCCATTACAACATTGTAATCAATCATTTTGTGTGCCCAATATTTATAAATCAGAAAAAGAATCATTGAATACCTTGAACATGGAGATAATAATATTATTATATATTTAATGAAAATACACATATACCATGTAAAAGTTGAAGAGTCGAATAATGGAAATCCCAAAGAATTGAATGTGAGATGAGAAAACCCCTTACAAAAATTTTGACATGGTAGCAGGTGTTATTGTGACGGATTAATGAGAGGTAAAGGTGTATCCCATTATTTATATATCATAAGGGTAGTATGGGTGGGGGAAAAACATATCCCATCATAAGGAAATAAAAATAAAAGGACACATCATAGGGGGATTCTTTAATAAAATATTGAGAGATGATCCCTTACTAAGAATGTACAATTAGATTGAGGAAAAATCAATGAAATTATTATGTGTCACAAACATCAACCCACACTATAAAAGTGGACATACAGAATAAAACAATCATAGAACATTAACACATATTCTGGGAAAATACAAAACCAATGACATTGATGTTTAACTCAATGAATGGAAATGTAGTTAACATATCCCTTACATTATGCATGAAGGTATTATTGATAGTTCGTAACGACCTAAATAATCAAATATACCTTCATTAATTAATAAATCTCGAACCTCATCAGCTTTTAATTGATATGGTATAACATTATAAGGTTCATTAATGGCCATTTTAATGTGTTTAAGAGTTTCAATTTTATTATTTTGGAAGCATTTTCTTCCTTGGTTTTCATGATCCGATTACTTTTAGTCCTGAATGGAAGTTCATTTGAAATGTTGTTAAAAAACCAGAATTGTTAATATATATTATTAATTAAATTAAATAGATATAAATTATCTTATAATGATTTTGGTTATATACCATGAAGATGACTCATTCGATGAGTTAATGATAAACACATGGATTTGGATTGGTAGTTTTGTGAAAAATTATTATTCAATATTATGAGTCTGTAAGGATTCTAGAACATTAAAAATTTTAAATATATATATATATATATATATATATATATCTATTTATTTTTCGTTAAAAAATGTAAAATGTTTCATGACCAGACTTGAAGATAGTAATGCAAATTGAAAACTCATCTTCCATGAGTGTGATAAATTAACACATATCGGATGCTGTTTGCATTTATAGTATTAAATAAATAAAAAAGAGAGATTATTTTGAAATATTCTATTTTATTAGTGAAATTATAATACATGTAAGGTTCTAGAATTATGATGGAATTTGGATGACGTGTGGTGAGAAGAGGGAACAAAATAATTGAACTTGTAAAAGGAATTGAATGAAAATGGAAGAGAGGTTCATCTCTTGAGTACTCTTCTTTGAGAAACCTCTTAAGGACTTTGTTTTTTGACATTGGGTGAGATCAGTAGGTCTTGGATTTGGGGAAGGTGGTTAGGGTGCTCTTTGAGCATAATCTATGAATGGAGTGAATCTTGAGTGGTGTGGGAGGAAGAGTGCGTGAGGGTGGTTTATATAGTGTAGGGGAGGATGGATTTTACATTTTTATAATTATTATTTTAATATTTTTGCTCAAGACAAAGAATTATTTTAATTTATGTGATCCCAGATACTTATAATGGCATGTGAGTTCGAACCAAGTGAGCTTACATCAACCATTCATTACCTATGATTTAGTAAATCAAATATTTAAAATTTATCATAATTTATCATATTTTACAATTCGTAAAAATTAAAGTATTCTAAAAAAAATTCCAAAAATTCAGCATAATAATTTTTTAATGTTTAGAATCCAAAATAAACTATATTTTTCCAAAATAAATTCTTAAATATGATAAATTAAATTTTTAATTAAAATCATTATTTAATAGAAAAGTACAAACAATTTATATTTCATCTTCATTTTAAGGTGCCTAAATTAATTTATGCATTCAACGATATGGAAACCATTCATCAGATTAATTTTAATACTCATTAGGGTAAGTTACTATTCCTAAGGGTAGGTTACTATTCTTATTGGTAGGATACTATTCACTAAAAATTATATTCACTCTACCAAACTCAACGTATCTTCCTAAACACAACCATCTTTGTCCGATTTTCAAAATTCACATAACTGAACTAAAATAATTATGTTTAATTTCTAGGTTATGACTATGTCCTATAAATAATAATGTTTTCTTCTGTAGGGGATCAGTGATTCATGAAATATAAGTTATATATTGAATATAGTTTATTAATGAGAAACATACCCTAAAATCATTGGGGTGTCACTTTATTCCCTCCTTTAGAAATTATTTCCTCAAAATTTTTCATTTATAAAGGGCACAAAAAACATGTGGGTTGTTATTCTTTATAACATCCTCAGGTTCCCATGTTTCTTCCTCCATATTCTAGTTTTTTTAAATGAACTGTTACTAGACGAGTAGTTCGATTTCTCAACACCTGCTCCCTTGTGTCAAGGATCCTGATAGGCTCTTCACAGTATAAAAAATGATGTTCCAATTATATTTCTTCATAGTTGACTACATGAATTTGGACTAGCATGTATTTCTTTAGAAATGACACATGGAAAACATCATGAACATTGGAGAGACTCGGAAGCTATAGCCTTGATTATTTCCAGAATATCAAGCAGTCCAGTATACCTAGGGCTCAGTTTCCAATTCTTACTGAACCATAAGACACCCATCCATGGTGATTCTTTCAGAAAGAAATGATATCCCACTTGCAATTCCAAATCCTTTCTATGGATTTCAGCATAACTCTTCTACCTACTTTGGGTTTCTTTAATATGGTCTCGGATTGTCTTCACCTTTTTCCTGGTCTCATTAATATGTTATGGGCCTATAAGATTCATATCACCAACTCCATCCCAAAAAGTTGGATTGATACATTTCATTCAATATAATGCTTCATAGGGAGCCATTTGAATAGTAAAATGGAATGAAATGTTGTAAGACAATTCCACCAATTGATATTATAGATCCCACAAACCTTGGATGTCAAGAGAGAATGATATCAGCATGACTTCTAGAGTTTGAATAGTCATTTCAGACTGCCGGTAGGTTTGGAGGGATAAGAATTACTCATACGAGCTCTTTATTCAAAGACTTTTGGGGAATTTTCTATAATTTTCATGTAAATCAGGGATCTTTATCAGACACAATTGATAGAGGTGCATCATGAATTATTACAACTTCATTAGTATAAATCCTTCCCAGGTGATCTAGAGGTGAATCATCTCTTATAGGATAGAAATGTGTTGATTTTGTGAGACACTCAACAATTAAACATAATGCATCATTCCTTCTAAGTGTCCATGGTAGTCCATTGAAAAAATACATGGCAATGTTATCTCACTTACACATAGGAATTGTTAGATGTGGCATCAATCCTATTGGATATTGTATCTCTACCGTCACTTTTTGACAAACTAGACACCATAAGACGTATTCAGTAATTTCCTGCTACATGTTATCCCAAAAAATATTTCTTCCGATCACTATACATATTTTTTCTACCCAGGTGTATAGAGAAATTTGAGCTATGAGCATTGTATAATAGATCCCTTTTTAGCTCGGGTACTGATGGAACACATAACCTCTTCCCATATTTTAGAAATCCTTCTTCATACATGATGTCTTCCAATCTCTTATCCTTGATAGCATTAATTTTATTATGTGGATTCTAAGCATTAGATAGAGATATTTTTATCTTCTATAGAAAATATGGTATAGAAATCATTTTAAAGAGGAATGATATTTCCCATTACTTAACAATTACCATATCCATCTTCAATAGATCCCTGAATATTGGATCTCCTTCAATCCTCATTTGGTTTAGAAGTCTGTTCTCTTTCATTCTCAATTCATCTGCCACCTTATTTTCTTTTCTGGGGTGGTAGTTTATTGAAATATCGTAATCTTTGAGAAACAAAAGCCATCTTCTTTTCCAAATGTTGAGTTCATTTTGTGTGAAAATTTATTTCAAACTCTTGTGATCTATGTATAATTCACATTTTCCACTGTAAAGATAAAGACTCTATGTTTTCAGAGTAACGATTAGAGCTACTAACTCTAGATCAAGAGTTGGATAATTTTTCTCACATGTTTTCAACATCCTTGAGGCATAACAAATAAATTTATCATTTTTCCTAAGGAAACATCCCAACCAATTATTTGATGCATCACTATATATTAGAAAACTATTACATCTATATAGAAGTGTCAAAATTGGAGAATTGACAAGTCTTCTTTTCAAATCATCAATGCATTATGTTCATTCGTTCTCCCATAAAAACATAACCCATTAATGTGTGATCATGGTTAGTGGGTAAGCTAGTTGGGACATATTTTGGATGAAATACCAACAGTAACCTACATGGCCAACAATACTGTGTATCTCGGTTATGTTCATTGACATGGGCCATTATTGGATGACCTTTTTCATTGCAGGATAAACTATTATTCCATCCTTAGAGATAATATGGCCATGAAAAGAAACAGATTGATACTAGAATTCACACTTGCTAAACATTCCATATAATTCATTTCTTCTATGAGTTTTCAGAATAATCCTTAAGTGATTCTCGTGGTCTTCATTTATTTTTTAATATACTATGATATCATCAATGAATACTACAAAAAAAGTTATCAATATATTCCTTGAAAATTCTATTCATAAAATCTATGAAAATAGATGGTGGATTTTTTAGTCTAAAAGGTATCATTGTAAACTCGCAATATGAATACCTAGTTTGATACAATGTCTTCAAAATATCTTCCTTCCTCACATGTAGCTGATGATATTGGGTTCGAAGGTCAATGTTCGAAACGTTTTGAGCCCCATGAAGTTGATCAACAATATTATCAACAAGGGGAAGAGGATACACATTCATTATTGTTATAACATTGATTTCCCTATTATCCCGAAATAGCCTCATTGGTCCATCTTTTTCTCTTGACAAATAGGACAGAGGCTCCCCATGGAGAAACACTATGTCAAATAAATCCTTTTCACTCAATTACTCTTGTTGATTCATTATCCACACTAACTCCATGGTGTCCATTCTATATTTATACATTGATATAGGTATCACACCAAGAATTAATTCAATATTAAACTCTACATCCCGCTCTAGAGAATGTCCAGTTATATCCTTCGGAAATACAATAATGTATTCTTGCACTCCATGCACATATTCAATTTGAATATTTCTTTCCTCTCCAATAGATATTGGTTTATCATCCTCTCCAGGTATTGAATTTAGTAGAGCTACTAGGGGTGGATCTAGAAAAGAATCATGTGGTGAGGTTTCTTCTCTAAAGCTTTGGGATTCTACACCATTTAACAAAATTAAAACTTTTTTTCTCAAACAATAGATCTTCGCATCATAATATGATATCCAATTCATACTAATAATTATATTAAATTCAATCATGGGTATGATGATAAGGTTAGAAACTAAATCCCATTCATGTGTCACGAGGGGGACTAGTTGACATTCCTTTGTTGCAATGATGAATCCCTAAAGAGATTTTTCTAATAACCCCTTTATTAAATAAAATATGACACATCTAATATTCATGGGAATCATGGAATATATTAATTAATTTGATGATCCATAATAAAATTAATTATTTACTATGTTTTAGGAAATAATTAAAGTACCTTCCACCACATCATTAAAAACTTCAACCTTTGTGGTTGTAATTTCATAAGCCCCTCCTTGCTATCATGGAATTTTATGAGGAATGCTTCTTAGGTGCTTTGGAAACTCATTTTAATAGGGTCCCTACTCTCTAAAATTTTACAATTAAATTTCATTGACTTGTTTCTTCCCCTTGCATTAATTATATTGATGACCCTTTTCTGCACACATATAGCAGACTACCATGACTTTCATGCATTTCTCGAGATGATTCATTCCACAGTTCTTGCATAATGGGAATTTCTTCATTACATTGTTCTTCTTTGGCGCGTCACTTTTTCCTAGGTTATTAGAGTACTGCCTATTATTTGGTTTCCCTTGAAAAAATGTATCTAGAATGATTTTTCTCTGTTTTTATTTCACATGATACAATTGAATCATATGACTAAAACGTTTGAGTATCAAGTTCCCTTCGAATACTTTCCTTAAGACCTTTAAAAAAATAATCAATCTTTTTTTCCATGTCATGTACATAATTTATTGCATACCTGGATAGCCTTTTAATGGTATCCTCATACACTACAACACTGCCTTATTCCCTTTTACATGAGCCATGGAATTTCATCTTCATTTTGGTACGTTACTCATAAGGGAAATATTAATTGATGAATATTTCTTTAAAATTCCTCCATTACATATCTTCTGTTTCTTCTTCTTCTATAGTACATTTTATTAAAGACCACCATTGATCTGCATCACCCATGGGATAATATACTGTCTGAAATACCATTTCATTTTCACTGCATCTCAACACCATTAATATCATTTGAAAGGATATGATCCACTGCTCAACCACCATCTAATTAATAGTAACACTAAAAGATGGGGGATTCTGCTAAATTAAATTATCAAACATAGGTGTAGCAAGGTTATTCTTCACAACCTGTGTATGTTGTCCAAATATGGTCATAATCTGATCTACTCTGACATTGACTGTGTTGACTTGCTCATTGGTGAAATACCAACATTTTCCGTGATTAATGATTCCCCTTATTCCATTTGGCACCATTTCTAAATAATAGAGTACACAAGATTAGGTTATGAATCTAAAACATAAAATCATGTAACATAGATTTAATTTTTATGCATAGGTAATCTCATAAACATGGTTTCTTTGAAGAAAAATTTACATTAAACACCATTATAATGGCCTGTAATAAAATTGTGGATTATCCTATGAATATCCCTTAGGTGTGTTAATACCAATAGTGTAGTAAGGCCCATTTTCATGTACCAGGATACCCTAGGTCAAGCCCAAAAATCCTTGTCAGAGATTACACTCTTAGGTACATTGGTGCTACAAAAACCTCTACATGTTTGTTTCCAGACAGGGATGTATTTTCTAGAAAGATCCACATAATATATTCCTTAAAAAAATACCAGGATATTCTTGTATTTTTTTCCTTGAATAATAATTTAGGTATTTTTTCCCTTATCATTATTTTCTGATGATGTTTCCAAGGATCCTACTAAAATTATTCTAATTCAAATAGTAACAACTCAACCCCTCTATACCAGAGCTGGTTCATTACTAAGTACATTGGCATGAATAGAAGAAATGAAATCCCTAAGTAATGTTCAATTTAATTTTCTTGAAGAAACTAGATATATATTTGTAACTCAAATAACATTGGGAAAGGTAAAACAATACAATACATAACCAGAACTAAAAACCGCATCCATAGAAACTCAATAAGTGATCTCATCTTCATAGCATTCTGAAGGTGAACAAATGAATGGGGAGAGCTCGAATGCTTGGTTAGGGTTAAAAGAAGTGGAATCATAAATCAACATTAATTAAATCATAAACCAAATATCATAGTCAATATGTCTTGTTGAATAAATGAAAAACACATGCCATTAATAAATTTTGAATGAACCTGCATCCATAGATTTTTCATAGTGAAAACCTCATGGATAATAATAAATGATAATGATTAAATAGATTTATTATTAACTGGAAAACATGTATTTGGAACAAGATACCATAATACCATTAAAACTATTTAGTTCTGTGGGGAGAAACCAATATGATTTTTGGAAACAAACTCAAAGGTTTTGTCCCAAAACTGATTGTCTCGTGAGACCCATCAATTCATTGAGGGTCTAAAGTAGGCCCCGCCCACCCCTGCATGTCAAAATCATTCCTTATACGTTGATTTAATTAAAGAGAAAAATTATTTTTCAATATCTTTATAGAGTAGAGGATAATGATACATCAATATTTCCACAGTTAAACAACATTCCAAATAAACACATTTTGTAAAATGGTATACGCTTTAGAGCATAAACATGTCCAATATATGATAATACAAATATTTAATAGAAATATAATTTCTAATTCAAATTGATATCAAATGGTCAGTAGATACCCCACATAAGAATTATTAGTTGCACAATCTAATGTATGTCACAATGAAATGGAAAATTGAGACAGAGATTGTACAATATTGTAATCAATACTTTCGTGTGACCAATACTTAATAATCATCAAATGAATTTTTCAATACCATTAACATAAATAGAATCATGATATTATATATTGAATTATAGTACCTATATACCACATATATGAACTATGAGGCAAACAATGGAAATCCTATGGAATTGAAAGTGAGATGAGAAAACCCCTTATAACCATTTTAGCATGGTAATGGGAGTTCTTGTGAGGCTTAATGATAGGTAAAGCGGTATACCATTATTTATATATCATAAGGTAAGTATGGGGGAGGTGCAATAACATACCCCATTATTAGGAATTGAAAATAATAGGACACATTATAGGGGGAATTCTTGAATAAAAGTGAGAGAGAGGATCCCTTAACAATAACATATCATTAGATTGAGGACAAATCAATGACATAATTATGTGTTAAATACATAATCCCTCAAAATAAAAGTGTATATATTGAATAAAACAATCAAATATTATTCACACATATTTTGAGAAAATAAAAAACCCATGACATCGATGTTTAACTCAATGAATGGAAATTGAGTTAAGATATCCCTTGCCAAATGCTTGATGGTGTTCTTGATTGTTCATAACGACCTGAATAATAAAATTCAGCTTAATTGAATAATAATTCCATAACCACATCAACATTTAATTGATATGTTATAACAATATTATCTTCATTAATGGCCTTTTTTATTTGTTTTAGAGGTTCAATTTAATTGTTTTGGATGCTTTTTCATCATTGGTTTTCCTGATCTGTTTACATGTATTCATCAATGGAAGTTCATTTAAAATGTGTTCAGACATAAATAATTGTAAATATATAGTATTAGTTACATTAAAGTGATATAAATGATTCTATAATGATTTTGGTTATACACTATGAGGATGACTCATTCGATGAGTTAATGATAAATAATTGGATTTGGCTATGCAGATTTTTGTAAAATTATTTTTCCATATTACGAGTATGTAATTATTCCAGAACAGTAAAAAAATAAAATACATATATAATGATCTATTTCAACCATTGAAATGGTTTCATGAAAATTATTGGAGATAGTAATTCAAATTGAAAACACATCTTCCTTGTGTGTGAAAAATTAACACATCTCAGACGGTGTTTGAATTTACAGTATAAAAGGAAGAGAAAAAGGTAGATTATGATGAAATATTCCATTATCATATTGGAAATATTGTTCATGTATATAAATGTTATTATCATGGTATTTGGATGAGGTGAGGTGAAAAGAGAGAACAACGTAATGAAACTTGTAAAGGAAATTGGAAAAAGGAAAAGAGGTTCACCTCTTGACTACTACTCTTTGAGAAACTCATTAAGGCCTTTTTTAGCCTTTTGGACAGAACAATAGATCATATACATGGGGGAGGAGGATAGAAAAGTGATTTTATCAAAATTTAGGTTTGTTTTGAAGCCTGGGTGGTGTGGGAGGAAGAGGGGTTGACTGGTGGTTTTTATAGTAGAATGGAGGAGGTATTTTACATTATTTTAATTATTATTTTTATATTTTTTCTCAAGAATATGAATAGTAATGATTCATGTGATCAATAATAGTAATAATTGCATGTGAGTTCGATTCAAGTGCAATTATATCATCCTTTCATCACTTATGATGCAGTAAATCAAATATTTATCATTTATCGTAATTTATCATATTTTACAATTCATAAAAATTCATGTATTTCAGAAAAATCCCAAAAATTCACCCTGAACATTTATCAATGTGTAGAATGCCAAAATTTAATACGTTTTTCAAAAATAATTTTCTAAATATTATAAATTATATTTTTAATTGAAATCATTATTTTATCAAAAAGTAAAAACACTTAAAATATCCAACTTCATTTTTAATGTTCATAAATTATTTATACAATAAAGGTTTTAGATACCATTCATAAGGGTCATATTATTATTCATAAGGGAACATTACTATTCATAATGGTAGATTACTATTCCTAAGGGTGTGTTACTATTCATAAGGGTAGGTTATTATTCACAAAAAATTATGTTAATTATACCACACTCTAAATATCATCTAGAACACAATCATTTATCTATGATTTTAAAATTTTAAATCACAGAAGTAAACAATTTTAAATTTAATGCCAAGTTTAAGATTATTCCATGTAAATAACCACGTTTTGTTCCAAAGAGGCTCATTGATTCATGAAATATATGTAATTTATTGAATATATTTCATTTTTGAGAAACGTACCATAAACTTTTTCGGGTGATACATACAGACCCATGTTGTTATCTCGGGCACAGTAGGAGGCTGCCAATCTTTGATACTTTGTACAGACATTGTAAGGACTTGCATTAGTCTGGTAAAACTAGCTACACATTGGGTCAATAGCAAGTTGGGAAGATCTTTGTAAGGAATTTCTTTTCTATTTCAGTACCACTACTCATAAGACGAGTATTGAAGACCTCCTCAATTGAAAATTGTGGCCTAATGAGCGTGTCGCAGACATTGTTCCCTGGTGGAAAGGGCTCACATACTCTATTAACATGCAACTGACTTAGGAGAAACCACTAACAATGTGTGTGGGTAATGTCAAGATAGAAATGGTCCCCTCTCTGATCCCCCAAAATTTCCCAGGGGTATTTTGAGAATTCTCTGATAATGTCCAACGCCTAGAGAAATCCTTATAGCAGGCCAAGCAGGCTTGCTCATTTCCTCATGCGATTCCCACAAAGAAGAGACACTATGGCTAAGCCTACCTTATTGGAACATATAGAGGCTCCCAGGAAACTAGATTTTTTTCAAATGGATCTACCACCAGAGCCTCGCAGAGGCCATCCACCTCAAGCGCAGCCTCTGGCCTAGCAGTGTCTGCCTCAGAATCAGCAAGAGCCCCCACATAACGCGCCACCACATCCCATGAATGATAACCAGGATCTGCCTCCTTGACAGGATCCTCCAACCCCTCATCAAGGTCATGATCTTAGAGCCCCCTTCCCATATAAGAGAAACTAGACCTACTCATTCAATGATGCTCGGATCCCCGGTTATATCCATATTGACTTAGAACATGGGATTGTATGGTTGCCCGAATGTATGAGGCTAGAAGAGGTGGGTCTCATTAATCACATTAATTAATTCCCCTACCACTGGATCTTGGGAAACACCCTTAAATAGATCTATGTATATAAATACTTGTTTCATGACTAGGTCTAAAACAAATTATTCAGGTTAGGCCAATCTCCGTAACATGTGGCATGCGTGTTCATGAAGCCTGATTGCAGCAGTGATAGTGAAGGCGAGTGGAATCTGGTTTCTAACCACAGATCCTAGAAGTACGATGAATGGATGGCTTAAAAATAGTCTCCCATTCCGATGGTATTTTTCATGAATTCTTGAATCAACCAGAGCCATCAGACGTCGCAACTACTACTTCTGAATAATCGTCTCTGTCATCCCCTTCTCAGAAGAGAAAGCATCAGCAGCGCACGAGAAAACAAAGTCCCCCACTGATGCAATCGTCTTCCATTACTCTATGATACATTATGACCCCATAGATGGAGATTAACACCAGAATCCATCTAGCGGTGGATGATTCTTCAAGTGACAGTCAACTGTACGGATCGGTTAATAACGTAGATAGTGTAAACCCCTGCATGATTTTTTACGGAGAAGAGTGAAAGGCAGATCCTCCCAATGTTCCCTTCCGGCACCAGCATTTAAAGAGCCCCGACTATATGTTTTTTTAGAGTGGCTCAGTTAGAACTTCTATCTAGGATATGCATGCCAACAAAACTAGACATCAGTACCAGCGCATTGATTAGCACACACAACCTTCTCGTCTGATTTCATCAGGAACACCTTCCTCATCATTTTTGCTGCTTGATCAGTAAGAGACACCTAAACCATGCCATGATCATCCATGCTCTACTATGTACCAGTCTCATCCATCTGTCGATCATCTAGTGGTCACTCCACAGGCTTCGACTAGTGAGTTGCAAGATATTCCCTGCACCAATCAGTCGCTGGTCTAGCCAGTAGGGCCCGCTATAACTCCTATAACAGAGAAACCTCTTTTAAGCTGATGGTCAAGGCTGGCACTGAAGTATGATTTTATCAAACATAATTTTAGAATTCCTTCATGTCACTCCATCCTTGAGGACCTTCTCCTATCAAAAGATATGGGTGAATCTCTCACTAAGGATTTAAGAAGCCCCCTCTAGTTTGAGATGGAGGTAGGAGCCGTAGAAGCCTTCCAGGCTGAGTAAGTCGGGCATGCTGATTTCTATGCCATAATCTTATTATTTTTTGAATATTAAAGCTCTATCATACATGGGAGAATCTGCACATTGTACATCACTGGAAAATTTAATGGTGTGGAGGCTCCTTGCTGTCTTGTCCAAACATTTTCCAAGATCAACCCAATCCCTACTCAGACACTACGAAATCAAGGGTTGTCCATCAATGATCTCAGTTTCTCAGACATAAACATCCAACATTATGACATGAATAAATAGATATTGGTTTGAATAATTCATCTAAAGACCCAATTCGGTGATTTGGTGGCAAGTACTGAGTTCATGGTGGTTTCACTAGACATTGCTTTCCATGTATTAATGGGTAGGTCGTAGTTTCATCCACACGTGGTAGTTCTTTCATCGTGTCACCAGTGAATCAATTACTCCCTTAATGGATGAGTGGGAATACATCAACGTGATGCATCACCCTTTGACTCATGTGAATCCTACTATCTGAATGCTAAATATTACACAAGAATGGACAAGAAAAATCAATCTAACGAGGTTGAGTATGCTCCGGCCGCGACAGACCCGTGGACAGACCTAGATGATGCCTACATCATTCCAATCCACCATTTAGAGGAAACAACCCAGGACATGGGAAAATGCTTCATTGTTTCTAGAATGAGGGGGAGAACATTACCATGTCTCTGCGACATCAAACGATCACCTCATACTCCTATACGAATTGGGTTCATGTGATCCCGGAGCCCCCAACACCCCTATGGTACCAGGATGTCCACCCCATGGAAATTGAAATAAATCGTACATTATTGTTTCTCTAGACTGAGAAAAAGAATCTCAATATGATTAGTCATAATTGATTTGATACCATCAAGTGTTTCCCCTTGGGGAGAAGCCCAAATGGGATCATATCAATAACCTTCATCACTATGGTTTTGGCAGTACAGGAGTCCCCCGATGCTGTTTCCACCACCGCTCAGGCTGTTTCTAGTCTCCCATCAGGATCTATTGACTCAGATAAAACTCCTGTCACAGATGATACCTCCTCCATAAGTGAAGAAGTTGATTTAAAGGATCCTTCCCCCACCTTTAAAGTGGTAATCTCCATCACAGTTGATGAATTGGTACAGGTGAACATCGGTAGCGTGATAGATCTGAAACTCACATTAATCAGTATAGTTATGCCTCTCAAGGAGAAACAATGGTATGTGGACTTATTGAAAATGTTCCGTGATATATTTTCTAGGATCTATAATTAGATGCGAGGACTAGATACGCATGTATCTATCCACCGGCTCATCCTCCCAGTAAGTCACAGTGGGTTTATGTAGCCTCCTAGAAAGACTCACCCTTCCCATAGTGCCATGGTTGAGGTGGATGTTTATTATATAATCTAAGACAATTTCGTTAAGGAAGTCCAATACCCCATATGGATTTCCAACATTATGTCAGTCAGAAAGAATAACGAACATATAAGATTCTTCATCAACTTTCGATTTCTCAACTATCAGTGTCCAAGGGATGATTTTCCACTTCCTATGACGGAATTGTTGATCGATGCTACAGTTGGGATCTAGGCCCTCTTATTCATTGATGGATATTATGGGTATAATCAGATATAAATTTCCATAGAGGATGAGGATTATACGGCCTTCAGGGCACCAAATTATACTTTCTATAACCTAGTCAGGCCCTTTGGTCAAAACAATATATGTTCCACTAATCAATGGGTTATGCATCACATATTTAAGATGATCCTCAGGAAACTTGTGGAATGCTATGTGGATGATCTGGTGGTTAATTATCTCTTGTGTCAGGACCATCTCAAGGACCTTTAGAATGTTTCTACCTCTCTTAGTTCCCACCATCCAGAGATGAACCCATTGAAGTGTGCCTTTGGGGTCACCATTCAGAAGTTTGATGGATTCATTGTCTAATAAATGGGAATTGAGGTTGGCCTAGGGAATATCAAGTCCATTAGCCAGATGTATCTAGATAGTAAAATTCGAGAGCTTTGAGGCTTCCAAGGCCTCTTGGACTACATATGCCGATTCATTGCGAATTAGTTCTACAAGTGTAAGCCCATTTCTTGGCTCATAAAGAAAGAAAATGTCTATGGGTGTGATGAAGAATATAGGAATTATTTCGAGGAAATCAAGAAGAATATTCTACAACCTATGTTCTTAATTCCACCTATATTTGGAAAGACGCTGGTCATCTATGTGACCTTCCCGGAAGGATCTCTAGGCTCTCTTCTCACCCAAAAGAATAACACAGGAATAAAGAACAGTATCTACTACAATAAATGCATGATCTTGGATGTGAAGACTAGATACACCCCTATCTAGAAGAGCTTCCTTGACCTGGTATTCACATTATAGAAATTGCGACATTAGTTGCCGCACCACGAGGTACTGCTGGTGTCCCGAGTATATCAATTGGAGTACATCCTGAACCACACCATGTTGACAGGTCCTCTAGCTCTGTGGGAAGTGATTCTCTAGATGTTGGAAATTTGGTGTGTTCCTCATAAGGCTATCAAGGGAGATGAATTAGGAGATTTCCTCACCATTTATCCAGCTCATGTAGACCAGTCTCTGGTCCTTGATTTTCCCGATGAGGCAATCCTCTCGGTAGAACAATCCATTTTGTGATAGAAAATACACATTTATGGAGCTTCTCGGAGCCTTACCTACAAAAGGATCAATGACCCTCAGGCTCAATAGAGTAGGTTTGGGGGTCATATTCATCACTCCAACACATGTCATCCTGCTGTATGTATTCCTACTATCAAAAGGATACACCAACAATGAGGGGTAATACCATCCTCTCATTACTCACCTCGAGATATCCATCGATATTGACATTCCCCACAAGAATTTGAAAGGTGTCTCTAAACTTGAAAACATGAATATCAACGGTGAATATGTATTCAAGATTCCAGAGCTCCTACCACTGTTGTAACACGCCCTCCACCTGAAGGCCCAGTTCCCCTCTCGGTCAGAAGTTACACATGTCCCTTGATTCCAGAATAGTCAAGCTGCTACCTTGGACAACCTAGCTGCATGTCATTCGAAGCCTGAACATGATGATTTGATTTTCCACAAGGCGTACCATAGAGTCATCAATCTTGTCAGTCCAAATAATGATGACAACCCGTATGTAATCCACCTTACTACCGACACCTCCACATCATGACCTTTAGGTTCCCATAATGATTTGATTGAGGTAACTCCGGATAGGAGAACCTCCTTTGTCAAATACCTCTAGAAAGGTAATCTCCTAGATAATCAAGATGAGCGCAAGAGAATTTGATGCCGCACATTACAGTTTACCCTCTAGAGTGGTCCCGGTATTGATCAGATCCTCTACATGCATAGGTTTTATGGGATTCTCCTATATTTCAATCAAGGAGATGAGATTTATCTAGTCATGCAGGGGGGTCATTCTGGTTCCTGCAAGGCACATCAGACGAGATTGATATGATCTCATCTGATTCAGAGAATGGGGTATTTTTGGCACTCTAGGATCTATGACTGCATCATGTTTTCCAAAAGTTTCCATGCATTACAAATTCATTCCAACATTGTGCATCAGCCACTATACCCTCTCTATGATACCATTTACTGTTGGCCCATTGGGGTCTAGGTACTCGATGTCATGAGACAATATCCCCCAGCAACAGCTTGACATTGCATGTTTATCCTGACCTATACGGATTTTTTTCCATGTGGGAAGAAGAGGTTCTACTCAAGGAGTTCAAGGCCCATTATATCATTGAATTTGAGAGATCCAAAATAATCTACTAGTTCAGAGACCCTCACTCCATCTTCAAAGATAACTGCACCAACTTCTAGGCAGTTGATTTGAAGAATTTGTAAGTTGAGTAACCTATTTTTTCTGACCATACCTTCTGCTACTGCATGCTAGAAAATGGGCATATCGACGTGTTCAACAAAACCCTATCTAACATTCTATAGAAAATGGTTGGTCATAACTAAAGAGATGGCTAGACAAGCTCCCCAACACACTTTGGGCTTATTGGACGATGACTCATAATTCATTACAGGTGACCCCATACTCCCTGGTGTACGAAATAGAGTTCATCATACCCATCGATATTAAGTTACTTTCATTATGCTCATCTTTCTATGATCAATAAGAACTATATTAAGTAGCTAAAGTCAGTCCGGCTAAATTTGAATCACATGATGAGAAGATGTTTTATGACCTACAAAATACTGAAATGAATCAGAATAAGATATCAAAATCTTCCAATAATAAATTTCTCCTCTACTCTTTATTGCAATGTGATGGGGTGTAGTACATGAGAACAAAAATGATACCTTGATGAAAACCACCCATATTAGAGCCCATGTGGGAAGGACCATATGTTATTCAGATGGTATATCCCTATGATGCATAATCCATGGTTACCATGGATGGTGAGAGTATAACTCCTCCTACCAATGATATATTTTTCAAGAAATTGTTTTCCTAAGAAAATGTTGTCCTACATGAACTTAAACAGTCGGGTCCTATATGACATTAAATTATTTTGTCCCGCATGACATTAAATTTTATGTCATCCCAGAGGACGTTAAACTGTACATTGGACCTACATGACCATAAATTGTTATGTCCTGCATGACATTAAACTCTATGTTGTCCCAAAGTATGTTTAACGGTACCTAGTCTCAAAGGACCTTTAACTGTTCCTTCCATACCACAAGACATTAAACTGTGTAGTTATTCCAAAACATAGGATGCAAAATGATTCAGAACATTTCCTACATGATGTTAAACTACGAGTGGTAGATGTACCTATTTTCCCGGATGACATTAAACCGTATGTCGTCCCGCAAGACGTTTAATTGTATCCAGTCCCCCACAAACTAAAACAGTTACGTCCGGCATGAAATTAAACTATATTTTTTCTCTAAATACTTTCACCAACAAGAACTACGTATGTATTTATTACCATCCTCCCTGGATACATAGGAAAGCACAGATGCTTCATCTTCAGTCGGGCCCCCAGTTACCCCTTTGACACCCCCTATGTATAGTTCTCTTGGAGGATCCTACATGGTGTCATGTAGGCTTCTTTGTCCCTACTAATTTTAAGATAACGATGATCTCATCGTGTTCTCCCCTCCACATTACTCTATTCTCCCCCATCCTCACTACATGATGAAAAACTACATGGACTCCATGAACTACGTATAGCTTGATTCCCATCTTTATGGGATACAAAGCAATGCCTGGACATTTTTTCTGATGGCCCAGCCCCAACATAAAAATCTCCCCTTGGGTCGAAAATCCTTGTGTGGTGCCAAATGTTTCCATCCTTTATGTCAGATTCCTCATGACTGCACCACATATCCCCTTCCCTGGAGATCTCCTCCTCATTCATTGTCCTGCGTCACATAAAATTTCATGGGCACATTTATGCTTCACACACTCCCTAAATTTGGTAATGTATCATATTTCACATCCAAAAGGTCCCCCAAATACTAAAAATACATAGAATAAGGGATATCCTATCATTTCAGGCCAACACCCTCTAGGAACTTGAATGAAAAGTTGATATAAGTCCAACAATGCAAATATGGTTAGCAATCAACATTCAATTGTTGTTTCTATTCGGGTAATATGATATGGATGTTGTGTTTATAACCTTGTTCAAAACTATCTTATGAAATTTTCACCACCCCCATATGTCCCAAATATTGAGGGTATTATTTCATTTTACCCCACTGTCTCTTCAAGATTCAGTCTTTCTCAGGCAGGAGTGTGAGTCCAAAGGTCGTACCACTAAATTCGAGTGAGAGCTTGGTCATACTTCTTTTTTTCCGCACCAATCATTGCTCACATGGGCTTAGGAGCTGGGGAAAGTCAATACATGCCCAATGGGTCACGTGGCTATAGTTGGCTGGGACTCCCAGCCCTAGGTCCATCGATCCTTTTGTCCCTCGGTCCCCATTCCTCCTCTAGGATTGTGTGGTGTGGTATGGAATCATGTCCTCATTCAAACTAAGATATTTTTCAACACAACACATATCCACTTGAGACATCCCCACTTTATCAATCATCCTTTCCGTGAGAACATCCCTACCATGTTTTGTACACCCCATCATTTGGGTTTCCAACATCTTATATATCCAAATGGACCCCCTAACAGTGTAGATTCTTATCCCAAGGGATCACCGACCATTTCGAACCAATGTCATCAAATATTTCGTGTGAAAAATTGATACAAGTCCCATGTTTTGAATGCGTTCAATAGTCAATGCTCAATTGTTTTCCAATGAACTCCAGTCACATTAATACAGATACTATGTTGAGAACATGGTCAAACATTATCCTCTATTTTTTTATGTTTCATGGTTTCATATAGGCATGATGATTCTCCCTCTCCACTCATTTGTCCCATGTATATGACATTAAACAAGAGATCTATGGTCCGTGCCCTACGACCTTAAACGAAGAGTACCATCATCCTCATCGCAAGACTTTAAACTGTGAACTGGTTGGGACTTCCCATTTCAGGTCCATTACAATTTCAGCCCCATTTACCATGTTTTCATTAAGGATTGTATATTGTGGTATGATTTTATTCCCTCATTCATCTTAGGATACTCATCGTGCCATACACATCCCTCAATTGAGTACCATGCCCCTATTTATGTCCTTACTGCATGATGTTAAACTGCACAACATACTTCCTCATAAAGTCATGTCGATTGATTCCCATCCTTATGGGATATGTAGAACCTCCCAAACATATAGTCTTTAGGCCCAACCCCATCTCATTTAAACGTCCATATCATTCTTCCTCTTGGCCTGAGTCATTCAAGATGAGTGGTACGCGGTGTGATATGAGATTATGTCCCCATTCACATCAGGTTTGTAACAACCATTCAATGTACCTCTCTCTCTTGAGATCCCATCTATCCATTTCCCTACAATAAATTTTTCATGTTGGCTACTCATAGTTTGGTACCCTCGTCCCTCTTTGCAGATTCACCAATGTGCCTAGAAGTACTATGGTATAGAACCTAGATTGTCATATTCAACCTGGACATTCCATCACCCTCTTTATAGGATTCATATTCCCCTTAATTTTTTGTTTCATTATTTAAAACATTCAAAGGGGCCCCCAAATGGCTTGGATACTCAGATCAAGGGCTCCCCTACCATTATAGGCCACTATCTTCGAGGGTTTTGAACAAAAAATTGATACAAGTCCTGCATTGTGAATATGGTCAATAGTTGATGCTCATTTTTTGTTCTCATTTCATGTCACATGATATGGATGATGCGTCTCAAACCCAGTCAACAGTTATCTTCCATCATCATGGAAACCCCGTCAACCCTTAAATTTTAGTTTCATGATTCACATTATTTTCCACAGCATAATGTCCAAGTAAAATTTCAACACTCTTAGTACTATCCCATAGTCCGCATTTGCACGTTAGGAAGAAAAAGTTGTAGCAAGGAGTAATATGGGGCTGCACATCAACTTACCCTTTACGTGTATACAATGGGTTGCAAAGTCCAATTCCGCCCTTCATTCCCAAACCGATTTTGACTATCGTGGGATTAGGGATAAGATCAAGGTCTACGATCACATGGAAGAGAATTTCTTCTCCATGGTTCATGCTATAAGACCTTTAAATAATTTCTACTTAAATGTCCTCTCCTTAGAAATATGTATGGCTTGATTCCCATCCTAATGGGACACGTAGGAACACCTAGACACCTCATATATAGGTCTAGATCAAATTCAACTAATTATCTCATCTATTCATCCTTTTAGCCCCAACTATTATATGATTGGGTGGTGTGGTGTGTGTGATATTATGATCTCATTCATGTCGGGTTTGCAATAGTTTCACCACGAACTCCAATATTAGGATCTAGTCACTCCAACTTCATGTATAGTATGGAATTAAACTGCATGTTGTCCCACATGATGTTAAACTATAAATGGTCCTACATTAACATACACTATTACGTCCTACAAAATGTTATACTATACTCTCAAAACTATGTGTGGCTTGATTTCCATCTACATGGGATACATTAAAATCCCTAAATGTTTCATCCATAGGTCCAGCACCATATTGTATGACCTTTCCTGGCCCCCCGACCTGAGGATTCTTCCTCAGAATCACGCATGGTGTGATGTGAAACTCGACCTCATTCCCATCTGGTATGCATTATCACATCAAGTGAATTCCCCCTATTGTCTCACATGACTTTAAACTATGGTGTATTTATTTCAAGACGTAAAAATGCACTAGTTAGTCCTATCACATGACCCTAAAACCGTGACATTACAGTCCTGGCTGCAAAAAGAAAAACGTCACTCCATTATGACATCCTTACTCGAGGGAACATCATGTTGGGTATAGGACACCCACCATACCAATTTTCAATTCCTACATGCAGCTTGATTCCTATAGAGATACCAGGATTCTCTATCCTAGGATTATCACGTCTACAAAAACACACTTCTTCCATAAAGGAAAAAACAAGATCAATCAAATCATGATTCTATTTGTGTGAGGGCCAGACCTACAAGACCTTATTATCCATGGCACTGGCACCTTACCTTTCTATCTCTATAATTATGTATGTATTGATTTCCATTCTCATGGGGTACGTAGGGACCCCCGAGAAATTTGCCTCGGGCCCAACCAAACATTTACTTTTGGTCCCTCAACCTATAGGCTTCTTGGGGAGATCATTAAGGCATGTTTATATGTCCCCATTCACATAGGATTTTATACTTTACACACCATGTGTCTCGTTCAATCATTTATAATTATGTTATGAGCTATATGACCTTAAACAAATACCACTATATGTCCTGGCCGCATGTGGGTAAACTACATGACATCTTTTAGAACTACATATGGACTGATTCCCATACCCATGGTATATTTTGGAATTTCTAAGAATCTTGTCTTTATTTACAACCCTAGGAATATTATATCCTACCCCCCCCCACATTCGGCCCCTTTCCCCGAACACTTTTTGCGAAGAATTTAATTTCATCTCAAATATGAACATGGTTAGGAATCCCCATAATAATTACGGGATGTGCCAGTTTTATTGCTACAGGGGATTCCCACAACCAACGTTGGTCCCTAACCATGTTGTGCTCAAATACTACATTTGGATGGATTCCTTTTCCAATGGGATACCTAGCAATTCCCAAACATTTTTCCTCAGTCCCTGTCTGAGGGTCATTAACCCTTCGAGACCCTAGGCCCCAATCACAGTCTAATCTCTATGAATTTAAACTAGGATCCTACATTCGATGAAACATGTTCATTTTCATTATTGGAATGACATAAACTGCAGGTCACTCTAGGTCCACAATATAGAGTTGTTTCTGGAAATAAGTTTAATTCCTTATCAGACTGATGCACCCACCTAATGTGTTTCCACCATGGTGTCTTAATTTCAAGAGTGTCGGAATCCATTTGAAGAACCCAACCCTCTACTCTTTATGCTTTGCGTACAATTTATTTAGACTGCCGTCCTCTTTCACGTCTAAAGGATCCCCCAAACTGTATGGATTCTTGTCCTATGGCTCACCTACTATCCTAAGACAATGTTCTAGATGACTAATGGATAATATTGTGAGTCTGGACCCAGTTTTGAACATGGTCAGTGGTCCCCTCTCATTTGTTTTCCCCATTTTAGGCTAATGCAATAAGGTACTGAGTTTTGAACATGGTCAAAAATTGAATTTCATTATAATGACAAAACCACAGTGTTCTGAATCTTGGGTACCGTAATTCACACCTCCCAAACCCCTCTCTTCAGATTGATTCTAATGCCCCTGGCATTACCCCACTCGCGCACCTAAGAACTTTGGGAAGATGGAAATTCAATTGTTCTGAGACCTCGGTTCTCCAGTCAAGCCTCTCCCTTTCAACCAGGAAATCCATATTGGTAATTCAAACACTGGATTCCTGAATCTTGGTTTCCATTCTAATATTTGGATAGAATATCGTGGTGGTCACCCCTTGTTTCTCACATCGGGACTACCCACAGGATTATAGGGATTCATCACAAGGCATTTCTTGATTGTGACAGACATGCAATAGGCCGCAACAAATAATAGAACTAAATCATTCTTCCTTTATAAATAATCAAAGCATTAATGTAAGTTCAAAATATACAGGAATTAAAAAACCCATGGATTGACACCGAGATGACCCCATCAAAAGAGCGTTGCAGCTCTCCCAGTCTCTGGATTGTGGTGTGCAAGATTCACAGTCACTTGTTTAGTTCTCCTTCCAACTCGACAACAAGAGGGCATAGTTAATCATCTGAAATCTCGGCCTTATCCTCATTGATAAGGATGATAGCCATCTCTTGAGAGTCATTCTTCATCTGTTCTTCGACCTCCGCCATATGGACCTTCAACCATGATATATGATTTGATTGTACGTTGAGGAAAGTGGTATTCTCATCTTTCCGGAACTACAGCTGTCAGATCTCATTTTCATCCTCCTAGAGCCTCTTCATGTTCACAACATTTCTACAATTCCATCGCACACTGAGTCCATGGTCATATTATTGAATCATTTCTTCCATGAGATCTTAGACATGCATGTGAGGACGATGGGAATCCACTTCCCCATAGCATAGTTCATGCAGCTGTGATTGAAGCCTCCCAATCTAGTCTATTAATTACACTTAGGGTGTATCATTGATGAAACGATTAATCAGGTTCCATGACCAGAAATGAATGATCATGTTATCTTCCTCATCAGAAGATGTCTCGTTCTGATCCGCATGGTCGGAAGGTTTGTATATGGGAAACTCCCCAAGAACTCATCAGCATTGTCAGCATCTAGTGTCAGATTGGGTATGTCAGGTCCAATGTTGTATGATTGATCCTCATCATTTGATCCCAACTCAATGATATCAGGATTTTTCTAGATAACGGTCCCACCAGTGATGAGGAGTGTTGTAGTTTCGTTAGTTTGGTTGTCCACCTCCACATCCACTAGGGTTCCCCAGGGAAAGGCACCGCTGGAAGTACCGACCGACATTACCAGGGCAGCCCATTCCATTTGAATAACTATGTAGGATAAAAATTTTAAGGACACTAGTAAACATGATCAATGTATTTCAGTTAAGAATATTTTAATGAAGACATATAGAGATACAATAGTCAGTTTCACTCCTAGTTTGTTTCCATTAAGACCCCTAGGAATTGCCCTCCATATATATTTTGGATATCGGAAAACTCTATAAGAACCACCATGGGTGTCCTTGCCCCACTAATAGTGGTAACTACCATTGCGACGGAGGAAAATCTCGAAGGCCCCACAGCTGCATATGTAGAAGGGTGGGAGTGGGTTTTGCATATAAGGCCCTCCTGCACAGTTCAAATATCTGTTGAGAAGTCCTAGATGACCTAAATGAAGACTTCAGGGATATTATGTACGATTTTACCTTAAGGTCCTCTGAAATTCATCCAACTCAATGTCTAAATTTCCAACCTCACCCTCCTTGAGAGGGCTACCTCTACCAACCTCCCCCCTAGGAGGACACATATGATTCCTTCATCAGAGGGAATCACTCCCTCAATTTTGTTTCTAACAAATATGGAGGGGATGTCCAATCTAGAAACACATTTACCCGATCCGTCATTGGTCGTGGGGCACTATGGGAGTGAACGAAGTCCTGCAACTCGGGCAGGTATTGCTCTGCCTCCTCTTGAGATACTGTAATGCCAGACCTAAAAGGGAAAATCCCCAGAAAATCCATCCAAAGATGGTTCAGGTGTTTCCACATCTTGAATGGGTTGAGGAACTTTTTTTTGACATCCCATATATCCCAGGCCTATGGAAAGCCAGTATTTTACGAAATGTCTATATGGTGTAGCCTCTTCCTCAGTGCTCGGGTGGATATCCAACAGAACCCCCTATGTGGTCTCCCCTATGGATGACAATTCTTCCCTAGGACCACTGGGTCCACCCCTACCGCCTACCTTTCTACTAGTTCGGGCCTCAGTTCTACTGCCGCTCCACCACCACGAGATTTCCTTGCCGCCTACCTGTGCCAGCCTTAGGGTTGGAGAGGCACCCCTTCGCTTTCTGAAATGGTTTTATCCTTCAGCATCTCCCCAGGGTAGGCTGCCTCCTACCACTTAGCATACTTCTTCACCAGCCAGAATATAGATGTTGGTGGAGGTAGCTCATTTTGAAACAACCCCTCTTATAATGTGAACATGAGCCACATCCGCCTCATCACCCGTGGGTGATCCTCATGGAATTCCCCCAAATAGATGTGTGTGGTTAGTCATTACATAGACAGAAACTGCCTTGGAAATCATTGTGGGGTGTACGGATCATAGAGGGACTCATAGTCCACCCACACCACCAGGAATATACCCTGAATTTCCATGAATTAAGGATGATTCTCTTCCATTCCCGAACAATCATCAGTGAACACACCTGTTGGCAATGGGAACGGGTGGAAAATGAAGTCCACTGCCTTCCAGACCTGGTTTGGCACCACCTGCAAGTTCATCTTTGTCAGAAAGCTCCCCACCATATTCAGAATTGCTAGGAAAAAAATTCAATCCTAAAGGGGAGATGTTGTTTGGATATTCATAGATAACCCTAATATGATCTTCTATCCACCCATATAGAAGGTAGAACAGTAAGAATATCCTCTATTGGTTCTTCCTCTTGCTGATATTCCACTACATATTGTACTACATGGTGAGAATCGGGATCCTACGGTTGACCTATCCCCTGTTCCCAACATGTACATAGGGATATACATTCTCGGTCACACTCCCATGTATGTGTCTCTCACTGAAAGGATCCAAATGCAGATGAGCACCACAATGAATGCATCCAACCAGACTACTGGTTTTTTATTAGTACTATCGCTGAATCCCCAGGTTTTCCATTAGTTTTCCTCTGAAATCTACCAGTATGACTGCTTCATGGCTCATTGTTCCCCCTTCGGTCATGTCTATGGACTCATCGGGAACTGCATATTTTCCTAGGATGTTCAAGAACTACATGAATCACTATTTGAAATGAACATCTCTCACTGATTTCTTGTCCTCTTCGAGCACCAGATCCATCAATTCCATCTCCAATAGTGGAATTTGCTCTGGATCTTCCCATGCACCCACAACTAGGAAGAATTCATTATACATTACCCCTAGTATAGGCACCCCAAAAATTTGGTGCAGATCTCTTAGTCTGATGATGACCTTTCCATGGTGAAAATGGAAGGTATTGGTCCTCGACGACCATCTACTCAGCAACTCCAGCATCACCTGATTCAGCCAATAGATATGAAATTGGGAGGACCAAGTCGGCTCATACAAGCCCACTCACCTTAGCTCTGTTCCAAATGTTTCACATAAGGAACCCACCCAGTAGGTGGAGACACAGTCGTAAGTTCAGTTGCAACCCTGGCACAGGTCACACTTGTTGGTCCACCCCTTCTCTAGGATCCCGAGAAACTATCAGTATAGTATGCTTCAATGAGGGAGATGTATCTAGATGCATATCTGTATAATCAACATTATTCACATCATTCTATAGACCATCATTGTTGATAGGTGAGAAGTCCTCCTAAGTGTGGGTGGAGGCCACCCTAAACCCTTGGCACTGGCACGATGTGCTCTTGAACTAGTATATTGGCTTTTACCTGCTCACTTTAGGGATGAAGACGTCTTCCCATAGGCCAAAGTCATACAGAGACAACCTCCTACATAATGGATAATTGTTATGACTCTCTAATAGTTAATCTACCAACGAATTATGGTCAGAATGTCTTCGAACAAACTCCCCAATACCTGAGCTCTATGAAATTTCCTCCCTCAGATAAGAATCATCAAGGACCCCCTGGCATCTTCTTGTTGATCGATTCTATTTTTGAAGTATGGACCTTTTTTGTTCCAATTCGCGAGACATGTTTTTGAATCCCATTCACAATGCCCGTTTGTAGAGCTCGGTCCTAGCCAGACGTCGCAGAGCCCTGCCCATGATCTCTAGGCACATGCCAGAGAGTGTACCTCCATGGAGTTGAAGACTCACTATGCACCACAAATCAAGAGGCTGGATTCATGGAGAGAAATCACAAAGTACATGGTGCTTTATGAATCAAGATAAGTAATGTTGAAATGTGGAGGCTATAAAAGAAAAAATAGGGGTTAGACTCCCCAATTTATAGGTTATGACCCATTGTGTTTCACAGCATGTTTGACCGCGGAGAGCATCACATTGATCTCAGCCCACGCATCGCGTCTCCGCCTTGAGAGCATCCTCTATGATTGGCCAAGTTCTTTGGAAAATTGACCCTCAAGAATTTGACCCTCGTTTTCTCCTGGGATCAATGTATGAGGGGACATTTGTTGGAGCCAAAATTTAGTAAGACTAAGAGTAAACGCAGGGCCATAGGGGCTTCTCTCAAAGCTTGTTTTTAGAGCCCCGCAGCACTGGGCCATCGTGAAGCTACCCCCTCTGTGAACCCGCTATGAATCAAAGAGTTGAGAGGCTCGAATATCCAACAGACATTTTCGAAGCCGCTATAGTGGAAGGAGGTGGGAGGATCTAAGATCTGATAGCCGTTTGTGATGCTACCGTAGATCCAGGAGGTATGATTCTTCATGGTTATGAAAAAGTGCCACAAGGATTCACACCAAGAGACCACAGTTTTACGCCGCCTCTTTCATATAAATATTAGTCTCCCCTCGAGCCCAAAAAATGGATACTCCAAAAATTTTCCTTCTCAACTCTCTAATCATGAAGCACTTTTTTCTCTACAATATATGAGCTCTTCAAGTTACATTATCCTCGTGAAGTGACATTTCCTCAGATTAAATTCATCCCCTCTTCATATGGGGATTCCCTTCACGGATCCCATGGTCCTCGGAAAAGTATGTGGATCCACAAGGGAACTCAGGTCTTCAGGGAGCACTTATGCTTCGCAATGTACCCTATATGAACATGTTACCCACATGCTAAGGTAGGGTTATTGTGCTTCACGAAGCACACTACTTCGCAGTGCTGTGCTTGGCATGGAACCATTTATTCTTGAAACATTGCTCTGCGAAACCCTTTCCACATCGTGAAGCACCTTTCATAAGAACCTATTCCATATGTCTAGGCTAGGACACTTCACTTTGCGGATCATACCCCTTCGCAAAGCCGCTCCACAACATGGTTCACTATAGAAACCCAAGGGCCCTTCTTGTGAAACCCTTTTCTCCACAATGATTTTTTCCGTGAAACCATATATGTTTTCTTGAAGTTATTTCAATGTCCTTTTGGAGGTGATTTATGTTGTGTTGCTTCGCCTCATGATTCTTCTCATAGGCATGCTAAAGAATATTTATTCCTTTCATAGCCACACAAACATAGAACCCATAGTGGATCACTCCATGAAACCCCCTCACCAATGATTTTCTGATGCCTTCCATTCCACAAGGATGGGATGACATTAGTTATATAATCCTAGGGGTGTAGAGTGAACTCGCCTCGTATGAGCTACATGATGTTAAACTACCGAGCTCCATAATTTTCAGCACATGATGTTAAACGGTGGCCTCACCTCATGCCTTCTACATGGGGATCTCCATCTCGGACACTCTCTATGGATGCTCATCTGCATAGAAGTGGGATATTTCTCATATGGAATGTGATTATCTTTGCTGAAGGGGTGTCTGTCTGTGGGGAAGGTAATCCACCTTAGTATAATCCTATAGCCTTTCTTGTAGTATGTAGTACCCCTACTCCTCTTTTCGTCATCTGTGCCAAAGAAAAGTTGATAGATGGACACAAGGAACTTCATTATCATATCCCTCTCCCTCTAGACTTTGTTTCCACATGGGCCTCCATCCAAGAGTATCTCCCAATATCCAACTCCCTAGGTTGCTAACTACATGTAATCCCATGTTTCCTCTTTGGGCTACCAACCACACGTAATCCCTTGTTTCCTCATGGGGATATGAACCACGTGTAAACCCCTATTTCCTCTTTGGGATGCAAACCACACGTAATCCCATGTTTTTTGGGGCTTTTAACCACATGTAAGCCCCACTCAATTTCCCATGGACAAACCTATTTTGAAGGGATCATCAATTGTTGCCTCTTGTTTCTCACACCGAGCATGACTCACATGTGCTTAGAGTAAGCATAAACCATGAAATCCTCTCTTGGCATCCAAAGAGTGTGAGACCCAAACTGTCCCAATATATGTGGGGTTTGATCATTGTCTCCTAAAAAAGTACCTTGGAAGCCTCCATTAGGTTCAATAACAACAACCATTGGTCTCAACCCCATTACGTCGGTTCACCAAACATATCATACTACGTGGACATTGATCCTTACCATTGAATGGTATATAGGGGGACTCCCTGATATTTAAGGGCAAAATCTATTAGTCCTGACCCCATTCATGTTAGTTTACCAAAAGAACTCCAGTACTACGTTGTCATTATTTCCATGATAAGGCAAGGTACGTAAGATGCCACCCTGATGTTCAAGCCCAACACCTTCTTGATCCGACCCCTTTACGTCGGTCAATTCTTGTCCCACATGACACTAAACGGTATGCACCATTCGCCCAGCAATATGTTAAACTATACCAACATGATCTGTGTTGGCTTGGATCCTTGTCTTCTAGGCAGGGTATATAGGAAGCCTCTATGAGGTTCAACCTCATCCAGCAATATGATTTTGTGATCCCTAATCAGTGGTATGCAATTTTACCCCAATCGGAGGCAAGTTTTTGTGATCCCCAATCAGTGGTAAGTCATTGTACCCCAATCAGTGGTATGTCGTTGTACCCCATCTAGTTGTAGTTCACTATGATCCCCAATTAGTGGTAGGCTATTTTACACGAAAGAACAGTATGCCATGTGATCCCCAATAAAAGGTAATCCATTGTACCCTAACTAGTTGTAAGTCATTGTGATAATCCAATCGATGAAAATCAATTGTGATCACTATCTAGAAGTAAGATGTTGTCCTCCCTTTCATTGGGACCCATATCTCCGGTCTGTCCCAATGGTGTCAGACTGACCTTGGGATGCTAACCACGCATACACCCCAATATATCATAGAGTTTTTATTCTCTGTGTACACCCTGATCCTATACCACCATCTCGAACTAAGTGTACATTGATTCCCTACCACGAGGATAAGTAGAAATTCTCTTAGAGTCTCAATCCAAATACTACCATCGCCCTCACGATAATTCCATCTCAATCCCCCACCACTTCATTTATCTCTCCATATCCATCGTGATTCTTACCTGGGCCACCACATCCTAGTGATATCATGAAATTCATCTCTTAAGTTTCCCAAGATGTAATCAGGTACCTAACCACATGTTATCCCTAACATCAGTGTTCCCTCTTGGGGTTTCACCCATCGGATCTACTCTTTTCAGTGTTCTGATTAGTCTGGTCTATATCGGCTAGATGTTAAACTCACGGAATATCTAGTGTTAAACATGGGAAGATGAGGAAAACCTCATAGAAATTCCTATGTCATATAATTCCCTATGTTCGATGTGTGCGCCCTTGAGAAGCTCTATCATAAGTGCGAGAAACCCAGATTCACCAGTGTTCTAGCGTCCAAACACACCAATGATGTCCAACATGAAGACACCCCTAACCAATGGTTTCTGCCCTAACTGGACCACTTTGAATGTCCTAACAAAAGTTGTGTAATTAACTGGAATCCGTGATGACATGGCACTGGGAAGAGTTTCACCCAAAAAAATGTCTTAATATATGAGGGAGACCCGGACTAGGTAACATGTTCTAAGTAGGAATCAATAGAAGGAGATACAGACATCCCATCATCATGTTTCATTCAAGGAGAAAAAGTCCCTGAACAGGTGATAGATGTCTCTCACCTTTCGAAAGTGGGATTCCGGGGAAATAGACAGATGCATGTGCCCCGACAAATGGGTCTAAAACAGTGATGCTAACAATTATGTACCTATATATATCGTGAAAATTATGTTATAATTATCTGGGTGACTTAATTATTTGGTTCCCCAATTAATAGAGTTCAAAAAATTCATGTCATGAATTGGGTAATGTTTTTCCCACTATATTATCTATGGGTCATATATCATACGATTGATATATCTTAATGTAAGACATATTCATAGACTAAAGATATGATCTAGTCATGGATATTCCATGATGACATATGGATAATTTCATATAAAATAGATATTTTATATTATTTCATATTTTTTTGGAGTACTTTGATTATAACATGTTTATTATAACGACACAGGAATTTATGGGTTAAAATTTTCAAAGGAAATTTAAATTTGGTGTCCTACAGATGTGATGTTTTGATAATTAGTATCTTTATTATAATTTTTGGAGTTATGGAATATTTAATATGTGTATTTATATGGGTTTAGTATCTGATGATGTTGATAAGGATATGTTTTATGATTCTATGTTGTGTGGTGTTATTTCAAATGTCTAAAACACCACTAACTACCTCGTAGTGGTGTACTAAATACTCAATGAGGTACTAGTAGTGTTGAAATTATTTCAATGACAATGGGGATCCATTTGGTAGGGGAGTGGGAACTAGTTATTATGTAGATTGAAAAAATAATGTACTCCCATCAGGAACACTCAGTTCTATATGTGAATATACAAGGTAACTGATGGGGTCATTCATGATTATTAATCTGTCATTAAATATATCATTTCACAAATAACCCATAATAATTTTCGAAGAAAATATGGGATCAATGATGGAATATTCACTTATCCCATTCCCATCATCTTCCTCCCTAGGAGTCCCTTCAATATATGCTGGTTTATATTTTTACTTTCAAGGATGAATTAATAGTATGATCCCTTTTCCCTCAATCCATTTGTATTCTTCCTCATTTACTTGAATTTGGTATGGATATTATTTACGGATTATGTGATGGTTCAAATATAGGTCAATGCATTCATCATTGATGATGAATCTTTTGTGTATGCTAGATTAAAAATGTAGTGCAATTATGAAAATATGTCAATATTATCAATTTCAATTGAGTTATGTTTATAGAAAAATTCATCCATGTATTTTGAAAATAAATTAATTTTGTAGTCGATGATGTTTTTATTAATAATGTCTTTGTTTGTATATTCATTAGGAGTTCTCCATATAACTTCCATGTGTTGTTTGGATTGTTTTTAATGTAGGTAGATTTCACAATGATATTTATATGCGGTCAACCCATTGAATTTTTTCAATTTAGAAATCTAATTCACTACCACTATGATTAAACCAGGTTACTACATACCTCTCGTATACCTTTATATATGCCAGAGATTATAAAATAGCAAAAGAAACAATAATAAGTCATCATCTCGCTATGATAACATCATAAAAAATATCTAAATACTTACTAGTAGTAAATATAAATATCATGATTAATCAAAATGAAATAATATGTATATCATACAAGTAATAAAATATTGAAATCATTTCACATTCTATGATCACTTATAATAGGGACATAAAGTAAAAAAAGAATTGAATCTATCCCCAAAATTATTTTAGAGTCATGGCCCAACCCATTCTATGTTCTCTGATCAATACCTACTTTCTAAACCATCTATAGTTGTAAGGTACATTCCCTTACCAAGGACATGGGATATGAATTTTTATTATGTTTCAGGGTTCCCGATATGAGTGTAAGTATAGATTTTATTTATTTACAAATGATTATAAAATTGTGTTTTCCCATAAAGGATTGGACTTGGAAATCCAACTATGACCATACCTGCCTTATCTATCCCGTAAATATGATGATATACCCATGTTCTAAACATTCCTAAAAAATGATATGTCACTAGTTTTAAAAAAATATAATAAATGTCCTATCATATTTCGATATACTATATGAATTTGGAATCCACATTACAAAATATCCAAATGATTTATCCTTCTCTTGTTTAATTTCAATTGATAATTAGACATTTCCAAATGATTGAGAAATCCCCAATGCATGGTGAAAAATCTATAACCACCAAAAATGCTCATGTGGATGGTATTCCACTATTAGACTATTTGATTTTATGATAAAAATATAATACATTAACCCATATGAGAATAATGAACCAACAAAATCAAAATCATTGGTGGAAGATGCACTGACACCATGAATATTTGATTGAGAGTTTTACTACTATTAATATTCTATAGAGTTATGAATCTAAAATAATAATAATATATCATTGGACACTATATAACATGTTGTAGTACTTATGTAGTTGAAATTTTTTTAGATGAACACTGTAAGTAGATTTGATAAGTCTAACATAATACATTGGTTGTATTATGCATCACAATATGTGATATCAATGTGGATGGGGATCAAAATTTACATTTTCCTCATGGTTAATGATTAATAGATGAATCAATTCAGGAATATGGTATAATAAAAAATAAAAAAAATTAATTTTCTATAAATTCTAATTTAATGATTTTTATAGATAATTGATTATTTTATTCATAAACTTTATTTTAAAATGTTTGTTGAATTATACTCAATAATTATATAATAAATACTAAAATTGATATAAATATTCACATATTTCCTTTCATCTGAAATTTAATATTTTTAACCTAAAATATTATATATATTTTTCTTAATTTTATTTTTACGGATTGTTATTAACATGTTGCGATACATATTTTTTTTACCTATGGATATGGATCCTATGTTATAATGGAGAAAATGGGACTTTTATGTAATGTTGTATAAGATTCATCAATCATGAAAAAACTTCAATGTTTGACACCTAACCATATAATAATTTCACATTTTTGAAGTAATTTTTACTCATATTAGGGAAATAAATCCTTAATATTTAATTTCAATTTATAATAATGTAGTTTGATTGTTTTTTGGTCAATGTTAACGAAGAATCATGATTTTTTACATTATTTTAAACATTTAATTTATTATCTTCAAAAAGATAGCCTCTAGTGCACTTTATAAATAAATAATTTCAACATTATATGTGTAAAAACCCAATTAATTTCAAGATAACAAAAATTTATATATTTATTATTAATATTTTATTGAGTCGTATTCATTATAATGATATTAGTTAATTTTTCTATTAATGGGATAATTGATTTTACTAAATCGTCTTTTCATGTATTATATGCTTTAATTTAAAATATGTAATTCCAAATAATATAATTTTTATTTGAAAAATATAATTTTAATAAGTATTCACAATTTAAAAAATATGTTAGGATAATTTTTCTAAAATATTATGAAAATATTTTTAATTTTGTGAAATGTTAATGTAATTTATTGTATTTATAATATCAATTTAAATTTTTCAATAGTTTCCAAAACTATATATTTAATCATAGGAATAATAATCTAATTATAGTCTTCAGAAAATTTTTTATACTTTAATTTTCTATAAAAACTTTTGTTGTACTAAAGACACATTAGTCTAAAAAACTGTATTTCATTTTGTATTTCAGTTTAAAATTTAAATTTAAAAAACCCCATTATATGAATTTAAAAATGATACAATTATTATATATTGGGAGTATAGTTCCCAATGATAGTTAAATATTCCCCATATATAGTCATTATGAAAATTAATCATAGTAAATTTGGTTATGACAGTAATGTTAAAATGTGTTAAATAAGGGTAAAAATTATGTTATAACAACAATAAGGTAACACAAAACATATATTTAATATTATTTTTGGAGTTTATTTCATCCATAATAATCCAAAATTCTAATATATGGCCTTTTCTTCCATTCTTCCATGATTTTAACCTTTATAATATTTTATGTAATGAGATGAAATAAAATATCATTATCTTTTCTTAATTGACATAAACTTTACTTATAGATATAAAAAATTCGATTCTAATTATAAATATTAATTTGAAATAATTTTTTTTTCATCATAGTAATATATTATTAAATTTTAGTGATTATATATTTACATAAAATTCTTATGCAACATGAACATAGGTTTTATGAAACTTGAATGATAAAATTATAAATGATTTTAAATATAATAAATTTATAATAAATTTATGAATTATTTTGTTTCAAAAGTTTTATTACAAAATATAAAATTTTAGGAATGTGTGAAGGTATTACATTCTAATATATTTTTTACATGATATTTTGAAATTAAAATAAAAATAAAATCTTTAGTAATGAAATTAATGGTATTTTATAGTAAATGTTTTTTTAAAGATTATTTTGAAATTCAAAAAAATCAATATTTGAGAAAATTAATTGTGAGTGTTTTAAAATTTAAAAAATTTCCAACTAGGATCCAATTATCCATTAATTGTAACTTTACTAACTCCCTATTTTTTTAAAAACATTGATAAGACATTGGTTGTCAAAAGCGTTAATTTTCGTTTAAATCAAACTCATATGGGTAAAAATGCAGTCATAACATGTCCCAATTTTATTGTGAATGTGTACATAGGAAAATAAATGTATTATAATAAAATATTATAATTTTGAAGATATTTTAATATGAATATTAACTCTAAATAATTTATTAAATTGAAAAATTTCAAGAGTGATCCTAAATATTTTTATAAAAGGGATACTCATCTCTTATTTTCATTAAACAATAAATTATTTTTTTCTTCAAATACCTACACAATTTTATTTTTAATTACAATTCCATAATTAAATTATTATTTTGTTGATCTTAAATCCATCCTAGGAATTATTATTTTGTGATTCATATGGGGTTGTTCGAAGAAGTTGTATAATTCCTAATCAATACTTTTAGTATTATTTCTTCTTCTACCACATAAAATATTCTTAAAATTATTAAATAATTTGATTTTTTCTTAAATATACTTATTTTTAATTATATTAATTTAATCATAAAATTTAATCCCCTCTTCCGTCAAATGGGAGAAGAAATCACCATTCGTTTGTATAGTGGACTACGGCCTCATGAACTGATGTAATTCCATTTCCATTTCCACCTCTCTTGGATTGATAAAATAATATATTTAATGTATATATATAATATTAATGAAATATATATAATTTTATTAAATTAATATGTCATGCATTTTATTACCATTCCATTCCATGAAATACGTTTACTATTTACATGTGTATGTGTTGACAACAACTTCCTCAAAGTGTAGTCATTAATTTTTCATCCACAAATCACATAAATTATATATATAAATTTATTTAAATAAATAATATTTTACTATTGATATAATTATCATTCTACAAAAGAAAAAATTATATTTATATTATTTCCATAACGATCATTGGAAAATCGAAATGTTACCCATGCACACATATGACATACCCTCTCCATGATAAAAAGTTGTTAATTTTTCATTACCATTATTCATGGATAGTTTAAATATTTTAATTTATGTTTAAATATGTTAAATATGAATTTTTTCTATTTTATATATGATTTAAGAATTTCCTCTTTGACAATAGTCATCCCATCGAAGCCATTGTTGACATATGATTAAAATATCATCAATATGTCAAATGTGAAGTTAATCAATTTAGTAACGGTATATAAAATGATATTTAATATAATAAAAGATTAATTAGAATGAAAAATAATTAATAAATTAAATATATGAAATATGTTTAATTTTGGACTATTAAGACCATATGTGATGAGTCAAACTCAAGGTATGTGAATTTCTATGAAAAATCATCTCTTATTGTTTCCCTTCCATCTATTTTTATTACATGACCATATTTTAAAATTTTCTTATTAATGATTTTATATCGGAATAGAAGAATTTTAAAGGAAATTGTATTCATATTTTTACAGACATTCAGTTTATTTAAAAGTAATACTTTTACATGATGTTTTGACTTGATTTACAAAAGACATAAGGAATGTTTTTATATTTGTGACAGTGAGATTAACTTTTCCCACTTCTATAAAAGATAATTGATGTCCATAATCCCTTATATGATTCTTTGTTTTCATCAATGTAAATCCCTTGATTCTATTATTATTTTTTATTTATTAATTAATTATATTCTTCCAAAAAGAAAATTTATTTTGATATCATATTGAGATTTTATTATGGGTTTAAAAGTGCTTTCATGTTTTTACTTCATCATACGATATTCCGAAATATTTTATTCATATAGGTAGTCCTGATATGGATCATGATGATGGGTGAGCCTAATATTGTTTCAATGATGGGTGAAACCATATAAAGATCAAATACATCATGTCACGCTTATGTTTTTAAATAATTATATTTAATGTGGATAATATTGTTATTCAAATTTCTAGGGTTCTGAAAGTGTTCTTGGAAAATGATGCTACAAGGAACCTAATTTCCCTTTATATGTTTTAAATTATTCTATTGTAAATATTTTTATCTTTAATAGGATGTTAATTATCATTTTCTTAATGGAATATTTTTTTCATTTAAGGGTGGAAAGGATCGTTTTGAAGAAAATATTCTTCATGTGATATTTTTTTCTATAAAACACTGATGAATATTATTTTCATATTATTTTTTCTAATAATGATTTCTATGAAAAATTATTGGAATTAAATATATTCTCATGTGTCTATAAATTATTATTATTTTATTTGTTTTATTATGATAATGTAAAACTCAATATTTGAAATCACTTTCTCTTCATAAATTAAAAAATTTATTTATTTGTTCTATGTCCATTACTGAGTGTTTTAAGTTTATACAATGATTTGAAATATTTTTCACCTGGATAAAGGTTGGGTAAATACAAATAAAAAGTTAATTATACAATTATGTATATTTGTTATGAAAAATATTTTTAATTTAAAAAAAATTGATATTGAATCAAAGTGTCCACTTTTTAAAATATGTGTTTGTAATTTAATTTATATACATACATTCTCATAAATATTGAACCATAATGATATTTTTGACAGAATTAAGGACAATTATTGTATATATACACTTGAATATGTATTGTTTATGGTCAAATCATTATTATTGGTATTAGAGAATTGTTTAGATAACATTAAGGGTTTGGATGACGTTAATAAAGTTATATAGAATTCGATGATTTCCATGTTATTTAACTTAAAAATTGTTTATTCAGAAAGGTTTTCCATATAGGAAACATGGATTCTGAATTATGAATGCCCCATGAAGATTATTTCCTTTAAAATAAGAAACTTAGAATTATTGTATTTGGATCATAGTATTTTTTTTAAATAAAGGTTTAGTTGAACTATGCTTTAAATAGTTGGTGTATACATGAAAGATAGAAACCATGTTAACCAATGAGTAACATTATTATAATCAAAAATTTATAGAAATAAAACCATATAACATTTAGTGGATCAACTAAAATTTTGATAGCTATATAAATGATTAAATCTATATAGAATCTTTTTGTTGTTGTGGATTCCATAGATAAATAAAAAGTAACCCTTAATATTTATGATTTTCATGTTGTAACCATCCCATGGTGGTTATTTTTTATCAATATTAAAGAGAAATTAAGGTCGTATTCCTTGTAATGGAATAAATTTTGGAATATAATTCTTGAGAAATATTTTCCTAATGTTTTTGAACAGAGAATGGAAAACAATTATTTCAATTGAGATAAAAGGGGGATTATTTTGTGGCAATATATGATGTAGTAATCACTCAATTAGGAATATTTTATGGAAACAAAAGACTCTCATAAATCAATATTACATATTTTTTATATATACTCAATACACTAAAGAAAAACATGCCTAAGGACCATATTATTTCATCAGATTTTGAAACATAGAGAAAAATAATATAAATTCCTGAGTGATCATCATTGTCACTATTAAAGAACATCCCATTTATTACACCTACTTAAATACTTTATATTCAATTTGGGGAATGTAAAAACAATATAATGTTACATTAGTTAATAACAAAGGGTGTAGTATCCACAGTTTTATGTGAGTAACAATTCATTTATTATTTTTAATCGTAATATTTGATTTGTCATTTTTGGGATGGTTTGAAAGACTTATATAATGTTTTGGGGATTATATAAAGGTTCAAAATTGGTGTAGTATTATTGGAATCCATGAAAATTCTATATAAAACATTTCACCAAGAGACATGGGATAGGGGGATGGAAAATGGGTAGGCGCATGATTATTCAAAATCGTGCATCCACCCAGGAGAGGCAATGCAAAGTGATATAGTGGGATTTTTCATTGTTAAGTCATATTTTTTTACCCATGTTAGGAAATCGTGGGTGGTCATCCTTGATGGAGATGTTATCACATGCTTAGAAAATTATTTTCCTAACATTGAGACTAACCGTGCACTATTTAAAAACAAGATCCAAAAAAATGGATCTGGTTTGAGATAATCCTTTAACAACTATTATCTTATCCATTTGTACACTAACTATGGATTTCTCCCTAAAATGGATAAGGATGATTTCCCCATCAACCTAGAAGAAATTCAATGGTGATTCTTGGTTTTCTGAAGCCGGTATCTCGAGGTAATTCGTCATTTATGGTAGTTTACCATGATTTTTATTAAATATACAAATCTACCTCTCCTAGATTATTAGATCTAGTTCAGATGTCGATATATATAAGTTTTTTAATGATAATAATATTCAATTATTCGTTTTTATGGTAAGGGGGGAGTTCTCTTGTTTGGTTTTTGGAGATTCGACCCATTTTCAATGGCGTTTTATTGACATTATTTATTTTCACCAGAAAACTGAGGGTAAGCGGACTGGAACTCAACTCAGATTATTATAACATGAATGATTTGTTTAAAGGTTTTTATTGAAATTGGATTTGAATGTTTTTTGAATTTCATGTTATAAACCATCATTGGTGAGTTTTTATAGAATTTTGGAATTTTGTTATTTTTGTGGAGAGTGAAATTGGTAACATGATTTTAAAATTATGATTTTAAATCGATTTTTTGGTTTAAATGAATGGAAACATGTTTTCAATAAATTTTTAACATTATTTATGTGAATTTTTTAATGGTTTTCAACAAAATACTGTTTTTATTCAAATGGATGAAATGCATTTTTTGGATTATTTTTGGAATAATGATTGTCTGTGTTCATGCGAATTTGGGATTGATAATGTTATGAAGTCTCCAATATCATTAAGGGGATAGATATGGTTCAGCAGTTTTCCCTACCATAATGTTCAATTATGTGATGATATTTTTAAGGGATTACTCACCACTCACAAGTATAGGAATGTTCATGATTTCATGCAAGGTTGGTTGTGTGGATATGTCGAATGGGATGGATTGTTCCAAAATGATATTTGTGAAATGGATTTGAAGAATTGGTTGGATTATTTCAATGCAAAAAATATCAATACATATAACTACTTTGTTATTGAACTGGTCTACAACATTATAAAATGAATAAATTGTTTTAAATAAACTATTTCATATAAATTTTGAAACTTGTATTATCATATTGGAGTGAGTAGGGATGTAATTTGGGGAAATCCTACTAAGATTCATTACTCACCCATCCATTTCCATTTTTGTGCATTTCCAGATATTTTTTATTTTGAAATAATAAAACGTAATCTGAAAGACATCCCTAGGTTCTCTTTAGTTTTACTTGGGGTATATTTTGGGGTATAGAATGGTGCATGGTAGGATATTGGAATATTATTTTAGAGTATTTGGGTTTTGTGGGTTGTGTCTTCTGTAATTTACTATGATATTTTATTCTAATGTTTTCCTACTGTGTAGTAGTTTGTTATGATATATATGGTATTTCTGTTAGTTTTTATATGGTTTTTATGCATAATTTAGTGGTATCATTGATATTTAATGTTTATTTGGGGTTTTTTATTTTCAAATGTAAAATTGTCCCTCATAATGTTATAAAGACCTTGGCATTTATTACAAGACTTTGGATTCATAGGGATGTCATATAAGGCCATGTAATCTCCTCCCACCTTCTTAAGCCAATGAGGAGGGGTGTGATGTTACAAGTAGAATTGGATGTTTCATGTTGTATCAATATTGTTCCTTCCAAATATTATAGTACAAAATGTGGTGCGAACTTGTTTGGTTCTTGAATAACAAGTGGTTTTTACTTCTCATTGCATTGGAGTTAAAATTCCTCCTAGTCTATTTCTTATGACAGGTTGGTTGAAATGAGTATTATTTTTTGGAATTGAAATGTAGAGCGTAAAAATTTGAACCAAACATTTCTATATTGAACTTCATGTTATTATGGAGTTAGGTACATATGTTCTTTCGATATATTTATAGGATTTGGGATCTTATAGTCATGAGTTTACCAATGAGATGATAATGAAATGCATTGTAGAAATAACTTCACCCTAGTAGTAAATATTTCATTTTGTATAAAAATATATGAATTGGTGTAATGTATTTATTTTGGAAAAAATTTTAAATTCTTTTTAAATTAATGATTTTGAAAAATAATATTGATGTGGAATTTTAAAATAGGATTGTTTTTCAAATGAAAGTTATATTTTCAAAAAATGGGTTGGAATAATAAAATTTGTATTTATGAAATCATTATTGTCACATTTGTGATGTGGTGTAATTTTAAATGTTTAGACATAAACTTCTATAGTGTGAGACATATGGACATTGATATATGTTTAGAAAATGGAACCTATTTGGTGTTATAATAACCACCTAGTGATGCTTCTAATAATGTTGTTCTATGTGAGCGAAATGTGGACCTCCAACTGGTTAAGATTATTTTCCAAGCATTAGAGAATATGAAAATAGGAAACATATGTGATAAGAAATGCGAACATGACCATTCTATTAAATTCAATAAGTAAAATCGACACTTCATTTAGGGTGCATCAAAACTAGAGAAGGAATTGGTGTGGTTGAATAGGATAAATCATATGATCGATTTACACGAAACACTAGGGGAGATAAAATTCAATAATAGGTTCTATATGATGGAGGATCATGCACAATTGTGGTGGGATTTAGCAGTTCAAGAAATAGTTGACCAAGGCCTTGAATAAGAGAATTTTCATGAAATGTTCATTAAACAAATCTATCACCACTAATTCATAATTCAAACAATTATGGACATCAACATCTTGAAGTAGTAACATATTTCTTCCATGTAGTATGTGGATAAAATTTTGATATTTTTATTTTTTTTACCTGATGTTGTATCTTGTGATTCCTTGAAGGAATACATCTTTGAATTGAGGATAAGGAATGTGATTCTCTCAAATGATGATCTGCTAGGTTTTGATTATTCTATATATATAATAAATAGAGTAATGGTGTAGATAAGGTAAATCTTAGTAGAAAGTGATAGAGGATACGTGTTTATTCATGTGAAAAAATGTGGTAATTATATTTTCGAGAATAAGTGGATGTAGGGAACACATTTCAAATTATGTGGGATGATTCAGAATTAGATGTTAGGAGTAGTAAATGTTATTCCAATACCTTAGTTCCAGCCTAGATGTTTTCAATGTGGTTCATATGACCACAAGAACCTATATGGTACGAAACCTCCTAGGTCATTCCAAAATTGTAATCAGATGGGGTATCATTAGTGCTATTGTAGACGTGCTTGGAGGTCGGGTGTCCATGATTCTTATTAGGTGTGGCAAGTTTTGTATGCTTTGATGGAGTGTGGAAAAAAATTTAACACTCATAAGAAGATCAAATATATCCATGGTTTTTCTTAGAATACCATGGATTATCATCATGGAAAATCCCATTTGGGGAATAGTGCATAATATTTCATAAGCATGCAATTATGTTTAATTGATCAGGTTATTGTGGATTGTCTGTCTGAACCATCGATGGTGTGAGGAATGATTATATAGAACTCAACGATTATGACTGATTTGTGGGGACTATTGTGTCACATTCATTTATTACATCTTTTTCTATTTATTAATTGTGTATAAAAGTGGGTATGATTCCTTCAATGTTAAAACTCAAAACTCCTCTTGGTCATAGAGAATTTCGAGCCATAATGTGTTGAGAAAGATCTAAAACTTTTGGTAGAGTTAAGTTGATATGGGTTATATCTTTGACTGAGATCGACATTTATGAAATAATCATGGGTATGTATTGGATGACTATGTTCAAAACCCATATCAAATGTTATTCCCAAATGGTTAGTTTCTATACTGAAGATGGAGTGCATCTTTTATTTAGAGGATACATAATTGTAATGGGATATACAATGATCATATTAGCAGAAGAATTTGGAAAGATCTCATACCATATGAAGAATATTACATTGGAATCAATGTAATAGGTTGAAAGAATTGTTTTTACACTAGTTTTGTATTTTTTTCATGAGTTTTTTTAAAATAATATTGATGGTTTTAAATATTTATGGTAAATAGATTTTCTGATTGATCTGTTTACAAGGAACTTCCCTATTTATCTTTCATTTTATTTGAATGAACCAACAAAATTAATGGAACTGAATGTGTATATGGAAGATCTAGAGAGCAAAGGGTTCATTTGGCCTGGAATATATTTGTGGCCAGCAATAATCTTGTTTCTAAAATAATATGGAACATTAAGGATGTGTGTAGAGTACCATATGATTATTGAAGAGATGATAAAGAATTGAGGTCCACTTCAGACATTGATGTTATGTTCGATCAATCGATGGGATCTCAGTCGTTCTCTAATATATAATTGTGATCATGATATAACCAATTGTGAGATTGGATGGATGATATTCCAAATAAATTTTTCAGTAGTAGATACGGACATTATGAGTATGTGGTAATGATTTTTGGACTTACAAATGAACAACTGGTAATTATGGAATTGATGAATCTGATATTTTAAATGTATCTAGATCCTTATTTGGTGGTGTTTGTGGATGACATATTTTTTTTGGTTTTAGGTACTAGGTATGAGAATGAGGAACACATGGAGACACTTTAGGGAATCATGAGGGATCATAAGTTGTATTACAAACTATAGAAGTGTGATTTTAGGATACAATATGTATATTTCAATGGAGATCTAATTTCATAAAGAGGTATTTATAGTTATCCATATTTTTATAGATTTTCATCTCTTTGAAATGCCCAATGAATACCTTTGAGATACACAATTTCCGTTGTATAGGGAGTTATTATCGACACATTGTTTGTGGTATTTTGTTACTGGCCTCACCCATGACACCATTGAATTGTAGTAATGTTCATTTTTAATGGAACAAGGAATTTATGATATATTTTCCAGAGCATAATGTTCCTCTCACATTCGTACAAATTTAGATAATTCCAAAATCTAGAAAACTTTATGTGGTGTATTGTGATGTTTTGTGATTATGGTTGTGATGTGTTCTTATGAAAGGAAATAATGTTGTATAATTTGGATATAGAAAATTATGCATACATGATAAGAACTACCCAGGACATTATTTAGAATTAAATTATATAATCTATGATTTGAAAACATTCAATCATTACCTATTTGGTATGAAATTCACTATTTTATGGTCCATATGTGTTTGAAACATATTTTCTGATAATGGGATTTTAATGTGAGAAAAAGAAAGTGGTTTGAGTATCTCAAAATGTTTGACATTGAAATTATGTATAAAATTGGATTGGAAAATTCAACATATGATTAATTAAGAATAAAATCATATACATAGTTGGAAAATAAAACTTCAGATGAGTAGTAGTTTATTTCAGTCCTTGCTGACATGCACGCGGAATTTGAGGATAGAATTAAAGATGTGACCGTATTTACAATTTTCAGTTTTCCTAATGTTGTGATGATGATTTAGGAGGTAAAAATATATGGTTCATAATTCATATCTATTATGATAAAAATCAATGTTGGGGAGACCACTGAGGGCCAAAGGAGGGATAATAGTTCAATGTTATGGATTAGAAATCAGATTGATGAACCACTTCCTTTTCAAGAATAACTTATTAATGATTTCCACCATTCATTATTGGGTTTTCATATGGGAATATAGAATATCTAAATGGAATTTATAACACAATTTTTGGGGTTTAGTATATAATGGAAGGTGGTTTTGTTTTGTTTTGAGATTCATAACATGTCAAGAAGTCAAGGAAGATCTTTAATGACAATCTTCTATGTTGCATTACTTTTCAATTTTATTGTAGAAATGGGTGAATATACCTATGGATCATTTAATATTTCTCCCAAGATTGGTTTGAAAACATGATTCAATATGGGTGATAGTGTAATGGATCACAAATTTAGATCTTTTAAATCCAATTCATGAGTCTCAAATTGTAGAGGACTTGTCAGAAAATATTTAAATATATGGGATGTGGTAAAGTATAATGTGGTACTTGTTTTGATAGTGTTGGACATATATTTACATTTAAGTGACATTTCTATAAATACTTTCAAAAATCCCTCATGACATAGTTGGTCATGAGTACGAAATATCATCCTTAGTTGAATGGAAAATCTGAACTGATGATACAAAATTTGTAAGGCACGTTTAGGTATTGTGTAACTGATACTTGTGGGTCATTGGAAGAGAACATACTATTAGTGGAGTTATCCTATAACAATAATTATGAAGCCTTGAAACATATTCATCCTTTTGAACCATTGTATCCGTGTTCTATTCTTTCTAAACTTTTCTGTGTGGAAACATGGTAGAATTAACTTTCTATGCCAAGCATTGTCTACAAAACAATTGATAATAATTATTTCATAAACGAATTCAAGGATATAGGTCAAAGACATCCCAAATCATATGATAATCATCATGGATTGTCGGTTTTTAAGGTGATTGATCATGTGATCTTGAGGTTATATCAAATGTATGGGTTTTGTAGTTTTGGGAACCACGGAATGTTATTATGTTAAATCATATGCCTTTTTTAGATAATCAAATGGGTTGTTGTGGTGGAATATCAGTTGGATTTTCCACCATGGTTCTATGCAGTGAATAACTTATTTTATGTATGTCAGTTTGAAAATTATTAGTCTGATCCTAGCCATGTGATTTAATGGAATCACATTTACTTAGAGCGAGATGCCTCATAGGTGCACATGAAAGTGTGGATCGTGGGTTGGTAATTGAGTGTCATACATGGTGACATGATCAGCATAGTATGGTTTTTGTGAAAACATGGTTAGATTTAGCAATATACTATGGATCATGATACAGAAATCAAATAGAAATGGCCATAAAAAATTTTGTGCAATGTTGGTTTTGTAATTTCTAGGTAATTAAATGCAAATGGTGGGGATAATGTAACACCTCTAGTTTTAATATAGTATCCGTTTAGTTAAGATTTTTTTAATATGTGATGTTGTAGGTTGAATTTTTCTATTGTTTGAAATAATTGTGTATTGATTTTATGGATTTACCAAAGGTTCATTATTATTGAATGGTTTTTGGAAACCATGAAACTCTTGAAGGAAACCATACACAATTAGACATGTGCTAAGGGTAAGTCACACTGTTTGTCTAAATCATGCGACCACATCGGAGATACCATGTAGTGACAGTGTTATTTTAACATATGGTGCATATTTTCTCTAACGATGAAGGAAAACCATGCATGTTTTCCGTGAATAAGAATGTGGCACATGCTTAGCGCATATTTTTTTTTACAGTGTGACTTACTATGAGTCTAACCATACATGGTTAAAAATTTGATCCACAAACGGTTGATCAAGGTCAGGATTATACCTTAACACCAATTTTTTTCACAATTTTTACTATAATTCTGGATTTATCCCCCACAAGTAAAATGAATCTTTCCCCATTGATGCAAAGCCAATCTAAAGGAATTTCATGGTGTGTTGAAGCCCGGATAGCACAGAAAGTCATCATTAATACTGGGTTTCTATGTTTTTTCATTGATATATTTCAATAACTCATGAATTTTTATAGATATAGTTCTTTTGTGTATTGAACTATGTATTTTTATACTTAATATTATTATATTTTTCCTTTTTTGCTAGGGTAATAGATCTAAGTCCATTTTTAATAGACTCAACCCATTTTCCTGGGTGTATTTGATTCGTTCTTCATTCAAACCATAAACCAATAGCTAGGAGGCTTCACTCCTAGATATTTTTATTCGAACTTGAAGGCATGATTTTTTTATTTAAATTTGAAGTGAAATTATTGTAAACGGATTTTTGGAAGCCCAATTTTTTCATGATAAATAAATTTATGGAAATATGATGTTTTATGGAAATTAAAATTGGTAACACGATTTTAAAATGATTATTTTTTTGTTGCATTAAAATTTATTTAAAATAAATGTTTAGGTCTATTTAAGTCGTTTAAAAATCATTCAATGAAATAATGGTTTTATTGAAATGGTTGAAATGGTTATTTTTGAATTTATTTTTGGAATAATGGTATTTTGTGTTTATGTACATTCATAACATATACTGGTATTATGTCTCCCACATAATTTTTTTGATGGATAAGGCTCAGGTAATCCCTACATAAAAATGGTTTATTATCTGAAGATGTAGTGAATGCATTACTCTACACTAACAATTATGGGGAGGTCCATGTTTGCATGCATGGAAGGATGTGTAGATATATGGAATGAGATTGATATTAACAAAATAGAAATTTTGAAATTGTTTTAAATATGTTTTCCATGGAAACCATTTTATCATCAAAAAATTAATATTTATTGAAAAAAATGGATTTTTTATATAATAATTCAAATTTTTTATATAGAATATTGTATATAAATGTTCTAACATATTCTATCCTAGTGGCTTGTGTAGGGATGCCATTTGGGGAAAGCCTGATAAATTTCATTACTCACTCCTTTGTAATAATGGTTATTCTACAAATATCATTTTTTAGGGAATGAGAATACGTAATGTGTCAAACTTTACGTGTGTGGAATTTTGATACATGGGACATATTGTGGATTGGAGAATAGAGTATGGTTGGAGATGAGTTTTTTTCAGAGTCGTTGGGTTTTGTGGTATTTTCATCCATTATTTACGTTGATATTTTATTCTTCTATTATGAAACACTATTATTGTTTGTTTTGATATATATGGCACTGAATTTAGTAGTTTGGTTTGATTATCATGCATCATGAAGTTGTTAATTGGTTTTGACATGTCTAGGTTTGTGGTTTTATTTTCAAAGGGAGATTTCCACCCCATCATTTCATGACGATCCTAGCATTTATTATTACCCATTATCATCTTTGGGATGTGTCTTAAGCCATCTAATATCCTTCATCCTTATAAATCCAATAAGGAGGTTCTTGTCATTACAAAGGGTAAAAAGTGTGGAAATAAAAACCTAACATGAGAATAGGAGTTTGAGGACATGATCATATCATTTTAGAACCATACCATACATATCGAAGATCATAATCATGAGTCATTAAGTGTGATTTTGAAGGTTATAACACATGAATCATATTTTAATCTTGGAAAATGATCTTTTATATCAAAAAATTGGATTTATACATAAACATTTCCCATACACATAAGTGTATAAAAAATAGGTTAAACCATCCCACTATGACATTGATAATTTTTTAGGCTTCTGATAACAACCCATGTACCTAATTCGATATTTTCATTACCTCAGTAGCACCCTGAGATTTTATTGTATAGAGTATTTTAATTTCTTTGATCCCCTATTCTGTAATTTATACAAACATTAGCTTGGGATATATGCAACAATGTATTAGCTTGCAGTATACACAACACTATTTTTGTCTTATTTTTCTCCTAATTTCATGTTCCTTTTATATAATTAATTTCATAAATCACTAAGTATAGGTTTTATTCAATGTCAAAATTATCTCTGTTTTTATTATGTTATACATAACACCAATTGAATCTTACACTACATGAAACACTAACTTTTCTTGAAATAAATGCAAGAGAAGCCTTCCTCGATAACTTACGTTGTACGCAATACTGTGTTTCACTAAGTAACTATATATTATTAAAATATTATATAACTAGCTGTTATGAAGTGTATGAAGCACATTTTTTATTTTATATAACATTTCCATTCATCTTACACTTTTTTCATGAACATTATATGAGAACAAAATCAATTTTTCAGATAAAAGATATATTTGTTTAAAAATGGTGTTTTACCCCCTTTTAAAGGCGCACCAATTTTAAATCTATATTTACAATTTTACCAATTAAATTCTAAAAAATAAACTTCTTATTTGGAATAAAGAAATAAAAATTTACCTTTTATGAATTGTTGGTATTTTTCTAATAAAATTAAAATTTTAATGAATGGTGTAAAATATTGCATTTTAACTCGAAACTGCCTTTTTATCAGATTTATATAATAGTAAAATTAATTTTCAACTTTTTTAATGGTTAATTGGATTATATTTTTATCATATAATCCAATTTTGTCCATTTAATTATTTTCACTTTTTTATTGTCATAAACACATGACAATCTTTTGATAGTTATTACTTCTTATAAACCTGATTTTTAGATTTGACAATGGGAATTAATTTTAAATTAATTACTAAATCTTTTGTGATCTGAATTTCAAAAAAATGAATTCCATATTTAGAATTATATGGTTAAAATTATCTAAATAGTAACCTTTTATTTTTAGGCATTATGAATAGTAACTTCAGCTTTTTTATTATTTACCATGGTTAATGGGTAAGTCTTGTAAATATGGGTAAAAACCTAATATTATAATAATATTAAACTATCCTAAAACATGTCCTAATCCTATTGGATGAGTTATTTTTATCCATGGGAATCCATGGGTCGCTTTTAAGACCCCAGAGATTCACATGGATGTGAAAATGATATTTTATGTGAATTAGTTTAAATTAAAAACAATTATTGCCTAAACATATATCTTTTACTAAAAAAAATATTAATATATTGTTATATAATAATATATTTATATATAAATATTGATTATAAATATATAAATATTTTCTACATAATGGAATTTTATTTATAATTTTTAGACATTAGATAAAAATATTTATTTATGATAAAATTATTATGTTGTGATTACCACACTAATGAAATTTTAAAATAAACGAAATAATAAATATTAATATAAATTAAATTTCAACATTTTAATTCCATAAAATAATTTTATTGATGACATTGACATATTAGGGATGGTTTAATTTCTTTGGTTTGATGTTATCAGGTTGTTATAAATTTTTAAAAAAGTCATGTATGAATAGTATCCAAAATTGATGTAATTCATAACATAAAACATGAAATAGTTTACTAAATTATAAGATTCGTAAAAATGGTTAATAAAAGTTAAAATACTTCATAAATAACTTTTTTCTGTTTTTTGTCATGATATGGTAATTAAATTAACCAAGAATGTGTAAATAACATGATATCACATTAATATTAAAAAGGGTAAAATAAGGGTTAAAAAAATATAAGGATAAAAGACTATTAAATATTTGTCTAAAAAGTATTTTATTATAATTATTCTAACCATCACCATGTTATATTATAATTAAATATTTTTTGGACCATTTTAAACTGAAATAGAATTTATAATAAATTAATATTTTAGGACTTTCCTAAAGTCCTTAAATCCTCTCTAATAAAAGGGCACATCCTCCCTCAGCACTTCACTCCATTTTGAGCCTTCATTCTCGGCCAAAACCTACCCATATCTCTTGTAAACTTACCCTTTTGAATTATAGAGGTTCTGGAATTATAAAAAGACCAACTCTATTGAACTATAATGAATTTTAAATGAGGGACGTCGAGATAGAGGTAGTCTCTTCTACCGATATTTTAAAATTTATTAATTCTTATATTTACTATTATATAGTAGTTTAATTATAATGTAATAACATAATAATCACTCTTATACTGATATTTTATTATAAATATTAAACAACCCTATTTCACCTTATGTCTATCCTACAAAAAATGAAATCACTGTGTGTGCATACGCACGACTTACCGTCTCCAAGTCGTGGTGTGATCTGTTTTTTACCACTACCATACATGGATGGGTATAATGGTGGAATTAATTACTATATATGATAATTATTACACAATACTGATTTATCGATATTATACACCATCCACTTCAATACCATTCAATATTTATGGGAAATGATATCGTCACTCGTGCGTATGTACAACTTACCGTCTCCCCGAGCCGATGAGATTTATTCTACATGTTAACCATTCAAGAATGATTATAATGTATATATAAAAAATAATCATGAAATATATGATATAATAATTATACTAGATTTATGTGTATATATATAAATCATTTAATTCCATTCAATTTAATAAGGATATGTAAACATCGTTCTGACGTACGTATGGCCTACCGTCTCCATGAACGGTATATGCCAATTCAATTTTCTATCTATTATATATATATAAAAATAATATATACGATATATAAATCATGTTTTACAATCTGGAAGTATTTAAATCATGATATAATTAACAATATCAAGAATAAAAATTCAAAACACATATGATAAATAAAAATATTATTACACAAAACATTTCTTTAACATAGAAATGACAAATAAACATATAATATAGAGTCCTATATGAATCATATATGAAATCTTAAATATTATTATGGTTTTGATACAAGTTAATAACATGTTTTTACACACTATAAAAGAGTATTGGACACATGTAGAATAAATTGTACCTAAGGTTAGGGATTATTGGCATCACATTTATCTCTATCGGACATATGGCTTATACACCACCTATTAATTTTTTGTGATTTTTATGCTACCCTTTAATGTTATTATTATGATTATTATTATGGTTATGATAATTACATATATATATATATATTTCATTATTTTAGGATTTCATATAATGTGATTGATTATAAATTGTTAAGGGATAATTTTTCAATCTCATTTTTTCCAGGATTGTTTATTCATAAGTATTTAACGGGGTGTATTTGTCATCTATGGCCATTTTTTCATAAAACGTTTTCATAAAATTCATTATATTCACATATGTATGTCTAAATTCATTTTACCCATTTTTTACTTTTACTATGTGTTCGGGCAGATATATTTTTTTATTTACCATACGATTTAATTTTTGACTTCTCCAACAAATGTATAAGGGGAATGTTTTTTTATCTTATATGACATGAAAAGATTTTTATTCATTCATAACTCATTACTTTTAATAAGAATATATTTCAATATTTCATGTTAATTTACCATTTAATTCCTTTCATTTATAATTTCCTGAAATTTTGAGAAAAGAAAACGTTTTTGATGAATAAAAGATATTTTCCTCTAGAATTATGTTCATGAATTTTATTAAATGTATTTCTCATATAAGATGACCTAGGGTTATGTTTCTATCCATATTATTGCATTTATTTTATTTTTATTATGATGGAATTATTTTTTTGAAGTCCATTTATCTTATATAGATTATGTTATAATGAATTGATATTTAAGAATCCCATTTTATTTCATGGGTTTTACTATGGTGAATGTTTTTATGTTTTTCCTCACATGTATGAATGATTTAATTGTGACATGGGTGAGTCCTATATCTCAATCCAATTCATTGGGTAAATATTTATATCTCGTGAGATAAAAATGACTATAATGACAAGTAAATTTGGTTCAGTAATGTAGGTCTGGAATGGACGGTAATTCTGGTTCAGTAATATAGGGTTGGAACGACTTGTAAATCCGGTTTAGTAATACATGGGGAGAATGGAAAGTAAACCTGATACAGAAATGGAATTTTTACACTATGTGGTTCTTGGATGAAATGATTTGGCTACTTTGGAAAACGTATTATGTTTTTAATGGTTTTCCAAAATTACATCTTTTATTATCAGTATAATTCGTCATTATTAATGTTACTTTATAATCTATTCCTTATTTACAACAAAGAATTATTTCATGACTCAATATTTTAATTTTAAAAAATTTATGTTCATAATTTTATTTTAAAATTTTTATGGTTTGTTTTATTTTCTCCATGTTTATCCTTCCTCAGCATTTGAGCTCACCCTTTTTATGTATTATTTTACCAGGTATAAAAAGAATGGTTTTAGGTACGAAAACAAAAGAGGAAAGATAGTTATGGGAGATGTTGATGACCTTCCACCATGATTAGAAGATTATGTTCTATGTATCCAAAGACACTAAACTAATATGGTATTTGGGCATCTGTTTGTGTCATGTATTATGTATTTGAAAAAGAAATGTAATGTCCCTGTACGTCAAGATTGGGTCTCTATAGTTGTTATCATAGTGAAGATTTTGATATCCTTTGGAAATAAGGATGCAAAATCTTTAGTGAGATCCCTAGAGATAATTCAAATGTATGTCTTGGGATGTCCCTAAGGGTATGTCTTACAATATATTACAGTCCTTGAATTTTGGTAAAGATAACGAATAACTTAGGAATAAACCTATTATGTTAGAGATTTAAAGTACTCCCCCTTTATTATGTGGGTTTCCTATTATTATTTTTTCCCCTTAGACTATTCTTTTAGGGTTTTAGATAAATTGCTGGAAATCAGAGGATTCTTGTTAATGGAAAATATTATGGATAATGGAATGATATTCTATATGGGAAACAAAATTATATGGGAGTTGGAAGGAGAATCATCTTTTTTATACCTAATCACAAATCTTATAATATGATCAATAATCTCAACATTGTTGAGATTCATAAAGCAGCAACAAAGAGAAAGATGGATTTTCATGGTGATCATATAGTAACGAAAGTTCAATTTACCTCATGTAAATATTGTGGGAAGAGGAATAAATGAGAATGTTTCAAAGGAACTATAAGATGATTTGGGTGTAGGAAATAAGGTCACTAATATAGTATTTGCAATGGAATGGGTTATGTTAACACAATGGGCAGGGATAATGGTATTACAATGACATCCAATGTGGTTAAATGTTTTAAATATGGAATATATGGGCATTATGTATTTAACATCCCAGGTAAATAATAAAATAATACATTTTCCATAATTATTCATATTTTAGAATAAAATAATAATTTTACTTTAAAGGGTTTTCAATGTTCGATGGCATACCCAATACGCAACAATGGGTTTCTTTGAAATATTACATTGTACACTACTAAAATAATCACTACTGGAAAAATACCCTATACCAACGGTTTGTAACCGTTGGTAGAGGTCCCCAAACCGTTGGTATAGGCTATACCAACAGTTTGGAGGACCGTTGGCAAGTAATCCGTGACAATAGGTCTATACCAACGGTTTTGGGAAAACCGTTGGTATAGGGTCTATACCAACAGTTCTGAAAACCGTTGGTATAAGTAATCAAGACATCTATACCAATGGTTCTCAAAACTGTTGGTATATGTATTTCAAAAAAGAAACATCCGGTGGGATTTGATCCCAGGACCTCTAGTTTATAACGGAATAACTTAACCACTAACCTAACATGACTTTTGTTAACATATTTTCATAAATATATATATGTATTGTTCTAATTATTTTAAATTTTGATTTATATAATGTTCTCCATAGGTAGATTCCAAAAAAAATCAAAGGACCTTTCCCAACGGTTTGCAAAACTGTTGGGAAAGGTCTTGCTTCTTTTTGGGTATTCTGGCCGAAGGTTGACTTCTGGACACCCTTTCCCAACGTTTTGGGCAAACCATTGGGATAGGCTACCCTTTCCCAACAGTTTGGACAAATCGTTGGGAAAGGTGGTCCAGAATTCATCCTATCCCAACGGTTTGGCCAAACCGTTGGGAAAGGGTACCTATACCAATGGTTTTTACAAACCTTTGGTATAGAAGCGTTGGGAAAAATCATTTTTCCAGTAGTGAATATTATTATTTTAAATTGTAGATGAATCCTAGTGATTGTATTGGTAGAAATAAATAGAACTAACAAAAATATTATTATACATTTTTTAGAAATGTTTTTACATTTATCCAATAAAATTTAGTGGCTTAAAATATGAATGAATCTAATTTTTAGCATAATTTACTTTAAAAGGTTGTTTTACTACCTTTTAAGGGAGAACCATCTTTAAATCTAGTTTTGGTAACTTTTATATGTTCTATTAGTGAATATAAAATTTTTCTATATAATTTAGATATGAAAATTTATTTTGTGTAAATTTTTGTAATTTTTCTTATAAAATTCATTTTTTAATGAATTGTGAAAAAAACTATATTTAAATTCAAATGTTCTTATGAATATAATTTATTTATATGGTTAGAGTATTTTCTAAATTGTTTTTAAAGTATAATTATATTATGTTTTTACCCTTTAATCCAATGTTTTTCATTATAATTAATTTCACTTTGAAATTGGTAATAAACAAGTATCAATATTTTGATAGTTTTTCTTTCATAAAAACACGCTCTTTATTTTGATAACAGGGATAAATTTTAAATTAATTAATTCAACATCAATATTTTGAATTAGGTAAAATAGACATCATTTTGAATTCAGAATATCAAATATAGGTTAGGCTGAATTTTTGATAGTTTTCTCAAAAACATCAATTTTTGATGAATAATGAAACAACTATGTTGTAGTTGAAAAATAAAATTATTATTTAAATGAAAATTTAACACATCTATGGATTGAATTTAGAAAATCCAACATACATGATTGTTATAAGTACGTAAAATTTTGTTCAATAAGATGAAAATATTTTTTACCTTGGGATATATATGTTATTATTTAGACTATAAATGTTATTTTTAAAGATAAAAAGATTTCCTAAATTATGATATTTTAATTAGAATTTTTAGATTTCAAATAAAAAAAATTATTTATGACAAAATAATTATGTAGTATATACCTCATTAATAAATTATTTAAATAAATAATATTATAAATATTAAAACAATATCCCAAACATGTCAAATTCTTATTCGATGAATTTATTTCAACCATTAGTCATCTTATCATCGACTTTAATTAGTTTTATATCATTAGAAACTGAATATCATTATATAATAAAATAATATTTTCACACTTTCCTAAAGAGCCCCTCCTCCACCTTGTAAAAAGACCTCACTTCTAACCCAATCCTCACACCTCTCAAATACCTTGACTCATCCAAATCCTGCCCAAATAAGCCCTCAATATCCTTCTCCTCCTCCTGGAATCCTTACCTTAGGCAGAAGTCACTTAAAGAAGTCCTTTTGGTTCAATCCAAAGGGAGTTACCCAAATTAAAGCAAACATTTTCTGTTATCTTCTTTTCATTTATTTTACTTATACACTCCTAAACTCTTTTTATTCATTTCTTTTATTAAAAACAAGTATCCTAAATATACTATGATGTTGTTATGAGAAGGATTCTAACTTCACATACACACACCTCTATCAAATTGGAGAATAACATACTATTTCTGTGAATGGAAATCTACAAACCTCACAAAACGATGACTGTTCGATTATCTCCTACCACCTCTGATGGTGGCCATTAAGATGACATAATATTAATATATGATATATATTATGATTATTTTTTCTTTATGCCTATGTATTTTCCTATTGTGGAAAACCTTTATGGTTTCTATTATGGTAAACACGATAATTTTATTTGAGTAATTAGGGACTACCTCCCCCTCAAAGTGATATGAATCGTTAATTCCATATGTGGTATGTATAAAGGATGGAGTTAATCAAATTATATATGATATTATAATCGAATTATAATATAACTATGTATCATTATGTTTTAATTCCATTAAAATATGAGATTGAAATTAATGTAGTGTTCATGCATATGTATGGGTTACAGTCTCCATGAATGATGCATTTCATTTCATACCTCCAAATATTATGCACTATTATAAATACTTGTATATACTTAATATATATAATATATATGCTATTTGAATCCTGAATATCGTTCTAGATATAATGAATGTTTAACCTTGTGAACAACTAGTAATTATAAGAAGTCCATTTTTGACTCAAGTACCAAATATTGACAAAATGACCATTATTAACATAAATGATAACATAATTTTTATATAATGGAAATAAGTGATATAAAGGAATAATAAACTTGAAAATGGTAGCTAAACAAGTATAAATTAACTATAGTTTATTATTCAGGATATTAAAGAACGAACTATCCATGTTGGACATGAGGTAAGAGACTTAGTCTCAATCTTCTTTCATTGAAGCATATTTTGTTTTAATAAATTATTTTCTATTATATGAGTATAAACACCTTTTAATTTCCATTTCATTCAAAGATAATCTTTTTCGACAAATAATTTTACTGAATAACAAAAAAGAGGTTGTTTAGTTTAACGTACGTGGTGACAATGACCATTCCACCACCATGAGTATAATTTGACTATCAGATTCCTTAACAATCCGTAATGTTTTTAAAAGGAAATAAATACCTTATACTGCTTTATAGATTTTGGTATTGAAAATGGTTTTTATAATGGATTTTTTTTGTCAATATATTTAAATGATATATTGTGATTAAAATGTGGAAATGTTATCTTTCCTTTATGTTTTTTCTATTTTTTAAGAACAAACGTAAACGTGATAGAGGTAACCGTGAATTTTAAATGTATACGGGCGATTCCATGAAATATCTAGGGTGGGTGAGCCCGAGATAGCTCTCCAATGCATTGGGTAACGTGATAGAGGTAACCGTGAATGTTTATCCTAAGAGATTTATGGAATATACTTTTATGTATATTCCAAATGTAACTCCCTAAGTAGCTGTGATAGCTACAATGTAAGTATGATATGAATTCCACAAGTAACCTTTATGATTTATGTTTTCTATGTGTTATTAATAAATATTATAATTTGATTAGGTATGTTAAAGAGCTTATGTTATGTATGAAATGATGTACTAACATTTTCGTTCTTTGTTTTATAACCCCTACTGAGATTTTTATTCTCTTCCCATGTTTCAAAATGTTATTCACAGGACCTATAGATGTATAGGGTCAAGGATGGGATCATGGAGAAGTCAGGATGTATAAATCATGGGACTAGACATGAATCTTTTTTTCAAGAGTTTTTATTTTATGAAAAAAATAAAAACTGAGTAGAAGTGTCTAACATGTAATTCTTGAGATGTAATGTAATAGTTATGGGATAATTCTCTAAAACTCAAAACCTAAAAGGATTCATCATTGTGAATTATTCATTTAATTCAAGATTATGTAATGTTACATGGCAGGTCCATATAGTTGGTATCAGAGGATGGTTTAGATAAATTTAGGAGTTAGGGTATTGTTAAATTTATATCCATAAATTGATTTTTATTGAAATGATATAGAATTTACAGATTACCATATAGCCTCGCCTAAGATAATTCAGTGTTCAGAATGGTTTTCCACAGAGGAAACGTGGCAGCTATGTTGTGACAACATAAGGAGGAAAACAACCTTCTAAATCAGAAACAAGATGTGGTTGGAATCAGAATTGAATAGTTTTTTTGAAGTGATGGAACAGTTGACTGAAGTTATAAATGGTGGTGGTATCCATGAAAAATATCAGCTAGATTAACTACAGAGGAATATTTCAGTTTTGGAGCATTTCATGAGGAAACATCCCCCTTCATTCAGAGGATCATCTGAATCTGTGCTAGCAGACGGTTGGATTAATCCACTAGAGAAAGGTTTTGATGACATAGGGTTTCTAGAACATCAAAAGGATGGTCTTAATGCTTATTATTTTGATGGTAAAGCTGATCAGTGGTGGTCGATGGTGAAATATATCTGGGTTAGTGAGGATATTGATGCTCTTTATTTGGATAAATTAAGAGGTATGATTCTTTAGAAATATTTTCCTATGGTGGTTCATCATTGGATGGAAAACAATTCATAGAATTGAGGTAGGAGTATGACTCGGTGGCTACTTATGAAGTAAAATTCACTCAACTGGAAAGGTATGCTCCAAATTTCATATGAGATCTTGATAGTAAAATAAACCATTTTTATTCAAGAATAAAGAAGAAGTATCTATGGGATTTAGCTTATTGTGAGTTCAGTAGTTATAAAAAATATGGTCATTGCGCGGAGAAGGTGGAAGTGGAGTTTGCTGATGATCAGCTGTTCTTTAAAAAATATATTTAATAATAGGTCGAGATGAAATGAAAAAGGGAATAACACTTCGAAAAAAGTATTTTTTTAAGAAACTTAAGTTTATATTTTGTGAATATTGTGGTAAAAGCATTCTGGGAAATGTATTTTGAATTATAGTAAGCGCTATTGATGTGATAAAATGGTACATAAGGCTCATAATTGCACAGAAAAAGATCAATGTAATTGTAAGATAAAATATGACTTATTGTTAGTAAAATGTTTTATGTGCAATGAAATGGGTCATTATGCAAATCATTGTCCAATGAAGAAACCAACTAAGGGAAAGCAGCTAGAACACAGGTAGAAAGGGGCGGTGATTTCCTTTGAAACTACTTCAATAGATGTGGAGCCATCAAATGACATAGTATTAGGTACACTATTTGTTTGTTCGGATTATGCAAATGTGTTGTTTGATTCAGGGTCTACACACTATTTCATTTTTGAGAAGTTGGCTAATAAATTAGAAATTCCATCTCAAGTTATGAATACAGAGTATATTGTAAAAACACATGTAGAAAATGTTGTGACAAAAAGAAATTATAATAACCTTCATATCCTTGTGTGAGGAATGAATCTACCTTCCAAAATTTTTGTTTTTCCTCTAGTGGAGTTTGATGTCACTTTGGGTATGGATTAGCTTTCTATTTATCATGATAAGGTTGACTATAGAGATATAGAGGTTTATTTTCATAAATATTTTCAGTTTGTGTACATGAATGAACCCTTTCTTTTTATAACATATCAAGAAGTTGAGAAAATAGTAAAATATGGAAATAAATGATACCTTACACATATATTTGAAAATAAACTATTGAAATTAATGATGTGCTGGTGGTAAATTATTTCCTTGATGTTTTTCTTGATGATTTTCCTGGTATTATACCTAATCAGGAAGTTTAATTTACTATTTACTTAGTTCCTGATGCTAAGCCAATTTCAAAACCCCCTTATCGAATGGCTTAAATTGAACTTTTAGATTTAAAGAAGAAATTACATGAGTTATTATATAAAGGTTCCATTAGACCTAGCACATCAATATGGGGTTCTTCGGTCTTGTTTGTAAAAAAAAAGATGGTCCATGATACTTTTCATTGATTACTAGGAATTGAATAACATCAATAATAAGAAAAAGTATCCTTTTCCTCATATCAATGATTTGATTGGTCACCTATAGGGAGCTCAATATTTTTAAAAAATTGACTTGAGGTCGGGGTACCATCTGATGAATGTAAATGATGCAGAAATTCTGGAGACTATGTTTCATAATACATATGACCATTACGGATTTTTAGTTATTACTTTTGGTTTAACCAATTAACCTACTGTATTCATGGATCTTATGAATAGAATTTTCTGTGATTTATTGAAAACTTTTGTGGTTGTGTTCATTGATGATATTTTGTTTTATTCTAAAAGTAATTAGGAGTAGAAAGTCATTTAATGGTTCTATTGATAGTCTTAAAAGAAAAGAAACTATTTGGGAGGTTCACCACATTATAGTTTTGGTTACAGAAAATTTCATTCCTTTTTCATCTTGTTTCAAAAAATGGTGTAACTATTGATCCTACTAAGACCAAAGTTGCTAAAAAATTTCCACGGCCAAAAAATATAGCTAAGATCCGTAGTTTTCATGGTTTGGCAGGTTATTACTGGAGGTTTGTCGAGAATTTTTCACAGTTATCTAGTCCAATGAATAAGTTAACATGAAAACGTGTCATGTAAATTTTGACAAAAGAATGTGATGATTGTTTTCATTATTTGAAAAGAAGGTTGGTGAATGCTCCCATTTGGGCATTAACTTCCTTAAATGGTGAGTTTGTAAATTATAGTGATGTTTCGTTGAATAGACATGGCTTTGTCATTATGTAGAATGATCAGGTAATTTCTTATGATTCACGTCAGTTGAAACCTCGTGTGTTAAATTATTCTTCACATGATTTGGAATTAGCTGCTATTTTTTAGATTTAAAAACATGGAGGCATCATTTTTATGGAGTAAATTTTGAAATATACATGGACCAGAAACATTTGAAATATATATTCTCTAAAAAATAATTGAACATGAGACAAAGGATATGGTTGGAATTAATCGAATATTATGATTGCAAGATCCTTTAACATCATGGAAATTCAAATAAAGTGGTTGATGCATTGACTCAAAAAAGTAATGCTTCATTGATCATGCTACATTTGGAACAAGATCCTTTGGTTTTTTATTTGATAAACATTTTCATAGAAGTTTTGGGTGCATTATATTATTCTTTTTTTTTCTAGTGTCAGTGTAATCATCTCTATCAGACCAAATAATGAATTCCCAGAAGTAAAAATGGGAGTTATAGAAAAATGTAGAGTTGGTTCAGAATTGTATGTTTCCATAATTTAACATTGATAATGATTGTGTATTGAGGTTTTAGAGGAGATTATGTGGGCCTTGTGATTCCAATTTGAGGAATTTGTTGTTATGTAAAGATTGTAGTTCTCCATTTTTAGTTCATCCTTATAGTACTAAGATGTACAAAGATCATCATGAGTATTACTGGTGGTAAAGAATGAAAAAATATATTGCTGATTTGACATCGATGTCTTTACCATGTCATCAGGTTAAAGTATAATGAAATTTACCGAAAGGGATGCTTTAGTCTTTACCGGTGCTAGAGTGGAAATGGGAAAATATATCCATGGACTTCATTGTGGTATTACTGAAGACATCTCTAGGTAATAATACAACATGGATTATTGTTGATCGGTTGACTAAATCTTCTCATTTCCTTCCTATTGGAGACACTTTTTCTCCAGATAAACATTCTCAGTTTTATGTTAAAGAGATATTCAGGTTGCATTGAGTTACACTCTGTGTTGTTTCTAATCATTATCATAGGTTTAATTCTATCTTTTGGAAAGGCCTTCAGAATTCATTGGGTACTGAATTAAATTTTGGTATAGGTTTTCATCCTCAATAAGATGGGAAGAGAGAATGAACAATTGAGACCATGGAGGATATGATATGTGCTTGTTCACTGGATTACCAAGGTAGTTGGGACCAACAATATTCTTCATTTTAATTTTCATATAATAATAGTATTCATTCCTATATATAGATGGCTCCATTTGAGGCATTATATGGAAATTGTTGTCGAAATTCAGTGTTTTGGGATGAAGTAGGTGAAAGGAAGCTGATGGGACCAGAATTGGTAGAAGAGATGGCATAAAAGGTTCAGTTGATTCAGAATCACATGATAATAGCTCAGAGTAGGCATAAAAGTTATTCGGATAATCAGAGGAAGGATCTTTCTTTTGAGGTAGGTGATCATGTCTTTCTGAATATATCTCCAAGGAAAAGTGTGATGTGTTTTCATAAGAAGGGAATTTTATGTCTGTGGAACATTAGACCTTACGAAATTCTGGAGAAAGTTGGATCAGTTGCATACATAGTGGCTTTCTCTCCATGTTTTTCCCAGGTACACAATTTTTTTCATGATTCATTGTTGAGAATGTATATTCCAGATCAATCTCATGTTTTAAGTCCAGAGGTAGTTCAGTTGGAAGAAAATCTCTCTTATGATAAACAACAAGTCCAGATTCTTGACCATAGAGAGCAAGTGCTGCCGAATAAGGTAATTCACAAGGTATCATTTTTGTGAAAAACCATACAGTTGAAGAGGAAACATGGGAATCTGAAAAATCCAAGATGGATAAATCCCCCCATTTACATGAAAGTGAATAAAATTTTGAGGATGCAATTTCGAAAAGGGTGGAATGATGTAACATCATAGGTAAATAAATAAATAATACATTTTCAATGATTATTCATATTTGTTAATTAAATATTAATTTTACATTAATGTGGGTTCAATATTCGATGGTGTACCCGATACACAAGAATGGGTTTCTTTGGAATCTGACGTAGCACACTAATAATATAATATTATTATTTTAAATGTTAGTTAACGCTTTACCCTTTTTTTGGATGTAATGAATAAAACTAATTACAATATGATTATACATATTTTTTAAATATTTTTACATTTATCCAATAAAATTTAATGGCTTAAATTGTTAATGAATCTAATTTTAAGCATAATTTATGTAGAAAGGTTGATTTACTACCTTTTTTTGGAAAATAATCATTAAATATAGTTTTGTTCACTTTTATATGTTAAATTTGACCAAATAAAATTCTTATTTACAATCAAGGCAACAAAATTTACATTGGAATAATTTGTGGAATTTTTCTGATAAAATAATTTTTTTACGAATAGTGAAAAATACTATATATTAATTCAAAAGTTCTTTTGAATCTAATTTACTTATATGGTTAGATTATCTATTTAACTGTTTCCAAGGTATAATTATATTATGTTTTTAAATGTTAATCCAATTTTGGTCATTTTAATTATTTTCACATTGAAATTGGACATAAACAAGTATCAATCTTTTGATAGTTATTGTTTCTTAAAAACATGTTATTTTTTGATAACCAAAATAATTTTCAATTAATTAATGCCAATTCTGTGTTTTAATTGGGTAAAATAGAAATATTTTATGTATTTGGAAAATCAAATATAGCTTAGGCTGAATGTTAGGTAGTTTTCTGAAAAACATAAATTTTTTATGAATAATGAAACCACTACGTAGTAGTTAAAAATTGAAATTTTAATTTAAATGAAATTTAACTATTCTGTGGATTGAATTTAAAAAATTTGACAAACACGGTTGTTATTAGTATGTAAATTTAGTTCAATAAGATGAAAATAATTTTTGGTGAATAGTGACTTTTGACTTTTATTAACCGCGGTTAAAGGTAAATAGGCTAATTCAAAATAAAAAGAATATCATAATAATAAAAAATTAAATTAAAACTTGTCCTAAAATTATTTTATGAGACATAGCTGACCATGGTAATCCATGGGACGATTATGGGACCCCATGGAGACACATGGGAATGATAATGACTCTATAGTTTAATTAATTTAATGTAAAGGGAAAAATGAAAAAACAAATATCTTTTAGTAAATTAATTCTTACATAGGGTTATACAAGTTATCATTTCAACTATAAATATTCTATGGAAATATAAAATGAATTCATACATTAGGTTATTTTTTTATATTTTGTATACATCAAATAAATGAAATTATTCATGACACAATAATGATGTGATATTTACCTCATTAACAAATGATTTAAAAAAAATAAGATTATAAATATTAAAACAATATCCAAAACTTGTATAATTCTTATTTTATGACTTAATTTTGACCATTAGTCTTCTAATATTATTATTTAATTAGTTTTGGAGCTTTAGAAACTAAATATATAATGCCCCGACCCCAGTTACCCAGAGTCGGTGCATTATTACATTACATTGGCATAATCACAAGAAAGATCAAATCTCGAAAGAACGATCAGTTTAGTAGCCTTGGGAACACTAGGTATATTCATAAAGTATGACATCCTCAAGTGTAAAAATACTACAACAACATAGTCTCCATATTCCACACTCATATCCCCACATACTATCCCTGCAGGTCATTCATAACTTACTTCTTCACATCCTGGGAAACATAAAACATAGAAAAAGGGTGAGCTCAAATGCCTAGTAAGGATAACAATATAGCAGAATATTTCAAAAATAAGCACAAACATTTAAGTCAATGTATAAATAATACAAAATCCTTTTAAACTTGAACTTCAACATAGTATGGAAAAATTATATGAAATACTGCCATTTACTTATTTACATGGATATTCTACTAATCGAATAATCACATGCAATATCAATAACCACTTTCATAATGATGGAATGCATAATGCCAGACTATCATAACCACATAGCCAAGGCCTCGTGCCAAGACTACAGATAAGATTTTTCCAAGGCCTTGTGCCAAGAGACTGGTTTGTCTCATGAGACCTACTGATGCATCGAGGAGCTATAGCGGTCTCCACCTATCACATATTAAGTCCAATGCATTCCCATATTAAAAGGTTTAAACATAACATAAACATTCATATTAAAACTATCATATGAAATGTCAATACTTTCACAATAAACTATGAATGGTATAAAAATAGCACATACACATTCAAACATATCACAAAACCTTCAATACAATATAGAAGTTTTGTATCATGATAAATCAACTTCAAATAAGCGTAAAATCCATCAAAGGATTTTGACATAGATGAAATCAAAAAAAAATTAAAGAAATATCTCTTTATATTTTGAAATCATTTAAGAGTAATATATTTATAAAATAAAACATTTTCATTGAAAATATTCTTATAATCTTTTGAGGGATGATTCAAAGATTTTATAACGGCGAAAAATAGCCAAACCCTCCGTATAAGTTAAAAAAACATTCTTACCTTAATTCTGTCGAAAAGGTTAAAAATAACCTTGTTTGGAAAACGACGGAAAGATTCCTTTATAAACCTATTATAAAAAGTCAAACAAGGGTATAAATTACTTTAACCCATATTCTAGTAAATAATAAAAATGTTTTGAAATTCATTTTTAAGAAACATGGATGTGGATGATAAAGAGATCCCAGCAGATTATTACATATAAACAACCTCGGATAATGAAAAGATTGTGAAATAAACCTTACCTTGTACTTTTCCTTGGTTGGGGTAGTTTAACCTCCTGTATAATAGTGAAATAATTGTTATTAAATTATACAAGAATCATATACATTCATATGATATCATATATGATCTTTTAACAATTCTTTGTTAATATTATCTTAGTATTATCGTTGTTTCGGGTGATAACTTACTCATTTTCTTTTATATTTTTTGTTACATAAGCCGTGTTTGTTATGGATAGGTTGTATCTTATTTATATGCAGAATTATATCATGTCCTTAAACATCATTTTAAATCATCAAATGATAATTATACTTGAATGGATATGATTGATAATGAATCTCATCGCGTTCGTGGAGACGGTAGTCCGTACGTACGCACGAGCGACAATATCATTATTTTGATATTAAAATAATATATAAATGGACGGTATATCATTTATACAGAATAATTAACATGTTATATTTATTATTTACATGAGTTACAGATCATTATTATACCCATCCAAATAATAATATATTGAATAACAATTACACCACGACGTGGAGACGGTAAGCCGTACGTACGCACGTATGGTGACATGTTATTCAAAGGGTGGATAGAATACTGAATATGGTTGTACCAAATTTATAATAACATCACATTATATATAAGATACTGGAGTTATTATTTTAGAATGGTAACAACAAAGAAAGAAGAAGTGAAAGAAGAAAGGAACTTGAAAAGGGGTGGTGAAAACATTACATCTTCTTCGGGTTCTTCCTTTTGATTTGATCAAAATGTCTCCTTAGGTTGGCTTTCTGATCAAACTAAGGCCTCTAGATTGTAGTGAAGGATGTTGGGAGAGTATTTGGGTAGAGTTTGGATGAACAAAAAATCTTTGAATGTGTGAAGAAAAGATAATGAGGAGTGCCCTTTTATAAGAGGGGTGAGGGGCACCTTTGGAAATGCTAGAAATATTAATTTATAATAAATTCATATTCGGTTTCTAATGGCTAAAAAGTTTATTATTTAAATTTTAAGGTGGGGATGGGTCGAAAACAACTCAACCAATAGAATTTAGATAGGTTTGTGTACTTATATTAACCTTATCTTTAAGTATTAACTCTAAGTTAATTAGTTTCACTTTTACAATGTCTCTTGGTATGTTTATATAATATGGTTAATAAACTTAATATATACATCCAAGGGACTCCCAATTGGTCCATTAATGATAAAAATATCAATATATAAGTCTCTGGGCCGAACCATAGATTTTTAGGAATTTAATATCAATTAATAATATAATATTTGTTTTAAAAACTCTTTTATGTCAATTTTGACACTATTCAATAATTGATTTTTGTAAAAATCATAACAGAATTATTACTTCTAAAAAGGTTAATTGAATCAATACTAACATTTCATATTAACCTATAAAATTAGTGTAATTCCTAAAAAGTCTCAAATTCTATTTATTTGTGTATTTATAATATCAACTATTTTAATTTTTCACTATTATGGTAATTACCGCATCATCATTGTGTCAAAAATAAATTAAATTATTTAACGTCTAAAAATTATAAATAAAATATAATTAGGTATTAAATTTTCTTATCTTTCTAATGAATATTTATAGATGAAAATCCAACATATATAACCCTATGTAAAAATTGTTTTTCTAAAAGATATATGCTTGTGACATTTTTGTATTCATTTTAACTTAATTAAAATTAAGTGTCCCTATTACCTAAAAGTGGCTCCATGGGGTCCAAAAATAGACCCAAAGATGCCTATGGTCGAACATGTATCAACCAATAAGGTTAGGAAACGTTTTAGGGTAATTTTTTATTATTATAATATTATGTTTTAACCCTTATTTATCGGATTTACCCTTAACCATGGTAAATAAAATATTTACCGCAGTAATTATTCAAAATGTCTAAAAATAAAAGTTACCTATTTACAAAATTTTAACATCCTGATTCCAAATATGGAATCCTTTTTTCAAAATTCAAAACACAGAAGTGGAAGAAATTAATTTAAAATTAATTCCCGTTGTTAAAACAAAAAGCGTGTTTTTAAAAGACAATAACTATCAAAAGATTGGCATTTGTTTATGTCCGGTTTAATTGTAAAATTATGTCCAATGACCAACGTTATATTAAATGGTAAAAATATATTCTAAATATACTTTAAAACCTCTCAAATTCATAATTTATCACTACTAATTATTTTGATTAAAAAAGTTGTTTTTAATTAAAATTTAGTAATTTTCACTATTCATTAAAATATTAAAGTTATCCGAAAAGTACCAAAATTTCACCTTAGGCTAAATTTGATATTCTGAATCCAAAAATGAAGCCCATTTTGAAATATAAAATATATATAATTTCAAAACGTAGGTATTACTATTCATAACAAATAGTTTGATTGGTTATGGTGTGTTAGAACTCAGTGTTGCGTACAACACACACTATCACATTATTCAAAGAGAAGCGTACCGTAGAAGCTTGGGGTGTTACATTCTCCCCTCCTTCAAAAAATTTCATCCTCAAAATTTCTAGAATAATTATCACATGAAAAGACTCAGGTGGTTCTTTATCATAAGTTCCTCGGGTTCCCACGTTGCCTCTTCCATTTTATGGTTTCTCCTCAAAACTTTTACCAGACGTGTCGTCCGGTTTCTCAGTACTTGTTCTCTTGTATCAAGAATCCTAATGGGCTCTTTGCAATAAGACATATCAGGTTCTAGTTCTAATTCCTCATAGGTGAGTACACGCGTTAGGTCAGGCTTGTATTTCTTCAATAGAGATACGTGGAACACATCGTGAACTTTGGAGAGACTTGGCGGCATTGCCAATCGGTAAGCTACAACCCCAATTCGTTCTAGAATTTCGAAAGGTCTGATGTACCTAGGACTCAATTTACCATTCTTACCAAAACGTATGAATCCCTTCCATGAAGATACCTTCAGGAAAACATGATCACCGACATGAAATTCCAAATCCTTCCTTCGATTATCGACATAGCTCTTCTGCCTACTTTGAGCTTCTTTAATGTGATTTTGGATTACCTTCACCTTTTCCATCGTTTTCTCCACCAGTTCTCGGTTTACAAGTTTTTTTTCACCAATGTCATCCCAACAGGTTGGTGTACGACATATCTTTCGGTATAACGCTTCATATGGTGCCATCTGAATACTCGAATGGAAGATATTGTTATAGTAAAATTCTACAAAAGGTAAATATTGATCCCACATACCCTAAAAGTCAAGTGAGAAAGATCTCAACATGTCTTCTATGGTTTGAATAGTTCGTTCTGATTGTCCATCTGTCTGAGGGTGGTAAGAAGTGCTCAAATGAAGTTCAATATCCAGGGATTTCTGAAGAATTTTCTAGAATCTTGAAGTAAAATAGGGATCATGATCAGAATCAATCAATATGGGTACTCCATGAAGTCTCCCAACTTCATTAATATATAGTCTTGCTAGACGTTCCAGTTGTAGATCTTCTCTTATAGCAAGGTAATGTGATGACTTGGTAAGACGATAAAAAATAACCCATATTACATTGTTCCTTCTAGGAGTCTTTCGTAGTCCCATGACAAAGTCCATCATAATATTATCCCATTTCCATTCTGGTATGGGAAGAGGTTGCAATACTCCTCTAGGTTGTTGCCTTCCAGCTTTCACTTGTTGACAAACCGTACATCTTGACACAAAATCAGAAATCTCCCTCTTCATGTTGTCCAACCAAAAATGTTCCTTCAAATCTCTATACATTTTGGTGCTCCCAGGATGTATAGAGAAATTGGAACTATGAGCATCAACCAACAATTCCCTTTTTAGATCAGGTAAATCGGGAACACAAAGTCTCTTCCCGAATTTCAAAATTCCATCTTCATACACAAAGTCTCTCAATCTCCCATCATTCACAGCTTTAATCTTCTTTCTAAATTCTTCATCATCGATCTAAGAACTCTTAATACTTTCTAGTAAAGATGGTTTGGCAACCATTTGAAAAAGAATTGATGTTTCGCCTTCCCTGGTTATTCCCATGTCCATATTCACTAGATCCATGAAAATTGGATCCCTTTAAATTCTCATATTGTTCAAAACTCCATGATCTTTTCTGCTCAAAGCATCTGCCACATTGTTTTCCTTCCCCGGGTGGTAGTGTATCGTACAATCATAATCTTTGAGTAATTCAAGCCATCTCCTTTGACTCATGTTGAGTTATTTTTGTGAGAAAATATACTTCAAACTCTTGTGATCAGTATAAATCTCACATTTTTCACCATATAGGTAGTGCGTCCATATATTCAAAGAAAAGATCACAGCTGCTAACTCGAGATCATGAGTAGGATAGTTTTGTTCATGAATTTTCAACTGTCGTGATGCATAGGCAATAACCCTATCATTCTTCATAAGGACACAACCAAAGCCTTTCTTCGATGCATCACTATAAATAACAAACCCATCATTCCCCGATGATAGAGTCAATATAGGAGCAATAACTATTATTCTCTTCAGTTATTTGAAAAATTCTTCACACTCTTTTGTCCAAACAAATTTAACCCCGTTACGTGTGAGATTTGTTAATGGGTTAGCCAATCGGGAAAAATTCTGGACGAATCTTCGGTAATAACCTACCAAACCCATAAAACTATGTACCTCAGTTATACTCGTAGGTGCTGGCCATTCTTGGATTGCCTTGGTCTTAGAAGGATCAACAGAGATTCCATCATTAGAGACAATATGGCCAAGAAAAGAAATCTCACAAAGCCAGAATTCACACTTACTAAACTTCCCAAATAATTTATGTCTTCTCAGAGTCTTCAGGATAATGCGCAACTGATTTTCATGATCTTCATAGCTTTTGGAGTATACCAAGATATCATCAATAAATACCACCATAAATTCATCAAGATACTCCTTGAAAAACTCTATTGATCAGATCCATGAATACAGAGGGTTCATTAGTCAATCCAAAGGCATTACAGTAAACTCGTAATGCCCGTAACTGGTTCAAAATGCTGTCTTCAGAATGTCTTCCTTCTTCACACACAACTGATGGTATCCATATCGATGGTCAATCTTTGAAAAGTGTTGATCTCCATGCAGTTGGTCAAATAAATCATCAATGCGAGGTAGGGGATACTTGTTCTTTATCGTTATAGCATTGATCTCCCTGTAGTCGATACATAACCTCATAGATCCATCTTTCTTTTTAACAAAAAGAACAGGGGCTCCCCATGGATAAACCCTAGGTTGAATAAATCCTTTATTACTCAATTCCTCTAGTTGTTTCTTTAGTTCAACTAATTCTATAGTGGCCATTCTATAAGGGGTCTTCGATATAGGCCTTGATCCAGGAATTAAATCAATGGAAAACTCAACTTCTCATTCTGGAGGATGTCCAGGTAAATCTTCTAGAAATACATCTACAAATTCTTTCATAACAGGTACATCCTCTATTTGAACATTCCTTTCCTCACCCACAGTTATTTCATTCTCTTCCTCCCCAATAATTGAATTTAGTTGAGCAACTAGGGGTGGATCTAAATAGGAATTAGGTGGCGACGATTCAGCTCTAAAGATATGGTGTCTGTTATCATTGTCATCAAGAATCGTAACCTCTTTCTTCTTACAATAAATCTTCGCATCATAGTCCGAAAGCCAGTCCATACCGAGAATTATATCAAACTCAATCATAGGTATGGAGATGAGATCAGCAGATAAAGAACATGTATGTGCTCTAATGGGGACTGATTCACAAAACATTGTTGCAATGATACTTCCCATAGGAGTTTTAACTGACAACTACCTTGATAAATAAAATTTGAAATATCTAATTTTCTTAGCAAACTGGGAAGATATGAAACAATGCGATGATCCAGAATCAAATAATGCATTTGCTAAAATTGAGGAAACCATTAAATTACCTGCCACCACGTCTTTCGGAGCTTCTACCACAGCAGTAGTGATAGCATAAGCCTGGCCTTGATCCCTTGGCCTTTTCTGAGGTATGTTCTCATGACGCTTAGGACATTCATTTGCATAATTACCCTTCTCCTTGCAATTGTAGAAATGAACATTGGTAACTTCCTTCTTCCCCTTGCAATCACGAGTTTGGTGGCCTTTTTCACCACATTTGTAATAGACGCCCATTACCTTTATGCAAGTACCGGGGTGTTTCTTCCCACATTTACCACAGGATGGATATTCAACCTTTCCCTTCATCCCCTTATTTCTATTCCCAGATTGATCAGTAGGTCTCTTCCTCTCTTTCTTTTCTTTAAAGTCATAAGACTTTGATAATTCCTTTTCAGTCTTGATAGCACATGAGACAATGTCTTCATACGATGAAAAGGATTGTGATACTAATGCTCGACAGAGAAATGGTTTTAACCCATCAATGAAATGATCAATCTTACTTCTTGGGTTACGTATATAATCTCCAGCATACCTTTATATCCTTGTAATGTTAGCCTCATACTTTGCCACATTCTCATCCTCCTTCTGTCTCAGACTCAGAAATTGCCTTTCCATATCTGCTCGATGGTCACGAGGAAATTATTTTTCTAAAAATAGATCTTTGAACTCCCTCCATTCCATATTTGATACTTCATCATCTTCTTTCGTGTTTTGAATCTATGAACACCATTGATCAGCATCTCTAGTGAGTCGGTAAACTGCCATGATAACTTTTTCCCTTTCACTACTCCCCAAAGCCTGAAATATTTTCTCTAGGGAAAATATCCATTCCTCAGCTACTAAGGGATTCGTACTCCCATTGAACATTGGTGGTTGTTTCCTCATGAATCGATCTAACATTGATCCTCCACGCTGCGGATCAGAATGCTCCATACGGGTAAGGTTATTATTCATAACCTGAGTGAGTTGTCCCAGTATAGTGATTAGCTGATCGGCACCAGTTACATCACCATCTCCACTATAATTATCTTGAGCAGGAGGTAAATCCCTACATGGAGTGCGTGCATTAATACTGTTTCCATTTATTCCATTAGGCACCATTTCTAAACAATGGTATAAACTAGATCAGTTTATGAATCAAAATACATAATCCCATTCTTATAAAACACTTAACATAAATTGAACTATTTATGGATATAATCCATAATCATAAAAATGTTTTCTTTGAGGAAGTATATACTCATAAACAATTCATAATTATTTTTATGGAAAATTAGAGTTATCCTAAGCATATCCCTCGGGAGTGTCGTAACCAAGAGTGCAGCAAGGCTCGTTGTCGTGCACCAGTTCCCGTTCGAGTCTATCTCAAAGAGGTGTTTTCGGGTTTTACCCCTAGGTACATCTGTGCCAAAGCCGCCTCAACCTGCTTGTATCCAAACAGGGATGTATTGCTCGGAAAACTCACAAAATCTCTACACTACCAAAATTCTAGGATGTTCTTCTATAATAATCCTCAAAGTTCATCTTAGGTCTACGTGCTCTAATAAGAGCTTATCTAATTCTAGCTTCCAAGGTTTGTACTAAACTTCCTCTGATACCAACTGTAACGCCCCGACCCCAGTTACCCAGAGTCGGTGCATTATTACATTACATTGGCATGATCACAAGAAAGATCAAATCTCGAAAGACCGATTGGTTTAGTAGCCTGGAAACACTAGATATATTCATAAAGTATTACATCATCAGGTGGAAAAATACTACAACAACATAGTCTCCCTATTCCACACTCATATCCCCACATATTATCCCTGTAGTTCATTAATAAATTACTTCTTCACTTCCTGGGAAAAATAAAACATAGAAAAGGGGTGAGCTCAAATGCCCAGTAAGGATAACAATATAGCGGAAACTTTCAAAAATAAGCATAATCATTTAAGGCAAGGTATAACTAAAAAAAGCCTTTTAAACTTGAACTTAAACATATTATGGAAAAAGTAAAATGAAATAATTCAATTTACTTATTCACATGTATATTCTACTAATCAAATAATCACATGAAATATGAATAACCACTTTCATAATGATGGAATGCATAATGCGAGACTATCATAACCACATAGCCAAGGCCTCATGCCAAGACTATAAATAAGATTTTTCCAAGGCCTTGTGCCAAGACACTAGTTTGTCTCATGAGACCTACCGATGCATCGAGGAGCTATAACGGGCTCCACCCATCACATATTAAGTCCAATGCATTCCCATATGAAAAGGTTTAAACATAACATAAACATTCATATTAAAACTAGCATACGAAATGTCAATACTTTCACCATAAACTATGAATGGAATAAAAATCACACATCCACAGTCAAACATATCACAAAACCTTCAATACACTATAGAAGTTTTGTATCATGATAAATCAACTTTAAATAAGCATAAAATCCCTCAAAAGATGTTGACATAGATAAAATCAAATTTTTTTTAAAGAAATATCTCTTTCTATTTTGAAATAATTTAATAGTGATATATTTATAAAATAAAACATTTTATTTGAAAATATTCTTATAATCTTGTAAGGGAAGCTTCGAAGATTTTATAACGGAGAAAAATAGCTGAACCCACCGTATAAGTCAAAAAAACATTCTTACCTTAATTCTGTCGAAAAGGATAAAAAGCACCTTGTTTGGAAAACGACGGAAATATTCCTTTATAAACCTCTTATAAAAAGTCAAAAAAGGCTATAAATGACTTTAACCCATATTCTAGTAAATAGTAAAAATGTTTTGAAATTCATTTTTAAGAAACATGGATGTGGATGACAAAGAGATCCCAGTAGATTATTACGTATAAACAACCTCGGATAATGAAAAGATTGTGAAATAACCCTTACCCTGTACTTTTCCTTGGTTGGGGTAGGTTAACCTCCTGTATAATAGTGAAATAATTGTTATTAAATTATATGGGAATCATATACATTCATATGATATCATATATGATCTTTTAACATTGCTCTGTTAATAATATCTTAGTATTATCATTGTTTCAGGTGTTAACTTACTCGTTTTCTTTTATATGTTTTGTTACATAAGCCGTGTTTGTTATGGATAGGTTGTATCTTATTTATATCCAGTTTGATATCAAGTCCTTAAACATCATTTTTGAATCATCAAATGATAATTATACTTGAATGGATACGATGGAGAATGAATCTCATCGCGTTCGTGGAGACGGTAGTCCGTACGTACGCACGAGTGACAATATCATTCTTTTGATATTAAAATAATATATAAATGGATGGTATATCATATATACAGAATCATTAACATGTTATATTTATTATTTACATGAGTAACACATCATTATTATACCCATCCAAATAATAATATATTGAATAACAATTACACCACGACATGGAGACGGTAAGCTGTACGTACGCACGTATGATGACATGTTATTCAATGGGTGGATAGAATACTGAATATGGTTGTACCATATTTATAATAACATCACAGTATATATAATATACTGGAGTTATTATTTTACAATGGTAATAACAAAGAAAGAATAAGTGGAAGAAGAAAGGAACTTGAAAAGGGGTGGTGAAAACATTACCTCTTCTTCGGGTTCTTCCTTTTGATTTGATCAAAATGACTCCTTAGGTTGGATTTATTATCAAAATAAGTCCCCTAGGTTGTAGTGAGGGAATTTGGGAGAGTATTTGGGAAGATTTTGGCCGAACAAAAAGGCTTTGAAGGTGTGAAGAAATGAGAATGAGGAGTGCCCTTTTATAAGAGGGGTGAGGGGCACCTTTGAAAAAGCAAGAAATATTAATTTATAATAAATTCATATTCGGTTTCTAATGGCTCCAAAGTTTATTATTTAAATTTTAAGGTGTGTATGGGTCGAAAAAAACTCAACAAATAGAATTTATACAGGTTTGGGTACTTATATTAACCTTATCTTTATGTATTAACTCTAAGTTAATTAGTTTCACTTTTACAATGTCTCTTTGTATTTTTATATAATATGGTTAATAAACTTACTATATACATCCAAGCGACCACAAAGTGGTCCATTAATGATTAAAATATCATGATATAAGTCTCTTGGCCGAAACTTTGATTTTTAGAAATTTAATATAAATTAATAATATAATATTTGTTTTAAAAACACTTTGATGTCAATTTTGACACTATTCAATAATTTTTTTTTGTAAAAATAATAACAGAATGATTACTTCAAAAAACGTTAATTGAATCAATCCTAACATGTCATATTAACCAATAAAATTAGTGTAATTCCTAAAAAGTGTCAAATTCTATTTATTTGTGTATTTATAATATCAATTATTTTAATTATTCACTATTATGGTAATTACTGCATCATCATTGTGTCATAAATAAATTAAATTATTTAATGTCTACAAATTATATATAAAATATCATTATGTATTAAATATTTTTATCTTTATAATGAATATTTATAGTCGAATATCCAACATATATAACTCTATGTAAATTTTTTTTTTCTAAAAGATATATGCTTGTGTCATTTTTGTATTCATTTTAACTTAATTAAAATTAAGTGTCCCTACCACCTACAAGTGGCACCATGCGGTGCCAAAATCGACCCAAAGATGCCTATGGTCGAACATGTATCAACCAATAAGGTTGGAACACGTTTTAGGGTAATTTTTTATTATTATAATATTATTTTTTAACCTTTATTTATCAGATTTACCCTTAACCATGATAAATAAAATATTTACCGCAATAATTATTCAAAATGTCTAAAAATAAAAGTTACCTATTTACAAAATTTTAACATCCTGATTCCAAATATGGAATCCATTTTTCAAAATTCAAAACACAGAAGTGGCAGAAATTAATTTAAAATTAATTCCCGTTAAAACAAAAAGCGTGTTTTTAAGAGACAATAACTATCAAAAGATTGGCATTTGTTTATGTCCGGTTTAATTGTAAAATTATGTCCAATGACCAAAATTATATTAAATGGTAAAAATATATTATAAATATACTTTAAAACCTCTCAAATTAATTATTTATCACTATTAATTATTTTGATTAAAAAAGTTGTTTTTAATTAAAATTTAGTAATTTTCACTATTCATCAAAATATTAAAGTTATCCGAAAAGTACCAAAATTTCACCTTAGTCTAAATTTGATATTCCGAATCCAAAAATTAAGTCCATTTTCAAATATAAAATATATATAATTTCAAAAATTAGGTATTACTATTCATAACGGTTAGTTTGATTGGTTATGGTTTGTTTGAACTCGGTGTTGCGTACAACACATGCTATCACATTATTCAAAGAGAAGTGTACCGTAGAACCTTGGGGTGTTACAGAATATCATTATATAATAAAATAATATTTTCACACATTCCTAAAGAACCCCTTACCACCCTTATAAAAATCCCTCACTTCTAACTCATTCCCCACACCTCTCAAGCCCCTTTTCTTGTCCAAAAACTACCCAAATAAGCTCTCAAGATCCCTCTCATCCTCCTAGTTTCCTTACCATTGGAAAAAGTCACTTCAAGAAGACCTTTTGGTTCAACCTAAAGGGAATTTCCCAAATTAAAGGTAACCGTTTCTCTTAACATATTTTCATTTAATTTACATATACAACTAATAAACTCTATTTATATATTTCTTTTTAAAAAAACTGTTATCCTAAAAACAATAGTTTGTTGTTACGAAAAGGATTTGATCTGAAATTACAAACACCTCCATATAATGTGTGAATAACCTACTGTTTCTGTGAATGGAAAACTTACGCCTCATGAAATGATGATTGTTCGATTATCTCCTACTACCTCTCATGGTGGCCATTAGGATGACACAATATTTACATATGATATATATCATGTTTATGTTTTTTATGCTTCTGTATTTTTCATTTATATCATACCTTAATTGTTTCCATTATGGGTAAATTCGATAATTTCATTTGAGGAAGTGCAGACTACATCCCCCTAAATGTTATATGACTCATTAATGTTGTATATGTGACATATAAAGGATGGATTCAATGATATGATATATGATATTATATAAGAATTATAATATACCTTTGTATCATTGTATTTTAATTCCATTAAAATAATAAATATAAATGAATGTAGAGTTCATGCGTATGTACGTCATACCGTCTCTTTGAACGGTGCATTTCATTTATTACCCCCCAATGTTATAAACTATTATAAATTCATGTATATACTGTATATTTATGATATATATGATATCTAAATCTTGCGTATCATTCTGGATATAATGAAATTTTTACCACGTGAACAAGTTGTAATTATTAGAAGTCCATTTTTGACCCATGTACCAAATATCTACAAAACGACCATTATTAACATAAATGATTACATAATGATTATAAAATGGTAATAAATTATAATTCAAGAAATAATAAACATGAAAAATGTTCTTAAGAAAGTATAAATTAACTTTAGTTTATAATTCAGTATATTAATGAATGAATGGGTCATGTCGGACATGAGGTAAGGGACATCGTCTCAATCTCCATTCATTAAGTCATATCTTATTTTAACACTTGATTTTATTTTATAAAATTTTTAAACTTTTTTTAATTTTCATTTCATTCAAAGGGAATATTTTTCTATGAAGCATTTTAATAATGATAAAAAAATGTTTTTTAATGTACACAGTGACAACAACCTTTCCACTGCTGTGAGTATTATTTGATCTTTATCTTCCTTAACAAGACGTAATGTTATTAAAAGGTAAATAAATACCATATACTCCTTTACATATTTTGGAATTAAATTTGGTTTTTATAATGGATTTTTATGTAAATATATTTAAATGATGTATTATGATTGAAATGTGGAAATGGTATACTTTCCTTTAGGTTTGTTTTACGTGTTAAGAATATATTATGGTTCATGGGCATTATTTATGTATACGGGTGGTTCTATGATAAATATATGGTAGGTGAGCCAGAGAGAGATCTCTAATGAATTGGGTAATGTGAAGGAGGCAGACGTGAATTTTTATCCTAAGAGATGTATGGAATATACTGTGATGGGTATTCTAAATGTAACTCCATATGTAGTTGTGGTCGGTACAACGTATGTATGATATGAATGTGACAAGTTACATTTCTGATTTATGTTTTCTATGTGTTATTTATAAATATTTTTATTTCATGTGGTAAGTTTATGATCTTATGTTATGTATGAAATGATGAACTAACATTTTCTTTCCTTGTTTTATAACCCTTACTGAGATTTTTATGCCCATCCCATGTTTTGAAATGTTTTTCATAGGACCTATGGATGAATAGGGTCAAGGATGGGATCAAAGAAAAAGACACTCTGTCTGAAACATGGGACTAGACATGACTCTTTTTTGAAGATTTTTTATTTTATGAAAAAAAGGTAACATAGTAGAAGTGTCTACCTTGTAATTTTTTAGATGTAATGTAATAGTTATGGCCTAATTTTTCTAAAACTCTAAACCTAAAAAGATCCGGAATGGGAATAATTCATTTAATTCAAGGTTATTTAATGTTTAAGCCCAAGTCCTTATAGTGAAAATTGATTCCCTAAGGTAAAATCTCGTGAAGAGAATCAACATGGTCGTATGGGTAGAACTAATGGCAATGATGATGAAGAATCTTAAAATTATATTTGAGATGAATGAAGTATTGATGAATAAAACTATGATCCTCAGTAAATGGTTTATGAAGGTATTGGTACGATGGAATTTTTTTCATGATTAATGTTGTATAAGTTATATAATGGTACTATGGAATAAAGAAACACCTAAAAATTGTTGAACTATTGTTTTTCCTTAAATATTTGTATGTATATCTCGAATGGTACTATTATCCATGAATTTTTATCCATGTATTTTGGGAACTCACATGATATGCACATAATGAATGGATAATGATATAATGATATGTTTGATAGTACTAATGAGATCATGACTACTATAAGGACAATGCGATATCATTTTTTGATTATACAGATTTTTTTTGGATTTTGGTACATGGAAAGAGTTAAATTTTGACAGATTCATGTTTTCATTAATGTTATATGGTAATTAATGTTTCATGAGATTAAATGATAACAATATTCACATTTTCGGAATGTGACAACCAAAAACTACCCTATGTGATATGGGAGATAATTGTTAATTAGATTTAGTTCACCTAGTTAAAATGTTTTATATTTTTTTGGTAGGATTGTAATGTTATCCATTTATGGATATAGTATGTCATTTTCTATATTATTTTTCTTATATTGACGTATAATATTACTATAGGTGGACTTATACTTATTTGAAAACATATTCAAGCCTTTTTCTTGAGACAAATGGAATGACACGTAATTCTACCCCAAGATCTTCTAACACTTCAGAAGTGAAAAATTCAACTTAATCCATCCAAATTAGATTTTTATTCAAAAAACAGAGCACAAAAAGGAAAAAGATCTGTGGGGAATGAAATAGTGAAAGCCGAGGGAATCCCCTCTGAAAAAATTCACACCCTATGTTTTCATGAAATTATTAGAGATAAGGAGAGTGTTGATGCAGCTATGGTCTGCTAAAGGGGCTAGATGATCAACAACCCTATTCCCCTCATGCCAATTATGGGTTTTATAGATGTTTTCACACATAAGGGATCTACATTTTTGAACAATGTATTCTATGGTCCAAGGATAAAATCATATTCCTTGTATGTAATCATGATGGATTTTAGAGTTGATCTCCACTTGATTCCTGACAAGGTTCTTCTGTATATAAAGGGGGAGACATGTGAGAATCGTGTTGGCCTTAGTCTGGAGGGAAGTACCGTTGTCATATAACAAATGTGAAATATAGAACATCATTTCCCCTAATCCATGAATGACTCCCACTTTGCTCATGGAACACATCTTACATGACACATTTGAATTTAGTTTAAGACCACTAACAGGAGGGTTCCAGAATACTCATCTCCCTTGCCGAAGGGAGGGAGACAAAGAATGGGACATGACCTGAAGAATCCTTAATGAAGTATACCCTCACGAATCTGTGATGAAAGAAACTATATCCACCTGATGAAAGATATTATTCATGATTATGGACTGCACTGAAGGTGTATGACCATAAAATATATCCTGGTTCTCGGATTTCCATAGACTCAAACACCCGGCACTAAAAATCACAGCCCGAGCCATCTGTTCCATACCTATGTATGTCGATCTGTGTAACCATCTAACAACGAATGGCATATCATTGATGTCACATGATGAAAAATATGTAAGGGCGCCAATGATAGTGGACACTGCCTGAGCCCATTTCCCTTTGTATAAGATAAGGAGGGAGTCCCCCTCCCACCAAGTGATAAAACAATGGCATCATGAAGGAAAACTTATTCCAAAAATCATGATAGTCTTGTCAGTGTCTATAGCCTAGATCGATAAGCACCCAGAATAAAATTTTTACTTCACTGGTATCTTATTGCATGACAACACATCATTCCAGCTATCTAGAGAGTTCTACATAGAAACAATCCTATGAAAATCCCTGGTGGAGATGACACATGAGGAAGTTTAAGTAAACACACAATTATCTGGCTCTGAGTTGAACTCGATGGATTCAAGGTGGTCTTGTTTTTTCTTTATATAGGACATCCTTCATAAATATTGGGAAGAGTCTCGCTTCCTTCACAATGATCATGGGAGCATGGTAGCTAGGGAAAGCGATAACAGATCGGGGCTAGTTTCAACTCCCGAAGGAAATATCCACCGTGCCAACTTGTCAGTGGTAATTCTGTATGAGAGTTTGAAATAGATGGAAGATGATCAACTAGAAAAGAGAAATATAAATTCTCACAGCCACCTCCATTCCTCTGCAGATATTAGTCATGGAATTACCCCAGATAATTCACTCATCCAGAATATCACATGAAATATTGGACTACATGCAAATGAGCATACACTAAAGACTCCTCACATTGATCCCCCATCGTGAATAAATATCACCAACCTCTACCCTGAGGCCCAATTACACTTACAATCAAACATTGTTTCTCTGATAAATCTACAAATTATCTTATCAATAATTTGAATAACTTCACGTGTTACATAGGAAGAATCCATTGCATTGACTGGGATTACAGGCAAGACATTATTAACCAGGGTGATAGGACATCCAAACTATACCAAACGGTTCATGCCGTTATGTAAACAACTCATAATCCAATACTAAATTTTATCCATGTCACAAACACAATATCTACCTGAGTAAATAGGTGAACCCAAGTACTCTATGGGGGAAAGCACCACACTGCATGTCGAGGATGGTCTACAGGGAGGAAACCCTATTGGGATCACATCAATAAGAGAAAATGAAGTGACTATATTAATTGTTGAAAACTTTTCCGCTCCAGAAATAATAATCATCAGTTATTCTCATGATACCTCATAAAGATCACGTGCCTTGATTTTTGAATACCAATATATCATCTATGAACATCTGGTGGTTGATCGATGGAATTTTCATCTACCTTCTATAAGGTATGATATCTCCTTTGGATAATCCTCGGTTGATAAGGCATCTGATATTTTCATGTGCCAGGATAAATAAATTGGGTGAGATCAGATCCCACTACTGAAGTCCCCTTATAGCCATATAGAAACTGCAATTCATTTCCAAGGAAGATACCATCATCCATGAAGAGATAAAACTCCGGAAAACGAGACCCACTACCCAAGAAGAGAACCCCCAATCAACAATAAATAAGTAGATAAAACTACATTTTATCCAATAATATGTTTATTCATGTCCAAATTGATCAACATATTAAACAATGGTTCTTTAGGTAAATATCCTGAAACATCTCTTAAGCTTGTGAAATAGATCCCTATCTGGAGCACCTATGAATGAACCTATTTGGCTCAATGGATATACACTGGGGGAGAGGATTATAATCTCTCTTTCTTATCACACTCGACATGATCTTTTATGGAAAATTACATAAACTTATTGTTCATTACTGAGAAACAGAGGACAAATCCTTGATCTCAGGAATGAGAAAACATATTGGTAGCACTGGAAACCTAGGGTATGCTACCTTTGCAAAAATAGTCCTGAATAGTCTCAATTATATCCCCCCTAACCATTTCCAACACCCCTTGTAAAAAGAGCATGGGAAACTATACGGACTAGGTGCTCCCTCAGGGTTGAGTTTCATCATCTTCATGTGAATTTATTCTACATCAATGATCACCTACATGATCTCATTGTCCAAGATATAGACCACCATGGGAATCGCCACCCAGAGTGTAGTGTTGACATTAGGGAATCCACATTCCCTCCTTGGGATAGGTCTGTCTAGGAGATCCCATAAGAGAGAATGCACTATCATCCCAAAAATTTATATGACCTTAGGGTAAGTTATATCCTCTAATTGACTGTTGTATTTGTTTATGCCTCTCTTATCACTGATACATTTTGACAAAATATTGTGTTTTTATTCCTCCTGTGCTCCCATATCTCCCAGGATCTCTCTTGAGCCTGTCTCTACTAATTAAATATTATTTCTGCCTAGAAAACCTTCTTTCCAAAAAAACTACTCAATGAAAGAGTCTCTCCAAGAATCCTCCATAATGGACTCTAAGTTAACCATACAGTATTTAATGTTCTCCATATTCTAATCGAAGGGTGCAAGCCCCCTATCCCACTCCTAAAGACCATACATTAATTTCTGGAGTTTATGATAAAGTGCTACCCAGGTAATCCTGTGAATTAGATCACCCCACAAATTCCTCAAGATCTGATGCTATAAAATTCTGGGAGACCACTGATGATAAACCTCAATTATTCCAGGAAATCATTCATAGGTGGAAGAGAAACCAGTAGTGGTGAGTGGTTAGATATACCTCAGATGAGATGATTCAACTTATCATTAGGAAACGTGTTGACAGAATTGATTTTGGCCTGACACCAGTCAAGCCTACTCTAGCTACACCTGCCTCTCTTCTGATTGTTGCACCATGTGTAATGATCCCTCAAGTACCCCAGATCAAGAGGGCTATTACTCTGCATGAAACTCACAATGTTCTAGCTAGCCTATCGAGGGAAAGTACTTCTCTATTTATTCTCACCATGGCTAAGGATTAAATTGAAGTCCACTGCCACCAGCCATGGGAGATCCTCTGGATCAAAGGAACCAAGCTCAGACCAAGAACTATTTCTGGCCTTTTCATCGCAACTAAGGTGGAAAAAGAAAACTATGAGGCATTATAAATCCTTCTAGAAGTTATAAGTGATAAATTGGACACATGTTCTAATTAAATCCAAATAAACCTACTTTTTCCAAAGGAGACAGATATGATGTTTGATCCTATCTGCATGCATGGAGCAATGCATTATATCTTTACTATAAAACTACCTGATCTTAGTCAGGATCTATTTGTTTTCAAGGACTAAAACAATAGAAACCCGGTGTATCTTATCATATAAAGCAATAAAGTCAGACTTCACCTGTGCACCATGTCCCGGAGAATTATAGATGAAAATTGATAACATATAAACGAGGGGAGCCCATATTTGGCCCAAGGCTCATCGGTCTTCTTGGAGAGGGATGAAGAAAATTCCCTTCACTATATCATTCTTGAAATGGTACAGATTCTTTGGCTATGAGAATAGAATTTCGGGACTGTCAGAGTCACTGGTGAGGGAGCCTCTCTTAAACCTCCACTCAAATTTTTTAGATAAGAGAATGAGGATAATAAAACCATGGACAGAACCAAAGCAACAGAGCCACCTGAAGCATCAAATAAGACCATGATGGAAATAATATTATAATAAATTCTCATGAATATGAGAAGAACAAGGATGCCCACCTGCATCTTCCAACTCCTCACATCTGACAAGAAGGTCCTCCAAATGAATCAGATGGAACACCCTATGGTCCAAAGAGGATAGATGGAAATCCTGAAGCCTATCATGTATCCAACCTGATGTGGGAACAAAAGAGTCATGTGCATGGATATATTGAGGGCCGATACAATCGGGGATGAAACCCCATTCTTGAACGATACAATGTCCATATAGGGTGAAAATTATCTACAATAAGAGCTAGAGGCTAGGGCAATGTGCATGGCATCACCATGGAGAGCATGAACATCCCATGTCTCTTAAAAATCTCTAAAAATAATCATACATGAAGCCCCATGACTAGGAGGAAGAGGAAACTCCACCGAGATAGGCCTTGTGATCATAAAGATGCCCTCCAATCATCCAGTTCCTAGGAAAATTCAGTGTGTTTCCATGGAGGCATCACAGTGAAAATAACAGGGGAAAACTGCAAGCACAATTTCATTGTCCCAAGACACCGCATCCAGCACCATTAACGAATGATTTCAGGGAATTTGCTAGGGATGGTCCAAACACACACATAATAGAGGAAACATGATGTCTTTTCAGGAATGGTTTCAATGATCTTTATATAGAAATCCCCCAATAAAATCCTTTATGACCTATAGAATCTCTCTGTTTGGGAAAGGCAGTGGAATACCAGGGAGTCAAAAACAAACCACAGCTCGGTGAATTTCTTTGCCCTTATGAGGTTCTAGGGTACACAGGGCCATGATGAACCTCCACCACCTAAAGGATCTATGAACTATTCACTAGATGTGGAAAAATTCACCCCCTGAATCGAGAACCACAAACCACATGAAAACCTACAAGGAAACCTTCTCCTCCGTGGAAATGAAGTGAATAGTAACTTTGGGTAACTTTTAGGTTTCTAAAATTATTTTTAATATTCCTTTTTACAATGTGTGTTTCCATAAATTAAACTATCAATTTGAAAACAATTTATAACTCTGAAGAATTTTGAGGGAGAATGTCATTTTAAGGAGGGTAGTATGTAACAACCCGATACTTTATGGGATTTACTATTTTAATATCTTTGATTTATTGTGATGTTTGATACACGAAGATTATCTTGATCTATACGCAACATGGTATTATCATGTATTATATGAAACACTATTTTTTGCTTGTGCTACACATAATTTCAAGTTCCTTTGATAGAATTCAATTCACACAACACTTAGTATAGAATTAGTTTAATGTATAAATGAAATATGTTTGGATTTTCTTATATACAACAACAATGGAAGATTGATTTACATACAACACTGACTTGGATTCCATTACATGCAAGAGAGACATTCCTCGATAGCTTGCGTTGTACTCAAGACGAAGTTTCACGAAACAACAATATATTATTAAAATATTATAAAACTAGACATTATGGATAATATTAACCACAATATTAATTTTATAAAACATTAGAATTAAACTTATACATTTCTTAGAACATTACATTTGAACAAAATGATTTTTTTAAAAAAAAGAAGTATTTTTCCAAAATTGATGTTTTAACGCCTTTTGATAGAACACACATTATAAATCTAGTTTTGATAGTTTTATAAGTATAATTTGACGAACTATAACTCTAATTTTTAATAGAGACATATATTATTACTCTTGTTCTTGAATTGTTGGTATTTTTTAAAAAAATTAAGATTTTAATGAATAGTGAAAAATACTACATTTTAACTCAAAACTGCCTTTTTATCATATTAATTTATATAGTTATATTATATTTTTAATTGATTTTAAAGTGTAATTGGAATATATTTCTATTATTTATTCCTATTATTTTCATTTTAAGTAATTTTACTTTTTATTTGTATATAAACACATGTCAATCTATTGATAATTATTATTTCTTCAATAAGCTCTTTTTGGTTTTGACAATGGGAATTAATATTAAATTTATTACTATAACTTATATGACTTGAATTTGGAAAAATTCATTCCATATTTGGAATCAGAAGGATCAAATTATTTAAATATATACCATTTATTTTTGGACATTATGAATAGTAACTTCAGAAATTATTTTGTTTACCATGGTTAAATGGTAAATATAGTAAATAAGGGTAAACAAATAATTTGATAATAATATTAAACTTTCCTAAAACGTGTCCCAATCCCATTGGATTAGATATTTTTGACCATGGGCATACATTGGTGTATTTTGAGACCTTGTGGATTCACATGTATTTGAAAATGACATTATATGAAAATTACTTTAAAGTGAAGATATGTATAACCTAATGATATATCTTTTACTAAATTGATTTTAATATAGGGTTACATAACTAATATTTAATTATATATATTTTCACAAGAAATATAAAATTATTTCCTACATCATGGTATTTTATTTATAATTTTTATGAATTTGATAAATATATTTATTTATGTATCAATTAGGATGTTGTGATTACCTCATTAATGAACGATTAAAATATATGAATTTTTAAATATTAATGTAAATTTATTTTAAAAATCATGAAGCCATACAAGAATTTTTGGGAAGAAATGGACATATATGGGATTGGTTATTCCCTTTGGTTTGAAGGAATCAGGTTGTAATAAATTTTTAAAAAAGTCATATGTCAATAGTTTCCAAAATTGACATAATTCATAACTTAAAACACAAAATACATTATTAAATGATATTAAGTTCCTAAAAATATAAATTCATAAATTTTTTTAATATATGTGACAATATGTCATAAATATCTTCTTTGGGTTGCTTTAAAAGATATGGTAATTACATTATCCCACAATGTGTAAATAACATGTTATCATGGTAAGATTAAAAAATGTAAAATAATGGTTAAACAAACAAAGTTAAGTATATAAAATTATACAAAATTGGCCTAAGTTATTGGATTAGGGTTAGTGGATCCAAAACAATATTATATTCGAATTTAATAATTTTGGATCATTTTAAATTGAAATTAAATATATAATAAATTAATATTTTATGACTTTCCAAATGTTCCTTTATCCTCTCTTATAAAATTACACCTCCTCCCTATCCTCTTCACTCTATTATGGGATTTTATGCTCGGCCAAACACTACCCATTTCACTTCTCAACTTCCCTAGTATCATTCTAGATGTTTTTTTCTTCTCAAAATACCATCTCTAGTTCTCTTAGTTATTATTTAAATGAGGCACATCGAGGAAGAGGTAATATCTTCTACAGATTCATTCAAATTTATTTCTTTTTCAACATCATATTCATTACATATTTCATTATAAAGCAATAACATCAGCATCAATATATACTTATATTTTTTAATTAATACTAAAAAAACCTATTTCACCTTCTATCAATCCTATAAAAAGTGAAATCACTGCGCATGCGTACATACGGCTTACCATCTCCATGCATGGGTGTAATTTATTTTTCCCCACCGCCTTACTTGGATGGGTATAATGGTGGAAATAATAACTAAATATGATTATTATATCAAGATAAAAATTATAAAATATTACACACCATACACTTCATTACCATTCAATAATTATGGGAACTATATCATCATTCGTGCGTACTTACGGCTTACAATCTCCACGACGCGATGAGATTTACTCTCTACGTAAACCATTCAAGAATTATCATAAAGTATATATCATAAATAATCAAGAAATATATTAAATAAAAATGATACTGGATTTATCTATATATATATTTCATTTACATACTTCCATTAAATTTTATATTGAAACAAAAATAATGTTCAAGCATATGTACGACCTACCGTCTGCATGAACTGTGTATTTCATTTTAGTTATATTTCTATTATATATATTTATATTTATATTTATATTTATATTTATATAGATAATATATATTTAATTTAAATCATTTTTTAAAATCATTAATTAATTAAATCATGAAATACATAATAATATCAAAAATTACAATTTAAACACATACGATAAATAAAACGATTATTACAAAAAACGTTACATTAACATGTAACGGACAAATTAATGGTTAATATAAAGTTATAATTGAATCATATATGACAAAATAAATATTATTATGGTTTTAAATAGGTTAATAATATGTTTTAACCCACTATATATGAGTTTTAGACACATATAAAAGAATTCGTACCAAAGATAAGGGATAATTTGTCTCACTTTTATTTCTGTTGGACATATTCCTTATAGACCACCTATTACTTTTGTGTGATGTTTACGATTACCATTAATTATATTTTTATTATAATTATGAAGGTTATGATATTTAAATGTGAATATAATTTTATTTATTTTATGATTTCATAAAATGCGACAGATTTTAAATTGGCAAGGGATAATTTTGTAGTCTCATTTTTATCCGAAATAGATTATTCGTAACTATTTACTAGGTTATATTTATCGTGCCTGTACATGTATTGAAAAAATGTTTTCATAAAATGATTTATATTATTTTATTTATTTTTAATGTAATATTAAACATTTTTTACTTTTACCATGTGGTTTGGAAGGAATATTTCTTTTTTACCATATGAGTTACTTTTTGACTTCTCCAAGAAAAGTAAGAGGTGGTGTTTGTTTAACATGTACTTCTTGAATTTATTTTTAAACCTTCATAATTAATTATAGAAAAGAATATTACTTTACCAGATTGTATGTTTATTTTCAATAAAATTCTTTTATTTCAATGTTGTATGACATTTTGAGAAAAGAAAACATTTTTGAAGAATAAAGGATATTTTCCTCAGGAATTATGCTCAAGAATATTATCAAAATTATTTTCCATCTAAGATGAAATAATGTAATTCTTCTATCCCTATTATTACTTTTATTTCATTGTTCTTATGATGGAAATATTTTTATGAAGTATAATTTCCTTATAAGGATTATGTTATGAGGAAATGATGTTTAAAACTCTCATTTTATTTCATGAGTTATGCTATGGTGAATGTTTTTATCTTTTGTGGGACATTTATGAATAATTTCATTGTGATATAGGTGGGAACAATATATCCCTCAAATGAATTGGGTAAATATTTATATCTCATGAGATAAACATGGTTGAAATGGCAAGTAAATCGAGTTTAGTAATGCAGGGTTGTAACATCATGTAAATCCGGTTTAGTAATACAGGGATGTAATGACATGTAAATCTAGTTTAGTAATATAAGGTTGGAACGACAAGTAAAACTAGTTCAAAAATGGACTTTTTCCACTATGATGGTCTTGGAAGTAGTTCCTTGTCTACTATGGAAATCATATTATGCGATTAATGTTTATCCTCAATTCCAGTTTTTATAACCATGTTATTTTATCATAATTAATTTTTTTATGATCTATGCCTTACGTACTACCAGGATTTATTACAAGACTCGTGATTTTGATTTTTAATCATTATTTTCAGGATTTTACGTTCAAATGTGTATATTTTGTTTTATTATCTCCATGCTTACCCTTATGGAGAATTTGAGCTCATCCTTTTAATGTTTTATTTTCTCCATGATATAATAAAATGTTTTAGTTCAGAAATCAAAAAGGGAAGATCTTTATGGGAGATGTTGAAGATCACTCACCATGATTAGAAAATTATGTTTCGTGTTTCCAGTGACACTAAACTAATAAGGTCTTTAGGTGTATATTTGTGTCTTGTATTAAGTATTCCACAAATGAAATTTTATATCCATGTACATCAATTTTGGTCTCTAAAACATCCCATGAACCCACTTTGGGGATTGGTATAACCTCTCATATACCCTATTTTAGGCATTGGATAAACACCCAGGTACCCATAGAGATCATATATCATTAATCATTACCTAATAAATTATTGGGTTATATAGGTCCCCCAAATATCATTATTATAATCATACATATGTGTTATAAATTTTCATATATTTTTCATCATAACATAACCCATGAAATTGAATGAGTTTCTTAGACATGTAATTATAACATAATTTGATGAAAAAAATATAATTTTCAAAATAATATCATCATTTCTTCATATAATTTCCAATGGAAAAAGAATCATATTTCATAATAATTTAATCATTTTATAACCCATTTATGTGAAATGGGTTTCATAAACCCATAATATTTTAAAAATTAAAATGTCAGAGAAATATTAATAATGGTATTCTTGGATAATATACCCAGTATATTATTTGTAAGATCGAAGGATTGCATTATAAATGAATTATTTCCTTGAAAGAACAATAAAATGGAATAATTCATGAGGAAAATTATATTTATTTTTAAATAACTTCATAAAAAATGATTTATAAATTAAATTTTAAATCATTTTCTTTCTAAATAAAAACAAAAACATATTAAAGAGGCATTAAAAATCAATTAATACATTTCATGAGGTAAATATCCTCTCTTATTTGGGGTAAAAATTATTATATTTTTTATTCAATTTTCATTGAATATAATGTTGATAAATTATAATGTAAAATTATAAAAAAAGGTTGGTTTTGATGCTGGGAAATTTCTTTCATTTAGTACCTATTAAAAAAACAATTACTTTCACATTTATCTTAAAATCCAAAGAGAAAATTGTTTCAAACCCAAATTCAAGATTAAATTCAAAAAACTATAATAAAAATTAATCATGAGTAGAAATATAATTAATAAATAATTTTATTAAAGATAATTACATTTTATAAAACATTTTCAGACAATATGGTCTCTAAAGAAAATTTATTTTTGACATAAGGGAGAAATAAATATATTTTTTGTTAAAAAATAATTGAAATCATGAGTAAATAAATTGTATAATTTTAAGGGGAAACATTTACTCTATTGAAATAAATATAATACAAGAAAATAGATGAGTTTCATGAGATGTAGATCATTATTTTTTCTAAATGGAAGAATAATAATCAATTATCCCAATAAGCAAGGAGATTGTATCATATAAACATGAACACATTATGTCAATGTATCATAATCACCAAGAATTAATAACATTATGGGATAATATAATATCATGAATATAAATAAATTCATGACATTACATGTAAAATTCTCTATATATACACCTCATAATAGAATATATGTGCCTCACATGATATTTTCTCAATGAAGGAAAATTTGGACAAAAATCCATTATCGCTATGGTAACATTGAAAATATAATCCTATTGAAAGAAATGAACAAATAAGGATATATAAATTGAAAATTTTCATGATATTAATCATAAAATAAATTCATTATATGTATTAAAACCACACAAAATAAATATGTGCGAATATAGAATGGGTCTTACAATAATAAGAAAGGTACAAAAATCTATTACAACATTAATAATATTTTGGATCTTTTGACCCAATTAAAAATAACATCAAATGAAAAATTTATTTTCATAGAATGAAGGATATTTATAATATAAAAATTTAATGGAAAATTATATATAGGAAACACAAAAATGAGTGGAAAATTTGAACATGTCTCCTAGAGATAAAAGTGAGACTAGAAATCCCATACCATAAGTCCCCACTTCCTTCATGAACAGTAAAACCTCCTATATAATAAATATTCTTTATAGGTGTATTATTCAATAATAATTATATATATTATTCAATATATGATTTACCTGTTACCATTTATTATCCATTTGTTATCAATTATTTAATAAAATCACAATTCAGTTCTTAACCACTTTATTTCTCGTATATTTTTGATTTATGATTTTTTGTCTTCTGACATTGATAAATTTTAAAAAATATAAATTATAATAATAGTCGAATAATAATAATATTTATAAATTCAATATAGTTAAAGAAAAATTCAAAAAATTTGTTTTTTTAGAAATGAATGGTGTTACGATCCAGGAGACGGTATGATGTATATATACATGAGTAACATTTCCAATTTTCCAAGGTAATTTTAGAAGCATGGTAAGAAATATTTTATCTATACCAAATAATCATAATATAAAAATTAAAGTATTTTTTCATTACATAAACTTATACATTTCATCAATTTGGAGTGGTGACAAAAAATATAGAGTGCCATCATTTTTTTAAGGAGGTAGTCCACACTTGCCAGATTTTTGTCATCAGTTGTCAGTGAGTGAAAAGGTTATAAATAATATAATACCTTATATTGTTATGAATGATAAATATTTATTGAATATAAAAATTATTAAATTTTAATAAATAATATTTATCCTTAATATATTATATGTAAATTTACTGTAAAAAATGAATCACCTCGCTTCACGAGGTGGTAGTTGGTCGTTTACATTAGTGATTTTATGAATCCCTTATGGATGGAAAGTAAAATGGAAAATATGTTATAATTTAAAAATAGGTATAATTATAGGAAAAATTTAATATATAATTATTTACCTTATATCCATTATCATACACAACTATTAGAGGTTTTAATGGAAAAAACGTATGACACCAGTTTGTGTGGTGGTAGTCCTCCATGCAAACAAACAATGATTTTGGAACTCATTTGATATTATTAGATTTGGTTTTAGGTCATGAACATTAAATAAAAAAATCTAATTACATGAAATATAATAATTATATTAAATCATAATTTCTAAATATTATTTGTAGGTGGTGGTGGACGATGTAAAATAAAATCCCTTGTTGAAGACTGTTACTACTTCTTCAGGAAACCACCTTATATTTGAAACAAAATTCTTTACAGTTTGGATTTCTATTCAAAATATGTATTATATGATGATATTTTGTAATTTTTTAATTTATTTAGTCTGTTATAATACTTTCAAAAGTTTTTTTACTATTTCTATAAGCGGGGAGAGTATGTCTCCTTTAATAAGTGAAGTGAGTTGAACATTTGTAATTTTTTCAATTGATAAGGTAGTACACAAGTTTATCTCATTATAAAGTTATATAAAATGGGAAATTTTGTATATATAAAAACTATATTATCTAAATATGGAAATCCAATGGATTTAGATAATTTTTATATAATTATAGTCATTATTGTTTTAGTTTAACCATTGATAATTCCATTTTAGCCTTATCCGTGGAAATTAATTTGTATAGTTTCCATTTAACATTCGAGTAAAAAATTATGTATAACATACCAGATAATATTAATTATTATGATTCAAAATATTTAGTAATTTTTTTCAAATTCATTTCACTGATGTGGAAAATTATAATTAAAAATTAATTCCACCTAAGCGATGAGAAAGCTAAATTTCAATGTGAAAATAATCAAAATTTCACAAAAGATTTTATATCCAATTTAAAAATGTAATTTTCTCCAAGGACATATATTTCATTAAAATATATTTATATGAACTAATTTATGTTTATAAATTTTTTAATATATATTCTATTTTGAAAAATATTTGAATTTAAAAGTAAATTTCAATTAGTTTTCAGTGTTTTCACAATTCATTAGAAAACAAATCCATCCAGAAAAATATAAATCATTAAAAATATTAATATTTTTATAAGATAATTTCAAAATTTATTTTTCATTTGTCCAAATTATTTTCTAAGTGTTTTAAAAATATATTTTATTATTGGTCACACAAATAAATATAAAACAATTTTTTTGAGAAAATAATTTATTCAAATCATATAAAGACTTTATAAAAATATAATTTTTTTAACCAAAATATTTTCTTTATATAAAAATTGGATATTTAATAGTAAAAATGTTATTAATACTATTTATATTTAAAATAAAATGTCTCAGTTATAATGTTTTCATTTTAATACTATTAAATATATATCACAGTTTTGTTAAACATAAGTGTCATATTTAATTCATGTTATCCCAACGATACATTTAATATAAGAATAACTTGGTATTTCATAAATCAATTTCTAGTAAGGGATTATAATTTATATAAAAAACCTAGGGGGTAACATTATACACCACATTAAATGATATTCACCCATTAAATTTTTAAATCTAACAAAGGAAAAAAAACAATACTTGTGAATCAGAATTTACCTATGTTCCTTCTTATCTTCATACATTCACCTATTTCAGGACAAAACCTTGAATATGTGAGTGGTTTTGTTTCATAAAATATTATATTTATAATCTATAATCTCTATTAGTTTTCATCATAAGAAACATCTTTCTCCAGTGGTATGATCTATCAGTTCTGTACCAATTAAGGGTTTGCAATGTAAATTCCTAGGATAGATACACCAAAAATATCATGAGGTTAAGAGAGTTTTTAGAGAATATCCAAATAATAAGCTATTATACTAATGCAATCCACTATTTAATATGATAATATATATATACTAATTAATTTTTTTATACATCATCTCCTAATAAATTCATCTATATAAATTCTCACCAATATTAAAATATTAACCACATCTATGGTTATCTAAAAAATTTCTATCATAATCTGGGTATACATTAATGCTACTAAATTTATATAACAAAATATTCCATATCATTAAAATTTCATATGTTCCAACTACGCTATTTATATAACTTCATTATAGTACATTCATGATATAAAATCAATTATATTAATTGATTCATAAAGTGAAAATAAATTTTTTTATTGAAATATATTATCATATTTATATTTAACAATAGGAGGGTGTTGATACCAACGATCATATAAATCAATATAATAAGATATCATCATATACTATAGATATTAAATTGTTCTCTCAGACTTATCATCTATCTACTAATGATATGTAGTGAAAAAATATTACACATTATCAAGAAATTTGCAATGAATTCATGAAAATATAATGGTAACATCTGGATCCAGATCCATTAAAAATAAAAAATTTCTCTTTGAAACCTTACCACGTCATTATTGTTTATTCTAGAAAATAAATCTCGGGAGAAATACTGTCTTATAGCCCTGAATTGTGATGAAATATTATGGTGACCTACAATAAATAATAACTATCACTACATCAAAGATAATATAAAACCGAATGTTTTCAATTAACATTAATCATATTAGAAGAAATATTAATGGAATTTTTATTCAAATAAAATTTTAACTATAAAGATAAAATGGTTTCAGTGACATAAATTCTCTTAAAATATCCTAAATCCTCAAAAACTCCGTTCACTTAACATATTAAAAGGGGTATTTGGGTCATTGAAAATTATGATCAACCACAAACTCATAACCCCATGATGGTATCTATAACTCTTATGTCAATATTACATGGAGACATATACACTTTCAAATTATAATTATAAATTTCTTTAATATATAAGATCTTATTTGGTACAATATTATTTTCATTATAATTTTTGGTTTAACCTTTTACTAATAGAATATAAAATGTTATTTAATTAATCTTGAATATTTTAGAAGGGAGATTGTCATATGAAAGTTCACTAGTGGATGAACAATAATATTTTCATAGTGAACATTAGTACAAAATCAAGAATTAAATTCTCAACTATCGAGGGTAGGATAAGTGTGTGCTAATTATCATGACTAATTTCATCCTTTTTTATTTAAATGGATTTCCCTTTTTACATAGTCTTGATAGAATGTTGTGGATATTCATCTACATTATCACAAGAATTAGGGAAATGGTTCGAATAACTCACTAAATACATGAACATGAAACTTTATATTATTTGTGGATAATTTTGGGAGATCTCTCTCCATTAATTTCATTTACTATCCTATTCACAATTATTTAATATAAATTCTTTCAATGGATGGGCTTCCCACACATGAATCAGCTTATTCATAATTTCAGGAAATCCCCTCAGTTCTCTAAAAAATAGTTTTGGGATATTGGATTTTGAAAATTTTTCTCCCCTACATGTGGAATATCATATTAATTTCTATGGGACCCCATCTTTATTTTCTTATCATCCGAACCAAGAGGGTTTCAAAGTTTCATTTCACCATTTCATGAAAATCATTTGATTTATTAATAGTAACCAATATATCTTATGGGTAACGAACATAATAGATATGAATATATGCCACATAATGATAAGTAAATATTATATTCAGTATGAATGAAAATACCTAAAGATTATATTTCATGTATTATAAAATTTAAATCATATATACCAAAAAACTCATTTTCCTTAAATCTTTTCATAAAGATATCCTTCTAAATCATTGTATGAATAATTGGAGGAACATACATATTGTAAAATATGTTCATGACTCATCTGTAATGACCCAATGTTTTTAAATGAAATTCTCTTCTTATAAATATGCCATAAAATCACATAATAATGAACTATTAAGTGATAAGTTTTCTTTAAACATATGTTTGTAACTTCTGTTTTTGGAATTTGGAAAATCTGACATACACGGTTGTGTTCAAGATGTTTTTTGGAGTCTGATAAGAAAAACATATTTTTTGGTGAATAGTAACCTACCATAATGAATAGTAAAATACCCTTATGAATAGTGATATACCCTAATGAATAGTAACCTAACATATGGTGGTATAAGAACAACATACAAGTTGGAAGTACAATATACCTATATTTTAGAATAAGTTATTGAGGGATTTAAAAGAGGTTTTGATAATAAATTATGATTTTAATTAAATATAAAAATAATCATATTTAGAAAATTATTTTTGAAAAATGGACTTCATTTTTGGATTCTACACATTGAAAAATGGTTAGGGTTAATTTTTTGAATTTTTCTAAATACTTGAATTTTTTATGAATAGTAGAATCTGATAATTTACAATAAATGCTAAATAATGGATTAATTGAGTCCTCGATGATGCTCTGCTGATGTAATCCAACTTGGTTCGAATTAAAATTACCCAATTACTATTCTTTGTCATTCAAGACTCACTATTCCTTGTTTTAGGGGAAATTAATAAACTAATGAATTTTATATTAAGGAAACCCCACTCCCCTCCACCAAAAAAGCCACCCTTCACACCCTCATTTCCTCACACCTATCAATCTCCAAGACTTCTCTAAACTCTACCTGAACACCTTTGCTAGCCCCTCCCCCATGTCCAAGAGGTTCTGGTCTCATCAAAATACCATTCTTAGGCCCTTAAGGAGGTTCACAAGAGAAGGATTCAAGAGGTAATTTCTCTCCCTCTTCTCTTTTTATTTCCTTTCAAGTTCAAGTTCATTTCTTGATCTCTCCCCACCTTTCTTCATCAAAATGGTATTGTAACTCCATTATTATACATATAATGTAATTTTATGATTCTAATGGGATATTATACCAACCAACCCCCTTTACCTATTCCATTTAGTTTATTAAAGATAACTTTTTTCGTGAGGTGTTAATTTATCACCTTCAAGAGTGACATGATTTCTTCTTCCATTTCTCCCTTCAAATCTGGTCAGGAGACCATTTTTATGGTTGAAACAGAATATGTTTTATGTTTTCTGTCCTATTTAAATTTCTGGAACTAACTTATGAACATATTACTATGTGATAAATTAAAACTACTTCATTGTGATTGAAAAACCGCTCAAATTAACCCAAACAATCTTCATTTAATTGTTATCTAATGATTCATCCACATGTATATAATATAATTCATTATAATATCATTCAAATTCTTGTTATCTAATTAATAACATGTAATATCAGTTCTGTATATTTATCCATGTTCAACCCGAACTTCAATTTATGAATACAAGTGAACCACCCAAGAAAAACCATAAAAAAAGACATCCCCGAAAAATGTTTTTAAACTCTATACGTCATCCAAAGGAACATAAAATGAGATAATGAAACCATAATGAACCCAATTAATGTATAAAAGGATCTTTAATTTCTAATTAATTAATATAATGTCATTATACATGACATTAAAGAGAAGTAATCATTCAGATACACGGTAAGGGGAAATTCTAGAACCCAACTTTCATAATTCGGATTCTCCCTCTTTCACTCCATTTTGGATATGGTTACTCCTTAAAGATAAATTTTTCATCATTATCTTGCCATTTCTGGGATATACATGTTTTATACTAATGTTTATGTCAATTAAAATGCTTTCCAAAAGAACTCTTCTTTTAAGAACTCGCCTTTTACCTCTCATTCTAGGATGATGGTTCTTATATCAAGTATGTAATTCCCTCTTTCTTTTGGGAACCCAAAGTTTATGAATGTGTACTTATGAGATGAAACCCATTCCTTTACATTTTTAAGTTATGTTCATTTATGATATATTTTTATTGTGCCGTGCATGATAAATGATAACGTTATGATGTGACAGGTGCACCCGGAATTATATAGCGCAGTATGATTGTCTAAATCTGTTAGGTGAACCCAGAATTATATAGTGCTCCATTGCATTGGGTAAAGTGATGAATCTCATGACTAAATGTGAAATGATGTGTAAGATGCTATCTTGGTTCAAAATTATGTGTGTTAGTTAACCACTAATACATGATGTTTCATTTTTATGCATTGCCACATTTCTAGTCTTTTATTTATGCTTCTCTCTTGTTCATGATCTTTTTCCTATGATATGATTAGGCTCACCCCATGCTATATTGTTCTTATCAATCCTCTTACTGGTCTTTTAGATTACCCCTTTTTGTGTATATCCTCAGGTGGATACATGTACAAAGGAGAGGACAAGTCCCAATAATAAGCTATAGAAGAAGAAATTAGATAAATGTTTATGCTTGATGTTGTATTTGATTTGTGTGATCCTAGTTTTCCCAATACACTAAAACTTTGGATCCTATATGTGTAATAATATTATGTTTTTATCTTTAAAATGATGTAATAGTAATGTAATAAAAGTCTCAGGTTTCTATAGTTGGTATCAGTGGTAAGGTTATGTTAATTTGGTAAATTGTATTAGTGAACCCTAGAGGAAACCTACAGCATGAGACTGTGTAAAAATATGCATACAAGAATATTTACATAGGGATCCCATATATATTCATGACTTTTTTTCTTATGTTTTGTTCTAACCTTTTCTATTTTAGAAAATGGTGGGATCTAGTTGAAATCAGGACAACAAATCTTGCAAGGACCAATGGAACGATTTCCCGAACGACATCCCCAATGATTTGGGAGGTGGAGTTCAAATCTTCATGGAGATGCTTACCCAATTATCTCATGTTATGAACAATAACCATAATAATGGGGAATATCCTCCTCCACTAAAGAGGGATCAACTAGATATCAAATGTTTTAGGAGGAAACAACCACCGATGTTTAGTGGATCTTCACATCCATTAGTTGCGGAACAGTGGGTCAAATCCATGTAGAAGATCTTTTCTATTCATTACCATTCTGAGATAGATAAGGTGACTCTATGCGTTTATGGTCTAGATGGAGAAGTAGGTCAATGGTGGGATTTGATTAATAACACCATTCAAAGGGAGGAAATTGAAGAGATGGTATGGGAAGACTTTAAGATAATGTTTCCTAATAAGTACATCCCATGGACCCTTTGCAAGAAGATGGTGAGAGAATTTATAGAGCTCTTGAAAAATGAAGGAGAATCTATCACAACCTATGAAGCAAATTTCACAAGGCTTGCAAGGTACGCTTCGGGTTTTGTTATGAACAATGATAGCAAAATTCATAGATTCATTAGTGGATTAAAACCACACCATCGAATGGTTATTGCAATTAGAGAATTTGGGAGTTATGAAAAAGTTGTTCGGTGTGCGGTCAAAGTGGAGATGGAGTTTGGAGAATGGTCCCATGGCTAAGGTGATAAGAAAAGAAATATGGATTTTCAAGTTGGTGGTTCTAATGATACGGGTGGGAAGAAAACTCAATGACCCACATGCCAAAAATGTGGAATGTTGCCCCATGGGAATTATATCAAAGGGATGGGGAAGTGCTTCAACGGTGGGAAAGAAGGACACCATGCTCAAGAGTTTCGAAAAGATACAAAAAGGAATGAGAATGTAGCCGATGAAAGGAGAGAACCACTCATATTTCAATGTTACAACTGTAGGGAGCTAGGGCACTATGAAAACCAGTGCACTAAACCTTGAGTTCTTGAGGTTAATTAGCATCAACAGCCACCAAAGCCAATGGAACATGGGAAGGCTTATGCCATCACTACTACAGAGGTGAAGCATGATAATGAAGTCGTACAATGCACACTTCCTATTCACTCAAGAATGCAAAATGTCGTATTTGATTCTGATTCTACGCATTCATTTATATCTTGGAAGTTTGATAGAACTATAGAATTAATGCCCCGAAACCATGAAGTATAGATATCTGTAAAAATACCAAGTGGTGCAATCATTGCAACCCAGGTGTTTGACTCTTCTCCTATTGGCATATGTGGGATGATTCTTCCAAAAAATATCGTAATGCTTCCCTTGGTGGAATTTGACACTATAGTGGGAATGGATTAGATCTCTTTATATAGAAAACGTATCAACAGTTGGGAAAATGAAATATATTTTTATATTCCAAACCATCCCATGATCCTCAAAAAATGTAAGGATGATCCTGAATCTCCTTTGAAAAATCGTTCAATGATGTGGGTTTTGATTCCCTATTAAGAGGCATACCTCGCCTAAATGGTTGAGTCAAAAGACAGTGCCAACCTTGAAGAAATGCCCATCATAAGGGAAAACAATGATGTATTTTCCGAAGAGTTACCTGGAATTCCATTGGATCATAAGGTAGAGTTCTCAATTTAACTCATACCTGGATCTACCCCTATCTCGAAGTGTCCCTATAGGATGGATCCTATCAAACTGGAGTAGTTAAAGAAGTAGCTGCAAAATCATCTAGAAAAAGGGTTCATACGCCCTAGTACATCACCTTGGGGTGCACTAGTGCTATTTTTGAAGAAGGATGGAAAAATGCGGTTGTGTATCGATTATCAGTAACTCATCAAGATCACCATAAAGAACAAGTATCCTCTCTAAAGAATTGATGAGTTGTTCGACCAGTTAAGAGAAGCTCAATAAATGTCAAGGGTTGATCTTCGTTCTGGATATCATCAGGTAAAGGTAGCAAAGGAAGATATTCAGAAGACAACCTTCCGTACCAGGTATGGGCACTATGATTTTTTAGTGATTCCCTTCGGACTTACAAATTCCCTTGAAATCATCATGGATTTGATTAATATAGTCTTTAGACATTACCTCAACAAATTTTTGGTAGTGTTTATTGATGATATTCTCATCTACTCTATGAGGAAGGAGAATCATGAAGAACATCTAAGACTTGTGTTGGATACATTGAGAAATGTGAATTTGTATGCCAATTACAGAAAGTCTGAATTTTGGATGAAGCAAGTCACATTCTTGAGACACGTGATCAAAAGTGAGGTAATTTATGTGGATCCTTAAAAAACAAAGGCGATCGAGGAATGGCCTAGGCCCTCTAGTGTCACAGATATTCGTAGTTTTCTTGGATTATGTGGGTAATGCCGATGTTTTGTGAGAAGCTTCTCATGATTGTCAAGCCCACTAACTAAGTTAACAAGGAAAGGGGTAAGTATGTCTGGATGGAATAATGTGAGGTAAGATTCAAGTAGCTAAATAGAATGTGGATCACTGCACCTGTACTCACACTACTGAAATGTGGAGAATGTTTTGTGATATACAGTGATTCTTAAAAGAATGGATTGGGTTGTGTGCTAATGCAAAATGACAATGTGATGGCCTACGCCCCACCACAGTTGAAGATCCCTGAGCAGAACTACACGATGCATGATCTAGAGCTAGCAGCCGTGATCTTTGCCTTGAAAATCTGTTGGCACTACTTTAATGGTGAGAAGTGTGACAGATACACTGACCACAATATTATAAAGTATATATTCACAAAAAAGAAGCTAAACATGAATTAAAGGAGATGGTTAGAGCTAATAAATGATTATTGTTGCTCTATTCACTATCATCCTGGAAAGGGGAACAAGGTTGCTGATGCTCTAAGAAGAAAAGAACCTGCTACTCTATCCATGCTATGGATTGAGAAAGACCTTATCTTCATGGATATGCAATGAATGGATTTGGAAATCATACGGGATTGGGATACATCCTACCTTTCCCAAATAATAGCACAACCATCCATCCAATAATATATTATGGAAGCAAAAGGAATGATGTGGAGATTCAAAAGAGGTTGAATGTAGTAAAATAAGGGAAGCTGTAAGAGTTCCATATCGACAATGATGGTGTGATTCGGTTAGGAATGTGACTTAATGCGCCTTCATCACCTGGGATAAAGAAGGATCTATTGGGCAATGAACATAGCTCCACATTATCTATCCATCCTTGGAGTACTAGGATGTGATGTGATCTCCGAGAATGCTTCGGGTGAGATAACATGAAGAAGGAGATTACGGAATATATATCAAGGTGCTTGGTATGTTAGCATGTTAAAGCCGAGCAACAGAAGTCCAAAGGTATGATGCATCCATTTCCTATCCCTATGTAAAAATGGGAAAATGTTTCTATGGAAATTGTCATGGATCTCCCGAAGACATCAAAGGGGAATAATGCGATATGGGTTGTGGTTGACCGACTCACAAAGACTGCCCATTTTATCGGTAATTGGGAAGATCTATCCCTTTACCAACTTGAGAAGATATAAGTGAAGTATGTGGTGAAACTGCATGGTGTTCCACTCTCAATTGTCTCTGACCGCGATCCAAGGTTCAAGTCTAAATTCTGGATGAGCCTTCAACATGCTTTGAGTACTGAATCAAATTTCAGTATGAACTATCACCCCCAAATTGAAGGCCAGTCTGAAAGAACTATTCAGGTGCATGAAGATATTCTTAGAGCCTGATCTCTAGAATTCAAAGGTGGATGGGATCAGCATAACCAATTGGTTGAGTTCTCATACAACAATAGCTTCAACTCGAGTATTCAGATGACTCCATATGAATATTTGTATGGTAAACAATGTAGAACTCCAACCTGTTAGGATGAAGTTAGAGAAATAAATCTACTTGGACACGATCTTGTTCAATATATGACAGTGAATGTTCAAGTCATCCAGAAACACATCAAAGTTTCTCCAATTCGGAAAAAGAGCTATGCTGACAACCATCCACGGGGCATGGACTTTGATGTTGGAAATAAAGTCTTCCTTTGAATATATCCATGCAAGAGGGTCATGTGATTCGGGAATAAAGAGAAGTTAATCCCAAGGTATATTGGCCCCTTTGATATCCTTGAACGCATAGGAGATGTGGCTTATCGACTTGCACTTCCACCGAATATGGCTCGAGTTCAGGATTTTTTCCACATATCACTCTTGAGGAAGTACATACCTGATCCCCCACATGTACTAACCTCAGAGGTGGTGCAGCTGGAAGATGATATCTCCTATGAGGAGTAGCCAGTAAAGATTCTGGATCTGAGAGATAAGGTTCTACGCAACAAGACATCCCATATTGTCAAAGTGTTGTGGAGGAACAATAAGTTTGAGGAAGAGACATGGGAACTGGAGGAAGCAATGAAGGAAAAGTACCCACATCTATTTTTCGCCTAGAATGTAAAATGAAATTTCGAGGGCCAAATTTCTTAAGGGTGGAAAAATGTAACAACCCAACATTTTTAATGGAAATTCCATTTTTATTAATATGCCAAAAATTCACATGATAATGAACTACTATGTGATAAGTGACCTTTAAACATATGTTTTTCACTTCTGGGTTTATAAATTTGAAAATCTGACATACATGATTGTGTTCATGATATTTTTTGGATTCTGATAAGAAAAACATAATTTTTTGTGAATAGTAACAAACCATAATGAATAGGAAAATAACCTTATGAATAGTGATATACCCTAATAAATAGTAACCTAACATATGGTGGTATAAAAACAACAAACAAGTTGGAAGTACAATATACCTATATTTCAGAATAAGTTATTGAGGGATTTAAAACAGGTTTTGATAATAAATTATTATTTTAATAAAATATTAAAATAATCATATTTAGAAAATTATTTTTGAAAAATGGACTTCATTTTTGGATTCTACACATCGAAAAATTGTTAGGGTTAAGTTTTTGAATTTTTTTGAAATACTTGAATTTTTTATGAATAGTAGAATCTGATAATTTACAATAAATGCTAAATAATGGATTAATTGAGTCCTTGATGATTCTCTACTGATTTAATCCCACTTGGTTCGAATTAAAATTACCCAATTACTATTCTTTGTCATTCAATACTCACTATTCCTTGTTTTCGGGGAAATTAATAAACTAATGAATTTTATATTAAGGAAACCCCACTCCCCTCCACCATAAAAGCCACCCTTCACACCTTCATTTCCTCACACCTATCAAGATCCAAGAATTCTCTAAACTCTACACGAACACCTTACCTAGAACATCCCCCATGTCCACGAGCTTCGGTTCTCCTCAAAAGACCATTCTTAGGCCCTTAAGGAGGTTCACAAGAGAAGGATTCAAGAGGTAATTTCTCTCCCTCTTCTCCTTTTATTTCCTTTCATGTTCAAGTTCATTTCTTGATCTCTCCCAACCTATCACCATCCAAATGGTATTGTAACTAAAATATTATACATATAATTTAATTTTATGATTCTAATGGGATATTATACCATCCAACCCACTTTCCCTCTTCCTTTTATTTTATTAAAGAGTACGTTGTTCGTGAGGTGTTAATTTATCACCTTCAAGAACGACATGCTTTCTTATTCCATTTCCACTTTCAAATATGGTAATGAAACCATTTTTATGGTTGAAATAGAATATGTTATATGTATTATTTTCTATTTGAAGTTCTGTAACTAACTTATAAATATATTACTAAGTGATAAATTAAAACAAGTTCGTTGTGATCGAAAAACCGCCCAAATTAACCCAAAGAATCTTCATTTAATTATTATCAAATGATTCATCCACATGGAAATAATATGATTCATTATAAGTTCATTCAAACTCCTGGAATCTCATTAATAACTTGAGATATCAGTTATGGGTATTTACCCATGTTCTACCAAAACTTCAATTTATGAATACAAGTGAACCACCAAAGAAAAACCATAAAAACAAACATCCCCGAAAAATAGTTTTAAACACTAAAATTCATCCAAAGGAACATAAAATGACATAATTAAAAAATTATGAACCCTATTAATGTATAAAAGGTTCTGTAATTTCTAATTAATTAATATAACGTCATTATACAGGACATTAAAGAGGAGGAAGCATTCGTATACAAGGTAAGGGTAAATTCTCGAACCCAACTTTCATCCTTCGGGTTCTCCCTATTTCACTCATTTTGGATATGGTTACTACATAAAGATCATTTTTTCATAGTTTTCCAAGCATTTCTAGGATATAAATGTTTTCTACTCAAGTTTATATCAATTAAAATTCTTTCCAAAAGAACTCTTCTTTTAAGAACTCACCTTTTACCTCTCATTCAAGATTGATGGTTCTTGATTGAAGTATGTTGTTCCCTCTTTCGTCTGGGAAGCCAAAGATTATGAATGTGTACATATGATATGAAACCCATTAATTTTTATGGATTATTTATGTTCATTTATGTTATATGTTCATTGTGGCATACATGATAAATGATAATGTTATTATGTTACGGGTGCTCCCAGAATTATATAGCGCAATATGAATGTTTAAATGTGACGGGTGTGCCCAGAATTATGTAGCGATACAATTCATTGGTTTATGTGATGAATATCATGAGTAAATGTGGAATGATATGTGAACATGATTATAGATTGGTTCAAAATTATGTGTTGTTTTTAACCACTAAGAGATGATGTTTCATTTTTATGAATTGCCACATTTCAAGTCTTTTATTTATGCTCCTCTCATGTTCATGATCTTTTGACTATGTTATGATTATGCTCATCCCATGATATATTGTTCTTATCTATCCTATTACTAGTATTTTAGCTCACCCCTTTTGATTTATATCCTCAAGTGGCTAAATGTAATGAAGAGAGGACAAGTTCAAATAAGAAGCTAGAAAAAAAGAAATTAAATAAATGTTTATGCATGATTTTGTATTTGTTTTGTGTGGTCCTAGTATGACCAAGACACTAAACCATTGGATCCACTATGTGTAATACTATTTTGTTGTCTATCTTTAAAATGATGTAATAGTAATGTAAGAAAAGGCTCGGGTTACTATATCATCCCAATACATGTAGTCAATTTCATATGGTTTCCTCATATTATTTATAGTATTCCATTGCTGATATAGATTATCGACAAATGGTAGACAACATAAATTAATCTCTCATGTACTAAACACTGGTGGATAGAAAATAATATTTTAGTGGTATTGATCTATTTTGTAATAACTAGGGGATAATATGAGCCACTAAAAGAGGAGAAATTTTCTAATGCAGTACTCAATATAATGTTATTCCCCCCATTTATCATTTGGAATTCCAATAAGATACATTTCATTAGAAATTGGTGTGAGAAAAATGGATATATATTTTTAACATTCCCATATAAATCAATTTATTTAGAGTTAAATGTTTTAATTTCCAATAAAATTACTAATTAAAAGATTTAATTATGTTTTAACCATCAGCTAAAATCAAATGAATAATCTGAGAAGCACTAACCACAGTGGGGAATAATATAATAATGAAAAATCACGTATTAGTTGTCATAATCCAAAAACCCACTTTTAAATGTTTTAATCCATTCAATTCACATATGTAATCAATAGTCATCTCCTACTAAAATCATTTATTATGGTTCTTATATCATTTGTGAATTTAAAAAGCATACCCCCCATAATAGAGAGTTTCAAATCATGTGTGAAACAAGGAAAATATTCATGCAACAGGTTATGATTATATCCATATTAGTGCCATATTTTCCATGATATTACCCCTGTGAGATTTTATTCCTAAAGTTCATTTATTTTTAGTTTCCAAAAAGGTATGTATTATCCTCAAAATGACTTTCCATATTCCTTACCAAAATTTCAGCCCATTCTCCTTCACCTTATATCATGGAAAGAACCATGATCTTTATTTTAGGTATGGATCTTGTTTTTTGGGGTGTTTAAGGAAAAGTATAGAATCATGAAATTTAGGGAGTACTCGTAGTTTACATAAGAGTACACGATGTGTACCCAGTTTCTGCAGGTTGCCATATACTGGTCGTGTAATGGCTGAGTACATGGTCTTCTGGGGTGACCTAGAGACCGCCTAAAGTGGAGGCCGGTTAAGGCATTTACACAGTGTGTACATTAAATGAACACACCTTTAACAATTCTTTTTATTGTTGAAATTGGGCCGAGATCACGTCTCGTTTACAAAACTCTCTTTTACTCAGCTCATCTCGTCTAAGAGCGACGAATATAATAGTTTCTTTTGAGATCCCCGGATGTCCCATCTGTACTCCAAATCAATCACCGTCAACTATGTTGGAATCGCCAAGGTGATTTTCCTTATTCTAGATCCTCATATCTTGATTCCTCCTCTTTCAAGAGATATACTAGGTAGAATGTTTTAGATGTTTTTGTAAATATATGACATTCTAGGTCGAATAAAAGCCTTATATTCCACTATATTGATCATACAATGATGAGGAAGGTGGTTTGTCCCTTTCCGTAGATTGTCTTGGAATTTTATGTTCAAACTTGCCCAGTACCCTAGTTCAGGGTATTGCATGTTTATGGAATTTACCCCATTTAAGGCCTGTTATTCCTTGATTTCTTGAGTTAGGGATATTTTTTTAGAATAGGTTTTAATTAAATTTATATGAATGTCTTATCCCACAATTGTACTGATATTTTTCATTGGGAATTGTTTTTCCTATTGGTCTGCTCTATTTTCCATGAATAGTGGTGATAAGATGATGTTACAGTATATGGCTTGCTTGTTCCATGCTTTGTAGCTATTTATCCAAGTAGTGTATTGTGATTTACATTTGATGATGAATATTGTTGTAAATTATTGCTTTATGCAAGGTTGTGGGAACCTGGAGTAGTGAGACCATAGGTGGAATTGACATTGTGGGCTTCCCTAGAGTGTATGTTATACATTTCACATTGCGAGACCATAGGGGGGAAGGAAGTGATTCCTCCCAAATAGTGTGCTTAGTTCCACGTTGTGAGACCACATGGGGAATTTGATGTTGTGTTCTTCCCTAGAGTGTTTGTAGTTTACCATTATGTGACCACATGGGGGATTGACAATGAGTGCTTCCTCATAGAGTCAGTGTTATGCATAAGAAGAGGGGTAAGATTGTGATAAATTTCCAAAGGGTTTCTTGAGATTATTTGGTATCATATTTACTAAAGGTAAATGAATGTAGTTGAACTGTAGGATTGTTTATTTTTTAGTACTTATTTTTTTATTAATTAATTTTTCATATTTCCTTCGATATATATTCACTAAGGATAGGTACTGATTATTGGGTTTTTTTCTACATCGATTCATCTCAATCCATGTTTGGGTCATACTTGTATTCCAAAATAGATTATATTGTTGCAACTATATATAAGGGCAATCACCCTTTGACATTAGGTACATGATTATTGTGGAGTTGGAAAGAATGGGACCAGGTTTAGGATTGCGATGTTGTTGGAGTTATTTACATGTTTTTCCATTGTACTTTGGTTTAGTATTGTAGTCCAAAATTGTGACTTGTTTGGACAATTTCCTACATATTATGAAATGCATAATTATTTACATATATTCTCTAGTTTTTATCTACTTCCAGTATTTCACTGTTCACTATTGTATGTTATTATTATGGCATCCTCAATAGTTATATGTATTTTTAGATGCATTACACTCTCAATGATGATATAGTTTCTGCACTATGACAACCTAGGCCCTCACTGCATGTCAACAGCCTTTGGAATTCAGGGAAATGAGCTTGAGGCCATGTGACCAATCGGGTACGAGGCACGTCCAGGAGGCACTCAGAACAGGGGCATTACAAAATGGTATCAAAGGAATTATTTTATTTGGACATACTATTTTGAGCATATAGACATGAATAAGAGGGAATATGTAGTTAGTAATAAGTTATTCTTGGGAGTAGATATCACATGTACAGGGAAAATCTATTTTACCTCGATTATTGCAATTTTTCTAGTTTTTCAATAATTAAAGTTGACTTGATTTCACTATTGGGATATAAACATGTTTTTTGTATTTATTGTTGATATTATTGAGGTTTTATTTCTTTTTAACCCAATAAATCAAGGTTATTCCATCTCAAGCATCATATAGGTACTTTCTAGAGATAACATGTCATGTATTTTTGTCATGCCATTTAGAGAGAATTAAAGATTTCATCTTGTTGTGATATACGTTGTGATAGATATGCATGTTGTTGCGATGGATTCCTTGTTATAATACATTCTATTTGATAGGGTATTGATTATTGGGTACAGTTACATATGAATCAGTGCCAAATTTGGTCCTTCAGGAGTTATGGTCCCTCACAGATCATAATTTGGTGTGTAATTGTGCTGATAAACAAGTATATACATAAATATGATTTCAAACATTGTTTCTCGGGGAGTATGGGCCCCAAAAGATCAAAATTTGGAACATTAATGTTTGTTTTAGTATATTAATGGTCGTCTAGAGTAGTTTCTAAGGCTTACACTCTAGAAATACCTAGAATACATGGTGTGTACTAATAAATACACACCATGTACCCTTCTGTTTATGAAGGAAATGTTTTTCTTAACTACACGCCGCGTACTATATGTACACGTCCGGTAATCCATGACCGCTTGACTGACAGTTTGGGAAAAAAAGAGGGGTGGGGAATTTTTCGTGACACATGCCCAGTACTTACAGTTCAATCCATGTTTTAAGAGACTCATATCCACCCATGTGTCCAACGACATGAATGGATGCATCTCAAGTTGAACATGCTATGTTTTTACATACATGCCATGTTATAGTGACCATGAAATTGACGGTGTGACTAATGACTTGGGTGGTTGAAACATAAGGGATACATGTCGTATCAAGGGCACACACACTGTGTAGAGTTACCCTGGTATGATCGATGTGTATAGCCATGTAGTGGATCTTGGGGAAGGGACAATGATTCAAGTACATGTCGTGTCCTAGGGAGGAAAACTTCGTGTGTAGTGGTGTTACACGACTTGATTAGGTAGAAGTAAACACACCTATAATGGATTAAAGGGACACGTCGTGTAGGGTTAATATATGTCGTGTATCCATGTTTTGGAAAACATGAAATTCTTCTTCCTCTTATTCCTTTCTTTCACTTCTATGTCTCATTCCATGATAATCATGAACTTAGGAGTTCACTTTACCTAGTAGAGTCATTCCACCAAGATGTCTCCAGTAGTTCACCAAATACATGTCAATGATTAGACACTGGACATCATAGATTGGGGGCTACCAATAGATTCTCCCATCATACACATATTGGCACCAACCATTATTCTGGATACAGGTGCTGATGCATAGTTTTGAGAAGTATTTATGATGTTTATGCAAACCATTAGGGGATCACCACATCCTACCTCATCTATGTAAGAGTTGACACATGTCTCCAAGTAGCAGAATCCTCCCACCTTCTTAGTGGAAGAAGTACCTCAGGCTACAGAGTCACGGTGTCTATCTTCGATCATTTCGAGACACCTATAGAGGGGAGGGTGAATCATTCTACAAACATTTTTTAAGATTACGATAAGAGATGGTGGTATGTGATATCACAAGTGGGACACCAAAAGGTTATGGTTGGGGATGTGTTCTAGTGCACCTTCTATGAATATGTCTACCTGGAGACTTTGAGGGCCGACCAAGACCAATAGTTCATGAGTTTGGGGTAGGGTACTCTCTTAATCAGGGAGTATTCTTCCCACTTCACAGAGCTGTAGCACTTCACTCCCATTCTTGTTGGTGATGAATTTTTTGTAGTAAAAAATTTTGAGGATGGTCTTAGGCACAACATCCGATCACAAGTGAATATCTTCTGGTTGACTTCTATTGCCTCCATAGTCATCCAAGAACTGATCACGGAACACAACATGAGGGAAATTGGAGTAGTGAGCTAGGGAGGATCGATATCTGGTGTTGGTACCCCATCTATTAACAAATAGAAGCACAGTTGGGAGTCTACATGTGGAGATCCATGTAGGTGGAATACCAATTTAGGTAGCTAGTTGGTCTGCTTCTAGTGCAAGAAGAGCAGGCATATGAGTCCACATTTACCGAGAGACCCAGTTGAGTGTTGTTCTTGTGGAAAGATGGGTGATATTCAGCATTTCTATAAGGTTTTCTCCCCAAAATTTGGTTATAGAGGTTCTTATAGGACTCCTCATTATGGAGTATGACCACCAGTTTCTCATCAGTCCAGGAACCGGAGTTTGTCCAGCTGTTCTTGCCAAGGTGGAGGTCATGGTCATGGTAGCCAGTCACCAGGAATTCAAAGACAACATGGTTTATCAGCTCAAGGAGGTCAAGTAGGGTCACAAGGCAGTGGTATATGTTATACAATTCCAGGGGACCAGACCCAGTTGGAGAAGGATCCCAGACCCTCAATAGTTAGAGGTATGATTCTAGTTTCTTCAGATTTAGATTATACAAATTTTGATATATGTGCTTCCCATACTATTGTGGAGAGCCTTGAGATCTGTATCTATAATTATTCTGATGTCTTCACGTTAGACACTTCGTTTGAGACAAGAAGGACTACTATAATATAGTTCAATGAGTTCCCTCTTGTGGTCGGTGGGTGTCACTTATTATGGGACATTTATGTCATTGATATGATGAGATGTGGTGTCATTTTTGGAATGGAATAGTTTTTTCCTTTCCAGAATATTTTTTATTTTTATCATCATATGGTGAGTTTCACATCATGATAGGGAAGATCATTTCTCCATAAGGGCTAATGGGATGTCCAGTAAAGCAGAGCTGGACTCGAGCATCATGGGTTGGGAGGAGTTACAGCCACGATTTATAGTCTATATCTGGATGACCAGGGGACATCACAAATGGACTTTCCTTCAATGGTGGATCGTTTTAGGGAAGTCATTCCAAGGGTCATTTCAGGTTTTTCTTAGGAGTGAGATATAGAATTTTCTATTGAGCTTGTGTCATGAGTGGCACTAGTGTCTATAACTCCTTAGAGGATGGATACACTAGTGTTACAAGAGTTCAAGAAGACATTATAATTGTTATAGGAAAATGGTTTCATTAGACCCGGTACTTCACCTTGGTGTTTTCTAGTCCTATTTGCGAAGAAGGAGAATGATACACTCAGTATTTGTGTGGATTATTAAATGTTGAACCAGTTGACAGTCGAGAACTGATATCCGTTGCGGAGGATGGAAGATCTCTTTGATTAGGTTTGAGGAGATCGAGTGTTCTCAAAGATTGAATTGAGATCTATTTATCATAAGTTCCATGTTATACCATCAGATATACCTCTAACAGCCTTTATGAGTAGTTAAGGTCAGTACATGTATGTGGTTATTCCATTCAGTCTTACGAATGTGCCTGCAGTTTTCATGGCACTAATGAACTTTGTGTTTCATCCACAATCATATTCTTTCGTGGTAGTCTATGAGGAAGATATCTTGGTGTACACTCACACTCGACGTGACCATGATACCCATCTTGAGAACTTTTTGAGTATAGTGAGAGAGCATCAGTTATACACAAAGTTATAAAAATTACACTTTTGGATGGACTAGATTTTCTTTTTGGGACATGTTATATCAGATAAAGGAGTATCTGTAGACTTAGAAAAAGGGATTGCAGTATTTTTATAGGAGAAGCCAAGAATTCCTTTTATGTATAATGTTTTCTAAGGCTGGTTGGTTACTAAATATTTTTTATATTGGACTTCTCTGGAATAACAGGAGCATAGAAGGCCCTGACAATGAAGGGTGCAAATTACCTATGGACAGATTACAACGATTCAGCCTTTTAGGAACTGAATGGGAGGTTGAATTCAGTATAGATTCTTGTATTTTCAGAACAAAGAATGATCTATAATATTTATTTTTATTCTTTATGTATCGTTTTAGGAATAATACATATGCATGGGGATGGAGTCGTTGAGTTCGGGTCTTGGCAGTTGAGCAAACATGAGTGGAATTACTAGACCAATGATCTTGAGTTGGCTGTAGTTGTTCATTGTCTACATTGTTGGAGACATAATATTTTGGGATAAATTTTTGTGGTTATCACCATCCACAATAGTCTCAAGTATATCTTCATTCAGTGGGATATAAATTTAAGAGAGTGAAGTTGGGTTGAGTACCTTCAGTCCTTTTACATTGAGCATGCATATATGCCTCAGAAAGGCAAAATAGTTTCATATGCATTTAGTATGAGGACTCAAATACAGGTAGTTCCGGAGGCCAGCTGTGAGTGGAAGCTTATGTCCCTATTCACTGAGATGCATTTTGAGGTTCACAATAGATAGGGACAAATGTTCCTTTCATCTGTAGTTGTTACATCTACTCATCTTGATTGAGTGCGAATGAGGAAGCTATCAGATGCTGAAGGCCTAGTTCTATTGGAGAGTGTGTTAAGAGAGAACCCTATTCTTAGATGGACCATAACTGATGATGAGATATTGTGTTTTCATGGGCGCATATGGATGTCAGTAGACATACAAGAGGAGATGATGTGGTATTTTCAATCTTTAGTTTGGGCAGTTCATACGGCTGGCACCATGATGTATCGAGATCTACACAATCATTAATGTTGTGCAGTTATGAAGAGAGATGTTCGTGGTTTTGGCATTAGGCATTCCACAAATTAGCAGGTGAAGGCGAAGCATCAGTGACCAACATGGATTCTAAATTAGTTACCCATTACCGAGTGTAAGTAGAATTATTTTTCAAGGGACTTCATGATAGGGTTACTCAGATAGCCTAAAGGGAATGTTGCAGTTTGGGTTGTCATTGACAGAATCAAGAAGGTTTTTAACTTGATACTGATCAAGGATACCTTCAGTGTGGATGAGCTGGGAAGGTGGTATATCCCTGAGATTGTATGTTTATATTGGGTTCAGCAATCCATCATTTTAGACAGGGACACCCGTTTTACATCTCAGGTTTGGTAGGGACTACAGGAGGCTCTGGGTACACACATACGTTTGAGTACAACTTACCATCCATAGAAATATTTCCAGTTCAAGCATACTATATAGGTGATGGAGGAAATTCTTTAATCATTAATATTAGATATTGGTGGATTTTGGGAGAAGAACATACCTTTTGTAGAGTTTTTTTTATAATAATAGTTTTCAAGAAAATATTCAGATGGAACCTTATGAGGTTTTGTTCTATTGGCGATTCCGATCACCCATATGTTGGCTGGAAGCAGGAGAGGAAACTATATTGGGACCTCGTCTTGTCCAGCCATAAAGTAGATAGAGTTGATTTGGAAGAGGATGTCTACTGCACAGTCATGACAGAGGTCTTATTCTGATCTATATAGATAACTTATGGAGTTCGAGGTCAGAGATCATGTTTTTCTACATGTCATGGCATGGCTGGGACACATGAGGATTAGGGGGCATGGTAATCTTTTTCTGAGTTACGTCCGGGCATTTGGGGCTTCGGAGAGAGTTGGTCTGGTTTCCTATCAATTGTAGTTGCCATTGAGGTACTAGAATATGCAGGATGACTTCCATGTTTCTCATCTACGGCGTTACTTATGAGACCCGTCTCATGTTTTCTAACTCGAGGAGGTTGACTTAGATGTTGACTCATCTTTTGAGGAGCATCTTCTCAGGATTATTTATCACAATGTGAAGGTTCTATATGGCTAGTTTTTTCCTCTTGTATGGGTGATATGGCTGCATGGGTGAGTACATGACAAGACTTGGGAGATGGAGGATGATGTACGATCATAGTGGCTAGATTTATTTGGGGATGAATTTCATTAAGTGGGGATGTTTTTCTGACCCCATTCGTCATTTCGGGTATGGATATTGTTTTCTGGTGTGTTTGAGGAAACTAAGAGAATATGAAAATTTAATGAGTACATTCCATTTACTGGCCATGTAATGGACAGTTAAATGGCTGTGTGGGGTCACCTGAAGACCGCCTAAAGCGAAGTCCAGTTAAGAGATGTAAACAGAATGTACATTAAATGAACAAATTGTATACATTTCATTTTATTTTTTAAATAATATAAGAATCGTGTCTCATTTACTAAACTCTCTTATTCTCAGATCGTCTCATCCAGGAGTTACATATAGTGTTGTTTCATCCCAGATCCCCCGATTGACCTTCCATACTCGGAATCAATCAATGTTAATTGTGTTAGAATCACCACGGTGATTTATTCCTTCTCATAGAGCCTTATATCATGATTCATCATCTTTACTGTGATATACTTGGATTAGGTAGATCTATTACATTCATGGTGTAATAAAATGATGAGATTAAACTATATTGATCAAACAAACCTGAGGTAGGTGTTTTGTGCCTTTCTGTAGTTTGTCTTTGAATTATATGGGTAAAATTCCCCAATCCCCTAGTTTAGGGTATTGCATGTTTAGGGAATTTACCCCTTTAATGCCTATTATGCCTTGATTACTGGAGTTAGGTCTCTTGTGTGAGAATAGGGATTAATTACCATGATATGAATGTGTTTTCCCATGATTGAACTGATATTGGCCATTGGGCCCAGTTTTTCCAGTTAGGCTGCTCTGTTTTCCATGCCTAGTGCTGATAGGATGAAGTGATCTTATTTTAATTTCTTGTTACATGTTTTTTAGTGGTTTTTATATGTACTATATTCTAATTTACTTTGTATATTGAATATTTTTCTTCATAATTTATTTAAAAATGTCTGTGGGAACATGGTGTTGTGAGAATGTAGGGGGAATTGACTTTGAGGGCTTCCCCATAATTTATGTTATAATTTTCAAATTTCGAGACCTTAGGGGGGAGGGACATGAGTGATCCCTCAGAGTGTCTATATTCAACATAGTGAGACCAAATGGGGAATTAGACATTGAGTGCTTCCCAAGAGTGATTGTTGGTAACCATTATGAGATGACAAGGGGAATTGACTATGATTACTCCCTCATAGAGTCTTTGTCAAGATAATCCAGTCGTGTTAGACTTTGAGAACTTCTAATAGGGTTTCTTGAGATTGTTTGGTTGTTTATTTTACAAAAGTAAATTCATGTATTTGAACTTTAGGATTGTTTTATTTCGAGTTCTTCCTTGTTTATTAATTATTATTGCGTAGTTAATGCCATATATATTAATTGACAGTTATGAAATAATCTTTGGGTTGTTTCCTACCTGGATTTGTCTCACACCCAGTTTGGGTAATGTTTTTGGTTCCGAAATGATAATATTGTTGCAGGTATAGAAAAGGGAAGTTACCCTTCTACATCAGGTACTTGATTGTTATGGATCAGGAGATCATGGGTCTAAGCTAAGGCTTGTGATTCTTTAAGAGTTATTTACTTTATTTATTTGTAATTTAGTTTAGTACTATATTCCATCATTGTGAACTTTTTGGATGCACTTATAGATATTTTTACAGGTATCATTATTTATATATATGCTCCAATTGTTTATCGACTAAAAGTCTTCCACTGTTGATTGTTTTATGTTATTATTACTACTTCCACTTCTATTATACATTTTTTTTTACTCTGTTACACTGACAATGAGGGCATATTTTCCTCAAAATCACACCCATGACCCTTGCAACTAGTCGGCAGCCTCTGGCATTCGGGGAAATGCTCTTGTGGCCATGTGACTAACTGGGTACAAGGAACCTCTAGGCGGCACCTGGAACAGGGACCTTACAATGATCTATAGACATACAGTATTATAAAATCCTTGACATATCCTTAAAAATTTACCTAGGGATCTCAATAATTTTTTTCCCGTCCCAGTTTATAAGGTTCACTAATACATTCTGATGATAACAAATATAGTGACCCAATCATCTCAAATATGGATATTACGACATTTTAAATTAATATTCAATACATTACACCAAAACACGCTTAAGGAACATAATAGTTTAGTGCATTTGAAAAACATGAACACAATATACGTTATTAATTAGATATCATAAATGAATCTCTTAAGTATCATCCTATATAATTCTCTTAATTAAATCCATTCTTCATAAACTAGAGAAAGGACACATAATACTGAGTGACCAGAAATTGACTGCAAAGTGAAAAAATGGATAAAAATAATCATAAATGAGAAAAAGGGTACAAGAACATGATAATATCTTTTTAAAACCACATAATTGTAACACCCCTAGCTTCCACGAAACGCTTCTCATTCAATAATGCAATAGCTTGCATTATACGCAAATTCGAGTTCTAAAACACCGCGACTAATCAAAGTAGCCGTTATGAATAGTAATAACCACTTTTTAAAATTATTGAAATTTTATATTTCAAAATGGACTTCATTTTTGGATTTTCAATATTGAAATTATCCTATGTTGAATTTTTGGTATTTTTCTGAGAACTTCTAATTTTTTATGAACAGTGAAAAATACTTAAAAACAACTTTTTTAATCAAAATAATTTATAGTGATAAATTATACTATTTAGTGTTTTTAAAGTATAATTAGAATATATTTTTACAATTTTATCCAATTTTGGTCATTATAATTAATTTAACATTGAAATTTGACATAAATAATTGCCAATCTTTTGATATAAATTGTTTCTTAAAAACACTCTATTTGTTGTGACAGCGGGAATTAATTATAAAATAAATTAATGCAACTTATATGTTTGGAATTTTGTAAAATAGACATCATTTTTGAATTCGGAATATCAATTATAGCTTAGGGTGAAATTTTGGCATTGTTATGAAAAACTTCGATTTTTGATGAATAGTGAATCCACTAAGTGGTAGTTAAATAACTGATTTTTCGTTTAAATGAAATATTACCACTTCTGTGATTTGATTTTCAAAAATCCGACATACATGGTTGTCATTAAGAAGTAAAATGTGGTTCAATGATAATAAATAATTTTTGGTGAATAGTAACTTTTATGTTCTTAATCGCGATTAGAGGTAATTAGTGTAGTTTAAGATAAAAATAATGTTTTAATAATATGAGATGAGCATTACACATGTCCTACCCTCATTGGATGTGCCATGGCCGACCAAGACAATCCATGGGTCAACTTGGGGACCCCATGGATCCACTTTAGTTGGAAAATGACATAAATACCTTTTATTTAATGTTAAAGTAAAAAATGACACAAACATGAAATGTTTTACTAAAAAAAATTACATGGAGTTATACAAGTCATATTTTTGACTATAAATAGTCATTGGAAAGATAAAAATATTTCCTACATCATAGTATTTTTTTATAATTTTTAGAAATTAAATAAATTAAATTATTTATGACATCATTATGATGCAGCGATGACCTCATTATTTAACGATTTCAATAAAATGAAAAGATAATGTACAATACAAGGCTTAAACTTGTCCAAAGACTATTGGATGGGTATATTTCGAACCCTTATCCCCTTATCCACGAATTATATAAGTGTGGGACCTTTATAATCCGAAAATCATTGTATAATAATGTAAAATTTCCTTACTTTCCAAGAGTGCCCCTCCTCTCCTCTTTTAAAAGGCCCCCACCTCTACCACCTCATTCACACATTAAAGCCATTTGGCTCGGCCAAACTCTGCCCAAATACTCTCCCAACTTCCCCCTCTTACTCCTAGAAGCCTCACTTTGGGCAGAACTCTTCCAAAGGAATCCTTTGGCTCAAATCAAAAAGTATTACCCGATTTTGAGGTAATGTCTTCTCTAATGTTGTTTTGTATTATTTTTCTTCTCCAACCCCCTAAACTCTTTTTATTAATTTCTTTTGTAACAACAAAAGTATCATCAATATACTAGGATGTTTTTATAATAAGTATTAGAGCTACACTTACACACACCTACATCTAATGGTTAAAGAACATACGGTTTCTGTGGAAGGCGAATTTCTGCCTCACGAAACGATGATTGTTCAACACTCATATAACACCTTCAAAGGTGGCCATTAAGATGTCACTATATTTATATATGATATTTAATATGTTTATGTTTTACTTATGATTCTGTATTTCTCATTTATGGCATACTTTATGATTTCCATTATGGGTAAACGCGATAATTTCATTTTAGGAAGTGCGGACTACCGCCCCCTCAAAGTGATTTGAATCGTTAATGACATATGTGGGATGTATAGAGGATGGAGTAAATGGTATTATACACTATATTATACTGGAATTATATTATACATTTATATCATTATGATTTCATTCCATTAAATACGAAATAGAAATGAAAGTAGAGTTCATGCGTACGTACGGCTTACCGTCTCCATGAACGGTGCATTTAATTTCTTACCTCTAAATGTTACATAATATTATAAATTAATGTATATACTGGATATATATGATATATATGACATCTAAATCATGAATATAATTCTGGAGATAATGGATATTCTACCACATAAACAACTTGTAATTATAAGTAGTTTATTGTTGACTCAAGTACCAAAAATTGACAAAACGACCGTTATTAACTTAAATAATTACATAATGTTCATAACATTGTAATAAGTGATATAAAAAGGATAATGAAATTTAAAATGATAGTTATTAACTCTATTTTATTATTCAGGAGGTTAAAGAACGGTCAAATCAAGTCGTACACAAGGTAAGGGAATTTCATAACCCAACTTCCATTCTTTGGGTTAATCTACTACTTTCAAATTATGTCATGATATTATTATGTCTTATATTGTATTTATACTTTCACTATGTGTAAATATAGTGAATACACATAATAGATATATTTTATTTAAAAATGATATTTTTAAGGGACTTCGTCTCAATCCCCATTCATTGAGGCATATTTTGTTTTATACACAAATTTCTTTTATACAGTGTATTAACCCCGTTGACTTTTACGTTTATTCAAAAGGAATCTTTTTATACGAAGCGTTTTACTAAACGACAAAAAGGGAATGTTTTTCTTTCTGTACATATGCGGCGACAACGACTTCTCCGCCGCCGTGACCATTATTTGAGTTTCATCTTCCTCTACAAGCCATCATTTTTTTGATGAAAAATAAATACAAAGTTTTATCTTTCTTTTATTTTGGTATTGAAAATGGTTTTGAAAGCGTTTTTATTATATCAATGTGTTGTATTGATATCTTGTGATTGAAATGTGGAAATGTTATGTTTCCTTTATTCATGTTTTATGTGATACGATTGTGTTATGGTTTATGATATGTTTAAACCTATTCATATGAGGAATGTATTGGACTTAATAAGTGACGGGTGGAGCCCGCTATAGCTCCTCGATGCATCGGTAGGTCTCATGAGACAACTAGACGTGGAATTGGCCGAGGCCCTTTCCCAATATGATTTATGGTTTTGGCCGAGGCCTTAATCATTTTAGACATCTTGGTCGAGGCCTTGACAAAATGTTTCAGAATGTCTGGCATTATACATTCCCTCATTATGAAAGTGGTTATTGATATTGCATGTGATTATTCGACCAGTAGGATATCCATGTGAAGAAGTGAATGACATTATCTAATTTTTATTTTGCCATATTATGTTGATTTCCATGTTTAAAAGGCTTTTTATTTAGTTATACATTGCCTTAAATTTTTATGTTTATTTATGAAAGCTTCCGCAATATTGTTATCCTTACTGAGCATCTGAGCTCACACCTTTCAATGTTTTAATATTATCCAGGATGTGAAGAATTATTTTATGAATGAACTGTAGGGATAGTCAGAAGAGGATATGAGTGTGGACTATGAAGACTTTGTTATTATTTTTTCACCTTATGATGTAATATAACATTTATGAATGTATCTAGTGTTTCCAAGGCTACTAAACTAATCGGTCTTTCGAGAATTGATCTTTTGTGATCATGCCAATGTTACGAAGTAATGCACCGACTCCGGGTAGCAGGGGTCGGGGCATTATAGTTGGTATCAGAGGAAGTTTAGTACTAACCTTGGAAGCTAGATTTAGATAAAATCTGATTAGAGCACATAGCCCAAAGATAGACTTTGAGGATTAATATATAAGAACTTCCTAGATTTTTGTTATTGTAGAGATTTTGTGAGTTTTCCAAGCAATACATCCCTGTCTGGATACGAGCAGGTAGAGGTGGCTCTAGCACAGATGTACCTAGTGGTAAAACCTGAAAACACCGCTTTGAGCTAGACTCGAACGAGAACTGGTGCACGACAACGGCCCTTGCTGCACTCTTGGTTAGGACACTCCCGGGGGATATGAATAGGATAATTCCCATTTTCTTTACAAACCACTATGAACGGTTATGAGTATATACTTCCTCAAATAAAACCTTTTTATGATTATGGATTATATCCATAAATAGTTCAATTTATGTTAAGTATTTTACAAGTATGGAATTATGTATTTTGATTCATAAACTAATCTAGATTATGTCATTGTTTAGAAATGGTGCCTAGTGGAAGGAATGTAAACTGTATCAATGCACGCACTCTGTGTAGGGATTGACCTCCTGCTCAAGATAATTATTTTGGATCTGGAGATACAACTGGTGATGATCAACTTATTACCATACTGGGACAACTCACTCAAGTTATGAATAATAACCTTACTCGTATGGATCACCCTAATACAAAACTTGGAGGATCAATGTTAGACCGATTCATGAGGAAACAACCACCAACATTTAATGGGGTTACAAATCCTATAGTAGCTGAGCAATGGATAAATTCCTTAGAGAAAATATTCCATGACTTGGGGAGTAGTGAAAGGGAGAAAGTTGTCATGGCAGTTTACCGCCTCACTGGAGATGCCGATCAGTGGTGGTCGCTGATTCAAAACACAAAGGAAGGTGATGACGTATCGAATATGGAATGGAGGGAGTTCAAAGAGCTTTTCTTAGATAAATACTTTCCTCGTGACCATCGAGCAGATATGGAAAGACAATTTCTGAGTCTGAGCTAGAAGGAGGATGAGAATGTCTCAAAGTATGAGGCTAACTTTACAAGGTTAGTGAGGCATGTTGCCGATTATATACGTAACCCAAGGAGTACGATTGATCATTTCTTTGATGGGTTAAAACCATTTCTCCGTCAAGCATTAGTATCATAATCCTTCTCATCATACGAAGATATTGTCTCGTGTGCTATCAAGACAGAAAAGGAATTCTCTAATTCTTATGACAAAAAAGTAAAGCAAGAGAAGAAGAGAACGGTGGAACAAGAGACAGATAAAGGGAAAAAGGGAAAGAAGGATTTTCCATTATGTGATAATTGTGGGAAGAATCACCCTGGTACTTTCCTAAAAGGAATGGGATTTTGTTATAAATGTGGAGAAAAGGGTCACCAGGCTCGTGATTGCAAGGGAAAGAAAGAGGCTATCAAAGTTGAATGCTAAAATTGTAGAGAAATGTGTCATAATGCAAATGAATGTCCTAAGCATCAGAGAAACTTACCTCAGAAAAGGCCAAGGGATCAAGGACAATCTTATGTTGTTACTACAGTTGAAGCAGAATAACTAATGTATTGGTGCTTTTGGACTCATGGATTATATTCTGGTTATTAGAATAATGTGATATATATATATAAGGATTGTACTGCAGTACTTGTTGATTTCAGTAATGTTTTAATATGATGAAGGTAATTATATTTTTAGTATGTGACAATAAGAGAAACTTTACTTTGTTTGGGGGATCTGATAAATTGATTTTGGAATTAAGAGACCTTTTAGAGAAAGTCTGGACAGAGGTATTTTGGATAACTTTAAAGGTTGGAGTGGATTAAGTTGATCTTTGAATAGTATTGTTTAAGGTTAAAAAACTTATGAAGATTATTTTTGGAATATTATAATACTATAGTTTTAGGAAAAGGACAACCTGCAGGGTGGGGCATAACCCGTCGCATCGGACAAAGCTGCAGGAATCGAACCCACAACCATAGTGCGACAAGCCTTTATTACCTACCACTAGCCTACAGGAAGTCCCTGGTTATTACAAAATGGTTTTACTAATCTAAATGGTATGCGTTAATATTTGGAACCATATAAAATTAGGATAAATAGAATATTTTTTAGTTCTATTATCTTTTTGAGTGAAAGATGAGTTTGTGGTAGAAATTAGTTGAAGGTTGAAACTCTACTTGTCAAGCATAAATATATATACCTATATCTTATTATATGAATAGATTAATTCTTAAACTATAATAAAGGGATATTAAAACAAAAAATGTGGTATCCTAATAACTTATGTCTTGTTGAACTGTTAATATTTCAAATCAACATAGATTGAAGGCTTTGAGGCCCTCAATTTTACACTTGTTTGTAATTGATGACCTCAATCACTCCCTACAAATATTTACGTTTTTCCTCCAGTTATATGCCTCTAATTTCCACCAATGTTCTCCTAATCGAGATCATAATTGGGTTCTGACTTTTTCATTTCCCTTTCCCTCTTATTAAGGCTAAATTTTATTAATCTTATTTCTGATGTGGGTTTTCCACAAAGGTATTTTCTATTTTCATCCTTTTATTTTCAAAGAAAAAATTTCAAATTGCGAGGATGCAATTTATTGAAGGAGGGGAGAATGTAACACCCCGAGCTTCCACGATACGCTTCTCATTCAATAATGCAATAGCTTGCATTATAGGCAACTTTGAGTTCTAAAACACCGCGACTAATCAAAGTAGCCATTATGAATAGTAATAACAACTTTTTAAAATTATAGATATTTTATATTTCAAAATTTACTTCATTTTTGGATTCGGAATATTGAAATTAGCCTATGTTGAATTTTTGGTATTTTTTTGAGAACTTCTAATTTTTTATGAACAGTGAAAAATACTTAAAAACAACATTTTTAATCAAAATAATTTATAGTGATAAATTATACTATTTAGTGGTTTTAAAGTATAATTAGAATATATTTTTACATTTTTATCCAATGGTGGTCATTAGAATTAATTTAACATTGAAATTGGACATAAACAATTGCCAATCTTTTGATATAAATTGTTTCTTAAAAACACGCTATTTGTTGTGACAGTGGGAATTAATTATAAAATTAATTAATGCAACTTATATGTTTGGAATTTTTTAAAATAGAAATCATTTTTGAATTCGGAATATCAATTATAGATTAGGGTGAAATTTTGGCATTGTTCTGAAAAACTTCAATTTTTGATGAATAGTGAAACCACTAAGTGGTAGTTAAATAACTAATTTTTCGTTTAAATGAAATATTACCACTTCTGTGATTTGATTTTCAAAAATCAAAATACATGGTTTTCATTAAGAAGTAAAATGTGGTTCAATGAGATTCAAATAATTTTTGGTGAATAGTATCTTTTAAGTTCTTAATCGCGATTAGAGGTAATTAGTGTAGTTTAAGGTAAAAATAATGTTTTAATAATATGAGATGAGCTTGACACATGTCCTACCCTCATTGGATGTGAAATGGCCGACCAAGAAAATCCATGGGTCAACTTGGGGACCCCATGGAGCCACTTTAGTTGGAAAATTACATAAATACCTTTTATTTAATGTTAAAGTAAAAAATGACACAAACATGAAATGTTTTACTAAAACAATTTTTACATGGGGTTATACAAGTCATATTTTTGACTATAAATAGTCATTGGAAAGATAAAATGATTTAATATATCATAGTAGTTTTTTATAATTTTTAGACATTAAATAAATTAAATTATTTATGACATCATTATGATGCAGCGATGACCTCATTATTTAACGATTTCAATAAAATGAAACGATAATGTACAATACAAGGCTTAAACTTGTCCAAAGTCTATTGGATGGGTAGATTTAGAACCCTTATCCCATTATCCACGAATTATATAAGTGTGGGACCTTTAGAATCCGAAAATCATTGTATAATAATGTAAAATTTCCTTACATTCCAAGAGTGCCCCTCCTCTCCTCTTATAAAAGGCCCCCACCTCTACCACCTCATTCACACTTTCAAGCCATTTGGCTCGGCCAAACTCTGACCAAATACTCTCCCAACTTCCCCTTATTACTCCTAGAAGCCTCAATTTGGGCAGAACTCTTCCCAAGGATGTCTTTGGCTAAAATCAAAAAGAGTTACCCGATTTTGAGGTAATGTCTTCTCTAATGTTGTTTTGTTTTATTTTTCTTCTCCAACCCCCTAAACTCTTTTTATTCATTTCTATTGTAACAAAAACAGTATCATCAATATACTAGGATGTTGTTATAATGTGGATTCGAGCTACACTTACACACACCTACATCTAATGGTTAAAGAACATACAGTTTCTGTGGATGGCGAATTCCTGCCTCACGAAACGATGATTGTTCAACACTCATATAAGACCTTCAATGGTGGCCATTAAGATGTCACTATATTTATATATGATATATAATATGTTTATGTTTTACTTATTCTTCTGTATTTCTCATTTATGGCATACTTTATGATTTCAATTATGGGTAAACGCGATAATTTCATTTTAGGAAGTGCGGACTACCGCCCCCTCAAAGTGATTTGAATCGTTAATGCCATATGTGTGATGTATAGAGGATGGAGTAAATGGTATTATACACTATATTATACTGGAATTATATTATACATTTATATCATTATGATTTCATTCCATTAAATATGAAATAGAAATGAAAGTAGTGTTCATGCATACGTACGGCTTACCGTCTCCATGAACGGTGCATTTCATTTCTTCCTCTAAATGTTAAGTAATATTATAAATGAATGTATATACTGGATATATATGCTATATATTACATCTAAATAATGAATATAATTCTGGAGATAATGGATATTCTACCACATAAACAACTTGTAATTATAAGAAGTTTATTGTTGCCTCAAGTACCAAAAATCGACAAAACGACCGTTATTAACTTAAATAATTACATAATGTTCATAACATTGTAATAAGTGATATAAAAAGGATAATGAAATTTAAAATGGTAGATATTAACTCTATTTTATTATTCAGGAGGTTAACGAACGGTCGAATCAAGTCGGACACAAGGTATGGGAATTTCATAACCCAACATCCATTCTTTGGGTTAATCTCCTATTTTCAAATTATGTCATGATATTATTGTGTCGTATATTGTATTTATACTTTCATTATGTGTACATATAGTGAATACACATAATAGATATATTTTATTAAAAAATGATCTTTTTAAGGGACTTCTTCTCAATCTCCATTCATTGAGGCATATTTTGTTTTATACACAAATATCTTTTATACAGTGTATAAACCCCTTTGACTTTTACGTTTATTCAAAAGAAATCTTACTATACGAAGAGTTTTACTAAACGACAAAAAGGGAATGTTTTTCTTTCCGTACATATGTGGCGACAACGAATTCTCTGCCGCCGTGACCATTATTTGAGTTTCAGCTTCCTCTACAAGCCATCATTTTTTTTGATGAAAAATAAATACAAAGTTCTAACTTTCTTTTATTTTGGTATTGAAAATGGTTTTGAAATTGTTTTTATTATATCAATGTGTTGTATTGATATCTTGAGATTGAAATGTGGAAATGTTTTGTTTCCTTCATGCATGTTTTATGTGATACGATTATTTTATGGTTTATGATATGTTTAAACCTATTCATATGAGGAATGTATTGGACTTAATAAGTGACGGGTGGAGCCCGCTATAGATCCTCGATGCATCGGTAGGTCTCATGAGACAACTAGGCGTGGAATTGGCCGAGGCCCTTTCCCAATTTGATTTATGGTTTTGGCCGAGGCCTTAATCATTTTAGACGTCTTGGCCGAGGCCTTGACAAAATGTTTCAGAATGTCTGGCATTATAAATTCCCTCATTATGAAAGTGGTTATTGATATTGCATGTGATTATTCGACCAGTAGGATATCCATGTGAAGAAGTGAATGGAATTATCTCATTTTACTTTTGCCATTTTATGTTGATGTCCAAGTTTAAAAGGCTTTTGTTTTAGTTATACATTGCCTTAAATTTTTATGTTTATTTATGAAAGCTTCCACAATATTGTTATCCTTACTGAGCATCTGAGCTCACCCCTTTCAATGTTTTAATATTATCCAGGATGTGAAAATTATTTTATGAATGACCTGCAGGGATAGTCAGAAGAGGATATGAGTGTGGACTATGAAGACTTTGTTATTAGTTTTTCACCTGATGATGTAATGTAACATTTATGAATGTATCTAGTGTTTCCAAGGCTACTAAACTAATCGGTCTTTCGAGACTTGATCTTTTGTGATCCTGCCAATGTTACGAAGTAATGTACCGACTCCGGGTAGCTGGGGTCGGGGCGTTACAATAATTCATATAAAATATCATAATCATGAATCATGTATTATAAAAAAATAGTTCAGAAGACATGAATCATAATGGAAATAAATAACATGATCCACAAGAGAATAAAACTGGTTCATATACAAGTGGTATACACATATGCATTGAAAATATCATGTAAATATTACCCACCACGACATCCAAAACATGTTATCCTAGGTTAACCACCCATTTTCCTACTTGATCCTTGATATTAAATCCCATGTATTATATTTGAGATTGGGATAACCTCCCATATGTATACTTTAGGGATTTGGATAACCTCTACTATACTCATTGAGATAATTTTACACTAATAATTACCTAATTCATTGGATGGATATATAGGTCCCACCCATATCATAATGAAAATCATAATTATGTTTCCAAAAATTAATTAAACATTAATTATGATGTATCACATTAAAATAAATTTGTTTAAAAAATATTTCATTACATTGTGGCCTGTGGAAATGAGACAAGTAGAATAATCAATACATGATTTCATCATAACACTAAACCTAAAAAATGTAATAGGTTTCATTAGAATTTTTCCATGGTATAACTATGGATGGTAAATTTGTTTCATAAACAGAAAATCATAAAAAACACAAATCATTCATAGAAGGAATAATAATTGTATCCTTTGATCATATCCCTAATAAATCATATGTAACTTCAAATGATTTCATTTTAGATGTAGAATTATTTTGAATGAAAAATCACGTAGAAAATTTCTTGAGGAAAATTTCATTTCTTTAAAAATAAATTTTTAAAACTAATAAATATAAAATATTTTGTAAGTAATTTTCATTGAGAATATACTTCAATTTTAATAATGGACGATTTGAAAATAATTGAAGACATTTATTTAGAAAATTTATTTTCTCATTGTAAAAATTATTTTTTTATTTTTTTAAAACACTTTTAATTTATAATAACCTTAAAATAATATATAAATCATAAATTAAAATAATTTTCCTGATGATCGAAAATTGGGTTTATTCCATACTAGTTAAAAAAATATTTCCTTTCACATTTTTGAAAAAAATCAAATCAATAATTTGATGGTAAATGACATGAAAAATTTATTCAGAACATTATTCATAATTTCACACCTGGGTAAAAAATTATTTAATAAATCATCTTAGGAATGTTAAAAAAAATTGAAAATAATTTGGGAATACGTAGCATTGGATAAAAAAAGAGATTATGACCTAAGGGAGAATTGAACATAATTTTTCTTAAAAATAGTTTTTTAAACTCATGAGTACATAAGAAGAACATGACTATAGTAAAATATTTCTTTTCATGAAATTACTAGAGTATAAAAGAAGAAATTTTTTAATTGAGAGACATAATATAATACATAATCATTGAATGAATGATCATATAGAATCACAATATATGATGAGAGTGTATCACAATACCATTACCAAATAGTATACATATAATCAAAATACCTATAATATGTTAACCTTAATTGAAATATATATATTGATAATAAAATAATTTATTATATTACCTATTAAAGGGGTTTTATTTACACGCTATGATAGATGACATGTGTATAACATAATATATATCTCTTAGAAAGAAAAATGTGACAAAAATCCATTACCACACTCGTTTATTTTGAACCTTAATCCTCATGAAATAGATAACATAAAATGGATATATAAATTAAAATATTTTTCATGAAAATAATAATTAAATACATCCATTTTTTTATTCAAACTACATAATGGAAATAGGTGGTGAATATGGCATGTGTTCCATGAGAGTGAAAAGGGGGGATGAAAATCCTAAACCACTTTAGAAATATTTATAATTTTATGTCCCTATAAACAATATCTTAAAATGAATCATTGAATTTAATTAAATTAAGGGATTCTTGTTATAAAATATAAATTTTTTATTATATAAAAAAAACTAAATTAGTGGTGGATTTTCATATGTATCTTAAAAATAAAAAAGAGACTAGAATGCCCTTACCTTAGGTCTTGACTTATTTCATACACATTCAATCCAATTTTATAAAACATTTAAGTACTATAAAACTATTATATAAGAATATTAGTATATAATATTAAATATATTATTTACTTATGATCATTTATTTCTCTTGAATTACCAATTAATTTTTATAATCAAGATTCAGCTAAAAACTGCATTGTTTTCCAAATATGATTAGAATTTTTGTTTTTGTTCCTCTTAATTGGATAATGGTGAAATTATATAATTAATTATAATAATAAAATAATTATCAAATTTATATATCAATTATACTTTTAACACCAATCATGAATTATAGGTTTGAGGAATGGTGTACGCTATGGTCAGGGAGATGGTAAGTACATACAGATGAGTAATGTTTCCATTTTTTCGGCAATCATTATGGAAAAGAGTTAAGTAATATTTTTTAACTACAAAATTATCTCAATATAAATAAAAAATATTATTTATTTTAAATACATTAATATATATTATATGGAATCCAAAATTTTTTGTTAAATAACATTTCTTTACATTTTACAAATAGAGGATCATAAATTTTTAGTGTCATGGAAATAAGGTACATAATAAATGAAAAAATGAAAAATAATTTCTATTACAATTGAAAGGATTATTAAATGTTTCCAACTCATAACTTGGGGATATACATCAAAGGAGCTCGTGAGCATAATGTCTGATAAGGGAAAACAAGGGAACAAATTTACATGTGAACTTGAGTGATATCATTAAGACCACGAGGAATTTCAAAAAGGAATGAGATATATGAATAAAATATCAATAATAACATTAATAATAACATTAAAATGCGGATAAAACTTTTAATTTATATATTCATAATCATATCAACATGGTCCTTCTCAAAGGTGTCATAAAAATTACACTTTTTATTCACCAAGTTAAAATAAAATTTCTAATCTATAGAGAATAATTTATTTACACAAAGAAAATGAGATATATCAGGGTGAGCCCTTAATATTTTTTTATTTTCATGTGATCCCTATTTATCATAATCAAAAAATTTATAAATAAACCCTAGAGAATAAAAAATGGGTTTCATATAAAATAAATGGCGTTTTAAGAAGTGTATAAAAGCATGATCATTATTTCATTTATAACCCATGAAACAAGAATGTGGGATATATATATGTAAATTAAATAATAAAATAAATAATTTTTACTACACAATGAATAATCCATTATATTAAATATTTTTTGGTTTTCACATAAAAAAATAAAATAATTTTTACAGAAAATGTGGGGAATTTTTAGACAAAAATTCGGCAGTATAATGAGTATGAAACACTATTTTATTAAACAATAAAAAGAGTGTGGAAAAGGGTATCCAATTACTCAAATACTCAAAATAATATAGAGGTATATATTAAGATGTAAAAAATAACATGGTATGGAATTTTTGAATACAAACCACATAAAATAGAACCATAAATGAAAACATATGGTGATAATTCCATTACTATAAAGAGTAACATTAAATGCTACACGATCAGGTACATGGGGGATTTAGGACACCTTGGGAGTTAATAATATCATATATTATAGGGGGTTATTTTTTAAGTTAAGGAAACGATGGAATGGGTGGGTTTATATAGTAAAATAGAGGAAGTTTTTTTATTAAAGTTAAAGGACACCTCATTAGTGGTATTTGAAAAACCATGGGAATTCCCCTGGTATTGGCCATATAGTACACATATTTTGTTACATAAACACCTATGAGTCAACCATATTTTTAAATTAATCATTAAAATATTAATTCACTACTATTATTCCAATAAACTTATGGATAAGCTCAAACTATATTTTTAATATTCATGAAAAACTAAAGTATTTTTTAAAAAATCTCATAAATTCCGTGTAACCTAATATGGACACTTTAAATTCAAAAAATAAATTTTTTTATCTTGTTAATTTGATAACTATGAGAAATTTCTCTTTTTTATACAAAAATACAAAACAATTAAAAATAATAGTTGACAAAAAATGCATAGTGAAATTCATAGTGAAATTTTCAACACTTGAAAAATAAAATTATTTATCATTTTTTATTAAAATGTACTGTTTTTTAAAACTGTTAAATTATAAAAAAAATTATTAATAATAGTTATTTTTAATATAATTATTTATATCTTTTGCGAATATTTAATTTTTACCCAAAAATTCAATTGATGAAATTCCATCTCAAATTAGAGGAGAATCAAATATTAAAATTTTAATGTTGGAATAAAATGTTTATTAAAAAACTGAATTTCAAATAAAGTGACTAAGATAATGAAAAAAACCCCTTATGACACCCACATTTGACCTAAGGGTAAGGTGTGAGATGTTGATGGAATCTTGGGGAGGCTTGGATAACATTACTCGAGTGGTAATCTCCACTAACATGATTTATCTACTAAGAGATTCATTGAAATATTAACATGTCGAAGCTTAGCTTGGGAAAGGTTTAGAAAGAAGCCCAATGATGCTACCTATTTCCTATGCTCTGATATATGGGCTTCGTAGTTCCCGATTCTACTAGATGAGGCCATCGACTCTTCTTAATAAATTAATAAACCATTATCATATCAATTTATAAAAAATAGTCACAATAATAATAGTATAGTTTCCAATGGTCATATTGTACAATGTTTTTAAGGGAACAATGATTATATAATTGTAAAAACTCAATGGTCACCTTTAAATTATTCCCACTTAATTAATAAAGGGATATGTTTTTTGTGTAACATAATATAACCCAATTTTTCATGAACAATCCAATATTAAAACTATTTAGGTCATTACATTCTTCCACCTTAATAAATTTCATCCCTGAAATTACATCATTCCCTTAGTTTGTAAAATTTGTGATTAACTTTTCCTCATTGTATCATGTGGATACCACATATCTTATACATATTTTTGGTTTCTCCATAACACATTAACAAGCTCGGTAGTCTTGTTGTGTAGTACCTTGTTAATATGATCCAAGATATCCACTGGCTGATCCTCAAATGAGAGGTCATGTTCCAATTGTACAACCTCTATATTTATTATAGAACTCCTATGTGATCAAGGATTTCATAGGAAATAATATTCATCAGGCTAAGCATCCCTTTCTTTCTAACCCACCTGACTCTCTTCCACGGTGAAATTTTAAGAAATTCCTTGTTACTAACTTAAAATTCCATATCCCTTTAATGGTTGTCAATATTACTATTCTGAAAACTCTGAGAAACCCTAATGATTTTTTGTCTGAAATTATCATTTTGTGTCATCTCCTACACAAGATCTTTCCCAAGAAGCATTCTCCCAACAACTTCATCACAACCTGGAGGATTTCTACAATGCTTCCCATACAGAGCTTCGAAGGGTGACATTCTAAATCTTTAATGGAAGTAGTTGTTTTTAAAAAAAGTAATAGGGGGATATTGATATCATAAAACATTAAATTCTGGTGAGTATTATCTCATCATGTCCTTGAGTATTAGAATAGTCCTTACATATTTTCCCCAATATTGGGGGTGATAAGTTGTACTATAATTCAATTCAATACTCAATGCATTTTAAATAATTCCCTATAATTTTGTGGAGAACCATCTATCATGATAAAATATGATATAGAGACATACTTCATGCATCCTTTCTACTTACCTCACATAAATCCTGGAATTTTGGTCATGAGTGAAATCTTATCTAATAAAAATTGAAGGGAAATTATATGTTCGAAAGTCCACTTGGGCCCATATTGCATTGTTTCCTTTGGATGCTCTGCGAAGAAAAATGAAAAATCCCAGTCATATTTTCCAACATTCATGATGGTATGTGTAGTGGTTGTAATACCCCATTTGGATTTTTCTTCTCTTACTTCACTTGCTGACACACCAGGAACCTTCTTATGTACTCATAAATCACACATTTCTTGTTAAACCACCAATAATGATCATGAAGGTCCCTAAACATTTTAGTGCTTCTAGGATGTATATAGAATGTAGATCAATGAGATTCATCCATCAGTTCCTTTTTTATTTCTGGAATCATTGTAAAACAAATTCTTGTTTGAAATTTTAGAACACCTTCTTAAAAAATGTTTAACTTAAAAAACATCACAACCTTCGCAGCCTCAAACTTCATCTACAGCAACGGAAATGCTTTTTGGGATTTCTAAATCCTCTATATTAATGATTATTGATAAATCATTTGGGATGGGGTTGATGATGTCCCTTACCTTACAATTCACATGTCCAGTTTTACAATGTATTTGATCAATTGGTCTTTTAATCCAAATCATTTTCATCACAATAGGGTCTATCCTACTTAATACTTCAACGACATTGTTTTCCCTTTCTGGGTGATAATGAATTAATCAATCATTGTAATTATGATTTTCCAACCATATCCTATGTGTCATGTTCATTCCCATTTTTTTAAAATATAATTTAAACATTGAGGGTTTTAATGTGGATCACACTTTTACCATAATGATAGTGTACCCGTATCTTCATAGAAAAAAACCAAATCCAGCTCCAGATCTTGCATAAAATAATTCATCTCATGATGATTTAGTTTTTCAAATGCACCGGAAACCACATTTTAAATTTTCAAAAGGATGCACTGATGACCTTTCAGAGATGCATCACTAAAAATAATGAATCATTCTCTAATAGATATTAGTGTTAATAGAGGTGCAGTAAATAGTATCTTATTTAGCTCTTGTAAACATTCCTCACACTCTTTTGTCTCGATGAAAGTAACCCTTTTTTGAGTAATCGTGGTTAGTGTTTTAGAATTTTGTGAAATGAATTCACAAACATCCTATAATATCTGTAAAAATCAAGGAGACTAAGAATCATACTTATTGTTATAGGGAGAGGCCACTTATCCCTAAACGTTTTCATTATTGGTTCATTTGAGATTTTTTCATTGGTTACAATATGCCCCATTAAAGAAACATTCTATTACCAAAACTCACAGTAAATGAATTTTGAGAATAACCTATCCTTCATTAGATATTTTAATGAATCCCTTAGATAATCCTTATGATTCCCAGAAAATTTTTAATATATGATAATATCCTCAATGATAACTAAAAAAATTCTATTAAGGTTGTCCTTAAAGGAATAATTTGTCATGTCCTTAAAAAACCATGAGAATTAGTGACGCCATATGGTGTAACCAAAAACTCATAATGACCATATATTGATCAGAAGGTTGTCTTTGAAATATATTATTTATTCACCCATAAATGATGATAACCATATCAAAGATCATTATTGGGGAATAATTGAGCCCCATGCATCTGGTCAAATAAGTCATCAATTTTTGGAAGAGGTTATGTGTTCATCCATGTGATCCATTTCAATTCTCTACAATAAATTTATATCCAAATTGATCAGTCCATCTTCTTCACAAAGATAAAAAACTCTCAACAAGGATACGCAATTGGTTGGATATACCCCTTATCCAAAATATCATGGAGTTGTTTCTAAAAATCCCCTAGTTCAACATTCCCCATTCTATAGAGGTTTTTTTATGATGGATTGGATGCATGCATTAGTTCAATGGAGATCTCTACCTCTCTTTCTGGGCTAGCCCAGATAACACCCAAGGGAATAATTCAATATATTCCTAATTGATGGGGACATTCTAGATCCTTATAATATCATTTTCTTCTCCTTTTTCACCGATAAAATCCCTAAAAAAGTCTATATGAGGTGAATCTAGATAAAGACCAGGTTGAGATGTCTCCCCATGAGAATTAAATGTAGGTTTTCCATTCATGAATAATGATATTTCCATGGAACTACAACCAATATCTGCATTATACATTGATATCATGTTCATCACTAGTATATTGTCAAATTACAACATTCGAATAACTATTATACTTTCAAAAATATTTCACCCCCAAAATTAAATTATCGAGTTTCTATACACTATTGATGTTTGGATAACCCATCCAGAATTCTTGAATTATAAATTTACTTCAAAATATTGATGGTTTGATTATATATTCATTAAAAACATGGATTTAATAAATGAATGTGTAGGAAAATAATAAAATAAATTACTTGTTATCTCTAAGAAAAAAATAGTACCTCCCTCCACATTATTTGGAGGTTAATCATAAACTGTTGTAATAGAAAATCATGACCTTTCTCCATTGAAAAAATCTATTCCAGATGGTTATTCGCATCAAGTGCCCTCATATTTGTATAGAGAGTGTAATAATTTCCATGTTTTCCAAACATGAAGAATTGGACTTCATGTAGGGATTGTACCATCTTATCATAGTTATTATTATAGGGAATTTGAGAGTTCACCTCACTTCAATAATTACGCGTGATATGGACATCTCTTCTACACTTGTAACACATCATTTTCTTGAGAAGGAATATAATCGAGTTATTCTTCCCACATTTATTACATGTGGGATGTTTCATATTATTTTATCCCCTTCCATGATGAATGACCCTCCTCAATATTGGCTCCATTTATCTCTTATTTTTCAATGGATTTCTGAGACCCCTGCATCTCACTAAACTCTTGTTTGACTTTCAGAACACACAAAATGATCTCCTCAATATTATTTTTCTGGGACCCACAATGGAAGCCAGTGGGCCGTGGATTTTAAAATTTTCATCGGCAGACCGATGAAACTTGTCGTCGCCGATGATCCGAGCCCCGGAGTGGAAAAAGGATCTTGCGTAGATTGTAAAGAGAACAAAAATAAAAAGTAAACGTACCCGTTTCAAATTAGAAGGCATGATCGATTGCTGCCAGCCAATGGCGATCGCCACTTGAAGGATCCGAAATAGGATCCCAATAGATCGTCCACACACGCTCCAAAATCCGAAGGAACACCGATCGTCGAACTCCGGGTGCTAGTGCGGCGATCCAATGATGCTCTCGACGTCCCGACGATCACTGCATCGAGAAGTCGTCGATGAAAAAGAGATATCACGATCCGATCATCTTAGATCGAGTGTTTCTCTCTCAAATAAGCAGGAGAAGAGAGAGACTCTCAACTTTAATTCCATGCAAATGATTGAATAGTGAATTGCACCTCCAATATAGAGAGCCTCCTCTCTTATTTATAGAGACATTGATAAATACCCGGTAGCATTCCCCGAACACCGTTAATATCAACATTCTCTAAATAAATAATTTCTACGGACTAAACTCTACCAATATTATTTAATATTTTATCACATACTTGTAATATATATATATATATAATATTACCTGATAAAACCGAGACATTTAACTCGACTCACTGTCCCGCTTAATATTAAGCAAACCATGAATATTAAAATAATATTCGTTCGATTAATATTTTCTTGTATTTACTAAACCCTTAAATACATTAAATAAATTCAATCCCAAATATTCATAACTTGAATATTAATGAATTTATTTAATTCATTTGGTGATCGACAACTTGGACAATGCTCGGACCCAGTGGAGGGGCCCACTATGTCCATATACCTATTCAACTGAATAAGTGAAGATTCTGGAATACCCAGTTGTGTGTGACCCTCTAAGCCCTTATCCCGATAGCAGTGAATAAAATACACAGACCAAGAGTAGAGTCTAGCAACTCATTATGGCCCCTAAAGAGATAAGGATAGTCATAGAAACGACTACCATCCTACGAACACTGACTGTGTACTATAGTATCATTGTCATTCAATATCTCACAAAGCAGAACGCACTCATGTGTCATCATCCTTATCTTTCTTTATTATTTGTTGATCTATCCAGATGGATTTTCCTTTCTACTGCTTTGGGCAAAGTCTTATGATGGTGGCACAATCCTAATCAAACAGGCATGAGATATACAACATCATAATCTGGGAAGCGACAAATCCATTCTTGACCATTCATGTAACACCCCAAGCTTCTATGGTACACTTCTCTTTGAATAATGCAATAGCGTGTGTTGTACGCAACATCGAGTTCTAACACACCACAACCAATCAAACTAGCCGTTATGAATAGTAATACCTACTTTTTGAAATTTTATAAATTCTATTTTTCAAAATGGAATTCATTTTTGGATTCGGAATATCGAAATTAGCCTAGGGTGAATTTTTTGTATTTTTCTGAAAAACATCAATTTTTGATGAATAGTGAAACTACTAAGTGGTAGTTAAAAAACTAATTTTTTCATAAAACGTAATTTTACCGCTTATGTGATTGGAATTTCAAAAATCCAAAAGACACGGTTAATATAAAGGAGTAAAATGTTGTTCATTAAAGATGAAAATAATTTTTGGTGAATAGTAACTTTTTATTTTATTTACCGTGGTTAAAAGTAAATAGGGAAATTAAGGGTAAAAATGATATTTATATTACCCTAACACATGTCCTAATTCTATTTTACAAGTGTATCTCGACCAAAAACAACCTTATGAATAAAATATTATCATTTAGGTCCACATGGATTAGATTAGGACAATTATTATTATTTAATTCAAATAAGAGTTAAAATAGTTGATATCAAAGTTTATTTACTAAATAATTTTTAATATAGGGTTATACATAAGGTAAATTAGATTGTAAATATTAATTAGAAAGCTAAAAATATTTTCTACATAATTATATTTTATTTATAAATTTTAGACAACAAATAATTTAATTTATTTATGACATAATGATGATGTAGTAATAACCATAATAGTGAAAAATTAAAATAATAGATACTATAATTACCCAAATATATATAATTTGAGACTTTTTAAAAATTACACTAATTTTATAGGTTAATATGAAATGTTATTATTGACTTAATTAATGTTTTTCGAAGTAATCATTCTGTTATGATTTTCACAAAAATCAATTATTGAATAGTGTCAAAATTGACATAAAAGAGTTTTTAAAACAAATATTATATTATTAATTGATATTAAATTCCTAAAAATATATGGTTCGACCAAGAAACTTATATCATGATATTTATATCATTAAAGGACCACTTTTGGGTCTCTCGGATGTATATAGTATGTTTATTAACCATATAATATAAAAATACAAAGAGACATTGTAAAAGTGAAACTAATTAACTAAGAGTTAATACTTAATAATAAGGATAATATGATAACCCAAACCTGTCTAAATTCTATTGGTTGAGTGGTTTTAGAACCATCCAAACCAAAACCTTTAAATAATCCACTTTGGACCCATTAGAAACCGAATATGAATTTATTATAAAATAATATTTCTAGCTTTTCCAAAGGTGCCCCTCACCCCTCTTATAAATGGGAACTCCCCCTTCTCATTAATTCACACTTTCAAAGCCATTTGGCTCAGCCAAAAACTGACCATATACTATCTAAAATGCACTCACTATAACCTCGAGTGCTTATTTTGATTAGAAAGAAAACCTAGGGAGCCCTTTTGATCAAATCAAAAGGAAGAACCTGAAGAAGAGGTAATGTTTTCACCACCCTTTTTCAAATTCATTTCTTCTTAAACTTATTCTTTCTTTGTTATTCCCATTCTAATATAATGAATCCAGTATCTCCTATATTCATTAATATTATTATAAATATGGTACAACCATATTCAGTATTCTATACATCCTTTTAATGACATGTCACCATACGTGCTTACGTACGGCTTACCGTCTCCACGTAGTGGTGTAATTGTTATTCAATATATTATTATTTGGATGGGTATAATAATGATTTTTAATTCATGTAAATAATAAATATAACATGATAATAATTCTTTATATATGATATACCATCCAATTATATATTTTTTTAATATCAGAAGAATGATATTGCTGCTCGTGCGTACATATGGACTACCGTCTCCACGGACGCGATGAGATTCATTCTCCATCGTATCCATTCAAGTATAATTATCATTTGATGATTGAAAAATAATGTTTAAGGACTTGATATCATTATGTATATGAATAATATACAACCTATCCATGACAATCATGGATTACGTAACAAAACATATAAAATAAAATGAGTAAGTTAACACCCGAAGCAACGATAATACTAAGATATTATTAACAAATCAATGTTAAAAGATAATATATGATATCATATTAATGTATATGATTCTTGTACAATTTAATAAAAATTATTTCACCATTATAAAGGAGTTTAACCAACCCCCAACCATGGAAAATTACAAGGTAAGGGTTTATTTCGGAATCTCTTCATAATCCGAGGTTGTTTATACGTAATAATCTACTTGGACTTCATTATCATCCACATCAATGTTTCTTAAAAATGAATTTAAAAATATTTTTACTATTTACAATAATATGGGTTAAAGTAATATATACCCTTGTTTGACTTTTTATAAGTGATTTATAAAGGAATCTTTCCGTCATTTTCCAAACAAGTTTCTTTTTAACATTTTCGACATAATTAAGTTAAGGATGTTTTTTTAACTTATACAGCGGGTGCGGATATTTTCCGCTGTTATAAAATCGTCGAAGCTTCCCTTAAAATCATATAATAATATTTTCAAAGAAAATGTTTTATTTTATATGACTCTTAAATGATTTAAAAATAAAAAGAGATATTTCTCTAATAAGTGTTTGGATTTCATCTATGTCAACATCCATTGATGGATTTTAAGATTATTTGAAGCAGATTTATTATGAAACAAAAATTCCATATTTTATTGAAGGTTTTTTGATATGTTTGACTATGGATATGTTATTTTTATTCCCTTCACAGTTTATGGTGAAATTATTGACATTTCGTATGCTAGTTTTAATACGAATGTTTATGTCATGTTTAAACCTTTTCATATGGGAATGCATTGGACATAATATGTGATGGGTGGAGCCTGCTATAGCACCTAGATGCATCGGTAGGTATCATGAGACAAACTAGTGTCTTGGCATAAGGCCTTGGCAAAATCTTATTTGTTGTCTTGGAATGAGGCCTTGGCAATGTGGTTATGATATTCTGGCATTATGCATTCCATCATTATGAAAGTGGTAATTGATATTGCATGTGATTATTCTATTAGTATAATATCCATGTGAATAATTAAATGGAATTATTTCATTTTATTTTTTCCATACTATGTTGAAGTTCATGTTTAAAAGGCTTTTGGTTTAGTTATACATTACCTTAAATGTTTATACTTATTTATGAAAGATTATGCTATATTGCTATACATACTGGGCATTTGAGCTCACCCCTTTTCTATGTTTTATTTTTCCTAGGATGTGAAGAAGTAGTTTATGAATGACATGCAGGTATAGTATGAGGGGATAAGAGTGTGGAATATGGATACTATATTGTTGTAGTTTTCATTTTATGATGTAATGCAAACTTTATTAATATATCTATTGTCACCAAGACTACTAAACAAATCAGTCTTTCGATATTTGATCTTTCTTGTGATCATCCCAATGTTATGTAATAATTCACCGACTCTGGGTAACTGGGGTCAGGGCGTTACAGTTGGTATCCGAGGATTTTAGTACAAACCTTGGAAGCTGGAGTTAGACAAACTCTGATTATAGCACATAGATTTACGAAGGACTTTGAGGATTAGTATATATGAACTTCCTAGAATTTTGGTATTGTAGAGATTTTGTGAGTTTTTCGAGCAATACATCCATGTCTGGATACGAGCAGGTAGAGGTGGCTCTGGCAAAAATGTTCCTAGGGGTAAAACCCAAAAACACCGCTTTTAACTAGACTCGAACGGGAAATGGTGCACGACAACGGGCCTTGCTGCACTCTTGGTTACGACACTCCCGGGGGATATGCTTAGGATAACTCACATTTTATTTACAAATCATTATGAAGGGTTTATGAGTATATACTTTTTCAAAGAAAACATTATTATGATTATGGATTATGTCCATAAATAGTTCTATTTATGTTAAGTTCTTCATAAGTATGGAATTATGTATTTTGATTCACAAACTGATCTAGTTTATGCCATTGTTTAGAAATGGTGCCTAGTGGAAGAAATGGAAACCGTATCAATTCACACACTCCATATAGATATTTCCCTCCTGCTCAAGATAATTATAGTGGAGCAGGTGATGCAACTGGTGCCGATCAGCTAATCACCATACTGGGACAACTCACTCAGGTTATGAATAATAACCTTACCCGAATGGAGCACCCTGATCCGCCGCATGGAGGATCAATGTTATATAGACTCATGAGGAAACAACCACCAATGTTCAATAGAAGTACAAATACCTTAGTAGCTGAGAAATGGATAAATTCCGAAGAGAAAATATTTCAGTCTTTGGGGAGTAGTGAAAGGGAAAAAGATATCATGGCAGTTTACCGCCTCACTGGAGATGCTGATCAATGGTGGTCATTGATTCAAAACATGAAGGAAGATGATGAAGTATCAAATACGTAATGGAGGGAGTTCAAAGATATGTTTTTAGAAAAATACATTCCGTGTGACCATCAAGCAGATAAGGAAATACCATTTCTGAGTCTGAGACAAAAGGAGGATGAGAATGTTGCAAAGTATGAGGCTAACATTACAAGCTTAGCGAGGTATGCTGGAGATTATATACGTAACCCAAGAAGTAATATTGATCGTTTCTTTGACGGGTTTAAACCATTTCTTCATCGAGCATTAGTCTCACAATCCTTCTCGTCTTACGAAGACATTGTCTCATGTGGTATCAAGACAGAAAAGGAATTCTCTAAGTCTTATGACTTTAAAGAAAATCAAGAGAAGAAGAGATCTGCTGATCAATCTGGGAATGGAAATAAGGGGAAGAAGGGAAAGGTTGAATATCCAGCCTATAGTAAATGGGGGAAGAAACACCCCGGTACTTTCTTAAAGGGAATGGGTGTCTGTTACAAGTGTGGTGAAAAAGGCCACCAAGCTCGTGATTGCAAAGGGAAGAAGGAAGCTACCGATGTTCAATGATACAATTACAGGGAGATGGGACATTATGAAAATGAATTTCCTAAGCATCATGGGAACTTACCTCAGAAAGGTCCAAGGGATCAAGGCCAAGCTTTTTCTATCACTACTGCTGAGGTAGAAGCTCCATAAGACATGGTGGCAGGTAATTTGATGCTTTCCACAAGTTTAGAAAATGCATTATTTGATTCTTGATCATCACATTGTTTCATATCTTCCCAGTTTGCTAGGAAAATTAGATATTTCCAATTTGATTTAACAAGGAAGTTGTCAGTTAAAACTCTTATGGGAAGTATCATTGCAACAAAGTTTTGTGGATCAGTCCCTATTAGAGCACATAAATGTTCTTTATCTATTGATCTCATCGTCATACCTATGATTGAGTTTGATATAATCCTTGGTATGGACTGGATTTAGGACCATGATGTGAAGATTTATTATAAGAAGAAGGAGGTTATGATTTTTGATGATGAAGATAAGGAACACCTTATCTTTAGAGAAGAATCATCACCACCTAATTCTTATATAGATCCACTCCCAGTAGCTCATTTAAATTCAATTATTGGGGAGGAATAGAATGAAATGATTGTGGGTGAGGAAAGGAATGTTCAAATAGAGGATTTACCTATTGTGAAAGAATATGTAGATGTGTTTCTGGATGATTTACCTAGACATCCTCCAGAATGAGATGTTGAGTTTTCCATTGATTTAACTCCTGGATCAAGGCCTATATAAAAGACCCCTTGTAGAATGGAAACTGTAGAATTAGTTGAAATAAAGAAACAACTAGTGGAATTGAGTAATAAGGGATTTATTCTCCCTAGTGTTTTTGCATTGGGAGCCCCTGTTCTTTTTGTTAAAAAGAAAGACGGATCTATGAGGTTATGTATCGACTACAGGGAGATCAATGCTATAACAATAAAGAACAAGAATCCCCTACCTCACATTGATGATTTTTTGACCAACTATATGGAGCTCAATACTTTTCAATGATTGACCTTCGATCTGGATACCATCAGTTTTGTGTGAAGAAGGAAGACATTCCGAAGACAGTATTTCGAACCATGTATGAGCATTATGAGTTTACAGTAATTCCTTTTGGATTGACTAATTCACCCTATATATTCATAGATATGATGAATAGTGTTTTCAAGGAATATATCGATGAATTTTTCATGGTATTTATTGCTGATATCTTGGTATACTCCAAAATCTATGAAGATCATGAAAAATGACACGTGCATTATCCTGAAGACTCTGAGAATACATGAATTATATGGGATGTTTAGCATGTGTGAATTCTGGCTTCATGAGATTTCTTTTCTTGTCCATATTTTCTCTAAATATGGAATCTATGTTGATCTTTTTAAGACCAAGGAAATCAATGAATGGCCAGCACCTACGAGTATAACCGAGGTACATAGTTTTATTGGTTTAGCAGGTTATTATCGACGTTTCGTCCAGATTTTTTCCTGGTTGGCAAACCCATTAACAAAGCTCACACATAGAGGGGTTAAATTTATGGACAAAAGAGTGTAAAGAATGTTTCGAAGAAATTAAGTAAATATTAGTCAATGATCCTATGTTGACTCTACCATCGGGGAATGATGGGTTCATTATTTATAGTGATTCATCGAATAATGGACTTGGTTGTGTCCTTATGCAGAATGATAGGGTTATTTCCTATGCATCACGACAGTTGAAAATTCATGAACAAAACCTTCCTACTCATGATCTCGAGTTAGCAGTTGTGATCTTTGCTTTGAAGATATGGAGGCACTACCTCTATGGTGAAAAATGTGAGATTTATACTGATCACAAGAGTTTGAAGTATATTTTCTCACAAAAAGAACTCAACATGAGGCAAAGGAGATGGCTTGAATTACTCAAGGATTATGATTGTATGATACACTACCACCCAGGAAAAGCAAACAAGGTGTCAGATGCTTTGAATAGAAAAGATCATGGAGTTTTGAAAAATATGAGAATCGAAAGGGATCCAATTTTCATGGATCTAGTGAAGATGGACATGGGAATAACCAGTCAAGGTGAAACATCAATGATTTTTCAAATTGTTGCCAAACAATCTTTACTAGAAAGGATTAAGAGTTATCAAACCAATGATGAAGAATTTCAAAAGAGGATTTAAGCGGTGAATGATGGGAGATTCAGAGACTTTGTGTATGAAAAAGGAATTTTGAAATTCGGGATGAGACTTTGTGTTCCCGATATACCTAATCTAAAAATTGAATTGCTGGATGATGCTCATAGTTCCAATTTCACTATACACCATGGGAGAACCAAAATGTATAGATATTTGAAGGAACATTTTTGGTGGGACAACATGAAGAGAGAGATTGCAATTTTTGTTTCAAGATATATGGTTTGTCAACAAGTGAAAGCTAGAAGGAAACAAACTGGAGGAGTCGTGCAACCTCTTCCCATACCTGAGTGGAAATTGGACAATATTACGATGGACTTTGTCATGGGGCTACCAAAGACTCCTAAAAGGAACGATGCAATATGGGACATTATTGATCGTCTTACCATGTCATCACATTTTCTTTCCATAAGTGAAGATCTACCACTGGAACATCTAAAAATACTATATATTGGTGAAGTTGTGATACTTCATGAAGTACCCCTATCGATTGTTTCTGATCATGATCCCCATTTTACTTCAAGATTCTAGAAAAGGCTTCAGAAAGGCTAGGATACTGAACTTCATTTGAGAACTGCCCACCACCCTCAAACAGATGGACAATCAGAATGAACTATTCAAACCTAAGAAGACATGTTGAGATCCTGCTCACTTGTCTTTCAGGGTACGTGGGATCAATATTTACCTCAGGTAGAATTTTCCTATAACAATAGCTTCCATTAGAGTTTTTAGATGGAACTATATGAAGCATTATACGAAAAGAGATGTCACACACCAACCTTGTGGGATGATGTTGGTGATAGAAAACTTGTAGGTCCAGAATTGGTGGAGGAAACGGTGGAAAAGGTGAAGGTAATCCAAAATCACATATATGCAGCTCAAAGTAGGCAGAAGAGCTATGCCGATAATCCAAGGAAGGATTTTGAATTTCAAGTCGGTGATCATGTTTTCCTGAATTCATCTCCTTGGAAGGGAGTCATACTTTTTTGGTATGAAAGGTAAATTGAGTCCCACGTACATCGGACCTTTTGAAATTCTAGAACGAATTGGGGATTTAGCTTACCGATTGGCAATGTCGCCGAGTATCTCCAAAGTTCACAATGTGTTCCACGTATCTTTGTTGAGAAAATACATGCCTGACCCAACGCATGTCCTCACCTATGAGGAATTAGAACTGGAACCCGATCTGTCTTATTGTGAAGAGCCTGTCAAGATTCTTGATACGAGAGAACAAGTACTGAGAAACTGGACGACTCCTCTGGTAAAAGTCTTGTGGAGAATCCATAAGATGGAAGAGGAAATGTGGGAACTCGAGGAACTTTTGATGATGAACCACCAGAGTATTTTCATGTAGTAGTATTCTAGAAATTTTTAAGATGAAATTAATTGAAGGAGGGGAGAATGTAACGCCCCAAGCTTCTACGGTACGCTTCTCTTTGAATAATGCAATAGCGTGTGTTGTACGCAACATCGAGTTCTAACACACCACAACCAATAAAGCTAACCGTTATGAATAGTAATACCTACTTTTTGAAATATTATAAATTATATTTTTCATAATGGACTTCATTTTTGGATTCAGAATATCAAAATTATCCTAGTTTGAATTTTTGGTATTTTTCTGAAAAACATCATTTTTTGATGAATAGTGAAACTACTAAGTGGTAGTTAAAAAACTGAATTTTTCATAAAACCTAATTTTACCACTTCTGTGATTGGAATTTCAAAATTTTGAGAGACACGGTTAATATCAAAGAGTAAAATGTTGTTTATTGATATGAAAATAATTTTTGGTGAATAGTAACTTTTTACTTTTATTTACCACGGTTAAAAGTAAATAGGGTAATTAAGGATAAAAATGATATTAATATTACCCTAACACATGTCCTAATTATATTGGACAAGTGTTTCTCGACCAAAAACAACCTTAGGAATAAAATATTATCATTTATGTCCACATGCATTAGATTAGGACATTTATTATTATTTTATTCAAAGAAGAGTGAAAAGAGTTGAAATCAAAGTTTATTTACTAAAACCTTTTTAATATAGGGTTATATATAAGGGAAATTAGATTTTAAATATTCATTAGAAAGATAAAACGATTTCCTACATAATTATATTTTATTTATAATTTTTAGACTATAAATAATTTAATTTATTTATGACACAATGATGATGCAGTAATTACCATAATATTGAAAAATTAAAATAATTGATATTAAAAATACCCAAATATATATAATTTGAGACTTTTTATGGATTGCACTAATTTTATAGGTTAATAAGACATTTTAGTATTGACTTAATTACCGTTTTTCGAACTAATCATTCTGTTATGATTTTCACAAAAATCCATTGTTGAATAGTGTCAAAATTTACATAAAAGAGTTTTTAAAACAAATATTATATTATTAATTGATATTAAATTCCTCAAAATATATGGTTAGGCCAAGAGACTTATATCATGATAGGTGTATCATTAATGGACCACGTGGGGGTCTCTTGGATGTATATAGTATGTTTATTAACCATATAATATAAAAAATACAAAGAGACATTATAAAAGTTAAACTAATTAACTAAGAGTTAATACTTAAAGATAAGGTTAATATAATAACCCAACCGGTCTAAATTCTTTTGGTTGAGTGGTTTTAGACCCATAACAACCTTAACCTTTAAATAATCCACTTTTTATCCAATAGAAATTGAATATGAATTTATTATAAAATAATATTTCTAGCTTTTCCAAAGGTGCCCCACAATCCTCTTATAAAAGGGCACTCCCCCTTCTCATTAATTCAAACCTTGAAAGCCATTTGGATCGGCCAAACTCTACAAAAATACTCTCTAAACATCTCTCAATACAACCTAGAGACCTTAGTTTGATCATAAAGTCAACCTAGGGATCCCATTTAATCAAATCAAAAAGAAGAACCCGAAGAAGAGTTAATGTTTTCACCACCCTTTTTCAAATTCATTTCTTCTTCAACTTCTTCATTATTTGTTATTCCCATTATAAAATAATTAATCCAGTATCTCCTATATATTTTAATATTATTATAAATATTGTAAAACCATATTCAGTATTCTATCCATCCTTTGAATGACATGTCACCATACACGCGTACGTACAGCTTACCGTCTCCACGTCGTGGTGTAATTGTTATTCAATATATTATTATTTGGATGGGTATAATAATGATTTTTAATTCATGTAAATAATAAATATAACATTATAATGATTCTTTATATATGATATACCGTCCAATTATATATTATTTTAATATCACAAGAATGATATTGTCGCTCGTGCGTACGTATGGACTACGGTCTCCACGAACGCGATGAGATTCATTCTTCATCATATCCATTCAAGTATAATTATCATTTGATGATTTAAAATTAATGTTTATGGACTTGATATCATTCTGGATATGAATATGATACATCTTATCCATTACAAACATGGCTTATGTAACAAAACATATAAAAGAAAATGATTAAATTAACAACCGAAACAACGATAATACTAAGAAATTATTAACAAATCAATGTTAAAAGATCATATATGATATCATATTAATGTTTATGATTCTTGTATAATTTAATAACAATTATTTACCATTATACAGGAGTTTAACCTACCCTTAACCAAGGAAAAGTACAAGTTAAGGGTTTATTTTTCAATCTCTTCATTATCTGAGGTTTTTTATACGTAATAATCTACTAGGACTTCTTTATAATCCACCTCAATGTTTCGTAAAAATGTATTTCAAAACATTTTTACTATTTACTAGAATATGGGTTAAAGTCATTTATTCCCTTGTTTTTCTTTTTATAAGAAATTTGTAAAGGAATCTTTCCATCATTTTCTAAACAAGGTGCTTTTCAACCTTTTCGACAGAATTAAGGTAAGAATTTTTTTTTAACTTATACGGTGGGTGCGGCTATTTTCCGCCGTTATAAAATCGTCAAAGCTTCACTTAAAAGCTTATAAGAATATTTTCAATGAAAATGTTTTATTTTATATGACTATAAAATGATTTCAAAATAAAAAGAGATATTTCTCTAAAAAGAGTTTTGATTTCATCTATGTCAACATCCTTTGATGGATTTTAAGCTTATTGGAAGCTGATTTATTATGAAACAAAACTTCAATATTATATTTAAGGTTTTGTGATATGTTTGACTATGGATATGTTATTTTTATACCATTCATGGTTTATGGTGAAAGTATTGACATTTTGTATGCTAGTTTTAATACGAATGTTTATGTTATGTTTAAACCTTTTCATTTGGGAATGCATTGGACTTAATATGTGACGGGTGGAGACCGCTATGTCTCCTCGATGCATCGGTTGGTCTAATAAGACAAAATAGTGTCTTGGAACAAGGCCTTCGAAAAATCTTATTTGTAGTCTTGGTAAGAGGCCTTGGCTATCTGGTTATGATAGTCTGGCATTATGCATTCCATTATTATGAAAGTGGTTATTGATATTGCATATGATTATTAGATTAGTGGAATATCCCTGTGAATAAGTAAATGGAATTATTTCATTTTATTTTTGCCATACTATGTTGAAGTTCAGGTTTAAAAGGCTTTTGTTTTAGTTATACATTGCCTTAAATGTTTATTCTTATTTATGAAAGTTTCTGCTATATTGTTATCCTTACTGGGCATTTGAGCTCACCCCTTTTCTATGTTTAATTTTTCTCATGATGTGAAGAAGTAATTTATGAATGACCTACTGGGATAGTATGAGGGGATAAGAGTGTGGACTATAGAGACTATATTGTTGTAGTTTTCATTTATTGATGTAATGTAAACATTATTAATATATCTAGTGTTACCAAGGCTACTAAACGAATCGGTCTTTCGAGATTTGATCTTTCTTGTGATCATGCCAATGTTATGTAATAAGGCACCGACTCTAGATAACTGGGATCAGGGAGTTACAATTCATCCAACGTCATACCACTAATGACGCACCCGACACAAACTACCTCACCACGACATTACTACCATGGTTTTCGCCTTGCATCAAAGTACATAATTTAAATGATATGCATTAGTAATGGTCTCATGTCAGGAGACCAATACACAAGTCCGTAGATAGGAACAACCAATGACACCCAAAACATGTGGTGTTATTATTGGCATGTCTTTCCTCATGATCACACTACTAGAGATCACCATGTGTTATCTTAATGAGAATAAGTCTCAATACTTATGATCCCCTAGAACCTGATAGTCAGACATCTACTGTGTCAAGTTAGTAAGATGTATCTAGACTATAGAACATATATTTATGATAAATATCATTGTATCTCAAGGTTCTCATTATAGCCTGGTATCTACTACAACCTCTTGATACGACAATTAACTTTTGGACATTACTATTATTATAGTGGACGCAGAAAAGTCTGCACTACAATGGTAAGATATCATCACGCATATCTAATTGTAAACTTTATACAGTAATCAAAAGTACTAAATAGTTGGATGTAGGGCACCCACTATTTCAACACTCCAACTTTCACTAGAGCCAACTTTCTAACTAAACTTTTTAGCTACTCACATTATAAATACCATGCTTCTACTGAGTAATGGATTCAACTACTTGGCTTGCCACATTTTCGCAGCATGGCATATCTAGTATATGCGACCTCATCGAATTGAGTAAAATTTCGTAAGATAAGGTATCTTCAAGTATATTAATTTTTTCCATTTTGATAACATGACAACATGGCTAGTAAGAATATCATCATTCTCATTATGATAATACTTTTCTCGCTAGGTGTGAATCCATGAACTGGAACAAACTGTTGCGATTTACAACTTCTTCTTAGCTGATTTAGAGGTTGCAACGTACTCGGTATTTGTAGTTATGGCTACCAGAAGATTTTATGAGCTTGAGTCGCTCATCTCCTTTGCCTAACTGCAATACTAGATCAAATTTATCTAAGGATTACTAGTTTGTGTCCCACCAAAACTAGTAAACCTTCATATCCATATTCCAAGTACATATTATTTGTACTTTCCGAAGTACAAGATGATAGTTCTGACTGTATCACTTGCAGTTCTACTAGAAATAATTGATATCTATATCCTGGCAGTATCAATTATTGTATATAATATGGAAAAGGTGATTGATCTGTCGCTAAAGCATATGGTATCAATTCACAACATTAATCTCTACACATTCTTTGAACATGTTAACCAGGAGAGATTAAACCATGTGACATAGGCAACAATTTTGAACTAGAATTTTTCCAACTTTTATTTATTCAATACAATGTCACTGTATGTATGATTGAATATGACCAAGAAACCATTTGATCTACTTAAGTGGACCCTGTTCCCAAGAACATAGGTATCTAATTGAAGTCAATCATTGGAGAATTTATTTTAACCTGATCTTATCTAACTGTAAGATCAAAAACTATTTTCCAAATGTTGCCGAACATATATCATTTGGAAAACATTGGTTCTCTCAATAACCTTTGGTAGACACAAGTCAAATATTCATTGATAATGAATGCACAAAGTTCTTGTTTCTTACCTTAATCCAAAATTTGATTTTAGTAACATTCAACCCTTATTAACATCATTTGATGTGATAATCTCTTTCTGGTTACGTTGTATATACACCTTCCATGAAAAATGATCTTGACATCCAATGAACAATAAAAATATCTTATAAGTATAGCTATGACATGTAAAATTCTAATATATTTTGTCGTACCGGCTTGGTATAACGTATCATGCCTTATGGTACCATACTTGTACCATCCATGTATCATTTCATTTGAATACCCACCGCAGAATTCAATTTATTAGCCCCTTTGCAATTTGATACATGGAATCCCTGATTGAATTTTAGTTGATCTTGTCAATCTTAGCTTATTTCCATATACTTCTTACTTATAGGATTTAATATTCTCAATGAATAATATATCACCGACTGAGGGGAATATAAAACCATCACCATGGTTTCATACTTCCTACGTAGTATGAGTCTCTGGAACATTCCTATTCCACATGAACCTGTGGAACTTGTTCCCTATGCCAACCATTTGTGTATCTCGAGCATTGACTAAGTCCAATTCAATTCAGCTCCCATTATCTCTAATAGAGATGTGCACCAATATATAGAAATGTAGTCTAATAATTGACTACATATTTTCTATCTTAGGGATCAATGTAATATCCTATGCAACTGTTATGATAATTAACTTAGATGCACAACGTGTTTAACTAGATGAAAGTTTGTTTAAATCCTAACAAACTATTTGCATCTAAAAACGTCCTATGCCATAATGGATTTTTCATCATACTATGAATCATATGATATCCATTTTTCATTTTAGTTGGCATATTGGTTATGGGTTTAGGCCGTTATTTTCAAAGCGCATCATTAAATATAATGGATTTTTCTCCAGGTTGTAACATTGATACAACTTACATCATAACTTTGACATATAAAATGGGGGTTAAAGAATTGTTCCACGCTACATTTTGTTGATAAATGTTAATATTAAAGACTCGTCATCGATCCTCCTTATGAACATCAATACGGTGATGTAGATAAGGTAACATGAATTTAGGAATTTCTCTATGGAACATTATCATGATCGATGATTTTTGGTCAAGATATTCTTCGGCCTGCTGATCCGAAGAAACTCATATCTTCTGACCAAACATATACCTCATGTGAACATTACTTAATTACTTAAAGGATTCTAATGAAGTTTCATTACCACTAGCTTTATTTGGAAAATCTCACACTCTCGTGTTGAACTAACCTCGAAAGCCTTATTTCATACCTTTATTTCTAAGGGTTTCTATGTCAAAAATAAGTGTATCAATAATACCATAGGTGTTTAGATATGTCGATCCTAAATACCATACTAGGTATATAGTTGATGTTTTCTTTTAGTTATACTTGAAAAAGATTCACATTGCCACAACTGGGTAGGTCTTACATCATGTATTTCCATTGATTCAAAAAATAGTGAACTATTTGTTGAGTATGTTACCTCAAAAAACATTCATTACAAAACATGGAATAATGTATCATCATGTACAAATGGGCACATGAGATAAATGTTCTTGGTTATTCTCCACAACTTGTTCATTTTGAATCAATCACTTGGAAATTAGAAGTTTTGTGTTTCTCCTCACTGACTTATGAATCACCCTTTCTCAGCTGCATGAAGAAGACACTTTACTTCTTGTAATGTTTCACTACTTACATGGTTATTATATTTCAATACATATATGTGAAAATCATATTGTATATTAATACCCAAGAAGTATTTTAGAAACATTAATATATTTGATGAATATAAACTGAACAAGAAGCGATTACTTGCTTCTTGAATTTCAGTTTTCAAATTTCCATGAATTAATTTAATTATGTGATGCAAATAACCTCATGTTAAATAACAAACAACTTTTCATTGAAGAACATGACGAAGGTTCCTTTGGCGTAACTTTTAATAGGCCTTTTTGCCTTGTCATTCAATTTATTCGCCATAAGAATAAAATATGGTGTTATCTCTAATATTATTATTATATGTTGAATGTTACCATAGCAGTAATGAATCATTTTCTCTATTCTATTCATTTTTACCTTTAAACGAAACTACAGTAATTGTGTGTAAAAGGTATAATAATGGGATTACATGAATGATTGTGAACTTTCTTTAACTTTACACAATCTGAGTGCAATCATCACATTCAAATCTTGCTTCACTTTCTCCTCAAAAGGATCTTGGAGATGAGACTACATGTAACATCATCCATGTCTTGATGTAGTGACCAAAACTAAAATCAGACATTGATGATATCATTATGACAGTACCATTATATGTTCGTTACATGATTCTCCTATAATTAGTTTTACAGCCACACTTTTTGAGGTGGCTTAACAGTTTGGGACACAAGCACCTTGAATTTCCATTGTAGTAGTAATGTGCGTAAGATCCTATACTACATTTAAGAAATTCGTGCTTTTTTGGACATTAACATTGTCCAATGTTTATCGTAGTTTTATGATTGTATTGCTTACCATTATCTATAAATACATTTTAGCAGATTGTACTTTTATGTGATTACCTAATCATACATTATTGATTATTTAGTCATTAAATGTCTCCCACTAAATTTTCATATTCTAGGAACCCTCGGTACTATAATCGGATTAATTTTGAGTATTCTAGTGGCAAGGATCCTTGTACCTCCCTAATAGTCTACAAGCTAGGGCAACGCCACTACTCGGAGGGTCCAAGGTAGGATTTTGGATGGCCAACCGCATCAACTTGCAGTTCATTGATCTATTGAGTGAAGTCACAGCTTCAATATCATTTAATGATTTACGCAACGCAAACCTCTAAGATTAAAAAAATAGATAAGGCCATAACTTTTCTGCAATTTTAGTTATGTCGACCCACCACACAAATAAGAACTCCCCGACAGTAAGAGGCCCCCTCAGCTGAGGCATTAACCGGCCCATTGAACACCCGGTTTTGTTCAAACTTGAATGATGGAAGGCTATTTGTGACTTAAAATTTTCTTTGAGGGTTTTAAGTTTTTCTCTTGACGAATGCAATCCGTTCTATAAGACTTGTTCATCTATGTTGTCGCGCTCACAACTGAACTTTAATAGAAAAACATACGCCGCTTCTTTATGCATTTTATTATCTATTATTTTATGTGTTTTTACGCTGTTCTAAAATGAATAAAATAGTAAATAAATAAATAAAGGTTAAACTACTACCCGACTAGTCTTCAGCATCTAAACGACCTAAGGGGCATCATACATGTTTCGAAACATGACACTAGATGCATCCCAACCCGTGTTGTATGACTGATTCTCATTTGGAGCATCACCTCATCTTGGCGGAGTCCACGTCACGTCTTGGAGTACCGCCTAGTCTTGGAGTGGTCCACGTGTCGTCTTGCATCATCTTGATCGATGTGCTCCGCCTCATCTTGGTGGGGTCAACGTCGCTCATCGTCTTCGTCTGAAGTACAATGATACTCGCTCCCAGGCGAGGGGAACATGGGTATAAATTTACATCGGGTAAATTGGGCTTGTAGACCCTTATACATTTTAACCAAAAACATAGACGATGATCATACCGTCATTTAATTAATTACACACGTCGCACGCAGTTTAAAATAATTAAATAAATAAATAATTTAAAAGCAAACATTAGGGGCCAGTGCTCAAGACCAGTAATCGGGTACAATATAATTCTCGATAAAAATTAAAATGCATAAATAAGTACGTTGGATAAATAATTAAATTAAATGAATTACTAAATTCAATTAATTTAATTAATTAATGGTCCTTTAATAAATTATATTTTAATAATTATAATTAAATTATTTAATTTAATTTAATATCTAAATTAAATTAATTCTAATCGGGTATTAAAATTTATTTCAATACTATTTATATGTTCATTAATTAAATTAATTCAATTAATTAATTATAATAATTGATTTAAAATAACCCAAGGGGTTACCAGCCCGCTAGGAGGATCGGGCGGCGGGCGAGTAACCTTGTTGAGGGTGCTCCCGGGGAGGAGATGCAGCGTGGTCTACCAATGTTCGAGGCGGCGCCTCTCTCAGTAGATCGCGGGGCTTTGCGCTATGGAACTGGCTGCTTGAGAAGGGTGTGGGTGGCGGTGTTTGTTCGGAATCGAAGAGGGGTCGGCGGTGGTGCGTCGTCCTGGTGCGGCAGCAGGTCGCGCTAGAGGAGCAGCCCAGGGGCGATGCAGTGTGTCGCGCCAGAGGGAGAGGGGTCTGATCGGACCCCTACTGGTGGCACTGAGGATGTGATGATGGGGTGAGGGCGTTGCTGTAGGGAACACAAGGAGAGGGGTTCCAAGGCACGAGATTGGAGGAGGCCCAGGGCAGCCGAGAGGCCAGGCACTGGCGGAGGCGGGCTGCTCGGCCGGCGAGCCTGCATGGAGGAGCAGCGCTACAGTGCACCGCCCCTGGTTCTGCCCGAGCAGGGTGGCCGACTGAGCACATAGGATAGGGGCCACTCGATGTAGAAACGGCGTGGTCATTGGGAACCCGGGCGCCATGCTCTGGTGCTGTGTGGTAGTTGTGCCATTCGGCGCTGCATAGGAGGGCAGGAAGCGGTGCAGCGTGGGTGTGGTGCAAGGCTGCGAAGGAGAGGAGGCCAGTGGCTGAGGAGTGCCTGGAGGCGCTAGATGAGTGGTGCAGTAGTGGGATCCATAAGGAGAGCAGCGGGTATTCATGGGGGGCACACAACCCTCCTGTGCGGCGTCCCGAGGGAGAGGACGCACCACGGTTTTCCTTTTTTTGCTGTTTTTCTGTTTCCACACAGAGCAGACCCCCTCTATTTTTTTTTGTTTTTTTGTTTTGTAAGTGGCGCAGAAAGACCCGACCAGGTGTTTCTTTTGGGTATGCTTTTTTATATTTTGAATAATTGACCTCCAATCAAGTCTACTCTTTTTTTAAACATTCTAAACTCTATTTTAGACTTTAGATATAACAATAATAAAATATTATTTTAGTATAATAATTTTATTATTGTTATAATCTTATTATTATAATTATATTATTATAATAATATTATTATAAGGTCAATATAAATAATAATAATTATAATTATATTAAAATTTTAATAACCTTGTTCAAAAATGAAAACACGATCCATTCGGAAAAATTCGAATGCCATATCATTGCCGTTCAAAATCGGATTGTATCACGGTTTGAACGGTTGTGACCAATTTTAATCCCTATAATCAATTTCATGAAACATAATTATATTTGGATCAGAAAATCTAAGAGACTCTTTATGATACCACAATTAGGTTTTCGGGGCCCGCAGCGGAAGCCGGAGGGCCGAGCAATATAAAATTTTCATTGGCGGACCGATGGAACTTATCGTCGCTGACGTTCAGCACCCCAGAGCGGTCAGACGATTGTCGCATGAAGGATCAAAATAAGGTTCCATCTAGATCGTCCACACGCGCTCCCAAATCTACAGGAACACCAATCGTCAAACTCTGGGTGCTAGCGCGGCAATCCGATGATTCACTAGACGCACCGACGATCACCACATTGATAAGCCTTCGATGTAGAAGAGAGATCACGATCCGAGCATCTTGGATCGAGTGCATCTCTCTCTAAGAAGCAGGAGGAGAGACAGAATCTCAAATTTCATTCCATGCAAATGAATGAATAGTTAATTGCACACTCAAGAGAGAGAGACTCCTCTCTTATTATAGAAATGTTGATAAATACCCAGTAGGGATCCCTGGCCCTCGTTAATATCAACGTTCTCTAAATAAATAATTTTTATGGACTGATATATGCCAATATTATTTAATATTTTATCACATACTGGTCATATATATATATAATATATTACGTGATAAAACTGAGCCATTTAACTCAACATCATGTCCCTCTTAATATTAAGTGAACATTGAATATTAAAATAATATTTGTTTGATTAATATTTTCTTGTATTTATAAACGTGTAAATACATTAAATAAATTCAATCTCAAATATTCATAACTTGAATATTAATGAATTTATTTAATTCATTTGGTGATCGACAACTTGGAAAATGCTCGGACTCCATGGTAGGGCCCACTATGTCCATATAACTATTCAACTGCATAAGTGAGGATTCATGAATATGTTGTTGTGTGTGACCCTCTAAGCCCTTATCTCGATAGAAGTGAATAAAATCCATAGACCAAGAGCGGAGTCTAACAATTCAACATGGCCCCTAAAGAGATAAGGATAATCATAGTAATGAATACCATCCTACGAACACTGACTGTTTTCTATAGTCTCTTTGTCATTAAATATCTCATAAAGAAGGTCGCAATTTTGTGTCATCGTCCATATCTTTATTTATTATTTGTTGATCTATCTAGATGGATTTTCCTTTCTACTACTTTAGCCAAAGACTTATGAAGGCAGCACCATCCTGATCATCTAGGCCTGAGATATACAAGCTCCTAATCTTGGAAGCTACAAATCTTTTCTTGTCCATTCAACCAACATCAAACCACTAACGATGCACCCGACACAAACTACCTCTCCACGACATTACTTCCATGGTTTTCACCTTGCATCAAAGTACGTAATTTAAATGATATGCATTGGTAATGGTCTCAAGTCAGGAGAACAATACACATGACCATAGATAGGAAAAACCAATGACACCCAAAACATGTGGTGTACCTATTGTTGGGTCTATCCTCACGATCTCTCTACTAAAGATCACCGAGTGTGACCTTCATGAGAAGAAGTCTCAATGATTATGAGTGCCCAGCACCTGATAGTCAGACATCTACTATGTCCAGTCAGTAATATGTATCTATACTATAGAACATATATTTAAGATCAATTTTATTGTATCTCGAGGTTCTCATTATATCCTGGGATCTGCTACAACCTCTTGACACGAAAATTAACCTTTGGAAATTACCATTATTATAGTGGGCACAGAAAAGTATGCACAATAATGGTAAGATATCATCACACATATCTAACTTTACACATGATACAGTAACAAAAAGTACTACATAGTTGGGTCTAGGGTAACCACTATTTCAACAATCATAACTATCTTAGTCTTAGTTGGATATATATATATATAGATGATGTCATAGTCAACCAAAAAACCTATCAACCATACTATAAGGATCCATGTCCAATCTAGATGTGTTTCATGAAATCCTTGTAATGTTCATCCCATAGCTTCCCATAGATAAATTATCATTCTACATCAACACAATAAATTTAACCTATATTATTATTCTCAATGAATAAGGACAATACATACTTAGGAAGATACCTCTATATACTTCCCATTCCATAGCATTAATATTCCCTCTTGGCCTCATAATTTTAATTAGAAACCACCAGGGATCATCTTCTCCCTCCAAGAGGTAAATACCATGGGTGACTTTATCTTGTTTATAACTACGATGTACGGAAAATAACTTTTCTATATAGTATATCTACTATTAAAAAATCAATGAGTCCGTATATCCATTGAACAATGGTGGTCATTGATTGACAAAGGAATCAACAAAATGTTTTTCAATTCTTGGTGGTATCAGTATCTTAGATTGATTCATGTTATTTCCTATAAATTCAGCCACTTGATTCATCATTCTCAGAAAAGATTCTATTTTAGCTTCCATTAGTGGGTCGTCAGTGCGTGGTCCATTGTGGTCACCATTTCATGGTTCCTCCTATTTCCTTTCATTTCTTAAAATAGAATAACATAGTGAGAAACTTGTTTTATTTTATCATCCAATAACTCTAATATATTATTAGGACTGAAGACGTCATTCTTAACTCATTATTCACTATCAACATTTACATTTTCTATAAATCATTAGTAATAGTTCCTAATGAAATTGTGATTGACCTAAAATTTCCTTCAAGAGTGTCAAAATAGGAATTCCATAAGGAAAATTGTCATGCACTTGGTCCCATTTTGATTCTAGATCAATGCAATGGTTTTGGGATTTACCCCTAGATACTTCAGGACCACATCCATATTCACTTGTTTTTATCTAGATATGGATTTCTTTTTTCGGAACCAACTAATTAATATATCACCAAAATACCCAGATTTTTTTACTATATTTAATCTTTTCCATAGGGTTATTCATAATGTTTTAAAATCCTAATGTCGAAAAATACCTAAACTATAACTTATACTGACTATGAATTCTTCCCATTTGGTTACATAACTTTTCATTACATTTTAAAAATAGATGACCTTTAATGATTAACTGCTATGGAATATGGTACATAATAAAGAAACAAATGAAAATAATCTTCTAATTCACTTTAAAGTATTATTGATTTTTTTACCCTATGTAAAATTATTCTAAATCCTAACATTTGTACTTTCCTAAAAGGAAAGGGTGAGCATAAGTCAACATAAGGGAAAACAATGAAAACGGATTACATGTGAACCTGGGAGACATAAAAAAATGAGAAATTTTATGAAGGAATGACAAAGAGGAATATCATTACAAAAATAAAATGAATTATAACATGAAATTGTTTCTAAAAAATATAATTCATAAATTCACAAGAAATTCACCATGGAACATCCCCAAGGTGTCAAAAATACTACCATGGTTATTCATCAAGGTATCAAAAAAATTATCATCTCAAGAGATTAATTTCTTTACCTAATCCATTGGAGAGAAATCTAGGGTAACTATAACTATGTATATATTTTCACTTTATCCAAATAGATAAGTATAAAACATTTTATAAATAAAAAATAGAGAATAAAATAAATGGGTTTCACATCAAAATTTTGGTTTTTTAAAACGTTCTTAAAAATTTGATCATCATGTCATTTATAACCTATAGAAAGGGAATGAGTGTTTTATGTATTTAAATTGTTGAATAAAATAAATAATTTTTATTTATAAGTGAATAAAACTATAAATGAAAGAGGTTTCCATAATCACATAATGATAATAAAATAATTTCTCGAGAAAAAGAGAGATATTTTTAGAAGAACATTCTACTACATAATGAGTATGAAAAATGGTATTATTAAACATTAAAATGAAAGGGGACATGGTCAATTATTTAATAATTGAATCATAATATAGAATTTATATTTAAATAAATATATATAATAACATAATATGTATATTTTAAATACATACCACAAAAAAGAAAACATGAAAAGAAAAGAGATGTTCGGATTTCCCTTACCTTGGAGAGAATATATAAAACTCTATGATCAGGGACCTTTGGTTCTTGAGAGATCATTGGAAGGTGGCCTTGGGAAAAAATAATATCTGATATAAATGGGGGATGATTTTTTAATGAATAGAGATGAAGGAATTGGTGGTTATTTATAGTAAATGAGAAGTATTTTTAATTAATTTCAAAGGACAACTCATTAGAGGTATTTGCAAAATCACGGGCTTACCCATGGTATTTGGAAATGGTATTGGTCAAATGGGACACTTATTGAGTTATATTAACACATAATAGAGCAAATAAAATATAAATTAATAATTACATCATTATGACATATCTATGATATCATTTAAAATATTGAAAAACACAAAATGTATTTTCACAATTCATGAATAGCTAAATTATTTTATAAATTTATAATAAATTCACTATAAACTAATATTGCAATTTATAATTGAAAAATAAAATTTATATTGTCATAATAATTCACAAACTATGAGAACTTAATATTTTATCAATAAAAATAATTAAAAATTAAAAATTATTGTAGTTAGAAAATATATTGTAAAATGCATTGAGAAATTTCCAAGACATGAACAATTAAATTTATATTATAATTTGTTCTTAAAAAATGGTGTTTTATAAAAATATTTAATCATAATAAACATTACTAATAAAAACATATTACAATGTAATAATTTATATATCAATGAAATATACAATTTTTACCCAAAAAATCAATATACCAAATTCCATCTCAATTTTTATGCAAAATTATTCTTAAAATGGAAATGGTGGAATAAATTTTATTAAAACTATAAGAATAAAAATTATGTGACTAAGTAAATGAATTATAACCCCTTAAAACATCTAAAAAATACCTAAGGATATGGTCTGCGATGGAGATGGACTCTTGGGGTGACTCTGATAACATCACCTAAGTGTAAATCTCTACCCACATGAACTTCTTCAATATGCGATTTCAATCAATATCAACATGATATATCTTAGCCTGAGCATGGTCTATAAAGAATCTCATTGACACTTCCACAAACCAAATCTCTAAAAAATTGGGCTTCGTACCACCCAATTCTATATAATGATTCCAACATATCTTCTATTTTCATTAATTAACCATTATCAATAATATTTATAAACAATAATCATAATGTTAAGATTATAGTTTACAACGATAATAAATGGATAACGATCATATAGTAATTGAAACTAAATAGTCACATTTCCATTATACTAACTTCATTAATAATGGGTAATGTTTTTATTGTTTAATATAACATAACACAAATTTTTCTTAAATAATTATCATTCAAAATGATTGGATTATTACTTTCTTCCCCCTTACGAAAATTCATTCATGAAATTTCATCTTGTTCCCTCAGTTGAGAAATGGTGTGGGTAATTTTTCATACTTATATTCTCTGGTTGCATTATGGATTCTTCACATTTGAGGTTTATCCACCACACTTTAACGAGATTGGTAGTCTGGTAGCAAATAAAAATTTCTCTATGGTACAAGATCTCCACCGGCTGCTTCTCATAAGACTGGTCATGTTCTAGTTTTACAACCAATAGATTTAGTAAATATGAAGGGTCTGATATTTACATCATCATGAGATATGAATGGAAAACATTATGAAATTTTATAGATTTGGAGGAAATGGAATCCAATAGGACACTGATCTTATGAAATTAAATATTTCAAAGGATACAATAAACCTCGAGTTGAGCATCCCATTCTTTACAAACAACATAAATCTCTTCCATCGATAAATTTGAAGGAAGAATTTTCCAGCATCATAAAACTCTAAGTCCCATCTATGGTTTTTAGAATGTATCTTCTTCCAAACCTAAGTAGCCTTTGTGTGTTTTTGGATGGCATTAACCTTTTCTATCATATCTATCATAATATCAGGCCTAAGAATAATTCACACATCATATTCATCCGAACGAGTAGAATTTATACATTTCTACCCATACAGAGATACATAGGGTTCCAATTTAATTCTCAAATGGATTCTTTTTTTATAAGACAACTCAAATAATGGGATATCATGACCCCATCCACCTTTACATTACATTGATCTTATTCTCACCATGTCCTCGTGTTTTTGAAAATTTCTTTCAGATTGTCCATTTGTATAGGGCAGATAGGCCATATAGAAATTTAAATTGGTAGTAAATTCATATTTTATTCTTCTCTTAATATTTTTATGAGAACCTTGGATTGGGATCAAAGATGATAGTGAGTGGAACCCCATGAATCCTTACCACTTTGCTCATGTAAATCTTATACTTGTTCATTCCTTGATTCCTCGTTCCATAAAAGTTATTTTATTCAAAATCATAAACAGAAAGCATACAACCAAAGTCATCAAAAGGAATAAAGTAATGTAGACCAAGGGTATCATTTCTTACAATGAGTTTTCAATCATCGGGCAGAGATCACAAGCTAGTGTAGGTAATCAGTCTCTCTCCTTATGTTCCCTTACTAGCAAACATGTCAGCTGCATAATTCCATTCACGCCTCATGTGCTTGATAGAAATATAATAGTTGGAAAGTGTTTTACTATACTGGACCATATTAACCAACTCCCAGGGGACTACCACATTTCATTGAATAATATTGACCACGATAGGAGAATCTGTCTCTACTTCAGTGATGTGGATATTGAACTACCTACATAAGAAAATACCTCTGGCCAGGGCAATAGCTTCTTCACCTATGGAATCAGCAGAACCAACATAGGAAAAAATTCCCATAAGCATGGAGCCCCTACTGTCACAAAACAGCCAATCCCTTCTCATTTATCCATTCAAGAAAGATCCATCCACATTCAATTTCATCCACGTACAGGGAGAGAACCATCACACCCATCAGCCCTGGTTTAGTTGGCTAGAATCCACACCCTAGAAAATTCAAGTTATAAATCTTCTAAATATCACAGACTACCCTATATTTTCAATTAGATCCCCCAACTCCATCAAAATAAGCCTCACCCGCACCTGTAAAAAGTATCCCAAAATCTTGGATACGTACCTTTTTTTGTTCCTAGCTTCCTAGAGAACCCAACAAGAAGTTAAGAAAACCATTCCGTGATTCATAACCTATAACCCCAATTTCACCAACCCCTAGAAGATAATATAAATCACCTCCTACAAGAGGCTAAAGGGGATGTGGAGATTAAACCCCTATTAGATGAATTTTCAGATTCCATTGGCCTAATTACCATGGTTGAATAGGTTCTCTTACGTTTCCTGTTGTGGCATGCTACATCATTGCCACCAAAAATCCAGTCTTTTGCCTCTCTTTGTACACATTCTCATCCATTGTTATAGCATGATTTTTCAAGTCCCAAACCTAGAAGTTAAACACCCCTAAGATGTCCACGCACTAATTCTTAGAATCCCACAAGTACATACCCCTACTGTAATTGATCAGGTTCTTGAAATAACGAATAGATAGTCTATTGGAAGAGGATCCCAAAAAATTACAGTAGTCCGGTTTGTCCACAGAGATGATGCTGTCAATAATCCCCATTTGGACCATATTTAGGATCTCATCAATGAATTTTGAGTGAATATTGGTGTCATTAAATTAAATGGTCAGAGCTGGGAATCCTGGAAAGCGAAGAGTGGTTCCAGACCAGTTTGAGTTCCAAAAGTTCACATAACTGCCACTAACGGTCCAACAGACACATCCTTCCATTACCTCCAAGTGATTGTGTAACACCGTGAGATTTAATGAAAAATATTATTTTACTTTCATTGATATCTTCTATTATACAGCACACTAAGTTTAGCTTGTACTATACGCAACACTGTATTAGCTTGCAGTATACGCAACACTATTCTTTGATCGTGTTACTCACAATTTAATGTTTGTTTTATAATATTCATTCTACGCAACGTTGTGTGTGTGTGTGTGTATATATATATATATTCAATGTATAAATGAAATAAGGTAGGATTCTGTTATACGAAACAATGAAGGATTCTTTCACAACACGCAACCCTGACTTGGCTTGCATTACACGCAATCGCGACCTTCCCTGATAGCGTGTGTTGTACGCAATACCGGGTTTTACTAAACAACAATATATTATCATAATATTGTTATGAACTAGCCGTTATGAATAGTATTAACTAAATTTTGAATTTTATAACATTATTATTCATCTTACACATTTTCTAGAACATGGTATAAGAACAAAATAAATTTGTCGGGTAAAATAAGTATTTTTTATAAAAATACAGTTTTACCGCCTTTTGAAGGCGCACCCACATTAAATATAGTTTTTGAAATGTTTATAAGTTCCATTTGACAAAATAAAATTATTCTTTGGAATCAAGAAATAAAAATTTACTTTGGATAAATTTTTCATTTTATTCTGATAACTTTCATATTTTAATGAATAGTAAAAACACGCTATATTTTAATTAAAAACATCTTTTTTCATCGTAATATCTTATGTGGTTAAATTATAATATTGAATGGTTTTAAATTATAAATATAAAATATTTTTACCTTTTAATATAATTTATGTCATTAGCATTGATTTTACCTTGAATTCGTAGGTTAAATCAATTCAACATTTTCCAATATTTTAAAGAAAAACATGTTTTCTTTCCACAACGGGATTAATTTTAATTTAATTTCTGCAACATCTGTGTATTGAATTTTGAAAAATTGATTCCATATTTGGAATAAGTGGGTCCAAATTATATTAATATAATACTTTTTATTTTTGGGCTTTATGAATAGTAACAAAGTAAATTTTATTTACCATAGTTAAAGGAAAATCGGTTAATTAAGGGTAAATATAATATTATAAAATTACCCTAACACATGAAAAAATTCTATTGGATGGCTAAAAGTCGACCCATATCACATAAGGGTCGGATTAGATTCATTTTATGGACTTTTGACCATGAACATAATTTAATTATCATTAAAACCAAAGAAAGTGACAACATGTCACTCTCTAAATTCTTATAAGTATAATAATTTCAATTTAGTGAAAAACATCATAAAACATCGAAACTGAATAGTCTCCAGAAATATAATAAAATTATCTACATCATGATAATTTATTTAGAATTTTTAGGGATTAAATAATTTTCATTAATGGTGATACATTAATGATGCAGAAACTATTTATTTAGTGAAAAATCAATAATATAGTTTTTGTTGAAATATTAATACATATAAAAAGGGCCAAAAATCTGCTAAAATATTATTATTAGTAAACCCTAATAATCCACTGGCTGAATTTTTGACCATTTGGATCTTTATTAAGATTATTATGACACTTATATTATTTTATTTTAAATGATGACAAAGTTGTCACCTTCATAATTTAATAAATATAACAATTCAAATATTCTTATTTTAAGATGATAAATTTGAGTAAATGTATAATTTTGAAAGTTAATAGATTTAGATTCATCATAGGATTTTAGTTTTAATTTTTATGAAACATATAAGTATATTAAATAATTATACCAAAATGTTGTAGTAATTATTTTATTAAGAGATAAACCAAATAAATGGTTTTAAAAATAATAAAATAAATATTATATGAACTATTCAATGTGATACACTAATTTTATAGATTCTTATGACCTTTTATGAATCTATTAAAGCATTTAGTTCGAACATATCTTTTGTATATAATTTATTTAAATTCAAATAAATGAATAGTTTCAAATTTGACACAATTGTTATTTTATAAAAATAACATATTATAATATTGTTTAAAAATCACAAAAATATTTAAAAATTATAAATTTAAATTTATATGGTATAAAATGTTATAAATTATCCAATTATGGAGAAATCACAAGAAATAAGTAATTATTTTTTTAATTTAAAATTTATAATTTTATTATCACAAATAAACTTAAATAGATTAAATAAGGATAAATCAAAATGACAAGGTTTAAAATAAGATAAAAACATGTCTAAATTTGATTGGTTGAAGATATTACAACACTATCTCATCTAATATCCGAATATGAGTCATTTATGGAGGTTTTTAAGTGGGGTTAGATTTATTATAAATTAATATTTTTTAAAATTCCAAAGGTGCCCCTCTCCTCCCTTATAAAAGGGCACCTCTTCCCTCTCTTCCTCTCACCACATTGTGCCTTCAAGATCGGACAACCCCTGCCAAAGTCTCTTCTACACTTCCCTAGAAACATCCTAGAGGTCCTGGTATACTTTAAAGACCAATATTAGTACCGTAGAAGGAGGTTTCAAAGAGGAGTATTATAGCATCACGCCATTTTATAACATAAACTTTCATTACATTACACAAAACTGAGGATCTTTGCGGTCTAGTGTCTTGGAAACCAGGAACATAATACATGTAAACAACATAAAACAATCTTCTTAAACACTTGAAAGGTGTCTCCTTAAGTTCATTCTAGGTTCATTACTGCATCTCATAACCTGGGGACATACATCAAAAGAAAGGGTGAGCAGAAGGCCCAGTAAGGGAAACAAGAGGAACATTTTACAAGTGAACTTGAGATACTTCAATAAGGACATGAAATGAACTTTAAGTCATGAGAAAGAAATCATGAGGCATTTCATAATAAAAATAACATTTTTCATAACTTGAAGATGTTGCTACATCATTTAACATAGAAAATCATGAACATATCACCAAGGTCCATCCCCAAGGTGTCATTTGAAAATTACCAAGGTTATTCACCAAGGTATCGTGAAAATTGTAATCTCTAGTGGTTACATCATTACCCAATGAATTGGAGCGCTATCAGGGAGCACCCTTAAATTTTCCTTTATTATCATGTGAGCCACATATATCATCATCAAACATTTCATAAATAACCCACATAGCATAAAATAAATGGGTTTCATTTCATAATCATAACGTTTTGAAAACTGCTTTAAAGACATGATCTTTACGTCACTTTAAACCCACGGAAAGGGAAAGCGGGACTCATGTCTGTAAATCCCAGAATTTAAAAAGGAAAATTTTGATATATATGTGAATACCCTTGTTGAAATACGAGCTTTGAGTATTCACTTTATAACATAAAATAATTTTGAGAAAAGAGAGAGGCATTTTGAGGGGAAAATTCTGCAGCATAACGGCTAAGTTTCGGGGTTTTACAAAACATTGAAATGAGAGGGGACATGGGTCACCCACTCATAAATGATCCATAAAACAGTAGGGTGAAAGAATAAGAAGTAAATATGGACATGGTAATGAAATTTTAGGGACATACCATTTGAAATGAAAAACATGGAAGGAAAAAAGATTAGATTTCTCTTATGAAAATTCAGCAGCCTTACGGCGTCACTTAACTTCAAAAGAAAATGATTTGACAAGATCAAAAAGGGTCCCTCATCATATTATCATAAGAGATCAGTATGATTGATATACAGATCATAAACCAACATAATAAAAAGGAACTTGAAAGACTTGACATGAAAATCGAACTTTAAAAAAAATGAGAAGGGTGAAAGAATCCCTTAAAAATTCGGCAGCCTAACGGCATCACTTAAACTTTCATAAAACGAAATGATGAGAGTAAGAGGGGATGTCTCATCATATAAACAAGAAAGGGCAGTAAGAGGAATATAAAATAACATCCTCTCACATAAAAACATGGAGCATAATAGGAATGACATAAAAGAGATTACATGAAAAGAAAGAGAGGGGTCGGATCCCTTACCTTAAAACGTGACTCTTGAAACTCAAAGGATTGGACCTTGAGGGCCTGAGGGCACCATGGGAGGACACCTTGGAAGGTAAGAAGACCATAACTTCGTTGGGGGAGAGTTGGGAGTGAAAACTAAGGGAGGAAAGGGTGGGTATTTATAGGGAAAGTGAGGGGACAAAGCATTAATGGCCAAGGGACACCTCACATGTGCTTTTCTCAACCCATGTGCTCTCCCTTGGCATTTATCATGGAGTTAGGCCACATGGGGCCCCCAAAACAATAATTCATCCCCCTTGGCCGGCCAACCCTCAAGAGATCTCATGACATCATCATGACACCGTTATGATGTCATTAAACATACCGAAACCCTAAAACTGTATTTTTTACTATTCACTGAAAATTCAACTTTCTCAGAATAACCCCAAAATTTCACCTTAACCAAATATCAATGCTCTGATTTCAAAAATGAAATCCATTTTATAAAAATAATTTTCTAAATATTTTTAATTTAATTTTTAAATAAAAACACTATTCATCGAAAATTCACTTTTTTCAGAAAAAACCCCAAAAATTACCTTAACATAATATCGATGCTCTGAGTTCAAAAATAAAGTCCTTTTTATAAAAATAATTTTCTAATTATTTTTAATTAAATTTTTAATTAAAAAACACTATTCATTCGAAAAAACTAATACTTGAATAATAATTTATGAAACCGTTATTTAACCATTTTATTGAATCGCATTACTTAATCAAGGTGTCTAAATTATATTAAAACTTTCTTTGAGTGAAAATTACTAATCCATTTGGTCACATTACTAATCCTAAGCATAAAATCACTATTCATAATTTACTATTCATCAAAAATTAATTTGATTTTATTAGACTCCAAATTCCTTAATGAACACTTTTGTAGAAGACCATTTTTTGAAAATCATTACACATCATTAGTTATTTAGGGTTTACATAAATATTTCAAAATATCCCTTTTTCAAAATTCAATAATAAAATACATTCTAAAATTATCTAGATATTTGAAATTTCACAAACATCACTAAAGGAAGAAATCTCAATTTATTCACCCGAAAGGATTACACAAGGAAACTAGGGTCTCATCACATAGCCCCTTATAACACTGGCATAAGACCTAAGTGTAAGGTGTGCTATGGTGAGAGAATCTGAGGGAGTCTCAGATAACATTGCCCTAGTAGAAATCTCCACTAACTTGAACTTCTCCTACAAGCATTTTCGTTCAAGCTTGACACGCTGGAGCTCGGCTTGGGCTTGGTCCAAAGCGAAGCCCACAGATGCTAGCTCCTTCCCAAGCTCTGATAAGTGGGCTTCGTAAGGGTTGAGTCTACTGGATGAAGCCATCAACTCCCCTTTATGCATTAACCATTAAGGTCTTATTAAATCATTAAGAGTAAGTTAATATAATACTCAAAAAGATTGGGTCGTTACATTCTTCCCCCCTTAAGAAATTTCGTCCCCGAAATTTATACTTGAGGCCTAGCCGAAAAGGTGAGGGTACTTTTGCTTCATCGTTTCCTCAGGCTCCCAAGTCGCTTCTTCGTACTTATGATTCCTCCAAGACACTTTCCCAAGGTGGGTAGTCTTGTTTCGTAGAACCTTGTCTCTACGGTCTAAGATCTCCACTGGCTGCTCTTCATAAGAGAGGTCATGTTCAAGTTGTACCGCCTCTGGGTTCAGTACATGCGAAGGGTCGGGTATGTACTTCCTCAAGAGAGATACATGGAAGACATCATGAACTTGAGCTAGGTTCGGTGGAAGTGCTAGACGATAGGCCACTAATCCTATGCGATCAAGGATTTCATAGGGGCCAATGTACCTAGGGCTGAGCTTCCCTTTCTTCCCAAACCGCATGACTCTCTTCCTTGGAGAAATTCGAAGGAAGACTTTGTCACCAACACCAAACTCCAAGTCCCTTCGACGATTGTCAGGATAGCTCTTCTGCCGACTCTGAGCAGCCTTTATGTGTTGTTGGATGGCATAAACCTATTCTGTCATTTCTTGCACGAGATCAGGGCCAAGAAGCTTCCTCTCACCAGTTTCATCCCAACAAGTAGGAGTTCTACACCGCTTTCCATACAGAGCTTCATAGGGTGCCATCTGAATACTCGCATGGAAGCTGTTGTTATAGGAGAACTCCACTAATGGGAGGTGTTGATCCCATCCACCTTTAAATTCCATTGAGAATAATCTCAACATGTCTTCGAGTGTCTGAATAGTCCTTTCAGATTGGCCATCAGTTTGATGATGATAGGCCGTACTAAAATTCAATTCAGTATTCAGAGCATGCTGAAGTCTTCTCCAAAATTTTGATGTGAATCTTGGGTCACGATCAGATACGATGGATAGTGGTACCCCATGCAGCCTTACCACATCCTTCACGTATATCTTGGCAAGCTGATCAAGAGAGAAATCTTCCCGAATAGAGATAAAATGGGCTGTCTTGGTGAGACGGTCCACAATAACCCATATCACATTGTTTCCTTTGGATGTTTTTGGGAGACCAGTTACAAAGTCCATGGTGATATTATCCCACTTCCATACTGGTATGGGTAGCGGTTGTAATACCCCCTTAGGAAGTTGTCTTTCTGCCTTTACTTGCTGACACACCAGGCACCTTGCAGTGTAATCGACAATATCCCTCTTCATGTTATCCCACCAATAATGATCACGAAGGTCTCAATACATCTTAGTGCTTCCCGGATGTATAGAGAAAGTAGAGCTATGAGCTTCATCCATCAGTTCTTTCTTTATCTCCGGAATAGATGGAACACATAGTCTTGTATGAAATTTCAATACACCTTCTTGATCAATATTGAAATCAGGGAACTTCCCATCCTTTACAGCCTCGAACTTCTCCTGCAGTAAAGGATCTTCTTTTTGAGTCTTCTTGATCTTCTCTAGTAATGAAGGTTGAGAAATCATTTGGGATAGGGTTGATGATGTCCCTTTCCTTATAATTCCCATGTCCAGTTTTACTAGATCTTTAATCAAGGGATCTCCCAGGATCCTCATTGTTCCCAGAACAACAGGATCTTTCCTGCTTAACGCATCCGCGACTTTGTTTGCTCTACCAGGGTGATAATGAATTGAAAAATCATAGTCTTTAATAAGCTCCAACCATCTCCTTTGTCTCATGTTCAATTCATTCTGAGTGAAAATATACTTTAGACTTTGGTGGTCAGTGTATATATCACATTTCTCCCCATAAAGATAGTGCCTCCATATCTTTAGAGCAAAAACAACTGCCGCCAGCTCTAGATCATGCGTAGGATAATTCTGCTCATGAATCTTCAACTGTCGAGATGCATAAGCAATTACTTTGTCATTTTTCATGAGGACGCACCCAAGCCCTTTCAGAGATGCATCGCTAAAAATAACGAATCCTTCTCCGATAGAGGGTAGTGTTAACAAAGGTGCAGTAACCAATCTCTTCTTCAGCTCTTGGAAACTTTCCTCACATTACTTTTTCTAGATGAACCTAACCCCTTTTCGAGTCAACTTGGTTAGTGGATTAGAAAGCCGTGAAAAGGTTTTCACAAACCTCCTATAATATCCCGCTAAACCAAGGAAACTACGAATCTCAGTTACTGTTGTGGGTTGATGCCACTCCTCCACAACCATTGTCTTTGCAGGGTCAACTGAGATTCCTTCATTGGTTACGATGTGCCCCAATAAAGCCACTTGTTGTAACCAAAACTCACACTTGCTGAACTTCCCAAAGAGCCTCTCCTTCCGTAGAGTTTTCAAAATAACCCTCAGATGATCTTCATGCTCCTCACGACTTTTTGAATATATCAAAATATCATCAATAAAAACTACCAAAAAGTTATCAAGGTAGTCCTCAAAGACACTATTCATCAGATCCATGAAAATAGCAGGAGCATTAGTCAAGACGAAGGGCATAACAGTAAACTCATAATGCCCATATCTTGATCAGAAGGCAGTCTTTGGAATATCTTCCTTCTTCACCCTCAGTTGATGATAACCAGATTGAAGGTCAATCTTAGAGAAGAATTGAGCCCCACGAAGTTGGTCAAATAAATCATCAATTCTTGGAAGAGGGTATCTGTTCTTCACTGTGATCCCATTCAGTTCTCTATAATCAATGCATATCCGCATTGATCCATCCTTCTTCTTCACAAAGAGAACTGGTGCTCCCCAAGGAGACACACTCGGTCGGATAAACCCCTTCTCCAACAAGTCTTGGAGTTGTTTCTTTAGCTCCTCTAACTCCACATTTGCCATTCTATACGGAGTCTTTGATATCAGTTGAGACCCAGGTACGAGTTCAATGGATAACTCTACCTCTCTTTCTAGGGGAGGTCCAGGTAACTCCTCAGGAAATACATCTATGTATTCCTGAACAATCGGAACATCTTCAATTTGTATGCTCCCTTTCCCTTCTTCATCATCACCGATTAACTCCATAAAGAAAGCTATAGGAGGTGCTTCTAGATAGGGATCAGTTCGGGATATCTCTCCTCGGAAGATAACTGTAGGTCGTTCATTCAAGACTACTGAGATTTCCTTACTTCTGCATTTGATCTTAGCATTATACTTTGAGAGCCAGTCCATCCCTAGTATAACGTCGAATTCCATCATGGGAATGACTACTAGATTTGCGATAAGATTGTGCTCACCAAAGTAAACACTAGAGTCTATAAACACTGTTGATGCATGGATAATCCCACTTGGAGTCTTGACATACAACTCTACCTCAAGCAATTCGGGGATTGATTCTATATTCTTTGAAAACTTGGAAGAAATAAAGGAATGCGTAGAACCAGAATCAAATAAAGCACATGCTAGTTTTGAGAGGAAAACAAGAGTACCTGCTACCACATCATTCAGAACTTCAACTTCAGTTGTTGTGATAGCGAAAGCACGACCTTGCTCCCTTGGCCTCTGCTGAGGTAGATGGTGATTCCCCTCCACCGCCCTCGGATTTGGACATTGATTAGAAAAGTGCCCAAGCTGTCCACACTTGAAGCATGTGACTTCGGGTAGGGCCAGAACCATCTTTCCTCTGTCGTTAGTGTTGGTAAGTTGAGGCTTCACATCACCACGACAATTCCGAGAAATATGGCCTTCTTTTCCACACCTATAGCACTTGCCTCTTCCGATTAAGCAGTTCCCCGGATGCTTCTTCCCACATTTATTGCATGTGGCATGTTGCATATGCTTTCCACCTCTTTCCTGATCAAAACTTCTTCCCAGGCTCGGTTCTAGAGTTCTCTTCTTCTCATTAGATTTGTGAGACCAGTGTGTCTCCCCAAACTCTAGTTCAACTTTCATAGCACTTTGAACTATTTCTTCATAGCTATCGTAGTCCCTGTTGGCTAGATTCTTCCGCAGATGGGGTCGTAGTCCACCAAAGAATCTATCAACCTTCCCATTAGGGTCCATGACAAAGCTTGAGGTATAACGGGAAAGCCTTGTGAAGTTCATCTCATAGCTTCCGACAGATTCGTTCTCCTTCTGCTTCAGCTCGAGAAACTCTTTCTCCATTTTCGTTCTCATGGAACGAGTGAAATACTTGTTAAAGAAAAACCCCCGAAATTCTTCCCGCTCCATAGCTTCCATCTCTCCTCGTGGCTTCGTGTTTTTGATCAGTGACCACCACTGATCAGCTTCTCCCTCTAGGCGGTAAACAGCAAGGGTGACTTTTTCTTGTTCCGAACAATGAAGTACAGAAAAGATCTTTTCAATGGAGCTTATCCATTGTTCCGCAACCAATGGGTCAGTAGATCCACTGAATGTTGGCGGTCGTTGACGCATGAAGGACTCAACAGAAAGTTGTTTCCTTCATGGTGAGGTCAGCCTCTCAGCTTGATTCAAGTTATTACTCATAACTTGAGTCAGTTGGTTCATCATTCGCATGAATGTTTCCATTCCGAATTCCATCGGAGGGCCGTCAGCACATGGTGCATTGCGGTCACCATCGGCACGGTTTCTCCTATTGCCCGCCATTTTCTAAAGGAATAAAACCTTAGTGAGAAACTTATTTCATTTATGAATCTTTTAACTAAGATTTCATGCTTATACAATTATACTTCTCTATAATTCCTTCATAATGATTCATAAAAAGCTTGTGATTAACCAAACATATCCCCCAGGAGTGTCGTAACCAAGAGTGGAGCAAGGCCTGTTATCGTGCACCTGTTCCCGTTCGAGTCTAGCTCAAAGTGGTGTTTTCGGGTTTTACCCCTATGTACATCTGTGCCAGAGCCGCCTCTACCTACTCGTATCCGGACAGAGATGTATTTGTTTGATAGACCACTTACTCAATACTTACCAAAATACCAGGAAGTTTTCCTATATTTAAACTTTTCTATAGGGTTCTTCCTAATGTTTTTATATCCTAATTTCCACAAATAACTAAACCATCCTTTGATACCAACTATAGCATCCCGCCATTTTATAACATAAACTTTCATTACATTACCCAAAACTGAGGATCTTTAAGGTCTAGTGTCTTGGAAACCAGGAACATAATACATGAAAACAACATAAAACAATCTTCTTAAACACTTGAAAGGCGTCTCCTTAAGTTCATTCTAGGTTCATTACTGCATCTCATAACCTGGGGACATACATCAAAAGAAAGGGTGACCAGAAGGCCCAGTAAGGGAAACAAGAGGAACATTTTACATGTGAACTTGAGATACTTCAATAAGGACATGAAAAGAACTTTAAGGCATGAGAAAGAAATCATGAGGCATCTCATAATAAAAATAACATTTTTCATAACTTGAAGATGTGGCTAAATCATTTTACATAGACAATCATGAACATATCACCAAAGTCCATCCCCAAGGTGTCATTTGAAAATTACCAAGGTTATTCACCAAGGTATCGTGAAAATTGTAATCTCTAGTGGTTACATCATTACCCAATGCATTGGAGCGCTATCAGGGCGCACCCTTAAATTTGCCTTTATTATCATGTGAGCCACATATATCATCATCAAACATTTCATAAATAACCCACATAGCATAAAATAAATGGGTTTCATTTCATAATCATAACGTTTTAAAAACTGCTTTAAAGACATGATCTTTACGTCACTTTAAACCCACGGAAAGGGAAAGCGGGTCTCTTGTATGTAAATCCCAGAATTTAAAAAGGAACATTTTGATATATATGTGAATACCCTTGTAGAAATAAGAGCTTTGAGTATTCACTTTATAACATAAAATAATTTTGAGAAAATAGAGAGGCATTTTGAGGGGAAAATTCTGCAGCATAACGGCTAAGTTTCGGGGTTTTAGAAAACATTGAAATGAGAGGGGACATGGGTCAACCACTCATAAATGATCCATAAAACAGTAGGGGGAAAGAATAAGAAGGACATATGGACATGGTAATGAAATTTTAGGGACATACCCTTTGAAATGAAAAACATGAAAGGAAAAAAGATTAGATTTCTCGTATGAAAATTCGGCAGCCTTACGGCGTCACTTAACTTCAAAAGAAAATGATTTGACAAGATCAAAAAGGGTCCCTCATCATATGATCATAAGAGATCAGTATGATTGATATAGATATCATACCCCAACATAATAAAAAGGAACTTGAAAGACTTCACATGAAAATCGATCTTTAAAAAAATGAGACGGGTGAAAGAATCCCTTAAAAATTCGGCAGCCTTACGGCGTCACTTAAACTTTCATAAAACGAAATGATGAGAGTAAGAGGGGATATATCATCATATAAACATGAAAGGGCAGTAAGATTAATATAAAAGAACATCCTCTCACATAAAAACATGGAGAATAATTGGAATGACATAAAAGAGATTACATGAATAGAAAGAGAGGGGTCGGATCCCTTACCTTAAAACGTGACTCTTGAAACTCAAAGGATTGGACCTTGAGGGCTTGAGGGCACCTTGGGAGGACTCCTTGGAAGGTAAGAAGACCATAACTTCGTTGGCGGAGAGTTGGGAGTGAAAACTAAGGGAAGAAAGGGTGGGTATTTATAGGGAAAGTGAGGGGACAAAGCATTAATGGCCAAGGGACACCTCACATGTGCTTTTCTCAACCAATGTTCTCTCCCTTGTCATTTATCATGGAGTTAGGCCACATGGGGCCCCCAAAACAATAATGCATCCACCTTGGCCGGCCAACCCTCAAGAGATCTCATGACATCATCATGACACCGTTATGATGTCATTAAACATACCGAAACCCTAAAACTGTATTTTTTACTATTCACTGAAAATTCAACTTTCTCAGAATAACCCCAAAATTTCACCTTAACCAAATATCAATGCTCTGATTTCAAAAATGAAATCCATTTTATAAAAATAATTTTCTAAATATTTTTAATTTAATTTTTAAATAAAAACACTATTCATCGAAAATTCACTTTTTTTAGAAAAAACCCCAAAAATTACCTTAACATAATATCGATGCTCTGAGTTCAAAAATAAAGTCCTTTTATAAAAATAATTTTCTAATTATTTTTAATTAAATTTTTAATTAAAAAAACACTATTCATCCGAAAAAACTAATACTTGAATAATAATTTATGAAACCGTTATTTAACCATTTTATTGAATCACATTACTTAATCAAGGTGTCTAAATTATATTAAAACTTTCTTTGAGTGAAAATTACTAATCCATTTGGTCACATTACTAATCCTAAGCATAAAATCACTATTCATAATTTACTATTCATCAAAAATTAAGTTGATCTTATTAGACTCCAAATTCCTTAATGAACACTTTTGTAGAAGACCATTTTTTGAAAATCATTACACATCATTAGTTATTTAGGGTTTACATAAATATTTCAAAATATCCCTTTTTCAAAATTCATCAATAAAATACATTCTAAAATTATCTAGACATTTGAAATTTCACAAACATCACTAAAGGAAGAAATCTCAATTTATTCACCCGAAAGGATTGCACAAGGAAACTAGGGTCTCATCACATAGCCCCTTATAACGCTGGCATAAGACCTAAGTGTAAGGTGTGCTATGGTGAGAGAATCTGAGGGAGTCTCAGATAACATTTCCCTAGTAGAAATCTCCACTAACTTGAACTTCTCCTGCAAGCGTTTTCGTTCAAGCTTGACATGCTGGAGCTCGGCTTGGGCTTGGTCCAAAGCGAAGCCCACAGATGCTACCTCCTTCCCAAGCTCTGATAAGTGGGCTTCGTAAGGGTTGAGTCTACTGGATGAAGCCATCAACTCCCCTTTCTGCATTAACCATTAACGTCTTATTAAATAATTAAGATTAAGTTAATATAATACTCCAAAAGATTGGGTCGTTACACGTATCGAAGAAGAGGTAATTTCTTCTACCGATTCTTTCAAACTTCATTCTTCTTCAACTTATTCTTCATTAGTTTTTTCATTATAATGTAATAACATCAGCATCACTAATATACTGATATGTTATTATAAATATGAAACAACCGCATTTCACCTTCTATCCATCCTATGGAAAAAAATCACCGCGCGTGCGTACGTACGGAATACCGTCTCCACGCCGTGGTGTAATCAGTTTTTCCACCAACACCTTACATTGATGGGTATTATGGTGTAACGAATAACTATACAAAGTTATTATAAAATCATAATTATTCTGATATATTGTATCATCCACTCCAATTCAAGTCAATAATTATGGAAATAATATCATCGCTCGTGCGTACGTACGGACTACCGTCTCTACGACGCGATGAGATTCATTCTCCATGTTAACCATTTAAGAATGATTATAAAGTATATATAAGAAATAATAATTAAATATATGACATTATAAAGCTACTGGATTTATGTATATATATATATTTATGTCATCTACTTAATTCCATTCAACTCAATATGGAAACGAAAACAGAATTCATGCGTACTTACGGCCTACCGTCTCCATGAACGGTGTATTTCTTTCCATTTATCGATCTATTATATATATGTATATTCTAAATATATATTATATTTAAATCATGTTTTTTATTTTGGAATTAAGTAATCATGATCTGAGTAATCATATGAATAATTACAAATCAAAACACGGACAGCAAATGAAACGATTTTACCCAAAACACTCTTTAACATGGGATTTACAATAGAACGGGTAATATAATGTCATAAGTGAACCATATATGATATAATAACAATGAATATGATTCTGTAATAAGTCAATGACATTATTTAAATCATTATACAGGAGGTTTGGATACGTACGAAGCATATCAGACCTAAGTTAAGGGATAATTTTGCAAATCTAATTTTTATCCGAGATTGCTTATTCGTAAGTATTTACTGGGGGTATTTCTATCATCCATGTCCATCTTTTATAAAAGTTTTTTCATTTATGTTTAAAGTAATTTTTACCTATTTTTGACTTTTACTACATGGTATGTATGGAATCTTTCTTTTGTTTACGTTACGAGGTAATATTTTGACTTTTCCGACAAAAGTACGAGAAGAATGTTTTTTTAACTTATACGGCACGAACGGGTTGTTTTTCCGGTTTTATAAAGCCATATTTTCATGAAGGTTCATCAAAAATATTTCATGACTTTTTAAACAAAATCTTTTTATTTTAAAATTTCATGACGTTTTGTGAAAAGAAATTGATTTTGAAGAAGAAAGGATATTTTCCTCACGAATTCATTTCAAGTGTTTTATAGAAACCATTTTCCACATAAGATGACATTGTTTTATATGTGAATGGTTCAAGTATAAAGTCTCCATGATTTAAATGGTTTCAATTTCCCTATTATGAAAATGATATCCATTTCTTTTATATGGATTATGTGATGATGGGATGATGTTTATGAAACCCATTTTATTTATTAGGTTATTATGAATGATGTAAGTTTATTTTGTGGCACAAGTAAGAATGATTTCATTATGAGATGGGTGGGACCTATATCTTCCTCAAATTCATTGGGTAAAGATTTATATCTCATGAGATAGACATGGCTGGAACGGTAAGTTAATCCGGTTCAGTGTTACAGGACTGAAATGAGGAGTGAAATCAATTCAGAAAGGGACTTTGTACACCAAGATGGTCTTGGCAGCAATGCCTTGGCTACTATGAAAATCATGACATGTGCTGAATGGTTGCCACAATTACATTTTTATTCCAATGCTATTTTATCATTCTTAATGTTTCCTTATGATCAATTCCTTACGTACTTCCATGTTGTATGTCATTGCTCAAGCTTTTGATGTTTAAACATTTTGTTCATATTTTTAAGTTCAAATGTATATGGTATGTTTCATTTTATCCATGCTTACCCTTACTGAGAATTTGAGCTCACCCTTTTTATGTTTTCTTTTCCCCAGTATATAAAGACAGGTTTTAGGTAAGAAAAAAAAGGGGAAGATCTTTATGGGAGATGTTGAAGATCATTCACCACGGTTAGAGGATTATGTTTTATGTTTCCAAAGACACTAAACTATTACGGTCCTTGTGTGTTCATTTTTTTATGTATTAAGTATTCCGAAAATGTAATTTAATTTCCATGTACATCAAGCATTGGGTCCCTACAGTTGGTATCAGATGAAAGGTTTAGTCAACCTTTAGAAACTAGGATGCGAAAACATTAGTGAGATCCGTAGAGATATTTCTATGTTATGTCTAGGGATGTCTCTAAGGTTAAGTATATGTATAGGTTATAGTCCTTGAATTGCGCTAACGATCTTTGAATTTATCCAAAGATTTTAGATATTGAGGGTACTCACCCTTCACTATGTTGTTTTCGCTATCATGATTTTTGCCTCTCACACTATTCTTTTTGGGTTTTAGAAAATGGCCGGAAAGAGGAAGATTCATGATAAAAGAGGATATAACGGAAAATGGAATGATATTCTTCATGAGCTACCAAATGAAATGGGATTTGGAAGTCCAAACATCATTATTATACCGAATCAGCAATCTCATAATATGATCAACAAACACTAATTGTTAAGTTTCCTGACTCGGATAATAAGAGAAAGATGGATTTTCATGATGATCAAAGAGGAAATAAAGTTCAATTTCCCTTGAGTAAATCATGTGGGAAGAGGCATCAGGGAGAATGTTTCAAAGGAACTGGAAGATGCTTTGGTTTTGGAAAAGGACATAAAGCCAGTAAGTGTAAAGAAAAAGGTTCAGTTAACACCATGGATGAGGATAATGTTATCGCTATGACATCGACAATGGTTAAAAGGTTTAAATGTGGAATGTACGAGCATTATGCAAACCAATTCCCTAAGGGAAAGTCTCATGAAGAGAATCATTATGGTCATATGGGTAATATTTATGTTGAAGATGATGAAGAGACTACAAATGATATTTGAGATGAAAGAATTGTTGAAGCTCCGTCAATGGTTTAAGAAGGTAGTGGAATGATTACATGTTTATTAAGTGTAATGTTTTATAAGTAATCTCATGGTACTATGGAATAAAGAGACATCTAAGGATTGTTACATTGTTTTCTTTCCTTAAGTTTTGAAAGTGTGTGATGAATGGTACCAGTATTTTTGGAAAGTAGATGATATGCGCATAATGAAGGGATAAGAAGATAATGAGATTGTATTCCTGAGCTCATGACTGATATAAGGACTAAGTGATATTATGGTTTGATTATATAGAAATATTGGGATTTTGGAATGTGGAAAGAATTAACTTTTGACAGCATTCATTTTTTTCACTAAGGTTAAATGGGTATTCATTTTCCAAAAGAATACATCCTTAAGTTATTCACACGTTTGTAATTTGACCAACAAGATATATCTTATGTATATGGGGGATAAATGATGGCATTCATGTGATTGTTATGTGACATTTCGAGTAATCATTTTCTTTATACAAAGAGCTTGGACTGAAGTATTTTAGATAAGCCTAAAGATTGGAATGGATTATGTTGGACATAAGTTAGTATTGTTTAAGGATAGAACTTTTTTCGATATTATTGACGAGATGTTATATTAGTGTATTTTTAGAAAAAGGACAACCTGCAGGACGGGCGACAACCCATCGCATCGGACAAGGCTGTGGGAATCTCACCCACAACCGAAGTGAGACTGGCCTTTATCGCATACCACTGGCCTACAGGAAGTCCATGGTTAGTAGAAACTAGTTTTATTATATTAAGCAGTATGATATATGAAATATAAGTCCATTTTAGGAAACATATATGATTAATCTCACTATAGATCGACATATGTATATTTAATAACATTTAATAACCTTTTGTTTGAGACAGATGGAATGACCCGTCATTCTATCACATGATCTACTAACACTTCACGAATAACAAATTCAACTTCATTTCTTTAAGAGATGAAGTGGAAATTGTTCAAGGCATGAACAATAGTGAGATTGTAGCAAAATAAAGTAAGTATTTATTCTAATTCAAATTCTTCAACTTTAGGGAAATGATCTTGAAAACCAAAAATGTTGTCCTAGTGCCCTTATATCTGATTAATCATATGGTACCCTAGATCATCACAAATTTATGGCTTGGTGATTGTTGGCTTTTTCAAAGCCATGTCCTCTACCACTCTCCATCAGAACTTGATGGTTAGATTTTTCTTCCACATCCATATTTTCACCAATGTTCTCCTATATGGAAACCCAATGATGAGTTACTTTGGGTAATCATTGCATTTCATACTTTAGTTTTTAAAATTAAGTTTTAGTATTCCTTTTTACGATGTGGGTGTCTATGAATAGTAAATGATTTATAACCCTGACAAATTTCGAGGGTGAAATTCATTTTAAGGGGGTATAATGTAACACCCCGAGATTTTATGAAAAATATTATTTTACTTTCATTGATGTCTTCTATTATACATCACACTAAGTTTAGCTTGTACTATACACAACACCGTATTAGCTTGCAGTATACGCAACGCTATTCTTTGATCGTGTTACACACAATTTAATGTTCGTTTTATAATATTCATTCTACACAACGTTGAGTGTGTGTGTGTATATATATATATATATTCAATGTATAAATGAAATATTATTGGATTCTATTATAAGAAACAATTATGGATTCTTTCAAAACACGTAACCCTGACTTGGCTTGCATTACACGCAATCACGACCTTCCCTGAAAGCGTGTGTTGTACGCAATATCGGGTTTTACTAAACAACAATATATTATTATAATATAGTTATGAACTAGCAGTTATGAATAGTATTAACTAAATTTTGAATTTTATAACATTATTATTCATCTTACACATTTTCTAGAACATGGTATAAGAACAAAATAAATTTTTCAGGTAAAATAAGTATTTTTCATAAAAATACAGTTTTGCCGCCTTTTGATGGCGCGCCCACATTAAATATAGTTTTTGAAATGTTTATAAGTTCCATTTTACAAAATAAAATTATTCTTTTGAATTAAGATATAAAAATTTACTTTGGATAAATTTTTCATTTTATTCTGATAACTTTCATATTTTAATGAATAGTAAAAACACGCTATATTTTAATTAAAAACAAATTTTTTCATCGTAATATCTTATTGGTTAAATGATAATATTGAATGGTTTTAAAGTATAAATAGAAAATATTTTTACCATTTAATATAATGTATGTCATTAGCACTGATTTTACCTTGAATTCGTAGGTTAAATCTATTCAATCTTTTGCAATGTTTTAAAGAAAAACCCGTTTTCTTTCGACAAAGGGATTAATTTTAATTTAATTTCTGCAACTTCTGTGTATTGAATTTGGAAAACTGGACTCCATATTTGGAATCAGTGGGTCCAAATTATATTAATAGACTACTTTTTATTTTTGGGCTTTATGAATAGTAACAACGGTAAATTTTATTTACCATAGTTAAAGGTAAATTGGGTAATTAAGGGTAAATATAATATTATAAAATTACCATAACACATGTCAAAATTCTATTGGATGGCTAAAAGTCGACCCATATCACCTAAGGGTCGGATTTGATTCATTTTATGGACTTTTGACCATGAAAATAATTTAATTATCATTAAAAGCAAAGAAAGTGACAACATGTCACTCTCTTAAATCTTATAAGTATAATAATTTCAATTTAGTGATAAACATCATAAAACATCGAACATGAATAGTCTCCAGAAAGCTAATAAAATTATCTACATCATGATAATTTATTTAGAATTTTTAGGGATTAAATAATTGTCATTAATGGTGATACATTAATGATGCAGAAATTATTTATTTAGTGAAAAATCAATAATATAGTTTTTGTTGAAATATTAATACATATCAAAAGGCCCAAAAATCTGATAAAAATTTATTATTAGTAAAACCTAATAACTGGCCTAATTTTTGACCATTTGGATATTTATTAAGATGATTATGACACTTATATTATTTTATATTAAATGATGCCAAAGTTGTCCTCTTCATAATTTAAAAAATAAAACAATTTATCTATTCTGATTTTAGGATGATAAATTCGAGTAATATTATTATTGTGAAAGGTAATAGATTTAGCTTCATCATAAGATTTTAGTTTTAATATTTATGCAACAGATAAGTATATTAAATAATTATACAAAAATGTTGTAGTAATTCTTTTATTAAGAAATAAACCAAATAAATGGTTTTAAAAATAATAAAATAAATATTATATGAACTATTTAATGTGATACACTAATTTTATAGATACTTATTACCTTTTATGAATCTGTTAAAGCTATTATTTTGAACATATCTTTTGTATATAATTTATTTAAAATCAAATAAATGAATAGTGTCAAATTTGACACTATTGTTATTTTATAAAAATAACATATTATAATACTGTTTAAAAATCACAAAAATATTTAAAAATTATAAATTTAAATTTATATGGTATAAAATATTATAAATTATCCAATTATGGAAAATTAATAACAAATAAGTAATTATTGGTTTTAATTTAAAATTTATAATTTTATTACCACAAATAAACTTAAATATATTAAATAAGGATAAATCAAAATGATAAGGTTTAAAATAAGATACAAACATGTCTAAATTTTATTGGTTGATGAGATTGAAACCCTATATCATCTAATATTCGAATATGAGTCATTATTTGAGGTTTTTAAGTGGGGTTAGATTTATTATAAATTAATATTTTTATGAATTCCAAAGGTGCCGCTCTCCTCCCTTATAAAAAGGCACCTCCTCCCTCTCTTCCTCACACCACATTGAGCCTTCAAGCTCAGACAACCCCTGCCAAATTCTCTTCTCCAATTACCTAGAAACATCCTAGTGGTCTTCGTCTACTTCGAAGACCAATCTTAGTTCACTAAGAGGAGGTTTCAAAGAGACGTATCGAAGAAAAGGTAATTTCTTCTACCGATTCTTTCAAACTTCTTTCTTCTTCAACTTCTTCTTCTTTAGTTGTTTCATTATAAAGTAATAACATCAGTGTCACTAATATACTGATATATTATTATAAATATGAAACGACCCCATTTCACCTTCTATCCATCCTATGGAAAACAAAATCACCGCGCGTGCGTACGTACGGAATACTGTCCCCACGCCGTGGTGTAATCGGTTTTTCCACCAACACCTTACATGGATGGGTATTATGGTGTAAAGAACAACTATATATAGTTATTATAAAATATTAATGATTCTGATATATTGTATCATCCACTCCAATTCAATTCAATAATTATGGAAACAATATCATTGCTCGTGCGTACGTACGGACTACCGTCTCTACGACGCGATGAGATTCATTCTCCATGTTAACCATTTTAGAATGATTATAAAGTATATATAAGCAATAATAATTAAATATATGACACTATAAATCTACTGGATTTATTTATACATATATATGTATGTCATCTACTTAATTCCATTCAACTCAATAAGGAAACGAAAACTGCGTTCATGCGTACGTATGGCCTACCATCTCCATGAACGGTGTATTTATTTCCATTTATCGATCTATTATATATATGTATATTATGAATACATATTATATATAAATCATTTTTTATATTCTGTAATAAAGTAATCATGATCTAAGTAATCATATGAATAATTACAAGTCAAAACATGGACGACAAATGAAATGATTTTAACCAAAACACTCTTTAACATGGAATTTACAAAAGAACGGGTAATATAAAGTCATAAGTGAACCATATATGATATAATAACAATGAATATGATTCTGTAATAAGTCAATGACATTATTTAAATAATTATACCGGAGGTTTGGATACGTACGAAGCATATCGGACCTAAGGTAAGGGATAATTTTACAAATCTCATTTTTATCCGAGATTGCTTATTTGTAAGTTTTATTGGGGGTATTTCTATCATCCATGTCCATGTTTTATAAAAGTTTTTTAATGTATTTTTAAAGTCCTTTTTACCTATTTTTGACTTTTAATACATGGTATGTAAGGAATCTTTCTTTTGTTTATGTCACGAGGTACTTTTTTGACTTTTCTAGAAAAAGTAAGAGAAGAATGTTTTTTTAACTTATATGGCATGAACGGGGTTTTTTATGGTTTTATAAAGCCTTATTTTCATGAAGCTTCTTCAAAGAGATTTCATGACTATTTTAAACAAAATATTTTTCTTATAAAATTTCATGACGTTTTGTGAAAAGAAATTGATTTTGAAGAAGAAAGGTTATTTTCCACAGAAATTCATTTCAAGTGTTTTATCAAAACCATTTTCCATCTAAGATGACATTGTTTCATATGTGTATGTTTCAAGTATAATGTCTCTATGATTTACATGGTTTCACTTTCCTTAATATGAAAATGATATCCATTTATTTTATATGGATTATGTGATGATGGGATGATGTTTATGAAACCCATTTTATTTATTGGGTTATTATGAATTCTGTATGTTTATTTTGTGGCACAAGTAAGAATGATTTCATTATGAGATGGGTGGGGCCTATATCCCCCTCCAATGAATTGGTTAAAGATTTATATCTCATGAGATAGACATGGCTGAAATGGTAAGTTAATCTGGTTCTGTGTTACAGGACTGAAACGAGGAGTGAACTCGATTCAGAAAGGGACATTGTCCACCAAGATGGTCTTGGCAGCAATGCCATGGCTACTATGGAAATCATGACATGTGCTGAATGGTTGCCACAATTACATGTTTTATTCCCATGCTATTTTATCATTCATAATGTTTCTTTATGATCTATGCCTTACATACTTCTATGTTTTCTGTCATTGCTCAATCTTTTGATGTTTAAACATTATGTTCATATTTTTAAGATCAAATGTATATGGTATGTTTCATTTTATCCATGCATAACCTTACTGAGCATTTGATCTCACCCTTTTTATGTTTTATTTTCCCCAGGATATAAAGAAAGGTTTTAGGTAATAAAAAAAGGGGGAAGATCTTTATGGTAGATGTTGAAGATCTTTCACCACGATTAGAATATTATGTTCCAAGTTTCCAAAGACAATAAACTATTACGGTCCTTCTGTGTCAGTTTTTGTTATGTATTATGTATTCCGAAAATGTAATGTAATGTCCATGTACGTCAAGCTTCGGGTGTCTACAGATTCAGCATGCATCGAGCAAGGCCTGATAATTTCCTGGGATTCAATGACTATATCCTCCAATCCTACACATATCTATCAGTGATGAATTTTGACAAAAAGGGATCTCCCATTAAAAAAATCCAATGCCAATCTTGCCTGTATAGCTTACATGGACACCTCCACATTGCGAAGACCAATACCCCCTTCATTGATAGGTCTATCCATTAGCTTCTCTGAGGACCAATGGAAACACCCAACATGATTTTCATCCCAAAGGAAGGCGTTCGTTATATTTTCCAAGATCCTGATAGTTCTCTTTGACGGCCTAATAACGGACATAACATGGCTCTAAATAGAAGTGAGAACACTATTGATCAAGTTGATCCTACCTCAAAAGGAATGAAACCGATTTTTTGAATTAAAAATTCATCATGTGATCCGGTTAATATTGTCATCAAAGAACACCTTTTTGACTCGTCCATTAGAGATGGGGTGACAAGATACACCATGGGTAGTTGGCGGCATTGATTACCCAACTTGCCTTGGATAACAAAGATGTATCATCCATGGAACTATTAGAAATAAAAAAACTCATTCGAGAATTAATTCATTGATCACTAAACTTTCCAAAGATAGACAGAGCCATGGAGAACCCAAAAATTGATTTTTTTTTCTACCATTAATGAAGAATAATATATCATCAGAAAACATGATTTGAGTGTCCATGCCATTCCCAAATCAGTTACCGAAAGGAATAATCTTCCCATGCACAAGACTTTGATGAATATTCCTTGTGAGTGCCTCTTGGTTCATGATAAACAATGTACGAGACATGGGATCACCTTTACTAACCCCACAAGACGATTTAAATAAACCAAAGGCCTTTCCCATAAGATAAATAGTGATCGATGGAGAAGCATTGCATCTAAAACACAAGTCTCCCACCCAATCTTGGAATCCAAAATTCCTCATAACCCGGATAATAAATTGCCACTCAATTTTTTTATAGGCCTTATCCAAATCCACCGTAATATGAATATTTCGTCCAACAGTATTTTTATTTAAGTGGTCCAACATTTCATAGGAAATGCCAAGGGACCCCTTAATACTTCTTCCTTTCACAATTCCATGTTTCTCCGCAGATATGATTCTTTGAATAACATTAAGAATACTTTTATTGGGGAGAGTGGATAAAATATTATAAGCAAATATACATAGATATATAGTTTTAAACATATTCAATGTAGATGGATCTGTCACATTATGGATGAGAACCACTATAGAGGTGCAGGAAGCTTTAACCAGTGAACCACCTATAACGAAATCTTGCATTTCCTCCACCACTTCTTCATTTACAGTGTCCCATGAAACAACAATGAAGGCACCTAGAAAACCATCTAGACCAGGTCCACATTCCTTATTCATAACAGACACTGTTCTTTTGACCTATTCCTCTTCAGGTATCACCTGCAAAGTATCATCTTCCCAGTTCTCCACCAGCCTAGGAATGCAGTTAAAAAAAGCCTCCTCTCCAACCCGAGCACTTAACATGTCAACATTGAAACCATTTGGTTGAGCTATGAGATCTTCAAAATAATCCAATTCATTTTTATAACAACTTGAGCATCTGAAATGAAGGAATAATCATCCATCTTGAGGTTAATTCTTTTTCTCGCACTTTTTCCTTTATACACGCCCGAAAATAGGCAGTGTTTTGTCTCCCTTAATGAGTCACAATGCATGAGATTATTGACTACAATCCCTTTCAAACACCAAAAGTTTATCAGCAAGCAAATTATACTTAATAACCAACATATAAAAATAGTATTCATCCCATGAGTCAATAATTACATTCTCATGATCCCCAATATCTCTCTTGATACCTTCCATTCAGCTATCATCATTTTTGTTATTTGGATTCCAAGCTTCAATATCCTTTCTCAGACACTGTAGCCGGTTCATGAGACCTACCTCGGTCGTGCCATCCTTAGGCCTTTCCCATGAGTTCCTAATGAGTTGAACGAATCCATCCTACTAATGCCAAGTAGAAGAGTAGAAAAATGGTCTAGAACCTACGTTCCCTTCCTTGAGAGTCACCAGTAGTGGAGAATTGTTTGACACTAGTATGGAATGATTAATGGCAGATGACCAAGAGAAATAATCCAACCCTTTAATGTTTTCCATTCAACAACTGAGTCTACGTTAAATCCTCGTATTTTTCAGCAGTTGTTACACCATGTAAACCTACTTTCTTAAAATCCCAGATCAACAAGGCTGGTTATAGATAGAATGTTCCTCAAATCCATAGTTGAATTGTTCGAGGTCTCGATTCATTCTTTTTTTCATAGGAATCATCAATTGTGTTGATTTGACCTCCAATGAACCATGTGTGACTACCATGTTGGAAGTCATGAAGAACCTACTGAAGGATATTTCACTCAGAAGCCTTGCAACTGGCATAAGAAAAGGAGATAAGAATAATAGATACTCGACCTCAATCATGGTAGTCATAAACTGCGAGGAAGCCACCATAATATCCAACACAACCCATGCTTTGAAGAAGAGTCATATATTTCGGTTACGTGTACCCTCATGCATGATGTTGGCGAAACCCATATTTATAACAAAGGAAGAAATCCGAGCAACATATTGTTTTGGATCGAGAACAGTAAGGACAAAGGCATGATGGTGATGAGATTCCAGAGACATGAAGGACCACATAATGCAATCCCCCAGGCCCCACACATTCCAAATGATAATATAGATGATATAATAAAATAAGAGGGTACCTTCGATCGAGACAGAGAAGATATTCATAATGAACCTGGAGATGCAGATGCCAGAGACTACGATCTAGTGGTAGGCCCACCCACAGGAACAGGAGAACACACCTTCGAGATGGAGCCTTTCCTAGAAACTGATGTGGAGAACACCTTGTCCGAATCATCTAGTTCCTCCAGCACAGAGAACATATTGGAAGAGAGGACCAACTGGGATATTGGTCGTAGAGACACCTCCTCTGGAAAAAGAGAGACAACTTTCATCCACTCTTGTGGCCGCCTGGGTGGGCGCAACTCCATCCAAAAATCCGTCGGGAATAAAATTGGTCCCCAAGACATCAGACCATCAAGAGGAATCCACACACATATCATGGAAATCACACAGAATTGATAGTGCCCGAGGGAAGGAATGGGATTTGAAAAATTCCATAGGATAGTCAAGAACATTGAAATCCAAAGAACCTGATCCAGAAGCTGCCATGATTGGAAAAAGAGCCATAGCCTTCAATGTAGGGGCGCCAATGGAGGAGGCAGGAACTAAGGAATTCGAGAAACACTCCGAAACTGAAACCATGACAAGTACCCCAGACACCAAATTCAGATTAGAGGATCCACCTATGGAAGTGGAACATCACCGGCTACATACTCAGAACCAGTGGACACTGCCACTGAAAATAGAGAAACCTACTCCTCAACCGCCTAAGAACCCACCGAAACATCAGCAGAAGCACACTTAGAGGGCATAAAAGAACATGAGGCATCCAATGGATTTCCGTCCTTGAATCAAGAGAGGCGTTTCCTATAAATACCCATGGAATGTCACCGAATTCCACATTCCACATAGAAATTAGTATGATACTGATACCATAGATTTTCCCACCATGAAAACCCAACACCATCTCTTAATAGCACCTTGGGAGGGAGAGGCTCTGCAAGATCCAATTCCACACAGGCACAAGGGCACGACGCATCTTGAAGGAATATAGTATCATCATATACTTATAAAAATATTCCCAAATAATTGCCAAAATATTCCAAAATAAAAGGATTCTAGAGAGGAAAAGGAAGACTAGTAAATCAAACCCACACAACTGCCTTTATCAACTCCTTGCCTAAATACACATCCCACGACCATCTAGTTAGAGAAAATGCCATGAGCCACAACACCACCACTATAAACCATACTACATTATTTCCTTTAATGTTGTTGGGAGACTAGTGACAAATTTAATAGTGATATTTTCCCACTTCAATTCCAGTATTGGTAGTGTTTGTAATACCCTTTTATGAAGAAATCACTCTACCCAAACTTTCTAACACACCAGAAACCTTGTAGTCTTGTTGGAAATCTTCCTTTTCATATTATTAGACTATGTAGGTATGTAACACCCCAAGATTCTCTGGTACGCTTCTCTTTGAATAATGTGATAGCGTGTGTTTTACGCAAGATTGAGTTCTAACACACCATAACCAATCAAACTAGCCGTTATGAATATTAATACATACTTTTTGAAATTATATATATTTTATATTTCAAAATGGAATTCATATTGGGATTCGGAATATCGAATTTAGCCTAAGGTAAAATTTTCGTACTTTTCGGATAACTTTAATATTTTGATGAATAGTGAAAATTACTAAATTTTAATTAAAAAAAACTTTTCTAATCAGAATAATTAATAATGAAAAATTATGAATTTTAGTGGTTTTAAATTATATTTAGAATATATTTTTATGATTTAATATAATTTTGGTCATTGGACATAATTTTACACTTAAACCGGACATAAACAAGTTTCAATCTTTTGATAGTTATTATCTCTTAAAAACACGCTTTTTGTTTTAACAACGGAAATTAATTTTAAATTAATTTCTGCCACTTATGTGTTTTGAATTTGGAAAAATGGATTCCATATTTGAAATCAGGATTTTCAAATTGTGTAAATAGGTAACTTTTATTTTTAGACATTTTGAATAATTACTGCGGTAAATATTCTATTTACCATGGTTAAGGGTAAATCCGGTAAATAAGGGTTAAAAACATAATATTATAATAATAATAAATTACCCTCAAACGTGTCCTAACCTTATTGGTTGATACGTGTTCGACCATAGGCATCTTTTTGTCGATTTTGGGACCCCATGGAGCCATTTTTACGTGATAGGGACACTTTATTTTAATTAAGTTAAAATGAATACAAAAATGACACAAGCATATATCTTTTAGAAAAACAATTTTTACATAGGGTTATATATGTTTTATTTTCTACTATAAATATTCATTAAAAATATAAATCGATTTCCTACATAATTATATTCTAATTATAATTTTTTGATGATACATAATTTAATTTATTTATGACACAATGATGATGTAGTAATTACCATAATTGTGAAAATTTAAAATAATTGATATTATAAATACCCAAATAAATATAATTTGAGACTTTTATTGAATTAAAATAATTTTCTAGGATAATATTAAATATTATAATTGATTTAATTAATGTTTTTCGAAGTAATCCTTCATTTATGAGTGTCACAAAAATCAACTATTGAATAGTGTGAGAATTGACATAAAAGAGTTTTTCAAACAAATATTATATTATTAATTGATATTAAATTCCTAAAAATCTAAGGTTCGGCCAAGAGACATATATCCTGATATTTGTATCATTAATGGTCCACTTTGGGGTCTCTTGGATGTATATGGTATGTTTATTAACCATATAATATAAAAATACAAAGAGACATTGTAAAAGTAAAACTAATTAACTTAGAGTTAATACTTAAAGATAAGGTTAATATAAGTACCCAAACCTGTCTAAATTCTATTGGTTGAGTGGTTTTAGTCCCATCCCAACCTTAAAATTTAAATAATCCACATTGGATCCATTAGAAACCGAATATGAATTTATTATAAATTAATATTTCTAGATTTTCCAAAGGTGACCCTCACCCCTCTTATAAAAGGAACTCCTCCTTCTCATTTATTCACACCATAAAAGCCTTTTGGATCTGCCAAAATCTGCCCAAATACTCTCCCAACTTCCCTCACTACACCCAAGAGGCCTTATTTTTATGAGAAAGCCAACCTATGGAGCCCTTTCGATCAAATCAAAAGGAAGAACCCGAAGAAGAGGTAATGATTTCACCACCCTTTTCCAAGTTTCTTTCTTCTTCAACTTCTTCTCCTTTGTTATTACCATTGTAAAATAATAACTCTAGTATCATATATATACTGTGATGTTATTATAAATATGGTACAACCATATTCAGTATTCTATCCACCCATTTAATTACATGTCACCATACGTGCGTACGTACGGCTTACCGTCTCCACGTCGTGGTGTAATTGTTATTCAATATATTATTATTTGGATGGGTATAATAATGACGTGTAAATCATGTAAATAATAAATATAACATGTTAATGATTCTTTATATATGATATAACATCCATTTATATATTATTTTAATATCAAAATAATGATATTTTCGCTCGTGCGTACGTACGGACTACCGTCTCCACGAACGCGATGAGATTCATTCTCCATCGTATCCATTCATGTATAATTATCATTTGATGATTTAAAAATTATGTTTATGGACTTGATATCATTCTGGATATGAATAATATAAAACCTATCCATTACAAACATGGATTACGTAACAAAACATATAAATGAAAACAAGTATGTTAACACCCGAAACAATGATAATACTAAGATATTATTAACAAATCAATGTTAAAAGATATTATATGATATCATATTAATGTATATGATTCTTGTATAATTTAATAAAAATTATTTCACCATTATACAGGAGGTTAACCTACCCCAACCAAGGAAAAGTACAAGGTAAGGGTTACTTCACAATCTCTTCATTATTTGAGGTTGTTTATACGTAATAATCTACTGAGATCTCTTTATCATCCACATCCATGTTTCTTAAAAAAGTATTTAAAAGCATTTGTAATATTTAAAAGAATATTGGTTAAAGTAATTTATACACTTTTTTGACTTTTTATAAGAGTTTTATAAAGGAATCTTTCCATCATTTTCCAAACAAGGTTCTTTTTAAACTTTTTGACCGAATTAAGGTAAGAATGTTTTTTTAACTTATACGGCGGGTGTGGTTATTTTCCACTGTTATAAAATCGTCGAATCTTCCATTACAAGATTATAAAAATATTTTCAAAGAAAATGTTTTATTTCATAAATATAAGACTCTTAAATGATTTCAAAATGGAATGAGATATTTCTCTAAAAAGAGTTTTGATTTCATCTATGGCAACATCCTTTGATGGATTTTACGCTTATTTGAAGTTGATTTACTATGATACAAAACTTCAATATTGTATTGAAGGTTTTGTGATATTTTTTACTGTGGATGTGCTATTTTTATACCATTCATAGTTTATGGTGAAAGTATTGACATTTCGTATGCTAGTTTTAATACGAATGTTTATGTTATGTTTAAACCTTTTCATATGGGAATGAATTGGACTTATTATGTGATGGGTGGAGCCTACTATAGCTCCTCAATGCATCGGTAGGTCTCATGAGAAAAACAAGTGTCTTGGCACAAGGCCTTGGAAAATCTTATTTGTAGTCTTGGCACGAGGCCTTGGCTATGTGGTTATGACAGTCTGGCATTATGTATTCCATCATTATGAAAGTGGTTATTGATATTGCATGTGATTATTCGATTAGTAGAATATCCATGTGAATTAGTAAATGGAATTATTTCATTTTACTTTTACCATACTATGTTGAAGTTAATGTTTAATAGGCTTTTGTTTTAGTTATACATTGCTTTAAATGTTTTTTCTTATTTATGAAAGTTTCTACTATATTGATATCCTCTGTGGGCATTTGATCTCACCACATTCTATGTTTTATTTTTCCCAGGAAGTGAAGAATTAAATTATGAATGACCTGCAGGGATATTATGTGGGGATATGAGTGTGGAATATGAAGAAAAGATGTTGTTGTAGTTTTAATTTTTATGATGTAATGTAAGACTTATGAATATATCTAGAGTTTCCAAGGCTACTAAACCAATTGGTCTTTTGAGATTTGATCCTTCTTGTGATCATGACAATGTTATGCAATAATGCAACGACTCTAGGTAACTGGGGTCGGGGCATTACAGTTGGAATCAGAGGAAGTTTAGTACAAACCTTGTAAGCTAGATTTAGATAAACTATGATTAGAGCACAGAGATTTAAGATGGACTTTGAGGATTAGTATAGAAGAACTTCCTAGAATTTATGTATTTTTTATATTTTGTGAGTTTTCTGAGCAATAAATCCCTGTCTGGATATGAGCAGGTCGAGGCGGCTCTGCCACAGATGTACCTAGGGGTAAAACCCGAAAACACCGCTTTGAGCTAGACTCGAATGGTAACTGGTGCATGACAATGGGCCTTGTTCCACTCTTGGTTATGACACTCCCAGGGGATATTCTTATGATAACTCTCATTTTCTTTAAAAATCATTATGAAGGGTTTATAAGTATATACATCCTCAAAGAAAACATTCTTATGATTATTGATTATATCCATAAATAGTTCAATTTATGTTAAGTGTTTTATAAGTATGGGATTATGTATTTTGATTCATAAACTGATCTAGTTTATGCCATTGTTTAGAAATGGGGCCTAGTGGAAGAAATGGAAACCATATCAATGCATGCACTCCATGTAGGGATTTCCCTCCTGCTCAAGATAATTATAGTGGAGCAGGTGATGCAACTGGTGCCGATCAACTAATCACCGTACTGAGACAACTCACTCAAGTTATGAATAATAACCTTACCCGTATGGAGCACCGTGATCCGTAGCATGGAGGATCAATGTTAGATCGATTCATGAGGCAATAACCACCATTGTTCAATGGGAGTAAAAATCCCTTAGTATCTGAGCAATGGATAAATTCCCTGGAGAAAATATTTTAGGCTTTGGGGAGTAGTGAAAGGGAAAAAGTTATCATGGAAGTTTACCGCCTCACTGGAGATGCTGATCAATGGTGGTCATTTATTCAAAACACAAAGGAATATGATGAAGTATCAAATATGGAGTGGAGGGAGTACAAAGATGTGTTTTTAGAAAAATACTTTAATCGCGACCATCGAGAAGATATGGAAAGGCAATTTCTGAGTCTGAGACAAAAGGAGGATGAGAATGTCAAAAAGTATGAGGCTAACATTACAAGGATAGAAAGGTATGCTGGAGATTATATACGTAACCCAAGAAGTAAGATTTATCATTTCTTTGATGGGTTAAAAACATTTCTCCGTCGAGCATTAGTATCACAATCCTTCTCTTCGTACGAAGACACTATCTCATGTGCTATCAAGACCAAAAATGAATTCTATAATTCTTATGACTTTAAAGCAAAGAAAGAGAATTTGAGACCTGCTGATCAATCTGGGAATGTAAATAAGGGGAATAATGGAAAGGTTGAATATCCATCATGTAGTAAATGTGGTAAGAAACACCCCGGTACTTGCTTGAAGGGAACATGAGTCTATTACAAGTGTGGTGAAAAAGGCCACCAAGCTCGTGATTGCAAGGGGAAGAAGGAAGCTACCAATGTTCAGTGATACAATTGCAGGGAGATGGGACATTATGCAAATGAATGTCCTAAGCATCAGGGGAACACACCTAAGAAAATTACAAGGGATCAAGGCCAAGCTTATGCTATCCCTACTACTGAGGTAGAAGCTCCGAAAGACATGGTGGTAGGTAATTTAATGGCTTCCTCAAGTTTAGAAAATCGATTATTTGATTCTGGATCATCGCATTGTTTCATATCTTCCCAGTTTTCTATGAAAATTAGATGTTTCAAATTTGATTTAACGAGTGAGATGTCAGTTAAAACTCTTAAGGTAAGTATCATTGCAACAATGTTTTGTGAATCAGTCCACATTAGAGCACGCAAATGTTTATTATCTGCTGATATCGTCATCATACCTATGATTGAGTGTGATATAATCCTATGTATGGACTGGATTTCGGACTATGATGCGAAGATATATTTTAAGAATAAAGAGGTTACGATTCCTGATGATGATGATAAGGAACACCTTATCTTTAGAGCAAAATCGTCACCACCTAATTCATATCTAGATACACCCCTAGTAGCTCAACTAAATTCAATTATTGGTGAGGAAGAGAATGAAATAATTATGGGTGAGGAAAAGAATGTTCAAATAGAGGATGTACCTATTGTGAAAGAATATGTAGATGTATTTCCGGAAGATTTACCTGGACATCCTCGAGAATGAGAAGTTGAGTTTTCCATTGATTTAATTCATGGATCAGGGCCTATATCGAAGACCCCTTATAGAATGGCCACTGTAGAATTAGTCGAACTAAAGAAACAACTAGAGGAATTGAGTAATAAAGGATTTATTCTCCCTAGTGTTTCTCCATGGGGAGCCCCTGTTATTTTTGTTAAAAAGAAAGATGGATCTATGAGGTTATGTATCGACTACCGGGAGATCAATGCTATAATAGTAAAGAACAAGTATCCCCTACCATGAATTGATGATTTATTTGGCCAACTGCATGGAGATCAATACATTTCAAAGATTGTCCTTCGATCTGGATACCATCAGTTGTGTATGAAGAAGGAAGACATTCCGAAGATAGTATTTCAAACCAGGTATGGGCATTACGAGTTTACTGTAATGCCTTTTGGATTGACTAATGCACCCTCTGTATTCATGGATCTAATGAATATAGTTTTCAAGGAGTATCTCGATGAATTTGTGGTGGTATTTATTGATGATATCTTGGTATACTCCAAAAGCTATGAAGATCATGAAAGTCACTTGCGCATTATCATGAAGACTCTAAGAAGACATGAATTATATGGGAAGTTTAGCAAGTGTGAATTCTGGCTTTAGGAGATTTCTTTTCCTGGACATATTGTCTCTAAAGATGGAATCTCTGTTAATCCTTCTATGACCAAGGCAATCCAGGAATGGCCAGCCCCAACGAGTATAACTGAGTTACGTAGTTTTATTGGTTTAGCATGTTATTATCGACGTTTCGTCCAGAATTTTTCCTGATTGGCTAACCCATTAACGAAGCTCACACGTAAAGGGGTTAAATTTTTTTGGACAAAATAGTGTGAATAATGTTTCGAAGAACTGAAGAGAAGATTAGTCAATGCTCCTATATTGACTCAACCATTGGGGAATGATGGGTTTGTTATTTATAGTGATGCATCGAAGAAAGGACTTGGTTGTGTCCTTATGCAGAATGATAGGGTTATTTCCTATTCATCACGATAGTTGAAAATTCATGAAAAAAACTATCCTACTCATGATCTCGAGTTAGCGGCTGTGATCTTTGCTTTGAAGATATGGAGGCACTACCTCTATGGTGAAAAATGTGAGATTTATACTGATCACAATAGTTTGAAGTATATTTTCTCACAAAAATAACCCAACATGAGGCAAAGGAGATGGCTTGAATTACTCATGGATTATGATTGTACGATACACTACCACCCGGGGAAGGCCAACAAGGTGGCAGATGCTCTGAGAAGAAAAGATCATGGAGTTTTGAAGGTGATGAGAATTAAAAGGGATCCAATTTTCATAGATCTAGTGAAGATGGACATGGAAATAACCAGGGAAGATGAAAAATCAATAATTTTTCAAATGGTTTCCAAACCATCTTTACTATAAAGGATTAGGAGTTCTCAAACTAATGATGAAGAATTTCAGAAGAAGATTAAAGCTGTGAATGATGGGAGATTGAGAGACTTTGTGTATGAAGATGGAATTTTGAAATTCGGAAAGAGACTTTGTGTTCCCGATATACCTGATCTAAAAAGGGAATTTCTGGATGATGTTCACAGTTCCAATTTCTCTATACACCATGGGAGCACCAAAATGTATAGATATTTGAAGGAAAATTTTTGGTGGGACAACATGAAGAGGGAGATTGCTGGTTTTGTGTCAAGATGTATGGTTTGTCAATAAGTGAAAGCTGGAAGGCAACACCCTGGAGGATTCATGCAACCTCATCCCATACCGGAGTGTTAATGGGACAATATTACGATGGACTTTGTCATGGGGCTACCAAAGACTCCTAGAAGGAATGATGCAATATGGGTTATTGTTGATCGACTTACCAAGTCAGCACATTTTCTTGCTATAAGAGAAGATCTACCACTGGAACGTCTAGCAAGAATATATATTAATAAAGTTGTGAGACTTCATGGAGTACCACTATCGATTGTTTCGGATCGTGATCCCCGTTTACTTCATGATTCTGGAAGAGTCTTCAGGAATCCATAGATACTGAACTTTATTTGAGCACTGCCTACCACCCTCAGACAGACGGAAAATCAGAACGAACTATTCAAACGTTAGAAGACATGTTGAGATCCTGCACAAATGACTTTCAGGGTATGTGGGATCAGTATTTACCTCAGTTAGAATTTTCCTATAATAATAGCTTCCATTCGAGTATTCAGATGGCACCATATGAAGCGTTATACTAAAAGAGATGTCGCACACCAACCTGTTGGGATGACGTTGGTGAAAGAAAACTTGTAGGTCTAGAACTGGTGGAGGAAACGATGGAAAAGGTGAAGGTAATCCAAAGTCACATCAAAGAAGATCAAAGTAGGCAGAAGAGCTATACCGATAATCGAAGGAAGGATATGGAATTTCATGTCAATGATCATGTTTTCCTGAAGGTATCTCCATGGAAGGGAGTCATACATTTTGGTAAAAAAGGTAAATTGAGTCCCAGGTACATCGGACCTTTTGAAATTCTAGAACGAATTGGTGTTGTAGCTTACCGATTGGCAATGCCGCCAAGTCTCTCCAAAGTTCACGATGTGTTCCACGTATCTCTATTAAGGAAATACATGCCTGACCCAACACATGTACTCACCCATGAGGAATTAGAACTGGAACGTGATCTGTCTTATTGCGAAGAGCCCGTTACGATTATTGATACAGGAGAACAAGTACCGACAAACCGGACGACGCGTCTCGTAAATGTTTTGTGGAGAAACCATACGATGTAAGATGCAACGTGGGAACCCAAGGAACATATGATGAAGAACCACCCGAGTCTCTTCATGCGATAATATTCTAGAAATTTCTAGGATGAAATTATTTGAATTAGGGGAGAATGTAAAACCCCAAGCTTCTACGGTACGCTTCTCTTTGAATAATGTGATAGCGTGTGTTGTACGCAACACCGAGTACTAACACACCATAACCAATCAAACTAGCCGTTATGAATAGTAATACCAAAATTTTGAAATTATATATATTTTATATTTCAAAATGGAATTAATTTTTGGATTTGGAATATCGAATTTAGCCTAAGGTGAAATTTTGGTACTTTTCGGATAACTTTAATATTTTGATAAATAGTGAAAATTACTAAATTTTAATTAAAAACAAATTTTTTAATCAAAATAATTAATAGTGATAAATTATGAATTTGAGTGGTTTTAAAGTATATTTAGAATATCTTTTTACGATTTAATATAATGTTGGTCATTGGACATAATTTTACAATTAAAGAGGATATAAACAAGTGTCAATCTTTTGATTGTTATTATCTCTTAAAAACACGCTTTTTGCTTTAACAACGGGAATTAATTTTAAATTAATTTAGGCCACTTTGGTGTTTTGAATTTGGAAAAATGGATTCCATATTTGGAATCAGGATGTTCAAAATGTGTAAATAGGTAACTTTTATTTGTAGACATTTTGAATAATTACTGTGGTAAATATTTTATTTACCATGGTTAAGGGTAAATCCAGTAAATAAGGGTTAAAAAATAATATTATAATAAAACTAAATTACCCTAAAACGTGTCCTAACCTTATTTTTTGATACATGTTCGACCATAGGCATCTTTGGGTCGATTTGGGGACCCCATGGAGACACTTGTATGTGATAGGGACACTTTATTTTCATTAAGTTAAAATGAATACAAAAATGACACAAGCATATATCTTTTAGCAAAACAACTTTTTACATAGGGTTATATATGTTGTATTTTCGACTATAAATATTATTTATAAAGATAAAACGATTTCTTACATAATTATATTTTATTTATAATTTTTAGAGATTACATAATTTACTTTATTTATGACACAATGATGATACAATAATTACCATAATAGTGAAAATTTAAAACAAAACTGATCTTATAAATACCCAAATAAATATAATTTGAGGCTTTTAATGAATTAAAATAATTTCCTAGGATAAAATGACATATTAGGATTGATTTAATTAACTTTTACAAAGTAATCATTCTGTTATGAGTTTCACAAAAATCAACAATTGAATAGTGTCAAAATTGACATAAAAGAGTTTTTAAAACAAAAATTATATTATTAATTGATATTAAATTCCTAAAAAACTAAGGATTGGACAAGAGAATAATATTATGATAGGTGTATCATTAATGGACCACTTGGGGGTCACTTGGATGTATATGATAAGTTTATTAACCATATAATATAAAAATACAAAGAGACATTGTAAAAGTAAAACTAATTAACTTAGAGTTAATACTTAAAGATAAGGTTAATATAAGTACCCAAACCTATCTAAATTCTATTGGTTGAGTTGATTTCAACCCATACCCACCTTAAAATTTATATAATCCACTTTGGAGATATTAGAAACCGAATATGAATTTATTATAAATTAATATTTCTAGCTTTTCCAAAGGTGCCCCTCACCCCTCTTATAAAAGGTCACTCTTCCTTCTCATTTCTTCACACCTTAAAAGCCTTTTGGTTCTGCCAAAATATGTCCAAATACTATCCCAACTTTCCTCACTAAAACCTATAGGCCTTATTTTGATGATAAAGCGAACCTAAGAGCTTTTTTGATCAAATCAAAAAGAAGAACCTGAAGAAGAGGTAATGATTTCACCACCCTTTTCCAAGTTCCTTTCTTCTTCCACTTATTCTTCCTTTGTTATTACCATTATAAAATAATAACTCCAGTTTCATATATATACTGTGATGTTATTATAAATATGGTACAACCATATTCAGTATTCTATCCACCCTTTGAATAACATGTCACCATACGTGCGTACGTACGGCTTACCGTCTCCACGTCGTGGTGTAATTGTTATTCAATATATTATTATTTGGATGGGTATAATAATGATGTGTAACTCATGTAAATATTAATATAACATGTTAATGATTATTTATATATGATATACCATCCATTTATATATTATTTTAATATCAAAAGAATGATATTGTCTCTCGTGCGTACGTACGGACTACCGTCTCCATGAACGGGATGAGATTCATTCTCCATCGTATCCATTCAAGTATAATTATCATTTGATGATTTAATAATGATGTTTAAGTACTTGATATCATTTTGTATATGAATAATATACAACCTATCCATTACAAACATGGCTTACATAACAAAACATATAAAATAAAACGAGTAAGTTAACACCCGAAACAACGATAATACTAAGATATTATTAACAAATCAATGTTAAAAGAACATATATGATATCATATTAATGTATATGATTCTTGTATAATTTAATAACAATTATTTAACCATTATACAGGAGGTTAACCTACCCAAACCAAGGAAAAGTTCAAGGTAAGGGTTACTTCACAATCTCTTCATTATCTGAGGTTGTTTATACGTAATAATCTACTGGGATCGCTTTCTCATCCACATCCATGTTTCTTAAAAAAGTATTTAATTTTTTTTTCTATTTAAAAGAATATGGGTTAAAGTCATTTATACCCTTGTTTGACTTTTTATAATAGTTTTATAAAGGAATATTTCCGTCTTTTTCCAAACAAGGTGCTTTTTAACCTTTTTGACAGAATTAAGGTAAGAATGTTTTTTTAACTTATACGGCGGGTGTGGTTATTTTCCGCCATTATGAAATCGTCGAAGCTTCCCTTACAATATTATAAGAATATTTTCAAAGAAAATGTTTTATTTCATAAATATAAGACTCTTAAATGATTCCAAAATGGAAAGAGATATTTCTCTAAAAAGAGTTTTGATTTCATCTATGTCAACATCCTTTGATGGATTTTACGCTTATTTGAAGTTGATTTATTATGATACAATACTTCTATATTTAATTGAAGGTTTTGTGATATGTTTGACTGTGGATGTGCTATTTTTATATTGTTCATAGTTTATGGTGAAAGTATTGACATTTCGTATGCTAGTTTTAATACGAATGTTTATGTTATGTTTAAACCTTTTCATATGGGAATGCATTGGACTTAATATGTGATTGGTGGAGCCCGATATAGCTCCTCGATGCATCGGTAGGTCTAATGAGACAAACTAGTGTCTTGGCACAAGGCTTTGGGAAAATCTTATTTGTAGTCTTGGCACGAGGCCTTGGCTATGTGTTTATGATAGTCTGGCATTATGCATTCCATCATTATGAAAGTGGTTATTGATATTGTATGTGATTATTAGATTAGTAGAATATCCATGTTAATAAGTAAATAACATTATTTAATTTTACTTTTTCCATACTAGGTTGAAGTTCAAGTTTAAAAGGTTTTTGTTTTAGTTATACATTGCCTTAAATGTTTATTCTTATTTATGAAAGTTTCCTCTATATTTCTATCCTTACTGGGCATTAGAGCTCACCCCTTTCTATGTTTTATTTTTCCAAGGATGTGAAGAAGTAAATTATGAATGACTTGTAGTTATATTATGTGGGGATATGAGTGTGGAATATGAAGAAGAGATGTTGTTGTAGTTTTCATTTTTATGATGTAGTGTAAGACTTATGAATATATCTAGTGTTTCCAAGGCTACTAAACCAATCGGTCTTTCGAGATTTGATCCTTCTTGTGATCATGCCAATGTTATGTAATAATGAATCGACACTAGGTAACTGGGGTAAGATCCTTACAATGTTTAGGAAAGACCATATATATTTTAGTGATTCTAACATGTATTGAAAATGTAGAGTTACGAGCATCATCCATTAGCTCCTACTTTATTTCAGGAATAGATTGAACACAAAGTATTGTACAAAATTTTTTCACACCTTCACGGACAATATTGAACTCAAGAACCATCCCATCCTTCACAGCCTCAAACTTCTTTTGTTCTAAAGGTTCAACTTTTTATATTTCTTGATACTCTTTTGTAACGATGGTTGAGAAATCATTTGTGATAGGGTTGAAGATATCCCTACTTTTATAAATCCAATGTCTTGTTTAACTAAATATTCAATCAAAGTATCTCTTTGAATACTCATATCTGCTATCAGAAAAACTTCTTTCCTACATAATGCAACAGTGTATTCATTCTCTCTTCTAGGGAAATAATTAATTAATCGATCCTAGTTTCTAAAAAGTTCCAAACATCTCTTCTATCTCATATTCAATTAATTCTATGTGAAAATATACATTATTCATTGATGGACTATGAATATAAAAATTGTTCATGTAAATATTGTTCCTCCAAATCTTCAGAGAAAAAATAATCACAACTAGCTCAAAATTATGCATAGGATAATTATAATCACGAGGCTTTATCTATCGAGATGCATAAGAAAACTATGAATCCCAGTTATTTTTTTAGGTAGATTCCATTTTTGTACAACCATTGCATTTTAGTGTCAAAAGAGATTCCTTAATTGGTTAAAATGTCCCCCAAGAAGGAATATTGTTGTAAGAAAATCTCACACTTTCTAAATATTCCAATTAACATCTCTTTTTTCATTGTTTTGAATATAACACATATATGATCCTCTTTCTCCTTAGAAAATTTGGATTATATCCGAATATCAATAATGAAAACTACAATAATGATTTTAAGATCGTCCTTAAAGACTCAATTAATTAAATCCACAAAAATAGCAGGAGAATTAGTCAATATAATGGGATCACAAAAAACTCAAAATGACGATATCATGATTAGAAGACGGTCTTTGGATTGTCTTATTAATTCAACCTCAATTGATTATTACGAGATCTAAGATCAATCTTGGTGTTTAAATAAGCCCCACAATGCAATCCAAATAAGACATCAATTTTTGTATGAGGGTATTTGTTCTTCATTGAGATCCTGTTAATTTTTCAAAAATTAATTCATTGATCCATTGATTCATCCTACTTCATCACAAAGTGAAATATCGCTCCCATTGGAGACACACTCGGTTAGGTAAAAACCTTCCACAAAATATCATCTAGTTGTTTCTTTAATTCCTACAGCTCCACATTAGCCATTCTATATAGGGTTTTTGATATTGGTGTGGATCCAAGAATATGTTCAATGAAGTACTAGAACCGTCATTCTCTTGGAGTCTTAGATAACTCTTAAAGAAATACATCAATGTATTCCTAATTAAAAGGGAAATTCCTAATTCGTATACTCTCATTTCAGTATTCTTCATCACTAATCAACTCTATAAATAAGGCTATATGATGTGATTCTACATAAAAAATATGTCAAGATGTCTCTCCTTGGAAGATAATAGAAGGTTTTCAATTCATTATTAATGACATTTATTTTCATCTACATTTAATCATACATTATACTTTTGAGTCATTCTATCCCTAGAGTAATGTAAAATTACAACATGGGAATGACATCTAGCTTTGAAATATGATTTTTCTCACTAAATTATATAAAATAGTTTCTAAACAGAGTTTATTCTAGGATAATCCATCTAGGAGTCTTGAATGTTAACTATAAATTTTAACATCCTTTTATTGATTATATATTCATTGGATACAAGGATGAAATAAATGAATACAAAAAATGTGAATCAAAAAATGTACATGATAGATTTGATAGAATAATAAGAGTACCTTCCACACCATTATTTGGTGCATCAACATCAGCCATCATGATAGAAAAAGAAAAACCATGATTCATTATCCAAATTTAAGGCGGATGTTGATTCCCATCTACTACTATCAGATATGGATAGGGATTAGAAAAGTTCCCTTTTTTTCAACACTTAATGCATTATACATTAGGTAGGTAATGCACAATCTTCCATTTCACATTAGAGTCAGTACGTTCTGACTTCAGTTCCCTATGAAAATTCTAAGAGAAATGTCAGTATCATACACACTTGTATACAATCCTACTCACTAGTAGGAAGTTCCCCCAAATGATCCTTCCCTCATTTATTACACATGGTATGTTACAGTTTCATTTTGAATATTCCCTATTCAAAAATCAACCCCATGCTTAGATCGATTGATCTAATATATTTCAATGGATTTTTATAGCCACTATGTCTTTCCAAACTCTAGTTCGACATTCATTTCACTCTGTACGGTCTCCTCATAGATATCATAGTCTTTATTTGATAGATTATTCTGTATATGAGGTCATAGTTCACAGATAAATCTATCAACCTTCCCATTAGGTTCTATGAAAAAGATTGAGGTGAAAATTTAATTCCTTGTGATGTTAATCATATAGCGTCCCACAGATTAATTACGCTTCTTCTTCTACTCATGGAATCCAATATCTATTTAAGATCTCATCAAATGAGCGATGTACTTTTTAAAGAATATTCATTTGAACTCTTCCCATTCTTTAGTGTTAATCCTCTATCAGGGGTTGGTGGTTCTAATCAGTGGCCACAACTAATTAGATTCTCACTCTAATATGTAAATACCTAGGGAGACATTCAATTGTTCATAACTATGAAGTATATAAATGATATTTCTATCAATCTAATACACTTTAATGAAGTCAATGGGTTGGTAGATGCACTGAACGTTTGTGGTCATTCACAAATAAAGGAATCCAAAGTTTACTATTCCCTTCTTGGTGAAACTGGTCTCTCATCTTGGTCATGTTATTTCCTATAACTTGTGGTAGTTTATTAATCATTATAATGAATCTTTCCAATCTAGATTCCAATAGTGGCCCTTCAGTGCATGGTCTGTTGTGGTCAAAATTTTAATGGCTCTTACAATTTCCAACCATTTTATAAAAAAAATAAAACCAATGTGAGATACAATTTTCATTTAATAAAATTATATCTCAAAATTATTTTTAAGTCAAACAAAATATTTCTTAAACATGTTATCCATTATCAACAATTAAATTTTCTATAAATCTATCAAAATTGTTCATAGAAACTGTGACATTTACCAAACAAATCCCCCAATAGTGTCAAAATAGTTGTGTAGCAAGGACTATTTGGATGCACCATTTCCTGTTGGAGTGTAATTCAATGTAGAGTTTTCAGTTCCTACTCCTCGACCCATATGTGGCAGAGCCACATCAACTTGTTTGTATCCAGATAGGGATTTCTTTGTTCAAAAACCACTTAATTAATATTTTTCAAAATACAAAGATGAATTATTATATTTAAATATTTCCTTAGGGTTCATACTAATTTTTTCAAATCATTTTATACGTAAATTACTAAACTATCATTTTATACCAACTATGGAATCCCTCCTTATTAAATAAAATTTTTATATTTCACAATCAGATGTTTTAATGGATAATTATTGTAAATAAGTTATATAATACACAAAAACCTGAAAAAAAATGTTATAATCCACTTTAAAAGCTTATTCATTTGTTTATCCAGTGTAAATTTATTCCAAATCTTAACCAAGGTATATAAAATAAAGGAAATTGTTAGCATAAGGCTCAGTGAGGGAAAACAAGGGAAATAGTTTAGAAATAAACATGAGATATATCAATAAGGACACGGGTAATTTCACAAAGTCATTAAAAAGAGGCCTAAAATACAATAATAACATTAATAATAACTCTAAAATGATTTCAAAAACATTAACTGATATATTCATAAGAATATCACCATGATCCATCCATATGGTTTCACAATAATTACAGTGGATAATCACCATGGTATCGTAAAACATGTTTACTATAGAGATCAATTTCATTACTAAATGAATTGGAGAACACAAAGGGCGCACCTTTAATATGTATTATTTTCATTTTGTCTAATTATATCATATTCAAACAGGTCATAAATAACCCATAGATAATAAAAGAAATGGTTTTCATATAAAAAATATGGTGTTTTAAAAATGCCGTCATACATGAAAATTATGTCATTTATAACCCAATGAAAGGTAATGAGGGTGTTTTGTTGGGAAATTCCAAAAAAAAAAAAAATATTTTTTATGCCTTTATTATAACTGCATGAATTTAATGTTGTTTTGGAATTCAAAAAAATTAAAAAAAAAATTATTGAGAAAAATAGAGATATTGTAAAGCGAACATTCTGCAACATAACTTGTATGAAACATGGTTTTATTAAAACATAAAAAGTGATGAGATATGTTTTTCCCATTCATAAAAGACTCATAAAAAATTATATAGAAATAAGAACATGTAGATAAGAACATGGTATATAAATTCGAAATTCATACCACATAAAAGAAAACGTGAAACGAAAATAGAAGTTGAGAATTCCCTTACCTTTAAGAGTAAATTATAACCCTCCAAGATTGTGACATAGGGGTCTTGAGGACTCCATTTAAGGTAATAAAAGAATAAATTAATGGGTATTATTTTTTAATAAATGTAAAATATTTAATAATTGGGTATTTATTTTAATAAAGAGGGATTTTTTATTAATTTTTGAGGACACCTCTTTTGTAGTATTTTTGAAACAATGGGCTTTCCCATGGTATTTTCCCATAGTATTGGACACGTGGGACACCGATAATTTTATGTTAACAAATAATGTTGTAATTGTTAAATTAATATATACATCATTATGGAATAACTATAAAGTCATTAAACTAAACAAAAAACTCAAACTGTATTTTTACAATTCATGAAAAACTAACATATTTCTGAATGTTATAATAAATTCACCGTAACCAAATATAGACATTATAATTTCAAAAATGAAATTTCTATTATCATTATAAAATTTTAACTATGAGAAATTTAAATTTTAAACATAAAAATACATAATTGTTAAATATAATTTTGGATAGAAAATGAAAAGTAAAATACATAGTGATACTTACAACACATGAGAAAATAAATTATTTTATCAATTTTTATTGGAAATTGGAGTTTTTAAAACAATATTCCATTATATAAACATTATTAATAAAATATAAATGTAATAAATTAATTTCTGTCTTTTTGAAAAATACCATTTTTTCAAGAAAAATCCTTTTATCAAATTCCATCTCAATTATTGAACAAAATTGTTCACTAAAGAGAAATGTTGTAATATGAATTTTATTAAAACAAAGTGATTAAAAATTAAGTGACTAAGGCCTTGACAAATAAACCCTCAAAACACCCGCATAAGACCTAAGGATAAGGTGTACAGTTGTGATGGAATTTTCAGGTGGCTCAAAAAATACCTCCTAAGTGGTAATCTCTACTAACCTGTACTTATTATTTTCGATATTTCATTCAAGAATAACGTCTTGAATCATGGAATGGGATTGGTCCAGAGAAAATCCCATTGAAAAAACTTTCCTAGTCTCCAAAAAATTTACTTCGTCCAAACTGATTCTACTAGATGAGGCTATAATATCTTATTTATGCATCAATTAACCATTATTTTTTATATTTATAAAAAATAATCATAATGTTAAGATAATAGTTTCTAATGGACTTATTTTCCATCAATCATATTGATCAAAAGTCAAATTGACCAATAGTCATAATTTATCAACAATCATATAAGGGTCAAAACTCAGTGGTCTCACTTCAATTATACTCACTTCATTATTAAAGGTTTATATTTTTATTGAGTAATAAAATATAACACAAATTTTTTGGAAACATTTACAATTCAAAAATTCTAGGCCACTAAATCCTACATGTAATGTGGTGATGAAAAGAGAGAGTCGTCTCGATTCATGAATGTGGTAGATTCCTCATACCTGAATTATGTTATTATCATTCAGTTTTGGATTAGGCATGGAAGAAATTACTATATGAGGATTGTATAAGGATAAATATAAAAAAATTTCAAAATTACATCCTCCATATCACATATATGTTTCCTTATTATCACATATATTAATCATTAGTGAAAACTAATAACATTCCTTCATGAGGCTGTATTACCCCTCACATTATTGACATTATAATTTCCCAAATGGAATGGAATTTATAATGGTATTGACTACATAATTACTCTTTAAGTATAAATATATTTTAAATGTCATATTTATACTTTATATCCATTATAATACAGAGCCATAATGGGTGTTAATGTAAAAATTAAGGACATCAGATCGTGAGGCAGTGGACTACCGTAGCAATGGATACTTATTTTATAACGCATTAGATAGAAGTGGATATGGTTAAAGCTAATTCCCATGAAATAATAAAAATCATGATATTGAATATAATAGGGAAATTATATCTTGTTTCTTAATGATAATTTATGGACCTAGAGGAATATATAATATAAAACCCATTTTTGAATAACTTCATCTTTTCATTTGGAAACCCCCTTAGTTTTTCACCAAAACACTTATTAGATTGTCTTTATATAAAAAATAGAATTCCAATAATTATAGGATTTGTTTGGTAATTTATTATGTATGTTTTTTATGAAAAAATTATTTTGATACTCTGCAGATGTGAGGAGAGGGTGAGGCCTTTTTTAGTGTGGTGGGTGCCATACATTTAATTGATTGAAATAAAAAAGATGTTCTTATGTTTTAATCATTTTTAAAGGACAAAAAATCCCATATTAAATATAGGAAGACATTATATGATTTCAATAATTCCATCCAATATATTTTATACAAGTTTTTAGGACATCTAGCCATTTTCTTATCAGTTTTACACCAGATAATTAATTTTTTTCGTTAAGTATGATAATAAATTCTTTATTTTTTGAATATTAATTTTGGAAAAAAAATCATTTAAACTTTTTAAATATTTTCTTTTAAAATATTCAATAAATTATTCCAAAATCAATTAAAAAATATGGACTAATTGTATTTATAATTAATCTCACAGACATAGTGAGAGAGAAGGTTTATAATAGAAAATTTGAAAAGGTATATAATATATTTATATCAAATTGAAATAATAAGATGATTGAAATTAAATAAAAATTATTAATTAATATTTAATTGTATTAATTTTTCATTAAAATAAATCTAATATATCATTTATATTTATAAATAATTAACATGAAAATGTTGTTTTCAATAAATCTTTTGTAATTTCCACTATTAATCTGAAAATTATAAATTTCATAAATTCTAAAAAGATAAATATAAGATAATTTTGATATATGATTTAAAAATTATTTTCATTTTATCTAATTCAATTTTAAGATGTTTTAAAAAAATTTCATCCAATTCGTAATGTTTTTTGATTTTTTTAGAAAATAGCATTTTTGAAAATTATAAAGAATTTGTCTAAAAATTAATTAATTATTTATCAATGTGATATTATTTATAAAAGGTTGGGGCTGAAGCCTCATATATTATATAATAAAATCAAAGACCTCTTTAACTGGGTAGAGGGAGACCCATTACATAGCCTGAAGGCCCAGTGGGTATATTTCCCATTACATGGCCTATATGCCCAATTTCTTTTCCCAAGGCCCACTCTGTGAATAGTACTACTACTGTCTCAATGCTGCTAAAGTACTTCACAGTACATGCCACTACTATAGTACCCTACCACTGTTATAGTGACCTACCGCTACGACAGTTCCCGCTGGTGATACAGTGTCACCACAGCTACAATATGCTATAGTACTGGTACAGTACCCTACGCCAAATGGTTTTGAACCCCCATTTTTTGGGTCAAATTAAGGGGTGCTTACCACTAAGCCAAACCCCAACTATATAAACGTGTTGTTAGGTAATAAGGTATTGGGGTGGCCTCCCCAACTACACACCACACATCCCCATCAAGGCCCAAGGCCATCATCCCTTGCACTTAGTCCAGTTCCCGAGGGGGTAGAGGGGCCCATGAGAGGTTTATTAGCATATAATGCACCTTTCCTTGTGAGGAATTGAACCAGGAACCTCGAGGTGAGGACATCGTTGCCTTTAACCCACTCACTCATGCCTCGTGGGTGAACGTGTTGTTGGGTAAGGAGGTATTGGATAGCCCTTCCCACCTACGCACTGCATGTCCCCTCTGAGGCCCAAGGTGGCCATCCAATGGGCTTAGGCTAGTTCTCAACATGGTATAGGGGCCCATGAAAGTCTTTCTCACCAACATGCAATTATATAAAAAAATTTATATTATCTACATTAGTATTCTATCAAATTTTGTTTCTCCATAATTGTTTTTTAATGAATATAACCTTATCGTCTATCTCATTAACTTTCATTGGTCTAAATAAATTTTTTAAACGTCATTTTAGTATAAGGGAGTTTTATATGTATTTATATAGTTGAATTCAAAAATATCCAAATTAATTCCTAAGTTGAATCTATTATAACATAAATTTTAGTCAAGATGAAAGTGTTTATTGAATCCTTTTATTAAATCATAAGGAGAATATATCTCCCTATCCAATAGGGTTTGATTTTTTCAGTCAGACATACCATCTATCTATTGATGATATGTAGTGATCTATCATAATTCCATATTAGTATAATTGTGAGGAAACATTAAACAAAATTATGTTAACTTATAATCCAAATCAAACACTATTGAATATGTTACTCAATGAAACCATACCACTTCTATAAGGAATATTATATTCAATAGATCAATAGTATAATATTATTCAATAAGTGTGAAATATGGTGACATCATAAGGTAATCAACTATTACTCATAATAATCTCATCGTCAAATAAATCATAAACCCCAATATATAAAAATAAATTTATTCATGTATCCGAAATGTATAAATTCATTCATCTTATAATTAAATTTTCTATATAAGATAAACAAAGATGTTTCATCACCACAAAATGAACTTAAAATATACTTATTTATTAAAAAATCCATTATAAAAAAACCTAAAATGGGGTGTCAATGTATTTGATCTTCATAATAATCCATAAACTCATAAACACATGATGATATCTATAACTTTTATATTAATTGGTCAATGAGACATGTACACATTCAAATTTAATTTCAGCCTTTATTCCTTATATAATTCCATATCATAAACAAGAAAATATTCATTAGAAAATGGGGTTCATCATTGTGAAAATTGATTATCAATTATGATTCCCTTATTCCATAATCCATATATATAGATATAAACATATAAAATTTCACTAAAGGATAGAAAATAATATGTTCATAGGGGTTATGAATACAAATCAATGATGAAATTCCAAACTAAGGATGGGTGGATAATTGTTCCCTAATTATAAAGATTCACATAATCCATTACGATTCCACAAAAATTCCATTTTTTCTTCTTCACCATAGGTTTTTTGACTTATAATAAATAATAGTGATCATATAGGGGAATTGAATTACATATTACTCAATAACTAAGAACTAGATACATTGGGTTATGGGTAGTACAATCTTTTGAGCTCTATCTCCACTAATTTCATTATCATTTCTCTTCACACTACATATACAATATTTAATTCGATTTCCTATATTAACACGTGAGAGAAAGCATGTTGGTCCTTTTAGCCACTCACCATTATGCCCCGTCCCACTATTTTTGAAAGTGTGATTATTAAGATTTATCTTCACTCTATGAGGAATATTGTTAGATTTTCCATGGAACCCCATCATATTTTTCTTATCACTAGAACTAACAGTTTTCCAACAATAATTTAAATGTTTTGTACACCTAAACTTATATTTTAATTGTTTCCAATGTACAATATAGATAATGGCCATTATTTATTTTATGACACTGATGAATTTTTCAAATATTACATTCATGATGAATGATAATTCCCAAAGTGTACCATGTAGTCTTGATTTTTTTTATAGATAAGAAATATTTTATCATCCTTCAACATTAAAATATGTAACTCCTCAGTACTTTTACAAATAATATGTTGAATGTACTTATTTGAAAATATGTTTTTGAAATAAACCCTATACAATGAGTTTATTTCATATTATTGACTAAAATTATGGATAACAGTACAACATTATTCTATATCACTTTAAAAATGTAGATATATGTTGGATTTATCATGATCTAAACATTGGAGGATGGAAAAAAATATATAATTGTATTGATCCACTACTCAGAAACTAGTGGATCAGAAGAATTCCTGAAACAAGGTTTATGTTTTCTTATAATAGATTCAAAATAATATTGATTCGTAATATTCTCATTTGGATTTCCAACATGATTTATAGGGTGAGAATATTTTTTGAGCATTGAAATAATATTTTTCATTACATGTCATATATAATTTAGTTACTCTGGAAGAATATTATTTCATTTTAGATCACAATAATAGTTATCAAAATTTATTCATTTCCATAAAACAACTAAAACTAAAATCATAATGAGATATAGTCTAATCATAGTTGGTAAAAAAATAATCCTGAAAATCAGATATAGGATGTCTAAATTAGAAAAATATATTTATACAATATTAATCCTTCTATTTATCCTATTTTGTTCATCATTATCTTCTATTTTAATCATTCATGATTTTTCATAATGTGTTTGTGAATTTACAATGTATATATACTAGGAGTGTCAAATTAGGTGTATAGAAAATCATGTTCCCATGAACCGGGTGATAATCCGGTCCATATCAATTCATTATTTGTTGGATTTATAACATGTATATACCTCTATTCTAGAGCCACATATACTAGTACTATCCATATTTGGATTGAATTTAATGCAAACCACTTTCACTTTCATTTAAAAAAATTCCTAGAGATTATCTCACACATTAGATAATAAATATAGTTATCCATTCAAATTATCCATGACATATTGATTGACTTATTGATAGAGATCTCATTGATATATTCTCCTCATAGTTTCTATAGGTTCTCAAAAAAATTCCTCTTATACAAACTATGGAAACCCAGTCTTCTCATATAAGGATATTAATTTTTTAGATTAATTATTGTTATACTACAAGAACATAAGTCTTTAGACCATAATATTATAGTGCCACTAGAATCATAAAATATAATGTTATTAATTCAGGAAAGGGATTAAATTTCTCTTATAATGATTTCTATCCTTAATAATCCAACAGTAAACCAATCTTTCATAACCTATAGAAGGGAAACATATTAGTGTGTGATTGAGTAAGCTTAGTATGGGTGAACGTGAAAGATATGTAATCATAATATGAGATTAAGGGTATAAGAACATGTGAGTAACACTTCAATACCATACTATATATATTATAGAAAACTATCATGATTCAAGGAATAAATATTTTATGTTTATTAGATATGATTCAAAATGGAATCATAGAACATGATCCATGAGACTATATCATTGGCATGATGCATTTACTTGTGAAATAAACATAAGTAAATAAAATATGAGGTCAAGGGTACATAGAAAGAGATTAATGACATGTGTTATTTCAGCTAAAAAATTGTGTAACATATTTTGGATTCTGATTATATATTATGTACCATATTTCAGGCTTGTGATAACCTCTCAAGTGACTTATTTTGTTCAAGCAATAACATCTCATTTACAATTTAATCTCATATAATAGTAATTATTACCCAACACACTGAATGGTTATATAGGACCCAGCTGTATAATTTTTAAAATCATATATATATACATATAAATATATTTAGAAGATTAGGAAAAATTCTTCATATCATAACTCATGGAATGGAATGGGTTCCACAACATTTCTTCATATCATAACCTATATAAAATAAATAGGATTCATTGAAATTTAATCATTTCATCATAGAATATCCTGTAGAAAAAAATTAGTTTTCTTAAAACTTATATTGTTTTATAACCCATGGAAGAGAAATTGGATTCGTATACTTCACCTCGTCATAATCATATACCATTCTGAGAATGAATAATATTTGTATATTCATATCATAACATAATTAAACCTTATGAAACATTAAAGGATATTATCTTAGATGAGGATTGATATTGAATGTAAAATCACTTTGAAATTTTCTTATGGGAAAAAATTATTTAAAAAATTATTTTTAAAATTAAAAATGTTAAAATAATTTTGAAATCCATTTATTTGAAAATAAATATGAAACTCCTACATAAATCTTGAAAAATAAAATAGAATTTTTCTTGAAGGAAAAAATTTATTCTTCATTGGATTTTTTTAAAACAAACCAATTTTAAAACTCATTTCATCGATGATAAGAACGAAATATTATAAATTAATGGTCAATGACAGTAATGTTCATAATGGGGGGAAATTCGATTTATGATGTACACATTTAGAAAACTATATTTTTATATTTTTGGTAAAATTCAAATGTGTATTGTCTATAAAATGACATTAATATTCCTTTAAAAATATTTTGTAAGAAGTCACACATGGATTGAAATGACATTAATAATCATTTTAGGAATATAATAGATAATCTATTTTTTTAGAAAAGGTGGTCATTGAATAAAATGTGATTTTCACCCAATGGATAAACGTTGGAAATTTTCAAAAAACTATTATTTTGAAATTTTCGTAAAATAACATGAAATATATGAAGGGAAATCATATATTCCATTTAAATATCCATAATGAAATAAAAATAATGATTTTCAAGACATATTGATCATATTATTTCATCGGTGGATAAGTAATTATAAACAATCTCATCATACGATGATATTGTTTCATAAATATTTTTCACATTTCATAATATATAATTGTAAGGACCATGAAATAATTAAATTTAATAAAACATATACTATAATTTGAATAAATTATTTATATATATTACATTTCAATGAGGATTTATATACCACTTATAAAGTAATAAATCTTTATTACATAACATATGTCTCAAAGATGGAATGTTTATAAATAAATTAATTAAAACTTTGGTAACATTTGAATTGAATGAATATAGAAACAGAGGAACTCATAAGGAAAAATAAATAAAAATATTTTCCCATATAATTATCATGAAATACCTTCATGTGATTTATTGACACCTTATAAAATTAATTGATTTTGAATAAAGAATTTTTCACATAGAAGTAAAAAGATAGAATAAAATAGCTTAACAACATTATAAATATTTTAAATTGTAATCCCCAATAAGGAATGAAAGTAAATGATACATTTAATATAATTAATGGAATATTATTAATTATATAACATCTAAAGAGAGTAATATATACATCACCTAATAGAAATGAGTAGTGAATTTACTTATGACATCCATATATAAATGAGAGACCAAAAATCATATACCTTAAGTCTTGACTTCATTTGTACATTTTAGAACCTCATATAAAATAATATATTTTTATTATAAATATATTATATAAATTTTAAAAAAAATATTACTCCATATCTCATTTAATTATGACCATTTTTTAAGAATTTATTATCAATTATTTGTTAAAATCAGGTTTTGTGTAATAGCTACATTGTTTTTCACAGATGTTTTGGTTTTTTTGGTCCACCTAAATTTATTATGGTTCCCTAAATAAAAAATATTTATCAATAAATAATTTTAAAATTTATAAATCAATTATAAATTTACAAACAAACATGTAATATGGTTTTGCAGAAAGGGGAAAATTATGATCATAAAAGTATTTGGTCATACATAAGAAGGTGTGACCATTCCATTTTCCAAAAAACATTATTAATTGAGTAATGTAATATCTTATCATTTCATAATGATAATAATATTTTAATTACAATATTATTTCATTAAATATTATGTTACATTCCATACATGTGGGGTTGTGATGAATTGATAGAGTCACGTCGCTTAATAACGGTACGAATGATGTTATCATCACTCAATGAGTGAAAGGTATGTAATAAAATATAACATAATATTTTTACAATGAAAAATATTTAATTAGTATCATAATTATATAATGTATATAATATATATTTATCCTTGTTAACTTTCATACAAATCATTAGTAAAACTGAATCACATCGCTTTGTGAGACAGTAGTCCACCGTACACAGGAGTGATGTCATCACATCCCAAATGAAATTTAAATTAAAAGGTTACATATGTTTTAATAACATCATAGTTATAAAAATTATATCAAAATAATAATTAAAAACTTATCTATCATAACACCAAACCATGATATGTGGGAATTGTAACATTAATGACATGAGTTCATGATGCGATAGCCCTCCGTTGAGATGAATGCTTATTTCACAACCCAATTGATAGAAGTGGACATGGATATGGACAATATACGTATGATAATTTTTTTTGTATATTTATTATATTGGGTTTTTTAAATAATAATGTTTTAATAATAATTTAATTTGTTTAGGGAAAAATAAAATAAAAATTCTCATTGATAAATGATAACATTTCTTTATGTAACCTCTTTAGGGTTTCAGAAAAGGCCTTATATTGTGGCTTATATCCAAATGATTTTAATATATTAATATAAAATGGGTGAAAATATGTGATTTTTGAATTTATTTGACAACAAACGGTTTTGTGTTTTGATGAATGGAGGATATGGGGCAGTTTTTTATGAGTGAAGTGAGTTTCACACTTGTACTTTTTTACAAAATGTTAAAACATGTTTTCCTAAGGTTTAATGGAATACAAATGGACTATTATATAGTTTTATGCCATATCGGTTACAAATATGTCCATCCTATATTTTTGTGTGTTTTAAATTCATTATAACACCTATCTATTCAGTTAAAACCATAAATATTACTTATTCACCTTAACTAAGTTAATTAATTTTTACTTATTTCACTACTAATTTTTTAAAATAAACTATTTTCTTTATTAGATAATATTATGTTTTTTAATTCCTATTATTCAATATATTATTATAAAATCAATTCACATAATTGTAAATATTAATTTATAATTAATCCCACATACGTGATGAGAAAGTGGGGTTTTAACGAGAAAATGATTAAATGTTTACAATGTTTTTACATCCAATAACAGTACATAATTAATTCCAATGACAAAAATTTAATTAATAGATATAAAATAAAACATTTACTTCTTTAAAATATATTTATAATGTTATTAAAAATTATCAACAATATAAACTAAAATACACATTTGATATAAAACTGAGTATTTTTGATGATTAAATAAAAAATAAATATTTTTTGATAATTACTTAAAACTAAAACTAAGATAATTTTTCAATAAATTTTTTAAAAATATATTCTAATTTATCAAATTAATATAATAAAAATAAAAAAAATTTCTACAAAAATATTTTTTTTTGGGAAAATAGAGTTTTTGAAACACAGAAATGGTTTATAAAAAAATTAGTATATTTTGAAATTTTTTAATATAAACCCATTATAAATAATATTTTAAAATTAGTTTTTACTAGAATATTGCTAATCTTTCATCTATTTTGTAATATCCTCATTGGAATATAATTAATAATAAAAAGTAGTATTTCTATTTGTCAGTGTCATGTGTGACACTAGGTGAACTGTCGTTGCATGTAACATAAGATTAATACAGTTCACCAAGTAATGAAATATATTAATGGAATTTAATTTATTGAAAAAATATAATAAATTCATATATTATATTATATCACATTTTTATTTTCATTCATGAAAGGAAAACTAATCTATTTTTATTAGTATTTAAAAAAATATATCAATGTGAATTGGATTCTAAAAAATTCAAATAGAATAATAAACATGTTCATTGTGCTAAGAAGAATAAAATAGGTTTTACCAAGGATCATGCATTCCTTGAAAATAAAATATAATAAAATTTCTATATAGAAGAAAATAGGATAGGAATCTATCAAGGAAATATAGATGTTAGAAAATTAAGATTCCATTTTGTGACTTGTTTGGTAAAAATAGATATAGAGATTTTGTTTTAATATTAAATAATTTTTTCTGATATAAAATGTTGGAACATGTGGCATGTGATTATTTGAAGAATGATTAGGAAAACAATGTGAATTTAAATATAATATGTATTAATTGAAATTAGTTGGGTAATTATGCCAATGTGTGTATGAAGATAATTAATCAGGGGTGAATGAATTAATCCTAGATGATTTTTTTGGGAAAAAATTATTTCCACTAATATGATTGATATTGTGTCGTCTAATGAAGAGGTTATAGGTACATTTCATATTAATTAAAATAATGTCAATAATCTTCTTGGCTGAAGATCTTCACATTTCTTCATCTTTGAATGATTTTCAGGTATAATAGGAAAATCATATAATTAGAATAAGGAAGAACTTTTGTGGAAAAATATTGTAGAAAAAATTAACAGAACCATGAATTATAGAACAAAACCTATTTTTTCGACTGATGGTTATTCATTTGATATTGAACATACTGTAAGTGTGTTTGATATTAATATTTTCATATATTAGATTTCAATTTATCATTATAAGATTGATTTAAAATCTATTAATGACTTGTTCAATGATTTCATACCACTAGTACGCTACTATGAAACATAGAAATGGATTATGGATGAATATGAATAATACTAAGATCTTACTATTGAACAGAAATATATTATTGAAATTAGTGATTATCTCAAAAATAATGAATATGGGGTCCTATATTTTGTGGATATACATTGTTTTATTCCTAATTGGTTAGTAGAGTATACTATTGACAAAGTTCATGATGAAAATCCTATTTGAAACCCCCCTTATAAAATGGATCATTTATATTATTTTAAATTGAAAAATCAAGCTACATTAGTTATTAGATAATGTATTTTTCTCTCCTAGAACTTCTTATTAGGGGGACCCTGTTTATTTATTAAAATTAATAATTGTTTGATGAGAATTTGAAATCATTTTATATTGACTAATTACATCACTATGAAGATTGAGTACACCACCAATATAATAAATGATTTTTTTAAAAAAAATTAATGGATTAAAATACATAGAGATATTTAATTTTTTTTGAAGAATCATTAGTTTATGTTTAAGGAGTAAGATATTATGAAGAAATAATTTCAGAAAGGATACATTCATAATTATTTAGTAGTTATTCCCTTTCGGTTTTCTAGTTGATCAACTGTATTTTTGGATCACACATAAAGAGTTTTTCAGGAGTATTGAGAAACATTTATTATTTTGTTTGTTAATTAAATATTTTACTAAACATGAAATTCATTAGGATAATGGATGATACCTAAAGATTTTTTTTGCAAAAAATTAATGAAATAAATATTTATGGAAAATTTAGTAACTATGAATTTTGGTTTCAAAAGTATTATTTGATTGTTAATATTTTTTTCTAATAAAGTTTAACTATTGACCATGATAAATTTATGGATCTTTAATAATGTAAAAACCATCAAAATCTCACACATATATATCATTATCATGGATTATTGTGTTACTATTGATTTTTTTTTGATTTTTTTTATTTTTGTATCTGAATGATTATTGTAATTCAATATGGATTTAAAATTATCTAGAAGAAAAAATATAATGATTTATCATATGAAATAATAATAATTTTTTAAATGATTTCTTTTCCCTTTCCTCCCATAATTTGTAATATTTTCATCTATAATGATACAGAGTTGAATATTTTTCTTTTATTATAATGCATAGTGAATATGAAATTCATTATGGTTTAGAAAACCCGAATCCTCAAGAGTTAAATTATCATACACATGTTTTGGAATTACCTAATGTGGTTTTTTATTTCAAAATTTGGAGGTGTAAATTTCATTGTGTAAATTATTATATAAAAACTCAATAAAAACTCAAAAATCATAAATTTATAAGGATTTAAACATAAGATATAGAATATAGTTGTTTTTATAAATGATTATGACTACATAATTCATTATCAACCATGAATATTAAAAAATGTACCTGATTCCTTAGGTTAGAAAACTAATTCGTTATTAGAAAAGTTAAATTTGGAATATGAAACATTATTTAATTATTTGATGATATTTTCCTAGAAATAATACATGTAGGGACTTCCAAATTTTTTTCCTATGATAGAACAATCATCTCTGTCAGAATGAATTAACCATGATACAATCAAGGATATGGTTTCATATAATGAGGTAAAATCTATTAAAAGGTTATCAATAAAGAGATTAATTTATATGATGATGTTTTTATCTAATTTAGGAGGCAGTTATGTATAAATTATGAATCTAATTTGAAGAGCGAACAACTATGTTAATCACTTAGTTCCCCATTATCCATTATTTATAGAAACAGTAAGATGAATAATGACCTTTGGGAGTATTACGGGTGGGATGGAATAAAATGAGATATTGCAGACATTACTATGGAATGATTAACATGTAAAAATGTTAAAATAAGTTCAATGTGGAATATTCATAATTTTACAATTTTAGAGAGGAAATTGGAATATATAACAATAGATTTTATGGGGATTATTATAATATACATATGATATTAATAAAAAGATTTTTTTTATATTGAATGTCGATTAAGTAAATCATTAAATTTTCTTCCCATTCTCTATATAGTTTCCTTCGATCATATTTATTGACTCCAACATAATAATATAGTCAGTATTACCTAGTGTTTCTACCACTATTTTATATAATCATGAGCACAATGTTCACAAGAACATTTTATAATGGAATTGAAAATTCATTTTGTAATGAGTTTTCTTTTAGTATAACTTTTCATCATAAATTTGATGGATATTCATTGAGAAAAATAATGAACATGTAATGAATTATTGATTCATATTTTATGGAAAATAAGTATTTTAGGATCATAATATTTCATTAGTTTCATTTTCATATAATAACAATTACCATTTTAGAATATATGAGGAATCTTTGTAGGGATTATATTGAAAAAGGATACATACCCCATCATTTTGTGATGCAGTCAGGGAATATAAGTTTATTGGAGAGGATTTGATATATGAAATTACTGAGAGTATACTAATGATTCAAAAACATATGAGGATGGTTCATAGTGGGATGAAAAGATGTGCAGATATCTATAAGAATAATTATTATATTGAGGCAAGAGGTCTTTTTTTAAAAGGTTTATCCATGGGAAACTGCCCTATATTGTAGTATAGTGGGGAAGATTTTTCCTCAGTTAATTGGACTATATTAAATATTTTATAAATTTTAATCTTTTTCCTAGTGATCTTTGTTATTTTAATTTTTATAATAGGTAAAAAAATTATTCTTTTGTTAAATGTTAATAAAATAAATGTTGTTTCATCTAATTTTTTGATTCTATAAGTAGTCTTGTTCTATGAAAACCCATACTATTAGGAAAAACTAGTTCAGTTTATTTTCCATAAGGATAATATAATTAATCATGTTTATGTTTGGTAAAAAACCCATTTGGTTAAAGACAAAACATGAGAATTTGAAAATTCTAAGAAGGAAAAATATCACCAGTTGATTAAGAAAAGAGAAAAATTACGATGTTTCAATTTAAAAATTGTGAGTAGTATGTAAAAAAACTTTTTTTTGAGAATCTGTTTTTATATATTTAGTAATTTTATATTATTAATTAATATTCAATTAAAGAAAATTTCAAAAAAAATCTGTAAGATGTGATGAATATTAAACCAAATTGGCATTCCATGTATTAAATGGATTTATTTAAAATATTAACATTTAAATAAAATAATTATAATTTGATAAAATTGAATAGAATTTTTTCATTCATCATTTCAAAGTTATATTAGGATAAATTTTTGGGAATTATATGAAAATCTAGATTTTTCTATATATTTATAATTTTTTAATTTTTTATTAAAAGGTGTAATTTCTTTTAATGTTAATAAAAAATAAATTGAAATTTACATTGTTTTTAATTATTCATTAACTCCATTTGATTAAGAAAAATCAAATAATTTTAATTATATTTATATTTATTCATGACTAAAATACAATTTTTTTTACATAACAAATATATTTTTCGAAAAAATGTGGGTCAATACTTATCATAGTTTAAATAGAAAATTAAATTATACCAATTCATTGAATCTAATCCGATAAAAGCACCATATTTATAATAATTAGTTGGATATTTCTTATGTATTAACCTTTTATTTTATGTGATTATGAAATGTAATTTTAGTATATTTTGTGACTGTGGTAAAGGTAAAAAGGGTTAATTAAATGTAAAATTAATATTATAAGGACTATAAAGATACCGTAACCATTTCCATAAATTTATCGTATCATTTTATTTTATCTATACTCATTAAAATGTTGAATATGTCACCTTTTATTGAAATTTGTGTATTATTTTTTAACTATTCTAATATCTAATGGAAATAAATGTTCAAGTTCCTTTCTATTTGTTTTTCAAACATCTAATTTTTATAATTGGTCTAAAAAGAGGGTTTGTTGAATTTCAATTATTCATGTGGATTTTTATTATTTATCATGATAAATTATTCTAATATTTAGATAATAATAATGGCCTTAAATTCTTATGAAACACCGACATAATATTAACTTCAATGAAAAGAAATTAAAATCGATGATTTTTAAAAATTTAATGATTTATAATTTTAATTAATTATTTTTTTATATAAACCTTTTATCTAAATATTACATATTGGGGATGTATGAAATTATTATATTAAATACCAATTAGTTTCGTGATATTTTAAAATAAAAATTAAATTATTTGTTCTCAGATTGAAATTAATGTTAACAAATAATAAATGATATTTTAATAAATGATTCAAGATTCATAAAATTACACTCATCAAAATAGTGATATAAATTTGGATGAAAATATAAACAAATGGTCTATTTAGGGGATAAATATCTTTTTATAGTAACTTTATTTACCACTTATGAGTAAAAAAATATTGATATCACTATAATATTCAATAGGATAAATGGAGGGTTAAGAAAAAAATTAAAAGCATAAAAATGTAATCTGATGTTGTACAAAGGTCATATTATTAAGGGATTTAAGACACAAATATTTTGATTCCAAATATTATAAATTTGGATCATTTTAAATGTGAAAATTAATTTACAAAAATTTAATAATTTATGAATGTAGCAACACTAGTTTCATAGAATTGTTTATATAATATTTTTATGTATATATCATGATTTATTATAACATTTGGCACAATGTATTGGTATCTAAGGACCACCATACTTAATGTAATAAAAATATGAATATTTTTAAATGAATGCTCATACATCTTTTATTTTAATTGGTTTTACCATTGTTTGGGAAATCATATGGGAAACTTCATACCTCTATTCATTCAAAAACAAGGGGTTTACTATAGTTATGACCTATGAATTGTTGGTATTTGATGGTATATAGGAGGATATATTTATTTTTTGTGTTTAATAAAATAAATAAATAATTTTAGTTATTTTCATTGAATTAAAAAATACAAACTTCTATTATTACCCTATAATAATAAATTTTCCAGGATAACAGAATAGCCATTAGATGATTTCAGATAATTAAAATTGTTTTTCTTCATTAGATGATTGAGATCAATTTCTGAAAATTGTACACATCAATGTAGAACAAGGGACAACTACTGTAGTGGATATTCTACTATATTGGTGAATAAATAGTCACCAATGATTAATCATAAATTCATGCAGGGAACATTAAATTTTTGATTCATTACCTTATGGTTTAATTTAGAATGGACTAATTTATATTTATAGATTTTGGGAATTTTTAATTCATTTTTCAAGCCTTGATTCAATTCCATATTTATATATTATATTTTTCTTCCCTCACCTCTCCAACTACAAAATATGGATATTCATTTTTTTATCATTGGTGAAGAACACACTTTTAATAATTTTATTACATCATTCATGTGAATTGACCCAAACTGTTATTTTCAATAATCACTACCGGAATAGGAGGTAATTGTTCAAAATTGCTTATGTGGGATAGAGTTTGACTAATCCCTAAGAGTTATTGATTTTTTGCGAACAATGATCATGATAGTGATTTACATATTGATCGGGATGGATCATAAATGATTGTTTGTGGATATGGGATTCATTATAGTGAAGTGAATCCATAGTCTAATGAGACCTGTAGTGGCTCATTAGTGAATGATCAAAATAATGCTTCTAAATAATATATGTGATAATATTTGATTTATAGTTGAAAAAATTGCATTTTTTGGTGGAAATTTAGGTTACATATCCTTAAGAATAAATTCTATTTTCTTGAAAATACATTATTAAGAAACAAATATTAGGATTAAGACACACCATGTAGTCCCCTAGCAATGGGGAATAGGGAATTTGATGATTTAAAAATCACATGGAGTATGAAAACACCAGAAACTGTGAAACCCTAAACGGAATCATGGGATATACCCCAAGAGTACAAATGCATAGAAAAATCTATGTATATGTGTACGACTAGAGTACATTGACACGATTTTTTTATTTACTCATGGTTTGGATACCTAAAAATTAAATTGTAAATGGGCCTTGGTAGAAAATAATGGAAGAGACTGGGTGGCTTTGACACATGGTGTATACCAAGTAATCAATGTGAATTATGACATGGTTTCCCAAACAATGTCTAAAATATAATATGAGAAGATCCGGATGTGATGTCATATGCGGGGTGGACCCAATATACATAGTGTATTTCCATTAGAGGTTTCTAGCCCTGATAATTCTATTGTTAAGTCTTAGTTATTTCACTTCAAGAAAATCCTATTTTTTCACATATAATATGATACTTTCCATATATATTGAATTGAGATATTATGTGAGGCATTTTGAGTGATAATCTTATTAAATAAATGATTCACGATGGAAATTATTGGTGCAAGATAACTATAGTGATGTTGGGGTCAAAACTCTCCATTTCCAGTACATATAGTTTGTCCAAAATCAAAACATAGGTAGAGTTGGTAAACCCCCAAAGTGAGGTTCATATTTATCAATGTGGAGTGGTACATCCTTTTCATCAAGCCACATTGAGAATCATGTCCTCCAAGAGATTAGTTGATCCCATATAAATTGAAATAATTTGGGCTCCACACGGATTATGTGTGGTTCCTAATGATGTTTGGAATCATAGATAGTCAATTGGAGTTTTGGAAGACACATAGAAATTTTATGGGATGCGATATAGGGTTTCCTTTCCCTCTATAGTAGGTTTTTATGTGAATATATATAGATTTGTATTTTATTTACCTCATAATATGAGAAGATAAGAATTTTATTGTACCACTATTATAAGACCCATTTTTTCAGGAATTTATATGTACATGATTTTAATTATTGATATTGTATTTTTTGCCTCATCATTATATACATAGTGGTCATATTTCATTGTGGATACCTACAGATTGAATAAATACAATCTTAGGTTTAGCGGATACAAGGGTAAACTTGAGAGGATCCATGTAGAGAGCATTAGTTAGGTAAAATTTCTTGATGACCATTAATATATGTTGATCTCAATTAAGTAATTCTATTTAATTTGGTCATGATTTGGCATGTTGAAAGTCATTAAATGAAATTTGGGTTGATGACTAGAAAAATCAGTTAAAACTAATCTATAGAAAACTTACACACCGTGTATATGGATGACACATCATATAATGTTTGCAATATTTTAATTTAATAATACAAGGTGACGGGTCATAAGACAAATTAAATTGAAAATATTAAAAAAAATGTGTAACTACATTACTACTTTTAAATTTTATGACCAACTGTTTTGAAGCATGTTACAAGGTTGAATTTTTATTCTAATTTGTTGTAACCTTGTTTTATCCCCCATAAGGAAAATTCCAGGTTTTTTAGAGTACCATACTCTATTATTAACGTCCCGATAACACATTAAGTCCCTAGTAAGTCATTTTAGCCATGTTTTACCCTTCTCTCCCTTATTTTTCAGATCATGGCAGCGTAATATTTTGACCATGTGTGTTGTTGTTTTTTATGTTGATCTGTTTTGGTCTAGTAACCTCTTTGTGATCATATTCAAATTCTTCCTCTAGGGAATTTTCAAGTATAATCATTGATTGATCATCATTTAATTTTTAGAGGAATAAAAAAATAACCCTATGGTTTGATAATTTCAATGTATTTGACATTTAGTCATTTTTATAATGTAACATGTGCTTGAAATAATTATATAACGAATAGGTTAATTCCGTAGAGACTTTTGGTGTCAATTAGAATTTAACATGGAATATAGAAAAAATTGGGTAATAAAATAATGAATATAATTGAATTGGATAATTTATTACAGTTTGTTTAGAATGACATGATACCCTTGGTGATTTCAGGATATAGAATCCCTAATTTATGGAATATTGCATATTGTTTTTAATGTTGATCAATTATTATATAATTGAAATATGTAATTGATTTTAAAGTGGTTATTTACACAATTAATCCCTAATTCTTATGATTTGATATTGTGATATCCTTTCTATTTGGAAAATTATTTTGATCATGTGGAAATGATTATATATCTGGAATGGACGTAGAACATGCACAATTATATGATGTTCTACTGATATTAGTTGTTCTGAGCCCATTTTCATGGTGTAATTATTATAGTGAGAGGGTTAGAAATTTTTCCATACAGTAATTCTTATTGATATTCACCTCAGATGATATAGTAATTATAGGGATTTGACCCAGATTTTTGTGATTATTCTAATATCATGGGAATGGATGTAATTGTTATACTACATTCTCAATGATATTCTGACATGATTCCAAAGTAGGTCATTTTACTAAGGGTAAATGGTTTTGGATGGAATGATTATGTGACATGGTAATATTTACATTGTCATGGAGCTGACATAGGTTGTTGTTGTATTCTATAAATTTTTTAATTAACTGATTCACCCATTTATCCCTTTATTGCTTACACATTTTTTCATTATATTTTATTTAAACATGATGGTGTCAACATTATGATTTATTATCACACCCTATTTAGGGAACTATTTAGTACCCCAATAGATTACATGGAGGCATGTTTTTAAATTGGAAATAGTTCTTGATTTTGTTTTTTTTGCTTTAGGGATGGGTTGGAGTTTGTAGGTGGGAACTATATGGGGATTGGAACTAGGTACTATTTAGTCATTGTTTGATTATTCTAGTCACATACTTGTATTATTTCTTGCATTAAATTTATTAATATTCCACCTCATCAGTAAATTATTCCAATTATTATTTATTGGATTATATAGTTGTCATTTATTTTTTATTGCTTCACTGACTATACACCAATTTTATTTTTTATATGACTTCTTTCTATTGTGTTTACATGTTTTACTAGGGGTATAGTCTCACTTATATAACTTTCACCCCCATGTAAGAACCCAATTTTCCCTTAGGTATGGATCCTTTAAATTTTAGTCTAATTCAATATTTTAGACCCCAAATAGATACATAATGATTTATCAATGGTCTCAAGGGTGACTGGGGTGTGTTTGGGGCTGGAACCAATCATTTTGGAAAAACTGGGCCTCATGCACGATTTATAATAAACTGTGCGGGGAGGCCACATGGTTAGAGAATAACATGTGGGTTATGTTATTTTTTTTATATAGCCGTATATTGTGGTGGCCACATGGTTCCCATAATCATGTGGAATAACTGTGAAGGTTTCCCCATTTCATGAGGATCCTTTATAGGGTTTGCACACGATTTGGAACACCAGGTGAAAACCCATACATAAGATAAATTTTGGTTAATTTGATATTTTTCCATTAATGGTATAATTAATCCTATATTTCTTCCCTAATATGAGCCCAATGTGATTAACCTCCATTTCTACAATTTTGGATCTTTTTGAATTCCTATATATGGGCTCATAAGATCTCCTTCATATGATATACAAATGATCTTCTCATTTTCACATTGGAAGTGAAATAGTATGTACTCAACTCCTTTCATGATGTTATTTGACAATATTTATCTTGACCTAGTTAACACGGTGTACGTTTTTTTATCTTTTTCTCAGATCTACTTCATTCCATGTAGAATTTGTGGCTAATACTGGATGTGGAGATTCATAATATTCTTAGGTGGATATCTATATCTCATCCCTCAGGTTCATTGAATTTGGAATTGTCATTTGTGACCTATCGATTTCATTAGGTTTTATTTACTGATTTTATAATCCATTATTACAATATTTATAACCATATTGTTATGATATTTTCAAATATGTGATTAGTTGTTAGAGGTTTCACCTGTAACTCACGGCATCCCCGGTGGGATGTTTTTCCAAAAAAAAAATTTATAGTGTTTTGACACATTTAGACTACATGTTTGGGTGTTCCATGGATAGAGCCATAAAATTGTATGCTTTTCAATATTAAATTACTTGATTTAAATTTTTAATTGAATAACTCTATGTACCATGTATGGTCCCCACTTTACCTACATAGGGTATGTTTTTCAATTTTGTAATCAAATGAGAAATTGAAATTGGAGAGTCTACTATGTATATGAATTTTAAATTTAAAATGTAATTGAATAATAGGGTTCGTGTTCATAGAACATCTTAATATTTTAATTGAAAGAAATTGAGTAGAGCTTGAGTTATGAAAATTCAATAAATTCAATAAATGAATGGCTTCATGCTATATGTCCTTATCACATTAATTAAGTGAAATTATTGAACCAAATGAACTTATTTATTACATATGACTATATTAAATGGTTTCATGCTAAATGTCCATATAACATTAATTAAATGAAATTATTTAACCAAAGGGACTTATTTATTACATATGACATTATTAAATGGTTTCATTCTCATATTTCCTTATCACACTAGGAAAAGGACATTTCTTGACCATTTTGAAACAAATATGAAATCTTTATTAAAATATGAGTGGTCTGACTCTGGCTCACCTTGAATTCTATAGGCAGTGCCTTGATCACTCGAGGACCCCATTCCATATTTAATGATTCAACTTTCATAGGTTGAGACAATAATAGAACTCATTCCATGTCTAACTCTGGATGCATGGTATGACATCACATGACCTCTCATGTAGTACTAAAGGATTTGTTAGACTATTCTCCTTGGATTACAAGCTTTCCCTTATCTAGGATATTGTAAAAACTATGTTGGCGTCCCAAAAGTTCCTAAATGTTCTTCGTTATTACCATGGGACTTCATTATTACGTATCATTATTTCATTCCTTGTTAGGTAATGAGACATTTTCTATTTATAACATGTGACTTATTTATAAATTGGTAATAATTAAATAATGAATTGGATACATGTTCATACAACATCAATAGGAAGATACATGTACATGGGTATTTAGTTACATAGTAATACATTACATTATATATTTGTTCTTGCACATGGTTACATTTCCATTTCTAGAGTCATATATTATAAAAACTGTTGGTGGTGTCCAACTGAGATATATCTAAAACCCTATCTGAGATCCATTTTTACTGGGTTACATTACATGTATGCATATGTTGGTAAAGGGAACCATAATTCTTCAGACACTTGATTGATTTTTGTTCTAGGATGAAGCCAAAATTCGATGACTGAGTTGTATCTTGGGATGATTGGGATATATTATATATTTCATTATTCTACATTGGATTTTTCATGTATACTTGTTACTTTTTATCCATGTAATTCTATTTTACTAGATACATTACATATCATCATGAATTTTTACATTTCATTCTTGTAATTTTATTTATTTTTATCCTTGTCAATATTCATTGTGCCCTCAATTTACATATATTTATTTTTCTATTTACATCTGTTTATGTTTATCTATTATTCTACACTTGTCAAATGATGTAATAGTTTCTCTAAGGCCCCACGTAGGTCTTCAATGCTAGTTAGAATCATTATTCTTTAGGGGTGTTAAGATTGAGGCCATGGGCCCCATGGGGTTGAGCACAGCTATAAAGTGACATCCAGGTTTGGGAAATATAAAATTTGTAATTGAGGAGTTATATTATTTATTTACTATTTGGTTTTAATAGATTGATATTTAGTAATACATGGTATTTGTTCATAAACCATGATTGGGCATTATGAAACCATGTTTTTGGAAAATCCCACGTTTTCGAAATTATGATTGATGTTCTGTTTTCACTATTACTATTGAAATTATTTCATTGTTGGCTAAATCACATTCATTGTGGAGTTGTTGATTCTTATTTAAATTAATAAATTATTTTATGTATTTCTCACAATGAAAAGAGGTAATGTATCATTTTTACATGCATCCTTATAGGCACATAGAATATGCATGTCATGCGTATCACCATTTTGTATAGGTGTATTTCATTAATTTCAATTTCTAAAATTATTGTGATTGTTTAGTGAGGCTATGGTAGTAAACATATGCATGTGATAATACTTGGTTGTCAATAAGTGATTTTCTATATAATATCATGAGGTGTATGGTCCCTCATTTATTGGGATGATTAATTTACCAAGTCAATCCATTATGATTAAAATAAATTGGTATCATTTGCATTGATATGGTGTCTGAGGACCGATTCAATGGGAATGTATATAATGATAAAGTAAATCATTACTTATAATGAGTAATGGTTTCATGTCATTATCCTACATTAACATTTTTATGAATGTAAACACAGTTCACCTATAAACTAAACATAAAATGAAATTAAATAGATTCCTATAAAAGACGAGGCAAGTTACTATTGACCCATCATCTATTTGAACCCCATCATTATACAAATGACCACTTTGTAATACCATGTGTTCAAATCGAGTATTTTTGGTAGTATTCATTTGGTAGTTAGTTTTATTACATTAATCTTCTTCTAGTTCTTTTATCTTTATGTTTCTATATTCGTTATGAGGGGTGTTAATGGAATTGGTAGAACAATTATGCCACGACATCCAGGAGTCGCATGCCATGAAGGTGGAAACAACCTGATCTAGACATGGTGGGCCTTGAGATTCTAATATTACTTCCAAGAGACCTAATTTATGGACCAACTATTGTAACTAATCATATAACTGATGAGTAAGTCCATGATAGTGCACTATGTATGATGCAGACAATTCATGATCCTCTATGAGCTACACCTACGATGGATGCCTTGACTCATGATTTCCAGCTATAGCATCCTCCATCCATTTAGGGGGCTACTGGTCTACATGCTATTGGGACTTTGATAGACCCCACCATATCTATATTTTAGAATATGGAAACACCTTGAGATTAGAGTTTTGAAATTTCTACTTACATGATGCATGATTCGACTAATCATTGGTGGGTTGGGATTACCCAAGATGGACGTCATCAGGGCATGTTATTGTTCTATTTCCACAATGAATTATATGATCAGTTCTTCCCTCAAACCCAGATATCTGAAACATACATTGGTATCTTGAATCTCAAGTAGGGTTCCATGTCAGTTACCGAGCATTGATCATGTTTCATAGAGTTTTATCTCTTTTCATAACATCTAGAAGGTGAAGAGATTTCGCATGATAGAAACATCGTGGATGGGATTGTGTATGCCATCCAACAACAACTGATTTTCTTTCACATAATTCATTTAAACAAAATATTATATCAAAATATTATCACTGAGTGTAACCTGAGGTACAATAACATCACCAAGCATAGTAGATTAGTGCAGTGGTTTCCCAGTTTTCTCCCAATGGTATGAAATGTTCCATAAAGGTTTACCATTACATTATTTATGGAAGTTTTAGTTTACCTATTGAAAATTTTCCTTGATCAAGAATGTTTCATGAACTACACCCAATACCTAAGGATCATGCTATGAAACAATCTAATGCATGAGGTACTATTCTAGTAACATCTATTACAGTATCTCCATTCTTTGATATTGTTTCATCAAAATCATATAAATATCTATATTTTATGGAATGTTTTAGATTAGATATACACAATTAATGTGGTGTAATTTCTCCAGATTCACCATTTAGAGTGTGGCTAGAGGGAATACGCCAATGTAGGGACCTCCCCCTCATGGTAGGCAATTAGCCATTCATATCAAACCTCTACATTATCGATATTATATGTTTTGATAACATTCAGGAGATGGATTTTATGGTTCAATATCATTACTATATAGAATTATATAACCATATAGTGTCATTTAAATAACACTAGTGAAGAAATTATCTACATAAGTTTTAAATAAATGTCTTGGATGGTACAACATGAGCATAACATTAGAGGCTAAGTGGAGTGACCATCTAGATTGAAAATATCTTCACGGAGGATCATGTCTTAGGATGGGATGAATTTCCGCAAGCATTAGATCATTTTAGGGTTTTTTTCAAATGAATTATCAATCTTAACTCCTTAGATAGAATTATATTTTACAATTAGGCTTATTCAATGGGTATATCTACTGTAAATTCCTCCATATAAGATGGAACCTACCAAGCTTCTAGAGCTCAAGAGATAGTTAAAGGATTTAAGGGCCATTGTTTTTAGACATCCAAAAACATCCTCCTAGGGTTCAACCATGGTTATATCCAAGAAATGAGATGGAAACATACATATAATGGTGGATTACATAAGGTGGAGAGAACTTAAAGTGAATAGTTGGTGTCCACTACCTGGAATAGATGATCTTTTCGACCAGCTCGGAGGAGCTACGATCATCTCAATGATCGACCTGGATGTGGGATATCTCAATGAGTGAGTGAGTCCATAAAACATTCCATATATATCCTTATATATCATTTATGGTATGTGGTAATACCTTTTTATTCCATTCAGTCCTATGAACGAGACCACATATTTCATGGATCTAATGGAAATGGTTTTTGATATCTTTATAGATTCTTTGGTCATTGTCTTTATTGATGAAATATTGGGGTATTATCATACTCATAAAGGTCATTATAAAAATAATTAGGTCATTCTATGTACACTGAGATGACATACAATTTATGCCAAGGATACAATGTGCTAGTTCTAGATTGACCATGTTCACTTCTTGGATAATATCGGATCAGAATCTATAGAATCAATTGAATGACGATGGTCGAATGCAGGTTTTTCCTAGGTGGACACCAATAATGTGATTGATAACTCGATTTTATATGGTATGGAGGGATATTACATACTTTTCATAAATGACATCTAACACATTTTATTACCTCTATCCAGTATTACAAATAAGTTTGTTACGTTCCTATGATCAGAAACATTAGATAAATCCTTTTAGAAGAAAACTTTGAGGCTATTATCAACACCAATCATGACTCTTATGGAGCCAATAAGAGGTCATATCATATGGTATGATCCATCATGCATCAGATTGGGATATGTTCCAATGAGGGAGGATAGTTTCATAGCATACATATCTCAGCATTTGAGGCATCATTAAGGAAATTACCTGACGCACTGTCATGATCTTGTAGTAGCTGACCATGCCTTACATAAGTTGAAACATTATCTATTAGGCTAAAATTTTGTGGTCTAAAATTACCGAAATATCCGAAAATATAACATTAAAAACTATTAATTGAACCTCCGAAAGAGGATATGGGTCAAATATAAACAATCCAATTATTTATATTTTTCATTTACATATGGGAAGGGAAATGTAATCCCTTATTCATTGAGTTAGAAAAATCAAGAACTTGCTATATGGAATGATAGAGAGGAATGGAAATTAATGGTCCTTTTCTCTGAGATTCATCTAGAGTTTCTTGATTTCCATTCTCATTCTTACCTCTCATCTTTTATGGTATACAATTTGACATCCCAACCCTTGATGCCACTATAGAATGGTCCATTACAGGTTGGAGCCATAGCCTCAAGTGCATCTCCACAAATTCCTATTGTTTTTGACAACAATCATTGGCCTATGTTTATTAGTCACTAGACGATTCTCTCATTAGAAGAGAGTAACATAGCGTATTGTATTTTGGGTTATACATTTATGTGGATGGACTATGTCCTATTATTCATTATCTTGAAATATATATGTTAATTGAAATATGTTCTATTTCAATTAATACATTGAAACTATAAGATAAAATGTTTCAAATAATGTGTCCAATAATATTTCCAAAATTTAAAATTTTGTAATGAATTTAATTAATTCCACAATCAAATGATTAATAGGTCCCAAATAGACATTTTAAACATGAATTTCCTAATTACGTGAATTGAATTTCAATGTATGTAATTCACTAAAATTCACATTTATGTACCTTGAAGAAAACAAATAGAAATTTACAATGGATGAATATTATCCCCCTTCAGTGGATAATTAGGGATGAAACACATCTGTTGATCCATTTTTGTGTCTTCGCGCATCCAAATAAGTATATATATACTCACAAAATCATGGGATTTTCTATCACATGTCATTTGTACTGGGGATAAAGGGAATATTTTTGGTGAAATCTATAGATCATAGTGATAAATGGGTCTATATGTGGAGAATAATTGACATACATGGGGATTGGGAGATGGTTTTGAACAATTTTTCTTTATTATGTTATATTACTAAATTGAAATATTTATTGGTGGGAATGTGTTTACCCCTATATTCTTTGAATTAATATATTGTAGACTAATGTGTTTTATATATCTTATTACATTCAAGATTTTATGCTATATATTGGAGCCTTTTTATTATTCCAAAATGTATTCTAGGGATATGGTTGTGTTTTTCTATAAATTTATTTAATATAATTCATCATATTGAATTTATACCTTCTTGGGAATTTTACTAACCCATAGCATATTGAATGATTAAATTGGTGTTCATAGTTGATATTTCTCTTTCTAGATGGGACTTGATGGGTTGGGTCATCATAGAGTAATATAAATGGATACATGACAACTTGTCAGTGTAAAGATAAATCCACGGTGAGGAATGGTTGGGAACACAAGGAAATGGTGTCGATGTGTCCTAAGTGTGGAATTCAGGCTAGGGAACCATGTGTTGGTGGAAAAAATCATTGGACTGGGACACTAAATACGTACTTATATACTCATGATACAAAGGCATTAGTTTTTAGGGATCCATTCATACATTAACCATATATAATTGAATCCATATAATGACCTTCTCATGTTACATACCACTATATATAAATAATATGGATCATATACAATTCCAATAAGGATCTAAAACCATAAAATAATGAAAAACCAAGGGGATCACCACTAGAAATAAAAACCTCCACCTCAACGGGGGAAGAAAAAATCCTTGGTTGAAGAATAATGGTCAGATCACTATAATTATCAATTTGACGATGATATACATAAAAAATGAGGATCAACAAAACCTCACTTCAATGAGTTGGAAGTGGTATCCATCAACTCCTAGGGAGGATAAGGGAGAATGATATGGAGTAATGTGGCATCACTATGTGTCACTCCAACGTGCAGGAATGGGGGATTTACGTTTGGTTTTAATTAATTAATAAATAGACAATTTCATTACCTCATAAAAACATCTTATGTGGAAAGCATTATATCATGCCTATGGTCAACATGATATTTTAGTAAGGGAAACATCATCCCTGATTCACTGAGACAAAAATCAGGTGAAGAGGAACTCTGGGAGATTGGTGATCAGTGTATAGTAATTGTTAAATTTAAAGACTTTTATCTAGTTTGTCTAAGAGTCTTAGGTAAGAGTAGCTATATTTTTGAAATCTATTATAACTATGATTTTAGACCGAAATATGGATGCGAATTTTTCTAACAAATATGGATCTATTTTAATAGAAAACTAATATTTTTTGTATAGACCAACATACATTCCTCTTAAGAGTGTTTATTATCTTCTTTTGTGTTGTTGTGTATGGGTTCTTATGGGCTTACACGAGTAGATGATGAGGGAGTTTCATTCTTTTATTTAGGGGGTGGAGTCCTAGTTTGAAAAAATGTATAATGATCTCCATAGACAATAAATGTTTTTAGAAATGAAGAATGTAGTAGATAGATTCATGTCTTGATACATCAGTTGTCATTAGGATAAATTCAAGGATAAAACGTTTGACAATATTTTTCATCCTTTCCCCGTTATTTAGTGGAAATGTGATGGTGTCCCTATTGTTATTGTGATAGGATAAACTATGAAATATAATAATAATGATATTGTATTAGTTATTAAGGATATACTGAATAAGGTATCCCACATCATACCTTTTAGGGGGACATTCATAGTTGACGATCTGGTAAGGAATTTTGTGTGTGAGGTTGTTCAAATGCATTATGTTTCTAGAAGTATCATTTTAGATATAGACCCTCATTTCCATACTCTTTTGTAGAAGGGTCTTAGAAATGATTTTAGATTAGGGGTTCTTTGAGAATATACTATCATCCTTAGACTATTGTTAAATATTTAAAAAATATTCATGTTCGGAATGATATATTATGACACTACGTCTTGGAATTTAGTTATTTATTGTAGTAAAATATTGAAGTCATTGAGTATTCATAAATTAATATAATCCATCAAAAGATCCACATGGATCCCTTTGAGGATTTGTTTTGGAATGCACTGGAATTGTACTCCTTATTGAATAGAGTATGTTGAGTTAGAAAGTTTTGGTCATAGTCTAATGGAGGAGACATATGAGCAGGATCAATTTAAAAGATATTTTTTGATGAACAGATTGATAAATGAGAAATCATTTACAATCCATAAAATATGACTAATATAATTCAAGGGCATTCATCATGTTTTCATTCAATTATCAACTAGATTGGGGAAGATGAATATCAGTAAATAGTGAATGCTATAAATTGGGTTTTTGTTGACAATTTGAAATAATTTAAAGGGTCGTTCCAATGTTATACCATGTATCCCATACACAATGCTAAAGCTCCATGAATTATGTGTTCTAAGAGTCTCAAATATTGAGATATAATCCAAACCCATACAATGTGGATGTCATAGTAGGATTAGATATTTGTTTTTATGTTCCCTATAAGGAGAATATGGTTCTTCTTGTGGTTAATATTTTGAATAATATTCAGATTAGGACTATAACATCTGATAGAGTTTAGTTGAAGCATAACTGAATTCATGAGGAGATATAGGATTGGGAGTCTGATATGTGAGAATGTAGGATAAAATTGTGCATCAATACCTCATTTTGATGCATTCATTTAATCAAGGATGAGTTTTTATATGGTGGGGAGTTTGTATGATCCCTTCTTTTTTCAAGTACCTATCCCTCTTAGTTTATCATTTTTTTATACTGGGTAATTATTTACTCATATTTAAAACCATGGTGGGAATATTTAATCACAAATACATATGAATTGAATAAACATAGTCCAAGGATGTGAGAAATCATGAGAACACCAAACATGTTCCATCTGGAGAGCATTTTTTTTGGAAAATCAGCTCACATACACTGATGTATGTATATCTAAAATAATTTTTTCTCATAAATGGGTCATGCTTTTATTGAATCAATGGTATGTTGAGAGAATTAAAGGTTGTTTGGTTTAGTTATAAGAAAAATTTCCTGAAACCCCATCTTTCAAAAATTATCATATAATGTAAATTGATGGAATAATGTTTAATGTTCTTGTGCTTTTAATAAAATAATATGAGGAGATGTGTTTTTGGAGTATTCTAAGAATAATAGTTACCAATCTTGAAACTAAATTACCCAAAGTGTAATTCCTTGAACTTCAATATTGATTTATGTTGTGTTGTTAATGTTTCTTCCAAACTCACTAAAACCTTACCCTCTCTAACCTAAGTCACATTCCAGGAGACTTTAGAGTGCCAACATCTATTCCAGACATCCTTATAATGCCTTCGATCCCTGTTAATTTTTTTTGTTCTAGTTTTTCATTCTCTCCCTTATTCGTCTGATGGTAGTGGTGTAATATTATGACATTGTGTGTTTCTGGTTTTGATCCATTCCTGTTTGGATCTGTGACCCATAATTTATTCATCCACACCTTCTTCATCATTGGTGTTTTCCATTAGTATCATTTTTGGAAACACAATTAACAATGTGTGGGTCTAGATATCAACATATGGATTGTTAATTTCCATGTATATGATATATTATTATTTATTATATGTAATGTGTCCCTGAATCAATTGAAAAATGAATAGGATTTTTTGATGGAGTACTTTAGTATAAATTAGATTTGGACCAAGCCTATGGCTACCCTTTTGGAAAGATAACCTTAATATAATTTAATATGATAATTCATTAATGTTTCTTTATCGTGAAATGATACACCAGATGATTGGTTGATATACAATTCCTAGGTTATAGTTATTTCCTATTGTTTGTATTGTTGATCAATTGTGATATACTGGAATGATGTAATTTAAATGAAAAAATTAGTTCACTAAATTTACCATTTATGATTATGGAGTGATATTGATATCCATGATGGTAGGAAATATCTTACATTCTATGATGATTTGATTAAATATTGATCCTATTTGTGTTTCCTATAAACCCGAATCTAGTAAAATCGATATTGAGTGGGATTGGCCTCATCTCATGATATAATTCTTATATAGATTGGTCTTGGAAGAATTAACTATTATAATGCTTATATAAATTTCACACATATTTTTCTATATATTCCATAATTATGGTTACGGGTTGCATGGTTTTTAGATATTCTCAATTATATTTCATTTTAATGATGACATATGTTATTTTAACATGGGTATAGGGATATGGTTGGTAGGATTGTGATAAATTCTAAGAGATATACCTTCATGGAGACGAATCAGGTTATTGACGTATTTTTTTAATTTTTTATTTAACAAAAAACTAATTTTCATTTTTTTACAAACAGTTATTATCAGATTGGTTTGATTAGACATGGTCGATTCAGGTTTCTAAGTTATAGTCAAGCCTTATTTAGGAAATTGTTTGGTACCAAATAAAATTTCATGGTTGCATGATTGGACAAGGTAAAAGGACCCCACAATTGATTGTTTTCGTACTAGATGGGATGGTGTTTTGAGTTGGAACTGAGATGGGTTCTTATACCTATCCTTGTTTTTCCTTGTTTGAGTATACTAATATTATACTTTAATTATTTGTATCCTAACATTTAATTACATTCTATCATGTAATTACATCATTCCTATTAAAATTAAATGGATAATTCTATTGGATTTTATAATTTGTGTTCCCATTATCAATACGATGACTTGTTCTATTTATATGGATTATTCATACTATGATGACACTTTTTACTAGGGGGTATAGTCTCCCAACAATACAATTCACACAACTTCTACTAGTCACCATCCTATAGTATATATGGAGGCACACTTGAGGACCTGTATCCAATACTTATTAGACATGTGAGAGATATCTAGATTAGGGGACCAGTGATTCCCAAATTTACTAATGTTTTATTATTAAGGATTCACTTGTAGAATATCTTGGGTTTTGAAATCCTCATATACCTAAGAAAAAACATAAAGAAACATTCATTCTATCAGGATGATTTAGAAATTAAGTGTTAAAATTGGGATCAAATAATTGTGATTATTAAAGGGTTTTTTGGACATAATTTAATTCAAATTAATTCAACGAGTTTATCTTATGTTATCTATTAGGTTGTGTTGGATGCATTTATTTTCATATTAAATTTAATGTTGTTAATTCAGGATGGTTCCAAAAAATAAGATAATTTTCCAAAATTATTCTTTTATATACTTTTCAAATTTAATCCCTACAAAATTCCAAGAATGAACACAAATTCACTTATTGTGTCAAGTTAAGTAGGACTCAAAGAAAATGGATCAAACTATCACATAAAATGATTCATTGTTAAAGTTTGCGATGATGAATATGAAAATATGTAATGAGGTTTAAATCATAAAATAACTAACTAATTTGAATATTAAATAACATAAAATATAATCCAATCCATACACATTATACCCCCTTGGAAACATTATATTAATTTTATCCATCCATTAGTTTGTTCTATCAAAGGAAGTACGAAGTGGACTTATAGGGGAGTATTTGAAGAAGAAAAACATTGAAATAACTTACATTCCACTATTTTGTGAGAATATTCACAATTTCTGGTGTGAATAAATTCACACCAAGTTTCAGTGGTATCAAAATGTTATGAAAATTGATATAATAATAGAACGTGACAAAAAATTATTTGGAAACTAATCTGACTATACAAAATAGGCAGGGAAAAATTTATGTGCAATTATAAAATTAAGGAATAAAATGAAATTAAACAAAAAATCATGGAATCATAATTACATTCACTAACATATCCTTAATTAGGAATTTTTTGGTCCTAGGGTCGGTCACCAATTAATCAACTTCTTCCCAATTAATTAGGAGAGTCAAAAGAAGCGTGAGAAATGAAATGAGATTTTACTTTTCAAACTATAATAAAATGTTTTTCTTGAATAATAACCCTTATAGATGGGTGAATTTGAAACTAAATATGTTCAAATATAAATGGGTTGTAGATGATAAATTTCTATGCTCGGTGTCCTTTAATTTGTGTCAATATTTAATTTTGAGTGGATCAAATATTCATTATTTATTCTTAAAACAATGGAATGATTTTATGGGATTTCAAATATGTCATGCATATTAAATGTCAACATGGGATCCCAAAATCTTTTTGAAAACATCAACCATACCTATAACTATAGTTCAACTAAATGATCCACATATGTTTCTATTTGTACATTTAAGATATCAACAACATTGACATTGTATTCTGGGTCCACATCTATTTTATGGTCCGAAGACATATTATGATTTGTCCAGAAATTTTTCTATTCATTGCCAAAAATTTCCATCTTCCATTGGGATTAATAGACTGATAATAATGTATAAAATATATAAAACGAGGTGATAAATAATAATCCAAAAATTAAAACTAATACAATCCATATAATGAATTCATGGATTAGATTATTAATTAGGCACATTTTGAAATTTTAAACATGGATTACACAATGATGTGAAATGAATGTGAATTTATGAAATTCACCAAAATTTATGTTTATGGACATTAAAATACATGAATATTTTAATATAATCAATGAATATTTCCCACTCTCTATTGATAATCACACCCCATATTATTTTATTATACTCTTAAGAAAAAGGTATCTAGAAAATAAGAAATTGAAATCAATTGTTCAAAAACATTTTATCATTCAATGATCATGAAATTAAATTATGTCGAACAATCAGAAATTCCATAAAAATCAATTCTCACAAGGCAGGTTGTAAAAAATATCCCAATCCAAAGATCAATCATTGGTTAAATTTATTTCCCCATTTGATCTGATTTTAATTCTGCATGATGATGTGTTGTATATATTAAATGACATGGAGACCATTTTTTCAGTGGCAATAAAATAGAAGATCATGATGGGAATCTCCTCAATTTTTAAGATGAGTGTACAATTATATATCAGTTTTCCCTTTTTTCATTTGATTTATTTTTTGTTTATTTTTTTGTTTTTATTGTTTTATTTACCATAATAGAGATGAAAAAACTAATTATCATAAGGAAAAAATTGTTGTCACAATCCCTTAGTACATAATAGAATTCATAGTTTGAGTTTTTAGATCTAAAATATATTTGTAAATTTGAACTCTGTGGAAGAAAATTATGGATTCTTTCTCCAAAAGTACTAATATCCATGAATTTGGAAAAATATTTCTCCATGTTGTCATTATGTTCATTTTTTGGATACTCAAATTAAACTAGATGTGACCCAAAACTCCATGATATGATAAAATGGACCTGTGGACTCCATCAAACACCTAAAATGAAATAGACTTACTTTATGTAATTTTGATTAAAATGTTGAAAATGTTAGTATTTATTAATCAAATTGGAAAACTGAACATTCAAAAAAGTATTCATTGGTACATAAACATGTTTTAAAATAATAATCATTTCAATAAAAATCATTTTACATTCAGCTTTCATGATTCCCAACTTACTTTAAGACATTCAAGGATAATGAATTGATTTTTTCTCATAAAATATCTTATTTTTACTCCCCATACATAGAATGAAAAATTCCACATATTCTAAAGACATAGGAAGATATAGATTAGAATTATAATTAATTTTTTGTAGATGTTATTTGAAATGAAATCATGGAATAAGACCACTTATTTTGATTATGATGACACATCAATTAACAATTGGTTACCTTGGTTTCACACCACATAATTAATCCTTGACGATAATTAATGGGAGAGTTTGATCATTAGAAATCATGAGTTTTATTTAGAAATACTAAAATTATATGCCTTAGGGATATCAAAAATTAGACACATTTTATCATTTGTTAAATCCTAAAGGGAATCACTTAAAAATGACAAATAAATAAATAAAAATTCTGAACGTAGGATTCCTCCTGGAATGCCCTTTGTTTGAAGTAATTATCTCGACGTTGAACCCCAAAATATCGAATAGCAAATTTCATTATTTTGATGATTTCATTTTTATGAAAAAATTCATGATGGATATGGGTTAATTTTTTACAATTTTTTTCAAGTACTGTCATATGTCACCCAGAGAATGAAAAAATACAAGGAATATCTAAAATGGTTAAAACAATTTTTTAGTAGTCATGCCTATAATATTAATGATAATCCAAAAATTATTAAATTTTGTAGAGTAATTATTTTGTAACAAAAGGTGTTTATTATCAATTATTAAGGGATACATGAAATAAGAATGAGGGAAAATAATTTTGGGATATGATTGATTAATGTTTTATAAATAAGATTAGTAATTTAAATCAAAATTAGTTTCTTCCCTTATAAGTATAGATATAATTTGTTACTAATGAAAAGATGTTTCATCCCCAATTATTTCAATATATGTTTTATGGGATTATAAAGACTCATTTTTGATGATTTTTTTAAATGGTTCTGTAAATTTTTGTTGTAAAAAATAAAAAATTGATCAATATTCCAGACACTCAACTGATGATATCCAATTACCCTATTGTGAATAAAAAATATCAACTTCCTCTTGATTTAGTGACCCTTAAAAAATTCCATCATCCAATTAATCTATCATAATTACACTAGTAGGTTCTTAAATAACATATTGAGAGCTTGGTGGAAACTAGACACTCCACATAATGTTATGGAAAGGGATATTTATGGTAGGGATATGTTCCTAATATGTTTTAATGTTTTGTAGTGATAACCTCGAAGATTATATTTCATAATTAATATTCTCCATTTTATAAAATAATTTTTCAAGATTCTTTTGGGATTGGGAGGTATTAATTATTTTAAATCAGAGACTACATTATGTTTTATATCATAAATAGTCATTGAGAGAGGTGGAAATTGGTCAATTAAGGATTTGTCATCCCATAAACTGTACATTTCACAATGGTGGGGTAATGGTTGAAGGATTTTAAGATAAATTCCTTATGAAAGGTGCATCCTAATATTGATTTTCCATTTTATTCTAGATTTGGTTTATTATAGGGAAATTATGATGAAAATTCATTATTGTTTGTGACAATGAGGAATTTAGATTCTATGGAAAAAAAATGAAAGGGGAATAGAAAAGGGAAATGATGGTGAGGAAAGAAAAATTATGAAGAATAGAATGATTTTATATGGTGACATTCATGGGTACCTTGAATGGTTCCAAAAAAATTTGATGCCAAAATCTACACAATTTATTATGTTAACGAGGTCTCTTGTATAATAGCGTGGGTTATTGAATCATTATATAAATAAAAAGAAACCTAAGGAAATAAAATTATTTTTTGGTTGATTTTTATATAAAGTGGTTGACATGGGATTAAATTTATGGTATTATTAAAGAGTTTAAATACATAATATAATTAAATATTTTTTAGATGATCCTTGGATATTTGATGGCGTGGATTTGATAAATTTATTTTCTTATAAAATTTCATTTCATTAATTCAGAATGTATCCAAACAATGAGATAATTCTCCAAAATCATTCACAATTTTAATCTATACAAAATTAAAATTCTAATAAAAAATTCAAAGAAGGGATCTCTTAAATGAGAACTAAAAGTAAATAGATCATACTCGCAGTAAAAACATGTCACTTGTAAAGTTAGAGAAGATGTATAAAAAATATCTAAGGGAATGAAAGTCCCAAAATAATGAAATGATTTAAAATTTTAAATAACATAAAATAACATCCAATACATACCATTTTTACTCACATGGATCAACCCATAATATGGTTATTCCTCCAATGATTCGGTTCTATCAATGGATATGGGAAGTAGAACTAAGATAGTATAATTGAAGAAGGACAACATTGGAATAAAATTCAATCCACCATTATGTGATAATTTTTACTATGGATGTTGTGAATAAATTTACACCTTTATTGATTGGTATCAATGTTTTTGGAAAAATTATATAATAATATAAGAATAAAATATTTTTTTTATGAAACTAATGTGGTTGGAATAAACATACATGGAAAAAATGATAGTGAGATTAAAAAATGAAATTGAATAATTAAAATTGAAACCAAGACATGTATGACCAAATAAATTGACCAAAATCTCTATAATTATGTAATTTTTGGTTATACATTCAATCCCATATCAATTAATTACTTCCCCATTAATTAAGAGAGTCAAAATCAGTGATAGATATTAAAGCAATTATAACTATTCAAACTTGACCATAAAATTAATCTAAATTCAACCCCATATTTTACATGTTAATTTTATAAAACAGGTGGAAAAATATATTGGTGTATTAGAAGATAAATATTTCCATATCAGATTCCTATAATTTATTTAAAATTTTCGTTCTAATTGGATCACAGATTCAAAATATATGATCAAAATAGAGGTCTGGTTTATAGGAATTCAAATCTAGCCCACATATTAAATGTCAACATTGTCTCACTGGATATCCTCGAAAACATCCAAATTATGTCATTCAATAGTTTGATGAAATGATCTTCATAATTTTATAGTACTAATTTTAACATTTCTGTTATATTTGGCATGAATTTTGGGCTCTAAATTTATTTGGTTGGCCTAAGTCCCATTATTCATTATCTAGAAACATCTATGATCATTGAGAAAAATATCCATCTACCATTTATATTAATAAATTGATCCTAAACTGTAAAAGTTTTCAAAAAAAGTGATTAATAATATTAAAAAATTTCAAATTCTGATACTCAAAATAATGAATTCTATAATCAGATGATTAATTAGTACCCAATTTACATTTTAAACATGAATTGAAAAATGACATGAAATGAATTTAAATGTACAAAATTATGTAAAATTTTCATTTATGGACATTGAAACACATTAATAATAAATTATAATATATGAATATTATCCCCATTTAGTGGCTAATCAGGGAAATTACACAAATCTTGATACATTTGTGGGTCTTCGAGCATCCTAATAAGTACATATATACACACCACATCATTGTATTTTACATCATGTGTCTTGTCTATTGTGGATAAAGGGAATACATGTGGTGAAATATATGGATCATAGACACATGGGTCCATATGTTGCATATAGAGGATAGACATGGAGATTGATAGATGGTTCAGAAGAATATTCCTTTATTATAGTTATGGTATTAATGAGAATTCCTTTATGGTGGGGATGTATTTACCCCAATTTTATTTGACATAATTTATGGTAGTTTGATGTGTTCTTTTTAATTTATTGGATTCAATGTATTATACTAGATGTTGGAGCCTTTTTTTCCTCAACTATATTCAAGGAAGATGGTTGTGTTTTTGTGTAAATGTATATAAGATAATTCATCACATTAAATTTATTCCTTAATGGGAATATCTATAACCCCTATCCTATTGGGGTATGTCTTGGGGATGTCATATTTTATCTTTGTCTTCCCTAGTGGTCCCTTATGGGTTGATTCATCATAGTGTTGTATCAATAGTTACTCGACCATTGGTCATTGTAAATATAAATCCATGGTGATGAATGGTTTGGAAAATAAAGAAATGTTGTTAAAGTGTGTTGAGTGTGGAATTTAGGATAGGGAACCTAGTTCTGGTGATAAAACCTTCATATCCAAGATATGTGACTCAAACTACCTACATATCAGCTCATTATACAAAGAAATTGATATGAAGGGAACCAGTTATACTTGAACCATAGAGAATTGAGTCCTTTTAATGAACATATAATGTCACATCCCTTTATATATTCTTATTAAAACATGGTATATCTTGATCACATTCAGAATTTCACCATTGAAATTTTCATCCAGGATACTGATACATGATCTTGATGATTGTTTATTGAGTTATGAGGCCCCAATTCAGGGTTCATATCATGAGGTGTTTCCTCCTTGAGTGTTTGGAGAAACACCCCAACCTATTAGGAAATATATAGGACCCATACGTCAGGATGATGATGAACATAGACATATCATACTATGCATGTTCCAATTTAAGATACTATTGAGTTCCATGGAAACTTATATATATTGGAAGTTGAGTATTTAGTTTTTTTTGTGGAATGAGTTTTCATGTATTTTAGGAAACTGAAATATTAGATGGCCGTTCTACCAACCAGTTTATTACATTGAGTAGTAGGGAATTTTTGTAGTCTAATGATATAGACCCATGGCAATGTAATTATATCATTATCATTCTTACAGTAGAGGTTAATAGAGGATTATTATAACTTCTTAATACACTCATTATAAATTCTTTATCATATTGAGATATAAAAAAGTGATATAGTGGTCATTGAGTATGATTTGAGGTTTACTAACTGGACTGGTTACTCCCTAAATAGTGTAACATGGTCTATTCTTGTCATGGATGTTTCATCATAATCTCCATTAATATATTAATTATACAGTACTCTTATTTTGACATAAGGTTGATATTATAGTGATAGGTAACATAGAGCTTCCAGGAAGATGGATTTCAGTTGGTTGGTGATTGAAGTGTAAATCTTCTAGATGAGTCCTAAATACTAACTAGAAGTCACCATATATCAAGCACTCAACATATGGAATATTTTCATCCATAGAAAAACAAAATAGTATTTAGGGCTCGACAGTCATCTAGATAATATATATAGTGAGTTTTGGGATGATTCAAAGATTATGGTGGGTTTGGGTACATGAAAAGTGATTTCATAACCGTTCATATAGAGTAGCATAAAAAGATAGTTGATGGAAAACCTTTATATATTCACCACTCTGATTGGGTATATACAAGTTATGTTAAGGGAATCCTATAGAGAGGTAGTGTAGATAGATGAGTAAGTGGATCTCATAAGTGTGGAGAAGTTGTTGTATGGTGACACTTTGTGATGCTCCCCCCCCCCCAACATGAGTAGTATCATGTTAGGATCACAAAGATGGTAATCAATGACATGAAAAAATGAATTCTATGGAGGGTTACTACTATGATGTGCCTGAGATAATTCAAGGTACTATTTGGGTATTTTTTTACCCTTTCATAATTTCTATTTGATATATGCATTGGTAATTTTTTATCGACTTCTCCCTTATGTGAGAGATGGATATTCTATAAAATTCATTGGCTTATAAACTACAGTTAAAGGGTTTTTATATGGATTAATTCATCGATAATGTATATATGAAGGTATTATGAAATGGATATTGATTGATAGAGTTTCTCTAAGGACCTCTTAGTTATAAAAAATAAATCTTAAGATATCATTTTGGTAATAGATATGTTGTCCTTGTTTTTGTTCCATATTAACCGTCATATGAGATGATTTAGAATACTTTGTATAGATGGAATTATAGTAGAAATTTCTGTTCAGAGATATATCATGATGATATAATCCGTATGATGGCCAATAAGCAACAAATCAGCACCCATTCAGTGATGATTATGGTGAATAAACCCTAGTAAAACTAAATCTGGTGTCAGTCTACCATTTCATTGACAAAAAATACATGTTAATTGAATCATAGAGAACTAAATAGTTTAAGAGCTGTTGTAAACCAAAAACATACATGAGTCTTGTTTTACAATTGAATACACTAGTTACAAAATAATATTTTTTGGATAAAATAACAATTCCATCTAGCATATCCTTCCATATATTTTTTATTTCACTATAATGAATTGTAGGGAAATGAAAAAAAAACAGGTGTGATATCAAATGATTTAGTACAGCTAAGTATAATAGAATCAATATTGAGTATATTAAAAAAGATAGTAACAAAAGATAATAACTGATGGAATGTGCCATGTAATCAATAATATAAGAAGGACATGTGTATACAATATGGATTGTTAAATAACTAAAAACACATTCAACTTAAATAACATTATTTGGAAAAATATTCATGAAAATATAAGAAATAGAAAACACATTCCATTTAATCAATATACTGAGAATGAGATGTATCCAGAGAAAATTTCAAATCTATAATCTAAAATAAAATAAAAATTAATTAATTCTCTATAAAGTAAAAGTTTAATTATTGGATTCTATATTTCCTTAGGCTGTGATACCGTTATTTTCATCATATATCCATAAGAAAAATTATATCTTAGGGTAGAAACCCATCTATTACACTTAGAAAAAAACTATAAGGGGATTTTCACAAACAAATTTTGTCTCATGAGACAATCAATGCTTCATGGGGACTAAATTGTATGGTCTATAACCTATAATGATTGCATTAAATAGCCCGTATCCTATATTAATTTCATTAACTAGTCGAAAAACCATAAAATCAATTTCAAAATCATTCATCACATATAGAATATTCAATTTAAATAAATGATGTTCCATATAAAATACTTATATTGAGTGATGGATATAGATTTATCAATATTTCCTTAGTCTATAAAATAATTTTCAACGTAAACATGATATGGAAAAATGAAATATTGTTTAGGAAATAAAAATTACCATGGTAAATTATATTGATAATTATAGAAATTCAATTTTTAATGATCATATGAAATTGAATATTTTATGTGGACTAAAAGGAATCTTGGTAGTGAAATTCAATACTATGATTTGTCAAAGAAATCCTAAACAATACAAAGGATGTATAAGGATGGTTTCAATACAATATATGCTTTGTTGAGTAAAAATAAAGGGTAATGGGTGTTTATAAAGGGAAATATTATAATAATATCATTTATAATAATTCATGAGGGAATTATCCATTTTTTTATTTTTTTAAAATAATTTACTTTGAAAATTACATTAATTTTTTTTTGTTAAAAATCATCCTCTTATATATAAAAATAAATCTTCGATTAAATGATGGTTGGTATATCATTACATGTTTTACAAGGTAATGAGAACATTCTATTAGCATGGTAAAAAATGTTATAAAATATCCTTGTTTGAAAAGTAACAAGTGGATTACATTGAAAAAATAGTTTAAATAAAAAATAATATTAAATGTGTATTTAAAAAATGTTTTTTGAATGGCTAAAAAAATTATGAAATATGTATTATAAAATTGTGTTTTCAGAAGAAAATGGATTCTTTGACAAAAGTGAGAATTGAAGTCTAGTTTTCCTAAAAACCATTCTTTATACATTATGACTTCTACTGATTAAAATTTTAAAATATTACATGAAAATGGTCATAAATAAATATTAGAGAATAAAATTGAAGAATTTTTTAAAAAATGATCAAATATTTTCCTCTCATGGAAATTCATGATTAAAAATCACGGAAAAAACAATATTATTACGATATCCCTTAAAAAGTCCCAATAATTAATGTCAAAATCAATAAATCAATATATTCAGTTTTTCAAATGTAAATCTTGAAATAAACATTTTAACTATATCGATATATTTTACAAAAAATTGACTAGACACATAATCCTAGAATATTAACAAGTATGAAGAAGTAATATAACCCTAGGAAAAGGAATCAAGTTTTAAAATTCATTACCACATGGTAACATTTAATTTAAATCCACAGAAAGGAAATAATTCAAAATTAAACTAAAAATACCTTTAATATTATTTAATTAATGATATAACATATATAAGGGGATTTATATACACCACACAAAATAATTATGTGGTTAATATTAAATTTATCTCAGAGATGTAAAAATTTAGGTGAAATCATTTATCATGTGTTTCCTTTTGGGTGAACATACATTGACCTCACTTATAATGGTATAAAAAATATAAATAACCTAATAAATTACGATAATTAAATTTTTATATCATATATTATCATATTAGAATATATTATTACCCATTCATTAAAATGAATTCATTATTTTCACTATTTCGAGAGTTAATTATCTAGTTCTATTAATATTTGTTGAGTTGATATTTATTTTTCATATTAATAATTACATGGTTTATTCAAATACAAAATTTTAGACATGATTTTTATAATTTTTATATTTAGTATATTATTAGTTAGAGATATACATAATATTTACAGATAAGAAATGAAATGGACTGTTCCTGGAGATGGTATGTTGTACGTATGCATGAAATCTAGTTCTATTTCCTTGTTTAATTCAAATGAATTAATAAAACATTATATATAAGTATATTTATATTATAATTATAGTCTCATTGAATACATTAATATTTCCTCCATTTACCATAAGATAATATCTATGTTATTAATTAAAAATTAATTCTTTTTTAAATATTAATTTACAATGTTTCATAAAATTGTATTTAAAATATGTTGGCCATTTAAAGGTGTAAAAACTATCTCTAAAAAATATAGGTTGTATGGATAATATTGGGTTTGTTCATATATTATGACTATCAAGTATAATGGATGAATTTGAAAAATATTTGGTTGAATACACAATATATATTTAATTAAAGTCATTCAATAATTGTTATTAATTTAATTTATTAAGACAAAACTCCTTTGATATCATAAAAAATTATTTTTTAACATTCTCCTTATATTAAATTGGTTTTATGTTCATTTCTAATTTATTTTTAACCAATGAAGTCAAACTTATATTTATACAAGTTAGTCAATCCTATCCATAAAAAATAATTTAATGGAAATTTAATATCTTATTATATTATTTAAAAAATATTCAGTAATAATTTTTTTTCAAAACACGATCTTGTGTGTTACGCAAGTCATTAAAGAAACTCAGTATTGTGTGCAACCCATGCTGAATCAATATCGAATGTATTTGAAGCTAAATAAAATATCGATTTGATTTGAAATAAAAATTATTTTTTAATGTATTAAAATATTATATTCCCTTATGCAATTGGTGGTTCGTTTCATAAACACTATTAGATAAAATTTTATTATTTTATTATTTTTAGGGAATTACAATGAGTTTATCCCTTGGTATAATAAGATATGTTGGCATCTTGATTCTGTCTGTAAATGAGGAAATTATTGCTGTTTTCAATGAGGATGTTTTAGAAATTCCTCTGTGGTGGAAGATGGAAATCATTATTTACAATGACATAGGTCTATACTGGCATCCATAACAACATATCAGATGTTTCTTACTAAGTACCAAGAGCTAAGGGTGTAGTTAGAGGACCTTTGAGAAATATTTTCATCAAATCATGTTTTTCCCGTAGAAATGTCCACTGTTATTCATGAATTTTTTTACAAGATCTTGTGGACTTCCACGTATTATCCTTTTCAAATGTAGGAATTGATAAATATAATGTAATTATTTTTTAGTATGGATGACCTCTTCGATAATTATAGAAGTGATATCTAGTTCTCATTGAGCTATCTCATGCCCATCAATAACTATTTGAAGGTTTGTGGATATGATATTCATATGGTGGAATTTTTATGTCTATGGAATCTATGATTTCGTGGTTATATCTTATTGATTGATGAGTTCCCCCACTCTGTTTATGGATATATTGAATTGGATCTTCATAGTATAAATGGACTAATTTTGGGTTTCTTCAATGATGAAATACTCATTCACTATACATCATAGGTGGATTATTTAAATCCATTTAAATTTTTATATATGTACTACTATATCACCACATTAATGGTAAGCTATAAATGTAATTTTTTTTTTGATAACCAGCGTTCAATTTTAGATATATGTAATTTATGATCATGTTATAGTTATGGACCCAGTTTTGGATGATGCAGTGATTTCATGATATCTACCAAAGAGTGTGTCAGAGGTGTTGATTTTTCTTCTCATAATAGTGTACTATAATTGGTTTGGGAAGAAACATTTCTAGGATTCTATTCCATTTTTTTGGAGCTCATATAGCCTGTGTAGTCATTTATTTATACTTGGAAGTGTTAAGGATAATTCCTGAAATTTGGGATATGTTTGACTAGTATTCAGGTGCTGAGACCACCTGGGGATGACATAGAGTTAATTATTTTTATGATTCCTCAGAAGCTGGACCCAGTAGTGTGTTGATGTAGAGGAATACAATTATGGAATGTGTGCCTAAGAATTTTACACCAACCAACTATAACTACTCGTCTCATTTCTTATAGAAGGAAGATGTATTCTTTAATAAAAAAATGTTAAGGAACTACCTAATATGAGATCATCTAAATTATTTACTCAATCAACCTGAGTCTCAGGTAAAATATCACTAAGAGAGATTATGTCCTTTAATATCAAAACTTGATGGTGTTCCTTCAAGACTAAAAATTATACATAGAAAATTCTCATATGAGGTGATATATGGGTTATATTCCTAGAACAATATTTACATCACCCACATGGTATAGGAGGCATCCAATTTATTTAATTCTTAGTAGGAGACCCTAGTGGTGGAGTGTAGTGATGTTTTTATTCATACAATGGTTGTGACATATTTGATTCCTTAGTTTGTGAGAGAGGCTTATATGGGGGGACGTCCATTAAGTGGTTATACACGAGAAAATATCTATTGGAGATACAGTAGTTGAATTTTTTACGGGATATGATCACAACATCGTCTTAAATGGATTGAATGTGATACCGGTCTCATTTCATGATGAGGTTATGGTTGACTTTCATAGTCCCCCATTTGATGTATATACTGGTATTGAAAATATTAATTTGGAAAATCAGGGGATTTATTGGTTGGATAGATTAAGTTAAATCATTGCTGAGTTCCACTCTATGTGTCTCACATGACATCAGGTAAAATTTGATATAAATGTTCATGTATGTTTGACATATAATCTTGAGATCCCTATGTGGGAATTTTATGGAAAACCATGGAATATTTATGGGTATTAATAAGATATCAAATGATCTTGATTATATTTAGATGTTTATTAATTTACATTTCAATTCAATGCACTTCCATGAGATAAAATAGTATATTTCAGTGGATGTTTGGGGATGTAACACATCCGGTAGATCATCTGTCTTCATAGGGAACCCTTGATGGTCATCCCAGAAAATGATTCTTAGTACACATAATTGTTTTAGAGAGTTTTTTGATAATTTTTGAACCTATCTGTTGTTGAGTAAAATATTTCACCCCCATATAGATTGAACGACGAAGAACACTATTTATGTATTCGAGGATATGAGGACGTCCCATAGGATGAATGTCTTATAGAGTTGGGAGGATCAAATTCCAGTAATAGAGTTTATTTATAATAAAATATATATGCCCAATATAACTAAATATCTATCTGATAACATTTATAAGAAACCCAATAGGTAACCATTTTAATATATTAGGATTGGTGATACATCCCTAATTGGGCCAAAGATGGTGAAGGCCATGATAGAGATGGTTTAGGTGATCTGTGAGTGTATAATGATATCTTTGGGAAGAAAGAAATATTATAAAGCTATACATAACATGACATGGAGTTTGAGAAAGTAGACATTATTTTCCTGAGTGTTTCCCCATGATGAGGAATGCGTATTGTTTTTTGTGGAGACGTGTTATCTAAAATGTTCATTGGGACATTCAAGATCATACTTAGTGTTGTTGAGGATGATTACCAAAAATAATTTCCCCCATTATTCGAAAAAAATCTTGATGAATTCCATGTGTAACAGTTGAGGGGATACATGCATTATCCAATAGATGTTATTTTAAAGGGTTATATGGACATTGAGGATGGGGACCCCATTATAGAGTACGTAGAGAAGATTGTGAAACAAATGAATGTGATCCTATGATGATTCCCCATTACCTTGGTTTATATGCTATTGAATCCTTAATTCATGTATGATTGATCCATGAGTTGTGAGAGATAAATAGAGAGTGAGTGAGAGGGAGAGGGAGTAAGATGTATCCTCAGTATAAACACCATTTTTTAGTATCATGTGATTTTTTTGGTGAAAATGACAAAAGGATGTAATAATTTATTGAATCTGGTTTTAATTATTTTTTCATTGAATATTCTAATGTATATATCTATATTTATCCTTGGATTTGGGGAAATTTGTTTCTGTATATGGCCCATAGAAATAATATATTAATTTTTTAAATTTTTTTAATGAACAAGCACACACCAATTATGTTTAACTGAATTTCCCATTTTCTGTGACCTCAGATGTGATATATTAGTCAAAATTTGATTCATGAATGTGGGTTTTATCCACATGATAACCCAATATTGGTTGTGATTAGAAGTTATGTTGTAGGTGAAAATAGACAAATGTGTTTAATAAAATAAATATTTTATTTAATTATTTTAATTAATTGTCATAAATTTAAAACCTATATAAAAATAATATTATAAAAAATTTATATTTTCAGGTTAATATTCTTGAGAGTAAATCAAAGGAGGTAAAAATTTGTTTTCATCATTTGATAAGGATCATATGACGAATAGAAAATGAATCATGACAAACTAGGAGGAAGCCAATGCAACCAATGTTCTTCATTATTGGAGGATGAAATAATCATAATGTTCCTATACTAAATAATGAAATTATAGGGTTCTTCATTGAATTATGAAAGTATAAAGTAATAAATTTTGGATTATTTTATACTATTTGATTTCTCCCATTTCCCAATATTATCATATTCAATGCAATAATATAATTTTTTTAGATTGGATTTTCTTCTTTAATTCATCTTGTGATCACCCCAGGATATTCCCTCTTTCATGATCATTAAAAACTAATGCATTGTAAACGATGTATGAACATAATTATTGGTAACATAACCGCATCATATTTTATTACTTCACCATTGGCCAATGGGGTCACAATTATACATTGCTTGGGGGGGTGTCTAGGCATGAGCATACAACCAGACACAAGGATTTTGTGTCCAAAATGTATGGTATGATGTTTTCTTTATTTGTCTAGATTTATAATAGGTTATGTTTCAAGGATATGAGATCTAGACTTGTGGAGGGTGATATGTGGTGCATGGGACAAATCCCATCCCATTATTAGACGATCAGAATATAATTTTTGAATGTCGGATGCTGGGAATCAATGGCTGATAGCATTACACATTGATTTATATTGGGGAAAAAGTATTTAATTTTATAAATATTATATCTTCAACCAAATGAATAAAAAATGCTTTCTACGAAAAACTATACTAACCAATGTTCACTATAAAGAACACAAACCATATATTCCATGGGATTTGTAAGAAAGGGTTTTGGGAGTAGTTAAACATCATACTCCATGTGGTCCAAAAAAATCCATATAACCTTTAAAGGTGTCTCAAAATGTACTATTAGAGTATACAAGATGATACATGGAATGAAACATGATCACTTCAATAATACACGGGCACTGCCATGTACTCAGACACATCCCTGATAACCAAGAATGACTATGTAAAGGAGTATGCACCGATGTACACTGGCATGTCCAGAAGAGAATGGATAATTCCTAGATGGATGAGACATGCGATGTAAAAAAATTTACTCAAAATTTAGTATGATATGTATTTCCAATCAATTTCAAAGGGAGAACATGAAAATGTAGTGAGGTGAGACCACACACAGTTTTGACCCCATTCAGTCCATTTATTTTTTCTAGAAACTTATTCCTCATATATCTGCTTGTTTGGGGATCATATTTTCACCCTTGGATAGAATATTTTGATATTTTTTCCATATCAAATGTGATGGTGGCCTTTAATATGGAATGAAAGATGTCATGTGACAAGTTTTATGAGAGTGTTTTATTTTTGTGAATATTGGTTTAGATTTGGGAAGGATCATTAGAGTGATTTTAGGGTCATTATTACCCTATAACACTAGGGAGAGGGTCCCTCGTAATCATTATATAGGTATATTTGTATTCCCCCATAACATGGTTGATATACCCAGTATATGTAGTGGTAATACCCCATCATCATGATTTGATAGGGATTGGGTCATCCATGACAGTCTTGTCTCCCATAATTGTGGTGAGAAACAATGAGGGTTAAGGTGCTCTAAAAAGAATTTGTGAGAACTTACATGATGATGTGAATTAAAAATAAACGGTTGGAGCTATATAAATTCACAAAGTCATGGGATGAGTTTTAAATGGATATAGACAATCTATATATTCAGGGTTTAATTATGATTATATATATATATTGGGTTTTTCTTTCCATATTTGAATGAGATGATATGTCTTCTATCATATCTTTATATTGATAACTTTGTTGTATAGGAATCCTATTGGGTAATTATACAATCACACATACATTGAATTTTATAAAAAAAAATATTTCTTATAAATATGATATATATATTGACAATCTCATGAGTGGATCATAGTAATACTAGGGTGCATATTCCATAAATGGTGGTCGAATATGGAGATCTACAACAGAGATCTCCAAGATATACATTATTCTTGATGTTCTTAGGTTGGGAAATTATTTTGTGATGAGCATTTTTTATTCCCATTTTATCTTTTTCTTTCTTTATCATATTATTATGTGTTCTCTAGAGTTTATTACTTCATATATATAATCTATAAGTTGATGGATAATTATTATTACCATGAAATCATGAATGAGGACTATTGTGAGTATGTTAAAATGTACATAGGAAAAGGAATCCAATATTATTTGTGAGTTATTAAATCTTATATCCACCCCCTTGCCTACTTGAGGTTGTATTGGGGAATCTACACATGACCTTCCATTAGTATAGTGGGCCATGGTGTGATGGGTTATGAGAATTAAAATCCAAGAGTCCCCCTCTCTTACAAAAGAGAACCCACCCTCGTCTTTTATTCACACATAAAAACACTTTTTTATTTTCCCAAACATATCTAAATTCATTTCTTAAATATCTACCCACACCCTAGAAGCCTTTTTATTATAAATTCAACCTATTAATACTTTTAGGGAAAGATTTAAGAGGTTATTAAAAGAATAGGTATAGTTCTTCAAAATTATTTTATTTTTAATTTCTTATTCGACCTCATTTATATATAATTACAACCAGGTGAAATAGTAACAAACATATATTTAACAAATAATGATTTGTTATCATACTAAAATCACCTAAATCGACATCCTCTATCATCAAATGGGAAAGACGAATGAGATGCTTATTCATGGCAAACTACATCCTCACGAACTGATGTAGTTAATTTTATAATAAATGTTCTCATGGCTTGTTACAATGATGAATTTATTGTGTATTGATTATAAATATGAAATGTTTATCAATATAGATAATAAATATGTTAAATATTTCCATATATTTTCACTCACATAAAAATGATATCTACATTGACGAGTATGTGTGGACTACCTTCTCAACGAAGTGATGTGGTTCATTATTCATCAACATATCACACAAATGATATATATACATATATATAGTCAAATAATTTGGTATAATTGATATAATTATCATTTGATAATGGTAAAATAGCACATACCACTTGCCTATGATGATCATTGTTAACTTGTAATGGTACTCATGCTTATGTATGACCTACCATCTCCATGGTTGTTGCTTAGTTCATTTTTAATAATCTTATTTCAAGGCTTTTTTAAAAAATATAAATAATTTATAAAAATAATAATTATATCATGATTATTTTTCTATATATTCTGGTTTAATGAACTCTTGGTGTATATTAATCCTACCAATTTCATTATTGTCATATGTGTCAAATATGATCAAAAATTTCAATGTGTAATTAAATTATTAAATAATTGATTACAACAAGGGGTTAAATAAAATAATATAATAATGATATTTTTAAATAGTAGTATGAAATAAAATAAAAAATATATTTTTATAATAATCATGATAAAGAATATATGTGACGATTAAGAGTCAATGATAGCAATTTTATTTAAAAAATTATATTTGAATGTTTCCCTTAAAAGTCTTCTACTTCATTGTATATATTATAAAAATAAGAAATTAATTTATAAGTATTGATATAAAAGAACTATAAATGATATTTTATATCTTTTTCGACATAATTTCAATCGTTCTAAAAAAGAACATTATTATGGAAATATTTGATTTTCTTCTGAAAGTCAACTAGAATTTTAGATTTCAACATATATTGAGGTGAATTTTCACAAACCCATAACCATTAATTTATGTAAGTAAGAATAATTACGGTTCTATGGTTTCTTCAATAAAAATCCCTTCCATTATTCCATTTATTTTTTGTTGGAATTTTATTTTTCAAAATAAAGGGTATCTTGATATCTAAAAGTGTTCTTCATACATGTTTAAATGATTTTTCAAGGGTTTATTTCATAATTTAGTCATAATGAATTGTTAATGACAAAATTATATCTGGATATTAATTAATAATATGGATGATATTGATATTAATTATACAATGGGTGCACCCAAATATCGCACTATTACATTGGGTAATTATTATATTCTTTGATGAATTATTTTGGAAGTAAATATAACAATTATTATAACTATTATGGTTTTATATAGGATCAATAAATATGATTCTCTAGGTAAACCACATTAATTTTTTATCCCAAAAACCTATTTGTATGTACAAAATTTTATTTTAATGTTAGTGTTGTTTTCTATTTTTTAAATAAATAATTGTTCTCTTTTAGGGTGAATTTTTTTTTTAAAATTATTTATAAGTTATTTTTATTTGAATGATACCCCCAGGATTATTATTATTATTTTATGTTTTCTTATATGGTGTTTTATGAAACAGTTGGGAAGAAATTGTTTTTCTGTGTGTTTGTAAATGATTGTTTAAACACACTATTTATTACCTTAATGGATTATCTATTTAGGATATTATGGTTTTAAAATAGATGAAAATATTTCATTTTTATTTTAATATCTCTTATAATAAATTTTTTATAATCCCACATTTCAATATTTTTTCTAAGGGATTAAGATATATAAGAACATGTAATAATACTTTTTAATGTCAATTTTTTTCATGAAATAAAAAACGATACTTTTTAATTCATTGATTTTTTGGTAAAAATTTGTACTCAGTATAATAGTATAGATTGTAAAATATGGGATTGTTATGTAATGGTTATGGATGAACTTTATAAATCTATAGATCATTAAAAATTTATCGAATTAAAGGAGTTGACATATATTCTAAAAATATATGAATATTTCATGGTTAAGGTCGAGTTATTATAATATGGTTAATTTGGGTATTTTAGATTTAGTAGACTATGAAAAATTTACCCTCACACTTCACTTTCCATTTTGGAGTAGAAATGATCATATTAAATGAACTCTATGAATATTATTTCACTTTTTTCTTTTACTTAAATATCACAAGGTAAAAATCAGTTTCTTGTAAAACATTTGGTTTCCCCATCTCTTAGTAATTTTTTATTTAAATTATATTGTTTTGAATATAATTATTTATATGAGATTTATGTATTTTCTATATGAGTCATTACCTATAAAAATTATCTCTACGATGACCCATCTTATATTGGTAGTGTATTTTCATAGTAATCGATCCAATTTCAACCATCATCAATTTGTTATATTGTATCTATAATCCAAATTATAAAAATTAATATTATGAAATAATTGGGTGTTAAAAAATATTGAATTGAATTAATAATCACTAATAATGAATGATGAGTTCATATAAATTTTTTAAGTGAAATAGAAATATCAAATATAATCTACATGATAAGGTTTTATAGTTCATATATAATCCAACGACTCCATTAATTAATAGTTATTGAATAAAATTGATAGAATTGGAAAACACCCATATGTTTTATTAGGAATAATGATCAATGTTGTGTGTTATGATTAGACACTACATATACAACATAGAATTCAATGTATAATATTTTTTAGTAATGATAATTTCAATAGGATTTAGAGGTTGATAATATTATTGAATAATAATTACGTTATTTTAATTATATTGGATAATGATAACAATTTAACTATTGTGGTTGGTAAGATCAGTTATTTTAAAATTGAAATTATTTCTAAAAAAATGAACTCTTTGTTCGTATAACTATATTATTTATACACAATCCTATAGTCATATTCTCCCTAAGAGTTGTTTTATTATTATTTTTATTTATTAATATTCATATTTTAATCATACTGTATATTTTATTTACTCTTATATTTTTCAATTTGGTTTTCTCTGATCCCATAATTATTTTTAATTCGCATCATCATCATGAAAAAAATCATGGAAAATCATTATTCATAAAATAATAATATTGAATATAATATTTAATCTACACATATTGTATTTTAATCATCAATTATTCAATGAAATTAAATATTTTATTATGGAGAGAAATAATTAAAAATGGTATATAATAAGAATGCTCCTCAACCACCACCTCCTGGAGATCTGTAATTGTGATGCCGATGAGTATCACCACTAATGATTTTCATGGGATTCATAAAGATATAGGCAACATTATTGTAGATAGTGATACTTTATACGACCCTTTATTTTGAGGATAAAGCTTTATATGCCATGTTAAAATCTCTCTATGTGTTAGTTATCACCATATTTAAAATATGTATTCCATAATAGGTTTTGATGTCATAAAATATGGATCATTTTCAAGACATTTAACCACATAATAGGTAGTTCATAGAATGTAAGTGTATTTCCAGCATTACTAGATTTATTAATTGTTTTATATAAAGAGAGAGACCACTACGAAAGTATTTCAATTCTCCATTAATTTGAATACCTTTTCCATAGTTGGAACTAAAATATATGATATCTAGCCTCCCCATGACATGTATAATTCTACCACTATTCATGATTCCCTAATCATAGTGGATATTTGAATTGAACTTGATCCAATCGTTAAAACACACCATTATAACAATTGATCCTAGGAAATATATCAATCATACCTCAAGGAATTAGTGGGAATAAATCTTCCATGATATTGGGAGAGTCCACTAATATTATACATAAAACCAATATCAATAATGAGATATAGATCATTTTCTGTTATATTGATATGATTTTATTTATTCATTTTTTTTCTTGTATCATAAAAATCCTCCTAGATGATTGAAGAACATATTGTTATTATAATGAATATTAATGGGTTATTCAATAATAATATATCTCCATGTCAGATAATGATCATCTCTATTATGTATTCTCATTCCCTTTCATAAAATGGTAATATATTTTTTTCCAATTAGAAAAAATTATTAAATAAATTTGGAAGAAAATTAAACACCATTCATTTATACATACAAGTAAATGGTAATAGAATGAAAACATATTATAAAAATAGAATGTAATATATTTCTAGAATTGTTTTACATACCATATTTTATATCCATGAGACTCTATTACATTAGGAAAGAATTATATTTTGATATTAGACAACCAAAAAATTCTCATGGAAGAAGAAATAAACATGAAATTTTCCTGGTATTTCCAGATTTGAATAATAGAAACTAAAACATTATACCGAATTTTGTGGATATCTTTAATGAAAACATGGTCTCTACAGGATTCAGGAAATGATTTGATTGGATTTTGGTATTTATGAATTAAAAATGATTACTACAGTAGTTATCTTGTTAAAATATGATATCCCCACCCCACAGTACAAATTGTGTTATCATGAAAGTGATGTAGGGAAGAAATGATGTATTTATAATGTCATGTGTAATTCATAGTATTATACTATGGTATGATAATTATACTGACCTAGAATATTTCCCAAACTTATCCTATTATTTAAGCATTATATTTTAAATATTTGATGTCTACATTTAAATGTAAAATATATATTTTTCCATATTAATTTCAATAATTGGATACCTTATTCATTTCATTAGGAAAATTTATTTGAATGTTTTATATTTATTAATTTTTAGAAATTTTTTATTTTTGGTTGATTAGTGAAAAATAAAAATTCCAATTATATTGTCACTTTTCATTAATTATACGGAAAAATATTTAATGGATAATTTTGTAAAATAATTATATGTTTAATTAATATTTATATGGATTTCCAAATTTAATATTGATAATATAAATATATAGTTGTAATTTTAAAAAATATAAGTAAATATTTTATTCAAATAAATAAATTTTTAGTTTTTTTCATTTAATTTATAATTATCATAGTAAAATTTTGTTTGAGTTTGTTAAAATGTTCATATATTTATTATTTTAATTAAAAATATTTTTAGATAGAAATAATCATTATAAATTATTTTGGTGTAAAATCATTTGAAATATTAAAAAAATATTTTTCTAAAATTGGTTTTCATTTAATTTTGTGATCTGGTATTCACTACTGGAAAAACTACCTATACCCATGGTTCAAAACCATGGGTATAGACCCCAAAACCGTGGGTATAGGCTATACCCACGGTTTTGGGAACCATGGGCTGGAATGGCATCTGTATAGGGGTCTCATCCTATACACACGATTTTGGAGAACCGTGGGTATAGGGGAGTCAAAGTGTGCCACCCCGCTGTTCCAGCATGGCACACACCAGACCCCAGGGTTTGAAAACCGTGGGGTATTTATTTTTCCAAAATAAATGGATTGAGGGGATTCAAACCCCCAACTCGTGCTAAGCCTCAATGTTGCGCCCGACCAAGCGACCAACCGAGCCATATTTTTTAATTGTTAAATATACATATATCTTCATATATATATTAATATTATTTATATGCGGTAATTAAATTCCAAAAAAGTGCATCCTGGGTAATTCGAACCCAGATTTCACAGCGGAGGGACGCTCGCGACTAACCAAAGGACTAACCGAGCTATCCATTTAATTTGATAGACATATATATATTTATAAATATATATTAATATGATCTGTGTTTAGAAAAATGCTAACAGTGTATTTTGAACCCACGACCTACAACACTAGTATATAAGAGATTACCAACCGAGCTAAACAATTTTTGATGATATATATTTATATTAAGTTTAATATATTAATCTAAACCATGAAGAAATGTCTACCTATCAAAATTTTTTCGTGCCCCTTATAATTTTATTTCCCCGTCATAACGCGGGAATGATATACCAACAGTTCTGGAGAACCATGGGTATAGGTATTCAAAAAAACCCCCAATACCCACGGTTATGAAGAACCATCCATATAGGTCTTCGAAAAATACCCTATACCCACGGTTTTCTCCAAAACCTTGGGTATTGGTCTTAAAACAAAGCTATACCCACGGTTTTTTGCATAACCGTGGGGATAAGGGTACCCTGTACCCACTATTTTTTGCAAAACCGTGGGTATATACCTATTTTCCAGTAGTGATTAAATGTAATTACAAACAGTAAATGAAATTGAATAATTTAAAATGGATTTCATATTAATGATATAAATTTCATAATTTATTAATTAGTTAAATTTAATTTTTTTCAATAATGTACCATAAAAATTGTCATAATTTATTAAAAAGGAATGTGTTATAAGGGATAAATGGGGTTAGTTTTGGTTATATATAATGTTTAAATTATCAAAAAATAATAATTTTTTTTAGATTTTTTTGTATTTTATACATATCCTTCTTATCATTAAAACCATTTTAATTTAGAAGCACCTAACTTGAATTAGAAATATATTATGAGAAAAATATTTGTGTGTTTAAATGTTTTCCACTAATCTCAATTATAAAAATACGCCTCAACTCATATATTATTCACATGTTATGATCTCCTTAGCATAACCGAAATCCTCTCAATTGTCCCCCCAAATCTACTTTTTGCACACAATAGGTCCTAGTCTAATATAAATTCCAATAATAGAGGATTAATATTGTATCCAAAAGTGGTCATCTATTGAGAGGTGTTTGGAATGCACCCATACAATAAGAAATCCAATGTGACCATTTAATTGGCCGTTAAATTATTTAACAATGTTATTTAGGTTTACACTTCCATTTATAGTATTTATAATATTTATCTCAGAAAATAAATTTATTTATTTTTTCCTATGGTTCCTTATATAGTTTTAATGTATTCTTAATATACATTATATTCATTATTTAAAAATATTTAAGATGTCTTTTTATGAAAAGTAGACCAAATTTTTCGTCATTTGGTTTTGAATGAATCTCCTATATCTTATTGTTTTCCAATTATTTTATATAATTTCAAAAACACTTTTAATTTTTAAGAAAATTATATATTTATACTGTAATTTACATTCTAAAAAAATTTTATCAAGTGAACTAATATTCATTATAAGTACAAGTAATACGTTACATTTTATGAAAACTAGAAAAATTTTAATAAAAACTTACCACATATATGCCTTATCTCATCATTGTTGCAATTAACTATTATATAATCTATAATGGAATATTCCATAGATTTTTAATCAAAATAATATTTCCATTATTCCTAGAACTATTAGAATTTTTCTTATGAATGAATAGGATATTTATTTTAATTTATGAAAATTGTATAGATTGGTTTATTTCATCAATAAAAATTTACTTTTTAAATTAATATGCATTACGGGGGATATGATCTATTAATACCATTCAAATTATTCTCTAGATAGATAATGATCATGTTAGTATTTTTATGTGATCTAGAAAAATTGGGACATTTCATGTGCTATTTTTCATTTATAGAAATTTATGTTGACAAATAATGGTTTTTCATGTCCCCAGTTTTCATATGATTAATGAATTGGACATTATATGTGATGTTTGTGGCACAAAATTTTATAAACAATTTTTTCATATCATGTCTTATTGACACAAAATAACCTATTTATCTAGAATATTCCTTATCAATTTATTATTGATAACATAAAACGAATCATTTGTTGTAAAAATATTATTTTTCAAAATTTCCATTCCATAATTATCAAACCATTTATTTTATATTCTTATTATTACATATTATTCAATGTAATATATGGATATATTCCCAAATCATGATGTTTTTTTCATAACATATTTTATTATTTTTTATCTCTACCACATTATATATATTATATTATATTTATATTATCCTCTACTATATGATTTCCCTATCTGAGAATCTATGATGACCCTTTTTATTTTTTCCTTTCCCTAAGGTATCAAGAATTGATCATTTATTTCTTTTCAGTATATAAATAAATAAATAATAACATTATCACGAGAATTTTATGTTTTTTTTCATTTTTTAAAATGTAATGAGAGAATCATATATTTTGTGTGCCTCCCAATAAAATTAAACTATTTAATCTCACAGGATACAATATATTATATTTTTCACCAATATAGTAAGGTAAACCCAAAATTTGTGTTACTGATGTCGTAGTTTTATAGTTAGTGTCAATATATATATAATATAACCAATGGGAAATAGATCTAAATTAATATAACATATAGTATGATTAATTTATCACAATCCATTAATATATTCATGAAAATTTCCTAGAATATTTTACTTACAAACTATATTTATATTATGAATCAAAATTAATGATGTTATGTGTTAATCTATAATATTAAACTATTTAGACATTGATCCTACATAATAAAATATAGTCTATTTATTTGAATGTTACTTGTATAGGGATTTACATCAAGATAAAACTAATGAATATAATTTGGATAGTATATGAAATGAGAAAATTATAACTACATTGTTCCATTTCACATAGGTAATATCTAATAAAATCAACCATATAGACAATCTCATATATCTCCAATAGGATGTAATAAATTTCTTCTACTTCATGTGACAAAAAACTCCATCATTCCTTGGGAAGGATATTAAAATACTATATGAGTAACAAAATTAAATCATGTGAGTATATATTTTACACATTATGATATAATAATAATAGAATATTGTATTGGGAGTTTATTATCCAAAAATGATATCTTGATCAATAGTGGTCATTGATCAAGAACAATATATTTTTAATGGACTTAAACATTTTGATATTATATAATTTCAATAAATTATTCTTCATAAAAATGTATCCACATGGTAAATGAGAATATATGAAAATGAAATTCATTTAATATAAATAATATAAAAGTGGAAATTGTTTCTAAATTTGAAAATAAGTATACAAGCTAGGAAAATCATACTATGGATTATGTATAGAATCGATGAAGTAAGATCAATAGCTTCATTTATGGGGTAAAACTAATCCTTTAAAGAGTAAAAATATCTAAAAATATTTTATTTTGGATGATATAATATCTTGTACCATAAATATATATGTAGAATCATATTTGAATTATTTTTTCTTTGGAGATAAATATGATGTGGGTGAATGAGTTGTTTTTAAATAGAATTTTGGAATAAGAGAGGAAGGGAAGGGTAAAATTTCTAAAATTTAGAATTTATAGATAGAATCATCATTTACCATGCCTGAAGATAATGAGAATATTCTTAATGTTTGGGGAGAAATGTCATAAAAAAATTTAGTTAAATAGTAAGAAAGAAGTTATAAATCCCCAATGAATCAACTATAATATGATATTATATTATTTGAAATAATTCACCATGTTTCAAATTAAATTCAATCATAAAATTCCTAGAGAAAAAAATTTGAGAGTATTAAATCACTAAAATTGATGATGAAATTCCAACTGATATGATAATTGGTACATTGTGCAAAAATTCAATATTTTCTAGTTCCTCATTTCATTCCACATCAATTATTTCAATATTTCATTTATGTTTTGTTAGATAATTAAATCAACCCCTACCCATCTGACTAAAAGGTTTTAATTATTAAACCTAGTATAAATAGTATTGAAATAATTATATATCTAGTATTATATATTCATATGAATATATATTTCCTAGATTTAAAACATATTGTTATAAATATAATTGATATTGATAGTATATGAAACACATATTATCTTTCAATTCCTATTTTAAGAAATTATTAATGAGGGGATGATATTATAATTTAAGAAGGGTGAAATCATTCTCGTGACTATAAGGAGAGAATTATTTATGTTCAATTTTTAAATCCACATATAGTAGCTCATCATAATGAATATCTAGGAGAATAAGATGAGAAAACACTATCTATGGTGGTATAAGGTATCATAAGAATAAAGAATATTCTTATTTCCATGTAATAAAATTTTAATTTCTTTATGTATTGTTGGGAAATACTCTTGAGCATCAATTTGAAATTTCTATTGAACTACTCAATGATGAAAACCCTATATGTAAGTCTCCACATATTATTTAATTGGTGGAATTGGTGAAATCATGAAAATAACTATAGTATTTTTTTATATGATTTTATATACGGCAGTGCTTCATCTTCAGATCCCCAATCTACTTTTTGGTAAACGATATGTCAATAATGTTACGAATTGAGAATATGGTGAATAATGAATTTAATATAATGAATATGTATCCCTTTTATGTCATTGATTACTTATAAAATCAAGATAAAAGACCATAATATTTATGAATGATTGTTTTTTTCTATGGATATTATCAATTTACGGTGAAGAAGGTTGATATGAAAATGATATAATTTATTAAACGATATGTATTTATGAGTTTACGGAGATTCCATTTCAATTTACTAAAGGGACTTCTATTTTGTGGATTTAATTAATAACATATTAATGGGTTATCATAATAAATTCATTGTGGTATTCACTATTGATATCAAGTTAAATTATATTTTCAATTAATAGCTTGATAATCATTAGTGATTAATTCATGATCCTATTAATAAAAATAAATTATACGGTATAAAATGTAATACTAAATTTTTCTCTAGTAAGTAATTTCATTGTAATACATTCTCCGTGAATTGAATATGTTTCAAAATGAAATTTATTCTAGGGCTGGGCTATATATATGAATATAATTGATTTTCATTTTTTCATTGGTTTATTATGTTAATATCGATGGTTTGTTAAAAAAATTCTCAATTAGAGTACTCATTAAATATGTCGACCTGTAAAGGTGTTAAAGTCACATGTATATGGGAATGTTAAGCACATTTATAAGAGATAAATAGGATTTTGGTTAATGAACTGGTATTGAATGAATAATATATAATGTAAGGGTTTGTAATAAATAGTGATATATTTGAGAAATGACTAGTTTTAGTCCTTATGAATAAGGATAGAGTTATTTCTTTTGAATAATAGAAAATAGAGATCCATGAACATAAATATCAAACCCATTATCATGAAATAGGAGTGGAAATAATTTTGTTGAAGAATTGGATGAAACATCATGATGCCGAAAATTTCACCTATATACATATTAATTTTTATAGAGTACCTATTTACCAAAAAAAATATAAATTAAGAAAAAATGTTTATGCAAATAATTTTACGAAGTATTTTGGATTCCAAGTGGAAGATCCTATTTTCATAAATGTTTCAACATGGAATGGAGCTATAAAATATGATAAAAAGGGAATGGTAATACCAATGTAAATTGTGATTTTCTAACTTCATATTGAATTGGAGTTGTGGATTATTAATTGTATATGTGAAACATCCTCCATAAAGTACATGAAATTTTCCATTTTTCCTTATTGAGGAAATAATAGAAAAATAAAATTCATGTACTCAAATAAGAGGTTATATAGTTCGAACATGAATTTTATTGTAGTGATGATATCATCTGAAATCATATCAATAGGTTGAATGTTATTTAGAATCAGAAAACTTGGGTGGTGAATGTTCTTTTGTGAAATCATAAACCAGTAGAGGAAACATGGGACCCTAAAGAAGATTTGATACAAGATGACCCAAATTTTATACAATTGAATCATATGAATATTTATAGGCTGAATTAATTTTTTTGGAGGGGGGATTTATTACCAAATTCTATCTTATAAAAGTAAAAAACAAGCGTTTACTATTTCTCAATGTATATACTATTAATTTATCATTACAAAAATCAAGTTCATGATTATATGTCAAAGTAAAATTTTCAAATTTTAGAATTTTAATTATAAAAAATTGATATAATTCAATATTTATTAAAGATATATTTATCATAATATTTATTTTTTATATTTCCTAGATATATTTTGTTTTTTATGTTATTAGTGAGATATCTTATTTTGAGAAAAATTTCACTTTTTTAAAATTATCATGATATAATAACGAATTTAATTTTTATAAATAATTATATACAAAAAATATATATTTAATAATATTTATACATTATTTAATAATATAATATTAAATTTATAAATAAATTATTTAATATGTACTTGAATATGTTATGAAATCATTTTTTGGTTTTAAAATAGTACATTTTAAAAATATTGGATTTTTCTTCTTTTCTATGATTATATTTTTTTTAATTTTTACAAATTTCAAAAGATAAATAATATAAAATATTTTCCATATTTTTTATGAATTTTATAATATAGTGATATTGTCAATTTATTCTTGGTTTATAATGAATAGTAATAATGTTAAAAGTTTATCCACAAATTAACAGTAAATAATGTTTATCAAGGGGTTAATCTTAGATATACGGTTTTTTATATCTCATAAAAAATTCTTATGTTTTTTCATATTATCATATTTTGAAAATAACATTCATATCATTTAATTAATTTAAATTGGATCCAGTTTACATGTGGAAGTCATATGTTATGTACTTTTGATTCGTGTATTTAATATTTTTCAACAACCACCAATAATAAAATTGAACCTCATATCCTTTGTTATTATTTCTTAATGAGTTGAATAATTGAAACAAAATATCCTAGAACATCATACAAAATCACTTTTTTAGAACCATGTATTCCAAGTCACAAAAAAGGAAAATTGTATTGGTCTTAAGGGGTTTTGGAAAATGGGTTTCCTAATAAAGATAATGTTTAAACATGCACTGACAAGAGAAAAATCAAATGATAGGCATTACTTCACAATCTCAATCAAATTAAATTTTTTTTTATTTTAATAATAACATTGGGATAATTATATAAAATTTAATTCTTCAATAGAACATATTTTCATCACTTATGGTTAATTATATGGTTTTCATGTATTCATTTCATTTCCACCATATTTAGTATTCAATATGGTTGAATGAATGTTTTTATGAAAATAAAAAAATATCTCATTTTAGTTGGTAATATTTTTCCTCCATGTACATGTTCATAAAACTATTTTATGGTTGTTATTATTTACTTTTAAATGTATAATTAATAAATTTTTATACTATAATTAACTTTATTTAAAAATATTTTAATTGAACATTATCATCATTTCCCATATATGTAATTTGTGAGTTTTTATAAATGAGTTAAAATATATATTTTTTATTATTAACAACATGATCTCCATTTCATTTTATCATAATAGTTTTTAAATTAATATATTAATATATAAGATTTAATTATTTCAAAAAAATATGATTCACATTAATCTAGGAACTACTTGTTAAAATATTTTTTAAAATAATTAGACCTTTTATTTTTTTCTAGATTACTTTAACAATATATTTTTAATATATGTTAACAACCACTAACGATTCATATGCATTATTAAGTGTATTTTTTAAAAGTAAAATCCATCATATTTTTTGTAATGTATTTTTATAATGTTGTTTTATTTATTGACATGAGAAAAATATTGAAAATCTATATGAAATTATAAAAATATGCATATTAATGTGGATTCTATTTTGTATTTTTTCTTATATTAATTAATAAAATAAATTCATATACCATAGTATGTTAGAGGTGGTTTTTGATTTTATATATACACTAGGTTCATCTATAGGTCTCATGAGACAAAATACTACAGAATTCGACTTGTGAATTAACTATTAATGTTTTATATCTTAGGCCGAGTCCATGATAGTAAGATTCTAATTTCTCAAATCATAATTTCTATCATTATGAAGCTAGTTGTTTTTTATCCTTCCACGTATTATTTTTTTATATCATCCATGCATATATTCCTATTTTTTAATCTAATTTAAATGGTATATTCGATTACTTTTTATCTTTTCCATATTTTTCATGTTTTATTGTTTCTTTGATATATTACACTAAACTATATTACTTATAAAGAATATTATATCACCATTAAATATAATTCCGTTTCCCCATAGTACCATTAACATAAAATATAATGATTTCAGGGATATTCCAAAATAAATATTTTTTTCAATGAAATATTTTTTTATATTTAATTTTTCTAATGTAATGTGATAATATTGTATATTTATAAGATCCCAACAATATTAACCAATAATCCCTATGATATATGATCCCTTTTAATTGAAACAAATGTAATAATGTAACCCTAAATTGTATTATTCTAGTTTTTGTGTCTTACATGATGTACCATAATTGTAACTATATGTGATTTAAAATTTTCCATATTTAGATTTCATGGTCTTACCACACTGGCTTTTTTCCATCAAGAACTCATTGTGCTAATTTATAATTAATGTAGTTTTTGTGATTTTCCAAATTCATAATATAGATAACATCTTCTTTGATAGGTCGGACTAGCCATGAATTTATATTCCAATTATGATTCACTTATAGATGAGAATCCCATATAAATCCAACAATTTTGTTTTCAATATTTCACAAACCTTTTTATTGGGACCTTACACACAAACAGAATTTGAATTTGAATAAATCATAACAAATATATTTCTAATGGAATCTTATATAGAAATGATAGATAGAAAATTATATAACTATGAATATTTGATGTTTTTTTACTATGACTAAAAAAATGATATTTTTGAATCATAGAATGATTTAAATGCACTAATAAGTACTCATTATGGACATCTCACATTCAAATGTCCATTTAGATTTCAATCTACGTAGAAATTATTGGGGTACATTTGGTTGATATATAGAATCATATTTCTCTAATAATGATGTATTTTCACTCTCTTTTCTAATATACACTATTAATATGCTACATAATCTGTTTCAATTTTATCTTCCATTGATGATGAAGAAAATGTCATTAGGTAAGAAATGATATTAAAATCATGTGTATCCATGATTTTCATTACACTATATAATTTTCTATTTCCCAATATAGTTTTTAAAATTTATTCTTAAAAATTATTTATCAAGGATGATAAAACTATGTGGTATAGGATCACATCATAGAATCCATCTCTGAATTTTTAGTGATACATACTTTTTAACTCATAGTGATATAGGGAACCCTGGGGATGTGTACAATAGATGTATTAATTCACAATCCCAATTAGAAAAACAATATCGTTTCATCAGCTATTTGGTGTAATTCAACTAAATTTTGTTATAATCCTTTCGATGGTATATTTTCCCAAATATATTCTTCCCAAATTTTATTTTATTTTCACTAATCAAATGATGAGGTATTCCCATATTACCTTATAAAATATTTTATTGAAATTTTGATACTCATTCAAAATTATATTATTATGGTTTCATGATAATATTCTACTGAGGAATGAGGAATGAAAATTATAATGTATTTTTTATATCAAAATAATCAAATATTGATTATTGGTGGTTGGTATTTTAAACTAACATACTAGGAAATTGTTTGAGAGTAAATAATCCCTTGGGATAATAACCCTTTAGAAAATTCTTTTGATGCATCAATGAAGTAATTATAAATATTATCCTATGTCAAAAAATATAATTATTTAGTGTATCCATCATATCAAATAGCACGATCTAGATTTATAAAACAATTCATTGTCTCTATTTCTTCTTCTAATAATATATATGTTATTAAATCCTCTAGGTAACTACCCACCTCCCTCGTGATGTTATAAATAATGGATTTGGATAATAATCACATGGATATAATAAATCCATTCCCTATCTTGATCATGAATGTGGTTTTTGTAATTGTTTGATTACCCCAGTATAATTTTCTACTTTAACAAGACCCTAGATTCTGATATAGATTTCATGAATGAATCATACAATCTAATTATTTGAGTAGTGTCTATATATCAAAATTCTAGTGATTACTCCATGATTAATACTAGGAAGATACTAGTACTACTAAATCTAAATCATCAATAAAACAATTTCACATAACAATAAAATTGAATAAAATGTAACCAATAATGAATTTATTTCTGATAGTATTGAATGAAACCAATATGAATTTGGCATTGAAATTAAATATCATACATTGAAAACCAATATTGATTAATATAACATCTAAACAAATTTTAATTAAGCTTTAGTAATGGAAAAAATATTAATTTTCAATAATTCATTTTCAATTCTTCAGTTACAAAACTATAAAAGTTAACCAATAATCTAAAAAATTATATATAATCCCATTTTCACATGATGTATTTATGAATGATAGAATATATTATATAAAACCTACATATGTGTATAGAAATAATGTATTAAAACAACTTTTTATATTATTATTCAATACCAATTCAGGAATCAGAGAAATTCTAAAATATGTCTCAACCCTTGTATAAGTATTAGCTGATTGAATCTATCTACGCGTGGAGTAATTTAATATGTTCTATTTTAGATTACCATATAATGTTTATTAAAAAATCACTATCCATTACATCGATTAAGGTTACACATCCATGGACATGGGAATGATAGTTATGGTACATGGTGGAGAATTTCATAAAAAAGACACAATAACTCGATTATAAGTTTGAAATATTGGATGAAAAAACAAATAAAATATTGATATTGGAACATAAAAAATATTAAATATACATCATATACGATCCCTAACACTAGAATATTTTTTATTTGATAAAATATTTGAATTTTTTATACTATATTGAGGAAAATGTTTATGTCTCAAAAGATACATCAACCTAGAATTTTATTTGTTTCTGCAATTTTCAAAGCCCAAAGTAACCCCATCAAAACCTAGGTATATATAAGGGTGTGTTTTGGTATTCATAGGGAGTCCATTTTCTTAATTATTTCCATGAACTAAGCCCATGTAAAATTCATTCTCTCTATAAAACAACCTAGGGTCAAATGATATTTTTGAGGTTAGGTATGGTACATACAAACAAAAAAATGTCATAATTTCTATAATCCATAAGATTCCACAAACATACTTAAAATATATTACAAAAATTGAAAATAAATTAAATTCCCATTAATTAAAAAATATATATTAAAATACAAATTAAATAATAAATATAGATACCAACATTAATTATGACTTTTAATAAATCCCCCAAAATTACCAAAATGAATTTTGGATTTAGAGAACCAAATTGAGGTTCATGAAAATGTATATGTATTAAATATTAAAAATGTTAAATAAAAAGGTACTTTATAAATTTGTGTATATTTCCTCATAACGCACTAAATATCATTTAGTTACTTTTAGAGATATAATATTAAAGAGTTGGAAGAATCCTTTTGAGTGAATTATTATGGGTAGTCCTTCAAGATTCAAACCATCCACTAAGATTCCTTAATCAAAATACATTAATAAATATTCAAAAAGTGAATGATATATTTAAAAATCAGATATACGATGTACAAAAAAATCGAAATCAATTTCCTATTGAATTATTTTATTTAAAAAAAACTCTAAAGATTAATGATGATATGATGCAAACAGAAGTTATACACATATTTAATCGAGTTGAGATCAAGATCCATATTCTTGAGTAAATCATACAAAAATCCATGGTCTAAAACATTCATGAATGATCATTTTATGAACTGTAGAATAACAATTGGAAACTAGTGGATTGAAAATGGTATAAAATTATTCTCACTCATCACACTAATAGTTAGATTCCCATAATGTACGTGGACCATAATACATTCACAATACCATAAACCAATGGGAAATTATATTTCATTGATGGTTAATGTGTCTTATGTTCTTATATTAATTTTATACATATATAATTTTTCTCATTATTTGCGATCATTTATCTAAAAACTATAATGGTCAAGTTTCTCATTGAAAATTTTTCTACACCATATGTAGAGGAATTACCTAAGTATGTTTTTGTTTAGGTAACAGAAAAGTTCAACACAATATAATTTTAGGTTATTTGTATATTAGATGGTTATGTAAACTATTTGGATATAATTTTTTTTGGTCCTCAAAAAAATAAAATAAAAATAAATGTGAATGAGGGTACCCTTTTAATTGATTTTAGCAATGAAATATGGAGGATTCTTTACTTAAAAATCTATAAAAACCCTATAACTAGAACATTTCACTTTTTTTCACAACCATTTCAAGTATAGTCTAAATACACTTGTAATTTTTATAATTCTACATATAGATATATTTTTTCCATTGGTTTTTGATTGATTTATAAGGCTATTTAACACCTTCTATCATAAAAAACTATCTAATATCACATTTCAATATGGATTCAAATTCCGAATAAGAGAACATTCATTCTAATTATGGCATTGATGTAGATTATTATAATTTAATTAAGGATTTATTATATAATTTTTTTGATTTATATTTTTTAAAACATAATTTAAAACCAAATTTATTCTATAAACTATTGTAGTTGAGGTGTGCCTCAGTGGAAAAGGTGCCACAAGATTCTGCATCAAACTCTGTCTCAAATCATTGTGGGTGTAAATTTCTTCTAAAAATCGATGATGCATTCATGAAACAGGCAGTCAAAAATACTAGAAAAATTCATGAATGATGTTGCACTAGGTCTTTGGTTCATATTATGGGCCTTAGGGCCATGTATTGGGTTTCATGCATGTTGGTATGTAACATCCTGTTTCCATTTTGATATGCACACAATAAAAATGTCATAGTTTTATCATTTCATTGATGCAGTAGGGTGTAGGTTGGATTTGGTATAAAGATATATTGGAAATGTCATAGATTTGTTAGACTTACACTTTCAAATCAAAATTTCATATAGACATCCAGAGGGTTACATGTTCTGCAAAAAACAAACATGTCTTGTAATGGTCCTTAAATAGATTGTGATTGGCTTAACACTATTATGGGTATATAAAGTCATTTGTCACTACACATTGTGGTGGAATTAAATATATGTTTTTAATTCAGTACATCTGGATTTTTTTTGAGGTGACACATTTTTCAGTGGGTAAAATAATTAAATGGGTTACTATGTGTATTTGGAATACATGTCATTTAGTAGCATGATTCCATTTTTAAAAATATTTAGTGTGTTATGTTATGTATTTTTTTCTATCTTATATATTTCCTTCTCCATTGACCATAAAATTTCACAGGAGAACACAATTCTATCCAATCATTCCGAATCAATTCAATTGGAATTCGATCTTTATTTTTCTTGTGTTTTGTCTTCTAGATAGGTTTTCTCCCACATCCGTGGAGTTATATCTTCTTCATCTATTGGTATTCCAATGAATAATATTGAAATTGATGGATCTATTCCCTATGGTGTTAGATCCTTCATCTCATTGATGGGTTCCGTTGGGTGTTTTGAGTTTGAGGAAGAGGTAATTGGTCATGTCCCAATTAACCAAATTGATTAATAATATATTGCATTCTTTATTTCAATTAATCAGTTAAACTAAATTTATGACAATTTATTTTAATTTATTTCATAAAACCCTTTTACACATGAATAGGTGATTTGAAATTCTTTTGTTACAAAAACATGGAAGACCCACAATTCCATTGAATCTGAGTGTGTTTATTTAAATTGGCCAATTTTAGTTTTTGAATTTATATTATGGATCTGATGGATTATTTTTCTGTTAAAATTTTGATTTTAATTGTGTAAATTTATTTTTAAAATGATGTAATTCGTTTTGAATGTATTTTAAACATCTCAAAATGGCATAAAATGATTTTATAGAGACCCAATGGTTTTATCTTATGAAAATGTCATGTTTTTTATTAAAAAATATATCAGTTTTAAAGGGAAAATTATAATTTTGAAATAGAAGAAAAATATATAATTGTATACAATACTATCTTAAAATACAATTCACATCATTTAAAAGCACAGGAAACCCATAGGTAGTTGGAGAGTAATTAAGAAATATGATAACCTATTAAGTTGTTCTAAAATATACCTGTGGTGGTTTACTTCCCTTATTGGATGGTGATGAGTCACCTATTTCCAATTGTAATGGGACATGAGTATACTCATTTTTATGTGATCACTTAGAGATTATCGAATATTATAACTAGTTAATATTATCACACCTACATGGCAGATGACCAAGTTGCATTCTTTTTTATTCATATATGACACATAAATGTATACCAATGTTGTAAAATTGATTTACATTAGTTTCTTATATTTTTATAAACTATTTTATGTAATCGTTTTATTTATGTTTTTGTTTTATAAATATTATATCTTTTGAAATGTGAATCCTATTCATTAGAAGTATCTTCCATCATTGTGAAACTATTTAACAAGTTTTGTTAAAATATTCTAAAAAATTACAAACCTGTTTATTTTTGAAAATTGGAATCATTTCATTTGATAATCTACACATGGAATGTATTGCAAGAACATTGGTCATGTTAGCCTTGGATTAGTATCACACAATACCTTTTCCTATTTGGGGTTTTGTAGAAGCTCTCATTTCTGGTTTGAGAATTGGAAAAGGGTCTCTTTGTGGGTGATCTTACTGTTGAGATTTGGACATGGTGAGTGGTATCCATAGGGACATTTTCGATTTTTTTTCAATTTAATGTACATGGGTTATAGTACATCAGGATTTTTAATGCCTTGTTTTATTTTTGTACATTACTCCGGGTGGAGTTTCTTTTATATTCATATTGACTCTCTTGTTTTACTTATGCTATGTCTGGTGGAATAATTATTCCCACATGCATGTTGTATGATGGAATGTGTGACTTGTCAACCCATAGTGATTGGAAAAACCATTTGGTCTATTTCAGGGATAGCATAGTAATTGGGTTACTAGTGTACCCAAGCTGGTTCCTGAAAAAGTGGAATCAAAGGAGGCTATTGTGATTTTTTCTTAAATCCAGTATGTATTTTTTAAATCTTGTCGGGACATAAGAGGTAGTTTCGATTTAGTTCATACCCAAATCTCACTAAAATGAACCATCTCTCACAAGGGGTGGTTGGGGAAGGATGTCTTATGGATTATTTCTAGTCATTTCCCTATTCGAATATGGAAAGAGGGGAATCTAAATCTTATTATTCTAGATGTTGGAAATAATTTTACTTCATTATCTGTTTGAGTGTAAATCTAATGTATTACTTATATTTGTTGATTCATTGTAGCATTATTCCACTAGGAATTTAAAAAAATCAGACCCAAGAGGAAGTTGTTGCTAAATCAGAACAAGTGATCCCTCTAGTGGATCCAAATATAGTTGAGGAGTTTGTCAACACTATCCATTATTTCGGATAAAAACCCCCTTCATTTCCCATTTAGGCACGAAAAGATGATCCTTAGTTAGATGTTCTTCATAATAACTCTCAAGTGTTCCTTCTCTAGAATCCACAGATTTTCAAACAATCCACTAATCCTAAACATGATGAGGAATTCTTGAGCAAGATAGAACCTGTTTTTGGGTTTTTAGAAATGCCAGTTGAGATCATGGTAAAGTGTTCCACCTTCTTACTAGATGGTCTATGGAAGAGATTGTGGGGTAAGATGGAGCCGACAAGGAAGTATGATGTCTTATAGTGGATGTTCATTGAGGATCATTTCATCAACCTATTCTATCAAGATTCAATGGTGTTGTCCAATTATTTGGATATTTATATGCTTTAGAATTATAAAAAAACTGTGAATGAGTACTGAAATCGCGTAGCTGATCTTGCTTAATTTTCTCCATAGATTATATCAAATTGGTCGATAGAGGGTCGACTGTTTCATTTAGGTCCTCGATCAAATATTATTTCTCAAGTTTTTATTCTAAATATTGACACTTATTGTTACCTTTTGGATATTTCTATGATAGATGAGATGTAATTGGATGGAATGTATGGGTTGATTGATGTTCCTTTTTCTCTAGTGGAAGCATTGGTTCCTTCAAAGGAAGCCATATTCATGATGATTATTAAAGTATTCCTTAACAAAAAATCGTTTTATTCCTCCTAGATTTCCATTATTAGGTTATTTGACTTTCAATTAGTATGGAAATACAAGACATTATTTGAGTGGTTGCACTTTGGCACCCCAGAACTATATGCTATTGAGAAATTCATGGCACTTAAAGAGATATATCTATAATTTATCTACATCACATAGTGGAACATGATTATCATTTCCACCTAAAACTATGGAAAAATAGGATGATCCCTATAAAAAAGGGTTCCATACATACAGATCAAAGATTCTTCACGTAGAGGATGACTCCCTAGAGGATTTAAACATTTTTCCAGTGACTATGAGAGGTTCCATTACTATAGAAATGTCTGTAGTGACCACACCCCATGGTAAAATAAAAGTTTTGGATCAATGTATCCTTACTTGTGTCTTCCCTATATGATATTCTGATTTAGCTTTGGAGTTTTTTGTTAATGATATAAAATCTCATGAGGTTATATTCATAATGGACAAGATCATTTTCAACAATCTCTCTATTGATTATTATCATCAGTGAGTCTAAATTAGTAAACCCAATGGTGCATCTCTTGTATTTCAAGGAGATTATGACCCTGAGGTTTTGTAGAGTTGGAAATTGTAACCTAGAGTTGTAGAATGTGAAATCACTGTAATATTTTAATCGGAAGTGAGAATATTTGAGCAATGATATCCATACAATTGTGGTAGAGTTTCATGATGTGTTAAATTCTAATTTATCTAGACTTTAACTATTAAGTGAAGTGATGTTCTCCATTGAATTAATGTATAGAACTCAATCGTTTTCAATTACCTCATATCGAATGGAACAGGATAAAATGAACGGGTTGAATCCCTAGTTGGATGACATTCCTGAGATAGGCTTTATACACCCATGTGTGTCACATTCGGTGGAAACTATTATCTTCCCTATGAAGACTAATGGATCTCTTATTTTATGTATTTATTATTAGAAACTCAATCTAATTACAATATTGAAAAATTATCATTTCTAGGGATTGATGATCTCTTGGTGTAGCTGAAATGTTAGAATTCGTTTTCAAATATTAATATTTGTTCTGGTAACCATCAGTTGAGAATAACAGAATTTGACATTCAGAAAACCTCATTTTGGAGAAGTTATAACAATTATGAGTACCTTTTTATGACGTTTTCGTTGAAAATTTTTAAAACCCCAAGATTTTATAGTACGTTATCTATTAAAAATAATTCCATAGCCTGCGCTAGACACAACATAGAGTATAAGCGCATCACATCCTATCAAACTACCTATTTGAAAAGAGGTTATGAATATTTTTAACCACATTTTGAATTATAAATATATTATATATAATATTGACTTTTATCTTTGTGTTTCTTAGACATGTTCAATTTTTCAAATAAAATTAACATTTTTCAAAAAATAACGTTTGTCCACATTTTTATAGAGAACCCTTTTAAAAAAAAATATTTGACTCTTTTATATATTAAATATTATGAAATTAATTTTTCATTAGAACTTGGAGATAAAAAAATAGTTTTGACATATTTTTTGTACTTTTCTGATAACTTTCATAATTTGATGAATAATGAAAAATACTAAATTTTAATTAAAAACAACTTTTTTAATCAAAATAATTTAGATTGTAAAATTATAAATATGAGTTGTTTTAAAGTATCATTGGATTATATATTTTTTCAATTATCATAATTTTGGTCATTATAATTAATGTCACATTTTTATTGTTTATAAACACATGTTAATCTTTTGATAGTTTTTTACTTTTAAAAACCTGCTATCTTGTTTTGACAACCAATTTTTTTTTTAAATTAAATAATGATACTTCTATGATTTTAATATGGTAAAATAGACATAATTAATGAATTTGGAATAAAAAAATTATCTTAGGGTGAAATTTTGTTATTTTACTCAAAACATTCAATTTATGATGAATAGGGGAAAAACGTCTTTATTGTTAAAACCAGATTTATGATTTAAATAATTAATATTTATAATTTTATCTATTTTAATTTAAAAATATATACATTAAACTTATATTAGAAAATTTTAATTAATTTTGGTCATTTTATAATAAGATTAGATATAAAAAAATTTATTGAACTATTTAACATCTTTTACCCACCTTCTAGGCACATTTGCAAATTTGCATAAAATGTAATTTTACCATGTCTTTGAATTGAATTTCAAAAATCAAGAGAAATGGATGACATCATTAAATAAAATGTGTTTCAGTAGGAGGAATATAATTTTTTCTGGTAAATAGAATATTTTATAATTTTATTTAATATGGTTAAGAGTAAATAGGTTAATTAGTGGTAATAATGATATTATAATTACCCTAACACATGTTCTATTTCTATTAGATAAGTGTATTTCAACCAAAATCAACTCAAAGAAAAAATATGATCTTTTTTTATCCAATAGGATTATATTAGGATGTTTATTATATTTTATTTAAAGAAGAGTTAAAAGTGCTAAATGCTAATTTTAATAACTAAACCATTTTAATAAAGGGTTATACATTAGATAAATTTGACTATAAAGATTTATTAGAAATATAAAAATATTTAAGACATAATATTATTTTATTTATAATTTTTAAACATTAAATAATTATATATATTTATAGCACAATTATGATGTGGTAATTACCTTATTATTGAATGCTTAAAATAATTGAAATTTTAAATATTAAAATAAATGAAATTGATACTTTTAAAAAATTCTATGAATTTTCAAGTTTCATATATGATGATAGGATTGATTAAATATATTTTGTTCGTAGTGATAAAGTTTTTATAACTTTAGAAAAAACCAAATAGCAAACAAATCCATTTCGAGCTATTAGAAAACAAAAATGATTTTATAATAAAATAACATTTTAAGATTTTTCTAAGGTGACCATCACCTATGTTATAAAAGGGTGTTCTCCTTATCCTAAATTCACACCACCAAAGCCATTTGGATCGGCCAACCCTGATCAAATATCCTCCCAACTACCGTCACTTCAACATAGTGTCATTACATTGATCCTAATGCTAACCTGTGGAGCCCTTTTAATCAAATCCAAATGAAGAACCTGTAGGGGAGGTAATTACCAAATCACCTCTTTCAAAGTTAATTTTTTCTTCCACTTCATCATTCATTGTTGTTTCAATACCAAAATAATATCTCTAGTACATTATACATACAATGATGTTATTAAAAATATGTTACATCCATATTCATTATTCTGTCAATCCTATGAATGACAATGTCACTATATTTGCGTATGTACATTTTACCATCTCCACATCATGGTGTAATTTGTTATTCAATGCTTCATTATTTGGATGGTTATTATAATGGGTATAATTGATGTAAATAATAAACTCAACATGTTAATGATTTCTTATATATAATATACCATAAAATTACATAATATTTCACCATCAATATAATTCTATTGTTGTTCGTGCATACGTACGGCTTCCTGTCTCCACAACGCGATGAGATTTCATTTCCAATCATAACCATTCAAGAATAATTTTCATTTGATGACTATAAATAATTTTTTAAAGAACATAAAACCATTCTATATAAGAATCAATTACATCCTATTCATAAAAAACAAGACTTACGTAACAAAACATAAAACTAAAATGAATGAGTTTACATCTGAATAAATGATACAATTGAAATATAATTTACAAAGAAATATTAGAAGATAATATATGCTAATATATTTATCTATGTGGTTATTGTTTAATTTAAAAAAAATTATTTCACCATTACATAGCAGGTTAACAAAACTTGGACTAAGGATATGTACAATTGTAGGGTTAATTTTACAATTTCCTTATAATCTGAGGTTGTTTGTACGTAAGTATCTGCTGAGGCTTCATTATCATCCACAACTATGTTTCATAAAAATGAATTAATTTTTTTTACTATTTCCTTGAATATGAGTTAATGTCATTTATATCCATCCTTGAATTTTTATAAAAGGTTTTGAAAGGAATATTTTTGTTGTTATCAAAATAAGGTATATTATGGCCTTTTTGAAAAACTTATGGTACAAATGTTTTTTTAGCATATATGGCTGGTGCATCCATTTTTCGCCATTATAACACCTTCGAATATTCCATTAAAATCTTATAAGTATATTTTTGAAATAATTTTTTTTATAATTATGTTACTTTTAAATGAATACATATCAGAAAGAGTTATTTCAATCAAATAGTTTTTTGATCGATCTCATGTATTTCAATATCCTTCATTGGATTTTACGTTTGATTATTTTTTATTTATTATGATACAGTCTCCAATATTATATTGATGATTTTGGTATATGTTGGACTATGGAAGTGCCATTTTTATACCATTCTTGGTTTATAGTTAAAGTGTGTACATTTAGTATGCTACTATTAATATGAATGTTTATATTATGTTTCAACCTTTTCATATAGGTAATGAATTGGACATAGTAAGTGATGGAAGGTGAATTCTATAGAACATAGATTCATTGGTAGGTCTCATGAGACAAACTAGTGTCTTGAAACAAGTACTTGAAAATTTCTCCTTTGTAGAATTCGCATGAGACCATGACTATTTGTTATGATGTCTGACATTATGAATTCTATCATTAGGAAATTAGATATTGGTTTAAATTTTATTATTTGACTACTAAAATATCCATGTAAATAATTAAATGAAATTATTTGATTTACCTTTTCTATATTATGTTTAAGTATAATTTTAAAATGATTGTTTTTTATATGTCTCCTTAAATGTTTATTATTATTTGTGATTGTTTCCTCAATATTGTTATCCTTACTAAGCATTTGAGATGAGCCATTTCTTATGTTTTATTTTTTCCAAGGATGAAAAGATTTATATTTTGAGTATCCTGCAATAATAGGCTAAGGGATATGAGTGAGTTTAAAGAGGAAAAAAATTTATGGTTTTTCCATGTCATAATGTAATTTAAAACATATGAATTTACATAGTACTTCCAAGGCTACTAAACTAATTAGTACTTCAGGACTAGATCTTTTTCGATCATGATAATGTTATGTAATAATGAAACGACGCTAGGTAACTTGGGTCAGGGCATTAAAGTTGGTTTCATAGGATGTTTAGTACAATACATGGAACCTATATTTAGAAAAACTCTGATAAGAGAACATTAACCTAATATAAAAATTGATGATTAGTATATAATAACTTCTTATAATATTAGTAATGTATAATTTTTTATTGTATTTTCCAAGTAGTACATCGCTATCTGGAAATGAGTAGGTAGAGGTGGATATGGCACAAATGTATTTAGTGGAAAAACCTGAAAATACCGCTTGAACAAGACTCAAACAAGAAATGGGGCATGAAAATGGGTCTTGTTCTACTCTTGGTTAAGAATATCTCAAGGGATATGCTTAATATAATTCACATTTTCATTACAAACCATTATTAGGGATTCATGAGGAAATATGTCGAAAAAGAATCCAATGTTATGATTATGTGACCAATGTGTGTAAATATTCAATTAATGATGATAATTTTTATATTTTTGGAATTATACATTGTGATATGATCATAAAAAGTGTACTTAGTCTTTTATAAATGGATCCTAGTAGAAGAAATGTGGAATACACAAATATCCATGACCCAATGAGTAAGAAGGATCATATCTTTCATGGTTGTAAGCCATCATTTAGAAGGGAAATATTCTCCCACGTATTCACATCATATGAATAAATAGTATCTTGTGTTAATAAGATAATTAATGAATTCTATGAGTTATATTTCATTGATGGGAATCCAGAAAAGAAGAGAATGGTAGTGAAAATTATGGACAAATGGAAGAAGGGAAAGAATTATTTTTTCATATGTTATAACTATCGAAAGAATCACCCAGGAATGTGCCTAAAAAGTATGGCTATTTTTTGTAAGTCTAGAGAAAAGTTTCATCAAGATAAAAAACTAATATGGAACAAAAAAAGGCTAATATTAAGTGTTTCAATTGCAGTGAAATAGGGAAATATGCAAATAAATGTTATAAGCATCAAGAAAATGTAGCTCAGAGGTGTAAAAGGGATCAAGGTCAAGCATAAGCTGTTACCACGGTCTGCATATAAAAATTAATGTATTTGTGTTTCCAAATTTAACAATTATGTCATTTGAGTGTTGTATCAATTATGTACCAGTTATGTGAATAATAGAAATAAATAAGGATTGTACTACAGTAATATTTCATTGAGTATTTTAGATTGTATGCTACTGAGAAAAAAACTCAATATGATGTTAATATTTTTGGAAAATATATTTTTTAGGGAAAGAAAGCCCATAATATGATCCTAATATTGAGATATGTAATTTGGATAATGTATATTGGGTATTATTTAAATCATTGGAAGCGATTAATGGTTTGTTTAAAACATTTCCATACCATCATTATTAGGATTTTTCATCATTTTTGAATTTAGGGTGTATATCTAGCATTATATGTTTTACAAAATGGATGAGGAAGAATGCAAGTGTTCTATATGGTTTTCTAGTAATTAATTTTATTAAAAAAATTTAAGAGAATACATGATGATGGTATTCACATGTATGTTATGTGACACTCCTATAAAATTTTGGACTCTTAGTTTGGAAAAAAGTATTGTCGACATGTATAATAGTTGAAATAGATTATGTTTGACATTGTATACTGTTTTTTAAGGTTAAATAATTTCTCAAGAATTTTTTTGGAATGTTATAAAATAGACAACCCATGGGTCGGGGGACAAGAAATCACATCTGACAAGGCTACGAGACATCAACCCACAACTGAAGGGCGACAAGGGAATATCACCGGCCACAGGCTTACAGGATGTCTTGGTTTGAATATAGTAGTTTCTTTAAAAAATGGTATCAAAAATTAATTATAATTTCATTTTTTTGAAACCCTATATTATTAGGTTTAATAGAATAATTTCAAGTTCTATTATCATTTGAATAGATTGTTGAGTTTGTGGTAGAAATTAGTTAATGAATGGAACTATACATATCCTGTATTTCATCACATTATTTGAAGATATTATTTCATAAAAATTATAGAAGGGATCTTAAAAAAATGTTGTATCTTAACACATAATGTTTAGTTGAACTAAAAATATTTTGAGTCATCCTAGATTTATGGCTTTGAAGACCTCAATTTTCCATTTATTGTACACTTGTTTGTGATTGATGACCTTAATAACTCCTTATAAATATTTATGTTTTTCCTCCAACAATGTGTCTATAATTTCCACCAATTTTCTAATATTCCAAACCAATATTTTGTTGTTACTTTTTCATTTCCCTTTCTCTATTATTAAGAAAAAATTTAATTAACCCTATTTTCGATGTGGGTTTTCCACAAAGCTATTTTCTACTGTCAACCATCTATTTTATAATAACAACATAAAATTGAGAGGATGAAATTTATTTAAGTATCGGAGAATGTAACACCTCAATATTTAATAGTATGATTTCTCTTTATAGTAATTCAATTGCTTGCGCTACACGCAACACTGAGTTCAAGCACATCACAACTGATCAATCCTTCCATTTAAAAAGTAGTTATGAATATTATTAACCAAAATTTTATGTTCTTTATATATCTATTATAATTTTAACATTCATCCTTTGTGTTACTTAGTTAAATTTACATTTTTAGACAAAAGAATTATTTTTAAAAAAATGCAGTTTTCCGCCTTTTAATGGAGAGCCCTTTTTCAATCCAATATTTGACATTTTTTTATATTGAATTTAATGAAATAAAATTATTCATTATATGTGGGACATAAAAATTTAGTTTGGATAAATTTTTGATAATTTTCTATTACCTTTCATATTTTAATAAATAGTGTAAAAAATTAAATTTAATTAAAACCCAAATTTTTTATCGAAATAATTTATAATGATAAACTATAAATTTTAAATGTTTTATATTATCATTATATGATATATAAAAAATTAAATATAATTTAGGTCATTGTAATTTATTTCACATTAATATTTGACATAAAAAACATGTAAATATTTTTATTTTTTTTACTTCTTAAAAAACTCGCTTTCTGGTTTTGACAACAATGATTAATTTTATAATAATTAATGAAATATATATGTTTTAAATTTAGTAAATTAAACATATTTTTAGAATTTGGAATATCAAAATTTACATAGTTTTTTTTTCTGAAAAACATCAATTTTTGATGAATAGTTAAAAACATTGTGTTATGTTTTAAAACCAAAATTCTATTTAAATAATATGTATTTTTATTTAAATTTAATTTAAAGTAAATATATATACATAATAACTATATTAGTCTAATTTAATTCATTAGATTAATTTTTTAATAAGATTAGATATATAAAATTTTATTGAACTATTTAACTGTCTTTACCCACCTTCAAGGAACATTTTCCAATTTGCATAAAACATAATTTTACCACTTTTGGGAATTGAATTTAAAATATCTAAGAAACATGGTTGATAAAATTTGGTTCAATATGATGAATATAATTTTTGGTGAAAAGTAACTTTTGAATTTTATTTACCACGGTTAAAATTAAATAGGCTAATTAATGGTTAAAATGAAATTATAATTACAATAAAACATGTCCTAATTATATTGGAATAGTGTATTTACACCATAATAAACCCTATCACAACAATAAGATCATTTTTTATCAAAATGGAATATGTTAGGACATTAATTATATTTTATTTAAATAACAGATAAAAGTGTTAAATTTTAATTTCATGAATTTTTTTTAATAAATGGTTATACATATGATTAATTCGATATTAACTATTAATTAGACAGATAACAATATTTTTTCCATAATTATATTTTATTTAGAGTTTTTATAGATTAAATAATTAAATTTATTCATCACCCAATGATGATGCAATAATTACCTTATAAATGAATGATTAAAATAATTGATATTTTAAGTGATAAAATAAATGTAAATTAAGACTTTTGATTCATTACACGAATTTTTAGGTTAATTTAAAATGTTATGGTTAATTAAATAATTTTTTTTCGAAGTGATAATGTTTTTATTGATTTCACAAAAACTAAATACCAAATAGTGTCAAAATTGACATAAATGAGTTTTTATAAAAAATACTATTTAATTAAATTATATAATAGTCCAAAAAATATAAGGTTCTACCAAAAGACTTATATAATGAGAGATATGTCCTGAATTAACCAATCTATTTCTCTTGTCATTTTATATTATGTTTATTGACAATGTATTACAATAATACAAGAAGACATTGTAAAAGATAACCTCTTTAATTAAGAGTTAAATCTAAAATATAAGGTTAAAACAGTGACATAAATTGTCTAAAATGTATTGTTTGAGAGGATTAAGACCCATCCCCTCCACAACCGTGAAATAAATCCATTTGGACCCATTTTAAACAAAAAACTAATTTATAATAAAACAATATTAAAAGCATTTCCTAAAGTGACCCTCACCTCTCTTATAAAAAGGAACATAACCTTCTATTAAATTCACACCTCAAGTTCCTTTTGGAATTGTGAAACACGGAAAAAATATCCTCCCAACTACCATCTCTTTAACCTAGAGGAATTAATTTGGTCATAAATCTATCATATGGAGCACTTTTGATCAAATAAAATAGAAGAACCCAAAAAAGAGGTAATCACTTCATCACCTCTTTCAAAGTTCATTTCTTCTTCCACATCATCTTTCATTGTTGTTTCCATACCAAAATAATTACTCTAGTACATTATACATAGTGATATGTTATTATAAATATGGTACAATTATATTCATTATTTTATCCATCATATTAATTATAATGTCCCCAAAAATGTGTACGTATTCCTTACTATCTGCTCGTCCAAGTGTAGTTTATTATTCAACCCATATTTATTTGGATGGGTATAATAATTAGTATAATAGATGTAAAAAATAAATATAAAATTTTAATGACTCTATATATATATAATATTCCATCCAATTACATAATATTTCACCATTATTAGAATGATATTGTCGCTCGTACGTACGTAAGGGCATAGTGTCTCTATGGTGCGATGGAATTTCAATACCCATTGTAACCCTTCAAGGATAATTTTCTTTTGATGAATAAAAATAATATTAAAGTAACATAATATCATGAAGGATATGAAACAAATACATTTTATCCATACGATACATGACTTGTGTAACAAAACATATAAAGGAAAATTAATCTGTTAACACCTGAAACAATGATACAACTATAATGTCATTATCAATGAAATATTAGAAAATCATATATGATATCATATTTATGTATGTTGTTCTTTTAAAATTTAATAACAATGATTTCACCATTATGTCGAAGGTCAGCATAAACTCGAATTAGAAATATTACAATGTAAGGGTAAATTTAACAATCTCATTATTATCTGAGGTTGTTTATACGTATGTATCTACTAGAACTTCTTTTTCATCCACATCTGTGTTTCCAAAAAATGCATTTCAAAACATTTTTCATATTTTCAATAATATGGGTTAAATACATTTATACCCTTGTTGTAATTTTTATAATTCTTTTTTTGGAAAATTTACATCGTTTTCATAAAAATGTACCTTATAACCTTTTTGTCAAAATTATTGAAAGAATTTTTTTTACTTATAAGGCAGGTGAGGCCATTTTCTGCGGTTATAACACATTCTATGCATCCCTTTCCAGCTTATAAAAATATTTCAAAAATAAATATTTTCCTTTATAATTACATTAAATTTAAATGAATACAATGTAGAAAAATATATTTCACTCCAATAGTTTTTGGATTGATTTCATCTATGTCAACATCCTTCATTGGATTTTACGTGTAATTGAGGTTTATTTATTATGATACAATCTTCCATATTGTATTTAATGTTTGGTGATATTTTTTACTGTGGATGTGCTATTTTTACACCATTCAAGGTTTATAGTTAACTTATTTACATTATGTATGCTAGTTTTAATAATAATGTTTATATTATGTTTCAACCTTTTCATATATGGAATGCATTATATTTTTTATTTAATGGAAAGGGCCCACTATAACCCCTCGATGTATCGGTAGACCTCATGAGACAAACTGGTTTCATGACATGAGGCCTTTTAAAAATCTATTTGTAGACTTGGAATGAGGCCTTGACTGTAAAGACCCGGAAATTTCAAGGAAATTTTTTTCTTAATTTCATTGGAATTTTACAAGAACACAATTTCTGATGGCGCTTGATTCTGAGGCCCGGTGTGCCCAGAATCAATTTCCGAAGTTTTTCTCGGGTACGTTCAGGGAACAAATGAGCGGGTTTTTCAAACTTTTGAATCGGTACTCGGAATAGAAATCTGAGGGCACCGATAAAACCGTAGTGCCGGTAATTTCTTAGGAACTCCTTTTCCAGAGTAGTGTTTGTGAAGTTGGAGAAGTTCAATTTGTGACTTAAATTAGGAATGAATTAAATTGTAAAAAAATTTATTTTTATGTCTAAGGTGGTTTTATCCTACATGGGGAAGTTGGGGTGACACCTAACTACCAATGTGAGGATAAATTTGAGGATAAATGTGAGTTGGGGCCCACACGAGCCCCAACCTTTCACATTCCCATAACTCTCATAAACTCCCCCTTTAAACTTGTTAACTCCCTTAAATTAATTAACTCTTCATTTTCCTTATTTAATTTGCCAAAAAACCTATTAATTAATTAAACAACTCATGGCTTAATTAATTAAGTGAAATGGATTTGAATTTTGAAAATTTGAATGCATGGCATGCGTAAATAAAATAAGGTGGAGCCTTATTTAATTTTGGTTGGAATTGTTGTGTTAAGTTAAAGGGAAGAGAGCTCTTGAGTTTTAAAGAACTTCTTCCCCCGAATAAGAACGCATCATCTCCTTTGTTGAAGAACGCATCATCTCCTTTGTTGAAGAATGCAGAGAATGCTGAATCATCGATGAAGAATGTCGTCTCATCAGGCATCTTCTCTCCATGTTGAAGGATACGAGACGCCACATTCTTCATCGGGCGACCACCGACAACGTTCCTTCTCTTCTTCTTCGTTCACGTCAAGGGAGGAGACACCATCGCGGGGAACGTCGCCATCGACGAAAACTCTTCCTCTGACGTCAACAGAATCGGCACTGATCTTCCGCGACATTTGATCACCGCAACGATGGCTTCCACAACATCTTTTTCTGCTACAAACCTCGATCGACGACTCCATCGAGGTAGGTGTTAATTTTCTTCTACTTGAATACTTCTTCGCCATTCTTCGTTTTCTAAATAGGCCACCTGTTATCGCAATTATGTGAGAAGGTTAAACCGCACGAACACGGCCGACCCTCCCCCCTGATGTTTATGTTTGATGCAGTTTGAAAGAAGGCGGTGCGGTGCAGAGGCACCGCGCGGTAACATTGGAAAATGTGGCGAAGATGCACAGCTCTGTCGCACCACGCTGTTGAGGACAAACGAACCCGCGGTCGGAGTCGGGCTACTGTGAAGGGGCGCAGCATCGTCACGCCGCGCCGGAGAACCCCGAAGACACCACAGCTAGAGCGGGGTTGCGGCGGATGGTCGCGGTGCCATCACACCGCACCGATCGGACCAAGGCTGCGGCCTTAGGCTGCGGCAGAGCAGGGAGCAGCGGCCTGTTTCCGGCCGCCGGCATCGGAGCACGGGGACGGGACCGCGCCAGTCTAGTGGTGTAGCAGCCGGCTGGCCGGAGCGGGCCGGCCGGTCAGCGGGAAGTTCGGGGGTTCGAAACCCCCAGCTGGAAGGGTGGAGCGGCCCCCCTCCCACGTGGGGGCCGCATTTATTTAGATAGGGGGAAGCCCCCCCTGTCTACCCAGCTCGGTTACACCAAGCTGGCCAGCGGACCGCGCCAGCTAGGCCGGGCCGTTCCCAAGTGGGTTGGACCCAGACCCGGGTCAGGTCGACCCAGTTCAGACCGACCCAGGGGGTCTCGGGACAGGTCGGTCCGGGCCCCAAACCCCCACTTTCGGACATCTTTCTGTGTTTTTCCCATAACTTGGGCTACAGACCTCTGAATGACACCCCGTCAGCTACGATGCGATACATGGATCGATTCGTTCGCTTTGATATATTACACTCAAGGTTTTGGAGTACTTTGGGTTCGGCCGGTTTTGTTCGACCACAAAACCTACCGAGACCTCAGAGCGGAAACACTTATATCATGAGATCCGAACGTCTGATTGACGTTCCATCATCTTTGTTGGATTCATTTTGATGAGACGGTACTTTTTGCATACTTTTCCAAGGATTTAGATGTAGTTGGATAGTGGTCTAATTGGATTGTACCCTAAATCCAACCGGGCCCCTGAAACGGAAAAGCCGATAACTTTCAGACCGGACGTCCGTTTGACGAACCGTCAGCGGCGTTGGTGGTCATGTTGAGAAAAGGTTCCTATGAGTATACCCTATAAGAGTTCGGGGTACTTTTGAGATATGGTCGGGTTGGTTCGTACACGAAACCAACCGGGCCCCCGGGACAAAAAGGCTAACAACTCACAGACTGGGCGTCCGATTGACATGTCGTCTGTTGCATTGAGACCCCTATGACAAGGCGGTTATTTTATATACATTTTCATGGGAGGTTGTGATACTTAGAGTATCGACCAGTAGCTCGTGGAGCGGACCCTCCCGGTGATGAGATAGTAGAGTGTAGAGACCTAGTAGTTGGTTGAGACTTGACGACTACTGATCGATCGTCTTGAAGTGATTCGGATAGCCCAGTGGGGTGCACTTGGTTATAGAGCATACCCACGGTGGAGGTGCACTTGGTTGTAGCGGCAGACCCATGGTACTCGACCGAAGGAGTACCTATGTAGGCTCTGAGGGGGTGCACTTGGTTGTAGTGGCAGACCGATGGTGGGATGCGCTTGGATGCAACGGCAGACCCACAATACTTGACAGGTGGAGTACTTCAGTAGTCCAGGTTAGTGGGACACGCTTGTTTATAGCGACAGGCCTGCTGTACTCGGCAGAGGAGGAGTACTCTAGCAACTGTGGTTTCGACATCATAAATAAAAATCCTGGTTTGAGGTGAGTCTATGACCTTTTTGTTTACCTCATGATTGAGATGGGTCAGTTGATAACTTAGGTATATGTATGGGCATATACTTAGGTATTGGTTATCTATTGATTTAATAACCTTTGTGTTTCCTCGTGATTGAGATGGGTTACTTGATAACTTAGGTATATGTACATGCTTATACCTAAGTAAGGGTTATCTATTGAGATCCTCATTTGTGGTTATCCTAGTTGGATTTAGTGAGACCTTGAGGGTCTCTGGGTCCCTACTGAGTATCGTATAATCACCCCTGCACGGGCTATGCTCGCACCTCATTGCTTTGGTTGCAGATGATGAGCAGCGCTGACATAGGACGAGTGTTCGAGGATTGGACGGTACCTAGAGGTGGACTTCACGACAAGTCAGTATCCGGAGCTGGACATCACGACGAGATGACACTGGGAGGAGGTTGATGGGAGAGAGCATTGTGGAGGCTATCTATACCTACCCTTCAGGTAGGATCTGTGGCGGACAATCTAGGAGCTACGCTATATGTACCTACCCATCAGGTAGGATCCGAGGAGGACGACCTAGGAGCTGCTTCCATTTTTCCAACGGTTTGTCTTTTTCTATTGTACTTTCGTTCATTTGTAGCAATACATTCAGTTGGGTTTGTATTCTAGCCCACTTTCTTTTCAGCACTTCCTTTTGTAATTAGTATATTATTTCATCTTGTACTCTGTGGTGTTTGTTTTCTTTATAAAGGCAATGCCTTCCAGTTATCAGGATTTAGGCCTTTGGTGCTAGTCGCCAGCCCCTGGCCTATGAATGCAGGGTTGGGGTAGTCACGGCACGGGCCCAAGGACAGGTCGTGAAAAAATGGTATAAGAGGAGTAGGTTCTACTGCAAAACTTATAACTCTGATATTTTCTTTCTATGAAGAGATAGTGTTAAGAGTACCGAGTGTGGTTTTCAGTTCAGGTAGTCCAGTGTTGGTGCGGGCGGCCGACGTATCCATACACCAGGACCCTGACTAATGATTTGCGACTTTGTGCACGAAAACACTGATTGTGTGTGTGTTTCTAGAAGTTTTTAAAAGTCATCTCAAACCAGGTCAGCTCACCAGGTATAATAGTTTGACCGTGTCACGTTGTTTCTTCCGGGATGCCTTTACACAGACGACCATCTAGATCCTATAGGGATGTGCGTAATGACATCTTGCTAAGCGGCAAGGCTTCAGTATAGGGCCCTCTTATAGTTGAGGCACCAGCGGAAGCTCCAGCGGTACTACCATACACGGGACACTGATTCCACTATCCCCAGCAGTAGGAGATGCACGCCGCTTGAGCGCACTACACGTGTTCCAGCGCCAGAGGCTACCCAGGTTTAGGGGAGAGACGGACCCGCAGGAGGCTGAGGATTGGCTGGAGGCTGTGCTGAGAGGCTTCAGGCTAGTAGGGATGCCAGCAGACTTCATGGTGATCTCTGCTGCCAGCCTCCTTCAGGTAGCAGTAGGCAGGTAGTGAAGCCACTTGTTCTAGTATTGCGATGAGATTACCTTCACATGTGGAGACATCAAGACATTTTTCAGGGTGGAGTTTGTACCAGTAGCTCCGCACCCTGAGAGTGTACATGAGTAGCTTCCTTTGCCGCATGATTTTTGATCAGTAGCCGATTCATCTGTGGGCAGTAGACAGATGATGAAGAGGTCCAAGAGGAACATATCCAGCTATCCAAGGAGAAGGAAGTGTTATGAATGTGGCAGGAAGGGTCACCTGACATGTGACTGTCCAACTCCCCGCATAGTTGATCCACAGGAGTTGGAGGAGCCACCGAGACAGAAGCAGCGGCATGTACTTCCGAAATAGCCGAGTAGTGGACAAGGAAGTAGAGCTCTGGAAGCAGGTGGACAAGATTGGAACTAGTGGTTTTCTTTTTGTTCTTGGTACTTATAGTTCCATGTTGCTGTTGTATTTGTATCTTTGTACTATGAGCAGCAGTAATAAAATGACACTTATCATTGTGATGTTTGATTTCCTGTCCTTTTGTTCGGTTGATACTGAGAAGTCCCGGTTAAAACTGTTGAACTGACCCTCAATTTTTAGATTTATACTGAAGTAGACCCAGTGACTTCACACTGATGCCGACAGTGTGACTCGACCCTTGGAGGCGAGAGTGACGGTTGGATCTCATGGTAGTAACGTCGAGGCCTTACGACGTCATCCATGGCATGAATGCATCACTCATGTCAGGATTGACTGTATTAGGAAATGGGCGTGGTTCATCTAGGGGATAAGACTGAGTTTCTCTTTTCGGCAAAGGATAAATCTTAGCATCTCTTACAGATCGTAGGCAAAGAAGGTACAGATCATCCAGGATCGGATGAAGACTGCACAGTGCAGTAAGAAATAGGAAACGGGTGCCAGTCTTAGAGACTCAGGCGTGTTAAATTTTTCAAGAAGAGGAAGATTTAAGGTGAGATGATTCTTCGAAGCAGCAGATGTCGAGGTAGAGCTAGGAGAGCAGCATGAGTTGGTGTACATTTTAACATGCTATAACCACCCCGCCTTAGCTGTCCCCGCCAGGCTCAGGGAGCTAGAGGGTAGGGGAAGCGTGCGGCTGCGTGCGGTCAAGGAGTGTGACCCAATGGCTCCAAAAATTATTCAAGGGACAGTCTGTGTCCACTACTAGCTGTCGTCGTAAAAGACATTAATATGAATCACTCGTTTCTTCCACAAATCATGTCCCAGAGCTAGAGTTTCCGGTAACTCATAGACTTGACCCTCACGTATGGAGATACATTGGGTGAAGACTCGATAATCACACATACGTCGATAGTGTGGTCAGATCCTCGAGGTGAGCATTTCAGTTGGGTTCTCAGGGTGGTAGCGTCGAGGCCTTACGATGTTGGTTTGAGTATAGACTGGGCAATCATAGTTCATACACAAATTGACTGTTTTAGGTAAAAAGGTTGTGGTTTAACAATGACGTCGGGATGGGTTTTCCTTGGTCGGAAAAAAGGAAACCCCAGGCAGCACAGGATAAACTCATGTATAGGAGGGTGCGGCCAATCACTCTTGAGTCCGACAACCTTACCCTCATGGCAGCAGGAGTTTTGAGTTTTAGTTATAAACAGGAATTGGAGGCCTCTTGATTTCGAGGATGACGATCACGTCCTTATACGAGTCTCACCTCAATGAGGTTTACAGAGATGTGGCCAAGGTGGCAGGCAATATCCAAGGTTCAGCGGACCTTTTTAGGTCCTCAGTAGGGTAGGCGAGGTGACTTACCATTTGACCCATCCACCTTACTTGCACCAGATGCATGCCAACTTCCACGTATCTCAACTACAGAGATACGTTCTTGACCCGACGCATATCATCAACCATGGGGAGCAGGAATTTTGCAATGGGGTGACATTTGCGGGGTTCCAGTAGAGGTTGAGGATCGACAGGAGTGGGTCCTACGAGGACAGTCGATTCCTCTTGTGCGCTTTCGTTGGCAGCATGGAAACCACCAGGTGAGCACATGGGAGCGGAAAGCTCATATGCATGCTCAGTACCACTTTTGTTTTCCTAGGTTGTGTTAATGATTTATGGGGACTTAAATCCTTAAGGTGGAAGTAAAGTAAAGACCCATAAAAATCAAGAATTTTTTTTTCTTAATTTCTTAGGAATTTTAAAAGAAAGCAGTTTATGACGGCGCCTGATTCCGAGGCCCGGTGTGCCCGGAATCAATTTCCGAAGATTAGCTCGGGTACGTTCATTGAACGAATGAGTGGGTTTTTCTAACTTTTTAACTGATTCTTGGAATCAAAATCCGAGGGCACCGATGAAACCGCATCAACGGTAATTTCTTAGGAAAACCATTTTCAGAGTGGCGTTTGTGCGGGTGGAGAAGATAAATTTGTGACTTAAATGAGGAATGAATAAAATTGTAAAACAATTTTATTTCTAAGTCTAAGGTGGTTATATCCTACATGGGGAAGTTGGCGTGACACCTAAATACCCATGTGAGGATAAATTTGAGGATAAATGTGAGGTGGGACCCACACAAGCCCCAAACATTCACATTCCCATAACTCTAATAAACTCCCCCTTTTAACTTGTTAACTACCTTAAATTAAGTAACTCTTCCACTTCCTTATTTTATTTTCCATCCTACCTGTTAATTAATTAAACAACTCATGGTTTAATTAATTAAGCGAAATGGATGCGAATTTTGTAAATTTGAATGCATGGCATGGGTAAATAAAATAAGGTGGAGCCTTATTTTATTTTGGTTGGAATTGTTGTGTTAAGAGATAGGGAGGAGAGCTCGTGAGTTTTGAAGAACTTCTTCCTCCGAAGAAGAAGGCTTCATCTCCTTTGTTGAAGAATGCGAAGAACACCGAAGCTTCGACGAATAACGCCTTTCATCATGCATCTTCTCTCCACGTCGAAGGAAGCGAGATGCCGCATTCTTCATCGGGCGAACACCGATGACATGCCTTCTCTTCTTCTTCTTCTGCGTCAAGGGAGGAGACACCACAATGGGGAACATTGCCATCGACGGTGACTCTTCCTCCGACGTCAATAGAATCATCACCAATATTCCGCGACGTCCGATCACCACGACTTCGGCTTCCGCGAAGTCTTTTTCCACGACAAACCTTGATCGACGACTCCATCGAGGTAGTGGTTAATTTTCATCATCATGAATACTTTATCACCGTTCTTCATTTTCTAAATAGGCCACCCATTATCGCAATTACGGGAGGTGGTTGGACCACATGAACACGGCCGACCCTCCTCCCCCTTAATGTTTATGTTTGATGTGGTTCGAAAGAAGGCGACGCAGTGCAACGACACCGTGCGGTAACATTGGAAAATATGGTGAAGATTCGGGGCGTCGTTGCGCCACGCCGTTGCGGACAAACGAACCCGCGGCCGGAGTCGGGCCGTGGAGTAGGGTTGTGGCGTCTTCAGGCCACAATGAAGAACCTCGAAGACACCGTGGCCAGAATGGGGCCGCGGTGCCGTCGTGCCGCACCGGTCGGGCCATGGTCGCAGTGGAGCAAGGAGCGGCGGCCGTTTTCTGGCCGCCGGTGTCGGACTAAGGGGACGGGACCATGCCGGTCCCGTGGTGCAGCAGCTGGCCGGCTGGAGATGTCCGACCGGTCAGGGGGTAGTCTGGGGTTTCGAAAACCTAGGATAGAAGGGAGGAGCGCCCAACCCCCCCCCCCCCCACCCACGTGGGGGCTGCGTTTATTTGGAAAGGGGGAAGCACCCCCCCCCCCCCTGCCCGCCCAGCTCGGTTACACCGAGCTCGCCAGTGCCCCAGGCTGGGTCGCACCCAAGTGGGACGGACCCGGACCCGGGTCGAGTCGACTCGGTTCGGGCCGACCCAGGGGGTCTCGGGCCGGGTCTGTCCGGGCCAAAAACCCCCACTTTTGGACTTCTTTCGGTCTGTTTCCCATAAAATGGGCTACGGACCTCCGAACGATGCACTGTCAGCTGCGATGCGATCCTTGGATTGAGACGGTCGTTTTGATATATTACACTCAAGGTTTCTGAGTTCTTTGGGTTCGCCCGGGATGGTTTGATTATGAAACCAACCGGGCCCTCGGAGCGGAAACACTTATATCTCTAGATCCAGACGTCTGATTGACGTGCCGTTGACTTTTTTGGATTCTTCTTGATGACACAAAACATTTGGAATACTTCACATGAGATTTAGATGCAGTTGGATAGTGGCCGGGATGGATTGTACCCTAAATCCAACCGAGCCCCTGAAACGGAAAAGGGGATAACTTTCAGATCGGATGTCCGTTTGACGAACCGTTTGCGGCGTTGGTGATCTTGTTGAGAAATGGTCTCTATGAGTATACCTTATGCGAGTTCTGGGTACGGTTGACATACCGTCGGGTTGGTTCATACACGATACCAACCGGGCCCCCGGGACTAAAAGGCTAATAACTCACAGACTGGGTGTCCGATTGACACATCGTTTGCTGCGTTGAGACCCCTATGACGAGGTGGTCTTTTGAGATACTTCTTTGTGGGACTTTGTGATACTTCGAGTATCGGCCTGTAGCTCATGGAGCGGACCCTCCCGGTGACGAGCTAGCAGAGTGCAGAGACCTAGTAGCTTGCTAAGACTTGACGAATGCTAATCGATCTTCTCAGAGTGATTCGGATAGCCTAGTGGGGTGTGCTTGGTTGTCGAAGCATACCCACGACTGAGGTGCGCTTGGTTGTAGCGGCAGACCCACGGTACTCGACAGAAGGAGTACCTCTGTAGGCTATGAGGGGGAGTGCTTGGTTGTAGCGGCAGACCCATGGTGGGATGCGCTTGGTTGTAGCGGCAGACCCACAGTACCTGAGAGGTGGAGTACTTCAGCAGTCCAGGTTTGTGGGATTCACTTTGTTGTAGCGGCTGGCCCACTGTACTTGACAGAGGAGGAGTTCTCCAGCTGCCGTGGTTTCGACATCATAAATAAAAATCCTGGTTTGAGTAGATTCTATGACCTTTGTGTTTACCTCAGAATTGAGGTGGGTCACATGATAACATAGGTATATGTATTGGCATATACCTAGGTAGTGGTTATCTGTTGATTTCATAGCCTTTGTGTTTCATCATGATTGAGATGAGTTACTTGATAAGTTATGTATAAGTATGGGATTATACCTAAGTAAGGGATATCTGTTGAGATCCTTCATTGTGGTTATCCCTATTGGATTTAATGAGACCTTGAGGGTCTCAGGGTCCCTACTAAGTATCATATACTCACCCCTGCACGGGCTATGCCCGCACCTCGTTGTGTTGGTTGCAGACGACGGGCAGCGCTGACAGAGGCCGAGTGTTCGAGTACTGGATGGTACCCTGAGGTGGACCTCACAATGAGTCAGTATCCGAAGGTGGACTTCATGACGAGATGACACTCGGAGGTGGTTTATGGGCGAGAGAGTTTTGGAGGCTATCTGTTCCTACCATTCTGGTAGGATCCACGGCGGATGATCCAGGAGTTGCGCTATCTGTACCTACACTTCAGGTAGGATCCGAGTAGGATGACCCAAGAGTTGCTTCCATTCTTCCAGTTGTTTGTCTTTTTTGTAGTACTTTCGTTCAGTTGTAGCTATACATTCAGTTGGGTTTGTATTCTGGCCCACTTACTTTTGAGCACTTCCTTTTTTACTTAGTGTATTACTCCCACTTGTACTCTGTGGTGTTTGTTTACTTCATAAAGGAAATGCCTTCCATTTATTGAGATTAACGCCTTTGGTGCTAGTTTCCAGCCCCTGGCCTATGAATGCGGGCTTGGGGTAGTCACAGAACGGGCCCTAGTACGGGTTGTGACATTTACTATGTGGTTATGATGTCTAGTATTACATATTCCCTCATTATGGAATTATCAATTGATTTTACATGTGATTATTCAACTAGTAGAGTATCCATGTAAATAAGTAAATGGAATTTTTTGATTTATCTTTGTAGTATTATACTAACGTTTATTTTTAAAAGTATTTTGTTTTATTCATATACATTGACTTAAATGTTTACACTTATTTATGAACGTTTCTTCTATATTTCTATCCTTAGTGAGGTTCTGAGCTCACCCATTTCTTATGTTTTATTAGTTCATGGTTTTGAAGATGTGTATTATGATTAACATACAAGAATAGGCCAAGGGATATGATTGTGTTAAAATGGTACACAATGTTATTGTTTTTCCATTTCATAATGTAGTTTATAACTTATGTGTGTATATTGTACCTCCAAGGCTACTAATCTTATTGGTCTATCAGGATTTGATCATTTTTATCATATAGATGTAATGTAATAATTCATTGACTCTAGGTAACTGGGGTTGAGGAATTACAAAAATTACCCTACATATTTAATGTCTTTGATGAAAAATATCTTCCATGTGCATCTAAATACATTCGTAGTAGTTTTTGTGGATGAAATCCTTGTTTATTCATAATATGTGCAGGAACATGTGCATAATATGAGAATAGTTCGGAGTATACTAATATTTCATTTCCTCAAGGCCAATCTATTGAAATGTGATATCAGAAATCAAGATGGGAATTTTTTTGGTAACGTGGTATTTGAAAAAGTTATATTAGTTGATCATGAAAAGTAAAGGCTCTTATGACTTGGGAGAAACTGGAAAATGTCTTCCCAATTTAGATCTTCTTGGGAATAGATCGATACTACCGTAGGGTCATGAAGGGATTACTGAAGATGTCCTCTATCATAAATACTATGACTCAAAAGGGGTAATGTTTAAGTTATAAAAAAAATAAAAGAACAATTTTTTTATTAGAAACCTATTTTGATTAAGGCACGAGTGTAGAATCTTCCAGATGTCTGGTAGGGCTATGTCGTCTTTTATAATGCATCATGTCCCGGATTCAATTGTGTTCTTATATTGGGATACCATGTAGTTTCATATGGATTAAATTAGCATAAGACACATGAGAATTATTATCCAATCCATTACCTTGAACATGAATCTTTTATTCACATGCTTATGAGTTGGTGGAATTATGTTTATGGTGAAATGGTTATCTTGTTTGCAGACTACAAAATCTAAAGTTATTTATTCTCTCAAAATGATTTGAATTATTTCTAGAGGTATTGGGTGGAGTAAATATAGTTGTTCGACATCAATATCAACTATACCTCATGGAGAGATAGTTTTATTATATATGTGTTAAGAAGGAAACATCCAACCCATACAGTGCAAAAATCTCCAAAAGAGAGGAATTTGATGGCTCTCTTTGCACAGTTGGATATAAGAGTTCAGGAGAAAGGGGAAAGTGTTTATTTAGATAGCATTCAGTTATCAAACTCATGATTCGATATGATTATTAAATATCATCATCCTCATGAATATTTCTGTAGAATTAGAGACAATCATAATGGTAGGTAGACAGTTTCGTAGTGGTTGTTCTCCAAAGATGGTGCTTTATTCTATGGGAATTGTTTCATTGTGTGTTTAGAAGCAAGGAAGGATGTGACGGGGTATTGTCATAATTCATACTGGGATGTGGACCCATTAAATACAAAAATTATCTATCATATGCAGGAATAGTTCTAGTATGTAATGAGGAGGAGTGACATTGTTGAGTTTTTCTCTCATTCAAATACATGCCAAAAAGTTATAGCCGACCACCCAAAACCCTCAGGTTTGCATCAGAAACATATCATCCATATATGGAAGTGTAATGATATCTCTGTGGGATTTGTGGTTGTGTTTATTCATTCTTAAAGATATAAGTATGCACTTACAGTTGTGATCGATAGGATGAACAACTTATCTAACATTATGCCCATTCTTGATACATCTATTATTGAGGAGTTTGGAAGTCTCTTTGTGAGAGATATTATTTAGTTCCATGAAATTACATCTATTATAGTCTCTGATAGAGATCCGTAGTTTACTTCTCTTTTTTATAGAGTCTTTTAAGAGGAATGGGAATGATAGGTTCTTTTGAGAATGTACTACAATCCGTAGTGAGATGGACAGATAGGGAGAGAGTTATAGATTCTAAAAGATATACTTCTATCCTATGTTATCGACTTCAGAGGGGATTGGGACTACAACAATTGAATTATTATATTCTTTTATAACCAAACATAATATTCCATGATCATAATAGATCCTTTTGAGGCCATGTTTGTTTGGAATTATAAATCATTATTGTGTTGGTTGGAGGTTATAGAAAGTTCCTTTGTTGGACATAGTTTGGTCAGAGATATGACATTATAGATTCATATAATTTTTCATAGAATGATGATAGCAAACACACAATATGTTTATTATGTAGATCTACCTCATATAACTTTGGAGTTTGTAGTTGGCGATCAAGTGTTCTTGAATGTTTTACCCTAGTTGGGACATCGACAGCTTGGGGAGGGAAGAGAATCCTTCTCCTCATTTTGGGGTACATTTTTAGTTTATTGAGTTATTCATTAATTTTTATTATAACATATCACTTCCTCCATAGATTATGTTGATACATAACATATTCTATATTCCAAAAAATTTCAAAGAATATATTTTATCCATCTCAATTATTGAGTTGGATTAATCATGATATTGAACCTCATATATCTTTGACTGAGCGGCCAGTCACGGTAGTTGATTCTAAGACCAAGGTACTTTGTTAGAGGAAGATACCTTTGGCTATTGTGATGTGGCAGCATGGTAATGATAAACATGAAATGTGGGAATATGATGCACTGATGAGTGAGTTGTAGCCTCATCATTTTGGCATTGATGATTCTTTATAGGATTTCTAGCAATATAAATATTTTATGGTGGATAGGATATATAATTCTGTTTCCATTCTAATAGGCATTCATGACACCTTGTCTTAGTTTATTCCTTTTCTTTTATGGGGTAGGTTGGATATGGGATTGGGAGGATTCAAATAATGGTGAATTCTATGACTTTGTGGAACTTTTCCTTCAAATTGACTTTTTATGAAATATTTTACTGGGTTATAGTCTATGAAATTTAATTGCACAACATGTAATAGTCTTGTAATCATGTCGTGATCAGCTTCACACTATGATGGGTACATGTCTTGAGTTTTTACTACACATCGTGATGTAATTAATGATCAATTTTTAATTCAGCGTGTCATGATTTATGTTGATGCAATGCATTTTTTAGTGGTTAAAAAAATTAATGGGTTCATGATGTGTATTGGGATTTCAAGTTGTTTAATACCATGACTTTATTTTTAAAAATACACAGTGTGGATATATAAATATATATATTTTTGGACCCTCTCTAGTTCCTTCTCCCTTGACTAAATACTTTCCCAAGTGATCTTAAATATATTCAACAATTCTAGATCAATTTCTTTTACTGTCGATCGTCATTTCTCATGAAGTGTATCTTTCAGGCAAGTGTTATCATTCATTTATTGAGATTCCATCTTTCTACAATCATGGTTTTTGAGTTGATCATATTATATTTAATCGATCTAGGCCCGGTGGTGTTGGATATTTCTTCTATGTTGAGTTTTGATGCCTTCTACACATTTTTTGTAATTGATTGGTGCCATTGAGAGTTTGGAAATTCAAGAAGAAATATATGGTTCCATCCTGAATAACCCAATTGATTATTCAAAAATTGCTTGATTTATATAAATTACTGATTTAAATTCAATTTCCCACAATTTCAATCAATTAAATTGATAAAAGTAGATTCCATTAAATCAAGATATTTGAAATTGTTTTAGTATGAAATTTTTTAAAACACCAAAATTCCATTGAAATAGGGAGTGTTCAAATAAATTTTCTAATTTTTATTATTCAATATAAATATTAGATTTAATGGAAATAATTTCCATCAAAATTATGAATTTAATTGTTAAAATATGTTGTAAAAAGGACAGAATTTTTTTTGAAGGGATTTCAATATTATGAAAATGGCTTAAAATGATTAGATATATACCAAGGGGGGTTATCATATTAAAGGGAATGTTTTTTTTATTAAATCTTTATTTGGTTATAAATTGAAAAATACGTTATTTGAAATTTAAGAATGAAATTTTATTGTATTTTAATTTGTATTAAAATAAACTTCCCATCAGATAAGAGAACATACAAGCCTATACACTCTATGCTATTACAATGTTTTAAAAAATATATACGGCGGGTAAAATCACCGATAAGAGGATGATTAGTTGTCTCAAACCTGTGTTAGGGGGATGTGAGTATACTCATTTTTCTTAGACCACATATAGAGTGTGGAATCCTATTAATGGTTAATACTATTCTACCAAATTTACCGATGACTATGGTTGATGCCTGTTTATTTATACATGAGATATAAATGTTTTCTAATGTTGTGAAATTTAATTACATGACTTATTTGGATGTAGAGAAATTATTTTATGTAAATAATTTATTTAAGACAACATTTTATAAATATTACATCTGTTTAAATTTAATGCATTTTCTTTAAATGTATTTTCCATCATTTTGAATCTTTTTACCATGTTTTGTTTAAATCCTCTATTGAACTTCCAAACCTATATTTTTATGAAAAGTGAATGATTTTTATTGGAAAATATATATATTTATAATATATTATATAATATTTTTGTTTTATTATACTGGGCTTAGGCTCACACACTAATTTTTCATTCAAGTGTTTGTAGACTTTCTCATTCTAGGTCAAAGCACTGGAAAATGATCTCTTGGAGGTGAATCTTGCAATTTAGCTTGGGAAATGGTGACCTCTATACTTAGGGACCTTCAAAAAGTTTCCAATTTTTTAGTACATGTGTTGTATTATATTGGGATTTTTATGACTCGTTGTATTCTAGTACATTACTCCCAGGTGAGATTTTTTATATTTATATGGACTTTCTTTTCATACATTTTCTATGACTAGTGAATGAAATTGTTCCCACTTGTACATCATTTAATGACAAGTGATTGTCGTCAAACCATGGGGATTGGGTACAACCTTTGGTCTATGTGAGGTCTGATTCAGTTATTCGGTTACGAGGGCACCTGAGCTAGTTAATGACATGGGATTTCAGGCCATGTATTTAATAAATAATGATTTTTTAGAGGTGTATCCTTTGGTAGATGGATATATCCAACCATTCCATCACATGTGTATGGTGTGATTTTTTAATGAAGTTTTACCCCCCAAGATCATGATATATATATATATATATATTATAATAAACTAAATACATATTTTTCCAAATCCACAATATTGATTTTTGTTGAGTGGGGGAAATATGTTTTTATTACTAATAGTCTATTACACGAAGAAGTAGCTAGAATTAAAGATATTTTTAATGTGAGAATCTCGGTTATTTTGTAGAGAATAACTATCATATTAGTTATCGACCCTTCCATTTTTTTCTACTATATTATTTTAGAGGATGAGTCTAAACCAATTACAAAACCATAATGTATGATTAGTACTATATTATTGTTTGTAACAAATATTGTGTTTGAAAATTATATTAGAATGATTTATTTCTTTCATATCTGATAATAATTTTGTTACCCTAATTTCTAATGTACTGAGGAAAATGGGTTTCAAAATTTTTAAAAAATGTGATGGGGGAGTTAAAAAAGGTAGTGTATAGGAAACATTAGTGATTATGTATAGGATATAAGAAACTAAATCAGTACACTCAAAAAGACCATTTCCCTTAGTTTTCCTGGAACAAATGATTGATATATTCATTATAATGACACAACATTATTTATTTACTATATAATGTTATTTTTGGGTGCATATTACTTCTAATTACAGGGATAATATCTATTTTAAATTATAAATTTATAAATTTGACTACTAATCGATGAAAATTATAATTTTTAACAATAAAGGTGCACTCCAGATATGTATGACAAGTTTCTTTTATAATATAATTATGGATGGTGATGGTTTAATAAAATCAATTGCATTGAACATTTGTTTACCATAATAATAATAATATTGAATATTAAATAATATCATAACACATAATGACTATTATTGTTTATATAACATATGTGATAATGTCATTTGGGTTCTTCATTCCCACGAAGGAGTTGGAATATTCCCACTATGATTAGAACGAGGATGTTCTAGGATTGTATCGTTAAAAAAATTATATGGGTAGATGACATAATTTTTTAGAATATAAATTATGTGGTCTGTTTGGTGTCGGGGATTCCCAATACATTTAACACTCTTAAAATTATGGTGTTCCTTGGTATTCTCAATTAAAATGATGATATGAGACATGGATCACTAGTGGAAATTACAAATTATAATATTTCATTAGATATTCATATCTACATACATTATTTATGATACTATTACATGATATTTTTATTAATGAATATCATTATTCAAGAACATTTATGTATTCAAAAAACTCATGATGATTTGTAGTCACTTAAATGTATGATATGTTTTTTTCACCATGAGTGATATGAAATTAATTAATTTTCAAATAAAGTATTTTTCAAATTTATAAAATAGAATTATATATGACAAATACATTTATTTAAATGGATATTTCAGATAAAATGATTTCTAATATGTGGTTTCAAAATGATCATTACATGAAATGATAAAAAAAGGGAATTTAAAGTTATATAATGCTGATGCATTTGATGAATCATTCATGAATGACATATATAGAAAAATTATTAAATTAAATATTGTATGATTGTAGGATGATATATTTCATTGAGACATTAGCTTATTTATCTATGGGTCCCATGATTTGTTTCTCATTAAAAACCTTGTAATTGTTGTGAATACACTAAATTAAACTAAGAAAGTGGGAATTATAGTCACCAACGATGTTCATATAGAACATTATTGAGATTCTATACTGAATTAATATGATGAATTAATTTTATTCTTTAAAATCATTTATTATTTTATCAAAATTTTCTGATCATAAATTTACAGAATCCATTCATTCGAGGGTATTTAATTGGATTTCATTATTAAATAAATATTAATTTTTATGTATTTAATTATTAAATTTCATGTATATAAAAATATTTATTTTTCCAATAATCATGGTAAAAAATATTAATTTTGACTCCTTAATATTAAATAAATATTTATTTTCAATTTTATGGAGACAAATATTTATTTACTTCGAGGATTCTAATCAAGTGAAACTTATTAATTTTATTGAATATAAATTATTTTAGGCTGATAAATATTTTTAAGAACTCAATAAAAAATATTAATGGTCTAATGATAATTTGAAAATGAATTATTATTTATGTGAATCTCAATTTATTTATTAATGGATATTATTTTTTATTTAACCATTGCATTATTGCAAGTTACATAAATAATAATAATATTTTAAATATTTAGATATTGGCTTCACTTGGGGTAAAATGAAAAATAAGGTTAATGAAATAATTATTTATTCTCTAAAATGAGTATAATAAATACCTATTTATGATTATCTCAAACCAATCCATTATTAACCACCATTATGAAAAAAAACATACATAATGAATTTTTGGGAGTCTTAGAGATATCTTCCAGCTAAATGACAGGAATAACAGAGGGGTCTTCTGCTTCTATACCAGAGTGAATCCCTGTCCCCTTGAATGATTTTGTCTCAATTGGTGATGTTTATATGAATTTTTATAATCATCCATGAAAACACGTAGATCATTCTATGGTGATGATTGATGGATACTACAAAAAATTCTGATAAATGCTAGAGGGAACATATCATAGATTCCTAACCTAATAGAGATATCAAAATATTCCTCAACAAAATCACCACGAAAAAATTTAAAACTATGAGATAAAATAGATTATCATGAAATAAATTAATTACGGATTATATGTTATGATATAGTCTCATGTATTCAAGTGTCCCATTTACTATAATTGTGAGGAGAAACATAAATCATTGATGAATTCCCACTAAAGGTTGTTAGACTAGACAAATATGCAGCACCCGAAATCCTTTAAATCATTTCAAACGTGATGGATAATAATATGTAAATATTTTTAGTTCATTGGTTGATATCCGTGTTTTTTATAGATACTTATTTCAATTAAACATTTACTTTAAAAAATTCAATATTACACATTCTTTTATATTAATAAGTTTTAGAAGACATAAGAAATATATAATGAATTACTCTTGGTTCCATTGAGAGGTGTTGTAGGCTATAATTGGAAAAATTTCAATATATGTAACAAAAAATTTCATTCCATGCAACAAGGTTCACTACATGAGAACATTCAATGGATTACATGACACAGAAAAAGAAAAATAACAAAAAATTAACCAATTCATAATATGATGACTATCTACACTAGAATGTGACATTTGGAATTACATGTCATGAAATATTATTACATTCCAATTATCCCTTCAGTGTTCAGAATTTGATATTTTTACAGAAACCATGTGGTCATCATCTACATCACGTGACACGTGAGGACATTAATCTTGGGGATCGATTTTTAGGGATATTACAAAGCATGTAGTATTAATAAAAAAATTTAACTCATTGATGGTGAAAAGGGGCATACTCTGAGCTCATTGAGTATGATCCATTGAGACTTGTAATGAGATATTCACAATGCATATCTCGCTATTACAATCCAAGTAATCACCCTATAACCAATGTTTTTTTATTTTTATAATGAATTTATTAATTCTATACATATGTGACACTATTTTAAATTTGATTTAGTTTATATAAAGTCCCAATTAATTTTTCAATATTATATTATGAAAAATAGACAATGTTTTTACTATTGGTATATATTGTGGAACACAATATGTCTGTTAACAAATTTCCAATAATTATAAAGTATTATTTTTTATTTTTTATAATGACATAAAATACAATTTTATACTTATCTATAATACTTTCTCTGTATTCCAACATTCCATGTATCTATTTAATAAATGGTTAAGATTGTGATTTAGGATACGTTTTTTGTTGTATCTTTGTAGACAATTCATAAGTAATTAAATTAAATAATATCAATCAATTAAGTTTATTAAAATTTATATTATAGAATTAATTGGATTTTTGTGTAATATATATTCATTGAATTACTTATTTAATATGATAAATAAGTCTTTTAAATAGATGTGATTTTATCTAAATATAATCAAATATTAAATGGAAATCTTGCTAACTTCCTTATATGTATAAGTTTCATGTGTGGATGATCATGATCATAAACCAGCCAAGGCATGTGCTTGCATTTGTTTAATGTAATTATTATATCATGGATTTTATAATAATTATAACAATAAAATAAAATAATAATTAGCGAGTTATCTCCAATTAATAGAAAAATATTTTTAAATTTATATATCTAAATAATATAATTTCTAGTCCGTGTTATTCTCAACATCAATCTTATAAGAACCACATTGTACTATTATATAAATATAACTATTATGAACTACATATTGGTCTGGAAGGTATAAATAAGAGTAAAAATATTATGAAATATATTTTTAATTTTTACCATAAGAAATTATAAATTAATCTTATATTTATAATGAATTTATTTGAAATGAAGATAAAATATTTTGAAGGTAAAATAGTTATTATTCATAAAACTATTTTTATTTGTGAATTGAATTTTTTATCGTAATATATTATGTAAATCAATATTGATAATTGATGTTAATGATTTTTTTATATATCAAATTTAATGAATTCTAATTAATTTAATTAATATTATTATTTTTCGAGGAATGAAAATAATGTCATTTTATGCCTCAATAATAATATTTCACAAAAAATGGGTTTTATTTCATATTGTTCATATATAAAAATTAATATTTTTGGGATTTTTCGAAAATGTTTCATTTTATAGTGAATACTAAAAAATGCAGTGTTTTGAAAAAATGTCATTTCATTTAATTAAACAATGTAATTTTAAAGTAATATGAAATATTTTTAATTATATAAAATTATTATAAAATAAAATAAATATTATCTAAAAAATTCCATATGAATCAAAATAATATTTTATATTTATATTGGTTCGTACTATGTGGTTAGAAACCAGATTTTCAAAAAACAAGTTGATATTTTTGAAATGAGAACTTATATTAAAATTAATTTATACCGTATATAAAATTAGAATAATTAAATAAGTTTTTTTATTAGTTTCTTAAATATATTTTTAAGGATGTTTTTTTCTTTTTGGTTTTTTTAAAAAGTAAAATGGTAAAAATGTGTTACCATATTAAAGGGTAAATCAAATTTATTAAGAAAACAATTTTGGGTTTGGGATAAAAATTAAAATATGTTAATTATTGTTAGATTATTTTATCGGTAACTTTTTCAACTTACATTATTATTTATTTATTTTTTCAAATTGGTCATGATTACGATATTGGAAATATTTACAAGTATAAAAAATTAAAAGGGTGCACTGCCTTCACATAAAAAAGGTATGACACCCAACTCTATTCCACATGAATCATGTATCCAAAATCTCAGTCAATAAATATAAAATTTTCTTCCTAACATCCATACCCAAAACCATGTTTTATTGAATCATTATAAGGTAGATCCTTTAATGCCTAATGTTTTTTCCCATTGAAATTTTCATAAAAAGTGTTATGAAACATAATCCAATGTTTTAATGTTTATATATTTCTGTACATCATTAAAATAATCATTAACCATAATAAAATAATATAAAAACGAATATATATATATATATATTCATAATTTTTATTATGTTATTTTAAAAACTATTTTATCATGATTTCAGTCCATTGGTAAATGAAACAATTACTTCTTGATATGTACGTAATATTGTGTCTATGACGTAATGTTATTTATTTTTCATAATCAGATAATATTGATTGTAAAATTTATAGATTATATGAGTTTATTTTATATTTATACAATAATTATTTTTTTAATGAATTTATATCTCTTTCTCTCTTACCCTTATGTCTTTAATAAAATGATAATGTCTCTTGTGCATACAAATGGACTACCAATTACAAAATGTGATGTTATTTGTATTCTATCTACTAAAAATTATACTCATAAGGATAAAAATAATAAATAAATATTAAATTTATAAAATTATTCTGTTTTAATGGAAGTAAAATTTCTACATAATTTTTTCTTTCCCAAGTAGTATAAGACTAGAAACATCACTCGTGTGTACAAGCATATTTCAACCATCATGGTAAGATTTATTAAATTTCTCTTGTCCTTCATTCATTATTAGTTATAAAATTATATTTAATGTATGAAATCTAAGATAATTTATTTATTAAGAATTTTTTTAAGATCAAATAATGACCCCACTGACCAGGGTTATCTTATCGAAGCTATTTTGGGATTATGATCCACACGCCCTCAAAACATCTAACATGAACTTATGAAATCTATTAACTAAATAAAGTATTTTAATAAATGAAAAAAATGATATAATAATAATTTATGAAATGTGAATATGGGTATTCATTCATAAAATAAATAATATAATATTATTATTCAGTAGATAAATAATATTTGTTGAAAAAATGGATTTAATGTAAGGGGATATCCGTCTTAGTTTCCATCATTGGGTACTCTATCCATTTTCAACATAGGTTTTATATTTTATTATTTTTTAAGGTATCTTATGGTTTTGTTATATCATATTTTATATACAATAATATTTTTTAAAAATTAATTCCTTATTTTATACTTTAATATTCTTATGATTTGTGACTTATCTAAGACGTATGGGATGTTTCATTAAAACCCATTTTTTAAATGTTCTAAAAAAATTTCCCCAATATTTACGATCTTATAAATTTATAACGAATATAATTATTTATACCTAAATGGTAATTAATCAAAATATTCAAATAATATTTAGTTTTGTTACCATGGTATTAAATGGAATTTTTTTACCATTTTATGCACAAATTCATTTTTGACTCTTTGTAACATTATAAAAAAGAATTTTTTTTAATGCATTAAACATGAGATGAATCCACCATTATTATCTATTTCATCACTACAAATAATAATCCAATTTTTTTCTTGTTGTTTAAATTTAAATTTATTCCCATATATTAAGGTATTGTTTTAATTTAATTTTTTTCAAAAGAAATGTATATTTCTCTCTATTTTATGGGAAAATGTAAAAATCTTCCCTTTTGGATTAAAATAAGTTTTAAATGGGTGTTATGAAAGAAAGTGAAAATTTAATATTATTTTGTCCATGATGGGGTGAATTAAATTTATTTATGATGATAAATTATTTTAATATAACTATTCAACACATTTAATATTGAATAGTTTTTGAACAAACAAAATTAGGGAGATAACAAGGTAAGATTCTACTATGAAATTAACCATGAGTCAGTTATTATGAAATGTGCTAACATGTGTAAAAAAAGGTTAAAAAAATTATTCTTGATGATGTGTAATATATTCAATATAAAGGGGTTAATGAAAATTTTTTATTTCATGTGCTATGAAACATTTATTATGTATTAAAACTGAAATGTTTCTATTTAAATAAAATATTTTCATGAGTTTCCATGTTCTCATTATGACTATATGGTTTTACTATGATCTGTAAAAGGTTTAAATTTTAATGGCATTGAAAATGATATTATTGTAATTTGTATATATATATTTTATGTTCTCATTATTTTATTCTAAAAATTATAAAATTTCATTGGTTTTCTTGAATATCACTGGATAATTGGGATTACATTATTTGTATATACCTTAGTTATATTTTTTTTTTAATTTTTTTTATATTTATATCATGGGAATATATTTGATTTGAAAAAATATTTATTTTTAGATATGAATAAATAAAATTTTCCTTGAATAGATAATGATTGTGATTAATAAAACTACTGTGTAAACATAAAGATACTATTTTGGAGGAAAAAAGGACACAGTGTGTTAGTCATAATTACATACAATGAATGATGCCCTGATTATCTAATATCATAAACCTAATTTAACTTTAGAATGTATGAAATTGATAAACATGTCATAAATCATGATATTATTGATCGATTATAATATATGGAGTTATATTTTGTCCTCTTTTATATATGGGGATTCATGCCCATAAATTATATTATGTATTGACCATAACTAATAATTTTATACCACTAAACTATGTGTTAGAAAATTATTATTTAATGTATAGGGATCCCATGAGAGTTGTGGTTGTTCAAGATCATAGATGTAGTGAAAAAATTCATGATTTATGTTATAGTACAGGGAAAACATTAATGGTAAATCTTTTTTTGGTTTTGAAGTTTTTTACTCTGGATAAAGGGTTATTATATCATCTCATGGATAATGTAACCATTATATTGTCTCTTATTCATGTAAAATTTATTATTTTAGTTGTTTCAATTCCAAGGATAATTTTTTTATTTAGTTATTCCTATATCCTAACAAATTATTTAAGAAGAATAAAAAGGCCTATTTAAATAGAGTTATAAAATAAAATAATTATATAAATGTTTAATAACATATGTAATTTAAAAATAATATTATGAATAATTAAATTATATGAAATTGAAAATATATACATAACGCTAAAAACCAAAAAATAAAGATTATTTCATCATTAAAGCCTTCCATCTTTGGAGAATAATTCTAGCTATAGTTCAAAGTGACTAATTGACATCTATTAGGGTGGTTTCAATTTGTATAAATTTTCATTCATGATATTTGGTTGAACTTACATGAGTTCACATAAATTGTTGATCACCATTATAGGACATTGTGTTACGAGAAGGAATGAATTTTTCAAATACAAAATCTATATTTTGGGATTTGGGAGTCCACCAAATGGATCACAGAGTAATAATTTAATTTAGCAGGAAATATTCACCAACATAAATAATGGAGAATAATTTTTAGGCCCCTATATCTATTGTAAGAAAATACATCTGGGTCATTCTTAATTATTTAATAATAAGGAATATGAGATCATTGTAACAATGATGTAATTTTGGAATAATCCAATTTCCTAAAAATACATTTTTTATTTGAAAATTAATTTATATGATATACTTTTATTAAGATTATTGGATATTTTATAATAATCATAAAAAAATGACTTCCATGTCATTGTTTGATCTTTGTTGAGAAGGATTTATATAACAAGATTTTAGATGATGAAGGTTATGTTCTGTTTATAATTTTATTCGCAATTTATAGAGGTATAATGAAGAGATATATTGATATAGATTTTTATAGAATTCAGAAAAATCACACATCCATATATAATAAGAATGAAATTCTCAATATATATGATATTTGAAGTAATATATACCCATGTAAAATGAATTTTTGGAAACTAGATATTAATCATACATTGAAAATGCATGAGTAAATTAATCAATTATAATATTTGGGATTCTATTCTAGTAATAAATTATCCATTGATCTATTATCATCATGATTACCAAAATAATGCAATGGATTCAATATAAATAATCCATCAATCATGAATATTTTTTCTATACTTTTCATGGAAGCTGAAGAATCGATTTAATTTTCTTAACTGTTATTGTAAAATTAGTAACATTCATGGCTAAAAATCCCTAAAATAGTATGACAACAATGGTTTATTTGATGTATTATTTTAGAAGAAAAGTTTTTCAATGGGAGATTAATATGCAAAAGAATTTTTTTATATATATAATGAAAGTCAATTAGATGTTAGATATTGATCAATTATAGAAGAATAAAGTATAAGATTACACTATAGATAAATTCATAATTAAATTTATATTTTTATAATATTATTGGGTATTAAGTTCAATATGAATTTTACAGTTTCACTTTAAAATAAATGATGTTTAAAAAATAGATATATTACTAAATGTAAGATATTTAATTATCTGAAATTACTTCATTGGTTCATATATCAGCCAGAGTTTATTATGAATTAATTTCTATGATGGCTTATACATGTTATACTAATTTATTTTTCTATGTTTTTTCAGTATATATATCATAGTTTAATTTTGGATAAAAGGAAATATTATTTCATTTAATATATATTCATTGTAATCATTTTCCATACAAATGTAATTGTTTTGAAATTGTTTAATTACAGATATCCAACTAGGGAATGAATAATTAAATTTATAAATTAATACTCATATTTTTTCATTAAATGATAATAGATAATAATATTTAAATAATAATAATAATTAATATGTTGTTATTATGTATTGTTTGTCGCTTCATTTACATAAATAACTTGGCAGACAAGAAAAATATTTGTCATCATGTTTTATATAATAATTCATTTCGAAATAATTTTGTTCCATAATTCATATAGTTTTAGTTTACATATAATGTTTGAACTATTCCAAGGTGTATATAAAAGTATATTTATAAAATAAAAATTAAATTATTTTAATATATTTTATTCATTTTATATGAAATTAATAAATATTCTTGGGTATGTACATTAAATAAACTATGATGGTAAATTAGAGAATGTCTTAACCATGTATTCACCAATAAATAAATTATGGGTGATATATTTTTCAAAACTTATATTACCTTAATCAATTTATATATATTATTATAACACTGATCAGATCAATTTGGAGTCTTATATATATTTATATATAAATATATATCATCTATTCCATGATCACTTACAAAATATTTTTTTTACCATATTGTTGTGTAATAACTAAAAATTTGCCAACATAATTCACAAGTGGATAAAATATGTGTTATGGTACGGTAAAATTTAATTATATCACAAATTAAGGTCTTTTTTGTATGAATTATTTTCCTACATATTCCTATCATAGAATTAATAAAAAAACATAATTTTTATATAAATTTGTTATCCTATAGTTATTGAGGCTATTAAAACCAATACGATATAACAAAATTAATTACGACAATAAATTATCTATGATGAAAATATTTATATTATAAGATAGTCAGATTATAAAACATAAATTATATCATGGATCCCCATTCATAGGCAGGAATATTATTTTATAACACCATATGTTTTACTTTTAAGAATTATTCCAGAGACACTAGATGAATTCAATGTTTAAATCAATTGTAGTGTTTTTATATTCGGCACGGTGGGTGAGATAAATATTATTATATAATAATAAATATTCTAATATGAGGAATCATTTTGAAACCTATGTATGATTAAAAGGTTCACTCGAAACTATTTAAGAGTTCCATATACAAAATTCATTTGTTTTATTTTGATAGTTTCTATAGTTTTCATAAAACCAATGTTTGGTATTCATTAGAAACGAAACATGGATAATCCATTGTGGAACATAAATAATAATTAATTAATTAATGGTTTAAATATCATGAAATAGTCTATATTCACAAAATTGGGTTATAATAACCTCTCAAAAATCAAATTATGAAATTCCATTTAAATTTTAACTCTAATGGATTTTAATGATTATTTTACTAAGTATTGTATTTATGGAGCACTATATATCATATCCATAATTTAGTCTGATAATGGTCTATCCCATGGTTTATTTTAATTTTTTGTATTATTATATGGTTTAAGAAATGCTTTTGGAAAAAAAATCAAGGTTCAAGGTCTAGGAACACAAATCATACTAATTGTGTAGTATATCACTATGCAGATCATGTAGTATTTTTCATGGTATGAGAAATGTTAGTCAAGGCTAGTGACACATTATAGAAACCTTGTGATTTCGTGGAGTTTTTTTAGAGGATTAAAATATAATAAGAATGTTCTTTTTAAACCATATAGCTCATCCAAGGTTTTTGTGTGTGTCAAATTTTCAAATTTTAAAGGGTATGAACAATTGCTAAATGGATTGTCAAAAAATAATTTTTTATCATGTCCCCAAATTCGAAACACAAAAAATATGGAATTTATATCATTGTCCCTAATGAATATATATAAAACCACCTTATAATTACCATTAGTCTCATACTAAACAAACTTAATTATACCAGAAGAATCACCCCTTGATTTTGTGGTGATTTTTATTCATCCTTTGTTGATCTCATAAATTTATGTTCCTTTTATATTATGATTTACCACTAATTGCATGATTTCCTCATGATATCAATTCCCTATATTATTTTAGAATCCAATTCTGTTATTAATGATAGTTCTAGTGTGCTAGATGTGAGAATTGGGGGTGTTTTATTATGGATCTAAGATCGCGAGGAACAAATATCTTCAATTATAATATCCTTTCCCAAAGGTAACCAATTTTTATACATTCATAAGTTCAGTGTCTCTAAACAATGGGGTTAACCCATTAATTCATTAATTTTCATTTTAAATTTAAATTTTTTTAATTTCAAATATTAATTAATTTATTTCATCATCACTTAAAACCTTTTTTAGAGAATTTTGACTTTTAAAATAGTTAATGAAAATTTGGTGTTCGATAAAATGACTCAATGATGTATATGAAGATAAAATTTACATTTAATAAAAAAATTGGTTTATTTTAGAAAAGATGTTTTATAATATCATATCAGGTTCTAATCAACTGTTTTCTAAAACCTAGAAACAGTGAATCCTTTGGTACAACAGGAAATAGTCATTTAAAGCCATGGAGTCTCTGATACCTGTAGTGTAACTTTTTTTATATTAATATACTATAAATGGAAACAATATTGATAGGATTCATGTTATTGTTTGTTATTTTTCGAAACCAAATATGTGTATATATTCCCATATGCTCTGTACCAAATTTTATTTGTTTTATACATAATGGTATTGATCAATATTTCATTTTGTACATGTTTTTATTATATTATTACAATTGAAATTTATTCTTATGAATTAAAAATAAATTTCATTTACATTTCATATATCCGTTTATGAGAATATAAAACTCCAATAAAGGAACTGAGGGATGATTTTAGGAAAAAATATATCATTGAAAATCTATTTTTTAATATGATTTTGTTATAATCATAGAACAATTATTTGGATGGAATTAGATATTATTTATATTGTTTAGAGGAAAACTACTGGGATTTATGCTCACACATTAATTCCCTGACCCCAAAATCCAGAAGCTGGTGCATTATTTTAATATATTTTCATGATTACAAGGAATCATGTTCTGAAAGTCCGGTCAGTTTAGTAGTCTTGGAAAAAAGATTACATAGATAAATGTAACATTACACATTCAAACATAAAACAAAACATAAATATTCCACTGAGAATGCAATTATTCCCTAAGCTGAACCATGTAAATAAAACATTATACACATCATGGAATCCTGAAAAAACAAAACCTAAGAAAATGGTGTCCTCAGATGCTCAGTAAGGATAAATAATTTAGTAGAAGCTTTAAAAATTTAATGCAATTTTTGTAATAAAAACCACAACCTTTTAAAAATAAAATTGAACATAATATATAGAAAATAAATCAAACAATAACAAATAAACCTTCACGTGTATATTGTACTAGGTGAATAATCACATGTAATAATTAATTTCATAATGAGTGAATGTCTAATGGCGGACATCATTACTACATAGTCAAGGCCTCATGCCAAAACTATAAATAAAAGTCTTATCATGGCCGGGTTCCAAGAAACTAATTTGTCTCATGAGAAATACTAATGTATCGAGGAGCTATAGCGGGCTCCACCATTTACTTACTATATCCACTACTTTCCTTATATGAAAATGTTAAAACATAACAAAAACATTATTATTAAATCTAACATAATAAATATTAATACTTGACCCATAAACCATGAATGGTATAGAAATAACACATCCATAGTCAAAAATATCAAAAAAATCAATACAATATAGAATATTGGTTTATAATAAATATTCCTTGATAAAAAATAATATCCAGTAATGGATGTTGACAAAGAATAAAATTATCATTAGAACTCTTGGAAAGAGATATCCATTTTTCCTGAAATCATTTAAAATACACAAAATTTAGAAAAAAATACATTTTAAATAAATTTTTGAATCAATGTGTCCCTTACTATTTTCAATCATTTGAAAGGAATTAATATTTTAAAACAATCATATCTATATAAATAAATCCTTAAAATAATATTTTAAATATGGAAATTAAATAAAATTATTTATAAAAATAAATCCTTCAATCATTTAAAATTATAATCTTAATAAAGAGTCCCTTCCAAAAAAACAATAAAATATTCATTTTGAAATCATTTTTTTGAAACAAGGACATGGATGAAAAACATGTCCTTGTAAATACCTACACATAAAAAATCTCTCATAATAAGGAGATTGAAGAATTAACCCTCACCTTGAACTTTCCTTTGGTCGAGGGTAAGTTTATCCTCGTGTATAATTAACATTGTATGTTATTAAATTATACCAGAACCATATTCATATTTATTATTTCATATATTATTTATTTATGACTTCATATTACCCATTTAATAATTAATTCCATGATAAATTAACATTTCAGGTAATAATTGCTTTCTTCATCGTACTTGTTTTAACTTTTAATTTTTGATCGTATCATTTAGAAAATGGTTTAAATAATATAAGAATATAAAGCATGATTTATATATCATATATATTTATAATATAAATATGTATAATAGAAAGATATATAAAATAGAAATCTTTATTTATGCATACAGAAGGTCGTACATACAGATAAATGTGGTTTCCATTTTCATATCGTATAGAACAGGAGTAAGTAAATAAGATATATGTAAGTACAAAAACATATATTTATCTCTAGTAGCATTATTTTTCATATATTACATACTCATTAATAATATATAATTTTATAATCATTGTAGAATGGTGAACGAGGAAATGGACTCATCGCTTCATGGAAACGATAAGTCGTACATACACATGAGTGATGATATCAATTCATTAATGATTAAAAGGTGTGGAATTGGATGGTATATTAATTTTACAGAAATATAACCTTGTTATTTTAATTATTTAAATACATATTATTTATCTTTATGTCCATCCAAATAACATAGTGTTGAATAAAAAATTACACCCTGACGTGGAGATGGTAAGCCGTACGTACGCAAGCATGGTGACATTATCATTCATAGGATTATTAAAATAATGAATATGGTTGTAAAATATTTATAATAACATCAAAGTATATATACAGTACTGGAAATATTATTTTTTTGTAGAAATAAAGATGAATGAAAAAGTGGAAGAAGAAAAGAACATTGAATGATGTGATAAAATAATTACCTCTTCTTTGGGTGTTTTTTTCTATAGATTTGAAAAAATTGGATCCTTTGGTTGGCTTCATTATCACGTGAAGGCCTCATGGATGATTTGAGGGATGTTGGGAGGAGATAATGGAAGGTTTTTTCTAGGCCAAATGGCTGGGGAGGTTTTATTTTGAAAGAATTGGAAGTACCCTTTTATATGATTGGTTAGGGTCACTTTAGGAACACTTTGAAATATTATTTTATTATAAAATAATTTTCGGTTTATAATGTCTACAAATTGGTTTATTTAAAATATAACATGGGTATGGGTCTAAAAAATCTCATCCATTGGGTTTTAGACAAGTTGAGGTCACTATACTAACCCTATCATTTAAATTTAACTCTTAGTTAAATTGTTTATCATTTACCATATCCTCTTCTATTATTATTAGAAATGGTTAATAAACATACTATAAAATTTTAATAGATCCCAAAATGGTTATGTATTGATATATAAATCTTTATCTATGTCTTTAGGAAAAACCCTATATTATTAGAATTATTATTTCAATTAATAATATAGTATTTGTTTTAGAAACTCATTTATGTCAATTTAGACACTATTTGGTATTTTGTTTTTGTTAAGGTCATAACAAAATTATCATTTCAAAAAAAATTATTTAATAATACCTAAAATGTCATATTAACCAATTAAATTCATGTACGGCATAAAAATATTCAATTTACAGTTTATATTATATTTATAATATCAATTTTTTTAAAATATCAGTGATAATGTAATTACTGAATCATCATTGTCTCATAAATAAAGTAACTTATTTCAAATATAAAAATTATAAATAAAATACCATTATGTTGAAATAATTTTATATTTCTAATGAATTTTTATAGTATAATTTATCTAAGGTATAACTATATATTATAAATTGTTTAGATACAAAACATTGAATTCAACACTTTTAACAATTCTATAATTAAAATAATAATAAATGTTCCAAAATAATCGATGTGGAAAAAAAGAATCCTATTTTATTACTAAGGTTGGTTTTGATCAGAAAACATTTATCAAATTGAATTAGTACATGGGTTAGGATAATTATAATGTCATTTTACCTTTAATTGCACTATTTACGTTTAATAGTTGTAAATAAAAGTCAATAGTTACTTTACAAAAAACATATTTTCATCTTATTGAGAAAAAAAATTACATAATGATTTCAGCCATCTGTCATGGATTTTTAAATTTCAATTCACAAAACTAGTAAAACTATTTTTTATGCAAATTTGCAGATTTTCCTTGAAGGTTGGTAAAAGGCGTTAAAAAGTTCAATTTTTTTTTTAACATTTATTTTTATAATAAAATGACTACAATGAATTAAATTTAGCATATATAAGAATTATATTTCAATTTTTAATTAAATTAAATTTAAATAAAATAAATGATTATTTAAATAAGAAGTCAGTTTTTAACAATAACGTAATGTTTTTCACTATTCATCAAAAAAACAGAAAGTTTTTATAAAAATACCAAAAACACACCCTAAGATAATTTTGATATTGAAAATTCCAAAACCAATTATATTTTACCAAATTCAAAACATAGAATTTGCAGTAATTAATTTTAAATTAATTCCCATTATCAAAATTGGAAAACATGTTTTTTAAAAGTAAAAACTATCAAAAGATTGACATGTGTTTATGAAAAATTTAAATGTGATATTACATAGAATGACCTAAATTGTATTACAAGAAAAACATATAATATATGTATTATTCCAAACCATTTGAATTCATAATTTAACACAAAAAGTTTTTCAAAAAAATTTTTTTTAATTAAAATTTAGTATTCTTCACTATTCATCAATATATTAATGTTATCAGAAAAGTAACAAAAATTTATCCAAATGAAATTTTTATATACCGAATCTAAAGAATAATTTATTTTCATTAAATTTAATATATAAAATTTTCATATAATTATTTAAAAATGGTTCTCCATTAAAAGGCCGTAAAATTGGATTTTTTGAAAAACAATTCTTTTATATTGAAAAATGTATTTGTTCTTATGTTATATCTTTGAAATAGATAATATGGATTCTAAAATTAAATGGAGTATATAAAATTCAAAATTTTGTTAATATTATTCATTACCACTTTTTGAATGGCTAGTTTGGTAAGACATAGTACCCTCAAACTCGGTGTTGCTTGTAGCTAAATTTATTGAATTAAATTGAAGTGATAACGTACTATGAAATCATGGGGTGTTACAATCTCCCCTCCTCCAATAAATTTCATCATCTCAATTTGAAATTTTTCTTCAAAAAAATAATGTTAAAAATACAAAAATACCATTGTAGAAAACCCACATTAGATATTGGGTTAATAAAATTTATCTTTAATAAGAGGGAAAGGGAAATGAAAAAGTCACCCCCAAATTACGATGTCGATTAAGAGAACATTAGAGGAAATTAAAGACACATACATGGAGGATATATGTAAATATTCATATGGGTGATTTTGGTCATCAATCACAAAAAGTGTAAACTTTAGGGCCTCAAAGCCATCAATCTATGATGATTTAAAATATCATTTGTTCAACAAAACATAATTTATTATAATAACACATTTTCAGTTTTATGATACCGTCCCAAATTTTTATGAATTAATTTAATCATACAATAAGTGGGAAAAAATATACATGGCATTTAGAGTTTCTTCCTTCTTCTAATTCCAACCAAGAACTCATCTTTCACCTTAAAAGATAATATGATTTAAAAATATTCAATTTATCCTAACTGTAAATGGTTTCAAAAATAATGAATTCATAATTCATTTGTCAAACTATTTATAAAAAATAAATTATACAAACATGACATTATATAATCCATTGGTAGGTGATTCACCCTTATCGCCTTTTGGTTGCATGTTCAAGTCTTACGACCTTTCCAGACGAGACGGGTAGTCACCGGACCACTGGGTTTTCCTTTTTATTACAATACAAAAATAATGTTATGAAATATTTTAACCTTAAATAATAGTATCCAATGTCAAATAGAATTCATTTCAATAGTTATACTAATCCAAAATAATATTTTCTAAACTGAAAGTACAAAATTTATAAGGTAAGCATAATGAAGCTTTATTTTTCCACGTAATTACATTTGAATACCATCATCATGTATTCTCTTAAAACATTGAAACACCATGAATTACCATAAAACATTATTAATTACATTCATGGTCCATTATTCCTAATAAAATACTAGATACTCTTCATATCCAAAAATGATGTAAACTCCAAAAATGTTGGAAAAAACTAATAATTAAATAGATTCAATGTAGTCAAGAATATCAAATATAATTTTTCAAAATCATTAATTTCTAATTCTGAAATCATTATCTCAGTTCCTGAAAAATATTATGGGTTTTATTTCTCCCAATGATATATTTTCCCAAATGTTTTACTTGAAACTGTGTCACGTTACTTGGTAACATAAAAACTCAAATCTTTAATGATATAGTATTGCAGTACAATCCATTTATAGTCCATAATTCTTATAACTAGTACATCATTGATACCACACTCAAATGACACCATTCATTAATAACAAAATAAGAACACATGTCATTCCTCTTCATCTGTGGTAGTATCATGACATGATTTTTATCCAACAGTATCATTTGCGACGTACTCTGAGGATTAGGACAATGATGTGCACAGTGTCCCACCTCCATGAAGATGAATCATTGTACATTTTAAACCTTTTTCTTACCTTCGAAATGAAATTCATGTTGTCCTTTTTCCCCATACTTATAACAAACTCTCATTCCCTTCAAAAATTTAGCAATTTGATTCATTCCAGAGTTTTCAAATATAGGAAAATCCTTCTTTCCCATTATCCATTTATCAATCCTTCCCTCTACCATCCTTTTCTTCTCTGTAATCACTTCAAAGACATAAGACTCAGATAATTTAAACTTATCTTATTAACAAATATATTATTTCTTCATATGATGACAATATGTGGGAGACTATTTCCTTCCAAATGTTGTCTTAAGACCATGAAAGATATTATCCTTCTTACTCATTAGATCATGTCTATTTTTGGAATTATCATTCGTTATTCTTAGAACTATTTCCATAAAATGGAATAGAGTAGGTTAGTTTATGAATCACAATGCACAATTCTAATTTTTTAAATACCTAACATAAATTTAATAGTTTATTCATATAATTCATAATCAAAAAAAAATGTTTTCATTGAGGAAATATTTCCTCATAAATCCTATATAATTGTTTGCAATAAAAATTTGAACTATCCTAAGAATAACCCCTTGGAGGGTCAGAACCAAGAGTCCAGCAAGGCCCGTTGTCATGTACCAGGATACCCCCGAGTCAAGCCCAAAACTCCATGATGGTGTTTTCACTCCTAGGTATATCTGTTCTAGATATGCCTCAACCTGGTAATATCCATATTGGGATGTATTTCATGGAAAATTCACAAAATCTCTACATTACCAAAACTCTAGGAAGATCTTCTATACTAACCCTCAAAGTCTATCTTAGGATAATTTTTCAAAATTAGAGTTTGTCTAAATATATTTCTTTGGTTGTTGTTAAAATTTCTATGATACAAAATGTAATGAACCAACCCTAGAATCCTGGAGCTGGTGAATTATTTTAATACATTGGCATGATTACAAAGAATCTAGACTCAAAAGACCAATCAGTTTAGCATTCTTGTAAAATATATAACATACTTGAACGTTGCATTACAGATTCAAACATATAAAAGAACATAAATAATCCATTGATAATACCCTTATTCCACTATATTAACCCTGCATATCTAACATGATACACTTCTTGGAATCATGGGAAGTAAACATAACAAAGGGGTGAGCTTAGATGCTCAGTAAGGGTAAAAAATTTAGATGTAGCTTTAAACATTTAAGGAAATTTGTGTAATAAAAACAACAACCTTTTAAACATAAAAATGAACATAATATGGAAGAAGAAAAATCAAACATTACCATATAAACATGCACATGAATACTCTATAAATCGAATAATCACATGTAATAATTAATTTCATAATGATTGAATTCCTAACGTCGGACATCATCACCACATAGTCAAGGCCTCCTTATAAGAATACAAATAAAATTTCAGTCAAATCCTTGTGCCAAGACACTGATTTTTCTCATTAGACCTACCGATGCACCAAGGAGGTATAGATGGCTCTACCCGTCACATTCAAAGTCCACAGTATTCCTCATATGAAAATGTTGAAATATAACATAAACATTGGTATTAAAACTAGCATATGAAATGTTAATATTTTAACCATAAACCATGAATGGTATAAAAATAACACATATATAGTAAAAAATATCAAAAAACATTCAATAATATGTGTAAGAATGTATTATAATAAATAAAATTCAGTCAATAATAATATTCTCTAATGGATGTTGACATTGTTGAAAAAGAACAGCCGAACTCTTTAAGATAGATATCTCTTTTCTTGAAATAAATTAAAAGTAGAAAAATTTAGAAAGTATGAAACAGAAAAGAAATTTTTGAATCAAACCATCTCATACCACATTGAATCTTTTGATTGGAATTAAAATTTTAAAACAATCCCGTCCATATAAACTAATCATAAAAATAATTTTTAAAACATGGACACTAATAAAAAATATTTAGAAAAAGATATCATAAAAAAATTTAAAATGTTGATCATCATAAACATTCCCATCCAAAAACAAATAAAATACTCATTTTCAAATAATTTTTATGAAACAATGACATGGATGATAAAAATGTTCCATGAAACACTTAAAAATAAACAATCTCAGATAATTATGAGATTGAATAATTAACCCTTACATTGAATATTCCATTGGTTGTTAGTATTTTTAACCTCATGTATAATGACTATAATATGTTTTTGTATTATAGAAGAACCATATTAATATTTATTATATCATAAAAGACTCATTTATGACTTCATATTATCTATTTAAAAATGATTTCCATGTTAAATTAACATTTCAGGCAATAATCACTTTCTTTATCATACGTGTTTTAAATTGTTATTCCTTACCATATAATTTAGATCATGATTAAAATAAATCCAGAATATAAAAAAAAATTATATATCATATATATTTAATATATAATTATATATGATATATAGATATATGAAATGGGAAACACCATTTAAGGAGACGGTAGGACGTACGTACGCCTAAACGCGGTTTCTGTTTTATATCGTATTGAACGAGAGTATGTGAATAATATATATATATATGTACTTATATATTTATATATATTTATCCAGTAGCCTTGTAATTTCATATATTAAATATAAATTAATAATATATATTATTATAATCATCATTGAATAGTGAACATGGAAATAAAACTCATCGTGTCGGGGAGATGGTAAGCCCTACATACACATGAGTGACGATATCATTTCATTAATGATTAAAAGTGGTTGAATTAGATCATATATTATTTGTACAGAAAAATTATCATGTTACTTTTATTATTTATAAACATATTACTTATCATTATCTCCATCCAAATAACATAGTGTTGAAAAAAAAATTACACTACGATGTGGAGATAGTAAGCCGTACGTATGCATGCATGGAGACATTGTCATTCATATAATGGATAGAATAATGGATATGGTTATAAAATATTTATAATAACATAATAGTATTTATATGTTACTTGAGTTATTATTTCGGTATGGAATGAAAAAATAAAGAGAATGTGGTAGAAGAAATGAACTTTGAAAGTTGATATAAAACAATAACGTCTTCTTCGCCTGTTCCCTTTTGATTTGAACAAAAGGGCTCCTTATTTTGGACTTATGACCAATGGATGGACACTATGTTTAAGTGAGGGATGTTTGGTGGAGATATGGTAGATTTTGGCTGAGCCAAATGGATTTAGAGTGATTTTGAGAAAAGGGGAAGTACCCTTTTATAAGAGAGGTGACTGTCACTTTTGGAAAAATTTGAAATATTAATTTATTATAAAATAATTTTAGTTTTATAATGGATAAAAATTTATTTATTTCGAAGATAAGGTGGGTATGGGTTGATATCCTCTCAACTAATAGGTTTTAGTCAAGTATGGGTCATTGTATTAACCCTATCATTTAGATTTTACTCTTATTTAAATAGTTTAGGTTTTACAATGTGTTCTTGTATTATTTTAATAATTGGTTTGTAAATTACTAAAAATATCGAATAAAAAATCATGTGGTTCATTATTTATATATACAACTTAATCTAATCCTTTTAGAGGAACCTTATATTTTAAGAAATATTATATCAATTAATAAAAACAATTAAACACATTTATGTCCATTTAGAAACTATTTGGTATTTTGTTTTTTTAAAGGCATAAAAACATTATCACTACAAAAAAAATTATTTAATTAATCTTAACATGTCATACTAACATATAAAATTCAGGTATGGCATAAATAGCCTCAATTTACATTTATGTTTATAAATATAATATCAATTATTTTAATTATTCATTGATAATGTAATTACATAATCATTATTGTTTCATCAATAAATTTATTTATTTAATCTCTAAAAATTATACTTAAAATAAAATTATGTATTTTATATTTTTAGATTTCTAATTAATATTTATAGTTGAATTAATCTTATGTATAAACCTATATTAAAAATGGTTTAGTTATTAAACATTGAATTTAACACTTTTAACTCTTATTTAAGTTAAATAATAATAAATATCATAATCTAATCCATGTTGACAGAAAGGATCATATTTTATTTGTAAAATTGGTTTTGGTATAAATACACATATCCAATAGAATTATTAAATGTATTAGGATAATTATAATACCATTATAACCTTAAATTACCCTATATTATTTTAATAGTGGTAAATAAAAGTCAAATGTTACTATTTTCCAAATGTTATTTTAATCTTATTGAACCATATTTCACATTATAATTTCAACTATGTCTCACAGATTCATGATATTCAATTCACATGAGAATTAAAATTATGTTTTAGAAAATTTTAAATGTGACTAGAAGTTGGGTAAAAGACGTCAAAATGTTCAATAATATTTTATACAAATAATTTTATTATAAAATGACTCCAATGAATTAAATATAATTTATATATTTATTGCATTTCTATTTTTACATAAAAATATATTTAAATAAAATAAATTATTATTTAAATAAAATGTCGGTTTTAAACAATAACATAGTGTTTTTCACTATTTATCAAAAACTGGATGTTTTTAGAGAAATACAAAAATTTAACCATATGATAAATTTGATATTATGGATTCAAAAATTAATTATACATTACCAAATTAAAAACATAGAAGACACATTATTTAATTTATGATTAATTCCTTTTGTAAAAAATAAAAAGTAGGTTATTAAAAAGTTAAAACTATCAAAACAATGACATGTGTTTATGTCAAATTTAAAAATAAAAATACATATAATGACCTACATTTTATTAAATGAAAAAAATATAATCAATGTATTCTTATAAAGAATTCAAATTAATAATTTATCATAATAATTTATTTTGATTAAAAAATGTTGTTTTCAATTAAAATATAGTATTTTTCACTATTCATCAAAATATTAACGTTATCTAAAAAGTACAATAAATTCATCAAAAATAAATTTTTATGCCCTTATATTATAGAATAATTTAATTTCATTAAATATAATATAAAAAAGTTGCAAATATTGGTTTTAAAAAGGGTTCGCCAATAAAAGGCGGTAAAATTGTATTTTTTAAAAAATACTTCTTTTACCTTGAAAAATGATTTTGTTCTTATATTATTTCTATGAAACAGATAATATGGATTCTAAAATAATATGGTGTATATAAAATTTTAAATCCAGTTAATACTATTCATTACCTCTTTTTGAACGGCTTTTTTGGAAAGTCGTTGTGCACTCGAACTCGATTTTTTATGTAGCACAAGTTATTGAATTATTTTGAAGTTATAAAATAGTATGAAATCATGGGGAGTTAAAAATACCTCATTTTTAATAGGGTAATTTGATTATTTATTTTTTCAAGACATAGTTAATGTTAAGGGAATCATGAATTTCAATGACATATCCTTGTTGTTTTCTCTTTCATTGTGAAACATATGGGTGGTGATGGATGGTCACATGAATGTTTGGATTTTCTCTTTTAATGTTTTACTTTAAGGTTTATCATTACTAGTTATAATTATATTTTCATTGATGTGTAACATTTTTTTCACCATATACACTTATTATTTATCTATTTTTTTATTTATGGATGTTGATTATGCTCTTTTTTTCATGATATTCACCTTATAGTGGTCCATCTTGAGTGTTTCGTTGGTTATCATATCGTGGTTCACTACATAAATGTATCTGATCGATTTCCAATCCATGATTGTTATGATACTACTTAGTTTTGGATCATAGTATAAGGTAGATTAGAATCAGGAACATCTCTATTCATGTAGTATCTAAGGGAGGATGGCTAGCCATCTCAATTCTATATCTGAACTCGAATTAGTAAGGGTGGTTAGAAATTTTTATAATGATTCAATAATGGTCTATGAGATTATATATATATAAATTATTTAAAGATTGTCTAAATAAAAATATTCCATTCTATTATTTGTTCCTTCATTAAAATAATTTATTATTGATTTAAATTCATATAAATTAAGGGATAAAATTTTGGTTTCATTAAGTTGGTCTTTAGATTATTAAACTACTCTTATGAAAATAGGTTATTACATTTTATGTTAATTACACAATTCCTTATAAAATAGATCTTTTGAGAGTTTTAGAGGATTAAATGAGACATGATGTATAATAAAATATTCTAGTTAACCCTTTCATGGTTGAATATATTCTCCACAAAATTTATAATATGGGACAGGCGGTTGTGGGAAACCATGGATGAAGTTATGGATAATAGATTTAAATTTACCAATTAAAACCCAGCCATATTACATGTTTAAAAAGTCCCAACTAATTTAAATAGTGGATTGAGTTGATTGAATGTATCATCAACATTCAAAAATCTCTAGAGGACTATATGGGTGGTTTTTTCCCATACATTATTGATGGACTGAGAAGGAAACCATGGGACTCAATTGTGAAAGGTATGTTAAATTTGGACCATACATGTAATTCCAAGAAGAAGATCATCATTTATTATTTCTACCATAAAAAATTGTAAGGGGAAAAGATAGAGTAATTTATAAACATTGATAAATGAGATTTTTCAATTATGTTGTATTGCACCTTTTTCATCGAGTTTGTTTCCCTAGAACATGAGATTGTTAATAATTATTACAAAAACTTTTTGATTTTCAAGAAGAGTATATAGAAAAAAATCAGTTAATGATGAATAATATATTCCTCTAGGTAATTAATAATGTAGTTAATAATGATACTATTTTCAATATAAATATCATTGTGAAAATTAGTTTAGGAGGACATATATTACAATAGGAGGTACACAAATTTTATCTTCTAGATAAAATAGAAAAACAAGGGTAACTTTATTACATTATGGATACTTTATAGGACTTATTTTAGGAAAAAAATATGTTGTTTTAAAGTGTTTTGAAGTCTAGGTCTCGCTAGGCGTAAATCAATGCATGATACATGGATATGTCATCTATGTAGAAGATCTTGTAATTTTGTAATTTTTTAATGAATATTGTGGTTGTATATCTAGATCAATACTCACCCAAGCCTCCCAAGATCATTTTGATTCACCAACATGTAATCGATATCACTCTAAATACATGGGGGATAATCAAACAATTATGAAATAAAATAGCAGGGTTGAGGAAAATATATTTATATAACAATTTATGGGACTTGTGAAATTTATTTAGGGACAACTACTATTAAAGGAACTATGTCTTTTTTTTCTACTTCTATGTTTCTAGAATTATTTTATATAGGTAAAAATAATTCATTTATATCATATAATATAATTTAAATAACTGGATTACATTATGATCTTTTTTAATTTATTTTTCATCTCTTGATGACATTGCGAAATATGTTTAAAACGGTTTTTCAATGTCCCAATTTGTGGGTGATGGAATCTAACATTGAAACAGTTTGGTATTTCTCATTTTTTTCATCATTATTTCTTCAACCTAATTATGGGAATTGATTAGATGATATTTATCATGGTCTAGTTATTATAGATCAAGTTTTATGTTCTTTTATCTCTTAATAGAGAATCTCTTGTCTTTACGGGTGATTGGGGTTTAGATTGTGTAGTGTGGGGCACATTGTTCCTCATGTTCGCATGGTCAAATGATAGTTGTTTTAGGTGTTCCAAGATTCTGCTGATTTTATTCAGAGAATTACACATACTGTTGGGTTTATTTAGTACCCAAAAAGACATTCAAAATGGTTTTTATAAGTTACCACTATAGAGGTAGGTTGTGTAAACTATTATCATACTTCAAGGAATGATACCCATTTAAATGTCCCCATATCACATACATAACATTATATTAAATGATCCTAATTTTTAGATAGAGTTTTTGAGGCTAAGATATTTTCCTATCATAGAGAAAAACACATGTTTTCTGATTTAGAAAATTCCTTAATGGAAAAATAATGTTATAGACATTTTGTTAATCATTGAAATATTAATGAGATCACTATTAGGATTATATATCACTTTCCAAGAATTGGTGATCTCTTTGATAACTCATAGGGGATCATTGTATTTTTTTGGTTCATGGACTCATTCATTTTAATTTTTATCGATGATATTTTGGTATACTCCTCGTCAGCATATGAACAAATAGATCACTATTATATCATTCATAAAAATTTAAAAAACTATTACATGAATGGTAATATTTCTAAATTATGATTCTGGGCTTAGAAAGTGATTTATTGGGAAATGTAATAATTTACGGCAGGTCTCAGGGGATAATAAATTATTCAAGTGGTGATTTAATCGGATTATAATAGAAATCTTTCTATGATATATTTATTTATTACCATAAATGACTATTATATATGGGTTGATCATGACTATTTCAATCTTGTATCTCTAATGATAGTTATAACACACAACGATGATATGATTGACTGTACATAAGTATGTGTGATCACATTCAGGCTAATAATGGTTAAATGGATTTTGAATCTAATTATCATTCTTCAAAAATCATTTATTTGTTATGATGTTTTATATTATTCCATATTTTTGTTATTTGGGTGTATCATGATAATGGGAAAGAATGTGTTAACCTATTGATCACTCCAATTCATAACATAAGATAATAAATACCCTACCTAAACTATTTAATTGGAATTTATTATTAAATTTATTAAATCCTAAACCCACTATCTACATGGGGAGTGATTTATATTATTTTATGTTAATAATTTCATGAATTATATTATTTCTCAAGGAATCCAAGGATTTGAAAAAGAAGATGATTTTTTTTTTGTCATACACCATTTTTTTATTTATAAAACTCTTTGTGAATGTAATGTGGTAAAATATTCAATTGGAAGAAAATCACCGAATCAATCATGGATTATGTCAGTGGAAGAGTGGTTTGTGATGGGTTTGTTGAGTGGGTTGATCATTAGAGAAGAAAATTTTGAGTGGTAGTTGTTCAAAACATCAATAAATTTTAATTCAAGATTAGATTATTAGATTTAGAATGAAAGGGTAATTGAAATTTATTGGAATATATTTAGTAATATGATAATCTATAGAGAGACCTTGAGTTATTTGTCTCCTAATTCAATTGATTCATTTAATTTATCACAATTTTTGGTCGTTCATATATATAATATTTATTAATTAAAGTACAATGTACACCCGTTTTTTTTCATAACCATTGAACTACCATGTTGTATCATGATATGAGATTTATGTATTGGTTATCGGTGATGAGGCAACCGACAACAAAAACTGTGTCATAGTGCCTTATTCTAGAAATAATTAAGGTGCAATAGTAGAGATCAGATGATATGATGGAACATTTTATAATTTTAGTATTAATGAGGGATAAAATATAAATGGAATATCTTTTCCCTGGAATTGAAGTGGTAAGGATATGATATTTTTTATCATTGATTGACTTATGAAATCAGATAATTTTCCAACTATAAATGAGATGATGAAGGTATAGTTTCTCATTAAAATTCATATATGTATGTGTTTTTTATGATTTATAGTTCCCTATGAAATGTTTTCTGATGTAGACCCATATTTTACATAAAGGGTTTAGATTTTATTACATGGAGTTATATGATCTTAGTATAAATTGATCGTAGCATATCATCTCTACATGGATGGGATGATTGATTGAATAATTAACTCCCTTGAGGAAATTATTCTGAAATAAATGGTATATATTTGTAGGTTTAGAGAGTATCATATGTCTATTGGGTAATTTTCCATAAAAATTATATTACCCTTTCAATAAACCTTTCCCATTTCAGTATCAGTACGGGGTTCCATAATGATCTCCCACATATGTGGAAGTGATATCATAGTGTTCCTTAGTTATACTCAGCCATATTTATGTGATGATAGGGAAAATTATGTTTATAAATAAGAGGTTATCATCAAAAAAGATTTTTTTGTATTACAATTAGAAGAATCATCGTCAAAATATAGCTTTTGAGGATGATAAATGGGGGTTTCTCTATATATATCCATACATGCGACACTATCAATTGGGTTGGAATTATAAGTTGGAAGTAAGTATTTTGGGTTCCTTTGAGATCATTGAATGGCATGTAAAGGTCTATTATTGATTGAATTTTTAGTCATTGATGATTTCGATTAATGATGTGTTTCATGCTTGCAAACTGAAGAGGTATCAACTTGACTCATAATAAGTGATTTAATTGGATAATTTTATCCTTGAGAAAAAAACTAGGTGTTTGAATATCAGTATTAGATTATCGGTCACCATGATAACAAATTATGCACTAAAAACTCACTTGGTCCATGTACTATGGTATTGAATAGTATATATCCATCATAAATTAGAGAGTGGATTATTGATGTTGATGTAGAATCCTTCCCATTATTAATTCTTATATTCCTAATCGCTTTCTATTGAATAAATATTTTATTTTTGGGATAATTGTTCCATGAATTTGGCCATGTGAATTCCTCTTTTAATGAATTTTTAATCAATTGTATTTTTTTGGTGGTTTCTATGTGTATATGGTTGGATGATTGTGTTTTCTACTATAATAGTATAGGTGAATATTTGAACTGAATAGATAGTACTAATCAAGTGAAAACCATGTATTATAATACCATAAGTCTCGAGTATCATTGTTAACTGTTTAAGCATGGTTAGTAAAACCCTGCGGCTAACTAAGGAAAACATTAACATGTTTGGGTGTATATCTAGAGGTGTGTTTTACATTGAGTATAGTTTTACCAAACCATACTATAGTACCATGTTAGCCATGTGCCTCAATGTTTCAAATGATATAGGCCATGAACGATTGGAACATAGTATTTTATTTTATTCAACCATATCATGAACCTTAATCATATCCTCAAGAGTAATGAAATTTAACTCTATTAACATGAATTTTTTTTCAATCTAATGATTTCATATTTAGTATTTATATTGATATAATCATCCCCCAACAATCAATTGGATTCTCTCCTTACTTTTCTAGGGGAATTCCATCATTATTGGTGGATATCTTCAAGGAATGGATTTTTTTGGATCTAATTTACCTAACATTCCTAGAAAAGATCTTCATCTCTCATACCATTTTCCATTGCACCAAAATGGGACTACAGAGGATACACAGATTGGGAATGATGGTATAATGTATAGAGTTTTATATAGATTTCAGTTTTTCATGTCCCGAACACTTCAATTACAATATCAGTTCTTCAGTGAACTACATTTCCACCATTCATGAGGTTGGTGTCTCAATACAGTGGTTCTAACTGTAGAATTAATTAATTTATGAAAAATATTATATTTTTTATATATATAGAATTGATTGATTTATTGTATCATTAATTGAAATTGGGATTAAATGTGGTTTTCATTTATAACCTTGTTATTCCTGTTATGAAATCAATGAATATCCTTAATGGTTTATTTGACACTAAAATGGATTTTCAGGCATGGATTTTGTGATGAAACATTGAAAAAATATTTTTTTGAAAACATAGTATTGTTTAAAGACTTATTTTTATAAACATAGAGCACATGGAACCAATGGGGCCTTGGTTAAGGTACATATGAATTCATTTCATTAATGACATGACTAGGGGTTATTTTGGTGGTATCGATAGACTATAGAATGAAATTTTTTCCCTTGGATTCATGTTATAACTTTCTATTATTTCTTGGTTTTTTTGAGTATGTATTCAAAATTTATAAATCCCAATAATAACTATTTTTATACATGAAGGAAATGAATCATATCCGATTTATAAAAATTTTATAATATTTGATTACCATGGAAAATTATTTAAACCCACTGTTAAATAATTTTTAAATAATATTCTTATTTTTGGTTTATTAGAATATGAAATTTTTATAATAGAAATATATACTATTTTTTAAAAATTGGTATTCATATAAGATATCTCTCTAAAACGGTTCTATTTTAATGATAGGAATTATCTTCCCATTTAATTAAACTTCACTTAGATATATTAGGGATATACTTATGAAATATTTTTCTCAAACCATACTTTTTTCATTTCGGTATTTGTACATGTATTTGATTAGAAAATTGTAATGGGATGTGTACTAGGTATTTATCTAGATTCTTTGAGTTTTCATCTCCCAATCCGAGAAAAAATATTTGTGGGTATGGATACCCATATGGGGACTTTACTATTTTAATATTATTTTTATGTTTTAGGTTATCCTCTTGTCTTTAAATTATAAGTTTCATGTATTTGATCTATTTTTTTATAATTTACTATAATTAACTATATAAAACCTATTATTCATCAGATTTGGGTGGTTGTTTTGTTAATCTTCTACTTGTGGTGTTACATCTCTGGTGGTTTGTTATGTTGACCTGTGACTATTTGACTCAGTATTGAATTATTTCCATTACAAGACATGTTGTTTTCTGAATCAAGGTCATTTAAGATAAGGTTCTATGAAATATGGAATTTAGAAACATCATAATTTTGGTAGTATGTATGATAGGCTTCCTTTAAACTCAGATCCATGTATGAATTATAGTTATGATGGGTGGTAGATAATTTTTCATTGATTAAGGCGAAATGTTTCAGGTTATGTAAATTTAGTGGGTTTGGAATTTATTTAACTAGGATGCATCATTTTAATGAAATTTATATTTTCATACAATCCATTTTTTCATTAAATTCTTGACAATGAAAGGATTAATGCTGGGATTTATGAAGATTTTATTTTGATCATTGATGTAATCATAGTATAATTTGTTATCTTATTTTGTGTACATTAGTAAAATCCTCCAAAAAGATATGTTCTGAGTCCAAAAGATAATGTTTGGAAAAAAATTAGACCTGAAAATCCACAAGATTACCATTCATTAGTATAATTTCTTATCCAAACTATTTCGACTCATTATTAGGTGAGTATTGGTAAAAAGAAAATAAATACTTATAATGGATTGGAATTTACCAACCATAATCCACCATATTCCATATCAATAATGGAATCCTAGAATCCAATGTGTTTTTCTAGAATATATAATGGATATTTCATTTTATAATAAATCTATAGTAATCTATTGTGAGTTTTTCATCTTACTTTCTTGATGCTCCGAGAATGAAAAAGTGATACTCAACAGCGCATAATTAATTAATTGATTATCTATCCTAGTAAATTTTCATGTATATTTTCATTCTTCTATTGTACCATGATCATCATGAGTTGAAAAGGACTTGTAATTTCTGACCATAAAAAATAGAGAGAAATCATTTATAGATTCTTCCAACTACTCCACAAATTTGTTTCAACTAGAACCCCATAATGTTACTAATGATTTCATTAATTATTATAGGTTTGAGATTTCTTATAGGACTATCATTATGTACATTACAATTCACATATTCATTATAAAAATTATCGTTAAATTTAGTGATACAGCTATGTATGAGGCTATAAAACTTTGGAAAATGGTTTTAGGTATATCACTTGTTTCTCTATGATGAATCCAATGTGTTTCCACTAGATAAAATAGGAAATATATGTTTACCTATTCTAGATTATTACCGATTTTAAGGGATTCACCAGTGTAACAACAACTTTATTTCTAATTGTTGGAAGGAATATTCTTAAAACATCTCGCTATAAAGAATCTCCATGGACATGTCATAATTATGGATGATATTTTAACCTGAAGAACTTTTATGGAATGACGACTCAATGTACTATAAGTATTTATTAACTTATTAAAGACTCTTATGAGTTATTTTATTCATTGAATGGTATTGGGTATCACTCACTAGACATGGTGGATACTATGGTTGTAATGAAAGATCATGAGGAGGTATTGTATACATGCGTTTATATAGTTGAGTCTGTATTATGGGAATTTGATGGAGGGATAACTCAATTTTGATTCATAATGTGTATTTTATCTTATATGCATATATAATTATTTGATATGTGTAAAGATAATTATTTAATATATTCAAAGTTAATTTACATGTATGGATTAAATTTCAAACTTATTTCAATTGTGTTGGACCTTTATATGAAACAATGAATGAGTTGATAATAATAATTTCAATTTCCCACTTGTCATGTGAAAATATATGACATTGAAGGGGTGTATGATTTAATAGTTATAAGTTTTGATATCATATGAATTATTATTGGAATGGATTGGAAGATCAAATTTATTTACCATATATATATTTATCATCACAGATTTCTTTTTTAATATATTGTAGCATTATCTCTTGTATTTCACGGTGAATTAGATTCTTAATCAGGGAGATCAGGGATTATTTTCCAAGGTCATGAATTATATCATGTTAATTTCAAAAGAAGATCAATGATTTCATTGGTTCTTCTAGGAATAACCCACCAATGGTAGTGGTGTGTAAGTACCTCCATGGTTTTTTCTAGTGATTTTTATTGTTTACTCATACATAGAGAGGTCATGTTACCAACAGATAAACTCCATATGATTATTCCATGATTAATTCCATCATATCATGTGGCACATAGAGACGTTATTGATCATAATATTTATCTGAAGGAGATGGATTTTAATATTAATATTCCACTTAGTTTTTTAGTTTGGTCGTTTCATATTCTCTATTATAAAAAAGAATATATAGTTATTAAAAATCATATAGATTATAAAATTATTAATAATGTTACTAAAATGGATAAGAATCCCTTATAATGAATTGATTATCACCATATTAAAAATATAAAGGATTTCAGATTTTATAAAATTGAAATGTTGTTAGGGTTACATCTGTTATGAGACAAATAATATGACATACATAAGATAACATTTAGAAAAAAATATAGGAATATTTATTTTTTTATTATTCATTTGGTATCACTAATTCTTCATCAATAATTAATGAATTGATGAACCAAATATTATGTTAATAATTTTATTCTTTTACTTCCATTTTGGTGGATGATATTTCTATGTTCCAAGGTATAAGGAGGAATACATGGATCACTTAGATATTATCCTTATTATTATGCATGATCATCACATATATGTTAAGATTTTTAAATGTGAATTTTTGATCCAAGAAGGGAAAATAGTTTTCCGTTTTATAATTAAGAGGGAAATATTAGTGAGTTTTAACATTATTTATGTATTAATTTTATAGTACTATCCCAGAAATTTGTTTGATATTCAGTGATTCTATATAATATATTGTTATTTCAATTAGTGTGTTTAGGGATTCTCAAATAATGAATCGTCAATTATATCATTAAAAAATTGCATGATGTGGGATTGTAACAGTCGTTTTTTGGAGGTATTTTATTGAATTGAATAAGTGGATGACTTTGAATCTTCAGGTGATGATATTTTCTATTATTCTTGGGTTATGATATTATGGTGTGTCTTTTTATATGTAACATATGTGGTGGTCTATGTGTATTTACAATTACACCCTTATGAGAATAATAATTCTACACGTAGCCTGAAATTTATTGTTACTATGGAAGATGTCAAAATAGGGTTCCACTATCACTTTGGGAATTAGTTTTCTGTATTTCATGATCATTTTTCCCGGATGTATATTTTTACTCATAGTGATTTGAACATGAAAAATATACACATAGCCTAGTATCATATGAATTTGTATTTTTTTATTTCTGGTCATCCTATGAAAGGTAAAGTGGGATCCAATTCCTATATATATATAAAACTATGACTCAGGACTTTCAATAATAAGTGTAAGATATGTAATTGATTAATTTTATCACATAAATTATATTTTGATTATAAGATTCTCTTTATCGTGTGATCTGTAATTTTTTATATTCTATCTCATCATTTAATTATAAAATTCAGTATAAATAGATACTAGTTATCGATTAGATTCAATGTAGTAGAATTTTAAATTGTGTGGGGACCATGTGGGATTATTCTATGTCTTCCATAGAACCTATATTATTTCTTAGGTATTTTTTTCATTCATATATGTCATTGGAAATAATTGATGGATAGTAAGAATTGGTCATGTTGGTCCATTCAACTATAGGGCTAAAAATATGTACCTTCATATGAGACATCAGTATTAGTTTCTAGGTATGAGGTGGTTATTTTGATTCTTCATGTCATGATCCCTTAATGATTAGTAAATTATGGTGGTTCACCAAAGACATAAAACATTATTAAAATATAATACCATTTCATTATGGGAGAGGGATGATATTTCAATGGACAAATCATTTTTTTTCTAATGATACTTTGTGGGAGGTGTTAAATTTTTCTCTCTCTCTCTGAATTTTTAAATAATCTCATATTTCCCATTCAAAATGATGATGAATGTTGAGTATAATGATAACCTCTACATTCCAGTGGATCTATGTCTTCATGGATTCTCCTTTTCAATTATTTTTATAATGACACATAGTTTACATCTCGGTATTGTAATTGTTTAAAATATGTCATGGGTTCATATATTGATATGGAGTATGAAATATCAACCTAAACAATTTTTCCAGGCTTGGTAACCAATTTAGATCATGGATAATATGCTTTGGGTGATCATGGATAATTTTTGTGGTTTCTCAGAAATTCTATTTTCCTATAGTTTAATTTTTATATAAAAATAGTGATATGTATTCAATTAAAGAATCCATATTGAGGATATTTATTTATAGCCTTGGAGATATTCATTATGATGGGTATATTCTATAGAGTATTACTTTGTTAGACACTTAATTATTTTAGAGATTATGGAAAAGGGGTTGTTAATATTTAAGTGTTTAGTGTTAGCTTGGAATTTTATAAAATCATAATTTAATAATCTTTCCCACACACTAGCATTTTAGGTTAGTAATCATTTATTTCTATAATTTTTATTGTTCTCACGACAACGTATATAGAAAAATTAGGTTATGTCGGCACTGTCTTTTTTCCATCTTATGAACATTGAATGACTAAAAATGATGAATTATCAATTGTAAATTCCATCACACTAGACATCCCTTCAGGACATATTTCATGTTTATCGATAGATGATTAATTAACTAAGACCTTCAAATGTGATTAAATTTTATTAATTTGATCGTGAAAATGGTACCTCTATTGTTGAATAAATCGTCTAGATAACAGAATTCCAAGACAACATATTATACTATGAAATAATTCCCTTGGTCTATGTAATGTGGTAGAATAGATGGTATTTCCCCTATACATGGGATTATTGATCATTGTTGAAGAACTAGTAGGATTATATATTTATGTTTATGAAATCAGGAGTAATTTTTTTCAGAAAAATTGATTCTCTAGTGGCGGTAACTTAGAATTCCTCTGATTGATTGGTATGCTATATAATGATCATGTATTATTCCTTGCACCATTCTAATGGATTTGAGATTTCATATGTTGAATAAATTTTGTGTATTGAAAACATTTGATGAAATTTTTTTAAACACGCATTTAATACTAAATCTATGTGATAGTTGCATACGCCACCTTGAGGAACTAGTGTTTGTGCATTGTTATTCTATATTTGAATCTCAACATGGAAATCATGTTATTGTTTATGTGTTTTCACATAAGTGTTACTTGTATTGATCATGGGTGTTCCAATTTTTTTTGGCTCTAAATAGGTTTCCATGAACAATGAATTATCAACAGATAAGGGTAACACATGGTTTGTGCAAAATAAGTTAAACAAATATAGCCTAATATTGTGCCACAATACAAACCTCTAAGAATATGTAATTTACATCTTCTACCTTGATAATTATTATATATAATAACCTCATATTCTCAATTATCTTAAATCTAAACCTTTTCTTGGAAGAATATTTTTTCTCGTTACAACCATGTGGATCTCCCATGGTTTATTATGGATATCATTTAAGATATGTTCTATTTTAGATCAAAATTTTCCTTGTCTAACTATATAATTACTTTATCACCTTTTCAATTATTCTATTAGATCTAGATTGCATAGTGAGTGCAGGATCATTTGATTTTTATAGTTAATTTTGGGTGTTTCTTATAGTTATATTCTCTTGAGGATACATTCTTCAAAATTTTAATATCAATTCTTGGAGTAGAATTTTTCCCTCAATAATTGAGGTATGTATATTGATACAATGTATCTAACCTAGAAATTACATTCTATTATTATAAGATTCCTTTAGATAGATTTGATAATTTGATTGAATCATTCTATCACTCCTTTAAGTGTTATTATTAATGGGGGATTATTTAATAAAAGTTTTTGAAAATAATCCAATTAATGAAACTACTAAATAATGTATTTTAACTTAAATAGGATTTTAAAGAAAATAATCTAGGATTCTTCATCATGATTTTTTTACAAAACATGATCATGGCATTATTTTTTCTGAAATATAACATATGGTGAACAGTTTGTTTATCTAGTAATTTACTTATTCAAATTTGTTATGTGTGACAAATGTATCCCTAGTTGTGCAGATATCAATAGTCTATTTAGGGTATAAATATTGGTAGTATTCTCATTATTCATGTATTTTCTTTTATTAAATTTCATTTAGTTATTTCTATAGGCCATTTAGACATGTTCTTGGTTTAATAAATAATGGTATTGAAAAAATTTATATTTCCCACATGTTTATATGATTGTATTTCCATAGAAAAATATTCCAATTTCAATATGAATCCATGTTTGTATCTTACATTATATTATTTTATTAAAATAAGATATTCATATAAATGGACCGTTATATTTTTGACAGAATTATTTTTTATTTAATATATATTTTTATTTTATTTATGCTTCGACTAATGGATTATTTGTATTATAATGTGTATATATTGTTTAGTGAAATGTGACTTAGTTATGTATGACACCATATTTTAGCCATTTGTAATATAAAGTTGTTTTTTCTGGGAATATATAAAATTAAGAGTGTCATTTAGATCACCAATGTCACATAGTTTTCATTTATGTCTTATTTTTATGGATTGGGGGGATATACGGTCTAATGTATGTGTATATTTTGTATTGAATTGTTTCAATTTTATGGATTTAATTTATTTATGGTGTGGTATCTGTCATTAATTTGTACTATTCTATCACACTATACTATAATGATTTATATCTATTTGTATATTCGTGAATATTTTATGGCTATTTTAATCAGCATCACATTATGTTATTACATTTATATTAATGTGTTAGGTTACCAATACTTGTGCATTAAAAACTTGTATCTGATCCATTACCCAATATGATTTGTTTTGAAACTACATTGATTTGTTTCTGGTTCTATGGTTGATAAAACATAGGGCCATCATAATATAGAGAATATGATATGGTGGGTACCTAGCTAGCTCACTTCCTTGTCTGAACATGAGTTACCATGGGCTGGCAATGATTTATTCAAACCTTCAATGTCAGTGTTTCAGACTATTAATATGAAATTGATTTAGTCATTATTTTAATAATCCTTTTTCAATTTTATTTTTTTATCTCATTCATATATTCCATGATAAATTTTTGTTCATGTCATCAAAAAGAATAAAATTTTAATATATGATGTTTTCATTTTTATAGTATAATTACTATTATGGTAATTGTGAATTTTATTTTAAATAAATTAATTGATGACTCCTATAAGAACTCTTCCATATATAGGATTTGAATCTTTGGAAATTATTTTATAAAAAATCTTATAGTGGAATATTCATTCGTCGATGTTGTTATCTATAGTATTTAGAATCTAGGTTAGTAGGGGTTTTAAACTAGGTATTAAAAGTGGATAATGGCACCCAATTTACCATGTTCAATCATACAACATTATGTGGAGAAAATTTTACTAGGAAACATAAGTATTGTCTTAATTGGTTTGAAAGGATATTCCATTGTATGAAAACTACAGTGGACCTTATAGTGGTTTTAATTATGTTCATTCATAAAAGACTATGATGGAAATTTTTGGACATCATCATGAAAGATAAGTTACATGGGTATCCTACATATAATTTTTTCAAGTTGATTTTCAAACAAAATTTCTGTCATAAAACTTCTAGAGTGGAAAATACAAATGAATTTTAGACATTATAGATAGTAGGTAATTTATTTATGTAATATACTACTCATTTCACAATGTTGGTTCTTATTGAATGTGATCGTGTTAATACTTATTACCATAATGATCAGAGGTTTTAAGGATTGTATGATAGATGATATTTGGTAAATGACGATTTATTAATTCCACCGATCCTTTTTTAGGATGTCAATAAAATAGATGTGGATGTGGAATACATAGCTAAAAAATTGGTTTATGTGGATATTATACTACTCTAGATGGTTTTCATGGTGTTCCTTATAGAGATAAAATGAGATGTATGGGAAACCATCAAACATCAAGAAATTTTTTGGGACATCTTCAGGGAAGAATATTTCTTTTTTATATTAGTATTGATGGCCAAGTCGTAGCGATCAGGACAATACAGAATCTCCAATGAGAATTAAATTTTGTGGAAAATATGGTCTTCTATGATTTTTTTAAAATATGTCCAATGGATGGAGATATGATTATACACTCACAAAACCATATGAGGTTCATTCTGATTCATCCTAGGGTTCTATATCTCACACTTAAGTAAAAGGGTATACTTAGGTTAGAATGAATGGTCAGGGATGGTTAGAGGCCATATGTCTTGATACATTAGAGTATATAATAGCGGAATATTATATCAAGGTACCTACTATTAGAGGTAGGTTTTATATATATGGATTTACAATTGTGGAATTGTTTGATATTTTTGAAACTAATTGTTTTATCTCATATAACATAATTGATTTTATAGTCCTATGTTATGATAATATAACATTCATGTGGGATAGTTCCATGACTTTGGTAAAGTGGTTAGAATAATATTTTAAATAAACCCCTTGTTGATTCATAATAGCCATATTTAAAGTTTTTTTAAATTTATTACTGCTTGACCATGATATGCTTGACTAAATTAATGGATTAGATATGATGATAATGATTAAGGCCTATATTGATTGTTATTAATCTCATATTCCATTTTTAACATGATGGAGAATGTCAGGTATTTTAGGGCGAGTGGTATTCTTTATTAAAGAGAAAGTTGCATTTCTTTCTATACATGTGAATGCTAATTTGTTAGTTTTTTGATGTGTTCCTTCATTTATGTAATTATTTCATGATAATAGAACTTCCTATTATGGGGAGTGAGTTTTGATTGGAATTTGTTTTTTACTTTTATGGGTCAGATCATGTACAGAATTCTTGTATACTATTGACCTACTCCTCGAGATGGATCCAATTTCCAAGTCATCGTATCACATAAAACCCCATAACATAAAGTATACAAATTTTTAGGTTGTAGATCTTGTTGAAAAGATTTATTCATCTTACTATATAACCTTAGGATTAATATATGATATTTTCCAAAAATAGATATTGATGTTTCATACATTTTGTACATTATCAAAAGGTTAATTAGGTGACTTTTATGAATTATTCTCCCATATTAAGTTGTGATAATCTATTAGGTAATCCCAACGGGGATAATTGTATTTCTAAAATTTATATGTGGTCAGGATAAGATTTCATTAATGTATTGTAATGTGATATAGATATGACAAAACTATAAGATTTTATGGTAATGTCATGTTTATATTTATTTCATTCGGTCTAACTACTAATCTAGTAGTATTTATAGTGCTGATAAAAAATATATTTCATCAATTCCTGGAATCAATCATTATTGTTTTTTGGATAATATATTGGTGTACTAAATGATTGTAGGGGAACCCATGGATCAGATGGATTTCATTCATATAATTTTGATTGAACATTACATATATCATAATATCTATAAATTTTTATTTAGGATATATTATGTGAAATTTCATGGGCATGATATATCTATGAAGAGAATCATAATTGTTCTGAAAAAGTTTACAATAATGACTTCATAGGAGATGTCGAAATATGTGTTTGATATTTAGGAAAACATGGGGATAGATGGTTATGAAAGTGGGTTTGTAGATGGATTTTCAAATTTTTTATATCCCATGACATCACTAACACACCAGGGTGGTAGGTTTGTGTATAATGAAAAAATTGGATGTATATAGAGGAATAGAATATACGGTTTTTTTACCTGTTTTATATTCGTCTAAAAATAATTTTGCGTTAAGAATTATTTTTTGACACCACATTTATAGGAATGGTTTGTTTCATGATGGATGTAAATTCTATGGTGTTATATATCTCTTCCCAATTATGTGATCCTAAGAAAAACTGAAATTCCCACAACCATGAATTATAAGAGGTTATATTATTTCTCAAATAAATGCCCAACCATCTCTTTGGGGAGCGGTTTATGATATTTTCTTTCCAAAAGTCCCTAATTATGATATTTACATTGAGGGACATACACTAGAGATGAATATATTAGTTTTAGTATCTTTAGAAAACCTATTTTAATGTTTCATATACTATCCAAAAAATTAATGTCATAACCAATGTGTTTTGCAAGAAATCACTGACGCATGACTTGGAGGAATCAGAGGTAGAGTATTATTTGTTGATTTGGTTTTCTATGTTGAAATTACTGGTGGAAGTGTTTTTTGAGAACGTGTTCATATATTATAAAAATGATTAATATTCATTTTACAATGGAATTAAACATAAATATGTAATGTAGAATGATTTCAAGAGCATTATTTCAATCTTAAATTGATGGGAAACCTCACATTATTAGTTTATCCCTCTCCCTTAGATGCATTAGGTTTACAAGGATGGTTAGTCATTCCTATAAGTTACATAAAGAAATTAATGGACAATATAAACCAGTTTTATTAGTAAATTATCTATATGATAACAAACATGAATATATATATGAGACTTTATTATTTATGAATTAGGATGAGTTAATCTTCTGTAGGATTTTTTACAGTTCCTCACCAGTTATATACTGTGGATGTGCTTTTGTGACCTACCAGTATGTTATATATGTTTAATATTCTATTATGTATGTGGGAAAAATATCTATAAACATTATTTTTAGATTACCACTGACTCATTATGGGATGGATTAAATTTGGGCCATTAATGATAGACATTTAAATTTGACCATTTCTTCTATATAATGGATACAAAAATGTTGGAGAAGCGTAAAAGATTTACATCTGTTGGATTGTATGGAATCCTTGAAATCCATCAATTATTCATCAAAATTTTATTCATTTTTCAAATATTTAATTTGAAATGTATTTGAAGAAAAATTGTGTTGCTAGTTAATGGTGAGCTAGAAAGACCATCCACATATGAGTGAACATACAGTGCGATCTATTATTATCCTAAAAGATAATTTTCACGCATGCATGATTTATTTTTAGGTTTATGGAAAAATAATCATCCAATTATAGTATTTTTATATTACAATAGTTATACAGATTTAATTAAAATTATTTAATTCAATGTGTTTTTTCAAAAAACAATTACAATCTACCTTATGTTGGTTGAGTTTTGATTTCTATCCATGGTTGGACCGATCCTAACCGAGGAGACCCCCAAGAATGTGTATTTGATCTATATGAGGTTAGTGACAGATCATAATTATTGGTAATCCATTTAGGATCATCTCTAGCACCATCTATACTATATGATTAGTTATTGGGTCTTTTCAGTGTTTCAACTCTCTTGGGAAACTATAATTTCACAAGTAGGGTATATTGAAAATGAGGTTTGATATCACTTTTGATATAATTGAATATCTTTTAAAGGCATCTTATTACAAAGATTTTCTATTATTAATGACATTGTTTCATGATATGATTCATGTTTCCCAATTGATATGGCATCATCAAGACCTTTCCTACATGATCGAATGGAAAGATATTAATTTTTGCCTTTAATCCTCTATGATTAACCATCCAGTAAAATTATGGTCCCCCAGATATGTTATAGTGTTATGAAACAATTCCCCAAGACTATTTACTCTAGACGTGACAGAATGATATCCATGAGACTTGGGATTGGAAATCATTTTGGTGGTAGTATTGGGATGATATTATATGATTTCAAAATATTTGACACTTTCAAGTGTCTTAATGATTTTATGGTGAGGAGAATTATGAACCCCCATAGTTATAGGTATCAGTTAGTTTGAGATTGATTTTTTATCTGGGTCATTGTAAAAGTTTCCCAAATTAATATTTCAATTAAATTTATTTAATGAAATACATGATAAGAACATAATTAATCCTCTTTGTTAGAACTAATTGTGCAGTAATTGTGTGGTATGGTTCTATGAGGCTCCAATGGTATTATTCTACATTTGAGAAAGGTTATTCAAACTGAGTGGCTTGTCATTGAAATTATATTATTGTCTATGTAATTTTGTAGGGGTGTCAAATGAGTTTTTTTAATAAACTATGTTATTTATCATTTCCATGTAGTTGTTAGCATCATATTGTCATAGGATAATTTCCATGGGATTATTTTGAATGGTTTGTAACAAAATGTAACAAAACATTGTGCATCTCTATAAATATGAAAACAAATATTTTATTAAAATACATTTAATGATTTATTTCATTAAATGATATAATAAAAGTATATATTATCTTGATTCATAGTATATTTCCCAAATTATTAACATTACATAATGATATTCAATGGAAATAAAAAACAGAAATATAAAATCACAAAAACAAGTCTTTATTTTAGTGGGATATTAAGATAACATAATGATGTACATAATAATGTGATGTGAAATAATGTTCCATAAGGTAACAAATATATCTTGTTATATGTTAAAAAAGTAAATTTGATCCAAGAGTCGTATAAAGTTCATATAAGAGGGTTAAGAATCATAATCATGAATTGTTAGTCTTTATATGACATGTTAATATAAATTCTACATAAATATTTTGAAACAACATAAAACATGACATCATAAACATATGTTAATGAAACCCACCAATTAATAATAACATTGGGTTTTTTATATAAAATCTCATTCACAAAAAATGATATATAATGGGATAAAAAAATTCAAATTCAGTTTAGGGATATATAATATCGAGATCACCCCAAACATTCCTATAATGTACATGCATTACTTTTTCACATAAATCATTCAACAAAATGATGTATTTCATACATATTAAACCCAATATTTTTTCTGATCAGGTTATATAAATAAAAATCATCAATTAATTAATGATAGGTTAAACATGTTGAATAACTTTGAGTGGAAATGTATACGGTTATTCAACACATAATTTTTTTAAATGGAGAATAACAGCATAATTTAAAATGAAAAAATAGTATACATTGTAGTTTCTAGAAACCATGAATGAGATTGAAATGGGTCACTAATCATGTGGGAATTATAAGGATAGTAATTTATATGTATAGAAACAAATCCCAATTTGAAAATTTTGAAATCAAAGGGCATGTAATGAAGAAGGTTATATAATAAAATTCCTATGGTGAGATTCCCCTAAAATGAGAAGATTCATATAAATTATTGGGATGATATTCTTAAGAGATTGGGGGACCATGTAGGGATCTTTAAAGTGAAATTCAAGGTAATTTCATTCTCTAATGTTTTTGAGTGAAGAATACTGGTATTTTGGGTGGGTTTATATAATGTTTTTTTAGAGATTTGTTTTTTAATTTCCAAATAATGGTTTCATACTCTATATGATAATGTAATAAAACATCCAAACTATCCAATTTTTCATACAATGGGTAATCACAAAGAGGGTTAGTTTTTTTATTTTTTTATTATATGCACATAATTCACTAAACTAATTCCCATAGTGATTGGTATGTGATTCTTATTTATAATGAATTGATTTTATCAATCTAAAAAATATTGGGTTTTTAGGATTTATTAACGGTTTATGAAATTATTCAAATAATCTAAAAAAATATTATTGTGAAGGGAAATATTATATTTTCCATTTCTCTCTACATATGGAATATATTAAATCACTTTTATTATAATTATAATTTCATAATAACAACATATGTTTATACCATATTTAATTGGATCCAAATAAAATCGATTATATCCAAAAATAAAAAAAAATTATCATTGGAAAATTTCAATATGATGATTTTAAAAATATTTTTTATTTTATAAATTTAATTATATATGAATTAGTATATATACATTTAGAAAAAAAATACACATTTATTGAAAAAGGATTGAATTTTTTTAGAAATAACAGTTTTGATACACATATAAATATTAAATTTGATTTTGAAAAATTACATTACTGTTGATATTTAATAAATATTATTTAATAATAATATTTAGTAACATATACATTATTTTATGTTTTCTTGATTTCATTAATAACTGTGGTTTGTTTGAAAGTATTTTTATCCCAAAAATGAATTTTTTTTCATCATCTAAAATTCCAATATTTATCAAAACATATTATTCAATAATTTTAAAAAATAATAATAAAAATTTATAAATATTATAATTTTTTTAATTTTTTTTTAAAAATTTATACTTTTAGGGTCTAGGTATATATATCATTATTACATCATAAACTTTCATAATGTTAATGTGTGAAGTGATCATATTTTCGTGAGGTGGATTGGTTATTTTGGTTTGGTTTGTAACCTTGATGAGCCTGAACATCTCATTTGAATTGATTTTTCTCAAGATGTAGTTTTTTAGTATCTATATTCAATTGGATAAGAGAAACTCCCAATGATTATCTATATCTTATATGGTATGTTAAAAGGGCATTCAACGGTATGATCCTACTGGCTGATGCCATCTTTTATTTCATATGTTTTAATTGGAATTTATCATTACCCTCAGTATACTAATCCTATAGGTCAATATAAAATGACTATATTATCATTGGTTATGCAAATTAATGATATTCTAAATCCCATATACAATAACTATTTGTAATAACAAATTTTGATGATGTGTTTTCTATTAATAGATAACTTGATTATGAATTTATACATTCAATGAAGGAATTTATGTTATCATGTATTGAATACTTATATTTCTCACCCATTATAAATTTAAAACAAGAAATTTTCATTTTATACAGTAAAATAGATGAGGTTTTGTATATTTCATAGTGTCTTCTAGTTCCCATGTAACATCGTAAAACTTGTGGTTCTGCCACAACCCTTTGTCATGGTGAGTTATATTATTTTGTAGATTGTTTCCTCTATAATATAGGATCCTCACCTAATTCTCCTCATAGGAACGTTCATTCTCCAGGGGTACAACATGTGGATTCATTAAATATGAGGGGTTTGGTATGTACTTCCTCAAGGGGGATATGTTCAACACATTAAGAAATTGAGATAGGGTATATAGAATCACTTTTTAGAGGACACTTACCAATTGTGATCAAGGATATCAAAGGGTAAAATGTATCTAATAATATTCATTTTGTAACACCACAAGCTTCCACTGTATGTTTTCCTTTGAATAATGCATAGCTCGCATTGTACGCAACTTCGAGATTTTAACACACCGTGACCAGTCACAGTAGCCTTTATGAATAGTAATAGCCACCTTTTGAAATTTGAAAAATTTTATCTCTAAAATTTGTCTTCATTTTTGTATTCAAAATATCAAAATTAGCCTATGGTAAAATTTTGGTACTTTTCAGAAAACTTTTATATTTTGATGAATAGTGAAAATTAGTAAATTTTAATTTAAAACAATTTTTTTATTCAAAATAATTAATAGTGATAATTTATGAATTTGGGTGGTTTTAAAGTATATTTAGAATATATTTTTACCATTTAATACAATTTTGGTCATCATACATAATTTCACATTTAAACCGGACATAGAAAAATGTCAATCTTTTGATAGTTATTATCTCTTAAAAACACGTTTTTTATTTTAACAATGGGAATTAATTTTAAATTAATTTTTTCCACTACTGTGTTTTTAATATAGAAAGATGGTTTTCATATTTTGAATCAGGATTTTCAAAAAATTTAAATAGGTAACTTTTATTTTTAGAAATTTTGAATAATTACTTCGGTAAATATTTTATTTTCCATGGTTAAAGTTTAAATCCGGTAAATAAGGGTAAGAAATAATATTATAATAATATTAAATTACCATAAAAAGTGTCCTAAACCTATTTGTTGATACATCTACGTCAATGGGCATATTTGGGTCGATTTTGGGACCCCATGGGGCCACTTGTAGGTGATAAGGACACTTTATATTAATTAATTAAAGAAAATACCCAAATGACATAAGCTTATATATTTTAGAAAATAATTTTTTACATAGGGTTATATATGAGATATTTCGACTATAAATATTTATTTGCAAGATAACAATATTTTCTACATAATGGTATTGTATTTATAATTTTTAGACATTGAATAATTAATTTTATTTAGGACACAATAATGATGAAGTATTTTCCTTATTAATGAAAGAATCAAATAATTAGTATTATAAATGTTACAATAAATATAATTTGAAAGTTTTGAATCCACAAAATACTTTTATTGGTTACTATGACATGTTAGGATTTCTTAGAATAATTGTTTTAGAATTAATAATGTCATTAAGACTTTAACAAAAATCAATTATTAAATATTGTCAAAATTAACATAAATGAGTTTTTAAAACAAATATTATATTATTAATTAATATTCTATTCCTAAAAATATAAGGTTTAGCGAAAGTAATTATATAATGATATTTTTATAATTAAAGGACCACTTGGGTTCGGTTGGATGTATATAGTATGTTTATTAACTATATAATAATAAAATACAAATGACATGGTAAAGGTGAAACTAATTATCTAAGAGTAAAAATCAAAAGATAAGTTTAATATAATGACCCAAACCTGTCTAAAATATATTGGTTGAAAGGATTGCGACCCATACCCACCTTATACTTTGAAAAATACACTTTAGAGCCATTAGAAACCGAATATGAATTTAATATAAAATAATTATTTAATTTTTCCTAAAGAGCCCCTCCCCCCGTTTATAAAAGGTCACCACTTCTAACCAATTCTTCACACCTTAAAAGCCTTTTGGTTTGGAAAAACCCTGCCCGAATACTCTCTAAACTTCCATCGCTTCAACCTAGAGGTATTATTTTGATAATAAATCCAACCTAATGAGCCCTTTTGATCAAATCAAAAGGGAGAACCCGAAGAAGAGGTAATGTTTTCACCACCCTTTTTCAAGTTCCATTATTCTTCAACTTCTTCTTTCTTTATTATTTCCTTAATAAAATTATTACTCCAGTATCTTATATATACTATGATGTTATTATAAATATGGTACAACCATTTTAAGATTTCTTTCCATCCTTTGAATTACATGTCACCAAATGTGCGCACATACGACTTACCATCTCCACGTCGTGGTGTAATTGTTATTCAAAAACATTGTTATTTGAATGTGTATGATAATGATATATAATTGATTTAAATAATAAATATAACATGTTAATGATTATGTATATATTATATACCATCCAATTATATTTATTTTTAATATCAAAAGAATGATATTGTCACTCGTGCGTACATACGGACTACCGTCTCCACTAAAGCGATGAGATTCATTCCCCATCGTATCCATGAAATTATAAGTCTCATTTGATGATTAAAAATAATGTTTAAGGACTTGATATAATTTTAGACATGAATAAGATACAACCTATCCATAACAGACGTGACTTATGTTATAAAACATATAAAAGAAAATGAGTAAGTTAACACCTGAAACGATGACAATACTAAGATATTATTCACAGATCTAGGTTAATACATCATATATGATATCATATTAATGTATATGACTCTTTTATAATTTAATAAAGATTATTTCCCCAGTATACATGAGTTTATCCTACCCTAAACCAAGGAAAAGTACAAGGTATGGGGTTTTCATCCCACTCCTTATTCCTGTGAGATTCATGCCATATTGCCACTATTACCTTCGGTGGGCTGTATGTACTTTCCATAATTGTATTCTTTGTGTAATACACTTTATGTTATGTTTATTTACATATTCATTGTATGATACCTCTTTTAGGGGGCATATGTTTCGTAAGTTACCAAATTGGTAAGGGTTAATTTTCCAATCTCTATATTATCCGAGGTTGTTTTTATGTAATTATCTTCTGTGACATATTTATAATCCATGTCCATGTTTGATGAAAGTGTTTTAAAAGGGATTTTATTAAGAGACTATTTTACTAAAACATCATTTTAAATGTTTTAAATATTTATTCTTCTAAATCTTTCGCATTAATTTCCATGTCATCAAAATGGTTTTTAAGGATTTATTTATATAGACATGAATGTATTTTTTAAAATGTTAATTCCTTTCAAAAGATTCAAAGTGGTATGGGACACATTAATTCAAAAAAGTATTTAAATTAATTCTTTTATAAATTATGTGACTTTTAAATGATTTCAAACAAAATGAGATATTTCTCTCAAATAGTTTTGATTTCATCTATGTCAACATCCTTTATTGGATTTTAAGAATATTGGAAGTTGTTTTATTATGATACAAAACTTCCATATTTTATTGATGGTTTTGTGATATTTCGACTTTGGATGTGTTATTTTTAAACCATTCATGGTTTATGGGGAAAATGTTGACATTTCGTATGCTAGTTTTAATAAGAATGTTTATGTTATGTATAAGAATGTTCATATGAGGAATGTATTAGACTTAATAAGTGATAGGTAGAGCCTGCTATAGCTTCTCAATGCATTGGTAGTCCTAATGAGACAAAAAAATCTCTTGTCACCAGGCCTTGACAAAATCTTATTTGTAGTCTTGGCACAAGGCCTTGACTATGTGGTTATGATAGTATGGCATTATGCATTTCATCGTTATGAAAGTGGCTATTGTTATTTTATGTCATCATTAGACTAGTATAATATCCATGTGAGTAAGTAAATGGAATTATTTTGAATAATATTTTCCATATTATGATGAATTTTATGATGAAAATCCTTTTGTTTTAGTTTTATACATTTCCTTAAATTTTTACGCTTATTTTTGAAAGTTTCCACAGTATTGTTTACCCTTACTGATCAATTGAGGTCACCCCTTTCTCTGTTTTATTTTACAGGAGTCCAAGAAGTCTATTGTTATTGATTTGAATGGTTACGCCAAGGGAATAATGGCGTTAATAAAGGATTATTTATGTTGTTTTGTATGTTATAAAGTGTAATGTAACATTCAAGTATGTAATCTATTTTCCAACACTACAAAACTGATCGGTCCTTTGGGACTTGATCTTTTGTAATCATGATAATGTATTAAAATAATGCACCGAATCTGGGTTACTGGGGTCGGGGCATTATAGTTGGTATCCGAGGATGTTTAGTAATAACCTTGGAAACTATATTTAGATAAACTATGATTAGAGCACATTAACCTAAGAGAGACTTTGAGGATTGTTATAGAAGAACTTCCTAGAACAAATATAAGGATTCTCCTAAAGACTTATATAATAATATATATTCCATTAATGAACCACTTCTGTTTGTCTTGGTATTTTATAGTATGATTATCGACAATTTATTATAATAATACAAGAATACTGGGTAAAAGTTAAAATATTTAACTTAGAGTTAAATATAAAATATATGGTTAATATGGTAACCTAAAGCGGTCCAAAACCCATTGGTTGAGAGGATTGGGACCCATCCCAACCTTATCCACGAAATTAATTATTTTGGAGCAATTATATATAGGAAATTATTGTATGATAAACTAATATTCCATGTATTTCCTAAAGTGACCATCACCCCTCTTATAAAAGGGCACATCCCCTTCTATCAAAACAACACCTCCAAATCCATTTGGATTAAAAAAACATGCACAATTATCCTAAAAAATTCTCTCACATAAACCTATAGTAATTAAATTGAACATAAATCACACCTTAGGATTCCTTTTGATCAACTCAAAATGAAACACCCGAAGAAGAGTTAATACTTTCACCACCCGCTTCCAAGTTCTTTCCTTCTTACACTTCCTCTTTCTGTGTTGTTTCCATGCCATAATAATAACTCTCATACCACCTATACACTTTTTTTTCATTATAAATATGGTACAACCTTATTCATTATTCTATCCATCATATAAATATCATTGTCACCAAATGTGTGTACATACAGCTATCTGTCTCCACTTCGTGGTGTAGTTTTTTATTCAAACATATCATTAATTTGATGAGTACAATAATGATTATAACTAATTTAATTTATAAATATATCATTTTAATGATTATATATATATGATATAACATACAATTACATATTATTTCACCACCAATATCATGATATTGTTGCTCTTGCGTACATACATATTACCCTCTCCAGGACACGATGAGATTCTTTTCCACATTCACCATTCAATGATGATTATTAAAATTTATATATTTAATAATTATTTAATATATTAAATTATCATTCTAATTAATTGATATATAAATATATGTACTTACATAAATCATATTCACTTAATTCGAGTCAATATGATATGAAAACGGAAACAATGTTTATGCCTATGTACGACCTACCGACCCCATAAATGGTGTTTTTAATTTCAAATATCTATCTATTATAAATATTTATATTCTAAAAAATTATTATATATAAATCACATGTCATATTTTTTAATTATTTAAATCATGAACTAAATGATATGATCAAAAATAACTAGTTAAAACTCATACGATAAAGAAAGAAATTATTCACGAAAATTTTAATTTAACATGGAAATAATTATTAAATGGGTATTATAATGTAATAAATGAGTCATGTATAATATAATAAATATGAATATGGTTCATTTATTATTTAATAACATACTATGGCCAGTATAATAGTGTTTAAATCTACCCTCGACCAATGGAATGTGAAAGGTAAGGGTTAGTTCCACAGTCTCTTTATTATCTGAGCTTGTTTTTACGTAAATACTACTTGGAAATATTTATTATCCATGTACATGTTTCTTAAAAGTGTTTTAAAATGTATTATTTTTATTTTACTTTTTACTAAAACTTCATTTTAAATTTTTTAATGTTGTATTATTATAAACCATTCTCATTAATAACCATGTTTTCAAAATGGTTTTAAGGATTAATTTATATGGATATGAATGTTTTAAAATTGTGATTCCTTTAAAAAATTTCAATGTGGTATGGGACACATTGATTCAAAACTATCTTTTTAATTACTTCCTTTATAAATTATGTGACTTTTGAATGATTTCATGAAAAACATATATTTCTCTTAATGATTTTTACTAATCATTTTCAACTATGTCAAAATCCTTTAAGGGATGATTTTTTTGATCTAGGTATATTTATTATAAAAATATTCCATATTCTATTGAAGGTGTTGTGATATGTTTGATTGTGGATGAGTTATTTTTATACAATTTGTTGTTTATGGATAAATTATTGACATTTTGTAAGCTAGTTTCAATATGAATGTTTATGTTATATTTTGAACTTTTCATATAAGGAAAGTATTAGACTTACTATGTGATGGCTGGAGCCTTCTAAAACTCCTAAATTCATCGGTAGGTATCATGATACAATTATAAGTGGAATTGGCTAAGGCATTTCAGAATTTGAAATATGGTTTTGGCTGAGGCCTTAATCATTTTTTGACACCCTAGCCGAGGCCTTGAAAAAATGTTTCAGAATTTCTGATATTATACATTCCCTCATTATGAAAATATTATATATGGTTCATGAGGTTATTCGACTAGTAGAATACCCATAATTATATTCTATTATGGAATTATTTACTCAGATAATATCCCTTCCATAATGTGTTCAGGATTTTTATTTGTAAAGGAATGTGTTTTCAATTATTCATTCTGCATAATGTTTATGTTATCTTCCACTAAATTATTTACTCTTACTAAGAATCTGATATCAACCATTTATTATGTTTTGTTTTCCTCAGATGCGAAGAATTATATTATAAATTACCTGAAGGGATATTCTAAGGGATATTAATGTGGTCAATAGAGACAATGTTTTTTTTGTTTTTTAGTATTTAATGTAATGTAAAAATTATGAATGTATATAGTACTTATGAGGCTACTAAAATGATCAGGCTTTCGGGACATGATTCCTTGTATAATGCCAATGTATTAATATAATGCACTAGATCTGGGAAACTGTGGTCAGAGCGTTACAGTTTTGTATCAGAGGATGTTTAGTATATACATGGAAACATGATTTAGAAAAAATATGATTAGATAACATTACCTTAAGATATTCTTTGAATATTAGTATAGAAGAACATCATAGAATTTTGTTAATGTAGAATTTTTTTATATTCCAAGAAATACATTCCTTTCTGGATACGAGCAGGTAGAGGCGGATCTGGCACAAATTTACCTAGGAGTGACAACTCTAATAAGGAGATTCGTGATTCATCTGGGGTATCCTGGTACCTGACAATTGGTGTGTCTAAACTCTTGGGTACGACACTCCCGGGGGGGATATACTTAGGATAATTCACATTTTCTTTAAAATACATTATGAATGATTTAATCGTAAATACATCCTCAAAGAAAACATTTTATAATTATAGATTACATTCATAATCATTTCAATTTATGTAAGGTATTTTACATGTTTGGAATTATGAATTGTGATTCATAAACTAGCCTAGTGTGTTCCATTGTTTACAAATGGTGTCCAGTAGAAGGAATGAGAAATCCAGTAATATGCATGATATAAAGATTAAGAATGATCATATCTTTCATGGTATGAAGCAAAAATTTAAAATGGAAATAATCTCCCATGTATTCTCATCATATGAAGAAATAGTATCTTGTGTTAATAAGATAAGTAATGAATTTTATGAGTCATATGGCTTTGAATGGAAGAATGAGAAGAAAAGGATAGAAGAGAGAAAGGTGGATAAAGGGAAGAGGGCAAAGAACAATTTTAACATATGTGATAACTGTGGAAGGAATCACCGTGGAAAATGCATTAAGGTATTGGGAGTCTGTTATAAGTGTGGAGAAAAATGAAACAAAGTATGAAATTGCAAGTGTAAGAAAAAGGGTTCAAATGTTCAATGCTTCATCTGCAAGGAGTTGGGACACTATATGAATCAATGTCCAAATCATCAGAGTATACCCCAAATGCTGATATTGGATAGTAATAACATTATGATATTACCTAAGATGAAGAGAAATTATTAGAATTCTTATATTGATAAATTATTGTGTCATTTTATTATTGTATTAGCGATGTACATGTTATATGAAATATAGAGTATATAAGGATTGTACTGCAGCAATATTTCATGAAAGACTTAACATTGGGTTGAACTATGAAAAGTTACTAAATATGTGGTAATGTTTTTTGGAAAATATATGGTTGAGAGAAAGATAAACCATAATATAGTTCTAATACTGAGGTAGTGATTTTGGAAAAACATATGATTGTTTTGGATAAATTTTATTGGATAATCATGACTTCCATGAAACTGAATAATAATTTTTATATTCCATCATTGTTGGAGTTTATAAATTTTTTGGATTGAAGGAGTATATCTAGTATTCAAAAAGTAATAATGGAGCATGAATGTAATTATTAATGTTTTATGGTAATTTAGGGCGTTATAGTGTTTTAAAAGAATACATGATGAAGGTATTCACATGTTATTACATTGAAAAGGGTATATTCATTGGGTTTACCTTCCAAATAAATTTTGGACTGTGAGTTTGGAAATTAGTATTTTTGTAGAAGTCTGAGGGTTGTAATCGATTAAGATTGACATTGGATACTATTGTTAAGATTAATTCATTTCTTGAGATTATTTTTGGATTTTCATAAAATGGACAGCCCAGAGGTTGGGTGACAATCTGTCACGTTCGGCATGTCCTGGAAACGTGAACATACAACTGAAGTGTGATTGGGAAACATCACCTACAACTGGCCTACGTGATTTCCTAGTTCTTATAATGTATTTTCTTTTAAATAATCTATCAAATTAATTATAAATTCATTATTTTTGGGACCCTATATGTTTTTTATAAATAGAATAATTTTTAATTATATTAGCATTTGGAGTGAAAGATAAGTTTGTGGTAGGAATTAGTTTAAGGATGATACTCTACATGTCAAATATATTTTTTTCTCTTATTTTACAAATAAATTAATTCATAAACATTTGGGAAGGGATCTTAAAACTAAATTTTTTTATCCTAATACCTTATGTTTTTTTGAACTTATGAAATTTTAAATCATCATAGATTGATGGCTTTGAGGCCCTCATTTTTACACTTGATTGCGATTAATGACCTCAATCACTCCCTATATATATTTATGTTTTTTCACCAATTATGTGTCTCTAATAACAACTAGTTCTCTCTTAATATAGATCATAATTTTTTGGTGACTTTTTCATTTATTTTTCCCTCTTTTTAAGACAAAATTTTATTTACCCAATTTCAAATGTGGGTTTTCCATAAAGATATTTTTTTTATTATTAAACATTTATTTTCAAATAAAAAGATCAAATTATAAGGATTCAATTTACTGAAGGAGGGGAAAATGTATCACCCCACGATTTCATAGTACACTATATCATTAAATTAATTCAATAGCTAGAGCAACACCCAACACCGAGTTCTAGCACACCAAAAATTACCAAACTAGCCATTGAAAAAGAAATTTATTAATAGTATTAACTAAATTTTTAATTGTATATATATCATATATAATATTAACGTTCATATTTTGTGCTTTTTAGACATAATATGAGAACAAATTCAATTTTTCACATAAAAGAAGTATTTAAAAAAATGCAATTTTACTACCTTTTACCAGAGAACCCATTTTAAATAAAATATTTGACACTTTTTTATATTCAATTTGAAAAAATAAACATCTTTTTCAAAATAGGGATATAAAAAAATTGAATAAAATTTTGGTGTTTTTCTGAAAAGGTTCATATTTTTATGAATAGTGATATTTTTTAAATTTAAATTAAAGACAACTTTTTAAATAAAAATCATTTATTGAGTTAAATTATATATTTGAATGTTTTTGAAGTATAATTAGTTTATATTTTTACCATTTAATCTAATTTTGGTCATTGGAAGTAATTTTACTTTGAAATTTGACACAAACATGTGACAATCTTTTGATACTTATTATCTCTTAAAAACACGCTCTTTATTTTGACTACAGGAAGTAATATTAAATTAATTTCTATGGCATCTGTGTTTTGAATATGGGAAAATGGATACCATATTTGGAATTATGAGGTCCAATTTTTGTAAATTTGTTACTTTAAATTTTAGACATTATGAATATTTACTTCAGTAAATGTTTTGTCTACCATGTTTAAAGGGAAAATCATGTAAATAAGGGTAAAACAATATTATTATAATAATATTATATTACCCTAACATGTGTTCTATCCCTATTTTCAGATACATGCCCGATAATTGGAATACATGGGTCGATTTTGGGACCTCATGGAGCCACATTAGAGATATAATGACATTTTATATTAAATAATCTAAAGTGATGACAAAATATCAAAATAATATATCGTTTAGTAAAACATTTTTTATATGAGGTTATATAATTCATCTATTCGACTATAAATATTAATTAGAAATCTAAAATTATTTCCTAAATAAATATATTTTATTTAATTTTTTTTAACATAAAATAATTATATTTATACATGATATAAAAATGATGCAGTATTTTCGTTATTAATGGGAGAATAAAATAAATGATATTATAAATATTAAAACAAATATAATTTGAAGTTTATGATTCCAGAAAATAATTTTATATTTGAATATTACATTTTATGATTTATTCAATGTGTTTTATTCTATGTAATCATGTTTTTATAACTTTCACAAAAGCCAAAAACTAAATAATGTCAAAATTGACAAATATGTGTTTTTAAAACCAATACTATATTATTAAATAATATAATAGTCCTAAAATAATTTTTTTGGAAAAAATATTTATATAATAATATATATGAATTTAATGGACCACTTTGGGTTCTCTTGACATTTTATATTAAATTAATTATGCATTTATGATAATAATACAAGAATACATGGTAAAAGAGAAACTATTTTATTCGGAGTTAAATATAAAAGATAAGGTTATTATGGTAAACTAAACATGTCTAAAACCTATTGTATGAGAAAATTTCTACCCATCCCCACCTCATCCAGGAAATAAATTCTTTTTTATCCATCAAAAATTATTGTATAATAAACTAATATTTCAAGCCTTTCCTAAAGTGACTCGCATCCCTCTTATAAAAGGGCACTTCCCCTTCTATCCAAATAACACCCCAATACCTTTGGATTAACCTAAACCTAAAACAATATCCTCCCATATTCTCTCAAATCATCCTAATGTCCTTACATTTTTCAGAAATCCATCATATGAATCCTTTTTGATCAAGTCAAAAGGAAACACCTGAAGAAGAGGTAATAATTTCACCACCACTTCCATGTTATTTTTTCTTCCACATCCTCTTTCTTTTTTGTTTCCAAACCAAAATAATTACTCATGTACCTCCTACATACTGTAATGTTATTATAAATATGGTACAACAATATTTTTTATTATATCCGTCCTATAAATGACAAATTCACCATACGTGTGTATGTACGACTTATTGTCTCCAAGTCGTGGTGTTGTTTATTATTCAAACACTTTATTATATGGATGTGTATAATAATGAGTATAACTGAATTAAATAATATATTTAGTAATAATGAAATATATAACATAATAATGGTAATTAATATATATATATATATATACTTACATATATCTTATTCACTTACTTCCATTGAGTATGATATGAAAACAGAAACAATGTTTATGCATACGTACTGCCTACTATCTCCATAAACCGTCTTTTTCATTACATATATCTATCAATTATACATATTTATAATCCAAATAAATATGATTGATAAATCCAGTGCCATATTTTTGAAGTATGTAAGTCATGATCTAAATGATGCATTCAAAATAACATGTTATAACACCTACGATAGAAAAATCTATTATTACCCTATGTTTTAATTTAAACATGAAAATCATTTATAATGGGTAGTATAAAGTTATAAATGAATCATCTATGATATAATAAATATTAATATATTTTTTTTATAATTTAATAACACACTATGGTCATTCTACTGTAGGTCAAATGTACCCTCGACCAAAGGAACGTTCTATGTAAAGGTTAATTCCAAAATCTATTTATTATACAAGGTTATTTTACGTAAGTATCAACTTGGAAATATTTACTATCCATGTACATGTTTCATAAAATTATTTTCAAAGGTATTATTTTTAAGGGAATTTTTACTAAAACATCATTTTACATGTTATAAAGATGTATTCTTCATAAACCATTCTCGTTAATGTGCATGTTTTCAAAATGGTTTTAAGTATTTATTTATATGGACATGAATGTTTTAAAAATATGATTCCTTTCAAATATTTCAAAGTGGCTTTGGACACTATGATTCAAAAAAATAATTTAAATTACTTCATTTATAATTTATGTGACTTTTATATGATGTTCATGAAAATGGCATATTTCTCTCAATGATTTTTACTGGTCATTTTAAACTATGTCAACATCCTTTACGTGATATTATTATTGAACATTGTTTATTTATTATACAAATATTCCATATTCTATAGAATTTTTTGTGAGATGTTTGAATTTGTATGGGTTATTTTTATACCATTCTTGGTTTATAGATAGATTATTGAAATTTTTTATGCTAGTTTTAATAAGAATGTTTATGTTAGGTTGAATCCTTTTCATATGAGAAATGTATTGGACTTAGTAAGTGATGAGTGGAGCCCACTAAAACTCCTTGATGCATAAATAGGTTTCATGAGACAATTTGGTGTGGAAATGGCTGAGGACTTTCCCAAGTTGATATATGGTTTTGGCCATGCCTTAATCATTTTTATAAATCTTGGTCGTGGCCTTGAAAAAAATGTTTTTGAATGCCTATAATTATACATTCCCTCATTATGAAAATAATATTGATGGTTCATGTGGTTCTTCAACTAATATAATACACATTATTATGTTTTATTATAGAATTATTTACTCAGCTCATATTCCAATCGTAAAGTGTTCATCTTTATTATTTGTAAAGGCATGCGTTTTCAATTATTAACCATGCATAACGTATATGTTATCATCCACTTAATAATTTACCCTTGTTGAGCATATGAGCACACCCTTTCTTCTATTTTGTTTTCCCAGGATGAGAATATGTTTTTATGAATTTCTGGTAGGAATATTCTAAGGGATATGAATGAGGTCAATGGAGACAATGTTGTTGTTGTTTTTCATTTTTTAATGTAATGTAAAACATATGAATGTATCTATTACATCCAAGGCTAATAAACTTATCGGTATTTAAAGAAATGAATCCTTGTATCATGAAAATGTAATAAAATAATGCATTGGCTCTGGGTAAATGGGGTCGAGGTGTTACAAAAAATCAATTAATAAATATTGTTATGTAAAATGAATAGACCTCACAGTCTGGGAGATGGTAGGCCATATGTTCGAATGAGTAATGTTCTCATTTTTCAATGATTGTTATGGAAAAAGGTATGTATCTATATATTTCCAGAATATTAATTATATCATAAGTAAAATATTATAAAATATTATATACTTATATATATAATTATAGTGATTTAAACTAATCACATCGTGTCAATGTGGGGGTAGTCCACAAGTCTATAAGCGACTTTATCTTTTTTAGTATGTTAATGGGTAATGAAGAAAATAATATATATTATATTTAAAGAAAGGTAAATATTTCCTGATAAAATATATTTTTTATATCACATATTATTAATTAAAACCATCCCTCCTATTTTCCATGTATTTTTGGATCAAATCACATCGCTTTGAGGGGGTGGCAGTCCACACTTCCACAAATGATGTTATCAATTTTACAAAAAATAAAAGTATAAATATATATTTTTTCTATAAAATTATGAATCATAAGTATATAATATTTATAATATATAATATTTATTAATAATGTTTCCATAATAATGATCACTATGTGATGTTGTAATTGAAGAAATAATTATTATTGTTTATTTTGAGGTGGTAGTTCATTGTAAACATAAAAAATATGTTCATTACCCAGAAGATGGTTTTGTCCATAAGTGTAGGTAATTTTTTATAGAAAATCGTAGTATATTTAGTAAATTGGTGTGGTAATATATGAATTGAAGAAGGATGGTTTAGGGAGTGGAGTGTGGAAATAAATTAAAAAAACTATCGGAAAGATGTTACCTCCTAATCAGGTAAATCCTTTTCGGTTGAACCAATGGAATGACAGGATTCCTTCCAAGAAAAGTATAAGCTTCAAGGAAGAGGGTAGGGATCTTGATAAAATATTTTTTTAATGATGTGTTGAGAAAAAAATGGCTTTTGTGGTGTGGGTAAGTTTGAGAAGGGGTGTCCTTTTATCGCCAAAGAAGATTGGAACACATGTTATATTTTCACAAAGGTAATTCCTCCCACATATTTCATATAGTAAGGGGATCAAATAATGAATCTAGTAATATAAATTAGATCATAGTATCTATAAAATTCTAGAAAATATCTATTCAAATATTGTATAGTTCTATTTAACTATTATGGTGTGGGTTTAATCTATTATTAGTCTTAATTTATCCATAATTGTGGCTATTAATTTTAAACATTTTAACTAATATTATTATCCAAAAAAATTATTTATTATATGAAATTATAAATTTTTATTATTAAAAATATGTATTCTAGTTTTCCAAATTCTAATCCATTAAGTAGCAGAATTTAATTAAGAAATCATCCTATAGGGGGATGAAAATACAAGTTTTTAATGTTAAAACATCTTATTGATTGTTAAGTTTTTTATAATCAAGTTAATTGTTAAATTGATTCCAATTAAATAAATTTTATTAACAGATAAAAATATTATATATTTAAAATTTAAATCAAATTAAAAGTGTATTTTATAATTGTAAATAAATTAGAAAGAAAAAGAAGTTCTGAACTAATATTCTAAATTTTTGACTATTCATTAAAAAATGAAATGATTAATAAAATTAGGATTAATTCACCCTAAACTAATTATTTTGTTTATATATTAAATATGATAATTATTTTTACATAATAAAAAAATTATAGTGTCAAATTTCTAATTTAAAATTGGGTCTCCATTAAAATATAGTAAAATTCATATTATTTAAATTGTGCATTTTAGGAGTGAAATAGTGTTTATTGTTATCTTTTGATGATCAATCCAAAGGATGAAATTATAAAATATTTTATTGAATATATAAAATATGTATTCAATTAATGTCATTGACTAATTATAAATAATTATATTTACATATGATAAAACTTCATCGGAAACATAAAATTAAATATATTTCTTTTTATATCTTATCGGTTTTTATTTTCATACATCGTCAATTATTAACACATGAATTAATTTTATTTTAATATGAAGCATAAATATTCATATTTTATTTAATACTATTCATAACTAGTTCTATATAACTTATTAAATTATATAATAATATTCAAATAATTATTTATTGTTATATTAAACTCCATGTTGCGTGTAATGAATTCCAACTCGATGTTGCATTTATTGAAATATATATAATCTATTTTAAATAGTAAATATATTATAAAAATATATCGTTATTATATTCCTTTAGATTCTTAGATTCAGGTGTCAATCCAACTATTTAAAACAACATCCTTACTATACAATTACAGGATGTTACATTCTCTCTGCCTTAATTAAATTGCATCATCAAAATATATACATGATCTTAGTGATATCTTGTTTGAAATTTTCTATGTATAAATCCCACATAATAATAAGTGCTCTTAAAACATCATCTATAAAAGAGATAATGGGTAGTGAAACATTCCCACAGACTAACATATAATTATATCTATGTTGGAGAACATTGGTTGTCAGTAGAGATACATAACTAGAGGGAATGAATAAATATTTATAGGGAGTGATTTTTTTTATAAAAAAACATGTGAATGATCTATTTAATTTTGAGGGACTCATATTCATAAATCTATGATGATTTATAAGGAAACCAGATAATAAAATAAGTTATTAGGAAAACATTATTTTTTGAAGATACTATTTCGGATGTCGATGAATTCATTTAGTTCCTATTTATACATACATGATATATTTGTATAAATAGAATTTCTAAAATTGGTTGTTCTTTGTTATATTTAATAATTCATTCAAAAACTCATATCAATGCATGGTGCACAAAAATAAATTTTTAAAGGATCTTAAGGACTATTAAAGAGTGACAATACTAAATATTCGTGTCTAACAATATTACACATCCAAATTGTTTAATAAATTAATTTGTAATCATTAATTGTGATATTATTGGTTTATCATTAATATTTTTTCACCAAATAATTTAACAAATAAAAATAATTAATTAACATGGACATTAAATAGGTCAATTTTTTCATGAAATTCTTATTATCCTTTAGTCATGGGTTCAGGACAAAAATCCATGATAGATTTGATTGGTTTTCACCTGATATACACGTTTTCTATTTCAAATAATAACATAAAATTATTTAAAAGAGAAATATTATATAAATCATTGAAATAAGTTTAATCACTGAATATAATTTTAAATGGGGGTGTCAGTACAATCTTAATACATGAATACTGTATCCCCTTATTTTCAAATAGATCCTTCATTAGTCTAGATTTTATCCTCTATAAGATGTAATTACTATAGGTAATATCTAGGTCCAAAACAATTATGAAAAAGAACAATAAATAATTCTTTATGGTGAGCTTCATTCTATTACATTAAACTCAATATTTCTTTCTTGAAAATTATTTTCATTGTTCCCTTCTTTCTAAAACATGCATCATTTCAACAGCCTATTAAAAACCTTTATAGGATTTCCCCTTTCACACTTATCCCATGTTGGAAATATAGAATTCTTTTCATTACGGTCTCCACCAAACGAGCACTTAGAATCCTTCATCCTTCAATTTGTTATTGTGATCAGGAGATGGTAAATTTATATATTTTTAATACTATTTCAGAAAGACTGATTTGGTATAAACATGATATTCTTCACTCTTGTGAACAAATTATTTCCTTGCTCATTTTCACCACCTTATCTTTCATGTCCTTTTTTATGTTGAATTAATCAGTTTTAATCCATTGAATAAAAGTTGAATGAATAGTGTAATAAAATATAGTTATAGTGATAAAAGAGTATAATTATGTATAAGATATTGAAATCATCAATCTTTATTTTTAAATATAAAAAACTTATTTTTTAATAGTTTTATTCATTTTCATTATACATTCAGATTCACCATAGTGTGTTTTAATGGAATATATGGATATCCTAATAGTATCCCCTGGAATTGTCAATCCAGGTTCATAGTAAGGACTGTTGTTGTGTACCAGGTTACCCTGAGCCGAGCTCAAAACCCCATGTTTGAGTTGTTACTCATAGGTACATATATTCCAAAACAACACCAACTTGTAATATCCAGTCATATATTTATTTCAAGAATTACCCAAAAAAAATATACCTTACCAAAATTATATGATATTCTTATATATATATATACACTTGAATTCTTCCTTAGGGTAAGGTTCTATAACCTATGTATTACATCAATCTAGTTACCAATGATGCAACTACCATTCTTTTGATACCAAATATAGAGTACTGACCTTAGAGTGAATTGACCTAGTTTTTGCAATCAATTACACTTTCATTATTACTTGAAATCAAATCCTATAGTAACTATATTTTAGTAGTATTGGTTAACGAGACATATAAATGAGTCATATATTACAATTGAAAACACTACTTGAACAACAATTTTTTTATTATTATTTCTTAATAATAACATTAAGGATAACATTATTCCATATAGTAAATACATGAATATAATTGTTATACCCTCCTTGGATTTCAGGGGACAAAACATTATAAGGGATAGCTCAAATTCTTAGTAATGGAATGAACAAAATCAATAATGAATCAATGGAAATAATTATTTTGACATGGTAAATAACTAAACTTACACGCAATAAAATTAACCCATATATAAGGAAGTGAATAAAAAATATAAAAATTTAATAAAAATAAAATAAATAAATTCATATTACTAGATAAGGAAAAAATAAATATGGAATGGTGAGAATATGAACACATACCATTTAATAAATGAACTAATGGTGAAGCGTATATATAGATTTGTTGTTGAAAGAATATGATGTATGGATAATAACTAAAATGACTATAAAGAAAATAATTTATTAATAGACATCAGGTCTAAGGAACAATAAAAACTATATCATCAAGACATATCACAATACGTTGTAAAACAATGGATAGACACACATTTAGTTTTCCCAAAATATTATTCATATGAGAACATATAAATTCGACAATGATCTATATAAATTATAGAATCCTGCCATTATTACCATTACAAATCATTAACCATAACTAATAATCAAAATAAATAATAAGCCTTAAAAAATATCTATATTGAATATAGAATACAGAATTATACATATTTCCCCACGCAATCAAATAACTTTCAATATATACACAATAATTAAAATAATATGCAGTTTAGGCTGTAGTATCATCCATGATTTTGGAAATTGATAATTATGGGGAAATTTAGTGTTCTATAATTATCAAAGAAGGAATATTTCAAGGAGAGTAATAATTGATTTAACAAAGTGAATGTGGATATTATACTTTTTCTAATATATAATAAATCATCCATAGGAAAAATTTGGATGACATCAATACAACAAATCCAAAGTGATGTAAAAATATAGGAGTGTTTTTGACTAATGGAAACACTATAAAATATTTTAAAAAATATTATTGAGAAAAATATCACATTATCATGTAAAAACTTTTATTTGAATATAACATTTCAAAAAAATTATTTAAATAAAATCCTTTTTGTTATGAAATGGAAGCATAAAAAATGATGGTTGGAAATATGTACTTGTCATATGAGGAAAAGTAAAATTCATTTTACATGGTTAGAATGATTGAAGAATGCCTTGTCAGGGACGAGATAATATTATTCCTTTTAAATATTTGTTAAAATAAATTGGAGGTAAAAATTTTATTTTGAAATCATTTTAAAAACAGGTTTGAAATAATTTAAATAAAATATTTTTTTAGACAAAATAGGTTCTCAGACTAAAGATATTAATAATCATGGGGTTTCATAAAAAGATTTTATAAAACATTTTTTGTACCAATGATTTGAAAATTTATACTAATAAATGAAAATGGTTATGCATATCCATAGGAGAGGAATAGAAATGTATTACTGAATAGTGGTCGTATAATTTTTTAAAATAGAAATTCTGTAGAATGATCATTAATGTTTTTATTGAGAAAATATTCATTAAACATTCCAATATATCCCCTAAAACGTTGAAAATAATTCAATAACAACCATCTTAAATTAATAAAATTATATGGACTTTTTAAATACCATAAATAAGATGGATTATGTGATATAACTCAAAGGTTGGAAGTATATACACTACACAAAATATGTAACAGGTGAACATAACATTTATCTCATAGAAAACAAAACTGAGATGAAAATCAATTACTATGTTTTTCTATTGAGGTGAACATCCATTAAATTATTGTACAGTAAGCATATGTAACTTTTCTAATTTCATTAAAAAACGAAATCTTTTTCATTTCTTTTATGTCACATATTATCATATTGTGGAGAACTACTTAAAAAATTATCTTTACCTCGAGTGTTTTTACCACATGTAATCTGTTTGTCAATAACCACATAGGTAGGTAAACAATGGTCAAAAGATTCATTATATATTATATAAAAATCAATAATCATGACCTAAGTATCTTTTTGACACATTAATAATGATTTTAAAATAAATTATTTAATATTTTCATAAAAAATGATTCATGGTTACAATCATGTAAATAGTAGGCGCTACATATGCAATAATAATGTAAAAAAATTTCAATAACCATTATCGAATGAAGGTATGTAAAAAGGTTTCATTACATAATTATATTAATATAATAAATAAGATGTTAAATAATCATATATAATTATATTTACAGTTTTTATGATATAAAAGGAATCACAACATGTTACGGAGGTCATAGTCCTAGCGTCCATGAACAATGTTATCAATTTTTGAGAGTGTGAAAGGATAAAGAAGAAAATAATCAATATTTATTTCTTAAAAGAAAATTATGTCATTAATATAATATAGAGTTTATTATGTTACATACTGTTAATTAAAACAATACTTCACATGTTCCATGTTTTGTGTGAATGAATCACATTGCTTTGAGGGGTGATAGTCCACACTTACACAGACAATGTTATCATTTTTACCGAAAATGATATGTATAATGATATGTGTTGTAAAAGAATTGAATAATATTAAATAAATATAAAATATAAAATATAAAATTTATAAAAATAGTTTTTATAAAATTGACTACCATGATTAGTTGTAAAGGAATAATGAACAGATATTGTTTCTTGAGGATGTAGCTTATCGTTCACATTAACACTATATTTTTTACACAATAGACAGATGATTTTATATGTTTTCATCTAAAACGTATCAAAAAATCCTACTAAATCTATAATAAATTATTATCAATATTGTAGTAGAATATAGATGGTTTATGGAGTGAATAATGGAATGAAAACTATAAATAATAATGAAAAAGGTTACCTCTTAATCAGGAAACGATTTTTGGATTTATCTAAAGGAATTCGTGGATTAAATTATTCCCAATAGGTGTATTCTAGGATTAGGGGATGAATTTTGAGGATATATTTGTGAATATATTGGTCTAGATAAATATTATTGAGTGGTGAAGGGATGTGGGAGAAGTGGTGTCCTTTAATTGTGAAGGAGGAGTGGCACTCTGGTAATATTTTGAAAATTCAATTATTCTCCCATTTTTCATGATGAATGTGGATCCATTAATAGACCCAATTTGAGAGACGATAGTATAGGATAAATATATGGTCATCCAATTGAACTAGAAATTGCTTACATTTAGTTTTGGGCCTTATTTCTAATTATTATCCACTTATTATCATTAATTAAACTTTATTCATTGTAATTCATTTTAATTATCTTCACAAATATCTTTTGTAAATATTTGTTTCCTTATTATAAATTGTAAATTATGAATTATTCAAATATGTAAACAATATTTCCAAATTTTAATAACATAAGTGGATGAAATTAATTTAAAATTAATCTTGTAGGTGGCACAACAATGATGTGTTTTAAAATAAAAACATACAAATTTTTTCATTTGTTTTTTAATTAAATTCAATGTGAATTTGATTAAAATGACATTATTTGTATTAAATTTTAAAAATATTATCCCATTAATCTTTAAAACCTGTAGAAATTATAATTTATTCTTATAAATAAATTAGATGAAAAAGAAGTTTTGAACTATAATTGAGACATTTAAACTATTAATTAAAAATGAAATATTTAATTAAAGTCTAAACAATTCAGCCCACCATAATTATTATGTTTATTATTATATTATAAGTTCAATTTAGACATGTCAATCCAATTTATGTTCCAGGATTAATATTTTATATGGGTTCCCCATTTAAAGTTTGTACACTCACCTCTTAAAAGATATATTTTTTATGGGTAAAATAATATCAATTTTTATCTTATTCCTATCAAACCAAATGAATAATATAAAAAATATTTTATTGTGTATAAAAGATAATTATTTCATTAACAAATAACTAATTGTAATAATTATTTTTATTAATATTATACTCTGTTGGAATCATAAAAATAATTAAATTTCATTTCTTATCATATCAGTTATTATTTTTATTTTTCATTAATTTATAACACGTGAATTAATTTTATGGTAATACAATAAAAAACATTAATATCTTTTTTATTAGTATTTATAATGTCTAGTTATTATATTTTTTTTATTAAATAATCATAGTTTATTAATATGTTATTGTTCAGGAAAATTCACGTTTTCGTGTAACACATGCTAACTATGTGTTTCAAGCATTGAAATATATAGAATAAATTTTAAATAGAAAATATATTATAATGTTTCTGCATATCATATTCCCTTAAGATAATGGAATCATGTATCAATGTTTTAATTTTGAATTTTAGGGAGTTACATGTATAAAATATCCAATTGGTAAAAATTTATTACTTATATGTGGATAATTAATGCAAACATAGCCTTTCCTTTATTAAAGTTGTACTTTCTATTCCAATGGACTTACATTCAACTAGAAAAACATATTACATACCATTCCATTTCATTCTATTTTATCATCCACCTCTTCTAAAAAAATTTCATATGAGATCTTGAATATTATGATTCATGGGTTTCTTTTCCTTATTCTTCCATTTCTTTTTCACAAAAACGATTATATGTTTTTAATGCACAATGTCAATTTCGACATAGGAAATGAAAGTAAGAAGTTGTGAAATACTATTATCATTAATTATCACGTTAAAAATGAAAATAAAACTCGAGAAGTACATGGGTAGTGAGGAAAGGAGGATATATATGAACAAATCATCTCTGAATTGTAATAATTATGAATAAAATAGGAAAAAGACATTGGTTGTGAGAGGAGGAGGAAATTTGTGCACAAATCATCTATGATGAATTTTTCCAACTACAGCCAAAAGTACATTTTAAATAATATGATTTAGTACATGATACCAATTGGTACCGAATTTATATGATTAATGTAATCAGATCATTATATATCTTTTTATCTCACTTGTACCACATTATTTGGATTTATATACCAATTGTGGGAATACTAACAAAACATATCAATGTACAATATGTTACATTATAATTACAATATTCATGGATGAAATCATGAAACATTATACATTTTTGGAATTTTCCAAATGTTTCTCTGATAGATCTAACTCATCTTCACTATCCTTTTGGTTAGGTTCTATATGAATAGATTTTTCCAACTCATATAATTTCATTTCATGGAATAGGATAATGTGTAGGTGTCTAATAAATTTATTTAAATTATTTCCACTAGAATGGATATCATTATCAAGTGCGGATCATGGAAAAATAGAAAATATTTTAAATATTTTCATTTCTAAAATTAATATATGAACATTTTTAGTGATTTATCAGATAGTAGCAGATAATGAGTATTATATTAAGTAATATTCCTATATTTTATTGAATCTCAGTATTCACCACCTTTGTATTTGGAAAAAAATAATGTGAAATGGATAAATATTCCCCTTATATTAACTAAGACACATGCCTAAATTAATATTTGAATGGTTTTGGGTTGTAATTGAAATTTCCAAATATATTTACTAATAGTTAATTAACTAATTGATCAGAATACCAATTATCTGAATCCCTAAATTTGGTTTCCCTAACCATTTACTCTTATTTACAACATGTCATACATGGGTAGAAAACCATTGATGTAAACTAATTCAAAATGATAGAAATCCTCATGTTTGAATATAAAAAAAATTGATAGCACCCAAGCTTGACCCGATCAATAACATTAATTTCTGTTTCTATTTTCACTTAGGTAGTGGAAGAGAACAAATACATTACATATATAGTGGATGTATTTTTATAATTATGCGAAGAATCCCATTTTATATATATTAAATTATTTTTAATGATACATGGATTTACTTAATTAATTAAAAATGTATTAGATAAAATTTACACATTATTGAATTCATTTTAGTACTATCTCATATTCTTTAATTACATTAAATAATTCGATCATGGAAAAAAAATAGATAATGAAATTTTCTAGGAAAATTTATGAAAATAATACAATATTAATGTTATGATATTGGGATTTTGGTAGGTATTTTATTATCTTGTGGATGACAAAAAACCTTCAAACTAGATAAATAATCATTATTCCATGACATGTTTTCGATTAATGAATTCAACTATTCCACTCATGTTTTTCTCAGATTGGGTATTCTTTTTCCGTGAAAACGAACTGCCTCCACTCCCTTGGGTTCTACATCTAATACAAATACATCACTCACATATATGTTATTGGAAGCAAAGGATTAATTAAAGAGATTACATTAATGTAAACTATGTGATTGCTTTCCTGTAAACTATGAAAGGAGGTATAGTGCACTGGTCATAAATTTAATTTAATAATAAATTTAAAATAAACCAATACAATAAATATTTCTTGTATATTCATCTAATTATAATAATATATGTAATAATTTACTCATTTAAAAATATCATATAAAATTCATATCATTTATATTTAATTTTAATCAAATTTTAATTATTTAATAAACAATATTATATATTGAATTATTTTTCCATTATTCCCAACTATACAATATTGAAATTCTCATCCAAAATAATTAAATGAATACATAAACATTAATAGAATCAAATTTTTACAAAACATATACCTTAGAGTCAACATGATATGTCACCATACAAACTACACAACATGTATTACCGTTGAATACTGTTTAGTCATGTGGCATGTTCCATACATAACATATCACAAAATTTCATAGATTGTATAGGTTAACTAATTGTATTAAGTAAAACATTTATTACCTATCTCGTTATGTTTCAAGGAATGCAAAATTTTATAAATACTATGACATATAGATTATATACAGTTTAGAAAATTTGGGAGAAATTAATAAGATATTTCATTTATATATATATAACCTCTTTTATAGTTCGTACAAATTCCAATAAATGAATCACAAAACACATGTTGAAATTTTATAATCAACAAGATTAATTAACTATGAATTATGTATTATTTAATCATATACACAATGTGATAAATAAAGAAACATGTCATATACAGTTGGACCATCTATCAATGCTATATATATTGGTACAAGGCCAATTTTCATGCCACAAAATATAAATAAGTACATGGGGGTGTACATAGGATATATTTTATTTTTTCCCTATGTTAAATGGTAGCTAATCATATTGGTTGCATAAGAAAATACATGATCTATCATTGTCTAATAGACTAAAATTCTAGAACATTTATTACACATCATGTTGTCTGACTAATAATCTTCCAGGAATCCCAATAAAAATTTGTTGTATCTAAAGTTCTTCCACATTTAATAAATTGAAATATGTTGAATTAATTATTAATAAATTCATAAATTAACATGTTGTATTAAACATGGGTTCATGGTTTGTAACAAATGGACACACAATGTCTTCTATTTTTTTATCTTACCAGAATCCTCATGCCATTCGATATGAGTTATTAAAATGTTTTTTATTAAAAAATTAAAACATTTTTATTATATTTGGTGTAATTTAGGGAATTAAGAGTACATATCATGATTCATATTAATGAATAATTAAATAAAAAATAAAAACTTATGATAAATACATAAACCAATAAATGACAATTAAATAATTCAAAATAAATATGCAGACCACTTGATACTACATAGAGGTTCTGAGCATAAAATAAGGTACATATAGTCTATGCCTATCCCATAATTTTTTTTTATAATCTATGATTTTTATGATATTTAAATTCAAGATAATTAATATTACTAATGGAATTAATCACAGAATAATTAATGTGAGAATGAAGAAAAAAATCCCAGATCCCCACATAATGATTATAATTAATTAATGAATTAACCTCTGTGGAATTCATTTATCATTTTTGAGTCATAAAACACCTCTATGTTTTACCATTATTGTGTTATAGGGATCAAGTTTATATTTCTGGCAGTAGTGATACAAATGTTCACCATGAACCATTGAACAATGTTATAGAAATCACACGTTACTTCTATGGTATATCATAATACTCCTTTCTATCATCTATGAACACACCATGAATATCTTCATGAAATTATAAACGTAATCTATCTTTATTTGAGATTGGAGGCTGCGGATGATTTCTCTATTTCATTATGATATTTCCTCAAGTGTGTTCTCTATATGGCCATGATAGAATTATCTAGATGTTTTTATGAACAACCAGACATAAGGAAACACATATTATAAATACTATATTTGGGTATATATTTTTGTAAGGTTAGATAATAATTATTTCACAAGTGATTCTATTAGTTTCTTATTCTATATGGAACCTCAGTTATATAATAATAATAGTATAAATACTTTGTGGAATTGGAAAAACAAGTGAATGAGTTATTAGTTTGTTTAAATAAAATTTAAAATAAATTAATTTTCAATAGACCATTATACCCGTTCAACTATTTCTCCAAAATATATCTTAGAACATTAATAATGAGTATTTATTTAATAATAAATTATCATTAAATTATTCTATAATAATGAAATATGTTTTATATTAATTACATATGAAAAAAATATGTATTAAATATATTTCTCAAGAGTCATTATCTAAAAAAATTACTTGAAGAAGATGTGTGATCATGTAAAAAGAATAATTATCAAACCATGCCTGGAAGTAATATTTATTAAAAAAATTTAATTAATAACAAAAATACTATTTTACTAAGGATATGAATCTAGTTATTATGATATCCACTAGTCCTCATTCCCAAAGGAATTAGTTGAAGCTTTCTAATGATCAGTGATTTGATATGGAAACAATGTAGGAAAACCATAGTAAAAATATTATTATTGAAATGAAATAAAACCTCATATGGATATTATCTACATAATAAAATCCTTTTATCCTGATATCCAATGTTATGTATTTTGAATTCCATTTACATAAACTTATATTCATTATCTTTATATCATTAAATTTTCAAAAAAAATTACATTTAAAAAATACACTATAACAATGAATTTTTTTAGCTATATCATTTCCGTAAAACAAACATTGATGTCCTCATTAATTAAATAAATTATCGAATAAATCCTTTTTGAAAATTTTCAATTATGAAATAATATTGACGATGAATCCATTTACCTAACTTCCTCATGAACATAAATAACCATTTTTTCATCATTACAAAAAAGTAAAAAAATAATAAAACATATTAATAATAATATTAATGTATAAGAATCAACCAAGACATCCAAAGATAGAAACACCGAATTACACATATAATCATGGATTTCCTACTTGTATTTCTTGTAATAAAAATAATCAACACTAGGTATTACAATTAGAATATACCATGAAAAGGCTACTCAATGTCCTATCAGTCTAGACCCTAAAAGGATATATCAGTACATTTGTTAAAATTATTTCATCTAGAAATATAATTTATATTTTTTTATATTTTTTATCCCTTATGGGTTGTTATCATAGTGGGGTTATATTATGAAATTTTAGTGAAAAAAATCATTAGAAAATATCACATTCAAGGTTAGGATGAATAACAATGATGACCTGAAAATTAGTTTATACATAAAAAAAATATGAATATATATAATCATAAAGAGAACATGTATTTGATTTATGAAACAAAACACTACTAGGATGGCAATAGAAGGCCATGAAATTTTATTTTCTTGTTTTACATTCAGGTTTACCATCTTGAAAGGAATTTTATAGTTTATTGATGTGTATTTTTCTTCCTTGTTATACACTATTATTTTACAACATTTTTTATATTAAATATAATTGTGTTATATTTTGTTAATCTATTTTTATGGGACACCCAACCTTTAGTGATATATTAGGGTGACATAAGTTGGTTCTTTATAGGATTTAAACAAATTTCTCCTCAAATAATTGAACAATGTTGACATAGTATTCAAAATAAAACGAGGGGTATCATATACAAATTTATTCTAGTGTCACATGGTATTCATTTATGTAAGTCTACTTATCCCTAATAGTAAATCCGAAATATCTATCACATTTTATGATATATAGTTTTGTTTGATCCAAATTATTATTTATAAATAGATTTAAAAATACAAATTTGATTAATAGAACTATATAAGATGCCTCAAACAGCTACCTTACACTGTTTATTGAAAAAATATAGGATAATATACTATAAATTATCGAATTGGGAGTACTAGTTTTTAGGGGATATAAAATTAATTTTACTTGGGGTAGTTTCATCTAGAATGTAATTAATAATAATTTAATAGTAAATGTTAATGTATATTACAACCAGTAAGACTAATTTCTATGTTTTAATGGGTAGGATTTTTATTTTGATTCAAATTAACAGTTCATTTTATAATCATTTTGAGATATATTTGTGAATTTTAAAAATATATAAGGAGGATATCATATTATAATAACATCATTAATATGGAAATATCCATGATTTTTTGTATGACATAAAATATATTATTTATTTTTTCATAATAAATTATAAGTGATTTTTTTGTTAATGAGGTCATTGTAATCGATTAATCCACATGTATCATAGTGGTATTTTACAACTACATTAATATCTAAGTAAAAGAATATTAATTGTTAGAGGATATGTAGGTGGATAGATATTATTTGGATCAATTCCAAGTTACATTATATTTATTTTATTTTCATTAGCCAATTAAATTGAATATTTAACGACACTATTATTATTTCTCAAGAATATTAATTAAATTCTTAACATATTTTGATCTTTTGTTTATGAAAAATATTCATGATAATTTATGAATGGTACATCACAAAAAAATCGGTCATGACAATTCCCTATTATGATAGTAACCTTGAGATGCATGATTTCATTTATAAATTTATTTATTATTGATAGATGATATAGTATTATAAGGTAAAAATTCAATAGGCAACTAGAAGAAAGTGTATCATTAGTCATTATATGTTATTCTCCTAGAATTCGTCATTCATAATCTCAAGTAGAATGATTTTATGTAACCATGAATATCTAATAATGATTATACATGATTTATTTTTCATTTAATATTCCTATATATGAATTCATTTAGCTTACCATGAGTTTAAAAATATTATTAATAAATATCCTGAGTAAATTACATTATTATTTTGAGGAATTAAATGAAAACATATTCTCATAAAAAGGTATGATATATTTCATTCTTCACAATTGATTTGAAATCATTGATTATTTCATAGAATTGTTTTTACCTTATATATGATGGATATATTTATCTCTGTAACATTAATGGAAATAGATATTTCATATAAATATATGATCGTAGGGTGATATCTTTATATTATTTTCATGAATATCATTGAAAGATAAGTTGAATATATATATGAAATGAAACATTCATGAATCAGGTAATGATTATAAGATATTTTACGACACGGTCAATGTTTGGTGAAGGATATATTTTATAAAAAAAATAAAATGTTTTTCTATAGTGTTATTTGAATGTTTATAGATACTACCCATGAAAATAAGGTGGCTCATCATAGTTCCAATGAGAAAAGGGATTATAGGATCACACAATATGTATTTCCAATTTATTTGTCAAACTATATATGAATTTATCATGTTAAGTATTTAATATTGGAAAATTTGAATGATAGGATACATGTGGAAATATTTTATTCATTATAATAATATTTGTACTAAATATATAATTGTTATTTATTTTTATTATTTATAGTTAATTAATTATGTGAATATAAAAATATTTTCTTATCTCTCATTTATTTTCTATGGTAATTTTAATATTTGGTTACAAAAAAAATTAATCAATATATATTTATTAATTTAATAAATTTATTATGCATTTACATTTCATTAAATAAAGAAACAAATCTTTTTTATTTACGTCAATATAGATTATTCAGTGTCTGACAATGATTGAGGAGGACTAGCTGTCTATGTTTAATAGGCATGTGATAACTGATAAATTCAATATTAATTAAATAAATATATAGAAATTAAAAAATAACATAATGTTTAAATATACATGAGTATTGAAAATTATATTTCAATAATAATAATAATAATAATATGTTTTGGGGTTCTCATGGTATTAAGAGAATAATAGCGTCCCATAAGAAATTATTTATAATATAACCCAAATTTAAACCATTATCTTCTTAATTTATTTTTTATCCATTCCAAGATTTACAACTCTTATATAATATATATATATATATAATATTCATGAAATAACAATACTATACTATTGAATACTATCATAAGAAATGATATGTCATCATCCTCTAATAGATTTATTCCTTCTAGACATGATTGAGTATGTTTTATCATATACGGTTAAAACCATAGTCATAAGAATCCATTTTATGTATGTAATGATTATTCAATTATGATTATAAGTTGACGTAATATATATGGATCCCAACTAGAGGGTACCTACACAAGATTACTCTATATTATATTGGAAAGTTGAATGTCATTTAATTCAAAACATTTAGCTTAATTAATTGAATATTATATTTTCTGGAATCTGGTTACCCACATCATAAGAACAATGAATCTTTACATAAGACCAGAATAATGGTGTTCATGAATAAATTTATTATATTTTATCTTAAAGTGATCATTATTTTTATATATTGGAGAAATTCATTAATTGTTGTACTGGGAAAAAAATGGCTTTGAAAATTAAAAATATTTTATTCTGTATAAAATAGAATTTACCTAAAGTAGTTTGTTTATGTGAATTAAACATAAGTGGATGGGTTTTTGGATGAAATTATTTCAATGTCTTCTTATCATATATGTTCAAAAAATGGATTTTTTTTTTGGAAATGTTGGTTTTTATTTGTATTTCATTACAGTCATTAGTTACATTGAGAAACCCTAAAATTAATTGATTGAAAAATATTTTTTTTATGATTATTGTTGTGTAACCCTCAATTATATGAATAATACTCCCACATCTGTTCCTATCATAAACCAACTACAAATTCAGGATCCCTATGAGGTTATATCATGTTCTTTAAATAAGAAAATTCGAGTTTTGTTATCATTGCGGGTGGTGGTGAACCCAAATGTGATATCTAATACCACTATAGAATTTGATTCTTAATAAGAAAATATAAAATCAGGAAAAATCCTATTTTCAATATTTTTATCTCTAGAAATATCCCATTGTTATTTATTGTTCTTTTTTTCTATAATGATAGGACATTAATATACCACATGAAGAAGTTGCAAGAATCTTTAAGACATATACATGAGTAATTTCTCCTTTATCTTTTTGATATTTTTATAAATGATAATACATTATCATATAGAATAGTGGACGACTACATTTATAGGATAACTGAGACGTTAGAGCATGATATTCCAAACTATGTTCAATAACATAAATTATTTGTCGATGATCATATCTATATCCTAAAAGGAATAAAACTTCTTAACATTGTTTACATATTTAATTATTTTTGGGTGAACATCATATAATGTTATAAATAATCACCACATTTAGAAATTTAAAAGTGATTCAAGGTATTATCAATGAAATTTATCATTCCCTAGGTGTATCTATAGGTACCTAGTCATTAAGGGTTACAAGCCCGATGCTGTGTTTTTATTTTGTCAACATTATCTAAAAAACCATTATGGATGGTAATTTGATGAATAAATGATATATAGGAAGAAATTAGATTGAATATTACATTGAAAAATTTGTTCCATGATTACAATATGATTTATTATCAATGATCTAGTTACCAACAACATGAAAATATTATTAATATATTGGGATCCCTTTGATGGCCATATTTTGTTATATCTATGATACTTGTTGCTTTTACTCCTTATTCTATTTAAATGATCATTTTGATTATTATAATTTTTAGTTCTAATTAATCATGACGTGAAAAGGGTGTAGGGAAATCCAAAAGTGCTAATTAATAACATATTATATTGGATTTTATCAAAGAGTATATTCATTATTTTTTTGGTGAACTGATGGATATCATCAGTGAATAAAGTTCACACATTTTCAATCAATATTAATGTTCCCTCATTGAAACTTTTGTTGACACAAACAAGATATAAAAAATTTAGCTCTTGGAGATAGATATCTAGGCTAAAGTCTAATATTAGGCATTTAATATTATTTTGGAGAAACATTGGTCATCATATAGAAACCAAATTCATTGTGTGTGGATGATTCATTTAGGGAATATAAGAAGGAATTCAATACATTGATATCCATTCACCAATACAATATACTTTTGGTAAAACAATTTTATAATTCTGTAGAAGTATAGATTCATGAATATTAGGAAGTAATTATACATAACTGAGATTTATCGGATACAAATGATCATATGAATTTGAAAATTCAATCTATGGATGAGATCCATTTATCTGTATATGAGAAATAAATGATTTAAAAATAATTTCTTAAAGTAAACAAAGATATTTTTATTCAATAAAGCGAGTTTCATAAGGTATAAATTGTAATTTAAAATAAATTATGATAAATGTTTAAAATTGGATTGTTGATTTCTATATGGTCAAACACATATATGTTTTCCCAAGTTTGATATTTATTCTACATTGTAGATCATACATGTTTATAAATGAATGATATTTTTAGAAAAAGGGATGTAGCTTTACAAATTCATCGAAGTATTCCCAATACACATAATTGATTTCACCAATCATAGTGAGCTGTACATCATAGGTGAATATTATTAAATCCCTCATATTCCCACTATTATGTCATTAGTCCCAAATTCATATTTTCCATCTTAATATTTCACTGTAGTGGTTTAAATTATGTAAAATGGTTCAAAAAATTGATGGTGATGGGTTATCATATCAGGAAGATTATTTATTATTTTTTTGTTCTATTATTTACTTTTTTATGAAATATGATCATAAATGATTATGCATTATTATATTTCTCTCTTGAACACATTGTGAATAGTTCATTTTATTTTTAAAAATCAATCGATTTAAATGATTTTTGATATAGAATATTTAAATTTACATTAATTTTAAATACCTTTTATAAGTTTTCATGATATTTTAAATCTATGTTAATGCATAATAATCAAAAATATTATTCTTATCTATATAGGTATTATGAATAATTTATATATATTATTTCTAATTACTATAAATTCTTAATAAAATACTATGAATTTTAAATTAGCTATATGTTTTGATTATTAATTTTTCTAGGATTTAGAGTTAAGGAAAAAAATTATTATTATTGAGAATCTTTTTTATAAATCAATATATTTTACCTTTGGACATAACGACTACATAAGTTGTATTTAGACACAAATATCCTAGGAACAACGCTATAGGTTTCATAAAATCATAACATAATCTATACAATAATATGTTTACACTTAATATATTTTAATAATTTTATTAGGGTTTAGTTGGGGGGAAGGGCCTTTTGTGAGTGTTCTTTGTGATTTAACTCATTTGTGGGTGTGTATGATATTATTACTATTATTGAATCTGAAAGAAGAATGGGTTTTTGAAAAATTTATACAATTTATATTTTTTATGATCATTTCATTCTTTTGAGGAAAATGGAAAAGTAGAAGTAGATGATACAACATTATTTATAATGTCCACTCATATAACTCAACCCCTCCCAAAAACAAATGGTAATTACATGATATAAATTCAATATAATAATTATTATCATATATTCATTAGAAAAATAGAAAATAAAAAAAATCAAAATAGAATAATAATATAGGAAAATACCAAATAATATTTTTACAGTAATGCATAACTATGAATCATGGGCCATTTACTAGAAATTTTGTCCGGTGTCATGTTTTTATGGAGAGTTGAGTCAATAATGTTATTTTATTTCAATTGAATATCAATTAATTTTACTTTATATAAATCCTCATCTATTTGATATATATTTTTAATTACTTATACTATTAAACCCTTGGACACCAAAGTCAAATTTAAAAATACCTAATTACTAAATATATATGTATGGATAATGATGTAAAAAACTAACTACTATAATACAATTGTGACACATGTATTTTCGATGTTTGATATCATCTACATATCAAAAACATTTTAACTAATGAGTGACATTAATTTTAATGCATGATTTGCTATGATCAGATCATGAATAGATTATTGTATTTAGAAAAAATAAATTATGAGAGAATAATATGATGGAAATTTATTTTTTAAAAAATAATGATTGAAAAACTGTATTTTTTAAATATTTTGAAAAATACTCACATTTATTATTTTTTTGGGAATTGATATTGTTATATGATGATTAATTAGGAGTGAAATTTCAAAATTTTGGTGAATTGATAAGCCTTTATATTCATGGAAATTTAATGGAAAATAAATCAGTCAATTCTACAATATATATTACTATGTAGTGATAGAATGAGAATTTATAATTACATAATGAATGAAATCATTACATTGAAATTATTGTTTTTCCTTTTCAACCACACAATATTAAATTTTCTTAATTTTTATTAATTTACTATTTTTTATATTTTATTTAGAATTTCAATAAATTGGGATACATGTTTTATTTGAATCAAAGAATTAGTATCCTAATTTTAAATGGGAATAATTTACAACAAATGTAATGATGATCTGGATTCATTAATCAGGTTAGAAATTCAGTTATCATCATAAAAAATTGTCATATTTTCTTAAATAATGAATAAAATTTAAGAAATATTTTTGGAATAAATATTTATCATTTCATCCCACAAGAGACAAATCTAGAATGATAATTTAGAGGATCAATGATTCATAACCAAAATTGGGATTTATTTTGATTAATTTTGACCAATCTAATTATTACCCTTATCACCTCTCTAATATATAATTTTTTATAATTTAATTATTTATGAGATGGATTATTAAATAGATAGAGATTTTCCAATGTATATATTTTTATTAAACTTATCTTACCAATTGGGAAAAAAAGGGTTTCACATAAGTATAAATTTCATGTGAATATCAATTTTTCTCCTTCTATATTTTATTCTTTTATTTTCAAATGTATAATATATTTTCTATATAAATAATTTTTTTCTTATATAATTGTATATTTAAATTATAATATTAAGGATATAATCAAATTAGGGATATTATACTAGGTTATACCATTTAAACCTTTTCTTATTTAAATAAAATCTCTAAAATGATCTATCCACCCATGTAATTATTAATCATATTAAATATAAAAATGTATTCCTCATAAATTCATTATGTTATGTATTTGAATAAAGTAAAATTAATATAATTTTCATAAATTAATTATATAAAAAATTAAAATGAAGAAGAATTTCAGAACTATTTACATGTCCAACATAGTTTTCGTGAGTCATTAAATTAAATCAAAAGTATTCTAATAAAATAAATATGGGAGATAATTTTATATTTCAAGTACAATAAAATATTAATTGATTAAAATTTATATAGAATTAATGATATCCTAATTAGAAAATAATATTATGTTTTCTTTGTGGCCATATTAATTTTAGTATGGATCTTTGGGTGATAGGAATACATGGTTATAATTATATAAATTTTAATTGAAATTAACATTATAAATTTTTATTTTACATGGTTGGCTTGTTTAATAATGAATTATAATGAATTGTTTTTTAAAAAAATTTATTCATATAATTTTAACGTAATATTTATTCAATCAAATTTCCCCCTTATATTTCTAGAATTTTTTTTATTTGAACAGACTTCAAGAAACCCCTCTATTTTGCTACACATATAAAGTTTTACTTATTTTTTTGAAAATGGGTAAAGGTTTATAATTCAATTCCTATAATGATAATGAATTATTTAATCTAACATGACCATATAATAAATATCATACATATTTTCTGATATTGTATTATAATTATCATCAAATTGGTTCCATTTCTATGGTGTATGATTTTTCAATTAAATAATTATAGATATATTTTTTCTTATCATTTTTTATATTTTCATCCCCTTCAAGCTCATAATTTTTCTTAATTTTTTCTCTACACTTAATCTAAATGAACCCATAATTGACGCTTCTTTTCTTGATGTTATGATCCACAATTTTTAATATTTTTAAAAAAATAATTAATTATATGAGTCTATACTGATATACTATATAAATTATACACTGAATTAAAATTAAGGACTAGAAATTATTAATAAAAGGAATATGTGAAAATTTAAAAATATTATAATTTTAAAAACATAATGAAAATAAATGATAGAACAAACTATAAATATATTATTAAAATTTTAGACATTAACCCTCATTAAATATAAGTCACCTAATAAAAGAATTATAAAATTGTATTAACATAAAATTAAGTATCAATGAAATTATATTTTGTATACAAACACTCTATCGTTTTTTGAAATCAAATTTGGGGTAATACAAATTTTACCAAAACTCTATGGAATCTTTGGTGAGGTTAAAATAAAATTGTAACAGTTAAATGTAACTTATTCAAAAATAAAATTAAAAAAATAACCTAAAAAATAATCAAACCAATTGAATAGATATTTCAATGTGATGAATTATAGAATAATTGGTTGTTTTATATATAATTTAATGATGTAAAAAGTTAAAAATAATTTAAGCATATTTTATAATGGAAATTATTTCCAGCATTAAGGACCAAATAAATTCTAAATTAAATTATTATAATTAAAAAAATGGGTATGATTCATTGTAATTATATTAGGGCTAATTAATAAATTTATAATCATGTTTCATATATAACACATTTAATGGTAAAAATCTCATCTATTGCTTCTTTAGGGGTCTCCAAATAATGAATTAGAGAATTTTGGATGATTTAATGTGTAGATAATTAGTTAGATGATACTACAACCTATGATTAAGAAAATATTGATAAACTGACACAAAATCACCAAATATTTTGTGACCATCAAAAAACAACACTACAAGGTGTACATCATGTATCCTCCCTAACTATATGTAATCATTGTTTGATAAAATGATATATGATTTGTCTATTATAGTGAGATATATTTTTTCTCAAAATACTGAAAAAAATAATCCCATATATGTTGGTATATCTTATATAGTACTGGATCACCCCAATTCATGGATTAAACTGTTACATATAAAGTAATATGACATATCATCCCTATGAAGATAATATAAACACCATTATCAAAATAAAAAACTAATGTATCCCTAATTCCTCAAAAAAAATATAGAATGGATGGATAATACAAATCATTTATATGGAATAGTCTTGTATCTAATAGTGGGAGTTTGTAACTGTAAATATTTTAAAAAAATTGTTCTTAATGAACATGTAGTCTGAGATAGACTGGGAGTGGAATTTAAAGAAAAAAACGAGTCATATTTACATAATTCACATTCAACAATTATTTTGGACTTTTTCATATCGTTACTCCAAACATTATATAAATAAAAATCATTACTCATAATAAATAATTATTAAGATTGGGAACAAAATAGTTGAGAGGGGGGGCTCAAATTATCCCATTAGGAATCCAACCATATACTGAGATTCCCCTTTCACAAATAATTTATGACTATATGAAGATAAAAGATATGGGTAAGGGAAAGATTATTGTGGAAACTCCTAACACCATTTCAATTCCATAGCGTGTTTTTGAAGTAATTAATAAAAAATGAATTGGAAAAAGTGATTATTGACATATTAATTTGAGAGAAGATCAATATCTCCTTAGACAATTCAATCAATAAAATTACATGGTATAAATAATTAAGGAAAACACCATTTTTTATGAAATGGTTAATAAATAAAACTAGTAGAATAAAAATGTTATCATTGTGTCTTTACTCATAAAATCAAACTTAAAAATTACTATAATGTGAAAATACCCAGAGAGATTCACCGTAACATGAATCAAAGGGGACTTACAATTCATTGATAATATTTTTATTAAGTTTATTCAAATATATTTTTGACTCATTTTGTGGTCCAATCATTATATATGGATGATATGAAACTGAAATGGTTGGTGGTTTAAACAAAAAATTTGGTTACATTGTTTTTTTGTTATAGTCACTCGGGGTACAATTTTTTAAATAAGAGAAATGATTTTTCATATAAAATATTACATTCTTAAAATTTAGGATGATTATATACATTCCAATGCATCCATTATATCACATATTCCCTTCCTTATATATGTTAAAATATTCATAAATGAGAATGATGGAACAATTTTAATAGAGTCTGATAATGATGTTGTATGATTTAATATTTTAGACACCATGAAAGAAATTTCTAAAGAACATTTAACTTTTAATATTTTCCATTTAAACTATATTATAAAACTCATTCAATTTTAATCATTACATTATTGTATAGTATTTGATAATAGGGTTTCAGTTGATGATTATGTGTATTTCAACATGTGTACTTTATATGAAAACATCAATTGGACATTATTTTTTGAGGATATATATTCTTATTCTGAGAAATTTATTTTTAATAATTAAATTGTTATTATATATGAAGATATATTTGATGCATTAATATCTATTTTTAACAATTTATATTACTATTTCAATTTTTATTGTGAATATATTTATGGTCCTTCAATTATTCCATCTATAAAACACGCACCAATTTTGAATTTAATTACGTGACAAGAAATAAAGAATATCATACTTGTTGAGCTATAGGAATTATATTATTATAACCATCAATATCCTAATTTATCAAGAGGCATAATTTCTAAATATTTTGAGGAGGAAAATTCATACATCAAGTTGGTTCCACAAAAACATACAAGGTATTAGAACTTTCATTTTTATTAAGTATTTTATATTGTAGGATGGGCCCAAATAATATAAAACTCTAAAGGAGGCCTAATTCAATATTATCAGATGTTTTAAAAAATAATAGAAAAAATTTCCTAAGATACATATCATTAATCCAATCATTAAATCTTATTGGGTTATCCCCAATTTAGTTTTTCTTAAGAAAATAATTTATGTAGTTTTCAAAAATTATATTTAGGTGTTTGGTTTGAGGAGGATGAAGTTTTATTGGATTTTGAATAGGCTGGAAAATCAACACTCTTTTTAATACAAATTCATAATTCCATTCATCTCTAAAATTTTTTACATACTCCTATGATGGTCAAAATAATATTTGGATTGTTTTATGTGTATTTATCTATTCATTTATAACTACAAGATTGGGGAATACATATATAACATTCTCATTTAGTAATTTCTCATTCCAAATGATTCCGGTTGTACTTTGTAACACCCCACATATTGAGAATATATTTATGGTAACTATAATTTTTGATATAATTGTGACATTAATGGTTGTATTCCTTGATAAGTTGAATGTATTTGGATTCCCATTAGATTAATGCCTCTATATATTGGGGTAGTTTTTCAATTATTGTTTTGATAAAAACATTGTTTTATTATTTAAAAAATTTAACATAATGTTAGATATGGTAAATCTATGGAAAATATTGCTTTTATCTTGGAATCAATGTGTATATATCTTATTTTTACTTGATTAAATGAATACATTATCCTATATATGTTTCTGATTACATATCCATCATATAACTTGTATGTTTTTTATTTTCATTTCAATAAAGGCATCAATAGAATTTCTAAAACTCATATAATTTATTTCAAAAGGTAATTTTTTTGTTTTCTTATTATTATACTATATCTGTACATGAGATAAATATTATCCAATACACTTCAATATTTTTAGAATCTCTAAAATTCTAAATTTTATCTAAACAAAAAATATATGCATTAAATTTTTTATCAAGAGATCCCTTATCCTAGTGCGTAGATCAGAACAGAAATGTAATATCCTATGATTCCACAAAATTAGATTCAACCAAATAGAAAGACCCTAGAAATGTGTTTATAGTTTTAATTATTATATTTGAATAATTAATTTCTAACTAATTGATGTCTAAAATAGTTGTTTTATATGATGCTGAATCATTGATATTGATATTTAGTAAGCCATGTTTCAAGGAAAATATTATAAATTGAATGTTCCAACATAAAAAAATTGACATCAAATTTTTTGACAATTAAATTAAAGAAAAAATGTTTGATAAAATTTTGAAAAAAATAATTCACATATTAGATCATGATATTCTTGACCAGGTACCATTTTATGAGACATTTCCTAGTGCACATCTATATTCCACCTCGGTTATACAACTTTGTATACTGATGTTATTAATTAAAAATATTCCTCTAAAATTTAAAAACATATGAAAGAACAATATTAAAATTTTTAATTGTGTGTCTAGATATTATTGTTCGGATGATCCAAACATTTTTTGAATCTAATGGGAAAATTTCATTTTTATTTTCAAACAATATCATGAGTTGAATCTATTATAATAATTTTATAGATTATTGATACTCAAGGACACATTTCCAAAGAAAATATAGATTTCATGGTCCTATAATTTGGATTATATTTTCTTATTTTTTTTAATTATTCTCATGTATTTTATAATTCAAGTTCAACTTTAAAACTAAGAATGTACTATATTTTTATTTGGTTATATATTCTTTTTCAATTTATATCATTGAACAATTTAATAGATAATTTTGAGGGATTTACAATATAGTTATGTTTTTATTGTTTTAAAATGGTTATGGGTAAAATTAACTGTGAATGATGATTTTCATGTTTTAGATAATTTCTTAAAGACCCTATTTTTTTATTAGATTGGATTAACAAATCAGATCATTAAGGATTAAGGGAGAAATTTGGGATATTTTAATTTTTTTCATCCTACATAGTATCTTGGAGACACAAAAAACTCACCACTATACCATACTAAATAATACCATGTTCAATTCACAAATGTCATGTTGAAGAAGATTTTAAGGATATTTATGCTAAAAAAGTATTTGTTTTTTAGAAGGTTCCTATATAATTTACATATAACTTATAATTATAAATTAAAATATAATATATACATATACAGATGTAGTACACTTTTTGGGAAATCATCTCACTTCTTCCATATTTTTAGAATAGATTGTATGAACTATAAATAAATAAAACATGGATTCAGACTAATAAGGTGGCGAAATAAAATTTCAAAATCAAGTGTTAGAAGAGATCCAAAAATCACAACATGATAACTAATTAATATATAAATATTATCAAAATAATCCAATGACATTTTGAAAAAAAATATTTGTATTTTCATATCTGAGAGAAATTAATTCTCTATAGAACATGAAAATTATCAATTCCCAGTTTGATTCATGGATTATGGCTTATATCTCATGGTGTTCCTCTTTTTTACCATTATGGTCAATTGGATATTACACATGAGTCTTATAGAAAGAGATTGACAACCATTCTGATGTTTTTGAGGAAATATGTCAATAGACAGAACATATATGAAGTTGATTCCATGACACGACATTATTCCATCATTAGTTGATATAGTTATTATATCCAATATCATATCACATTGTTTTTATTTTTAACAATTATAATTCAATCATTATATTGAATAAATCATTTTACGGGGTCGGATCAAGAGAAATGAAAAAATTTATGTGTGATAAATGGGAAATAATTTTTGGAATATATTGTATGATTTTATTTGTTTATTTAATTTTGTTTTTAATGAAATCTTGAAAATAAATAAATTTTAATTTTATATATTTATTTTTAGTTAATTTATAATAATTTTATTTAATTTATTAAATATAGTTGTGTTATATAGATGATGATATTGAATTAATTCCGTGCTAATGATTTTAAAAACATTTTCTTACTTTGACTTATTTTTGAAATCCATGTCCCTGAAACACTATTCTAAATTATTATCTTAGAATGACTAGTTTTCTGAAGAATGTTCATATATTCATCCTATTATGATCATTGTTTATGATAAATATATAATTTATGTGTTTTAGTGTAATTTCATAATTTCATTATTCATGTGTTCTATTTCATGAAATTTTGGTAATGTGATTGATGAAATTATTTGGATAGTCACATAATTACCATATTTTGTAATATTTATATTTATCATGATTTAGAATGTAGAATTGATTAATTTCAATTTATTATTATGCAACATTAAAACAAAAAATTTCCTTACATAAATTTATTATATATAAATACATAAATAGTTCATTTTTTGAAGTTGGAGAAGGCCCTTTATTGTGTGTTCTTTAAAAAATATCATAGGGATGTGTGTAGGAGGTGTGACTCCTTATTTTTGGAATTTGAGGAAGCAATGGGAATTTTAAAATTATATCCAGTGTAATTCTTTTATATTCATCACATTATACTAGAAAATAAATAAAAAGGGAATGAGAGGAGATTGAAATATTCACTATTACTACTTACAAGACTCTGGGTCTTTAAAAAATATACGGGAATGAATTTTCATCCCTTCATTATGTTAATTTATTATATCATGACCAATGAAAAAAATTGGAGAAAATAATGTTTTTAAAAAAGAAAAAATATTGATATAATTATGATGATGTTATTTATGTTAATTTTTACCCACTATATAAGTACTACTTCATGAAAAGGCAACAAGGTTTCACATTCTATTGGAGAAATCAGGGAAGAAGTATTCATAATTTCCCATGAATATTCATGAATGGTATTTAGGAGTAAAAATAGTATATTTTATAAAATTTTAAAATTCATCAACCCACCAACCACTATCGAACAATATAAATTTTAATAAAAACTCATGGTTAAATAGATTTTTATCTTTCCTAGTGTAGATAAATGATTAATTTTACATGGAAATGGTGATACAATAAATTTATATATAATATATTAATTAAATATTAAATTTATAATTATCAATGAGTAACATGAATTTCAATGTGATCTAGGGCAAGATTTGATTCTGGATAGATTTTTTAGGATTAAACAAATGATATTTGAGAGAATAAAATGAATGTTTTTTTCCAAAATAGTGACATGATAATATGTTGTTTTGAAAAATAATTTGAAAAATTATTCAATTCATGATTTCTATTTTGGGATTTATATTGATATATAATTATTTCATATTTGTGTCTTATTGATTCATTTATTCCATGTAAGTATTTGATATATTTTTTGTAATATTTTCATAGGTAGTCACTTACAAACATCAATATTAATAGACACAATGATCCTTGTATTGATATTTTATAAATAAAAAATATGTTTATATCCAACATGATTGGTATTTCTGAAAAAATGAAATATAATTTGGGTGAGGCATATGATCAAAAATATGGGAACATTATTGATTATAGAATGTGGGATTTACCCAATGCATGAACTAATATTTCGCATCATTAGATGTTTTTTGACAAAGCCATTTACATTTTTATTATTTTAATTAATCAATCTATTTAATAAACCTAACCTAAACCCTCCCTCAAGAAATTATACATTATGATAATTTTATATGTTTAGATACAGAACCATTTCTACATATAAGAGGATGGAGAGAGAGTGCTTCCTTGGTAGATCAACATTGAATGAATAACATGGATTATATTGAAGTGGATTAAGAAGAAGAGAAAGAAGTAGGTATTATATATACCTAATTTCACGACCCGTCCTCGGGGCCCGTGTCGTGACTACCCCAAGCCCGCCATCCATAGGCTAGGGGCTGGCGACTATCACCAAAGGCGTAAATCCCGATAACTAGGAAGGAATTGCCTTTATAAAAGTAAACAAAACACCACAGAGTATAAGCGGAAGTAAAACTCTAAG